>OY776116.1:91833582-94646082 GCA_963675035.1 Allygus modestus
TCCTGTCTCCTGGGGGTAGGCATCTGGGTGGGCGTCTGGGTGGAGGCGTCACCACAACGCCTCGGGCCAGGAGCAGCCAGGGCGCACGTCTGGGTGGAGGCGCACCTCGTGGCAAGAGCAGCGGGAGCAGCAGGAGCAGCTGGAGCAGCGGGAGCAGCTGGAGCAGCAGGAGCAGCAGGAGCAGCGGCCGGGGCATCAGCGGGAGCAGCTGGAGCAGCGGCCGGGGCCACCTTGTCTTTTCTGCCGAATTGTTTTCCACAAATTCGGCATGGGAAAAGTGGTGCATCTATATGCGTCAGCATGTGCCGGCGCAAATGGTCGCTACGCGAGTAACGCTTGTCGCAATACATACAAGTGTACTCCATCGCGGCTGCAGTAAGAATGATTAAGACCTGGAGAAACCGGCGGGTGAAAGCGGAGGCGCGCGCGGTAAACATCACGTAGGCGATAAACAAGGATAGCAAACGGCATGTACTGGAAAAATCCGGGGGGGGTCTGGGTCGGGGGTCGGGGGGTCTGGGTCGGGGGGGGTCCAAATATGTTTACTAGGGAAGTTCCCCAACAATAACAAGTCCGATTAATCTCCTATACAAACAGGCTCTCGCTCAGTCGTTAAGCATGGCTGCTCCGTGGGAGGATGATATGACGGACTACGACTACGAGTTTGCGCTTGAAAATGCAAATTTCGTAGATGAGTTGGAGCAAGAGGCTCTATTATAACAAACGTTTGCGCAGCAAATACGGGATCTGGAGGAAATGGAGCGCCTGGAGCCGGCGTCGAGCGGACTGCAGCGGCCTCCTCCATCGCCTCAGCCTGGGCCCAGCGGGCTGCAGCGGCCTCCTCCTCCTCCATCGCCTCAGCCCACACCGTCTCCATCACCTCCTCCATCGCCTCAGTTCGACTCGTCTGAGGACCCTCAACCACCGAGGACTGCGAGACAAGTGTACCTGGAGCGACAGGCGCTTCAGGACGACGTCGACCGAGTGTGGGTGGTTGAGCCACAGCACGAAACACATTGGCGATGGTACATGGCCGACATGGCCAGGCTGCGTGAACTAGATGAGGAATTGGACCGCTTGGAAGAACAAGAGGAGGCGGCCGATAACGAGGAATAGTTATAAGTTTTTTGTTGATAAATAAATGATTCCTTTGTCCAAAAAAAAAAACAAAAAAAAAAAAATACAATGAAATAAACAAAAGAATAAAACCGGGATGATGTCGAGGGTGTTCGGGGTGTTGTGGGGGGGGTCGAGGGTGTTCGGGGTGTTGTGGGGGGGGGGGGTCGACGTCGACACAGGGCTGGTCCTCCCAATCATCAGCTTGCTAAACTTGTCACTTTGTTTTTGTTGTTTGTTTTTTTTTTGTTTTTATAATTTTTATTTCATTAATACATTACAATACATGTGATACTTAAATCTAAGATGATACATGAATGTTTATACAAAATATGAAGAATGAAAACTTATAAATAAATGATACTTAAACTAAACTTAAACAAAACTTAAATTAAAAGAGGGGGATAATCCTCTTGTGAAGGAGGGCGACCTCTCCGTTATTTACGAGGTTGAGGAGGCACTCCTGGACCTCCTCCAGATGGCCCGGCTGGTTGGCCACATACCTCCGGGGGAGAAAGTGGTGGCGGCCGTCCGGGCAGAGTATGCCCCACCGAAGTATTACAAGGCGGGTAGCCACCTCGCCTCTGATATTGTTTAATTGGTTCATGACACTCTCTACATCCCAGAGTGAATAGGACGATGTTACAGATGCCATTTCTGCTTGTGGAATGAGCGTTAGCGTGTGGAGGAGCAGTAAACATCCCGTAATAGGGAAAAAACCGGTGACAAACAAGGAAAGTAAACAACACGTGAACGGGGGGGATGACGTCACGGGGGGGGACATCACGGGGGGGGATGACGTCACGGGGGGGGGGCTCCTCGGCTCCTCAGTCTGCGAAGGTGGTCCAGAACCGGCCATGGCACCCTACTTATATATATATATATATATTTAACTCCAACGGCTTTTAATAGAGAGAACACAAAGATACTATTAAGGAAATCTGTCCAAAACCATCAATATTTTTATATTTGTGGTTTTGAACACGTAACCCCTTGAATCAACCCTCCCCTCCCCAGAAGTCCAAAACGCTAACCGTTAAGCTAGCGAAATACCTCAATTTTAAAATAAATGTTTAAGAAGTAACAACGTCTTCGTAATAAAGAAATATTTTTAAAAAAAACTGATTGCGGCAACATGTTCAGCGAAAAAACATATTTAAAATTATTGGTCACTACCCTCTTCTTTATCTTTGAAAACAAACTTAAATGCAATATTGCGGTTGCAAAATACTGGAAACAAAGTTTTTTGTAGTAAAAATAAAGTATTGATAAACAATTAACGGGTTCAGAGTTGAAATGAGATTAAAATGCTTCTTTATTGAGGCGAACTTAGGACCACGTGGTCCTTTCCTACAGTTAACCTGTATTAACTAAAATAATTTCTTAAACACTTGGATTCAAAGAAAAAAAAACTGATCGACTACAGAGACATAATTTAAAAAATTAAAAATTACATATTTAATGTACATTCATAAACAAAAATTAAATAAAAAATAAATGAAATACATGCATCTCATTCACACCCTGCTACACCCAGGCCTAGCGCACCCCGTCCCGCCACGCCACGGTCATCCGACCGAGGTCGGGATTCTATTGATTATATTGTATAGAGCAAAGCGTTCCAGAAGCGACAAGCTGTGACTGTAAAAGATTTTTGTAAACTGTAGTTTTTTTTATGTAGAATGCGTAGTGTTGATGAGTCAGAGCGAATGTTTCACTCGCCTCTCTCGTTTATAAATTCAAAATTGATTGCAAGATAATTTGGAGTTCCAAGCCTGATTAAAGAATGCATTATTTTAATTATTCGCAGCTGCCTAATGTCTAATGGTTTTAGAATAGAAGAGTGAATATAATATAGTGTAACGTCGTCATCTCGTTGAAGATTGTATAAATATTGAATGCAGTAATTTTGAGCTCGTTGTAATTTTGTGGCCAGGGCTACAGTCATGTCGTTTACTACGGTGTTGCAGTAATTTAAATTTGGGAACAACAGTGATTTGATAAGTAGGAATTTAATGTGAAAAAGGTTTTAAGTCTTTTTCAAAGTGTGATCAGTAATTGATTGTTTAGTAAATTTAGAAAAAAGTAAGGAGTGGAAATTTAAAACTCATCCTGTATTTTTGTAAAAAATGTGCACAAACTAAACACACCTTAACTGCAACTTTTAAGGTTAAATATATTACCACGCAAGTAAATATTAACAACGAAAATAAATTATAAATTAATCTATAAACTAATTACCCTAAGTTAAAAATAAATATATAAATATATACGTTATAAGGGGAGCGCTCTATTAAACATCCTATAAATGGTCCATCGACCCTCTAATATATTTAAAGAAATATTAACTATCTAAGGAGGAGACTTTGGCCCATCGAACTATTTGTACATACGTATTTTTATTTATAAAAGGGGTCGATGTACCATCGACCTAGTTTATATATTTCTCTAATAAAATAAAACCAGCCTCGATGTACCATCGGCCAAAAAATCAAAAATATTAAGATTACATTATAGAAATAAGTGAAGGTTCGATTACACATCAAACAGATAGTCCATCGACCCGTTAAAACTTTATTCGAAATATGTTAGTTTTGGTGGTCGATGATCCAGCTATTTGATGTGTTATCGACCCTACGTCTTTATAATACGTTATATAATAAATAGAGGGTCGACGGTCCATCAGACTAAAACAGATTATTTTATCTTAATTTATAAAATTGTCTGATGGCCCATAGACCAGTTTATATTTTTAAGTAAATTCAATTTCCTAAACGATTGATGGTCCATCGATCGTGTATGTTATTTTATTCAAGGGTCAATAGACCATCTATTTGATGTGTACCCAGTACAGCCTGTGTACTAAACTGTGGTATGCAGCCATTTGTCGTGATTGCGGATGATGGGAAACAGGATGTATTGTGGTATCTGTAGTTGTTGGTTTCCTGTAGATGCTAAACTAAGTGCTAAAACCCTTTGTGATGACTGCTCTAAATATTATGTAGGTAAAACTGGACGTTCATTCCATTTTAGATTTAGGGAACACCTGCCTTGTAAAATAAAAATCTAAATAATATTAGGTCTAGCTTTGTAACCCATCCGATTGAAACCAACCATATTTATTCAGATTTCACAACTAACATGAAACCTCTGCATTATTGTAACAAAGGTCAGTTTATGGATGCTGTCGAAGAATTTGAGATTTATAAAGCCTCAAAGAAAGATCCTGGGGACCTTCTAAATGACCAAATCATTTTTAAATCAATCGAACTATTCGACACACTTCTAAAACTTCAATAGATAATAAAGGGCAAAAGTCAACTCTCCACCTGCCACTGCGCCGCGCCAGTAACGCCGTCCGGACATGTCAACCGAGCAGTGCACACATTTTAATATTTTATCAATTAAATTTTCGTTTGTTTCAGTGTGTGTTTTCAATGCTCTTTACCGTTTTGACGACCTCGACATGAGTAAAGACATTGATGTCCTGAAGATCTGAAGAAGGGAATATGTTCCCGAAACGAGCGTAATCTAATAAATTGGATTAAATAGAATCACTTGACAACCAGGTATTTTAACCTTTTTAATAATAAATTTTAAACAAATGATGGATATATGCCTCCTAATAATTCTGCCAGAACAGTTTATTATCATGCAGGTATAACTGGATTGGAGTTGGTAATTTATTTATTTTTGATCCAGCTTTAACTTGAGTTATTTTAATGGATTACTTAAATACTTAAAATTGCTTTACTATAACATTCAAATGCAAACACTTTAATAGATTTTTAGGGATTCGATTACCATTTTAAACCACGATAAAACATGAAATACATCTTTAAAGTTAAAATAAACTTAAACTGCAAACATTATGAAAATGAGTAGTTTAATAATGAGTGTGATATTCTTCTAAATAAAACTAACAAAAGACTAGCTAACAATTTTATTTTAAATTTATTGTAGTTAATAATTTTGTTATATATTGTTTACTAGTTGTATTAGTCTATAAATTTGTTCTTAAAATATGACTATACTTTAAAAAAACATGAACCTTTAAAAAGCTGAGTGATTTCTCTAAAATACATTTAGCAGATGAAGGAAATTCATTCCTTGTTGATACAAAAAGTATACAACAAAGATTTATTGCAAATATTCAGTAGCAATGTGTGGTTTATTTTACTTTAGAAATATTTATTCCACCTAGTTATTCTCAACAAGAAAACTTATAGGTATCGAGAAACAACTAACGACCCCCCCAGGACCTCACTTTACTTGGTGTGCTGATTTAATTCAGAACATGGAGCTACCTTCAGTAACCCTTATTTACTCGAAAATAGGACATTATATTGCTAGACTTATATTACACTTTACAAAAATCATTAACCAAATTAAAATAATTTTAGTATATTTAATTTCAAATTAAAGAAGAATACATAACTTTCTTAAGTAAAAATAAATGTTTTCTAATCGGTCAAATCAAACTAACGAAATATTGTAACCTATTAATATGTAATCTCAAAAACATTGGCAAACTGCACTATATATGTATAAATTAGACTTAAAATCGCTATATTTTTGTATAAGTACTAACCTCCAATTAATCAGCATAACTAAGTGTTGTAGTATTGTGTCCAATGTGAAACAAATCTGCCAACCAACTAAGAATTTTTTAGATACTACCAAAACATATTTTAATTAAGAATATTTACTTACTTTTAGTTTATTATTTATAAACATCTCTTCTTCATATTACAACCTACTAAGAAAACAGGAAATACCATCTGCTTCTTCACGTTTAATTGATTTTACTAAACAAATTAATTGGTAAACCCATAAAACACCATCATAATAAATACAAAATGTATGCAGTTAGGTATCCCATCTTACATTTTAACTGAAACCACGAGCTAATTTTAAAAAGATTTAAAAATACTGTGGAATATTAATTAGTTTTTGACAATGCCCTGTTGTGTGTAGGGTCAAAGCAATACTAATTTCGGACATGGTTTAAATTTTAATTAAAAATATTAACTACGTAGCAGGTATGTATATTAATTTGTGGTCAAAAGTAAATTTAAATAGTAAATACTGGAATTTGACTCGATCTCAGTTCGGATAGCTTACATTCATAAAGCAAACCAAATTGTGTTTTTCTGGTAGTCATCAAGGTTCATAGAGCTTTCAGACCAGGTGTGCTGAGTCGATCTATTTAAGGTTTTCTACTTAAATTGATGAAGTTCGGAATATAATAAACTGACTTGGGCACCTGCAACAAAAAGAGTTAAACCAATATTGCAATATGAATATGAGTTTATCCACCGTGAGCTTATGTGCTGTAGCATTTGTGTGTCGGTATTGTATAAAGCAAGCAGTATTAATGATGACCTACTTATAATAAAACAGTACAGTATAGTCTTGATAGCCTGACCAACCCGATTGGGACCTTACCATTGTCGAATTACCAACTATTATGAATTACCGAAGGTACCTACCATTAAAGCAGTCCGAAATACCTTAATTGGTAAACTTATCTAAACACAGGTAAAGTATAGTTTTGGAGACTCAAGTTTAATAAACTGTTTATTAAAAGAAAGACAATAAAAACAATAGGTATTACAAAATTAATAGAAATAAGAATGCATTTATTGTATGGAACCTTAAAGAATGTAAACCATTGTTTGACATGAAAATTCGTCCCTGCCGAGTCCGTAGCATGCGCTCTTTCTCGATTCACGGGACAACCAACATGTCAGTTTAGCAAATGTCAGACTAACAAGATCGTACTGTAACGTACTCCAAAGTTAAACATTGAGTAAAAGCATTCAAGTTATATGTGGGGGAACTTGTGAAAGTCTACAATAAACATTAACAATTAGACAGTATTACACAGTATTTCTCTCTTATTACTGACCAGAACAGACTTGATTTAATGTAACATTAAATATTAGGTCTAGTACATTAGCTTAGGTGACAAAGAGCAATTAATTTTATATTCTGAAATACTCTCGCTAATTTATCTTTTAATTTCAGAAAAATTATTTTTTTTAATTGTATACCACAAAATTGCCACATAAAGCAATCAAATTTTAGTTTGTGAAATGTTTTTAATGTTGGGTACAGTTTTATTAATTGCAACAACCTGAGATTAATCAGCCTGTGAAGGGTTTTTAAATAAACCTACAAAATTATTCCAGGAAAACTTAATATTTCTGTAACCAAGTGAACCTAATGAGGAGCTAACAAACGTATAACTGTTCAGCTGATCTTGTTAAATTTGTTCACATCAGTTTTAAATCACTTATGAAAGCAGTGCATCCTTCGTATTATATAAAAAATATATATCTTATGGCTTAGTTGAAGGATATATCTATAGTACAGAGGCTGTTTTGATTAGAGACATATCAACTTTCATTTTCTAGACCTACAAAAAAGCCACCACAACCAAGTTTTTTTTTATCAGACATTCTGCTTAAGGTGGGTTCTGGACCATAAGATCACAGCATTGTCAAGTATATAATAATATCCACTGATGATTCACCTGAATTGAAAACCAGGATTGTAGGACCACAGCCATAAATTTAAAACTGAAACCACTTCACCGCTTAGCCCATAAGCATAGTAGAGATTGAGCACTGAGGTGAATGAGATAAAGTTGTACAATGACAAAGGTAACATTATTAAACAGGTAATTTGGAAAAAATATGGGCTATTTGGTAGAAGGATATTAAAGAATATAATCAATACATGGAGGTAAGTTATATGCTAGGTCTACTTACATCATAAACTTCAAAACCATCCATTTAATTTATATCAGCACATCAACTAAAACTGGACTAATGGAATATCTGAGCAGATATTTAAAAATTTAAAAAACAAACAGCAAAAGACGAAACTAACATTTATGACAAAAGTAACACAGATTAAACTAAATTTGAGGTTAGAGTAATTTAATTTGTTTGTTTATTCACGTTTCTAGAGAGAGGGAAGAATAACTAATTCTAATGATGCATGGAGTAAAGACTAAAAATAGAGTGGATGTCACTCAAGGTTTGTAGAGCTTTCAGACCAGGTGTGCTGAGTCGATCTATTTAAGGTTTTCTACTTAACCGGAAGAGACCTCGTAAAAACAGCTGGAAGGTCAAGTGATCACCAATCCAATCTGCAGTGTTGCTGGAAACACGATATTTATCGTACGAGTACCATATTTTCCTCATCAGTGTAATTAGAATTAACATTGTTTAACTGCTTACATCCTATGATAAGCTGTTATTTTATGAAACTAACATATTGTTTTGATTTATTTGTATTATTAGAGTAATCAATTAGGGTTTAAATGTTCTTTCTGCATGTCCAGTGACAATTTAAAAATAGCTGTACCATTATTATACCCTTAAGGTTGGCAACACTATATGGTATGTTGTTGATTTATGAATCAGCTGGACGCTCTTGTAAGACATCTTTGCTGCGAACATTACTCTTATGTAAATACCTGGTCTCAAAGCTCTTCGAACCTTGGGTAGTCATAACATAATAATTCCAAAAAATACATTGGAGGTTTTTCAGACTCTGAGGCAGTGTAGCCACGCGTATCATAATTCCAAACCTCCTAAAAGTATTTTCACAGCTCTTTACATTGTAGTAAAAGGTTTGATTAATCCCAGACAAGTCTATTTTCTATTTATAGGGGACAAAATCTTGCCGAGGAGCATAGCACACATGAGACACACATTTAACGTAAATATTGGTTTCTATGTAGTATACAATATTTCAAGTAATGATGTAACTTTACTTTTATTTTTATAGAATCGTATAGCAAGATATACTTAAAAAAACTATTCTTTGATTTAATCTCAATTATTAGAAAAAATTATCAATAGTAAACGACTACCATACCGTTGTTCAATTTATAAACCAAAGGTTTATATCAAGGTAATATATCAATATTGCTTCAGGTACGATATTATTTAATTTATAAATAATACATGTAAGTCATAGGCATCAGTAATTAACAAACAGACTTATATTAGCTTATTGTTATATTAAAGTTACAGCAAGTATAAAGTGTAGTATTTAGTTGTTTACTTCTGGCTTGGTAACACTTACCGTTCCCGTTAATGTCCGTAATCTAGACGGCCTTTACGACAACATTACCAGAGTCTGTGACTTTACACTGAGCCTATTGGGTTTTACTTCATAGAGAATAAAAAGTCCGCATTAATCTTATAAAATATAATATTTGTTTAGTTTTATATTTAGCATCTTGGGATATTTATTCTAATAAATCTCACAAGTTTACCCAGAATTTCCAAGACAATAATGTAGTATTAATGTGTGTATTTTTATATTTAAACAAATTTGGATTACCCAATCCGTAATATGTGAAACTCACACTCTAGCCTAATTCGCTTTAGGAATATTGCGTATTAACTTTCCAAGGTTACTATTTAGAGTTTGACTCCAAAAGGTGTCACTAATATGTACTAGTGTATTTTGTTTTATTTCAATATCACTGCGTATTATAACCGAACAAAGATATACCAAACCCCCGATACGACGTAATACAAACGACTTAGGCCCTATATTCAAATTTACTTAATAACGTCTATCCAGCGTTCAAGTCTAGATAAATTTATCAATATAATTTGTTACGCTGCAGATCTCTGTCTGCTATTTATGTTAAAAGAAAGCCAGAATTTAACCACTGTAAACTGCATTGCTGCAGTAGTAATGATTACAGTAATTTACAAGGTAATAAAGTTTTATTTTTAAACATTAAGTCGTAATACGAGGATAAAGCTATAAACAAATATTCTGATAGAACTTTGATACGAGACATACTGATTCTCTAAACTTGACTTACGATTCTGTAAAAATATGCATTATATTTTTGTTTTGATATAGGTTCGCAAAAGTAAAATAAGTATTGTAAAAATAACGTCACTTAACGACTGTAACTATTACCATAGACTAACTACAGTATAGACATTGCACCTTATGGGCCTTTGCGTAGCACTTTTAATCTGGCTCCCGACGTAGTTCAGGGTAGCCCTGGTATGGTGGCGTTGCCATCGTGATGGTAACGTAGTTCACGAAGAGAGACGGAAATAAACGAGCGGTTCCGAAGGCCGCACCACCACGAAGAGAGACGGAGACAAACGAGTGATTCCGAAGTATTGATGCACGATTACGAGAGGATTCGGTTGTTGAATGGTTGCGTTTCGAATGTTTCCGATGACGCAATCGAATGGATTTTGATTTTGATTTCGAAAATTTACTAGCGTTTATTGACTTCCCAATCTATATAATTCTTATTTACTTATTATTAAGTATTATAAACATGATGCATTTCAATTATGATCAGCGAATGCATACTAAATATTTGGTAACATTTCGAATGGCTACAACAATTGAAACGTTTCGAATGGTGCATCTCGCAATCGCTTTTTTGGGGTTGGGGTTGGCCGCTGAGATCAAAGGCAAGGCGCAGCCAATGCCCTACTAGATACAGGCCGTACTGCTCCTCCACCAGTTTTGGCGCCACGTCATATCTTTGGGAGGGCTCGAGGCGCGGGAAACTGCGGCCGCGACATCGGGCTGCGACTGTCTTTGAACTGCCACTAAACAATTTTAGTTGTACCTTATCCTTGATGTATGTCAGAACTTACTCTAATAAAGCCCGATATAGTTTAATAAAATATAAATATATATATATATATATATATATATAAATAAAATTAGAGTATTGTCTGTACATTGCTTGGAATTATGACATTTTTGCATATTTTCACGTTTTACACCCTAAAGAAGCCAAAACAAGTCTTATCTCAATTTCTGTCAGTCTATCTGTCTGTCTGTCTGTCTGTCCGTCTGTCTGTCTTTGGTAACGCTCAAGGACGGGTTTTTGTTCGCTTTTCACGGGAAAACGGGTGCACTGACATGAATGAAACTTTGTTTCATTGATCTATATATATGCGTGAGAAGGTTTTAGGCTACTTTAAACTGTCATACGCCTTTTGGAAAAAGAATGGCGGCCGCTCAAAAACGTGATTTCGTGCGATTAAGATCACGTTTTGTTCGCTTTTCACAGGGAAACGGCTGCACTGATTTCGATGAAACATTTTTTCTATGTTCTATATGTACGTTAGAAGTTTTTAGGTTTAAATATTTTGGAAATCACCTTAGAACTCTGTCCCACGGGGTTTTAAAGATCCTATGTTCTTCTTATGGACAAAGCATTTATTTATATTGAACCAGATGATGACTTAAGAATAGTTATTCTATAAACAGATGTAGTTCTTATTTAAAACTTTGAGAGAAGATTGGTAATAAATTACATAAGTATACAGAGAGGATATCTATATACAAAAAATAAAGTTTTGTCTGTACATTGCTTGGAATTATGACATTGATATTGAACTTGCTTTACTGATATTGAACTTAAGTGTGTACAACATTTCAGCAAAATAAAAATGTTTGAAAATATGTAAACTATAATGATAACCGATCACAAAAACTTGTTAATACTTCTGCATACAATTCATATGAGTTAAGTTTAATAAAAAAGTAACTGCAATTTAAAATTACACATTAATACAGACTATAAATAACGTGTTGTAATGGCAATAAAGTTAATTTGAATTTAAATATTTCTTTAACGTATTCCAATACGATAATTTCCAAATTTGTATTGAAACTTATGAAAACAATACAACTAAATATAATATTTATTGGTGTTTTTTTTATTAGTCCTACCATCGATTAAACATACTCACCCCACAGCTTCAACATTACCCTATGGGACTACATATTTTCAATTTATCTACTGCTTATGAATATTATAATAAATAAGCTTATATTATAATTTACTACTAAATAAATTCTCAACAAAAACAGTATAAAAAACTATGGGGTATGAATAATGTGATAGTAATTACAGACAAGTAAATACTTAAATCACAAATTTTGATAATTTCCACCAATTTATTGATTTATATATTTAACAATCCTATATTCTAATATGAGTAAGGTTTGCTTGCTTGCGACACTAATCTAAAAAAACGGCTCCAACGATTTCCTTCAAATGTTCGGAATAACTAATTTCTGTGATAAAAATAAGTTCTAGACAGGCCTCATCCCCAGGAAAAATCAAATAGTGTAAAAAAACTAAAACGCGTTCGCACGCAGCACGCTGACGTGAGGGAAGTGTATTTCCACATAAAAAACTCGAAATCAGTTAAAAACATACATTTATTCCAATTTTTATTCAAATCTGAAAACTTTGATTTTTTGGCTGTTCTGATGCTCCTGGTTCTATTTACCTGCAATGCTGGGAATACAATTTTGTGCATTATAAGGTTAGGAGAAAGTCCAGGTTGGCTATAAGGTTAAGAGAAAGTAGAGTGAGGTTGTTGGGGTTATCATATGGTAAAAGTACACCAACAAATGAATAACATGCTTTTCTAATGTAAAACCCCCATAAGACAACTTACTGTGTTTGTTCTATACTGTGAATTATAGGATGATTGAAAATAAGTTAAATACAAAAATATGTATGTTATACATAAGCATGTATGTTTTGCTGAGAATGGTCACAGAATGTTGTAAATGGATACTTTATGAGAATAGTCTGTGGACTTTTATAATCTTATAATGTTTGTTCAGCATTAACTATTATGTTGTTGGCACAAACAAGCTGGAATAAACTTACAACATTCAAATATGGTTGAGGAATGGTCCATAAATGGTTTATAACACCATTTAGGGTGATTAAAGGTGAGACTTGTTTCAAATATCCCAAATACAAGACAAAGTACGGTACTCACACTATCGTTATGGATTAAACATAATCGTGAACTAAGAATGTAACAGCTATATTAAATCAATTATTTGATGTAACACTTCATTATGTGGCAAGTACAATAGACTTTTGAAAAAAGGACCTGGCCAAACATTGTCATACAAACTGGCTGTGCTTTTTCAACCAAAGTTAATTTTGTTGGTATTGAACCAACTAATTTGTTTTGTTGGTTATGTTGTAAAATTTCATTCTCAACATAAAACTGGTGATTTATTCTTAAATTTGTTGTGCAAAATTAACAAGCTGACTTTTTACAATTAGTTTACTAAAACTCCTTTAAAATCGTTAAAAAATAAAAACTGTATTTCTCATATAATTTATAAAAACCTTTATGCAAAATATGTATGCATTAAGAATACTGGATAAAAAATAAATCCAATTAAAAATTAAAACGTTTTATTGACAAATATAAACTGTAACAATTATTTAATCTATAATATCAGTCTTAACCCTCTTTCAAAATTATCTCCCATTAACTACATTTCTTCCTCGCCACTGATGTGTTCAGCATAGATTGTTCTGTAACAAAAATATGTGTGGTATAGTAAATTAATAAAAAATAAACAATCACAGTGTTTTAACAATGGGTTTGTCCACACATTACTTATTCTCCTTAAGAATGACATGGGGGCTGAGAACGTAGGTTTACTGCTACAGGAACCATCAGTAAAAAATTGTATTTTGTTGTACAAATATCAATAGACCACAACGAGAAATAACATTCCTTTTGGGGGGTTTTGTACCCCAAAAATGGGTTTTTGAACTTTTTACATATAATTTTTGAAATAGTCAAATTTTAGTTTTCACCATTGGATTCAGCTTGAAAAAACACACAATTTGGTATTTTGATCATTCCTCTACGTCAATTGGTTACCGAGATATTGAAAGTGCTAAACACAGTACGTTGTCTAAAATTATTCTTATGGAGGAAAAGAAAATTTTGATATTTCGCTTATTTATGAACGTATACTTACGAAACTTGGTATACAGCTTCATCTCGTTGTGGTCGATTGATATATGCTAAAAAAAAATTTTTTGCCAAAGGCTCCCTTAGCAGCAAACCTACGTACTCAGCCCATTCTTATGGAGAATAATTAAATGCTCTGCCTCCCTTAACTATGAACATAAATGAACACAAACTGGTATACGACTTCACCTAGTTGAGTTATATTAATATTAGCATAAAAACCCATTTTTTGTGTTCCTTGTTGCAGCAAACCTGCGTACTCAGCCCCAATGTTATTCTTATGGAGAATAATTAAAATTTGATATATCACTTATTTGTGATATGTGGCTTCATGTAGTATTAAGACATTTATATCTCAATTGGAAATTCGCTGAGTATGCAGGTTTGCTGCGACAGGGGTATTCTTTTAATAAACAGGTGCGTTATTCTAATAAATATGTAGTACATCGCAAGAACAGATGACTCATAAATAAAAAGTATTACTGGAATTGTAACACCCTTCAAATATTTGGTTGCATATCGACCACTGAGCGGTTTGTAGTATAAATAAATACAAGCCACTAAAACGCCCTAAGATAGGTTAGGTTTTCTAACCTAACCCAACAGAGCGCTGTTAAGTAATAATTTAAAGAAGAATTACTGAAAATAATGTGGTGCGTTACCTTAGGGATGCTCGGCCCAAGTCCCTAAGCCGGTGCTGCGGTAAGTACATTTATTGGTTGTATTTGAAACCCTTATCATGTTCACTAAACAGCTCCATTTTTATTTGATTTATAGCAAAAATGATGTCCATAGATAATTAAAATAATCATGTGCGCCACCCCTCAACAAATTCCTAGATCCGCCCCTGGGAGGGGGAGGAAGAGTGAAAGGGAGAGAGGAGAGTGAGGGAGAGAGAGATGAGTCCAACAGAACCCACTAGATATTAAACATTTGTTTCATATATTCGTCGACTTTATATTGAACAAATATTTGGTTGAATATCGACCAGTGAGCGGTTTGTAGAATAAATAAATATAAGCCACTACAACGCCCTAAGATAGGTTAGGTTTTCTAACCTAACCCAACAGAGCGCTGTTAAGTTATAATTTAAAGAAAAAATTACTGAAAATAACTGACGTACCGGTACCTAATTATCATTTATGTCATCTTCACTTATACCAGAGAATCGGGGAATTGTACAAAGAAAAAACACTACCTACAATATCCTGATTAAAAAATATTGTAATCATGTTCATATTATAACTAGGCTATTCAGAAGAGTCTGTCTATAATATAACTAACTTTAATATACCAATACCGATGTAAGTTATTAGGTTTCTTATAAAAATTATCAGCATCGCACAAATATCTGACTATTAGCCTACTTCAAATAAACATATACTTTTGTATATTAAAATAAATCCAATTAAAAATTAAAACGTTTTATTGACTTAAATAAGCACACGATATGTACATTAAAATGTGCTGTTGTAGATCAAATTGGCGATATAAAATACCTAGGACTGCATGTTGACAGTGAGCTAGGATGGAAAATTCACATAACAAAACTCAAGAATAAGATCAACAATGCAATAAGATATTTTTACTTTTTAAAGGATCTCAGTAATAGTAAAGTTCTGCGTATCTTATATTTTGCGTTGGTACAAAGTAGAATCGATTACGGCATAGTCTTTTGGGGTAATACCTATGAGTCATATACTAAACCATTATATTTGCAGCAGAAACGTATTTTAAGATTGATTTCATACAAAAACAGATATGAACCATCAAAACCTCTTTTCATAAGTCAGAGAATTCTTCCGTTTAAATATATTTATGTTTATAAAGTTCTGAAACTTTTCTACAATAAAAGTGGAAATATGCCTCAAAATGAGAATGAGTATAGAACAAAATTAAGGAAAGCTAACCAGTTTTTTATTCCCAAGCCAACCAATACATTTTTTACAAAAACTTTCAATTTTATAGCTCCGAAACTGTTTAACAAACTTCCTGAAAATGTAAAAATTGCATTTAATATTCAAATTTTTTTAAGTAGATTAAGGAAATGGTTATTTCAACTAGAGGATATTGATTTTTTATTTCAAATTCAGCAATAGTTTTATTTTTGATATTATAGCTAAGTAAATTTATAAGGGCGCACTTTGGAGGACTATGCCACACAGGGACTATGCATTGCATGCAATGAGCTTTGACGGCACCTGGGGAGTCCCAACTCCGGAGGCAAGCCTCCGGGGAGGGCCATGAGCCGCCTGGTGGCACAAGTGCGGTGCGCGGTTTGAAAGAGTAAACCTTAGAATATTATAATACATGTATAATTTATATGATAGACTATATGAATCTACAAATACAGTTTTATTTATTTTCTGTAATTAGTTTTTATGCATTGAGCCCATGCTTAATTTCAGTGTTTATGTGAGAAATAAGGCACGTAAAATATTTAATTTGTATTTATTTTTTTTAAATTTTTGTATACACATAGGTTGTCTGAGACAATTGTGTTTATTATATTTCGATCATTTCTGTTCGCTTACTTTACTTTATGTTATTTTAATTTAAGTGATGGAACCTCATAACAGGCATTGCCTTAAGAGGCCCTATTGTTTTCTCATTATTTTATTTTTATTTTTATGTCAGCCTGACAAGTAAAATGGACATTATTATTTATTTAAGTTACAAACAAGCTGCGTAATTAAAAATAAAGTTATAACTATGTATATTCGTTATGTATTATGAGAAAATAAAAATATTCTATTCTATAATCCTGATTCTCCCACTCCCATAACTTAAACTTATTCATCCCCTTATCAAAATAGGTACCTTTGAAATTGATCAAGGCTGGGCAGTCATTATCCAACTTGGGGTAACTACTGGTGTCTGCAAGGCTTACTTGCGACGAGTGAAAGTGTCTCGATACAAGTTTCATCTGAAATAGATTAAAAAGTATTAATGAACTGTACATTTGTAGGGAACATTAGTGCTCGCTATGGCTACCAGTAAAAAGTAGCTAAGCTGCAATTTTAGCTACTTTCGCAGTCTGGTTCTTACTTTCTTAGATTATGTATTAATTGTCCCATTCACCCATATCTAGTTTTTTAGTCATGAATTTTCACAAATACATACCGGTACCGGTAGCTTATATAATTGATTTTAGTCTTGATTTGTTATGAACACATCATAACATAATTAAACTTACATAAAAATTTTAAAAGTAGCGAAAAAATTAACTACATAATCCGCTGAATCTTCTCTAAAACTGTAGGGCGCTACAGCTAACACTACTTTTTTCCAAAGTAGCGGAACTACAGCCGACGTTACTAAAAATGTAGCTCGCTACTGTAGCGCGCTACTCCACAACACTGCATATGTGTCAACCATGTTTGCCCCTCCAATCAAAATACAGAAATTACACTTATGTTCAATTTTGCTACATTAACTTAGTCACAACAGCTTAATAAATTTACAGAAGTTAAAGGCTGTTACAGTTGAAACACAAGAGTTGTTACAGTTGAAATACATGCAACACTGCGCTGCGACAGTTAGGCCTAGCTTAAAATAGGTTTAGGTTAGTCGTGTAACATAACATAGGCTAACTTAACCTCCACAATGACCTGTACAACAATTGGTACTCCACAGAAATCTATAACATTTCATCACTACCCCCTAACCTTAGGCCTACCCTTAACTTTGTATTTAGGCCTATTTATAACGGATGTATCCACTCAAATGATATATAGGCCTAACTAGTACTGGTAACCTATTTTAACTAGTCTTAATTGTAGCCAATTAGCTGTTATAGTTGTGAAAGAAGCCTGAAGATTTGTATTTCATGGTAAGCATGGACTGAACATGTGTTCTTTGAGTTTTAATATAGGCCCATCTTATACAAATGTCTAACTGACAGTCAAAATTGGATTCTTAATTATGAATATGGACATGTTCAGCTTGAAATAACTTGATTCAATTAAATTGTTGGCTGCTGTGTGAGATTATAAAAAAATAAAAAGTAGGAAAGTAAAAATGGTAAAGAGGTTGTAGGCCTAAATGATGAGCTGCAACATAGCCTAGAAAGTAAGTGAAAGTTGAGCCAAAGAACAATGCATCAAATACAGGGTCTAGTTGAATATTGTCAATACAAATAAGTATTAAAACTAATTACCAACTATTATAAATTAGGTTATTTACCTTTATTTACATTTAGGAAACGCTCACAAATCGGATTTCTTGAATATTTCCATAACAGCCGAAAGAACATAACATCAAACTAACCACAACCACGAATTGGTATATCAAAATCACAGTCTAATATAACATAACGAAATCAGAATCATTTTTAATTTACGAATACCAGTTGTTGGTTAAAATCCCGATTCCAGTAATTTCTAACGAATATAATGAGTATGTATTTTAATAGTCTTCAAAAGTAAAACCCATGTCAATCACCTTACTTTACCGACCGCATTAACCAAAGTAGTTCCTATTCCGTCCACGGCGCAGCACTGTCCTGACGAATAAAAAGTGCTATGCTTTTTTGCATTGCGTGCCGGGTCTATACTATAGTTAGTCTATGCTATTACTTTATATACTCCTTAAATCAGATTTCACAACAGCATAAAACCATTATACGCATCCGTTACATAAGTGTGATAATATTTTGATAAAGAATAATAAACGTTTACGATTGATGCAAGTATCCTTCAGGTAATATTATTATAAATAGTTTCTTGAGTAGCATAATACATGTTGTTACAATTAACATGATAAAATAAAACTACGTCTCACAACACTACACAATATATTTACACTTATACTGTACTGCAATGTATTAACAGTTCTGTACAGTACACATTATACAGTTCTGTACGCAGTGTTAGTGTAAATATATTGTGTAGTGATGTGAGACGTAGTTTTATTTTATCCTATTATTATAATGCCGTATAATTCTTTAACAGTGTACTACATTAACTCTATAACAGATACGGCACAATGCTCTTCAGTCTTTATACACTTTAGACAACTCTAACTAGATGTTTTCAATACTAAGCCCTGTGTTGCGTATCGCTTCGTTTATCTGAAAAAACGCTGACAATGCGATATGCCTGAACGTTGAATAAGGGTTTATTTTTTCCACTTCACTGGTCGCTGATACGTTACTGGCTTTGTATTTTAACCTTAAATAAATTTGATGATGCAGCCTTCTATCATATCAGGTACGTTCAAATACCCAA
Source organism: Allygus modestus (assembly GCA_963675035.1). Classification (NCBI taxonomy): domain Eukaryota; kingdom Metazoa; phylum Arthropoda; class Insecta; order Hemiptera; family Cicadellidae; genus Allygus; species Allygus modestus. The sequence goes on from OY776116.1 coordinate 91,852,751, forward strand.
AGCAGAAACAACACCTTAATTTATCTAATACTGATAAAAAATAACGGTTATTAAATTATATAATATTTCACTGATAGCATAGAAACATCAAAAATAATTTTGATTACCCACTTTGCATGTCTTGTAATTGTTTATTCGTATTTACAACACAAGTATTTAAGATGTTATTGCATGCACTCCATGAAAATAAATTGTTTATACTCCCAATCGGGTGGTTTGAATGCTATAAATTATTATACTCTTAGCTATAATAATAACAAATATAGATGATTCTGACTCTGATCTGATATTATGTTATGTATACTGAATAGACAAAAGTTATAATATAGTACATATAGTGAAGTACGTAAACGTGATATACATAAAACTGACGCAAAGTGACTTTAAAATCGTTATTTGCTACAGTAACTGAAAAAGTGAATAATATCCATATTAAAGTTTTTGGAGTCGGGGATTAAAGATGAAAGGTGGGGTGATTTTATTACTTAGGGGAATAAATAATTTAGTTATATACGATAACTTCAAACATGTTGTTAACTTTTAGCAATTTATGCAGAAAAAAGGATAGTGAATGGCCGTGTTGGGGCTTAGAACTGCAAGTAGGTAAAATTGTGTCTGATATTTCTCACAGTTCAGCCAAAACTGACAATATCCTCATCATGCCTCAATAACCCCAGTAATTGGTACTTGCAATGTTCCTATTTTTAAATTTAAATAAACTCATTTATTTGATATTGTTACATATTTACAACGACAGTGCCAATTTTCATATAATACAATATTTCAAATCTTTAGAATTGTATATGTTTTTTGATTGAGAGAAATGGTCAGATTGATGAATCAACATGCACTTTTTTATACTAGAAGCACCTATAATATATATTATTTCCTGAACTTACGGTGTATCCAATAGGATATAAACAGGGGCACAGTTTTGGATTTGTTATTGACTTATTGAGACTGATGAGCATTGGTGTGACCGGTCGAAATCGTTTGCCTTTATCATCTTTTATGGATATTTACTGTCTTGAATATAAGAGTAAATATATTTTAACTTGTTGTAAGACGTTTTTAATTTAAATCCCGTAATGTTATAATATAAAATATCATTATACTACCAATTCAATGACAAAAAATTCAGTATCTATAGAGGTTGACATTAACATAATAGCAAAATATAACCGAAAGAACAATGCCATTTTATTACAGCATACCATATGTAATTTGAATCTTTGTAGTAAGCTAAGTACAAAGACGAAATCGCCAAACGGTAGGAAACAATAAAATAACTATTGTCAAGAAATGAATGTTATGCCAATACAATGACAATACCAAGAATAGTAATTCAATTTGTGTTTGAATAACAATGTTGGATCTATAAACAAATACTCATGGACTCTTTGAGACATAAATGTGAGAAAGATGATATTTGTTTAAATACAGATAATTAAGGTTGTTTTTAGTTTATGGCATCAGACAAGAAAAGTAGATGACATATGTGGCGAATATATCAAAACTGAGGTCTAATTACTTACGGTAATGAAACGACCAATGTTTTTGAGAAAATCAGATATTTTAGGAACAATTATAGGGTAACTAACTATGTTTGCATTCAGTCTTAGTAAATCTTTTTAAACTGTTCCCTGGTAAATAAATATTCAATAATTCCTTATTATTCCTAGTGTTATATTATTATTCACTTACCATATAAAGCAAACCTAACCTCAATAACTTCTATAGTTTGTCTTATGATATTTTCTTTCACTTTGCAAACAATGTTTATGATTGTAATTAAAAATTTTGATTTTGAAGTGTATTTATTTGTATCGTATTTTGGTTTGAATTGGAGCAAAGGAAAATTAATATCAGTTTCTTTACATAAGGAAATCTAACGCATTACGGACAGTGTTATAAATTCAATTCCAGTGAACCGAATATTTCCTTCAGGTGGCTTTGCGTTTATCAAAATAAATCTGGACAAGTATAGTCAAGCGTGGTGTCCTCATACAACAAAGATTTAATCAAGCATAAAAGGAATTTTTCTGATAATTATATTTAAAGGTAAATTATTTGTTGAGTATAAAATCACTGATTGAACGTATATGCTATTCATAAATTTCAAATAAATATATATTTTTGGCAAAGATTAATAAACAAATGATTGTACGCCAGTTACATTAAGAAAATAAGGCTCTGTCTTGTGATGATGAACTCACTACTTCTGATCTACTTGTTTCGAAACTTTAGGAATATTTTCTTTATTCGTCAGTTAAAGAGTAAAAACCATACAAAGTTCATGGTTTGTTAAATACGTAAACATACCTATTTATCTCGAAGTATCAACAACAACTTTGAAGATTTCGTCATGTGCTTTTATAGTTTATTGAATTTACTAATAATATGCGGTTCGATTACAAACATAAATTATGTCCGTGTTCCTGCTGTGGCTGCTCGCAACAGTCTGGTTAAATCGTCACATCTTCTGATTTCCCACAGGCGTTGTTTTTTAGATGTTCTTGGCGTATAGCGTCTCTTAAGACGTGCTTCTCAGTGGAAGTCGTTTCCTGGAAACTCAGGTGCATTAGTTAGCTAAACGTCAACTTACATTAATGAAACCCTAAGGAAAAGGCTTCCACTCAGTTTCATTCACTTTTAGATAAAAAATTGGACATCATAGTTTGTTTAATTTTCGGTTTATAACATTCCCACGAGGTAGACCTTTATAATTTGTTATGGTAAACATATTCTTCACTAGTTTAGGTTTCCAGCAAATAAAAGAAGAAGCAATTACGCTTTTACTTTATCACCCATTGGTTAACACAATACAAAAATTAATGTAAAATTTTTGACTTTTCCACGGTATAAATTTAAATTGAAAACTTAAGGGCTATGTGTAGTTTCAAAGAAAAATATACAGTCATGCTGCACCTGCTGTGCTGTTTTTGTAGGAAAATTCTACAACAATATATAAAAGATTGACTTCGTGATAATTAATTATCGTTTGATTCGTTTAATTATCAAGTCTGAAAATACATCGTCTCGGGAAAGGAAGATTGTAACTGATATCGTGTGGAGAGCAAACAAACTTTCCATTAGTGAAAAGTGTTGAATTAATATTTGAAAACTCTACGCTATCTAAATTACACTACAATACAAAAACGTATGTTATGTTTGATAAGTGTTTTTTTACATGATATACAACTATACAGTCTTAATTTAAGCCTAATTTTCTTTTATAAAATAGCAAATCTCGGGTAAATCAAAATTTTGATATTACAACTTTACTTAATATAGGTTTTTAATTGCTCTAAAATTAAAATATTCAAAACAAAAAACATTTAGATTTTTCTTGAATAGAATATCAAATTTAACAAGACGGTGTACGTTAAAAATCATGTGTAAATAAATTTTATAAAATATATTCTAAGTAGAGGCGGCCTTGAGTTCAACAATTTTCCTTTTGATGTATAAACGTGTTTTCTGTTACACAATGTTGTTACAATACTCAAAATTGTATTAAGCAAATAAATAGTTTTTTAAAAAATATATATATGTATACAGTACTGCAATCACTTTCAGTATCAGTATTATCACATATTTATTTAATGTTTTAGCTAAAGCTTTAAGGAAAGCAATTGTGAATTATATTGTTAAGCGAAGTTAAACTAGCAAAATAGTACAATCAACAATAATAAATCAATAATAAAATAATACATCAACAATTTTCCTTTTGATGTATAAACGTGTTTTCTGTTACACAATGTTGTTACAATACTCAAAATTGTATTAAGCAAATAAATAGTTTTTATAAAATATATATATATATACAGTACTGCAATCACTTTCAGTATCAGTATTATCACATATTTATTTAATGTTTTAGCTAAAGCTTTAAGGAAAGCAATTGTGAATTATATTGTTAAGCGAAGTTAAACTAGCAAAATAGTAGGATATTATAAATACTCAAGATGAGTAGAGTAAGGAGGTGGGCCAGACTCCCCTCCCCCCGCGACAATCGCCCAGCGGGGTGACGTCACCGGAGACCCGGCCGGCCGCTGCATCAATGCATAGGGGCTTCATATTTTGTTTAACCTTACTAGTGCACTGAGAGACTCTGAATGTGTATCGTTTATATTCAGTGTGTATGTTCAGTGTTTCTGACAACTAACTGACCTCTTGTTAATGCCCTTCCTTCTCACATAAAAAGAGGAAAAAATCAACGTTTTTAAGCGAATTCTGAAATAGTTGTTGCTGGGTAAGGAATATTACCATGTAAACGATTATTTACAAGAGAAGAAATATTAAAAGTCAAATGTTTAATTTTTATTTTTTGTATTATAAAGTTGTTTTTAATTATAAAATGCTATGGTATTTAGTTTTATATATGCTCTATGTATTTGTGTATGACACTTGCCCATGAATTGTGATATGTTATTTGGCAAATAAAGAACTTTGTCTTTGACTTTAACTTTTAACTTTGACATTAAAATATCAATACAATAAATATCCATACACATTACACATAGGTTCAACATGTTTTTTCTCTGTTGTAAGTATTGTGTATTTTACATATTTATTTCCTATCTTAACAGTTTTCGACGAAAAAGCTTTAAATAAAAAAAGTTTTTCTTTTGTAGATAAAAATGCGGTATTTTACAACTTTAGAATACAAATAATGTGATATTTGTGTAATTTAAATGACAAATTAATACCTAGGTAAATTATTGTTTTAATGCAGCAAACAAAAGTGTTGTTTGGTTTGCATTTATTTGTGTTTGGCTCTTTTTTATTTGTGAACAAAAATGTTTGTCATTATAAAGTTTTTCATGATATTTTACACTATAGCTTTCCATTTTACACTAAAGCACCATGTTACTTTCTCCCCCTTATACATAGTATATGGAGAAAGTATTGTTTTCGTAAAAAAATTCGAATTAGAGTTGTTAGTGGAAATATTCGTTTTGGTGCTCCCTGAACCCAAAAAAGTGATTTTTGAGTGATGTCTGTGTGTCTGTCTGACTGTGTGTGTTTGTATATGTGTCTGTGTGTCAGTCTGCATGTGTACATAGCTGGAGACGTCACTACTGGACCGATTTTGATGAAATTTGGTATGTAGGTACTAATCCACGATATCTCCAAGCGTTGTTTTCACTTTTTAGAATTTTTATTTTTAAGGGTAATTATCCCTCAAAAACCGCTAAAAAACTTGAAAGATCCAAATTTCTCAAAATCGGCTGTATCGATTTTGATTAATATTTAAAGGTTTGTAGAACTTTAGGTTTTCTTGAAGGTTTAGGTTAGCCCATTATGAATTAGCACTGTGATCATGACTTTAAGTCGAAACATGTTAGTGCAAGTATAATTAAAAAATGTATTCAACAGGGTACTCATGGTTATTTTCATGTTTTTATACTTACATTATAGTAGCCCTTTACTGTGAATTTGATTCTCTAATATATATATCTAATATATATATATATATATATATATATATATGTGTGTGTGTGTGTGTGTGTGTGTGTGTGTGTGTGTGTGTGTCCGTGAATGCGATAACTTGAGTAAAAAACGTCCGATTTCGATGAAATTTGGCTCAAATGTGTAAACTGACATTTATGACTTTAAGTTCGAAAACCAGAAAAATCGGACCATGGGAAGGGGGGTGTATGGGGGTTTTAAATTTTCCAAAAATCAGTTTTTTGCATTTTTCACCCTAAAATTTTTAAAACACTTAATTTTGGTTTTGACCATGTTATAGAGCTTAAAAAAATATGGTTTTTTGAATTATTAACCTAGGTTAAGTGGTTGCTGAACAAATCCAAAAAACATGCTCATAATATCTCACATGTTAATCTTATGGGAAAAACGGTTTTGGCTTTTCTTCAGTTAATTTTCCTTTAAACTTCACATTTGCTTTTATCAATCGCTTCAGCTCCACAAAACAACCATTTTGGTGTTTAAACTGTGATTCCACGTCCAAGCGTTGCAGAGATATTCAAAGTGCTAAACACAGTACGTTGTCCAATGTTATCCTTATGGAGGATAAATAAAAATTGATATCTCCATTATTTATGAATGTATATTGATGAAACTTGGTATGTGGCTTCATGTTGTACTGGTATATTGATATTTGCACAAAAAATAAATGTTTTGTAGGTTGTCCCCGTAGCAGCTAACCTGCATACTCAGCCCTACTTTTATTCTTATGGAGAATAAGTAAAGTTTTATATCTCCCTTAATTATGAACATAAATTAATAAAACATGGTAATTAGCTTCACTTGGTTCAGTTATATTGATAATTGCATAAAAACTCATTTGTTATCTTCCTCGTTGCAGCAAACCTGCGTACTCAGTCCTTATGTTATTCTTATGGTGAATAAATAAAACGTTATAAATCACTTATTTATGAATGTATTTTTGTCAAACTTGGTAAGTGGCTTTATGTACTAGTGAGAAACATATAAATGCATTGGAAATTCGCTGAGTACGCAGGTTTGCTGCGACGAGGGTATTTTTCCCTTTTTTTTCATTTAGTATCAAAACTATATCTAAATGTTTTGTTAAATTTTTCCGATTTAAAATCCATGTTTGCAACAAACAAATTTACAAGTCGTAAAATATTGTATGTGCTGAATCACTAAAATACTTTACTAAGATTAAAAGATGTATAATAATACACATCTCAGAAGCGTATATAAGATGGATGCAGGGTCAGGGCCACATCTCCGAAATAAAATCAAACCACGGGAAAATAACTAATCAAAATTATTATAAACATAGCGTGCGAGATAAAATAACGACACAACGACAATAGTGAGCGGGTTGTGGCACAGAACCTGTGAACAGATCTTTATTATACGTGTTAACAGGTGGCTTGAAGGGGCCATAGCCCTAACCTTGCTCTAATAAGCTGCCTGTCTGATGGTTTTCCTCTTTACATGCTGAGGAAAATAAAACAACATAAGTAGGTACACATGTCAGTTCGTAAACAAAGTAGACACTTAATCACATGGTTTAAAGTAAACAAAGCAGGTGTTTTTAAAGTCCCATGCTTTCCTTATGGGAGATGTTTTACGCTATTTCTCGTTTGCTGGTAACTTTTTATAAATACTGCTATTTTTCCCGAGTCCCTGGGATCAAGACTTTTAATTTGAGCCTTTTTCCATCACCCCGTGATTTGTCAACCTCACACAATGCTGACTTAACGATTTCGCTTACAGAATTATACATTATAAGATTGGTGGTCTTAGGTCTTTACTGGCAGCAAGGGGTTGTAGCTCAAGGCAATCTGCGCATGCGCGAATATCTTAACTACATGCGGTCGCCGCTACAGGCGCTCCACCGGCGTGGCGGTTATGTACACTTCAGCGTTCAGCGGCAATCATTGTTTGTTTACGTTTGCCGTTTGGTTGGATCTATGATTTACCAAAGGACTGTATGGCGGAATTAGGTGTTCATGTTTCGTTAATTTGTTGATTTTATAATTTATAAATAAACCAATGTTGTTAATTATTCACTTTGCTTATATTATTTAAAAAAATATATTCAAAGAATCTAGCACTAATTTCCCCCCTGAATTTGACCACCAAACGTAATGTAAACATTTTAGTGTCACTTCTTTCCTAATAACTTATTGTGGTTTTCCCCCTCAAGGATATTTTCTATATGCGCCTCTGGAATACCTAAATAAAAATAATTTCGTTTTAATAAACTATTTTAAGATACCTCTCCTAAAACGCCAACAAACTGCAGAGTATATAAATACAGGATACATCCCACGTGATGACAAGTCTGTCTCAGCTTAAACTGGTTTCTCGTAGAAAACAAAAACTATTGTTACGTAAAAAGATGCAGTTTATTCATTAGACATATGAGGCATAGAAATATATAAATTAACGTATATTGCAGTAATGAAATAAAAATGGGCCTACAATTTGTATTATCAACTCCTAAGCTCCATTTTTACATTACAAATCAGGAGTTAACGTTATTATTAAATCATCACAGAATTCCTAAAATCACCATTGTTGTGGTTATGAAAATAGCGGCAAAAAAACAATGAACTCAAGTGAGGAAAAGAACTTTAGTATTATAATAATAAATACTTCTTTTGATAGTTTAAGTAAGTTATAGTTTTTATTATGTAATCAATTTTCCCAGACTTTAAATTATGAAAAGTTAGTTTTTCAAAAATATAATATAATAGGCTAATTAGAACCAACTAAAAACAAGCACATAGGAATACTGTAATAATTTGTATTATACAGTAAAAGTATATGTTTAAACAAATGAAAGTAGTTTTAAAGAAACCCAGTAAAGCGACACTCTTATGTCTTGTGGTCGCGCCAGCGCCGTGACAGCCAGCCGTGTTCGCTGTCGCTGCACAGAACCGTGTCGCTGGCCTGTAGGACTTGTCCACCAACCACAATACGCCCTTCGTGTTACACCGAGGGCCTGGTTACGGGATAGCTGCATGTATTTATGTTCAATCGTTTAGCCAGAGTTCAGTTTGATCGTTACTGCCAACATTGTTAATCTTAAGGGAAAAAGGTTTTTGGATTTTCCTCAGATAGTTTTACTGAAAACTTGACATTTGCTGATACCAATCAGTTCAGCTCTACAAAACAATCATTTTGGTGTTTTAAGTGTTGTTCTACGTCCAACCGTTGCAGAGATATTCAAAGTGCTAAACACAGTACGTTGTCCAATGTTATCCTTATGGAGAATAAATAAAATGTTATATCTCGATTATTTATGAATTTATATTGATAAAACTTGGTATGTGGCTTCGCCTAGTACTGGTATATTGATATTTGCACACTAAATGGATTTTTGTTATTTTCACCATTGCAGAAAACCTGCATACTCGGCCCCCATATTATTCATATGGAGGATAAGTAAAGTTTTATATCTCCCTTAGTTATGAACCTAAATTAATAAAACTTGGTATGTAGCTTCACCTGGTTGAGTTATATTGATAATTGAAAAATACACGTTTTTTATCTTCCTAGTTGCAGCAAACCTGCGTACTCAGCTCTAATGTTATTCTTATGGATGATAAATAAAATGCTATATATCACTTATTTATAAATGGATTTTAGTGAAACTTGGTAAGTAGCTCTATGTAGTAATGAGACACATATATATGCATTGGAAATTCGCTGAGTACGCAGGTTTGCCGCGACGGGTGTATTAAATCTTTGGTATAGTTATAAATGAGTAAAATGAATACGTTAAATCCAATTTATTTTTCATTTACTTACTTCAATAGCCTTGGGTACTTAAAATGATACTTGGCCTTACCAACGCGCTCCCTCCACTGACTTTCTTTCTCATCTTTTTCTGAAATTTTCATCCTAGCCAAGTTGTATTAATAATCCCATTCAGTTATTTTAAAGAGCACTAAAGATATTATTCTTGTTGGTAAAATTCTGCAGGTAAATTATAAAAACCGTATATAATAAAAAAATATATATATAAACACACTATTACTAAGCATTGTCTAGTTGTTCTTAAAATATAAAATAATTACGAATTACAGTAATGAGTGGCATAAGTTTGTTATATATTCGTAATTAAAAACAAACATTAACTAATAAAAAACAAGAAATCATAGTTATTGGTTTTATATAATGTTACTCTCAGTTTGAGTAGTTGTAATGGTGTCGCTTTTCGTGTGTAAATTATTACCCCTGCCAGATACTTTCTATAATGTTAAAATAATAAATGAGTTGCTGAAAGAACTAAGTTATGGAGTGTGAAGCAATGAAAAAGTGAAAACCAAAATCGTGTTGAAACAGAACCATTGTTTGTGGCAATTAAGAAGACAAACACAAAGATGCTTTTTCTCAAACGCTTATTATTATTCTTGAGTTCCAATTTTGTATTTATAATAGTCAAATAACACTATCGAATTATGAAGAAAGGAAATCACTGACCTTACAGGTTATAACAAACTAGAGCCATTTCAAACCATTTCTTTTTGTTTTTTTTTGAGGTTGTATATTATATTTTGCTTTTATCCCGAAACGTTTTAAAGGAGAAATTAAAAGTCATTTACAAGACATTTAATAAATAAACATGTATATTACGAGCATAGAAAAAACATCCAATTATAAATTATGTCCATTCTCTTATTATTGGTTAGGTAAAGTCTCAAAGCAGAAATATATTATCTGTTATTATTCTGTATTTATTATATATTTCATTTCTTAAAAGAAATATATAATTTCACATTGTGCTAAAGAAGAAAATGTTCTGTTTAGAAAAGTTATATTTACTAAATATAAGTATGAATATAATGATAATTATTTCAGCTCTAAATGAGAGGTTATATAACCAAGTCTCTATTGAACCAAGAACCAGTTAATTACTAAAAATAATATTTCCCTAACAAACTAGGCGCTACATTTTAGAAATAAATCAATTTTTTAGTGATTGCCGAAATTTTTTACGCACATTTGTCTTGAATTTTGATAAAGATGCTTATAGAGACATATACTTTCATAAATTATAATTTTATACCTAAGACGCATCAAGTGTTGGAAATACAATATATTTTGCCTTATTAGACTAGTAATTATCAGACCCAATGACCAACTGATAAAATTGTGATAGTATATCTTTAGTGTTGGTAAAAAGTGATATATTAAATCCTAAGTAAAACAATCCCTGTTTATTTATGTGTCTTAAAATACAATAATTTAAAACAGGGTACTGTGTTTAAAATGTTTAAGGTAATATATATATATATATATATATATATATTAAATCCAGTTTATATATATATTAAATTTATATATATATAAATGTATATATATATATATTTTGTACAGTTAATACAATTTAAATAAAAATACAAAAGTAAATAGAGAATTCATGAACAACAAATTATTGGAAGATGGCCTCATTTAAATAAGAACAGTTTAAACCAAATTATCTCTGATTTAATTATATTGTTTATTTATTTAATTTATATTATTTAATTATATCAAATTAACTAATTTTTAGAAATATTATTTGATTAATAATGTTTTATATAAGCCGCATCATGTGTTGTAAAGACAATCGATTTTGAGCAGTTAGACTTATATTTATCAGACTCAATGACTGACTAATAAAATGTTGATGGTATATCTTAATGATGATGGAACTTAAATATTAAATCTTTTGTAACAACAGTCCCTATTTATAAAAAACTTGTATACAGTAACTACAGTATCAGATACAAAATTAAAAATGTAAATAGAGAAAATATGAACAAAAAATTGCATGTCACATATGAATGGAAGTTTTTTGGCCTCATTGAATAACGACTGTTTAAATACAATTATTCATTTAGAGTTGTTGTTCGTTTTACATTTGAACAAAAAATAAAATAATAACAAAGGAAAAAATAAAACCAATAATCAACGAATTTATAAATTAATTTACAATTCCCCTTCACTAAACCTAAAGTATTGTTATTACTAAAAATATGTTAAAAAGAAATCTGTCAAGATTTTGTATGAAACATAAATTTATATTAAGATGTATGCCTAGGTTAGGTGACCAAAAGGAGGAAACAAGTTAAGGGTGAATATTATTGTTTTATGATCAAACAAAAATGGCATTATGACTGTTCTTTCCTTCGTAATAAATAATTTTCATATTAGTTACATTTGCTTTTCCGTATACCTTTATAAATAAATCGCATATGTACAAAGTCTACTTTGGTAGATACTGTTTTATTGGATTTAGTATGCAGTTATTTAAAATGCCGTTTGTTAATGATAAATGACTGACTTTTAATACATTTTATTTTTGATGAATTGTTTAAAATTTATTTCAATTATGTTTTATTAATCTTAAAATAATAGCAATATTTTATAAATATATTTTTGTGTGTTCTCGATAAACGAGTCATGAAATTACTGTGGTTACTGTAAAAACAGCGGAAGTATAATTGTTTCGTCACAAGAGTTGGCTAATAATTACTGTTCAAGTTTCACCAGCAACGACCACAGCTGACAACAATTACCAGACAACTATTGGCAAACAACTGTTTTAGCAGAGAATCTAGACAAACCACAGACGTTTCAACCTCCATAATATCACAGCAAAGTAATTTGAAAATTATAAACTTATTTGGTTTGATTCTAAAATTGTTTAATAATCAAGATAATTACGGGATAAATTAACCTAAAATAAAATAAAAAATGCACGTATAGTTATTGAACATACTTACAGGAAACAGACTCATACATTAACACACTAACAAGTAAATAGGAAGTTTATTATTTGTTGTGAGAACAACAGAAATGCGCTAGTTAACGTGTGTCCTCTATCTATCCACAATTTGACTTTTATGGTTTTTGCACTGTAGATAAATAAACAAAATAAGTCAGCGATTTTAGAAAACCTGTGACTTTTAATATACGTTTAGTGTTTGAAATATTACCATTAATAGTGTATACCAAATTGAATAATAGTGATACCAGGAGACGAGACAGCAGGTTGCATGCAAAAATATGTTTCTTATAAATATAACTGTAAACGATTTATACCACTTGACGGACAAGCAAGTTTATCAGCTGGCCAAACAGTATAAAACTTCTAATCATTTATATCACCGACTAAAAATAGATTTAGCAGATGAGCTTGGCTACTGAAAGGCAGAAATACTTTCATTTTAAGTTTTTACAAAATGTTTAGTTCATATTTAAGTAACCTTTTTAAATTTTTACATGCAGATTTTTCATAAATTCTTATTTTAGGTGAACCAGCTTATTTTTTTGTCTAATGCAGTTGAAAATTCACTTATTCCTATTTTATCTTATTATTTAATAATAATTATAGTTTATTGTTACAAAATAAAAACAATAATTTTATTAAAAACTCCAGTCTTTTCAAATATTTTGAACACAAATATTAAAATTGGCTATAGTTATTTCGTTTAACAGAAAAGTCAACATAAAATCATAAGTCATCATGTTGGTTGGACCGTAATATTAACTGTTTCCTTTTGTCGAGTCAGCGTCCGGGATTGAAAACATCATTTATAACAAAATGTCGCAACAAAACAAGCGCATTGTGTGACACAACTAGACAAAAAAGATAAATTGTGATAGTGGCACTTATTACCTTCAAAATATTACGTTTTTTGGGTATTTTAAGGCGTTCGTATGGGTATGTTCTGTTGGAATTTTGTATATTTGCCTTGTTTTGCCTTGTAAACTGTATTCGCTAAAAAAAAACAAATTCTCAGTAAAAGGTTTTCCAAGTTTGTTATAAAACTAAGGTTAACTTGATTGGAAACTATCAAACAGCTTGACAACACAATAAGTGGTTTTAAGAAATAGGTTAAGTATTTATAGTAAACAGTTATTACAATTTTTCGGACGTTATAAGGAATCAGAATCAACACAAACAAACTATAACAGGGTTGAGCCCTGCTAAGGACTAAATGAAATAAAAAATTAACAGTGACGAAGAAATCCGAATAATGTTGATCTAACTTGCAATATCTATTGATTTTCTTTTCGACCAATAAATTTAATAATTAATAATATTAATTTAATTAGGGAAAATATAGCCGTTTAATATGCTAAATATGTCATTTCACCTTACTCATGTAAATATTTAATGTAGTTTAATGATTTTATGTTGAAAAGGTTATGTTACCTGATTCAGGACTAATTCTGTTATCCAGTTGTTGGATTACATTCATTTTGGGGACAAAAGTTCCCTTATTCAGATTTTGTATAACATCAAGTTTCAGTCATATCTACGTCTTAAAAACAGTAAAACACTACAAACACGTACATTGAAACGAAAACAAACATTTAATTTTAAAAACAGTAAACTGTGGTCACAAACACTCACAGCACGGCAGACATAACCTGAGTACAGTAACGGCAGGTGGATAGCATACCTTTGTCCTTTGTCATCCCTTTTGTACTTTTAGCTGTGTGCCGTAAAGTTCGTTTGTGTTAAAAATAATTTGGTCATTCGAAAACTACTCCTACCTTCCTTTTCAACGTTAATAACGTTTTTCGGAGGCTAGAACCATAAAAATAGTGATTTTTTAAGGTGCAGTCATGCAGGTTAATGATAAAATATTACTTTTGATACTAGGAGGGAATTACTTTTCACCCTATCAAATAATATTATTAGTTTATGACATCTAAATCAATCGTATATTGTCTACTTATGTTATAACAAAACATTTGTTAGTGATCTTATTTTCCATAGGTAGTTTACTGTTACACACAAATAAGGGTAATTTTATTAAAAACTCCAATCTGTTCAAATATGTTTCACACAAATATTAAAATTGGCTATAGTTATTTCGTTTAACATAAAAGTCAACATAAAATCATAAGTCATAACGTTGGTTGGACCGTAATAGCAACTCTTTCCTTTTGTCGAGTCAGCGTCCAGGATTAAAGACATAATTTATATCAAAATGTAACAACAAAACAAGCGCATTGTGTGACACAACTAGAAAAAAATTATAAATTGTGATAGTGTCACTTATTACCGACAATTTATGGACAGAGTTAATAGTAGCATTAATAACCAACTTCAGAAAACATTGTAGGAGCTGATAGGCCTATCCCAGTGCTATATGTAAATATTCAAATAAATATCATTCATAGACATTTTTTTCTTAATAAGTTTTGAATTGTTGAACTTTAAAGATTTTAGTATATTTGTATGACATATGCTCCAATATTTACTGTATTAATTGTTACTTCATTACTAATGTGTGTGAAAGGATGAATAGGGTTCGTAAAGACATAAGTAGTAACGTAATAAAAATATATAATTCATTTAGACAGTAATAAGATTGTTAATAGGTTTGTTTTTCACCTTTGTAAGTAGAGTAATATAAGAGTGTTTTGATGAAAACTTCCAAAAATATATAATAAGATATAACACTAAAAACAAACTGGAAGCAATAGTTAGTAGTAATGCCGCGCGCCTTGGCCGTAACATAGGGTCTTATGGAGAATAGATTAACATGGACTCTTATGGGGGAATAGAATAACATGGGCTCTTATGAGGAATGGAATAACATGTATTCTTATGGAGGATAGAATTGGGGTGTAATTACTACCCTCTGCAGCTCTTCTGCTACCCTCTTTGGCTCTTCTGCTACCCTCTGTGGCAACTATCTATTTCTTGCATCCCTTTAAGGTTAATTATTTAACCCTCGTGTCCTTCTGTTGTAAACCATCTAGCCTTCTGTGGTAATTATTTAACCCTCGTGTCCTTCTGTTGTAAACCATCTAGCCTTCTGTGGTAATTATTTAACCCTCGTGTCCTTCTGTTGTTAATCATCTAGCTTTCTGTGGTAATTATTTATCCCTCGTGTCCTTCTGTTGTAAACCATCTAGCCTTCTATGGTAATTATTTGACCTACGTTTACTTCTACATATTTGACCCTCGTGCCCTTCCATACATCTAACCTTCACTCCCTTCTGTGTATCTAATCTCACTTCCTTCTGCGTATCTAACCACAAGATTCGCAACAAGTCTCTGTCAGCAAACTAGCTGTAACCTGTTAAAATACTGCTCTGTAATTGGTTATAATAAAAATGCTTTCTATTGGTTGTAATTAGCGTTCTATGCCCTGATTGGTCGATACTTTTAGCGCTCTTTATTCTCAAGCGTTAACTTCACTCTATCCCTTGCATTTGCACTGGTCAGAGGTCCATGCGATACTCCGTTCGTTGATTTTGCACTTGGCAAATATAATTATTACATTTGATTATAATGATTTTAGTTTTCTTGTATTGTAGTAGTTTTAATTCTCATGTATTGTAGTAATCTCGCGTGCTTAATGACATGGCTAGAGTAGTGTTGTATTTAATTGTTTTACCAGGCTAACATATCCTTACACCATTAATCTCACTCTCTAGTCTTGTTCTTTAATACAGTTTTGGTTAGAACAGTTCTCAGTTAGAGTATTGTTTGCTACCTCTATTACTTTCATCATAACTTGTAGCTCTGCTTTGACTTGTGTAGTTTGGGTGTTAGTGTTTTTTTGACATGTGTAGTTATACATATGTACAGTGCTCTCCTACATACTATATACCTCTAAACATAGACTCTACTACCTCATTCTGCTTCAGTCGTCACACTGATCAGACGTGTTTTATGCTGCTTCTGCGTAATTGTTCTCTTGCACTAATTATTATTATTGTATTGTTGATTCTGTGCTATCCGTGTGAGTTTGACTCTGTTCGGGGTACTTGCTCTTTTAAGCGTTAGCACAGTTTAGCTTGTTTTCAGTATTTAATTCTCTGTTGAATGATGGACGTTTCTAAAAAGGACCCTCAAAACCCGGTAAATTTAATTAGTAAAGACGAAACCTATGTTAGACACTTCAGATTGTACGGGACTAATACTGTTTTCAAATTTACTAAACCGCCAAGAGGTATCTCTGAGTTTGATTGGATTCGTAAAGGTTTTAATCAAATTGTAGAGACATCCAAAACCAACGCTGTACCCACCGACTATCTCGGGTTTAAATTACAATCTATAAGTTTAAAAAGTGCTGAGCCGGGGTACGTATCTTTGAGACCTGTCTCTGAAGTTAGTGGTGATGTTCTCTGGGATATTTTTGGGGGTATAATTCAAAGTAACTCTGAATCTTTAACCTCTAGCGACACTTTTAGAATTGACGTTACGAGGATTAACGTCCCCGCAGGTAAAGGGAGAGTACGTCCAGAGATGTACAACACCTTTGATGAAGAATCTAAAGCTAGGAAGGGTATTGTAGTAATTAATAATAAAGACAATTTATGTTTGGCTAGAGCGTTGGTAGTAGGCAAAGCACTTGCAAAAAATGATCCTCAGTATAAAGCTATTCGCCAGGACATGGGCAAAAGACAAACTTTCAGAGCTAATAAACTCATAGCAAAAGCCCGTGTAGAAATGCCGGAGGAGGGCGCAGGAATCCCTGAGCTTGAAAAATTCCAGTCCCATCTTAAAAAATACAAAATTACCGTCTACAACTACGATAAAAAAGGCCGTGATGTTTACTTTGAGGGAGGTAATGAGGACGCTAAGTTAAAAATTAACTTGCTCTTTCACAACGGTCATTATAATGTAATTAGAAACTTAACTGCCGCATTTGTTTGTAATTTCTTTTGTGAAGCCTGTCATATTCCCTATAGCAACAGACATGAGCATCGATGCTCTAACAGATGCACCTCATGCCATACCATCTCCCCGCCCTGTAAACTAGAACACGGTGGCATCACATGCCGTTTTTGCAACCGTTTCTTCAAAAATGAGCGGTGTTTAGTAGCCCATCAAGGGCAAATTTGTAAAACTGTAAAACTCTGCCGTGACTGTAAGAAAATGATTTATCCAAAAAGACGTAAGACAGCTCATGTATGCGGAGAAGTTTACTGTAAACCCTGTGATGCGTTCAAAGACCCCGCACATCAGTGTTTCATGAAGGTAGATAGGAGAATTCCGAAAGACCGTGATTTTTTGTTTATTTTCTTTGACTTGGAAACAAGGCAGGATGAGTCACTCCCCTCAGATCCTGATAAAAAAGTTCATAAAGTTAACTTGTGCGTATCACAACAGTACTGCTTTAAATGCATTAATGGGGGTGAGTGTGAAACTTGTTCTGAGAGGCAAAGAGTATTTGAAAAAGAACCAGTAAAACAGTTTATGGACTATGTAATGGGAATTCGAAAAAAAATTAAAGATGTTTGTGTAATTGCCCACAACGGGCAAGGTTTTGATTTTCAATTCATACTACAGTATATTATGGAAGAAACTAAATTTACACCAAAAATAACTCCTCGGGGAACTAAAGCAATTTTGATTGAAGTAGCCAACGTAAGGTTTGTTGACTCACTTAGTTATTTTCCCATGTCCCTCGCTGCACTCCCTAAAGCTTTTGATCTGCCTCCCGAGAAAAAGAAGGGCTACTTTCCCCACCTATTCAACACTCTGGCGAACCAAAATTATGTAGGTCCGATACCCGACAAAAAGTATTACTGCCCGGAATCAATGTTTGAGAAACCACACGAAGCCTTCGAGATTTGGTACGACGAACGAGTCGCTGAAGATTACGTGTTTGATTTCAAAAAGGAAATCTTGGAGTATTGTATCTCAGACGTGGAGATTTTAGCTCAAGCGTGTATAAAATTTAGAGCCCTGCTTCTTGAAAAATGTAACGTAGACCCTTTTCTCGAAGCTATAACAATCGCTAGTGCATGTAACTTAGCTTTTCGGCGTAACTTTCTAAAACCAAACACAATAGGTTTGATTCCCAAAAACGGGTACAGACTGACTGACAATCAGTCAGCCGTTGCTTTACAATGGTTAACATGGGAAGAGGAGAAACGTGGATTAAGGATTCAACATGCGGGCCGGGGTAAAGAAGTTAAAATTAATGGAATGAAAGTTGATGGGTTTGACGGTGAGAGAATTTACGAGTTTCACGGGTGTTACTGGCACGGTTGTCCAAAATGTTATCAATACAGCAGAGAAGAACCTCTGCCGGAGGATCCTTCAGACAGTTTGCATCTCCGTTACGAGAGAACCAAGTCCAAAATGGCCAAATTTAATAGCTATGAAGTTGTAGAGATGTGGGAATGTAAATTTAATAAATTGAAGAAAGACAAAAAACTAAATCACCTGAACCAACTGTCCATTATAAACACACTTCCACTCAATCCTAGAGATTCCTTTTTTGGAGGCAGGACAGGCAATACTAAAACATATCATAAATGTGAAGAGGGAGAAACGATACAGTATGTTGATGTTTGCTCCCTTTATCCGTTTGTAAATAAATATTGTAAGTATCCCGTTGGACACCCTATCATTTACGTTGGAAATGAGTGTCGAGAGAGAGGTCTTGAAGTAGAGGGATTGTTGAAATGTAAGATTCTACCTCCTTACAACTTGTATCACCCCGTACTCCCCGCTAAAATGAATAATAAATTAATGTTTGTGTTGTGTAGAACTTGCGGGGAGACTTTAAACCAAGGGGAATGTTTTCATGAGAGTGAGGAAAGAGCGTTAGTTGGGACTTGGACTATGGATGAAATTAGAAAAGCTGTAGAAAAGGGCTATGTGATTTTGGACATTTATGAGTTGTGGGAGTACGAGGTAGCCACTTATGAAAATGGAGGTTTGTTTACAGATTTCATTAATAAATTCTTGAAAGTAAAGCAGGAAGCCTCAGGCTATCCCGCTTGGTGTATGACAGAGGAGGATAAAGAAAAGTATGTTTATGATTTCTTTAAGCGTGAGGGTATTCAAATGGAGAAAGATAAAATTTGTAAAAACGGGGGACTTAGATCAGTAGCCAAATTAATGTTAAATTCATTCTGGGGCAAGTTTGGTCAAAGAGAAAACATGACAAAAACTTCAATCGTCAGAGACTCTAAAGAATTATTCAAGTTGGTAACTCAACCAGAAGTAAATGTAAAGTATGCTGAAGTAATAAACCAAGAAGTTTTGCTAGTTAATTGGCAGAATGTTGATGAAGCTAGTGAGGCTCTAAAAACTGTAAATGTTGTAATTGCAGCCTACACTACAGCTCACGCGAGACTTAAACTTTATGAACATCTAGATTCTCTTGGAGGGCAGGTCTTGTATTATGATACAGATTCGTGTATTTATTTATACCGTAATGGGTTGTATAAGGTTCCTACGGGAGATTACCTCGGGGAAATGACAGATGAATTGGCAGATGAGTACGGCCCGGGCTCTTATATTGTAGAATTTGTTTCTGGGGGACCAAAGACTTACGCTTACCTTGTCTGGTCAACCAAAAAGCAAAAGTTAGAATCAGTTTGTAAAATTAAGGGTCTAACATTAAACATGAAAACCTCCGAAACATTAAACTTTGAAGCTCTAAAAAAGATGGTACTAAATGAAGCTGCTGAAATACTAGAAATTGAAGAGAATAGAATCAGGAGAACAAAGACACGAGAAGTCGTTACAGTAAGTGAAATTAAAAAGTTTAGAATTACAGGGCCCAAGAGAAAATTTAATGATGATCACGACACGTTGCCTTTCGGGTTTAAAAAACAAAAACTAATGGAACCATCACACGGGTACTAAGCGTATATACCTGTAAACATCAGTTCTGTTACCTCATTCTGTTCTGAGACACGGTACTGAACGGTTGTGTCTGTGTCTTACCCTGTTTGTCTCTTCTTGTAGAATGTCTGCTGAACATAATACATCCGCTAACCAACAGGTTTTTCTTCAGCTTATACACAAAAAGAGGTTAAATGAAAATGTAAAATTTAATATTACACGCTCAGAGTTTAAGTTCTTACTTACAGGTTCAATAAATGCACGGGAATGGCCTTTGGTGTTTTCGGAGTATATAGTAGATAAAATAACGGAGAACTCCTCATCAAACACCTACATCGGAGTATCAATAAAGCACACGGGTGCATCAGGAGACATACCTTACATGCCATTAGCTAATCTAACACCGACAGTTTTTGATGATCACTTTGAAGAAATGTTTTGTAACGTTGAGAAACTATCTGGGGTTTTAAATCTTGAAGTATCACTTGTCTATATTCCTAGTTGCTACCGTCGATAAAGACGACACTTTCCCCTACGGAGCAGTGTTACTTTTGTACATACTTCTTGTGACTAGTACAGTTACATCATTCTACTCTGAGTCACGGTACTGATCAGACGTGCTTCTGCGCTGTTTTTGTCTGTAAAAACGTAATTGTGACATGGCTGCTAAATACTATACATTTAATAACAAACCGGTATTGGTTCTGTTTGATAATGAAGGAAAGCCATGGTTTAAAGCTAAAGATGTAGCGTCTGCTCTTAAGCATGTTAATTGCTGTAGTGCAATTCAGAAACATGTAGATGACAATGATAAATTAACAATTGGAAGTTTTTCTGAGGCCCAAAAACAGGGTGTTGGACCGATTGAGAAAACAACTGTTTTCATAAACGAAGCCGGATTATGTTCTTTAATGTTAAAGTCGACTACTCCCGAAGCAAGACTGTTAGTAAGAAGTCTGTTGCCGGAGAAGTTTTACCTTACTTACACAAATATGAAAGATGAAAGTTCACTTTAAATGTTAGTTTTAAAATCACAAGTTCCCACTGTATGAGTGTATGTGAGTGAATGAAGGTCACTGGCGTGGGTGACGAAAAACCCCGTAAACCTGAAAGGGAGCCTAGTAGATTGAGGAGTCTGGCCAACTCCCAGACTGCTCTTTTGAACGGGTATGTGTGAATGTGTGATGAAGGATCTAGTAGATTAGAGGCGTCTGGCTAACACCCAGACTACTCCTTCGAACGAGCCGGTGTGAATGTGTGATGAAGGATCTAGTAGATTGAGGCGCCTGGCTAACACCCAGGCTACTCCTTTGAACGAGCCGGTGTGAATGAAGGATTTGTACATTGAGAAGCCTTGCTAACGCACAGGCTACTCCTTGGAACAATCCGGTGGGACTTGTAAAAAAAAAGTAAATAAATATAAAGCAAATAAAAAAAACTCTATCCTTTCGTTTGCTAAAAGGGAGAGGACTTTTATTTTGTACTGGGCGTCAACCAGGTAATCTGGATTGGCTCACGCACGAAATAAAGGTTGAACCTGGGTGCTCATGCACGAATGGTCTCAAACCCCATTCAAGCAAACATACACTTACCGAGGGTTTATCACAGAATGCCCGGAGATCTAGACGGTAGCTGTGGAGTCTCAATGGACCGAGGTTGGAAACACTGATCACAGGAGAACATCTGACTTGGAAACATTTGACCGGAGATAGATAGATATTTGTCCCTGGTGGACAGTTTTCAGCGGACTTGGAGGTATTTTATAGCTTAAGGTTTCTATTAATGAAAAACATACCCCAGTAACCAGTTTTAGCGGACCTGGTATTGTTTGGCCGAGAAATTTAAAATGTTTGGGCAAAGTTAAATTTAGCCCCCGGTAAACAGTTTTAGCGGACTCGGTATTATTTGGCCGAGAAATTTAAAAGGTTTGGGCAAAGTTAAATGCAGCCCCGGTAGAGTATTTTCAGTAAATTTTGACGATACGTTAGATCGTCAGAGTACCTCACGGTCCCCGACAGACAGTTTTAACGAACCTGAACATATTCAACCGAGAAATTACACCATCAATCTGCAGAACTACCCGAACTCAGACAAAAATAACCAACTCAGAGCGAAATACTGTATAATTTCTGTCCTTCTAAAGAATGCATTTTATGTTTGTTGTATTTTAATATGTCCCCATGGTGTATCATTTGTGGTCAACTCCACGATGTTGGTGTTGGTTACAATATTTGACTAGTGAATGCAGTAAAGTTATTTATTGATTCTGTTTGTTGGTGTATTGTAACAGAGTTTTTAAAGCAACTAACTAGAACAAAAAGACAACTCTGTATTTGTTTTAACTTTACAAAATACCATACCAGCACCTTTCTCTTTTGCATTAGTTTTAATTCATAAACAGAGGGCTTGGCGTGTAGCCAGGTCTAACACTTAGAATCATGTTTACAAAACATATCCCAACTACTAATTACTTCAACTATAATGTTATCAAAGGGAGGCGTCTCGCCTCTCTTGGGTGTCGGTATAGCTTTTATTTTCTGCTAGTGTTTACAAGTATCTTCTTGTTACTGTAACAGAGGTTTCTAAATAGTTCAATGCATACAACAAATTAGTCCTGCTAACACAAGCATAAAGTTCAAAGTTTTCCTTAATGTATTACTTTACAGACCCTAACCATACTAAACAGCTAAAAAAAAAAACTCCAAGTGTTGTTCGTTCATACAGCTGAACATTAACCAGAAACTTGACATTTTAATTCAGAACCTTATATATTATACACCACTTGACATTCTAATGTAGAATTGCAACATTTGATTAGTAAACACAGTAGAATTATATATTGATTCTGTTTGCTGGTATATTGTAACAGTGTTTTTCAAGCAACTAATTACAACAAAAACACACATATGAACTCTAAAGTGTTTAATCTCTGTATTTGTTTTAACTTTACAAAATACAATACCATCACCAGCCTCTTCTGCATTAGTTTAAATTAAAAAACTGTGGACCCTCAAGGTCCAACACTTAGAATCTTTATCTGGTGTAATGTTATGAGCGTTTCGTAGCCCTTGAAGCTAGGGTATAGCTTTTCTTTTCTGTTAGTGTTTGCAAGTCTTTTCTAGCTACTGTAACAGAGGTTTCTAAACAGTTCAATGCATACTACAAATTAGTCCTACTATCATAAATTCAAAATATGCCTTAATGTATTAATTTACAGTAAAAGGTGACAAGTGTTGTTCTTTCATACAGCTGAACACATAGAAAAAACTTGACATTTTAATTCAGAGCCTACACAATAGCAAAACTTATCCACTCATGATGTTACAACCTCAGTTACAACATACTAATAATCTAATAAAGGCAGAGACATGCCCCTAAATAACAACTAAAGATCAGATTGAGTTTGATGAACCCAACTGTTATAATACTAAACTACAACAACACCTAAACAACGGCTAAAACTCAACATACCTGAACAATCAGTCAAAGTATTATTTATTTTGTGTGACTTGTGTTTTCACTAGTTTGTCACTCATACAACGTTTCTTGTATGTGAGTTAGTTTCAATCACAAGTATTTGACAACTGTAACTAAACTAAAGAGATTGCTCAAATCTTGGTTTAACAAGATACAAAACACGCAATCCGTACCTATGTTAGAGAAAACACCACAAAACAACACTGGAAGTACGGGGGGGCGAAACGCCCCCCTTGTACTTTCATTCCCATACAATCTTTCTTAACGAGCTTGGTTTATATCAATTAATTTTAACACTAGTTTTCTTGTATGTTTAATATTTTTAAATCACAAGTATTTGACAACTGTAACTAAACTAAAGAGATTGCTCAAATCTTGGGTTAACAAGATACAAAGCACGCAATCCGTACCCATGTAAGAGAAAAACACCGCAAAACAACACTGGAAGTACAGGGGCGCGATTCACGCCCCTTGCACTTTCATTCCCATACAATCTTTCTTAACGAGCCACGTCTTTATTCGCTAATTTTAACACAGAGCTAGTTTTCTTGTATGTGTGAGTGTTTGTTTCAATCACATGTATTTGACAACTGTAGCTAAACTAAAGAGATTGCTCAAATCTTGTGTTACTCTAACCCACGAAAAGCAATCAGAGATCATGTTAGAGAAAAACACCGTAAAACAATGCCTGAAGAAGGTAGGAACGAAACGTTCCTCCCTTTGAATTTTCAATTTCAAACGGTATACATCAATGAGCCAGGGCTATATTCATTAATTTAACATAGAAAACAGAAGTAAAACTTACAACTCCCAACACCCACATGCTAGCCTCTACAGACTTAGGACTTATACCCAGTTAACGTACTAATAAAAATACAGAGCCTGATGAACCCAACAGCTTCTAAACAACAGCTAAAAAGTCAACATTTTTGAACAATAATTACCTTAATTGTAGCAGCTACAACTCTGTAAAAATAGCCAGAGAGTCATTTTAGCGAAGTTCCAGTACTTTCAACATTGACAGTGGTTTATATTCTTGTTGAGGAATCAGTCAAAGTATCATTTATTTAGTGTTGGTTTGTCACTCATCTCTAGTTTTTTGTATGTGAGTTAGTTTCAATCACAAGTATTTGACAGTGATATTAATGGTAAAGGTGTAGATAAGGAAGATAAGTGTAATGCTTTGAACATAATAAGAGAGGGGGGGGCAGTTGACTGCTCCCCCTTTAACTTTCAAGATCAATCTACCTTCATCAATGAATCTGGATTATACTCTTTTAATTTAACATAAAAAATATATGCTAAAACTTGCAAATATTCTGGAAAGCTAGTAAAACAGAGCTACTCATCTCTAGTTTTCTTGTATGTGAGTGTTTTTTAAATATGTTCAAACATGTCAGTGGCATGATTTAAGAGTATCTGAGGTCTTGGACTATGTAGAGAAAACAATACCAGGAGTCCGGGGGAGCGAAACTCTCCCACCTATCTTATAATGAATAAACCAAATCTTTACCCACTTAATTCAACATAAAAAATAGAAGAAAACACCCTGGAGACTAACAAATAAGTAGCTCAAACTAACACAGAAGCCAAAACTTTCAAACACCCTGAAAACCTAGTAAGACAGAGCTTGCAGTCTGTCCAGTTTTGTAATGTTTCTTCTTTACAGAGTTAGCGTGGGTTAATAAGTACCAAACTGCATTTCAATCGCCCCAAAAACTCTCAAGATATTTAATTTTAAAGTATAGCTCCTTCAATTATTGTGATACATACCCGCCGTACAGAGTTTAAGTATTTTTTAAATCGTGGAGGATGTCAACAAGTACCTATATACCAGGTTTCAATTATATCGGCCCAGCCGTTCTTAAGATATTGATTTTAAAAATATAGCTCCTTCAATTGTTTTGATACTACTTGCAGTACAGAGTTTAGGTTTTTTAAAGATGTAGCAGAGGTAAACAGGTACCTGTATGCCAAATTTCATTCAAATCGGCCAAGCCGTTCTCAAGATATATAATTTTGAAAATTTGCCCCTTCATTTTTTGAGATGCAACCCGCAACATTTTAGTTAAGATTTTTCATATAGGTAGCTACCCCTCTGAAGTGCCTACACTACGTAGTAGGCAGTTTTCTGGGGTCAAAATGACCCTAGGACCCACCGTTTTCGAGATATTAACAATTTTAAGATAATCAGACTCAAAAAAGAGAAGAAGAAGAAGAAGAAAGAGAGAAGCAGCGACGCGGAGTGGTGAAGGTGAGAGGGGAAGGTGAGGGGAGTAACATAGCATGCAGAAGAATATATAAAATAACACACAAGAGAGAAGAAGAAGAAATAGAACAGTGGATGGGTGAGGGGAAGAGGGGAGGGGAAGGTGAGAGGTGAGAAGAAGAACACGCAAGTGGTAACAGAAGTGAGCAGTAGGGGCGCTGGGAGGTGGGCCTAACATGGGAATAATTTTTTTGATGTAATTTAAATGTCCATGTAATGTAAGTGTCCATGGCCTTTTTGGGAAGTGTTGGGTTGGCAACACTGAACCTTTGTCCATGATCTTAAATTTTGTCGGGAAGTGTTGGGTTGGCAACACTGAACCTTTGCCTATTATATATACATGAACTTGGTCACGTTAGCGTGACATAATTTAAGTTGTGGTTGGTACCTCTGGGAATTTTTTTCTCTTAAGTTGGTACCACTGGTAATTTTTTGAGGTCATGGCCACCTTTTTTTGGTCACGTGGTTGACCCTCTGAGTGAAGCCACCACATCAGCTGTTCCCCATATAACTACATGTTAGAGTCAACTTCCCGGGAACCCTACTGCTCACTTCTGTTACCACTTGCGTGTTCTTCTTCTCACCTCTCACCTTCCCCTCCCCTCTTCCCCTCACCCATCCACTGTTCTATTTCTCCTTCTTCTCTCTTGTGTGTTATTTTATATATTCTTCTGCATGCTATGTTACTCCCCTCACCTTCCCCTCTCACCTTCACCACTCCGCGTCGCTGCTTCTCTCTTTCTTCTTCTTCTTCTTCTCTTTTTTGAGTCTGATTATCTTAAAATTGTTAATATCTCGAAAACGGTGGGTCCTAGGGTCATTTTGACCCCAGAAAACTGCCTACTACGTAGTGTAGGCACTTCAGAGGGGTAGCTACCTATATGAAAAATCTTAACTAAAATGTTGCGGGTTGCATCTCAAAAAATGAAGGGGCAAATTTTCAAAATTATATATCTTGAGAACGGCTTGGCCGATTTGAATGAAATTTGGCATACAGGTACCTGTTTACCTCTGCTACATCTTTAAAAAACCTAAACTCTGTACTGCAAGTAGTATCAAAACAATTGAAGGAGCTATATTTTTAAAATCAATATCTTAAGAACGGCTGGGCCGATATAATTGAAACCTGGTATATAGGTACTTGTTGACATCCTCCACGATTTAAAAAATACTTAAACTCTGTACGGCGGGTATGTATCACAATAATTGAAGGAGCTATACTTTAAAATTAAATATCTTGAGAGTTTTTGGGGCGATTGAAATGCAGTTTGGTACTTATTAACCCACGCTAACTCTGTAAAGAAGAAACATTACAAAACTGGACAGACTGCAAGCTCTGTCTTACTAGGTTTTCAGGGTGTTTGAAAGTTTTGGCTTCTGTGTTAGTTTGAGCTACTTATTTGTTAGTCTCCAGGGTGTTTTCTTCTATTTTTTATGTTGAATTAAGTGGGTAAAGATTTGGTTTATTCATTATAAGATAGGTGGGAGAGTTTCGCTCCCCCGGACTCCTGGTATTGTTTTCTCTACATAGTCCAAGACCTCAGATACTCTTAAATCATGCCACTGACATGTTTGAACATATTTAAAAAACACTCACATACAAGAAAACTAGAGATGAGTAGCTCTGTTTTACTAGCTTTCCAGAATATTTGCAAGTTTTAGCATATATTTTTTATGTTAAATTAAAAGAGTATAATCCAGATTCATTGATGAAGGTAGATTGATCTTGAAAGTTAAAGGGGGAGCAGTCAACTGCCCCCCCCCTCTCTTATTATGTTCAAAGCATTACACTTATCTTCCTTATCTACACCTTTACCATTAATATCACTGTCAAATACTTGTGATTGAAACTAACTCACATACAAAAAACTAGAGATGAGTGACAAACCAACACTAAATAAATGATACTTTGACTGATTCCTCAACAAGAATATAAACCACTGTCAATGTTGAAAGTACTGGAACTTCGCTAAAATGACTCTCTGGCTATTTTTACAGAGTTGTAGCTGCTACAATTAAGGTAATTATTGTTCAAAAATGTTGACTTTTTAGCTGTTGTTTAGAAGCTGTTGGGTTCATCAGGCTCTGTATTTTTATTAGTACGTTAACTGGGTATAAGTCCTAAGTCTGTAGAGGCTAGCATGTGGGTGTTGGGAGTTGTAAGTTTTACTTCTGTTTTCTATGTTAAATTAATGAATATAGCCCTGGCTCATTGATGTATACCGTTTGAAATTGAAAATTCAAAGGGAGGAACGTTTCGTTCCTACCTTCTTCAGGCATTGTTTTACGGTGTTTTTCTCTAACATGATCTCTGATTGCTTTTCGTGGGTTAGAGTAACACAAGATTTGAGCAATCTCTTTAGTTTAGCTACAGTTGTCAAATACATGTGATTGAAACAAACACTCACACATACAAGAAAACTAGCTCTGTGTTAAAATTAGCGAATAAAGACGTGGCTCGTTAAGAAAGATTGTATGGGAATGAAAGTGCAAGGGGCGTGAATCGCGCCCCTGTACTTCCAGTGTTGTTTTGCGGTGTTTTTCTCTTACATGGGTACGGATTGCGTGCTTTGTATCTTGTTAACCCAAGATTTGAGCAATCTCTTTAGTTTAGTTACAGTTGTCAAATACTTGTGATTTAAAAATATTAAACATACAAGAAAACTAGTGTTAAAATTAATTGATATAAACCAAGCTCGTTAAGAAAGATTGTATGGGAATGAAAGTACAAGGGGGGCGTTTCGCCCCCCCGTACTTCCAGTGTTGTTTTGTGGTGTTTTCTCTAACATAGGTACGGATTGCGTGTTTTGTATCTTGTTAAACCAAGATTTGAGCAATCTCTTTAGTTTAGTTACAGTTGTCAAATACTTGTGATTGAAACTAACTCACATACAAGAAACGTTGTATGAGTGACAAACTAGTGAAAACACAAGTCACACAAAATAAATAATACTTTGACTGATTGTTCAGGTATGTTGAGTTTTAGCCGTTGTTTAGGTGTTGTTGTAGTTTAGTATTATAACAGTTGGGTTCATCAAACTCAATCTGATCTTTAGTTGTTATTTAGGGGCATGTCTCTGCCTTTATTAGATTATTAGTATGTTGTAACTGAGGTTGTAACATCATGAGTGGATAAGTTTTGCTATTGTGTAGGCTCTGAATTAAAATGTCAAGTTTTTTCTATGTGTTCAGCTGTATGAAAGAACAACACTTGTCACCTTTTACTGTAAATTAATACATTAAGGCATATTTTGAATTTATGATAGTAGGACTAATTTGTAGTATGCATTGAACTGTTTAGAAACCTCTGTTACAGTAGCTAGAAAAGACTTGCAAACACTAACAGAAAAGAAAAGCTATACCCTAGCTTCAAGGGCTACGAAACGCTCATAACATTACACCAGATAAAGATTCTAAGTGTTGGACCTTGAGGGTCCACAGTTTTTTAATTTAAACTAATGCAGAAGAGGCTGGTGATGGTATTGTATTTTGTAAAGTTAAAACAAATACAGAGATTAAACACTTTAGAGTTCATATGTGTGTTTTTGTTGTAATTAGTTGCTTGAAAAACACTGTTACAATATACCAGCAAACAGAATCAATATATAATTCTACTGTGTTTACTAATCAAATGTTGCAATTCTACATTAGAATGTCAAGTGGTGTATAATATATAAGGTTCTGAATTAAAATGTCAAGTTTCTGGTTAATGTTCAGCTGTATGAACGAACAACACTTGGAGTTTTTTTTTTTAGCTGTTTAGTATGGTTAGGGTCTGTAAAGTAATACATTAAGGAAAACTTTGAACTTTATGCTTGTGTTAGCAGGACTAATTTGTTGTATTCATTGAACTATTTAGAAACCTCTGTTACAGTAACAAGAAGATACTTGTAAACACTAGCAGAAAATAAAAGCTATACCGACACCCAAGAGAGGCGAGACGCCTCCCTTTGATAACATTATAGTTGAAGTAGTTAGTAGTTGGGATATGTTTTGTAAACATGATTCTAAGTGTTAGACCTGGCTACACGCCAAGCCCTCTGTTTATGAATTAAAACTAATGCAAAAGAGAAAGGTGCTGGTATGGTATTTTGTAAAGTTAAAACAAATACAGAGTTGTCTTTTTGTTCTAGTTAGTTGCTTTAAAAACTCTGTTACAATACACCAACAAACAGAATCAATAAATAATTTTACTGCATTCACTAGTCAAATATTGTAACCAACACCAACATCGTGGAGTTGACCACAAATGATACACCATGGGGACATATTAAAATACAACAAACATAAAATGCATTCTTTAGAAGGACAGAAATTATACAGTATTTCGCTCTGAGTTGGTTATTTTTGTCTGAGTCCGGGTAGTTCTGCAGATTGATGGTGTAATTTCTCGGTTGAATATGTTCAGGTTCGTTAAAACTGTCTGTCGGGGACCGTGAGGTACTCTGACGATCTAACGTATCGTCAAAATTTACTGAAAATACTCTACCGGGGCTGCATTTAACTTTGCCCAAACCTTTTAAATTTCTCGGCCAAATAATACCGAGTCCGCTAAAACTGTTTACCGGGGGCTAAATTTAACTTTGCCCAAACATTTTAAATTTCTCGGCCAAACAATACCAGGTCCGCTAAAACTGGTTACTGGGGTATGTTTTTCATTAATAGAAACCTTAAGCTATAAAATACCTCCAAGTCCGCTGAAAACTGTCCACCAGGGACAAATATCTATCTATCTCCGGTCAAATGTTTCCAAGTCAGATGTTCTCCTGTGATCAGTGTTTCCAACCTCGGTCCATTGAGACTCCACAGCTACCGTCTAGATCTCCGGGCATTCTGTGATAAACCCTCGGTAAGTGTATGTTTGCTTGAATGGGGTTTGAGACCATTCGTGCATGAGCACCCAGGTTCAACCTTTATTTCGTGCGTGAGCCAATCCAGATTACCTGGTTGACGCCCAGTACAAAATAAAAGTCCTCTCCCTTTTAGCAAACGAAAGGATAGAGTTTTTTTTATTTGCTTTATATTTATTTACTTTTTTTTTTTACAAGTCCCACCGGATTGTTCCAAGGAGTAGCC
Organism: Allygus modestus; assembly: GCA_963675035.1. Lineage (NCBI taxonomy): Eukaryota > Metazoa > Arthropoda > Insecta > Hemiptera > Cicadellidae > Allygus > Allygus modestus. Next base: position 91,883,632 of record OY776116.1, read on the forward strand.
TGTGCGTTAGCAAGGCTTCTCAATGTACAAATCCTTCATTCACACCGGCTCGTTCAAAGGAGTAGCCTGGGTGTTAGCCAGGCGCCTCAATCTACTAGATCCTTCATCACACATTCACACCGGCTCGTTCGAAGGAGTAGTCTGGGTGTTAGCCAGACGCCTCTAATCTACTAGATCCTTCATCACACATTCACACATACCCGTTCAAAAGAGCAGTCTGGGAGTTGGCCAGACTCTTCAATCTACTAGGCTCCCTTTCAGGTTTACGGGGTTTTTCGTCACCCACGCCAGTGACCTTCATTCGCTCACATACACTCATACAGTGGGAACTTGTGATTTTAAAACTAACATTTAAAGTGAACTTTCATCTTTCATATTTGTGTAAGTAAGGTAAAACTTCTCCGGCAACAGACTTCTTACTAACAGTCTTGCTTCGGGAGTAGTCGACTTTAACATTAAAGAACATAATCCGGCTTCGTTTATGAAAACAGTTGTTTTCTCAATCTGTCCAACACCCTGTTTTTGGGCCTCAGAAAAACTTCCAATTGTTAATTTATCATTGTCATCTACATGTTTCTGAATTGCACTACAGCAATTAACATGCTTAAGAGCAGACGCTACATCTTTAGCTTTAAACCATGGCTTTCCTTCATTATCAAACAGAACCAATACCGGTTTGTTATTAAATGTATAGTATTTAGCAGCCATGTCACAATTACGTTTTTACAGACAAAAACAGCGCAGAAGCACGTCTGATCAGTACCGTGACTCAGAGTAGAATGATGTAACTGTACTAGTCACAAGAAGTATGTACAAAAGTAACACTGCTCCGTAGGGGAAAGTGTCGTCTTTATCGACGGTAGCAACTAGGAATATAGACAAGTGATACTTCAAGATTTAAAACCCCAGATAGTTTCTCAACGTTACAAAACATTTCTTCAAAGTGATCATCAAAAACTGTCGGTGTTAGATTAGCTAATGGCATGTAAGGTATGTCTCCTGATGCACCCGTGTGCTTTATTGATACTCCGATGTAGGTGTTTGATGAGGAGTTCTCCGTTATTTTATCTACTATATACTCCGAAAACACCAAAGGCCATTCCCGTGCATTTATTGAACCTGTAAGTAAGAACTTAAACTCTGAGCGTGTAATATTAAATTTTACATTTTCATTTAACCTCTTTTTGTGTATAAGCTGAAGAAAAACCTGTTGGTTAGCGGATGTATTATGTTCAGCAGACATTCTACAAGAAGAGACAAACAGGGTAAGACACAGACACAACCGTTCAGTACCGTGTCTCAGAACAGAATGAGGTAACAGAACTGATGTTTACAGGTATATACGCTTAGTACCCGTGTGATGGTTCCATTAGTTTTTGTTTTTTAAACCCGAAAGGCAACGTGTCGTGATCATCATTAAATTTTCTCTTGGGCCCTGTAATTCTAAACTTTTTAATTTCACTTACTGTAACGACTTCTCGTGTCTTTGTTCTCCTGATTCTATTCTCTTCAATTTCTAGTATTTCAGCAGCTTCATTTAGTACCATCTTTTTTAGAGCTTCAAAGTTTAATGTTTCGGAGGTTTTCATGTTTAATGTTAGACCCTTAATTTTACAAACTGATTCTAACTTTTGCTTTTTGGTTGACCAGACAAGGTAAGCGTAAGTCTTTGGTCCCCCAGAAACAAATTCTACAATATAAGAGCCCGGGCCGTACTCATCTGCCAATTCATCTGTCATTTCCCCGAGGTAATCTCCCGTAGGAACCTTATACAACCCATTACGGTATAAATAAATACACGAATCTGTATCATAATACAAGACCTGCCCTCCAAGAGAATCTAGATGTTCATAAAGTTTAAGTCTCGCGTGAGCTGTAGTGTAGGCTGCAATTACAACATTTACAGTTTTTAGAGCCTCACTAGCTTCATCAACATTCTGCCAATTAACTAGCAAAACTTCTTGGTTTATTACTTCAGCATACTTTACATTTACTTCTGGTTGAGTTACCAACTTGAATAATTCTTTAGAGTCTCTGACGATTGAAGTTTTTGTCATGTTTTCTCTTTGACCAAACTTGCCCCAGAATGAATTTAACATTAATTTGGCTACTGATCTAAGTCCCCCGTTTTTACAAATTTTATCTTTCTCCATTTGAATACCCTCACGCTTAAAGAAATCATAAACATACTTTTCTTTATCCTCCTCTGTCATACACCAAGCGGGATAGCCTGAGGCTTCCTGCTTTACTTTCAAGAATTTATTAATGAAATCTGTAAACAAACCTCCATTTTCATAAGTGGCTACCTCGTACTCCCACAACTCATAAATGTCCAAAATCACATAGCCCTTTTCTACAGCTTTTCTAATTTCATCCATAGTCCAAGTCCCAACTAACGCTCTTTCCTCACTCTCATGAAAACATTCCCCTTGGTTTAAAGTCTCCCCGCAAGTTCTACACAACACAAACATTAATTTATTATTCATTTTAGCGGGGAGTACGGGGTGATACAAGTTGTAAGGAGGTAGAATCTTACATTTCAACAATCCCTCTACTTCAAGACCTCTCTCTCGACACTCATTTCCAACGTAAATGATAGGGTGTCCAACGGGATACTTACAATATTTATTTACAAACGGATAAAGGGAGCAAACATCAACATACTGTATCGTTTCTCCCTCTTCACATTTATGATATGTTTTAGTATTGCCTGTCCTGCCTCCAAAAAAGGAATCTCTAGGATTGAGTGGAAGTGTGTTTATAATGGACAGTTGGTTCAGGTGATTTAGTTTTTTGTCTTTCTTCAATTTATTAAATTTACATTCCCACATCTCTACAACTTCATAGCTATTAAATTTGGCCATTTTGGACTTGGTTCTCTCGTAACGGAGATGCAAACTGTCTGAAGGATCCTCCGGCAGAGGTTCTTCTCTGCTGTATTGATAACATTTTGGACAACCGTGCCAGTAACACCCGTGAAACTCGTAAATTCTCTCACCGTCAAACCCATCAACTTTCATTCCATTAATTTTAACTTCTTTACCCCGGCCCGCATGTTGAATCCTTAATCCACGTTTCTCCTCTTCCCATGTTAACCATTGTAAAGCAACGGCTGACTGATTGTCAGTCAGTCTGTACCCGTTTTTGGGAATCAAACCTATTGTGTTTGGTTTTAGAAAGTTACGCCGAAAAGCTAAGTTACATGCACTAGCGATTGTTATAGCTTCGAGAAAAGGGTCTACGTTACATTGTTCAAGAAGCAGGGCTCTAAATTTTATACACGCTTGAGCTAAAATCTCCACGTCTGAGATACAATACTCCAAGATTTCCTTTTTGAAATCAAACACGTAATCTTCAGCGACTCGTTCGTCGTACCAAATCTCGAAGGCTTCGTGTGGTTTCTCAAACATTGATTCCGGGCAGTAATACTTTTTGTCGGGTATCGGACCTACATAATTTTGGTTCGCCAGAGTGTTGAATAGGTGGGGAAAGTAGCCCTTCTTTTTCTCGGGAGGCAGATCAAAAGCTTTAGGGAGTGCAGCGAGGGACATGGGAAAATAACTAAGTGAGTCAACAAACCTTACGTTGGCTACTTCAATCAAAATTGCTTTAGTTCCCCGAGGAGTTATTTTTGGTGTAAATTTAGTTTCTTCCATAATATACTGTAGTATGAATTGAAAATCAAAACCTTGCCCGTTGTGGGCAATTACACAAACATCTTTAATTTTTTTTCGAATTCCCATTACATAGTCCATAAACTGTTTTACTGGTTCTTTTTCAAATACTCTTTGCCTCTCAGAACAAGTTTCACACTCACCCCCATTAATGCATTTAAAGCAGTACTGTTGTGATACGCACAAGTTAACTTTATGAACTTTTTTATCAGGATCTGAGGGGAGTGACTCATCCTGCCTTGTTTCCAAGTCAAAGAAAATAAACAAAAAATCACGGTCTTTCGGAATTCTCCTATCTACCTTCATGAAACACTGATGTGCGGGGTCTTTGAACGCATCACAGGGTTTACAGTAAACTTCTCCGCATACATGAGCTGTCTTACGTCTTTTTGGATAAATCATTTTCTTACAGTCACGGCAGAGTTTTACAGTTTTACAAATTTGCCCTTGATGGGCTACTAAACACCGCTCATTTTTGAAGAAACGGTTGCAAAAACGGCATGTGATGCCACCGTGTTCTAGTTTACAGGGCGGGGAGATGGTATGGCATGAGGTGCATCTGTTAGAGCATCGATGCTCATGTCTGTTGCTATAGGGAATATGACAGGCTTCACAAAAGAAATTACAAACAAATGCGGCAGTTAAGTTTCTAATTACATTATAATGACCGTTGTGAAAGAGCAAGTTAATTTTTAACTTAGCGTCCTCATTACCTCCCTCAAAGTAAACATCACGGCCTTTTTTATCGTAGTTGTAGACGGTAATTTTGTATTTTTTAAGATGGGACTGGAATTTTTCAAGCTCAGGGATTCCTGCGCCCTCCTCCGGCATTTCTACACGGGCTTTTGCTATGAGTTTATTAGCTCTGAAAGTTTGTCTTTTGCCCATGTCCTGGCGAATAGCTTTATACTGAGGATCATTTTTTGCAAGTGCTTTGCCTACTACCAACGCTCTAGCCAAACATAAATTGTCTTTATTATTAATTACTACAATACCCTTCCTAGCTTTAGATTCTTCATCAAAGGTGTTGTACATCTCTGGACGTACTCTCCCTTTACCTGCGGGGACGTTAATCCTCGTAACGTCAATTCTAAAAGTGTCGCTAGAGGTTAAAGATTCAGAGTTACTTTGAATTATACCCCCAAAAATATCCCAGAGAACATCACCACTAACTTCAGAGACAGGTCTCAAAGATACGTACCCCGGCTCAGCACTTTTTAAACTTATAGATTGTAATTTAAACCCGAGATAGTCGGTGGGTACAGCGTTGGTTTTGGATGTCTCTACAATTTGATTAAAACCTTTACGAATCCAATCAAACTCAGAGATACCTCTTGGCGGTTTAGTAAATTTGAAAACAGTATTAGTCCCGTACAATCTGAAGTGTCTAACATAGGTTTCGTCTTTACTAATTAAATTTACCGGGTTTTGAGGGTCCTTTTTAGAAACGTCCATCATTCAACAGAGAATTAAATACTGAAAACAAGCTAAACTGTGCTAACGCTTAAAAGAGCAAGTACCCCGAACAGAGTCAAACTCACACGGATAGCACAGAATCAACAATACAATAATAATAATTTGTGCAAGAGAACAATTACGCAGAAGCAGCATAAAACACGTCTGATCAGTGTGACGACTGAAGCAGAATGAGGTAGTAGAGTCTATGTTTAGAGGTATATAGTATGTAGGAGAGCACTGTACATATGTATAACTACACATGTCAAAAAAACACTAACACCCAAACTACACAAGTCAAAGCAGAGCTACAAGTTATGATGAAAGTAATAGAGGTAGCAAACAATACTCTAACTGAGAACTGTTCTAACCAAAACTGTATTAAAGAACAAGACTAGAGAGTGAGATTAATGGTGTAAGGATATGTTAGCCTGGTAAAACAATTAAATACAACACTACTCTAGCCATGTCATTAAGCACGCGAGATTACTACAATACATGAGAATTAAAACTACTACAATACAAGAAAACTAAAATCATTATAATCAAATGTAATAATTATATTTGCCAAGTGCAAAATCAACGAACGGAGTATCGCATGGACCTCTGACCAGTGCAAATGCAAGGGATAGAGTGAAGTTAACGCTTGAGAATAAAGAGCGCTAAAAGTATCGACCAATCAGGGCATAGAACGCTAATTACAACCAATAGAAAGCATTTTTATTATAACCAATTACAGAGCAGTATTTTAACAGGTTACAGCTAGTTTGCTGACAGAGACTTGTTGCGAATCTTGTGGTTAGATACGCAGAAGGAAGTGAGATTAGATACACAGAAGGGAGTGAAGGTTAGATGTATGGAAGGGCACGAGGGTCAAATATGTAGAAGTAAACGTAGGTCAAATAATTACCATAGAAGGCTAGATGGTTTACAACAGAAGGACACGAGGGATAAATAATTACCACAGAAGGCTAGATGATTAACAACAGAAGGACACGAGGGTTAAATAATTACCACAGAAGGCTAGATGGTTTACAACAGAAGGACACGAGGGTTAAATAATTACCACAGAAGGCTAGATGGTTTACAACAGAAGGACACGAGGGTTAAATAATTAACCTTAAAGGGATGCAAGAAATAGATAGTTGCCACAGAGGGTAGCAGAAGAGCCAAAGAGGGTAGCAGAAGAGCTGCAGAGGGTAGTAATTACACCCCAATTCTATCCTCCATAAGAATACATGTTATTCCATTCCTCATAAGAGCCCATGTTATTCTATTCCCCCATAAGAGTCCATGTTAATCTATTCTCCATAAGACCCTATGTTACGGCCAAGGCGCGCGGCATTACTACTATAGTTACATAAAGAATAAACAATATATAATTAATTTGGCTACTGATATAGGTCTGTTTACAACAGAATGGTCTGAGTATTTTTTTTGCGGTCACCAACAATTGATAAATGATGTTGTAACGAGACAAACAATCAAGAAAGCATATGGTATCCCACATCTGACCAAAATCTGTGTGTAAAAGATACAATTGAAAAACGTTTGAATTTCATAACAAAAATATATTGTATTTTTGAAACTCATAATAGCAGTGGATTTGAATTTATTTTTTGATTTATTTGGACTTTACCTATTTCTTCTAGTGTTTAAAACTACACTACGTTTCGGGAGGTAAGGAAACTTCTCCCGTTATCAAGTGAACCCTACTTACATCTAAATATCAAGTTCTTACACCTAACTAACCTAATTTTTTTTGATTTTCTTAATCTTTTTTTACATTTTAATTTATACTAATATAAAGATAACAAATACATATACAAAAAATAAAAACAATACACTTACACAACATGTATATACACGAACAAATGGAAAACTGACAATACATTACCTCTTCTGCATCGTTGCCTCCAAGCTGACGGCAAAAACGGGAAAATTCACTCTCACGTCAACTCACTACCAGACCGCGCACTCGACTAGTGGCTAGCGGTAGTGGAGGGGGAGAGCCATTAACGCCACCTATCGCCAGGGGCACGTGACGATACAGCTGTGGCTACCTATCCGTCTGTGTCGACGGGAACATGATACGGAAACCAAAAACTGCACGATTCCTCCTAGAATGCTACACGGGCACCCGTACGATATTTTCATAGAGATTACCGCATGCGCATTAGGAACTGGTCATGCAATCACGTGGCCGTGTTTCCTCCAAGGGCGATCACGGACGCATGTGTCGTAGCCGCATTGGATGGAATCTAGAAGCGGGAGCAACAGGAACACAAGGAACTGGCGTGTGTTTGTGGGGTATTTATGATTGAAATGGATTTTAATTTAGGGAACCCATAGTGGCCTGACATCAATACTATTCTGACTTATCGATTTTCATATAATTAGTTAATGCCGCTTCAACAAACTTTCTTGTATAATTAGTGGGACTAATGATGTATAATATTTGCCTCTTCCCAACTAAATTTATGATAATTTTCCCAGGCGTGTTTCGCCAATATAGATTTTACTGTTTCGCCATTTTTTGTGTTTCTTTTATGTTCGTTTATACGAACTTTTAGCTACCTTTCAGTTTCTCCTATATATTCACCCTCACATTCAAATTTGATACTGTTGATACAGTTTTTTTAGGCTTGTTCGTCATTTTTCGGTTTTACTTTAGTTAGTTGCTGTCTCAAATGTGTTTGACGATTTAAAAGCTGTTATGATCTTATATTTTCTGGCAGCTCGCCTTATTTTTTCGGACAGTTTTGGGACTTATTGGATACTTATGAAAGCTGTTGGTTTATGCACATTTTGAATAGTGTTAGGCTTCGTCCCCCTTTCCTTTTTGCATCTGTTAATTATTTTTTTAGGATTACCATTGTTCTGTAACTCTTGTGAAATTTTATTGTGCTCCGCGTCTAAAGTTTTCTTTTCACAACAAACTGATTTGGCCTTGTCGATAAGAGTATAAGCTACTGATTCTTTGACTGATTCACAGTGGTTTAATTTGTAATTGAGGTATCAACCTGTGTGTGTTTTCTTTCTAAAAATGTTTGTTTTAAGGGCGTTTCCATCTTGAACTACATTTACATCCAAAAATACTAGTTTTTTGATCTTTTTCTTTTTCTGTTGAGAGTTTAATTGTTAGTGAAACTTTATTTAAATGCTCAGTAAACTCGTATAACTTGTTATCGCCATGATTCCAGACTGCAAAGACATCGTCAACGTACCTCAGCCACACTTTCGGTTGAAAACAAGCAGACGCAATAGCTTTCTTTTCGAATTCTTCCATAAATATGTTGGCAAATATTGGTGACAGAGGCGATCTCATTGCCATTCCCTCATCCTGGCGGAACATTTGGCACTCCAATTCAAAATAATTCCCAAGTAGAGAAGTATGTAGATTTCTCCTGCCCATACTCAAACCTTTGTCAGGAAATACTGATTCACATGTAACAAACACAAAGCATTTTGTAGAACTCACGAAAGACATGCAAATTTCAGACAAGGACTTGTTAGTTAGTTTTGATGTTGAAAGTATTTTCACTAATATCCCCATAAACCAAACACTAGAAATCATTGAAAACCGGTTACACTTTTACCATAACTTAAACACAATAACCAAAATCCCAGTAAATGTAATTATGGAATTGTTTAAATTATGTACCGAGTCAAATTATTTTGAATTGGTGGGCCAAATCTTCCGCCAGGTTGAAGTAACGGGAATGGGATCGCCTCTGTCACCAATATTTGCCAACATATTTATGGAAGAATTCGAACAGAAAGCTATTGCGTCTGCTTGCTTTCAACCTAAAGTGTGGCTGAGGTACGTTGACGATGTCTTTGCAGTCTGGAATCTTGGCGATAAAAAGTTAGACGAGTTTACTGAGCATTTAAATAAAGTTTCACCAACAATTAAACTCACAACAGAAAAATAACAAGAAAAACTAGCATTTTTGGGTGTAAAAGTAGTTAAAGATGGAAACGCCCTTAAAACAGACATTTTTAGAAAGAAAACCCACACAGGTCGATACCTCAATTACAAATCAAACCACTGTGAATCAGTCAAAGAATCAGTAGCTTATACTCTTTTCGACAGGGCCAAATTATTTTGTTGTGAAAAGAAAACTTTAGACACGGAGTACAATAAGATTTCACAAGAGTTACAAAACAATGGTAATCCTCAAAAAATAATTAACGGATGGAAAAAGGAAAGGGGGACGAAGCCAAACACTATTCAAAATGTGGATAAACCAACAGCTTTCATAAACATCCCATATGTCCCAAAACTGTCAGAAAAAATAAGGCGAGTTGCCAGAAAATATAAGATCATAACAGCTTTTCAATCGTCAAACACTTTGAGACAGCAACTTTCTAAAGTAAAACTGAAAAATGATGAACAAGCCTAAAAAAATGGTATCTACAGTATCAAATGTGAATGTGAGGGTGAATATATAGGAGAAACTAAAAGGTAGCTAAAAGTTCGTATAAACGAACATAAAAGAAACACAAAAAATGGCGAAACAGTAAAATCTAAATTGGCAAAACCTGCCTGGGAAAATTATCATAAATTTAGTTGAGAAGAGGCAAAAATTATACATCATCAGTCTCACTATTATACAAGAAAGTTTGTTTAAGGGGCATTAATTAAATTACATGAAAATCCGATAAGTCAGAATAGTATTGATGTCAGGCCACTATGGGTTCCCTTGATTAAAATCCCTTAATTTCATTTTCTTTATTAGCATGATACGTGTTGTTAGAACTAAGCAGGATGAATAAAATACCTCTTACAACACTATAAAGTATATTTACACTTATACTGTACTTACATACAAGACGGTAAAATATACACAAAAGATGGTACAAGGCGATCGATGTCAACCACTTACACCGGTCATCATAAGGCCCAATCAGAGAATGACAGAAACAAGATGGCGAACAGCTTATTTACTATTGGCTACCAGAAGTCCCGGAAACAGATCGTTGCTCAGAGTTCTCATATTTCAGAGTCGTTCTGGGTTCTTCATCTTCTTCAATATCTTCGCCCCCATTTCATCAAAGAGTGTAGATTCGTATCCGTTGGCTCGAGCTATAGATTTGATTGTAGCTATTTCCTTTCTTATGCTTGTTTCACTTAATGGGATCTTGTAGGCTCTGTGCAGCATTGAACGAAATGAAGCGATCATGTGAATTGATGGATGTATGGACTTGTCCGGAACGTATGGAACTGTTTCCGGAACTTCCGATAGCCAATAGTATATAAGCTGTTCGCCATCTTGTTTCTGTCAATCTCTGATTGGGCCTGATGATGACCGGTGTAACTGGTTGAAATCGGTCGCCTTGAACGATATTTTGTGTATATTTTACCGTCTTGTCTGCAAGTACAGTATAAGTGTAAATATACTTTATAGTGTTGTAAGACGTATTTTATTTATCCTGTTTAAACCATTTCAGTCAAAAATCAACCCAGAAACACACCCCAGTTCCTCCCGCGTGTGCCAGTTGCTCCCGCGTCTAGAGTCCATCCAATAGAGTCCTACGACACATGCGTCCGTGATCGCCCTTGGAGGAAACACGGCCACCTGATTGCATGACCAGTTCCCAATGCGCATGCAGTAATCTCTATGAGAATATCGTACGGGTGCCCGTGTAGCATTTTAGGAGGAATTGTGCAGTTTTTTGTTTCCGTATCATGTTCCCGTCGACACAGACGGATAGGTAGCCACAGCTGTATCGTCACGTGGCCCTGGCGGTAGGTGGGGGTAACGGCTCTCCCCCTCCACTACCACTAGCCACTAGTCGAGTGCGCGGTCTGGTAGTGAGTTGACGTGAGAGTGAAGTTTCCCGTTTTTGCCGTCAGCTTGGAGGCAACGATGCAGATCAGGTAATGTATTGTCAGTTTTCCATTTTTTCGTGTATATACATGTTGTGTTAAAGTATTTTTTTATTTTTTGTATTTGTATTCGTTATCTTTGTGTTAGTGTAAATTAAAATGTAAAAAAATTAAGAAAATCCAAAAAAATGTAGGTTTGTTAGGTGTAAGAACTTGATATTTAGATGTAAGTAGGGTTCACTTGATAACGGGAGGAGTTTCCTTACCTCCCGAAACGTAGTGTAGTTTTAAACACTAGAAGCGATAGGTAAAGTCCAAATAAATAAAAAACATTTATCAAGGAATGATTGAAACTATCACAATTACGATTAATCATGTTTTATCACAACAACGTAAATATACATTATTTGTCATTGTCAATAAAGCAATTGCTAGGCTAGCAAAGTGACCAGTAGAGGATATCGTGTTCAGAAATTATTTAAGGGTTCTAAACAAACATTTTTATGGTTTTCATGGCGATTATCATGACTCCTAATGAAAAATATAAAATAAAATATGTCCATTAGTTGGCCCAATGATGTTCATTATGGTCAATATAACAACCTCGTACTATTTATTATGTTGAATCACCAACTTAAGTGCAAGTGAGGTTCATGAGTGAAGTTGAAGTAGTTAATAAGTATTATTACTTTAAGAAATTTCTAATAATTAACATGCTTCATTATCACTAAAATACTCCTTTTTCCCCTTGTATTAATATTATATTAATATTACATGTGTTTTTTATCCTTCCCTAATAGCAAACCATTCTTACTTTTAGACTTTCGATTTCTTTGCTTACCTTGCAGAAAAGATCAATAATTGTTGGTAAACTTTTGTTTCGTAAATCTCGTCTAAACCTCCTATCAATATCAAGAATCTCTGGCATCACTTTTTTATCAACCTTTGGTCAGCAAGCTGTTTTTATTGTGTTTGGATACCAGCGTAATGTCCAAATACTTATCCATGCAAACTGTATACAGCTCTATAAATATCATAATAGCCATAAATCATCATATATCATAAATATATTACAATCTATTTATTTTGGATAAACTTACTGATCTGTTTAAAGAATAAGTTGTCTCTTGGAAGAAATTGTTATGTTTGTTTGATTTAGAATAATTGTTAACTATTAAGGCATGCTAAAAGTATTTTTTAAGTGATAAAATATAAATGCATTTTTTAGTTAAATCTATTTAAAATTTTTGCCAGGTCGTAAATGTTTAATATGTCAAATTAAATATTACTCAAGGGTCAAGAATGTTTATAACTTTATCACCATTATTTTCAGAGTATTTCATTTTACATACATTTTTAAGTATATGTTCTGAGTAAATGTATAATTTTATTTAGATATATAATTATTTTTTAAATCAACAAATATAACCTCGTTTACATTGATAGTATGTGTATAAATTATAATAAATTGATTTATATGTTTCATTAGAAAGGTATTACAATTTCATCGAAGCACAATTACATGAACAGCCATAACCACTTGCGAACCCTCGGATAAAAGGTGGTTTTCTGTAGTGTTTTGGAAACATGTTTCACGAGACAGTCATAGCACCCATGGCATACCTCTGTATATCAATTTTTGTAAAGTAATAAAAGTTTCATTTTATGACGATTCGAGAACTACTAAATATTACTATAGTGACCGTACCTACATCACTGGAACTAACCGGATCCATAATTTACTTCCAGCTTTCATTATTCTAAGAACAAAATAAAGTATTTTATTTTTCTCAGAAATCATTTCAAATCAGTCAGGGATCTGTGTACACACAGAAAATGGTTCTTCTTTGGTAAGTTAATTTCTGTAACTAAACACTTTATACACCTTCTCATGCCAGAGATGGTCAGAAACGTTTTAAATTAGGTGATGGCTAATTTTTGTTGTGGATTTAGGTATAAAACTTATATTATCTATTGTGTTGTAATGTTTATTACTTAATTGACACTGTACCAACTTAACCAAAATTCTTAAGCAGTGGTTTTTAACTAACAAGCTGTTAAACATGTTAATGTTCGAAAATATTACATATTCTATAGAGAAAAACCTACATTTTGTATAGTTTTCAAAATCCTTCATAATAAATCACGTTCACAGTGGTCTCACAAAGTTCCTAATAAAATCAAAATAATCATCAGAACTATTGAAAAACAATCATTGAACTGTAACATTATTAAAGTTAAAGTTTATATAGATATGTTTAGTACCAAAGGTCAAACTATATATAATGAGTGTAGCCTGCAGTACAAACAAGAGCGAACACCGTGCACAGCGAATGCCGTTCGAATAACGGTGGATGAGCAGAACGTATTCGTATGCTATTAAGATAATTGAGAGGTAATGTAATTAACCTTCTCACCACGTAATAACAGGTGGTCCATCTATTTTGTCCTTCCAAAGATTGACTGAATTTCTTACAGCAAAGCCAATCCCTAGTTTACCTTTCGCTTGTGCAAACGTGTAATACCTGCACGGATGTGTCATTAAGGCAAGTGGCATATACCAAGAGTCGAGTGTCTTATTTATAACTTACTTGCCCTTGAAAAGGGGATACAACACTGGTAGTTTTCTCTAATAGTGATTTGAGAGAGTATCTTAAGTTATTGAAATTCGACGTAATAGAAAAAGGTAAATAATATATTACAGGTTTCTTATTTCAGAGAACTTTTAAAGTTCTAAGAAAAGAATCAAAGTTGAATAAAATTAAACTCAACGCCCTGCCTGCTGCCTAGGATTGTCTTCGTTTGTGTTTAATTAAAATTTGTAACTTTTATTTCATAAAATGTTGTTTCTAAAATAGTAAAGTTCTAAAAGGAGTTATTTGGTATTGAAATGTTTTTAATCTGGAAAGATCGATACTTACAAAGTATATTAGGATTATTTTAAATGTGTTAAGTTCAAAATAAACTCAAGTGAAACAAACTTATTCCTTTAACACCTATTCTTTTAACTCCACATTGCTGGGTTAGTAAATACCAAAACTGTAAAACTATATAATCAATGTTTTTAAATTCCAATTTTCGAATAATTCAGTCGACAGATTATTGTCAAAATTGTTTATAAAAGGTAAATATGTTTTCCACTAATATAAAGGAGGTTTGATTAGGAATAATTTAACTATAACAGATTCCCAAGTTTTTGTAAATTAAAAATAATCTGAGGTTGTATCTAATATTTGTATATATCTTAGGCGTTAAATACACGAATAAATCAAAGTGCTGTTACATGAAGAGTTAACGGTCAGCGTTGTCAGTTACACTAGCCGAGTTTGTGAGATTCACGCCATTGTTTAACTGATTCGATTCCGACAGAAAATCCGCTTACGGGAACAAAGGCTTCACAGAATTGCTTTATTTATGGACACTGTCGTTAAAGTTAAAATACGATGTCAAGTTTAAAATTACAGCTCACAAATGGATGAAATATTTAAGTCAAATGAGAGCCCAAGTGCAATTCTTGTACAGTAATTACATTGAATACTTTCCTTAAGTGTTTAAACTGTGGGGTAGGGTTGGAAACATTATCCTAAATAGGTAAGAGGTATGAAGTTCGAAAAGGTCCATAGCTTTATTAATTGGCACTCATAATAATAAATGCCTATTCATTAACACCTTCTGTACGCTGATCTACCGTTGATACAGCAGTCATAAATATTTATGGCTGCTGAAATGTTTACCGACCACTAGTAAATAAGTTTTATTTCTAGCAGAATTACTGTTTTGTCATACAATTTGTGTACCTTTACACTAAAATAGTAACAAAGTACTTTTTGATTAAATAAATAAATTATTTTCTTGACGTGACAGGAAAATCTAAGTTGGTTATGTTTTTAGCTTTAACTGACACTTTAATATAAACCATGATCATCCTATTTGTTTCTTATGAGTTTATTTATTAATCACATTTTATATTTTGTATCTAATTATTGTTGTAGTGGTTCATCAAAGACACAAAGCTACTTGGCTAATTGCCAAATGTATCCAAAATTATTCGATACAAATATTCTAAACAATAATAAATTCTAAATTATATTCGGAAGATAATCTGGGATATAGGAGCGCTAGTTGTTACGTTATTATTGATTAATAGATAAATATATATTAAACGTATGTATATAAATACAAATAAATAATTATTGTGATGTATTTGAACTCTTTATAGCGCAATGTATTCTTTCATCGTTTTAGCGAATTTCCCCTATAGGGAAGAAGCTATTACCGTAGGTCTCGTGGTGAGACTTAAGCCCGAGACCATGATAACTTTTTGTTTTGAGGTCCCCAGAAGCCAAAAACACTATTCGTTCAAATTTATATATATATATATATATATATATATACATATATATATATATATATATATATATGTGTGTGTGTGTGTGTCCGTGAATGCGATAACTTGAGTAAAAAACGTCCGATATCGATGAAATTTGGCTCAAATGTGTAAAGTGACATTTATGACTTTAAGTTCGAAAACCAGAAAAATCGGGCCATGGGAAGGGGGGTTTATGGGGGGTTTTAAATTTTCCAAAAATCAGTTTTTTACATTTTTCACCCTAAAATTTTTAAAAAACTTAATTTTGGTTTTGACCATGTTATAGAGCTTAAAAAAACTAATAATATAGTATTTTGAATTATTAACCTAGGTTAAGTGGTTGCGGAAAAAATCCAAAAAAACCTGCTCATAAAATCTCCCATGTTAATCTTATGGGAAAAAGGTTTTTGGCTTTTCTTCAGTTAATTTTACTTTAATCTTAACATTTGCTTTTACCAATCACTTCAGCTCCACAAAACAATCATTTTGGTGTTTAATTTGTGATTCTACGTCCAACCGTTGCAGAGATATTCAAAGTGCTAAACACAGTACGTTGTCCAATTTTATCCTTATGGAGAATAAATAAAATTTGATATCTCGATTATTTATGAATGTATATTGATGAAACTTGGTATGTGGCTTCATGTTGTACTGGTATATTGATATTTGCACAACAAATAAATTTGTTGTTGATTGTCCCCGTAGCAGCTAACCTGCATACTCAGCCCTAATGGTATTCTTATGGAGAATATGTAAGTTTTATATCTCCCTTAATTATGAACATAAATGAATAAAACTTGTAATGTAGCTTCACCTGGTACAGTTATATTGATAATTGCATAAAAACTCATTTCTTTCTTCCTCGTTGCAGCAAACCTGCGTACTCAGTCCTAATGTTATTCTTATGGAGAATAAATAAAATGTTATAAATCACTTATTTATAAATATATTTTTGTGAAACTTTGTAAGTGGCTTTATGCAGGAGTGAGAAACATATAAATGCATTGGAAATTCGCTGAGTACGCAGGTTTGCTGCGACGGGGGTATTTTTAAATATATTATGACACAACGAACGAAGCCCGAGGTGATTAATTAGCAAAGTGAGGTCATTACATTTAACAAATATGTTTGTGAAAACACCATAGCAGGATGTTAAAATTATAGATCCTGAGAATAAAAGTTCATTATATAGATGTTCATGTGCAGTTTTGAAACTACAAACAAGTCGGAAAATATTAATTGAGTAATTCGTATTTGTAAAACTACCATAAGTTTAAAATCTAAACTACCACATGTGAAAAAGCCAGTTTATTTTTAGTGAATTTCCTTTAGAAAGTGAACTATTAGCATGACCCGCACGGTGAAACTTAAGCCCGGGACCACCATAGAAGTTCCTAACGTGACCCCCTGAATACGTTTTGGAGGGTCGTTCAAAATTTTATATATATATATATATGTGTGTGTGTGTGTGTGTGTGTGTATATATATATATATATATAGACATATATATATATATATATATAGACATATATATATATATGTGTTTGCACTCTAGCGGTCGCATTTTTTGTCCGATTTACTTCGAATTTGGTAGGGACGTTCCTTTCTGTAATCAGTTAGACAAGTTCGTTGGGCAAAACAATCGGAAAACTCTAAACCCCTTTTTTTGGGGATTAATCTTTGAAATTTCGAGTTTTAGGCCCAAAAAGGGTCATAAAAGCCCCAGATGTAAGATCAATGCATGTAAAAGGATGGGAATTAGAGATGCGAAAGTTTTAAGCCCTCTCTCGTCATTCTAGCGTAATTATTTACCGAGTTATAAAAGAAAATGTGTATCGACTAAACACAGTACGTTGTCTTATGGGGGTTTTACACTAGAAAAGCCTGTTATTCCTTTGTTAGAGTACTTTTATCATCCCCAGCAACCTCACGCCTACTTTCAAGCCTGTCTGGACCTTCTCCTAACCTTATAATGCGCAAAATTGTATTCCCAGCTTTGCAAGTAAATGAAACCAGGAGTATCAGAACAGCCAAAAATCTATGTTTTCAGATTTCAATAAAAATTGGACAAATGTATGTTCTTACACTTATTTTGAGTTTTACAAGTTTCCATGAGGAAATTCACTTCCCTCACGTCAGCGTACTGCGTGCGAACTCGTTTTAACTTAATATACTTATATTCCAAAAGTACCAAATTATATAAACTATACATTGCAGTAAAGTTTTTATGAATATCACAACAATTTTCGAAATATATTTGGAGAGTTTTAATTTTATTAATGTTCTAATTTATCTTAAGTAAAAGTCATCTATTATCAATATACATACTTATTTAACCACTAACATAAAATCTGGAATGTATTCCATCACCATTCTGATATACCATTGCCTTTATAGAAGGTACATAACCATGCCTTTTGGAATTCGTATTTAATGGCAGGCTATTAAATTTGTGAAGGTTCAATACTGGATTCAGCTGTCATTGGTCAATGGTCTATCAATTATAGATCCTGGCTAAATAATTAATCAGTCGATCTTAGTCAGTAACAAGGCATCACACCCATCCTACCCTCAAACTCATTTATATTCGTCTTTAAAAAACGCCCTAGTTGCGTCGGTATCTTAGAGAGATACTAAGATATTAGTCCGTAGAACAAGCGTAAAATATTTCACTTCCGGACACCAGCACCTAACTTTGGGGTTGGAAAAATACACGTAAAGGAGTAAAAATCAGCTGGGAGCCAATCTGATGAATGATGACGTCACGAGATGTGAGTCATCATATCGGCAGCTGATTGAATTCATTAAATTACCATATCTAGGTAACCGCTTATCCGATTTCGATAATTGAGGTTTAATTTTAAAGGTCTTGTTATATCCTAAAATAAATGATATTATATATCTTGTCGTAAATCTAACAGTTTTGAGTAAATTTAAACATTATGATTTTATTATGAAATTATGTAATTTTAGCGAATTTTTTCGTAGTGTTCCGTGGAATAAGTGTGATATTACCATATAGGTACCTTACAAATATTTTATTTCCAAATACTAGCACCAAGCTTGGAGGATTGAATAAATATATGTAAAGGAGTAAAAATCAGCCGGAAGCCAAGCTCAGAAATGATGACGTCACGAGCTTTGAGGTTATCGAAATGGCCGCTCAGCTATTTCCTTAAAGTCCCATATCTCAGTAACCTCTTGTACGGTTTTGATAAATGATGTTTCATTTTAAAGGGCTTGTTATTCCCTAAAACAATTGTTATTACGTAACATTATTGACGGAAATGAAAGAGCTGTTGAATAAACTTAAAAATAGTGGGTTTATTACACTATTTTGGATTTTAAGTGATTTCTTTTTTAAAAGACGTTATTTTCGCAATAACTATGACAGTAGGCTCTGTATTGTTATAAACTATGACTTTGAATCTCAAAATTATAAAAATTTTAGTAATTAACATTATGTATACGTTTAAAAATTTCAATTTTGATAATGTTTGGGAAAATCATGTAAAGAGGATTTATTTAATATGATAATATATTATTTTTAAACTGCACTGTAATTAAAAATAAAACAATGATGCAATAATAGTTTTATTAATTTGTATAACCCATACAAAAAACTGTCGCAGAAAACGCATACTCAGCGAATTTCCATTACATTTATGTGTTTGTTACTACCACATCAAGCCACTTACCAAGTTTAATAAAAGTTCATAAATAAATAAAATAAGTAATTTATAGCCTTTTATTTATTCCGCATAATAATACCTTTAGGCCTGAATACGTAGGTTTGCTGAAACAAATGAGATAAAAAGTGTTTTTTTATGCTATTATAAATATAACTCAACCAAGTGAAGTTAAAAATTTAAATTACAAATTTGTAAACGTATACATTTTGTTAATTGCTACACTTTTAATATTTTTGGCTTAAAAATGATAATTTTTAACAATTCAGAGCCTACTGTCATACTACTTGCGATAGTAACATCTTTCCTACAAAACATTTCACTAAAATACAGAATAGACCCACTATTTTTAAGTTTATTCAACAAATCTTTCATTTACGGCAAAACACATAATTTCAGTTGTTTTAGGAAATAACAAGTCCTTTAAAATGAAACATGATTTATGAAAATCAGACAAGAGGTTGCTGAGATATGGGAAGTTAAAGAAATAGCTGAGCGGCCATTTTGATGATGTCACCGCTCGTGACGTCCTCATTTCTGAGCTTGGCTCTCAGGAGATTTTTACCCTTTTACATGTATTTATTCGATCCCCAAAGTTTGGTGCTGGTGTCCGGAAGTGAAATATTTGTATGGTATATGACACTTGTTCCATAGACAATATATTGAACCGACGACGCCCCCGCACCCGCACCCAGACGAACTGTCAGTGGAAAGCGTGCTCCCATGGGACGGGGCGAGGGGCGGCTCACAGCCCAACCTAACAACAAGGAAAGCCGTGGAGGAAAAGTTCAAGAAAGACTGACTGCTGAGAGGCACCAAACTGTAATTCAATTCAACAATACAAAATACATAAAAAAATACTTCAACATCATTTCTTAGGTTGTCTCAGATTTCAATTACAGTCCAAAACTAATTAAAATTTCATTGATGGTCATGGTGCTAAATTACAAAATTACCAAATTCTAAATTATTCCAAAGTTAACAGTTTAAATAATTGCAAGTGGAGTTTTCAATTTAAATTGTAAAAAAAATAAATAAATAACAACACAAACATGAAATACATTTAACATTACAGTGAACAGCGATTAATAATTAACTTTGCTTGACTTATTTTAAGGTTTGTGGCCCCCCCAAATAAATTAATGAAGAAGTAAAACTGTGACTAAAAACTAAATAACGAAATAAAACTTTAGAAATTTAACAAATCCTACAGTCCACATCTTCTTCCGGAACACATTTATAAATCTATAACAATGAATAAATATTAATTTTTTTTTTATTGCGGCAGGCGGCATTTCTGGGTGGGTCATTGGTTGTAGAGATGGCGACCACCAGAGGACGAAGGAGCAGGCAGGAGAGGGGCCCAGACCCAGTGAGGCAGGCGTGGGGAGAAAACCCCTGGATGACCTCTCCGCCGAAGCCCACGATGATGACGATGGTCGCTCCGCTCCGGGACCCCAAATGACCTATACGGCCCACTTAACTCTCCATGGTTAACGAATCTTCACACACACAAAACAAATGATACAGACAGTACTTTAATAAAAATATTGACGAACAAGAATTTAACGTGGAGATTTATCTGACAGTCTCGGTCCTTCTGACGATGAAAACCACGTTGCGGGCGAGCACAGAATTTGGGGGCCAACACCGGGACACACCCCAGACAATAAACGACTTTCACCCATCCGGTGTGGTGTCAGACACAGCATCAACAGAAACACAAAACATCACGTGACATCCCGCGGCGGGAATTTGTCAGGGCTTAATGTTAATAGTAAAAAAAATATTGTTTATGTGCATATTATAAGGTGAAACTCCCAAAATGTATTACAAACACAACATTGTTTATATATGTACACTAAGTACCATCCATCTCGTTAAGACCTTACAGATTACAAAAACATCCGAAGAACTAATGAAGTTTAACTAAACAATAACTGTGACAACCATAATCAGCAGAGCGCGTTGCGTAAAAGTTATTTCACTTTTATTATTTGATTTATTGTTAAAGGTGCTCAAGAAAGCATTAAGTTATTAATAAATGTTTATTAATTACAGTTAGAGGGGATCTTAGTTATTTTAAAGTTATTATTAAATATGTCACTTGCACTTGCTACAATGTATGCCACTAAATGCTTTATAATGTTGTCCATGCGGATGCCACACTACCAGTTATTCTACTACAATCGTAAATTGCCCGACTCCGACGGCTGAACTCCGCTTTGGGAAAATCAGTCAAACATTTGTATAAGCCTAAATTATTTATTCACGATGGGACGAATGTTTTTGTTTTGTTCATCCACTGTGGCGAGAAAAGCTGTGTACTCTTGAGTCTCTATTTTCTACTGATCATATGAATGCTACTACGATCTACTTTGACACGCTATGCAAACACTCCAAATATAAGGTAATTAAGTTTCACAGTCTAAAACCTATTTTCGTGTTCTATTAGTGATTTTTACGTATTACTGATTGTTTCTGAAAAGCTAAATTGTTTGTTTTACATGAGCCCTCAGTGTTAACTTAATAAGTCCATTGTAAAAAAAACAATAAAAAGCTTAAAACATTAAATTGTTTATATTTTGTGTAACTATTTTTTCAGAGTTTATAATGTATTAGCACAATTTCAAATAAATGGTAAACCCCATACTCCAATAATTGACATTAATAAATAATTGCAATCGAAAAGTCATTAACCATAACTAATATGTTCAATTATTGAACACTGAATGCAAAATACGAATACATAATGCCAAGTTAATGGGAGTGCTGTATTCCTGACCTCTATTCAAATATTATCCGATTTAAAATTTGGTTAAAGATAATGTGTCACGGAAATAACAATTAATTTTAAAACTACTTTTAGCACATTTTGTCTTCATAATTAATTTTGACAAGAATGAAAACAAACAACGAAGATCTAAGAAACGAAACAAATCTATTCATGTACATTTTACAAGTAATATATTAATGATATCTTTTAAGTTTTGTATATTTTTCAGATATAAAAAAAACCTTGTAACAGAGATCGCGGGGGGTGACGACTGTAATTGTGTTTTAATTAAATTGCAAAACCTTTGTATTGCAACAGGTAAAGTAGTCTCGTGTTTTTGTTCATTTTTTAAAGCACTAACATAAAGCGAGAATATACCTTATTGAATATACCATCTAACATTTGCCAGTGTACAGTTGACCCATGTTTGCTGTATTGTGGGGTAAATTATATGACAATCAGTGAGCAGAAGAATAAATATTGAGTATAGATTGCAGTCTCAACTAAATTAATTATTTTAATGTCGTTATACATTTTGTTGCATGTCGCTTAGTCTACCTTTGTCAACTGGCTTTGCCCTTGTGATTTACTTGTTCGTATTAGCGATGTATTTGTCAGTTACACACTTTTTTAAATCAGCTGTAAAAACGTGCTCTTGTCAATACTGGCTAAATCTATTGGATGGTCAATTTTGTAAACGACAAAGTTGACGAAAACAACTAAAAGTAGTTAACACCGTTTCTTTATAAGGAGTAACACTAGCAACATATGTCTAAAACACAGGCTTTCTATTTACAGTGAATACGATACTGCAATGACACAAACAATAAATACAATAAATACAAACTTCTGGAATGCATATAAGAATAGGTTTAAAAAATCCATAAAACGCTTACAACATATGTCACCAAATAAGAGAACTTGTGGGAGCGAGGTGCTCATAAACAATTTACTTTTTCTAAGAGGTTCTTCATAATTAATCTCAAAGTTTAGACATAGAAGTCTACACTTGTAATTTATACATCCTATAAAAAAATACAATTAGTTTAAAGACATTTATAATAATCGTAATTAAAAACCTACATTTATGCAAAAATGCTGGGGACCCCCACGTTTCCCTAAGAAAATATCAAATTACAAAATATTATTTCTATAATGAATTTTATAATATATACGTTTAATATTAGTTTATCGAATTAACAAATGCATACCGAAAAGATATTTACAAAGTTAACATTAAAATTAAGATACAAATGTTATTTTTTACTATGATGAGGAAAATTTATTTTTTTTGATGAGGTTATTTATTTTGTGCCATCTCCTTGCAATTAAAGTTAGTTGGATCATTTTAGTGGTTTAGATTGTCTTTCTAACATGTACGATCGCCATCGTTGATTACAAATCGTAAGGGTGTAACTGTGCAATTTTATAAAATACTGGTAATACAGATTATTTAAACACTATTTTACGTGATAATGGTTTACACGTGGTGAGACTTTTATTACATACAAAAGGCATTTCATATACTACAAGGAGTAATTAAATATAGTTTTATTTAACCTGTTACCTTAAGTAATAAATATAGTGCTTTAACCAACAATTGTCTTATTGACAATAACAAATTATGTATATTGATGTTTTTAAAATTAAACCATAAATATTACAATAATTATAATATTTTAAGACATTCCTTGTGATATATTCTGTTTATTTTTGTATGAAATTCGAATGTTTTGTAATGGTGTAAATTTGTCAGAAGTGGGATGTCATATGTTTTCTTTATTGTTTGTCTTGTTATAACACCATTTATCAATGTTGATGACCACAACAACAATACTCAGACCATTCTCTTGTAAACAGCCCTACATCAGTCTGCCAAATGAGTTATGTGTTGTTTAATACTAATTTAACTGTTGTTTCCAAATAATGTTGTATTTTAGAAACTCTTTTGATCCTTACGTACATTACTAATCAATATTGCTGTGGCAAACATTGGAGCATATAGTCTTGCAAATATACCAAAATCACACAAGGTTTTTTTTAAATATTTCGAACTTGACGACAGCAAAATTTATATTTATGATGTGCATTTTAATACTTACTTATATAACACTGTGATTATATGTGATTATTTACTGTGATATGTGTAGCCTGCTCATCGCCTACAATGTTATATCAGGTTGATTATTAATGTCACCATTAACTCTGTCACAACCAACCCTAGAACCTAAATTAGTCCTGGCTCATTGACATATTAGATCCTGAAGTGTCATCGAATCTTACATATTAGATACTGAAGTGTGATATAGTCTTTTAATATGTTCCATTGATTTAAATTTCATATGATAATATTTGTAAGTGTGACTATAAGTAATGTTCTCCTCAATCCAAAACCAATCTTTTATCAACAGCCTGCATGACGGTACCCAAAACAAAATCGCTAATTTTATTCTGGATTTATCCTCCGAATCATTTTCTTAACGTTGGAAAGGAATATGGGTGAAGTTTTTATATGACCTAATTATTTTAAAACCAAACGAACTTAAGGACATACTTCTAAAACTACAATAGAGACGACAGAGGACAAAGGTCAACAATTCACCTGCCTTTACGCCCACCGATCATGAGCAGTGCGCGTCTGCAGCCACAGTTAACTGCCTCTTAAATTAAATGTTAGTGTCCGTTATAATATACGTGTTTTCTAGTGTTTTACTGTTTTAGTTTTTTGACAACCACAAAATGAGTAAAGTTTGATGTTATATAGGATCTGAAGAAGGGAAGTTTTGTTCCCGAAATGAACGTAATCCAACAACTGGGTAACAGAGTCATGAAAACAAGGTAATGTAACTTGTTAAACGTAAAATCATTAATCTATATGAAATAACTACAGGGAAGGGAGAACAAGATAATGAATTCACCATTTTGGAAAGACATATTTTCCAAATTGATTTACAAACGGTTCCGGTCGCACAGTAAATTAATGTATTTTCATTATAAACCAAGTATAATATAATAACTTTGACATGACACTTTGAAGTGCATATTTATTTACTTTGGGCGCAAATTTGGTTGAATATTATTTTGTTGCTCTTAAGTATGTCTGAACTGTAATATAGTTGATTTATGTTTAATGTGACCCCTCATTAAGTCCTATAGCTTTTAATAACTGTTTTTAGGGAATTTCCCCTATAGGGAAGAAGCTGTTACCGTAGTCGGCATGGAAGACCTAGGCCCGGGACCATGATAAATTTTTGTTTTGAGGTCCCCAGACCCCTAAAACACCATTCGTTCAAAACTGTAGATACACATATATATATACATATGTGAGTGTGTGCGTGTGTGTGTGTGTGTGTGTGTGTGTGTGTGTGTGTGTGTGTGTGTGTGTGTGTGTGTGTGTGTGTGTGTGTGTGTGTGTGTGTTTCTGTGAGCACGATAACTCTCGTAAAAATTGTCCGATTTTTATGAAATTAGGTACACACGTGAAAAGCAACATTTATGATCGAAGTTCGAAAACCAGACAGATCGATCTATCCGAAGGGGTATTTTGGGGTGGTACCACAAAAATGGGTTTATTGAATTTTTACATATAATCTTTGAAAAAGACGAATTTTATTTTTCACCAGTGGATTCAGCTTAAG
This sequence comes from Allygus modestus, assembly GCA_963675035.1. Classification (NCBI taxonomy): domain Eukaryota; kingdom Metazoa; phylum Arthropoda; class Insecta; order Hemiptera; family Cicadellidae; genus Allygus; species Allygus modestus. The sequence goes on from OY776116.1 coordinate 91,909,066, forward strand.
AAACACACAAATTGGTGTTTTGATCATTGCTCTACGTCAATTGGTTATGGAGATATTAAAAGTGCAAAGTACGTTGTCCAATGTTATTGTTATGGAGAATAAGTATAATTTTATATCTCGCTTATTTATGAACGTATACCGACCAAACTTGGTATTTGGCTTCATTTTGTTGTGGTCCATTGTCATTAGCACAACAATAATTTACCGATGCTTCCCGAAGCAGCAAACTTGCGTACTCAACCCCCATGGGCCTCCTTTTCTTATGGAGAAAAAGTAAAATATTTTGTCTCCCTTAATTATGAACATAAATCAATAAAACTTGGTATATGGCTTCACCGTGTTGGTTTATATTCATATTTGTATAAAAACCAATGTTTTGTTCCTTGTTTCAGCAATCCTGCATACTCAGCCACCATTATATTCTTATGGAGAACAATTAAAATGTCATAAATCGTTTATTTATGATTGTATATTGATGAAACTTGGTATGTGGTTTTATGTGGTATTAAGATACAAATATATGCATTGGAAATTCGCTTAGTACTTAGGTTTTCTGCTACGGGGGTATTTTTAAATAACGTTCTTAAAACCTTAGACGCTTATTGTATTGCCAAGCCATTTCATCCTGTATTAAGAACTTAATCTTCTGATATAATTCCTATAGTTTAAGTGAATATAATTTAAATTTAAACATGTGAAATAAACAAACTGCCAACAAAACAAACTGCATGAACTTTTTAAAACACCTTAACAACGTAATAATTGATTGTAAATGATTTTTTATAAGTCACAACTTTCTTTTCCTTTTTCATACAATGCACTTGTTTTGTTGTGACACTTTGTTATAAATGATGTCTACAATCCTGGACGCAGACTCGAAAAAAAGGAAAGAGTTGTTATTGCGGTCCATCCAACGTTATGACTTATGATTTTATGTTGACTGTACTTTTAAATGAAATACCTGTATAAAATCTTGATATGTGTGTTTAAAATATTTAAAAAGACTGGTTTTTTCTTTTAGAAAATTCCCTTGTACAGCATGTGTTTTTATGACATAAGCAGACGAAGTAATAGTAAATGAATTTTTAAATGACTCATCATTTTTAATGATTCTCAGCTAGATTGTAACTTAGTATAAGAAAAATTTATTGTATATATGGATATGCCCAAGACTGTAATGGTTGATCCGATCAAAATAAATTAACATTTATAAAAAATAAAAATAAAATGACTAAGACAAAAAAATAAGCTGACTCGCCTAAAATGAGTATTTACAGACTGCATGAAAAAGTTTGAAAAGATTACTTAAATATTGACCATGTATTTTAAACCAATTGGAAATGGTAACATATCTGCCTTTCCGTAGCCAAGCTCAACCTTTAATTAAATTTATAGTCGGCGAGAACCATTGCCAAGAAATCGATCAAAGATAAATAATAGTTTATCACGGAATTTAATAATTAATTGTAATTACTAATGTAAAAATTATTACATTTGTGGTTTATTTTGGCCACATGATCACATGTTTCATTTAAGACGTATCCCATGTTGAATTTCCAAACAGACTTTTTCCCTATTATAACATGTTTACTTAGTTCTACATCTTCTCTCAAACAATCATATTTATGTAGAATGTTAGTTGAGGAGCCAAGACGTTCATCCAAAACTGTTTCAAGCGCAAAGTTTCCTGCTACTAAAGAAGGTACCAACTTAAAAACAAAGTTTCCACTAAGTGATAGATCCATGATGGTTAGTAAATTAAAGGATAATGAGATAGTAAAATCGTACAAGAAAGCGTTGGATTAAATGGTCTCTGCGGAAATGTCGTAAAGATCAAATGCACAAAGTTGGACATATGCCACAACTGATCAAAGCACTACTAAGGCCAACAGCCACTTTGTTTAAAGGACTCTGAATCCTGATTGCTCTCCAACATATGTGTTTTCAGATACAGGAGTATTTGCGGGAAAATTTAGTATTTGGGTTTGGCATAATGACACATTGTCTTTCCAATTTATTTTCAAAAAAAGTTTTCAAAGTTACAATTTCATTTATAAGTTTTAATACATCAACAAAACCTATTTGGGTTCCGGAAATGATATTAAAGACAACATTTAATCAGACATATACATTATTCTTATATATTTCCTAATAAAATCCAAGAAAACCATAGTTTTTATTAGAATAGGACATTTTGTGAAGCTTAAAAACGTTGATATCTACAGTACAAAGTTTTAACTTTGATTTAGTTAGTTCTTAATAAATCACTTTAGTGGATATTGGCATTTAGTGGTATTTATTGGCATTAGTGGTATTTCAGAAATTAAAATGTATGCGAAAAACTACAATTTGAAGATAGTTAAACTGTTAAATTTACTAACGCCATGAAAACAAAACTTTTTATTTACAAGGTCTTTACAGAGATTTCTCCTAATATTTTTAATTTGTTATGTTGTATTGTACCAATAATTACGACTATATTTGTTGAACCATCTTTTAAAAACACTTTTAAACAGTTGAAATGTTTAAATTTAAAATTATTGATTTAAATTCCTTTGAAATTACTATTCAAAAATTTCCAAATATATAATCTGTAAAACTACAAATCAGACTTGTTAGCGGTATCAGTTTTGTACAAAGCTATCATAGTAATATGTGGTTAAGTTAATGTTATTCCTTAGTAAGAAATTATGTAGAGTTGTGAGGAAGGCTATTGTGTATGCATTATTTATAATTACAAGTTATTATTTGACGAGGGAAGTAAATTTGTATAAAGAGGAAGTAATAAGTATGGTGTGTGAATAGGCTTGAATTGTTGTTAAACAAAATGATGGTTTAATTAGGTCAGCTGACAGATGTTTGAGGGTCAGTCTAGGACATGTTGGGTTAGAAAGTGACAGGAATGCCCATTGGGGGCTTCAGGCTGCAGGTAAGATTATAATTTAGTAGTTATAGTTTATTCAAAATTAATTGGTTAATATAATTCCGGACTACTCACTACCTAGAGTTTAATTGTTATTTATTTATTCCCTAAATTATAATGTAATTTGTTCTAGACCTTACTGCATTGCAACACTCTATACATTTTAGTAACTTTATTAACTTTTTTACAAAACGGGTCTCTTTAATTTATTGAGTTATATTCTCATGATCGAGAGCAGTTTTATACTGATTGGCCAGCAGATAAACTTCCTTTTCTTTAAATTTAAATTCTTAAATTTCAAAAACTAAGCATACACTGTGACAAAATTACACGTTTTCTAAAATAGCTGACTTTTTTGTCTACCTATTAACAGTACACGACACATGAAAGCAAATTTTCTATTGATAGAGGTTACACGTTAACTAGAGGTTACACGTTTTCTGTTTTTCTCACAAAAATAATATATTTACTATTTACTTGTTAATGTGTTATGTATGAATTCGTTTTCTGGAAGTATGTTCGATAACTATACGCGTTTATTTCATTTTTGGAATATTTAGGGTTCTTATCTTGATTATTAAATAATTTCAGAATCAAACCAAATACGTTTATAATATCAAACTTACTTTTCTATGATATTATGGAGGTTGAAACGTCTGTGGTTTGTCTAGACTAATACACTGCTAAAACAGTTGTTTGCCAATAGTTGTCTGGGAATTGTTGTCAGCTGTGGTCGTTGCTGGTGAAACTTGAACAGTAATTATTATCAAACTCTTGTGACGATACAATTATTCTTCCACTGCTGACAGTAACCACTGGAATTTTATATTGAACGTTCATCCAAAATACACGAAAATGTACTTAAGAAATATCAACTATTATTTTAAGATATTTAATAAGATATTATTTAAATAGATTTTTAACAATTTGTTAAATTCAAATTGATTAATATTCAGTAATTTAACTTAACAGATGGTGTTTTAAATAACTTCATACTATATCCAATAAAACAGTGACTGTCGAAGTAGATTTTAACCACAAGCAATAAATGTATAAATGTATACGGAAAAGCAAATTTAACTTGGGAAAATGGTTTGTTATTTAAATTACAAAGAAAAGAATAGACCTAATGTTATTTTCGTTTGATAATAAAAACAATATCGTACATTTATAACTTGTTTCTTCCTTTAGGTCGCCTACCCTAGGCATAAATTAGTGTATTTTAATATATATTTTTTTAATTCTTGATAGATTTCCGTTTAAGAGTTTGTATTAATATCAATATCAATAATACCAATACCTTACATTTAGTGAACAGCTACTGTAAATCATTTATACATTTCTTGTTTATTATTTTTTTTATGCTTTGTATTTTGATTTTATGTTCATATTCAAAACAAACAAATTAATAACTCTAAATGAATAATTTTGTTTAAACTGTCGTTTTTTCAAATAGGCCAAAAACGTTCCAATCATTGGTGTTATGCTATTTTTTGCATGTTTTCTCTATTTACTTTTGTATTTGTTATCTAAAATTGTAGTTACTGCATACCAGTTTCCTTTTTTACGAACAGATACTGCTGTTACATAGGATTTAATATTACACTTCCACCAACAATAAATTATGCTATCATAGTTTTATCAGTCAGTCAATGGGTCTGACAACGATCAGTCTAACTTTTCAAAATCGATTGTCTTTACAAACTTGATAAGGCTTACATAGAAAACATTATTAATCAAATTGTGTGTCTCTAGGAACATCTTGCTCAAAATTCAAAACGAATGTACGTAGCAAATTTCGGCAATCACAACAAAATTTATTTAACTGTATTTCTAAAACTTTTAACGCCTAGTTTGTTAGTGAAACAATATTTTCAGTAAGTAATCGATCGTTGGCTAAACAGATACTTTGGTTATATGACCTCATATAGAGTAAAAATCAAGAAATATTAAATCATACGTATATTTAGTATGTTAAATTGGTATATACACAACATTTTCTTCTTTATCACAATGTAATATTATATTTTTTGTTTGTTTTAACACATAAAATAGACGATATTTATGTAATACATAAGGAATAATTACAGATAAATATTTTCTACTTTGAGGATTAAACTAGCCACTAATAAGAGAATTGGCATAATTATAATTGGATATTTTTTCCCATTTTTGTAATATTTTTTTATTTATTAATATATTGTAAATTACTTCTATTTACTACTTTGCAGCTTTTTGGAATAAAATAAAAATAATATCTTTAGTCTGTGTTTGCTATAAAATGTAAGGGCAGAAGTTTACTTTCATAATAATTCAATATAGTGTTATTTGACTATTTTAAACACAAAATTGGAACTGAGTAATTATAATAAGAGTTTGAGAAACAGCAGCTGTATGTTTGTCTTCTTAATTGCCTCAAACAATGGTTCTGTTTCAACACGATTTTGGTTTTCACTCTTTCATTGTTTCACACTCCATAACTTAGTTCTTCCAGCAACTCATTTATCATTTCAATAATATATAAAGTATCTGGCAGTCTTATTAATAAAATAAAAAATAAATATAAATATGTTTCAACATTTATTTTGAAGCATGTTACTTTTTTAAGAAGTGTCAATGAAAAAAAAATTGAACTTAAATAACAAGTATACCTATATATATATTGTAATCAAAGAATTTCCATGTGTGAAATCATCATGTACCGTTATAACAGCAATTATTCAGTTTAATTATAAATCTTAATTATTTTAGGTACACATTATTTGTTTTAGTTATTTCTTTATCGTTCTGGATACTCAAAATAATAAAACAAACTTGATTGTCTAAATACAATGGAATGCAGGATCTTCTTTTGTATTATAAGCACATTTTAATTCAAAACTTCCACGTTTATTATGTAAAAATTAAATAAAAATATTCCTCTTCACAACTCAAATAAATGTACTTTCAATCCTCTTCTTCAAAATATGTAACAATACTTTTCCTACCTTACTTCAGTTTTATAATTATTATTAATTTATTATTTATACTTTATACTTCATAATTAAATGCCGGTTAAGACTTCCTTTCTTTTTATAATTTTCTTATGTCAATTCATGTACCCTATAAAAGAACAATTAAATTACTACACTTGAAATTACAAATTTATTTAATTAAAGTATTTTTGAAACAGTTAAATTACAACCTATATTGACCTAATTTCGAACGATATTAAATGAAATTTTAATTCTACTTACCCAAACTGGGTAAATGACAACTACTACATAATGCTATGTTCACCATTAAACAAGAACTGAAAAAAGAGCGGCAGAGGGCCTGTCACTTATATTTATAGATGTGGTTGAGAAGCAACAAGAAACAGCTGGACCTTGCAGACCAACCAATCAAAACGCTCGAAATTAAGTTTACAATCTTATACATGAAAGTCCTAGAATTCTCTGGAAACACTACAATCAATCTTAAACAAATTTGTTGAATCTTAACCGGCTTTTGAAATAAATGACAATTTTTTTATAAACTCAAAATTAAACTTGGTACAATCAGAGCATTTAGAATGGTAATAGTTTAATTTACAAAAGTAAAGTCAGATGAAGCTGTTTTAAAGTACTATAATGAACCAAACTATATGTTTATTGCGGTGTGTTTGGCAAGTGGAGAGGATTCCAAACTATTTCCGAGGTAAATACCAGGAATGTCACTCGTATGGTGATGGCGTTGAATTCATCATGTGTTATTCCACAGACAATTTAATTTACATTCCATTTAATAATTAATATTTCACCGGGAAAGGTGGAAATGGCTTTGTATGTTGAACGTGTATCACTATAAAACCAGATGTACATCGTTGGCTGAAGTTGTTATCTTTATATTTATAACGTTAATGTAGTAATTGCATAGTATTAAAACCCAAAACGATTATTTTCAATGATACAAGTTTAATATAAATATCACCGTTATATTGCTTTTACTCAAATGATTAGTTGTAGTTAGATACTAATGTTGCATTTGGCTTTCTAGATCAAACATTTAATTCAATTTACTATCTTTTTAAATACATCTTAATTTACATAGCATGGAAATCATATTAACAAGCACACAACCTAATTTAATCAATGTCTGTTTTTGTGCTGTTGTCTTGCTTGATTAGATACATAGGGCTAAATTATTATATATAATAAATTTTACTCAACAGAATAACACTTTCCCAATATACGGAACTGCCCCTTTTAGACAAAGTAATAAAAATAATTTAAATATACTATTACTAATTAATACTATTAATTTCGTGGGCTTTTGAGGCCAAATAAATGATTCATTAAAATGTAGACAGAGTATTTTAGAGTAGTTGTGGCAATATCTTGGATATTTGATTTTTTAAACTTAACTTTTTTAAACACGTCAGCTGAAAATGTAGGTATGGTTCCTCTTGTGCCAATTAGTAATCCAATTATTTCAATGTGTTTTATATTGTATCTTTCTTTGTAAAATTTTATAGTTGGTTTATATATTTCATTTTTTTCTTCATGAACGTCATTTGGTTGATTTTCATCTCTCTCAAAACAGATGGTAGGATCTAATATATACCCGCGAGTCCCGGCCTTTTATAGCTATGATATCAATTCTTCTATGGCTTTCTCCCTCTGCGACTCCATGAACTTCTTCGTATGTAGAGTATCATTTTTCTAGTAAGATGTTTGCAATAGTTGACCGCACTCTGTGATTGCGGGTGTTGTGGAGGGTTTCACTGTACTGGCAAAAGCCCAAGACATTGCCAAGTGTTTCAATTCTCACTGTGGCAACGTCGATAGTGGTTGCTGTCTTGGGACCTGCCAGGCACGGCTCGCACTGCTGCAACATTGCCCAACATCTTCACACAATCACGCCTTTCACTGGAGGACAACCCTTCATGACTCCAAATCTATTTGTTTGCTTGAGGGTATTCTTTGAATAATATTACGCCCTTGTCTTTTTGCGGATATGTTGCCCAAAACTGATACAAATTGTGAAATCCAAAATTAAAGATTTATTTTTCTTTTATTTCATTTTAAAACAATTTATGGATTTCAAAGTGTAATATTCATTAGTATAATTTTAACGGCTAAATCAACGCCGGTAATTAAAGAGAAGAAACTGCAACTAACTGGGGAAATTAGTTTTGTCGATAATATTTTATCTTAACCGGAAAAAAGCTCGATTGCAGTATAACTAACCATATTATTTGAGAAGCTCTAACTGTCCATTACTTTAGCAGAAAGTATGAATTAAGTGTTACAGATAGGTTTTTCATACTCATAGTTGTAATTTTACTACTGGAAGCTAAGTATTTATTTGGTAGAGGATACATCCCAATACAAATGCCACACTTTGCGTTGTTACAGAAGAAGTCATCATATAGTATTTCCCAAACAATGCAATTTTTATTCCATTTTATAATTAATAATCCAGCGGGATAGGTGCAAATGGCTTCAACGCGTATCAGCTCTGGACCAGCTCCACATTGTTGGCTGAAAGCTTTTTGTTGTTTCTATCCGTACAGTGTAGTTATTCACAAACAGTAAATAACGAAAATATACATGAGAATGTAACGAGAGAAAAAAACGATAATGTCATTAATATTTTAAATCATTCTGATAATTCTAAAGAATCTGTAATTGACTATAAACTTTTTTTACTGACTGCTGTCTATAATCTATAATCTTTAACGTTAACTATTTAATGTTAAGCAACTAAAATGATCAAAATGCAAACAAATTAGGAACTCAAAATAAAAACTCGTGTTGATAAAAAAGTTTCATTGAAACCATTTTTGCCAAAACAATGGATATAATGTTAGCCAATTTTTTAAAAATTGTTTTTGTTTTCAGGTACTACTGGTAATTTATTTTTGTATTCGATTTATATGACGATCTTTTCATACCAATGTGTATTAGTTAGATAATTAATTTTAAATTTAACTCATTACATAAAGATCTTCATTAATTATTACCTTAATTTAAAAATGATTAGAGTCCATTAAACATTTATTGTGAAAACTGAAATACTAGAGCTAGTTCTATGTTAAACAAAAACTAAAACACACTAAGGTAGAGAATAATAACTAAATTTACAGTTTATTTAACGTGTTATTGAACACAGAGAACGTATATACAAAATTCAAGGTGGAAACATTTAAGTATAAAGGAAGGTGAAAGATAGATAGTCCAAGTAAAAGGCAATTTAAAATTCACTATCAATCAAGTGTTTGTACAGTAAGAAAGAGACAACTCGGCTGATAATTGCCAGGACCCCCGCCAAATCAATGTAGTTAAACCGTCCACGTATAATTATTTTTAAACTTATACCTCAACTCTACCTTTTTATTATTTTTGTAATGGTAATATGAATTTCAAACATGCCATAAAATCTTTGAATTGTCTATTTGTTCTTTATCCTAAACTATTTATATTTAAATTGTCTAGGAGACACCCCACCAAGAGTTAATTGTATTAAATGTATATCCAACATTTAATCCTCATCAACTTCATTAGGATCCAAATAGACTTCAGACTTACTCACGGTAAGGCTCAGAGGAGGGGAGAAACTTCAAAGACGGCATGCATTTAACAGTCCCCTCGAGTGGTACCGTGCCTTTGGCATTATATCCCAGCGGTCATCAAACGGTTCCTTGCAAACCATCCAGGATTTGATTAAAACCATCTCAATCCCGTTAATTATAAACCTTCTCCTCATTATACCGAAATAACGGTTTACACAAGGCTATTTTTCAGACACCAGACTTTGTTTCGACACCTTATGTTAATACGTTTGCGATCAAGAGTGGTCGAAAATTATCAGTTTTTGTTGCAAATAGTAAAACAAATGTCGCAGTGAAACACTCTTAACAACAAAAACGATATATTTTAACCTAATTCATTCAAACAAGTGATGCAGCTCCACCAAACACATTCCCATGAGCGCATCAATTGTTGTCTCCTCTAAATTCGTTGTAACTATGGCTATTTTCATGTTTTTCTGAATTCTTTGCTATTTACATTCATACACTGAATTTAAATTCATTTCGATTGGCCCTGGACTATATTCAACACTTAAATATGTTATCCTACTTTTGGTCAATAGTTCAAATGTGTTAAAACATTTTGCTGACATGGTAGCATAATCTTAAACCATTGCCGGTTCCGTCGGTATGTCGATAACGCTATCAGATATGATTTTATTTTTCCATGCGTGTATCGTTGTTCGCGTGTTCTGTGTTAACTCAGTTTTTTTTACGAATTTCAAACTTTTATGTTACTGCGCTTTCAACAAAATATGTCAGAATAATATGTTTGACACATTTGGACTGTTGACGGGGATAAGTTATCCTATTCAAGTTAATACACGGGTAAATTAACCTGACAGTTAGCAATAAACATTTAAAAACTATTAATACGTGCATAATAACCAATGATAAGGTATGCTATCCTAACTTATGTATCAAAACTTAAACAAAAATCATACTTTTTTAAGTAAACTAACAAAAGATTACAACAATAAATTTTGTTTGTAATTATTTTGTTTATACATTATTTGCTATAATCCCTTCATATAATATTTCTACATACAAATGTATTTGCTCATGTTTCCTTTCTATTTATTACTTGAAGGGATCACGTTCTCAATTTTCGGAACACCTAATGCTGTGTAGATTTGGACCGATTTTCCTGATAAGTGTTTGAACAATGTACTTTGCTCCTGCGTTGATATACGCAAATAAAAATTTGGAAACATTAGATTTGTTTCTAAACTACAAATTTCAAATTGATTTTAATGAGATGTTTTACAAGTCAACTAATCTTGTATAATGATTTGCAAAGAAAATATAAAGCATAATTAAAAATTTGTATTCTTGTAATTAACTTTAAAAAACTAATCATACTTACATGATTAGAAAATTAGGTAAAAACAGTAATATTCTGATTATTAAAGTCAATATTCAAATGTAAGTTGAATCAAATCTCATATCAGTACATATTAGGCTGTATCAAGAGAGTTGTTTCTCGCCTTTCCTAGGCACCAAGCACCGTGGCCCGAACTGTAATCAGTTTTAATGTCAAAAAAATTGCACGGCAAGGTGCGGTAAAGAGTTTTTAATTTTAATCCATGGTGTGACGGATTTGATCTTTCTCAATCACCAGTGGCTATTAGCTATGTGGTATTTAATGTCACAATCCAATGGTTCGGAACCCACCATTCGCTGTAGTTCCACCTACCGTATAAACTAAAACTGATAGTTCAAAGGCGAAGAAAATGTCTTCCTCTCCACTAATATAAAACCATGTAATATGTATTTATTTTATTCAATTGACTTTACCGTTGTTAAAAAATCCGTCAAGATCTGTTTATAATTTGAGCTATACGTTTATATACAGAATAAAGTGTATGACACAATTATTAAAGCGAATCGTTATCGTTTATTCATTGTGTTATTGTTAAAGGACATTTCAGGGTTCTTGTTGTTATTTCACATTTTTAGTGAATTTCCTATGGAAAATTGAACTACTAGCATGTACCCGCACGGTGAAACAGTTCTGGGACCACCACAGAAGTTCCTAACGTGACCCCCTGAACACGTTAGGGGGGGGGTCGCTAAAAATGTTATATAAATAAATAAATCTTTATTTTTTTCTACACGTAAATATTACAAAATTTAAAAAGCAATAATCTTTCATATACAATAAAAATAAAACCAGGCTGTTCCATTGAATCTAATTTTTCTGCAGAAAAAATAAATAAGGCCCCTATGAAACAATGTCCGTTTAGGCGTTCCTTTACAATATAAAAAATATAATTTTAAAGAGTTCAGGAACTAACAAATGAATGCATTAAGCTTACATTCTGTGTATAGGTGTATAGGGTAACATGAAATATTGTTCTTTATGTCAATATTGGAATTGTAAGTGTTAATACAATAGAATAACTTATAAATACTTATCATGACATAACTTAACTAAACTCTAAATATCAAATTTTTCAAAAATAATTAACATCACCTTACGCAAAGAAAACATAAATTCTACAAGGCATCTTTGCAAAGTTTAAACTAACAAACAACAAATGCCTATTTTTTAAGAATTCTAAATCACGAAAATGTACACATTAACATTGGCAATTTTGCAGTGTGTTTAACATGGCTAAACTACTATTTTTAATAAATCCTCAACATTTTTAAAACCCTTCAAACATTGTTTTACATCTTTAATGAATTGCTTATGATTTACCAAAGTTTTAACATTATTTGGAAGTTTATTATAAATTCTTGGAGCAATGAAATAATATTTGCAATGATATAATACATCTAGCTTTTGAAAACATGGATAAGAGGCATCATACTTGGTTTTCCTACAAATTACCTTAACAAATAACTTTTGTAAAGTTAAAATAGATTTTAAATTGGTAAAATAAGAGCCCCCCCAAAAACAAATACTAGCCCATATTCAAGTCTAGTGTTTACCAGATAAAAATATAAACTTCTCAGAATCTGGAGAGGGCAAATACTTTTTTGTTTTTAATCTGATTATATGAATTTTCCAATTAAGTTCACTGTCAAGTATAATTCCCAGATATTTTGTGCTGCTACTTAAGTTAATTATTGAACAATTATCACATTCGACATCCAACAATAAACATTTATCACTCTGATAAAACAATTTTTGAGAAAATTTTACTGTCTGCCTTATATACAAATTTATGAATGTATTTTTTTCTGCACGTAAAACTAACTTATTACTAACAAACCACCCAATTAAATCTTGGCTAATTTTCTCAAGAACTAAATCCTAAGAGTTTTCTGCATAGCAAAGCGTAGTGTTGTCGGCAAATTCCATTACCTTACCAAACCCCCTTAACAAAATGCCATGGCAAACCGTGTCAAATGCCTTTTTTATGTCAAGAAAAAGGCCACTAGTGCTCTGTCCATGGTTAATTCCATCCGTTACCATATCCATGAAATTTAATAACGCCAATTCAGTGTTTATACCTGTTCTAAAGCCATACTGATTTTTACAATAAAATAACTTCCTGTTTAAAAAGCTGATCATTTTTGTTTCATAACTTTCTCATAAATTTTTGCAAATGTTGAAATTAAAGATATTGGTCTAAAATTCGAACAAGCAGAATGAGACCGACCTTTATATGTTGGAATAATCACAGCATGTTTTCATTTATTTGGAATCACTCCTGTTGTAAAACTTAAATTAATTAAAAATGTAGAATCTCTATAAAGTAATTGCTGAATAAATATGTATTACTGTCAAGGAGTTTTTACCATCTAGACCTGGTGATTTTCCATTCTTAAGGGATTTAATGATTTTGTGTACGTCTTCTACCAGTACTGGTGCAAGCATAATAGAAATCTCATTATTGGCAGGAAAATGGTACTTACGTGGCAAGTCTGTAAAACTATTACTTACAGTGTAATTTCCTAGAACTTCCCTAACTACTGATGTGTGTGTACTGTGTATGTGATGTATGTGCTACTGGTGTGTGTGTGTGTGTGTGTGTGCGTGTGTGTGTGTGTGTGTGTGTGTGTGTGTGTGTGTGTGTGTGTGTGTGTGTGTGTGTGTGTGTGTGTGTGTGTGTGTGTGTGTGTGTGTGTTCGCACTCTGGCAGTCGCAATTGTTGTCAGATTTACTTGAAATTTGGTAGGAACCTTCCCTTCTGTAAACAGTTGGACAATTTAGTTGGGCAAAACAATCTGAAAACTCTAACCCCATTTTTTGAGGATTTTGATGTAAATTATTTTATGTAAAATTCTAAAGATTTTAAGCCCTTCCTCATCATTCTAGGACGCTGATTTACCGAGTTATTAAAGAAAATGTTAATTGTCTTAACACAGTACGTTGTCTTTTGGGGATTTTACACTGGAAAAGGCTGTTTTTCATATCTTGATGTAGTTTTTATCACTCCCAATACCCCTATACCAATTTTTTATCCTGACTAAACCTCCTCCTAACCTTATAATTTACAAAATTAGATATAAATTGATTTAAATATAACTAGGAACTTCAGAACAGCCGAAAAAAAAACATTTCCAATTTTCCAATGAAATGTTACCAGTGTTGTTTTAAACCCTTTATTAGATTGTTTTAAAGTTTTTAATGCGGAAATTCACTTCCCTCATGTCAGCGTGCTGCTTGCGAAATTGTTCCTTAAGAAACAACTAGGATAATGGAGAAGGCTCAGCTGGCATGACTGGAATGAAATATAGATGATATAGGCTAAAATAAATTCTTCTTCCTAACTCATATACTGACGTTTTATATCAAAAATACCCCCGTCGCAGCGAACCCGCTTACTCAGCGAATTTCCAATCAATATTTATGTCTTAATATCACATTAAGCCACTGACCACAATTCATAAGAAATATATTCACAAATAAACGAAGTATAAAAATATTAATTATTCTTCATAAGAATAACACTGGGGATGAGTACGCAGGTTTGCTGCAACAAGGAACACAATAATGGGCTTTTATGCAAATATCAATAGAACTCATCTAGGTGAAATCACATACCAATTTTCATCCATATATATATATTTATAAATAAGCGATATATACTATTTTAATTCATCTCCATAAGAATAACATGGGGACCGAGTACCCAGGTTTGCTGCTTCGGGAACCATCGGCAAAAAATTTATTTTTTTGTGAAAACAATAATAAAACATAACCAGATAAAGCCACATACCAAGTTTCATCAGAGTATGTTCATATATAAGCGAGATATAAAATATTTATTTTTCTCCATAGGAATAACATTAGACAACGTACTGTGTTTAGCACTTTCTGTTTAGCGCTATCTCAGTAACAAATTGACGTAGAGCAATGATCAAAACACCACATGGTTTTGTTTTTTATGCTGAATCCAATGGTGAAAACTAAAATTTGATTTAAATAAAAATTACATGTGAAAACCCAAAAAAACTCTTTTTTTGGGTACAAAACCTCCCAAAAACCCCCCTTCCGATGGGGCGATTCGTCTGGTTTTCGAACTCGATCAAATAAATGGTACTTTACACATGTGTACGTAATTTATTTAAGATCGGATCTTTTTTTACGAGATTTATCGTGCCTACGGACACAGATATATATTTAAAATAATAATTATATTAGTAGCCCTTTTTACTGAAAATTACATATATATATATATATATATATATATATATATATATATATATATATATATATATGCATGTATACAAATTTGAACAAATGGTGTTTTTGCATCTGGGGACCTGATAACAAAAAGTTATCACGGTCTTGGGTTTAAGTCTTACTATGAGATCTACGGTAATAGTTTCTTCCCTATAGGGGAAATTCGCTGAAAGTTAAACCATGTCATATGCTGTTTTGTCGTAATGGAACGAATAAAATTTTGTATTTTAAATTTATGTGTGCATTTCCGAACACACAAACTTGTGTATCAATCATTAAAATGGATAAGTAAAGTATAAATAAATTACAAGTGGTTATTTTAGTAATCGGTAATGCTATTTGTGAAAACCCGTGAAATGTTAGAGGTAATGATTTTTAAGCTTTTAACATGAATTTAAAGTTAAGGATAGTAGTTTATATATTCTTTAAATATTAGTGGCTCCTTCTGGTAATATGTATGTGAATAGTTTTTCTACAAAATCCACGAGAAAATGGATAAAATATATAAATCATTGAAGTATGAATTATGTTTAACGTAACAATATATCTCTTTAGTTTATACTTCAAAACTGGAACACGATATAATAACATCATCTGATTCTAGCAATCGCAGCAGTTTCCAAAGGACGTGAAACAAGCGCACAACAACACGTTAGTCATTTTGGTCCATTTTAGCGAATTTCCCTTAATTATAGGGAAGAAGCTATTACCGTAGTCGGCATGGTAAGACCTAGGCCCGGGACCATGATAACTTTTCGTTTTGAGGTCCCCAGACCCCAAAAACACCATTCGTTCGAAACTGTATATATACATATATATATATATATATATATATATATATATATATATATATATATATATATATATATATGTGTGTGTCCGTGAGCACGATAACTCTCGTAAAAATTATCCGATTTTGATGAAATTTGGTATAAACGTGTAAAGCAACGTTTATGACTTTAAGTTCGAAAACCAGCCAGATCCCTCTATCCGAAGGGGTATTTTGGGGGGGTTTTGTACCCCAAAAATGGGTTTTTCGAATTTTTTACATATAATTTTGGAAATGGTCAAATTTTATTTTTCCCCATTGGATTCAGCTTAAAAAAACACACAATTTGGTATTTTGATCATTTCTCTACGTCAATTGGTTACCGAGATATTGAAAGTGCTAAACACAGTACGTTGTCTAATGTTATTCTTATGGAGAAAAATAAAAATGTTATATCTCGCGTATTTATAAACGTATACTGACGAAACTTGGTATATGGCTTCATCTGGTTGTGGACCATTGATTTTTGCTCAAAAAGACAATTTTTTACCCAAGGCTCCCGTAGCAGCAAACCTGCGTACTCAGCCCCATGTTATTCTTATGGAGAATAGGTAACGTGTTATCTGCCTTCATTATGAAAATAAATTAATGAAATTTGGTATGTGGCTTTACCTACATGATTTATATTGATATTTCTATAAAACCCCATTTTTCCGTGTTCCTTCCTTCAGCAAACCTGCATACTCAGCTGCCATGTTATTCTTATGGAGAATAATTAAAATGTCATAAATCGTTTATTTATGAATGTATATTGATGAAACTTGGTATCTGGTTTATGTGGTATTAAGATACATATATATGCATTGGAAATTCGCTGAGTACGCAGGTTTGCTGCTACGGGGGTATTTCAATTTTTGCTTGTGCGCTGCAACACTATGAATTCAATTCTGTGTTGACTGCCTTGGTAAATTGGCTTTCATAATACGTAGTACTCAGTTTATCATATTGTCGAAAATGTGTTTCTAAAAGAAATGTATGTTGGACTGGATCATTTATTCAATCTTTATTGTATTACTTACAATTATCTTTAATACTTACTTAATAATTACATAGTATTAATTACTTAATACTATGATGATAGTATTTTTACGTAGTTTCTCTATAGTTTACAGTCTGTGTTTACAGTTGTGTGTTTTACAGTCTGTTGATTTGTTTACAAAATATTAGATTTTGATTTTGATTTATTTATTATTTAATTTTTTGTATAAACGGACAAGTATTCTTATTCCATAGTAAATTAAACCGTAGTTTCATTTCTCATTTTCCCTGTAACAAAAATGTAAAAAATCCAAAAAGAGCGCTCGCCTCGTCATCTTTGTAGCCCTTGGCAAAAATCTACAAATTTTCTAAATCACTAATGTTATTTATACGTTAGTGTACTGCACAGAAATGGGGATGTACAAAAATTACCAATAATATATAATAACAGACAACTATAATTGTTTTATGGGATATAAGTAAGTAAAAGCCAAGGGAGATTGCCATCTCATCGTGACAAGAGTATTAGATAAAGGTTGGCTCAGTGTATCAATCACCTCGTTGCACAATCAAGCAATCTTAATGTTAACTGTTGCTAAATCATAAAACGTGAACGTGTCAAAAACATGTTGAAACGTACCTACTGATTGTTATGCATTATGTGACTTTAAATATACAAGTACAGAAATATGATGTGGATATATCCTCAGCTGAATAATATTACGATAGTTTTAACGACATTATTTAAGATTACGACATCATTTAAGAATAACTATTTATTTGTTTTTATGAACTTTTGGTATTTTTTTAAAGTAGGTTTAGTATGGAATCTCTCATATGTGTTGCATTGATGTGTGCATGAAGAAAGTGAAAAAGGACCGGCATGAACTCTCCCATATATTCTTTTATTCTTTAATTGAATGCTACATTGTAATTGGGCGCATGCCTGTTTTGTAGTATTTTTCAATAAATAAATAAATTACAAGGTCATTACATTGCATCTTGATACATATAGCTGATTTTGCTTTAAAATACTTGTTTGGCAGAGTTGGGGTATAGAATAAAATAAGATTGAAATATAGCAGCTTCTAAACAACACATAATCATTGCATTCCCCTTTCTTTCACAACTGTCATTTTTTTATATAAGCTTACCATCCAAAAATAAGAAAATAGTGTTTATAACCAACATTCACCACTCTTCCCGAAACTAAAATATTTTACCTGTGATTCAAATAATTGACACATATTTTTATCTAGAGGCTAATCTATCATACAATATGTATTTTTATATTACTGTTGTAGTTGACAACCTTCAATAACTTTAATATTTCAAATACTGTTCTATATCTAAAAACATGTGTTCTTCAAAGTAGGGCATATAGATGTCGCAGTTTACCATCG
This sequence comes from Allygus modestus, assembly GCA_963675035.1. Lineage (NCBI taxonomy): Eukaryota > Metazoa > Arthropoda > Insecta > Hemiptera > Cicadellidae > Allygus > Allygus modestus. Next base: position 91,927,393 of record OY776116.1, read on the forward strand.
ATCAACAAGTGCACAATTAAGGCTGATAAAAGTTGAAGCTTCTGGGAAAGCAGCAGCTGTTGTTTGTTCTCCTAATTGCCACAAACAATCGCTGAACCAATTTTTGGATTTTCATCGTTCCATTGTCTAAAGTGCTACAACTAAATCGCGAATGAAAGTCATCGTGGTGTCCCGTGAGTATGTTAAACACTTGACGTAAATGTTATTATTAACAGGAAGTAAGCAAAGAGTAAGGTATAAAAGTTTCGGTTGGAAAATACTTTATAATAATATATTATTTTTGTTATCATATTCAGTTAGATGTCCACACTAGTTTTAAAAAATCCGAATTTATAAAATGCTAGCTGTTACTCGCGGCTTCGCTCACGACAAATTAAAACACATTAAAATATTAAACTTACCAGCAACACCAAATCTTTATTTAGTTTTACCATATGACTTCTTTTGCTCTAACTGACAAATAACTACAACTGGTTTGTATAAATCATGTCCTTTCATAACATTGGAACTTACAGAACCCGTAGGGTGGAGCCCTAAGGTTTAGTGTGGAAATTGTCAGGTGTATATGTTAATGTGATATGTAAGCTATGTTCATTGCATTTTGCTTAATCAATCCATTAGTTTATGCGTGTGAGCCGCACCACCCGCCTCCACTCCCAGCTGAATATCCCTCAGAATGAGAAACGTGCTCCCATGGAGGCAGAGCGAGTGGGGGCCCACATCCCTACCTAAAATTGACCTAACGTGGATGGGATCAACAAAAGAACCACTGTTGAGAGGCACAAACAAAATTTATTGCCAAAACAAACTATTAGAAAATGCTCTCTACCCAGGTCACAAGAATTATTTACAAAGGGTCTTTCCCCGTGGTTCACAAAATTTCATAATATCGTATCAACTCAACATATTATTCATACAGACATATTAATTCATATCAATCACCCTTTTGCAAAAAAATAAACTAAGAAATGTTGGCCAACAATCAAAATATAAACATGCATCAATCATTAACAATAGCAATAAGACCCAATAAATAAATAAATAGCAATTGAAGGACATAAAATGGCTGATGGCACTGATATAAATATTTAAAAAGAACACAACAACAAATTACAGGTATTTCAACTTCAAGGGCGCTTTCAAACAAATATGATACCGGCAGATCAACCATAAGGGAGTTTCCTAATATTTCACCAGATAACAACAGCCAAATTTTAACAAATTTCAAGGACCATGAACAGTTGGCAAAGCTGATTCCGGTTGTTCAGTGAGCTTGGTCAACCTTGTCCTTAGTAAGAGAAAAAAAAACAGGTTAAGATAAACTGACAGATACTACATTCAATATCTTTAAATGAATTTAAATTATTACAAACAACCAACATGAACAACCAGACGGGGGCACTTAAATAAACATTTGCTTAAAACTAAATAACAGAATAAACTAAAAATTCTCAACAAAGTTCAAGTCACAGAAACAAATAGGGACTTGCGATTCCGGTGGGCAGCAGGGTACGAGCAGGTGGCTCAGGTGTCAACTAGTGGCCTTAGGTGAGGCCGGACCAAGCGGGGCGGACCAGAGTGGGTGGTCCGGCGCTCCTCCGGGAAACCAGGAGGGAGGGCGTCAGTCTTTCCCCACGCCATCAGTCCTCCTTGCACCAAGGTGAAATTTTCCATCGGGACTGGGACCCTGTCATCACAAAACCCAACCCAGTAATGAAATGCCCAGAATAGCAATATCCCCATTGCTCACCTAGAATTCCCCTTTTTACCCTACTACAGCCCTTTTTTTTAATTTTCAAAAAAAATAAAGTAAAATTGTATGACAATTTTAAAACACTTCCTGGCAGCATAATTAATAATAATGTTCAAGAAAACAATGCATTTAACTCACTCAAATTACAATTGTGTCACCTAGGCCTTACCACCAAGAGGAAAGAATGTTTGCATGCTTTAGCAGCCAAAGGTCATTAACTAGAGAAAATAATAAATTATTCCTACTCAATAAGATGGGCAACAATTAATTATGACAAGAAAAACACATAGCTACAGATAAATTATAAGAAATAAGCAAATTTAAACACTTCAAAAAATTTTTAGGCTAGGAGAGCATTTCCACCTAAAATCATGAATAACTCAAAAAATACCTAACCAAATTTAACCAAAAAGCTTTTAAAAGTTGGGCAGGGAGTGTCCACAGCTTTTACAGACAAAATTATTACTTAACTCAGCCCCATATTACTTGTGGCCTTCAAAGTGCCTAGGCCAAATTGATTATAGAAAGTGGCCTACCTATAAACCTTAATAACCCAAAACTTACTGCACTAAGGTGAATGAAACTTGGTGAGTACATGTGTGAGGAAGTATGCTTACTTATTTTAAAGCACAATTTGCCTGGATCGGTCCCGAAACAAAACTCATTCTCAACTTAGGCTGGACCCAGCATCTAGGCCCAACCTAAACAAGCCAAATGCGGAAATTCTACTTTACACACAGCAGGGATACAAAATGTAGCTACAATAGTTGTAGCCTATTATAATGAAACAAATAACACATAAATCTCGGCTCTACGCCCCATAATTATTACTCAGGATAAAAAAACTACTTGGCCAGTTTGCCTCTCAACAGCAGTAACTTAAACTACAACAGAATTCATAGTTCATTCTGCACAGTTCTGGAAAAGCTATGTCAGCTTCAATAAGAAGACTGACAGTGAAACAAAGAAATTACTAAATTGGGTGTAACTCCCTGCGAGGGAAAAATGAGGAGCAGCTCGGGGAAGATGCCCCGCAGCTTGTCTCCTCTGAAGATCTGCGTCCTGGACACTCCTAGAAAGGATAGCGAGTTTATCCAGGTCCGCAAACGATGTTGGTCTCGGAGCAAAGACCAATCGTGACCTCTCCTCAGGCTTAAGGCCCTGCAGCACGATTTCCACAAGTTGCTGCTCAGGAATGCCCAGACGCAACACACGCCCCACCATGCGAATATCGCCCACGTACTGGCTGAGAGACTCCTCCATTCTCTGAGGGCGAAAAACCCTATCTGCCTTCAGTCTTTCCATCACACGAAGGGGAACAAAGAAATCAAGCACCTCAGCATGAAAGGTGTCAAAATTAACTCTACGCCTCAGGCAATCCAAAAGCCGATCCCCTAAAGGTTTCAAACAATGAGGAGCCAATAGCTCCATGAGCATGATATCAGACATACCAGGAAAATCTCGAACTTTAAGGACCCTCTCAAGGAAATCAAGCAGTGCCTCAACATCCAAGCCGTCCACCTGTCGGAGAGTGTTTAGGATGGACGCTAGTGGATGGGGCAATCTGGCAAAGGCCTGAGAGAACCCAAAATTTCCTGTGTCTGCATTGCTCAGTAGTGAAATCTGAGGTGCGGTGGAAACAGGCACTATGCCCGTGGCAAGCGGGGCAGGTTGACCACCACCAAAATTTGGCAGAGATAAGGAAATTGAATCCTGCTGGCTCGTAGCAACAACCACATCGGCGATCGAACCCTCCCTCTCTTTTTGCGGAAGGGTGCCGTCGCTCAACACAGGAGTTTCTCCACCAGCAACATTCTCAAAAACTTGAATGGTGTCCTGAACCGACCGGGAAATTTGAACTTTCTCTAAAATTTTCTGAAACTCAACAATTCGAGCCTCAGCCCAGATTTTGTCTTGATCATCAAGGTCAGGAGCATCACCCAACAACTTCAGTCTGCCCTGCCAATGCAAAAGCTGGGTGAGAGTAGAGGTCCTGGCTGTCCCAGTGGGCAACTCAATCCAACTGCCAAACTCCCCTCCCAGCTCTTCCACCCGCTCACGGCAAGCAGCAATTTCAGCCTGAGTGACAAAGTCAGGTTGCCAGGACTGAGGGCAACTTACTACCTTTCGTAGCTGACTCCGAAGAGTCCTCACATCTGGTCCAGGAGTTTCTCCTCGGGACCGCACCTCAAACACCAACTCCCCCTTCCTCAGATACTCGGGAACAATGGACGTCATCTCACAGCCAGCACGCTGAACACAACAGAAAAAAAAACGAAAATTCACAAAACCTTAACCTCCTAAGGAGACTGGAATTCGAAAATGCCTACCATCAAATGAGGTCCCAAAAATGGAAAGGCCTACCCACACACACAGCTGCCCATACCGCAAGATTTTCAATCACAAATACAGAATCAACCAAAAAAAATATATACATACATCATACATACACGACACAACAACAGCTACACTTGTCGGGTGTTTTTTTTTTTTTTTTTGAGTGCCACCACACACCCGAACAACACAGGCAGTGCAGAAAATCTCTAAAATGATCCCAACCACGCTCTGCTACCATCTGAGCCGCACCACCCGCCTCCACTCCCAGCTGAATATCCCTCAGAATGAGAAACGTGCTCCCATGGAGGCAGAGCGAGTGGGGGCCCACATCCCTACCTAAAATTGACCTAACGTGGATGGGATCAACAAAAGAACCACTGTTGAGAGGCACAAACAAAATTTATTGCCAAAACAAACTATTAGAAAATGCTCTCTACCCAGGTCACAAGAATTATTTACAAAGGGTCTTTCCCCGTGGTTCACAAAATTTCATAATATCGTATCAACTCAACATATTATTCATACAGACATATTAATTCATATCAATCACCCTTTTGCAAAAAAATAAACTAAGAAATGTTGGCCAACAATCAAAATATAAACATGCATCAATCATTAACAATAGCAATAAGACCCAATAAATAAATAAATAGCAATTGAAGGACATAAAATGGCTGATGGCACTGATATAAATATTTAAAAAGAACACAACAACAAATTACAGGTATTTCAACTTCAAGGGCGCTTTCAAACAAATATGATACCGGCAGATCAACCATAAGGGAGTTTCCTAATATTTCACCAGATAACAACAGCCAAATTTTAACAAATTTCAAGGACCATGAACAGTTGGCAAAGCTGATTCCGGTTGTTCAGTGAGCTTGGTCAACCTTGTCCTTAGTAAGAGAAAAAAAAACAGGTTAAGATAAACTGACAGATACTACATTCAATATCTTTAAATGAATTTAAATTATTACAAACAACCAACATGAACAACCAGACGGGGGCACTTAAATAAACATTTGCTTAAAACTAAATAACAGAATAAACTAAAAATTCTCAACAAAGTTCAAGTCACAGAAACAAATAGGGACTTGCGATTCCGGTGGGCAGCAGGGTACGAGCAGGTGGCTCAGGTGTCAACTAGTGGCCTTAGGTGAGGCCGGACCAAGCGGGGCGGACCAGAGTGGGTGGTCCGGCGCTCCTCCGGGAAACCAGGAGGGAGGGCGTCAGTCTTTCCCCACGCCATCAGTCCTCCTTGCACCAAGGTGAAATTTTCCATCGGGACTGGGACCCTGTCATCACAAAACCCAACCCAGTAATGAAATGCCCAGAATAGCAATATCCCCATTGCTCACCTAGAATTCCCCTTTTTACCCTACTACAGCCCTTTTTTTTAATTTTCAAAAAAAATAAAGTAAAATTGTATGACAATTTTAAAACACTTCCTGGCAGCATAATTAATAATAATGTTCAAGAAAACAATGCATTTAACTCACTCAAATTACAATTGTGTCACCTAGGCCTTACCACCAAGAGGAAAGAATGTTTGCATGCTTTAGCAGCCAAAGGTCATTAACTAGAGAAAATAATAAATTATTCCTACTCAATAAGATGGGCAACAATTAATTATGACAAGAAAAACACATAGCTACAGATAAATTATAAGAAATAAGCAAATTTAAACACTTCAAAAAATTTTTAGGCTAGGAGAGCATTTCCACCTAAAATCATGAATAACTCAAAAAATACCTAACCAAATTTAACCAAAAAGCTTTTAAAAGTTGGGCAGGGAGTGTCCACAGCTTTTACAGACAAAATTATTACTTAACTCAGCCCCATATTACTTGTGGCCTTCAAAGTGCCTAGGCCAAATTGATTATAGAAAGTGGCCTACCTATAAACCTTAATAACCCAAAACTTACTGCACTAAGGTGAATGAAACTTGGTGAGTACATGTGTGAGGAAGTATGCTTACTTATTTTAAAGCACAATTTGCCTGGATCGGTCCCGAAACAAAACTCATTCTCAACTTAGGCTGGACCCAGCATCTAGGCCCAACCTAAACAAGCCAAATGCGGAAATTCTACTTTACACACAGCAGGGATACTAAATGTAGCTACAATAGTTGTAGCCTATTATAATGAAACAAATAACACATAAATCTCGGCTCTACGCCCCATAATTATTACTCAGGATAAAAAAACTACTTGGCCAGTTTGCCTCTCAACAGCAGTAACTTAAACTACAACAGAATTCATAGTTCATTCTGCACAGTTCTGGAAAAGCTATGTCAGCTTCAATAAGAAGACTGACAGTGAAACATAGAGATTACTAAATTGGGTGTAACTCCCTGCGAGGGAAAAATGAGGGCAAGTAATTTTCATGAGAACAGAGTAAGGTAAAAATGTAAATTTCAGTGAAACTTACTCATTTGATGTAGTCGGCCCGCTTAACTCACATTTTCGACATCACAGCACACTTAATTCGACTAAACTTTAACACAGAAACAGGTAACTGACATTAAGATTTTACAACGAAGAAACACATACACAGGAACAACAATGTTGAGTCTTCGAGAAACACGGCTCCTCTGACGTTAGCCGTTGACAGATGAGAACATGCGGCCAGTGGCCGGAAAGGGGGCCGCGCGACCTGGTCGAACGGACCACCGCAGGGAGCCACCCAAATAAAACGAAATTCACAGACAACAGAAAACGATACGCTACATGAGCGTGACATTAGCATGGCGGGGACGCGTCACGGCTCACGTGATGGAACTAAAAATATCCTTACATCCAAACTTTCACATTTATAATATTAGTAGGATTAAGTTTGTATGAAAAAACAATTGTATATCAGAGCTTGTTACGTTCAGAGTTTTCCAATACGTTTCGATAAGCACACAATATATTGTCCAGTTCAATCAGTTGTGTTCTCCATTCAGTTCGTTAGTGTCTGCCCGGGACCTCATGATGATTGTCGTGACCGATCGAAATCAATCGCCATGTATTATTATGTTGGAATATTTAACGTCTTGTAGGTCAGCATTAAGTTGTAAATAAATCTTGAAGTGGTGTAATAAGTTTTAATTTTCACTCTGTAAAACATATTATTCAATGGTATGAAAAAGAAGATAGGTATTTGTTTACTAATTTCATTTAAAAATATTTTTAAAAGACTCATTTATTGTAAATACAAAACAGGTTCACTAAACAGATATAACGCCCACCCACTGCACAAATAAACCACGTAAATGTAACCGTGTAAATATATCGGTTATTATTACTATTCCCTTTAAGGAGGTATATAATAAAACATAACTTGCACAAAAATAACTAATATTATCGAACCAACTTGCCTCCCTTATTTATTTTTAGATAGCGAATCCCCCATTAATCATTAGGGGTTAAGGGTGGGCGCAGTTATCGCCTTATAATTGATTTTCATCTCTTAAAAGCGCTGATTTTTAATAGGAATATCAATTCTGAGATTAAATCCCGATTTAATTTCACTACCGAATTATACATTACTCTGCTCGGCAGACATGTTTAGTAATAACGAATCTCAAAGTTGAATAAGTTACATAGTGTTTAGTAGTGTAATATATGTTATACAAATACTTTACATAAAACTGGAGAAATATATTTGCTTTGTTTTGTGTACTTTACGATGGTGAAAGAAAACGTGTAACATTTGCATGGACGTATATTTAATGCATTAAGTGGCATATATTAAGTGCCAATTGCCTTGTTTATAACTGAACTTTCCTTATCACTTAAATTTAATTAATAAAATATCCCTTAACATCATCTAACAGTAATTTGATATGATATCGAGAATTATTAAAAGCTTTGCCAAAATAAAGGTAAGTAGTTCAAGTTCAAGTTCAAGTTAAGGAATCAAAGTTGAATATCGTTCAACATGACGTACTGTCTGCTGTATACGGTTGTCACCGCTCATTGTTTAATTAAACTTGTTCTATTCTATTTCCTAAGAACTTATTTGTGATGCTATATTCCTAAAAGGGTTTGTTTGCTATTGGGCTGTTAGTAATCTGGAAAGATTGATACTTATACGGAATATTCAAGAATATTGTAAATATGTATTATTGAAAATAAACTCTAGAGAAACAAACTTATTCCTTTAAGAAATAAATCGTGTAAATCAAGTTATAAATCTGTTACTCTTTTGTAGTCTGTGTTCCAGTGATAACTGTACATATATTTACTGTAGTAATTTTTTTCATTACAAAATATTTTTTTAAGAACTCCAGCCGCATTGGGTTAGAGATTTTAAAGGCTTAACTTTTGTACGTTTTTTACAATTAAGAAACCCCTCAAAATCTCCATGATCAAAACGTTTACCAACTTAACATTTACTTCCAGGAATTAAATTCAACACTTCTCAGTCTTGCTTATGAGTTTGATGATAGTTGACGTTTAAATACAAGAGATGGTTTGCTTCGTATCTTATGAATTGTAGAAATGTAGAAATGCTGTTTTTACTGCAAGTTTCATATGTCACCATATATTTTGTGCCAAAATTAGTATTTAGCCTTATAAACAGAATAGATTGTGAAAGATTGTTTTATTAAGTCTTATCGTAAATATAATAACAAAAGAGTATCATTGTCCGATTAGTGTAATTTTTATGAGTACAAAAGGTTGAAAACAAGATTAATTTAATTGTGGATTCAATCAAATATATATTTAATAATTGATTACATGTCGGTCAAATTATAAACGTCATTCCGTATTTGACAGCCAGATACGTTATATATAGTTTAAACAATTACAAATACTTTCTGGAAATTAATTTGCTTTGTCAAGTTCGTGGTGAAGTAATTGTTAATTAGTCAATTTTGGTTCGGATCAGATTGCCCCCATAAACCATACAATTAAAACAATTAGGGAAACTGTTGATTACGTAGGCGACTGTAACGTAGCAATAATTGGGAACATTGAAGATAAAAGTTGGCATTATTAACCAATAAGAATAATTCCATATAAGAATGTATAAACCTCTAACTTGAACGATCCCATTTGTCTTGCTCATTCATAGTTTTCGCATAAAAAATGAATAATTGTTGACATAATTTTTCGTTTATCTTTAGGTATTAAAACCCCATATTGACGGCAAGAGTATGTTTTAGCGAATTTCCCCTATAGGGAAGAAGCTATTACCGTAGGTCTCATGGTAAGACTTAAGCCCGAGACCATGATAACTTTTCATTTTGAGGTCCCCAGATGCCAAAAACACCATTCGTTCAAATTTTTATATATGTATATATATATATATAATATATATATATATATATATATATATATATATATATATATATATGTCCGTAAGCACGATAACTCTTAATCCGATCTTAATTAAATTTGGTACAAATGTGTAAAGTACCATTTATTTGAACGAGTTCGAAAACCAGACGAATCGCACCATCTAAAGGGGGGTTTTGGGGGGGTTTTGTACCCCAAAAATGTGTTTTTTTTGGGTTTTCACATGTAATTTTAATTTAAATCAAATTTTAATTTATACCATTGAATTCAACTTAAAATAACAAACAATTTGGTATTTTGATCATTGCTCTACGTCAATTGGTTACCGAGATATTGAAAGTGCTAAACACAGTATGTTGTCTAATGTTATTCTAACGGAGAAAAAGAAAAATTGTATATCTCGCTAATTTATGAACATAAACTGGCAAAATTTGGTATATGGCTTGATTTGGTTGTGGTTTATTGTTATTTGCACAAAAAAAATGTTTCGCCTATGGTTCCTGTAGCAGCAAACCTAGGTACTTGGTCCCCATGTTATTCTTATGGAAAATACTTAAAATGTTATATATCGCTTATTTATAAATGTATCTGGATGAAACTTGGTATGTGACTTCACTAAGATGAGTTCTATTGATATTTTCATAAAAACCAATTATTTTTTGTGCCTTGTTGCAGCAAACCTGTGTACTCATCCCCAATGTTATTCTTATGGAGAATAATTAATATTTTAAATATCGCTTGTTTGTGAATACATTTCTTATGAATCCTGTTAAGTGTTTTAATGTGTTATGTTATATATTCATTGGAAATTCGCTGAGTATGCAGGTTTGCTGCGACGGGGGAATTTTATAATGAGTCACATACAATTAATTATTTAAAGATCGAGTGTCCGTAGATCTCTCCGCCCAGCGTTATTGCCAGGACCGTACTTTATGCCTGGAACATGTGGTCGGGACGCATCAATTTCCCGCTTCTCGCTGGAGGTTTATTTATCTTAAGTGCGATACGGTTGTTAACATTCATTAAACAATTTAAAACTATAAAAGCTATGTATAAATATTTAAACTTTAATATTTTAATACTTAGCAATTGAATATAGACGTTTTAAACAATTTTCACCTACAAAACAGAAATTTTATTAGGTTTATTTAACTGTGACAACTTTAAGATTTTAAGCTTTGTTTAATATTTTAAACTTAGTCGGGGAACGTATGTGTTATTTTTATATTTCTAAGACTACATATACAAGAATAACTCAAAGCCTTGTTACATGATTATTTAACAGTCAGCGTTGTCAGTCACACTACCCTGATATCTGTTGTTTTCAGTTAGCTTTGAAGTGTTAGAGCTTATTATAAGTTTTCATAAAAATACTATGTCACCTCATTAAATTACTCCACTGACAAATGTGAAAATATAAAATCTATAAAGAACCTTATCAGTATTTAAATTTAAAACGTACTTCTATTACATTAGTACCTTATGTATTTTAGAAACCCTTTTGATCCTGACATACATTATTAGTCGATATTGCTGTGGCAACAATTGGAGCATAATCACTGAAGGTTTTTTAAATGTTTCAAAATCGCCAGTGCAAACTATACATTAATTATGCGCATTTGAATAGTTACATATATAATAAGTATTACACTGGGATAGGCCTGTCAGCGCGTACAATGTTATCTCAAGTTCGTTATTAATGCCACCATTAACTCTGTCACAACCAACCCTAGAACCTAAATTAGTCCCGGCTCATTGCCATATTAGATCCTGAAGTGTCATCGAATATTACATATCTAGTGGCACGGTCGTGTCACGTCGCCAAGTCCCCCACACGACCCGTGCTATACTAACACGAAGCAGAATGAGACGATTTTTCACTTCTCAAATTAGCGTATTACAGCCTTAAGTGAATCAGGCAGTGCATTTATATGATAAACCCTTTCACTAAACACGAAAAATCACAACAGTTGGCTTAAGAAAGGTCTGAGTAGCGAGAAATTAACGTATAAAAGTAGCCTAAATCTTGTAGTTTTGGCACTTTTCACAAATTGCCCACTTCATTTTGTTCATTAAGCCTAAGAACTTTATTTCTCATCAAACTTGAACGAAATTTCGCACAGACTTCTGTTTTTACTCACATATTTCACTTTTGACACTAAATTATAAGTTTGCAAACGTAATATTTTAAAACAAATGATATTAAATTCCACTTTCAAAACTGTTACTGAATTTGATGTCTGCTTTGTTTACATTTACTACGTAAACAAAAATCCAAGTATCGCATGTGTTCCAAAACAAATCTGATCAGCTGGCTTGTAAATTCAAATTAAATCATTGAGAGAATTTAACCAAACAAAAGGGTATAGAGGTAATGAAAATATTTTAATTCGTTTAAGCTATACATACTAAAATACATCGAACATAACATAATATGCAATAAACATAATATGAAATCTAAAAACAAAGTCGGGTTAGTATGTTATTTAGTTATATAAGTTAGTTACACCAAACAGCTGTTACATAGATTATATCTAAACATACTTAAAAGGCATAAACATATGTTCATTATGGAAATACAAACTCTACTTGAATGGCATCTTAAGTTCTTTTGTCGATGCCGAAGTTAGTTCTATATATATATATATATATATATATATATAATAGGTTGTGCTCGTTCGCTACACTCACTCGCCTATTTATATATATATATATATTATATATATATATATATATATATATATATATATATTTATATATATATATATATATATTTATATATATATATATATATATATATAAATAGGCGAGTGAGTGTAGCGAACGAGCTCAACCTGGAGGCGAGTGAGCCAAGCGAACGAGCTCATCTTCATAATGAACGAGCATATGCTCACTAAATAAAATTACTCAATAAGGACATTTACAATAATTTAAAATTCCGTTCTAGAGGTTGGCTTTAAAACGGTGTCCTTGCTTCTTTACTGTGTTTTGTCAATATGAACAGCTGTTATATGTTCAATTTAAATTTATTTTAATTTTGCCATAGTTTTAACATTGTAACTTTGAGAGCGTAGGAGGCTAAGACCTGAAGAAGGACGTTTTCAAAAACCACAAAAGTCACATCTAGTCGTTAAGGGTTTTCAAATAACACACAAACGATAATATAATACATAATAGTTTCGCCTAAATAGACTTGTCACCAAAATTGGCTTAATTTTTAATAAAAAAGTCAGGGTCTTGTTATTGATGGTTCAGTGGGTGTTGTAAAAGACTTTACTAAAGATGCTCACGATGCAATCGAAAACATTATTATAACTTTTAAAGACAGATATATAGAAATTCAAAGATCGTCCACAAAATTTGAAGTAATTCCTGGAGTATTCGTTTTCCGAAAGCAGTTTCCTATTGCAGTAGCATAATATGCAATTACAATTCACAAAAGTCAGGGATTAACGCTTAACATTTGTGTTGTTGATGCTGGTTATGCAGTATTTTCATGTGGCCAAACATATGTAGCCTTTATCTCGCGTGACATATGTAGCCTTTATCTCGCGTGACTTCACTCTTTGGTCTATTAATTCTAAACTTTGAGCCTCAAAATGTTAAGGCACAAGCATCAGCTATATCCAAAAATAATAGGCAAAGAAGTGAGTACCGACCAGAATTAAAACAATTGAAAATTGGAATAAAATCTCAAGAAAAAATCCCTGGTCAAATCTGGCAAATTCATAATATTAAATTAGGACCCATTCAAGACATTACTAACAATATAGACGAACTGGGAAATCTCGGTTTCAAAAAGGTTTATGGCGTTTATGCTATGCAAATTTAGTTTTACAACGTATTTTCAACTACCCACCAATCGTGACGTTAACAAACAATTACGACACCAATGCTCCACTAACAAAATGGTAATATCCTACCGAAGAAATTGCCAGATTTTAAATTCTATAGATATTATAAATCAACTGGGACCACAATTTAATACAATTTAACAACAAGACTGTGCGGAATTTTTAAATGCCTTATTTCGAATAATCAACTCCTGTAATTTCAATTCAGGCACTCAATAAAATTAACCACAAATGTTCAAACTGCAACCACAGCACAACCAGCTACGACAGTAAATTTATATTCCAAATTTTCATCCTAATCATCTTAGAAGAAAAGCCAATCTCGATTAACTACTCCACAGTCAATTTATCGCCTGGTTCCCTCTTTGCTGACTCTATATGCACAACTTGTAAAAATGATCACTATCCTACACTCTAATATGAGTAAGGTTTGCGTGCGTGCGTCCGTGTTGCTTTCGACACTTATCTCAATAATGGCACCAACGATTTCCTTCAAATGTTGGAAATAACTAATTTCTGGGATAAAAATAAGTTCTAGACAGGTCTCATCTCCAGGAAAAATAAAATAATGTAAAAATATACCCGTTGCAGCAAACCTGCATACTCAGCGAATTTAAAGTGGTACTTCCTAAGTCATGAAGTCACTTAGCAACTTTCATCAAAGCGTATTCATAAATAAGCGAGATATGTCATTGTATTTATTCTCCATAAGAAAAAAATTAGGGCTGAGTATACAGGTTTGCTGCATCAAGGACCAAGAAAATCTGGTTTTTATGCAAATACCAATGGATCACCACTAGATGAAGCAACATACCAAGTTTTACCAGTTTATATTCATAAACAAGCAAGATATCACGTTTCTTATTCTCCATAAGAATAACATTATAGCTGCTGAGTACGCAAGTTTACTGCCATGGGGACAAAAAAAAGGGTTTTGTATGCAAATATCAGTAAATCCCAACCATATGAAGCCACATACCGAGTTTCATTAATATATAAGCTCATTAATAAGCGATACATACAATTTTGCTTATCCTCCATAAGATTAACATTGAACACAATATTTCGGTAAGCAATTAACGTAGAGAAATAATCAAAGTACCAAATTTTATGTTTTTTAAGCTGAATTCAATAGTAAAAATGAAAATTAGATTAAAATGAAAATTAAATGTGAAAACCCCAAACCCCCCCTTCGGATGGTGCGATTCGTCTGGTTTTCGAACTTATTTAAATAAATGGTAGTTTACACATTTGTGCCAAATTTCATTAAGATCAGACCTTTTTTACGAGTTATCGTGCTTACGAATACAAACACACACACACACACACACACACACACACACACACACACACACACACACACACACACACACACACACACACACACACATACACACACACACACACACACACACACACACACACACACACACACGCACACACGCATACAAATTTTACCGAATGGTATTTTTAGCATCTGGGGACCTCTAAATGAAAAGTTATCATGGTCTTGGGCTTAAGTCTTACCATGCCACCTACGGTAATAACTTTCTTCCTTATAGGGTAAATTCACTAAACAAAAATGGAAATTTAAAAAAATTAACATTGGGCTTATGGAGTTTAAAATCAAAACAAAAGAATTGTAACAGCTGTTTATAATCAATCAACTAACTGTTAAAGTAATACTCACGTTGTTTATGATTATTAACATGTACATAGTTTCGTGAGAGCAGTGATTAAAACTGTAGTGTGAAGATTACATATATAGAGTATTAAAATAAAACAAAGGGACATTGAGCTATAAATAACAACTGGAGGGATCTAAAAAATGTAGAAAAGAGGCAAATGAGTTTAAAAAAAATCCGATTATCAGTAGGGGATAGTGGTGAAATATTATTCCAAGTCATCTAAACAATTTTTCTTCCCCGAGCAAAGCTCGGCCCCCAGGTGCTAATCAAAAACATCCATCTCAGTTACAAGTAACTTCATAATTTTTTAACTACAACTTTGGCAAACACATGATAACAAAATTTCAAGTCTAATAATACCCAGTCTACAAATTGCAAAAATAAAAATTAATGGAGTTCTATACAAATTTAAAAATGCGGTGTTCCATTTAGGAAACAGTTCAGCATCAGGGCATTACATAGCTTACATTCAAAACAAAAATAAATGAATAGATGAAGGTGATGAGAAAGTGAACGTCAAGAAATGCCAATATGGTGAAAAAAGTACATTATAATGTTTAAAAAACTGCCAGAAAATTCTAAAAACTATCTAGGTAAAATTAAGATAAATTAATCTTAATTAATGTTCAATATATTACAATATTTTATCCTTGATATATATTTTGTTTTATTTCAGATTGAAATCTCATGTATAAAAATTTTTAATAAACAATTATATAAAAAACAAATGATATCATACCCAAAAACACAAAGTGTTGACGGGTTGCCAAGTCCTAAAATGATATGATATCAAAATGTATTCCAAGTCAAAGATAGCACCTTTGATCTGACATTGTTTATCATCACAAATTACTTAAATATGTTAAAATAATGATGCTCGAAAGATTGTTGGTTATTTTCTATCTGTTCTTGGCCAGCAGCTTCACTGATGCAAAATCTTTATTTTGTAATTTAAAAATCTAAATAAAGTATATTTAAAAATTATAATTAAATATTATAAAAATTTATTATCTGCTGGCCAAGAACAGATAGAAAATAACCAACAATCTTTCGAGCATTGTTATTTTAACATATTTAAGTAATTTGTGATGATAAACAATGTCAGATCAAAGGTGCCATCTTTGACTTGGAATACATTTTGATATCATATCATTTTAGGACTTGGCAACCCGTCAACACTTTGTGTTTTTGGGTATGATTAGATATTAAAGTATGATATAGTCTTTAAAATTTTTCTATTGATTAAAATGGTATAAGATAACATTTGTAAGTGGAGCGATAAGTAATGTCCTTTCTCGTTACATAACGGCCATGTCTACTGAGCAGTGTGCGTCTGCAGCCACCGTTAATTGTCTCTTAAATTAAATGTTTTAAACATACAAGGTTTCCAGTGTTTGTTCTGTTTGACTTGTTTGACGACCCCAATAGTAGTAAAGTTTGATGTTATATAGAATCTAAAGAAGGGAACCTTTATTCCCGAATTGATCGTAACAACTGGGTAACAGAGTCATGACAACAAGCTACCATTTAAACGTTAATAATGAAGCTATATGAAATAGCTGCAGGGAAGGGGAAAAAATAAAAATTACCATTTTGGATAGATTTATTTTCCAAATTAAATTACTAAAGGCTCCGGTCGCATAGCAAATCAATGTATTGTCATTCTAAACCAAATAATCTAATGACTTTGATATGAAACTTTTAAGTGCATATTTATTTACTTTGGGTGCAAATTTGGTATATTTTTATTTTTACCTTTTTTTATTAAGTAAGTCTCAACTATAATATAGTTTATTTATGTTAAGTTTGACTCCTTACTAAGTCTTATAACTTTTAATAACTGTTTTCCGTAATTAACATTCTTAAAACCTAATACGCTTATTGTGTTGCAAAGCCATGTTATCGTGTATGAACGGCTTCTTATTAATTTGTACATAAAGTGTAGAAAGTTAAAAACATGTTATGAGTATTTTTATAGTTTAAGAGCATACTAGGTGAACCCGTGCGATTCCGCACGAAAATCTAATTACAAATTTAGATTTTATAAGAAATTGTACTCGATTTTAAAACAAATTAATTGAAGATAAGTCAAGCAAAAAAAAAACAAAAGTAAAAAATTGTATATCAATTAAATCTAAATGTATTTTTTACAATACCTCTTTAAAAACTACATTATTTGTATGGATTTCACTATTACTGTCAACAATTTGTTCGTTAGTTTCTGTTCCTGTTTGTGTTATTTTTTTTAAGTATAAAGACAACTTTTATTTATATACATATGTATTCTTGCTGATTACCTTTCCAAAATGTATTAACAGCTGCAATTATTCTGATCGAAAAACAAACGAAACGTCTGGGTTTGTTGAATTGTAAGTGGGAAATGTTACAACTTTCAGTTTTTTTTTACATTTTCGAGTTCTAAGACCTAATTCAAAAATCTAAAGCCAGGTTGCACATCTCCAAATCTAGACGCACGTTTTGGTATATAATATTTAGGGGTAAGTCTTAAAACAAACAAATTTACAACGTTTTCATATAGCATGTTAACCTATATAACTAATAATAAACTAGTTGTGCGTGTGTGTATGTGTCCTAGGTGATTTCAAAAATGGCACCTCATAACTGCTAGAGGGCCATACCACGTTGTAGAGGACCAACATATTTTAGATACTTTTTTTATTTACCCTCAGATTCCAGGGCTGCGCCCCAGTAGCATCAAATGCTGCCATGTTATTCTTATGGAGAAAAGATTTTTTCCTAAATGGCTCGAAAACGGCTCTTCAAATCTGTTCCCATACCATACCACGTTGTTAAGGCACCAAAGATCTTTGGATGATTTTTTCCCGACCTTATGGCTCCACCCCACTGGTTTCTTCTACCACTTCCCGACGTCCAAGTCGGACACGTGTTGGTTTTTTTGTTTTGTTTTACAAAGCTGCATGTTTTGAATGATGCCCCAACTTTTGATATGTCCCCCACCCACCTACCTTAATTTCCGCCCCTTGGAAAATTGGCATGTTATTTTTTCAGTTTTGTTTGCAAGATTTAAGCCAATTGTCATTGATCCACAACATTTGGTTAGGTTTTTGATGATCCGGACCTTGGTGCTCTACCCCAATGGCTAAAACCTTGCTATGTTATTTTCATGGAGAAAATATCCATACTAATAAAGTAGTACTCCAGCTGAACACGAAAAAGGCTCCCCAAAACACCTCACACTATACCTTACACTATAACTATACTACGTTGTAGGGGCCAACAATTTTTCAAATACGTTTCCCCCTCCCCAAGACTGAGGGATCTGTTCCAAAGGCCTCGAAAGTGGTCATTTTATACTTATGATGAAAATACGAGATCTAAAAGGCTCTTCAAATTTTCTCCTGGGCCATATTACGTTGTTAGTATATGAATACGTTTTTCCAACCTTTGGAATTCGCCCCAGTGGCCTTAAAAAGTTGCTATGTTATGGTGAAAATATTGTTATTGGAGCGACGAACGGCGCTGGGTCTAGGTACTAATATAAAAATATAGATAGATGTACTCTTGCTGATTACCAGACCAATACATTTTGTAACTAAGAGCTGCAATTCAAATAAAATTACTCTCCATGTTAATCGTATGGGCATAAATCAAACTTCCAGGGTGGTACAAATAAAGAAAATTTATATTAATATAGATATATGTATTCTTGCTGATTACCTGTTTATGTATTAACAGCTGCAATTAATTTGATGGAAAAACCAACCATCTGGTTTTTTATTTAAAATTCGAAATGTTACACACTTTCAGTTTTTATGTCCTAAATCGAAAATCTAAAGCCAGTTTGCACATCTGCACACCTAGACGGACGTTTTGGTGTGTAAAATGTGGGGGGGTAAGACTTAAAACAAAAAAAGCCTTATTGTTTACAAAGTTTGCATGTAGTGTATTAATAATATAGATAGATAACTTTTGTTTAAACACGTAGAATAAACAACGTAAAATAAACTACCAACAAAACATACTACATGAACTTTTTAAAACCCCTTAACAAGGTAATATTTCTAAGTCACACTATCACAATGTAAACATTATGAACATTATTGGTTAATAAAATCCCTAAAATAAAATCATAAAAATATGAGTACAATTAACTACGAAGTAAAGCTGAGGTCAAAGACTTGGAATTGGGAACAACAGGAAATGACAGAGTAACAAAACAGGAAATAAACGGTCAAATTACACAGGTAAATAACCTAGGGTTCAAGCGACAAAATCAAAGTAACTCACCAAAAATTCCAATGATGGCGGCGGAATGCTGACCAGCTACGGACACGAATCACGGCGGGTGTAGGAGTCCAGAATCGACGTGATTGGTTGACGTGGGCGTGGTCGACCGAATTTGGGGGAAACACGATATCGGGGGAAACATATCGAGGAGAGATGATGGACAGTCAGGAAAAGGGAGGCAAGAAGTGAAGTGTTGGGAAGTAAGGGGGGCTGGATCGAGTAAGTCCCGCAACACTTAGGTTATAGTAAAATACCGGGTGTTGTCGACCTTCCAACCAAGTCCACCAACGCAGGGCCAACAGAAGCACTACAGCGACCACAACCCAGAGGGAGAAGAGGACGGACTGTGTCTGCGACCGGAGGAGCCTTGGGAGAATTCTTCAAGACAACCACCGACAAAGGGACCCGGGACCACTTCTGGACGCTGGACCACTCCTGGACACCTTGACCACTGGACGGGACCACGGAGAGGCCAAGGACCGACAACGCAGGGAGACCGCCTGACAGCCAAAATTCCGGACTGCGTGGTATGTGATCTTCACTAAATTGCACCTCTAGTTAAAAGGGAAACATTTGAGAGAACAGTCGAAGGTTAAGGGAAATGATTTGATAATAATAATGATTAAGCAATGATGAAGATATTAAAAGTTAAAGATTACTAAGACAAGCAATAAATAATCCAAACACAAAGGGGAAATATATATATATAACTAAGTAGCCTCAGAGTAAATGGCAGGGTTAATTGTTAAAATAAATTAAAGACGGTAGACATAAACAGAATGGCCTATAGGCCGAGTTGTGGTGTAAAATAGTTGTACATAAAGATAGCAGTAGCTCGATGTCATTAACCATCGTTCAATTAATTTAGTAAGTGTCAATGAATAACTGTTACATAAATGAATTGATTATTAAAATATAAAGGCCCACATGGCTTAACATTTTAATGTAATATAATGTGACAATGTTTAATTTGGAAAGGTTTAAGGGTAATTATTTTGATGCGTAATTGATGGATGAAATATAAAGGACTAAACTATTAATAAAGTGAATTGAGTAAACCTTTAATGGTAGATTAACGGCTACATGCCCAACAATGTAAATTAAATGTTAAATATCGAGTTAAGGGTGTGTATTCATATGGAAGGTGTGGACTGTGACGTATAAGTTGCCTTAAAGAACTTTGGCCATGCCAGAACAGAGTGATCATTATTAATGATATGTTAGCTTAAGAGAGTATTGATTTATATTGTGTTTGTCATTTCAGTTGTATTTTATAAATAGGAGTTAGGGCACAGAGGCCTCTATTTAAAGGGTTGTCACGAATATTTATCATTACATAATAAGGAGGAAATAATCATCTGATTTATGAATATTAAAAGGTATATGTTATTACAGACGCTGGTGTCATTTCAATCAATTTCCTGGTTTCCATCTCACTAAGCTAAGCGAGTTATGATTCAAACTTAAGAGAGAAAGAAATAATCTTACAACAATTTACCATTATTTTTACTCGTGTCTCACAATGCACTTGTTTTGTTGTGACATTTTGTTATAAATGATCTCTTCAATCCTGGATGCTGACTCGACAAAAGGAAAGAGTTGTTATTGCGGTCCAACCGACGTTTTGACTTATGTTTTTATCTTGACTTTAATTTTATACGAAATAACTATACGAAATGTCGATATTTGTGTAACATTTTTAAAAGACTGAATTACTCATTGAAAAATGTCCATGTGTGTTTAACAATTCACTATGTGAAATAAGACAAGCCTCAATTGTGTTTATATCATAAGCAGACAAAGCGACAACTACATAAAAACGAGTTCGCACGCAGCACGCTGACGTGAGGGAAGTGAATTTCCACATAAAAACTATAAAAACTCAAAATCAGTTAAAAACATACAATTATTCCAATTTTTATTCAAATCTGTAAAT
Source organism: Allygus modestus (assembly GCA_963675035.1). Taxonomy (NCBI): domain Eukaryota; kingdom Metazoa; phylum Arthropoda; class Insecta; order Hemiptera; family Cicadellidae; genus Allygus; species Allygus modestus. The sequence continues at coordinate 91,948,518 of OY776116.1, forward strand.
ATCGATTTTTTGGCTGTTCTGATACTCCTGGTTCTATTTACCTGCAACGCTGGGAATAGCATTTTGCGCATTATAAGGTTAGGAGAAGGTCCAGTCAGGCTTTAAAGTAGGCGTGAGGTTGTTGGGGATGATAAAAGTATGGTCTACACCAAAAAATGATTAACAGGCTTTTATAATGCAAAACCCCCATAAGACAACGTACTGTGTTTGGTCAATACATATTTCCTTTAATAACTCGGTAAATATATATGCTACAATGACAAGAGAGGGCTTAAAAGTTTTGCCACACTAATTCCCATCTTTTTGCATTCGTTAATTTCACATCAGGAGCTTTTCTGACCCTTTTTGGGCCCAAAAACTCGAAATTTGAAAGATTCATTGGGGTTAAGAGATTTCCGATTGTTTTGCCCAACGAACTTGTCCAACTGATTATAGAAAGGAACGTACCTACCAAATTTGAAGTAAATCGGACAAAAAATGCGTTCGCTAGTGTGCCTGCACATATACATATATATATACATGTATATATATACATATATATATACATATATATATATATATATAATATTTTGAACGAACCCCCAAAACGTGTTCAGGGGGTAAACGCATAGTTCCCTGCTACTAAACAAGGTTCCAACATAAAAACAGAGTTTCCTCTGGTGGTAAATTATGGAAACTTGTGAAATTAAAAAAATAATAAATTTGTAAGAAAAGCGTTGGATTAAATGGTCACTGCGGAATAGTCGTAAAGATAAAATGCACAAAGTTGGCCACATGCCACAACTGATCAAAGCACTATTAAGACCAACAGCCATTGCTCTCTGACGTGTGTTTTTCAATTACAGGAATATTTGCGTGACAATTTGGTATTTTGGTATGTTATAATGACACATTGTCTACCCAATTATTTTTCAAAAACAATGTTTTTAAGGTTACAATTTAATTTATAAATTTTAATACATAAACATAACCGATTTAGGTGTCATAATTTATATGCAATGCAATATTTACACAGATATTTACAATATTCTTACATATTTTCTAATGAAAATCCAAGAAAACCTTACTTTTTATTAGAATGAGACATTTTGTGAAGATTACTTTGATATATACAACACAAATTTTTAACTCTGATTTCATTACTTATCAATAACTCAATTGAGCGGATATTTGAAACCACAAAATAAAACGAAGTACAGTATTCAAAAAATTAAAATGTTTGCCTAATCTCCGATTTCAAGATAGCTAAACTGTTAAATTCGTTAACGCCATGATACAAAACTTTTTATTTAAAACCTAACTATAGAGATTTCTATTAATATTGCAAATTAATTATGAAGTATAGTTTCAACGATTGTGACGGTATTAGTTGGCCCATCTATTAAACCGTTTTTTTTTTAGAAAAATTAAAATGTTTAAATTTAAAATATAAGATTGTCTTTTGCCTTGAAATTACTATTCAAAAATATTCAAATATATCCTATACTCTTATACGAGCAATGTTTGCTTGATTGGTTGGTTAGTTGCACAATTATCTCGAAAACGGCTCCGAGGATTTCCTTAAAATTTTGGAAATAACTAAGTTATGGTATAAAAAAGATGTTCTAGACAGGTCTCATTCCCAGTAAAAATCAGTAAAAATCAAATAATGTTAAAAAAATAAATTGAAAAGTTAAAAAAATTAACATTGGGCTTATGGAGTTAAAGCCCTGTTCATAATCAATCAGGGAACTGTCAAAGTAATACTTTTTGTTTATAATTGTTGACATGTTTCCTAAGAGCAGTGACTAAAGCTGTTGTGTGAATATTGACTTTATAGATTGGTCACATCCAAATTAAAGCAATGGGACATTGAGCTATAAATAACAACTGGAGTGACCTTAAAAATGCAGGAAAGAGGCAAACGAGCTATACAAATATGATAATCAGTTGGGGGAAGTGGTGAAATATGACTCCAAGTCATCTAAACAAACTGACTGACCTTCCCCCGAGAAAAGCTCACCCCCCAGTTACTAATCTGTAAAACGACAAATCAGACTTTTAGCCGTATCAGTCTTATATAAAGCTTTACAAGTATGAAGTGGTAAGTTAAAACTATTTCTTAGTGACAAATTATGTAGAGTTTAGAGTGACGAAGGCTAGTTTAAGTGCATTATTTATTATTATAAGTTATTATTTGAGGGGAAAAGTAAAACTTTGTAAATAGGAGTAGGCTGAGATTGTTGTTATGCTGACCTACTAAACTGTTGTTATGCTGCGTTGTATTGCTGACCTACTAAACATTATGTCTTAAGTAGGTCAGCTGAATGTGACGGGAATGCCAACCAGGGGCCACAGGGTACAGACTAGATTATACTTTAGTAGTTATTGTTCATTCAAAGTTAATCGGTTAATGTAATTCCAGACTACTCACTACCTGCAGTACAATTGTGGTTTAATTATTCCCTAAATGACAGTGTAATTTAATCAAAAACTTACCGTCTTACAACACTTTCTATACTCTTTAAAAATTGTATTATAATGGTTAATATTATAATGGTTTATATGGTTATGATGGTGTATAAACGGTAATATATTGAGCTAAATCCTCGTGTTGGCGAGCGGTTTTATACTGTTTGGCCAGCTGTTAAACTTGATTTTTTTAATTTCAAATAGTAAGCATCTACTTTGACATAAGTAGAGGTTTTCAAAAATGGCTAACCTTTGGTGAAACTTGAACAGTAATTATTAGCCAAATCTTTTGACGATGCAACTATACTTCCGCTGAATTACAATAAATACTGGAATTTTACATGAAACGTTCATCCAGGATACACCGAAATATAACTAAGAAATATCTATTAATATTTTAAGATATTCAATAATACATAATTTAAATAGATTCTAAACAATTCATCAAAAATAAAATTTATAAAAAGTCAGTTTATCGTTAACAGATGGCATTTTAAATAACTACATACTGAATCCAATAAAACAGGAACTACTGAATTATATTTTGTATATGTCCGATATATTTAAACACCCCAGTAGCAGCAAACCTGCGTACTCAGCGAATTTCCAATGGATATAAAAATGTCTTAATACTACATAAAGCCACTTACCAAGTTTCATAAAAATATATTCACAAATAAGCGATATATACAATTTTAATTATTCTACATAAGAATAACATTGGGGCTGAGGACGCAGGTTTGCTGCATCAACAAACCCAATAAATGGGTTTTTATGCTAATATCAATATAACTCAACTAGGTGAAGTCATATACCAGTTTTTATTAATTTATGTTCATAATTAAGGGAGACTTAGCATTTAATTATTATTCATAATAATAAGATGGGGGTGAGTACGCAGGTTTGCTGCTACGGGTGCCTTTGGCAAAAATATTTTTTTTGAGCAAATATCAATAGACCACAACCAGATGAAGCCATATACCAAGTTTCGTCAGTATACGTTCATAAATAAACGAGATATAAAATTTTTCTTTTCCTCCATAAGAACATATAACATTAGACAACGTACTGTGTTTAGCACTTTCAATATCGGTAAACAATTGACGTAGAGAAATGATCAAAATACCAAATTGTGTGTTTTTTAAACTGAATCCAATGATAAAAACTAAAATTTAATTTCTTTAAAAATTACGTGTAAAAAATTCAATAAACCCCATTTTTGGGGTACAAAACCCCCCAAAATACCTCTTCGGATGGAGCGATCTGGCTGGTTTTCGAACTTAAAGTCATAAATGTTGCTTTACACGTTTATTCCAAATTTAATCAAAATCGGACAATTGTTACGAGAGTTATCGTGCTCACGGACATATATATATATATATATATGTCTTCTTTATCACAATGTAACTTTTTTTTTAATAACGAATAATAACAGATCAATATTTTCTGCTTTGAGATTTAAGCTAGCTACTAATAAGAGAATGGGCATAATTTTAATTGGAATTTTTCCCATATTTGTAAAATTTTTGTTATTTATTTAATGACTTGTAAATGACTTTAATTTACTCCTTTACAACGTTTTGGAATAAAAGTCAAATAAAGTCATATATATATATGTATATATATATATATATAATATATATACAGTTTCGAACGAATGGTGTTTTTGGGGTCTGGGGACCTTAAAACGAAAAGTTATCATGGTCCCGGGCCTAGGTCTTACCATGCCGACTACGGTAATTTCTCTATAGGGGAAATTCGCTAAAAGGTATACGCAAAAGCATATGTAAATAATATGAAAATTATTTGTAGTTTTAAATTACGAAAAAAAATTAGTCATAATGATATTTCTGATTGATCATAAAACAATAAAATGCTCTTATAACATGTTTCCTCCTGTTGGTCGCCAAACCTAGGCATAAATTAGGTAAATTCAGATATGCATTTGGTTTTTAATAAAAAAACATGATAGATTGATTTTTAGCAGTTGTTGTATAACACCAATACTTTACGTTTAATGAACAGCTATTGTATATTTATATAAAAATTACAGTTCATTGGTTTCTTTATTCACTTGCGTTATTTTATTTTCTGTTCATATGTAAAACAAACAAATTAATATATTTAAATGAAGAATTTATCTAAACGGTTGTTATTTCAAAGAGGCCATACACGTTCTAATCATTTGTAACATGCAATTTGTTGTATATGTCTTCTCTATTAACTTTTTTATACTATCCAAAATTGTAATTACTGTATACCATTTTGTTTTATATACAGAACTGTTGTTACATAGGATTTAATATTTCACATACACCAACAATAAACCATACCATCATAATTGTATCAGTCGGTCATTGGGTCTGATAATTATCAGTCTAATTAAGGAAAATCTATTGTCTTTACAACAGGTGATGTATTTTAGGTATGAAAACATTATTTATGAAAGTATATGTCTCTGTGAGCATCTTAACAAATATTTAAGACGAATATACTTATCAAATACCGAAAATCACACAAAATATATTTATTTATAAAATGTAGAGCATAGTATGTTAGTGAAATATTATTTTTAATAATTAATCAGTCGTTGGTTAAACAAATACTTTGATTATATAACCTACAAACCTCCTATTGATTATATACAGCACAAATCAAGCTAATATTAAATCATACGTATATTTAGTATGTTAAATTGGTATATACACAACAATTTTCTTCTTTATCACAATGTCACATCAATATTTTCTCCTTTGAGACTTAAGCTAGCTACTAATAAGAGAATGGGCATAATTTTAATTGGATATTTTTCCCATATCTGTAACATTTTTGTTATTTATTTAATGACTTGTAAATGACTTTACTCCTTTACAACGTTTTGGAATAAAAGTCAAATAATATATTTACTCTGTGTTTGCTATAAAATGTAAGGTCAGTAGTTTTCTTTCATCATAATTCGATATAGTGTTATATGACTATTATAAACACAAAATTGGAACTGAATAATAATAATAAGAGTTTGAGAAACAGCAGCTGTATGTTTGTCTTCTTAATTGCCTCAAACAATGGTTCTGTTTCAACACGATTTTGGTTTTCACTCTTTCATTGTTTCACACTCCATAACTTAGTTCTTCCAGCAATTCATTTATCATTTCAACAATATATAAAGTATCTAGCAGTCTTATTGCTGAAATAAAAATAAATATGAATATGTTTCAACATTTATTTTGAAGCATATTACTTATATAAGAAGTGTCATTGAAAAACTTATTGAACTTATCTAGCAATTATAAATGTATTTTAATCAAAGAATTTCCATATGTGAAATCATACGAGCATTTACAATGGTAATAGTTTAATTTCCAAAAGTATAGTACGCTGAAGCGGTTTTAAAGTACTATAATGAACCAAACTATATGTTTATTGCGGTGTGTTTGGCAAGTGGAGAGGATTCCAAACTATTTCCGAGGTAAATACCAGGAATGTCACTCGTATGGTGCTGGCGTTGAATTCATCATGTGTTATTCCACAGACAATTTAATTTACATTCCATTTAATAATTAATATTTCACCGGGAAAGGTGGAAATGGCTTTGTATGTTGAACGTGTATCACTATAAAATCAGATGTACATCGTTGGCTGAAGTTATTATCTTTATATTTATAACGTTAATTGTAGTAAAACTCAAAATGATTATTTTCAATGATACAAGTTTAATATAAATACTACCTTTCTATTGTTTTTACTCAAATGATTAGTTATAGTTAGATACTAATATTGCATTTGGCTTTCTAGATCAAACATTTCATTTAATTTGTTACCTTTTAAAATACATCTTAATTTGCATAGCATATAAACCATATTAACAAGCACAACCTAATTTAACCAATGTCTGTTTGTGTGCATTTGTCTTGCGTGATTAGATACATTTAACTAACTTATTTAAATACTCCAAAACCAATATAAATTCTGGAATCCCAAATTAAAGATTTTTTTAAGCAATTTAAGGATTGCAAAGTGTAATATCCATTAATATAATATTAACGATGAAACCAACGCCGGTAATTAAAGAGAAGAAAATTTAACTGTGGAATTAGTTGTGTCGATAATATTTTATCTTGATCAGAAAAAAGCTCGATTTCAGTATAACTAACCTTATTCGTTTCGAAGCTTGAACGACCTACTACAAGCAGAATGTATGAATAAAGTTATAAGAAAAGGTTTTTCATACTCATAGTTGTAGTTTTAATACTGGAAGCTAAATATTTCGTTGGTCGAGAATACATCCCAATACAAATTTCACTCTTTACGTTGTTATATTTTAATCCATCATATAATATTTCCCAAACAATACAATTTATATTCCATTTTATAATTAATAATCCAGTGGGATAGGTGCAAATGACTTCCTGTTTTCAGCACGTATCAGCTCTGGACCAGCTCCACATGTTGGCTGAAAGCTTTTTGTTGTTTCTAACCGGACAGTGTAGTTATTCAGAAACGGTAAATACCGGAAAGAGAAATGGGAATGTAACTAGATAAAAACTATAAGGTATTAATACTTTGAGATAATCCCGATAATTCTATATAATCTGCATTTGTCTATAAACTTTGTTTACTGACTATTGTCTGCTAAACTATAATCTTTAACCATAACTATTAAAGTTAAAAAACCTTAAGATCAACATGCAAAAAAATGATGAACTAAAAATAAAAACCTGCGTTTATACAAAAAGTTGATTTTTGTTTTCAGGCACTATTGGTAATTTCTTTTTTATTTCGAATGATATGATAATCTATATTTATTTTACTAATGTGGATTGGTTAAATAATGAAATCGTTAAAAATTGTAACCCATTACATACGGATCTTTATTAATTATTTCCTCAGTTTTAAAATGATTTAGAGTCCATTGAACATTTATTGTGAACACTGAAAGATTGCAAACTTTTTCTATTTCAACACAAAAAAAAAAACAGAAAACACTTAGGTAGAGTAATAATGACTAATATTACTGTGCGTTTAATGTGTTGTTAAAAAACCGAGAACGTATATATGAAATTCAAGATGGCAAAATTATAGTAAAGTATAAATTAAATTAAGTATAAAGGGAGCTGAAAGATAGATAGTCAAAGTAAAAAGACAATTTAAAATTTACTATCACTCAATCAAGTGTTGATAAAGTAAGAAAGAGCCTAGGCTGATGCTTGCCAGGACCTCCACCAAATTAATGGATTCAAACCGTCCACTTATAATTATTTTTAAACTCATATCTCAACTAAACCCTTTTTGTTATTTTTGTAATGGTAATATGATTGTCAAACATGACATACATTTTTTTAAATTGTACATTAAGTCTACTTCAACTTATCCTAAACAATTAAATTTTACATTGACTAGGAGACACCCCACCAAAAATTGTGTTAAATATATATCTAGCATTGAATCCTCCCACTTCATTAAAATCCAAATCGACTTCAAACTTACACACAGTAAGGCTCAGAGGAGGAGAGAAACTTCAAAGACGGCTTGCATTTAACAGTCCCCTCGAGTAGTACCGTGCCTTTGGCATTATATCCCAGCGGTCACCAAACGGTTCTTTGCAAACCATCCAGGATTTGATTAAAACCATCACAATCCCGTTAATTATAAACCTTCTCCTCATTATACCGAAATAACGGTTTACACAAGGCTATTTTTCAGACACCAGAATTTGTTTCGACACTTTATGTTAATACATTTGCGATCAAGGGTGATCGAAATTCATCAATTTGTTGTTTCAAATAGTAAAACAAATGTCGCAGTGAAACACACTTATTAACAAAAACTATATACTTTAACAGATATATTGAGAATATATCTGATCTGGAATCAGTTATTTTTGAAGTCAAAAACTTGCCTGTGGGTTTTGAAAACATAGTATGTGAACTCCTTTCTGAGTTTAAGAAAGCTGATGTTAATTTCCCATGCTCGAACTTAAAAAAACTTTGGAGCTTATCCGCTGTACTTCTCGAATCTCTAGAGAGTATTGTTTTAGAAAACTGCTCTCTTAAGAGTAATTTTGATGAAATGTACCTTGAGTTAAATCATTTGAAAAGCAAACTAAATCTTGAAAAAGAATTAAGGTCATCTGAGCTGAATGACTCATTTAAACTTCAAGATCTTGCTCAAGTAGAATTAAGTGAAAGAAATCAAACTATTACTAAGTTGAAAGATGTAAATAGGGGTTTGCAGTTGTCTGTAAATAGCATAAATGTTGAAAACAGTTTGCTTGTAAGTGATGTAACTAAGTTGAAGAAAGAACGAGATTCATATAAAGAAAAAATTAAGTGTTTAGAGTCTACTGTGAAGGCTTGTGCTAAAACTGTTGAAACATTAAATGCTAAAGTGTCCAGTAGTAGTGGATGGGGCAAGGAGCGTTGGTTGGACGATGTTACACTAAACCAACTCCTTGATTCTTTTGAACAGTGCCTAGCTGGTAGAAGTGATGTATTGATTTTGGGGCCCTCGGTGTCTCATCTAATCAAACTGGGTGATGAGTGCGAGACACAACCGTACCTGAGGTCTTTGTCCATCAGTGATAAACGTTATATTTTTGCATGCGTTAGTGATAGCACTGAACAATTTAAAGATGACAGCGCATCTCACTGGAGTCTCCTTTTCATAGACTGCCAGGAGCGGGGTGCCTTCCATTTTGACTCTTTGACTGGTATGAATAAGACTCATGCAAATGATCTGTGCTCTAAGTTCAACATTCCACATGGAAAATGTATGGAAGTTCCCTGTACGCAGCAAACTAACAATTATGAGTGCGGGTTGAATGTTGTAATTAATCTTAAGATTGTACTTCACTGTTATATTCTTAACCATAATGATCAGCCTTTCAGAGAGTGGTACCTAACCTATTTCAATGTATCTGGTAGTGTTAGCAATTCAAATTCTTTGAATGAAACCACTCAGCTTCATGAAACAACTCATAACTCAACAAATAAAATACATCGCTTAGTAAATAAGTCACTTAAGGTTAGACTAACAAAAACAAACAAAGGTTCATGGGAAGTCGTAAAACGCAAAAAGAGGACAAAGAAAAATAAGTTTATTGTTAGTGAGAACAAATGTTACATCAGCAGTCCAAATAGGTTCCAGGTAATTTCACCTTGTACGGAAGTTCACACTGATAAATTGCATGTCGAAATTAATAACAAAGTTAGCAACATCAGTAAAAAGAAAAACTTCATAAGTAAAAACTCCAAAAGTTGTGATAAAATTTGTCAAACTGATTGTACTTTTGATGAAAGGAAGGCTATTGAAAGTAGGGATGGTAGCACTAGTAAACGTTCTGATATTTTGTCAGACTGCTTGATTATTGGTGACTCAATGCTTAGACATTCGGGTGGACAGTGTGAGGGTAACGGTGCTACCATTGATTGTAATCCTGGGGCTAAAATTGTTCATATAAAAGAGAAACTTCTTGGGTATGTTGACAGAAATCCGCAGGTAATATATCTTCATGTAGGAACAAACAATTTGGTTCAAGGTTTCTGTGGTGGTAAAGGTTATAATGGAGGTTGGGGGAAGCGGGAAATGCTCAATGACATGGCAGACCTGCTTTCCACAGCAAGACAAACCTTTCCAGGGTCAAAGATATTTGTAAATAGTATTATGTACCGGGCTGACATCAGTGATGTAGCACTGATAGATTTAAATGACCAACTTCAGTTAATGTGCTGGAACTTTGGTGTATCTTTTGTAAAGACCTGGCACTTAATTTCTAGACGTCACTTGGCAAGAGATGGTCGCCATCTCAGCAGGTATGGGAATCGTTGCCTAGGCTATCTTATGCTTCGAACATTGAGGAGGGCTTACTGTGGGAAATCTGAATCACCTTCCATAGATCCCAAGGAACCCAAGGAACCCTCTCTTGATAACTCCCAGAGTGTGTTTCCTCTTCGGTCAGCGATAAACTTGGATAGTTTTTTAAACCTATCCCCCAATCCTTCATTACCAACATAGAGCGTACTACTCTAAAAATACTCCACCAAAATGCCCAAGGACTTGAAAATAAGCTTGATGTTTTTCAATCTGTTATTGATATTGAGGCTCCTGACGTGATTTGTATATCCGAGCACCACCTGAAACAGTTTGAATTTGATGTTTTAAGATTGCTTGGGTACGTTGGAGTTTCATCTTTTTGCCGTAGTAACCTAAGTAAGGGTGGAGTTTGTATCTTTGCAAAGGAAGGGTTAAATATTGAAAAGCTTGATGTTTTGGGGTTTTGTTTGGAGGGTAAGTGTGAACTGGCGGCTGTAAAAGTTAGCTTTTGTGGTAGAGTTTTTCTTATTGTTGTCGTTTATAAGCCGACTCCATTTTCTGCCTCTCTTGAGGAACACATGTTTTTCTACAATCATTTATCATTCTTCCTTGATAAAGTGATGTCACCGAATAATAGTACACTTGTGGTAGGTGACTTCAATGTAGACCTATCTGTTTCGGACCTGAAGGTTGATGTGCTAATGAATACCATGGAATCTCATGGATTGAGGAACATAGTTTGGTCATTTACAAGAGAGTTTAAAAACTCTAGGTCACTTATTGATCATGCATACACTGATCTTCCCAAGGATTATGTTGCTGCTTCTGTTCTTGTGACTGCCTTAGCAGATCACCACGCTCAAATGACTACAGTCAAGCTGCTTCCACAAAGAGAGGCTTCCCCAAAATTTCGTTTGTGCCGATCATTTAGAGATGAAAACATGTGGATATTCAACAATTGCCTTGCTCATGAGCAGTGGGCAGAGGTTTTTAGTGCAGATTCTGTTGAATCAAAAATGAAGAACTTCACCTCTACTATTTCATTTAATATAGACCAGGCTTTCCCAGAGAAGAAAGTAAGGTGCAAGAAAAAAAGCTTTCATAGCAATATTTCTTTAAGCAAAGAACAGGCTGATCTTCGGGATTTAGTCAGATCGTGGTACTCTATTACCAAGGATTTAGAGAGATCCAATCCACTGAGGCAACACTTCTTAAGATTGAAAGCTCAATATCGCCAGAGTATTAAATATTCTAAGTCTCTCAAGGTATCCAAACAAATAAATAACTCTTCAAACAAGTCAAAGACTATGTGGAACATCATAAATGAAAATAGGGTCACTTCAAAGTCTCATCATGATTTTATTTTTGCTGTAAAAAATAGCAAAGGAGAATTAGTTACTCATCCAAAGGAGGTTTCCAACATTTTCAATGATTTCTTCATAAATATATCACAGTGTAACACTTTTAATAGCAAGAATGTGAGTTCCTCTTCAAATGAAAGCTCTACTTTAGAGTCCTTCTTTTTAAAACCAGTAAACGCAGCAGAAGTTATCGATTTGATACATTCATTACAGCCCAAAACTGCATCTGGAATTGATAATGTGTCATCCAAACTCCTAAAATACTGCTCTAATTCCCTAGCAAATCCTCTCGTACATCTAATCAATAGCTCTTTTGAAACTGGAGTATTCCCTGACTTTCTGAAACTTTCAGTTGTAAGCCCAATTTTTAAAAAAGGAAAAAAAGAAATGCTCGACAATTATAGACCTATTGCGATAACATCTTCATTCTCCAAGATTTTTGAGAAAGCAGTTTTAAATAGGTTGATTTCTTTTATTGACAAACATAGTATTTTATTTTCTGGTCAATTTGGCTTTTTAAAGGGCAAGTCTACTGTTGATGCCATGTTTTCCCTCGTAAACTTTATTGTAAAAGAGCTAGATCTAAAGAAATCCGTAGCGGGTGTTTTCTTTGATCTCCGAAAGGCATTTGACATGGTAAATCATGGTCTGCTTCTTGAGAAACTTGAGAGCATTGGAATACGGGGCACTGCTCTAAAATGGTTTTCCTCCTTCCTTACTGGACGTAGACAAATAGTAAAGATACCTTCTATAGATAAAGATTGTATGACATACTCATACTCAGATGAGAAGCTTGTCATCTCCGGAGTTCCTCAGGGTTCAATCCTGGGCCCGTTGTTGTTCATTTTATACGTCAATGACTTAAAATCATGCGTTATTAATGTTAATCTGTGTCTTTTCGCAGATGACACCTCACTTGCCATATCGCATCAGGCAAGAACAGATTTGGAAATTGACTCTTATGTTAAATCAAATAGTATTGTGCAATGGTTCCATGAAAATATGTTGTGTGTCAATTCTGGTAAGACCAAACTGCTTGATTTCTCCATTGGCCATAAAGAAACATCTCTTCTAAAATTGTCCATAGGTGAAAGTGTCGTTACTGCAGCAGATGACGTAACATTTTTGGGGCTTCACCTAGACTCAAATTTAAAATTTTTTTCTCACATAGAGCATGTCGCTAGCCGTTTGTCTTCAGGTGTTTTTGTGTTAAGACGTCTATCTACCTTCTCTAGTACTGAAGTTCTTCTCTCAGCATATTATGCCCTCATTTATCCATTTCTTTCATACGCAGTTGTGATTTGGGGGTCTGAGAGCTCATATACGAAGACTCTTTTCATTCTTCAAAAAAAAGCTGTGAGAATAATTGCAGGAATCGATGAAGCAGTATCATGTGCTTCCTACTTCAAGGATTTTGATCTGCTCACCTTTCCATCTATTTATATATTTGAATCACTTATTTTTTTAAAAAAGAACCAGCACATTTTTCAAGAATTTTTGCCATTGTCAAATAGTAAAACCAGAAACAAGCACAATTATAATATACCACCACACAAATCAACATTTTTCAAAAACCACGCAGTTTATAATTGTATAAAAATGTTCAATAGCCTTCCGACCACTCTTAAACAAGAATGTAATATAGTGACCTTCAAAAGAAATGTAAAAAGGTTTTTACTTAAAAGTAGTTTTTATAGTGTTAAGGATTATTTTGACAAGAAATATGTTTAGTTTTAGAAAAATGTTTGTAATGACGTATGCTAATGCAATTTATTTTGTTTTGTGGCAATAAATATATTTGATTTGATTTGATTTGATTTGATTAACATAATTAATTCCAATGATGCGGCTCCACTAAGCACATTCCCATGAGCGCATCAATTGTTGTTCCTTGGGAATTCGTTAAACTGACTATTTTTATGTTTTTCTGCATTCTTTGCTATTTACATTCATACATTGAATCAAATTTATTTTGAAGGTCCCTGGACTATATTCAAGACTCAAATGTGTTATCCTATCTCCGTCAATAGTCCAAGTGTGACAAACCAACTATGCTGACTATCCTAAAGTATGTATCATAACTTAAACAAATACCCCCTAGCAGCAAACCTGCGTACTCAGCTAATTTGCAATGCATATATATCTATCTTAATACCACATAATATCTTAATACCAAGTTTCATCAATACTTTCATCAATAAACGATTTATGACATTTTAATTATTCTCCATAAGAATAACATGGCGGCTGGGTATGCAGGTTTGCTGAAGTAAGGAACACAACAAATTGGGTTTTATACAAATATCAATATAACTGAAGTAGGTAAAGCCATATACCAAATTTTATTAATTTATGTTCATAATTAAGGGAGATAACACGTTACTTATTCTCCAAAATAATAACATGGGGGCTGAGGACGCAAGTTTGCTGCTACGGGAACTATCGGCCAAAAAATGTTTTTAAGTACAAATATCAATAGGCCACAACGATATGAAGCAATATACCAAGTTTCATCAGGATAAGTTGATAAATAAGCGGGATATACAATTTTCTTATTCTCCATAAGAATAATATTTGACAACGTGCTGTGTTTAGCACTTTCAATATCTCTGTAACCATTTGACGTAGAGCAATGATCACACAAAGTTGTGATTCTTTTTAAGCTGATTCCAATGGGAAAAATTAAAATTTGATTTTTAAAAAATTATATGTAAAAAACTCAAAATAAACATTTTTGGGGTACAAAACCCACCCAAAATACCCTTCGGATTGGTCAATCTGTCTGGTTTTCGAAGTTAAAGTTATAAATGCTGCTTTACACGTTTATGCCAAATTTCGTCAAAATCGGATTATTTTTACGAGAGTTATCGTGCTCACGGACACACATATATATACAGTTTCGAACGAAAGGTGTTTTTGGGGTCTGGGATCTCAGAACGAAAAGTTATCATGGTCCCGGGCATAGGTATTAACCATGCCGACTACGGTAATAGCTTCTTCTCTATAGGGGAAATTCGCTAAAATCATAATTTTTAAAATAAACAAAAGATTACAACAATAAATTAAGTTTGTCTATTTGTAATCCAGAAGTACTCAAACAACCGCTGTTTAAAAACCAATTCCATATTGAATGTTGAATTGATGTAGCTCACAAATAGTGAATAATATTTCTTAACAAATGTTATAAATATTATTGCCCTAATACACACATCCTAAAGTTGACTGATATATTTGTTGTTTATTAATCCAACAATTAATAAAGAATAATCAATTAATGAAAGTTATCACCAGCATATTAATGAAAAGAGTCGATGGAAAATCATTATTCACAAGACATTATTGTCGAAAATCCCTTCATATAACATTTCTCCATACATATGTATTTGCTCATGTGTCAGTTTAAGTTTTTATTTATTTATCAGTTTAAGTGATAACGTTCTCAATTTTTGGGACACCTAATGCTGTGTAGCTTTGGACCATTTTTCCTGGAAAGTGTTTGAACAATACCTTTATGTAAATATATAATAGAAATGTGGAAACATTAGATTTGTTTTTAAACTACAGATTTAAAATTGATTTGAATGAGATATTTTTAGAATTCATACTAATCTTGCATAATGATTTGCAAAGTAAATATAAAGCATTATTCAAAAATTAATATTTTTTTAATTAATTAAAAAAAAAATTAACTATGCTTACATTGTTGGAAAATTAAGTATGCAGCATAATTAAGTACATGGCTCTGATTATTAAAGTTCAAATGTAAGTTGAATAAAAAATCCTTTATTTAATGAACATCCCAATCAAGTTGTTTAGTTTTCTTTTACAAATCTCATATTGCTATCAGTATATATTAGGCTGTATCAAGGGAGTTGTTTCTCGCCTTTCCTAGGCGCCAAACACCGTGGCCCAAACTGTAACCAGTTTAAATATGAAAAAAGACTTTGGTGGCATGTTGTAGCAAAGAGCTTTTAACTTTAATCCATGGTGTGTCGGATTTGGTATTTATCAATCTCCAGTTTCTTTTAGCTATTTGGTATATAATACCATTGACTATAGATACTTAATACCATAATCCAATGGTTCGGAAGCCACCTTACGTTATAGTTCCACCAACCTTTCGCTGTAGTTCCACTCACCTTAAGCTGTAGTTCCACTTACTTTGAGCTGTAGTTACACCTACCTTATTAACCAAAACGAATAGTTCTCTAAGGCAAAGACATAGTCTTTCTTCCCAGTAAAGCCATTCAATATGTTTTTTTTCAATTTACTCTAACATTATTAAAAAAATCCGTTAAAAATTGTTTATAATTTGAGTTATACGTTTATATACTGAATAGAGTGTTTGTCACGATTATTGTAATGAATCGTTATAGTTTATTCTTTGAGGTTTTGTTAGACCACATGTCAAGGATGTTGTTGATATTTTACAATTTTTCATAAGGAGCAACAAAGAAAAGAGAGAAGGCTCAGCTGGCATGACTGGAATAAAATACAGATGAGATAGGGTAAAGTAAATTCTTCTTCCTCCTACCTCATATCCTAACGCTTTATTTATAAAAAGATTTTACGATGTCATATACGTGTTTTATCACATGTTACAAACGAAATTGTTAGTTTATTTTAAATTTATTTGGACATTACGCGTTTATACTTTTATGTGAAACATTTAAACAAAATGGTGGATAGGTCAAGTATAAATAAATTATAAAAATAAATGTCATGTAATTATTTTAAGTAAAATACTATTTCGACTGCGTCCATGTTTCACATGTTTCACAGGTAATGCTGTTTGTGCAAAACTGTGAAATATTATAAGTAATTATTTGTAAGCTTTTTAATTATAAATTTAAAGTTAAGGTAAGTAATTCATATACTTTAAATATTAGTGGCTTCTACCAGTAATATGTATGTAAGTAGTTTTTCTCAAAAATCCACGAAAGTTGGATAAAATAGATGAATCATCAAAGTATGAATTATGTTTAACGTAACAATATATGTATTTAGTTTATACTCAAAACCAGAAAACGATTTAATAAAATCATCTGATTATAGCAATCACAACAGCTTCCAAAGGACGTAAAACAAGCACACAACAACGCGTTAGTCATTATGGTCCATTTATCATTTTTCTTGTGCGCTGCAACACAATGAATTTAATTCTGTGTTGATAGCCTTGGTAAACTGGCTTTCTCAGTTTATCATATTATCGAAAATGTGTTTCTAAAAGAAGGGTAGATTCGGGTGGATCATGTACTAAATCGTTGTTGCATAACATATAACTGTTTTATTATTTTTTGTATAACAAGTATTATGTTTTGACTTTCGTTTATTTATTTATTTATTACTATTTAGTAAATACTGCCATGTATTCTTATTCCATATTAATATATTACAGTATAAATTCATTTCTCATTTTCCCTGTAACAGAAATGTAAAGTAAATTCAATAATAATAGAGTGCTCGCCTCGTAATCTGGTTTATTTCTGAGCAAAAATCTACAAATACTTTGAATAACTACTGTTATTTATTCCTTAGTGTACTGCACAGATATGGTGATGTACAAAAATTATCAATAAACTATAAATACAGACAACTATAACTGTTTTATGGGATATAAGTAAGTAAAAGCCAAGGGAGATTGCCATCTCATCGTGACAAGAGTTTTAGATAAAGGTTGGCTCAGTGAATCAATCACCTCGTTGCACAATCAAGCAATCTTAATGTTAACTGTTGCTAAATCATAAAAAATGAACGCATAAAGTTGTTGTAACGTCCCTACTGATTGTTATGTATTATGAGACTTTAAATATACGAGTACAGAAATATGATGTGGGTAAATCCTCGGCTAAATAATAATGATGGTTTTTAACGACTTATTTTAAGATTACAAGGTCATTATATTATATTTTGATAAATATAGCTGATTTCACTATAAAAGTACTTAGTTGGAGGATTTGGGGTCAAGGATCAAATAAAATTAAAACATTGCGTCTTTCAAGCAACATATAATCATTACATTTTCCTTTTTTCATAATTGTATTTTTTATATAAGCTCATTTTCCAATAATAAAAAATAGTGTTGTAACTTTTTTCTTTTCCAACATCCACCACTCTTCCCGAAACTAAAACATTTTACCTGTGCGTCAAATTATTGACGCACTAGTAAAACTTGGAGTACGGTCAAATATTCGCGTAATGGGATGACCGAACTCAGAAATAGTTGATGAAAATAGTTTCTGCTGTTATTGTAAGTTCTAACCAAAATTTCATCACAAAATATTAAATAAATTGCCCTGGGGACTGTAGGAAAAACCTATTTTTATTTTGGTTAATTTTAGGACATAGGATAAATCGTTCTTAATTATATTATATATTATATTACTAGAGGTGCAAATTCTTCAACAAAAAATAACACAGTAAGTTGTCTTTGCAGTGAGGAACACTGGAAATTAGCTGAGTACGCAGGTTTGCTATGACGGGGGTATTTAATATCATCACAGAGAAACGAATTCATAAACTGACAAAAGAGCAGATCTGTCAGAAGTAAATAGGAAATAAATGGCTGCTAAAATCTAGCGGATAAACTATTAACTCACTCATATTACTCACATTATAAGAGAACGTTATCTTTATTTGTAGAAACTTTTATTAGTTTTTTAATATAACAATTTTAAAAACCTTTGATAAATTGAATTAAATCATGTTAAACGGAGAATACTTTATTTATTTAATCATAAAACATATGAATATACCCATTTTTCGGTAGTTTCTTGTAATAACGAAACAATATTGTATTAGCATATCGAAATTAAAACCAGCAATTTTTGTCCAATGTTTTTGACCTTATGGAAATTTTTGCAGCTTTTAAATGTTAATTAATAAAAAAAAAAACTATTTGACAAATGTGTTCTATTGTTTGAACTGGAAGCGTTAACTGTACTGGAAAAAAGTTGTATAAAATCTTAAAACGATACGTGCAGCCGTTTTCATGTTATTGCGTTCCGAACACTCACGACCACACGACCTCATACTGACGGACAACGAATAAAAGACGGTCTCTGCTATACATAGATTTCCTCACTTCGTTCCGTCATCAGTAAAGGTTTTTATCGTCAATTTTTATTCAGAGGCTAATCTATCATACATTATGTGTTTTCCTATTACATAAATTACATACTTTCCAACCTTCAATATCGTTCAAATACTGCTTAGTAACTAATTAAATTTGTCCTTCATAAAGTAGGTCATATAGATTTCATAGTTTTCCATCGATGAACAAGTACCCAATTTAGGCTGATAAAAGTTGAAGCTTCTGGGAAAGCAGCAACTGTTGTTTGTTCTCTTAATTGCCACAAATAATCGCTGAACAATTTTGTTTTTTTGTTCCATTTCTTCAGGTGCTACAACTAAGTTGCGAGTAAAGTAATCGTGTTTTCCCGTGAGTATGTTAAACACTCGTCGTGAATGTTATCATTAACAGCAAGTAAACAAGTAAAGCATAAAATTTGTAGGTGGTTGGAAAATACTTTAAAGTAATATATTATTTTTTGTATCGTTTAACAGGTAGATATCTACATTACCTTTTAGAAATCCAAATTTCTAAAATATTAAGTTTGTTTGTATAAAAAATAATTTTATTTCAGAGCTTTTAGTAGTTTTCCAATACGTTTCAATAAGCACACAATAAATTTTCCAGTTCAATCAGTTGTATTCTCCATTCAGTTCGTTAGTGTCTGCCCTAGACTTCATGATGATTGTTGTGGCCGATCGAAATCAATCGCCTTGTATTACTATGCTGGAATATTTAACGTCCTGTAGGTCAGCATTAAGTTGTAAATAAATCTTGAAGTGGTATAGTAATTTTTTATTAGATCTGTATATATTCTGCACAGTGGTATAAAAAAGAAGATACGTATTTTTTTAGTAATATCGTTGATAAATACTGAATAGAACTAATATTGTAAATGTTAACAATACACACATAAACACATAAATAATGCCAATACACTGCATAAATAAACCGCGTGAATTTAACCGTGTAAATATATTGGTTAGTATTACCTTTAAGTGAGTAATAAATTGTAACTTTCAAAAGAATAATTAATATTATCGTATCAACAAGCTCCCTTATTTATTTATCGACAGCGAATCTCCCATTAATCATCAGGGTTTAAGGGTGGGCGCAGGTCTCACCTTATAATTAGTTTTCATCTCTTAAAAGCGCTGATTTTCAATAGGAATATCAATATCGGCTTATATAAAAGCTGTCTTATAAAATATCATAAAGCAATAAATAGTTATAATAAATTACTTAACACATTGACAGTGGTAAATTATTCTTGATAAAACCCCGTTTTACCGCGGTCATTATTTTTGGTAAGGAGGAACAAATAGTTGATTAATGTTTTATAAATAAATTTGTGGTATATAACATATGACAAAGAAGCACTGTTTGAATCATAAGAAGGTTGCGCATTGAAATGTCTGTTTTAAGTTAGGTTACTTATTGCAGTAAGATGGCATAAGTTGACAAATAAATAAATGATAATCATCTATTAAATTATAATGTTTGTGGGTTTGACTTGCTTGTTTATTTTTTGCCTATAACGGAGAAGGTAGTCTTCAAAATGGTGGCCCAGCGATTTGTTTTGCTTGAGTAATAAGGGTTGGTACATTCATATAATCATTTTTGGAATACAAATTCACAACTCTTTGGATTTTTTATGTTTCCTAAATATTACGGGTTTAAAGATACTTAGCTTTAAAATCAAAGGAGGTCGCCATTATGAAACGGTTAAAAATAGAAACGTCAAATTAAATATCAAAATACATCAGATATGTACACAATGTATTTCAAGTTTCAATTTAATACCTTTAACGGTTCAAAATATATACTTAATTGAGTAAAAAATACACACATACTGAAACTAAATGTAGTGGAATTTCAAATAATTACCCTATTGTTTTTGTTTATTTATGGGATAAAGATTACACTGAGTCTACACACTAAGATTTCTTGTAGCATTTTGGGGTGTGAGTATCTCATCTGCAACATAAATGTTACAGTTAAGCCCAACATTGCACACAAGAAGGATTGACATTCAAAGATAAAATATCAAGATCACTCCAAATGTTCGGTTAAAACGTTTTGCTATGAAACTAATAAGCACTCTCAACAAACAGCGTAATAAAAGTACTGTGCATGTTTTCAAACAGGCAAGATTTAAACCTTAGATTCCTTAATTTGTCTGTAAAATTGTTTACCGATATATTGTAACTACCATAAAAAAGTTACTGTGTTAATATGAATAACAATTAAAACATAATTAGAATTTACATCCATAAGTTCTGTTTAGAATAATTTTGAGGAGTTCAATCGGTGATTTTTACCCTCTATTAGATCTATATAATGTCAAATAATGTTTTTCCCTTATTTATAAGTTTTTGAGTGAGGTTGGAAAATATTCAAAATCCATTCCAAAAGGAAATGGAAGGTTCTCCGAATCCTATAAAAGTTGTTTACTGCAGTCGGGTTATTACTTAGGTAAACCATGAGTGTTCACAATTACGTTCTCTATAATATAACGGTTAATTGATCTTGACTCAGACTATGGAATCTACGTACGGGTATCTAGCATGCATAGAGCAAGATATTGCAAAGGTTTATTTACATTATAATCAGCTGACTAACTAAATAAAATAAAGTCATAAGACTAACACTGGAACTTTAAAAAACTATGGGGCGAAGCTCTAAAGGTGGGGGGTTTTAAAAACACCAAAAGGCACATTTAGAGATAAAGAGCTTTTCATTGATACCAAACTTGTTTACAAAATGATAGTTTTAGGGCTCAAAAATCGCCAAAAAAAAACGAAGACATTCTTTAAATAACGTAGATAAATTTATGTCGATAATGTTTGAACGTTTATAAATAAAATCTTTTGTTCTTACGGTTCTCGCGCCGGATAATAAATGAACCCTTATTATCTTAAGACATGTCAATTTGTGGTCTTTCTTTTATAATAATTTAGCATTGAAATGGAAAGCAGGGAGGATTTATTGAGCGGAGGATTTGATAAAAGACCCCCGGTTTCCGGCGGGAGTCGTTAGTGTCCCTGATATTCAGTCTTCCGTCCCTCGGCGTCGCTCTACGATCGATGGCATTGTCTTCGTCAATGAAGATTCACCAGGATTGCATTATTGAATTAGACGTACCCAGGTTTAGGCTGAGTGACAAGTGGCAAACTATACAACAGTAAAAAATCATAGTAAAAACTCGAACTCGTATTATTTGTGATATAACATAACTATCGGGTTAAAAGGAAATAAGTACAAAATAATACAGATTCAAAATACAAACAGATTGCAAAACAGTTTCACTACTAAAGAGTTTGAAAAGTATATTATTAATTTTTATTTATTGATAATATCAGTGAAGTTAATACAACTTTGAAAGGGTGGTGAGGAATAAATAGGGGGTATTTTAATTGCATTTATCAAAAATGTATCTTAAATTTCAAAACTGAAACTGCAATCTCTTTTAGCTTTGAGATGGGCCCTCGGTGAGTAAATATTTTCACAGTTCAATGTTGGTTGAGCTTCAAAATAAATTTATCTTTCGTCATACAAATGTTTTAAACACTGCACTGAAAAACTCAGAGTTTAACCTATTCTGGGTTAAAATCTATTGGGTCAGCAGTAACCAATTGTTGGTTACTAGCAAACACTGCCGCACGGTTATTAGTAACTAACTTAAGCTAGTCAAAGTATATACGGTTATTTGTAATCGAGTGGTTTGTTAATACTAACTAATTGTTTATTTGACCTAATAATGCCGGTTAGACATAACCTTACAGCATGATAAACACCAACCTAGTGTCCTCTGGGTTAATTTTTACTGAGTAGAAGTAGTTGCCAATAAACCATGGATTTTTAATATTTGACTCTGTACTCGATGAGAATTTAACTAACTCATCGGTGGAAACTAACCTGTGGTAGTGTGATGGGTCGTTCGTGACCGACTTAGCAAGTTTAGCAGCATGGTTAGATTAGTTTTATCCAACTTTATGATGTTGGCAACAACTGTTTCTCTGCAGAGACATCAGATCAGAGCAAAAGTGAGCGGCGAGGGCGTTGTAGAATACACGCAGGTTACAGGTTAAAACACCTCATGTCTCGTGGTTTTAGCGAATTTCCCCTATAGGGAAGAAGCTATTACCGTAGTCGGCATGATAAGACCTAGGCCCGGGACCATGATAACTTTTCGTTTTGAGGTCCCCAGACCCCAAAAACACCATTCGTTTGAAACTGTAGATATATATATATATATATATATATATATATATATATATATATATATATATACATGTGTCCGTGAGCACGATAACTCTCGTAAAAATAATCCGATTTTGACGAAATTTGGTATAAGCGTGTAAAGCAGCATTTATGACTTTAAGTTCGAAAACCAGACAGATCGACCTATCCGAAGGAGTATTTTTGGGGGGTTTTGTACCCAAAAAATGGGTTTTTTGAGTTTATACATATAATTTTTGAAAAATCTAATTTTAGTTTCTTCCATTCGAATCAGCTTAAAAATACGCACAATTTGGTGTTTTGATCATTGCTCTACGTCAAATGGTTACAGGGATATAAAAAATACATTTTTTGCTAATAGTTCCTGTAGCAGCAAACCTGCGTACTCAGCCCCCATGTTATTCTTATGGGGAATAAATAACGTGTTATCTCCCTTAATTATGAACATGAATTAATAAAATGTGGCATATTGGTTTACCTACTTGAGTTATATTGATATTTGTATAAAACCCCATTTTTTATCCTTGCTTCAGCAAACCTGCATACTCAGCCGCCATGTTATTCTTATGGAGAATAATTAAAATGTCATAAATCGTTTATTTAAAAATGTATATTGATGAAACTTGGTATTTGGTTTTATGTGGTATTAAGATACATATATATGCATTGGAAATTCGCTGAGTACGCAGGTTTGCTGCTACGGGGGTATTAACTTATACTATGTTCTTATTCAACAATTATGAAGGTGTGAGGAACCTTCTGACCAACTGGGGTCTGGGCTCATATATTTCATCATTTGAAGGTTGGTAGATTATGGAATTCTTAATTCTGTCGTTTCAGGTTATGAATTCAACGTTTAATGTCGGTCCACTGAATATGGTTTCAGTTTATATTTATTAAATCAGCTCTATTTGAAAATTAACTAAAATGTAGTTATTAAAATACAAATCAATGAAGTTGTTAAGAATGTTTTATCTTAGGTTTGATTAGGTAGGTAACCGAATTTCCCTTTAGGGCTAAGGGCGTACAATAGGAACACTCTTAGAGACATTCTTAAAAAACCTCATTAATATATTTTGTAACTGTTTTTTAGCTAAACTTTCAGTAGAGTTGAAAACCAGATTGAAACCATAATCAGCAGACCAATATAAAATGTTGAACTCTAACCTGAGACAGCACGATTAAGAAAGTCTTTATCAACCAATTTTGTAGTAAATTAAAAGGCAGTGGCTACGTACACGTCCGACGTGAGCCGCTACTGTTCACGTCCGTTCCAAATTATGCACCGTACGTTACTTTTCCTGTGGTTTTTAAAACAAATTGAGAGCCAGAAAACCTCCTAACCTAACCTAACGTAACCTAACCTATCCTAACGTAACGTAACATAACGTAACGTAACCTAACCCAACCTAACCTAAGCGGTAGCGAAGTGAATTTGCCCTTACATTGGACGTGTACGCAGTCACTTCGAAATTAAAATTATGAATTATATGTTTCAGTTGGTCAGAAGATTCCACATGTCTCCATGATCATCGAAGTCGAACATGGTAAAAGTTAAAACCACGAGGCGTGAGGTGTTCTAACTTTTAACCCAGCCACTCGGTTAAAATTACCTACTTGCTGGGTTAAAGTGACCCTGCTGCTCGATTGGAGTAACCCATTAACTTGGTTAGAAGATTAGTCAAAGTAACCTAGCTGCTTGGTTAAAACAACGAACTTGATTAGTTAAATTAACTAAATACCTACTCGGGTCATTTATGACCTACAGTAGGTCAATGATTTTACCTACTTAGTCGGTCATTACTAACCCATAGTCACTGACCCATTTCACAAGGTTACTGGTAACCAACCAACTCGGTCGGTGCTATAGTGACCCTACAACTCAGTAAATATCAACCTTTTTCTCAGTTAAGACTAACCTTTTGGGTTTTCAGTGTGCAGGCGTTTTCCTGTTGTTTCAACTTTGTTTAGACTCTTTAGCCGATAATGCATACGTAATATAATAATGTTTGTGATGCCTAATCCTGGCATCCACTAACATTCACAGTGCAGTACACCTTCGATTTCCTTTTTACAAACTTTTTAAATTGCCTTGTTTAAAAAAATCTCGATCCTATTCATGACATATTTTAAATTTATCAATTAAAATATCTAATTCAATAATTTTTAACTGTAATCTTCGTCTAAATTTCAAATGTGTTCAGAGACTGTCACATACTTGAACTGCAGGTTTCAGCAACCAGTCGGCAAACGATTTCTTGTTTCAGTCTTCAGTGGGATGACTAGAATAATTGATTAACTAACATTACACTACATATAAACACACGAGATATAATAATAAAAAGTAACATACTAATTGTTTGGGTTGCTATTCAATTAAAAATGTTAAAGTCTTCTTAAACTAAATCTAAGGTTCGCCAATATCCATTTTAACTCGTCTAGTACGTAATGTTGTTTTTCCAACACTTCGATTAATTTATCAGCTTAAACAAATCAAACTAATTATCCCGATCATAACGATAACATTTCTATTTAGCAAATATATGCTTTGTATTCATTCTGTGGAGAACCAAGGAAACTTAAATAATCCTCTCCTCTAATACAATTATAATTTCCATTAGATAGCATTAGATTTATTATTGATTTATTTGGACTCGACCTATCGGCCTTTGCTAGCGAATTTCCCCTATAGGGAAGAAGCTATTACCGTATTCGGCATGGTAAGACCAAAGCCCGGGAACATGATAACTTTTCGTTTTGAGGTCCGCAGATGCCAAAAATACCATTAATTCAATACTGTATGTATATATATATATATATATATATATGTGTGTGTGTGTGTGTATATACATATATGTATATATATATGTATTTATGTATATGTGTGTGTGTGTGTGTGTGTGTGTGTGTGTGTGTGTGTGTGTGTGTGTGTGTGTGTGTGTGTGCGTAGGCACGATAACTTTGGTAAAAATGGTCCGATTTTGATTAAATGTGGTACAAAAGTGTAAAGCAACATTTATGACTTTAAGTTCGGAAGCCAGACAGATCGCTTTATCCAAAGGGGTATTTTAGGGGGGTTTTGTTCCCTACAAATGGGTTTTTGAGTTTTTTACGTGTAATATTTTAAGAAATTTAATTTTAGTTTTCACCATTGGTTTTGGCTTTAAAAAAACTAACAATTTGGTGTTTTGATCATTTCTCTACGATAATTGGTTACCGATATATTGAAAGTGCTAAACACAGAACGTTGTCCAATGTTATTCTTATGGAGAATAAGAAAAGTTGTATATCTCGCTTATTTATAAACGTATCCGGACGAAACTTGGTATATGGATTCATTTCGTTGTGGTCTATTAATAATTCCGAAAAAACAATATTTTGCCGATAGTTCCCGTAACAGCAAACCTCCATACTGTGCCAGTGTTATTCTTATGGAGAGTAAGACAAATGTTATGCCTCACTTCATTTTTAACATAAATTAATATAACTTGGTATGTAGCTTCACCTAGTTGAGTTACGTTTATATTTGTATGAAAAGCCATAATTTGTGTTCCTTGTTGCAGCAAACCTGCGTACTCAGCCCTCCATGTTATTCTTATGGAGAATAACTAAAATTGTATAAATTGCTTATTTATAAATGAATACGGATGAAACTTGGTATGTGGCTTCACCTGGTTGTGGTCTGATATTTTAATTAAAACCTAATATTTTCTATTCCTTGTTGCAGCAAACCTGAGTACTCAATCCCTATGTTATTCTTATAGAGACAAATTATAATTTAATACACGGCTCATTTTTGAATATGTATCTATGAAACTTGGTAAGTGGCTGTATTTGGTATGTATATATATGCATTGGAAATTTGCTGAGTATGCAGGTTTGTTGCAACGGGGGTACTTTTTTACATATTAATTTACTCTAACATAAAACTAACACGAACAAACTACTGAACATAATCAACTCAAACGAGAAGAAATGAAAACGAGTTCGCACGCAGCACGCTGACGTGAGGGAAGTGAATTTCCACATAAAAAACTATAAAAACTCAAAATCAGTTAAAAACGTGCAATTATTACAATTTTTATTCAAATCTGAAAATATTTATTTTTTGGCTGTTCTGATACTCCTGGTTCTATTTACCTGCAATGCTGGGAATACAATTTTGCGCATTATAAGGTTAGAAGAAGGTCCAGTCAGGATTTAAAGTAGGCGTGAGGTTGTTGGGGATGATAAAAGTACACAAAAAAATGATTAACAGGCTTTTCTAATGTAAAACCCCCATAAGACAACGTACTGTCAATACACATTTCCTTTAATACCTCGGTAAATATATATGCTAGAATGACGAGAGAGGGCTTGAAAGTTTCGCCACACTAATTCCCATCTTTTTACATTCGTTAATTT
Source organism: Allygus modestus (assembly GCA_963675035.1). Classification (NCBI taxonomy): domain Eukaryota; kingdom Metazoa; phylum Arthropoda; class Insecta; order Hemiptera; family Cicadellidae; genus Allygus; species Allygus modestus. The sequence goes on from OY776116.1 coordinate 91,975,860, forward strand.
CACTTCAGGGGCTTTTCTGACCCTTTTTGGGCCCAAAAACTCGAAATTTGAAAGAGTAATCCCCAAAAAAGGGGTTTAGAGTTTTCCGATCGTTTTGCCCAAAACAATCTTGTCCAACTGATTATAGAAAGGAACGTCCCTACCAAATTTGAAGTAAATCGGACAAAAGATGCGACCGCTAGAGTGCCTGCACAAATATATATATATATATATATATATATATATATATATATATATATATATATATATATAAAATTTTTGAACGAACCCCCCAAAACGTGTTCAGGGGGTCACATTAGGAACTTCTATGGTGGTCCCGGGCTTAGGTTTCACCGTGTGGGTCATGCTAATAGTTCACTTACCATAGGAAATTCACTAACAACTTAAAATACATTATGTTTTGTACCGTTGCCTCCAAATTAACAGTGTTATACTTGCAACTTGCACGCGACGATAACATTAAACCTTTAAAACCATTCAGGCTTAGTTCAAAAGAATTGTTAATATTATCAGATTATTTTCAATATATGATAAGTCAAGGTCGATTTTATAAGATGGAGACCACAGTATCTAGACAAAATTATACGATAGGTATCACGCGCAGTTTTTATAACCGTCTGCTGATGGTTGAGCACCAGTGACGACAAATTGTTGACATTTTTGTCTTGTTGACATTCCCGATCAAGACAGAATTATAATGGACGCATCGAAGTCAAAACAACAACATCCAGTCTAATTTTGATAAATGGGAGCTTTGTTGTGTTACACACAGCTGTTGGGCACCACTGACGTCTATGGTCTGCTGCGCATCTTGTTTATAATACCTACTGTATAATCATTCTAGATACTGTGATAGACCAAGGCCTCACTAAAAAAACAAGCCATGCTGCAGGATCCATGACGATAGCCTCATTGCCATATCCCATATTTTTTAGGTAAATAAGCTGGTTGTTTGTCAGATTTTGAAGTTACTGCGTCGTCTGTACGCTTCCAAAGTCCCAGTAACAGTAAACATTCCGTAGGTTATGTTTACGCCGCGCCGCTCTTTTCTCTGTGGGCGGAACACTGATGTTGCGATTAGTTTGTCGCATTAGGCTATATATTTTATTGTATGAATAGTAAAATGGTTTAAGGAGTTATCCATCTAATTCTGATAAATCATTTCTCTTATAATACAGAATTAGTTTACTAAATGTAGGTAAATAAATTAAAACAGTGTTAGGATTTTAAATATTTTATTAAATACATGTTGTATAGGTTTGTGATCTTACTGTGTTAATTTGTCAAGCTTTCGCTTTTTGTTGGACTTTTTTCTGAGATCTTTCCTTTTGAACATTTACAATAATTATTCAAAAGAATTTTACTAAAAATGTACAGATAAATCTTTTTCTTTGGATGTCTGGTGTGCTACCCCTTCTAATTTACCACCCTTATAGCTGAGTTCAGGTTTTAACGTAAACCTCATCAGCAAGGAGGTTAACAATTTTTTCGTGATCCTCCAAATTTTCAAATTTAGTTTTAAAATAGTTAACATGAGCAGGATCAATAGACGAACAACCGTTTCCAACATTTGATGTAAATGTTTTTAAGTGTCTTTGATGAGGCATAGTTAACAAATTAGACTTCCTTATACTTTTGTATGCAGCTGGGAAACAAAAGAAAATAGTTGCAACTTTAGTACACCACTGTGACGTAGTGTTGCGCTGCCCGCGCTGCAGCATGGCCTTTTTTTTAGTGGGGCCTTGGATAGAGACGACATGTGCCAGAATAACACCTTCAAATTTAGTAATATGGGCATTAAATTAAATTCCTAGCATTCCAAAGTTTGTGTTTTAAAATACAGTTAACTAGACCAAAGGTTCAAAGTAAGACAGTAAGACATTTAATTATTAATTTACCATTAACTTACAAAATGTACTTAGCTTATTCATTATAATTACTTGTAGCAGTATTCACTTATTAAAAATACTTTAGTTTTAAATAATTCGAAGTTATTGATACGAGTTCATAGAGTTTAACAGTATCTCACGAGAATAAATTAAAGAAGAAACGACATACACAAAGTGTAGCGAAACAAAGCAAAGCCACACTGTCAACTTATAATTAAACTATAAAAAATACAACTATGGTACTTGCATAGTAACGTATCTTGATTGTTTAGCATTCAACTATTATACTCGCTCTGTTGAATAATAATTCATTTACCGTAACCAAAATACAATAAACCTCTAAACCTTGCTACACAGAGAGTATGACCGTCAGTTGATGAACTGTCGCTGTAACTCAAACAAATCACAAACACGACAGGGTGACTAATGTTAGCGAAGAGAATAGCGCTTGTGTTCATTGCGACTGAGTCGTGTAATGTATTGTTGCTCCGGTGATTGAAGCGCCTACAACAGTTTTAAACTTAATTTATGTTAAAATATATGTTACTTTATTTATAAGTTTTTATACTAGGGTTGAAATAGCTCTGATTTTGGCACTTTCGACAGTTCAAAACGACAAACATGCAACAAAAATAAATAAACTAAGGTTATATTTTCATTATTAGTATCGTCATAGTATCTTGCATTACATGTGAGTCAAATTCCGTTGATTTATCACTATGATGATAAATACGTTATGCTATAAGGATGACTTTCGACAATACACATATACATTTACCTTCCTGAATGGTATGAGTACACAAAATAAACAGATATCGGAAAAAATATATCTAAGTTTACATCTAATCAAAATAGCTATAACAGCTATAAAGAACCAATCAACTGTTACAATCGTTGGTATTGAATAAACGAGTGATACCCATGAGAAAATTGACTAGAATCAATAATGGAATTAAATATGCATTGACTGAAGATAGCCATTGTATGAAGATAGCCATTGTATGAAGATATGCATTGTGTAAAGATATGCATAAAAAGTGTGAATATATAAAAATAAAAAAATGCTTAGACTACATAAACAAATTTGTATTTTGCTATAAGTGCATAATTTAAAATTTCCCAGTAAAAAAATATAAAACTATATACTCATTACCTACATATACAAAATACCACAAACCAATATAATTACTGTATATTTTTAAGAATTCAAAGAGAAATTAAAACATAACCAAAACAGTGTTAAAACATACATTGGGTTTACATTGAACAAAATAAAAGGCAAAATAAATAGGGATCCCCCTAGGATAACCTGAGTCAAGATCGCAATAAAATGTATGTAAAAAGAAATTAATAGAATAAGACACTCGGCTAGTAGCGACGCACGTTCACAAATAAAATAAAAGTTCACTTAACATTGAAAAATAACTATTCGCTCTGTGCTGGAACTGAATGTAAATCAGTACAAGCATATACAAATAAACAAAAATATAGCAAATTACTACCTGAATAGCACTAGCTGCAATAAGAAATATAGTGACTCAAATATCCAGGAAAGAAGCAAAGGAAAGAAAATCTGCTGGTAATGGAGGGGTGAAAAATTATTCTGGGCCTAAACAAACTGACAGACCTACTCCAAACAAAGCTCAGTCCCTCAGATACTGACCTATGAAATTCCTCTGATATTTCCTCTGATATTCAATTCCACCCAAAATAGTTACTTAATTTTTTCATTAAAAATATTTTCCGAATTGAGTTTAAAAGATTAAATGTGTATTATTAAAAGCTATCCTTGTCATTTTTTATTGTTTCTTAATGCCTCTGGTAAAGTGTGGTATTGTTATTTCAAAACGTTTGTAGTCTTCAATTTTAAAAGCGCTTGTAAATCAAAAGTAACTCTAGTTTATAATTTATATTATATTCATCAATATGCAGCGTTTAGAAAGAAACATCTGTAGGTACTTTTCAAAAGACAACCCTCATGAGTAAGCTACGAATTTATTTTCCTGCCTGAGAGAGTAGAGCATAGTGAACACTCTCAAGTAATCATTAACTCGTTTTTAGTGACCTTCACTATCACGAACACAAACTGTTTATACGACTAGCGGTTTGGATATGGCAAGAATCGGAAACAGATATCGTATTAGAACAAATTGTTAATATAGTATTGCTTTTGTTAGATGCGACCATTAGCTCAATATAGGATGCAACGCTGATCAACGAAATTGTTGGCTCTAACCACTGAGCTCTATCAGTGGCTGTAACCGCCATTTTCTGGAGAATGAATACCTAATTAGTAAAGGTTACCACTCTATATACAAGAATTTCTCGATGAATGAGACCCCTTTTGCCAAAGAAACCCCCCTTCCATCCCATCTGCTCGACAAGACAACGGAAGGAGTATTGCCTGGTCACTGGTAGCACGCCTGCGACACATACCCAGTTAGCACACAATGTGAAAATAACGTTATTTTCACGTGAAAAAAGGCGAATATGTAAAGTGAAAAATAATATTTTTTTCACGTGAAAATAACGTAAAAATGTAAAGTTTAAAAAGTCGTAAAATGTAAAATGTGATAATCACGTATATAATTCACGATTTATTTACATTCTTATTTGATATGTCTTAACTAGTAATTTAGGAGTAATGTGCAAACTAGCAAGAAATGATCATGTCCTCTAGTGTTGATTTATTAATATTGCAACAAACACATTGAAATCGATTAACTGTAATAGTTGGAAAGTATAATTTTAAAAATATCATAACACCTGTTTTTTAATGTTTTACTATTAAATTGCCAGCACTTATTCTAACCATTGTAAGTAAGATAAAATATTATTTTGTTATATTTATATGAATATTATATCAATTTTTCATTTAAAATGGCTACTATTATTATCACAATATTTTTTTATCAAGCACATTAATATAAAGTCGAATACAAAATAAATTCAGGGTATTGTTTTTAACAGTTTTTATAATTTGGTTTCGTTATTTAATTTTTTTTTTACTCTTGTGGGATTGTCAGGAATTGTTCTTTCAAATTGATATAAACTTAATAATATTTATTGTTATTATATTAAAATCCTTATTTCATGTTAAAGAATCATACATTACAATTGTATAGCTATGGGATTCTGGCTGTTCACATTTGCGTTTGCGGGCGAAGCCGTGACGGGCAAAAACTAGTAAACTAATAAAATTCAAATCAATTCCATTTCCGCTTCACATCAGCGCGGCATAATGAGAAAACCACAGGACCGTGCCAGGACCAATGGCAAGTTTTGACGCATGTGCAAAACAGCAAAGTAGCGCGCGAGCCCTCGTTACAAAGAAAACACAAGCAAACAAACCGTAGAATTTCCATGTCTTTACATTTTCATTTCGGTTATTTTGTTATTGGTTATTGTTTGTGATAACGCTCGTTGCTAAGTTGTTCAGTAAAAACCTATAAGTTTATTATTACAGTTGAGTTGAAGTAAGTGTGTTATAAGTTTTTAGTACGGAAGTGCGACAGAATTTGGATTAATCCAAGTGACTTGGGATCAATCCATGACTTGGCGAATCATCTATTTACCATAGGTAAGAAATTATAACTGATTATTAGCTCTTAACAAATAACTTAGGTAGGTTTTCAATAAAGTTATGCTAGTCCTAGCTAACTACTTTAAAAACCCGTTTTACCCTAACTTTAAACACCCCGTGTGTTTCTTAATTTGGTATGTAGTATTTAGTACACCTTATAACTGTTGACTAGTAGGCCTAACCTAATAATAGCTACCGGTACCGGTACTACTAGTTTCAACCATCAGGCCTGCCGCACACTACATCGAACGCGACATGACACAACAAGACATTTTGACGTCTTTGGAAGGCGTCTTGTACGGCTCAATTAGTATGAGTTTAAATGGAGCTGACGCATACTACATCGAACAAACCGCGACCCTACGATAAAACGACTTAGAGCGTTTTCCAAGTCTGGCGAAAGTACGGAAAGTTTCGTCTTACAACAAAACGCTATCAAACAAAAGCAGAAAAGTCACTCTACGCATGCGCTGCGAATCACGTGAATCAAGAATCAAAAATTGTTATTTGTCATGTAACTATACAAGTAGCATTGACAATGGTCTGTTGTTACAAATAAAAAAGCTAAAAATACAGGATAAACTAATACATAAAAAGAAAAGGAAAACTGTAAACAACTAAACATTACTTTTGTCAGTTAAAACCTCCTGGACAGTGTAGTACTCTATAGATATTAAAAATGATTTTAATTTGCCTCTGAACCTTCTCACACATGACTCCAATTTAATAACTAAGGCTAACACGTTAAAAAGTTTTACTATCGCGAAGCATAACTGTTTATCAATAAAAGTGGTGTTGTGGTAAAGTGTGTATAATGTAGTTGATGCATGCCTGAGATTATAAAGACTGGTGTTACGAAAATAAAACAGGTGTTTATTTTTTATGTAAAAAGAAAGACTTTCATAAATGTAAATGCAAAAAAGTGTCATCAAGTTATTTCCGGAAAACACGCCTCGACATGAATCAGTCTTCTTCATTGAAAAAACTAGTCTAATTGCTTTCCTTTGCAGGCGAAAAATCGTTATTGATTTTGTGGACTCTGCTCCCCATAATGGGATGCCATAACTAAGATGTGGATACAGGCACCCGAAGTAGGTAATTAAAAGAACACTGGAATCAGAAAACTTAGACAATCTTCGAAGAATAAAAATGCCACTATTAATTTTGCTAGAAACTTTATCAATATGGTCAGAAAAAATTAGGCGGGGATCTACAATTAAACCCAAAAAACTTGTGCGTTGACAGGAATTAATTTCATTCCCACCAATAAACAAGCTAGAGGAGTCGTCAGATAGGTTCCTCAACTTGAAATCAATAAAGTGAGTTTTTTCAGCATTAACAGAAAGATTATTATCAACCAGCCACTGTAATAACAAACTACTTTGTATGAAGGATTCAATTTCAAGATCACTACGGGAAGAATTACTCACGTTCAAAGAGGTGTCATCGGCAAAAAGAGAGAGATCAACATTTGACACACTTGTATGGATACCTTTTATAAAGAGTAAAAACAGGATCGGTCCCAACACCGACCCCTGTGGAACACCACATGTGACAACGATTTCACCAGATTTCTGAGAAGAAATACATTTATTTTGATGTAAAAGCGGAATCTTGACTACTTGGGTTATACCTTCTACGAATTATGAGATATAATTAATTGCATTACCTCTAATGCCGACGTGATCCAATTCCCTCAACAGCAGTTTAAATTCACCATATCAAAAGCCTTGCTTGGATCCAAAAATATCCAAAAAGACATCTCTAAATACCCCCATAGCAGCAAACCTGCGTCGTCAGCGAATTTCCAATGCATATACATGTATCTTAATACCACATAAAGCCACATAAAAAGATTCATCAATATACATTCATAAATAAACGATTTATGGCATTTTAATTATTCTCCGTAAGAACAACATTGCAGCTGAGTATGCAGGTTTGCTGAAACAAGGAACACAAAATATGGGTTTTGATACAAATATCAATGTAACTCAACTAGGTAAAGCCACATATCAAGTTTTATAAATTTATGTTAATAATAATTAACGGAAGTAACATTTTACTTATTCTCCAAAAGAATAACATGGGGGCTGAGGACGCAGGTTTGCTTCTACGGGAGCTACCGGAAAAAAATAGTTTTTTTGTACAAATATCAATAGACCACAACGATATGAAGCAATATACCCAGTTTCGTCAGGATAAGTTGATAAATAAGTGAGATATACAATTTTTCCTATTCTCCATCAGAATAACATTGGACAACGTACTGTGTTTGGCACTTTCAATATCTCTGTAACCAATTGACGTAGATTAATGATCAAAACAACAAATTGTTTAATTTTTTAAGATGAATTTAATGGTGAACATTAAAATTTGATTAACTAAAATATTTTATGTAGAAAACTAAAAAAAAACTTTTTTGGGTACAAAACCCCCCAAAATACCGCTTACGATAGAGCGATCTGGCTGGTTTTCGGACTTAAAGTCATAAATGTTGCTTTACATGTTTGTACCAATTTTCATCAAAATCTAAGCATTTTTACGAGAGTAATCGCACCCACGGACACACACACACACACACACACACACATATATAGTTTTGAACGGATGGTTTTTTGGCATCTGGGGACCTCAAAATGAAAAGTTATCATGGTCCCGGGCCTAGGTCTTACCATGCCGACTACGGTAATAGCTTTTTCCCTATAGGGGAAATTCGCTAAAAGGGTTTGAAGTTTTCCGATTTTTTTTTGCCAAACGAACCTGTCCAACTGATTATAGAAAGGAACGACCCTACCAAATTTGAAGTAAATCGGAAAAAAATGCGACCGCTAGAGTGCAAACACAAATATATATATGCATGTAAATATAAAATTTTGAACGTGCCTCCAAAACGTTCAGAGGGTCACGTTAGGTACTTCTATGGTGGTCCCGTGATTTAGTTTCACCGTGCGGGTCATGCTAATAGTTCACTTTCCATATGAAATTTAATAAAATTATAAATACTGTAGATATATAGCTACACTAACTCGTCGAAAGCCGTCGAGTTGGACGGTGTTTGAGACGCATCCGACAAAACAGAGCAGAACCGAACAAAACAAAACAGAAATCGTCGTGATGAGTCGTGTCGCGTTCGATGTAGTGTGCGGCCGGCCTTAGTAAACTTCAGGTTTAAAAACTATCCAAGTTTTTATAGGATATAAGTTTAAAGAGGTTATGCTAATGTAGGTTAAACAGACATTGATTCATGCTGTATTTAACTTGATTTAATCTTTAGATTGGTGTATTGCCATTGGAACGATTAATAAATAAATAAATAACGCTGGAAAAAGCTTCATTTTCACTTGTTTCAATGTGAAATTTTTTTATTGAAATTAGAACAATTTCAAAAAGGTAAAATTATTAAAATTTCAGTAACATAAATTTCATGGGAAAATGTTTAAAATGTGAAAATATTGTGATACGTGAAATTTTTCTCGTTATTTTTCCGTGAAAAGTTGTGAAACTTTTAATTTATATTCACGTAATAATTTGTGATTTTCTCCTTTTTAGCGAATTTCCCCTATAGGGAAGAAGCTATTACCGTAGGTCTCATGGTAAGACTTAAGCCCGAGAACATGGTAACTTTTTTTTCTTTTGAGGTCCCCAGATGACAAAAACACTATTCGTTCAAATTTATATATATGTACAGGGTGAGTCAGACCACCCGTCCAGCATGTATAACGAGAGAACGGTTTGGTCTAAAGTCGTCAAACAAAATTCCTCCCCACTAAAAGGCATATGGGCTATCTATTAAAAATATTTTCATCAAAATCTATGTACAGAATGTTCCAAAACTGAACAAAACTGAAAGCCACGGGTTCGAATGTCAAACTTTTATAATGTAAATATAGGGAATATTATACATCATTTTAAAGGTCTCGTTAAAATAAACATTTTGACGAAACCAGTGTTTACTTATCTTTATTCGTTTCAAAATGGCGGCCATTTTTATGTAAAATATTGACATTTACGGAATACCCTGTATTTTCTAAACCACTACGCGTACCTTTTTTCCGACTTACATTTCTTACTCGTGATAAACTCAGCTTTACTCTGGCATGCTACATGACAGGCTTTTTTGAGAAAAACTATATTTAAAAAAATATATTTATTTTGAAAATACCCTTATGCCCAAAATTCAAAAAAGTCAAATGGTAGCGTATGTCAAAAAGCATACCATTGAAAAGGGCTTGTAAATCCTAGCAACTTTCTTATTTATACCAACCTTGTATCTCTTTCGTTTTTCTGCAATCAGCAAAGAACATTATTTTCCCATATGAAATGCATGTTAATCTGCATAACACTTGCATGTATTCTCTGTCCACATTCGTTTTATGTGTTATGTACAATTAACAAGCATTTCATATGGAATAAACGGTATCAGTAAACTGACATATACTTTCTCCCTTTTAGCCCAACTTTAATGAAAACAAACTTTTTATTTCCTTAATATAGAATATATATGTGTACGGTTAAATGCACTGAAAATCTTCTAAATAAGTGGTTTTCAAAAATATCCACCCAAATTCATTTTATAGAGGCACTACAGTATCCTTTCCTACACACAGTGGACAAAAGAGGGGAAATGCCCCCTTGTCACCCCACAGGGTTAAGCGGCAACATATTTCGTTCATCCTCTGTTTGCCAATGGTAACTTGACCTGCATATCAAATTTTAATGATATTGATCAGTAAATAAGAGAGAAATAGTAATTTTTGTATTCCCCATAAGAATAACATTGGACAACGTACTGCGTTTACCGAAAAATTAAAATTACAAATTTCTCCGCAACCAGTAATTGTAGAATTATAATTCAAAATACTAAATTGTTTAGTTTTTTTAGCTCTTTTTAATTTTGAATAGTAATATTTGTTAGCATTTATATTTTTTTATGAAAAATAAAAAAAATGAATTTTTCATGTTTTAAGTCCTGTAATTTCTGAACCCGAATTTTCCTAGGAATGCGGGTGATGTCATTTTGTTGGAAACGTAAATCTCTATAAACCACTAAAGTTTAATTAAAATCGTTAGACCCAATTTTGAGAAATTTGGAATTTTCATGTTTTTTAGCGGTTTTGGGGGGATAATTACCTTAAAAATCCAAAATTCGAAAAAATGAAAAAAAGCCTGGAGATATCGTGGATTAGTAAAACATACTAACCAAATGTAATCAAAATTGGTCCACTGGTGTCGTCTCAAGCTCTGTATACATCCATACAGACAGACAGACAGACAGACAGACAGACAGACACACAGACATCACGTAAAAATCACTTTTTTGGATTCAGGGAGCACCAAAACTAATATTTCCACTAACAACTCAAATTCGAAAATTTTGACAAAAACAATACTTTCTCCATAAACAATGTAAGGGGAGAAAGTAAAAATAATGTTTTTTTGCTGATTGCAGAAAAACGAAAAGAGATACAAGGTTGGTATAAATTAGAAAGTTGCAAGGATTTACAAGACCTTTTCAAAGGTATGTTTTATGACATACGCTAACCATTTGACTTTTTTTAATTTTGGGCATAAGGGTATTTTCAAAATAAATATTTTTAGGAAATATGGATTTTCCCAGAAAAAAAGGCTGTGATGTAGCATACCAGAGAAAAGCTGAGTTTATCACGATTAAGAAATTTAAGTCGGAAAAAGGACGCGTAGTGCTTTAGAAAATATAGGGTATTCCGTAAATGTCAATATTTTACATAAAAAAATTACCGCCATTTTGAAACGAATGAAGATAAGTAAATTCGGTTTCCGCCAAAATGTTTATTTTAACGAGACCTTTAAAATTAAGTATAATATTCCCTATGTTTACATTAGAAAACTTTGAGATTCGAAACCGTGACCTTCAGTTTTGGAACATTCTGTACATAGATATTGATGAAAGTATTTTTAATTGATAGCCCATATGCCTTTTAGTGGGGAAGAATTTTGTTTGACGACTTTAGACCAAACCGTTCTCTCGTTATACATGCTGGACGGGTGGTCTGACTCACCCTATATATATATAATGGTATAGTGATTGAGTAGGGCTACTAATATTATAAGATGTATATTCATATTTTAACAAGTTACCATTTTTTTATAAAAACATTTTTATTTCAGACTGACATGTTTATAAACGCTTAGGCCATTATCAAAGTCTATAAATATATATATGTGTGTGTGTGTGTGTGTGTGTGTGTGTGTGTGTGTGTGTGTGTGTGTGTGTGTGTGTGTGTGTGTGTGTGTGTGTGTGTGTCCGTGAATGCGATAACTTGAGTAAAAAACGTCTGATTTCGATTTAATTTGGCTCAAATGTGTAAAATTACATTCATGACTTTAACTTCGAAAACCGGAAAAATCGGACCATGGGAAGGGGGGTTTATGGGGTTTTAAATTATCCAATAATCAGTTTTTTGATTTTTTCATCCTAAATTTTTTTTAAAACATAATTTTTGTTTTTACAATGTAATAGAGCTTAAAAAACAAATAATATGGTATTTTTAATTATTAACCTAGGTTAAGTAGTAGCGGAGAAAATCCAAAAAACCTACTCATAAAATCTCCCATGTTAATCTTATGGGAAAAAGGTTTTTGGCTTTTCCTCAGTTTATTTTAATGTAAACTTCACATTTGCTTTTACCAATCTGTTCAGTTCTACAAAACAATAATTTTGGTGTTTAAATTGTGATTATACGCTCAACCGTTGTAGAGATATTCAAAGTGCTAAACACAGTACGTTGTCCAATGTTATTCTTATGGAAATTAAATAAAATTTGATATCTTGATTATTTATGAATGTATGTAGATGAAACATGGTATGTGGCGTCACGTAGTACTGGTATATTGATATTTGCACAAAAACTTGATTTTTTGTTGATTATTCCCGTAGCAGCAAACCTGCGTACTCAGCCCCCATGTTATTCTTATAAAGAATAAGTAAAATCTAATGACTCCCTTAATAATGAACGTATAAATTAATAAAACTTGGTATGTAGATTCACTTGGTTGAGTTATATTGATAATTGCATAAAAACCCTTTTTTTTCCTTGTTGTAGCAAACCTGCTTACTCAGCCCCATGTTATTATTATGAAGAATAACTAAAATGTTACATAGCGCTTATTCTTGATTGAATATTGATGAAACTTGGTATGTGGCTTCGCCTAGTTAAATTATATTTATTTATATTTGCATAAAAACCAATTGTTTGTGTTTCTTGTTTCAGCAAACCTACGTACTCATTACCAATGTGTTATTCTTATGGAGAATAATTAAAATCGCTTATATGTGAAATATATTTTTATGAAACTTGGTATGCGGCTTTATGTGGTATTAAGACATATATTAGGGGAGAAAGGGGGAATGGCGACTACCTATGCGGGAATGATTCTTGCGTGGATTGTGTTTTGGTGGAATCTTTGTTTGATTTACTGCAATAGTTGTCAAATTTAGTTTACTACAACATACTAAATTCTCAAAACTATAGATTAAGTATTTTTTTATAAAAAATGGTTTAACTTAGTCACTAAATCGATCGGTATTCCCCAACTAGTGGGGTAATGCCGACCGGGTGCTCCTCCATGTATTTTAAATGAGGAAAAAACATTTTTTTTCCACTTTGTTATAAAACGTAGAATAACATCCAAACTATCATATAATGGATTTAAATGTAAAAAAATAATACTTCTACAAAGCAAAATCAAAAGATATTCTTTATTAAGTATAAGATAGGCCAATAACTATATAAGTTTAAGGTGATATCAAATCGATCAAAGTGTAAACAACTTAAAAGCTAACGTTGACTTAACATGTAAGTAAAATATTACTTTAGTAAACAAATTAAAAAGATAAATGACAAAGAAGTTTAAACGACGTCCTAAAAGAAGTTACAAGAACTTAAGTCTAAAAACGCCTACAGTGGTCACAAATAAAATCTTCAGGAGAGTCAGCTCCACTGCAAAGACTATGCATCCACATACCGCATTCACAAAAGCTATTACTTCTACAACAACCACAAACATATTTATGTTGTTGTGATTTTAGCGAATTTCCCCTATCGAATCAGAACTTAAAAATGTAAAATTTGGCGTGCCACGAGGATCTATTATGGGGCCACTATTATTTATTATATATGTTGCTGATATGCCATTTAATGTTAAAGCCAGCCAAATTGTCCAATTTGCTGATGACACCTGCTTAGTGGTATCAGCAGAAAGCTTCGAAGATCTGCAGGATAGAATAAATGAGTCTCTGCTTGATATAGACCAGTGGTTTAATGCAAATGGATTGGCACTGAATAAATCTAAGACTTATATTCTGAGCATGAAATTCAAAAAAGAACAAAACGAAAAAATAATCAATGCTAAAATTAATGGCACAACAATTCCTACAGTAGAAGAAGTATCAGTTCTGGGCGTTTTAATTGACAGTAAATTAAATTGGAGCAGTAATATTGAAAAAACATCTAAAAAACTAAGTTCATGTTGTTACTGTTTAAGAGTTTTGTCAAAGTCTCTAAGTAGAGAAATTTTACGAATAACATATTTTGCGTATTTTCAAAACATACTTTCCTATTGTTTACCAATTTGGTTTGGCACTTCATCAGAGAACAAAATAAAAATTTTCAAAATTCAAAAACAAGCAATCCGAATTATTTACAGTATACCACAGACGGAATCATGTCACAACTATTTTAAAGATTCAAAAATATTAACTGTATTCGGCCTGTATATATTTGATTTAGCAAAATTTTTCTTAAAAAATAAAAGCCAATTTACTGAATCTCAACAAGTAAACAAATATGATACAAGACAAAATTCTTTAATATTACATCATATTCATAGAACAACTTTGTACAAAAGATCAATTACATATACATCTGGAAAATTGATTAATCACATAACAAAAATACAACTTAGCAATGGAATCAAGAAAAGATTTAAATAAATTTAAAAAAATTTTGCTTGAAAACCCCGTCTATTACGTTGATGATGATTTCCACCAACTTTAAACAAAAGAACCCTTATACGAATAACCAAGTGCCAAGTGGATGATTACGAACTTTTTTACATTTTGTTCTCTACTTTTATAACAACACGTTTACCTTTTATATTGTACACATTGTGAAATGTTTATACAATAAAGATCTGTATCTGTATCTGTATATATATATATATGTGTGTGTGTGTCCGTGGGTGCGATAACTCTCGTAAAAAAGGTCCGATTTTGATAAAATTTGGTACAAACGTGTAAAGCAGCATTTATGACTTTAAGTTTGAAAACCAGACGGATCGACGTATCCAAAAGGGTATTTTGGGGGGGTTTTGTACCCCAAATATGGGTTATTTGAGTTTTTTACATACAATTTTTGAAAAAGTAAACTTTTATTTTTTCCATTGGAATCAGCTTAAAAAGACGCACAATTTGATGTTTTAATCATTGCTCTACGTCAATTGGTTACTGAGATATTGAAAGTGCTAAACACAGTACGTTGTCCAATGTTATTCTTATGGAGGATAAGAAAAATTGTATATCTCGCTTATTTATCAACTTATCCTGACGAAACTTGGTATATTGTTTCATTTCATTGGGGTCTATTGATATTTGCACAAAAATCCCTTTTTTGCCCAATAGTTCCCGTAGCAGCAAACCTGCATACTCAGCCCCATGTTATTCTTATGGAGAATAATTAACGTGTTATCTCCTTTAATTATGAACATAAATTAATAGAACTTGGTATGTGGCTTTACCTAGTTGAGTTATAATGATATTTGTATAAAAGCCCATTTTTAGTGTTCCTTATTTCAGCAAACCTGCATACTCAGCCGCCATGTTATTCTTATGGAGAATAATTAAAATGTCATAAATCGTTTATTTATGAATGTATATTGATGAAACTTGGTATGTGGCTTTATGTGGTATTAAGATAAATTAATATGCATTGGAAATTCGCTGAGTATGCAGGTTTGCTGCTACGGGGATATATATATATATATATATATATATGTGTGTGTGTGTCCGTGGGTTAAAGCAGCATTTATGACTTTAAGTTCGAAAACCAGACGGATCGACATATCCGAAGGGGTATTTTGGGGGGGTTTCGTACCCCAAAATTTCTTTTTGAGTTTTTTACATACAATTTTTGAAAAAGTTAAATTTTATTTTTTACCATTGGAATCGGCTTAAAAAGACGCACAATTTGATGTTTTATTCATTGCTCTACGTCAATTTGTTACTGAGATATTGAAAGTGCTAAACACAGTACGTTGTCCAATGTTATTCTTATGTAGGATAAGAAAAAATGTATATCTCGCTTATTTATCAACTTATGCTGACGAAACTTGGTACATTGCTTCATTTCATTGTGGTCTATTGGTATTTGCACAAAAACCCATTTTTTGCCCGATAGTTCCCGTAGCAGCAAACCTGCATACTCAGCCCCATGTATGTTATTCTTTATGGAGAATAATTAACGTGTTATTTCCTTTAATTATGAACATAAATTAATAGAACTTGGTATGTGGCTTTACCTAGTTGAGTTATATTGATATTTGTATAAAAGCCCATTTTTAGTGTTCCTTATTTCAGCAAACCTGCATACTCAGCCGCCATGTTATTCTTATGGAGAATAATTAAAATGTCATAAATCGTTTATTTATGAATGTATATTGATGAAACTTGGTATGTGGCTTTATTTGGTATTAAGATAAATTAATATACATTGGAAATTCGCTGAGTATGCAGGTTTGCTGCTACGGGGGTATATATATATATATATATATATATATATATATATATATATATATATATATATATATATATATATATATATGTGTGTGTGTCCGTGGGTTAAAGCAGCATTTATGACTTTAAGTTCGAAAACCAGACGGATCGACATATCCGAAGGGGTATTTTGGGGGGGTTTTGTACCCCAAAAATGTTTTTTTGAGTTTTTTACATACAATTTTTGAAAAGGTTAAATTTTATTTTTTACCATTGGAATCAGCTTAAAAAGACGCACAATTTGATGTTTTATTCATTGCTATACGTCAATTGGTTACTGAGATATTGAAAGTGCTAAACACAGTACGTTGTCCAATGTTATTCTTATGTAGGTTAAGAAAAAATGTATATCTCGCTTATT
This sequence comes from Allygus modestus, assembly GCA_963675035.1. Classification (NCBI taxonomy): domain Eukaryota; kingdom Metazoa; phylum Arthropoda; class Insecta; order Hemiptera; family Cicadellidae; genus Allygus; species Allygus modestus. Next base: position 91,992,503 of record OY776116.1, read on the forward strand.
TATCAACTTATGCTGACGAAACTTGGTACATTGCTTCATTTCATTGTGGTCTATTGGTTTTTGCACAAAAACCCATTTTTTGCCCGATAGTTTCCGTAGCAGCAAACCTGCATACTCAGCCCCATGTATGTTATTCTTTATGGAGAATAATTAACGTGTTATTTCCTTTAATTATGAACATAAATTAATAGAACTTAGTATGTGGCTTTACCTAGTTGAGTTATATTGATATTTGTATAAAAGCCCATTTTTAGTGTTCCTTATTTCAGCAAACCTGCATACTCAGCCGCCATGTTATTCTTATAGAGAATAATTAAAATGTCATAAATCGTTTATTTATGAATGTATATTTATGAAACTTGGTATGTGGCTTTATGTGGTATTAAGATAAATTAATATGCATTGGAAATTCGCTGAGTATGCAGGTTTGCTGCTACGGGGGTATATATATATATCTATATATATATATATGTGTGTGTGTGTCCGTGGGTTAAAGCAGCATTTATGACTTTAAGTTCGAAAACCAGACGGATCGACATATCCGAAGGGGTATTTTGGGGGGGTTTCGTACCCCAAACTTTTTTTTGAGTTTTTTACATACAATTTTTGAAAAAGTTAAATTTTATTTTTTACCATTGGAATCAGCTTAAAAAGACGCACAATTTGATGTTTTATTCATTGCTCTACGTCAATTGGTTACTGAGATATTGAAAGTGCTAAACACAGTACGTTGTCCAATGTTATTCTTATGTAGGATAAGAAAAAATGTATATCTCGCTTATTTATCAACTTATGCTGACGAAACTTGGTACATTGCTTCATTTCATTGTGGTCTATTGGTTTTTGCACAAAAACCCATTTTTTGCCCGATAGTTTCCGTAGCAGCAAACCTGCATACTCAGCCCCATGTATGTTATTCTTTATGGAGAATAATTAACGTGTTATTTCCTTTAATTATGAACATAAATTAATAGAACTTGGTATGTGGCTTTACCTAGTTGAGTTATATTGATATTTGTATAAAAGCCCATTTTTAGTGTTCCTTATTTCAGCAAACCTGCATACTCAGCCGCCATGTTATTCTTATAGAGAATAATTAAAATGTCATGAATCGTTTATTTATGAATGTATATTTATGAAACTTGGTATGTGGCTTTATGTGGTATTAAGATAAATTAATATGCATTGGAAATTCGCTGAGTATGCAGGTTTGCTGCTACGGGGGTATATATATATATATCTATATATATATATATATATATATATATATATATATATATACATATATATATGTGTGTGTGTGTCCGTGGGTTAAAGCAGCATTTATGACTTTAAGTTCGAAAACCAGACGGATCGACATATCCGAAGGGGTATTTTGGGGGGGTTTCGTACCCCAAAAATAAACTAAACACAGTACGTTGTCCAATGTTATTCTTATGTAGGATAAGAAAAAATGTATATCTCGCTTATTTATCAACTTATGCTGACGAAACTTGGTACATTGCTTCATTTCATTGTGGTCTATTGGTATTTGCACAAAAACCCATTTTTTGCCCGATAGTTCCCGTAGCAGCAAACCTGCATACTCAGCCCCATGTATGTTATTCTTTATGGAGAATAATTAACGTGTTATTTCCTTTAATTATGAACATAAATTAATAGAACATGGTATGTGGCTTTACCTAGTTGAGTTATATTGATATTTGTATAAAAGCCCATTTTTAGTGTTCCTTATTTCAGCAAACCTGCATACTCAGCCGCCATGTTATTCTTATGGAGAATAATTAAAATGTCATAAATCGTTTATTTATGAATGTATATTGATGAAACTTGGTATGTGGCTTTATGTGGTATTAAGATAAATTAATATGCATTGGAAATTCGCTGAGTATGCAGGTTTGCTGCTACGGGGGTATATATATATATATCTATATATATATATATATATATATATATATATATATATATATATATATATGTGTGTGTGTCCGTGGGTTAAAGCAGCATTTATGACTTTAAGTTCGAAAACCAGACGGATCGACATATCCGAAGGGGTATTTTGGGGGGGGTTTTGTACCCCAAAAATGTTTTTTTGAGTTTTTTACATACAATTTTTGAAAAAGTTAAATTTTATTTTTTACCATTGGAATCAGCTTAAAAACACGCACAATTTGATGTTTTATTCATTGCTCTACGTCAATTGGTAACTGAGATATTGAAAGTGCTAAACACAGTACGTTGTCCAATGTTATTCTTATGTAGGATAAGAAAAAATGTATATCTCGCTTATTTATCAACTTATGCTGACGAAACTTGGTACATTGCTTCATTTCATTGTGGTCTATTGGTATTTGCACAAAAACCCATTTTTTGCCCGATAGTTCCCGTAGCAGCAAACCTGCATACTCAGCCCCATGTATGTTATTCTTTATGGAGAATAATTAACGTGTTATTTCCTTTAATTATGAACATAAATTAATAGAACTTGGTATGTGGCTTTACCTAGTTGAGTTATATTGATATTTGTATAAAAGCCCATTTTTAGTGTTCCTTATTTCAGCAAACCTGCATACTCAGCCGCCATGTTATTCTTATGGAGAATAATTAAAATGTCATAAATCGTTTATTTATGAATGTATATTGATGAAACTTGGTATGTGGCTTTATTTGGTATTAAGATAAATTAATATACATTGGAAATTCGCTGAGTATGCAGGTTTGCTGCTACGGGGTATATATATATATATATATATATATATATGTGTGTGTGTGTGTCCGTGGGTTAAAGCAGCATTTATGACTTTAAGTTCGAAAACCAGACGGATCGACATATCCGAAGGGGTATTTTGGGGGGGGGTTTTGTACCCCAAAAATGTTTTTTTGAGTTTTTTACATACAATTTTTGAAAAAGTTAAATTTTATTTTTTACCATTGGAATCAGCTTAAAAAGACACACAATTTGATGTTTTATTCATTGCTCTACGTCAATTGGTTACTGAGATATTGAAAGTGCTAAACACAGTACGTTGTCCAATGTTATTCTTATGTAGGATAAGAAAAAATGTATATCTCGCTTATTTATCAACTTATGCTGACGAAACTTGGTACATTGCTTCATTTCATTGTGGTCTATTGGTATTTGCACAAAAACCCATTTTTTGCCCGATAGTTCCCGTAGCAGCAAACCTGCATACTCAGCCCCATGTATGTTATTCTTTATGGAGAATAATTAACGTGTTATTTCCTTTAATTATGAACATAAATTAATAGAACTTGGTATGTGGCTTTACCTAGTTGAGTTATATTGATATTTGTATAAAAGCCCATTTTTAGTGTTCCTTATTTCAGCAAACCTGCATACTCAGCCGCCATGTTATTCTTATGGAGAATAATTAAAATGTCATAAATCGTTTATTTATGAATGTATATTGATGAAACTTGGTATGTGGCTTTATTTGGTATTAAGATAAATTAATATACATTGGAAATTCGCTGAGTATGCAGGTTTGCTGCTACGGGGGTATATATATATATATATATATATATATATATATATATATATATATATATATATATGTGTGTGTGTGTCCGTGGGTTAAAGCAGCATTTATGACTTTAAGTTCGAAAACCAGACGGATCGACATATCCGAAGGGGTATTTTGGGGGGGTTTTGTACCCCAAAAATGTTTTTTTGAGTTTTTTACATACAATTTTTGAGAAAGTTAAATTTTATTTTTACCATTGGAATCAGCTTAAAAAGACGCACAATTTGATGTTTTATTCATTGCTCTACGTCAATTGGTTACTGAGATATTGAAAGTGCTAAACACAGTACGTTGTCCAATGTTATTCTTATGTAGGATAAGAAAAAATGTATATCTCGCTTATTTATCAACTTATGCTGACGAAACTTGGTACATTGCTTCATTTTATTGTGGTCTATTGGTTTTTGCACAAAAACCCATTTTTTGCCCGATAGTTCCCGTAGCAGCAAACCTGCATACTCAGCCCCATGTATGTTATTCTTTATGGAGAATAATTAACGTGTTATTTCCTTTAATTATGAACATAAATTAATAGAACTTGGTATGTGGCTTTACCTAGTTGAGTTATATTGATATTTGTATAAAAGCCCATTTTTAGTGTTCCTTATTTCAGCAAACCTGCATACTCAGCCGCCATGTTATTCTTATAGAGAATAATTAAAATGTCATAAATCGTTTATTTATGAATGTATATTTATGAAACTTGGTATGTGGCTTTATGTGGTATTAAGATAAATTAATATGCATTGGAAATTCGCTGAGTATGCAGGTTTGCTGCTACGGGGGTATTTACCGTTTAATTCTTTTTAGGGAAGCACCGATCACCTTAGCGTTAAATTACGTGTTGGGGAGCACCGACCAACTTAACATTTAATTTCGTGTGGGGGAGTACCGATCACCGGTCGGCATAACCCCAACGCTTTTGGTCGGCGCTACCCAAAACACATTACTTTACAATACCTAACATAGCTATTGTCAGGAACAAGCCATCCATTAAAAAATACGTGGTAATAATCTTTGATACGAAGTGTTTGTTATTCTATGAGTTAGGACTAACAAATATGTGTAGAAAGTGTAATTACGGAGGTCTAATATACGGTGAAAATTAGAACGAGATACACTAAAAACTTTTGAGGTTAGAAAATCCTAAACGGGTAGCATGAGACTGGCGGCTTAGAGATGGGCGTTATTTAACATAACAGGATGAATAACAGTGTTGCGGCCGTGGCAACGATATCGCGGCAACACGTTGCGGAGAACTCCCTGTTATTCTAATAACGTTTCTACACCCGTTGCAGAAAAGCCGCACGGACAACGGGACAACGTACAATGCCGTTTCCGTAACGTTACCAGAGCAACGATAACTTCGGCAACGAACTGAATAATTATTACTGTTGTAAGTTTCAAAACGGGCTTTAAATTGCAATTTTTGTTCGATAATTCTCAGTGGCTGCTACTGAAAATTCCTCGATATTATAATCAAATTTTGGTTTGAAGTGTTATGGATCTTTACTATAATTAAAAAATATGCTACAAATTATTTACACTAATAACCAGTTAGTTGTTATTCATTCTTTAGCAATAGTTAAATTGACTTATGGGTAATTAATTAGAGATGGTTCTAAGCAGACGGTGTCGAAATAGTTTATAAATAATTAATTTAAGTATTGTATCAGGTAAAAGGTAACACCAACACCATGGAGTGAATCATGCTGCAATAACCTAGCACAGTAATGTAACGTTTAAATAACGTCCTGTCTGTATAACGCCCTACTTACAATTTTGAACAACCGACAACGACAACGTCGACAACTGAATGCCGCAACGCCGGCCGACGTAGTGATGGGAACCATCGGATGAAAACAAACGATTCATCCGGTTGTTGAGCGGCAATTCATTCATCCGATGGAAACTCTAGTTTTCATCTGGATGATTCATCCATTCATTTACGGATGAACCATCTGTTCCCGTAGTTTCATCCATTCAGAAAACCATCCGTTTGGACAATTCATTCCCTTGCGTTAGAAACATCTGATAATATTTATTCATCTATCTGCCATCTGCGTGTGTTGAGTAGTTTTTAATTTTATTCCTGACAGCACGGCAGTAGTAGGTTAAACTTTAGATGTTATGTATAGGATTACTTAATCTGATTACTAATCAAAGGTTTATTTGTTATATAAACACTTTATTATAATAATCTATGCGGTGGTTTTGTTGTTGAAAAAATCCATGTACATATCAAAATCGCAGGATTACGATCGTAAATAAAATGTTGTTCAAAAAAATTGTATTTATTTTACAACATTTTAATTAAATATCAGTTACAATAAATATTGGGCGATTTGATGTCAATTAATAATTATTGTTGACAAGAAAATGTTCAATTAAAAGTTGGAGGAATTAAAACTCATAATTCATCAGATCGGTGTGAAGTAGATTTATAGGCTGAAACAACCATATTATCATACAATTATTCATTCAGGTGAAATATCTAAAACCCGAAAATGGGCGATTCATCTATTAATCCGTTAAACATATGAAGCGGATATTTTGACAAAATAAATTTAATGTTGGAGGAATTAAAGCAGTTTAATCGGAGTATATTACATAAATAAGCTGAAGCCAACAGTCAAACAATGAACTAGGCCTATTCATTCACGCGAAACATCTAAAACACCCGTGTACGGATGATTCACCTATCCATACATTAAACAGATAAATCCTCCACACAGCAGCGCAAGCAGCTGCCCCACTGCCAATGAGAAACCATCCGATGAATGGATGAATCAGGCGAACCATCTGAACCCCGCGTTTGGATGTTTTATCTATCCGTCCACTGAACAGGTGAATCCTCCGAACCTCAGCGCGGGAAGCTCGGCAATCGGCAGTACCCCCACTACCAATGAGAAACCATCCGATGAATCATCCATCTGAAAGGATTGGATGAATGGAAAAACCATCGGATGATTCATCGGATGGTTAAAATCAGTCGTTTGTCCCATCACTAGGCCGACGGACAACGGTTTTTTAGCGGCAACGAGTTGGCACTCGTTATTCAAATAACAGGTTGCCGCAACACGTTGTCGACAACTGAACGCCGCAACGCCGGCCGACGGACAACGGTTTTTTAGCGGCAACGAGTTGGCAATCGTTATTCAAATAACAGGTTGCCGCAACACGTTATTGGATAGCTGCGTTATCGTTACAACCGTTGCCGGAAAACAACGATAATTCCCATCTCTATGGCGGCTGGCAGGAAATATACTCAGGGGGCTGCCGCTAGGAGCGCTGTTCTTTTTGTTTCGAGTTGAGTCTCGTCTGTCAAAATCAGTACTCCTGGTCGGCGCTACCCAATGGTCGGTGCCACCCCACTGTCCCCTATGCATTGGAAATTCGCTGAGTACGCAGGTTTGCTGCGACAGGGGTATTTTCACGTTATAATGACGTGAAAAATAAATCATGAAAGGTGATTTTCACGTGAAAATAACGTTTTTGTGCTATCTGGGCAGGTCTACAGGACACTTTGCGGGATAAGTAAGTAAGCATATATTCCTGGTTTTTTTTCTCTGATTCATAAGCAAACTTATTTCTTTAAATAAATCGTTTTTAATTAGTTTATATTCAGCTTTCTTAAAAAATGTTGCGTTTTCCTATAATTATTTGAGCCAATACATGGTAAAACATACCATTACACAAACATTATCGTCTCTCTACCTTTTTTTGATTATTTTGTTTATTTCAAGGCCAACAACATTTTTGTTGAGTACACAAACGCTTTTAGGGAAAGCGTTCCAAACCCCTCAAATGTTTGTGGACCTCCGGGATTTGATCCCGTGACCCCTTGAACCGAAGTCCAAGACGCTAACCGTTAGGCTAGTGAGATGCCTTTATTATACATGCTAATTATACATAACTGTCAGATGGCAAACATTTAACTAGTTTGAGAGGATTTTAATCTTGAATTACCATAATATGATTTGAGTTACCATGTAAGATGAGGGGCAAAATGCCAGTCGACCATGTAGACTACATTTTTTACGCGAGGGGGATATTATCCTCGTTGAGTACAGTGGGCACGTTGCTTGGTTTCAGTACTCAGCTCTTCTAAATTTAATTGACTTAACTTCATGATTACCATCATCAAGTTAATTAATTAAATAAATGAGATATGCCTTTATTAATTTTATACTATGCTATAAAAAAAACAGCACCTACATCTATGGTAAATTATTTATAGTATTTGACTGTGGGCAATTTCACTGAAAATTGTTGGTATTGGTAGCACTTGTGGTTATCAGGAAGCCAGGATGATAGAACGATAGAAGCAAGAAACAACGAAACAAGTGAGGGAATTGGCCATGCTGGGGATGGATTATTATGAACAGGGTTGCCAAAGCGTGGGTAATTACCCACTTTGTGGGTAATTCTAAGGGCCGTGGGTAAAATGGTGGGTAATCGCTGAAAGTGGGTAATTGTGGGTAATTTACTCTAACGAGCTAATCAAGTTTTATTTTGAAAAAACTTTAATTTTATTTGGCCTTTTTGGGACATGCTAACGATCTGAAAATTGGTTTTTGGTTTGGTGCTATACATCTACTAAAATAATACTACTATATTGTTGGACTTCGGTTTTATTTTTTTAGTGCTATGTTTAATGCTATATTACTCTATGGACGTGAAACTTAGTTTCGGTTGAAATTACTCATTGATAAAGGCGGTTCCACATTTCTCGGGAACACGCCCGAACATTTGAGGTGTGCCAGGCAGTTACAAGCTCGCGACGCGTTGCAACGGAACGCATCGAGGTAAAACTACTGGAGAGATCGCTAAGTGAGCTAAAAACGGTCCGCGTGAGACTGAGCGGAACAGAAATGGTGGGCCACTGTGTGCTCAGAGCTGTTTCTGGCGTTGAACGCGCTGTCGTTTACACGCTCCTGGACTTCACTGCCATGTTTGAATTGTAATGAAGTTTATATATTCTTTGTGTACGTGAACTAAGGAACCCGAAAGTATAAATGTTGTTTTATTTTACAGTTTTTTAATATTTTTAATAATTAAAAACTCTTACGTGTTATTTAAAAGGGACATGAAAAAGTTACTCAGCGAGGAAGTTTTTTATTTTTAGGTCAGAAACAAACTTCTAGCGAGAAAGTTGTAGATAATTAGTTTCTCTAAAACTTTTATTTCTAACATTTTTCGGTAAAGTTGTTGGTTTGCCTACAATTCGTTTTGAAAGATGCTGAAACTTTTCGCCGCGCTCAATCCAAGACGTGCCACGCGCCGTGCCGCGCTGTTAAATTCAACTCAGTGATGCTGTGTTACAACATGGCCTAGTTTTTTGATAAAATACATAGTTATACGACTTTTGTTTTAGTCGGTTTTTGCTAAGTAATCTTACAACACTCTACAATGCAACTGTAATGTGTAATGTAACAGTTAATCAGTAAATACAAATTAATTTTGAGAAAAATCATTTCATTTAATCCTATGCCTTCCAAAATATTCTTAAAACTGACTAATGCTACGGATACATTTATACTATACCCCATTATTATTATACTGTACTTGTATCGTCTCTTAAATCATAATCAATTGTTATCATACACTGAAGATAATTTTTTGTTATTCAATAGCGAAATGTTGTATTAATGCAACATTATGTAATCGTTCTTACTATTATACGTGGACGGGTGAACGAACCATGTTGGTAATTAATGTTTATTAAGAATACATTTGCTATTAAAAATTATTTGTCTTGGTATTCATTCATCAACAAAATTTTATGATATAGGCCAATTAACTTTCATACAATCTACAACTTTTGGCGAACGTCGAAGTTTATATGCTAAAATTCAAAGTTTCACTAGTCCAAAGAACGATATTACTGCTCATAAAAAATTCATTCCAGTACCAAAAACTTCAAAACATCATTATTGAACAACACCTAAAGCCTAGTGGATCGTACATAAATTTATATAACTGGAAATATGAAAGAATCAGTCATCGAAGAGATTATTTTACAAAACTCCCAACTTTCTGTTATTTTTACGCAACTAACCCTTCGTCGAATATATTTACTTTCGGTATTAAAAATTCGAGAAACTATTTAGGAATACGGATCAGAAGGCCATTTAACCATAAACAATGTTCCCTGGCTGCAAATTCAATTCAAGTGAGCGCGCGTCGTGTTTTTCCCTATATCCCCCATGCTAAGCGCTGCCGCGGTAGCCCACCATTTGCGGCGCGACCTCGAACGCAGCCGGACCGAAATTTGGTTCGCTTCACCACGGGCGCGAGCGGTCCAGTAGTTTTAAGTCTTTGACGGAACGTCGCGACCGTGGAACAGGTTCCACGAGGCAGTTCCGTTGCAACGATAGCGACGCTGCGACAAGAGGGCGGCTGGAGCGCTAGAGCCTAGAAGAGCTGTCGTCGCGGGCCGTCCCGTTGGAACTGTCACGATTTAGACAATAGACTGCGACTGGAGCACCTTCAGCATTCGTCGCGGGCCGTCCCATTGGAACTGTAACGACACTAAACTGCGACTGCGACTGGTGTAGTATGATCGTTAACTTTTCAACGAAAATTTAATACACCAGATCATCAGTGAGGTACTTAGTTGTTTTTAATTACAAATATTTTGTCGTTTATGTAAATGTTTAAAAAGTATTGATGAGTCGTTCTTATGACTAAATAAATTTTGATTGGAATTCATTTATTCACAGAAAATCTAAGTTAAAGGTAAAAAAAGCACACTAAAAATTAGTGTTTTTTCCCTGAATCCAGATTAACTTGCTATACTTTTTAACCATTGCAAAAGGATTAAATAATTTGGTTCAATTGCAGCTCTTTTATGATTTAGGATAATTGTCTTTTACTGTATAACTTAATAATTCTTCGGATAGTTATAAATTATATATGTAAATCCAAATATTTGCAATTTTTAAATTGATTTTGTTTGATTATAAATGGCTAAGGATAATAGTGAACAACCGCGAATTAACCAAGTTTCATAAATTATATTTTAATAATGGTACAGACAACTTTTAAAAACCATCAAGTTGTTTGTACCTAATTAAAGTACTTATATGGTTGGCCACAAAGTAATTCAAGTTATTACTTTTAATGCTAATACTATACAACTGTTCCTTGTCATACAAGGTAACTAACATTTAAAACCAAAGTAATGCATTTACTAACCTAATGTATACTAACCAAAATTACAACGTAACAGCATTATCAAAATATAACAATTAGGCATTATTTAAATACTGAGCGCAGCCTAAGACCGTTGTACGAGTGTGAAGCGTTGAGGGTAGTGGGAGTGGGAGGGGCCACATTTCGCGACAGGCGAAGCAGTGCCGCGCAGATTTGTCGAACATTCGGCGGCCGAACTCAGAATGTTTGGGGAGAAGTGTGGGAGCTATACGAACTTTTGAATACATGCGGGAACATACGGGACGGAATGTTCAGTGAACATTTGGCAGAATATTCGGCCGAATGTTCAGTCCTGTTCGCAAGAAGTGTGGGACCGCCTTAATAATTTCCACATAGTAATCCCTAGGCCTACCAATAATTAATTGCTTTCTAAATTGATACTTAGCCTTTACAAATAATGAATAATAATATTAGTTTTAGTTTGTTTGGCCTAAATTAATTATTAATAATAATAATATTATTATTAGTTTAATACTTGCGCAAATATCAATATAAACGTTCACAATTTTGCGTATTTGTAGGTTAAACAAAGTGGTGGGTAATGGTGGGTAATTTTTCAGGGACGGTGGGTAATGGTGGGTAATTTTTTCAGGGACAGTGGGTAAAAGACCCAAACCGGATTGGCAACACTGATTATGAAGTCTGACTGAATCCAACGTTGTTACTTAGTTCCTTTTTTGTCACATGATGTAAATTTTACTTCTCGTGAGTTGACTATTATACATAGGTAAGTCAAGTACTTTTTAATGGTTTCCTTGAAACATTGATTTGTCCTGTACTATCTGGAGTATTTTATTTTATTGTTTATTCAATTGTTATCTTCCTACCAATATAGGCCTAGGTTGCGTAACCACACAGCATACAATAATAATAATAAGTTATATTGTTGGTATTCTCTAGGGATTGAGGTGAGTTTGCTGCCAACATTGCAATTGGAACCTAGGCTTATGTGGGTCCAAGCCTGATTTTGTTTGATCAAGATAATGAAGAAACAAGTCTTAGGCCTATGCCTCTAATGTACTTGAGGTTGCAAGGTCAGACCTTATTCTTCAAAAAGACTAACTTCTGCAGTTGCCTATATTACTGTGCCTCATGTCATCCTAGGGACAGCAGACAGTGAATGAGCACTACCTGAATTATTACAACCTGAATTATTACCTGAATGGGCAGTGAATTATTACAACACCTCACGAATGTGTGGTAAAAGTTCTCTTTGGGGGCTGGTCTGATTGACCATGCTTAAGTCGTCGTGTTATGCATTTTCTGGTTTTCATTGTATTTTGATTCAGATCCCTCTTTACTCATAGTTATGTGGCCCATTTAATGCCACGCTCGTGAGAGTCATTCAATGGAGGCAAATACCTATCTAATGGAGTGAGTACCCTGGTGGGAATCACTCACTCGGGTAACTTAACCCTTTTAGCGCCAACTGCCGATATATCGGTATGTAGTCACAATCGAAAAGTCACCATAGCAACTGAATGAATACTGCTTGAGTACTTTAACCCATTAAGGTAGTAACTTTAATCTATTCACAATAGCCTATAACGGGATTTGATTGGTGCTGCACTCTAGTAGCAAAATTTGTAACTAATAACCGCGGGCGACTATGGTTCTATCCGCTAGGGGCGTTGACTGACTGAAAAACCTTAATATCGCCGCTAGGCCGTGGCTACCTCGTGGAAACACCTTGGCCAGGTGTGGATACGATGTGGGTTCGATTTCCACTCACGAACAAAACTGACCAGTTGTGCAACTCACAAGAAGTTAACCGGTCTGTGGCAACGTTGGTGGGAGGGCCCAAGTAAAACAAACGGTGGCAGGCTTGCTTGGAAGTTGGTGGGATCGGTTAATTATTTGTGAGTTGCACATGGTCAATACTGATTTTGCTACTTTTTACTTAAGTTATGTCTACTGTGTGTGCCAATGCTACTCTAAAAACTGAATGAAAATAAACCATTAATCCATTTAAAAACACAAATTTCTATTCCAATTCATAGGTTTACAAAATTACAAGTAAGGAACGAGGCCAGCTCGTATGTCTACGCTAAGTTAATAGGTTAAACCCGCATATCAACATTGAGTCGAAAGTTCAACGATTCAATATACCTATCCGATTGTTTATTATCAATATATCAAAAATCGATTTTTAAGGGAAAATTCCCAAAAACGGTCTGGCACTTTTAGACATGCACGTGCATGGCACAGTCGGCCTTTTTGAATTATGTAAATTTTAAGTCTGTGGCGCTCAAAGGGTAGGCCTAAAGGTTCTACTCCGGAATCCTTTTATTTTGTTTTCACTGCTGTGACCTAGCCACTCAATAGGTCTATTCTTAGCTGATATTTTGAAGCTATATTTTATCGTTATTTTAGAAGGTTTTTATTGACCTTAACTTCTATTTCGGTTTTAGAAGGTTTTTGATGACCTTGGCTTCTATTTCGGTTTGGTTTGGTGAAGTGCACGGTAATGAAAAAACCATTGCCTATACACTTATCGTAGACTGAAAACCTTTTGGGCTGTTCTGTTAACAAAAGAGGCAGGATTCTCCACGTGGTTCTGATAGCACTGGATAGAAATCGCCAGATAGTACGCAAGAGCGGACGTAACTCTGTCTCATGCCGCTCTGCGGCCTCAGCTCGGCCATGGCGGGTTTTTAAAATCTCGTTTTGCTAGTAAAACAACTGTCTCGCTTTCCTCGCAACTCGGGAAGTTTTAACAGGGGATAGTACGTTTTAGCAAAGGTTGTAAAGCTGTAATAACAAAGGTTTTGTGAAATAAAAATAAAATTGAATAAGGCCTACCGGTGACTGTTAAAAACTTGTTAATAATATTGTTGTCGACGTCATAGCTAACGGTATCTTTCTCCAGCGTCAGTCAAGCGTGCGCTGTCTACTCGTATGCCCCTGCAATTCCAAGTACCTAGTTCGCGTAATGTCTACTAGGAGAAAGCACATGCCATAGCCCCTGTTGCCGTTGCCGACCGCACCCAATAGATTGTGCTGGTTTGTTTGTTAACGGATCCTAGCATTGCGTTTATAATCTGCTACAGTTGTATAGTCAATGGAAGAACGTAGTGGCGGTTCTTTTTGTTTAATACAGTATTTCTTTTTTGATACGACTTCTAGTTTGGGCTGTTATGGTTTACTATTAATTTTGTTTGTTGTAGAGGCCTACCTACAATTATTTGTATTAGGCCTAAATAAGAACTCCTGCAATTGAGTGACCTTAATAAAATATTTTAGTGTGTGCGCTGCAGTGCAGTTTTCAGCCACTGGGAAATATTTATGATTTTTTTTGCACACATACAGCAAACTCAATGTGTTACCAATGTATTCGAGTCATCACGTTTTGTATGCATTAAATTGCAGCGTGTTTTGTGTTCTAGACCATAAAAGTTTTAGTGTTGTGATAAACAAGATCTCAATAGCCTAGGGCCTATATTAAATAATTTAACTATATGGACATCATCATCACTCCAGAATCAGAATCAGAATCAGAAATCTTTATTGCCATTGACCAATACAATGATTGAAATAGGCATTGTCAGGTTCTTAATTATAAATGTAAAATGTAAATAACCTAGTCCAACAGTCAGGTAATTTCAATCTCAGATTCAACAAATTCTTTTAGGCTATAAAGCGGATTGCATACCAGCCATGTGTGTACCTTGGACTTAAAGCTATTAAGGCTGGTAGCATGCAGAGATTCAGGCAGCTTATTGTAAAATTTCACACAATTTAACTTAAAAGAATTACCTGTAATGGCCAGCCTGTGGTGTGGTATGTCCAAATGTCCTTTTAGCGAATTTCCCCTATATGGAAGAAGCTATTACCGTAGTCGGCATGGTAAGACCTAGGCCCGGGACCATGATAACTTTTCGTTTTGAGGTCCCCAGACCCCAAAAACACCATTCGTTCGAAACTGTATATATATATATATGTGTGTGTGTCCGTGGGTGCGATAACTCTCGTAAAAAAGGTCCGATTTTGATGAAATTTGGTACAAACGTGTAAAGCAGCATTTATGACTCAAAGTTCGAAAACCAGACTGATCAGCTTATCCGAAGGGGTATTTTGGGGGGCTTTTGTACCCCAAAAATGGGTTTTTTGAGTTTTTTACATATAATTTTTGAAAAAGTAAAATTTTATTTTTTCCATTGGAGTCAGCTTAAAAAGACGCAAAATTTGGTGTTTTAATCATTGCTCAATGTCTATTGGTTACTGAAATATTGAAAGTGCTAAACACAGTACGTTGTCCAATGCTATTCTTATGGAGGATAAGAAAAATTGTATATCTCGCTTATTTATGAACTTATCCTGACAAAACTTGGTATATTGCTTCATTTCATTGTGGTCTATTGATATTTGCACAAAAACCCATTTTTTGGCCTATAGTCCCCGTAGCACCAAACCTGCATACTCAGCCCCATGTTATTCTTATGGAGAATAAGTAACGTGTTATCTCCTTTAATTGAGAACATAAATTAACAGAACTTGGTATGTGGCTTTACCTATTTGAGTTATATTGATATTTGTATAAAAACCCAATTTTAGTGTTCCTTATTTCATGAAACCTGCATACTCAGCTGCCATGTTATTCTTATGGACAGTAATTAAAACGTCATAAATCGTTTATTTATGAATGTATAGTAATGAAACTTGGTATGTGGCTTTATGTGGTATTAAGATAAATTAATATGCATTGGAAATTCGCTGAGTACGCAGGTTTGCTGCTACGGGGGTATTTTCCTTGTATGTTGTGTGTGATAATCTTGCCTGATGTGAAATGCATGTATGTTAGTTTTGGTGTAGATTAAGACATTGTAAATGTAAAGATTGATAATGGTGCATATGTTTAGACGGACAAAAAGTGGTTTGCAGGGCTCCACAGGGCCAGCCCCAGCCATTATTCGGATTACCTTTTTCTGCAGCAAAAGAATCTCATGAACATGAGAGGAATGACCCCAAGTTAGAATTCCATATTGAATATGGGACTGAAACAGTCCATAGTAAGCAAGTTTTAAATGATCAGTACTAACAAGGGGTTTCAATTTCCAAAATAAAAAGTGACTCTTGAGAGTTTTTTACTTAAATGATTAATATGATATTTCCAGTTTAATTTATTATCAAGATGAATTCCTAAAAGTTTAACTGAATGATCCAAATGCTTTTGTGTGAGGGAGAATTCTATGTTTTGAGTCTTTGATTGGTTACATATTAATTTATTTGCAGAAAACCAGTTCAAAACAACATCCTGTGAATCACGTATTATTTGAGATAGCCTATTTTGGTCTTTATCACTTGCAAAAATTGTTGCCTGCGTAAATTACACAGTCAACAGGTACATTACGTGACAGATCATTTATTGCAACAACAAAAAGGAATGGGCCAAGGACTGACCCCTGCGGAACACCTGCTTTAATTGTTGATAGCGAAGAATTCTTGCCCCTAACACTAACAAATTGCCTCCTGTTAGTTAGATATGATTGTAGGATTTCTATTGAGCTGTTATTCAGACCATAAAACTTGAGTTTTTTTCAATAAAATATCAAAAGGTATACAGTAAAAGCTTTAGTTAAGTCAAAAAGGAGCATGGAGACAGATTCCTTGTTTTCAAAAGCTTTAATTATCGAGTCAGAAATATGTGAGATGGCCATTGTAGTTGACCTACCAGCTCTGAATCCATATTGGGAATCAGATAATAGATTATTAGAGTCAACAAAATTATTAAGTTGCTTTAATATGAGTGCTTCAAATATTTTGGAAAAGATAGGGACTATAGAGATCGGTCGGTAATTTTGACACAAGGCCTTGTCACCTTTTTTGTAAATTAGGATTATTTTTGAAATTTTCAGTTGCTCAGGAAAATAACCCTGAAAGAGGCATTTGTTAAATACATTGGCAAGTGGTGTACAAATCAGGTGTGAAATGTTTTTTATTATGAAATTTGAAAGCCAAAAGTGATCCAGGGATTTTGAATTTGACAATTTAGAAACAGTTCTGATTACCTCTTCAGGTGTAATTTTTGTCCACAGAAATTGTGTGTTGCCAATGGAGGTGTCACCCAGGAGGTCCCCAGCTCTGACGTGTGTGAGTCCAACCTTATTGGCCAGCTCCTCAACTGGATCTGTAAAATAACTATTCAGTGTATCAGGGTCCAATGTGACATCAGGTGTACGTGTGGTGGAGTTTTCTTGTGAAATTATGTCCCAGGCGGCCTTACACTTATTCTTTGACTCATTGATATATTTTTCATAAGCCTTTTTCTTAGCATAGATCAACTCCTTTCTATAGTTCTTCTTTAACCCTTTTACTGCCGACGTGCGCATTTGCGCACGTCAAGAATCGTGCAAAAAACGCCGACGTGCGCAATAAAGCACGTCTAATATTTCTAACTTATTGGCCTTAAATGTTTACCAAATGCCACGAAACTTGAGATACTCGTTGTCAAGACTATGAGGAACATAGAAAAGTACAATTTATACTCTATGACTTGTATAACCTATAAAGTTATACTCACTGATTCCCCCTACCGTCTGTGCATAGTCGACAGTAGTTACTCGGTGTAGTGAGTGTTGTCTGCTGTCCGTCTTTCAATAATTGTTGTTTATGTTCACTGGTGTTGGTTTGTTGGTTATGTTTGTGGATTTATCCATGGTTTAGTGAGTAAAGTTTTGATGTCATTACGAAAATGGACAAGCGGAGTAGATCGCCAGTAAGTGAAAATACCATCGTAAATAGGTGTTCACCCTACCTGTTTTGGTGAGCACAGGTGTTGAAAGGGTTTTTTGTGAAATTTTCTCAAATATTCTAAATATTTTGTCGTTGTTAGTTTAATTATTTTAGTATGTTTTTAGTGTTATTTTATGTTCCTTACAACATTTTTCAATTTAGAAGCCATTTAGAAGTACATGTTTTTGTAAAAAAAATATTGTCAATTGTATATGCAACTATGTTCAATTTTGAAAATATGAATAAATTTTGAAAAAAACATCAGAATTCCTGCATTTATCAAGGTAATGGCATGAAAATTTGGGTATGTGTTTACTAATGCCTGTTTTACAACATGTATAAATAAAATTGGTTGAGGTATAAGTTTTAGAGGTAATTTTTATAGTCCAAACTAAAAAAATATATATATTTTTTTATCTGTATATATGTATATATATAATTTAACTAAAAAACTATTACATACACCAAAATATATATTTTATTTGAAACAAACAACTCAATACAAATAAAACAAGACCTAACTTATAAATTTCTGATGAAAAATAAAAAAGTTACAAATTTTTTAATGTGAGCGTGAAATTTGGTCTAATTGAACCTGGCAGTCTTGGCAAGTAAATCTTAATAGTAGTCTGGCATTTTTGGCGACGTCATAAAAAAAATGGTCGGCAGTAAAAGGGTTAACACAAGATAAATGTTATAAGCAGCCTGAGCCTTCACAGAGTCTGATTTATCAAAATGTTTATACAAGGTATGATCTCTAATGTTTCAGCGACAGAAAATGGATGTCAGCAAGTCAAGACGAGATATTGAGTTACCAGTATTGATTTATTGGGTTAATAAGTTTTATTTTATATTATGTTCACTCATTTCAGATAACAATGGAGTCTAATAATCCAGAGGAAGATGCTTTCTATGCAGAAGTAGGAAATTTTTGCTTAAATAATGATAAACTGCACGATGTCCAATTCATCGTTGGCGAGCAGAAGGTAAGTTAAGTTCTTTTGTGGGTGGCTTTCATAAAAGTGAGACCATTTTCACTCTAGGCAAATTTATAAAACAATATAAACCAGGACTTTATAAAATGCCAATCGATGTTTGAAAGACAATCTTAATCTTATCTTTCTAAACCAGTATTATTTAACTTAGATAAAAACCTTTGGACCTTTTACATAAATAATAATTATATGACTATAATTTACCAGGTCACTCACTGTTCCCGAGATTAATCTCCCAGAGTTTAAATATTTTTTAATAATACTGTACTTATAAAATATTACCGGTAGGGTAGCCATATAATTTCTCTCTCAGTTAATCAGAGTTATAGTTATAATAACATGAATTAATGTAGGCCTATCAAATTAGTATGTAGCTAAAATATTTTAACCTTAGCAGTGGCCTATATTAGACTTGGGGAATGGCCAAGCAGATTTGGCGAATTTGTAAACCTTTTTTTGAAAATTCGTATAAATTTGAAATGAGAACTAAACATAGCCAACCTCATATTCGTTTTGTTCAGAAAGAACAGGGAAATCTGAAAATAGTAAAATCAAAAAGATCTAGAAAGGTAAATTTTTCAGCAAAGTAAAAAAAATAAAAAAAGTTGAAATTTTTTTTGAAATTTCAAAAGCAGCTCCGCTTAAACTTTTTCTTCAGATTTGTTATAGAAAATTCATTGTATACATTTTGTAGTAAATTCAATTCCCTACATAGAAATGTATAGGCTAATATGTTGGGGAAAAAATTTTATTTGTAACGGTAAGTATTATGGTATAAGTATATACGGAAAACCGCAAAATGTGTAAATTGTACAGTGTTAGTTAGTACTCTGAAAAGGTAATGTAAATATGTATATACTAATAATAATATATATATATATTTGTAAAGCTAATGAAGTAAGGAATGTAAAAAAGTCATAAAGTTGTTGGTAAAAAATTGTTATCACTTATGATTAGAAGATTTTTTTAAATTTTAGGGTATTCGGAAAAAGAAATTTCTAGAGTATTTAGGATATAACTTTTTTTAGAAATTTATTCCTCCAAATACTATATATACATTGTGTAGGAAATTCAATTCCCTACACATAAATGTATAACATAATGGGGAAAAAATTTGGTGTAGGTGTTATGAAAGAATATACGGAAAACTGCAAAATGTGTAAATTGTACAGTATTAGTTAGTACTATAAATAGGTAATGTAATATATGTATATACTAACAATATTATGTACATATTTGTAAAGCTAATGAAGTAAGGAATGTAAAAAACTCATAAAGTTGATGGTAAAATTTGTTATCACTTATAAGTAGAAAACTTTCTGAAATTTGTTAGTACATTAGAACTCCGATTATCCGAATTAATTGGGGATCGGGCCGATTCGGATATGCAGAAATTCGGATAATCAGGTATAGCCTACCTTGGGAATTAAGTAAAAATCATCACCATACATTTAAAAACTCAGAATTTTATTGACAAAGTTACTATAAATGTAATGAACAAGAAGTGAACGATTAAAATCTAGGATGAGACACAAAACACAACACAAACTTTATACGAACACAGCTAACCTCAGTGAAAGAACAGTAGCGACTGATGATGAGCAGCGGGAAGGGGGTATGACTCATTGTTCCCCTCGAAAATATCACGCCGTAAGGTAACAGCGCAGGGTTTTATTTTAGCGCTCACGTTGCCAGGAACGGAACGGTGCATTATGTTGTTGTTGTTGTTGTTGTTGTTATTGGCGGATTAGGAAACCCCAGCTTTGTTGCTAGTCACCTCTTCCACAAGCGGGAATATTGCGAAGGTTACCGGAAAGATAGGATATAGCAGGAAAGGAAAGGGTGGGAAGGGACGGCCAAATCGACCCCTCAGAGGGCCAATTCCCGTGCCCCTGTGACAGCTGGGATGAGGCTCTCAACAGGGACCCTCATTTTGCCCTGCAACATGTCAACTCAACTGACAGGGTATCAACAGCCAGGGACCATTCATTCTCAGGTTGGCAGGAGGGACCAAACCCGGAGACTCTGTCCCTAGCCGCTGCAAATGGAGGGACCAACGGTGAAAGGGAAGTTAGTCAAAATGGACGGCCAAAAGACTTACCATATGTAATGACAACCTCATTTGCTGTACCCAATGTCAGCCTCAAAACTGGTATAGACCAGTCTTAAGGTAGTCCTGGGACACGGTGCATTATTGCTACACGCGTTCCTGCTGTTATGTTCTTGATTTTTATATTTCTATTATTTCACTCAAAATCGATTCGGATAATTGGAGATTCGGATAATTGGGGTTCGGATGATTGGATTTCTACTGTATTCGGAAAAAAAAAAATTTACAGTATTTAGTATATAACTTTTTTTAGGCATTTTTCCCCCCTAAAACAATATAAACATGTTGTAGAATGTTCAATTACCTACAAAAAATACATAAAATTCATAGTACATTATATATTTTTATTTGTGTTATGTAATAATAAAAATAATCGCGTACTTCTGAAATGCTGTAAATCGCGGTAATTTCTAATACATATAATTAATGCCATATTATATCTATATATTATTCCTGCAGGTATTTATAAGCAATAAAATATATAAATATACATATACACAGGATAGTGGCATATTATATAAGAGATAACGTGCGATTGTTGGTCCGGTCACCATGTAGGACAAATTACAAAATTATTATTTTATATTATATTACTCAATAATAAATACACAAACACTTTTTCACACACTTCAGTAATATTTATGCATAATAAAATGCATAAAGATTACTGTTATACACACACACACACACACACACACACACTTCACTAAAAATAACACTCCGAAATAATAACGGATTTAGTAATAATTCGCGGATAACACGAGAGCGCAAACTCACCGACGACAACATGCAATGGCAACCAACGACGCACTACTAGGTATGAGAGGAGTGACGCACTTCCTTCGTCTTCGAGAGAGCAGCCGGAAATAACCCTGGGGCAAGGCTGCCAATCTCAAAAGCTATATTTCTTCCTCTTCAAAATGACATATTATATGACTAGTAATTATAACTTACACTGGATATAATTCGTATTTTCCATACCAGCTTATTACGCTGGTTGGCCATTTGTTATGGATTCCGAAAACAGCTGTGTTCATAAAATCGTAACTTTTGCCAATCAATATTTTGTTCTAAAAATCAATAACACAATGAAACTTAACTCTTTGGCTATGCAGTGGTACCACCCGCAACATCCTAAGACGAAAATTACCCGAGCAAGGTAATGCCAAACAAGTCGTGTTTTACATTTTCCGAGCGTCGACTGCGGCAAAATTTCATTGTAATTATAATCGTCGTGACATTGTTATACAACTTGTAAACGGTTCATTTATGTAATAAAATGAAAGTTAAGAATGTGATCTTTCGAATGCTATAAATATTGTTCACTTCTGAGTTGATTATTAGTGTTTTTTTACCGTTATAAAAATTTCGGCCCGTACCAGCGCATTACGCTGGTGGCCACTTTAAGGCATCACGGGAAACCAGCGTATTAAGCTGGATGGCCACTGCTAGGGTTAAATTTGTTGTTTATTTTTAATAAAATCTTATGTCTCTGGATTCTGTACACGAAAAAGCACATTTGAAAAACAATAGGCCTACCGTACCAGAGTATTTTTGATATTCAAAAATGTTTTGTGCAATAACTTATCATTGTTCTATTCCCTCGAATAATGCAGTTCAACTGCTGATGTTAAGTTAGCCGAGAATATATCATGAACCGTTTTCAAAATAACCTTATAAATGAGAAACAAATTAAAAATTACCTTTCTAAAATAAAAGTCACTCGCACTTGATTGTGATAAGCCTATTATTTTTTGTAGCACTTGAGATTAAATCAAATAATTTATCAAATATCTTGGGTAGGCCTAAGTTAGTTATAAATTTTGTAAATTAAAATGTTGAAGTTTACAAGTCTCTTACTCATCAGTCACTAACACTAAATTTTAATTGTTGTATTTAATTTTTAGAAAAATCAAAAGAATTTTTTTAGTAAAAATGTTTTTACAAAGAATAAAGACCTTTGACATCATTCCCATAGATGGTTCCTTTGATTTACTGAGCCGCAATACTTTTATTATTTAAAAAGTGTAAAAGCGCGAAAAAGATTAATTCCAGATAAGAAATTTAATGCAGAAAATATCTTTAAATACAAGTAGGCTAATCAAAATTCAGCTTTGCTGCCCTTCGAATTGTACTTCAAATGACATTCGATCTTTATTAAATACTAGGAAGGTAGGTATTTATTTAAAACAGCTTAACTTATACAATTTAAACATTTTTATGTAATTTTAGCGAATTTCCCCTATAGGGAAGAAGCTATTACCGTAGTCGGCATGGTAAGACATAGGCCCGGGACCATGATAACTTTTCGTTTTGAGGTCCCCAGACCCCAAAAACACCATTCGTTCGAAACTGTATATATATATATATATGTGTCCGTGAGCACGATAACTCTCGTAAAAACTATCCGATTTTGATGAAATTTGGTATAAACGTGTAAAGCAACATTTATGACTTTAAGTTCGAAAACCAGCCAGATCGCTCTATCCGAAGGGGTATTTTGGGGGGGTTTTGTACCCCAAAAATGGGTTTTTTGAATTTTTTACATATAATTTTGGAAAAAGTCAAATTTTGGTTTTTACCATTGGATTTGGCTTAAAAAAACACACAATTTGGTATTTTGATCATTTCTCTACGTCAATTGGTTACCGAGATATTGAAAGTGCTAAACACAGTACGTTGTCTAATGTTATTCTTATGGAGGAAAAGAAAAATTTTATATCTCGATTATTTATGAACGTATACTGACAAAACTTGGTATACGGCTTCATCTGGTTGTGGACCATTGATATTTGCTCAAAAAAACAATATTTTGCCAAAGGCTCCCGTAGCAGCAAACCTGCGTACTCAGCCCCATGTTATTCTTATGGAGAATAAGTAACGTGTTATCTCCCTTAATTATGAAAATAATATAATGAAATTTGGTATGTGGCTTTGCCTAAATGAGTTATATTGATATTTGTATAAAACCCCATTTTTGTGTTCCTTCCTTCAGCAAACCTGCATACTCAGCCGCCATGTTATTCTTATGGAGAATAATTAAAATGTCATAAATCGTTTATTTATGAATGTATATTGATGAAACTTGGTATGTGGCTTTATGTGTTATTAAGATACATATATATGCATTGGAAATTCGCTGAGTACGCAGGTTTGCTGCTACGGGGGTATTACTATTTTGTGAAAACCACCCTTGTATGACTTAAATTAAATTGTTTATATATAGGGCCTATTAGCGATAGCATAACCAAATTTGATAAGGATTGTACCGTACATGAAAGCCTAGACATTTTTATTTTATAAAATTTGAAAATGATCTCTTGTAGGCCTAATTGTCATATTGTGACACCGGCCAGAAAAACCTAGAAAACCGGGAATCACAGACTTGATTTTTGGCGGCACTCTAGTGAAGTGAGTTTGAGACCTATCGCTGGAGTGCATCATGAAGTGCAGTCGCGAATGTTGGCAGCCCCACAGTGCGGTCTCAACCATTGGCAGCACTATAGCAGGGTGTCCACTGATCAGGAAAACCATTAACCTGAACGGTTCCGTGATGGCCGTTTTGGCCCAAAATCTTTATCACTGAGTGGTTCCGCTATGATGTAATACCATGTTTTTTTTTTAATTTTAATTTTTTAAATTTTTTTAATTTTTTGTTGTAATTGTTTTAACTTTAAGCTTATATCCATGAATGTCTTTTTTGGGTAAAATATTGGCATTGTGGTCCATTTTTGGAAAACGGGTAAATATATAAATTATTCAAGAAAAAAGTGTTTTGCAAAAAATCATAAAAATTTTGTTTTTGTAGATAAACTAAAAAACTAAAAGGTTTTATGTAAGGAAATAGTTTTTGCACTTTACTAGGCAACTGATTAGACATTTAATTTATTTTTTTTATTTTAGCGAATTTCCCCTATAGGGAAGAAGCTATTACCGTAGTCGGCATGGTAAGACCTAGGCCCGGGACCATGATAACTTTTCGTTTTGAGGTCCCCAGACCCCAAAAATACCATTCGTTCGAAACTGTATATATATATATATATATATATATGTGTGTGTGTCCGTGAGCACGATAACTCTCGTAAAAATTACCCGATTTTGATGAAATTTGGTATAAACGTGTAAAGCAACATTTATGACTTTAAGTTTGAAAACCAGCCAGATCGCTCTATCCGAAGGGGTATTTTGGGGGGGTTTTGTACCCCAAAAATGGGTTTTTTGAATTTTTTACATATAATTTTGGAAATAGTCAGATTTTATTTTTTCCCATTGGATTCAGCTTAAAAAAAACACACAATTTGCTATTTTGATCATTTCTCTACGTCAATTGGTTACCGAGATATTGAAAGTGCTAAACACAGTACGTTGTCTAATGTTATTCTTATGGAGGAAAATTAAAATTTTATATCTCGCTTATTTATGAACATATACTGACGAAACGTGGTATACGGCTTTATCTGGTTGTGGACCATTGATATTTCCTCAAAAAAACAATTTTTTGACAAAGGCTCCCATAGCAGCAAACCTGCGTACTCAGCCCCATGTTATCCTTATGGAGAATAAGTAACGTGTTATCTCCCTTAATTATGAAAATAAATTAATGAAATTTGGTAAGTGACTTCACCTAGTTGAGTTATATTGATATAAGCATAAAACCCTATTTTTTGTGTTCCTTGCTTCAGCAAACCTGCATACTCAGCCGCCATGTTATTCTTATAGAGAATAATTAAAATGTCATAAATTGTTTATTTATGAATGTATATTGATGAAACTTGGTATGTAGCTTTATGTGGCATTAAGATAAATATATATGCATTGGAAATTCGCTAAGTATGCAGGTTTGCTGCTACGGGGGTATTTACTATATTTTTTAGCGAATTTCCCCTATAGGGAAGAAGCTATTACCGTAGTCGGCATGGTAAGACCTAGGCCCGGGACCATGATAACTTTTCGTTTTGAGGTCCCCAGACCCCAAAAACACCATTCGTTCGAAACTGTAAATATATATATATATATATATATATATATATATATGTGTGTCCGTGAGCACGATAACTCTCGTGAAAATTATCCGATTTTGATGAAATTTGGTATAAACGTGTAAAGCAACATTTATGACTTTAAGTTCGAAAACCAGCCAGATCGCTTTATCCGAAGGGGTATTTTGGGGGGGTTTTGTACCCCAAAAATGTTTTTTTTTAATTTTTTACATATAATTTTTGAAATAGTCAAATTTTAGTTTTTACCATTGGATTCAGCTTAAAAAAACACACAATTTGGTATTTTGATCATTTCTCTATGTCAATTGGTTACCGAGATATTGAAAGTGCTAAACACAGTACGTTGTCTAATGTTATTCTTATGGAGGAAAAGAAAAATTTTACATCTCGCTTATTTATGAACGTATACTGACGAAACTTGGTATACGGCTTCATCTGGTTGTGGACCACTGATATTTGCTCAAAAAAACCATTTTTTGCCAAAGGCTCCCGTAGCAGCAAACCTGCGTACTCAGCCCCATGTTATTCTTATGGAGAATAAATAACGTGTTATCTCCCTTAATTATGAAAATAAATTAATGAAATTTGGTATGTGGCTTTACCTAAATGAGTTGTATTGATATTTGTATAAAACCCCATTTTTTGTTTTCCTTCCTTCAGCAAACCTGCATACTCAGCCGCCATGTTATTCTTATGGAGAATAATTAAAATGTCATAAATCGTTTATTTATGAATGTATATTGATGAAAATTGGTATGTGGCTTTATGTGGTATTAAGATATGTATATATTCATTGGATATTCGCTGAGTATGCAGGTTTGCTGCTACGGGGGTATTTATTTTATAACAAAATATTTTAAATATGATTTTTTATTTTAGCGAATTTCCCCTATAGGGAAGAAGCTATTACCGTAGGTCTCATGGTAAGACTTAAGCCCGAGACCATGATAACTTTTTGTTTTGAGGTCCCCAGATGCCAAAAACACTATTCGTTCAAATTTATATATATGTATATATATATATATATTAGCGAATTTCCCCTATAGGGAAGAAGCTATTACCGTAGTCGGCATGGTAAGACCTAGGCCCGGGACCATGATAACTTTTCGTTTTGAGGTCCCCAGACCCCAAAAACATCATTCGTTCGAAACTGTATATATATATATATATATATATATATATATATATATATCTATATATATATATATATATGTGTCCGTGAGCACGATAACTCTCGTAAAAATTATCCGATTTTGATGTAATTTGGTATAAACGTGTAAAGCAACATTTATGACTTTAAGTTCGAAAACCAGCCAGATCGCTGTATTCGAAGGGGTATTTTGGGGGGGTTTTGTACCCCAAAAATGGGTTTTTTGAACTTTGTACATATAATTTTGAAAATAATCAAATTTTAGTTTTTTCCATTGGATTCAGCTTAAAAAAACACACAATTTGGTATTTTGATCATTTCTCTACGTCAATTGGTTACCGAGATATTGAAAGTGCTAAACACAGTACGTTGTCTAATGTTATTCTTATGGAGGAAAAGAAAAATTTTATATCTCGCTTATTTATGAACGTATACTGATAAAACTTGGTATACGGCTTCATCTGGTTGTGGACCATTGATATTTGCTCAAAAAAACAATTTGTTGCCAAAGACTCCCGTAGCAGCAAACCTGCGTACTCCGCCCCATGTTATTCTTATGGAGAATAAGTAACGTGTTATCTCCCTTAATTATGAAAATAAATTAATGATATTTGGTATGTGGCTTTACCTACATGAGTTATATTGATATTTGTATAAAAACCCATTTTTTGTGATCCTTGCTTCAGCACACCTGCATACTCAGCTGCCATGTTATTCTTATGGAGAATAATTAAAATGTCATAAATTGTTTATTTATGAATGTATATTGATGAAACTTGGTATGTGGCTTTATGTGGTATTAAGATAAATATATATGCATTGGAAATTCGCTGAGTACGCAGGTTTGCTGCTACGGGGGTATATATATATATATATTATTAGATTGAAAACAAAATTTATATATATATATGTGTCCGTTAACACGATAACTTTAGTAAAAAACGTCCGATTTTGATGAAATTTGGCTCAAATGTGTAAAATGACATTCATGACTTTAAGTTCGAAAACCAGAAATATTGGACCATAGGAAGGGGGGTTTATGGGGGTATTAAATTTTCAAAAAATCAGTTTTTTGCATTTTTCACCCTACAATTTTTAAAAAACTTAATTTTGGTTTTGACCATATTATAGAGCTTAGAAAAACAAATAATTTAGTATCTTTAATTATTAACCTAGGTTAAGTGGTTGCGGAGAAAATCCAAAAAAACCTGCTCATAAAATCTCCCATGTTAATCTTATGGGAAAAAGGTTTTTGGCTTTTCCTCAGTTTATTTTAATGTAAACTTCACATTTGCTTTTACCAATCTGTTCAGTTCCACAAATCAATCATTTTGGTGTTTAAATTGTGATTCTACGCCCAACCGTTGCAGAGATATTCAAAGTGCTAAACAAAGTACGTTGTCCAATGTTATCCTTATGGAGAATAAAAAATTTGATATCTCGATTATTTATGAATGTATGTTGATGAAACTTGGTATGTGGCTTCACGTAGTACTGGTATATTGATATTTGCACAAAAAATCAATTTTTTGTTGATTATTCCCGTAGCAGCAAACCTGCGTACTCAGCCCCCATGTTATTCTTATGGAGAATAAGTAAAATGTAATGACCCCCTTAATTATGAACATAAATTAATAAAACTTAGTATGTAGCTTCACTTGGTTGAGTTATATTTAATAATTATATAAAAACCCATTTTTCTGTTCCTTGTTGCAGCAAACCTGCTTTCTCAGCCCCCATATTATTCTTATGGAGAATAACTAGAATGTTATATAGCACTTATTTATGATTGAATATTGATGAAACTTAGTATGTGGCTTCGCCTAGTTAAATTTTATTTATATTTGCATAAAAACCAATTGTTTCTGTTCCTTGTTTCAGCAAACCTACGTACTCATTACCAATGTTATTCTTATAGACAATAATTAAAATCGCTTATATGTGAATATATTTTTATAAAACTTGGTTTGCGGCTTTATGTGTGCATTGGAAATTCGCTGAGTACGCAGGTTTGCTGCGACGGGGGTATTTTGTTTTCTATTAACATACTAAAAAGAAAATGTATTCAGCTTCAAGACACACTATGTTTGTCCAATTAGCAGCAAAAGTAAATTTTGTTTCAGTTTATTTACTAAAACACTGCAAAATATTGAAATTTAATTGAAGTTCTGGGGCCATGCAGACATTAAATAACTAAGTATCCAGTGGGTTAATGATGTAATTTGTCTGTAAATTTTGAGGTGGCCATGAAATGTTCATAATTATTCAATAATGTCTGTAAATTATCGGCAGAGTTAACTCTGCAGTGGTCGCGCCTTTCAGATTACGTGGTTGGTCGCGTGGAGCACTTTTGTGCTCCATAGCCTAATTTTAATATTTGAACAATTATATGTTTAGTAATGTATTACATGACATATAGTGAGTATAATACAAAGTATAACACACATTTTAGTAAAAAGATTTTATTAACGGAAGAAAAACACATATATTCACATGACGTTTTGTAATTTAAACAAAACTTGTATTAAAAAAAACTTAAATAACCTACTATTATTTTTAATTAACAATCCAAATTGCTTTGTCTCAGGTAGTACCTGTAACTGTTTGTCATAATGAATTGGTTATCATGTGATTTTGCCAAGTCTTTCATTCAAAACAACTTTCACACACACATTTTTGATGGTCTGCACATACCCAGTTGTGGCATTTTTCGCAAGTCTTTCTTGTAATTTTGTTTCTGGCTCTCCCACACAGAAAATACCTTTCTGTTACTGTATTTCTTTGTCGTGGTGGTAGAGGTTCTTCTCCCTTGCCGAGCAAACGCTTTCCTCTGTGTTTTATTTCATTAGGGATATTC
Source organism: Allygus modestus (assembly GCA_963675035.1). Taxonomy (NCBI): domain Eukaryota; kingdom Metazoa; phylum Arthropoda; class Insecta; order Hemiptera; family Cicadellidae; genus Allygus; species Allygus modestus. The sequence continues at coordinate 92,022,110 of OY776116.1, forward strand.
TCCATTGCTATCCGTTGTTGTATTGCCGGTTTCATCAGGTCAAGAGATAAGGTCTGTAAAAAATTTTTTCTGACTACATCTGAGTAGTTTCTGTTTGCTCTATAGTTATTCAGAGCATTTACTCCAGCCACGTTCATTATATGAAAGAATAATGTCAATGGCCATCTACGGGAGTTTCTTGCTACATCGTACTGTCGACACATCTTGTCCAAAATGTCTACACCATGCTTCGAGTGATTGTATATGGTGATTATGGCTGGTTTTCTTTGATCACCAGTATCAGCATCTATTTCAGCTGAGTAATGCTTGGTTGATAGTAGGTATATTGCCTTGTTTCTATCTGGGACGTAAGACACAAGAGTACAGTTTTTCTGATAACCAAACACACTTGATTTCGGTTCTCTTTCATCATCAACGAGGAAGCAAGCAGATATTTCAGGCCTGTCTTTCCTCATTGTTCCAACCAAAGTAAGTTGTTTCTCGTTCAACAGTGCCTGATAAATTGAAAGAGAGACAAAAAAGTTGTCAGCTGTTATGTTTCTGTGTGAACCGGATACTGGTTCAACAATACGAAGCACAAGGTCTTTCGTTTTATTGCTAACGTTGTACGGACCTTCAGGCTGTTTACCCACATAAACTTCTAAGTTTGTAGCATAAAAGTTAGAAGCAGATACAAGGGCATAAACTTTTATGCCAAATTTTGCCTGCTTATTAGGCATATATATTCGGAAAGGGCATTTACCACGGAAAGCTATAAGCTGCTCATCTATTGTCAAATAGTCAGTAGGCCTGAATGACTTCTTAGAGTTTGAGACAAATTTTTCAAATATTTGCCTCATAGGAGCCAACTTGTCTAATGATCGACGTACATCTCTGTCACGAATGTTATCAAATCGCAGGCATCATAATACAAATACAAATCTAAATCTATGTTCACTCATAGTGACATAAACTGCGTCACACCCTGTTCCCATACTATTGTCCCATAAACTGCGTCACACCCTGTTCCCATACTATTGTCCCATAGACCAAAAATATTTCGTCTACCAGATCTTAGCACCCCAATCAGGTATAAAGTTCCCAACAATGATCTGATTTCCAGTTCATCTGTCAGTTTTGCATCTCTTTCTCCTTGGAAATTTGGTTTTATCTTATCAATGTATATATTAGTGGAGTTGACAATATGTTAAATCATTTCATTGTCAAACATACAAGCAAACGCCTCAAGTGGAGTACGAGCATTTTTAGCATCGCCCTGGGGGCCAGGTGCATGAAAAGGAGGAATTATTTATTAGTAGGGTTCTAGAATTACGTGGAAACTGAGGATTCACATACCAGCGTGTTGGCTCCTTATTTTTACCTTTCTCTCTACCTATATAAAACTCACGAAGATCAAGAGGTAGTTGAGGTCCTGCAGTAGGTCCAACTTCAGCTCGAATATCTTCCTCTACAGTTTGCGAGGGGTCTGATGCACCTCCTGTCCCTTCGTTTTGTTGTTCTTCATCAACATCCATTTCGTAAGTAGCTTCATTGTCAATCTCGATGTTCTCCTCTACTTCATCTGGGTCTGCTACCCCAACAACACTTTCACAGTCACTTTCTGTTTCATTCAACCACTTACGTAATTGTTCACGGTCTCGTTCCGACATTTAAAAAAAACTATTACTATACCCCAAACACTATACATATACAATAATAGCATTTATATCAAAATTTAAAATTGAACAAGTAAAAAAATGCAGTCCGTATTTGGTCACGTGGAGCACAATCGTGCTCCAACTAAATAAACTTAAGCTCAGTGACGCACTGTTGACAGTAGTAAAGCTGCGACAGCACTGGTGTCTTCTATTGTGTAGGGGAGGAAGGTAGATGGCCGCTCAAGGTCAAGCGTGCTACCATCTGCTAGTGGCAACAAAAAATAAATCCCTGGAGCACCATAGTGCTCCGCGCGACCAATGCAGTGTTAAGGGTGTTTGGTCAAAAAATTAATTTGTAATATATTATTTTTTTCACATCAGGATAAAAATTAGGAAACAAAATGGATATATATTAAATAATTCGCATTACTATTAAGTGAGTTATGGGTCTTAAAAGTAGAGATTTTGACAAATGTTGGGAGAAGGTCAGTAAGAAAACCGTTGGTCCGATTCCAATAAAAATTTGCAGCTGTGTTGGATAAATTCAGGTTATTATAACTAATATAATTTCAATTCAAAATATAAAAAATCAGAAATATATTTTTACTTTAATACTCTATTAAAAATATATTAATACAATTTTGTGGTATAAATAATAGATTAAGTTGTGCGGGTCAGTATGCTATAAATGTTAGAATTTGTTTGAAGTTTATATCTTTTTTCGTTTGGTCTATGACCTGCTCCTTTTGTTCTTGGAAATTGCCTTCCGGGGCAGAGTAGGCCAGCCGCACTACACCTCACTAACACAAACTCACACGCACAGCGCCACCACGCGCGCACCCCACGCACGAGCGCGTAGTCCAAGGTCGCGCCGCCCCCTACACTCCCTCCAGCCACACCCTCCACGAATCCCGCCACTCGCTCAACACGAGTACCGCGTGTCCGCGTTTTTCAGTTTTCAGAGTATTATGGTATTACTGCAACCGTAGAAATTAATACCTTGTAAGAAATATAGGCATACAAGAAATAGAAAAGCAATTGTGAGTAAAACATTGTTGTGTGAAACAAGTTATAGGCTAAGGTCTACCTGTCATGTAACTGAAGATCCAGCTTCTTCTGAAGATGTATTTAACTAAGTGATAGGAAAGTGTAAATTTACGATTTAATTCAAATTTCGTGGAGACATTCTTTTCTATAATCAGTTGGACAAGTTAATTTTGCAAAGCAATCAGAAAGACCCTAACTTCCATTTTTGGAGGATATAAAAATTACAAATGTTGTTTTTTTAGCTCCCAAAAACGGTTAAAAGAAATCGGGATGTAAAATTAATGAATATTACATTATATGACAAAAAGCCAGAAAATGTAGGCCTAAACCCACTCCCATAATTTTAGCACAAATATTTATTTATTAGAAAGCATTCATTTAGATTCATTACATTCATTAGATTCATTTGTTGGTGTATCTGTATCATCCCCAGCAACATGGCGCCTAGGCCGACTGGACCTTCTCCCAACCTTATAATGCGCACAATTGTATTCCTAGCATTGCAGGTAAATCAAACCAGGAACATCAGAACAGACAAAAAATCAATGTTTGCAGATTTCAATAAAATTTGAATAAATGTATGTTTTTACACTGTTTTTGAGTTTTTAAAGTTTTGTATGTGGAAATTCACTTCCCTCACGTCAGCGTGCTGCGTGCGAACTCGTTTTGTATTGCTATAAGTAGGCCTAAGCATTTCCAACTCCATCTCAATTTAGTTTGGAGTAAACAAAGATAACATATGAGGATTTTTCACTGAAAATGTACTATATTCAAATCTATTAATCAACCAAATTAATAACAGAGAAGACTTGAACAGACATAAATGCTTTAACTACTGATATTGAAACATATATCCTGAAGCCTTACTGATAACTTTTTAATATTTTTTTATAAATAAATAAAGAGAACCATACAATCCATTTATTTTCCAAGCATTGTATATTTTTTATTTGAGTATATATGTTTTTAAATCAGTAAATAGTAAAAATAGGCGCTCATTGGTGATAGAACGGGGTCGAATCGCCGATTGTATTCGTAAAATATACGTTCCGGTAGTCGTTCGGGCCTATAAAACGGGATTGGGCTTCATTTTTTGCTAGGAAAATGTGGTCCGATTGTCAATTGTTACGATTAATCACGGTTAGATTGTGAATGTTGGCATATATTGAGGCTCTGTCATAATTTTCTGTTAATAAACACCACGTTGTGGCCGTCGATTTTGGACTTTAGAATGCGAGGAACGGTTGTTTTCGGCAAATATAATGCTGTGAAACTGCCTATTTTGTTTTGCTATTTCCGTGGATAATATGCTGTTCGCTTGCCGCTTCAGGCATATATAGCATTTTATTTATTCTCCAGAACAATAACATTGAAAGCTGATTACGCAGGTTTGCTGCAACAAGGAACACAAAAAAATTGTGTTTTTATGCAATTGTCAATACAACTTAACCAGTCGAAGCTGCATACCAAGTTTTATTCATTTATGTTCATAATTAAGGGAGACATTACATTTTACTTATGTGCACGTGTTTATATAAAAACGTGGTCTGCTATACCAAAAAATTCAGTCATTTTGGTGTTTTTTAACACCATGTTAAGGCAAAATTTATGTTTTTACCGATAAAACACGGCCTAAAATGCGTTTCGGACGTCGGTTTTGGTATATAAAACACGACCCGGCTTTATATATTACCGAGAAAATGCGGTCCGATTGCCGTTTTTGAGCGATTAAGTACATTTCCGGCATAAAATATGGTTTGTACTCAATTTCTGGCCAATAACAAAATTTGTGGTCGTATTTATGACTCATGTATATAGTCAATGGTAATATGCTGTAAAATGATCGCAAAAAATTACCGATTTTGGCTGATAACTACACATGCCCGGTCGGTAAATGTCTCTAAAAACCCAGTTTGACCGTTTTCAGGCTAAAATGTAGCTCGATTGACGTTTTAGACGGCAAAATGAGAATATATTGCTATTTTAGGCCGATAAAATTTGTTTCGATCCTAGTTTTGGTAAAATCTTCAACTTCGAAAATTACATACTTTGGTACTTCCACTGGCGTGTTAGCCTTTAAGACGGCCACACACTACCGGACTTTTTCCCGAACAAAACATTGGACCAAGCAGGATTTGGGGTCGAAAGGAGAAAATCCTGTAGTTAGTGGGGCCTCCGAACCAGACATCGAACAAGACTTCGGACCAGACATCAGACCGAGCGCTCTCGAGGCGGTTTTTTGAGGAAAGATCAAAGAAAGATCGGTCCGATGTCTTGATCTGGTTCTGGTTCGGGGTTCGGTAGTGTGTGGTAGCTCCATACGCTGCTCCGAGCGCCGTCACGAGCTCCGCCGCTAGCGATACGACGACGGTGAGGGTTGCGGTCTTGACTGTTGTCATTTTAGTTTCCAGTTCACTAGTTTATGTAAAGTAGTCTGCACGATGGAGTGGTCTGAGGAAAAAACTTTGATGTTTATTTCCGAGTACAACAACAGGCCAGTTTTGTGAGACTTGACCCATCCTTCACTACCACAAAGTGAAGAGGAATGGCGCTTGGAGAGAAGTGGGTGAAATCATGGGGAGGTGGGTAAAGTGGGTGAAATCAACAGACAAGTACACTGCCGAATTGCACAACGGCAACTAAAGTCGTCCCCACCGTTTTTACCTCGCTCGGTGGTTTTCGCGCTCAATATTTCCGATCCGATGTCTTGTTCGGGGTCTTGATCGGGGAGAAGTTCGGAGTGAATTTAGCTACTTTCGTGCCTTGCTCCCTGCTCGATCCAATTTCTTATTCGGGCAAAGGTCCGGTAGTGTGTGGCCGCCTTTAAATTACGGTTTGGGTATAAACTATTGCGGGTTTCCTTGGCCGATAAACAACGTTTAGGCCTACTTGTCGTTTTCGGTTTAAAAGTTACGGCAACCATGAATTGCGGTCAAATTGCAATTTTTTATCCGGTCAAATTGCTGATTTTGTCCATGAATTCAAGACAGTCGTCTTTTTAGGCCGATAACACACATATTGGTCAATAAACCGCGTTCGGCTATTCTTTACGGCCGATCAAATTGTTATTGATATGGAATTTTTATCAAATTTCCGGGGGAGGACTCCCAGACCCCCCACCCCTGAGGGGTATTCTATACACCCCCTCCCCAAAAAAACCCCGGGCATTTCCCCCCACCCAATGTGACTCCCTGGATCCGCCCCTGATCGTGCCTGAATTTTACTTTGTAACAGTAAGTAACAAATTATTCTTTAGCTTTAACAACAAACGGATTATAAATTAAAACAATAGCGAAAACTTACATATAACAAAGGTTAGGATGTTCGTGATTGGAGTAAAATATCCCACAATTGTATAATTATGGAAAAATTGTTATGGCATAGTTCGGGGACACCCTGAACATTTATTTAATACAGTATTTTAAGAAATTAATAAGATCAATATATTATCATTAAATATATTTGTTAAATTGTAATTCTTAAAATTAAGAAACATTTTAATTTATAATTAATGTTTATATAATAATAATGTTATTAGTGAATTTCCTATGGAAAGTGAACTATTAGCATGACCTGCACGGCGAAACTTAAGCCCGGGACCACCATAGAAGTTCCTAACGTGACCCCCTGAACAAGTTTTGGGGGGTCGTTCAAAATTTGATATATATATATATATGGACATATAGATATATATGTGTGTATGCACTCTAGCGGTCGCATTTTTTGTCCGATTTTCTTCAAATTTGGTAGGGACGTTCCTTTCTATAATCAGTTGGACAAGTTCGTTAGGCAAAACAATCTGAAAACTCTAAACCCTTTTTTGGGAATTAATCTTTCAAATTTTGAGTTTTTGGGCCCAAAAAGGGTTAGAAAAGCCCCCGATGTAAAATTAATGTATGTAATAAGATGTATATTAGTGATGCAAATGTTTTAAGCCCTCTCTCGTCATTATAGCACCATTATTTACAGAGTTATTAAGGAAAATGTGTATCGACTAAACACAGTACTTTGTCTTATGGGGGTTTTACATTAGAAAAACCTGTTATTCATTTTTTGGCTTACTTTTATCGTCCCCAGCCACCTCACGCCTACTTTCAAGCCTGACTGGACCCTCTCCTAACCTTGTAATGCCAAAATTGTATTCCCAGCATTGCAGGTAAATGAAACCAGGAGTATCAGAACAGCCAAAAAATCAATGTTTTCAGATTTCAATACAAATTGGAATAACTGTTTGTATTTACACTGATTTTGAGTTTTAAAAGTTTTTTATGTGGAAATTCACTTCCCTCACGTCAGCGTGCTGCGTGCGAACTCGTTTGTTTTTAATACAGTAAAGCTATCCTAGCTTATTTGGGCCTAGATAATTCTAACCTCTAAAATTAAAATTCAATTTTTTGGATAGTTCGAATTTTATTGCCGCGGTCCCTTGAGATTCGAACTATCCGAGTTCCACTGTATTTAAATTTGCTCACAACTATGTCAAACATGTTAATGATAAAATCTGTATAGGCTACAAGAAATGTACTCATCAAAACTATAAAGTGAACGCTCAAAATAAACATATATTTAAGATGAGTTGTCCGCGACATTTAAAGGCACACCAGTGGAAGATAGTAAGCAACCCAACCCTAGCTAGTCAACCAGTCGAGCCGCGGGCCGTGCGCCCCGGACCGACGAAGAATGAATAGACGGAAAGACAGTGCTGCGTGCTGCGTGGGGGGAGGGGGAGAAATGGGGAGAACGCGCTCCTCTCTCCCCCCAGCCAGATCACACACTCACAGCACTGCCCGAGTTGTCTTCCTAGCGGCGCGCGGTGGCGACTTGTAGAACTACTGCTCCTCACCGCCAGACTAGCCTAGCGGCCAAACACCCTTAATAAGGAGGGTTATAAAAATAGCAAAACTATAGGGATTCATGCTTATTTCTGTTTTTATTCCAACAATTTTTCAAATTTTGTTCAATACGTGAACAATGTGCACGTATTATTGTACGTGTTAATATTTCCAAGTATTACACTGTAATTTACTTCAAACACGTTCGAGTTGAGTTTCATCTGCTATTCACCTTGTAAAGCAAGTTCAGGTATTATATATTATTGTTATTAGTATATGATTGTTATAATTATTGTTGATATGAAACTCAGTTTATAGTATGTTAGTCTTTATGTTATTTGGGGTCGTTGGAAAAAATGTTAAAAATTGGTTTGGAAGAGCATTGGTAGTGGTTAATGGCGGTCGCTTCATAGTTTGAGGTTTGTTCCCAGCAAAAATCTTGAAAATGTTTGGATAGTTTATAACTGGATCCAGCTGTCATAATAATGCTTTCTAAGAAAGGTTTTACTTTAGATAGTATCAAGTACCAGTTTACAGTACTATTATTTTAACCCTAGAACTGGCGCATGTTATTCCCCATGGTGGCGGCTTTTCTTTTATACTTTTGAAAAGTGTTACTTTATATTACGTAAAATATATGGGTAATTACATGCCATACTCATATAAAATTGATCACAATGATGTTACCTTTCAAGTTAAAAGTTAATACTTTTGCTGAAAGTTGCAATATAAATGAACGGTATCAGGAAACTGACACATACTTTCTCCCTTTTAGCCAAACTTTAATGACAAAAATATTTGTTATTTAGGCTACTAAATATAGAATATGAAGTATAGATAAATGTACAGACAATTGTCTAAAATAGTTGTTTTCAGAAATATCCACCCAAATCCCTTTTTGGGAGGCCCTATAGAGTCCATTGCTACACACAGTGGTTTTGAGAGGAGAAATGCTCCTTTGCCCCCCCCCACCCAGGGTTAAATAGCAACATATTTCGAACATCCTCTGTTGGTCAATGCTAACTTGACCTGCATATCAAATTTTAATGATATTTATCAGTAAATAAGAGAGAAATAGTTATTTTTGTATTCACCATAAGAATAACATTGGACAACGTACTGCGTTTACCGCTAAATGAAAATTTCAATTTTCTCGTCAACTAGCAATCTTAGAATAGTAATTTAAAATACTAATTAATTTAGTTTTTTGAGCTCCTTTTAATGGTGAATATTAATCAAAATCGTTAGAGCCGTTTTTGAGAAATTTGGATTTTACATTATTTTGGCGATTTTTGGGGGATAATTACCCTTAAAAATCAAAAATTCAAAAAAATGAAAATGCCTGGAGATATTGAGGATTAGTACCTACATACCAAATTTCATAAAAATCGGTCCATATGTTAGGGCTCTAGCTCTGTACACATCCACACAGACACACAGACAGACAGACACACAGACAGACACAGACACGGACACACAGACACAGACACGGACACACAGACAGAGACAGACACACAGACAAACACACATACAGACACACAGACAGACACAGAGGCACAGACAGACAGACACAGACAGACAGACAGACAGGCACAGACGGACAGACACAGACAGACAGACACACAGACAGACACAGACACACAGACAGACAAAGACAGACACACAGACAAACAGACAGACACAGACAGACAGACAGACACAGACAGACAGACAGACAGACAGCACGTAAAAACCACTTTTTTGGGTTCAGGGAGCACCAAAACGAATATTTCCAGTAACAACTCAAATTTGAAAATTTTTACGAAAACAATACTTTCTCCATATACTATGTATAGGGGGAGAAAGTAAAAATGTTATATAAACAAATCTAAAACAGCCATTTTTTTGTATCTTTTGTTGTATTTTTTACTAGGGCCTAAGTTATACCTAAGTTAGTGCCGGTAATAGAAAATGACTTATAAAGTTATTGACTTAAGTCTTACTATAATAACTCTACAGAATTTTTTACTCAGTTTCGCAAGTCTGCTGATTACAATAATTTAAGTCTTCAATCTAAAAATGGGTTTAACTTACTTAAATATCAACAATCATAAGTTCCATGAATATGGTAGACTATCAAATTAAAGCTCTAAAATCTCTTAGTTCACTATGGTAAGTTATCAATATTAACTTAAGTGATTATACTAAATTTTTGCTGGACGTAGAAAAGACTATGCTATACCACCACAGACACATCATACTGAAACGTAACTTAGCTTGAACTAAGTTATGTTGCACCGTTATAGGGTTAAGGCTGCCTGCAGATACTAGAACTGGATCATAATTTGCCCACAATTTTTTTCTCAATTTGCCCTAATTTTTAATGCACCTTTAAGTTAAAATGACACTTTCACATCCAATGGTAATCCTAGGCCAAATCGATGGCAAAACAGTTATCAACACCTTTGAAATATTGGATTGTATGAGACAGTGAGACCTAGCCAAATACCTAATTTTACATCCATGTTGGCTTAACTGTGTCGAAGCCAATATTGACCGAGGTAGTCCTAGGCCTGAACACGCCAAATTTCAATAAGCTATTGGTAAATCAATTCACCTGTTTAGGCATTATACCAACATAGTTTGTAGGGTTTTGATTACAACATTTTTCATCATTTGTTACCCAGCAGTAAGCTTATTTTAGTTGAAAGAAGCGAGGTGTCATCAAGTATTATAGGTTAGGTCTAACTAAAAAAACCTTGTCAAAATAATGCTGTATTATTTTACGTTAAAATATGTTTTGATTTTACCTATCCTGTTACACTTCCTTTACTACGCAGTGTGATGCGAAGACTAGATGAACTTATTAACTTTTGTCTCTTTTACTTTACCAAACAATAATAAACAAGACAACCCCTCCAAGATCGAAATGAGAGAAAAACAATGTGCACCGTGCCAGCCAAGGAGAAGGAATAACCTTACCAATTGCAAACATATATTTAATTGTAATTGTAAGGTTAATTTGTAATACCTATTTTGTGAACTATAATTAAGTTTTTAAATCCTAATTGTAAGTAAATAGTTATCTGTTAAATTGTAAACTGATTTTCGGAACATGCAAAATGCTTGATTTGACTTTCTGTACCAACTTGAATTATGTCAATGGATGTTTAAATTATTTAGATAAGAAACCTTACTTATTCGTGAGTGAGTGTGATAATAAATTAAACTATAATTACTTAAATTTACATTTAAGCCATATTATTAATAACTAAACATTTTAAAACTTTGTATTTTTTTATGAATATGCGTTAATACTGTGCTGATAAAAAATTGTATGTAAATTTTACTTCAAATGATGTAAAACTTTTGATGTGTTCGGCAGTTTAAAAATAATTATTGTTAAATAAAACTGATTGAATCAAAAATAATTATATTCATAACATACAGTTTTGGTATTATAATATTTTTGTATCAAAGGATATATATATCAAAATTTTTCATCAGTTTGACGTCAATATTTCATACAATATTTTATTTGACATCAATTTGACGTCTTTGATCACTTTTTTACGTCAAATTGACATCCTGTGCTATATGGGTTGTTAAAGAATTGCCTGCATCATTGATGTAGCACAAAAACAGTAGAGGACCCAGGATTGATCCCTGAGGGACACCGCATTTTATATATTCTTTTTCTAAGGAAAACTTTAGAATTCTATTGTCTTGGGTTTGTTGGGTTATTTCCACAAGCTGACAACGACCATTAAGATATGATTGAAACCATTTTATAGAATTTTTTGATATCCCAACATTTGTAGTTTATTTATTAATTGATCGTGGTTCATACTGTCTGTCAAATGCTTTTGACAGGTCCATGAAAATTCCGGTTCTTAATTTCCCTTTGTCTACCGACTCAATTGTAGACTCAATAAAGGATACTGCAGTAGTGATCATAGATTTTCCAGGTCTGAAGCCATGCTGATAATCGTTTGACAATTTAAAGTTCTCTAAATATTTTAACAGTTGATTATTAACTATTTTCTCATAAATATTTGATACCGGGAGAAGAGATACCGGCCTATAGTTTGAAACAGTTTCTATGTTATCTTTTTAGCGAATTTCCCCTATAGGGAAGAAGCTATTACCGTAGGTCTCATGGTAAGACTTAAGCCCGAGACCATGATAACTTTTTGTTTTAAGGTCCCCAGATGCAAAAACACCATTCGTTCAAATTTGTATATATGTATATATATATATTTATATATAAGCACGATAACTCTCGTAAAAAAAGTCCGATCTTAATAAAATTTGGTACAAATATGTAAAGTGCCATTTATTTGAACGAGTTCGAAAACCAGACAAATCGCACCATCCGAGTGGGGGTTTTTGGGGGGTTTTGTACCCGAAAAATGTTTTTTTTGGGGTTTTCACATGTAATTTTTATTTAAATCAGATTTTAATTTATACCATTGAATTTAGCTTTAAAAAACAAACAATTTGGTATTTTGATCATTGCTCTACGTCAATTGGTTACTGAGATATTACAAGTGCTAAACACAGTACGTTGTCCAATGTTATTCTTATGGAGAAAAAGGCAAATTTTATATCTCGGTTATTTATGAACATAAACTGACGAAACTTGGTATATCGCTTCATCTGGTTGTGGTTTGTTGATGTTTGAACAAAAACCCAATTTTTCGCCTATGGTCCCTGAAGCAGCAAACCTAGGTACTCGGTCCCATGTTATTCTTATGGAGAATAATAAAAATGTTATATATCGCTTATTTATGAATGTAAATGGATGAAACTTGGTATGTGACTTGACTTAGATGGGTTCTATTGATATTTGTGTAAAAATACATTATTTTTTGTTCCTTTTTGCAGCAAACCTGCGTACTCATCCCCAATGTTATTCTTATAGCGAATAATGAATATTTTAAATATCGCTTATTTATGAATATATTTCTAATGAATTCTGGTAAGAGGCTTAATGTAATATTAAGACGTATATATTCACTGGAATTTCGCTGAATACGCAGGTTTGCTGCAACGGGGGTATTTATGAATTGGTATGACTTTTGAAATTTTTAAATGATTAGGGAACAATCCAGAAACAAAAGATAAGTTTATTAAGTGGCTTAACATTTGACTTATTTTATAACTTTCTCACGGATTTCATCTCGACCTGTTGAATTTTTGTTTTTTTAAAGAGCCAATTACTTTTTCCACCTCCCCTTCATCAACAAACTTAAAACTAAAACTTGTTTTAATACAACTCTCACTGTCAGTAGTATTACTATTTGCATTTTATGTATTAAATTCACTACAAACATTTAAAAAATATTTATTAAATATAGTTGCTATAGTTCTATCTACATGACAATTTTTCTTCCTTAAGTAGAGATTTTTATTTTTATTTTTATTTTCAATATTTTTCCAACTTCTGAGTTTATGATCTGCCACTCAGTTTTATGTATGTACAGTAATCAGATTTTGTCAATCTTATTTTCGAAGTACCTTGTTTTAGCTTGCACCAATTTTAACTTGTACTTCCGATTTTTAGCGGATTTCCCCCATAGGGAAAAAGCTATTACCGTAGGTCTCATGGTAAGACTTTAGACCGAGACCATGATAACTTTTCATTTTTGGGTCCCCAGATGCCAAAAACCATTTGTTCAAATGTTTATATATGTATCTAAAATATATACAGCCGCATGTGTAACTCACTCACTCACTCACTCACTCACTCACTGAGGTATACGAATTCTAGACCACTTCTAGACGAGCTAGAAACCTGAAATTTTGCATGCAGGTAGCTTATAGCTTGTAACCCCCAGAAAAATTGCCAAAACTGACAATCTTTTATTTTAACCCCCCTAAAAAAAATATTTAAAACCCCCCCAAAAAGGCTTATTTTAAAATTACAGTTTTTGAGCTCTAGCGGCCGAACGGATTGACCTATCGAAAAACGGACACCACCACGTGCCACGGATTTTGCAAGATCTACAACTTTGTTCCTATGACTTTTTGTCGTATCTCGCTCCCTTCACCCTTAGGTAGCGCTAGATTTTTCAAAATTTAAACAATTTTGACGGTTATTTTCATGGTTTTTAATTTCCTATCACTTTAATTTAGTATTTAAAGGCTTGACATTTGGCACTCAATATGTTGGTACATTACTCTTCACGAAACACTCGATAAACTAACATGTTTTAATAATTAAACATCCCAAAAAAATTAAAAATCCTAATTATTCCATAAATGACAAACTGCATTATCGACTTACTCAGGGGATTCTAGATAAGCTAGAAACATGGAATTAGGCCTACATGTAGCTTGTCCTTTGAAACCCCCAGGAAAATTTCAAAAAGGTATAATTTTTTATTTTAACCTCCTCAAAAAAATTCAAAATGGAGGAAATTTTGAACATCTCCAAAATAGTGTATTTTTTGTGGCTGTAGCGGCCGAACGGTTGGTCCTATCGAGAACCGGAGACCACCTCGACACACGGATTTTAGACGATCTACAAATTTGGTCCGATGACTTTTTATCGTATCTCGTCTCCTTCACCCTTAGGTAGCGCTAGATTTCTCAAATTTAGGCATATTTTCTATATTTTGTGGCAGTTTTTTTCCTATCATGTTAATATAATTGATGGAGGCCTAATATTGGGCACGCAGTATGTCTACATCACACTTAGTAAATAGCAGCAGAAATATGACCAGTTTTTATTAATTAAACCTGTCGAAAAATGAAAAAATCTAAATATCTTTAGATATGACCGTTTTCTTAGTATAAGTAGTGGTGTATTGGGGGTTCTGTCCCAATTTATAGTATTGGATATACACGTGACACCAATAATACTTGAGCTAGAGACGTGAGATTTGTTATGCATGTGCTTTGCACCTTTTAACCTTACAGAAAATTCCCAAGCATTATTTGTTTAGTTTTAACTACCTCAAAACAATTCATAATAACGGTTATAAACAATCAGAATGTAGTGTTGTTTAAACAGTTCTAGCAGCCAAACGGATGGTCTTATACTTAAATATCTGCTGATTTGTCTGTTTTCTTAGTATAAGTCTTATAGGGGTTCTGGGCCATTTGAAACAACACCTCTTCAACATGAGGCCAAACAGCGAGCTGGGGGCGAAGCCCCCCACAGGGGTCTGGGGGCGGAGCCCCCAGCGAGCGAAGCGAGTTCTAAAATATATACAGCCGCATGTGTAACTCACTCACTCACCCACTCACTCACTGAGGTATACAAATTCTAGACCACTTCTAGACGAGCTAGAAACCTGAAATTTTGCATGCAGGTAGCTTATAGCTTCTAACCCCCAGAAAAATTGCCAAAACTGACAATTTTTTATTTCAACCCCCCTAAAAAAATATTTAAAACCCCCCAAAAAAGGCTTATTTTAAAATTACAGTTTTTGAGCTCTAGCGGCCGAACGGATTGAACGATCGAAAAACGAACACCACCTAACCCACGTATTTTTCAAGATCTAAAACTTTGTTCATACGACTTTTTGCCGTATCTTGCTCCCTTCACCCTTAGGTAGCGCTGGATTTTTCAAATTTCAGGCATTTCGACGGTTATTTTCGTGGTTTTTAATTTCATATCACTTTAATTCAGTATGTAAAGGCTTTATATTTGCCACTCAGTATGTTTACAAATTACCCTTCATGAAACACTCGATAAACTAACATGTTTTAATAAGTAAACATCCCAAAAAATTAAAACCCCTAATTATTCCATAAATGACAAACTGCATTATCGACTTACTCAGGTAATTCTAGATAAGTTAGAAACATGGAATTAGGCCTACATGTAGCTTTCCATTGAAACCCCTAGGAAAATTTGAAAAAGGTATAATTTTTCATTTTAACCTCCTCAAAAACTTCAAAATGGAAGAAATTTTGAACGTCTCCAAAATAGTGCATTTCTTTTTGGGCTGTAGCGACCGAACGGTTGGTCCTATTGAGAAACGGAGACCACCACGACACACAGATTTTAGACGACCTACAATTTTGGTCCTGTGACATTTTGTCGTATCTCGTCTCCTTCACCCTTAGGTAGCACTCGATTTTTCAAATTTCGGCATATTTTTGATATTTTGTAGCCGTTTTTTATTTCCTATCACGTTAATATACTTGATGGAGGCCTAATATTGGGCACGCAGTATGTCTACATCACACTTAGTAAATAGCAGCAGAAATATAACCATTTTTACTACTCAAACCTGTCGGAAAATCACCCCGTCGCATCAAACCTGCATACTCAGCGAATTTCCAATGAATATATAACATAACACATTAAAAGACTTAACAGGATTCATAATAAACATATTCACAAACAAGCGATATTTAAAATATTAATTAATCTCCATAAGAATAATATTGGGGATGAGTATGCAGGTTTGCTGCAACAAGGCACACAAAATAATGGGTTTTTATGCAAATATCAATAGAACTCATCTTAGTGAAGTCACATACCAAGTTTCATACATATACATTCATAAATAAGCGATATATAACATTTTAAGTATTTTCCATAAGAATAACATGGGGACCAAGTACCTAGGTTTGCTGCTACAGGAACCATTGGCAAAAAATTGTTTTTTTGTGCAAACAACAATAAACCACAACCAGATGAAGCCATATACCAAATTTCGTCAGTTAATGTTCATAAATAAGCGAGATATAGAATTTTTCTCTTTCTCCATAAGAATAACATTAGACAACGTACTGTGTTTAGCAGTTTCAATATCTTGGTAACCAATTGACGTAGAACAATGATCAAAATACCAAATTGTTCGTTTTTTTAAGCTGAATTCAATGGTAAAAATTAAAATTTGATTTAAATAAAAATTACATGTGATAATCCCAAAAAACACATTTTTGGGGTACAAAAACCCCCCTTCGGGTGGTGTGATTCATCTGGTTTTCGAACTCGTTCAAATAAATGGTACTTCACACATTTGTACCAAATTTCATTAAGATCGGACCTTCTTTACGAGAGTTATCGTGCTTACGGACACATATATATATATATACATTCACATATCACATATATATAAATTTGAACGAATGGTGTTTTTGGCATCTGGGGACCTCAAAATGAAAAGTTATCATGGTCTCGGGCTTAAGTCTTACCATGAGACCTACGGTAATAGCTTCTTCCCTATAGGGGAAATTCGCTAAAACTCTTAAAATATATAGATTTGACCGTATTCTAAGTATAAGTAGTAAGGAAATGCCGGTTCTGGAACAATTGTTATTCATTAGAATGCACGTATCACCAATTATATTTTAACTGGGATCGTGAGATATGGCATGCGTGAGCATTGCACCTTTTGTTCCCAAATCCTTCTATTTATAGTTTGAACTATCTCAAAAAATAAATAATTGTGAACAAAATTAAAATGGAATATTTTTTTATTTGAGCTCTAGCGGCCGAACGGGTTGTCCCATCGAAAAACGAAGACCACTATGTGCCTTGGATTTTTGGCGAACTACAACTTTAGTCCTATGACATTTTGCCGCATATCACCCCCTTCACCCTTAGGTAGCGCTAGATTTTTTAAATTTAAACTTCTAAGACTTTTTCGTAGTTTTTAATGGTTTGTTTCTCTAATATGGAACTAAGAGGCCTAATATTTATCACACAGTATTCCTACATTACAGTTATTACTAAACAACACTCACACGCTCAGATTAAATATCTTAATCACCCAAAAAAATATCAAAGTCTTTGAGCTTTTGTAGATTTTATCGTGTTTTCGGGTGTATTTTTATGTTGCGCTCTGTCGAGGGTAAAATCCCTAATAAATCATGTCATATTTGTTGCAGAAGGCTTGTAGTTACCCAAAGTCATAGCATTTCAGGTTGTTAACGGTGGTTGTATTCCTTATATGGTTCAAAAGACGCCTTATAAAGGCTACATTATACACAGTCATATGACCAGATGTTATAGGTTAAACCCTTAAAAATAATCACAATCATGGAATAAATGTAGAATTTAGGTCTTAAATGGAATTAAGACCAATTTACATTAAACTGCGGCCAAACAGCGATCTGGGGGCGAAGCCCCCCCACAGGGGTCTGGGGGCAGAGCCCCCTGCGAGCGAACTGAGTCTAATATATATACAGCCGCATGTGTAACTCACTGACTGACTGACTAACTGAGGTATACGAATTCTAGACCACTTCTATATAAGCTAGAAACCTGAAATTTTGCATGTAGGTAGCTTATAGCTTGTAACCCCCAAGAAAATCACCAAAACTGACGTTTTGTTATTTCAACCCCCCTTAAAAAATATTTAAACCCCCCCCCCCCCAAAAAAGACTTATTTTAAAATTACAGTTTTTGAGCTCTAGCGGCCGAACGGATGGTCCTATCAAAAATACGGACACAACCAATATGCCTCGGATTTTGCAAGATCTACAACTTTGGTCCTGTGACTTTTTGTCGTATCTCATCTCCTTCACCCTTAGATAGCTCTAGATTTTTTCAAATTTTGAGATTTTGTAGCCGTTTTTTATTTCCTATCACGTTAATATACTTGATGGAGGCCTAATATTGGGCACGCAGTATGTCTACATCACACGTAGGAAATAGCAGCAGAAATATGACCAGTTTTTATTACTCAAACCTGTCGGAAAATCAAAAACTCTTAAATTCTATAGATTTGACCGTTTTCTAAACATAAGTAGTAAGGAAATGCCGGTTCTGGAATAATTGTTATTAATTAGAATGCACGTATCACCATTTATAGTTTACCTAGGATCGTGAGACATGGCATGCGTGTGTCTTGCACCTTTTTTTCCAAATCCTACTGTTTTTACTTTGAACCATCTCAAAAAAATAAATAATTGTGAATAAAAAATCAAAAAAGCTCTAGCTACCGAACGGGTTGTCCTATCAAATAACGAAGACCACCACGTGCCACGGATTTTAGATGAACTACAACTTTAGTCCTATGCCATTTTGCCGTATCTCACCCCCTTCACAGTTAGGTAGCGCTAGATTTTGTAAATTTAAACTTTTTCCCATGATTTGTTCGTGGTTTGTCGTTCTAATATAGAACTTAGAGACCTAATATATATCACACAGTATTCCTACATTACAATTAGTACCAAGAAACACTCACACGCCCATATTAAATATCTTAAACTCCCAACAACAAAAATTCAAAATCTTTGAGCTTTTGTAGATTTTTTCATGTTCTTTGGGTATATTTTGTATATTGCGCTCTGTCGAGGGCAAAATTCCTTATAAATCATGTCATATTTGTTGCAGAAGGATTTTAGTTACCCAAAGTCATAGTATTTTGGGTTGTTAACGGTTGTCGTATTCCTTATAAGGTTCAAAAGACGCCTTATAAAGGCTACATTATACATAAGTTAAGGGTATTAATTTTTTCGAGCATTTAACACGTTAGCTGCCATGCATATTTTTGACGAATATCAGTGTAATGCCAACTTTTACTATTATATATTTTTTGTTGTTTTTATTTTGACTGCATTTAAAATGCAGTCATATGTTAATTTCCACTTTCTTATTGTAAAAATACCAAATTTATAATTTTGGACCGATCGGCCCGGCAACTATATTTTTCAATGAATATTGATTGATAACAATACTTGCCGGTCCGATCGGTCCGCTGTTGTTTCACCTAAATATTACGTTTTGCTGTGGTGGCAGTACATCAGCTGGCGCGTGCGCACCAAACTCCTGATGTTTCCCGCTGCCGCCAAAACTGTTACGCGCCTTTTTATTGTTTCGAGCTGTCACGGTGTCACGGTGTTGTTTACTTCACAAGTTTTCGTGCTGCTATTGTATATTATAGCTATGTTATACTTAGAGTAAGTGGTTGATTACTTTCTCAGTTGAATATGAGTGGCGAATTGAACAGTGACGATATTATAAGAGCTATAGAAGCTCCTTCTAGTGAACTGGACCCAAATATAGATTGTGTCAGTGATGGAGGTTGGGGTAGCAATGTTGACAGTAACATGGGCGAGACTATCGATGACCCGGACTTCCGCCCAAGTGATGAATCGGACTCCAGCAGTGATGATGTTGAACACATGGAGGTTGGTGATGTAGAATTGACTGAATCTGTGGGCGAATGTGAGAGTGTGAGCGTCAGTGTAAATAATAGTGTTAATGATGAAGGCCACGTGAATAATCTTGAGAATGAAAATATCAATGTTGAAAGGGAGGATGTAAATATTAATTTAGGACAGAAATACAAAAGTTTAAAAAGTAAAAAGGATAAATTGGAAATGAAAAAAGAAGAACTGGAAAAATGGCAACTGTTTGAAGGTAAACAGAAAAATATAGTATTTGACGGT
This sequence comes from Allygus modestus, assembly GCA_963675035.1. NCBI lineage: Eukaryota > Metazoa > Arthropoda > Insecta > Hemiptera > Cicadellidae > Allygus > Allygus modestus. Next base: position 92,041,968 of record OY776116.1, read on the forward strand.
CAATCAAAGTTTGATTTTGGACTGCCCAAAAATGCTAAACCTGAAGAATACTTTTATGCATTTCTAACCGATAATGTTCTAGAGCTTATGGTGCGTGAAACAAATAGAAATGCTGCTCAGGTCCTAAGCACAATCAGGCTCAATCGTAGTAGTAGACTGCGTAAGTGGCGGCCTACAAATTTAAATGAAATGAAAAAGTTTCTAGGCCTTTTACTATGGATGGGCTTAGTACCAATGCCACGCCTGACGGACTACTGGTCTAATAATTTGCTGTACAACAATTCTGTTGCTAGCAAAGTAATGAGCAGGAACAGGTTCCAGTTATTGTTAAGATTCTGGCATTTCAACGATAATGCAAAAATGGCTCAGGATGGTCGACTGGCCAAAATTGCACCACTTATCGAGCATTTGAATGAAGTGTTCAAAATGAAGAAAACCCCTGGCGAAGATGTGGTGATAGATGAAAGCATGATACCTTTTAGAGGAAGACTCTACTTTCGTCAGTATCTTCCAAACAAGACGCATAAGTATGGCATCAAGGTGTTTAAAATCTGCGATGTAACTGGGTACACCTTGAAGGTGAAGGTTTACATGGGTGCCGGAACCGGAACTGAGGAAAACTTAACTTTGGCGTCATCTGTTATCATGGATCTGATGAGGGACTATCTTGATCAAGGCCACACTTTATATGTAGACAACTTCTACACCTCGGTTGACATCGCCCATATGCTGTTGCTAAGAAACACCCATCTTGTCGGAAGCGTGATCAGCAATAGGGCGTGGTTCCCTCACAAAAAGGTTAACGAGATACCACTGAGCAAGGGTGAAATGAATTGCCTAGAATATCCAAGTGGTCTCGTATTCACCAAATGGTTCGACAAAAGGGATGTGAGGATGATGTCGACCAAACACCCTGCCGAGTACGCCGATACAGGTAAAAAAACCAGGCAAGGTGAACCAATCCTAAAGCCTCTAGTTGTCACTGAGTACAACAAAGCTAAAATGGGCATTGATGTTTCCGACCAGATGTCTTCGTATAGCAGTGCCGTCAGAAAATCGATGCGATGGTATCACAAGGTCGCAGAGGAGTTTCTTTTGGGTACGGCTGTTGTCAACGCTTGGTTAGCCTACAAGGACGCTGCGGGGGTTGGTGCTCAGAGTAAGAAGAAGCACTTGTACTCAATTACAAGTTTCAGGGAGAAAATCGTCTACGATTTACTTGGCTTGCAAAATGGGCAAGTCGATCCTGTGAAGCAAGTGGGCCATCACTACTTGAGTGAAACAACGATGTTCGCCGGTGAAGGGAAAAACAAAAGAAGAGTCAGGAAGTTTTGTAAAGTCTGCTATCTGAAGGCTTCGCGTACAGGAGACCGAAAACAGACCAAAAATGCGAAGAAGACCACCACTTTCTGTGAATTGTGTCCTGACAAGCCTTTTCTGTGTAAGGACTGTTTCAAAGACTTGCACAAGTAGTTGGTTAGACTTTTGTCAAATTTATTTATAAATGACAAATGTTATGTAAGTAAATGACTTTCTGATATACTATGTTTTATTTATGAAATTCCAAATCAAATTATTACCATTCAGTTCAAGTTTTATTTACATTTTTACGTTAATAATATATAAAAAAACTATAAAAAAATGTGCCAACCCGATCGGACCGGCTCAATTATAACAATTTGAAGACGATATTTAGTTGAAAATAAATTATTTTTTTGATTAATGGAATGTATTAAAACATTTATAAACATGTCTCCTATTATTACAGACCATCAAATGTTGATTAATAAGTACCGATAACCATCACGGTTCAATTTAGTAAAGCCCCGCATATTGACGCTGCCGGTCCAATCGGACCGGCCGATCTTTCTAGCAACACTAGCTATGCCAGTCCGATCGGACCGGCATGGCAGCTAACGTGTTAAGGCAATTACATTGAGGCTTAACATTTAACATACTATGTCTCCATGCCAATTCGTACTAAGCACCAGACATATGACCGGATTTTATAGGTTAAACCCTTAAAATGATCAAAGCCTTGGAACAATTGTAGAATATAGGTCTTAAATAGAATTTAGACCAATTTACATTAAACTGTGGCCAGCGAGCGAAGCGAGTCGAATATACTATACAGCCGCATGTGTAACTCACTCACTCAGGTATACAAATTCTAGACCAATTCTAGAAAAAACAAGCAATTATTAGATTCTTAAAAATAATGCTAAATGAATTAACTTGTATATTCTGAGTGCTAGCTTACCGCAAGAGCTCTGAGTTGACTGTCACGCAGAACCTCATGGAGGGAGTCAGACTGTTCCCTTAATGTTCGGGTGTCCGTTAAATGTCCTAAGTTCCGCGCCACCACGCGTACTGGCCGTGAACGTAGTTCCATCTCAAGGCTCCACGGAATGCGTTCAGCATCTCTCTGAAAATTAAAAAAACAATGAGTACATACCAAACAGTTGTTATTGAAAATAATTCTTAATAGAATTTCACGTGTCAACCCTAAAAAACTACTAACCATCCATGTAGAAAGCGCCCAGCTAATCCCGTCGAGACGGCATGTTTGCTCATAAATATACGCCCCCGTTTCCACTGTAGGGTTCGAAAACGTGACCCAATCCGATATCCGGTCGTAAGCATCATCCTGAAAAATATATAAATAAATGAACTACTGTATTTAAGAGTAATGAATAATATCACACTGTTAGAATGTTACGCACCCAATGCATTTCGTGAAACCCTCGAGGAGGCGCTAGAGTCATGTTTGTGTCTCCGTCATCTCTGCGGTACTCAAGGATGGACCTGTGCCGGTTAATGAAAAATACATGTCCAGTATCATTGGCACGATAGGGGTCAAAGAGGTAGGAACAGCCCCACTAAAAGAAAAAAAAAGAAAAAAGATAATCAGCTGTTACAAGGTGTTCAATGTTTATATATTGAAATTATTTTTTACTTTAAAAAATACCTACACTACGTAAGATCTCATTCAATCGTCTCTGCGATGTTTGGCTCCTGTGGGAATCATGAACCAGCATAGATACGTCACTTTCGGTAGAATCGCTCTGAAAAATAAAAATAAAATAAAAACTATAAGAAAACCAAATAATATTATTTCAAATTGTTGGAATTAAATACCCTATACACTTACATCAGAGTCTTCATTGGCAAACATATCGGGGCTCGAAGGAGAGGGTCCCTGTAAATAAAATAAAAAAGTTACCTTTAAGAAACTATTTACTAACTAACTAACAACTAACCTAGCATTGAATTAACTACGTACCCCAGGCAGAAGTGGTGGTGTGTCCTCGCCGTCACTGTCCCCAACGGACAAGCGGAGAACAGTCACAATAACAACTAGGCGAAGCATTACAGCAGAATGCATCGGTTACTGAGATCAGTATACTGGAAATGCTCGTATTTATACTTTACCCCCAACCGCAACCTTAGTCACCAGGGACCTTATCACAGTAGCTTTCCCTATCTCCTTGAGTTGAATCATGGGCCAGTACACTATGGCCTCGTCTCTCGTACAGTACTGTCTAGAGGTCATTTGCGCTAATAACCCGCGCTTAGACCAAATTTTAAACTTACCATTACCGCAACCTACACGTCTTCAACTCGTTAATGAGCATAACAGGTGTTGTAAAACCCTCGAGAGTTTTTGGTTCGAGTTTTTAAGGCGATTTGGTCTTATGTGTCTTCTGCACTCTTGTAAGCACACTTAAATTAAGTACGCTGTTAAAAGGGTTGTTCCGTTGCATTGTAATTTATGTTTTTTATAACAAATGTTTTAGGTGGAGGCAACCTACCTCCATGCAGGTCGAAGGAGGCTCGAGAGACTTGCGGTTACATGGATTTTATACCGCAGGAGAGGATGCGGCTCGGCGACGTATGTGGCTTTGGGATTAGCAAAGCCGTTAACAGATGTTCCTGCGTAATATAGTAAGTACAATATATTATTTTACAACACATAGTGTAACCATTAGACAAATAGGCGGTAATGCTCGTGAGCTCAATCACCTTGAGCGATACTTGGAGTTAACGAGCGTCTGGGCCGGCTCGTAATCGATGGTAATTTTCGGCCGCTCAATCATCTTGAGCGGTACTTTGTTTTAACGAGCTTCTGGACCCTGCTATTAGCGGTAATGTTTTAGCCTCTCAATCATCATAAGCTATTATGATTTTTACTCACGTTTTAGTTTTCTATTTTATTAACCATTTGAAACGCTTGAAGTTGTAATCAGAGGAAACTCTAATCAGTACTGCGTAGGCCTGAAACTGCTGCGACACTTGCATTCACTCATTCACGTCTCACCATGGAGCATCTCCACTACAGCCTGTGCGAGTCCTGCGGGAAGCTTACATCGTGTAAAATGTTATGGTTTACCCCAGAAGGGGTAGGCTATGACATTTGCTGTAAGTGTGAGGAGCTGTCCCCGGAGGAGTGGAGAAACCATCCACCTATCGAGTCCTGTGAGCACGATGCTGTTAAGTAAGTAAATGTATATATTTTCGTTCTTATCTTTGAACAGGGTAGCAAGCGCTAGACAGTGGGGAAAACTTGTTTTTCAAAAACGGGTCTAGCATTGCTTGCTACACTAGTCATCCGCGCTATCACAGGAAGTGATAGCGATTAGCTCGCGAGTCACACTCGCCCGCTTCAGTTACTGTGATGGAGCCCGTGTGTATAGAGTTCCCTGTCTATTCCGGTTTCTTATGGCCGTTGTACTCGGAGGGTGTATGCTGTCGGAGCAGCCAGGTACAGATCTCTCCACACCTTGAGATCAGGTTTCACTATTGTCTCCATCCACAGCTTTTTTCATGGCTGGTGATTGAGTGGGTAGTGTGGTATTCGTGCCCCACGTGCGGAATGTGTTTCCGTTCTGGATGGACAGAATACTTCTTATAAGGTATGTTATTATTTTTATTCGGTTTTTAGAGTCAAAGTATTTGTATGACCCATGTTTCCACACCACCCAGGGTAGGGTCTCGGCGCGTTTTTTATTAAAGTGAGTATCCCCAGTAGGCCTATTCTCACTGTTTTTAAACCATTACCCCAACCAACGCAGTGATTCGTGGCAGCCACTCCATTACAAAAATGCTACCTCCGATTAATATTTTTGTGTCCTCTGTTTCTAGGCTCTTTACTAAGACTATGTCCGTTCATTTTAGCCTAGAAAATAGAGAGAGAATTTTATTTTTATATTTTTTTGTCTTTTTTACTTTTATACTTTTTTTGTTGTTGCGCCTTTCAATTCGCATTTCCCTGACGTCAGAGGAATACACAAACGGTTTTATGGTTTTTGAGGCCAACCTCTACACCTCCCCTGGTCTTACAAAGGGTTTAGCCCTGCCTGATAGGAGGGTGACGCCGGGTCGCTTTTTTTATTCGACCCCACTCGGATAATTTTCCAAGCGTAGTACTGTGGGGACCTCAAGGCGCAAGTTTCGTTTTTATTTTTATGTATAATGCAAGCTACTGTAAAATCATCATCATCAATATACAAACTTTCATTTATTTCTTTAACATTAGAATGAAATGCCCGAAGGAAATGAGCCTTCTCCAGGCCTTTTGTGTGTATGACCTCGAAGGGTTTACACAGTGAGCGTATCAGCTTTCGCTGTAATATACCTCACCTTCATCCCACTTTATATGGTGAAAGTGACGAGTCAACCAGCGGGCTGTTCTTTTCATCTTGCTATTCAAAAAATTAAAACAGTAAGGAGGTCGAAATACTAGCTGAGTTCTGTAAGACTTTCCGACTATAGCAAACTCCTTTACAATAAATTTATTATTATTGTCTTTGAACCCGTGAAACTCAACTACAGCCTCCATAATGAGGCTTTGCTAAAAAGACGGTCAGCTACTTGAGGCGGTAATTGTTCTGTACAAGCTTCAGCGCCAGATAAAACCTGATCAATAAAAACTTTAATAATATCCTCCAAATAAAACAATTCTAATAGAGAGCGACCGATCAAAGGAATGTTAATTACAAGCTGATTCCACTCGTGTCGATTGAGAGCCAAGGAGTGTTCCCGTCAGAGACACAAGCGTACTGCTGACCAAAAATACTGTTAACTTTAATATCAGCTCCTGTATCGGTCTTTACAAAGCATTGATACTTGCCTTCAAAAGCTAAAGTAATTTCATTGAACCTGTCAATCAGCTGACAGTAAGAATCGTAAGGCCAAAACACTACACCTTTCCTCCCCTTAATTAATACTCCGAGGCTGTTGTCCCTGTTTTTAAAAATACCCGATACTACGCACTTGGTGAGTTCAGGGGCCAAGAAGTGGACTGACTTTAGAAATACTCCGGTCATTAAATTTATAGGCTCTTTCCCCTTAGGGATGGGTATAGCCCCCGTACTCACCTCCGTCTCGGCCGATGTCATCTCTGATACTAATCGGTACGTCCCGTTAATAAACGTCCACACCCAACCTCATCTACCCCCTCCCCTCCCCCCTCCTTCTCAGGATCTGAAGAGGATTCTGAGGATTCACTGTTGTCAAAATCTGTACCCCATTTAACTATAATGCTATCGATCCCACACATTAATTTAAACTCCTTTTCAACACTAGCAAACTTGTAACTGTCTACGTAATCTGTTTTCATCAAAACCTTCTTGTAGTAATATTCAATTTTAACCCAACCGTATTAATCCATGTTTACTCACTGACTGTTAACCTCAGACTAACAAAATCTCATAACCCACAACATCTATACCCTCCTCATCATCATCACTGCTAAAGTCTCCGTCGTCTCTGAGTTTAACAACTACGGTGGTGGTACCCTCAGGAATATCAGATATTTCCTTCTCACAGTATATCTTGTAACAATCCAATTTTGCTGTACCTATTAAAACATTATCGGCGTTATAAAATTGAATAATAACCCACTCGCCCATGTTTACTCGCTGAGTGCTAGCAAGAGACTAAAGTAATAATACTCTGAAAATTAGATGTATCTTTTACCCCTTCCCCACCGCGCCCCAAAGGGGGCGGTCCGCCCCCCTTGTACATACATTCCAAGTGTTGGACCCGGAGGGTCCACTGTTTAGAAATTACATTGGAAATTTTCTCTTGTGTCAGTTTAACCCTAGCCGTGGCCATATGTCGTAATACGATAGATTTACGTGATGCCTTAAAATGGCCACTATCGTAATACGATAGAACGGGTCGAAATTTTTTTAACGGTAAAAAAACATTAATAGTCAACTCAGAAGTGAACAATATTTATACCATTCGAAAGATCACATTCTGAACTTTCATTTTATTACATAAATGAACCGTTTACAAGTTGTATAACAATGTCACGACGATTATAATTACAATGAAATTTTGCCGCTACGCCATTCCTGCAGTCGACGCTCGGAAAATGTAAAAACACGACTACTTTGGAATTACCCTGCTCGGGTAATTTTTGTCTTAGGATGTTGCGGGTGGTACCACTGCATAGCCAAAGAGTTTAGTTTCACTGTGGTATTGATTTTTAGAACGAAATATTGATTGCACAACAGTTACGATTTTATGAACACAGCTGTTTTCTGACTTTTTAACAGTTGGCCAACAGATGTAATACGATAGTTTTTAAAATACGAATTACATCCAGTGCAAGTTATAAATACTAGTCATATAATATTTCATTTTGAAGAGGAAGAAATTTAGCTTTTGACATTGGCAGTCTTGCGCATCATCTTTTCCGCCTGCGCTGTGGAAGACGAAGGAAATGCGTCACTCTTCTGACATGTAATGCGTAGAAGTCGCCATCACATGATTCTTTCGCCGTGCTATGTGAGTTCGCGCTCGCTTGTTATCCGCGAATTATTGATAAATCCTGTATTATTTCGGAGTGTTAGTGTTAGTGAAGTGTGTGTGTGTATATAACAGTAATCTTTATGCATTTTATTATGCATAAATATTACTGAAGTGTGTGAAATATTGTTTGTAAAAAAACATTGTTTTTCGTACAATGTCACGAATATACGAGTGCGATATAAACCAACAGGATAACATAATAATGGGACGGGGGTGAGTAATTATATTTATTTTTATTACTTTTACAATTGTAAGGTAGGATATATTTCATTATTGAGTAGGCCTAATATAAAAAATAACAATTTTGTAATTTTTCCTATATGGTGACCGGACCTACAATCACACGTTATCTCTTATATAATATGCCACTACCCTGTGTATATGTATATTTATATATTTTATTGTTTCTAAATACCTGCAGGAATAATATATAGATATAATATACTAAATGTATATATAGTATTTGGAGGAATAAATTTCTAAAAAAAGTTATATATGTACTAAATACCGTAGAATTTTTTTTCCGAATACCCTAAAATTTCCAAAATTCATCTAATCATAAGTGATAACAATTTTTTACCTTCAACTTTATGACTTTTTTACATTTCTTATTTCATTATCTTTACAAATATATACATATTATTATTAGCATATACATATTTACATTACCTATTTACAGTACTAACTAACACTGTACAATTTTCACATTTTGCGGTTTTCCGTATATACTTACATAATACTTACAAATAAAATTCTTTCCCCAACATATTATACATTTCTATGTAGGGAATTGAATGTCCTACTAAATGTATATATAGCATTTGGAGAAATAAATTTCTAAAAAAAGTTATATACTAAATACCGTAGAATTTTGTTTTTTCCGAATACCCTAAAATTCCCAAAATTCATCTAATCATAAGTGATAAAAATTTTTTACCATCAACTTTATGACTTTTTTACATTTCTTATTTCATTATCTTTACAAATATATACATATTATTATTAGCATATACATATTTACATTACCTATTTACAGTACTAACTAACACTGTACAATTTTCACATTTTGCGGTTTTCCGTATATACTTACATAATACTTACAAATAAATTTTTTTCCCCAACATATTATACATTTCTATGTAGGGAATTAAATTGTCTACAAAATGTATATAATGAATTTTCCATAAAAAATCTGACAAAAAAGTTTTACCGAGGCTGCTTTTGAAATTTCAAATAAAATTTCAATATTTTTTTTATTTTTTTTACTTTGCTGAAAAAACTACCTCTTAGATCTTTTCCATTTTACTATTTGCAGATACCCCTGTTCTTTCTGAACAAAAGGAATATGTGGTTGGCTATGTTTAGTTCTCATTTCAATTTTATACGAATTTTCAAAAAAAGGTCTGCAAAATCGCCAAAATTGGTTGGCCATTCTACAGTTTTTGGCTGGCCACTGCTAGGGTTAATACGCCTTGAAAACCTGGCCCTATCCCTTGCTAACTGTTCCCAATCTGATTTTCTATCTTCAGCGGACAAACTGTATATTTTTGTAACTACCGGGCTGGAGAAACTAACTCGATATTTTCCTGACATCTCCAGTGATCGGTGTGTATGTGTAGTGACAGTCGTGAATTATGAGACAGTATGCCCAAGTATTAGCTGGGATTGCTGTTTTAGTTTGAATCTCAAGCCTTACATCTACGGGACCGGTCTTAATAGTATCGTCCTGTTTTGAACAGTCAATTACATACAGAGGACACTTTGTTTTAAAATCATCAAAGTTTAATATCGGTGAGCCGATTCTACCGTAATAAGAGTTTTGAAAGTTCGCATACATATCATAAAACAGGCAAGTGTTCCCGCGAAGGTCGTCATACGGGTAGAAATTTGAGTTTAAATACAGTTTAACATCAAGCAAATCACAGGCGTCGAACTGTGACATGTCCTTTGTTAAGTCATTCTTTCTGCCTGTCTGAAAGGCTAGAACAATATACCGAGGTTTTTCTGTTTGGTTAGATGTTTTAAGTGTCCAAGAGAACGTGTCTGTACTCGGCAGGTTCGGGTATTCAATCATTTCCCACTGACGGAAGGGAACATGTATTGCGGGGTCTTTCTCAATAAACTTGTACAATTTTCAAACTGTGTATCACAATAAAACTTTCAAAAGGCGCGGTTATTATGTCCTGCTGTAATATCGGTATTCTTATTTCATCGTTATTATTGTAAGTTGTACTTGCATATGGTTGATGTGAGTGCAACTCCATCCCGGTTATCAAGTCAGCATACTCTGCCTGGTTGTCTATCGCTAAAAGCACCATTCTTTATTACTTTAAAACCGAGAGAGCGAAGAAACGTTATGCTTTTACAAGTTAACCCCTTGGCTTTCTGAACACTACTGACTTGTTGCCCTAATGGTATATGCCTAAATAGTAGCCCCATTACTGCGCCTGAGATGTAGTCTCACCGAGATCCTTTCTCCGCGAAAGTTAACAAGATTACCGTCCTGGTTTTTTAGACACTGTCAAGTTGTTGATCCTCTGGCTGATCACAGGTAAATAAATGACATTCCTCGGTAATTCCATTATTTTATACCCCGGTGGTTCAGCCGGGTAGAACTCGTGTATGACATGGCCCTCAACCCCATTCAAGTATGACCCGCGTGTGACATTACATTCCACCCGTATAGAGTTAACTTTTATTATATCTACAGGCAGTTCCGATACATGTTCATTTTTGGTCCCGTATATTTGTTTTTTGTAGCCCAAAAGTGTTCCCAATGAATGTTCTTTAGTAAAGTCAATTTTCTCAGAACAACATATCGTAGCTTTCAAAGTGTAATTATTATGTTTCAAAGTAAATTGTACTTCTTTTGGCAGTTGCGACTGTACATATTTTTCAATGTCCTCAATTTCGTAAGACCCTTCAGGGATTGTAATACTTTTATCATCACCATAGTAAAACGTATCATTTATGTCTTTTTCAATGTTCGGTATAGAGTTATAAGTGGTCAGTTCAATTAAACCAAGTTCCCATTTACCCTTGCTAACATCAATAGGAAACGCTAGCTCGTGGGATAGAACACTAGTTACCCCTGTTAGACAGAACATTACTACAGAGAAACTTTAAACACAAATGTCCACAAACAACTGAGTCAAAATGCTGTTGTCTCTCGTAGTTATAGTACATCTCACATTCACCCAAGTACTTAGAAATTTCCGGTGGTGGTTTTAGGTTTCCAAAACTGTCATAATAATAGGCCTTTTTATCAATCTTCCTGTAACATACCCAGGTGCATGCCTGGACCAGTTGTACTGTCCAAGTTAACTATAGCAGATTCACATTTTCTCGGGTTTTTCGGTAGACTGTTCCTCATATAAACCCCTCTGAAATTAGGAATTTTCAATAACCTCGCGTATTTGATCAAATCGTAATTTGTAAGTAGCTTTATCGGTATTGAGATGCTTTTTTTTCGTTCTCCTTTTCTTTCTTCTGCCTGCGCCCGCCTTTGTACCCGAACCTTCCTTTCTATAGGGTCTAAGATACAATCCTCTACCCTTAGGGCGTTTAGCAGGGCGTTTCTTCTTACGACCTCCCCCCAACTTTGTTTTTGCTTTCATGGCTGTTGTGACTGCCCAAGCAGCGGCTTTCTCACCAACACTGGCGTTACTAGACTTGAATCTTTGCCAAGCGCGTTCCGCCAAATCCTTGTCCGCTTGCCTTCGCCGCTCGCTGTCGGAATACTGGGAGTATGCTTTGTCGTGGACCTTACAGGCCGCGTCTAGTCCGTTTATTCCTTTGTCACCTCTAGCCAATCTCTCTTTTAACCTCGTGCCAGGTCCGCAGTACTGATAACCAGGGATATGTAATTCGACAGGTAGTAAATCTGTAGCTTTGTTCAACACCGATGAAACAATACCTCCGCCTCGCACGACCACTAGCTTACATCTGGGAGTTTTCCTTCTTGTGTTAGCCATTTATTGCAAGCGCTAGTATCATCCGTTGTAATGTCGTTGCACTCCAACACATTAATGTTAGTTATAAAGTAAACTTGCCCCTTTTATACCTAAACTGGCCCGGAATTAGTTGGTGGGTTATCATTGTCATATTCATCTTTCGTCCTGAGGAAATTGGGGAAAGGAACAGTATCATCTTCCACGATCTCTTCCTCATATTCCTCTTCCTTTTCATTCGGCGTGGGTAGAATGGCAGACCTCCCAGTTTGTTTTTTGTTAATATAATTAAAGACCATGGTACCAAATTTCCTCAACTGTTTATCGTGAACATCTTTATGACTACTTATTAGACCTTCACACTTCACCAGTCGGGTCTTAATACTCGTTAAATCCGATTGCAATTGGTCTAGGCTAGTGGTTATAGGTCCAAGCTTTGATTCACAAGTGTTTTCCACGTATGCCTTTGTCACCGCATCGCTGGGGTCTGTTGGTAAAGCTAAATTATTTATTCGTTTATTGTTAGCGTCATAATTATCTTTGGAGATAGTCATACTCAGTTTTTTTAGTGTGCCCAAGTTAACTGCGTCCAAGGAATCTACAGGGTTAGCTGCACTCCATAGTCTTTTATTCTGCATATTGAACCTCTGAACGTCAGAAGGTATAGATTTATGGTCAACATAATTCTTTGTAGCAGTGTCTAGTGGTTGTACCGGTGTAGCCAATTTACATAACCGCTTATTCTGCATATCATAGTCACCGTCCAGCGTCAAGTTAAAGCCATCGCCCTTGGGGCCCTTGACGGCCTCACCTCGGGATTTCTGGCTACTACGTCCGAACTTGTCAATCGTCATTTTAATAATGCTTTAAACCTACTGTTACCAGCTCCTTTTATGTAACCAGCCTCCCTTAGTTCCTCCACGATACTCAGTATTTCACTGCCATGGACTCTGTTTCCAGGTCCACCAATTCGTTGGCGTCGTCCCAGTGTATTATATCACGGGACTTTGCATTCTTCCACGCTAGACCCTTGCCCACTCTGGCCGGGAATAGGTCTTTTATAATTCTTCTGTACTTTAGATTGTTGTCCCTTCTAATTTGATTGTAGAATTTGTAGCCTCTCTTGTGAGCGTTGGTGGCGATAATAATACTCTTATAGGTCTTAAGATCGTCTTCATCGTATATATCCTCGTCAGGGGTTCTCTTAAATATGAGGTCATACAAACCTTCAGTAGGACTATATCTTGTTTTGTTTATTAGAATAGTTCCATCGTTGTCAAAGTCTAACACCTTATCCCCCATCATTAAAGTACTGCCTTCGTATCTAGGGCCGTAGTCATGATCAATAACTCGGACCTTACCGCTAGCATCTTTTAAAAGAAGTGTCATATACCTCACCGTCACGGGGTTACTAAACTGACTTTCCATATATTGAGACGCTGTTTCCAGTCCCGAAGGGGTCGATACAATTTGCTTTAACCCGCTGGTTTCAGGTGTTGATACACTCTGCGGAATAAATTCAGCTTCTCCTTTATCATCATCTGTCGTATTGCAGTCCATTGGTTCTTCTTTAAAGGTTTCGGGTTCTGTTTTTATGTCAGGGCTAACTGTGGTTGTTTTTCTAAGTTATTGAATAATTGGTTTATACTGTTTCTCAAGCATAATATCACTTTCCTCGGATCCTTCCTTAAACATTTTATACTTTCTCTTAATAGCATTACGTAGCTCTATGAGTCGGTTTGTCAGTTGCTGTTTACTGCTTCGCTTCATAGTCATAAATGATAGATTTCAATCAGCGCATCTAGATTTAAGGCATTTCGACTTGTCTGAAAAACAAGGCACGCCTCTTATGCCTCCGTATGTACTCGATAATATCCAACAGTGAAACACCAATGCTAAAGTCCATACCTCTGTAGTACCTCTGTTCTCTCGCATCGAACCTGGGAATCACATAACGACCGGTAAAACTCTTGAATACAAAAGTACGTTTCCACCCGTCTCTCCATTGAGGTATTTCTGCTAAGGTGTATTTATCACTTTCAATTGTGTTTTGCATGAATCGTCTGAGTAACGCCATAGGTCTAGGTTCGTTGTTGTGTTGCAGTAAATAAGAATTTAAAAGCCAGAATTCGCTCGGGTTAGCGCCTGTGAACGCTCTCCACTGGTCAAATAGCACTCTGTTTGTTACACTGTACACGCCATTGTTTAGACTTATACCGAATCTCTCGCACTGTAACGGGAGTGTGGGCAGGGCCAGTTTGAGAAACTCTGTAGTATACAATCCCTGGCACAAATTATTAACACCGTTAAACGTTTTATTCCTGTTGTATCTAGGGACACTAGGAGGTACGTTCGTGTATCCGATATTATAACTAATATCGATGTGACATTTTAGGCTTGAAGCTTTTTTATAGACTGTCATTGGTGATCTTATAGGAATACTGCGTTCTGTCAGAAGTATACACCGTGAAGCAAATGGGATCTTACATCCATATTGCAGCATTTCATTACATAACTGTGTAAAATTAACACTTCCGTGTAGGTTACGTAAAGGCAATACTTGCCCAAAAAACTCGGGGAACGGTCTGAATCTAGATATCATATTTTGGGGGTCTCGCACGGTACAGTTGTACATATCTTCGTGATATATTACAAGTTCCAAAGGTACGTTTTTTTCTTCGCATTTGTTCATAAAACTAAGATAAGTTCTCTCACTAGCAGATATAATTAATACCTACAGGAGGTATCACAGCGGATCTTTTAAGTTTTGTATGTCTCCAGCATCTTTTGTTAAGCTGGTACCCATGAGGGGGTTTCTTACTGCAGTAGTTTCAACAGAATTTCTTCTTGTCCTTGTAATAAAAAGAGCACAAGTTTGACTTGACATTATGGAGTTTAGCGTTAAAGCCTCTTAAATCGTTGTACGTGTAGATGCGTACCATTACACTTCTGTTATAAAACTGTCCATCCCTACTCTGTACCTTCCCTTATAAGGGTCTAGAGTCTTGTCAATCACAAGGAATCCAAAGTTATCTCGCCACGCCCGAGCACACAACTCTTTAAATTTGTCAAAGGACATGTCGGTAGTGACATGATCGTTGTACACATGTCTTAGGTTCCTTTCGTCTTGTTTGAATAAAATAACAAAGTTACAGTTGTCCCTCACCAGCTGCTTGGGTATAGCACTGTATGTCTGGCCTAAATAAAATGTATCCATATTTTTATGTCTACCCATAGTGAAATAACTGCGTATATTGTCATGTTTTTCGCAGGAAATATCGTCAAAGATCATTATAGAGTTTGGTTTAGTTTCGTTTGGGTGTACAACTAGACTATTGTCATCATACGCGAAATAACCGACCTCCTTAGGCATTACCTTCTTTAGAAATTCGTACTTCGGCTGATAGAGGGACTTTGAAAAAACGTAGACATTTTCAAATGTTAAGCCGTTTGGGTCAAACAATAAATTGAATAAAACATTGGTCTTCCCAGAGGAACTTGGCCCCCATATTATACAACGTATTGAATCAGGTAATAAAATACTGTGTTTATTCTTTTTAACCATGCCCGACCCAATATATTGGTCAAAGTTTTGAACGGGAAGCTCGACTTCCTGCTTCTCAACCCGCATCCTGACTGACTACTCACTACTGATTACATTTGATATATACTTCCCGGACGTGGTCTTGATAAGCACATACCGAGCGGATGAAGCGGTCAACCGCTATCGTGGTCTTGATAAGCACATACCGAGCGGATGAAGCGGTCAACCGCTATCACACCAAGTCCTTGGAGTCAATCCAACTGTCATGGCTGCTATCATACCCCTTCCAGCGTACAAAGAGTCTGTCTCCTTTCCTTTTTAAAATTCTTTCAACTAAATAAATGTCACCGGTTTTTGACTTGCTAATTTCCTCAGCGTAGAACCCACCTTTAAGTATTTCCCTCTGTTGTCTTGTAATATGTTTGTTACGGGTCTTGTTGGTTTAATCGCATATACTGTAAACGTCTCATTTGTCCAATTTGGCAAATAGCCTTTTTTGAACACTCTTTTAGCTTTACTGATTCTAACACTGTCACCTAATTTTAATTTTTGTTTAAGGATTTTATGTTTGGGTTTTTTAACTTTATTTATTTTATTTAGAATGTCTTTGACATGTATCTGTCTTACATCCTTGGGTTTCATACATATAGTCCTATGCTTTGTGTTGTTGTAAGATTTTATGATTTCTGGCAATTGCCATACCCACTCATAACTACCTCTGGCAGTAAATAGCTTGTACATTTTTGTCTTAATCGTTCTGTTTAGTCTTTCTACAATACTAGCCTTAAGTTCAGAAAATGCATGGTAATGGTTGATTTTGTATTTCTTCATTAAAGCGTTTACATGTTTATTGAAAAAGTCACTACCCTGGTCTGTGTGAAGGTTTTTCATTTTATATTTAGCTAAGATAGGAGCGAGTGCCTTTGCCACTTCTGGCCCTGACTTGTCTTTTAGAGGTACGGCAAAAGCTAGTTTTGACAGTTAATCATGGTAAGAATCTATTTGTAGCCTTTGTTAGTTTTCGCATAAGGCTTCATTTCAACGAGATCAGCCTGATAAAGGTCCCTTAAGCCCTTAAGGGTGACTTTACGCCTGGAATAATTGATCCTGGCCGGTCTGTGTAACTCCTCAGCTATAGCTGTCTTACCGTCCATTTTACTAATGATAACTTTATTCTGAGGACACTAGTTTTATACTTACATCAGTGATTCTCATTATATAAATAAATACAAGGCTCGTAACAAATATAGCAAAGACAAATAGCTTGTCCGCTAAAGAGCTTATCAGACCAGACACCCCACCATACTTTCTCCTGATAACCCTCACCGCAGTAACGCTCGGTCAGTACTGGTCGAGATGTCCTGCATACTGCTGTGCTTTGGTTACGCGGTGTCCTGCACCAGGGTACCTCGGGCACCACCTACCCCGACAATCACCTATCGTCGTGAGGAGCCCCTGTACGAGGAGGTCAAGCCTGTGTCATCACAACCGCCTCAGCGACCACCTAGCCCACCACCGCTGCCTCATCGGAATCCAGTATACATTGCCGTCAACCCCCTATACTCGGGATAAGTATCTGTTTGCTTGAGTGGGGTTTGAGACCACCCGTGCATGTGCACCCAGGTTAAACATTATTCCGTGCGTGAGCCAATCCAGATTACCTGGTTGACGCTCAGTACGAACTAATGTCCTCTCCCTTTTTAGCAAACAAAGGATAGAGTATTTTTTTAAAAGATAAACCATGGCTCCTCCACCGCCATGGCCCGTGGAGGCCTTCCAAAAACAAACTAGTTGCCTCCCCCGTTTTTCTTTTTGTATTTTACTTTTTAATTTTACAAGTCCCCACAGTACGGACCGTTCCAAGGAGTAGTCTAGACTACTGATGTACAAAGTCCTTCATTCACCCGAGGTCTGTAAGACCCCTCATTCATACATAGACCGTTCGAAGGAGTAGCCTGGGTGTTAGCCAAGCACCTCAATCTACTAGACCCCCTTTCAGGTTACGGGGCTTTTCGTCACCCGCGCCAGGGACCTTCATTCACACAACTATATTTAAAAAATTGTGAGAAGTTAGGATGTTGTTGTATGCAGAGTCAAAGTGCATACCATAACTCTTCATTACTTCTTTAGCTTTGTTAAGTACATTAATCCCGTTAGGAACAGGAGACTTGATGAAACAAGGTACGAAACCTTCATTTTTGGCTTTAGTGAGAGCTTCGTTAAAGTTTCTTTTTTGTATGCGAATACATTTGTACTCGCAGACTCCGCACAGCTCCAGAAGAGTTTCTTTAATAAGGACACATAAAACATGTTTAAGTCCATCGTCGTCTGACATCACAGCAACCTTCGGTGCCTGTTCAGTCAGCAACTCATTCAGTGACTGGTTTTCTTCACACATTGTTTCATTTTTACTTTTAAATTCTAAGTTAATGTGAGTGAGCTGTTGGTTAGTTTCCATAACGTTTGTAATTTCTCGCATGAGTTGAGAGTTTTCATTCTTTAACTGATTATTCTCCTGTTTGATTTGATACATTCCATACTTTCTAATGGAAGGCAGGACTTCACTTGTAACCCATCTTTTGAATGCTTTAGCTTCTGGTTTCAAGGAGCGCAAGATAAGAGAATACAAACCAGATTCATTGATGAAGTTAGACTGATCTTGAAAGTTAAAGGGGGGGCAGTCGACTGCCCCCCCTTCGCTTATTATGTTTAAAGCATTACACTTATCTTCCTCATCAACATTAACCCGCACTGCTTTTTTTGTATTTTGGTAATTAAGGATTTTAGCAACATCTTTTGCTTTAAACCAAGGATTATTTTCTCTGTCAAACAGGACAGCAACAGGTTGATCATTAAATATATAAGAGGTTAGGTGAGACATTTTATGTCAAGTATTGTGCAATAGTACAGATCAGAGCTACGTAAGGACAGGAGCAGCGGCAAAAGTGACCGAGGCAGAGTGAAGAGAATAAAGAGCGCTAAAAGTATCGACCAATCATCGATCAGAACGCCTAAGACGACCAATGGGGTGCGAGCTTATTCCGACCAATCACAGAGCTGTATTTTAACCGGTTGCAACTAGTTGTCAGGTTTTTTTAAATTTAATTAACACGTGGTGTACGTGTTCTTTATTAAATTCATCATAAATCGTAAGGTCAAAGCATGGGCGGTCTTCCGGGTTGCCCCACTCGTCATCTAACATAAACGAGTCAGTCAGACATCCTAGGTTTTTTTCACCGCTGTCAAAATAAATGTTATATTCTAATTCATCGTACTTGGAGAATTTAGCTACTTTTTTTAATCCTTTCTTTAGAGAATCCGCTATTTAGCATAGCCTTACCGCTCAAAAATTCAACTTCTATTCTGTCAAAGTCTGCATTTGATTTTACTTCCAATTTTAATGGCTTTCCTTCAAATTTTATTTTTCGAATAGGTCTTCCGTCACAAAGTAGATTTATAAAGATCCAACCGATATTTTGTTACCAAACTTCCTCTCCCTCCATTTCAAAAGGTACAGCAAACAAATTTAAATAGCACAGATCAGAGCTACGTAGGGACACGTCTTACCTCGACAGGAACAGCGGCAAAAGTGACCGAGGCAGAGTGATCCGCGGGAGGGGAAAGTATGACTCATTATGGGTTAGGGGGAGATTTTCGCTCCCCCATACTTCCGGTGTTGTTTTACTCAAGTCTTTGAATTTTGTAGCCTTAAGGCAGGGTGTCGTACTCTCCCTCAAACTTCCTTTTTGGTCCTGTAATTTTGAAAACTTAAGTTTCCTTACTGTTACAATGTCGCGGTCTTTGGTCCTTCTGATTTTACTCTCTTCAATATCTAGTATTTCAGCTGTTTCACTAAGGACCATCTTTTTCAGAGCTTCAAAGTTGAACGTTTCGGAAGTCTTTATATTGAGGGTGAGGCCCTTGATTTTACAGACGGTTTTCAAACATTGTTCTTTGGTTGACCAGACAAGGTACGCGTAAGTTTTTGGCCCCCCAGAAACGAATTCAACGATGAAAGATCCAGGCCCGTAATCACCTGCCAATTCATCTGTCATTTCCCCGAGGTAATCTCCCGTAGGGACCCTATACAATCCTCCCCTGTAGAAATAGATACAGCTGTCCGTGTCGTAGTAGAGGACCTGACCGCCCAGGGCCTCCAGATGTTCATAGAGTTTCAACCTAGCCTGAGCTGTAGTGTAGGCAGCGATCACTACATTGACATTTCTCAAGGGCTCACCGACTTCCTCCAGGTACTCCCAGCTAACTACCACCACTTCTTCATTTACATTCTGAATTCGATTTACTTGTACGTCGGGACTTGTCAGCATTTCAAAGAGAGTCTTTTGAGTCTCTGACAATCATGGCCTTGGTTTGGTTCTCCCGCTGCCCGAATTTTCCCCAAAATGAATTTAACATTAATTTAGCCAACTGTCTTAAACCCCCATTCTTAACAATTTTGTTTTTCTCTAATTTGATTCCCTCATGAGTGAAGTAGTCCGCGATGTACTTGTCTTTGTCCTGTTCAGTCTCACACCAGCTAGGATAGCCTGAGGCTTCCTGCTTCATTTTTAAGAATTTATTGATAAAGTCAGTGAAAAGCCCCCCTTTCTCGTATGTTGCCATTTTATATTCCCACAGTTCGTAGATGTCGAGGACAACGTAGCCTTTCTCTACAGCCTTCCTCACCTCGTCCATAGTCCAAGTCCCTACCAACGCCCTTTCCTCACTCTCATGATCGCAATCCCCCTGATTTTGAGTTTCCCCGCAAGTCCTACACAAGGCAAACATGAGTTTCTTGTTCATTTTGGCTGGGAGTACCGGGTGGTAGAGATCCCGAGGTGGCAGGACTTTACATTTCATCAAACCATCTACACCGAGCCCTCTCTGTCTGCACTCCCTGTCACCCACGTAAATCGTAGGATGACCAAGGGGATACTTACCGTACTTACACACATACGGATAGAGAGAGCACACGTCCATATACTGGATTGTTTCTTCCCCTTCACATTTGTGGTAAGTCTTGGAGTTGCCTGTTCTGCCCCCAAAGAAAAAGTTTCTAGGATCAAGTGGGAGTGTGTTTAGTATGGGGAGAGAGTCCAAGTGTGCGAGCTTCTGGTCTTTCTTTACTTTTCGAAACTCACATTCCCACATTTCGACTACTTCGTAGTCATTAAACTTAGATATTTTGGACTTGGTTCTCTCATATCTCAAGTGAAGTAAGTCCGAGGGATCCTCCTTCAGAGGAGCCTCTCGATTGTACGGGAAGCATTTGGTGCAACCGTGCCAGTAGCACCCGTGGAACTCGTAGATGTTTTCCCCGTCAAACCCATCTACTTTTAGCCCGTTAATCTTTACTTCCTTACTCCGCCCCGCATGCTCGATCCTCACTTCACGCTTCTCTTCTTCCCAGCTGAGCCACTGAATGGCGATAGCTGATTGGTTATCCACTAAACGGTAGCCGTTCTTTGGGATGAGGCCGATCGTGTTTGGTTTTAAAAAGTTGCGGCGGAAGGCCAAGTTGCAGGTGCTAGCGATCGTTATGGCCTCTAGGAAAGGATCAACATTACACTCTTTGAGGAATATCGATCTGAACTTAAGACAGGCTTGAGCTAGGATCTCCACATCAGAGATGCAATACTCCAACAGCTCATTCTGAAAGTCAAAAACATAGTTTTCAGCTACTCTCGCATCGTACCAGCTTTCAAAGGCCTTGTGGGACTTTTCAAACATTGATCCCGGGCAGTAGTACTGCTTGTTGGGCATAGGACCTTTATAGTCCTGGTTCGCCAGAGTGTTGAAAAGATGCGGGAAATAGCCCTTCTTTCTCTCGGGAGGCAGATCGAAGGCATTAGGGAGCGCAGCGAGGGCCATGGGGAAATAGTTGAGTGAGTCCACAAACCTCACGTCCATTTCCATGAGAATAATTTTGGTTCCCCTCATGACCAGATCTGGTGTGAATTTAGTTTCTTCCAACACATACTTGAACAAAAACTGAAAATTCAAAGCCTTGGCCGTTCTGGGTGATCACACAGACATTTTTGAACTGTTTCCTGACTTCCATGACATATTCCATGAAATCTTTAACCGGGTCAAAGTTGAAGACTCTCGTACGGTTTCTACATGTCATAAAAAATCTAGACTCTATACACTTGAAGCAAAACTGTTGAGAAACGCACAAGTTTACTTTATGTAATTTTTGCTCGGGATCAGAGGGGAGAGACTCGTCTTGACGAGTCTCCAGGTCAAAGAATATGAAAAGGTAGTCCTTGCGTTTAGGCTTACCCTCGTCTCGCTGCATGAAACATTTATGATTAGGATCCTGGAAGGAGCTGCAAGGTTTGCAATAGACTTCACCACACTTGTGGGGTGTGGATCTGTCTTTAACCCAAATTAATTTACCGCAGTCAAGACACTTTTTGACAGCTTTACATCTATCGACTTGGTGTGCAGTGTAACACCGCTGATTCCGCGAAGTTATGTTACATTTTGGACAAACTATTCCCCCATGTTCCTCTTTGCAGGGAGGTGAGATGGTCTGGCACTGAGAACAGATGTTTGAACATCTGTGCGCGCCCTTGTGATCGTAAGGGACATGGCACGCTTCGCAGAAATAAGCGCAGGCGAAAGCGGCAGTCAGACTAGTGATTACGTTATAGTGACCGTTATGAAAGAGCAAGTTAATTTTGAATTTTGGATTTTCAACACGTCCCTCAAAATAAACGTCACGGCCTTTATTGTCATAATTGAACACGGTAATTTTGAACTCTTTCAACAAGTCTTGAAACTTTTCAAGTTCGGGGATTCCCGCGCCATCCTCGGCCATCTCTACTCTAGCCCGCCGAATAAGTTCCTGAGCCCTTATGGTTTGTCTTTTTTTTATCATCCTCCCGAATTGACTTGTACTGAGGATCTTTTTTAGCATGAGCGATAGCCACCACCAAAGCCCTGGGGAGACACAAGTTATCTTTGTTGTTAATAGCTACGATTCCCCTCCTCGCCTTACACTCCTCTTCAAAGTTGTTAAAGATACGGGGTCTTTTGCGAGTTCCAGAACCTACAGGGAGATTAACTCGGGTACATTCCACTTTAAAAGTGTCAGTGGACTTGATGGATTCAGAATTTGACTTTACTATTCCCCCAAAAATTTGCCAAAGGATGTCTTCCTCAATTTCACCAGCGGGCCGAAAAGCAACAAACCCCGGATCTCTACCTTTTAGGTTAAGACTCTGCAAAGAAAAGCCGAGCTGATCGTTTTCATGGGCTTGGCCTTTCATCTCATTCACAATCTTGGCGAAGCCTTGTCTGAGCCAATCTATCTCACTAGTATCGGGAGGAGGGTTAGAAAATTTGAAATTGTTTTAGTACCGTACAATCGAAATTTCTTTGCATACGCCTGCTCGTCACTGAGGACTTCTACAGGCTCAACAACACTAGCCATTACTACTTAAGTCAAAATAAAATTTAAATAATAAATCAAAACAATAAAGTGAGGTTATGTTAAGCAAAAGTGAGGTTATGTAAAACCTCGACTTGAGTAAATACAACACTAGGGCTAGAAAATTAAAATAATAAAGTGAGGTTATGCTAGACACGAGGATAAATTAGGTTATGTTATGCAATAAATTTGAGGTTAGGTCTCAAATATAATACGCGTTAAATACTAACGGTAAATTATAGCTAGCACTTACTGCAATTGCACAATACTATCGCTATACCACAATATCAAAGAACGGAGCAGCGCAGAGACCTCTGACCAACACGAAAGCTGGGAACAGAGTGAACGAGGTAAGCCGCCAGCTGTACAGGTGTATGGATGGACCAATCAGCGATCAGAACGCCTAAGACGACCAATGGGGTGCGGCCTTATTCCGACCAATCACAGAGCTGTATTTTAACCGGTTACAACTAATCTAATCCTGGGTTTTTCTGTTTCAGGGAGGATGAGGACACGGTCGAGGATGCGGTGGACCGCTAACATATATAATCATTTATATTAGTTATTGTTACCCTTTTTAAATTTTTATATATATACTCTTTGTTTTTTTTTTTTATTTCATATTCTTTTTATGTATATAATCATGTATTATTATTATATTCTTTTTTATATATTATCATATTCTTTTTTATATATATTAAACCTATTATATAACAAACTGACTTTTTTACTTACCTTATTTAGCTCCGCTAGGTTGGTAATACATAAATTAGCTCTGCTAGGTTGGTAAACAATTTGGAGGGAGAAAAGTGAGGTTAGAAAATTTGGCGGGAAACATGGGCGCCGCCATTTTGGGGGCGGGGCCTAATGACGTCACGAGTCACGTGGCTTGCTATATCTTAGCGACCCCTACTGAGCCATTTCTGCAATATGATTCAGGTGTAGGTGATGAAAACCGAATATTAATATTCACAAGAAATGAGGCACTTTTACGCCTTGGTACGAGCGAGATATTTCTGGCAAATGGAACTTTCAAAACTGTTCCAACGATTTTCTTCCAGCTTTATACAATCCATGGTCTTATCAATAACCTTCCATTCCCTTTAGTATACTGCTTATTAGTTCATAAAGACGAAGATACTTATAAGAAAATGTATCAAGAGATCAAAAATTCATATAGTGCAGCAAATATCCAACTGAATTCACGAGTAATAATGACAGATTTCGAAATAGCATCGATGAACGCAGGTAGACACCATTTTCCAAATGTAGATATTAAAGGATGTCTATTTCATTTTTGCCAATCTATATGGCGGCACGTTGTCCACCTTGGACTGAAGGCAGCGTACAATAACGAGGCAGATCGGACTATACGTAATGAAATAAGACAATTAATGGCTTTACCTTTTGTACCACTTGATCATGTACAAGATGTATTCGATTCAACTGCGGAAACTTTGTCAGAACCCCTTGAAGAGTTAGTTCTATATATAGAAAGAACGTATGTCACTGGAGTTCCAGCAAGGGGTAGGCGAAGAGCTGTTCAACCCTGCTTTCCTCCCCAGACATGGAATGTGTTCAACCTTGTCTTAAATGGGTTCCAGAGAACAACATATTCTGTAGAAGGTTGGCACAGTAAATTCCAAAAAGTATTGGCACTCATCACGCAAACATTTGGAAGTTCATCGAATATTTAAAAATGGACCAGCATGGTAATAACCTAATAATAAATCAGCTTCTTGGAGGACATGTTGGTGTTCATCATCCCATTAAAAAATCATATATGCTAAATTTACGACATGTGGAACAAATGGTACAGAATTACAATGACTACAGAGAAAGAGGGGAAATAGATAATAGATTTCTGGAGGGGATATCTGAGGACCATTTCCTACCATCTGAATGTGAATCCACAAGAAACTCCTGAAGAAAATCCTGTACCCTAAATTCATATAATGTTATTTGATCACTAACCAAATAATAAACATTTAAAAACGTAACAGTTATTTAATTATTACATCATTTTACATACTCGTTTATTACTTGGAATTACTTCATATACTAAACTTTACGTTCAAACATTGTGGATGCTACAATGACTGGATATAAACACAAGTGGACGTAAGAAAGGTGGACAAAAAGTAGTGGCCATATAAGCGGTGGACCCAAACAAATTGACATTTTGTCTGTGGACATA
The DNA here is from genome assembly GCA_963675035.1 of Allygus modestus. NCBI lineage: Eukaryota > Metazoa > Arthropoda > Insecta > Hemiptera > Cicadellidae > Allygus > Allygus modestus. The sequence continues at coordinate 92,066,915 of OY776116.1, forward strand.
AAAACAATGGACCTAACAGCCGTGTATTGTTAATTAACGTACTCCGCACCCAAGGTGTTAGAGTGTAGGGGTTTATGGAGTTTTAGGTCTTCGAAGAAATTACAGGGCTATAAAAAGGTCACCAAATTAGTTGTTATAAAAGTATAAAATTTAATTATCACCAATAAAAAAATCTCTAAAACTAAATAAATTGGTATTTTAAATTATTATCGTACAATTATTGGTTGCAGAGAAAATTGGAATTTTCATTCAGAGATGTTGTCCAATGTTGTTCTCATGGGAATGAAAAAAGCCCTTTAAGGTCTTACTTGCTGATCAATTTCATTAAAACTTGTTATATAGTGTAAGTTAGCACCACAGAGAAGTTTAGTTCTCTGTGTTAGCACTCACCACTAGAGGATATTTGGAATATGTTGCCACCTAACATAATTGGGGTAATAGGCATGATAACCAATAATTTGGATAAAACATTTTTGTAATATTAGAAAAGTCACAATAATCACGTTCCTGACCATTTTCGCCCCTCCAATCAAAATACGGTACTGAAATTACGCTTTTGATTGTGGTCCATATCAGATTTATTTTTCCTTACTATTGATTGTGCACATGATTAAATATATATTTTTATTTTGGAAATAAACTGATTGTATTCTATTCTAGCCCTGTGGGGAGGAGGGGGTACTTCCCCTCTTAACCACCGTGTGTACCAACAGATTCTGGAGTGTCTCTAAAAAGGGATTTAGGAAGTTCATTACAAGATTTTCTATTCGTGCTACCATAATTTTTATTTAATAAATAAAAGTAATTTACTGATTAAGATTGGACTAAAAAGGAGAGAGTATGTGTCAGTTTTCTAACACTGTTTACTTAAAGCAAATGCATCCGTGCTGGTAAAAAATTTATTTTCTAAATCTACCCTTCTATAAGGAAAAGTAAAAGAATGCAGGAAAAGGAATTAAATTGCCTCTCTACAATAGGAAAGTATTGTCCCCTCTGGTGAAGTTATCTTCATCGTCTTTTATCTTATATAAGTTAATTCTGTAAATATTTTTTAACATTAAAATAAAATATTAAATGGTGGCATAGTATAACGGTATTTATTTATACTTCTCTTTTGGAGACCATGGAAATCTCACTCAACCGATTATTCTGAAATGTGTGAACAGTTTTACCTTTCACTTTACTAAATTTTGTAACCGAAAAAGCTGTATCCATATGTAACCAATTATGTTATATAAGAATCCCCACTATATCGCAAACATTTTCCATTACTGATTAGAAAAAATCAAGTTTCACAATGTTTCGGGGTGTGGAATTCAATCCCGTTTTCAGATGTGAAAAATACCTGACATGTAGCAATATTATTTGAAAAATTCGTCGATAAAGCTGGAAATATCTTGCACGAATTAAACTAAAATGGAGAATTGTAAAATCAGTCAAAAGTAAACAAAGAAAAAATATATCAAAATACAAAAGCCAATCACTCGGCATAATGTACAATGTTATGGACTGTTGAATCCAGATTACAAAACATGAACCTTTTTTCTCTAATCGGCAATGGCAAATGTCCACAATAAACTTCTTGAATTGCACAAACTAACCATCTCCAACAGTGAACTACAACCCAAAACTAATCTACTATGTTGTATGAAGTATTCAGGGTGATTAAATGAGTCCCCCCTACTTTTTTATACATTTCATAAGATATCGACTCCGGACCACTGCCAATCATTAATGATCAACTTATACTTTATTTTGACTTAGTTCATATTTTCGGCCGCCATATTGGATTAAAATATATTTTTTCAAATGTAAAGATGGAGATGGGGTTGTGACCCATCATCTCCAACTGTTTTTTACACTGAAACCAATGCCAAAATCTGTTTTTAAATAAAAGAAAATATATTTTCTGTCCAATATAGCGGCCGAAAATATGAACTAAGATAAAATTAAGTATTAGTTGATCGTTGGTGGTCCGGAGTAGTAGTTGATATCTTGTGAAATGTAGAAAATTTAGGGGCACTCATTTAAAACTCAGCCTGTGTATACCTTAACACCAAAACATAAAATTATAAAACTCACAGGAGTGAGCTCCAAAGTCGTTTCCAGTGAGAACTTGGGTAAAACGACTTCCACTTTGTCCTCATTTCTTGGGTCACTGGATTCCTTAACAATGTCAAGTAGGGAGGCAGAATCTAGTCGCATGACAAGGTCAGTGGCAGGGTTTAGGCTGTCTGATTTGTCAGGCAACAGCAGGATGAGGCTGATGTCACTCTTCTCGGTGGGCCCTAGGTATGACAACTCCAGCAAGTCAGCTTCTATCCGATCAGACCTCCCTAGATACAAGTAATGATCAAATAAGAGTAGTATTACATTAGGACTGAGTATGCAGGTTTGCTGCATCAAGGACCACAAAATCTGGTTTGTATGTAAATACCAATGGATCACCTCTAGATGAAGCAACATACCAAGTTTTATTAATTTATGTTCATAAACAAGCAAGATATCACATGTTTATTATTCTCAAAAAGTGAGTCCTCCGACCCCTGAGACACAGTATCTAGAATAATTATACGATAGGTGTCATAAACAAGATGCGCAGTAGGTCAGTGACGTCAGTGGTGCCCAACAGCTGATGTAACACAACAAAGCTCCCATCTGTCAAAACTAGACTGGATGCTGTTGTTTTGAATTTGACGCATCCATTATAATTCTGTGTTGATCTGGAATGTCAACAAACCAATAATGTAAACAAAGTGATGCTGTGACTGGTGCCCAACCAACAGCAGACGGGTATAAAAGCTGCACGTGATACCTACCATATAATTATTCTAGATAATATGCACTGGGACGCCGCATCGTAGCTGTACCATGCGTGGACCTGTAGCTCATTATGTCAAAATGTAATAATTAAATGAAGTTCAAATTGAAAGCCATATAAAAAATACATTTTGATATAAATTAACCCTTTTGCTGTGGGTGTCCCAGAATCAAAACACTACACAATCATTGAAATATAAAATATGAGATTTTCATGTTTAAACATGTCAAATAGAGCGAATGAGATAATATGTTTTATTTTATAAAATTAGGGGTCTTTCCAGACCTGTCAAAGGACCTGACATTAAAGTGCTTGTTTTTTCTCCAAAACAGTCAAAACCAAAATAGTTTATTTCAACAAATTTTACATGACAATTTTGTTTAAATTGATTTAAAACCCCATAAAATCCTCTTCTCATGATCTCACCTCTCTGACTCTCAAACACATGGAAGTACCGTCTTACACATTCATACCTACTACATTTAATGATTATTAAAGGTTTCTTTCAAAAGTTAAAATGTCAATGCTAGGTAGGGTAAGGGAGGGGGTAATAAATGAAATGTCATATCGCTTATTTATTAATATACTTGAATTAAAGTTGTTAAGTGGCTTCATGACTTAGTAAAGTACCATTTGAAATTCGCTGAGAATATATAAAAACTCCAACTTCCATATCTAAATATTCCTATACCCCAAAGTTATGAAACCTAGGAGTAATGATTTGCTCATATTAAGATGAGTTTTAGAGACAACTTAATTTTGGTAGACCTAGGAGTTATATGAAACTTTAACTAGGAGTTATATGATATTCTAAATATAGCGTGTACTGGCAATGTTTAACCACCTCCTCAGAGTAAACTACTAAACGTAGAGAGGCCATCAGATTGCTGTCAGTAGATGAAAATAACACCAGTAGCAAGAAACCTGCATACTCAGCGAATTTCCAATGCATAGGTCTCACTACCCTATTAAGCCACTTACTAAGTTTCATGGAAATACATTCATAAATTAGCGATAATAGCATTTTATGTATTCTCCATATGAATAACATTTGGCATGTACTGTGTTTAGCACTTTGAATATCTCTGCAACAGTTGGACATAAAACCACAATTTAAACACCAACATTATTGTTTTTTAGAGTTAAACTTATTGTTAAAAACAAAAATGAGGTTTTTAATAAAATTAACTGTGAAAAAGATACAATTTTTTCCCCATAAGAATAACATGGTCAATTTAATGAATAAGTGTTTTGGAATCCTCCACAACTACTAAACCTAGGTTAATGATTCAAACTAATTTATTTGTTTTTTAAGCTCTATTCAAGTGGTCAAAACAAAACTGTTGTGTTTCAAATTGCATAGTAAAAAAAACAAAAATTGATTAAATAGCCCTGTCGCAGCAAACCTGCGTACTCAGCGAATTTCCAATGCATAATATATGTCTTAATACCAGATAAAGCCGCAAACTAAGTTTCATAAAAATATATTCACATATAAGCGATTTTAATTATTCTCCATAAGAATAACATTGGTAATGATTACGTAGGTTTGCTGAAACAAGGAACAGAAACAATTGGTTTTTATGCAAATATAAATAGAATTTAACTAGGCGAAGCCACATACTAAGTTTCATCAATATTCAAACATAAATAAGCGCTATATAACATTCTAGTTATTCTCAATAAGAATAACATGGGGGCTGGAGAAAGCAGGTTTGCTGCAACAAGGAACAGAAAAATGGGTTTTTATATAATTATCAATATAACTCAACCAAGTGAAGCTACACACCAAGTTTTATTAATTTATGTTCATAATTAAGGGAGTCATTACATTTTACTTATTCTCCATAAGAATAACATGGGGGTTGAGTATGCAGGTTTGCTGCTACGGGAATAATCAACAAAAAATCAATTTTTTGTGAAAATATCAATATACTAGTACTACGTGAAGCCACATACCAAGTTTCATCAACATACATTCATAAATAATCGAGATATCAAATTTTATTTATTCTCCATAAGGATAACATTGGACTATGTACTGTGTTTAGCACTTTGAATATCTCTGCAACGGTTGGGCGTAGAATCACAATTTAAACACCAAAATGATTGCTTTGTGGAACTGAACATATTGGTAAAAGCAAATGTGAAGTTTACATTAAAATAAACTGAGGAAAAGCCAAAAACCTTTTTCCCATAAGATTAACAAGGGAGATTTTATGAGCAGGTTTTTTTGGATTTTCTCCGCAACCACTTAACCTAGGTTAATAATTCAAAATACTGAATTATTTGTTTTTTTAAGCTCTATAACATCGTCAAAACTAAAATTAAGTTTTTTAAAAATTGTAGGGTGAAAAATGCAAAAAAACTGATTTTTGGAAAAATTAAAACCCCCATAAACCCCCCTTCCCATAGTCCGATTTTTCTGGTTTTCGATCTTAAAGTCATGAATGTCATTTTACACATTTGAGCCAAATTTAATCAAAATCGGACGTTTTTTACTCAAGTTATCGTGTTAATGGACACACACATATATATACACACATATGTATATATATATAGATATATATATAGTTATATATATAGATATATACATATATATAAATTTGAACGAATAGGGTTTTTGGCATCTGGGGGACCTCAAAACAAAAAGTTATCATGGTCTCGGGCTTAAGTCTTACCATGAGACCTACGGTAATAGCTTCTTCCCTATAGGGGAAATTCGCTAAAAAATTAAACCCTCTTTCCACGGTCCAATCTTTCTGGTTTCCAACTTAGAGTCATAAATGCCACTTTACATTTGTGCCAAGTTTCATCAAAATCAGACTTTTTTTCAAAATGTATCGCATTAACAGACACACACACACACACGTACATAAAATACATACAAGTAGTGTTTATGGCATCTGGGGACCTAAAATAAAGGTTATCATAGTCTTGGGTCTCAAGTCTTTCCATGTCACCACCTACATTAGGAGCTTCTTCCCTACAGGGGAAATTTGCTAAAAATATAATATCCTAAATTTACTTGTTTGTATAAATAAGTTTAAAATTGGCAAAAACTACTGTTACATAACTATCCTAACCTATGGCTAAGCTGGGGACAACTTACACAAGACAGAGCATTTATTCAACGATAGGATTTCAGATAGACCAACCGATAGGAAATATGTTAGGAAACTAGTTGATAAAAAGTGTAAAAGACTCTCCGAGGTCAGGGCGTCCTCCCATCTCAACTGAAGAAATTGAAATTGGAGTGTTGGCGAACTGTGCAGTAAATCCACATCAATCTCTTCGGACCAGCGCTATGGAACTTGGTATTTAAAAAGTAGTTTACTCAGAGTTCTAAAAAATCACAAGTTCCATCCATACAAAGTCCAACTTCATCAGGAAATAAATGAGGATGATCCTGACAGAAGACTCAAATTATGTGAGAGGTTGATCCATGAAATAGACAGTAACATCGATTACATTTCTAAGTTAATGTTTCAGTGACGAAGCGTCATTTTCTTTGCGTGGGACAGTCAATCGTTACAAACTGCTGTTACTGGTATCATGGTTGCCCTCACTGGATGGTTGAAGCACATACCCGACAGCCTCAAAAATTAGTTGTGTGGGCTGGAATTTTGGGAGATTCAAATGAATGAAATTTGAATGGAGCCAAATATATAGAAATGTTATAGAAATATCTTAGTATATAAAAATGAATCCCTATTTCCCTTTTTCATTCCATAACTTTAGAATGAGTGCACCAAATTAAATATTTTTTTTTGTGTTCGTTAATGTTGGGGCAAGGTTCTTATGAAAGAAAATGTTTAATCCGACCTAAGGGCTCTGTCTCACTGGCCTTCAAAGTTCCCATTGATTTTATCGAAGTTCAGTTAGTTACACCAAACAGCTGTTAACAAGGATTATATCTAAACATACTTGAAAGGCATAAAAATATGTTCATTATGGAAATAAAAAACTACTTGAATGGCTACTCAAACTCTTTTTTCGATGAGCGAGTGAACGAGCTAATCTGGGAGGCGAGCTAAGCGAACAAGCTCATCTTGAAAATGAACAAGTATTTGACATAAAACCAATTCAATGACATTAGTACAGGGCAATGTCTGTCGGGCCAGCTAGTTTGTTATAAAAGTATAATGTTATACTAATATGTTAAAATAGTGGCTTGAAGGTGCCATAGCCCCTATAACCTTGCTCCAATACTCTGCCTACCTGATGTTTTTACTCTTTAAATGCTGAGGAAAGTAAAACAACATAAGTAGGAAAACATGTCAGTTCGTAAACAAAGTAGGTAGACACTTAATCACATGTTTAAATGTAAACAAAGCAGACGTTTTTAAATCCCAATGCTTTTATTATAGGGGATGTTTTATGTTATTTCTCATTTACTGGTAACTTTTTAGAAAAACTGCTATTTTTACCAAGTCCCTGGGATCAAGACCTTTGATTTGAGCCATCTCCCGTCTTTCTGTGATTTGTCAAACTCTTACAATTTTGATTTGAAAATCGTACAGAACTATACAGATGTCCAGACCACATCATTTCAGATCATTCATTTTAGATCTGATAAGTGATCTAAAATGAAAAATATGAAACGTTCTGTCACTGCATATTTTGTAAATATGCACCTTTGGTTGTGACCTAAATTTCTTTGTGATACAATATTGGGTCATCGGCTATATAGCAGCAGGCGTGAATCATTTTCTGGAAAAAGGGCGGTTGAAGCGAGGACAGTTAAGAGAATGGCTACTGCAGTTTGTATGTCATCAGACGACATACAATCAAATGTTAGTAAATATGTACCAACAATTTGTTGGTATTTGGGGTGTATGTATTTTGGTTTTCAAAACAAAAGAATGAGTTTAGATTAATTTATATTGAATGTTTTAGCCCAATAAACAAATTTGTACAGATTTAATAAAACTAGTCGACCCGTGCGGAATCCTACACTGCAAACCAAATCTTGTCAGCTGATCAGATGTTCCTTTGTTTACATTTTCGTTCCTGTCAAAACAAACTTTTTCTTTTATTTATCTTTCATATTATTCAAATTTACGCCAAGCGGTACATTTTTAGACCGTGGGTCTATTTTCGTCATTAGCCACCAACAAGGGTCATTAGGGGGGTGGGTCTATTTTCTGTTTGATAAGCTTTAAAATGAAGGGTAAATCATATAATTTGATAAAGGAAGGAAGATCTCGCGGACAACAGAAATACAGGCTATAGAAATAATATATAAGATTTAACTATGATTTTTAGGAAACAGAATGTAACTTGAAGTGACAAAATCTGTATCTAATAATTATCAAAAAATCAATTAACAACAACATGTTTAAACTAAAGAATTTAATCCCCTTTTTGGAGTATTTTGCATGCAAGCGTAAAACATCTTTCTATAAATGGGAATAAGATCACTTATTATTAATTATTTAAAATAATGTTCTTATTCTTTGAAAAACTTAAATAATTATACTTCTAAGTATGGTTTTAATGGTTCTACTAAGTAAGTACTGGTTTAAATTACTTTATGGTAAATTTAAATCAATATTTACTACCAATTTGTTATAGAAATAAAATTAATTAGGATTAATGATCGCAGTAACACCAGGAATATTCAAGAGAGCGGAAACATTTATATGCAGAAACCGATTAACTTTTACGACTAACATACAATACACATGTTTATGTAATCACCAGACCAAGTAAAATCATTGTCTGCCATTTATATAACCATTGAAACTTCTCAAGCCAATAATAGGCCAAAGCCTAACAGAATTTCCAATGAATATTTTAATATTCAATATGTTGAGTTTTGGTTGTGATTACACCTTTACATTTTTGGCAAGACAGAATTTCCATCTGATTTCAATCATTTCAAAATCATATAGATATCTGAAGAAAATTGTTAAAGCTATATCTATTAGATTTATTCCAACAATAATGGACAGTATTTTTTAGGTTTAACCTGTCATTTTTTTCAGGAAAAAACTGCTAGTTTATAATATTTTATTGATTTTTAGAGACTAAGATGAGTTGTGAAACATAGGAGTTATGAGGTTCTCCCTATAGAAATGACACTTTGAGCCATACACCAAACTAAGAAGGAAATGTCACTGGCACATGCACATATATCTTGAATAGAGGGCAGTGGTCACAGAATATAAATAGGGAGGTCACCCGTCACGGAATGTGATGCCAGGCAGATTCTGGTGGTGCCTACCAAAAGATGACCGCCAACATGACGGTGAGTCATCCAAGTCCCGCACGTCCTGAGCTATTTTGAGCTTTTTGTTTTTGGTTTTTTCGCAGCGTGAGCCCATGTAGCATTTTTGTTCAGAGTTCAGAGAATTGCAAACCCTTTTAAGGTAAAGCATTCCAAACCCCTCACATTTTTGTGGACACTCTGGGATTCGAACCATATTGATTCTAAATGGGTTAAAGTTTGAAATTAAAAACTGAATTACTTAAAACTGTCTTGTATTTATTACAAATCTTACAGTAGATTTTCACAAAACTCTACACTAAACTAATATTTTACTGAGAGGGGTAGTTGTAGACCCCGGCAAAGAGCAGGGACTCTACTTTCTTGTCGTACAGGAGGTATACGAAGGGTCGGTCGCAGACGAAGCTCTCTCCCGGAATCCTGGTGTCAGTGAAGACAGTAGCAGCGGCAGCCTCTGTACCATACTCATCCACTTTTACCTGCAAACATATTTTTAAGTGTTATAAAGTTGTAAATAAATAAATATTTTTACGGCGACCTGTTCGGAGATCTTGAGAGAAAAAGATGGAGCCAGTGGCTTCTCTTACTCTAGCATTACTCAGGTGGGAAGTTAACTCAGTCGCAGGCCTTGCAAACTCACCATTGGCTAAAGCAATTTGTTTATACAATTGTGTTTTATTACAGGTGTTAATAATACACCATTATATGTGCTTTATAAGGTCCATTAGGGGTGTTGTTTCACTATCTGTTACCTGCAACTGTAATTAGTTAAAATACAATTTATCAAATCAAAACAAATTAAAATTAAATAACGGTTGCAAATGAAATGTAGAATAATTTAAGTTGCAGTAATGTTTATTACTGGTATCGAAAAACATAATATCAGCCTGACATTGCTCACCAGTGGTTGTGTGTGAACAGTGGTGAGGCTAAATGTTTTTCTGAGCATTTTTGGGTGGCTCGAGGAAAACTTTATGGGGGGCTGCTTCTTCCTTCTGAATTGTTGGTTTTTGTTTTCATAGTAGATAGGAATGAGTTTTTAAAGTCTGTTTCTCCTGATAGCTCTTTATTTTATTTAAGTGTAACCTTTGTGCTTAAATTAAACCAATTTTTCTGATTTTTTTAAAAATAAAATCAACATAAAATAGATCAATATATTTTTTACTTTACAATTTGCATTAAGGCTTGAATTTAAAGAATAATTTAAAATTAAAAATGTTTGAGGTTTAGTTCTAGCCAAATTGAAATTTAATCTAATTACACATCTGTTTACACTAAAGATTTGTAAATTTATTTTTAAAATATCTAAGAAAATAAAACAGTACTTTCTAAAGAATCGCCAGAGGTGCTCGTTATAGGTTCAAACATCTGCTGTGTCAAATTTTAAGTTACTTCTCTAAAGCTCTGATCTAACGTACCGGTAGTTGCACAATATTCTACACGGTAACACTTAACAGCGGCAATATAAACATTAGAATCAAAGAGAAGGTATATTTTTACTGAGCAAAATATTATATATTCTTCACTTTTCCCCTTCACATTATTTGTAAGTGAGGTTTTTAAAACAAAATCTATACTTATTTTATAGGCGAGCAAGTTTTTCACTCCTCCTAAACTACTGAACCGATTTTTGTTTTTGGTGTCATTGGAAAGAGCCTAACGTGAAGTTATGTAGGAAACTTTTTTTATACAGAAATAATTTGTGAGTGAGGCCCTGGGGCCCTTTAAAGTTGAGTTTTTTCCCATAAGCTTAACATTGGGAAATAACTATAAGTTTTGAGTAATCAGCTGGATAGAGTAAACACAGTTAATCAGCAGGCCATGTTGGATTTGGAATGGTAACACAGTATTTATAAATGATGATCGCGAGCGAAGCCGCAACAGGTTTACTAGTAACTTAATAAATTGAACATTATGAAATCATAAAAATGGCAATTGTAGCTTTGTATGTCATAATTTTTTCCTTTTGAATTTTCTTGAGAGAGTTATGTTAATGGTTGTAGCTGTGAAAAAGAATAGTATGAATATTTACAATGCATGTTTCCCTGTCTTAAGCCTTCCCAAAGCGGCGACTGCGGGGCAAAGCCCTGCTCTGTAAAGCTTCAAATTTTTTGGTAGGGGTCATAAAACAGATTTTGAAAAATTTATTTTTTTCCACTTATATCTGATGGTTAAAGTAAATTATGTTCACTTTCATGATAAACCTAATTTTGTACACATTTTATGACCAAAATTAGCGCGTCGTATATACATCAATCACTCACTCTGAATGTAATTTTAAAAAATTACACGACACAGTCTAACACACGACTCCAAATTTGGACTTTCAATATAAGACCGATGTCACGTACTTGTGACGCTCCAGTTTTCGCTATAGACCGACGTCACATATGTGTGAAGCATGGAGCGCTAACCACAGCCCAACGTCACGTATTTGTGACTCGAGCCTATTGTTACTAAATACGCTTTGGCTGCCTGTCAGTGTATTTGATCGTCTTTTTAACTGCATATTGGGCTATAGGAATGTCTGTCACATATAAGGGTCGCTTGGTTCGAGCGTGGGATATTTAGTTTTGACTCCAGGGGTGTGATAGCCAACCTGTTGTTTACATTACGCTGAACCACGGTTGAGATTCACGTGATTCTAACCCTCGTATTATTTGTTTGTTTATGTTATAATAAACGCTGTTTCTGTGCTTATGAGTGATGAATGAAGAAGGTAAAACGCGAAAAGTAAGGAAGAGGAGAGATGTCATTACTTTAAGGGAAATTGATCATGTGATAAACGATGATTTTAGTGAGGGGACTTTATTTAGTTCTGAATAAACATAAGTTGTTTAATTGAACAGTGTTTCTTTATTTTCTTACCAATACAATTCGATAAAATATATTTTATCTTTGAGTTACACACGTGTGACAATCGGTCAGCAGTACAATTCATATATATTTCCATTAGTAGAACAATGCTATAGACCGACGTCACTTATATGTGGCGCGTAGTAAAAATCCATAAAAATGTACAATTGTTGTTTATAAATGAGTCAGATGTTGTTCATTGGTATTTTGAACCATAATAACAGTTGAAACTTGCATTAACAAATTTGTTCTGGAAGTATGTTTTTATTTTTTTGCATTGGTCTATTCTGGAAGTATATAATTTACAGTTGGTACACTACGAACACCCATGTGTCACACATACATGATGCAAGGTAGCGAACGAGCTAATGCATAGAAAACATTGAAAACATCATTAGCTTGCAAATCACACAACAGCTTGTAAACAACTGTCCGAACATAAACAAACCGTCTGCGAACAAGACAGTAAGAAAGGATTGTATCAGCCGGCCAGTCTATAACATCTGTTGCGAGATCAGTGTTGCAAACTCACCGAAAGAAAACGCACCACTAAAATAAACTAAGAAATGGACTAATAGCTTAAATCAACTATAGATAACCATACAACCATGCAACCATGCATGTAACCATGCAATAGATCAATTAAATTTACATGTCAGGCGTATGCCGCTTGTAAGTTTCAAATTGAGTTGCATATATATGGGTGCAACGCTTGGGAAGGGTTAACAATGTATTTTCATATGGCAACACAGTTGTTTTTGTTTTGTGAGGATAGACTGGAGCCTTAAGACATGCATGATAACTGTTATACTGACCTTAGCCTTGTGTATCGCACTACTCAGCTTGATGCGGGGTCCGCCTGTCAGTGCAGTCAGGTTAGATGATGGCTTGAAGAGATCTCCCACTCCCATTATCTCTAGGATCTAGGATAAACCACTCTTATTATTTGATATAATCAATAAATGCCTTGTTAAACTTCTTACACCTATGAGAGTGTAATATCAAATACTTCATTGAAATGGCTGGACATGTTGTTTTGATTGCCTTTCCAGTGCCTAGATTCAAATTGAAGGAGTGAAATATGTTGAAGATTGTATCTCCTGGAAGTATACCATTGGGAGTATGACAATTTCACTATATTTTTTGTGAATTTTCTATGGAAAAGTGAGCTATTAGCAAACCCAAAAAAAACTTCAGGTCTTGTATTCGATAGGAGCAGCAAGCGGTGAGGGGCGAGCAGCAAGCAGTACCTTAAGCCGTTTTTGAGCATCGCGGGTGGCTATGATAATAGCGGTAAAAAGAAGCCGCTTCGATTGTTACATCCATTCTCAGTGTACACAATAAGAAAAGGATCGGTCTATGACATCAATTGCAAGTAGAAATACCCCCGTCGCAGCAAACCTGCATACTCAGCGAATTTCCAATGAATTATAACATATCACATTAAGCCACTTAACAAGATTCATAAGAAATATATTAAAAAACAAGCGATATTTAAAATATTAATTATTCTTCATAAGAATAACATTGGGGATGAGTACGCAGGTTTGCTGCAACAAGGAACACAAAATAATGGGTTTTTATGAAAATATCATTAGAACTCATCTAACTAAAGTCACATACCAAGTTTCATCCATATACATTCATAAATAACTGATATATATAACATTTTAAGTATTTTCCATAAGAATAACATGGGGACCAAGTACCTAGGTTTGCTGCTACAGGAACCATAGGCGAAAAATTGATTTTTTGTGCAAACAACAACAAACCACAACCAAATAAAGCCATATACCAAATTTTGCCAGTTTACGTTCATAAATAAGCGAGATATACAATTTTTCTTTTTCTCCATAAGAATAACATTAGACAACGTACTGTGTTTAGCACTTTCGATATCTCGGTAACCAATTGACGTAGAGCAATGATCAAAATACCAAATTGTTTGTTTTTTTAAGCTGAATTTAATGGTATTAATTAAAATTTGATTTAAATTAAAATTACATGTGAAAACCCCAAAAAACACATTTGTGGGGTACAAAACCCCCCAAAAACCCCCCTTCGGATGGTGCGATTCATCTGGTTTTCGAACTCGTTCAAATAAATGGTACTTTACACATTTGTACCAAATTTCATTAAGATCGGACCTTTTTTACGAGAGTTATCGTGCTTACGGACACATATATATATATATATATATACATATATAAAAATTTGAACGAATGGTGTTTTTGGCATCTGGGGACCTCAAAATGAAAAGTTATCATGGTCTCGGGCTTAAGTCTTACCATGAGACCTACGGTAATAGCTTCTTCCCTATAGGGGAAATTCGCTAAAATGATTAGTTTAACTTTAGCTTAAGAAACATATTTGTTTAGTAGTTACTAGCGAAATCCAGTTGCTTGAAATTGAGCAAATATATCTCCCTTTTGGCTCATATTCTGACTTATTAGCGAATTTCCCCTATAGGGAAGAAGCTATTACCGTAGGTCTCATGGTAAGACTTAAGCCCGAGACCATGATAACTTTTCATTTTGAGGTCCCCAGATGCAAAAAACAACATTCGTTCAAATTTTTATATATGTATATATATATATATATATATTTATATATATATATATATATATATGTGCCCGTAAGCACGATAACTCTCGTAAAAGAGGTCCGATCTTAATGAAATTTGGTACAAACGTGTAAAGTACCATTTATTTGAACGAGTTCGAAAACCAGACATATCGCACCATCCGAAGGGGGGTTTTGGGGGGGTTTCGTACCCCAAAAATGGGTTTTTTGGGGTTTTCACATTTAATTTTAATTTAAATCAAATTTTAATTTATACCATTGAATTTAGCTTAAAAAAACAAACAATTTGGTATTTTGATCATTGCTCTACGTCAATTGGTTACCGAGATATTGAAAGTGCTAAACACAGTACGTTGTCTAATGTTATTCTTATGGAGAAAAAGAAAAATTGTATATCTCGCTTATTTATGAACATAAACTAGCGAAATTTGGTATATGGCTTGATCTGGTTATGGTTTATTGTTGTTTGTACAAAAAAAAAATTTTCACCTATGGCTCCTGTAGCAGCAAACCTAGGTACTTGGTCCCCATGTTATTCTTATGGAAAATACTTAAAATGTTATATATCGCTTATTTATGAATGTATATGGATGAAACTTGGTATGTGACTTCACTAAGATGAGTTCTATTGATATTTGCATAAAAACCCATTATTTTGTGTGCCTTGTTGCAGCAAACCTGCGTACTCATCCCCAATGTTATTCTTATGGAGGATAATTAATATTTTAAATATCGCTTGTTTGTGAATACATTTCTTATGAATCCTGTTAAGTGTTATAATGTGTTATGTTATATATTCATTGGAAATTCGCTGAGTATGCAGGTTTGCTGCGACAGGGGTATTAGTTTAAATTGTGGTGTCATTCAAGAAGGTAGCTTAAAACAGCTGATCTTGCTTCTGTACTGTGTTTTGTTACTATCAACAGTTGTCAAATGCTCAAATTATATACAGAAACCACAATAGTTTCAAAACACAGCTGTTGAAACTAAAAACAAATATTCCAGAACAATTGAAAATTGTGGGGAGGGGGGGGGTGAAAGTTGTGGTTTTTTTTTGAGTTTTCTATTATTCCATAACATTAACACTGCAACTGTGACAGACCAGAGGACAAAGCCTAGACATTTTCCAAAACCCAAAAGGCAACTCTAGGCGCCAAGGGCTTTAAAATAACATACAAACAATCATATATATCACAATCAAATATAAACATATATCAAGTTATAAATAATTTTAAAGCTCTACAACATACCAACATTTTGGTGGAAACAGATCTCAGTTATCTTTATCCGTTTTAAAATGGCGGCCATTTTTTTTTTGAAACACTGACATTTATGGAATACCCTGTACGTTATCTGCTAAACCACAAGCCATAGCTTTGTTCTAATTTAAAATTCTTACTCGTATTAAACTCAGCGTTACCCTGATATACTACATGACAGTATTTAAAACAAAATGCAAAAATATAAAACATACTATTTTTGAAAATGTTTACATGCCCAAAACTCCAAATACCCCCGTAGCAGCAAACCTGCATACTCAGCGAATTTCCAATGAATAACACATAACATAACATAACACATTAAAACACTTAACAGGATTCATAAGAAATGTATTAACAAACAAGCAATATTTAAAATATTAATTATTCTCCATAAGAATAACATTGGGGATGAGTATGCAGGTTTGCTGCAACAAGGCACACAAAATAATCAATTTGGTTTTTATGCAAATATCAATAGAACTCATCTTAGTGAAGTCACATACCAAGTTTCATCCATATACATTCATAAATAAGCGATATATAACATTTTAAGTATTTTCCATAAGAATAACATGGGGACCAAGTACCTAGGTTTGCTGCTACAGGAACCATAGGCGAAAAATTGTTTTTTTGTGCAAACAACAATAAACCACAACCAGATCAAGCCATATACCAAATTTCGCCAGTTTATGTTCATAAATAAGCGAGATATACAATTTTTCATTTTCTCCATAAGAATAACATTAGACAACGTACTGTGTTTAGCACTTTCAATATCTCGGTAACCAATTGACGTAGAGCAATGATGAAAATACCAAATTGTTTGTTTTTTTAAGCTGAATCCAATGGTATAAATTAAAATTTGATTTAAATTAAAATTACATGTGGAAACCCCAAAAAACACATTTTTGGGGTACAAAACCCCCCAAAAACCCCCCTTCGGGTGGTGCGATTCAGCTGGTTTTCGAACTCGTTCAAATAAATGGTACTTTACACATTTGTACCAAATTTCATTACGATCGGACCTTTTTTACGAGAGTTATCGTGCTTACGGACATATATATATATATATATATATATATATATATATATATATATAGATGAAAAATAAGTAACATGAGTACCCTGTTACTCATATATAAAAATTTGAACGAATGGTGTTTTTGGCATCTGGGGACCTCAAAATGAAAAGTTATCATGGTCTCGGGCTTAAGTCTTACCATGAGACCTACGGTAATAGCTTCTTCCCTATAGGGGAAATTCGCTAAAAGGCAAATAGTAACCTATGTCAAAAAGTACATCATCTTAAAGGTCTAGGAAATCCTAGCAACTTTCAAATTTACACAAATCTTGAATCTCTTTTTGATTTTTATCAATCAACCAAAATCATAATTTCTCCGTATATAATGCATGTAAGCTATACATAACCCATTTATAAAAGTGGCCACAGAGTACTTGTAAGTTTTACACACAAATAACATGCAATTTATATGGGGAAATGATAACTTTTGTTTATTGCTTGGAAACTAAAAGAGGTACGAGGTTGGTGTAAGTTTGGAAAGTTGCTAGGATTTCCAAAGCATTTAAGATTATATACTTTTTGACATACGTTACTATCTGACTTATTGGAGTTTTGGGCATATAAACATTAAAAAATAGTATGTTTTGTATTTTTTAATTTAGTTTTAAATCCTGTCACATATCACGCTATGTAACACTAACGCTGAGTTTAATACGAGTATGAACTTTGAATCAAAACAAAGCTATGTCTTGTGGTTTAGCAGATACAGGTGTTGCGAAAATGTCAGTATTTTTCTACAAAATGGTCACCATTTTGAAACGGATAAAGATAGGTGAGTTCTGTTTCCACCAAAATGTTAGTCTGTTGTAGAGCTTTAAAATAGAGTATAACATGCAATTATATTTGAAAATTCCAATATTCAACCTAGTGACCCTCGGTTTTTGGAACACTGTACTTTTAACAAACTAAAAATATTTGTATGTTTTTCCTTGGGGTTGATTTAGTGGGAAATCATTTGATTTCATCCTTCTAGGTCAATTGGTTTGTCTGCAATCGGTTTGGGACACCTTACGTGAGACACCCTGTATATTTTGGTAACAGTTTAAGACAATGAATTTGAGATTTTTGTATCAAGTTTGTGGCTACACATATTTTCAAAAACTGCATCTCCCATATAGAATTTAGAAAAAGTAATTAAATATTTGTTTTACCATATAATAGTGCTAACGGTATACTTTGAAATGCTTCCGCTATGTTTTGAGATGTGAAAACGGCATAAACTTCTGTATTTAATTGCATTTTGCTGACACCCGAACTTTGTATGACCGCAGGCATAGTAGTTCAAATAATGTACGTTTTGTCATGTAAATAAGGCTTTGGTTACGCCATAGACTGTTTTACATACAATATCAATGAAAACAATTAAATTACTTCAAAATGTAATATAAAAAAATTAAACTATCCCACTTTTTTAAATTAAAAAATTACCACACTAAATTCATTATCTAGAATATCAGTGTCCCACATTTAAAAATAAAGTCACAACTCAGCCCAACTTAGTACAACTCAAAATGACAAAAACCGACAATATAATATAAGAACTATATAATAGTCTTGCATGTGATCAAACTCAAAATTGAGGCATGTTTCCAAAATTAGCCACTAGCTCTGTTAGCAGCCCTGTGCTACATTGGCAGAAGGTATCATACTAGTATACATATCTGACTAAAGTAAGCTATCTAAAGTACTGGTAAGTAAGTTATTACTCTATTCCTGAGAATGAAATGAATTATTTCGTAATGCACTGCAGGATGGCAGGAAATGCATCCATCCAGATTATCAATAAATACCTGCATGGAAGCAAATGCGTCCTCATAGCCACAGAAATATTAAACTGAATATTCCAATAAATTAATTACTAAGTACTGTATACAAAATGGAATTTCTTAAAAATATTAATAAGTTCCTGGCATTCAGGGCTTTTTACATAATTTTAACGACCTCCCAAAACGTGTTCAGAGAGTTAAGTCAAGAACTTCTATAGTGGTCCTGGGCTTAAGTTTTACCATGTGGGTCATGCTAATAGCTCACTTTTCCATAAGAAATTTTTTTATAACCTGATTCCACCATCACCAACATGGAATTTTAAATAAAAATGACCCACTATGTTTGACAAAGTAACACCAATAAATCAAACTATAAAACTCACAGGAGTGAGCTCCAAAGTCGTTTCCAGTGAGAACTTGGGTAAAACGACTTCCACTTTGTCCTCATTTCTTGGGTCACTGGATTCCTTAACAATGTCAAGTAGGGAGGCAGAATCTAGTCTCATGACGAGGTCAGTGGCCGGGTGTTTGCTGTTTGATTCATCCGGCAACAGCAGGATGAGGCTGATGTCACTCTTCTCCTCGGTGGGCCCTAGGTACGGCAACTCCAGCAACTCAGCTCCTATCCGATCAGACCTCCCTAGAGACAAGTGACGATCAAATTAGATTAGCCTCGAAAATTTAGTTTTGCACTCGGCTGCTTTTACAATATATACAGGTACTAATTTGTAAACCACACTGTAGCAGGTAGATTTTGTTTGTTAACGTATAATGCTCTGAGGGGATTTTTGTAATCAGAACTCCTATATTTATGCACAGATTTTGATGATTGAGCCATCCAAAAAATGGCCTCCATCTGTAGGTAGTTTTGTGCAAAGTAGTTTTTAATTTTCAATTGTTAAAATTGTCAAGGGCACACAGCAGCACCCTCAAAGTTTGTTTTTGCCCCCAATTACATGGTTGATTGCTAATTGCAATCAAACACAATTTACTTATGCCATGAGCTGAATACAAACACACAAGTAACAAACAGCAACAACATCTGTATAGTCATAGTCATAAATCTGTATTCATTTTTGTTACATGTGGTGCACAATAATTAGTGTCTCAGTTATTGACCCAAACAAAATAATCTTATCATTAACAATGTAAACATACAAAATCAAAGTTATTTATGTATTTAGATTTAGGAGGGATGGAACGCTCTTCAATAGAATAAAAAGCTTTGTTTGTTGGATAGTGCTCATGATAAAATATTTGTAATAAGTTAAAAGAAAACCTTTGTTATTGTTTTGCAAACTTAACTCAAGCAACATGACCACTAATGTACTTTATTTGTATACAAGATACTTCTGTTCTAAACTACTGTTGACGATGACCCTCTCATCTCATCAGCTGGCCTCCACACCTTTTAACACCCATTCCTATTAGTAAAGTTTGCACACAATGTTAATGTTTTTTCAGTTCCTGTTCACGTTGTTTTAACAAATTTTTGTATTTTAAACACTAAATGCCGGGTCACACTGGGCTGGTTATCAGCACTAGTTACTAGCAGCTAGGAAAATCAAGATAAACAAATAAATACAAATATTGCGAGCTACTAGCTGCACACGCTCTTGTCAATATTTACTTTACGTCTCGAATAACACAAAAAAGTCAATTTCTGGAGTTAATTTGAACCAGCTGATATTTAACTGCATTAAAAGTGCAAACGACTTAATAAACTTGGCATTCCAAGGAGGTCTGTTGGTAATATGCCTACTGGAGACAACACTACTCAACAAAATTGCATGCCACCGCCATTTTTTGGTGAGAAAAATTAACTAGTATGTATATATGAAGGTTTTGCTGTTTCGCCTGGCTTGTAAGGCTCAAATTGGTATTAAATTCCGCTTATCCCTTTTTCTGGAATTAGATGTATTGCCTTTTGGATTATATATAGTTTATGTAAAACTATAAAATTCAACCTGATGCCGCCTAGCCAGACAACAAATCATGGTTCCAAGCCTAAATAAAGTTTAACATGCAACCTTCAGTAATAACAATATTTTCTACCAAACAAGCATTCTATTAATGGGGAATTGAGTTATTGACGAAGCACTTGTCTATTAAAAAATGTTATTCATGCCTTAAATTAAACGCCTTATCAATTGTATTGTAATATCTTACAACGATCATTAAATAAATTCAAATGTACACATTTAGAATAATTTTTAAGAGTGAAGGTGAAAAATCAAATTTGTTGGCTTATCCAGAAAATTGGAAATGTCCAAATGTATTAAAACCACTAGCAAATCTAGCGGATTAGGTCTTAACTATCATTTGTTTACAACACTGTTCAAATGTTGATGATATACATAAGCTCAAACACCTGATAATTATTAATTTGCTACTACTAGCCACCGGCTTAGTGTGACCACTAAAACCTCTCTGTTTTGCTAGAACTAGCAACATTGGTTGTGGTCAGACTAGCTTTTTTCCTGCTTTTTACTAGCAGCTGGTAACCAGCGTAGTGTGACCCGGCCTTTACATGCTTAAAAAACAACACGAGAGATAGATACAAATAAAGGGATCCATGGGGTCCATCCATGTTACACACACCTTAAAAAAAAGATACTACTGCAACCTATCTTGATGGATTATTTACCCGATATTATGTGGAGTTGAACAGCTTGAAGTCCTGCTTCAAAATCAAGGCGAAGTCTTGTTCTGGTTTAATTTAATCTGGTTAATTTAATGTTTTCCATCCTCGTTTACAGCCGATAAAACGCGGCCCAGCCTTATTCTCTGGCCGATATCAAAGGTCATTTTTGTGTCAAGACCTCAATTACGGCCGATATTACGAAGTCTAATCGTCGGTTTTGCCCGATATTATGCTTTCCGTCTTAATTTACAGCTATATTCCACGGTACGGCCGTCATTTCCTTCTGATATGATGTGTCACATCTTCAATTATGGTTTAAATTATGCATTTCGGTTGTCATTTACACATATGATCAGTTGTTTTTTATGACCAATTTTTTTTGTTCAGTTCTCTTTTTTGGATATTACCAACCTATTTGGCAGTTTGCAATCGTTCACGATATTCCGGAGATTGGCAGGAAATACTCGCTCAAACTTTTGAGTATTTAGACAAAATTCGAGTCGAATCGAGTATTGGAATACTTGGCCAAACTACTCAAATACACCTATAGTTTTTTTATGTTGCACTTCATATTTTCATGACATTTTATTATCCTTCTATTTCCTTCATATTATAAATGCGAAAGTTTCGATGTTTGTTTGGATGTATGGATATTTGGAGTTCCATCACGCAAAAACTACTTGACCTATTAAGGTAGAATTTTGCATGAACATAGCTTACATATCACATTAACGTATAGACCTGATAACGTCTACACAAAACATTATGGCTCCACCCCACAGGCCTTTTACGATCCAATGCAAATCTTAATGGAGGATACCATTTATAAAATTACCAGCTGTGCTGTAGTTAAAAGGTTTGCCAGTTACTGCAAAGGAATTCATATGGATAAAGCATTATCACAGATTTTACAGTGCTGGTTAGGTTAATATTTCAAATGTGCTTTAATTTTTCGCGAGCGAAGCCGCGGTAACAGCTAGTCTACTATAACTGTATGTATGCTGATAAAGGTATGATGATCACAAGGGAAAATTTCCAGATAACTAGCTGTCAAATGTATTTTAATAAAGTTGATTTCTGGCGTCTCTCTAATCAAAAATGGGTTATATGAAACCCAAATGATAATTATGACCTTCAGTGGACTTCAGTAGTGGACCTTCAGTGGCGGATAGAGAATATGATTTCAGGGGGGTTGTGAGTGATACAAATGTATAAACTGTCAAAATGCAATAACCTTTACGGTGACAAATGAGTACAATATGTGAAGGTCTGAGGTTTGGGGGGGGGGGTCAAGACCCCCATGACCTCCCTCCTGTATCCGCTCTGGACCTTCACCAATTTGTTCAAGATTTTGCTCTCAGTTTGACCTGTAAACATCAGATAACTAGACAAGCACAGGCAATATTTTTCATTTCATTTTTAAATGTTCTTGTAACCTCAAAAACTTCCTTAATTGGCTCAGAATTTTGTAAATATGTAATATATATATATATATATATATATATATATATATATATATATTGAAACACAATTCTTGTCTATAGGCTATCCTAAAATGTGGCCATACTATACAAATTCATATGTCTAAATTAATTTATCAATTTTCATACTCACAATGATTAAAGGTGTTCAGCTGAATCATCATTGGGACTGGTGCAGTTTTATTTTTACTGATGTAAAACATTCTCACTTTCGTATCAAGAGGATCAAATTGATTTTTCCAAGCTCCTTTAAAATAAGCAACATTTGCCTGTAAAGTATAACAAATATTTATATATAATTCTGTAAGCGACATTTTTAGGTCAAAACTGTGGGAGTTTGGAAAATCGCAGGATAATGGGAGGGAGCTCAAATTAAAGGTCTCAATCCCAGAGACTCAGGAAAACAGCAGTATTTCCAAAAAGTTACCACCAAACGAGAAATAACATAAAACATCTCCCAAAAGAAAAGGATGGGAATTTAAAAACGTCTGCTTTGGTAACATAAAAACATGTGATTAAGTGAGTACTTTGGTTACGAACTGACATGTAAAAAGTAAACAAAATCAGGAGAGGCCTTCAAAGTAAACAAAGCAAGAGGTTAGGGGCTTTGGTCCCTTAAAGCCACTAGTATAAATATAACATCACACCTTTTGGCACCATCACTACATTTAATTTAACTACGTTTAAATTACATTACTTTTTCAGGATAAATTACTGTCGATCGTTGTATCGAGAAAAAATACTTAGGCCCATACAGAACAATTTGGATGTCATGTGGTTGTTGTAAGGTATTAGAATAATTTTTTTTTTTTTAATGTGCCTTAGCATTTCAAAACTGTATAGATCTATTGAAATCCGATAATAGTATACAATATGCTCTAGTTCATCTTCTTTATTTTACACATTTTTTAGCAGTAGCAATAGATGTTGAAAATAACTCCTTAAGCCATGCAGTTTTTAAATTTTAGTATTATGAATAATGACTTTTTGATCAGGATGATGTTGTTCATTGGGATAGTCATACTAAGTGGAGTACCGTATTCTTGTTATTTCTATAAAATTTTAATTTTGTTTAGTTTTTCAGTGTCTACAAACTACAACTTCTGACTTGTCAACTACTATATTAGGTTTATTTTGTAGTAGATATAGTATAGTCATTAGTTTGTTAAATTTAGTCATTACTTTTACATAAAGGGGAACAAGTCTAGTAAAACTTTAAGTTTATATATTACATATGTGTACTGGTATAAATTACCTTACTGTCCCGTAAATTGATCCTTTTTCTCGAAAGGTGACTGGTTTTAATCCACTATACCAGACAAATACGATAAGAGGATAGAACGAAGTTCTAGTTCTTCTCGAACATGTATGTTTTTTAAAAACCCGCTGAGACTTTAAACACTAAAAAACACAAAAAAAAACATAAAACACGTAAATAAATTTATTTTTGGACAAAACAACGAATGGATGAAAGTTGAGTGACTAAACTTTGGTGTTTGCCTGATGAAGATCCCATAGTGAATTAAACCAGTCGCCTTTCGAGGAAAATAAGATCACTTGATAATAAGGTAATTTAAACGAGTATACATATTGGTCAGTGATTCGGAGGCTTAACTCTTTCACAAAAGTTTATTCTTTTAATTTGATTATGTAATTTCATTAAAAGATATACAGGGTGTTCAGAAAGGATGATTGCAAACTTCGAGGCTGGCTGTACTTATCAATTCGAACAACAAACATGATTGATATAAACATAGGTCGATAAATTTTCTGTTTAGCCGCTAGCTGCCATTTTGTATTTTTTACAAAAAAATGAATATATTGAGAACTATTCAAACTACAGTAACTAAACTCATAACGTAGTTAAATAACTAAAGAAGCAAATAATAAAAATTATTATTAAATTTTCTTAAATATTTTCAAAATGGAGCCCGCTTGAATATTTTAAAGTCAAATAACAACATGCTACTAATTAAAAAAATTTACAAGATTCAAAAAAGATAAACATTCTTAAAACAAATCTAATGATGCTCTATTCAATGCAATCTGTCAACCAATAATTTATAAAATGCACTTTTAAGGTTTGCTTGCGCGAGTTGGTGACAACAATCAGAGCTCATATACATTCATTCTCTAGTTTTGAGTTATAAAAGAACAAAAATCGTTACTGAAACTGTATTTAAGTTTCTGAATTATTCTTTTCAAATTACAAAAATATACTCTAGATTTTGTTCTCCTCTTCCATTTCTGGTACTGTAACTAAGACCCACCTCTTACGTAAGTAATAGAAGAAGTATATCGTTATCTGAGTTGTTATGGCAAAGGATTGTGCATTTTTGTATATATTCATACTGACCAGAACGATTTGTGAGTCCGGGCTAACACTATCAGGTGACACCAAGTTTTGTATTTTGTTATTTGTGTGGCTGGAGACCCAGTTGTTTATACTTTCAACAGCCTTCGCCAACCCTTTAGAACTGAAATCTACCATTTCAATCTCATCATGAAATAGCTCAGCCATACAATCCTTGACAGTCTGTTCGTTGGAGATGAACAAGCGATTGGCACTGTGGACCTGGGACTTGTACCTTCCGATTATAAGGTTTTGTTTATGAACTGAATAAGCCTTCAACATGTCTGTCTTGTCCTGAAATATAAAAACAAAAACAATGTATAAATACCCTTGCATGTTGCAGGTATGTAAGTATATTGCACTTAATTCACAGATAGGAACTTATTTTACTACCTGGATAAAGGTATTAATTATAATAAATAAGTTACTTACTTAGATAGCTTCGCAAACTTTAACATGTTATTAGAACCCGATAGACAAACATATTGAACATATAGTGGTGTTCCAAGCATACTGAACCCAATGCACAAGGAGTCTGTGACCAACAGTTACCCTCAGACAAAAAATGTTGTTATTTTTATTTGTTTTGTTATTGAACTTGTATATTCATAAAAGTTGCAAAATATATAACTCCATTCAAAACTGTGTGTGTTTTTTGTGTCCCGTGTGACTTGGTCTAGCTGTCTAGTGAATATTTAACGTTTATGTTTTTGACTACCATATACCAATTATCATCAATACTTTACAAACAATAAAATATGTAAATTATCACTGGAAGCAAATTAAACTAATATACCTTAAATAAATAGCACTAAAGAACCAACAAGCATAACATGGGTTGTGTTAGCAAACAAAAATATAATAAATATATCAGTAACAAAAACCATTGTTAGCAACAGGTTGTCTGCTAACATTAAAAATCTTAAAAATGCCCAAATCGGTGATACTGATGAGTGTGTATGCCAGGGGCCCCACCTTTGTCTCATATATCCCCATAGACAAATATATAAGATTGAAATAACTAAAGTTTATGAAATGGACATGGCAATAAATCATTTAACAAAACGGACACTGTAACCCACATTGTTGGTCCTCCATATTCTTCCCTAGCATACTGTATAAGTAATGATGGTTTATGGTGAAATCCACGTGCAATCCATACATCATTTTTATAGTTTCACATTTTGTACATACCATTTTTATTCTCAGAGGCAAATCTATTCTGTCTTTATACAGCAACTGTCTCTCCCCACTGCACACTTTATTCTTACCGAAGCCGTGATATCTTATGTTTGGAGTCAACCGTTATTAGTTATAAAAACCTCTTAGAAGAAGACTCAAAGATAGAGTAGAACCCCTCATTGCCGACCTTGGAGGGGTAACCGACTCATCGAAATATCTGACCATAGATGTACGATATGAAATGAAAAGCTTAAAATGAACAAACCTTGTTAGGCGGCAAGGAGAGAATGTTCCGCAAGCTTTTCTCAGTGTGACCCGCGGAGGTGAAGTACGCTAGGAGCAACGTGTTGTAGATGCTGAGTGGCGATATGAACACATTCTCTGACGGCTGCTGCTTCGCTATCTGTCAGGTTTATTACGAAATGTTATCAAATTTAGGCATTAAAGACTGCACAATACATGACACTTTTTCATGCATACAACTCTTTATACCACAGTATATTCTAATAAAGAATGTATTTATTATCATGGACAGCCTTATTGGCGGGTGGCTTAAAATGTGACGTTGCCAAACCATGCACATCTTGGGACTGACCACCGCAACACCTATAGTAGCCTAAGTGATGACAATAAGCAGAACATGTCACTGCACAAGGTGTCTGCTTAGTGTAAATATAAACAATATAAACTTCTACTATGTTTACATACTATCTGCTTGATTGTTCAATATTTGTAAATCAAGTTTATGAAATAATATAAAGCTGGCATAAAAGGAAGGTTATTGTCAACTTGAACCATGACCATCGTGATTTGTATTAAAGTCAATCTCGTTTAAAAACATTCGTTCAACAGGGTTAGGGGATTTATTTGTTAACATTATTAGTGAATTTCCTTTGGAAAGTGAACTATTAGCATGACCTGCACGGTGAAACTTAAGCCCGGGACCACCATAGAAGTTCCTAACATAACCCCATGAACACGTTTTGGGGGGTCGTTCAAAATTGTATATATATATGTATATATATATATATATACATAAGTATATATACTTCAAATTTGGTGGGGACGTTCCTTTCTGTAAACAGTTGGACAAGTTCGTTGGGCAAAACAATCGGAAAACTCTAAACCCCTTTTTTTAGTGATTAATCTTTCAAATTTTGAGTTTTTGGGCCCAAAAAGGGTCAGAAAAGCCCCGTATGTAAAATAAATGCATGTAAAAAGATGGGAATCGGAGAGGCTAAAGTTTTAAGCCCTCTCTCGTCATTCTAGCATAAATATTTACTGAGTTATTAAAGAAAATGTGTATCGACCAAACACAGTACGTTGTCTTGTGGGGATTTTACATTAGAAAAGCCTGTTATTCATTTGTTGGTGTAATTTTATCATCCTCAACAACCTCACGCCTACTTTTAAGCCTGACGGGACCATCTCCGAACCTTATAATGCGCAAAATTGTATTCCCAGCATTGCAGGTAAATAGAACCAGGAGCATCAGAACAGCCAAAAAATCAATGTTTTCAGATTTGAATAAAAGTTAGAATATATGTATGTTTTTAACTGATTTTGAATTTTTATAGTTTTTTATGTGGAAATTCACTTCCCTCACGTCAGCGTGCTGCGTGCGAACTCGTTTTGAATTTACTTGAAAACTGTCGGTTTTATCAACACAGTGTTTTACATACTGACGACAAATTTAAATATTGTTTCCAACATATTTGCAATTTAAAATTAAAAGCCAACAAAGTAAAGTTTACAAAATTATAATTGACAGTCAAAATGTTACGATTACAAAACAAATTCTTACAATTGTTAATAATATTCAGAAAAGTTAAAAGTAACATTTTTACTTTACTTTGTATCAAAATCGGGACTATAACTAGTTTTTTAAACATCAATACAGCCAGACATCACCTCAAAAACCACTTTTTTGGGTTCAGGGAGCATCAAAACAAGTATTTCCACCAAAAGCTCGAATTCAACAATTAGGACGAAAACAACAGTTTTCCCATATACTATATGTTTTGGGGGAGAAAGTAAAAAACACTTTCTTATTCAGAACAAATTAATTTCTGAGCTTATACATATAATATAATTTATGCATAAACTTTTTTTAAACTTTAACCACCTTAATTGCTACACATTAAGATTGCCATAATTTTATATTTTTTGTTTAATTTAAATTCAAGTCCACTTTGAACTACTGTGCCAACTAAAACTGTGAGACATTAAAATTATTCCCTACTCCATTCTTCAGCTTTTATGGAGATACTGTGGAACATGTGGTTTGGTTACTTAAATAGCAAATACTGCATTTTTCCAAGATAAAAAACAGACATTTGAAATCTCGATGTTGCGTGTAGGTGACAAGGCCTGACTAACCATTACTACAGCCTAATCATCAATCAAAGGGGAACCGGAGTGATGTGTTTATTTATCGTTCCCTAACTGTGGTTAAAAATATATTTGTATTTAAAATAGTTAAGAAAGTGTACAATTATCTCCTCCCAAGCAATTCTACCAACTTGTTGTACATTTTCCTTTTAGATCAACCTGCTGTGAACTTGTAATTCATGTCATTGTTTTATCCAATAATTATTTACCAAAAGTAAGATACTTTTTTCTTTAAACATGTAATCATCAATGGTTTTATAAGTGCCTTTGTGCAGGTCAAAGTCTTTTGATCTTTTGAATAGGAGCTGTGGTTTTGTTTGCTTTTAACTAATCAAATGGTTAGTAAAATTAGTCTACATGTTTTTTAGTTTTTAAGAACCAAATATTTTTGAATGCTAAACTTATAAGTGTATTAATTTCCATAATGTTTTACATGTTCAAATACCCTATCTCACATAGAGCCAAAGAGATATTAAACCCTAATTTAGACAAAATGATAAATTAGTTAAAAATCATTTAATCTGATATGTATATGTAATGAATATGTTAGCAACATCAAATATTTACATTATGAGTATTCATTTGGCATCCTATATATTAGTACGCTAGGGGTTTTTCTTCACGATAATTACTCGATAATGGCTGCACAGATTTTAACGTTTGAGGTGTCAAATTATACAGGTGTCAAAATACATAAGGTATTTTATGTAGATTTGCTAATATATCTCAGAATTTTAAGAAAGGGCAACTCTTAAATATATGGTAAAGGGCTGAATTTTCAGAAAAGTGGTGCTATTAGACGGCGGAAGTCTAAACTACGTGTTGATTGAAAGTACGTCATCCGCATTAATCTCAGATGTTATCATCTGTTTTAATATCAGATGTTTTGTTATGTTTGTTTACAAGTAAAGCAACCTTTCACTGGGTAAAAACTTGCTTGGATTCGAGCAACAGGACAACT
Organism: Allygus modestus; assembly: GCA_963675035.1. Taxonomy (NCBI): domain Eukaryota; kingdom Metazoa; phylum Arthropoda; class Insecta; order Hemiptera; family Cicadellidae; genus Allygus; species Allygus modestus. The sequence goes on from OY776116.1 coordinate 92,096,528, forward strand.
AGTCAAACTTAATAGCATGATTGGCAGTAAAGTTTAGTAACTCAATTTGATTAACTTTTATTGAATGTCATGACTATAATCAATTTGATATTTGAACATCAAAAATGTTGTGAATTATTTATTGTCAAATGAAATGGTGACATTTTACAGCTTTAGTGGTAGGATCAAAAATTCAAGCACAACATTTTTTGAGAACATTTTGGCTTAACCTCTGGCCACAGGTCACCCGAAGAATCCCAAACAAGAACCAAAATTAAAATGCCTGATTTGCACCTGTTGCCATTTTTTGGGGAACCGTACCCTGATTGCACAGACAAAGTGGACACTTTTATTTTTAGACTATAGATTGGGAGGGTCACGTTAGTATGTAAAGTTAATACACTCACGTTACAGAGCAGCATTACAGATAATGCAATATTCACCGAGATAGAGGTTACACAGCAATGTAAATAATTAGAAAACAGTTTTTTGTACAACAGTAAAACTTGCATGATTCAACTTTAAATTAATACATCCCTTGTTTATGAGCGACTTGAATTACAAAAGGATTTCAAAGACGTGTTGGGAAATTTGTAAGGACTGCAGGTGCGTTAACAAAGGCAGTATTGTACTTAATTTCAACCAGAATAATTGGTTTATTTTAAATTTATGGAAAATATAGAAATGAGTTTAACGCAAGGCTTACTCCGTCAAAATTCTTTCAAAATGTTGACTGACAAAAATTAAGACACATTTGATTAAACTTTGCTCATTTCATGTTATCTACAATATGCTACTACTACTATAGCTACTACATTAAAGAGGGCATTACCTTGAACCTGCAGGCATCAGGTGTGGACCAGTATTTTGTAGGTGAAAGGGGTGCTGAAAAGTCTGGAGACGGTTTAATATTGTTATTAACAATTGGTCTAGAGGATTAAAACTTTGCAAATTCAATTGGGGGCTAAAACCCTATTTTTTAACGTTCTTACCGACCTTCTACCTCCGATAGGGGACAGCCCACAAGGAGTCAGAAGTTAATTTTAAATGTAAGCATAGATTGATATGCACATCATTTTAAAGAGCTGGACCATTGATTATACATTCCGTAGGATGTATAATCAATGGCTGGACAATCAAAGGAGAATGCCGCAAACCGCATTTCAAAAGGATCATTCATTAAAACTATGGTTGTTCAAAGATGTTTAAAATAAGCCGTAAAACTCAGCTGGGATATTGCCAAGAAGTCAAGGGAAAATAATTTGAACACCTCCTATAACATTCATAGTAAGTGATTTGATATTCATATGGTTAGAAACCACTCAAAACAACTTTAAATAATAGTTAAATTAAACTAATTACAGCAACTTACAAATTTTTCAGCTGAATTTTATGGCTTATTTTAAAACTCTTTGAACAACCGTCATCTTATTATATAAAATCCAAATACCCCTGACTGACTCACTCACTCACTCAATCAACACAAAATCTCAAAAACCACAGAACGGAGTGCAATGAAATTTGGAACAGACCTTCCCCACGGGTCTTAGATGCTCACTAAGAAAGGGTTTTAAGAAATTCCCATAGACCGAGGGGAAGACAAAATTCCAATCCTGTGTTATTCATATGGACATTTACTTTAAGTTTGAGCTGATGAAAATACCAAACAGCTGATCTTGATTCGGTTTAGTTTCATGGGATAACCACAGAATGCAGCAGACACAACTGTCATAGTTTCTATAAATTATTGTTTGCGGGGCGAAGCCTGCGGGAACAGCTAGTTATTAATAAAAATATTAAACCATCTCCAGAATTTTCAGCACCCCTGTATAATAAACCTATTTATTACAAATATATATATAAAATACCCCCGTAGCAGAAAACCTGTATACTCAGTGAATTTACAATGCATATATATGTATCTTAATACCACATAAAGCCACATACTACCAAGTTTCATCAATATACATTCATAAATAAATTATTTATGACATTTTAATTATTCTCCATAAGAATAACATCACAGCTGAGTATGCAGGTTTGCTGAAACAAGGAACATAAAAAATGGATTTTTTATACAAATATCAATATAACTCAACTAGGTAAAGTCACATACCAAGTTTTATTAATTTATGTTTCTAATTAAAGGAGATAGCATTTTACTTAACATGGGGGCTGAGTACACAGGTTTGCTGCTATGGGAACTATCAGTAAAAAAATTGTTTTTTGTACAAATATCAATAAACCACAACTATATGAAGCAATATACCAAGTTTTGTCAGGATAAGTTGATAATTAAGCAATATATACAATTTTTCTTATCCTCTATAAGAATAACATTGGACAACGTACTGTGTTTAGCACTCTCAGTATCTCTGAAACCAATTGACGTAGAGCAATGATCAAAATACCAAATTGTTTTTTTTTAATTCAATGGTAAAAATGAAAAATTGGTTTATTAAATTATTGTATGTAAATAGCTCAAAAAACCTATTTTTGTTGTACAAAACGCCCACAACACTCCCCTTGGATGGAGTGATCTGGCTGGTTTTAGCGAATTTCCCCTATAGGGAAAAAGCTATTACCGTAGTCGGCATGGTAAGACCTAAACCCGGGACCATGATAACTTTTCGTTTTGAGGTCCTCAGACCCCAAATACACCATTCGTTCAAAACTGTAAATATATATATATATATATATATGTCTGTGAGCACGATAACTCTTCCAAATTTCATCAAAATCGGGCACTTCTTTCAAAAGTTATTGAGGGAATGGACACACACACATATATTTACACACACACACACACATGTATATATATATATATGTGTAATTAATATATATATATATATACATATATAAATAATAGTTCTTCTCTGTGATGTCTATCAATCGTAAAAAGCCTACTAATGGTGTATATAAATAAATTTGTTTTAACATGAAAATTGTGCCCTTGTTGCATTTTATCCCTGTTGACTTTATGACTTGTTATGGAAAAGGTGCATTATTAATAATAGGCTATGTTACACTCTGATATGAGTGAAACTTTTATAAATAAATAATTACCCCTTTTATAATAGATTATTAGGTAGTTCTGTTGAGTTATAGATGTTTTAAATTATTAAACATTTATTCAACTAAAAAAAAACTTTAATATCAAGATAATCTCTCAGTTTAATATTCCTTATATATTTTTCATTTATTCATGGTTAAGAAACATTAAAACAAGTGGCGTTGCCACTAGTGGGGTGTTCACTATCTCATGTGAACAACCTAGATTTTTTAATTTGCCATTTTTATTAGTTGTATTTATTCAACAGGGTAAATTGTATTAATGTGGTTTAGATTTCCATGCATTATCTTATATAAATTTGTATGTTTAATTCATAAGGTTTGTTAGTTAAAATGATTTTGTTTACGTGTCATAATTATTGAATTATCAAAAAAGGAAAATTTTAGAGGTCTTCGCTATACAGCCCATAAAACCCCCTAGAAAGAAGTAATAATTATATTTTTAGAAATAATATTATGTTAATTAAATATGTTAAGCAAATAAATACTAATGATTATTCTGTGTTGTTAAATAGATATCTATAACAAAATATTTTAGTAAATGGATATCTATAACTAAAGAGTTTAGTTAAATAGATATCTATAACAATATATTTTTGTTAAATATATATATATAACAGTATGTTTTCTTTCATAATGACATTTATAGATATTTTATAAACATCTGGTCCTAAACATCTCTCAAATATCAATATTTTTTCGTTTATTGAATATCTGGTCTGAAAATTTCTTAAATATCAATATTAGTGAAATCTGAATGTAAATAAGAGGTTTATACGATATCCAATGTTTATATTGAGACATCTATACGACAAACGATATATTGACTAACTAGTTGTTTAAAAGATATCTAAAGATATGTCTGTGCTATCTGGGTTGTTTGAATAAAATAAGTTCCATTGTATTGGTATTAATTTAAAACAAATCAAAACTGGTTCCCTTTTTAAAAAATGGGCGATTGATCCTTCATCAAGAAACATGCTTCATACATGTTCGACAAGGTCATAAAATAGAATACAAGTTCAAACCATTTTTACTAAAGGGTCCGAAGGGCCCAGAATTAGTATCAAAGTGTGATTTCGATCCACGGTCATCTGGGTTATGGGCTCAGCACAAATAAAATAAATATATTATGGCCGTCGTTTTCGGCCAGTAAAATAAGGTCCAGTTGTTATTTGGCCAGCAAAATATGTGTCAGTCATTGCTTACAATCAATATTACATGATTAAATCCTCATTTACGCCCGATATTACATATTGTCCAGACATAATTTTTTGCCAATAGTATGGTTTTTGTCATCATGTTTGACCAATATTTCTCGATCCAGTTGTCTTTATTATACACGTTCGGTTACTTTTTATGACCGATTCATGTTCTCTGTCATCTTTTGTGGCTGTTACTATGCGATTTGGCAAATCACAATTGTTAGCAATTCTCCAGAAATCAGCGGAAAATACTCATTGAAGTTTTAGAATATTTTTCAAAATTTGGGGGCTCATGCCGAGACGGGACCTGGTGCGCACTGTCCCCTCTGACCCCCCTGCCAGTACGCGATTGGCAGAAACAAAAGGGTTTTATAACCCTTTAAGTTCAAGGAAAAAGTTCCTAATACACAGCAGATTCTCAGCATATAAACTTTATTGCCCTGTCAGGCTTAGAGTAGGTTGGAAAATCTTCTAATTTAATTCAAACATCTTCCCTAATAAGTTATTAATTAATTTACCTGTTTAAACAAAGCTATCGAGAACACCAGTCTACTGCGCCGTTGTTCGTCACGAGCATGAACGTCCGAGCCCTGTGGTGAGCCGTGATTGGTCAAACACTGCCCATAATCCGGCTGGCCATATCTTGTTTGACCCCTCCCTAACTCAACTGCAGTGAACAGGACTAACAATAACAGCAACATCTGAAAAAAGACAACCTTCATTTTGGTAACTTTTGAAATCTGTTGTTCTGTGTAGATTGATACTGAACTCAGCTGCCATTTGTCATTGGGCCAGGGGCGTCACCCTGGGGGGGTATAGGGGGAGCCACCCCACCAATCATCTTGAAAAGTGTAAGAGTTGGAAGTTTTGAGTATTTCAGACTGTGAGTTGGGAAATTTGCAATTAAACCTTGTTTAATGTTAAACCAGCAATTTATAACAAAATATTGTTTTCAAGTAAATAGACAAATCCACGATTTTTTCTAAACACTGTTAAAAATTCGAAATGAGTAATTTTATAGGTTCACTTTTGCTAAAGGTATCTATAGTATACAGTGATTCGGGTCTTTTTGGGGGTATTTATTCCTTAGCAGTGCATAGTTGTCTAACCTGTTCTGATGCATGCGTCGTCTGTCGTCTTAACCCATTGAGGTAGTAATTTTATTCTATTTGTAGTAGCCTATAACGGGAATTGATTGGTGCTGCACTCTAGTAGCAAAATATGTAACTAATTACCGCGGGCGTCTACGGTTCTATCCGCTAGGGGCGCGGACTGACTGAAAACCCTTCATATCGCCGCCAGGCCTTTGGTCGTGTTAGCTGAGTTGGCTACGTCGTGGAAACACCTTGGCCAGGTGGCGATACGATGTTCGTGGGTTCGATTCCCGCACACGACCAAAACTGACCAGTTGTGCAACTCTCAATGAGTTAACGAGTCTGTGGCAACGTTGGTGGGAGGGCCCAAGTAAAATAAACGGTGGCAGGCTTGCTTGGAAGTTGACGGGATCGGTTAATTCTTTGAGACTTGCACATGGTCAACACTGATTTTGCTAATTTTTACTTATGTCTACTGTGTGTGTGCCAATGCGACTCTCTAAACTGAAATAAAACAATATTTTAATTAAAATATGCCATTAATCCATTTAAAAACACCAATTTTATACTCCAATTCACACGTTAATAAAATTACAAGTAAGGAACGAGACCTGCTCGTATGTCTACGCCAATGGGTTAAAGGTAACCCGTCAGCGGTCGCGGTTAAACCACAAAGTTGGGAAGTAGTATTTGATGAAATGGTGCAATAATGCATTGAGCTATTAAATTAGGAATTTACAATATAAGAACAAGCTGACATTAGGTAATTTCAGGTCCAGGATTTGGACTGTTCTTGCACTTTTTCAACATTTTTTAAAACAAAGACTAACACTCAATAATGATAAAAAACAATTCCCCATCACACTCAACGAATCGTTAATAAATAAATACAGTATATTGTACATCACTACCAGATGAATCTACTTATCAAGTATCATCAACATATTTATGAATAAGAAACATTTTACATTTTTTTACTCTCAATACGAACAACACGATGGCTGAGTATGCACGTTTGCTGCAACAGGAATATCGATATATAAAATATGACTTACTGACCCATCACAAAATCTCCATAACTTTAAGGCCTACAGAGTTGAAATTACACATATAGGTTTCTCTTTGGCCCTAGATGCTTGCTAAAAAACGGTATTACGAAATTCCCCTTGTGTTCCGCCCCGCTGGGTCCCAAAGATCCCATGTATTCCTTATGGACATTCACTTTGGCTTGAGCAGATGAAAATTCAAACAGCTGATATTGATTCGTAGTAGTTCCACGGGCTAACCACAGAATGCAGCACACAGAACTATCATAGTTTACGCGGGCAAAGCTGCAAAACGGGTCGGCTAGTCCTTCATAAGATTAACATACTGAGTTTATTAGTAGCCAATTAACGTAAAGAGCAATAGTTTAAGTTAACACATCGGTTTAAAAACAGCTTAGTTATCGCTAAGCTGTTTTTAATCTGAATTCATTGGTGCAAATTAAAATACCCCTGTTGCAGCAAACCTGCATACTCAGCAAATTTCCCAATGAATGCATATGTTTCTCACTACCACATAAAGCCACTTACCAAGTTTCATAAAAATATAAAAATAAAAAAGTGATCTATAGCATTTTATTTATTCTCCATAAGGATAACTTTGGACAACGTACTGTGTTTAGCACACTTTAAATATCTCTGCAACGTTGGACGTAGAATCACAATTTAAACCCAAATTGGTTGTTTTGTGGAGCTGAACTGATTGGTAAAAGCAACTGTGAAGTTTACATTAAGATTAACTGAGGAAAAGCCAAAAATCTTTTTCCTATAAGATTAACATTGGAGATTTTATGAGCAGGTTTCGCTTGGATTTTATCCACAACCACTAAACTTAGGTTAATAGTTCAAAATACTATATTTGTTTTTTCAAGCTCTGTAACATGGTCAAAACCAAAATTAAGTGTTTTAAAAGTTTGCAAAAAACTCATTTTTGGACAATTTAAAACCTTCATAAACCCCCCTTACCACAGTCCGATTTTTCTGGTTTTCGATCTTAAAGTCATGAATGTGACTTACACATTTGAGCCAAATTTTATCGAAATCAGACGTTTTATACTCAAGTTATCACATTCACGGACATATAAATTTATATATATAAATTTTATAATATTAAAACATAAATTTTAACCAATAGTGTTTTTGTCACCTGAGGACCTCAAAACAAAAAGTTATCATGGTCTTGGGCATAAGTCTTACCATGAGACCTACGGAAATAGCTTCTTCCCTATAGGGGAAATTCGCTAAAATTGATAACTTTTTATTCTATGTAAATCACTTATATCCTACATTTAGCAAACCCGTATTTTTGGTACAAAACTCCTCTTCAGATGGGGAAATCTGTTTTTCTCAAACTTGAAGTAAAAGCTTTACACGTTAGTACTAAATTTTATCAAGATCAGACATTTTGATGAAAAGTTTTGCACAAATACATGTTTATAAAATCAACTATTATTTGAACTGAGTATCCTTTATTAGAGGAGGAATTTATTTATTTATTGGGTGATGTGTTTCAGGATTTTAGCCCATCTTCATGGTAAACAAAATACATAACTCATTTTAATATCAAAATAAAAACATTCATAATATATTTTAATTGCTTCACCTTCTATGAATAACTTTCTAAGTTTTAGCAAATTTAATCCCCTGCAGTGAAGAAGCTATTATACCGTAGGTGGCATCTGGCATGGTAAGACTTTGGCCCGAGATCAAGATAACTTTTCGTTTTAAGGCCCCCAGGTGCCAAAAACACCATATTCGTTCAAATTCATACATATGTCCAAAGGCCAGCTAGGCTTTTATACCTAGGAAAAAAGTCCAACCAAGTGAAATTTGGTATAAAAGTGTGAGGCAGCAACTATTTTCATGAGTACGAAAACCAGACAGATCGCACCATTATAAGGGGTGTTTTGTACCCCAAAAATGAACTTTTTGAACTTTTTACATATAATTATTTTTAAACCCAAATTTTAGTATGCGCCATTGAAGTAAGCTTAAGAAAACATACAATTTAGTAAATTGAATTATTGCTCTCTATGTCAATCGGTTACTGAGATATTAAAAGTGCTAAACACAGTATGATGTTAATCTTACGGAAATATTTAAAATTTTATATATTGATTATTAATGAACATGTATTAATGAAACTTGGTATGTGACTTTATATAATTAGAGTTTATTTATATTTGCTTACTATACCCATTATTTACGGTCCTTGTGGCAGAAAACCTGCGTACTCAGCAGCTACAGTGTTATTCTTATGGAGAATAAGAAACATGTTTTATCTTGCTTGTTTATGAAAATATATTGGTAAAAATTAGTATGTTGCTTCATCTGTGATCCATTAATATTTAATGAAAATCTGATTTTGCAGCAAACCTGTGTACTCAATCCTAATGTTTTTCCTATAGAGAATAAATAAATTGTCATATCTCGCTTATTTATGAAAATGCTTTGGTAAAACTTGGCAGATGGCTTCATGATGTAGTACAGTACCATTTTAAATTCGCTGAGTATGCAGGATTGCCCCAACGGGTATATTTAGTTTTATGATTATATTTTCAAAAATAGCATTATCTTATATATTAATACGCTAAGCCGATTTTTGTTAAGAGAACTCCTCCATTATTTCTAAACCGATTTTAACGATTGAGGTACCAAAATATTCGTCCTGATTCGTATTTGTGCATAAAGGTTTTCATTTTTTGATATTTTAAATCTGAAGGGCACGGGCCACCATTAACGTTTGTTTTCTCATGAGATTAACATGGGGAATAATTTTATTCAGATTGCAGCTGTTAATAACTAATGGGCAGGTTGTTAGCAATATCAGATGTTACTATTTATCTATCTAAATAAAATTAGTTTTTTTATTCATCGCTTTGAGCAGTGAACTGTTGTATGCAGCAGAGATATTTAAAAATGTGTTACAATTTGTTTATCTGTCTGTCTGACTGTTTATGAGCCATATTTGTTCCGCGTTTCTAAAAAGAAAATACTGTATTGAGTGAGTTAAAACATTTTGCCCATTTTCGTGTGGGGGAGGAAATGTTTAAGCTATTTTAAATCATAGTGCGTTATTAGGGTTATGCCCCTTTGTCCGGCACTGCTACAAAGTAGATCTTAACACGTTCAGCCAGATGGAAAATGATAGCCAGTTTTTGAACTTCCCAAAAATCCTGAGGTGCGCCACCGGCGATGCACAGCAAACTTTCTAAAACTCCGACGTGTACCACCCATGGCACACTGTTTTAATTTGATTTGATGTCTTTTTAAAGTGCATTCGGAGCTTTGCTGGGTTATTTAAACTATTTATTCGAGGTTTAGGTTTATATAGACACACCATGGCCACCGGTGGCGCATGTATTTTTTTTCAGAAGTATGTTCTTGATAAATAATGCACGCTCAGTCTTTTTGTTCAGATTACTGTTTGCTGTATCGTATTTCTAATCATTTCAAAAATTCCGACATGTACCACCGCTGGTACACATCGGGCTGAACGTGTTAAGGGACCAGGTTACTCAACACATTACAGAATGCACCATATTTGTTGCAATGAGCATATTTGTCAACTAATTATCTTTATCACGGAACGGAGGAAACACGTATGCTTTACTACTTCACAAAGGTATACTGAACCATATAAAATAACGGCATGACAATGAAACATTGGGTACGGAACACAAGCCCTTGGTAACGTGGTATTTAAAGCTCAATTTGTCTAGGTAGTCATTGTGTTAATAATACTGAATATTTGAATATTTTATTTATCAATAACTCCAAAAACCTCAGGAGTCATTGACCAGATATCTGGAAGAAGATGGGTCCATCCTAAAAAGGAAAACACAGTTATATTGGCCTATTCCCGTTCCAATGAGGCTTGGCCCTAATGACCTTCAACATTTCAATGTTAATCATAGGGCCGACTGAGCACAAATTAAGTAGAAAGACAGCAGGCAATGCACTTTAATCAGAAACAGGCCTATATTTTCCATCCTTTAGAATTTAAATGCTTCGTCGGTCTTTATAATTTTAATTTTATCATCACTGACATTAGTAGTTAACTGGACCGATTGAGCATGCATCTGAGCATGCATCTGTTAGGATGATAGTTAGTACATCAGAATAATATAACCTTTGTCTATACTCCTGCTCCAAAAATGCTTTATGTTGGGGAATTGGATTAAGCCTGATATCAGACTAGGTCAAATGACTTGACCAGACCTAACAAACTTTTAGAACATGATTAGGAACGTTATCCTGTCTCTATTAAATCAACAACAATCAGTGTTGAAACCCATTTCAGAGGGGCATATATAAGTTATATATACCTACACACCCTATGCCTGTGCTGCATCCACATAGGCTGCATGATTTGTGAATCATTATATAAGACAATTATATAACTAAGACAAGATTGCCTTTTGTTCAACATAAGCCACTTTAATATTGGCGGTATCCTGCACTACCTGCTAGGAGTACGGCACAGTTTTCTTCCAATGAGTACATTGAGTTAGACGGATGATTTTTATATTAACGTGCAGCTGAACAAATAAAAACTATAGAGAATTAGTTTGGCATTAGTTGATGAACAATTTCACGTTCATAATTATAGAAAAATCTAGTGTTATTAACTTTAAATCGTGCTCCCATACAGTTTCTCTTTTTCATAATCACTTCTCTTCTTCATTTGTCAAGTAGTGCTCGTGGTGTAGTGGATAAGAGAACGGATTACCACGCTGTAGTCCTGGGTTCGAATCTTGATCTGGAGAGGTGTTTTTTATCGTGATTTTTTTTCAAATTTTTGTATCATATTTTAAATGCATATTTATGTTCCAATGATAAAATATATTATATTTTGTGTTTTTAATTTATATTTATAAATCAAACCTGATTAATTGCCTGAACAAATTTGATCACAATTGATCAAACTTGTCAAGTCTGATCTGGAAAGATCCCATAATCCATATAAATCTGATCAAGTTTGATCAAGCCTTGTTCAGGTTCTGATATTTTTTTTATCAAATATGACATCGTTTTTTCATGTGGGGCTCTCCAAATGTTGGAGCTTTCGAATTTATGGGTTAGTAAATGTGTTCTAATGAGTTCTCATCCATAGAAAAATAATATTTTGAATAGAAAGTTATTCGGAACAACTGACATTGGGGTTATGGTTAAGATTTGTAAATAAAAACAAAAGAATCCTGACAGCTGTTCATAAGCCATTCAATTGTAAAAATACCACTCTAACACTCACTTGGTAAAATATCATGTGAATTCTGTCAGGATCGTGATTCGAACCAATGCGCACATAGACTTTAATTATTCATGATTATGTTATGTATAAATTGTGATAATTATTAAATCTGAAGATTAAAATATAAAGCAGACATGTCCAAAATTAACGATCAAATAATTAAAGTATGCTTTAAGTAATGTACTCCCAGAATTTTTAACACTGATAATCTTTTCGAGCAAAGCTTGGTCCCCCAGGTGCTTTAGCAAATGTAACTAACTTTTCAAACATAACATTGTACTGTGATTGCGAGCGAAGCCGCGACGGGCTACTAGTTAATATTGATTTGTTCATTAAGTAGCTCTTGAGGTTTTTTTATGGGAGACATTTATGTTAAATTCTTCTCCAGAGTTTATTTTCTCCCCTGTGGACATACACATTACTATAGAAATTATTTAACAAATGGCGTTTTTGGCATCTGGTGATCTCAAAACACAAAGGAATTAAGGTCCTGGGACTAGGTTTTATCATATCAACGTGGTAATAGCTCCTTTCCCTATAGGAGGAATTTGCTAAACACATTAACTTTAGATTCTCTAGCAGACATTTCATTACCGTAATTGCAAATGTGAAACTAATTGCTTTAGCCACCTAGTAGATTTTGTTGATACTATTACATCAATAAAGTAGCACTCCATGGCTTTAAAACCTGTAACTGCATCAAGAATCAAGAATCAAGAATTTTACCGTCACAAAAATACATTTTCCACTATCCAGCACAGCTGGGAAATCAGATATTGTCAATATATAACATGTATTAACCTAAACATAAAATTAAAATAAATTACAACACTAAAGTCATTTTATTAAAATTATAAATCTTATATTATTGTATCACACAGGAACTCTTGAATGCTATAATAGGCATTGTTAACAAGAAGATCGACCATCTCATTCTTAAAAGAAACGTTGTCAATATTTGTTAACCTGGTGGGAAGCTTATTGTATAATTTTGTTCCTAAATATTGTGACAATAATTCTGTTGAACTTAATCTATGAATAGGTAAATGCAAAATAGATCTGTGCCTTGTATTATACTCATGAAAATGTTGTTCCTCCTTAATAGAACTAAAATTTTATTTAATGAAAAGCAGACATTTTAAAATATAAATTGTCGGTAGGGTTAGGATTTTTAATTCTTTGAAAATATCACGACACAAAGTTCGAGGGCTAGAAAATGTAATTATTCTATGATACTTTTTCTGAATTTTGAAAATCATCTGCATTAGGACTACCACCCCAAATTTCTATGCCATATTGCATAAGAGACACAAAGAATGCGTGATACACTTCCATTTTTGTCCTAAGATCAATTATCGATCGTAAAACCGATATCTGAAAACACACAATATTTAAATTCTTAGAGCCTTACTATGCAGAGCCACCGCAATAGTGCGCGTTCGCCACCACTCCAGACGCGTAGATAAGCGATACATGTAATCATATGGAGCATATTATACTGGGCCACAGCTGTGGTCAGGGTTTGTGTCGGTAGCGTGAGCGAACCACTCTAGTCGCCTACACTCGCTTCTAGTAACGACCCCTTGCGGTTGAGGCTGTGGTAGCGGACCATTGGTTGCTACGACGCTTATTATACTGCGCCATCGTCGTCGCGCCACCACCCTTCACGTCACTAGTCTAGCCTTGATTTTGAAGGTCTGTACGAAGGTGGATCAATAATTTGAATCGAGACCAGCAATGGAGAAAAATAAATTATGTAAGGGCCATAATCAATCGTACAGTATCAACATTTACTTTTTAAAATTGTAATTCAGTAAAAAAAGTTTAAGCATTATTGCATATACTGTTATATATTTATATACAGGCAAACCTCGACAATTCTAATGTTTCTTTGCTCGATTTTAAGTACCCAAAAAACTTCTTGTCATCTTCTCTTAGGTCGTCAAACAAAGTATGGAATACACCTGTAGATGGCCTTCCTAATAAAAAGGGATGCACTGCGATACTCCTATTCTTTCTGAGTTTTCTTTTTCTCAGCAAGAGAAGAAGCAACATTTCCTCTTCCTCACTTGACGAAGACATCTTTTAAACTGAGGCTAAATATATCAGCAGTCGGCCACAGCAGTCGCTAGGCCAGGCCACAGCTGTGGCTTGCATGCGCCCCAGGTGTGGCCAGCCCGCGCGACACTACGGCGGCGAACGCGCTCATCTGCAGTGGCTCTGTATAATAAGGCTCTTAGCAAGTGTCTGTAAATAATCTCTCCATTTTATTTTTTTTTTTTAACTTTAAGGCCTAAGAACTTTGTAGTTTCGGGTATTTCAATAACATATCCATCTAGTTATATATCAAACTCATAATTATTGTTGTTTTGTGCTGTTTTAAAATGAAGAAGTTGTGTTTTTTTCACTATTTAATTTACCATTTGCCTTAAACCATTTGCTTTAAACCACTGAGACAGTTCTAAAAAAGATTGTTTTATTGTTTGTTGTAACTGATCAAACATTTTTAGCTTTAAGAATGGCTGTGGTATCATCTGCATATATAGTAAGTTTGAAATTAATCTAGGCATCAAACAGCCTATGAGGAGGAGAGTGAAGAAAACAGAGATAGAAGAGAGAGAGATACAAGATACATTAGCTTTATTATCTAGTATCTTGCTTGTATCTTGAGAGGTATGTATGAATATGATGGCGCTATCTCCCTTTTGAGTTTATCAAAGTTGGTTCAATAGTCCCTTTAGAAAATATGTCTTCTATAGTATTTGAGTCAATGCTTTAATCATAAAACCAAGATAATTCTGTCAAATTAAAATGTTCATTGGGGTTTGTAAGTCAATTTTATAAAATGACACCATTAACAATGATGTGCAACTATATTTTCCTATTTTCTCAAAGAAATAAATAATAGCTTATCCAGTATGTTTCCAAGTTAAATGTTGCTAATCTCAGAATATCGTTCCTTATATCAAAAGGAACGGAAAACATCATATAATTGAGGTCTATTTCTTTTCGCTTACTGTCTGTCTGTCTAAATGGATTTTTAGTATAGCATTTATATTTTTAAATCGGCTTAGAAAAATTTAATTAAACTATGGTTAAATATTCTTCTTGTTAAGTTCTTTTTTAGAAAAAAAGTGTTGTCATAAAATATATCCGTTTCAAAATGGCGGCCATTTCAAATATTTAACCTTAAATATCTAAATACCTCTGTCGCAGCAAACCTGCATACTCAGCGAATTTCTAAAGCGATACCACACTAAGCCACTTACCAAGTTTCATAAAAATACATTTATAAATAATTGATACATAGCATCTGATTTATTCTCCATAACAATACCATTAGGGCTGAGTACGCAGGTTTGCTGCAACATGAAAGATAAGAAATGTGTTTTTAATCAATTATCAATATAAATCAACCAGGTCAAGCTACAAACCAAGTTTTAACAATTTATGTTCATAATTAAGGGAGATATAAAATTTTACTTATTCTCTTAAGAATACCATTATGGCTGGGTATGCAGGTTTGCTGCTACGGAATAATCAACAAAAAATAAATTTTGTGTGCAAATATCAATATACCAGTACTAGGTGAAGCCTACCAAGTATCATCAATATACATTCATAAATAATCGAGATAACAAATTTAATTTATTCTCGATAAGGATAACATTGGACAACGTACTGTGTTTAGCACTTAGAATAGTTCTGCAACGGTTGGACGTAGAATCACAATTTAAACACCAAGATGATTGTTTTGTAGAGCTGAATTGATTGGTATAAGCAAACACAAAGTTTACAGTAAAATTAACTTAGAAAATCTATAAAGCTTTTTCTCATAAGATTAACATGGGAGATTTTATGAACACGTTTTTTGGATTTTCTCCGGAACTACTTAACCTAGGTTAATAATTCAAAATACAATATTATTTACTTTTTAAGCTCTACAAAATAGTCACAACAAAAATTGAGTCTTTTAAAAATGTTAGGGTGAAAAAGTCTTAAAACTGATTTTTGGAAAATGTTGAAACTCCATAAACCCCCTTCCCATGGTCCGATTTTTATGGTTTTCAACCTTAAAGTCATGAATGTCACTTTATACATTTGAGCCAAATTTAATCAAAATCGGAAGGTTTTTACTCAAGTTATCGCATTCACGGACACATATTATGTGTCCGTAAATGCGATAACTTCATATATATATATATATATATATATATGTGTATATGTATATGTGTATATGTGTATATATATATGTATATTTACATATATATAAATTTGAACGAATAGTGTTTTTGGTATCTGGGGACCTCAAAACAAAAAGTTATCATGGTCTCGGGCTTAATTCTTACCATGAGACCTACGGTAATAGCTTCTTCCCTATAGGGGAAATTCGCTAAAAGGCTATAAAGTTGACCACGACATTTTAAGGTATTAAACATTAGGAAATTTAATTACAAATCCTTATCTGCTTCAACATTCAAAATCTGGTTAAAATTAACTAAACTATGACTGAAAAACAGAACACAAGGCTAAATTTTGCTCTCATAACTTCATAACTACTAAGCATTTAATTTTATAATTTTATTTCTTAGTTCAACAGTACTGTATTAATTTAATCATCTGTTAATTTTTAAAACTGTTAGCCAATAAATCAGATGTTTAGCACCAACATGATGATGATGGGTGATGATGATGCTGATTATGATGTTTTAATCAGCAGTTGGATATTAACAGTAATGTTTCATATGAACTAAATTAAATAAAAATTATTGTTTATTATTTATGATAGCACAATTTAGCCATGTGTTCCATTTTTCGGTCATAGTTCATTTAGTTTTAACCCGATTTTGTGCGTTGAACAGTTATGGATTTATAATTAAATTTTCTAAATTTTAATGTTCTTGAAAGTTTTTGTAAAATTTCTAAATTTTTAGATATTTTAGGTTAAAAATCTACAATGGCCGCCATTTATAAACGGAAAGATGTCATGACATAAAATTTTTTTCTAAAAACAGAATTACCAAGAAGTATATTTAACCAAAGTTTAATTGAATTTGGTCAAGCCGATTTTAAAATATAAATTGTATGGTAAAAATCACATACAGACAGACAGACAGTAAATGAAAAGAAATAGACTCCCAGTTATATGATTATTTATGTTCCTATTGACATAAGGGACACCATCCCAAAGTTAGCAACATTAATTTGGGAATACACTGTATATTAGATAATCAGCTAAGTGAGTAAAATAACTCCATCTCAAATTATAATTAAACTTTAAAAGGATGGAGCCCTAAGAAGTAATTTATATTTGTTTAATCCAAAACCGGTGCCTACAGATAATGGTTCTATATTGATTCAGAATATGTTCACCAAATCTTTTGCTTTTGCATGGCTGTTCAAAAATCAAGAATTTCTTTCAGTAACAAAATGCATTAAATTTTACTTGACTTTTTTGTTACCAGGTAGTACTAGAAGTTACCAGGTTGTACTAATCCCACTTGAAATAATTGTATCTACTATTTACTAAAAGACACATAATCTGCTTGATTTAGCAGTTAATTTGCAAAGGTAAAATATAATTTATGAGTTCCTAGTATTCTCTCACCCACCACCTGGCTAATGTTTTACTTTGCAGTCCACCCCCAAAATTAAGTTAGCAGGGCAGAAAAAATGCTCATAAAAATGAAAAAAAAAACATAGGGGCGGTTCTAGCAGGTGAGTCCCTATGTTTTTTTTACACTTTTTTGAGTCCCACCTACACTTTTTTACACTATTACTCTTGTGTTTCGATACAGTCCACTTATTTTGCCAAGATTTTACAAAGGGAAATTTACTAAGATATCAGTGGATCACGAATGGGTTGGCTGCACTGGCCGGCGGCAGTTGCCGAAGCCGCAGTGTCAGTTTCAGATTATAGCTGGTTGGCTGCCCGTGTGTCGCGAGTGCTCTTCCCGCCTTACTTCTTATAATTATATCTTACAAAACATTTCAAATATAGAAAAGTATCACGATGTTCTCCTAAAGTGGCATAAAAATGCACTTATACTTGGTTTATGAAAAGGCGATCCTAGAATACCTATATTTTAGGGGACGTTATCAGGACCTTATTGCCGATCTCATGGACCAGACAGTTCTGAGTGATTGTAGCGGTTTTAAAAACTGCAACAAAATTAAACGAATCAATTTATCTTTAGGAATTTGAAGGGAGGAATAGAAACAATTATTGTATATAACTGTAAGGAACAGGGCCCACCAAAATAAGACGTTTAAAACCGCCCCTGTGAAAATAGTATCTACAAGGTTACATAGTTTAAATAAATAAATTAAAACAACTGTTAGCATTTCTATGATAATTTCACCCCTTTCAATATAACACTGTGCCAATATATTTTGTCAATACGAAATGGAAAGTCTTTCTATTGTAATTGTTTTTCAGGTTCTATGACTATTTAATAATCTCCAGAATTAGTTTATATTTTTACTAAATTCCAGACGAGATGAAGTTTAAACTTAAAGTTGTTAGGGGGCTACTTTAAAACTTGATATTTTAAAAATAATTTGTTCACAGTTGAGGAGGTCAAAGTTTACAAACAATACTATTTTTTAACAAAATACCATCGACAATAAACTTTCACTTAAAAGGATTTAATTTCATCTGCTGGGCGAACATTATAATCATATTGACAGTACCTTATTTAGAACAGAAAAATTAAAATATACTGATAAATGTTTTAGAATAGCACGTAGAGTATAGTTAGATATAGAGAGTAGAAATAATGTATGAAACAATAATGTACATTCGATAATATGAACAGGATTATATTTCTTAATAGAAGGCCATTTTCAAAGGACTGAAAAAGTGTGGTATGAAAGCAGTATGTCTGTATGAAACTACTTATCTGTTTTGTGATTTAAATTTATATAGAAAAATAAATGATCAGAAAAATGGGGCCACTGAATACCTTCAGCACTATAAAACAAAATTAGTTTTTCTTAAATTCAACCTTCTTATACACAAAACAGGTAAATATAGGTAAGGTAGATCATTGACGTATCCAATGGTTAGATATAGACCAAAATAAACTATTTACAGGCACTCCAAACTGGTTTGTTTTTGTGATTTGTTTACTGTGTTGAGTTAATACTGTTTTCATTGTGTTGTTCCTATTAAAACAATAATTCAACCAACTACTTGGAAATCACTTTCTCAATTTCTTTGGATATATTATTGTAGTATAAGTAGTTTTCCACTTCTAATCTCTACTTCCTTTCAAAAATTGTAATAATGGTTTAAAATTCAATCCTGTTTAGTTATCTAATGAATTATACTATAAACGTTGTTAATTACTTATAATGACTTTTATGATTTTCTGGACTAATTGTAAACTATTTTTACAAACATTAGGATCTTAGAGGTGGAATAATTTAAAACACACTTCAGGAATCAATAAGATGCAAGGTATGAAAGTTTAATGCTATTTTATGCATAACAAAAAACAACTTATAATTAATATCCCCACATTGTTAGACACTAATTGATCAATTGTGACTTCCTAGCTAATAATCCCCAACAAATTTTATAAAAACATATATTTATGACTGGCTTAAATCAATCAAGTTTATACAAAATTAATAAGGAAGCAATCTACTTTAAAGTGAAAAGTTACATACAGGGTTTTGTTAACTTAGTTAAATCAAATAACTCATGATAGAAAGTACCAGTTAAAATGGAAGAAATTAAATAGTGTAGCTAATCAATGAATCAAAAAATCCCATCCTCAAACACAACTATATGATCTAAGGCAATGTTTTTATATCTTCAAAACATGTTTAAACAAAGAACAAAGGTTTATTTTCACAAGAATTTCCTATCAAAATATAATATTAAGGATTATTTTATATAACATCATAATTCAGAAATGAGTGTAATAGACCAAAATATATTGATATGTTTACATGGTTTATTACAACTATAGTTAATCACCTTTTCATAAACTAATTTTACTGATGTACCATCCTGTGTTTCTTGCATGTTTACTAACTTACTTGTCCTGCAACTTTTATTTCTTAACTAGAGATACAAATAAATAATTTTGAAAGATGCACAGGATGTACAATTTTTCTACTCACTTTGACTCGCAGAAGGAGGAAACCTCTGCAAACCACAGGCCAGAACAGTGGTGGTGGAGGCACTAATGCCTAATGCCTGGTGCTGATCTTCAGGGTCAAGGCTAGGAACCTGTTCAGGAAACCACCTGGGGGAAATCCAGCTATTTGCATCACACACATTACCCTGCATCATTTCCTCATAAATCTTGTTCACAAAAAATATAAAAAACTGTGACTGCAAGAGAGATTAGTTCTTATAAGAATCTTCTTTTACAAAATTAACATAGCCTAAAAAAAACCTAATTGCTTTTACTGACAATCACACAAAGGTTTGAACTGTCACAGTTCCTCTAAACTCCACCAGATAGCAGGCATAGGCAATAATCAGTTACTGCTACTGCTAAAAGTAGACCACCCTTCTTCGACATATAAAATTTCCAATTCAGATTCATGACCTGATTATCAAGTTGTTAATGTTTTTCATCTTGGATTTCATTGCTGGTGTCTGGTTGATTGTAATTTTTGTGGCTGCTTTAAACAATTTCACTTCATCAGGTTTGGTTTTCAATTGTTTACATGTGTATTAAAACTAATTGTAAGATTTATAAGATAAGTGTTTTATCAACTATTGTTGATTCGTATACTACATATGTTGAGGATTAACATTATAAGTAATAACCAAGTGAATTGCAAGAACTAGTGAAGGAGGGTGATATTTCTGTCTTGACTGATGATCTATTTTCGTCTCTTCTCCTCGTAGTTTTATTTTCATCAGTGCTTTGAAATCGTTAGCAGCAACTCGGTTTTCACTATTAAATAGTAAAATAATACAGCTATAAAGCAATTGATTTGTCAGTGTTAAGTTTTCTACAATGCATTTATTTGTAATTTTCACAGTTACTTTAGTAACTTAATTGAATGGTGGAAAAAGCGATGAATAAGTTGTGTAGTGTTTAAAACCTCAATCAATAATCGAGGTAAGACTTAATTTATAAACTCAATAACTATGTTTTCAAAGTTATTCCATTCTTTTATAAAAATACTAATGAAATATTATAAAATTTATTCACATGACTTTGGCTCTCAATAACTATAATACAAAGACTCTCTCTGACAAACACAGTATGATTGGTGTGCGTTAACTGTTCTAATATAATACATATAATAGTAGTCTCTAGTGAGATTTTATTATAGCTTATCTCTAAATTTCTGAACCACCTTTGAAATAATCAAAAATATGCAATTAAACTAAATATAGGCCATTGAAAAGTAAAATTGTAATTGGATGCAAGTAAAACATTATGAAAATATGAGAACATATTTTTCAAAGCATATGTGAATTACAAATTAAATACACAAAAATATACTTAGAATACAGGTATACTATCATATACATGTGACCAAAAATGTGTTGTTGTTATGGTGTTACCATAAGCGTAATTTTAGTATTTTGGTTGGAGGGGCAAAATCAATTGTGATCGTGATTATTGTGGCTTTTCATATATTTCAATAATATTTTCAAAATTTTTGGGGGGACAACTGCCCCCCCCCCATGCCCCCCTAAATTACGCCTATGGTTATGTATGTATTAAGTGTAGCCATAAATAGTGTTATAAAACTGTCAAACTAATTCTCAAATGTAATAAGTTCTTGAGTTAGATCTATAGTATTGCTTGCATAACTTCGTAGAAATGGACATAAGGCAACAACACAAACCCATTATGATTCTTGATCACAGATTAAATCAAACCTTTAACTATAGCTCTCAATTCATTCCCCTCATATACAAATTCAATTGCGTTGGGTATGTGATTACAGCTACACTTGGAAAGACGGTAACCTTCGTTGAATTGATTGTCTTAGAGTTTCCTTAATCTTATAAAACAATGACACGTTTTCCTAAATACCATAGCTGGATGAATGGGTTAAGCCAATTTTATCTAAGAAAAATACTTCTTGTAATCCATAAACCTTGAAGATTTGTTTTAATTTCTTTATTGTAACCTCTAATAATAACAATATGCATATGGAAGAATACACACTCCCAGATGCAGCTGAATGTGTATGTCTCATTTGAAAAATAACTTATCATAAAAACTGTCCACTGTAAATAAATGATTTTCACAATTTGAATTATGATGTAGTTTAGCAAAAACCATTGATATTGTCGCTAGAGTAACTTGGAAAACAAGTGCAACATATTTTTTATAAGATTGTGAGAACAAATAGACAATGAACAAAACAAATACTGAAATAAATTAGTGCTCTTGAAACAAAAAATCAACAATCAAGTTTTAATCCCTACTAAAGCTGGAACCTTTAACGTCACCATTATGAGCAAACTATTCTATATATTTCCGCTCTTTAAAAACTATGGCTATTTTCAGACTATTCAATATATCAGATTTGCATTTAATATTAAAAACTAACAACCATACCGGTAGCTTACTTTCATGCATAATCGAAGGTGAGGTTGGACATAAAATGGCTGCTGCGGTGAACGATGCAGATGCAGAATCAGAAAATGAGCAGCTTGGGGACTTTCTATTGGGCATGGACCGGCTTCACGACTGCTTCTTCATTGTCGGCAATCCAGACAACGGATCCTCGGTAAGCATATAGGCATAATTTATTGGGGGTTGAGGGGGATTTATTGGGGGGAGTTTCCCCCTAATAATTTATAGAAAATGTTATTCTAATATATAAAAAAATCATGACATCACATTTACCATAGTTTCTTCTCACTCCCCAAATAAAATATTCATATTATGATTATATCGGTCAATTTTAGTTTTTGAACTGATTATTTTTTTTATAAATATATTGAACACAGACAAATTTTGTACAGTTATAAGTCTTGCAAAGTAATGTGGCAGTACCCTGATATGGATACTTAAAGGTCTGATAAACTGACACAAAGGTAAATGTGGCATAACTATTTCATCAGTTGCCAATAAATTATGCAAAGCATATTATATGGTTTGTAATCTCTCTAAAGTAATTATTACAACCACACTTCTGGCAGTCTATTATGCATATTGTACATTAAAATGTAATTAATGTTGTTATTTTCTGGTGAAATTCATTTAATAGTAGGAGGTTATTTATCTTAGAAAAAGAAAGATTATTAACAAAAATAAATAAATAATAATTTTTTTAACATCAACAAAATAAATCAAGCAATAAATCATTTTGCAAGAAGAATCAAACTATTTGCTAATTTTATATGCCAACAGTTCCCAAATTTAGTGGAAGTGATAACAAATAATTGATGATTAAAACTTTGTAGGAAAATGTATTTATTATTATTTATTGTTTGATATAAATCGTAAATCACACAAAAACTATACAAAAACATAAAATCTAAAATGTAGAGCCTAATAAAATATACAGTAGTTTCTCAGAAATCCGGGCTACTGTGGCGGACAGCCGGTCCGGAATTAGAAAAATCCAAATTTCTCGGAGGTGGGCATAAATAATCAATTCCGACTTTATAGTGAACAATTATGAAAATATGCGTTTATGTTTATGTGCTAATACAAGAGTGAGCTCCCAGAAAAAAGTTACAAACACACCTTAATACAGTAGAACCATGGTAATCCGCTACCAACGGGACCGAGAGCATGGTCGGAACTCAAACAAGGTTGGATTATCAGAGGAACATATTTATTTATTGAAAACATGATAAAACTGTACTTTAAACAGAAAATATAGAACATTTGTGTAATGCGGTATAGTCGTGTGAAAACTGAAGGTGCTGAACCCGTGAAGTTCGGTTTTTTGTTTTTATCTGCAACAAACAATTTTAAAAAATTTAAATCATAGGTCCAGATTACTGGGAGTCCGGATAAGTGTGATCATATTTCTGAGAGTCTACTGTACCTACTTTTCAGATTTATAATTTAATAAACTGCAGAGAACCATAAATCTTCACACTGATTTTCAGCGTTCGATAACGGTGAATACATGGAAAGTTAACGATATTTCCCGCCGAAATAAAGACAAAGAGTAACAAATAATAAAGGTTAAAGTGACATGGGAGACATGGTTTAGCTTATTTGGCAATTGTTGCATAGCGATAAAGTTGCACACATAAATACATTTTTGTTCACTGATAGGATTTCAACACAAAATTTGCGCAGATGTCAAAAAGAGGAGTTTTTTTAATTTTTCACGGAAATTTCCTGGAGCTAGATTTTTACCCTCAAAATTCAGTAATCTCCAGGGAAATCCGGTGATATACTTTAGCCAAGAAAGTGATCTTATGTGCAATAGACAATATTCTTTAGGCACATGTACATTGAGAACAGTGGTTGAATCAAAATACACATTACATAGAACTACACAGTAAGCATTAAAATTGGTTCATAAGATGGTTAGTTTGTGAGTTGGTCAGTCCATTGGTAGTGTTCATCTAGAGAGTAGACAGGATGCTCCTGCAGCCAGCTTCTAAGTCTGTCCCCAAAGTGCTTCTTGCCTGACTGTTTCAGCTCCTCTGATAGAGAATTCCACAGTTTGGATCTCATATAGCTTGGTTTTCTCTCAGTGGCAGTGAGATGGTGTAGAGGTAGACGGTGCTTTTAGGCATATCCGGTGTTGTAGTTGTGATAGTATTGTGTTCGTTGCTTCTGGGGACTTCGATATATGTAACTTACTGTGGCTTTTAACTGTGACCGATCAACTAAATTATCAAATTTTGTGCTCATGCACGCTTCAAAAATGTTTAAACAGGTGCACAAAACCAAGCGTTTGAGAAGTGTGTTGAATTCTCTTGAGGGGTACGAGGAAGAAGGTGATGATTTTTTAAACAAATTTTTCACAGGCATCGAAACACTTCTTGACGCTAGAGGGGTCAAAACACTTCCCTACACACTTCACTAATCTCCAGATGAATTTCAGCCGTTTTCACACCGTTAACACTTAGCACAGTTCGTACTTCACAAACCTCACAATTGGTTGATCAATCGGCGGCATAATTTTGAAAGCTCAAAAACATCGTCAACATGGTATAGATTTTTGCCTTATTTACTTCCCAGGCTCGACAATAGATGCAGGTACACAAGGCAGGATGCAGGAATACCAACCGCAACACTGCAACGGCAACATTTAAAATGGAACTTACTTTAAAAACATGCCTCGTATTTGTTTTTTGATTAAACCTTTCCTAAAGACATGAATAAAATAAAAACGGTAAAATTAAAACAAGATTAACAAATTATTTGAATCATGGTCAGCTTTGTAGTTTAGTTTAATTTCATAACTTTAATCAGGTGAGCGAGCAGACCTATTGGTCCTAGTTTTTATCCTATAAAGTTGTTTATTAATTGCAACAATATACATTACACGCTGTGTCTTTGTAGTACCATAAACAAATCAGTTAAACAATATAGTCACAAAGCCAGCACATAGCAATAGGCAAAGTCAAAGATATACATGCAAAACTTAAAAATATACACAATATATTATATACAAAACGTGTGATTTAAAAATAAGTACCGTTGTTAAATTCTACAGTTGAAGCGATGCAGTTGGTATTCCTGCACCCTGTTCTTTGTACCTGCATCTATTGACGAGCCTGGGATTCCACTACGTCAAAAATTGAGAAGTCTCGGGTTTCATCCCAGACCGCTCATTCTGAGAAGAGTTTGTACGGTTTCTCATCTCACTTAGGCAAATGCCGGAATGGTTCCCAAAAAAGGGCCGTACCCCACCGGGATGGAAAAGATAGAACTCAGGCATACCTTACCTGGTTAAAAGATTTCTCCATAAATTAAATATTATGTTGTACATTCGAATAAATTGTTAAACATTGTCACGGAATAAATATTATTATTATGTTTTTAAGGTTATTCATAAGCATTCAAAATTGCGGTGCCGACTGACAATCCAACCGACTGTGAAGTACGCGCTGTGATTAGATTTCTAAGTGTTAAAGCTGCTACATATTCATCAGCAGATTAACGATGTGAAGAGCAAAAACAGAGTGAACGATGGAATGGTACATTAAGAACATTTAAAGGTTGAAGATTTGGAGCATAAAGTTTATCAAAAGGTGAGAAAGAACAGATGGTTTATGATTTCGTCATTATCTGACAAACTTCCTATAGTGTCTGTGCTAACGCTGCAGAAGTGTTGACCAAGTCCACAAAAACAAGCGTTTGGGTAGAGTTTTCTGTTCTTGAGGGGTACGAGGGGGAAGGTGATGTTTTTTAAAGCCAATTTGTCTCAGGCAACAAAATACTTGATGGTGTCATACACTCTGCCAAACACTTAACTAATCTGCCAATGAATTTCAGCCGATTTAAAACCTTAAGACTTAGGAATCGAATTAGTATATTTACACACAGTGATTATAATTTTGTGCTTCAAGGACTATATAGTGCTGACTTAAAATCATGTACATTTTCTCCTGTTGATTTGTGCAGGAGAGGATCGGAGCAGTGAAAGCTTGTTTGATGAATCAAAGCC
Source organism: Allygus modestus (assembly GCA_963675035.1). Classification (NCBI taxonomy): domain Eukaryota; kingdom Metazoa; phylum Arthropoda; class Insecta; order Hemiptera; family Cicadellidae; genus Allygus; species Allygus modestus. The sequence continues at coordinate 92,122,755 of OY776116.1, forward strand.
GAGTATTTCGCAACATGTTACACGACAGTCGACTGGCTGAGAAAAGTGACATCCGAGTACCTGACATCGAACCTTCCATCTTCCGCCTGTTACTTAGGTATTTTGGTCAATGTATCCCAATTTAAGGAAAATTTTTAAAAACTTCTTTATTATTTCTGATTCAATTTTGACAATTGAAATAAAACAAACATTTCTCCTGATTTTAAGGACTTCATAAAATGTTTTAAATGTTTCCTCTGAAGGGCAGAGTGTAGTCTTAGTTATCGTTTTTAGTTCGTAAGACTAACAATAGTTAGTAATTATATTTGAATTACATACTAAAACTGCCATTGATAGTTGAAAACCCACTTTGTCAAGGAAAAATTATGTTACAAGGAGAGCGTAAATCAACAAAAATGCCAATTCGATATGCATTATGATTTATAAAAGAAATGAATGACATTTATTGTACCACTGCCGAAGATTTAAGGCAAAACGCATATGAAATTGCATTAAATACACTATTTATCTTTGTACTAGCAATCGCCCAGAGGTCAAAATTATACCAAAAATATTTCTACAAGTGCTATATGTGGTACATACAAATAATGGTTGTTTGCGTGAATATTTTGTTACATCCTGCATGAGCAGTGAACAATAAACATTTGAACTAGGACAAAATATGCTGAACTTCAAGAATAACCAAATATATTAGTTAAATTAGTGGATCCTTTTACTCTCTCTCTGTCTCTCTCTTTCTCCCTCTCTTTCTGATATGGAAAAGTATTGTATTATATTATTATCATAAATATTCATTCTTCCCTCCGATATTTGTATACCATACCTACCAAAAATGACAACATATAGCTACACCAACAAGTTAAATATATCTTGAGGTATATATCACAGGTAGGCTCCTGTGATACAAAATGAAGCCTAAATGCTGACTGCCATTTTCCTCAGGTAACCAATCAAATCCTCTCTTCACAAGTTAAATGTTAGTCAGCTGATCCTTTCTTCACTGAAAATGCAGGGGCAGATCTAGGAATTTGTTGAGGGGGGGGCGCACTTGAAATTTTTTTCTCACTAAACGATAACGTAAAGCAGCAACGGGAGGGAGTTGTTAGTACTCGCTAAATTCAATTCAATCATGATGCTAACAAATAAAACACCACATTGAAACACTTATTTCACAATGAAAAATGTAATATTTATGTATTCCATTGATACAATAAACAGTAGGTACATAAATATACACATTTTATACAACTACTACCTCGAAAAACAAAAATTTTATACCGATTTATTTACTTACACGCACTACTAAAGTCTAAACCAATGCACAAAATGGCTAAGGTAGAACGCAAAGGTTTCAGAAAAGAAGAAGATTGAGCAAGACTGCATGGTCGGTGCTGCAGTGTGTGCCACTAGGGCAACCAAAGGCAATAGTCCGGTGCTGTGGTGCGTTACCTTAGGAATGCTCGTCCCAAGCCCCTAGACTGGTGCTGCGGTGTGTGCGCCTAGGGCAGCCAAGGGCAATAGGCCGGTGCTGTGGTGCGTTACCCTAGGGCATGCTCAGCCCTGGTCGGTGCCTTTACCAGATAGTAAGCTGTGTTTGTCGGATTTAAGGAGCTCAGTGACTCCCTAATTTTATGTATCGATCGGCAACTGATTATCTTACAAATGTTTGGACGCAGTAAGTTACTTAACACACATAAATGACGTATCGTTACATGGCGACTTGCTTCCTTATCTTAGCCTACACATTCCATGATAATTGTACTGTTAAAACTATTTGTAGCGGCCCGATACAGGGGAGGCTCCGTTTTGTAGTGCATCGCCCAGTAGGTAAGACGTGTTGGTGCAAATAATGTATTTGCAAATATTAAGAGAATCCCGCCTCTTTTGTTATCAGACGGGCCCATAAGATTTTCAGTCTAGTACAGATATGTAGTCAATGCTATTACCCATTAATTATACATTTTCTGAGTCCAAGGGGGGGACGTGTGCCCCCCGCGCCCCCTGCCTGGATCCGCCACTGTGAAAATGGTGGTCCACTGTGCAGGATTCACTTTTTTCCACAAGATATATCCACTTTTTTCCACCTCTAGATATATTTAACTCGTTGAGCTACACCTATATTCTGTGTTGATGATTATGCTCATATAAACTCACTCTCGTAGGCTGAAAAAACAGTTGTAGACGATACGTACATGTTATTTAAACTATATTAAACTATGATTTATTTATTTTGTTATTTACCTCTCTTAACTGCTGGTTATGAAAAAATATGTTCCATTACAGTTACAAATTTCAGTAATACCCCAGATTTATTTTTGTAATGTGGACCTAAAGCAGATAACAGAAGGGCGTTGTCATTCCAGATGTCAGTAGTCTTTTTATTTACATTATGCCTGAAACATCTGTTCTTGCTGTTGTGAAAGCATTTGTTTTTATATATCAACAGCTGTCAAAAATATAATTTAGCTGATTTACATAAAACTTCATGAAACCATTGATTATACAATTCAAATTCAGTGATGAAACCTAGCAAAAAATAAGTTGCTACTGATACATATTTTAGTTATTTGGCTGTTTTAAGTTTAGCTGTTTTTCGTTTACATCCGGTAGTCTGCTACAGGCATTGCTATGGAGGGTTGGACAGCTGCCGGCAGCTGACTCCAGAGGTGACAGTCAAGTTGTGCTATGCTGCAGAGAAATACCTGATCTCCTCACTCAAGAAGAAAGTCGCTGAAAGGTTGAAACCTGAATGTGCCTCAGAAATATTTCCCGCTCTTCATTGCTTGGTCACATACAATGTAACAGATCTTGAACATTATGTTACTGAGGTAATGTCTGAAATAATTATAGGTTTGGAAATTAATATTGGTTTTAAACAAATCTTGGTAAACATTTACTAGATCATTCAGTTCTAAATGAACATTCTCTAATTAAATTTATTTGAATTCTAAGTAAACAGAACAAAACACGCTTACAGAACAAACTTTTTGTTGTGTTTTATATTTTATAAAAAAGCTAAGAGTTCAAAAATCAAATTAGAATATTGAGATCTTAGGTGACGAAATCAAACAACCAAATAAGATTTTAAAAAAAACCTTTAACTTATAGGTACTATGGTAGATGATAATCTGAAGTTCGCGAGATCGATCCTGAGCAAAATCCTGAGGAAATTTTGAGAAGGTTCGATACTGGATCCAGCTGCCATTGGTCGTGGGGATATTAATTAATGATAGTTAATGATCCTGGCTAAAAAATTAGCCGGTCTTAGTCAGTAACAAAGCTACACAAGGGATCTCACTCATTCTACACTCATCATTCATTCATATTCGCCTTAAAATACGCTCTAGTTGCGTTGGCGTCTTTACACATAGTGATTTAGTGATAGATGCTAGTTTCAAAATGTTAAAACGTACTGTTTCAGGAAAATGACTCAATAAAACTGATTTGTTTGTGTTCTGTTCTTAGTGTATTTCTATTTCATGATGCATGTTTAGTTATTGGCAGATTTCAAACTAATAAGGAGCTCATGGACCTAAAGTCATGTGCTCTAAAGACTGACTGACACACATTTCAGATCTCATTACTCTCCATAAGATCAGTGTTTTACTTATGATATCTAATCTTAGGAAATCGATCATCGTCTCTGATTCATTACAATACTGGGAAAGGAAAAAATTGGTTTAACTGATCTTTAAGGCATAACATTAGACAAGTAAATGGTGTGATTTTACCTTAGCGATCCGCCCCAAGGGCTTCCAGAGCTCTAATATATTCTTAAGGAAATTACTTATATTTGGTCACGTGATAACAGAAGCTCATTATTCCAAAAAGTGTTCAACAAATTAACCGCAGAATGCAGCAGACACAGTTGTTGTATTCCCCAATGAAACTAGGTACTGTACTACCTATAAAATGTCTAAAAATTATCTGCCAGTTTCATAAGGATTATCCAAAATACAAAGATTTAACAGTTAATTTGTTAAAATTGGATCTGAAAACTTATTGTCCTTCAATCGTTGAAAAATCCTTGAGAAAACTTTCTCTCTTTACTAGATGGTCCGAGAGCAGACGGACAAGATTTTCTCTAGTGAAGGATTAGTTGACGTTGATGTGGACAGCATCTTGTTTATTGTCAGGCAAGAGACCCTGAACTGTGCAGAGGTGGACATCTGGCGGGCTCTAGTCAAATGGGCTACTCATAAAGGTTTGTTGCAGCATGATAATTAGCTAACATTGGGTTGTTGTCATACAGCTCATACTAGGAGAACCAAGAAAGCAATGTACGTTATTGTATGTAACTTTTTACTTACAGAAAAGGTTTATCTTCAATTTTAAGTTAAAAGTAAAAAAAAAGCTTAAACCTAATGTGCAAGTTTCAAGGGAGAGGGAGCTGAGGAGTATAATTTGCTTTCTTAGGTAAAGATCCCAAACTCCTGAGCCTCTCAATGGGTTTCAATTACCTCAATCAGTAATATGTTTTATTTTATGGTTTTTATTGACAGAAAATCATTTTAAATCAAACACATTACTGTTAAACACTATAATAGTTTTACTGTAAATTTGACTTATGTTGTTAACAGGCGTGTATTAAAAGTAAATACCGTTAATAAATACTGCCATTGCAGTGCCTGTAGTTGGCATTCCTGCATCCTGCACTTTTAAGAAGAATTTTAAGTTTACCAGGACCCTTTTTTCAATGTTTTGTACCATCCAAGATTTTTTTATTTTCCTGTAAACCCGCTTGAAACTGTACTTTGTTTTAAATTCATTGTTGGTGATTGTTAGTTTAATGCCATTTAAGAAATTAATGTTGACATTTTCCATCCGCGTTAAGTTTGAGTGAAACTATATCTTAACTAATAAAATTGTTGTTCAGTAAAAAAAATCTGTCTTGCTTTGGAAATCCATCTGGAATTCAATCTTTTCCATAGATATTATAGTTTAATCTTTTAAAAATAACCAACAAATATTTCAGTAAGATTGATTTTCGAATGTGCACGCTCATTATAAAAGATATTAAACAATATATTCCATTAAACTTAAAATAATTTGTGCCAAAATGGGTATATAAAAGTTTGCATCACATTTGTTGTATGATGTCTCAATTACAGTTCACACTGTCGAAGGAACCTCGATGAGAGAGTGGATGTCCCAGCCCCTGAAGCATCTTCGCCTCATGTCCCTGAGCTATGAAGATCTTTGTAAAGAAGTTTTACCAGCTAAAATACTCACTTTTGAGGAATTCACTCAAGTTAGTGAAAAATCAGAACTAGAGTCAGAAACGATATGCACCATCAAGGAAAAGCGTAGTGCGTTTCAAGAGCGGTGGAAGTGGTGGGAAACGGTAACAGTGACACACGAGACCCGAGAAAAACGGTTCGCCCAGTCCGAGTCCTCGTACAGTTGTATCGTCGTGGGAGACCGCGGCATCATGCTGGAGTCTATAACCTGCCTGGGCTCCACCTCGCGCGATTTTCACGACTGCTTCGGCTTGAGTTACCCTTGCCAAGTGGACATTGTCATAACCAGGATAACCGACTACATTTCCAGCTCATCCTCAGAAGACCCGATCCTCATCAGATTCAACGGGAGTGCCAACTACTATGAGCAGTTCACTATCCCCACTCTGGTGAATGGAGAGAGTATTGCTCTCCTAGCCAAGGGGATGTACAAGATAAAGGTGTCATTCGTCGGTGAAGAAATGAAACTCCACCCTTGCTGGCACATGCCGACATGCAGTGATGGACACACATTTAGCCACGGCAAGTTTTATTGCTCATATATCTATGAAGAGGGGATTGGATGGAAGCCCAGTCATGTTGCCAAGTTTCAATATAGCTACAGAAGGTAGCCAAAGGTGTGAAGTTGTATATAAAGATTTGTAAATAATACAAATATTGTGAATAAAGTCTTCTCATGCACTGTTTGTTTTCTTTTGTGTGTTTGCCAGTGTGATTGTTTAATATTTTGGTAAGGTCACAGTACAAACTGGTCCTGTGACTATCCAAGGTTGACCTTATTTTCTAGGAAATCATGTTATTAGCCCAATGATAATAATAATATTAATATTTATTGGATATATCAATAATGATGCATACCAATTTACAAATATATTCACTGGCTTAATGCTGGTAAATTACTTTGATTTTCCTCTTTTCCTAATTAATTACCTTTTTCTCCTTTGATATTTGTATTTGATTATTTCATGTTTTTTAACATGTTTTTCCACAGCTGGGTAATTTATTGGCAATCAAAACAAAATTTGGAATCCACAATTACAATCAACCTTATTTTTAGATCCTCAGTCAATATTTCAATGAATTTAGTGCTAAAGTCTTGCTAAATTAACAATAATTATATTAATAAAATCATATATTTTAATAAATAATTATTTTACAGTTAGTAAAACAGTAGCTGGATCCAGATTAAAACATTTACAGCAATTGTTTTGACTTGCTTAGAATAAAATTGCCAAAACAACAATAATGTGATAACCTTTGTAAATAACCATTATAAAAATCTTTATTACCGGTATTAGAGAAATGCTCCTGTTTGCACTGAAGCCAGGGCTTCTGTAATATAATACTTTAAATATGAAAAGATCTGCTATGTGTTGACAACATTTTATTTGCACCTCTACAGTGAGTAGTATAGTATTATTTGTATTTATCAATATAAGTTCTAAAATGAAAGTATATGCAGTTATTAAGATGTACACTCCTGTTAAGCATACTCCGTGTGCCGTGTGATCAAATGTGGGTGCTCATGTATACATTCTATCACTACACCATAAGAGATTTTCTATAAACTTTAAAGAACATAAAAATATTGTTTTACCTTCCTCTGGATATTTATATATTTATACATACCGATAGACTGCTGCATAAAGCAGATTTTATTAACTATCCTTTATTACCCTTTGTGTGCCACCAAAAAATAGTATAAATTGATATCATGTTTCTTTATAAATACAAAAAGCTATTTAAAACCAAACTATTTTATAATATACTTATTGTTTTTGAATTACTAATGACGTTTAAAACCAGAAAGGATCATTTATAATACTAATAAAATTGTTGAACACACACATTTTCATATTTTAGCATACTCTTCTGTATTTGGAAATTGCAATATGTACTATATAAGAAATCAAAAAGCAAATAATCTTTGGAAATCTATAGGGCCTACTTAGAAATAAAAGTTAATTTTAAAACCAAAAACATAGAGTACAAAATGTACACGGATTACAAATAATCAAGACCCCTTATAACATATTGGTAAATGTGTTTATCTTAAAAAAGTGCCATTGTCATTGTTGGGTTGGTCAGGTCTAGTTGTTGTTCTGTAAATTGTATAAATTTATATTGGTATAGTGATAACGCTTACCCTCTTTACTACCAAATTTTTGATCACTACCCAAAAATATAGATAACTAGCTGTGCCCGAAGCTTCGCCCCGCAAATAATCTTAATGTTATATAAAAACTGATAGTTGTCTGTGCTGCATTCTTGGTTATTAACTACTACGAATCAAGATCAGCTGTTTGTATTTTCATCAGCTCAAACTAAAAGTGAATGTCCATAAGAATAACACAGGATTGGAACTTTGACTCCCCGTGGGGCAGAGTCCTATGGGAATTTCTGAAAACCCTTTCTTAGTGAGCACCTAAGACCCAAGAGGAAAGTATTTTCCAAATTTCATTGCGATCCGTTCTGTGGTTTCGAGATTCCGTGATGAGTGAGTCAGTGATATTTGGATTTTATATATTAAGATCATTCCAAAAACATATAAACATTCCATGAGATCTGCGTCAGTTGGTAGTTGTTATCTCCTCCAGCTCGTAATCTTATACACTTAATTCGGTTTGTAACAGCTGGTGGTCCGAACAGTAAGTAGTGCAACCAGGTATCAGAGACAACTATGAAGCACTACAGAAGGCTGGCTGGAAGAGGAAAAAGGTTGTTTTACCAAATGACATCACCATGTGTCAGGTCGCTGTGAGAGGATGCAGCGGGTGGAGGAGGAAATAAGTCGGGATAGCGGAGGATATACCCAAATGGACCCCCTCTGAGCGATCTCAACACCACTAGCATTAAAAGTGGATAGTGACTGAGCTAACCGTTTTAAACGTAACTGTCAGCCTTCTGTAGTATTTTATAGTTTTCTGTGCCAATATCCTCTAGCCATTAAAAATGTAACACTTGGGTCAGTATTTTGAATCCCAGCCGGTATGTTCTGTATTTTATAGAGGATTCATTGATCTGTGACAAGAGTTGAAAAAGTGGGCCACAAAACCCCCCTTTTCAAGATTCTTACAGGAGTGTTGTTGGATTATTGTATAAATCTTACAGCATGGATGAATTCTTTGTGAGATAATCACTTGATCAGATGGTTTGAAAGTCTTTACTTATTTTACTTATTACTGATTACGCTGATTAAATACACATATTTTTTAATATATCATCACCGCAGAGTAGCGATAGACTGACGTTGAGTAAGGTTCCACAATATTGTGAGTTTCTCGTGTGATTCTTAACAAAACTTGACCTGAACGGATTCGTTTCTATTTTAGTAAAGTGATAAGGATGGGAACGGAAGTCTCTCGATTCCTAGAAAAGGTCGGTTAAGCCGTCCAGTTTTAAAATTCAGGGCGGATAAACCGACCGCTATTTTGTGCCCAGGCAGAGACTGTTAATCCGAGCGGCGGTAGATCCGGGGTTGGTTAAAAGACGATCTACTGTACCAAGTTTCATAAAAATACATTCATAAATAGGCAATATATAACTTTTTAATTATTCTATCCAAGTAACAGTAGGGCTGAGCATGCAGGCTTGCTGCTACAGGAAATATCAACAAAGAATTGGTTTTTTATGAAAATATCAATAGATCACAACCAGATGAAACCACATACCAAGTTTCATCAATATATACATTCATAAATAAGTAAGATTTTACTTAATCTTCAAAAGAATAACATTGGACAACGTCCTGTGTTTACCACTCTTTTTATCTCAGTAACCAGGTGACTTAGAGTAGTAATTAAAAGTTCTAATTTGTTTATTTTTTAAAAAAATACAAATGCAATGGTGAATATTAAAATTAGATTTTTTTCATAGAGTAAAAAATTAAAAAGAAAAACATTTTTGGGTACAAAACCCCTCAAACATCCCAAGTAGCATAAAAATTGTTGAAAACGGTCCTAAAATTGTTTTAAAACAATTTCAATATATTTTGATACAAGTTTTATATTAAAACAACTTTAATACAAACTCAAAACAACTTTAAAATTGTTTTGATATCAGTTGTAATGTCTGATATTAAAATAAATTTTAATATTAGTTTATAACAGTTTTAATGTGGTTTTGAAACAATTTTAATATCAGTTAAAAGACTTATATTAAACTTGTTTTAATACAACTTTATAATAATTTTAAAGTTGTTTTGAAACAATTTCAAAAGCCGTAAAAAGACTTATATTAAACTTGTTTTAATACAACTTTATAATAATTTTAAAGTTGTTTTGAAACAATTTCAAAAACAGCCAAAAGACTTTTATTAAACTTTTTTTAATAAAACTTTATAATAATTTTAAAGTTGTTTTGAAACAATTTCAATAACAGTTAAAAGACTTATATTAAACTTGTTTCAATACGAGTTTATAACAATTGTAAAGTTGATTTGAAACAATTTCTGTAATAGTTAGAAGACTCATATTAAACTTTTTTGTAATAAGAGTTTTTAACAATTGTAAAGTTGAATTGAAACAAATTTCTTTAATAGTTAAAATAGTTGCATTATTAAACTTGTTTTAAAACGTGTTTATATCAATTATAAAAAGTTGTTTTGAAACAATTTCAACAAACAGTTAAACGACTTATATTACCCTTATTTTAATACGAGTTAATTGCGATTTTAAACTTGATTATATATACATTACGATAAAAGTTAAAAAACTTATATTAAACAAGTTTGAATAGGAGTGTGTTACAATTGAAAGCACTTTCAGTTAAACAGCGCTCGTCGCGCTCCCCACAGATCACGTGACAGCGGACGTTTATGAAACGTATTGTTCAACTGTCAACTAACTCGCCGCCATTTTGCCTTTATTTTCTAGATTTGTTGTTAATGTTCTTTCGGCCGATATGAAAGTACTCAAGAAATCTGTTTTGGAAGTGTTCATAACGATGGATAAAGGTAAATACAGTAAACAGTTTTATAATAGTTATAATTAGTTTTAATACTTATTTTTATTGTCAATATTCAACTGGACCCTGCATTAGTTCACTTTTATTTGGCTTAAACCATGGCTAAGTTATGGTTAGTTAACTTTACAACTATTTTAAAGCTTTCCAACTTGTTCTTATTTCCTAATTTCACACGGCAGTCACAAACTTAATTGAATAAAGTTATTTGAAGCTAAATATGCCCATATTCATAATTAAGAATCAAATAACTTGGCCTATTTACTACAAGTCAGAGATATTTGTAAAATTGTATATAGGCCTAAGTTACTTTAAAACTCAAAGAACATGCAGGTAGCAATTAATTTTGGTTAATCCATAATCAGTCCATGCTTTGAAGTGCAATTATTCAGGTTTCTTTCACTACCTTAACAGTTAAGTTACTAACTTACAACTAGGACTGCCTACCGGTACGTAGTTAAAATAGGTTACTAGTTACATATCATTTTTGTGTGGTTACAACAGTTATGAATAAATACATCGAAGGGTTAATTATGGTAGGGTTTTTAATTGGTATTAATTAAGCGGTTAAATTATTTTCAACACTTTTTTTATTCTGTATTAAAACTACATTAGAATGAGTTTCAAGCCACTATTTTTTTCTATAGCCCTACCTATTTCTTATGTATCGATGTTTTTTCCTAAGAGTAAAAGGTAAGAGTACAGCAAATGATAAAATATTATTGATTTGTGTTGGCTACCACTTGTTGAACAGGGCGCTTAGGTGGTTAGGTTAAAAGTGTTAAGTATGTTACACGACTAACATAACCTTATTTTAACAGCACAGCGTGCTGTTGCATATATTTCTGTTAAAACTATAGGCCTAACAGCTTTTAACTGCTGAAAATTCATTATTGATAAAGGCTAACTAATGTAGCAATTGCCATTTTTAAACATTGTTTCGATAGTAACGTCGCATTCGGATAAAATATTTATAGTACCGGTACCAAAAAATATGGGTTGAAAATAATCAAACCACTTATGAATCCATACCCGTTATTCAAATACTAATAATATCTAAGTTTAATACATAAATAGAGTGTTATAATACAGTAACTTACTTTATATTTATACACCTAAAACACAACTATTTTGTGAAATAACTTTTAAAACTCAAACTATTTTTTAAAGATAAGCTTTTTTGTTGAGGAATTCTTAAGTTACACATAGTACGGTACTAACAATATGTATATATATGTATGTGTACCTAATAACTATGTATAATGTAGGCTTAGGCACATTTGAATCTACCAACAGAAACCTCAACATTTTAAACATTCGGATAAATGTACAGTTAATTACCACTTGTTTATCTATTTCAGATGAAACTTATATCGGAACACTTTCACTCGTCACAACAAGTAAGCCTGACAGACCCAGGAGCTTACCGTTGGATAATGACTGCCCAGCATCGATCAATTTGAAAGGTACCGTATTTTGAGAAGGGGTTTAAATTTTAAGTCATGGCAGTGGGGGAGTCAGGATTATAAAAGTATCCTATATGTTTATTTTGAGTAGGCCTAATAGTCTTACCACTGTGCAATGATGATAATTTTATTTTTTTTAATATTAAAATTTTACTGAATGTTCTTCACACAAATAGGAATATCTCATAAAAAAATTATGACTGAGACCTAACCATATTTTGAGAAATAAAACAATGAATTTCAGTAAAATCGCTGCATTTGTACACGACAGTTCACTGACAAGTTAGCACACAACGGCTTGATTATATCATGAGTAAAATATATTTGAGTCTCAGTCATAATTTTTTTATGAGGTATTCCTATTTGTGTAAAGAACATTCAGTAACATTTTCACTTTATTTCATTCAGTCCCTTTTCAGATACCGGTACCGGTATTGTAAGAAAACTTACATTTTTTGTTTTCGTCCATTTTTGAAAAGCTACAGTAAATAAACGATATCAGGAAACTGACACATACTTTCTCCCTTTAAGCCAAACTTTAATGACAAAAACATTTGTTATTTACTAAATATAGAATATGAAGTATAGATAAATGTACAGAAAATTTTCTAAAATAGTTATTTTCAGAAATATCCACCCAAATCCCTTTTTGGGAGGCACTATATAGAGTCCGTTGCTACACACAGTGGTTTTGAGAGGGGAAATGCCCCCTTGCCCCCCCAGGGTTAAATAGCAACACATTTCGATCATCATCTGTTGTTCAATGCTAACTTGACCTGCATATCAAATTTTAATGAAATTGATCGGTAAATAAGAGAGAAATAGTTATTTTTGTATTCCCCGTAAGAATAACATTGGACAACGTACTGCGTTTACCGCTAAATGAAAATTTCAATTTTCTCCTCAACTAGCAATCGTAGAATAGTAATTTAAAATACCAATTTATTTAGTTTTTTGAGCTCTTTTTAATGGTGAATAGTAATCTTTTTTAACATTTATGATTTTTTATGAAAAATCCAAAAAACTGAATTTTGGATGTTTTAAGTCCTGTAATTTCTGAACCCGAATTTTTCCAGAAATTCGGGTGGTGTCATTTTGTTGGAAACCTAAAGTTCTACAAACCACTAAAGTTTAATCAAAATCGTTAGAGCCGTTTTTGAGAAATTTGGATTTTTCATGTTTTTTGGCGGTTTTGGGGGGATAATTACCCTTAAAAATCAAAAATTCAAAAAAATGAAAAAAAACGCCTGGAGATATCGTGGATTAGTACCAACATACCAAATTTCATAAAATCGGCCCATAGGTTAGGGCTCTACCTCTGTACACATTCACACACACACACACACACACACACACACACACACACACACACACACACACACACACACACACACACACACACACACACACACAGACATCACGTAAAAAACACTTTTTTGGGTTCAGGGAGCACCAAAACAAATATTTCCACTAACAACTCAAATTCGAAAATTTTTACGAAAACAATAATTTCTCCATATACTATGTATAGGGGGAGAAAGTAAAAGGAGTGCATCTCAGGACTAAAATTTATACTGCACATAGTCCTAAAAGTATTCAACACAGAAATAAAAAATTATCAGTGAGTCCCTTTTCCTTCATAAAATTTTATGGTTTTAAAAAGTAACGGTTGACGACTTTTTTCAAATCTTTTACAGAGAGAGTTTGACTAACTCTCTAGTATTAAAGAATAATTAAAGTAATGTGTACTTGAAGTCCATTGTATGCTGAACAGAGTGGTTTTTGAATTATTCTGATATCTTTCAAAATGGCTTGGCAATTAAACTTTCCGCAAACCATGTTTTTTATGAAAATTTGCTCAACCACCATTTTAAAAATGGCTGCCAAACAAAATTATGGTATAGGCCTATACATTTTTTCATAGGTACTGTGTTTTGTGTTTATCTACCTATAAAGAACTCTTGATAGAAAAATCAGGAAAATAAAAAATGTTGAGCGACAAATTTTATTTATATTGGGTGATTTGAAATGGCCTGCATTACAGTGAAAAATATGTAAATCAATCAACTCCTTTTAAACAATTTGGGTACTGTATATATAAAAGTCACCTGGAGACAATCAGAAATTAAGCTAATAAGGTGTTTTCCGGCTTCTCTGGTGTATGAAACATCAAAATAACAAAAAATACCAAAACATATCTAATTAAAATAGGCCTACAGACAATTCTCTTGTTTTGTTTACATTTTTTGAGATTCATGTGGATTAAATGTTATGATTAGGTCAGTATTATCATAGATTAAACATATTCCTTAGTATTTATGAAGTTTATTTCCTGGTTGGTCCGTGTAGATGTCGACGAAGTTTTTGGCCGACGTTTCGGATATATTACAATATACATCGTCAGGGCGACGTGAATTATTAGCGAAAACCTACTAAACGCTCACTCATTGACTGGTGCGCTCGTCCGACTATCCTGCTTATATAGTCCCGCTTACGTGCCACGGCCGTAGGTTGTAAACAGACCTAACGTATTTTTCGTTTATAGTTGTCTTCAATCGCTGCTAGTACTTTAATATTCTCAGAGTTTATTAGGCCTAGATGTTTAATCTCATACGAATGTTTAGCTACGGCTGACATCTCGGTATCTCCATTCTTGGTGTTCCTTATGCGTTCTTTTAGTCTAGTAGAAATTACTCTGCGGCTTTCTGTAATGTAACTCATTCCACAGCTGCACTCTATATGATAAACCCCTGGTGTCTGCAAATGAATTTTATCCTTGACAGGCCGAAGAAACTGTTTTGTTTTCTTGTAAGATTTGAATATTGTTGTGATTTATTTTTTTAAGTACTGTGCCAATTCTATCAGTTTTACCTCTTAAATATGCTAAAACAGCGTTTTTAATATTTTTGTTGTTTTCTATTCCTATCATTTCTAGTATCAATTTGAGTTTTAAATTAATTCTTGTTTCTTAAAGGCATGTAAAAGTCGGTAGTCGACGACCGAGATCAGGTCTGTTTACAACCTACGGCCGCGGCACCTATATAAGCGGAAGAGTCGGACGAGTGTGCCAGTCAATTAGTGAGTGTTTAGTACACTTTCGCTACTAATTCACGTCGCCAGTGATATTGTAATTATATCCGAAACATCGGCCACCAACTTCTTCGACATCTACCGGACTAACCCGGAAATTAACTTCATGACTGTATCTTCGGACCGTGGAAGCCTACACGATAAAAAATACTCCTTAGTAGCTTATCCAATGGTTGCTAAAGACTATACTATAAAGAGCTACTATATTTTGTACTTAAGCACCATATTTCAGCCGCCATCATTTTTAATGGAATTTTAAGTGTTCCTATTGTCTTGTCTTGTCTGAGTTTGGGTTTGTTATAGAGAAATGTCTCATTCACAAACTCTTCCATATGCTTCTGTTGTGGTTGTGCCCAGGTTGAAGGTATATTTACCGAGAATAAGGAGAAACATCCAAAAAGCCTTGTCGCTGGTAATTTCTACAGCTTGTAAAGCCTATAAGTTTTTAACCGTTAATCCTATGACAAAATAGGAAATTTAATTATCTCCAATTATTTATCCAGGACAATTGGCTAAAACTAATAAATAAGGAAATGTGAACAAAAATCATGGAATTTCCAAATTTCACCATAAAATTTCCCCATAAGAGGCTTCCCCACCACCCGCTCACCATCCTCGCTCGTGGACTTTAAGTATGATGTGCAGAAGGGGGTAATAAACAATCCTACTAATTTTCAAAACTCTGGGATAATACATAATACGTACAGCTCAGGGGCTAAAACAGTGGATGATTATGATATTATTCCATTACTGGATATACAATGCTCCCTAAAGGGATTTACTCCCCCCTTCCCCCCAATAATAGATATTATTCATAAAAAGTTTAGGATCTAACAGCCATCACCATTTTTATTATCCGGGTGAATGTGTTTCAACTTAACATTTTTTTATAATCTGATATAGTAGCTTTTCGATGAAAGAAAGCCAAAAATGGACGTCGCAAACGATAATTGATGTTGCGGCAAGCAGTAAGAGATTCAAAGTCCATATGCCGCTGTATTTTCTGTGACTAGTTTTTCCAAATATATTAATACGTAGAATGTACAGGCTTAAAGTTAGAAATTAAAGTACAAACATTGTTATTCTTTGGTTATGGGTTTTCATTAGTTCATGGGTCATTGATGTAAGCATTGAATTACAGATAGTTACGATGCTTGGTTGAGATGTGCGGACAAAAACCATTGTTAAAAACTGTGATTGTCGTTATATTTTAGATTTATTTACTATACCACACATTTTTGTTGCAGAACAATCCATGCTGAACACATCAGTGGCGAGGAAGAAACCTAATTAGTGGAAGATAATTTTGAAAGAGGATTAAGACTGATATTATAGATTTAATAATTGTTACAATTTATATTTTTCAATAAAACGTTTAAAATTTTAATTAGATATATTTTTTATCCAGAATTCTTAATGTATAAATATTTTACAAACAAGTTTTAATGAATTAAAATATATAAGAAAAACAGTTTAAATTTAAATTTTGTAAACTAATTTTAAACTATTCTTAAAAGTCAGCTTGTTAATTTTGCACAGATAATTTAAGAATAAATCATCATTTTGAAATAATTTAAAATTGTTTTAATATTGAAAACAATACCAGGTTTGACTTCTATTAAAACAATTTCACAACAATTTTGAAACATTTTAAAACAATTTCTTTAACATTTTAAAATTGTTTTAAAACTTGTTTAATATTGGGTAAAATACCATGTTTGACTTCTATTAAAACAATTTCACAACAATTTTGAAACATTTTAAAATTGTTTTAAAACTTGTTTTAATATTGGGAAAAATACCAAGTTTGACTTATATTAAAACAATTTCACAACAATTTTGAAATATTTTAAAATGATTTCTTTAACATTTTAAAGTTGTTTGAAACTTGTTTTAATAATGGAAAAAATACCAAGTTTGACTAATATTAAAACAATTTTTAAACAATTTTAAAATATTTTGAAATTGTTTTTAAACAAGTTTTATGCTACTTGGGATACTCCTTTGGATATAGAAAAATCTGTTTGATTTTCAAACTTAAAATCATAAATGTTGCTTAATATGTTTTTACCAAATTTAATCAGAATCAAACCATTTTTATGCAAAATATTCTACCCACGGATACACGTAGATTTTATACATATAGTTTTGAACGAATAATTTTTTTTATTATTTTTTATTTGGGACCTCAGAACAAAAAGTTATCATGTCTCGGGTGAAGACTTTACCATCTCGACTACAGTTATTAGCTTCTTCCCTATAGGAGAAATTTGCTAAAAGTGGTAATGTGTTTTAATAATACATGAAGAGTTTTATTTTTTTTTTTATTAGTTTCTATATCATTTTACAATTAATTTATTTTACAAATGACAATTCATACTCGATTTTTACAATAAAATAATCATACATCACTGTTTAGCATAGAGTAAAATACTGCTTAGTCCATGGATTAGGAGTTAGTACCCGTGGGAGGAGACGAGCTTTGCTCGGGGAAAGTCAGTAAGTTTATTTTTATGACTTGGAGTAATTTTTTACCTCGACCCCCTCCTAACGAGCAGATTTACTTAGCTCATTTGCCTCTTTTCTGCATGTTTAAGGTCACTCCAGTTGTTATTACAGATCAATTAATTAATTTTGGATATGACATGACTATTCGATATGGAATCTTCATTAATAGTTCTCAGGAAACCACATGTTATTCTAAAACTACATAAGTATTATTATTGATTATAGGTTATCAATGGTATTACTGTGACAGTTAACTGATTGTTTATTAACAGCTGTTATGATATTTTTGTTTTGATATTAAACTTCATAAGCCCAATATTTCGTTTACTTTTAAAATTTGTTTTTTTACATATAATTACACGTAGAGTGGAAGTACCTCAAAGTGAAAAATACCTTAAGGGACATTAAGTTATAATTAAAACGAGGGCCTGGGGGCGGAGCCCCCAGCAAGCCATAGGCGAGTTATTCATCATATGAATTGAATTTCAGCCATAAAAAATTATATGTAATGATGAATTAATCTCAGGTTGTAATTTACTGTGTCTGTTATGTTTTTTGTAATCAGATATGATTTGTTATTGTTGCACAGTATTCCATGCAAATTAGGAAAAATGTCTTTATCTTGATAACCGATATAATGTCAGTTGAACTAAATAGCAGCTCTAATAGTCCACAACAGTTTTACTTACTAGTCCGTATGTGGAGCATTAATGGGCTCTGCAGAGGAGTCAAAGACATGCTGGTATTACTGGTATCGTCTTTAATGTATCTACATTCATTGATGGTTGCAAAAACATGATTTTAGCATTTGAAATCTTCAGCTGACTTTGTTCTAATTAAATTTATAACTAAGTAGCTAGAGATGACAAAATGGTGAAACACGATCCTGAAATCATGATGTGTGCAGATCGATGGAGTAGATACCAGTGAATTAATTTGTACTGAGTAACAATAAAGAACAGGAAAAGATTAAAACAGTTTGAAACAAACATAAAACTGTGTTAATAAAGCTATTAAAACATAATTACAATCACACACTGAATAATCTAAAATAAATAAAAAAGTCATACTCAAACATATTTCAGATGGAAGCACACACTCGATAACACAATTGATCAATCTAACAAATACTTTATCACACTTTGAGTTTTAATACTGTAGTTAAAAGTTAAAAGTCAAACGTTCATCAAATCATGTCCCTGGAGAGTTGAAAATGCCTGCGAACAGTAAGATATTCGCCTTCTTGTCAAAGATAAAGTAGACGAAGGGATGATTGGCGATGAAGACATCCGCAGCAAAGCGGTTGGCAAAAATGGCAGTAGCAGCAGCAGCCGTCGTCCCAACCTGGAAATTAAATATTATAAAACGTCTGTTATGTTCACTAGGTAAAATAATCCAACCTTCAGTCTTATGTGAGCTGGAATTATTTGTTTATCTGCATGATAATCTTATAAATGGCTTCAAAAATTGTGTAAACATTTGAGAGGTAACTTAATTCTAGTAGAAATAACCAATATCAGAAAACTGACACACACTTGTTCCCTTTTAGCCATATTGTAATCAATAAATTCATTTATATTGACTTAATATGGAATACTAGATGTTACCCATAGGTTTCGCCCCGCAAATGATTTATGCAAACTACGATTGTTGTGTGTGCTGCATTCGGTGGTTAGCCCGTGGAACTATTAAGAATTAAGACCATCTATTTGTATTTTCATCAGCTCAAACAAAAATGAACGTCCATAAGGAATACATGGGAACTTTGAACCCGGTGGGGCAAAGCCCTGTAGTATTTTCACAACTTTAATATGCCTATATGTTACTCAGGACTACAATGTTCCTCTCTGCCAAATTTCAGCTCAATCATTCCAGTGGTTAGAGCGTGATTGTGCCACAAATATCTAATCATGCAAAAAAGCTTACAAACCTTTATATATAATATTAATAGGATGAAGTTCAGTGATATGTTTTGAAAATATAGTAAAGTGTTTGTTGTTGTTTTAGAAATGGCCACTCAAATTCCTTAAATGGAGGCACTACATCGTTATTTGCTACACACAGTGGTTATATATACTCTTAAAGAGTGGAATTCTCCCCTCCACTACCCCCACAGGGTTAAATTTTGTCCCTGCAACCATTCATTATTGTAGAATAATAATTCAAACTAGTAATTTATTAAGTGTTTGACCTTTTTTAACTGTGATAGGTACACATTATTTAGAATTTAAGCTTTTATGAAAATTCCAAATTTTATGGCCTTTTAAGGCCCAAATTTCTGAATCAAAAATTGTCCAGATGCAAGTGGTATCATTTAGATAAGTACCGGTACCTAAATCACTATAAACCACAAAATACTTATTCAAATTGAACCATTTTTATAACATTTTGGTTTTATGTGTTTTTCAGTAGTTTTTTGGAGGTTAAATTACCCTTAAAAAAAACTCAAAAAATTCAAAACTACATGGAGATACAGTGGATTAGTACCTACATACAAAATTGTTCATAAATCAGGGCTGGTGTGATCTCTAGGACTGTAATCACCCACACAGGTAGACAGACAGACCTCACATAAAATCCTTTTTTTGGGATCAGGGGGCACCAAAATATTTTCGTTAACTCAAATTTAAAAATGTTTACGAAAACAATACTTTCTCCATATACTATGTATAAGGAGAGAAAATAAAAAGATTGAATTGATTATCAACACATACTTTATAGTTAAACATTCTTATACTATTTTTAAATATATAGTTTTGTTTATTACAGTATATTCAATTTAAAAATAAACATGTTTTTATTGTCGCTCATTACAGATCTTGTATAATTATTTATTTAGTGTTCACCTGAATACCAACTAACTTTATGTAGAGATTATTGAAAGTGAATGGGTTGAAAATATCCACTTTGGTGCATAAATAGTATTTCCATCAGCTTTGTTATGTTTATATCATTTTGCAAGGGACATTTCATTATGTTTACATCTACATAAAGCCAAACCGTTCCAGGAAGTTTTGAACAAACCACAAATCCAACACCCATACACTATATACTTGAATGGTCTCAATGAGAAAATGTGAAGAAAAATATTAGCTTTTTTATATGGTCTCTCTTAAAAATTAAATGGTCAAGTTAAAACATTTTTAAATATTTAAATTTGATTAGCTATCTGATTTGACTTGACTATAAAACTGAAATCAGGTGAACGAGTGAAGCGGCTGAGACAAACTATATTATTTTAAAATGTCGAACCAACAAAGTTAATTATTTACTTAAATAATAACTCACTCCAATAAAAAATATATAAAAATACCAACATAGTTGACACTGACATACTGGGGACGGTTCCCTAAATATGGAGTGTCAATATTCTAATTTTGGGAAAAGTTTAATATTTTCTGTTAAATAATTTATGGTTGATTTATAACATATAATATTGAATACTAGGTAACGGACAAATCACTGTAGTTCATCTTAACACTAACCAACAAAGAAAATAATATCAATAACACCTTTATTTTATTCTCATCAATACAAGTGTACTGGTTTACAGAATAACTTATACAATTTAATGAGCTATTAAATGATAAAGTACAGTACTTAGGAATTACTTTTGAATTCTTTTAATTTTTTCCAACAACTCTTTCAACTGCAAACCAATTAGTTTTTACCGAAATTGATTCAAGGAATCTGGAATTGTGGACTTTTGTATATACTTTTGGGGAAATGTTTTAAGAGTGCTTTTTTCTAGTCTCATGTTTATTTTTCAATGAATGTTTATATTTTTAGAGTTCTTCTTATACTACTTTAAAATGCTTGTCAGTGTAGCGCATTTACAAAAATATGTATTAACCAAAATAATATGTTATTACTATGTTTTTATTGTTACAGATATGTTATGTATACTTATTGTATGGTAGGGTTATAGTTCTATGGAATGTCCAAATTTGACAGATGGTTTGCAAAGGAATAAAATCTTAGTGTTCTTTTTTCTTTAAATAAAAAAAAAAAAAAACTGCTGAATTATTATTAACTTTGTCTGCAAAAGTGAAATCCTGTTTCCATCGACATGGTAGCAATATTTAAAAATTAAAATCACATGAATCTATTACTGTATTTCATTATTTTAAATTTAAAAACGTGTTTTATGATTTTTAGAGAGCTTGTAATGTGTCTCAGTTAACAACTAATGCACCATTAC
The DNA here is from genome assembly GCA_963675035.1 of Allygus modestus. NCBI lineage: Eukaryota > Metazoa > Arthropoda > Insecta > Hemiptera > Cicadellidae > Allygus > Allygus modestus. Next base: position 92,144,222 of record OY776116.1, read on the forward strand.
ACCAATCGTACCTCATCTACGACAACTTTAGCCTTGTGGACGGCTGTGTCCAGTCTGAGTCCAGGCTTGCCAGTGAGGCCGCTAAGGTCAGCGGAAGGTTGGAACAGGTCTCCTACACCCATTACTTCCAAAATCTGCAAAAACAGGTGGATCAGTTGAACAGCTCCTGCCGACAACAATGTAAACAAAATCTAGTTGCAGAGAGGTCGCAAACAATGTCCTGAGTGTAGAGTATTTATATTTTTGAAAACTTGCATGTTTACTCCAATTTCTTGGAGTAAACAAGTGAAGCGCCCAACCATAGACAGTCAACCAATTGCTAAAGTCTACCCGTCCGATTTTGATAAGTTAAATCAAAGTAAGGGAAGTCAGATCGAAGTTTAGAAGTGGTCTAGGAAAGTTCAGCAGGGTTGTAGGGATGAAGAATATCCATAAATGTTATCCAGATAGATACAAAAATCCTGGAATATCTCCTCTAACTGAGATGATTAAAATATTATGCATGCACATTTTACATAAATTATTACAACCAATCATCGACTTGAAGTGGTTAAACGTTGTAACACTTCCAGAAATTGTTGATTTTACGGCATCAACATTTTACGGCTGAACGCAATTTATGATAGCACCCTGTCTGCTATAACATTGCTTTTCAACAGTTATATTACAGGATTTTCAGACGTAACTTCCCATGAACACAACCAGGCGCAGATACAGGGGGGAGGTCATAGGGATCATGACCTCCCCCCCAAAACCTCAGACCTTCACGTATTTTACCCATTTTTCACCATAAAGCAGGGCCTTATTTAGGATCGTTGTGGCTCCTGGCGGCTCACTCCAGTGGGGTCCCTCAATTATTTGTTTGTGTTAAGAAAAAATTGTTACAATTACAATTTGATTACGTTTGATTTTAGACTGTTTCATAAAATCCTCAAAGTCCAAATTTCTTTGCAACTTCCTCATACTTTTTAGCCCGCAGTTCTAGTTGTGCTTTCAAGAGATCAAGCACGGGGCAGAAATGGTTCAATTTTTAGTTTTTCCGTTCCTTTTAGAACTGTGTTTGATGTTTTGTCATCATCGAATCATGTGAGACTGGTACTGCGCTTGGTGGTGGGAGCTTGCTGATCTTGGCTCCTCTCTTACTTAGCTCCTCTCATTTCTTCCGCAGATTCCATAAAGATGTCAAAACTATCTCTTTTTTTCTCAATGTTACTTCCAAGAGAATCTAACACTTTAATGGACACTAAAAGTGCTACGAAGGGCTTTTACAAAACTTTGTTGATTTCCAGTACTGTCATGTCGTCCGATTGGCGAATAGGTCTAACAACTAGCTAATTCTTTGGATCGAGTCGAGTAGTAAAAATTATTTTTGAGTTTTGAGTATTTGCCATCAGCCATTTGGTAGTTTAAAATAGTGTAATGGGATTTGAATAGCACATTCAAGATTTTATAGTCCAAACAACATGGTTTCTAACTGAGTACACATGTTTGGCCAGAGCAATCAATCTGGAATATGTATTGACAAACAAAACATGGTTTGACCGTTGTTTTCAGCCGATAAAACACAGTACGGATGCCATTTTCCCAATATGACTTTGTCTGGACTTTGCTTAAAATCACTTTTTGACCGACATTGTATTTTCCGCCGTAATTTACAGCCGATATTACGCGGCCCAGTTGCTATCTCTGGCCGATATGTGTTGCAAAGTCAATTTCGACCGGCATTAAATCGCCCGGGCGCCGTTTTTGGCCTATATTGTCTTTAGCGTCGTAATTTTTGGGAGTTATTGCATGGTCCAGTCTTCGTTGTGGCCGATATTAAGTTTTCCGTCGTTGTTTACAGCCGATATTACGTGGTCCATTTGTCATTTTCACATGTTCGGTTGTTTTTTATGACCGATTAATTTTTCTCCGTCATCTTTTGTAGCCGTTACTAGGCGATTTGGGAGGAGATCGTCGGGAAATCCTCTCTCAACTTTTTGAGTATTTTTCAAAACCTTTAGAGTTTTTCAAACGATTTTTCGAGCACTCTTCACTAATAGCTAATAAATAATTCTATCGTAATAATAATAATTTTAAAATTGATTTATGAGGTAAAAACAGGAAGCAGAACAAATGTATGAATACAAATTTATCATTGAAAATGTTCTGGGTGATATTGTTTTTTTGAAGCTAAAAAAATATCAAGGGAGCCCCAAGTGAGGCCCCCCCAGGCCGAGACATACCTCATAAATAATCCTATACATTCAATGTGTTATTTTATTGTTTTTGTTTAGACATATATGAGTCTTGCTAACTTTACTGTACAAGAATTATTATATTTTATTTTGAATGGGATTCACTATAGTTGTTATCAAATGACACTTTTTTGTTATAGCTTTATTGTAACTGTCTAGTTTTAATTTGTAAAATATACCTTACTGACACTAATGTGTTCCACATGTACAACATACTACAGGACCACGTTTGATAACATTATGTATGAATTATTAATAATATCCATGAAATTTAACATTAATGTTTACATTAAAGTTACCTTACATCTGCCAGGTGGCTGCTCTACAATGCCAATGTTTCGTCAAAAAAGGCATTAGGAAGGAACGCTCTACCTAGAGAACCGTGCCTTGAATTATGACATTTACCATCAATTTGTTTTTCAATTCTCAAAGTAAACAACATATTTACCTATGCATCTTAACCATTCAGACATAAATAAATTCTCTAAAGAAACCTCCAAGGGCAAACAATGAATAAATAACACAGTGCTAAAGATAAATTAAATAGTAAAATGCTTCCAACACTTACTGGTTTAAGGTCAAGCGTTTGATCGACCGTGAACTTCGGAATAGTGACAGTCACTTCATTGGTTTCATTATCACTGTTGAAGATCTTCAGGAATGTCTCATTATTGGTTTTATTGAGCAGTTCAGATATGGCTGATGAAGAAGGCTTCAACGGAAGAAGAATGAACATGCTAATGTCTGCTTCTTTGTAAGGTAGTTCCAATACTTCAACTCCTAGGTCCTCTTCAACAACTGTGGACACATTATCATTGTAAAATGTAATCACTTGACACCAATGCTACTAGGGCGAATAAGGCGAATGTGAATGAATGATGAGCGTAGAATGGGTGAGATGCCTTGTGTAGCCTTGTTACTGGCTAAGACCGACTAATTCTTCAGCACATATTATGAAATAACAGCCCAATAATCAATACGGCTGCTGGATCCAGTTTTAAACCTTCACAAGATTATCTTAGGATTTTCCTCAAGATTGATCTGGCGAACTTCAAATTATGAACTAAGCATGCTACCCAACCAATTTACACATATTAATACTACCTGCAGGGTCACACTCTCAGTTTAGATATTAGGAGCTCACATATTTTAGATAAAAAATAAAATTCATTTATATTTCTGAATATTAATTCTTTTAATGAGAGTACTTTAAACGAAATAAAACAAGAAAACTTCTTAGGTAAATATTTGAACATATCAAGTAATATACATCCAAACTGGTAGAATACAATTTTATAAATGAAGACCAATTTAAGAACTTATAGGTTATTTTATATCTACTCAAAGCTTTTTTAAATATAGAAAACTATCCCAACTTCATACTAGAGGTCACACAATTTGTTTATTATTTTTTCAAATAAAATAAAGTAAACTGTTGTACCTTATTAGATATGGGAGGGTTTTATTAGCTTTTTTCCCAGACTAAGGAGCCAGGACGTAATAGGTTTTAATTTTTGCTCAGTATCTAGAATGCTTAAAACTGTATCTAGACTAATGGTTAATTTGAATAAGGTTTGCAAAGGTTCTACAGTTTTGAAATGAACTAAACACTTATAATTTTGTGCTGTTTAAATGTTGCACACTGAAGTCCTTCTGTATAATTGTTATTATTTGAGGTCGTATTTGACAACAAAATATTTTCCTTATAGGAGCAGCAGGTGTAACTGTGGGATTATCCCTTCAAATCGTTTTTTATCAATGAGTATACAAAAATGAAAAGTTTACATATAATTTGAAGACCTTTTACTTTTACATTACTATACTTTTATTGACCCTTGGCACTCTGGAGGCCTGCATTTCTGCACATGAACTAGAGACACTACTATTACTGATTACTGAACCTCAATTCTGTGCTCAGTTCTGTGTAAGAGTGTATGTCCATAGCAAAGTCACAATAACCATAATTACAACCATATCTGCTCCTCAATTAAAATATTTAACTACGCATATTATTTGCATAACTGAGAACCCAATAAAGAGAGCAGAGCGAGATATTATTTTAGTTTTATTTTTTTATTTGGTGTCACAACCACCACTCATTTATCAGTTATAATCTCTGTATATTTAGTATCAACAGAAAGCCTTTTACCTCTAGAGATGCCTTAATTATTGTGTTTTGATAAACATTGAACTATACAACTCCACCACTATAATGGTTTCAAAGCTACACAATAATAAAGGAGGTATTTATTCAGTGAGCTGATTAATATATCATAGATTTATAAATGTGCAAATATAAAGTAGATTATACAGATTTTATTACTAATATAAGTGGCATTTTTTAAGCTTTTCACTTATCATAAAAACATTGTTAAAGTGAGTGATGAATATGTACTGGTTAGTATCTTTGATCAACTGGAGCCCAAAGCAAACTGACACCAATTCACTCACAATTTTTAAGGCTGCTTTTCATTTAAGTGCAGAACTACATTGCATCATACACAGTGTAAAAATTTGGACCCAAAATTTACCTTAACATTCATGTGTTTATTGGATTTCCTTACAAAACTGTATAGCAATCAAATGCACACTGTATATGACACCGACACAATTAAGGCATATTTTGTAGTGAATATTAATGTAATATGAGTGAGATACCTTGTATATGAGTGAGCCTTTATATTCTGATCAAGATCCACTGATTGTTTGGCCAGGATCATAAGAGGGAGCTTCAATCACAAAACGTCTCACATTTCTGTCTGCTTCCCCCAGGAGGCCAATGTTAACTTTCAAGGTCCCTTCCAACTTTGTTGATTTACGGCTCATTTTAAAGAGCAAAAAGAAATACCCAGCGATGTCAGTGAGAATTTTGATATATCAAATAGTTATCCACAAAAAATTGCAAAAATTGAACATTTTGGAATTTGTTTGAACTCAAAATTCTCATTATTTTTTAAATAAAAATTCTGCTTACTGAAATCGCTAGCTGTTGTTCTGCTTTATAAAATGAGCCATAAATCAACAATTCTGGATAATCCATTGAGGGGGAGAGCATATGAAAGTTAGCATTGTCCTTTTGGGAGAAGCAGATAGAAAGAGGGAACACTGGAGCCCCCTCTTAATCAATATGCTCACTGACCAACAGCAGCTGGATCCAGTTTTGAACCTCAAATAAAATGTAGGATTTGGTCGATCTGGCAAACCTCAGATTAAGAGGCGAGGGCTCCAACCACTCCAACCACAATACAGCCATAATTATATGTAGATACATAACATTTTAAATAAAACACTCACAATGGTTGAACTTGTTCTCTTGACTCATCATAGTGATAGGAACTGTTGTGCCATTGGCAAGTAAGAACTGAGAGCTTCTGGTCTCGTCAGGGGAGAATGTATTGGTCCACAGTCCTCGGAAATAAGCAGCATTCACCTACTCAAGCATAAACATTCTTAAATTTTAGAAAATAATCTTAAGGTTATGCAATTCTCTATTTTTTAGATTCTTTAAACAATTTAACTCCTTTAATTGTAATAACTCTTTGTTTTTGACTGTGTAACTTGACCGGTTGTCCATGCTTGGTTAAGTTTATGACAATAAAGGCTTCTTGATTCTTGATTCAATGTTTTTTTTGCAAAAGATGTTTTTAATATATAAAATTAGTAAATCAAACAATTCAATTAGTATGTCAAATCTTTTGATAACATTTTCATAATTTTGAGGTTGTATTAATTGAGCATGATTTAATTTTACAAAAAAATAGCACTTAAGTATAAATTTTTAAATAAATAACGTTAGAGTTAAAGAGTTAAAATTAATAATCACGCTGCTTGATAGAGTATTTTTTATGAACCGTACTAACAAATTGAAAATAAACAGTATCTATGAGTACAGTTTAGTTTTATAAGTAGTTTATAGTTATGAATATTATTGGGCGTCTCGCTAGTCTAAGGGTAGCGTCTTGGACTTCGGTTCTAGGGGTCACGGGTTCAAATCCCAGGATGTCCACAAAAATTTGAGGGGTTTGGACCGCTTTCCCAAATGCCACTGGCGTTAAATACAATACAAAACAAAAATACATTGATTTGCTAATTTTTGAATACTTGCATTATGAAAGCAGAAATCCAAAGTATCAGATTTTAAGGTACAGTATTGTTGTGACAAAAACCTATCATATAGCATATATCACACCTAGCATATCATGTAGCCTTTCTATGCAGGAGGTGGAAACAAACCTTTTCAGGACTTGAGGGATATGATTCCCCATACAAAAAGAAAGAAAAAAATGAATGTGAAGGAGTGTCTTAAAAATAATAGTTTTTCTTCTGTATGTGTTTTTTACTTAATATGTTATATCATAGGAACATCTTAATCTAAATAGGAAGATATCTACTTCAAACTTGGTGTACATGAATTACATTTAATGAGACCCATTTTGGTAGGAATATTAAGTTTCTATTTTATACCATTTCAAAATGACTGCAGTTTTATGTTTTAAAAGCTTAATATTTTCAAAACTATAAATCTTAAAAAACATTTACAAAACTAAAGAAGGTTGTGCAATTTTATCTTCTAAAAGAGGGTGTAAAGATTATGAAGGTTGATAATTAATAACTAAATAATTGCAATTCTTTCAAATAACTACTGCTGTTTTGAGCTATGACTAGGCCAAAATGAACATGTAGTTATTTAGGAAAATTGCAATAAATGAGTTTTTAATGATCCAACCTTAATAATCTTTACACCATGGCCATAATGGCCAGTCTAAGAGTTCAATCTAGGTATTTATGTTATGAAGCACAACATAGGTCAGAGCTCACTTTAGTCGGTGTTTTCCATTTATCAATACAACATTTCACGATGACTAACAAAAGTTAATATTTCAACTATAATTAGTGGCGTTTTCTTATAATAAAAAACACAATTCAAAAGTGTACTATTGTTACCTCATCCAATTTAACCAAGTTACTTTTACTAAACTCTAAAATAAATTAATATCATGAAAGTAATATGTTAAAAGAAATGACACTGTTAACATTATAAAACACCAACTGTTTCATGTTTTATTAAGGCCGATTTTAATTTGTCTATCTAAGAATACTTTATATTTAACATTAGCTCAGTAATACAGTATTAACACTTTTCACACGGTTTTGGATTCAACCATAACTTATTTTGGAAATAATCGTACTGTACTTACCAATACCAAGTTAGTATTTTCATTAAGAGAATCAGGCGAAAGAAAATCATTAATCTCATTATTTGTAGCCTCTGAAACTAATTTGTTGATTGTTGCCACCGTAGAAGAGATATTTGTCGTTAAATCTGCCTTGAAAATTTCAAGTTTGAAATTCTTCTCAACACAGGGAATGACTTTTTCCTTGTCACTGATATACATTCTGTTCACACTACTCAGTTTGTATTTTCCTGATCCACTCACACCACGGTTTATCTGTTTTCTTCTTTCCTGGGTGTATGCTCCAAGTATGTCAAATTTATCCTGAAACAACGTTTTTTTTCAGGAATATAATATAGTAAAATTTGTATTTATAATTAAGTATGGTACTGATAAATAAATTAATACATTTTGAGAACCGTATAAGTATATAAAGTTTGAGAACCGCATATGCCAAACAGTAACATTAGATTATGAAAAACACAATCACTCTTTAATTTAAAATCCCTATAAAGTTAAAGATACTTTATAAAGTGAAATGCATAGAGCATGTTATAACGAATGTTGATTCAATTTGCTCATTTGCCAATTAATTCAACAAATTTAATTTACTCCACACGTTTCTCTTATCCTATGTAAAAGTGTCTTGATTTTGATTAAAGCTTACAATCAACTCAAGTGTGAAACATAATTTTGTATTACTTCTTTTGGCAGTGATGTTGATATAACAATCAACTATTTAAACTATTTTCTTATCTCTATATATATTAATAGGCTAAGGACATTTTTGTGGTACCGATTTCTCCGATATGCGGCATCATAGAATTATGAAACTTGGCACACTTATTTAGAACTAAATAAATAAATAAATCTTTATTTTTTTCTACACATAAATATTACATAATTCACAAACAATAATCTTTTATATAAAAAAGTAAAACCAGGCTGACCCATTGAAACTGACTTTTGTGCAGAAAAAATAAATAAATAGGACCCCTAAGACACAATGTCTGTTTATTAACTACTGTACAGTGGCCGTTCCACTATTAGGAGATGTGTCAAATGTAAATTATTTTGTGTTTGGGTGTGTAGGGCCATGCACTTTTGGCTTTCAAAGTTTACCTATTATCCTTATTGGAACATGCGTTCTGGTTTTCGTTATGCTTTTCATTTAATAAACAGCTTCCTTATTCAAATAAATTTGTAGAACAACAGCAATAAACGATGATTGATAAATACAAAAACATTACTGATTACTGAAATGCGAACACCCTTCCCTTATTCATTTAACTTCCAAATTTAAAAAATTAAACCTAAAATTAAATTATCGTTGACTTTTACATATATTTTCGGTTATAGAACGAAGAAAATCAGTCTGAAGATTTATGGCTTTCTGCAATTAACTAAATTACAAATCTAATTATAATATGGCAACCTTAGGTTAAGCACATCACTAAGACCGTCTAGACGTCAAGTTCAAGGTCAAGGTCAGATGCGCTTTTGACGAAGATCAGCTAGTTGACGAATTGGCTGCTAGGGGGTGAGGGTAGACTGTTCGGTGACTCACGTCCCACTTGTGGCACGCAAATACCGTGCGTTCCGTGTGCCGGGTCAGTTCATCTGCTACTATTTATTGTACGCGAACAATATTCTTAGTATATAAATAAGATATTTTGGAGATATTGCACGAATATTTTTTTTATTTTTCAGTACATAACAGCATTTATTTTTAATCAAAAGGCATAAGCTTGATTTGAGGAGGATGTCAATTTTAATTTTTCCAAGTTACAAGGGGGGGATATATCCGCCTGATCCCCCCGTACTTACGCCACTGGGGGCCTATTACATTAGGGGTTGAAGAGGAAGGCCTATTCATATATGTGTATACGTTGTATATGCATATATATGAATTTGAACGAATGGTGTTTTTGGCATCTGGGGGCCTCGAAACGAAAAGTTATCATGGTCCCGGGCCTAGGTCTTACCATGCCCCACCTACGGTAATAGCTTCTTTCCTATAGGGGAAATTCGCTAAAACTACAGTTAATTTAGTTAATTTGATTCATTCCACTATAATGTCAATAGAAGTTCTGTTGAGAAAGACTTTATAAATAGTTGATCTGATTATTTTCTCAGTTAATCGTATAACCAAAGCAACACTAAATTCAAAATTCTAAGTCTATTTAGTGTTGCCTGCATATAGGCATACATATACATCATATAAGTTTTATCAAAGTGTTTTGAAGCTCACCCTTTTTTCTGGGAAGCGCAGAGTTGCTCTGAGAAATTCCTCAGTTTGGTTAGCGGATGCAAAGTATGCCAGCAGCAAGGCGTTGTATATACTGAAGGGTGAAAAGAACACATTGTCCTCATTGTGCAGCTCCCCCACATTCTGCAGCAAATCTGCAGAGAACTGCAGTTGACTCTGCAGCAGTTGCTGACGAGACTCATTGGTAATCTTCATTGTCGGACATTGGCAAAAGCTGGGGCCCACCAGCAATGAAAGAAGGAATAGCTGCAAACGATGATTTTGTTAATCATATGGTTTTTGGTGATGAGAACTCTCTAATACAGAGACACAAAGAGATCCATTGTATTTTGGAAAATGTAGTAAAATAAATGTTGGAAACCAAATTAAAAACAGCTTTTTAAGGGGAAACACACAAATACAAGTTGGGACGTGAATTGAGCAATAAGCCATCATCAACTCTGAGTAGTTTTACATGTTTATTCCGAGTTTTAGCAAATCTGATAAAAGATTAACTTTGTTTGGCACAAAACCTTCAAAAATCACATTCAACATTTTCCAATATTGGTAAAAGCAACCTGACTGAGTGGAAATATTGTTATTAGATGAGAAGACCTTTAGTGCATATTTTCAAGCAAACATATTTCTGCTTGCAATGTTTTCCTTTTTAAAACCAGTTTTTACTGACCAATATGATAACTTATAGCTTAACTTAGATAACTTTTGTAATTTAATTTAATATTGTTAATGTATTGTGAGTGTTCCATACTCCTACTTTTTTATTAGAGATGGCAACAAAAAATATATTTTTTGGTATTATTGTCTTGAAAACATGTACCTAATACATCGGCATATTACGTTCAGCACGATAAGCCTGTCATTACTGTGACCAGAAACACGAAATCATCAGTAACGTCCGAAATAATTCCCCCTTTTGAAGAAGTGATTCGAAGGAAAGAAAACAACAATCAAAAGTCATCGTGAGTTATAAAACAAATTCGGTATTCCAGACAATCGTTATAACCTTGCCACATGTGATTGGGACAGGTCAATTTAATACAAACTTGAAAATAAATAAGAGTTAATTTAGCTAGGTATACATGGCTTTTGTTCTGTCAGCGAATTTCCTACGGAATAGCAAGCTAATAGTATGACCCGAACGGTGAGACTTGCGCCTGGTACCAAAACCGAAGTTCCAAACGTGACCTCCTGAACACATTTAAGGAGGGTCGTTTGAAACTTTATATATGTGTTCAAACTCTAGCGGTCACATTTATTGTCTGATTTACTTCAAAGTTGGTAGAGACTCTCCTTTTTTCAGTCAATTGGGCAACAAAATTAGAAAACACTCTTTTAAATTTCAAATTCAAATTTTGGGTTTTTGAACTTTTGGTAGAAGTCCAAACATTTTAAGCCCTTTATCATCATTGGAGTGCGAATATTTATAGTGAGTTATTAAAGAACAAGTAAATTTACCAAACACAGTAAGTTGTCTTATGGGGATTTTACATTGGGAAAGACTGGTTTTTCGTAACTTGACTTAGTTTTATCATCCCCACTACCCACATAATTATTTTTCTCCTGGCTGGACCTCCTCCAAACCTCATAATGCATAGTTGTGTTACTCTAACACAACAGTGAAGTATAACCAAAGCATAAAAATAGACAAAAATCCATTTTTTCTAATTTCCCAAAATATTGGCATAGGTAATTTTTTTTCAACATCTTATTTGATTTTTAAAAGTTGTTAATGCAGAAATCTGATCCCCTGACGTCAGCGTGCTACATGTGAACTAGTTTTTTATAACCATTTAATTTCCTTTCATAGAGTGTTTACTCAATGGTATTATTAACTGTTACTGCTTTTAGGGAAAGATGTAAAAACCCCTACATCAATGGAGATACTGGGAATATCTGGGCCACCACGAGTGGAGGGGGAGGGGCAACCGGGGCACTTTGCTCCCGGTCAAAATAAGATAACACACAAACATAATAAAAAAGGGGTATCTGGGGGCCCGCACAGAATGTTTGCCCCAGGCCTTCAATCACCTCGTGGCAACCCTGGGAATTTAATCCATGGCCCTTTAAATTGAGGCTAAGACATTAACCATTATGCTAGCTAGATGCCCAAACTCAATGCATTCCAATTAAAGGATAAAAAAACTCAATTGCCCATCGCTACAGGACAATAGGACATCTAAAGACAGCGAGATACCGTTAAGAGGGGGCTCCAGTCCTCTGCTTCTCCCATAAGACCAATGTTAACTTTCAAAGTCCGTCCCTCCTCAATGGGTTGTCTGAAATTGATTATTCATGGTTCGTTTTAAAGATCAAAAATATATATAGCGATTTCAGTAAGCAGAATTTCGTTATCATAAATAGTTCGCGCATACAAAAATCGTAAATATTGAATATTTTGGAATTTTATTGATCGATTATTATTTGCGATATCGAAATTCTGCTTACTGAAATCATAAGGTATATTTTTGCTCTTTAAAATGAGTCATAAATCAACGATATCAAATAATCCGTTGAGAAGGTAAGGGCTTTGAAAGTTAACATTGACCTGATGGGCGAAGCAGGTAGAAACGCGAAAAGTTTCGTGACTGGAGCGCCCTAGCCAGTGGTGACCGCTCGTCAGTCGTCACCGTCACTAACACTATGCTATCGTAGGCTATGATAGTAGGCCATTGATGTAGGGGTTTTTACATCTTTCCCTAAAAGCAGTAACAGTTAATAATACCATTGAGTAAACACTCTATGAAAGGAAATTAAATGGTTATAAAAAACTAGTTCACATGTAGCACGCTGACGTCAGGGGATCAGATTTCTGCATTAACAACTTTTAAGTAATTATTGTTTTTTTACCGTTGACATATATAATTTTGAATGTTTTGTACATTGTGGTATAAATTAGTTATATTTTCTATGTCACATTATTTCTGTAAATGACGTTTGTCAATGCTTGTAAAAGTCGAATGGCAATAAAGATCTGATTTCTGATTTCTGATTTCTGATTTCTGATGATAGCAGTCAGCCGAGATCGAACCGACGCTAGACAACAGCTGCCTTGCGAGGCCAGCGCTCTACCGCAACCGCAACCGGTTTAAAGGTCATAATCAATAGTGTACAACTCCATACAAATTTATTCTATCGAGTCATCAGATATAAATTACACACGGTTAATACACTCGTTTGATTGTAATTGAACTGAGTAAAGATAAAACGTGCAAACGATCGTATCTTCCATTTTGAAAGCGAAAAAACCTGGTAATTTACACGTTGTATCACGTGGGGTTCAAGGTAACATAGTTAGACAAAGCTGTATAATTTTAGTGTTTCCTCGTCCGTGAGCCGTGAGACTAGTGGGCAATCTTCATCTTCCTTGCATTGCGGACGGGGTTATAAATAACTCGTCAGGAAATCCTCGCACCTTCTGGTTGAGAAACATTGATATTCCAGAGTAAACGTAATTTTAGCATTCGGTGAAATTGATTTAAAAATTTTAATTACATGTAAAAATGTAGTTTAAATTAAACAGTTAACGTTTATCATAAAATCTACAGTGAAATAAGAACCTACATAACCATTGCTAAATGAAAGTATTTAACGTACATTTTTGTGCATTAAGTGCAATGATATTGAGTGTACAAAGCAATTATAAAATGAAAAGAATCATTACACAACACCCCATACCCTGTAGCACCCCATAGCTGTTGTGTTTAGTATACAGCTGAATAGGGAGATTAAAACTATTGTTATGCCGATAAGTTCAGAACACTAATATTTAAACTATTTAACGCACTATTAAAAATTACAACTGGAGCGCATATGGGACACACCTTTTTAATGACTCAGTTCAAAATTAGTAAGGTCCTTCTTTTTAATACGATTGAATCGAGATAATCAAACTTTGTATAGTAAAATGAGTTCGCTGACTAGTGGTTTTCCTATTTTTATAACCAAATATACGGGTGAGGGTCGCAGAGACTCCGATTAAAATTAAGTGAAGAATGAAATGCTATATTAAATGTAGAGTGAATTTATATGGCATGTATATTGAATTGAGTTATACCAGTAATGTTTTAATTCAAGGTTAGAGCACTGACTATAAATACTGAAGAGGACTTCTCATTGTTATTGTAAAATCTGTTTTGTGTGTTCCAGGATTGAAAGATGACGTAGTTACATTAATATCCAACAGAGTATACTGAAGTCAACTATTACTTATCTTCTCAAGGAGGGGATAATACAACAGTTGGTATGTCAGGAAGCAAACATAAGGTGATTTTCACTTGCTTTCTGGGGTGGGGATATTTTACAAGTCAACGTAAATAACTAAAATAAATCGTGTACAGCAGCACAATCTGTTGGTGACCTAATCAAACCACGTCCACTTCAAATTCTGGCTAACACTAAAAGTGGGACAGCTGGGTCATATAGATGGGAATGTTTCCTTCAGTATATATAGTCAATGGTTATAGCGTTCCTCGGCCGTAATTGAAGTTCTTTTTTGTCTTATGGTCATAGAGTATAGTATAATATTCAATTGATGGACAAAATTGGAATAATGACCGTCGACAACAGATTAATCATGTTGCAGTTCATATATGTAGGCCATGTTATTGCATAAATGTAGACCATAGGCACTATGCTAATCCTTCCTCCTATTTCATTTTGATACATAGTAAGAATATGGATACTTATTTATATAACAATATTAAACAACATTTTGTTTTAGTTTGACGTTTGAACTTATTTATTATTGTAAAAAAACATTAGTTTACAAAATATCCTTCAATGTAAAATACACTCGTAGTCTATGTGTTTATACAGTGGTTTATTTGATAATACAAGAACCGAAGTGGTTCCTATGAGTGAAAACATTATTAACTTTAAGTAAAAGTATACACAACTGTATGTCCGTCGTTACTCCGAAATTCCGCTAGCGCATCGCCGGCGAATTAGAAGGCCTACACTTATTACTGTTACTTGCTTGTTACTCTTGTTTTTATTATTTTTATGGATAACGATATTCAAACATAACGATATAACGTCTCACATGTCAAAACTGCTTCTGTGGAAATGATAAAATGATTGCATAATATTCAGTATCTCGCTTTACCCAATGGAATATCGTACAAAAAGTATAATTCAGTCGAATCGGTACCAACTGAAAATGTAAAAAATGCCATGACACAGTTAGAAATATTTTTCAAAAAAACTGTTTATTTGAACGCAATTAATTAAGATAAAACACGTAACTCAAATAGAATATATTTGCTTCCTTAAGACTGACATGGAAAATTTGAGGACCAGTTGGGTTTGGAGTCCTAAGAACTGAGGGTAAAATAATTTAATTTCGCAACATCTTGAGAAAGATTCCTTTAATTTGACACCTCAACCGTCAAAATTGGTCTTGAAATAAAAACTTGGCTGACCACACACAAAACCCTAAAAATAGTAAGAAGTTATTTTGCATAATTTTAATGGAAATTAACTCTTACTTTATTTCGCCTATTATTAAAGGTAAATAGAAGCACATTATTCTCCAAATATCACAGAAACCTATCTCGTCTCTATTATGATAAGCAATGTACTCTAATAATCGTTCTATGTATTGCTGGGTATTACATTAGGAACACTATACCTCAGATAACTGCTATAGTAATTAAATAATATAGTGAACTGATAAATCGTTCACTTTTCGAATTATTAGTAACTGACTGAATTGAGCTATGTGACATAATCGTATTACTAACGAAGACTGCTTAGCAGTCAGTAATTGAAAACCTAATTACTAAAAAGACTTGCAATCTGCTAGATTGTGGGTCGTTTCACTGCGGATTTACGTCTAATTCTATCGAGATGTTTCAAAATATCCGATTCCATATATTATGCGTAACAAATACCCAGTATTAAAAAAGTTGCTATCGAAAAGGTATTCTTAAACCACTACTTACGGCAGAGGCGAACGAGGAGGCAGATGTAACCGTCATCCTTCCTCACTGGCTGATGGCAAACTGAGGCTCTGTTGGAAGACGGCGGCTCACGACTAATAAAGCCGGGGACGAGTCACGTTTATACCGAGCTGGGAATTTCGCTCTTGGTCGTCTCCTCAAAAATATTACTAAAGCAAAAAACTTGAAGCCACATCGTGACGATAAAACATGAAGATAAGCCGGTGTTTTGAGAGGCGAGGATTACTCTAATTCCTATTTGGTTGGTGTCGATTTTGCTCAATATTGGTAAATAAATTTTGGTAATTAAATTTTGGGGTTTTGCAGTTTTTAAACAACGTTTTGTTGGTTTGTGTTCCTGCACCTGTTGTAAACTCTGTAAACGTTGCTAAAGGATTTAAAACCGACCACATTTTTTGTGGAGGGATTTCAACTCAGTTTTCTCGATGAGATGAGTTTAGCACAAAACAAACATGGCCACTTTGGTACATCTTTGCTCAATATTATAACTATTTTTAGCCTTACTATCAACTAAGGCAAACTCCGTGTTTAAGTCGAAATTGAATGAATTATGAATGTATAATGAATGAAATGCGAAGCATTTGAATAAGACCGTTGTTCCATATCTAAGACCATAAATAATACCATTATCCTCAAAATTAATATTAATGGTTTAATGTAAAATGTAGTCCTGCAGATTAACATGGATCCCTAACCTACAAACTACAACTCCAGACTTGCCTAGGTCTGGTTGTATTTTGGCTCGAAAATCCAGTTTCATCACTCATATACCGTCCTATTTCTTCATATCCGAATCAGGCTTGATCACAAAATCATAGAAAGTAAAATTTAATAGTTAACTCAATTAAAAAGAAAAATTAGTTTCCCTAATATTGGAAAAACCTAAGTAGTGTTAAAGATAATAAAAGTGTCTCATTGTCATATTTGTAAAGTTTAGTCTTGGTTCTTTCTATTTTATGTTATATTATGTTGTAAAAAGATGAATTATGACATTTTTATAAAAAATAAAATAAAAAACAGCAATAATGGTAGTGAAAAGTTTATACTACACGATTTACAAAACGATTTTTTTATATTTATATCCATGATGTTGTTTAAATTATATTATCATGAGTTACATGATAAATGTTATTTTTATAGAAAGTTATACTTTAAATTATCATGAGTTACATGATAAATGTTTTTTTTTATAGAAAGTTATACTTTAAATATAATTCCTTTTTTAAAACAAGTGTAAACCTGTGAGATAAAAAATACACATTTGTTTTGTTTTGTATGTATAATAAGTGTCTATACATGGTAAGGTCATATAATGGGTGTTATTCAATAACTGCGTTTGAACCTAAAATCAAATCATTTATCATACTGTCCACTGATAAAATATCCATTGATTTACTAGAGCTTAAATCAAATCCACGCCACAAGCTACGTTCCGAGTACACTTTATAGAGCGATTATCGAAAGTAAGTGACTGGCCGCGTGGCGACCGAGTTTATGCACAAACATTCTATTTCATAACCTCGTGGAGACATTAAACACATGGCTAGAAACACTAAACGTTATTTAAACAGTCAGTTAAACACGTTCCTAGCACAAGTTTCAAATATTTGTTAGCTTCTTCCGTTGAGTTTATATTTATGTTTAAAAAAAACAAGAATTACAAATTACACTCGCGGCCGCTCCACCATCCACTTTCTTTCGATAATTGCACTGCAATCGAGAAACGCGTTATAAAAAACCACTCGTTTTAGGCAAACAGCTGATTGGGTAATTTAGCGGTCAACCATAACTCTCGCATCACGTTAATGCGAGATATTTCCATTGTAATTTTACTCCGTAACATAAGGGTGGTAATACCAAAGTTTATTACAAATCTAAAGTATTATTATTTTTAGAAACCAGAAGGCACGACACGACTATAGTCAACGGGTTTCTTCTGTTTGTACTAAATATATTTACAACATTATGATTAAATCGGTCCAAATAATCGTAAGAGACTTGTTTACGTTATGTAAACTAATTTGACAAGGCGGGCGCGTCTTCAATCCGTAAATTTAACACGTTGGATTGGTGCAATAATAAAACCAGGAAATTAAATTACAAAACTGGATTCCTGCTTCGTAACTGCTACCCAGGTTTTTACCAATCTCATTGTTTTACCTGTGTAACGATGACTTGGTGTTCTCTCACTTCTGCACGTCCCGGGTGACGCAGGTAAGTCGCCGCATCGTGTCGGCGGTGTCTCTAAATCAAATGGCCTGCAATCAACATTCCCTTGTCAATTACCTCCTCCTTCAACACCGCCGCTTTGGCTTTCATCTTGTAGATGTCCAATGCGAATAGTATCGTATCGAAATACCGAATACACCTGCGGACGATACGATATGAAAATATGTTACTAGGACACACATAGTTAATTTAGTTTTTGGATTACGTATAATGCATACAAAACAATTGTAGTAAAATTTTATCACCAAACACATGATATTTTACGGAGAAATTTATTATTTTGTCTGTTAAAAACCTGATTAAATATAGTTGGTAATTATATCAAAATAGGGATACGAAATTAATTTGTTTTAACGGTTTATGCACCAGAGAAGTCGAAGTCGGTTTGTTGATTTATTTATTTTTGTCCGGTTTTATAGGAGACGGCTTTACTGAACTGTAATGAATTAATTGAATTAATGTCGGTTTCAATTTTACAAATTTGTCCGTTGACAATCGGGGATGTTTTTTAGCTTCCAATCATTTCGCGGCCGTCATTTGGGCTCTTCATTATAGAGTTTCAATGTTATCTTGTGAGCGAAATTTAATCAGTCTTTCGTTCTTCAGTCACCACTATTTCATAATTACTAAGCTACATAATGTAAATCCAACCTACTCATAACATTTCAGAACAAAGAGCATCATATGAAACAGAGAGGCAAATACAAGCAACAAGAGACCGTTTTAACACTAGTACGAAAGAACACGCAAGTGCGCAGCGTCTTTGCTCTCAATGGAAATTGATACAAAAACGCCGGTAAAATATAAATGTGCACCAGGGCACTGGGGATTGTTTTATAAAATCGTACTTACACTAACTTGGGTTTTTTGAAAATAAGGTTTATATTAAATATTTGCCTAATTTATTTCCCTTTGTATAAGGGATCTGAGTGAAATTAGCATGAGAGTACATCACCATCCCAAGTGGAATTGCCATACACTGTCGTACACGATATGGCATACATGGTATTTATTTCACGTATCACATAAACATTCGGGAACTCTACTTGTAGGGAACCAAAACTTTGTTCGGCATTTCAAGTAGTTTTGAATATGAAATAAAACATCAGGGAGACGATATATTTTTAATCAAAGGAAAAGCATACTTTTCTGTACTTGGTACAGTGAAGCTGATGCCCACTAAAAGGTATTTACCTAAAACGGCTCTTTGGGGTTCTGAAATGATGTACGTAAACATTAATTTTGAAAAACTTCTACGAAAAGTAAGTCCTGGAGTAAGATAGCTTTGTGTGTTGTGCTATATTTGGTACTTAAAATGATTTAATGAGATCAATCAAACAAGGGGTTTAATACAGACCTATACGCTACCTATTTTAAAGTAAATCCATGCTACATCAATATAATCTTAAAGTAAAGTTTGGATTTGTAAATAAGTAATGCTCTGCAGACAGGTAGACGAAGAACAAAGCAAAAATAAACAAAGGTGTCTTAATCTGCAAGATCATTTAATTAAGTTAAAACGAAGACGGATTTTATAGGTTCATTTCTCTGGTGGTTATATTTACCGATTTTATGGAACCGACTATTCCAAACACATTCCTAACACTTTTCTTTCTTTGCTCTTAAAGTTTAGAAACATGTATTGATATATTCAGTTTGTTTTCGAAGCTGACTATTCGCCGTTTAATTGTTACCAGAGACCGCCCAATGGTCGAAATTCGACCAAATATTATTTGACGAATATTTGAAAAAAAAAACAGTTTAATATATAGTGGGTTCAGTTGCGGTCATCTCTCTTTCATTCCCTCTTCTCTCTCTCTCTCTCCCTCCACCTTCCCCATCCTCAACGCAAGATATTTCTTTAATGTGGAGTTAAAACGGATAGCAGAACGGTGTTACCATTCCAGTAATTAGTAGCCTTTTTATTTATGGCTGAAACTTATCCACCTCATCCTCTCCCCGTCTCTCATCCTCTCCGAAGCCCTCATCCTCTCCCCATCCCTCGTCCTACCCCCTTCACAAACAGGTTTATTTTTTATTGTGGAGTTGTAACGGATAAGAGAAGGGTGTTACCATTCCATTAGCCTTTTTATTTAGGCCAGGAACCTCTCCACCTCATCCTCTCACCGTTTAATGTGGAGTTAAATCGGATAGCAGAAGAGCGTTACCATATTAGTAATCAGTAGCCTTTTTATTTATGCCTGAGACCTCTTTACCTAATCCTCTCACCATCCCTCATCCTACCCCTTCACAAACAAGTTTAATTTCTTTTTAATGTGAAGATTGAAGGGATAAGATGAGGGTGTTACCATTCCAGTGATCAGTAGAATTGTTATTTATGAATAATCTGTTATTGCTGTTGTGCTACTTATTTATTTGAATAACGCTGCTGTTTATTAATGAAATTAAATGTATAAACAAATACAAAAAGTAGAACGCAAGTCCCATAACGATAACATGTAATCTTTGAAAGCCAAAAGGGCATAGCCTTACACATCCAAACACCAAATTATTTACATTCGACACATCTCCTAATAGTACTAAATAATTGTGCAAAGTTTCATAATCCTACGATAATGCATATTCGAGAAATCGGTACCATAAACATCTCCTTAGCCGATTAATATATATATTTCCTAAAACAGTATAAAACCGTAGCAATCGTATTACTGTCAACATGTAGAATAACTCGTGGACGCGGCTGCCTGGAGTGGCGCTGCTTCTGGTGATTTTCATGACAATAAATGTCAACCAATGGTGATAAGGCAGTGCAACCTGTCTAACTAGGTATCATAAATCATAAGTCGAGCGTTTATCCATAAAACCGTTTTACTCAAGGTCTTGTTTCTACAGAGGACGTCAATCGAGCTTTCCAACTATTTTATTTGACAGTTTGCAAATGGTACACCTTCTGGACTAATCAATTAATCAATCCAATAATTCTCTGAAACGACTTCAGTGCCGGGAAGTTTGCAATCAAACGTCAATCTCAAAGTCTATGGCCTTCTGGGATTGTTACTCATGCATTCTTGGAGGGAATAAATGCAATCGGGGGTTTCAGTATTAGACAAGACAATAGACAAAGATTTATCGTATGTAACGCCGGGGCCGCGCCGCGCCGGTGGAAACCTATTACATGAGTAATGCACAAGCAGTGAATGGTCAACTCTGTTCATTAGCAGGGCCGCATACATTTTGAGATTACTGTTGTACAGGAAGAAAAAAACTGTCTGCGGATACTTAAATTCCTCCTAAACCGAAATTCTTCCAACATAACTTTAAACTGGCTTTAAAATAAATTACAAAGTATAATTATAAAACCTACGATTTTAATAATGTATAGGGATCTTATACCAACCACAAGCATTCCTCACCTCTGTTTCATGAGTATTCTGATAGGAAATTGGTGTAGGAACTTTAAAGAGTGCAGATGCTTTAGTAGTTGTACACTATATAGTTGCGTAATAGTTTAGCATATAAAACTAGACACGCAAATGGTAAATGGTAAATGGTAAATTGGTTGGTAAATGTGATTTTATGGTGTTTCTTCCTAAACGAGTTTTTCTCGAACAGATACATGTAGTAACGGTAAGCCTGTCATCCGTATATGCATGCATATGCATGCAACAAGTGGATTTATTTATATAATAAATTGAATTTAACTAGGGAAATCCCAGGATTTTATTCCTGCATCTATTTTTTAAATATCATTGAAGCTAATATTTTTATTGAATTGATTGGGATACTGTTTTCCCTTTTTCCCTACTTCTATGCGTTTAAATAGTAATACTGACTTAGTACACATAAATCCCTACTAATCTCAAAATAAAATTTTGAAGATTTGTACATCAATCTATTTATCTTTTAAACCTACCCATAACTAACTACCTAAATAAACCAACAGTTATTTAGCACTTAGCAAAAGTGCATACAAATATTAGGCAGTCCTATGATGTATTAGGTAAAGGCACTCAGGATAGCTCATTTTTACTCATGTGTACTGACCTGTTTGTTTGTGCTTTAAATTTAACTTTTTGGTGAGCAATGTGTAGCTAAATAATATAAAGTTTAAATGTTCATTCAGACCAATTAAATTTGTTGTATCAAAATAACGTCTTTTCCATAATAGTTACTCTATAAATAAACCCGAATAACACAGTTAAATTAATTTTCCTGTTTAATTCTAAATAGTAGGGTTTACAATCCCGATTCAAGTATAAAAAACGTGACTGGAAATAACTAGATAAAAATAAAGCCTTTAAAATTCAATTTTTAATCCGAGTTTTGCGAACGCAGCTCATAACATGGCGATAGCATCCAGATCCGTTAAAGGCGTGGGTTATTCCTTGTGCGATTCATAATTAACAGATCTTTCAATCTTCGGACAAGCCCCTGCGGAGGTTTTATGACTGCGGATGAAAGATGGCAGATACCATTGTTCCTGCAGTGCGGCGCGGCGGTCACGAGTCCAGGGCGGGAAATCGAACAGTGACGTTCGCAACAATGGCGTCACGGCAGTGACGTAGAACGCAATATCGGTGTTATCGAAGCACATTTATCAAACCTTAATACATTCTGGGGAAAACATTTTAATCGTATGGACGAAGAGAGCAGTGGCGTAACTGATTTTTTGGGCCTCCCCGAATACCTGTTTTTAGCCTCCCCCCATTTAACATATTCGCACAGTTTCAACCAGGGAGGTTTATTGTATAACTGGAGGTAACACTGCTTAACGGTTTTGGTCAAAAAGCGAGCCGGTGATTTTGTCAGGTTGGTACCACTGGTGAGGAAAATTTGTCGTTCTTTGAACTATCCTGATTGGCTGTTTTATTCCTATAAGTGAATCTACTCCTGCAAATCACTGGAATAAAAGTAATAAAAGTTGGAGTAAATTCATTGTTTCGTTTGATTTATGTATCTAATCTTTCCGTGAAACATGATTAATTATGAGGAAATAATCAAATACAAATTTATTGAGTTTCAAATCATGAATAAGTTCTTGTTTGATTCAGTTTTGCAACTCGTTCGATTTCAGCGAGTAGTTCTTTGCCTCACCAAAATTTGGAAAGAACGTCTTGCAGTTTTGTTCATCAGTTTTACCACCAGTTATACAGTCAACCACCCTGGTTTCAACCTATTCCTATACATTTCCTAGATTTTGGAATAAGGTCCCTTGAGCCAGACGTTTCCTAACCTCCAATTACATAACGCCAGTTCCAACATTGTTTAATTTTAGCCACAATTGTGATTTAATAACGCCAAATGTTCTTATTTGAGCTATAACGTTTTAAATAAAGCTTCTTCTCCGTCTATCAAGTATTAAATACCTAAGAGTTAAGTAAACAAGACAATAAGTGTCATAACATGAAGCTTTGTAACGTCCAGGTCCCAGGTCGCTCTGTTCTTGTCCAAACGTGGAAAAGGTAGTTTTACCTCGATGGGTATTTGTAGTGGATTCAGATTCAGTCTAGAGTAAAAGCCAAATACTGTCTGACAAATAACCTTCAAAAAGCCTGCCGTCGTATTTGGTATTTTGTTCTGTTGTGATGGTAACTTGTTGGTGGGACGCTGTCATTCCACGTACAGGACGGCTGTTACCAACACTATTTCCAAAGCCACATTACAAGGGTGTTTTAATTTAACTCAAATCATGACTTTGCTTCGAGATAAACAATCAAATTCCATCTTAAATATGTCTCAAGATTATAAAGTTTAATATTAAGTTTCAAATATAATGCGACAAGATATTAATATTTAAAGACTTTGAATTGCACAGTTTTTACTTTGAACCAAATTGGAGATTTTGTCACCGTCTCACCGTCTACTGCCAATATAACGGATTTCACAACGGCATTTGATTAAAAAATGTGATTTCACAACGGCACGCTTATTTTTTAAACCAAGAGTAGTGACTTCTGATTATACATAGATGAGCTCATTGGTGAAATCGCAACGGCTATAGCGTTTACGATTGTACCTTGAGGTTTTGAAACGGATCCTATCATGAGCCGCCGATTTATCATTTCTCACTATCCTATATACTTACGCCATAGACTAACTACAGTACTACAACTACTTACGTTAGTCTGTGCTATGATTCACCCTTCAAAGTGAAGATACATCACATAATTTTCACTACACAGTTCAAAAACATTATTGACACTAGGTACTAACAACTTTTTTATTAACAAAATGGTGAAATATTTGTTAAAATAGCTCACTTTACTTTTAGAGCAGTTAAAATGGAGGAAAATTAAAATAATAAAACTAAATGCAGGTTTAAAGTGTGTTTTTTATTAAAAATAGGACCTAAGCACAATGAATGAAAGATACTATCACCAGGCTAAAAATAAATTAATCCTTAAATTTAATTAAACAAATTATTTCTGTTTTGGTAATTAAACAAAACAATTTAATCCCACCATGTGGTCCCGCAAGAGCTTTTAACTCGGCCCGCGGGCCCCTCCGCACCGCTAGTAACACATAAGCGACACACATAAAACACAAACATGAGAAAGACCTCATTGCAAAACATTGTAATACAAAACAATTACTTAACTAGCACAAATGATCAAAGTGAAAGATACAAATCTGTACTATACTATTAGTACTACTATTACGTTTGGTCTTACATTGGGGGGCTTCGGGTATGCAAGAAACTAATAAAGCAACTCATGATTGGGTTTTAAATTGACAGAAAAACTCTTTCAAAAAGTATCCATGAAAAAATATTTCCACCTAAAAAGTAGAAGTACATTTTTAAATGTAGTTGCAGGTGCAGATGAATGAAGTTATTAAATTATTACTAAGACAAGTTATGAATAAAACAAAACTACTTGATAAAACAAAACTAGAAACAAAACTATCCTTTCAATAAACACAGTACCCTCATAATAAAATCATGTAACAATTAGTAAACGATCTAAAATTAATCAAGTAAATTTTACTTTAAAAAATTCCAATGTTGTTTTTTTAATGAATTTATTTATTATTATTTTGGGATCTAAACAAACTAAATTAGTTCTCAATAAAAATAAAAAAGGATCAATCATCATAAAAAAGGCACAATTATCTCACAAACATCACTTACCCTGTTCAGGTAAAATCAGATTTTTTCAAGTGACTGTGAGGCATAGGATTAACATTTAAACTTATGTATATATAAGAAAGAAAAAATATCAAATCAAGAAGTTTTGATTTATAACTTTATTAAAAGTGATTTTATAGTGATTTATTGCGGTTACATCAGTTAGAAACATCACCTGTATTACTAGCTTGAGGCAATTTAGCAATCCCATAAATTCCGGGATTCGGCGTTTGAATCCCGGGATGGAAGAAACCGTAAAATTAGGCGGGATCCCGAGAGCCCGAGATTGGATTCCCTAACATGGACACACGGGAAAACCTCTGTTGTATTTTATTAGGCCTACATTAACTGTCATACATGTGTATGACACATTAACTGCGGGGGCGCAAGGTCCAGTTACTGAAGTAATTCACCCCATCATGCGAGAACCGGCTCGAGAGGCTCGTCACTTGAACACGAATGACAGTGACAGTTCAACAATGAGCGACAGATCGCATGGTGAAAGGTATGTACTTTGTTACAACACAACTGGACGTAGTTTTACAAAACTCCAGGAGGTAGCAGCACAATCCAGATAGCAGTAAGTTTGGTCAACCAGGATTGCCATCTAGAGGGACTAAGTTGGGACGAAAATTACCGCGGGGAAGTCCCGCGATGGCGGGGACATTGCGGGAAATGTTGTACCATCATGTACCAACTACACCACAATAAAGCTTTTCTCCCTAAGGACGTGCTTTTCTCCTTACGTGCTTTCTTTGGACGTAGCTTACTACGTAGACATACGTTCTTACTACGTAGACATACGTTGAAATGAAAAACAAGGGTTTTTTCATTCATACAAATGTAACACCGTTAAGTTGTTAGGTAGTGTGGTAGAATATATCTTATATCTTATATTGGCCTAGTATATCGTTTATTTTTGTGGACTGAAAATCAATAATCTGCTGTGATTTAAAAAAATAAACCTTTAACCTTAAAAGTTGTCAATTATTATTATTAGTCTATTATGCTCTGTTATATTTTTAAACATGTATTTTTATTTTATATTTGGTAATTTTGTATTTGATTTATAACCCTCTGCTATCTCAGAAAAACCAACTTGGTATGCACAAATGCAAATTGAAAGAAGTTTATACAATTTCCTCAAACAAATTATATCTCTGCGCATTCTTTAGTTTCAAGAAGCTTATAGTAAAAATGTACACACCATGAGTGTACGCCTAATTTTATTAATTTTTTACCAAGTTGTAAAAATCTTGGAACATTAATCATATCAAGGAATTGCCAGCTTTTCGAGTACGTAGTTGTTTGCTTTTCATGTTGACGAGTTTACTTCCTCTTTATTTAACCTTGGCTTTGGGGCCCATTAGCACTTCTCTACTACTTTTACAACTAATTTGTACGTCTCATTTTTCTTCGAACACTGTTTCCTGCCTTCTGCTACCTATTTACTGTTTTTTCTGTTATTATACTGGTCAATAGATTCCTTTGTTATCAGGAGATTTCCAAGAGAAATGTCACGAAAGTCTGAGTAGCCTGTTTATTAGCGTTATTACATCAGTGAGCTAAAAGAACAATGGAACAATCACCTCAATTCGTCATGAAAACGAAAACCAGTAAATATTGTGGTTGTTTAATCTTTCAAACCTCAAATTATTCTGCAGGAGAGTTGCAAATTTGTTTATATTGATTTATTCATAACATAGAACCAAGTTTAAAAAATCTAAAATTTTAAAAATATAAGATTTTGATTTTCTCTATAATTATTTTGCGCAACACTCATCACAATTGTAAGTGCTGGATTCAGACGTCAGAGTAAAAAACAACGAAAAAACATACACAAGACAAAAATAATACTGGACGAAATGCACTATTTAACGGTTGACGGTTCGCGATTAAAGAAATATTCCCTTTATCAAGGCCGGCCGGAAGATGTAGCGTGGCCGCGGAGTTGTTCGGAGCGTCTTGACACGATGGGCACGACCACAGAACACTAAAAGATTTAGTTTAGTGCTCTGTGGCACGACTGACTCGACCGGTTATCGGTGTTATCAGATGTAGGTAGGGGGGAGGATAGTTGTTATTTGCTTTGTTTGATTTTTTTAGGTCCCTCTATGTCAGTGGTAAAAATATCGGATGAAGTGATGCACCGATAGGAAATAGGATAGATAGGTGATCGGATATAGGTTTGGAAATGCTATTTTTATCGACGTTCATCCTCGCTGCCACTAAGATATTATGCTGATTCCACTTTTCTTCCGTAATGCCTGACATCGGCCAATGTACATTATTTTCTGTTGGTATGATAATTTTCTCTCGGTCCCGTTGGTGGATTACCGAGGTTCTACTGTAAACCTAACTAACTTAACCTCTAACTTTATTCTGGAAGCTCACACATGTATTAATGTCATGTATTAGAACACAAAAATGTAAACGCATATTGTTATAATTGTTCACTATATTGGCGGAACTAAAGATTCAAGCCCACCTTCAGGAAATAGGATTTTTCTAAATCCGGACCGGCCGTCCGCCACAATGGTCTGGATTTCTGAGAGCCAATACTGCATTCGAAAAAAACTGTGGCCTACTTCAAAAGCATGTTTTTCGGATTGAAATTGCGGATAAAACAAAATGTTTAAATCGGTCAGAGTCGAAGTTAAAGCCATAAAGCCCATAGTCAAAGTCAATAAGCGTAAATACAGGTCAAGAAATTAGAGCTTACCGTTTAACAAATCCCGCTTGTGTAGTGAAATATAGGATAATTACATTGCTGAACTAATTTTAAACATAATCCTGAGTTTTCTTTATAACAAAATATTTGTTAAACTGTGTTACACAAATCAGTATGTTCATCTTATATAAAAAATAACCCCGTAGTAGCAAACCTGCGTACTCAGCGAAATTCCAATGCGTATATATGTATGGTAATGCCACATAAAGCCACATACCAAGTGTCATCAATATGCATTCATAAATTATTATTATTATTATTATTATTATTATTAATTATTATTATTATTCATAATTATTATTTATGACATTTTAATTTTTCTCCATAAGAATAACATGGCTGAGTATGCAGGTCTGCTGAAACAAGGAACATAAAAATAAGTTTTTATACAAATATCAATACAACTCAACTAGGTAAAGCCACATACCAAGTTTTATTAATATATGTTCGTAATTGAGGGAGATAACATTTGTCTTATTCTCCATAAGAATAACATGGGAGCTGAGTAAGCAGGTTTGTTGCTACGGGAACTATCGGCAAAAAAATAGTTTTTTGTAAAAATATCAATAGACAACAACGATATAAAGCAATATACCAAGTTTCGTCAGGATAAGTTGATAAATAAGCTAGATATACAATTTTTCTTATTCTCCATAAGAATAACATTGGACAAGGTACTGTGTTTAGCACTTTCAATATCTCTGTAACCAATAGACGTAGAGAAATGATCAAAACACCAAATTGCTCGTCTTTTCAAGCCGAAACCAATGGTTGATTTACTAAAATATTATATGTAAAAAACTCAAAAAATCAATTTTAGGGTAGAAACCCCCCCCCCCCAAAAAAAAAATACCCCTTTGGATAGAGCGATCTGGCTGGTTTTCGAACTTAAAGTCAGAAATGTTGCTTTAAATGTTTGTACCAAATTTCATCAAAATCAGACAATTTTTACGAGAGTTATCACACCTACAGACACACATATACATGTATATATATATATATATATATATATATATATATATATATATATATATATATATATATGTATATATATATATATATACATACAGTTTTGAACGAATGGTGTTTTTCATCTGGGGACCTCAAAACGAAAAGTTATCATGGTCCCGGGCCTAGGTCTTACCATGCCGACAACGGTAATAGCTTCTTCCCTATAGGGGAAATTCGCTAAAATGTAAATATAATATCCGTTTTACACAATTTCAAAACTGTAATGATATTACGACTTATTTTAAATTTGTCTTGGTTACCCCATGGCAATATAAACATACCCCAATATGCATGATAAATATCGTCCTATAGTATGAACTTGCAATACTTACCCTCGTAAACATTTCAAGGGCTACGGGAACAATCACTAGGGTTTGCTCTCCTCTTTACTAGTTCTTATAACTGCAATACTTTGCTGCTTGACCACTGTTGTGAAACCACTTCAAAGAAGCATTTATATTTGAAACTGAACTAGAACAAGTGAAACGTCCTAAATCTGCAGAACATATACTTGTGTTAACTCAGTGTCTCGAAAGCAGTGACAATTGATAGAAAGGTAAGAGTAGTGAAAAGGTTAACTTATTTAAGTGGCTTAAACCTGCAACAGCGTTTTGGAAATTAAGAAGTACATTAAAACAGTCACTCGCCTTGAGCACTACCATACTGACTAACCAAAGAAGAGGGTTTCTCATTAAGGTATTCATTAGGTTTAATGGTTCATTGCGTGGTACTCATCGAAATTGCATACAGTAATACTACATGTTGAACAAACGAAATGTTTAACTCGTTTTCTCATCAGGTGGCAAACAGTACTTCATAACTCATATTGTGGTTCTGTGCAGTGAGGTAAAAATTCATTAACATCGCTGGGTAAGATATGGAATTACAAATAAGACCATCGTTTATAATGAAATAGGTAGTGTTCCTACCAATAATATATTGGGTGGTCCTACAACATAAGTAACAGTTATGTTCAGTAAAATTATCATCATTAACTACAAACGTTTTCCTGAACATCTCCAGATTACGAGTAATGCTCGTTGTATTGCTCTATATCCAACCTCTATTATAGGGGTAAATATACAGAGTGGTCGGAAAAAACGTTCCAATAGTTTGCGATATTATTGTACTCTAAAAAATAAGCAAAAAATTCCGATGAACATATGTTCTAAAACGTATTGTTTTCCGTCCATCTGTCTGTATGTGTTTTTATATAATTTAACATAACATAATGAATATTAAGATATCATCTTCAAAATTGGTATTTACATCTAATAAGACCTGTTTTGGTATAAAATATCAAGTTTTTAATTAATACCATTTTTTTCAAAGCTAAATATCTTAAAAACTTCATGCTAAAATTCATTTAGGAAAACACGGTAAGAATCAAATCATTTGTTTAATTTCGACCTAAATTTAATAATATGAAGAGTTCAACTATACGATTTTAAATTACTGAGGAATTGTAATTTCTATGAGTTAAATTAGTCCAGAAATGGCAAAAAACATGATTTAACTTGTAACAATAATTACAATTTCTCAGTTTTTAAAAATCGTATAGTTTAAATATTCAGATTACTATTTATAGGACAAAATGGGATAACTTTGTTATTTTTGCCGTTTTTCCTTAAATATTTTAAGATATTTAGCTTTGAAATAGCAAAAAAATGGCCACTATTTTAAAACTGTACATATTAGAAACTTGATATTCCATACAAAAATGGTTCCTATTAGATGTAATACATATACCAAGTTTGAATTTGATACCTTAAAGTTGTTAAAATGTTGTGTTAAATTATGTAAAACACACATACAGACAAATAGACGGAAAACTACGTTTTAGGACATATATTCATAGGTATATATTTTTTTATTTTTATGTGTACAGTAACATCCTAGATTATTGGAACGTTATCTACGAACACCCTGTATAATTGTTTTAAACTGGGCAACCAAGTCGATAAGGAAGGCGTACTGTCGTTTGGCACTCCTAGGGGGAACGGACAACAACTCGTGCACCCCTTACTCTTAGTAGGACGCTGTCTTTTATATTTACCTAGATTTAAAATTTTGGAACAACTATTGTTTTAACCTATGTTATTGCAAAATTACATATACTTTTTACTATATTTCGAATGCAAAAACAATATTTTTTGGAATTACTAATAATTAGTTTTTAAAAGTATCGTAATAATCATAGTGTCCTATTATATGACATGGCCTAAGCAATTGTTATGTTTGATACAATTCAATTCGACATTTTTGTGTGATGGTTTTAAATAAGCTCAATCACTAAAAACATTACTGCTATACTTATAATGGAGATTAACGGAGTCGTTGCAAACCAGTTTAAACAGATTAATGTATTCCGATAAAGCTCTTTTAGCACTTTAAAGAGTGCGATTAAAGTTTAAATCCTGAATAAAAAGATTAATGGGTGGATTTTAAATCAAATGAAAACCAATCATCACTTCAAGCTGACTACATATTGCATTTAAGTTATGAATTACGGGCAGTAGTGATACAAATACGTTATGGTAAATGCATGACTCATCGGGGAAGTAGAGTTAACACTATTAAGATGTAAAAATAAATGTATTTTTGATCTTGTTTATGAGAGCTTTTATTCCATAGGATTTCTGAAGGAGGATATGACCATACTGCATCATCGACTGGCTAATTTTAAATTAGAAATGATCTTATTTAGCATAGAAAGCCTCGTAGCACAATCACTACAGTTGGTGCGGTCCAAAATATACCATATCTTACAGTCAAACCCTTCAATTCCAAAGCAATTGATTAATAATTAGTTGTTAACAGAAAGAAGAATTATTATTTTACAATTTCCAAAACACCAACAGTATTCATCACTCGATGACGAGACTTATCAATCACAAGAATAGTGACAATCCCGAGTTGATTAACGCATGACGGATAAACGTTTTTCTTTCTATTTCAATACTTAGAATTATTGTAGTAAAATATTCATTTAAAAAATGTTTTTCGTACATCGTTTTTATGTTACTGGACTACTAGTTTTAAATGATCTTATTAGTTACATCTAAATTTATTGTTTCCTTTTACCTAATTATTTTTAGGTCATTAGAGAAAGTGTTTATATATTGGATGTATACTTCAAAGAAGTAACCATCGTTAAACTGAAAACACCCTCTTATCTCGCTTATTTTTGAACGGAAAGTAATAAATAACGTCTTAAATTAGTGTTTTTTGACACCGATTGTTTGGGCCATTTAAATAATAAAATAAACACCATGAAGAAAAACCAAATTTTTCAAACTTTTTGGCACATTTATATTGTTCTTGGGGAAATATTTCACAAACAAAATGTGGTTTTAAGATATATTTCGAAGTAAAGGTAATGGTGTAAAGCAGATGATAACCAGCGAATACTTTGTTCAGCTGGCCCGTTGCAGAAACTACACCACTTTCCAGCAAGTATTAGACACTTCTTGGCGGGCGATAAATAGAAAAATCATCATTCAGTGTTATTATTCTAGCAATGACGCTGTTTTCATAGCCCCTGGGGTGTTACTTACAATACAAATCTAAATATCCCCGTCGCAGCAATGCTGTGAACTCGGCGAATTTCCAATGCATGTATATGTTTCTCACTACCACATAAAGCCACCTACCAAGTTTCATAAAAATACATAAATAAATAAGTGATCTACACCGTTTAATTTATTCTCCATAAGAATAAAATTAAGGTTGAGTACGCAGGTTTACTGCAAAAAGAAAGATAAGAATATGTTTTTGTGCAATTATCAATATATCTCAACCAGATGAAGCTAATCAATCAAATCAAATCAAATCAAATAAGCTACATACTACGTTTTATTAATTTATGTTCATAATTAAGGGAGATATAAAACTTTACTTATTCTCCATAAGAATAACATTAGGGCTGAGTATGCAGGTTTGCTGCTACGGGGATAATCAACAAGTTAGTGCAAATATAGGCCTATATATATATATATATATATATATATATATATATATATATATATATATATATATATATATATATATATATATACTAGTACTACGTGAAGCCACATACCAAGTTTCATCTATATACATTCATAAATAATCAGGATAGCAAATCTTATATTCTCCATAAGGAGAACATTGGACAACGTACTGTGTTTAGTACTTTGAATATCTCTGCAACGGTTGGGCGTAGAATCACAATTTAAACACCAAAATGATTGTTTTGTAAAGCTAAACTTATTTGTAAAAACGAATAGTGTTTTTTCCATCTGGAACCTCAAAACGAAAGGTTATCATGAATCATGGTCTCGGGCTTAAGTCTTACTATAAGACCTACGCTTCTCACCCTCTAGCTTCTTCCCTATAGGGGAAATTCGCTAAAAGTCGGAATTGTTTAAATTGGCGCTACGTTTTAGCACAATAGTGTTCATAACATCATCGGCGGGCGGCGCGCCATATTATTTGGTTAGTTCCGAGTTTCTCCACTTCACCTGACCAGCAGCACCTGTCACTACGACGTCCTTATAGTGTGAATATCCATGATTAAATTAATATTTGGCTACGGTTTTAATTCGAAGCCATTACAATCGAAAGAGTTTAAAACTATTATTATTTTTTAACACCTTCTATACTTATTCATTCACTTCCTCTATATCTTTTTTAAATAATGCTAGATTGATTTACTCACATAATTTTGTGTTAATAGCAAGTAATTATGAGGAGGCTATCGATAATCGGTTATCAATGAGACTAGTTTGAATAGGACAATGTTGTGTATTTATACCAACTCAAAGCCCCCCAAAATTCAAAATTCTCGTAAATTCTTGTGGCAGAGTATTAGTTAAATACAAATATTTATCACGGTTTTGTACACTTTTCAACACACCCATTTAAAGAGTTATATGGTTATTGCACAAGCATTTAAAGGTTATTGTCAGTAATAGTAACATTAAAATCACACTAAATAATCTTGGGTAAAAAGTAAATAATGGTTTAAGAATGATTCGGTAGATGACCACCAAACTCCTCGTAACTACTGGCCATGAAATTGGCCGAATATGTGTGTGTTATCACATTGTAAGGGACCATACAAAAAAACACTACTATAAAAAAAAAACTAATTGAAACATAAATCATTAGTGCTTATAAGGAATGCAATTTGCATAGATTTCTTACAGTTGTTGGAGAGTATAATGGTGCATTAATATAATTTGAGGTTTTATAAGCATTTGTCTTTACTACGTCCGTGGCATCGACAAATCGCAGAACTCGGATTTTCAGATATATATTCGAAGGATCTTACAGAATAGAATACATCAAGGGGACTTAAAAGCCTGATGAGGCACTGAAAGACTGATGCATTATTCAGTATTTGAAGAGACTGTTTACTGTGATGGCTTATTTTCAACAAACACATAACTTTATTTGGTTCCTCAGTAATCCAGTCACATAGAGGTAATGAATGTATTTAAACAAACCCCAAGGTTTTTTTATAGTTTATGACATTTTGTACATTATGGAAATCATAAAAACAATATTTTTAAATGTTATCATGATAGCATTAAGATTTATTTAGTGGCTATAATTAAATGTAAACCTTGAAATTTAGGACGTTCACGGGGCGTAGCTCGAGGGGATTTTAAGGAAGTGAATAGGTCCATGTGTTGCACGGCTTCAAGATCTAACTTTGTGTAAAGTTTCAGCCCAGTTGGTTCAGTAGTTTTTACGTTTACCCGGAACAGCAGACAGACAGATAGACAGACAGACAGACACCACCTCTTCTTTATAATATTACTAGCTAATGGACCCGTTCTTCGCAAAGGTTAGAAGGGTTTTGAAACAGCTGTTCTTGCTTCTGCTCCTTAAGCTGTCAAATGGAAGTGTCCACAGCTGTTCGCACTACAGTTTCTGAATGTTTACTTTTTTCTGAAATGAAAACATTGAAACTTAGAACTTTCACGGGGCGTAGCCCAAGGGGATTTTAAGGAAGTGAATAGGCCTATGTGTTGCATGGGTTCAAGATCTACCTTTGTGTAAAGTTTCAACCCAGTCGGTTGAGTAGTTTTTGCGTTTACCCGGAACATCAGACAGACAGACAGACAGACAGACAGACAGACAGACAGACAGACAGACAGACAGACGAACAGACAGACAGAAACCACCTCTTCTTTATAATATTATAGATAAAAGGAGATATATTTAATAATTATAGTACACGTTTAAAAATATTTAACTTATTATTAGCTGTAGGTATTTATTGATAGGTATGAGACCAGAACGCTAGTGCGGGTCAGCACTGTACTAATTTTCAGGTGAACGTTTTTGGCTCCATGGCTTGTGCCCATCTAGAAGCCTGGCCAAACGATATCGCAATAAGCATAGGCAGATTGTCAGGCTGCTATCAAGGCTCTTGACTCGAACAAAATCAAGTTGAATTTGAAGTGGGAGTGTTACAATGCTCACAGGAACTTGCATGACGCAACTATGTGCATCTTGGTTGGATAGGAGGCAATGTAGGTATAGGTGAAAATGATGGCAATAAGTGTGCAGATGAGCTTACAAAAGAGGTGCAGATATGACATTCTTTGGTTCAGAGCTAAGTTGAGGCATAAGCAAAGCAACTGATTTTCACACGATCAACAAATGGTCTAGAGACCTACATTGCCAGCAATGGCAGGGTTACTCTGGTCAAACATTTGGGAAAAAGCTGCTAGCAGACACCAGCACTAACTTCACTGACCGGTTGGTGATGGGGTTGGACCAGCGAGCACATAATAGAATAGAGAAGACAAGTGCTTATACCCCGTGCATTAAAAGTGTGGAATGATCCGCCATTTTGGTCTAGCTTACAGCCTGAAATCTACGATCCGCGAGCTCAATTCACGGTAAACTTTCGCGACAAATACACAGCCATTATCAACAGTAATACTTGAAGTATATTGTTGAAATTTTGCATGCTTATAGAATAGAGTCTGAGGATAACGATGTTATTAATTTAAAATTATAGATAATTTTATCAATTGGTGTACAAATAGTTTATTACACACTTGTAGATTTGTTTTCCAAAACCAGACATGAAAAAGTTGTTCTGTGGGGAAGTTTTTTATTTTTTGGTCAAAGACATTTTGTTAGCGAGAAAGTTTTTAGATGAATAAACAAATTTAATTTTGTATTGGAACTTTTATTTTCTAAAGTGGTCGGTTTTCTCAGAAATCCAGGTATAAGAACGCGGCAAAACTATTTTTCCGCCGCCCGCTGCCGCGCCGCGCCCGACCATTTAAATAGCAGTGCAGTGTGTTTGTTTTCCGGCTTATTTGTTGTTTGTTAATTGGTTTTAGCTAGGATTAGTAATGATATTATATTCATTTAAGGAATCGTAAATGTAAAATAAATCTAAGTAATAAATAGTTTCAATTACGATACTTATTCATATGTTTATAATATCCTGGAAGTTTCACTATATAGATGATTATGATGGGTATTAAATAACTTATTCCAAATATTCGAAAACCATTAATCAATATTCATTGACCTACAGATTGCTCAAGTTCATGGATTTACATTTCATTAACAAAACTAAGTGAACAATATTTTGTTCACTTATAGATATAAACCCAATGCTTTTAGACTTGTTAGGTACTTCTAAAATAACTCTTGTAAAGTCTGCAGATTTTAGCACACTTTTAGAAGGTTGTACAAGTCCTTAATTTACGAATGAAAATGATTCTTAAATGTAAACAATTGTACAAATGTAAATTTTATTATTTATTCCAAATGTATTTTTATCCATAGATAACAATTTATTGTTTATTATAATTAAATAACAACTGGTCATTTAATTTGCGTTGTTTGTGGCCTACACAAAAATAATCATTATTATATCTAGAGGAAATATAATTTACAAAGAATTATAGGAATATTCAATTCAATTTATGGCTAAACAAAGATATTTTTTAACCACTTACGCGTATTTAAATAAATAAAACAATGTGCTCTTGTGAAAATTAATCCCAGCGGGTGGTTGATACCCGGTTTTTTATTTTTATTTTTTTAATAGGTGTCCAGTCATTAAAACCAAATCCAACACAATTTACACTATCGTGCTAAGTCGTCATCGACATCTTAGGTCTACAAAAAACAGCCGTGTCTACCCTCACTGCGACCATCTGATAAATTGCGTGATAGACGCTCGGACTAGGGCGGCGCCGCCATCTTGGATTGTCACATCCGACTGCCAAGCTGGCCGCACTCTCCGCTCCTATTAGCTTCTCTATTGTAGGCCTATTATGTGCTCGCTGGATTGGACAGAGGTCTGGTTAAACCGGGGTTAAACAGGTATAATCGCTTGGACAACTGGGCACGTCCATTTCTGAAAACATCTCTACACTTCTTAGACTTACAAACGAGATTCAGGAGTATACTGCCAAGCACATCATTCTGGACTGCAAAAGACTCGGGGCAAGGAGAAGGGTTCTGTTTGGTTGAAGGAAACCCGGTGTTAAATGGGACGTTAATATTGGGAAAAAACTCCTGGATCTCGTAAATGATACGGTTACTGGTTTACCCAACTAACGAACGTACTAAGGGGCACACAATACGCTTCGGTTGACGTGTGCGTATCTGCGTATCTTCGGATTTCTGAATTCGTCCCTTTAACAACTACACACAATACATAATAACATCTATCAATTTATCATGTGTTGGAGTAGGTTTAGTTCAAAATATTCAGATTTCATAGTTGAGATGAAAGCTGGAATAAGGTATTTCATAACGATTTGTTGTTTTGATAAAACTGTGATCAACGTTTTGCAAAAAAAGAAACTGGTATAATATTATGAAGTGTTGCTGGAAACGTATATATATATATATTATAT
This sequence comes from Allygus modestus, assembly GCA_963675035.1. Taxonomy (NCBI): domain Eukaryota; kingdom Metazoa; phylum Arthropoda; class Insecta; order Hemiptera; family Cicadellidae; genus Allygus; species Allygus modestus. The sequence continues at coordinate 92,181,805 of OY776116.1, forward strand.
GCAGGTATAAATATATGAGAATATTTCTCTTACCTCACACAGTAGTCTATCCAGTAGAAGAGCCTGATGTGAGATACTGCTTGGAAGTAAGTAACTAACTCATAATTGTTGCTCAAGGTGTTAATTAGGAAGACTGTCAAAGTTGCTTAGCTTTGCTCAGGTTCCAACTTAAGTATACATAGTCATGCAGCAGTAATCCAAACTTTGGACCAAAACTTTGCAAGATAGTTTGTACCATTGAGTTATGTGGTGTCGATAATTTCTTGTTCAACTCCGGGTGAAGAAACGAGTTCGAATCTTCATTTGTTTCAGTAAAAAAATTGTTCTTTAAATAGGAGACTTGTACTTAGGTTTTGTGCCTGTATGGAACTTTAGAAGACTAAATGACGACCTAATTTAAATTCAACCTGGTATAAAATCCGATTTTTAAAATCTATCCAGATTTATTGAACAAGTTGTACAGTATTTTAAGTGTAATAGCTCACAAAAAAGTAGTTTTTGCTAGAGCTTAAAAACATTATAGCAAAAATACAAGTTTTAAAACTTGTTTAAAACGATAACAATTTAAATAAAAACATTACTTTCTCTGGCAGAAACAATGAAAAAATCAAATTAGTATTCAAATCAGAAAAAAACATTTGTCTTGCGTCTGAAGAAAACTAAATGTAGTAGACACAGCGATTTGTAGGTAAACCCATCGCGTTGCCAGCGGTTGCTCATATAGCGGTTAATCGACTCACTGATATTTTTATGTCTGTCTCCTGCCCGCGCTATGATTATGTCCGTGTCGACAGGCCTGTCTAGTATTATTGTTGTTTTCTTATGTGTCGTGTCCGTTTGTTCGTGTCGTCGTTTACGAATAAATGTACTGTATTGTGTTTTTAATTTATTTTGACGAAACCATCAGGTCAATCAACTTGGTTTTACACTAGCTGATGATGATGCAGTTGCATCGAAACATGTTCTAAATGTGTTTTCTTCAATGTGAGCTGACTGACGGTACGTAAGTAATTTAGTCTTACATGATATTTTATTAACTGGTTATTTAATGCACACATACTCGTGTGCATGTTAATGGGAGTAATTGTAACAGCATGCTGCATTTAACTGTATTTACAGCCTTTTACGAGCTTTAAACAACAGCTGGGATATGATCCCTATAATGATTCATAACGTTATAACCAGATTGTTTAACAACAATGAAACAAAGCTCTTAGTATGTCATGCGGTTGAACCAAAATATTTTGTAGCTGTAGTAACGAAATATTGTGAGCTAAGTCCTAGTCTCAGGAGGCTGATTGAAGTTGTTAATACTAATAATGATAATTTCCACTTAGCTCCGTAAAAATATCTAACAGATAACCTCAGTCGATAAAAGTGTGGTGGGGCAAAAGAGTGGAGCCATGAGACTGGCACACCTCAATAAACGTTTTACTGTCAGCAAACAATCAGACAACCCAGTCACTTTATTGGTCGTAAACTCAGATTACAGGACTGTCCTAACAACCCCTCAGGAGCAGTATGGTATATCACGACACAATGTATGCAACGTTTCCTTGTATTTGGGTTAACTTATTTTAAAATTTAATTTATCACTTCATTTAACATTATAATCTTTAAAAGAGATATTTAATATATTCTAAACCAACTCAAAACTTATCTTTCTTTAGTTGAAACGTGTTGCTAGGTACGATCTTAACTAATATAGTTTAAGAAAACGTCGTCAGTTAGGTCAGACGTTATCAAAGGTCCTGGGCATTCCTGGTTATCAAAGTGTGGCTGCCTTATTATGCTTGATCTATGTTGACTACCCACACCAAATTTGATATGAATGTCACTCCTCATTTATCGGTACCAACTTGACCAACCTTAATAAAAAACAACATTCAATCAATCCCGATTAGAGATTTGACTTGGGCTTTAATTTCCTTGATATAAAAAAGCCAAAGATAAAATAATTTAAATGAGTTAAAAATCTCCCAAGTGCTAAATGTATCCCAAGTATCTAAATGTATGTAGTGCAGTTGTTTTAGCGAATTTCCCCTATAGGGAAGAAGCTATTACCGTAGGTCTCATGGTAAGACTTAAGCCCGAGACCATGATAACTTTTCATTTTGAGGTCCCCAGATGCCAAAAACACCATTCGTTCAAATTTTATATATGTATATATATATATATATATTAAATTAAATTCACATAGAAGGGCTACTATATGATAGATGAAAAATAAGTAACATGAGTACCCTGGAGAAAACATTTTAATTAATTAACACAACATGTTTCGACTTATAAAAGCCATGATCACGTGCTGATTTGCTAAATACTTAACCTTATTTTCATTATCATTCACAAAATGTAAATAAATAAAATTTGATAACAGACAGCTGATTGCGATCTCTACTGTTGTAAGTGTTATCTATTTGTCTTTATATTTATAATTTTGTTAAAAACTGGATTACTTGATTGTACCTGCATGGTGTTTAAAATATTGTTAGTGTCATTTTTATGGCTCTGATATATATGAAATTCTTCTTTTACATTTAATTTTTGGCCTTTCTTCATTATTTATAGAATAGACATATTTTCATCACAGTTCTTATATTTATGATCTGTTTTTAGTATGTGGTCAGCGAAGGCAGATTTTTGCGAGGTTTTATTGTTTGACCTAACTGCTTGGATGTGTTTGTTGAACCTACGTTTAAAACTTCTTCCAGTTTGGCCTATATAATATTTTGGGCAATCGCTATATTTGATCTTATAGATACCGCATTTTTCAAATTTGTTTGTTTGATTTTGATTAGTATTTGAGAATTTATTTATTAAGTGAAACGAATTATTTCTGGTTCTAAATGCTAGCTTGTAATTTGTCTTTTCAAACGTTTTCCGGATGGCTTTGTTTACAGTTGCGCTATAAGGTAGGCATAAATAATCATTTTTAGCTTTTCCAACTGGAATATTCTGTTTTTGTTTTTTTATTTGATTTTTTAACATCCTGTCAATTAAATTGGTTTTGTATCCGTTCAATTTGGCTAATGTTGTTATTGCTTCTTTTCTTCGTCATAATCTTTTTCATTCATAGGTATTTTAATCATCCTGTTAATGAGTGCATGAAAAGTTGCCATTTTGTGCTGCCATGGGTGGTTTGAATTTGCTGGAATTATTAGGTTTGTTTGGATAGGTTGCCTGAAGATCTTAAAAACATGTTTATTATTCTCTATTCTGATTGTTACATCTAGAAAGTTGATTTCTGAATTTTGAACCTCCATTGTGAATTTTATAGATTTGGAAATAGTATTCAAGTAGTTCAGTAGTTCATTAGGATTATTTTCATCGTTATTGAATAAGCAAATTATATCGTCCACGCACCTATGCCAGTATACAATTTTATTTTTGAGTGGGTTTAAGTTATTCATTATTTTAGTTGACTCCAAATGTTGCATATACAAGTTAGCTAATATGCTTGACAAGGGTGAGCCCATGGCTAATCCTTCTTTTTGTTTAAAAAATTGTGATTCGTATTCAAAATAGTTTTGTTCTACTGCTACTTTTGTAAGTGATATAATATCCTTATTATCTGTTTGAGATAAATTTACATTAGTTGATAAGTTTTCTTTAAGGATTTCTAAGGTTTCTTTCACCGGTATATTGGAGTACATATTTGAAACATCAAAGGAAACAAAAACTGTATTCTCTGGTATATCTATATCTTTGATATTGTCAACTAATTCATACTTATTGGTGAGATTATAGATTTCTTCTAGATGTATATAATTTTTCAGCTTACCATTTAAGTATTTTGCTAAATTATAACACGGAGAATTGCAGTAATTTACTACAGGTCTTATAGGTATATTTAGTTTATGTGTTTTTGGTAGACCTTTCAGTTTTGGAGCTTGTGGTCTGATAACTTTTAGTTTTTTTTTTCTTTAACTGGTATTATCTTACTTTTTGATACAACATTGTTCGTTTGTTTACTAAACTCCTGCGTAGGATCGTGAATGAGTCTCTGAAAGGGGTTGTTATCTATGAATTCTTTTACTTTTTCTTTGTAACTTTCTTTGGTCAATTTGGATTTTAAATCAAGTATTTTAGAGGATCAATTGATTGATTTTGAAGTAGCTATAAGGAATACAAATAAAAATGATCAAGAACCTATAAGACATAATTTCATCCATGAGTTAGACTAAACTGGCACCCATACTAAACGACAGATAAATATTAAAGAAGCGAAAAGTGATATGATCACAATAAAAAACATTGCAAAGAAACTAGAATCCAATAAAGCAATGATTGCAAAGGCGGTTAAAAGTAACACTACAGTAATATTGACCAAAGAAAGTTACAAAGAAAAAGTAAAAGAATTCATAGATAACAACCCCTTTCAGAGACTCATTCACGATCCTACGCCGGAGTTTAGTAAACAAACGAACAATATTGTATCAAAAAGTAAGATAATACCAGTTAAAGAAAAAAAAAACTAAAAGTTATCAGACCACAAGCTCCAAAACTGAAAGGTCTACCAAAAACACATAAACTAAATATACCTATAAGACCTGTAGTAAATTACTGCAATTCTCCGTGTTATAATTTAGCAAAATACTTAAATGGTAAGCTGAAAAATTATATACATCTAGAAGAAATCTATAATCTCACCAATAAGTATGAATTAGTTGACAATATCAAAGATATAGATATACCAGAGAATACAGTTTTTGTTTCCTTTGATGTTTCAAATATGTACTCCAATATACCGATGAAAGAAACCTTAGAAATCCTTAAAGAAAACTTATCAACTAATGTAAATTTATCTCAAACAGATATTAAGGATATTATATCACTTACAAAAGTAGCAGTAGAACAAAACTATTTTGAATACGAATCACAATTTTTTAAACAAAAAGAAGGATTAGCCATGGGCTCACCCTTGTCAAGCATATTAGCTAACTTGTATATGCAACATTTGGAGTCAACTAAAATAATGAATAACTTAAACCCACCCGAAAATAAAATTGTATACTGGCATAGGTGCGTGGACGATATAATTTGCTTATTCAATAACGATGAAAATAATCCTAATGAACTACTGAACTACTTGAATACTATTTCCGAATCTATAAAATTCACAATGGAGGGTCAAAATTCAGAAATCAACTTTCTAGATGTAACAATCAGAAAAGAGAATAATAAACATGTTTTTAAGATCTTTAGGAAACCTATCCAAAAAAACCTAATAATTCCAGCAAATTCAAACCACCCATGGCAGCACAAAATGGCAACTTTTCATACACTCATTAACAGGATGATTAAAATACCTATGAATGAAAAAGATTATGACGAAGAAAAGAAGCAATAACAACATTAGCCAAATTGAACGGATACAAAACCAATTTAATTGACAGGATGTTAAAAAATCAAATAAAAAAACAAAAACAGAATATTCCAGTTGGAAAAGCTAAAAATGATTATTTATGCCTACCTTATAGCGCAACTGTAAACAAAGCCATCCGGAAAACTTTTGAAAAGACAAATTACAAGCTAGCATTTAGAACCAGAAATAATTCGTTTCACTTAATAAATAAATTCTCAAATACTAATCAAAATCAAATAAACAAATTTGAAAAATGCGGTATCTATAAGATCAAATATAGCGATTGCCCAAAATATTATATAGGCCAAACTGGAAGAAGTTTTAAACGTAGGTTCAACAAACACATCCAAGCAGTTAGGTCAAACAATAAAACCTCGCAAAAATCTGCCTTCGCTGACCACATACTAAAAACAGATCATAAATATAAGAACTGTGATGAAAATATGTCTATTCTATAAATAATGAAGAAAGGCCAAAAATTAAATGTAAAAGAAGAATTCCATATATATCAGAGCCATAAAAATGACACTAACAATATTTTAAACACCATGCAGGTACAATCAAGTAATCCAGTTTTTAACAAAATTATTAATATAAAGACAAATAGATAACACTTACACCAGTAGAGATCGCAATCAGCTGTCTGTTATCAAATTTTATTTATTTACATTTTGTGAATGATAATGAAAATAAGGTTATGTATTTAGCAAATCAGCACGTGATCATGGCTTTTATAAGTCGAAACATGTTGTGTTAATTAATTAAAATGTTTTTTCCAGGGTACTCATGTTACTTATTTTTCACCTATATATATATAGATAAAAAAACACGATAACCCTCGTAACAAAGGTCCGATCTTAATGAAAATTGGTACAAATGTGTAAAGTACCATTTATTTGAACGAGTTCGAAAACCAGATGAATCGCACCATCCGAAGGAGTTTTTGGGGGTTTTTGTACCCCAAAAATGTGTTTTTTGGGGTTTTTACATGTAATTTTAATTTAAATCAAATTTTAATTTATACCATTGAATTCAGCTTAACAAAACAAACAGCTTGGTATTTTGATCATTGCTCTACGTCAATTGGTTACCGAGATATTGAAAGTGCTAAACACAGTACGTTGTCTAATGTTATTCTTATGGAGAAAAAGAAAAATTGTATATCTCGCTTATTTATGAACATAAACTGGCGAAATTTGGTATATGGCTTGATCTGGTTGTGGTTTATTGTTGTTAAAAAAAAAAAAAATTTCGCCTATGGTTCCTGTAGCAGCAAACCTAGGTACTCGGTCCCCATGTTATTCTTATGGAAAATACTTAAAATGTTATATATCGCTTATTTATGAATGTATATGGATGAAACTTGGTATGTGACTTCACTAAGTTGAGTTCTATTGATATTTGCATAAAAACCCATTATTTTGTATGCCTTGTTGCAGCAAACCTGCGTACTCATCCCCAATGTTATTCTTATGGAGAATAATTAATATTTTAAATATCGCTTGTTTGTGAATACATTTCTTATGAATCCTGTTAAGTGTTTTAATGTGTTGTGTTATATATTCATTGGAAATTCGCTGAGTATGCAGGTTTGCTGCGACGGGGGTATGTGGAATATGTTGAAGATGGCGGGTGAATTTCTTATTTTTTCGGTCGATGGTTTGAAACGTTACTCGTGTAAAGATGAATGGATTCCTCAGCCGTCTAAGTTTTAATTTGATATTTAAATCAAATACTTCATAACACTTTCAGGTCCAGAGTTAATGAATTATTGATAACAATTAAAAGTTAGTATGGTCCTAAGTGTACTATTAATAATTTGAACAGCATCCATGCCGTTAATAACTTACCTTATTATCAGAAAACGTAAGTGTCTCGGCATCTTGATGATAGCAGTTTTGTATCACTTAAAAACTAAAAATATGTTACAAAACACTTTGTATACATCAGCCAGTTGTAGGCTTTGCAATACTCCTGATGAAAGTCCTGGTTCCTTTTAACGTTTTGATTACCTTAAAGGTTGTTTTACAATAATTATTAGCTATACATTGAAGCCACAAAAACTTGTTTGATATTGGTCAGTAATTATCAGACCATTAAGAGTTGATCTGAGGGGAGAATCTAAGGAAAACACAATCATAGTTCTTCCTATACTCCTAAGGATTGTTTTCTTGCTTGACAACATTTTCCAAACGTCACCATTATCAATTTCCTCAAGATAAAAATAAAGTTAACATTGTCTTTATTGCCGTTGCAAAATTTTTTGTTATTAGCAGCATTATAAATATACAGTTTTGGAATCAACCAATTTCTGGGTTAAAACTGTGTTTTAGATAGACCCATCATCAAGAATAAAGCTAATTTTGTCAACCCCAAACAAAACTCGACCCTCAGTAAATTAACTATTTTCCTTTTAACTTTTTTCATTTAAAAATCCATCATTTTTAAGTGCTGAGTATTTAGTTTTGTTGAATTAATAGAAGTTTAATTTCCTCTACAGTTATCTTATAAAATCATATAGTTTTCATAATACGGTAGTAGTTATACATACACTTGTTGACATTTTTAACACATTTAGAACTAAAACTCCAGGTTAAAAATATATAATCATTATTTAGGGTAAAGTAGACACAACTCTTCTCATAGCTTAAAGCATTGTTTGAAAGAGAACAATTAAAGCTCTCGCCTCCTCTACTTTTAACCACCAACTCCTCTCCTGCCCTACCCCCCCCACGGATACTCAGTGCCAGCACTAGAGAAACCCTTTGGGCTTGTAATTAGTGGTGTCGCCTCAAAAAACTCTTCACTTAACAAAACACTTATCTGTGTTCCACATTTTTGGTAGGTCTCTTATTTATACGGGCTACAATTATAAAAAGCTCCAGGAAGAATATTCTCCAAATAATCGTCCTACCTAGGAAAATATATGTGTTCCTTGTTTAAATTGTTCTTTTTGTGATGGCGAATCTGTGTTGGTTAAGAAACTATTGTGGACATTTTCAATCCCTGAATAGTTATAACAAGTTTAAAAATAATTACTAATTTATCTATAGAGGATTTCGAGAAAAATTGTTGTTTGTTGTGTTTATCTGAGCTCAAATTAAAGGTTTGATGGAGGAGTGTTGATGACACCTTCAAGGTCTTCTCGCATGAAAATTTTAATGTAAAAGAGTTTTCACAAATTCAGAAATTCAAAATAAGAACCACTTTTAAGACACAAAATACAGTTGGGAAATGTCTCGTAAAAACGAAACAAAAAATAAAACTCAGGGTTCTATTAACTATGTTTTCATAATAATTGCAATAGTTGTTCTAGGCCCTTTTATGAAAAAAATTAAAAATACAATTTTTAACATTATAATCTCAGACTACAGGTAAATAACGCGAATAGGTTTAATAGAAACAAGTTTTAAAAGTGCTCAACATTGCTCAAAGTATATTACTTAACAGTATAAAAATCCCGTAAGGTGAGTTTACCTTGATTATTTAAATTCAAATATCGGTATCATGAAAATATTTCCCTTATTCATCATATTTCTTTGCTACGTTAGGTGCCGAATACAAATGATATCTCCCAGGGGAGTGTGTGATCCACGCCCTGTCCACGCCACAGATTGCATCACGTACTATTGCATTATTCCCTACTATTAAATTCATGAGAAAATATTGAAAGAAAATTCTGTTATAACAAGCCAGCCGCCTACATTTTTAAAATTACAAATCATCTATTGGTAGAATCAATTCTAGACTACTACAACAACTTTATACTTTGACTTTCTTGTTGTAGCACTCTAAGTGCATTTACTTTTAAATATTTTAAAATCCTACAATTTCAAGCTTTCCACAATTAATTGTAAAAATCAAGACAAATTTACTTTAATACTCAACCACAAAACATTTGGACTGACAGGATACTCAGTTTATTATAATGATATGATTGATATTATTAATAATAATATAATATATGTAATATATATAATATATATATAATATAATAATATTATATTAATTATATATATATATATATATATATATATCAGAAACAAAAATGCTGTCTGTGGTTTTTCTTTAATATAAATATCAATCATATCATTTTAATAAACTGAGTACCCTGTCAGTCCAAAGGTTTTGTGGTTGAGTATTAAAGTAAATTTTTCTTGATTTTTACAATTAATTGTGGAAAGCTTGAAATTGTAGGATTTTAAAATATTTAAAAATAAATGCACTGAGAGTGCTACAAAAAGAAAGTTAAAGTATATATAAATTAATAAAATTATATATATATATATATATATATAAATGATATTACAACACTTACAATATTTACCCGTATAACCAATAAATAATAATATAACTACACATTTCAGCTTACATTTTGAGGGGACAATGCTTTATTTAAAGAATTGTTTCCGTCTATTTTTTGGATTTTAGATATTAGTGAAAACATCGGTTTGCTGCTTCTTGAATAAAAAAAAGAGTTTTAAGGTATGAGATCACTCCAATAGCTCAATTTTGATAAAAATCCTTTTGTAGGTTCTATTCCTGCGTATCTTAAGATTTATTGTTTGAAACTTTTTATTTTGAAGGGTAATTATGCTTCAAAAACCAATAATAACAAACAAATTCAAATATATCAAACGGGAAAAAACTATTTTGATTAAAATTTTGTGGTTTATAGTGCTTTATGCCTTTAAAACAATAGCACCGACGACATTTGAGGAAAATATCTGCTTCAAAATTTATAGGACTTTTAAAACCAGAAAAGATTTTCCAGATTTTACTTTAAACTATAAAATTGACATACAATTTATGTACTTATATTTTTAAAACATCACTAAAAATGAGTTAGACGTTTGAATTATTATTCTACAAATAATGCTGGCGGGGAAAATTAACGTTTTCATTTAGCAGTAAATGTAGTACCTTGTTCAATGTAATTCTTAAAAGAGATTCATAAGTTATAATTTATTTCTTATTTATTGATCAATTTAATTAAAACTTGACCAACAGAGTGTATCTGGAATATGTTGGAGCTCGACAGGAGATTGGAGATTTCCCCTTCAAACCACTTTGTGTAGCAAATTCCTCTGTAGTGCCTCCAAATAAAAGGAATTTATCGTTCGAAATAGAGCTAAGAGGGAGAAACTGAAAGATCACAGCCACTGAGAGTATACCCAAAGGAAATAATCAGATTTAACAATGCTGACTGAGGTAGAATCATAGAAATCAAGAGAGAGCAGGAGTTTTGATAAGCTGACAAAAGATTTAGAATTAGGAGAAATTATTTCCAACTTTTTGTATGGCTTTTTATAAAAGTTGGTAGTTGGTATAAAGTGTCATGGCCGGGCACCAACTTACTACTTTTGCCAATTTTGTGTCAGAAATTAGAAAATACAAAGTAAATATAACAAATGTTGAAGCATAATGTACTGTAGCATAGTTATACAATGCAGTTGAATTATACGTGATAATATTGGACTAATACAAATAAAGAATCCATCGGTCAAATTAAAGTAATAAGAAAAATCATAAGAATTGTGACGGGGAAAGGTGAGATACACTAGTCAAGGGAAAGAAGTAGTTGATAAGCCGATGAAAGTCGTTGTGAAGTTGGAGAAATGATTTCGGCGGCCTTTTGTCAAATTTGAGAGGATCTTGCTACAGGTTGGTATGAATTGTTTAGGTCAGACTCGAACTTACTACTTTAGCTGTTTGTGCGAAGAGAACGAGGATATACACTGTAGACGTAATAACTATGTAACATATAAAAATGAGTGTAAAGTTTTACGTTCATTTCTACACTTTATGTTAATCCTAAAATCATCAATACAACTATATTTGTATTTACTGACGATTTAAATTGAAAAGTATTAAAATATAACTATTATTTTAATGGTTTACCTAAATACTATGAAAGAGACCCATGAGGGTGGTCGGCTTTTAACTACACGGGAGGCACCTCTCTGCCTTTGCCAGAGGAAGGCTAACAACCCCGGGGAATCCTAGCCAAACTGAGATTTCTTAAACTCACAGTCCTTTCAAGACCTAAGACCTTTCTTATACCATTTAGGTATTCGCTCGCAGTTTTTTTCTATTCTAGGCTACTCTTGCCCACGTCTTATTTTCTTAGACCCTATTTGGGCGTCTTTTATTTTTTTCTTTCTTCAGGTTGGTACTCCTTTTGGGCTCCCTGGGAGTGCTTCTTGAGCAGTCCGGTTTGTCACTGGGCTGGAGTGGGGGCTGTCATGAGCTTGCTCATCCGAGGGGAGTCTGCGAGAAAGTTTCTGAGACAAGCTACTTTGGGCCTTGGCCAGGGAGTGCGGAATGGATGCATGGGTTCGGACCAGCATTGCCGCGGGTGACCCCAGCACGTCAGATAATCGGTGACGGGCAAACGGAGGCCAGGCCTCAGGGAACTGGGGTAGAGACGTCGCGTCGTCCCCGAGGCTATACCCGTTCCTGGATACTCCAGGTTGCCCCGTGCCGCTCGATTCGCTAGTGACCAAAACGTATGGCAACCTCCTACAATTTGAATGAAATAAGACCAGTGCTGGGCGAAGTTAACACCGCATAACCAAATTTGCTGAACATTCCGCAGAGACGGCGTATTAGCCTGGCAAGCAGCATGGGCAGTGAGTTCAGTCACGCCACTGCTGTTGGCCTCAAGGAGGTTCTCCAAAATCAAAAGAAGGTGGAGGATATCCTCTCCCATTCGGACGCCTTGTTGGAGGACATGTCGAATGCATGAATAATGTGAACAGCAGGGTGAAGGACGGAATTCCCGGCCTTCGTCGAGTTATTTAGCAAACTGAAGGACCTGCGCAAGAAAGAGGACAAGGCCATAGACAATTTCCAACCGATCAGAAGCGGGACTGAAGAGGCAAGAGCATGCCAGAAAAGGTACCGGTCGCGGACACATGGCCGCCTGTTACAGGATGCCATCCTTGCGGCCGGTGCTTCAGGCAAGTGGGAGCAGGGTCCCAGTGACAGCTTCAGCGACCAGCCCAAGGCGGGAAAGAAAAAGAAAAAGAAAAGAAAAATTGAAAGAACTGTGGTGGAGGCTCTTCTGGTGATAACGGTCACAAAACCTAATCCGGAGGACGCGGCCGTGAAACCGAGGAATCTATAGAAGCCGATATAGGGCTAACGGGAAGCGTCGTTGCCCCTAGTAAACGGGTGTCTGTCGAGGTGAGGAACCTCGATTCCCTCACTGAGACTTTGAAGGTCATGGAGGCCTTAGAAAAGATTTTCGGTGGGCCCAGAAACAACCGAAAAGTGTCTGTAAGCCCACCAAACAAGCGGAAGTTGAAGATGGAGGTCCTTGACTTTTTTGTGATGGAGGCCGCCAAGCTTCTCAAGCTTGGCCATCTTCGGGTTGGTTTTGTCAGCTGCGCGTTGCGATTAACGACCGTAGTTTTATGGTGCTTCAAGTGCGAGGGCTACGCACCGACGCAATGAGCGGATTGGTCAACTCTATGCTACAAAAGCGGAGGTTCAGACCATCTTAAAATCATAAATAAAAAAAGATTAAGTTTGTGTATGCCATGCTAATATTAGTTTTGGATGCAATTAGCATTTACGGTGCTACAGTAAAAAATACAGACTTTTGATGTGAACTTTTGATTTAATCACTTTTAATATTAAATGGAGAGACAAAGTTAAAGATTAGTTGTATACGATTTTCAATCAATTGTATTCAATTGATTAGTTGATTTTGTATTCCACGTTGTTTGAGGACAACGGTCCAAACATCTAAAAGCCATGCGGGTGCCCCCAAAATCGAACCCGTGACCTCTTACACACAAATCTATGACCTAATCGTTAGGCTAGCACACACGTTTTATTTTAAAGTTTATTTATTTTTCAATTTTGACGCTACCTCTTTTCTCTGTACCACTTGTAATTATGAAATAAAGAATTTTTAAATATAATTGAATTAAAAGTATTATAATCGTACTAATGGTATTGAATTAATGATTAATTAATTTACACATACTTCCAGGTCTTTATTCAGTAGAGATAAAAGCAAAGTTGGTTTTATTACCAAACTTTGAAAGACCCAAACTTAAACGTAAACAACTTTACTTGTCAAGTAAATATTCTTAACAGTATAAATTGTCTTAACATCTACTTTCGACCACACATACCCGTAACTTTAATTTGTAGTAAAACCATTTGAAACAATTTTCTTATAAGCTACGGTTTAAAATAAATTATACGTTGAGTATCGTTGGAATAATTTTAAGGGAAGTATACAAAAAATTGATTTCCATTTAACCACATTCTTTATAATATTCAATATAATAACGTACGCTAGCGTGTTAAAGATAAGTGATGCTTTAATTCAAATCTGACTTTAAGAGAGGTTTTTTCTCTTACGTTTGTCAGTGAATTAAAGCGATTACTTCCTTTGAAGTAACTAAAACAAATTGAAGTTGCAGGAGCTTACGAATTTGACTTCGGAGAAGTTTTAATTAGTTCCTTTGTGGAGGGAGAGATGATCTCGGCAAGTTCCTTGTGTTAAAAACTCAGTCAAATTATGATCGTTGCAGCTGAAGTAAATGAAAGCCAAAAGTATTTATTAGGATTATATATTTTATTCAAATGGAATAAATCAGTTCTGTATATCAAATTATTTATAATAACTGTCGTGTTAAAACTATTCCAAAGATTTTTCCAGCTTAGCCTTTTGGTTATTTTAAAATCAAAAATCAAATCAAAATGTCTTTATTGCAGGAATAAATAAATTTTAAGGCATCTCGGAAATGAAATGCAATATGTCTTTAACTACACCAATTGAAGTAGGAAGAAGATAAACATTAAACAATTGCCTTATACGCTGCTGTCATACAATGTTGTTTAAATCTATTAGTTTATGTAAATTTGAATTTTTTTATATAAAATGAACATAATATGTATGTTTATTTACTTTTTATTTGTTGTATGTAAATTTTTTACTGAAATTTAACTTGTTGAAAAATATGAAATCAAAATGATCGTTAGATAAAAACAATTGTTTTATGTAACTTTTTAAACAGTTCTATTTTGATTTTTTCCTAACGGTTTATGAATAATTTTAATATCCTACCCATCCTTTCAACACAATCCATTCCAATCAAACCCTTGTTCTTTAGTGACTACTAAAGAACAAATGTAGGCTTATAATTTACAGGATCGTCCTTAAAAAACTTCACTTACGGACAAAATTATCTTTGTTTCAATAAATGATTTTACGCTTGATTCTTAAGAAACAATACAAACATGTTTAGACTTACATTTTGGGTTTTAAGAAATTATAAATTTAGTTTTCATTAATAAAGTAACCAACGATTTAACGACTAAATATTACTATGGCATCTTGTAATTCTTGGAACAGGAAATGTTTTTGAATTTTATATATTTAAAAAGGGTAGGGTGCTTGGATTTTTTTAGATTCGAGCTCATAAAATGTATAGGGTGTTTCTGGATTCACTACCGAAATTTCACGAACTTTTTCCTAGGGTTACAACAAACAACAAATGTTATATAAACGTAGAGCCTATCTCGCTTCATTACCCATCTGTACATTTATTTGAGTTTTTTAATCATTACATCATATCTTAAGAACCACTTAAGGTTCTTGAAACTTGGGACGCGTGTTATCCTTTTCGGGCTAGGTCTGTGTTTAATTCAACTAGTTTAGCTTTTACCAGTTTAAAATGTCGGTCATTAACTTTTTTCAAGGATTCTTTTAGTAAGCCTTACAGGCTTCTTTTAAAAATAACAAAAATAATGTAAAGGCGACACTTATTTTAAAAGCAAGTTAATTTTACGTTAATTTTTTTTCTGTATACACATGCAATCTTAATCCACACAGTCATATATACAGAACCAACAGATGAATTCTGTTACATTATTTTGGCTGTAACCCCGTCCCCATTCATCACACAGTTACAGGTATTAATCACAGGTTGTCGATATCGCTCACTCATGACGGATGCCACTGTACACTTTTATTATTTATAGAAATATATTAGAAAAGCCATGTCATGTAGATAATAGAAATATTGCACCCGTTAAAACCAACCTAAGTTATTATGAAATTGAGTGAATGTATCAACTGTTGCATCAACCAAAAAAACTCTATTATTAACTAAATTTGCTTTGAACAAGTTCATTAAATTTTTAGGGGTTAGAGGTTTTGTTAAACCTTATCAAAAATCAGGTTCTAGAACAAAGCAAATATGTTTTTGTAATTTGCACTTAACTTATGCTCTAAGCTATCTATGTTGATTATTGCTGAATGCTAACATGGTTTAGTCGTTATTGGTTTAATTTATAACTTCAGTTAGTTTTACGGTACGGGGCTCTTGATATGAAACTTTACAAACATTTCATCACTCTAACGATCTAAGCTCTACATATTATATGAAAATTGTGATTAAGCTGCCTGAGGTTTCAGAAAGATTTTCGTAATATAGGGAATATTTTTCAAAATCAATGATCATATAACAACAAAACTATTCTTATTAAATGCAACATCACTCTCCAAATCAGAGCCAATCGTTATGAACAGTAATTTAATATAAAGGAATACAAACACAAGTATTTTTAATAAACAGATAATGGAGCGTTATATCAAAAACTCTAACATGACTAACTCTAGCATTTAATTTAAAATTTGCTAAAGTATCACAATTTTAATTGATTAAGACCATATCTATAAGTCATACGTAGGTCATCTAAAGCGAAATTACACAAACAATAAAAATAAAAGGGAATTTAAATTCCATTTATACAAAATGTGTAGGAAAGTAAAAATTCAGGACACTGTAAAATGTAAACGTATTTACAAGTATTATTGACGGCTCCTTTAATGGAAAGGTCAAACATTAGAAAGTTAAATTACGTTGCCTTGGAGGCTGTAATGCAGAACAGGTAATTCATTTTAGGTTTGTTCGTTTTGTTCTTGACTAATTGATTTTGTATTATTTTATTAAATTTGTATTAGTTTCGTTAATTCAAAAATTAAAATGTAAGGGAAAAACAACAAACAAAGGTTGGCTAGTTTCTTTGGTGTTTAGATGTGAGTTCATATGATAACAGGAGCAAGTTCCTTACCTCCCGTAACGTAGTGTAGTTTAAAACACTAGAAGCGATAGGTAAAGTACCAAATGAATCAATAATATAAGGTTAAACCAATTTAAATTGATTTTTAGCTGTAAATAAAGTTAAAATATCATGCCTTTTTGGAAGCTATATTCAATAATTGAAGACCGCTACTACAATCTGCACATGAATATAACAGTTTTTCGTCCTTCGATTTATTATTTTAGGACATAGCGGGCAAACTCTATTTCTTACTTAAAAATGCACACTTTCCCTAAATTAATTACGGAGCCACATAATCAGTGTTTAGCCTTTTTCTACATCTTTCATTTTCTGATCTGCAGTATTAATTGATCACAAAATTAATTTCGAGAAGTAATTTCATCCTCTGTGGACTGAATAGGGTAATCAATCGTCAGACATCCGTGTTGACGACAAAACAAACAGCTGATTTGATTAACTCTGGCCTTCCAGAGTGTTCTAATTCGTCCGTGTGACATCCTTAGTCTGTTAATCAAATCTGGACGAAAATGATAAATCAGAGTAGATCCTAAGTTGTACAAATTTGGGAATAACTTGTTTCCGTATTTTATTGTTTATCTGTTTCCATCCAGTGTGTGATCAAAGTAAGTTTAGCATTAATACAAGTTATTGATTTTAAAGTAATCAATTTGGTAAGAATCTGTTTTGAAATGAATTAGTGTTATTTATATTTTTTTTAATGAGAGTAAAGTAATTATGACACAGATTACTGTAAAATTCAAATGTTAAACTTTCCAAATCAAATGTGTGTTTAAAATAACGACTTGAACACATCGCAGAAACATTGCGCTAGTTATTTGCATTGTGTGGTGCAACTGACGATTTGAGCTCTAAATGTGCAGAAAGAATGTGGAGTAAAGAAAATTCACCTATTATTTAAATAAATTTAGATTAAAGTACTATTGGAATGGGGGCTTAAAAGGATTGTATTATATTATGTGATTAGAATGGTTAAGATCTAATTGAACTTGCTAGGTCTCTGAACTATTGTTGAGGGAAGTAATACCTTGCCAAGTAGGAAGCATGCTGGAGGTGTTTATGTAAACACTGAGTGCTTTGACACTCAGTAGGAGGCGGTCATTTAAATAGGGTGTCTTGTTTTGAATCGGGGTCAGTGGCGCACTGGGTCCAGGAGAGTCCACGTTTAGTTGGTGAGTCGTTGTATTGGTTCCTTTGTACGGTTGAGCCATTGTTAAGGGTAAATTTTATTTTGAAATTTGGGTGAGCTGGAATTATTTAAGCTAAGGGAAAGTGTCCAAATTATTAAGGGTGAAAAGATTACTTGACCATACCGCCTCCAAGGCGGGTTGATTCAATCCTCTAGGCTGATTAACTCAATTGTGACCTTCTTTGCTATTTCAAATATTGTTCTTTTCCAGAGAGAGGGAGATTTGAGAATTCTATTTAACAGTATTGTATGATGTTCATATGGTAATCTGATGGAAAAGGAATAATTTTTCTGTTGCTCAAACATTGCAAGCTTGTTTCATTTTTGAGGAAACCCACTCTAGAGCAAAGCAAGCTAAGATTTTAGTGACTCTACATGTGTACATCGGCGAGGTCTTGGACATCACACTATACCTGAGCAAGAGAGTTTCCATCTGTTCTAAAAGCCTCCATTTGCTGGCACGAACCATCAAAATGTTCTATGATCGGTTCTGTCTACTGCGTTTACTGCCCTATAAAGTGACTGGGGTTGTCTGATTGCTTAATGACAGTATCGGATACTGAATGTTTATCGGATAGTGCCAGTCCCTCGACTCCACTCTTCTGTACATTCAACTCAATTGACGCAAACTAAATTCGTTGGGATGTTTCAAGAATTTTTCATGAATTCGTTCAGTGTTAATTTTAAAGTAGGAAAACATAGTTTTTCGTAAAGAATATTATAAAATGCACTTTATTTAATGTGCTTCAAAACCAGCTAATTAGTAGAGATGACTTAAAAAAACCTTCAAAAATTATGTCTCATCGTTCGAAATCTGTTATCAAACGAGTTCATAAAAAATAGTTTTTTAGAAGAAGATTGGTACTATTACACAAGTATTTTTAATAAACAGATAATGGAGCGTTATATCAAAAACTCTAACATCACTAACTCTAGCATTTAATTTAAAATTTGCTAAAGTATCACAATTTTAATTGATTAAGACCATATCTATAAGTCAAACGTAGGTCATCTAAAGCGAAATTACACAAACAATAAAAATAAAAGGGAATTTAAATTCCATTTATACAAAATGTGTAGGAAAGTAAAAATTCAGGACACTGTAAAATGTAAACGTATTTACAAGTATTATTGACGGCTCCTTTAATGGAAAGGTCAAACATTAGAAAGTTAAATCACGTTGCCTTGGAATTCATTCTCATTCGTTTTTTGCAATTCATTTAATTAGCATTGGATACAATGTTTTGCCATTGAAATGAAAATCTCTTTCGATCCAGCGAGGTATACGCCTAAATATCGAAAACGCTTACAAGAACTAACCCCGGACCAATTTACAATTCCGAACAGGAAGTGACACGCGAGTGACTTACCGGACGCGGAAGCTCCCTAGTAACTCTTGTATCACATGACACGACACACATGGCATAAGTTCGTTAAACTCACAAATATACCTTTTTATGTCAGTATTTACAGCGAAATTGTAAAGTATCCATAAATTTATATTATATTTATGTTTTCCATAAAGCCATATTAGGTAATACTAGTAACAGTAGTATGGCATTTTGTAAAGGTTGTACTAAGGTGAAAGTATCGTCAACTGTTTCAAAAAGTTTCATTAATAAAATTATAATTGGGTGAAATTTGCTTCAAAATTACAATTATACATCTTCAAGTGATTTAAACTTATTTATATGACCTTATTTATGAATAGGACCCACAACAAAATCTCAGATAAGGTTTTCATATAGGTGTCTAAATATCTAGATTATATAAATGGGATTTAAATATAAATTACTGGAGTTATATTATGAAAAAAACATCAAACAGTTGTTATTTCAAGCTAACAGGTCTAAGTTACGAAATCTAGAAGACAATAAATTATATCTTTTCTTAGATGATTAAAGAAATAGTATATTTTGATTTTATAGCTCTGTAAAATGTTACATGTTACCTGTAATAAAAAATAAAACTTTAATTTATAGGTCGTCCGATCTCGTAACTGTACTAGAACTGTACAAACCTTCTTTCACTTAATACATTCCATGCGGATGCGGTAGACAAACCACCCGGATCAACATCGAAACATGTGGTACTTTCATGATTAAACATGATTGCCGCAGCGAAACTGTTAAGTGAGGTTTTAGAAGATTTTAAAATTGATTTGTTGGCAATAATCATAAAAATATTATACTTTTCCTGATATCTCTCGAGAATCAAGCCAACGTGCTGCAAAGTATAAATTCATAACCCTAACAAATCGGTTACTAATACCAATGTGATTAGTTCCAGACATGTCGTACGTTCGACTCAGATCTTGAGGGATAACCGGCTGACTGGATTATAACAACATAGGTGCTACGCTGATGTACACGTGCATTTGTGCATTTGACGTAAGCTCGTGTGTTGATAATGGAGAAAAGCGCTCTTTGTGAACTGATTTCCAATTATATTCTCGTTAATTATCATTAAACCTAACTAATGAGGAAAAATGGGATCGATCGTAAATTTTAAAAAATGTTAAAAACTGGAGTAAAATTTGTCTTTTTTCAATCAAAGTAAATTTGCAATTTGTGTTCTGATTATAAATTTTGTTTCCGATTTTGTGTGTGTCTAATTAAATTATGGAAAGCAACACGAATACGAATTAATCGATAGAGGTAACCCCCAAAACTACTTTCTAGCACTTTACATTAAATAAAGCCTGTGGTCAGATGCATAAAATCAAATTACGCAACCAGAAACTGAACAAAACCACCTTACTGACACTCCTCACTATCTATTGCCTATCCTATACCAAACATAATTATATTTTTGCTTTTATTGACTTTGTCAAGGTTTGTAATATAACTGAAAACCGCATATGAATCAATGTCTTTCTTTTAGTGAGATTAATATTAATCTTTTACAGTTCGTAAATCGAGAAAAACTTATTGTTGATATCAGTTATCAGCTGTTCTTACTGTTTACCTGTCTCATCGCCTGTTTTAGAATGCAACTGAATTCAAACTACTCTCCATGTTATATTTATGGGAAAAAATCTAACTTTGAGGGTGTCCTGTGCCCTTCAACAAAACAGTGTAAATAATTGAAAACCACTTTGCACAACTACGTATCTGGGCCATTTTTTGACACCTTAATCGTCAAAATCGGTCCAGGAATAACGGAGGACTTATGTTTAGACAAATCGGCTTAGCTTATTACAGATATAGGTTGAAATTTTCAATTCACTTAATTGGGCTACTATAATAATAACTGAAAACTGATAAATAATACCTGAGTTCTCTTTCAAAATAATTTTATTCGTCCGACACCCGGTTCGGCCATGTTGTTAACTTTTATCTAAGTTTGTTTTTCATATAACATTTGTGCAAGTAATTATATTTACAAACACACCTGAAATTAACTTACCTCGATAAATAATTGATCAGTAAACCCAATCTCCAAAAGGTAACATTATTCTCCAGGGAATGAACGGAGCAGTCTATCAAGAGGCGTCGGTATAAATAATAAACAAACAGCTGGTTTGATTAACTTCAGTCTTCTCCTGGATCTGATTCCTCTGATTGGTATTCCCCTTAAATGCGTTGACCGAGACCCCATTATAATACATCAGCTGCCCAGGTTTTATACTTCATCAATATCCATAGTGTTTGTCTTATTCAATGTATATCTTTAATCAAATATATCTCATAACTAACTTTTGACATAGGTAAACTGTAGTGGGGTAATTTTATAGATAGTTTTATTAAAATTGTATAAACAAAATAACTGTTTTGTTAAGTAAAGAGTTTTTCAGACACCATTAATTACAAGCCTAAAGGGATTCTTTAGCATCTGGAGTAACAGGCTTT
The DNA here is from genome assembly GCA_963675035.1 of Allygus modestus. NCBI lineage: Eukaryota > Metazoa > Arthropoda > Insecta > Hemiptera > Cicadellidae > Allygus > Allygus modestus. Next base: position 92,203,322 of record OY776116.1, read on the forward strand.
TGAGGAGGCTGTGTCAGACTGGAGGAGGTTGGTGGAAAGAGAGAAGAGAGTGAGATCTTTAATTGTTCTTTCTCGACAATGGTTAAAGCTACACGACGATTGATTTCGTATTTCGTCTGATCAGGTCAGCTTGCATAAGTTTAAATTTAAATACGGTTAATATTAAATTGTTAAATTTCTAATTACAATGGTCCATACAAATTATTTTGTGTATAATGGTTCAGTGCATCAAACAAAGTTAAATTGTAGTAACAAGGAATATCATTATAAGAACTGTTATATATTATATTATAAAACTCATAAATATAGTGTAGTTATATGCAAAATATTCAGTTATGTTTGTTCCATTCAATAGGACTACGATTACATAAATTTTCCTTATGTTTAATCAAATAGGTCCTGATGTTAACAAAAAATCGTACTAGCCTACCTCATGCTGAACAATCAGTCTACCACATGGTAAACTACTAGCCTATACTACATCTTAAACTAATTTCTACCAGTGATCTACTAGCCCACTAAATGGTGAACTAATAAGTTGAGGTAGGTGTCACGGAACTGGGAAATATACATTTTTAGTCGATTTGGTTTCTCAGTTCCTACTCAGTTTTGCATTCTTAATAAATTACATAATCTTCTCTTACATAAGTGTTTCTTGGCAGGTTCACCTCACTTCGGCCCTTTTTAAACGGTAGGTTTATCAAATAACGGGGTTTTTGGTTTAAGCAGTCCAAGGTTTGCCCAATATATACGCTTTTTTCCAAGATTCAAAATTAGCAATAGTTTTGCTTGCACTAGTCGATAATCTAATGCCATAGACACACTGAGGAAGGCAACGTACCCATCAATCAATCCTGTATGTGAATCTACAGCATACAACAATTTAATCCTGTTTTAGTAAACCTGATAATATTTGATTTTACTTAATAAGGTCTCCAAGTGTTTTTCTTATTAAATTTCACGGAAATTCGACAAATTGAAATAATTATAAATTAAATGGGAAGTTACAAGTGGCGAATAACGTTTTTGTTGAATTACAAAAATAAAAACTAATGTGTCATCTCAAAGTATAAGAATTGTGAGGTGGAAAAGCGAGCCACACAAATCAAGAGAGAGAAGTAGTTTTGATTAGCTGATGAAAGTCGTTGAGAAGTTGGAGAAATGATTTCACCGGTGGCCTTTTATCAAAGTTGAGAGGATCTTGTTATAAGTTGGTATGAAGTGTCGAGGTCAGATACGAACTTGCTACTTTAGCTGACTGTGTGTAAGGAACCAGGAAGTACACGAGTAATGTAATACATGTTAAAGCATGATATGTTATATCCTAATTGATGACGGAACGAAGTGAAGGAATCTATGTATTAGCAGAGACAATTATTCGTTGTCCGTCAGTGGTCGTGTGTGTTTGGGACGCAATAATGTGAAAACGGCTGCACGTATTGTTTTCAGATTTTACACAACTGTTTTCCAGTACATTTCACGCATCCAGTTAAACAATTGAACACATTCGTTATATATTTTTTTATTAATTAACATTTAAAAGTTTTAAAATTTCCATAAAGTAAAGCATTGGACCAAAATTACTGGTTTTAAAGTACGAGATACTAATACAATAATGATTCGTAATTACAAGAAACTACAAAAAAACGGTTTTATTCATACGCTTTATGATTAAATAAATAAATTACTTTCCGTTTAACATAATTTAATCCAATTTATCAAAGGAATTAAAAATTTTTATGATAAAAAACTAATAAAATTTTATACAAATAAAGGTAACGTTCTTATATAATATGAGTAATGTGAGTGAGATAGTAGTTTATCCGCTAGATTGCAGCAGCCATTTATTTCGTATTTACATCTGCCAGCTATGTTCTTTTGTTAGTTAATGATATTAAATACCTAGTTAATGGTATTAACAACTGCAATTATTTTGTTGGAAAAAAAGGAAACACATGGAATTTTTGAGTAGGAAATTGGAAATTGTCCACGCTTTCAGGTTTTTGCGCTTTTTCGAGTTATATGGCCTAAATCGACAAAATAAAGCCAATTTGAACATCTGCACACCTCCATAGGCCTTCTAGGGTATAATATGTGGGGGTAAATTTTAAACAAAAAGCCTTATTATTTAAAAATTGTGCATGTAGCGTATTAATTGATAAGGGAACGAAGTGGAGGAATCTATTTATTAGCATAGACAATGATTCGTTGTCCATGGGTGTGTCGTCGCGTTCGTAATGAAAACGTTTGAACGGATTTTTTTCAAATTTACACAAATGTTTTCCATTACATCGTACGCTACCATGGAGCACATTCATTTCACAATCTTTTAATAATTAAAATTTAAAAACTGTAAAATTTGCGTAAGGTAAAACATTGGGAAGGTTTTATGTTGGTAATGTACTAGATACTATTAAAATATTGTTTACTAATGACAAGAAACTATGTAAACATTTTTGTTTTTATATGTTTCATGGTTAAATAAATAAAATAGTGCCCGTTTAACAAGAATTCAACCAGTTTTACAAAGGTTTTTGAAATGTATATTTAAAAAATAATAATTCAAGTTTTAAAAATAAAAATAACGTTCTTCTTTGATCTGAGAAGGTCAGTATTTGTTCCACTAGAGTGCAGCATCAATTGATTTACTATTTAAAATTTCCAGCTGTACTCGTTCATCAGTTGATTTAAAGTGTTCAGTGAATTTAAACTATCTATATATATAACGAACTGCTCCCCCGCAAGATTTTGCGATAAAAACGCTAAATAAAGAAAAGAGTAGAACAATTTTAAACACAACAATGACAGTCTGTAGTTAGATATAATCCTTTAACAGCTGTTTATTTTAATGAATTTAAGTAAGATAAACGTGACATAAAAAAATTAATTTCTCTTTTATATGAATAACATGGGAACTTGGAAGTCCCGTGGTGCAGAGCCTTGACGCCTAAATCGAAATTCTGGCTTCGTTACGACTTTCTACGTAAAATTACCTTCATATTAAAAAAAACATCGAAATACGTCAAGTGGTTCTCTCGAAATCTGCGTGAAATAAATAACCCGATTATTTTAAAATATATACATTCTGTAAACGACATGTTTAAGTCAAAATTGTGGGAGTTTGGCAAAACGCAGGATGATGGGAGGCGGCTCATATTAAAGGATGTGATCCCAGGGACGCGGGAAAATAGCAGTATTTCTAAAAAGTTGACAGCAAACGTAAAACATCCCCCATAAGAAAGCAATGGGGATTTAAACACTTATGCTCTGTTTACATCAAACACATGTGATTACGTATCTACATTGTTTACGAACTGACATGTGTTCCTACTTATATCGTTTAATTTTCCTCAGCATAAAAAGAGTAAAATATCAGATGGAGTAGAGTATTTGAGCAAGGTTAGGGGCTATGGCCTCTTCAAGCCATTAGTAAATATATTTTAATAAGTTAAGTGGCCGTACGTGTGTGTTTGCGTGTTAAAAACTCAAAAACTATCAAGCATTTTGTAATTACATTATCATGAGTTGTTTTTAACATGCAAAAGGTGTTTAGTTACAACATTAGTATTTTTAATAAATAAAAAATGTTTCCCTTAACGTAAGTTGGATTTGTTTTGTTAAGGCCACATCTCTTGAAAGATGTCCTCACGTTGGATAGGCCCCGCGCGCTACCCCCTTCAACCATAGACATCCTCCCCATCGGTTAAGTTTGTATGTTATTCTTTACGTTTTTTTCGTGATTTTAGTCAATTTTCAATTATTAACAAATGTGAATACTTTTTTAACCTCAACCTTAGGGCTCCACCCTACTGGCTTTAAAACCATATTATATTTATGGAGGAAAGCTGTTCCTTGGAGTGACGAAAGAAGTTCGGTTTATGTCATGATCAGAAATACAAAAAATATCCGGGTCTTCCTCCTCTAGAATAATCGATATTGAACCAATTTTATTTGAGAGTGTTTGGACATTTTGATATAAAAATTTAAATGTAAATTTGTTATTTTTAACAAAATCTTTTTCAACCTTTCCTTGCAATGATTTGTTGTGTCAGGAATAGTACGTTTTATGACATATTAATTATTCTCCATAAGAATTACATGGCAGCTGAGTATGCAGGGTTGCTGAAGCAATGAACACAAAAAATGGGGTTTTATACAAATATCAATAAGTAGTGGGGGTTTGCGGGTGCTGGCTCACTTGATTTATGGCTTCCGGTCACGTGACCGGAAGCGCTGAGTGATAAAATACGTTATCTGAGGCTGAGCCAGTGACGTAGGCGGTTTTGTGACGAAATGAGTTAAAGTTCAAAGTTCAAGGTTACGGGAAGGTAATTTTAAAAAAGTACTACCTCGCACGCGTAAAATCCGATTGTGATTCGATAGTTTTAATTCGATAAAATATCGAATGAAAATTATCGAATGAAGCAATCGAATGATACGAGTGCGAGGTAGAACAATTACAAATATTACTTTATTTTATTTACAATAATTCATATTACAAATATTACTTTATTTACAATAATTCATGTTTACAATAGTTCCCCGTTGTTGGTTGTCATCGATGTTGTTGATCCGGAGGAGTTGCGGCCATCACTTTGTTTTCTGAAGAAAGACGGTAGATACTTCGATCCCTGCGCAGAGTCCATGTTGTGTTTTTGACACCTATCTGTTCTGTTAGGTGTTTGCATTTCATTGCTGTCAGGAGGAAATAATACGTGACGGCAATGAAATAGAAACATCTATCAGACCTTGAGTGAAATGATATTGTTATTTTGTGAAGAGCGTCTCGGAGAGCTCGATGTTCACCGGTCGAGAGCCGGAGGTGTACTGACTATTCGCTAGCTAGCGTTCTGGTATCAAACAAAATGGTGGGGGTAAAAGTGTAGTAGAACGAAGCAGATGGTTGGTGGCAGGTGGTAGGCGGCAGGTGGCAAGTGTGCGGCAGATGGTAGTCCCCCCCCCCCCACTACACCAGTCCCCCACTACACCAGTCTCCCCACCGAGTTTTACATCGCACAATAACTAGTTTACATGTGTTAGTTAGGGTTTAGCTCTTAGACTGTCAAGACCTTAGCTCCGTAACTAAAAACTTCAATAATGTTTGCGCTTCAACGCTGTATAAGTATAACAGCTACTATGATCTAAACCGGTGCATGTATTCATATGGTTCTTTTTGCGAAGCAAACAACTAGCTAAAAGTGTTTCAACCTCGATTATTCTTCGACGAAACCGCTCATTGTCCACTAAAAGTGTAGACCTTCTGTCTTCATTGTCAGGGAAGTAGAAAGTAGTGTCAAGGGGACTACTGAAGGTCACCTTCCTCATGTTCCTGTAAAACTGCGACATTTTTCAGACTCTCTAGGTAGATGTTCATCCGTCAAGAGCTGGAAGAATAATGATGGAGCGTTATCATGTATGATAGGCACCTAACCCCCACCACAACGTTACCTTGTCCTTCAAACCATCGTTTTTACGCTACAGATGCTATACTGTTGGTTAGATTTAAATTTAAATTGCACCTTCTTGTTTGTCTTGGCAAGCCGCGTAATTGAAGTATCCACATGTTATACTTTGAACCAAAAACAAAGAAGTTATTTAGGTTTGTCCTTGAAAATAGGTGTTTTTTTCGCTGTTGCTGCTATACCCGTTGTCGGATCTGAATTCTGTTTGCACCAACTTGTTCGTCTGATCAATCCGCGTAATTTGAGTACCCACTTAATATACTTTAAACCGTAAATAAAGAAGTTATTTAGGTTTATCCTTGAAAATAGTAGTTTTTTCGCTGTTGCTTCTATACCCTTTGTCGGATCTGAATTCTGTTTGCACCAACTTGTTCGTCCGATCAATCCGCGTAATTTGAGTACCCACATGACATACTTTGCACAAACTTTATACCCCCCCCCCTTGGGTCATGGTCATGGTCAAGGTCAAGGACCTTGGGACTTCGAAATTTTTTCAAAGTGGGCTGCACACAAACATAAGACTAACAGTCTCCTGCCTATATACAGACCAAGTCCCTAACTTGAAATGCTTAGGGTGGTCCTGAAAAGGACCGTTTTTGATGCCATGAAGAGGAGTCCTGAAGGAGTTGCGGTTAGTCGAGGTGGAGGAAATGGACAAGGGCTGTGACAATTTATTTAATTAACCAATGCGCCTTGCCCTCTTGTCTGACGAAAAACAGTTCCTTTTTGGATGGGATTCTAGGCGGTTGCGGCAGGGAATGAGGCAGTTGGACCTTGAAGTGAAAATCTTCATGTTGTAAAATATAGCTGTTTCCGCTGAGCCTTGCCACAAACTTGTATTTGATATTTGTTTTTAGTTTTCTAAATTTAAGTGATTTGAAGTTTAGAGGAGTGACTAATTCTTCTTCCTTCAACACCCTCGTCCGCTCCATCACCTCATCCACGGTGAGAGGTGGAGTTGAAGGTCGAGGCTGACTTGTAGTCGAAGTCGAAGGTCGATGCTCAGATGACGGATGTTGGTTGAAGTAGAGCGGATGGTTCTTAAAATTTCTTCTTATTGTGGCCTTGAAAGAAGTTGGTCTCTTAAAACCACTTCTTCTCTCAACCGTCTCCTTCAGGGATTCCTTCAGACGTCGCAGTTTCTCAAGGTTCACAGGGGAAGTCATCGTAGCGCTGCTGATCGGCACGTAGTTTTAGTTCGAGAGACAAAGCTGGAATGAGTCCTAATGTCTTGACTTTTGAAGGGTCAGACGGTTTATCTCGTTGATTAGGTTTTTGGCGGCTTGCCAAGTGTAACCTTGACACTTCCATATACGGGTAGAAAGCTAAGAACCGGTTCCCCTTCCCTTCATGTCCCCCCCCCATTTGGGTCATGTCCCCCCCCCCAATTTGGGTCATACCCCCCCCCCATTTGGGTCATGTCCCCCCCCCCATTTGGGTCATCCCCCCCCCCTGACGTCACGGGGCGGAGTCACCTCCCACCACTGACCGCCGCCTTTATAAGCGGGAGCAGTCCGCAGTCTCTTCGCAGTAGGCTGCCGCCCGTTCGTGATCTACGTCCGTCCGGGTTGCATTCTGCTGCAGCGTAGGTCTTTTAAGTGTGCGTTGGGCCCGACGCGCAATTAAGAGATCCGCGCCTTTGCATGTGCATGGTAGTTTGTTAAGCATGGTAGTTTGTTTGTTAGATTATTGCTTGTAGATTGCTGCTAATTAATGTAGTTAGTTTAATGAATGTTGGTGTTGGTTTTAAGTGTTTTATTTAATGATGAAATATGTACCTTTCTTACAGATCCTTATCCCTGGGTAAAGTCTTTATATCCGTGGGGTTTGTTATCAAAGTAATTTAAATGCCGGTCTTTGTAAATATTTAATGATGAAATATGTACCTTTCTTACAGATCCTTATCCTTGGGTAAAGTCTTTATATCCGTGGGGTTTGTTATCAAAGTAATTTAAATGCCGGTCTTTGTAAATATTTAATGATGAAATATGTACCTTTCTTACAGATCCTTATCCTTGGGTAAAGTCTTTATATCCGTGGGGTTTGTTATCAAAGTAATTTAAATGCCGGTCTTTGTAAACTACCTTGGTCAAAACATTGGTTCGCAGTAGCCTGACGCCCGTTCGTTGATCTACGTCCGTCCGGGTTTCAGTGTTGCTGTTGTGACCTTGTTAAACTGACCGCAGTATCCTGACGCTCGTTCGTGATCTACGTCCGTCCGGGTTTCAGTGATACTGATTGTTCTTTGTAAAATTAACGTTAACTCTAACTGACCAGTTTGTTTCAAAGTAATGTAATTTGTTTCTCATCCCTTTCCTAACCCCCTGACAATAAGTTTCGGCCCTGAAAACCGGACTTGTCAATACGGCCATGTAAACCGGTTGACATTACCTTTCTTAGCCTGAGAAACTGTTGTGATTTTCCTTTTTTTTTTGGGGTTTTTTTTCTTTATTTTTTGTTATTAAAATCATTGCTTGTAATTCCCTGTCCCCTAATACAGAGCGGGGAATAGAGCACCAATTTGTGCTCTACCGGACTTGTCAATACGGCCATGTAAACCGGTTGACATTACCTTTCTTAGCCTGAGAAACTGTTGTGATTTTCCTTTTTTTTTGGGTTTTTTTTTCTTTATTTTTTGTTATTAAAATCATTGCTTGTAATTCCCTGTCCCCTAATACAGAGCGGGGAATAGAGCACCAATTTGTGCTCTATTCCCCGCTTTGGCAACAAGTTCAGATGACCTTGACCCACTGACAGGACTTATAAAACCTCTGTCTGGTTACATATAGGAAAATTAATATTTTAAACCATAGCCTATCCCCCTTCCCCTTTCCCCTTTCCCCTTCCACTTATATTGGGTATAAAAGAGGCTTCCCATTACTGGTAAGATCATTCTGCTGCTTGTGCTTGCTCAACTCAGAACTATGGAGTCACACCCGATATCACTACCGACTTCTGCATCACCCTCTACTTCTACATCACCCTCGACTTCTGCATCACCCTCGACTTCTGCATCACCCTCGACTTCTGCATCACCCTTGACTTCGGCTGCTGGTTCAATTCTTCGTCAGGCTCTTTTAATGTCTCTTATCATCCCTGAGAAGACAACTTCACCACCCATTATGGATCGACCAACTTCTCCTTCACCATCATCCTCGAGATCAAGGTTTTCGTCGAGCTCCTCCTCCTCATCATCTACCTCGAGATCAAGGTCTTCTTCGAGCTCCTCATCATCCACCTCAAGATCAAGCTCCACCTCGAGATCAAGCTCTAAAATATCTACAAAACCCCCAATTGAAATTTCACCTTCCACTAGTTCAACCAGACCTTCAGTAATTTGCACAAATATTCAATCTCCTTCAGAGAAATTTAATCAATTAAAGTCATTGCATAGAAGGTGCATACGTCCTGCACAACTATGTAATTATATCTTCAAAAAAGGTGCAAAGAAAGGCGAACGCTGTGCAAAACAGTGTACTTTAAATGAAGAACTGTGCAATCTTCATTTAAAAAATACCGCTTCTCCTTCTTCACCACATCCAACAGTGAAACCGGCTAAGACTCGGATTAATAGGCTAGCTAAAAACAAACAATACGTCTTTGTAAAAATAATGGGATTCCTGAAGGTCATGTTAAAATGTGAAGACCGCCTTTACATTTTAAGATTACCTAAAGGCATGCGTCATCCCAAAAACCCTACAAAAAAGCACTATCTAATCCGAGCCGATTCAGGAACCACTGTGTGGAATAAATTGTAAAAAAAAAAAAAAAAGAAAAAAAAATTCTTTCCAAATTAAATAAAGTTTTTCCAAATTAAACAAAAAAAAAGTGTGGACAACCTATTTACAAATTGTAGCATATGCTGCAAAGTGTAAATAGGTTGTCCACACTTTTTTTTACAATGTTACAACGACCTTGACCTAGATAACGGACTTAGATATTTTACACTAAGACAAAGATAAACGTAAAAGGAAAAAGGAGAAATATTATACTAAAGATATTATTCAACAGTGAAGAAGGGAGGGGGTAAGCGGGTATTTAAGCAAGCGATTCGGAATATAATTATTAGTTGTATCATCATGAGCGTCAACAGCAACACATGGGGAAAGGAAATTAGCGAAGAGGAGTTGTACGCGATTGCTGAGGCTGCTGAAATTACCGAGGTTTCTAAGATTGATAAGGTTGCGGAGAATGATGCCCAGTCACAACCGCAACAAACTACATCATCGATGCGGTCTACAACGCAGCAACCAAGACCCTATCATGTTATCCTGGAGGAGTATAATGAGGCAATGAGGTACGCCTTTACAAAGTGGTGTGGACAACCGCGTTCTCCTGAACAATGGGAGGAGCACGATGCAGACTTTCGCCTGGTTGCAGACTTAGAACTTGAGCTTCAAAGAGCAAAGGCTGCTCAATAGTGTGAAGATTTATTGTTTACTTTAAGAAATACAGAGCGGGGAATAGATCAGTTTGAGGTCCAAGTGAGAACCACTTACTGCTCTATTCCCCGTTTTGGCAATTTGTTCAGATGACCTTGGGACTTAGAAAATTTTGTTTGGTAAAAAAAAAAAAAAAAATATATTGAAATATATATTTCTTACAAAAACATCCCCTCCCTAAAACTTGCACTCCCACCACTTCCATTGGGTATAAAAGAGACACCTTATCGATGGTAAAATTAGTCTGCTGCTTGTATTCGCCCACCTCAGACACCATGGAGCACATCAGAAAACCAACTTCTGACGCCTCTTCTTGTACTGTTTCATCTTCTGCTGCCCCATCGATACTTGTCCAGGCTATGATTCTATCCAACATTTTTCCAGAGACTAGTAATACTTCGCCAAACTTAAACTCGAGATCTCTCAAAACCGAGAGAAACAATGCTAGTTCTCGAAAAATGAGAACAAGGATCGCTGATTGTTATAAAGTATTAAGACGCATATTACCATCTTCCAATCCGTATGATTCTAAATTAACCACTATACAAAAGTCAATAAAATACATTTCAAACCTTCAGTCGCAGCTTCAAGAACCGTCCTTAATTCACAAAGAAGATTTACACAACCCTCCACCTTTTGAAGCTGTTTTTCTTAAAGAGGATGAGTTAGCGGACCAACATTTCTTCGCTGAAGAACCTTCAGCTTACAAACAAATCTTCCTCATGGATGAAGATCAGGACGAGTAACTATCTTAAAAAAACTAAAGTCCTTTGAAATACAAAGCGGGGAATAGATCAGTTTGAGGTCAAAGTGAGAACCTCTTATTGCTCTATTCCCCGTTTTGGCAACTGGTGTAAATGACCTTGGGACTTAGAAAATATTCGTTTGATAAAAAATAATGAAAGATCTTCTTATTTCTCACAACAACAATATCTTTTCCTAACCCCCACCACTACCTAAACTAAGTATAAAGGAGGTTCTCCATCGCTGGTAAAAATTAGTACTCTGCTGAAAATGAATGCATCCACTACTTCTATCTCTGCAGCAACTATAATAGTTAGCAGACGGGTCGAAAACATTGATCAGTTGCTTGCTGTAAGGAGATTACTGCTACGGTATCTTGATATAGAGGTTAGTTGTCAATTGAGCATGTGGAGACCAACAGGTGAAGTTTATAGTAGTGAAAATGAAGCATTTGAAATAAACTACAGTAGAAAGTTATATAAAATCTTTGGTAATATGGTAAGGTTAGTCAATAATGGATGGAACATTAATATAACATTTTATATTGTTCCAATCCTGTAATTAAAGCAAAAAACAAAAAAAAACGATGGGTATATAAGCCCGATGTTACAGAGACAATTATCACTTTGGTTCTGAATTGCGTCAAGAGAGCACCTACCATGGTATACCTCCACTATATTGACTCTACTGCTAAAGCGGATACTTTTATCCAGCGTGTTTACCAACTGTTAACGGAGTACCATCATGTTCAGGTCAAAGGATTGGGTATTCGTGGAACAGAAGAAGTAAAAATAGATGTAAAACCAATCCCTTTGAAGAAAAAAATTGACCAATTATTACAAGAAGGCTACACACTGTGCCTTTATTACACAACCTCATAAACTAAATAAAACGCCAAAGGGGGGGGGGGAATACAGAACGGGGAATAGATCAGTTTGAGGTTTGAATAAGAATCTCTTACTGCTCTATTCCCCGTTCTGGTAATAGGATAAGGTGACCTTGACCCACTTACAGGACTTAATCATTTGTGTTACAATAATACCTCTTCCCTATCACTTTTCCCTACCACTTGCACTTTCAACACTTACCCCCACCACCACCGAAATCAGGTATAAAAGGTGGTTTCGTATTAGTAGTAAATCAGTCTGCTACTTGGAATCATGTCGCCCAGAGATAACATTTTCCCTTCTAAGAAGACTATACTAGAATTGATTAAAAATATTCCATTAAATTTAAACGAAGATGAAGACGAAGACGATTCAGAGATGGAAGGTGAACTATTTAGTGAAGGTGAACTATTTAGTGATCTTGAACTACTGAGTGAGTTTGCTAGCAGTGAACCATATCTTGGAGAGATGGAGCTGTTGACTGACGACGACGATGTCGATAATAATGAACCGGAATTTTATCATCAGTTGCTTTGCTTGGAGGAAATGGACCTTGTTGATAGTGAAACCCCTCCAAGCAGTATTAATATCGATGATGTAGTTCTAGATCCAGTCACAGGGAACTTTTGTGTTCGTCGTCGCTTATTTAGTGATACGAGCTCATCATCATCATTATCATCGGAAGAATCTGAATAAGTTTTTGTTGTCTTCAAATAGTTTACTTTAAATACAAAGCGGGGAATAGATCAGTTTGTGGTTATAGTGAGAATCACTTACTGCTCTATTCCCCGTTTTGATAATATCGTTGTATAACCTTGACCCATTTACATGATTAAAAAAGTGGGGTAACTTATACATTTAATGGTGGGGGAACGTCTATTTAAAGACGATGCAACAGTGTATATTTATCATATAGGCATGATGAACCCACCAGGAAACTCCGTTTGCTACAGCTTTCCCCTCATCGATATCGATGATGTGATAAAACTTACATCAATAACAAAACGGTTTGAACTCGAAAGGCGACTCATAAAAGTCGACGTAATTCCACAAGATCTTCGTTCGGCAATGTTGACTATTGAATATGTTAAAGATGAATCTACAACTGAAGATCCCTATTGTTTTATGAAATTTTTAGTTGATCAAGATGCAATGTGTACAATCCAACTTCACATCCGAGTTTAAAATTTATCAAATGTTTTTGTTGGAGAAAATTGTCTTAGTTAAATACAGAGCGGGGAATAGATCAGTTTATGGTTTAAAATGAAATCATTTACTGCTCTATTCCCCGTTTTGGCAAATATGCTCAATGTCCTTGACCCAAATACAGAATTTTGTAGCCTCCAGCTACAAACTTAAACTTAACCTAAAACGTACCCCCACCACTTTTTCTAGGGTATAAATAGAGGTGCATTTGCAGTGTTTTTTCATTATTGCGTTGACCCTTGTGAAGAGCACGCCTACATTATGAATCGCTGCGATATTTGTAAAGCTTCTTTCAGAGATGAATGGCTTTTAACCATTCATAAAGAATTGAAACATAACACCAATACAAATACTGAAGAACCAAATGAAGAAGAATTAGATTCAATCAACCAACAATTAGCAAAACATCAAGAAGAACAAAATGAAGAAAAACACAACGAAGAAAAAGAAGTTTCAAGACCAAGTGTCATTCATTATGCGCCTGGACCATCAGTAAATGTGGAACTACACGCCCGAGCACTTCCGGGTAATGTTGTAACCCACTTTAAAATTGACAATACAAAATTGAAACTTGAAGAATTTTTAAACAACGCAAAAGGATTGGTTAGCAAAACTCTGAAAAATGAATTAAAAAGATTAAATTTTATTAAATTTGGACTATTACTGGATGCTTTATTTACAAACATTCAAAATGAAACCTCACCGAGAGGTTTCTTAACAAAAAACCGAACTATTATGTTTTCCTCAGATATTGATTCAATCGTATCTGAATGTTTCGAAGAGCTAATGACAAAAATACAAGAACACGAAGGAAGAGGATCTGGATGGAGTTTGTTAAGCATCACAGGGCTAGACTTAAGAGTACACAAACACGGTTATGGAATTCGTGGCAGTAGCTATATCCCTTTACCAAAAAAGATTAGTGATACCAAATCCTGCATCAATGTGCAAAATCAAGATACTGAATGTTTTAAATATGCTATGTTGGTCAAATATGTAACAGACAATCCGATAAGACCAAGTCACAAATATGAAGAAGTACAACATAGATATAATTTTCAAAGGATGACTTACCCTGTTGCTATAACAGACGTTTTGAAATTTGAAAAACAAAATCCTTCAGCTTCTGTCAACCTATTCGGATTGGATTCGTCAAACAATGTGTACCCCTTGCGTATAACACCAAATGAGCGCAGAGATCATACCGATTTGTTATTAATTACTAAAGGTGATATTTCACACTTTGTGTATATCAAAAAATTTGAAAGTCTTGTTTCTAATCAATTATCTAAGCATAAAAGAAAGATGACAATTTGCAAAAGATGTTTTTGTCACGTGAACAAAGAACTAAGAAGGGGAGGGTCAGATTGGCTAGTAGAACACCAACGGCTATGTAATGGAAACTATGAAGTAAGAATTAAATTGCCGCATCCTAGCAGAGCACAGATAAAATTTGATAAAGTAATACAACAATATCGTTTACCTGTTGTTGTGTATGCTGATTTTGAGGCGTCTTTACTTCCGCTCGAACATCAAGAAGAAAACGTAACAAGAAGAAGCAAATACCAGCAGCACACACCAAACAGCTACTGTTTGATGATAAAATCAACACTGTCTGAAGAACATTTGCGAAGATATGAATTAACCACAACACCGAAGATATATCGCGGTGAAGAAGCAGCTCGAAACTTCGTCGATGACTTATATACCATAGCTGCGAAAGTTGAAGAAATGTACAGAAATGTGGTACCGATGATTCCTATGAATGAAAATGAAATTCAACGACACGACTCAGCAACAACATGTTATTTGTGTATTAACACTTTTACACTGACCAACAGTAAAGTGCGAGACCATGACCATCTAACAGGAGCTTACAGAGGTGCAGCCTGTAACTCTTGCAATCTAAACTACAAACTTACAAACTTTATCCCCGTTGTTTTACATAATCTTAGTGGATACGACTCCCACTTTATAATCCCAGAATTGGGCAGAGATAATGGAGAAATAGATGTATTGGCAACAACCATGGAAAAATTTATAAGCTTCTCTAAAAAAGTTGGTAAAATAAAACTAAGATTTGTTGATTCATTCAGATTTATGCCTTTTAGCCTTGCAAAATTAACTAAAAATTTAAGAAGACAAGATTTGATTGAAACAAGCAAAATTGTGCCTAATGATAAAATGGATTTAGCTCTTCGAAAAGGAGTCTTCCCCTATGATTACATTGACGGACTGCATAGATTTGATGAAACATCACTTCCTACACCAGATAAATTCAAAAACAAACTTAATGATGAAGAAATAAAACCTGAAGATTATCAACATGCACTTCGAGTATGGAACGAGATGAATATGGAGACCTTAGGGGATTACTCAGACTTTTATGTCAAACTAGATGTGACCCTTCTTTGTGATGTGATTGAAGAATTTCGAAACACCTGTTTTGTCGCATATGGATTGGACCCTTTACATTCGTATACTTCTCCAGGATTAGCTTGGCAAGCCATGTTAAAAGAAACAAAATGCAAACTCCAACTTTTAACAGATATTGACATGGTTTTAATGATTGAAGCAGGTGTAAGAGGTGGATTGGTTCAAAGTGTTACCAGGCATGTTAAAGCCAACAACAAATACCTTCCTAATTACGACGAAACTAAACCAACAACCTATTTGGGATATTTTGATGCAAACAACTTATACGGATGGGCTATGTCAAACCCACTTCCATATGATAATTTCAAATGGATTAACCCCGACTCTATTGACGATATTTCACAAATTCCAAAACATGGTGACACTGGATATATTTTAGATTGCGATTTTGAATACCCGGAGCATTTACACGATCTCCATTACGACCTCCCACTCCTCGCTAAAACAGAAGTTTCTCCAACTGGAAAACACCCTAAATTAATGATGACTCTAAATAATAAACAACGCTACGTGGCTCACTTTTGGGTAGTCCAACAAGCCATCGAATTAGGACTACGTATTACAAAAATTAATAGAGTTTTGGAATTTTCTCAGTCATGTTGGTTAAAACCTTACATTGATTCAAACACCACCAGAAGAGCAGCCGCTACATCAGAATTTCAAAAAGACTTTTTTAAATTAATGAATAATGCGATATTTGGAAAAACATTGGAAAACAAAAGAAGACACAAAAATGTTAAACTTGTTACTGACGCAAAAAAGCTACAGAAACTCGTACAGCAGCCAAACTTTGGATCATCTATAATTATTAATGAAAGACTTGTAGCAGTGTCTATGAAGAAGACGAGTGTGAAGATGGATCGTCCTTTATATATAGGCATGTCAATCTTGGACATCTCAAAAACACACATGTACGATTTTCATTATAACAAAATGGTTGCCTTCTATGGAAGAGAGAACATCGGCATTAGCTACATGGATACAGACGCTTTTGTGTATTGGATTATTACAAATGATATGTATCAAGATCTTCGTACATTTGTTCACAAAAATGAATTCGATTTTTCTGACTACCCAAAAACCCATCCTAACTACGATCAAGACAAAAACAAAAAAGTACTGGGCAAATTTAAAGATGAAGCAAATGGAGTTCTACTTGAAGAGATTGTTGCACTTATGTCAAAACTGTATTCTTTGAAACTATGAAAAAGAAGACGAGAAGAATAGCTATATTAAAAAAGCTAAAGGTGTAAAGAAATTATATTTAGAAAAGAAAGTTATTTTTGATCAATACAAGCAATGTTTATTTGAAGATAAAGTCATTACAGCTAAATTCAATACAATTAGAAGTTTTAACCATCAGATATACAGCCTAACAGAAGTTAAAAAAGCACTTTCTTCCAATGACGATAAACGACACATTCTTCCAGACAACATCCACACTTTACCATTCGGCCACTACTCCCTCAACCCTATTGACGAGTAACCTTTTCATCGTCCTAGATCCTTTATCCTTTTCCTTTCCGTAAAAAAGGGGAAACACAGCAATGTTAAGCTGTGTTTCCCCTTTTTTACACAAGGTTTGAATGACCTTGAACTATATGTGTGTATATATATATATATATAAGGAGATTTATACCAAAGAATATTTAATACCATATCAGCTGCCTTCGTGAAACCATCATGTCAGACCTGAAGGAGAAGATTATTAATGAACTACACAAACCTGCAAGAATAAAGTTTCCAAGAAGAAATACTGTTATAAAAGGGATAAATGATCTATATCAAGCGGATTTAATTGAAATGCGACCGCATAGCAGAATAAACAAAGGATTTAAATATATACTCACTATTATTAATTGTTTTACAAAAGTTGCAGACGCTTTACCTCTAAAGGACAAGACTGGTAAAAGCGTAACAGAAGCCATGGAAATAGCCATAAAAAGAGATAAAAACAAAATTAAACATTTACAAACTGATGATGGAACAGAATACTTTAATACAAACTTTGCACAGTTAATGAATAAATATAAAATAAATCATTATTCTACAAATTCAGAGAAAAAAGCAGCTATTGTAGAAAGATTCAATAGAACCTTAAAAGGAGCACTATATAAACAATTTTCAAAAAGAGGTTCTTACGTATGGTATGATGTTTTACCACAATTAATAAATGAATATAATAACAGGTTTCATAGAACTATTGGTATGAAACCTAACAAAGTAAATAGAAGAAATGCAAAAGATGTATTAAAACGCATAAAGAAAAATACAAAGCCAAAAGTAGAAAAAATGCAGCCAAGAAAATTTAATGTAAGTGATAAAGTACGGATTAGTAAATATAAGGGAGTGTTTACCAAGAAATACCTTCCCAATTGGACGAATGAAGTTTTTACAGTGTATAAAGTGCAACCGACTGTACCTGAAACGTATATCTTAAAAGATAACAAAGGAGATTTGTTGCAAGGTGCATTTTATGGACATGAAATGTTAAAGTCAACAGTAGGTGATGTATATCTTGTTGAAAAAGTGTTACAAAGAAAAAAGGACGCAGTTAAAGTGCGGTGGTTAGGGTTTAACAAAACTGAGGATTCATGGATACCTATAAAGATTTGATTTAATGCAAGCAACTCATTTCATCGTTAACCTTTGAGCAGGATTGAGATTATTCACCATAAAGATCGATTCAATATTAATAACATAGATGATTTAACTGTGGATAACGTTAAAATCAACAATGGTAAACACGGTAGTTTACTTCCAAACACTGTTCGATGTATAGTAAGTGGACCCTCAAACTGTGGAAAAACCAATGTTGTCTTTAATTTGATCACTAATCCGCAGGGATTAAGGTTTAATAACCTATATATTTTTTCAAAGTCCCTACAACAACCAAAGTATCAATTGCTAGATAAAATCCTATCTGATGTGCCCGATGTTAATTTTTACAAATTTAACGCTAGTGATAGCATTATACAACCAAACGAAGCGATACCGTATTCTGTATTTATATTTGACGATGTATCTTGTGAAAATCAGGATACTATTAGAAACTACTTTGCCATGGGAAGACATAATAACATCGATAGCATATATATAGGACAAACTTATAGCAAAATCCCGAAACAACTTATCAGAGATAATGCAAATGTTTTAATTGTATTTAAACAAGATGATACTAACCTAAAACATATATATAACGATCATGTGAATGCTGATATGGCATTTGAAAAGTTTAAAGAGCTTTGCGGAAAAGCATGGGCGGAAAAGTATGGATTTCTGGTTATTATGAAAGATCAAGCTATAAAAGACGGCCGTTATAGAATAGGTTTTGATAAATTTGTTTTACTACACTGATTAGCAGTATTACTATACAAGTCGTCAAGGTGTGAAGATGGTTAACCAGGAAAAGCTACTAAAAGAAATAAAATCACTTAGTGATTCTATTAGACAAAAAAACCGAGCTTTAAAATCAGGTATAAATGAAAGAGAGCAATTTTTAGAAACAACATTCAAACCTGTTACTGAACCTTTAAAGCGATTAGCACAAAATATGGAAAAACCTTCAATTCGCTTCGAAGGAGACAAAATGCTACCAATTTCCAAATATGAAGAAGAATTTCAGAATGATGAAAGTTTTGACCAGTTACAAACATCTGAAGAAAGCGACGAGTATGAAGAAAGTGGAGATATAGGAGATTTAAGGGAAAAGAACATTGCAGGAGATACAAGTACAGAAGATACAAGTGCGGAAGATACAAGAGCAGAAGAAGAGGATATCAACCCATCCAACTTAAGCAAATTAGGCACAGATATTATGTTTAAAGGAACACTTGGAAGAAAATATACATTAAAAATGTTACATGGCACACATGCTAATCGAAATTATCATACATATGGAGCTAGAATAGAGGATAAAGGATTAATGATTGGAGATAGAAAGTTAGATATAAACGAAAATGATGATATAGTTATTGGTGATAAGAAATATAAAGGTACAACAGGTTTGTTTGAACTCATCTTTAAAAATAATCCTGGTAAATATACTAAAAAGGATTTACAATTGTTTAAAAATATACTAGAGTATACAAATGCACATAGAAAAAAATATTCCAAAGAAAAACCTATTCATAGAAACAGGTCAATAAAATACACAAACATTATATCTAGTCTTTTCCCCTCGAAATCAAATAAAGCTTCAATTAAAAGAAGAGCTTTATCTTCTGCTGAATTAAATGTTTTGCATAAAAAAAGAAAAACAACTGATCCTACTACATCTGGAAGGGGATTATTAAAAAATTTGTATAAAACCAATATAATATATTACAACGATATAAATAAGTTAGTTGATCGAATGAGGTTATTACATGAAGCTATGGAAGCCGGGCACACTGGTTTAGAAAACGAATGGGTAGCTTTGGTTGATGAACTGCGAAAACGAGAAATAATTGTTCAGTAGACGTATATATATATATATATATATATATATATATATATAGTAAGAACCTAAACGATAGCGATTCAGTTACATCATGAGTGTGGACAAGTTCGGACGGTATTCCGAGTTTGGAGTAAAATCTGGATATAGTGAAAAAAGAGCTGGGTTTCCATTAACACCTGATGGTAATTATAATTTTGAAGGAAAAGTAATTCAAAATGTTGGTGATCCGCTTTTGTCTTCTGATGCGGTTACGGTACAATACATGGATAAAAGAACCCCAACTGTACACGAAGATCATTGGGGGTTTTCCGGTAAAAGGTTAAGTAATATACAACATCCCGTTTATGATGGCGAAGCAGTAAATTTAGCTACTCTAAAATTGTTAACGATTTACCAAAGGAATGAAACTGACACAAGCTATGATGTAAAAAAATTAAAATTATCAAATGTAGGTGATTGTGAGCAGGATGGAGACGCTGTAAATAAGAAAATGTTTGATATTGTACACAAGAAATGGACTACGGAGTATGAAAAACATTTGGAAAGGTTTGGTGCAGCTCTATTTCATTATATCCATCGGGCTTCAGGAAGAGCTGCAGCTTCAGATGTTGACAGCTACAATTATTTAGACTGGAAAAATATACACAATCCAGAGAAACCTAATCAACGAGATAAACCGTCTGAGCCTTCTAAAGTCAAGACATTAGGAAAGGATGATAAAGTGAATGTGATTAATGAACCAACAGAAAACAATGAAGATTACATAAGAGAAAAAAGAATTTAAAATACCCATGATAAGGGACAAAGCATCAGTCATATTCGAGAGATGATACAGAGAGGATGATGGAATCCAATATTACTGCGTGGAGTTTAATATCTCAAGAGCCGAGATTTCCCCAAGGAGTGTTGACAGATGGTTTTGTTCAACGGTTTGATAGATATATGGATTGGGAACAACTTTCCATACACTACCTCTTTACAATGACTATGTTAAGAATTTATTTTCACAGAGTTAACTGGATCCATATTTTACAAAGACAACAGTTTTCAGAAGACTTCCTCGTAGAGATGACATCAAATTTTAATAACTGTTGGGAAGTAATAAGTAAATATCAAAATCTCTCTGAGAATTACATTGACAATTTTAAAGATAAACTAGACTGGGATGTGTTATTCAATTACCAACGATTAAGCGGCAAGTTTCTAAGGGAACATGACAACTATTTAAAGTTTATTCATTTTACCGAAGACAACGATACCATCACCAGCGGAGAAACATCTGGAACATCTTCATTTACACCTTATTTCCATTTTTACTACTTTTATTTAATATGTATACATTTAATTAATAAATCCATTTCTATATAATAAATGGATTTTAAACAGTATATAATACAAGAAACCAAAACTGATATTACATTCATTGTGAAATATTTATAGAGTGCACCTACTGATTGTAGGTTTTGCTATAAATAGTCATGTCGAGGGTTAAACGCATCAGTCATAATCGAGAGAGATTACGGAGAGGAAGGGGAATAGCATCAACAGCATTTTCTCTATTGAGTAAACCGGTTGGAGCTATAGTTAACAAGGCGATTGATTTATTACCTGTGGAATTACATTTACCTGGAGGATATCAATATTGTGGTCCTGGAACCAAATTAAAGAAACGACTTGCTAGAGGAGATCCTGGAATAAATAAGCTCGATCAGGCTTGTAAACAGCACGATATAGCGTATTCCAAATTTGGTGATACTAAAAATAGATCAATAGCGGATAAAGCACTTGCTGAGAAAGCTTGGCAAAGAGTAAAATCTAGTGACGCAGGTATTGGTGAAAAAGCAGCGTCTTTAGCAGTAACAGCAGCAATGAAAGCAAAAACTACTTTTGGAGGAGGAAAGAGAAGAAGGCGTGGGAAAAAACCCGCTAAGAAACAAGGAGGTAATATCAGAAGAAAACGTCGATCTACCAGTGGTAAAGCTAAAAAGAAACCAACAATATGGTCAATGATAAAAAAGGGAGGAGGATTATACCTAAGGCCGTATCGTGTGTATTAAATAAGAAAGAGCAATTAATAATTAAAAACAAAGAATTGACCAATGAAGAACTGATTACATATGCTTCTTGTTTGAAAATCCCATTTTTTAGAGGAGTATTTATGAAAGATGAATTACCGGTTAAAATGTGGAAAAATGAGACTGGTATTGTAAATTTGGATAATAGTGAAGGATTAGGCACTCATTGGGTGTGTTACAAGAAACTTGGTAAAACCATTTATTATTTCGACAGTTTTGGAGACCTTCCACCACCGAAAGAACTTCAACAATACTTTCGTGCGGCAGAAAACGTTTTTTACAATCATACAAGAAAACAACCTGATGATACATCCATTTGCGGTCATTTATGTTTAGACTTTTTAGCTAAAAGTGTTAGTCAACTTTAAGATGTCTTCGTATACAGTGTCATTAACCGGTAACTCATGTACTTTGCGCAGTATTCTGTTTCCAGCGCTACGTTTGCAAAAAGGAAGACTATGGGAAGCCGCATTATTGGATTTAACAACATATAACTCTATTCCAAACGTTAGTGAAGGAATTAATAACAAAATACATTATTACAAGACAAAAGATGATAAAGGAAAGTATTCAGCTTTGGAAGAATTCAGTTTACCAACAGGAGCTTATGAAATTGATAATATAAATGAAGTTATACAAAAACATATGGGAAAAGAAAATATAACGATAAAAGGCAATAACAATACAATGAAAGCCGAAATTACGTCTAAGTATTATATTGATTTTAGTCAAGAACATTCAATTGGTAGTTTATTGGGGTTTTCTAAGGAAACAAAAGTTTTAGAACCTAATAAAACTCATTCTGGGAATAAAACTGTGACGATCATCAAAGTTAATAGCATAGACATTACATGTAACATTATACAAGGATCCTACAGAGATGGAGAAAATCGTCATATATTACACACATTCTACCCATCAGTTGCACCAGGTTTCAAGATAGTAGAAAAGCCTCAAAACCTTGTGTACCTACCGTTAAACACCAGTTTCATTTCAGACATCGTGCTGAACATAGTGGATCAAGACGGAAACCTTATTGACTTTAGAGGAGAAGCTATTACTGTAAGAATACATATAAAATCATCCGCTTAGACAATGGGGTTATCATTTAAAAAGAGAGAGCCATCCAGCAAAGAGGTCAGTAGCTCATCAGCTGTAGAAGGATTAACAAGTGACAACATTCGTTTTCTAGAAGAAATTGGATTAAAGGTCATTAACAATGGATATACTGGATATAGCGCAGGGTCCAACATTCGACGAGACCTTATGGGAAAAGGAATATCACACGCACAACCCTTACGCTTCGTCCAAATTAAACAATAACGATGAAATTAGGATTCCTATACAACAACAAGACATTTATACTCTTCCATGCGAAAGTTATTTATATATTGAAGGAAAAGTAACAAAAACTGATGGTACTGCTGGAACCACTGTTCCGTTCATAAATAATCCTATGGCATTTTTGTTTGACGAGATTAGATATGAAATTTCGGGAGTTACAGTCGATTCAACAAAAAAGGTTGGAATTTCCAGTACATTGAAAGGATTAGCGTCTTTAACACCAAATGAGAAGAATCTGTTAGCTGTTGCAGGATGGGTTGCACCAGACAAAAGTACATTCGCTCCTGACTCTTCGGGAAACTTTGATTTCTACGTACCTTTAAGATTACTCCTAGGATTTGCTGAAGACTACAGAAGAATAATAATAAATGTAAAACAAGAACTAGTTTTATTAAGATCATCAAACGATAATGATATTATTAAAGCAGCTGCTGGAACAACTGATGCCAATTTAGACTGGAAATTAACATTAGACAAGATTGTTTGGAGAGTACCACATGTGCGACTAAATGATGAACACAGGATTACATTATTAAGAAAGTTAAAATCAGATCGAGACATTGTAATGCCATTCAGAAGCTGGGAGTTTCATGAATACCCCGTTTTACCTACAACACAACGGCATACATGGACTGTAAAAACTTCTACTCATTTGGAAAAAGCGAGATATGTAATATTTGGATTACAAACGAAGAAGAAAAGTATAATAACTGAAAATGCTGGTGAATTTGACCATTGTAAATTAACAAACTGTAAAGTGTTCCTGAATTCACAATTCTTTCCCTACGACAACTTTAATATTTCTTTTGATAAAAAAAGATACAGTGTTTTATACGACATGTACGCTAGGTTCCAAAATTCATATTACGGCAAAACAAATACACCTCTACTATCTCCCGTACAGTTTGAATCGAAAGCTCCGATTGTTGTAATTGATTGTTCCAAACAAAATGAATCTGTAAAATCGTCTAGTGTTGATATAAAAATAGAAATGGAATTTCAAGAAAACGTACCTGCAAATACATCTGCGTATTGTTTAATTTTGCACGATAAAATTGTTACATACACACCGTTGACCGGTATTGTAAAGACAGTATTGTAAAACGTTGTACCACCACCGGCACCGCCACTGTCGCTAACCTATAAATAGCGGAGCAACAATGCAGGTCTTCAGTTGATCGTCTATCGTCGCATGGGTAACATCTTCTACAAAATGAGTTCTCCATCTGTTGTACAAGGTGATGCAGAGGTAGCACCGTTATTGGAACGTGATAATACTAGTGAAACAGAAATCATCAAGGACATAACTGCATTTTTAAAGTTTGGTAAAAGAGATAGAGAGGAGGAAATTAATGCAGACCCATCAAAGGTAGTACCAAAGAGGAAGAAGAAAGTTGAAGAGAATATTCCTCCTCACATTTTAACTGAAGTTTTTCTGCGAATCTTTTACCCCATCTCAGCATGCATCAGTAAAAGTGTATCAGTTGGATTGATGAAATCATTGGATTATTCCCCTACAGTAATACTACACCATGGAACAAAAAAGGTTTTATTTTCGCAAAATGCTTGGGAGTCATTTTTGAAACATGTACATTTAATAGAATGTTATTTAACTAACAGTTTGTGTGGAAGGAAAACACATATTCGACTTTTGGATTGTGACAATGAAATCGATATTGTTAAACATCGTGGACAACTACAAGTGCGAATTAGAGACTTGACTCAACATGAAAATAAGATTCTACTGTCACGTGAAGAATTCTACGTTTTAAACTACGCAACAGAACCTATTACAAGGTACATGAGACAGTTGGTATTTGCAAGCGCTATTATTAAAGAATATTTGGTCGATACTTTGGAAAAACAACCTGATAGCACCATCGTGTACGGACCTGTGGATACATCTATTTTTAATAGAATACCTCATGAAGTTTGCATGTGGAGAAAGTTAAAGGATTTTGAACCACTTGTAGAAATCGCTACAGAAGCTACAGAAGAAACAACACAGGAAGAAGAAACGGAGAAACAAGAAGAAGAAGAAAACGAAACACAAGAAGAAGAAGAAGTTAAAAAAGACTAAAGTTTGACTTTGTAAAGAAGAACAACGTGGGGTAGGCCTATTGGGGACGGTGCCCACGTTAAATATACACCAACGCGCCTGCAACTGTACGGCCTGGTATTTAACCTACCGTGGTGTGGAAAACAGTTTAGTTGATCGCTAGGTGCCATGATGAGCGGAGGGGATGAAGAAGTGAGTGTAAAGCCTTGTGTAATAGAATTTCAAGCATTTCGAAATAATGATGATAGGTTTATTATCAAGGAATTAGTAATTTTAGACTTGCTTACATTTGTAGCCTACCCATTCACGTTTGAAGCTCCTTTTTCTTTTAACAAACTTAACACCAAAGCGAAAAGTACAAACAAATGGATAACAAACTACTTTCATCACATACATTGGTATGAAGGATTTATAAGCTACAGTAATCTGCACAGTATTATGTTTAACTTTTGCAAACAATATTCACATATATACACAAGAGGATTAGAAAAAAAGAACTGGATACAAAAGTACACGCACGGTGATGTTTTCGATATAACTATCAGTAAGGACTTTAACATTAATCTCGGTAATATTTGTGTCGCTGCAAAAGATCTTAAACACGGTCAAACAAACTGTGCATTGTACAACGCATATCGTTTGGCTGCTTATTTGAAACAAACGCAGGAATGTGGTGGGGGTAGCGGAGAACAGAAATGTGGTGGGGGTAGTGGGGCCTATAAATACGAGGAGGCAGCACCGCTCCAGCACGAGTATTATTCGAGACTCCGAAGAGGCAACACCACAACCACCACTGACGAAGATGACATCACAACAGTTTCTACAAACACTGGTTGATCAATTCAACACTCATTCAAAATCCGACCTTCTGCTAACTAAAAAGTGTTCAGAACTAAAAGAACAAAAACACTACATTATTCATAACATCAAGAAAGTGGAAACCACACATGGAGAAGCAATTCTAGTTTCATTGAGCGAAGGACCTTTCACTCCAGGAGATGAGCCGAAGTTTCAAGTATTTCTTCCAAAACGATTTGTTCAACTGCTACAAAATGAAGATTTGCGAGATATTCAACCGGGGACGTTGTATTTGGTATCACACGGTGTAAGCGGCAACAACTCGACGGAACTCACTCTGCACATCACGCATCCTTGTACATAATGTCTTTGTTTGTATTTTTCTGTTTGTATTTCTAGGCATCAATGTTAGACTTAAGCTTATTGTATTGTAAGATGTTTGTTTAATAAAGAAAATATAAAAAAAAATAAAAAAAAAAATAAAAACAGCAACACAGCAGTATATTATTTTATATACTGCTGTGTTGCTTTTTTTAAAATTCAAATGGATGACCTTGAACTTTCATTCAGGGTTAACTTATGAAGAGGTATAAAAGAGAGGGAGCAGTGAAGTTAGTCTCAGTCTTGTCTAACACACGCTGCAGCTAACATGTCGGTGTCACCTATGAAAAATTTATTTTTCGATAACAATTTGAAGACATATTGTTGCGAGTTACAATGTTTTAAAATACCAGGCGATCAAGTTGACGGGAAAGCTTGTCGTAAGTGCAAGTGTTTCAGCTATTGCATATGTAGATGTAAAACGTATCAAATGAACCGACAAGATAAACTACAAGAATTACGCCGAAGGATTGCATTACTGTGGCGGCGAATGTAGTAGCAACCAGCTGCCACCTGCCGCCTGCCATCTGCTGTCCGCCATCTTCTCCGCCCCACCACACTTTTACCCCCACCATTTTGTTTGATACCAGAACGCTAGCTAGCGAATAGTCAGTACACCTCCGGCTCTCGACTGGTGAACATCGAGTGCTCTTCACAAACGTAAAACATTGTATTAAAATGTCCATTAAAATTAGGTGTATTCATTATGACTCTATTCATCTGGCGACTTTCCAAGACCTCGAGGTTTTTAATGAAGAGTTAAGACTTCTCATTGCGTCCGGTTACGATTTATCTTTGAAACTTTACGCATCAAAAAACAACATGGACTCTGCGCAGGGATCGAAGTATCTACCGTCTTTCTTCAGAAAACAAAGTGATGGCCGCAACTCGTCCGGATCAACAACATCGATGACAACCAACAACGGGGAACTATTGTAAACATGAATTATTGTAAATAAAGTAATATTTGTAATATGAATTATTGTAAATAAAATAAAGTAATATTTGTAATTGTTCTACCTCGCACTCGTATCATTCGATTGCTTCATTCGATAATTTTCATTCGATATTTTATCGAATTAAAACTATCGAATCACAATCGGATTTTACGCGTGCGAGGTAGTACTTTTTTAAAATTACCTCCCCGTAACCTTGAACTTTGAACTTTAACTCATTTCGTCACAAAACCGCCTACGTCACTGGCTCAGCCTCAGATAACGTATTTTATCACTCAGCGCTTCCGGTCACGTGACCGGAAGCCATAAATCAAGTGATCCAGCACCCGCAAACCCCCACTACTTCAATATAACTTAAGAAGGTAAAGCCACACACAAAATTTAATTAATTTATGTTCATAATTAAGTTATGTTCTTATTCTCCATAAGAATAACATGGGAGCTGAGTACGTAGGTTTGCTGCTACGGGAACTATTGGCCAAAAAATGCTTTTTAGTGCAAACATTGATAGACCACAACGATATCAAGCAATATACCAAGTTTCATCAGGATAAGTTGATAAATAAGCGAGATATAAAATCTTACTTAATCTCCATAAGAATAACATTGGACAACGTACTGTCTTTAGCAATTTCAATGTCTCTGTAACCATTTGACGTAGAGCAATGATCAAACCACCAAATTTTGCGTCTTTTTAAGCTGATTCAAATAAAAAAAAACAACTAAAATTTGACTTTTTCAACAATTGTATGTAAAAAACTCAAAAACCCATTTTTGGGGTACAAAACCCCCCCCAAAATACCCCTTTGGATAGGTCGATCTGTCTGGTTTTCGAACTTAAAGTCATAAATGCTGGTTTACACGTTAATACCAAATTTCGTCAAAATCTGACTTGTTTATGAGAGTTATCGTGCTCACACACACACACACACACACACACACACACACACAAGTAGGGGGCATTAGAGTGTTCAAAACCAGCAAAGGCGCGGTGAGGATGCGAGGATGCAAGGCCCCCCCCCGTGACGTCAGCCCCCCCCCGTGACGTCAGCCCCCCCCCGTGACGTCAGCCCCCCCCGTGACGTCAAACCCCCCCCCCGTGACGTCAGACCCCCCCCCGGACCCCCCCCCCGTGACGTCAGCCCCCCCCCGTGACGTCAGCCCCCCCCCCGGCCGCCAGCAGCACTTTTCGTGATGACCTTGAACATGAGGAAAAAACTTTCGAAAATTAATAATTAGCCTATTTATCCACCGATTCCCACGGGACTTTTTCCAGAGTGTAGGCCTATCCCCAGGGAAGCGAATGACGTAAGAACCCCATAGATCCACCATTAAACAAGGCCGCTATTAATTTATAACCGCGTTTTCCTTATGGGATCTCAGCTGTTTACCGACTGATTTTGACGAAACCTCACCACATGTCAGGCCATGACCTAAGAAAACCATCGCTTAAAGAAAATTGAAAATCCACTGTTAAACGGGCCCGCTATTAATTTTTAAATGTGTTTTCCTTATAGGATCTCGGCTGTTTACCGACCGATGTTGATGAAACTTCACCACATGTTGGGCAGCGGCTTAAGTAAACCATCGCTTAAAGAATATTGAAAATCCACTGTTAAACGGGCCCGCTATTAATTTTCAAACGTGTTTTCCTTATGGGATCTCAGCTGCTTGCCGACCGAATTTGATGTGACTTCGTTAAACGTTGTATGCCGGCTTGACTAAACCAACCTGCAAGCGGCTCCGCGAT
Organism: Allygus modestus; assembly: GCA_963675035.1. Taxonomy (NCBI): domain Eukaryota; kingdom Metazoa; phylum Arthropoda; class Insecta; order Hemiptera; family Cicadellidae; genus Allygus; species Allygus modestus. Next base: position 92,232,303 of record OY776116.1, read on the forward strand.
GTCACGTGTCGAGGCGCGTGCTAGGGCCTACGTGACTGTCCCAGCCTGTTTACTCATTAGCGGCCTTCAGGACCCCTCCGTTCTAGAAGGTTCCGGCAAGTGCGTCGCATGAGGCCTCCTCCTGACTGGAGTGCTATGTATGAGCATGTCACGTGTCGAGGCGCGTTCCAGGGCCTACGTGACTGTCCCAGCCTGTTTACTCATTAGCGACCTTCAAGACCCCTCCGTTCTAGAAGGTTCCGGCAAGTGCGTCGCATGAGGCCTCCTGACTGGAGTGCTCCCCGTTAGCGAAAGACCACCTCTCACGTTTCTGGAAGCTTCTAGAAGGTTCGCTGAAGCGTGCAACCTGGGTATAAAACCGAGGCAGAGCCGCGCGACCTCAGTGTTGTTCGAGACGTCACCATGAACGGAAACGGAGTCAGCGCAACCGAAGTGGACCAAACGATCCGCTCCTTCCTAGAGGAGCTGAACGCAATGAACGATGAGAACCCCAACGCACCGCCAGTTCAGCAGGGATGTGCGTCAAAGAAGAAAAAGCTCGATGGGTGGACTGTAAAGAGGAAGGAAGTGCCTATCGATTCCCCGATACTGTGCTGGTCCGCTGGCGGATATCAGTACACTGTGAAGAACCCTACCAACAGTGGTAATGTACTGTTGAAGATGAATGTGTTCAAAGGAGGTCGCCCCACGTTCAGTTGCGGCTTGTACTTGGACGAGGAGCGAAACGATGAAATCTGCATATGTCTAGAGGACCTGCTATCCAGATTGCAAAACCTATGGCTGGCAAATAGCGAGACGGGAGAGTCAAGATACGACGGGATCACTAGGACCGCTACTCCTCTACCCACCTGGCGAAAGACCGATTGCGTCATCTCAGGGAAAACCAAGAGGAGCGCACACTCCAAGCGCGATTGCGTCATCTCAGAGAAAACCAAGAGGAGCGCACACTCCAAGCGCGCTACCCAGTAAACGAGAGAGCGTGGAAAATTCCACTAAGCAGTTAATAACCGAGATGCTTCTAGAACAATCCACTTGTTTAAGCAGTAAAGCTTTCCATTACGTCAGCCTTCCTGGAATTGAGCGTGGAAACTTCCACTAAGCAGTTGATAACCGAGACGCTTCTAGAACAATCCACTTGTTTACGCAGTAAAGCTTTCCATTGCATCACCCTTCCTGGAATTGAGCGATTAACTATGTCATCATGATGTTGATACGCGCGAGTCGGCACGTAGACACCGCCAATAAAAGGCTACTCGGTGGCGAGAGCCAGTCATTCTGCATCCAGCCGCTGCGCCATGCTCAACACGGACCAGAAGATGGACCTCAGGACAGCCCTCAACAGCTGCAAGGCCGCGGGTTACACTCGCATCGCAGATCTGCGGGACAACGCGGTGTACCCGATCCGCTCATTCGAGCGGGTGGACACACCGTACGGTGAGGCAGTGATGGCCACCTTGGAGGGTCTCGTCGGCGATGACCCGATCCGGATTTACATGCCCCGGCGGTACCTCACGGTCCTGGACGACAACGCCATCTCCCAGTACAACGTTGGCGTGGGGCCGAGGACGAGCCTTGTAAAGAGGAGCGGCCCTCCTGGCAGCAAATCTCCTTTCCTGGAATTTGTATAAATAAATGTTATTTCCTATTCCTTTATTTCCTTCAATAATAAAAAAAATTAAAAAGAAATAAAAAGAAGCAAGAAAAAGAACCTTTAGTTACAAGAGCCGAGGTGGCGGTGCACGGCAGTCAGTAGACGCCATGGACTTGAGGTGGAAACACCCGTTCACCGCCATCGTGGCCGGGCCCTCGGGCAGCGGCAAGTCGCACTTCGTGGCTCGCTTCATAGAGCACGCCGACCGCATGTGCGATACGCGGTTCGCCCGCATCACTTGGCACTATGGCAGCGGTGGCGGCAAGAGCCGTGCGGACTCTGCCGTGCGCTACGTAGCCGGCCTGCCAGACCTGGACGACTATGACGGTAGCGAGCCCGCCCTGGTTATCGTCGATGACATGATGCGCGAGGCTGGCTCCGGCGTGGCGGACCTGTTCACCAAGGGCTCGCACCACCGCAACATGAGCGTGTTCTTCATCACGCAAAACCTGTTTCACCAGGGCAGGGGCCAGCGCGACATATCGCTGAACGCTCACTACATAGTGTGCTTCAAGAATCCCAGGGACCGCGCTCAGATCAAACACCTGGCCCGTCAAGTATACCCGGAGAACCCCAAATTCGTGGAGGAGGCTTACGCGGACGCCACGCGTGATCCGCACGCCTACCTGCTCATAGACTTGAAACAGTCCACGCCAGAAGAGATGCGCATACGTTCGGCCATTTTCCCAGACGATCCGGTGAACTACGTGTACCTGCCCAAGAAGAAGTGATAAATAGGCCGAGCGCGCGCCAGCGTCAGTCATCATGTCACACCGCGTGAAGAAGGACGCGGCGCTGCTGAGGGCCCTAATACACGCTACGCCCAAAGAACGCAAGGCCCTGTTAAAAGCGTGCGACAAGAGTCGCATCAAGTCATTGTGCGAGTGCGCGTATAACGTGCTACGCGGAAACGTACCGCTTTCCCCCTGTCTCAAACGCAAATTGAGCAAACAGAAACAGGCGCTCAGACGGCTGGTGAAACGCGGCGAGGGTTGGGCCAAGAAGCGACACTACCTCGTCCAACGGGGCGGAGGGATCTTCCTACCTCTGCTGTTGAACGCTGTTCTGCCCGTTTTAGCGCAGAAGCTAATCGGACATGGAGTACGCTAGGAAAATGGTGGTTGTACCGCAGGAGCTCATCGAGAGATTGCGAGAAGGACCGGGACCAGGGTCGGGACCAGAACCAAGAGGAGGAGCAGGTAGCGCCAATAAGCCAGCCAGCCTGGACGCTGAGATGCATCGCATATTGAGCGACAAACGGCTGGACGATACGGAGAAATGGAAACAATATCAGCAGGTGTTACAGCGGTTCCTGCACTTTTCCGCGGCTAAACGTCAACCCATAGGTCTGTCAATCATCGAGGGTGAGGAGAGGGAGGAGGAAGCGGCGGGAGGTCCGAGTCAGATGAAGCACGAGTCTAGCGCCTCGGCGGAGGAGGACATTGTGGAATCGTTCTCAAAAATCTACAGGTCGGTGGCACGCAACTTGTTGCGATTCATGACCCGGCAAGGCAGCCCCATCGCCTGGGACGCCAGTGGGGCGGTGTACGTGAACAAGGTGAAGATCCCCGATTCCAATATAGTGGACATCGCGCACAGCATAGTGAGAGCGCGAAGGGCGGACCGATTGCCTACCGGCTGGCATCAAGTGATGGCCGCCTTGAAGGACATGAACGTGCCCAGAGAATACGTGAGCAATCCCACGGCGTTGCGTTACTTAGGCGTGGGGCTGGACTCGGCATCGAGCCCCTGGGGAGACACGACGGCCTCCTCAACACCCCTGTCACCGAGGTTGACACCGATACTGGACCGCCTGAGACCGCGACCCCCAGCGGCCAGGAGAAGGATAATAACCGAGGAACCCGACCGGGAATCGTCATTGGACAACTGGGAGCCGTTCACACCGTAATGGAGAAGTTGTACTATGACCCGAGCCAGCCCGGGTCCCTCGGCGGGGTGGCCGCCCTGGCCAGAGCCGCGCGCCTACCGAAACGTCGGGTAGCCGACTGGCTGCGCGCCCAGGACACCTACACGCTGCACAAGCCTGCGCGCAAGCGGTTTCCCCGCAACCGCTACGCCGTGTTCGGGCCCCGGGAGCTGTGGCAGGCGGACCTGAACGACATGCGCGGCCTGAGCCGGTACAACGACGGAGTCAACTACCTGCTGACTGTGATAGACGTATTCAGTAAGCGGCTGTTCGCGGTACCACTGAAGAGGAAAAGCGGGCCTGAGGTGGCTGCTGCGTTCGAGAGGATATTCGCTGAGGCGACTCCTCGCTGCCTACAGACCGACAAGGGGACGGAGTTCACCGGGGCCGCGACCAAGCGAGTGTTCAAGAGTCACGGTGTCAACTACTTCACCACGCAGAACCCCGACGTGAAGGCGGCGGTGGTGGAGCGAGTCAACCGCACGCTCAAGACCCGCATGTGGCGCTACCTGACCTACAAAAACACGTATCGCTACGTGGACGTGTTGGACAGGCTTGTGGACGCCTACAACCGCAGTCCGCACAGGAGCCTGGGTGGTAGCCTACGACCCGTGGACGCGGACAGCGGCGATGGTCAAACGGTGTACAAGGTGTGGCGTCACATGTATGGAAAGGCGATCCGGCGACACAAGCCCAGGTTCAAGCCGGGCGACACGGTGCGCATAGCCAAGGAGAAGGGCACGTTCGCCAAAGGTTACGAGACCAATTGGAGTAAGGAGCTGTTCGTGGTGGACCACGTATACGGGTCGCATCCTCTGCCATTGTACGTGTTGCGCGTTACCCTGGGGCGCGTTACGGGACGCCGCTGGAAGGGCGCTTCTACGAGCACGAGATGCAAAAGGTGACGATCGCCCCGGACCGCCTGTATCAAATAGATAAAATACTGAACACCGAGGGGCGAGGCTCCAGTAAGCGCTACCTAGTCAAGTGGGCCGGTTACGGAGAGGACTTCAACTCGTGGGTACCCGCAGCGGACGTGCAACAGCTGCGATGACGAGGCATGACCAGTTTTACCTGACGTTGCCCAGTAACAGTTCAATGAAGTACTATCCCAACAACATGGTGACAAACTACACGACCCATCTACCCTCGACCGTTGATCTGTCAGACGGCGAGTGGGAGGTCGCTCTGGCGGAGGCGCACTACCCCTTCTCTTTTCTGACCGTCGGTGAGGGAACCTACATCAAACTAGTGCTGGGAATGAGGGACTCGAAAGGCGGGTTGGCCGTGGTGGACAAGTTGTTAATCAAAGTGGAGCCGGGCAATTACAGTAGTACCGAGGAACTCGTGCACGCAATCAACAACCACCCTCAAATGAAGAGTAACCTGTGCACCTTCTCGTATGACGAGAGGTCCTCCAGGGTGGAATTGATGTCGACGTCTTCAGCCGTTCAGAGCCTCAAACTGAGCCCCAGTTTGGCGCTACTGTTTGGCTACGAGGTGGATACGGATATCGTCAAGCGTCACAGGTCCGTGAGGCCGGCTAACCTCTTCGCCGGTCTGCCATCACACATGTACGTGTATTGCGACCTGGTGGAACCCCAACTGGTGGGCGACGCTGTGGCGCCACTACTGAAGATCCTCAACATCGACATCAGGAATTACACGTACGGTGCCAACACGACAGTGTATATAATAGACCCGCACTACGTGCCGGTGATTAAAACCTCATTCGAGAGCGTGGAAATCGATTTAAGGGATAACCAAGGGCGACACTTGCCATTCCACTTCGGGACCACGTGCATGAAGCTTCATTTCAGGAAAGAGAGGCAGCGGCAATGAATCCGAGCGATCCCTATCTGGCGTATTACCGCCACCAGCAGGCGGGCCATGGCGTATCCTCCGTATTCAGAGGAGCCGCTTTCCAACGCGGACACGACATCGGCAGTTTCCTAGGCGGGCTGATGCGTACAGTGGTCCCTTTGATCAGATCCGGCGCATCGGCGCTGGGCAAGGAGGCGCTGAGGTCCGGTGTGGGCTTCTTGGGCGACGTGGCAGCGGGCACAGCCGACCCCCGAGTTGCGGCCAACACCCGGCTCAGAGAGTTTACCGGGTCGCTGAAACGTAGGGCCGATGAAAAACTGGATCGCGTGCTGAGCGGTGGTGGCGCCTATAAGAGGAGGCGTGTACAGCAGGTTACTCCTCAGTCTCTGGCGAAACTCCTCGGAGCGAGGAAGAAGAGCGCTGCGCCCAAGAGGAAGCCCGCAAAACGTGTCGCTAAGAAGAGGAGAAGCAAGAAGAGTGAGAGTACCGTGAAGGACATTTTTGGATAATGGCGTTTCTACATCAGAAGTCGTGCGAGTGTGTCAAGACCGAGTTAGACCTGTTCTCGCTACCGCCCACGCAGACCAGTATAGAGAGCGGTAAATGGGTGCAGTACAAGCCCATCTCCTCCCTGACAGACGACTCGCCTGTGGAGTTCATAGTTCCGGGTCACGGGGACGAGTACACGGATCTGTCACAGACGCTACTGCATGTGAAGGCTACCATTAGAACGGCTAACGGAGGCGCTGTAACGGGTGATCAAGCGATAAAAGAGGTGGGTCCGATTAACAACTGGCTGCACTCGCTGTTCAGTCAAGTGGACCTGTACCTGAACAACAAACTGGTGTCTCCTCAGAACAACACGTACGCCTATCGCGCCTACCTGGAGAACCTGTTGTCCTATGGCGGTGATGCCAAGACATCGCACCTCACCGCGGAGTTGTTCTACGAGGACTATGCTGGGTACATGGACAATACTGAGGAGGATAATGCCGGGCTCAAGAACCGGAGGGAGTTTGTCAAGGGCAGCCGGTATGCGGACATGGTCGGACATCTGCACATCGACCTGTGCAACCAGGAGAAGTTCATGTTAAACGGCGTGGAGATGCGCTTTCGCCTGATCAGGTCAAAGAACTCATTCTCCATCATGTCCAAAACCGTGACAGACTACAAAGTGGACATCGCCGAAGTTAACCTGTTTATGCGCCGCTGTAAGATCAACCCGAGCGTGCTGTTGGCTCACAGCAGGACGCTGGAGTCGGGTACAGCCAAATATCCCATTACGCGCGTGGAAGTCAAATCCTTCACGCTACCCTCCGGTATCAGCAGCAAGACTCTGGACAGTGTGTTTCTGGGTCAACTGCCGAAACGCGTTATAGTTGGCCTGGTCAGCAATCAGGCGTTCAACGGGGACTACAAGAAGAACCCGTTCAACTTCACCCACAGCCACGTGAACTTCTTCGCGCTGTACATAGATGGTGAGCAAGTGCCATGTAAGCCGCTTCAACCGGATTACACGTTCGGTCAGGAGTTGTGCGTGCTCGCCTACCACACGCTGTACACTGGCACCGGCATCAATTTCTCAGACTGTGGTAACGAAGTCAGTCGCAACGAATACCCCTACGGATACTGCCTGATGGCGTTTGATCTGACACCCGATATGGCGGCCTCTCAATCCAGCCACTGGAACCTGGTGCGCAACGGTAACCTGCGCATAGAGATTGGGTTCTCCGAAGCCTTGGCGGAGGCGTTTAACTGCATAGTGTACGCCGAGTTGGACAACGTCGTGGAGGTGGACCGTCATCGCAACGTCACAGTCGACTTTGGCGGGTAAACGAGTTGCCGCGCGCTCAAGGTCACCGCGGACCGTTAGGTGATGGCGGCGCGCGCACCCAAGGTTATCCCGCTAGGCGCGCTCCCGCCAGCGCTCAGTCGAGTTCTGTCAGCCGTACGGGATGGACGTGCCGCCGCCAATCTACAACGAGCCACCGCCAGCGCGCTGTCATCACGGAAGCGTGGTGATGGATATGCAGTGTTTTAAAGACAGTGATAATGACTTTCTACTGAAAGAGGTTTGCGTGGTGGACGTGACTACCGGCACGCTGCTCCTACATCACATCGCCCGCCCACCCTTCAGTAAGGACCTCCTGACTTCCGAGAAACAGCGCGAGAGTGTCTGGGTCACTCGCCACTGCCACGGCTTGGAGTGGGACCAGGGGGACATCGCGTACGTCGCCCTGCTGGACAAGCTGCGCTCCTGCCTCATCCACCGCCCCCTGGTCTACGTCAAAGGATCGCAGAAGAGGGACTTTGTTCAACGCCACCTCATAACCGAGCCCGCCGCCACCACCGCTCAGGACATGGAGGATCTGGGCTGCGGGTCGCTCAACGGTCCGCCCACCTACCGGACCCTGCGCTGTCGCCACCATAAGAGCTCCCACAACCGTTGCGCCCTTCATAACTGCATAGTATTGCGGGACTGGCTCGTGGCTAACGACACACTGGACTCGTCCACCTCGAGCTGCCTGTGCTGCTTCCGCCCACGATGAATACCGTCCAGATCAGAGAATGTCTGGTGAGGATCCCCGGACTGAGGAACGTTGCGGTCTACGCCTCTGACCAACTACCGGACGTGCCAGTCAAGCCTCTCACCGCCATCGTGTCCAACACGGTAGCACACACCGAGGGAGGCGAACACTGGGTGGCGTTTTACTGCTCGGAAGAGGACAGACTCGAGTACCTGGACAGCTACGGAAGGCCGCCATACCAGGCCGACTTTCAAATGTTCCTGAGGCGTAATCCTCATCACCGCCACTACGTCTACAACAGGTATCGACTCCAGGGCTACGATACTTCTGTTTGCGGCTACTACTGCCTCACTTACCTGTACTGCCGGGCTGTTCTCCGCACGTCACTCAGCGACTACGTCCAGCTCTTCGACCCTGCCGCTCCCGCCGCCAACGACGCTCTGGTCCGCAGGCTCTTCCACTCCATATTCGCTTAAAACTAATTTGTAAGGTTTTTGTAGTATGTGTATGTAACCTTATTACTGTACAATACATGCCTCATAATGATAAAGCTTGTGTTTTCATTTCTCCTTTCTCCTTACTAAATTTAAAAAATTAGCAAAACTGAGGCAGCGGGGCTGGACCTCAGGTTTATATACCAGCGGCGCGTGTCACTGGCTGAGCCCCCGCCAAGCGGCAGTGAAGGTCACCAAAGAGGGCGCGTCACGAGACCCCTCGGACATCAGCAAACCGCTGAGTAATTCGAGGGTGCAACCTTGAGCGTCAGCAAACCACTTAGCAACTCCTTCCTGGGCAACTCCTTCAGGGCCGTCCCCGACACGCGCCGCCAATCGCTCCCGGTTGGCGGGGGCTTTTTAAGCTGCACGGCTCGGGCCAAACGGCCCATAACGCCTTTCCGAGCCTAACGGCTTGTGACTTTTGAGTGAGCAAAGGGAGGAAATAAACAACTCGGGTTCATGCTGTACATAAAGCTATTATATTTTCTTACAAATACTATTTACAATTTTTTCTCTTATAACTAATATATACAACTAGACGGGGAATTCCTCTTCTTCCTCGTCTTCGTCCTGCTGCTGTCCCTCCTCCTCCTCCTCCTCACCGTCCACTTCCATCCGCTGCGGATCTTCTCCTCCTCTCCTGGCTGGCGGTAGCGGCGGGACGTCCTTGTGTCCCCACGGCAGAGTGTGGATGCCGTCGGGGAGGACACACCGCTTGTCGTCAGTCGGGCTGAGGCTCAGCTTGTCCACTTCCACGGTGTAGACCCGGTGCAAGTGAGACTGGAAGCGGACGTTGGTGGTGCGCTTTTGGACCCCGTCAAACAGGCACTCTCTGTAGTCGTCGGGGGTGAGGACATTCTTGACAACGCCCTTTGCCACCCCCTTGGCCCGCTTGAGAGCCTTGCTGCCGCCTGTCGCCGCGTCCTCAATGTCCATAAAGTATAATTTGGACCGCAGGCCGAGGTACTCGAATAAGGACAGGCCGTTGCACTCGTCCTTAAACTTTCCAATGACCTTGGCGTTGACGGGGCTGTAGCATGGGTGGGACCTCGGATAGCCGCTGGTGTCGAAGTCGTCCAGGTGTTCCTTCATCTCGGCGTAGACGTCCTGGGACACGATGTCAAAGACGAAGCTGTCCGTGTCCATGTAGTCCACGGTGAGGCGGTCACCGTAGCGCTCCTTCATCTTGCGCAGGAACTCGTACATGAGCCACTTGCTCAGCTCCAGGACTGTCATGCCTACGTAGACGGGCTTGTCCAACACGATGTTGACCTTGGACAGATGCACCAGGGCCACGTCCTCCGTGTAGTACGTCCGGTTCAGGAAGTTGGATCTGGCGACGTACTTGGAAAACCTCTCCGGGGTGCACACCAGCTTCACGTTGAGGCGCTTCCGTACATTCTCGATGGTTTTGCCGAAGACCGCGTTGTTCATGAGCTTGAAGAAGTCCTGTTCGAACTTGGTCTTGGCCCTCTTCCGCAGCTCCGTGTTCATCAGGATGTACGGTTCCAACCACCGCGACTGTCGAAAGGAGATCGCCCGATGCACCGCGACCAGCTCCAATCCGTTTTGCAACGCCTGCTGCAAGACCCTGTAGTGACAGATGTAGTGCGTCTTGTCGTCCAGGGTCGTCAACAGTTTGGGGAACTTCCCTATCGGCGGGCGCTTCGTCTCGCAGCAGTAGGGAAGGTCCTTGTGCAGGTCGTGTAGGCGCGCGGGGTAGCGGAGGTCCACCTCCAAGATGTAGCCTCGATCAGCCTCTGCGTCCAGCGCTGCAATGTCCAACGCCTGTATTTCCTCACGGCTGAGCCACTCGAAGTCTCCGGTCGGTAGGCACTGGGACATGGCCCAGCCGTACAGGTTGTTTGCGTCCAGGTACAGGAGGAAGCGCGTGGGCTCGTCCGGGCGGTAGTCCGGGCACCTGTCGTGGTTGGCCTTGGCGTAGCGGGTGATGGCCTGAGAGATGCCTCCCCGGATCCCCTGCTCCACGAACAGGTACATGTCAAAGTCCTGCAGCGTGTCCAGCTCCACACCGCAGGTCTTGAGCATTACGTCCCAGGCGTAGGACGGCAGGGTGTAGTAGTGGGCGGGGTCCAGCCCGTACTCTGCCAGCGAGGTGTCGCGGAACTGCTCAAAGACATCGGTGAGCAGGGCGATGTCGCATCGCAGGTACTTGTCCGCGTAGTCCTTGAGGTGTCGACACTCGAAGGCTCCCCACACGTTGAGGGCGTGCTCGTACTCCTCGTCCTTGATGTCCTCCAGGGTCATGGAGTTCCTGAACGCCTCCTTGGGAGGCAACTCCCTGGTCCTGTACAGTGTGTCGTAGGACGTCACGAAGTCATAGGGGAACACGCCCTTCCTACGCACCAGGTCGAACAGCCGGTCGTCGGGGAAGCGCTTCCTCGTCTCACGCATCCTGTCCGTGGGGAGTCCCGCCGCCAGGTTGGCCAGGCTCATGGACAGGAACCTGTAGGTGTCTAGGAAGCGCACCGCGAAACTGCTCTGTCGTTGGTTGTCCCCGGGCTGACCAAAGTGGAATCGCTTGGTAAAAGCGATGTACCGCTCCTCCGTGTGGGCCAACACGTCCACGTCGCCGGGGTCGATGGCCAGCTCGCGCACTACGAGTGGGCGTCGTAGTTGGACAGGTTGTGGAAGTAGCAGTTGATGTGTCGCTGCTCCCGGTACCTGAGGTTGCACGAGCGGTGGGCGGCTCCTCGGAACTCGTAAGGCGGGGCGTGGTTGTGGTCCCGCACCTTGACGTCCTGGTCCGTGAACTCCTTCCCGCAGAGGTAGCAGTGAGTCGCTGCCAGGTACTCGTCCATCTCCTGCCGGGTCAGAGAAGGGTGCAGAGCTCTCATGCTGAATAGGAACTCCCACAGTGCCAGCACGTCCATCTTGAGCCTCTCCATGAAGACCTTGGACGCATCAGCCCCGAAGTAGACGCGGGGCTCGAACTCCTCCAGGCCGAGCGAGTCCACGATCTGGTAGGCGAAGGCGTACGGGACGTGCAGTTGCAGGGGCCTCGTGCCGGGCGGCGCTTCCGCAGGGTCAGCGGCAACGGGCTGCAGAGCACACTCAAAGTCGGCATAAACGCAAAAGCGCTCACGCCGAGTGTACTCGGGGTGGGTGAAGCGGATCTGCTGCTTCTGAGACATGTCCAAGCGGAGGGGAGCCTTGGCGGTGCAGTATCGCATGTGCTCCTCCAGACGCTCGGCACCGGACAGTTGCAGCTTGTTGGGCTGGTTGTCGAAGTAAGCGAAGCATCGCTTACACACGTGGATAGCGCTTTTGCGGGACGTCAGCTGGGGTCGCACTAGCCTACTCATGTTTGCGATGTAGGCGTAGTGACTGTCCCCGCCAGTGGTCACGTACAGCAGGTCCCGGTGATCCTCCAACTCCCGCTTGCAGATCTTCAGCGGGAACACGCGGTCCTGGAACTTTGGCGATCCGTCGGGGCGTCTCCCCACCATGGCGCGCTCGATCCCGTACACGTTGATGCTGATAGGGTTCCTCTTCTCGAAGACCTTAATGTCCTTCACAGCCACGGGGAAGCGTAGGCCGACCCAGTCGTAGCGTGCCATGACGTCCGGTGTGTACGATGTGGGCCTCTCCGGGTGTTGCGCGACGAACTTGGCCAGGACGGCATACGCGAAGCACATGTCATCGACGTTTTGCACGTTGATAACCTCGCGCGTCTCGCAGATGGTCCTGGGAAGCTGGACGAACCGAGCTCCGCGTTCTCCCAACGGGGTGTAGAGGTTGACGCGGATCTCCAGGTCGCGTATCCGGAGATAGCTCCACCCGCTGCCCACTAGCAGGCACTGCTCCTTCTCTTCCTCCAGCTTGTGGAAGGACGCCGACAGGAAGTCCTCCAAGTTGGACGCGGCGGTGAGAGGCACGTTCTTCGTCTTGAAGGCCCGCAGACAGGTGGCCCCGTGGACGTTAGCGAATTCGCATTCCAGGAACATGTTGACCTTGATGTTCGGGTGTCGGGTCCTGACGTCGGTCAGCAGTTCCAGGACGCTGTCGAACAGCAGCACCAACGCGTCCTCCACGGTCAAGAAGTCCTCCATGGGCCGGGACAGGCCGAAGGTCAGGAGGCGTCCGCGGAACGCCCGTTGGATGGGGCGGAACGTGGGTAGTCCGCCACCACCCACCATCCCGTCAGGTGCCGTGCTTGGTCCAGGCTGGGGCTCGCGGCTGGGTCCGGGCTGAGGCTCGGAGCTAGGTCGGGGCTCGGGTGACAGAGTGGGCAGGCGCGGCATCTCGTCCACAACGAGGTTCCTCACGATGGGGCAGTTGTGGGCCTCGTGGTGGTCCCGGTTGTAGCGCCGGGTGAAGCCTCGGTCGCAGTAGGCGCACGCGAACCTCATACCGCGGTGGGCGCTCGCCATGTGCCGCTGGAGGTACGCGGCCCTGCGGAAAAGGGTGCCGCACTCGGTGCAACGGGCCTCGTTGACGTGCACCAGCTGCACGTGGCGCCGGAGCAGGTCCTCGCGGGCGAATCGCCGCCCGCACGCGTCGCACTCGGGCCGTGGGTCTCTGAAGGGTGGTGTTGCAGCGGAGGAGGAGGAGGAGGTCGAAGCTGACGGGCTCGCACCGTGGACCGCTTCCATATGGTGGCGAAGATCCTCGGGACCCGCCAGGGCGACGGAGCACAACGGGCACGGATGGCCTGCGAACAGGAAAACAAGTCCTATTAGTGACCCCGATAAACACGAGGGTGAGGAACTGGCAACCTCTTCCTCATCTCAATCGCCAGTTTGAGCCCGGTAAATACAAGGGTGAGGAATTGTATAGAGGCTTGGCGACCTCTTCCTCATCTCGAGCGCCAGTTTACCCGGGTCCAGTAATACAAGAGTGAGGCACAGAGGCTGGCAGCCCCTTGTTTACTACTTGAATCTGTTTACTCGACTAAAGCCGTTTACTCTCTCGAAAACAAGTCATTAGTACTAGCGGTTTCTTGTTTAACATAAAAACCATGCCTGGCGCTTGATCGTGAGGATGAGTGAGGAACTGTATAGAGAAATAACGACCTCTTCCTCATCTCAATCGCCAGTTTACCTAGGTCCAGTAAATACAAAGTTGAGGAATTACACAGAGGCTAGCAATCCACCTTTTCTTGTTTAACATAAAAACCGTACCTGGCGCTTGGTCGTGAGGAGTAGGAGGATGAACTGCGGTGAGGTGGCGTCGCAAGTTGTCGCTTCGCCCGAAGTGTCTACCGCAGACATGGCACTCGTAATGACGGTCGTTGTGGGCGGATGCAGCGTGACGAGCCAGGTTTCCAACGTTTGTGAAGACGCGTCCACAGACCTTACACATACGAGGAACAGCCATCTGCAACATCGGGTATCTATACTCTCCACCCACCACAAAGGCTTGGAAAGCAAAAACCTAATTTTATTTCCCTCAAAAAATTTTAGAAGAGTGGAAATGAATCTATTTTAAATTTTTAAAGTTTGACTCATTAATTTTAATCGTTATAAAACATAACTGTTCTAAGGTCATTACAAATCCACTCGTCTCCATCTGAAAAGAAACAACGACAAGGCTCAGTGTACTGGGATATGTAAAAGTTTAAATATTAATGTTAGATAATTATTTCGCTCAAACATTTAACGAATCGTTTTCCCTAAAACATAATGCGAATTATTCAACTTCTATTAATGGGCCAGACCTCTCTTTACACATTATGACTTCAAAATTGCTGAACGATCATACCTTAAATGAGAATCTTATTATAAAGGGAAATGTAATAGTCTTCCACACTACAACTTATAAGAGCTACATATACTTACGTTTAAAAAATCTCGGAATATGGTTCAGTAAAGACTAGCACAGCACTGAAGTAGAACATCTACATACACTGAGCTCCAAACACAAACTGAATGAAGGAAGCAATGACAATCACTGAAGTAACATAGCTACGTACCGTACAGTAAGCGGTGAAAGTAGTAAACAATTCTCGGAACCGCTAATGAGTAACAGGCTGGGAGAGTCACGTAGGCCCTAGCACGCGCTTCGACACATGACATGCTCATACATAGCACTCCAGTCAGGAGGAGGCCTCATGCGACGCACTTGCCGGAACCTTCTAGAACGGAGGGGTCCTGAAGGCCGCTAATGAGTAAACAGGCTGGGACAGTCACGTAGGCCCTAGCTCGCGCCTCGACACGTGACATCGCGGAGCCGCTTGCAGGTTGGTTTAGTCAAGCCGGCATACAACGTGTAACGAAGTCACATCAAATTCGGTCGGCAAGCAGATGAGATCCCATAAGGAAAACACGTTTGAAAATTAATAGCGGGCCCGTTTAACAGTGGATTTTCAATATTCTTTAAGCGATGGTTTACTTAAGCCGCTGCCCAACATGTGGTGAAGTTTCATCAAAATCGGTCGGTAAACAGCCGAGATCCTATAAGGAAAACACATTTAAAAATTAATAGCGGGCCCGTTTAACAGTGGATTTTCAATTTTCTTTAAGCGATGGTTTTCTTAGGTCATGGCCTGACATGTGGTGAGGTTTCGTCAAAATCAGTCGGTAAACAGTTGAGATCCCATAAGGAAAACGCGGTTATAAATTAATAGCGGCCTTGTTTAATGGTGGATCTATGGGGTTCTTACGTCATTCGCTTCCCTGGGGATAGGCCTACACTCTGGAAAAAGTCCCGTGGGAATCGGTGGATAAATAGGCTAATTATTAATTTTCGAAAGTTTTTTCCTCATGTTCAAGGTCATCACGAAAAGTGCTGCTGGCGGCCGGGGGGGGGGTCGGGGGGGGGGTCGGGGGGGGGGTCGGGGGGGGGGGTCCGGGGGGGGGCTGACGTCACGGGGGGGGGGGGCTGACGTCACGGGGGGGGGCCTTGCATCCTCGCATCCTCACCGCGCCTTTGCTGGTTTTGAACACTCTAATGCCCCCTACTCACACACACCCACCCACACACACACACACACACACATATATATACACAGTAATATGTATACAGTTTTGAACGAATGGTGTTTTTGGAATCTGGGAACCTCAAAACGAAAAGTTATCATAGTCCCAGGCCTAGGACTTACCATGCTTCTACGGTAATAGCTTCTTCCCTATAGGGGAAATTCGCTAAAATAGTTATTTTAAACACATGAATTGCTAAAATTGTTCTATTTACTCATTGGTTGGAAAGCATTGTTTTGACGATATTTTTCGTACTCAGAAAAAACCTCATTTGATGACAATTTTGGTCATGGTCATCAGCTGTTAAATATAAATTGTACGAATTATTTAACCTGTAAACAATTGAAACTTGTGTAACAGCTGTTTGTTTAGGTTAACAAGATCAAGATGGAAGCAAACATTGAAGGTAACAAATAAACCAAATTTTGGATTTCAACGATTTTTCCCTTAATATTGTTTGCAGTATGGTGAAAATACAGTTCATCCCTAGAACCAAAAGTGTTTTTTTGGATCCTCGCTCATTTCCAAGTTTTGTTAAATTGAGCTCGTATCGAAAAGCTTCACTTTTGATCCCAGAGATGAAATATACTATTTTGTCAGGTTGGATTTTAGTAATAATCGTTGATACTGCTTTTACCATGAATAAACATACTTCGTCTTTTAACTAACACAGCTTAGCAAACATTGTTATGATGACTAACTGAGTTGTTAATGAGCTCATCATGCAAACTTAATAGCAATGGCTGTTAGATTAATGTATAGTTGTACAGTTCCATTGCGCTTAGTTAGTTCTTAAATTTATCATCTCGTTTGTTCGATATTTATGCATAATGATCACAATAGCCTATCTAACCACGTTAGGTCTTTGGTATCATAAGTTAAAGTAAATATTCTTGACTAATCACCAGTGTGTATTTATTTTAACTGTTAATTATCCAGTGTATTTTTCTAAATTTGCATTGACGTTCACAAATTCGAAGTAAAAAACAAAAATAAAAATAAACAATCACCTGGGTTAAAAATTTAACATTTAACTTTCTAAACTCTAGGATTTTACAATATTTCATTTTACGAAACATATAAAATTAACTAATACGTCAGCAGAAAATACTGGAGACTAACGCTTTTTAACAAATTAAACTTGAAATATTTAATATAAATTCATTTCTTGAAGGCACTCTTCTTACCAATATATAAATGTTATTTAAAATTAAAGACATTAGATCAGTAATTCAGTTTGTATTTGGGTACAATGCGTTTCATTTACATATTATACAATATATACCGTTTTGAACGAATGGTGTTTTTTGGACTTGGAGACCTAAAAACAAAAAGTTATCATGGTCCCTGGCCTAGGTCTTACCATGTTGACAACGGTAATAGCACAGAGAAACGAATCTATAGCTTCTTCCCTATAGTGGAAATTCGCTAAAACTTGACGAAATCCACATATATAAGTTAAACAAAGTACAACTGTTTATAGCTTTAATGAGCAGCACAATTAAATTAAAACAACCGATCATAGTTACACGTCCTAGAAAGTACGGTGAAAGTTAATAATTATATTAGTTACTCTTAAACAGAATGCATATTTTACAAGACAGAACTAGTTGGGATAGGGTCGACCTCATTATCTCTGGCGTACTGTTAGCCAGATCGATCGTGAGCAAAATCTGAATTTTTCTGAAAGTCAAATACTGGATCCAGCTGTCGTTCATTATAGGGATATTAATTTATGTTTCACTCCTAAAAAAAGGTTAACCTTAGATAACAACGAGGCAAGGCTTTCGATTGTCCCTTTTAAAACGTTAAACAAATGCCATCGGGTTGAATTCCGGAAAAAGCAATAACAAATATCAGGAAAGTTATTTAATGGACAATATAATGAAAAATGTAAACGTTAGTATTGTAAAATACCCCCATCGCAGCAAACCTGCGTACTCAGCAGCGAATTTCCAATGCATATATATGTGTCTTAATACAACATAAAGTCAAATACTAAGTTTCATCAATATGCATTCATAAATAAGTGATTTATACAATTTTACTTATACTCCATACGAATACCATGGGGGCTGCGTACGCAGGTTTGCTGCAACGGGAACTATCGGCAAAATCAATGGTTTTTGGAAAATGCCAATTGACCTTACTGCGATGAAGCAATATACCAAGTTTTGACACGATACGTTAATAAATAAGCGAGACATACAATTTGTCTTTTTCTCCATAAGAAAATCATTGGACAACGTACTGTGTTTAGCAATTGATTTACTAAAAAACTATACATGAAAACCACATAAAAAAACCCTTAAAATATCCATTCGAATGGAGCGATCCGGCTGATTTTCGAGCTTAAAGACAAATGTTTCTTTACATACTTGTACCAAATTTCAAAATCGGACCATTTTTACGAGAGTTATTGCACCCACGGACACACACACATATATATATATATATACACACATATACAGTTTTGAACGAATGGCGTTTTTGGCATCTGGGGTCCTCAAAACTAAAAGTTATCATGATCCCGGTTTTAGTTCTTACCATGCCGACTGCGATAATATTTTCTTCCCTATAGGGGAAATTCGCTGAAAGTGGAGACACAAACATGAAGCTTTGCTGAGCACATCAAATGCATGGAGCTTCCCATGGGTACGTTGTCAATGTTATTTCACTCAAACTGCTATGTAAAACAAACAAATAACCAGAAAGGATTATCCTCCGTTTTGTTTTTACGTACTGTTTAAAGTAGGTTTTTTACCAATAATTAAACACAATTTTTTGTAAACCTAATTCCTGGAATTCGTGGCTCATTAAATATTTCGTAACAAACTTATTCATCCAATTGTTCTAATAACATTTTACCAAGAAAGGGCTAAACTATCGCAGTCACGTGCTGCTCTCTAATTGTGGGATAAAAAATAAAATTTTAAAATAGGTTTAGATAAACAAAAAACAATTTAAACCTAAAAAATTTAGGAAATCCTTCATCATAATCATCATGAAATGATTTGTTTCGTTTAAATTTTTCTTACTTGAGCTAACCTTGAACCATATCAGACGTTGGAAAATGTCTAATGGATGAAATGTTTGTAGAAAAATAAAACCTGCTAGCTGTTATCATATTGTTTGTACGGGTAAACAAAGATACTATGAAACGTCGTAGCAACACTAAAACTTATTAACAACGCATCTCTAAAAATTCTCTTAATGCACCTAATGAATACGTGAATATAATATGCAATTAATTTCAAATACATTTATAAAAGTAACGACTAAAATTGTTTTCACTAGTAGTATTACCCGGCCAAAGATGTGATTGGATGTAAAAACTGAAAGGTTGGCATTTTAAAAATGGCATATCATTTTTAGGTTGTCACTGGCCTCATTATTTCCAGCTCATTAGTTGTAATGATGCTCGGCGGCCCGAGTGCACCTCTGATTGGAGGGTTGGTGGTTGTTTTGTGAACAGTAAACACTATTGTACCTCCCTCCAGATATGGTTAATGAGGCGCCGCGCTAGCTACAAGGATCTCTTTAATAGACATCCTGCAAGGTGTTTATTTTTAACATCATCTATTTACATCAAGCTGAAATTGTTCCTATGTATGGAAAATTATAGAATACCGGGTTGGTGAAAAGTAACTAGGAATTAAAAAATAGTTATTAATTCTATAATATTATTGATTTAATGTTGACAATAGTGAAAAGTACTGAGTACTTGAATGCACCAAGGAGGAGATACAAGCCAAAACTTCGAGCAGTGGAGGGATTGTAAATCAGAGCTCAAGAGGTTAGCACCAATAGGCCTACCGATACCTCAGTTTACTTCCTTCAGAGAAGTGTAAATTGTATACCTATCCGTTTGAGGAAGGTGGTTGACAACGCCGGTAACTATGTTGAGATTTAACTGATTAATATGTTTTCTTATGTAACGAAGCACTTGTACGTCGTTTTATAATAAATAACGATCATTATTACATTTCCAGCAGGTGTTTAATACCTTGTTACTTTTCACCCGCCCTGTACATTTTACATTTTATTTTACATAATTGACGAATGCCACATACGCCAAGTCATCAATACATCTATCCTATCCATACAAGGCAGATAGTAAGTGTCTGGCATCATGTTGGTTCTGTTTCAATGCAAACCCCTTTGAAACTATATAGCAGAAGTTGTTCAGGAATGTTGTTTATATGACTGCGTTTCGTATAGTCCTCTTCAGGTTTCAATACTCCCTAAGGGCTCAGTCCCACGGGTCTTTATATTTTTAATGTTACTTTTATGAATTTTATTTTATTTGATCAGATGATTAATCAAACTAATGTTTAATATTGTTTGAAAGGTCATCCATAGAATACACAGAGCTCAGGTGTGTTGTGTTCAAGAGAAGCTGGGCACTGAAGCTAGTTATTCATATGTGTATAGGTATAACAACAATGCAATTTGCTTTACAGAATACAAAGTTCACCTTATACAACAGTACAAATGTGTTACATCAAAAGGCTGTAAAATTTAACTAACGGTGACAGTTAATTATAAACGAAGAAGATCGTAATTCAACGAGATCAAGAAGAAGAACGGAAACAATCAGCTTTTAATTTCCTGTTCCGGCACAGTGCACCGTCACGTAACCTGTTTAACGACATTTACAGGAACAAACTCAATAATCTTCAGGTCGAAAAGGGATAAAGGGATTATTTATTAAAATTAGAAATATTACACCTCATATTATTTTTTTTACCCATCTTGTTAATATTTAAGCCAATAAAAATGACAGTTGCCAATAATCATTGCTTTTTAGGTCTATATAGTTGCCAGACGATTTTAAATCCAATGACTGAATTAAAGGACTTACAAATATTTATAAACTGACACAGTATTCAAAGTATTACCTTTTGATTACTCTGTCTTTTATAAACAACTGGTGAATTAACTATAGTATATCATATAATTTCCAAGCCTAATCCTTCCATAATCTTAACAATTTTTGGTGGTGTAAGTCATTTGGAAGTATTTGTTTTTGGGACCTCTTGCACCAAAACCCAAATCTAAATAAATATAAGAAGTAGAGAATATAGAAAAATACATTTGCATGCATAAGTTACATTTAAAAAGCAAAATAACAATAATAAACATGTTATATTGGTTTTATTCCAGCTGCATTAGTTTAGATCGTGATTCAGATACACAAGCAGTACCTCTTCCCCATTACCCAGTTTAAATTGCTCCGTCTGTCCAATCTGAGTCGTGATTGGTTGAGACGTGGCTGCTTTGATTTCCTCAGTCCCATTAAAATACCATCAATAAAGAATTACGTGACACCTGAAACCCTAAAAATAAGAAATGTTTCCCATTTGATAGATATTGTATCCACGTTAAGTTTATTTTTGCAATACATCAGGGAAGAAACGTTATTAAATATATTTTTTGTTTTACAAAATTCGTTACACTTACCTACAGTGACTGGCTTTGGAGACTACAACATCTGTTAATGGTTGAGAGATAATGAGATGATGGTAAACATATGAAAGTGATTATAATACAAGGTAATAGTTAGAGAAGGTGTCATGTAATTGAGATATTTAGTGTGATACTTTTGTATTAGTAAAAGAAGTAGCTTTTATTTTAGTTGTAGCATAGGTAGCAATTCTATTTGATTACGTAATCTAGGTAAATAATGTCATAGCATTCAATTTGTATTTATTTTAGTGCATTTGTTCACCTTGATTATAGTTAACAAGTTTTGTTTCGTTGTTATGTTAATAGTATAACTTATTGTTATATTATTGTTTTGTTGTAAAAATACACTAGCATAATCATAGCATTTCATCATATTTTTGTTAATAAATTCCAATTAAACAATCAGTATATCTAGGTAATGTTAAATTAATGAACCTAGGTGAATTATTATAGTTCACTGCATGTAGTTCAACTTATATATCCAACTTGATATATATGAACCATAAATGTTGTATTTCTACAATTTGGAATTGGGCTTTAATGAATAAATATATTAGTATTTTCTAATAAGTTAACAGCTTGTAAGGTAAGTGGCAGGGAGAGGGCATAATATATTTAATTGTTGTACAAATAAATAAAATACCTTTTCTATAACATATTCAAAGAGTCATTGTACTGTGCAATAGTTAAATGGCAATTGGTTTAAAAAAGAAAACAGTGGGAACGAGGTAGGATCTGGTGGTTATTCTTTATAATCTAGTTTAACGGAATATTTGAAATGTTATGGCGATTCTTATAGGGTCATCCACGGCCTTTGATCCGTGTTATACCTTTTCATTTCACACGTTTCTTTAATGCATATAAACCAGAGGCCGTAGATATATGGTGTGACGCATTGCCAGCGTTACAATACAAATTCACGTTTGTATATTAACATAGTAATAGTTTTTAAATTAAATTAGATCGATTATTATTGATATATAAACAAAAAATATTCCATAAGAATATAACGGGCTTTTCTTAAATGTTATGTTGTTTACTAACAACAATTAAGAGTATGAAAACGTTAAGTGATAAAGGACAAAAGTAATTTTATATAGAGATGGAAAACTGTTAAAAATCTCATTTATGTACTCACGTTTTCCTGAAGGAACTTAGATAAAAACAGCTGACTTTTAAGGGTTTCTTATATGTTTCTCCTATATTTATTTAATATATGAATTCTTACAAACGTCAATAGTAAAACAGGAAAACATATTTGTTAAAGGAAATTTAAGTAGAAATTGTAGCATTGTATTAGCAAGTTACGCCACGAAATTATAGATCTTGGTTAACCCAAGTTTCTACCGAGTTAACAACGCTAAGAAGGACGTGATTCTGATCTTAAACTATCTTTCGAGCAGCAACATAATCATCCGTCGTAGAACTTTGTATTTATAGCACAGTAATTTGTTAGTAATAAACTTAATGGCTAGAACAAGATTGAAGACATAAATGTTCTGTACAGTGAAACTCATTCTGCATAAGCAAAGGTGTATAGTGTGCATAAAGCTATAAAATTTAACCTTATGTGTATGGCTGGAATGACTCCAGACATATATGACAGAATATATGAGGCAGTTGGCAGAAGAAGACGATGATGCCTATAAAAAACAATTTTGGTCTTTAGTCTTGGTGGGTTTCAAAAACGGAAATGTAGGCTAACCTTAAAAAGTATATATTGAGTTAATTGGACACTTGGACAGTCTCTTTAACAGAAACACAGTGACGCCATAGAATTATTCCATGGTAAAGCCATAAGCATGACTGAAAGTCATTTGAGTTTTAGGTTCATTCAGGGCTAGGTTTTTCTTGAAAGCATGGGAAATTTTTATTGAGCAGCTTGGGAAATCGAAGCAGCATTAGCTGCCTGCTTGACTTCTTTAATATCTAAACTTATCCATGCTAGTCTTCTCCATGCTCGTAGATACGGTAAAAGCACAGGTCTGTTGGCTGACGGTTAATACAATAAAACAATATTATACTATAAACAAGCTAACTCAGCAGTGTAACAAATCTCAGGGATGTTCATACCCATGCCAAATGGAAAATTCCAAATTTTCAATCCCAAGAAATAGGCTAGACAACAAACTAAAGTATACCACGTTCCAGGTATTATAATGATTAATTACTTGCCAAAGAAAGTTAAATGCCTGCATAGTAGTCAGATAATGCAGTATTTTATTTGTAAAGGTATCGTATTTATCATCAAAAACTTTTGAATTTATTTTTGTTTCCAGCAGGTTTAGTTTAATTCGTCATTGAAAAGAACTTCAGTTTTAACTCAGTGTCAATCATCGTATATTTAATTGGTATAACTATCGATTGAGGCAAAAAGTCCCTATTTTAATCAATCTTTTAGTTTATGATTAGCACCGACCAAATATAAAGACTGATAAATAATCATAATTCTATTGTCTTTAACATTACTACTATAGGTTATTATTTATTGACGCCATTAATGTACTTGATGTTCATGTATATAAAGAGATTTTTATTTGATTTGATACTTGAAAATAATATATTCAATATTTTTAGCATAGTTCAGCATAGTTAAATTATATTTGTATATTGCGAGAAGTGCTATAGTAACATGTACAACAAATAATGTACTACTAAATATTTAAGACCTAAAATCAAGAAATAAAAAAGGTTAAACAAATTATTATACTAAATTTTTATAAACAAATTTTCCTTTCATTTATATAATGTCTATTACTTTATACAAAATATATAAAATTCTGTAATATCATGTTACAAATTCATTGTGAGAATCCAGTCAATTGTAAATTATAATAACATAAAATAAATTCTAGAAAGAATGTGCATTGTATAAAAACATACAATTTCAAATATTAAATCATTTATAAGGCTGCATGAGACGTTTTAGATATGAAAGTGAGCAAAAATAACATTAAATGTCAGTTTATTACAAAATCCATAATATTTTTTTAACAACAAATAATACAAACTGAGATATATTTTTCAAAATATCTTACTTCTTTTAAGATATTTATGAAAACTTATTAGTGTAAATATAAAAAAAACAGTATATAAGGAAGGTTTCAAAATATGTAACCATACTGTTACACACATTGTATTTTCTTCCTGTCAGGGCTTACCATTCAAAGCAGGTAGTTACGCATGACATATTTACTGAAACCGGAAGTTCATGTGTAATTCTCCCGTCAGAGATCACAAATAAAAACTCTCAAATGTAACGGTATTATAATGTTTTATTTAATTTATTCACCATACTACTACTGTGAGCCAATTTCTGTGGGAAGCAGTGGTAATTAGAGATTGAGTAACTTGGTTTACACCCTTTGTTAGTTAGTTTATATTTTGTTTATTTAATCTTGCTGATTTGATTAACTCGGGTGTGGTAATTTAGGAGGTTATTAGTGGTAACCTTAGAAAAAATCTGTAAATCGTTAGTCTTTTGGATAGAGCCTTCAATATAAACTTGAAAACTTAAAAAGTGAGTTAACCACATGTATAAACCTTACAAAAATGTTTACCTGAGCAAAAGGATATTTTACTGTAATATAAAGTTTTTCATAAAGTTATATAGATCGTAAAAATAACAATCATATATAGTCAATTATTTCTTATATACATGTTCTTTGCAAAATGAATTTTATCTTAAATTTATTTATTATTATTTTACAAACATTTGCCCAGACAAATAAACTTTATCATTGAAGCAATAGTGAAGACTATACAACCTACTACAATATACAACACAAGTTATTAACAAAGGTTTTACCAGTAAAAGGGCAAGCAGTATGTACTATTTAAAGATACAGCAACAATATAGAATCTTGCAACAAAATTTAAGCAAATAAATAATAAAAATACTTGAATAACAAATTTATGTGTCACAAACGTTAAAAGTATGTAAAGTGACAAACAGATTTTATGTTAAATTAAATTTTATAATAAATAAATTACCAGTTAACAATTTCTATCAAAAACAACAATGTTCAATTTATGGACGATATGACCGTGATTCATTTATGGACATTGAAAAACCGATATATTATATTGTTTTTGTATTTATACTGCACGACGTAAATCATTAAGAGAACTTTTTTAGAACAATTTCACATAAATTTTAAAATAATAAAATTAAACAAAGATTGTATTTTTTCAAGATAAATAACACTTCCACTGGGATAGGTATAAATAATTCAGGCTACTACGGGATTCAAGGAAGGTATCAAAGATTGTGAGGATCAAAGGAGAGACGGTAGATCAACAAACCACTGATAGTATACTGTGGGGTGCCTTGATAGTAATTTGAACCTTCTAGTCTATGAGTGAGAAATGGTGGACTAAAGGGTTATAAAGTAAACAATATACTACAATGTACTCTTGTATATCTATGTTGTTGTTGAAGACATTATATTTCCTATACAACATTAATCTCCTCATGATTGGGTATCCCGTTGATATATATATATCTATATATCTCTATATCTATATATATATATATATATATATATATATATATATATATATATATATATAGAGAGAGAGAGAGAGAGAGAGAGAGAGAGAGAGAGACACAGCATAAGGTAGCATAAGGTTGCACTTCATTGACTGGCACTGCGGTAAATTATTTTTAGTTGTCGTAATATTAATGCAAATTAACAATACGTCACAAATAATTAGTTTTTGGTAGACATATAAAAATCTTGTTGATCATTAAAATAACAACTACCATTTATTTATGGCACTAATAAGACAAGTCCAAAATAATCATTGCTTTACAATTCAACTTGAGATAGTTGTAGCATATTTAAATATATTTTTTAATTTTTCTAAAGTAAATATATAAATTAAAGTAGTAATTTTGTTGAATAATTAAATTATTAGAAACTCTGCTCAGTAATAATATTTTAATATAACTAGACAGCCTGCCAAATCTTGCTGAATTTCCTGATTCCTAGAGAATGCTCCAGATGTTTTATAATCAGCCTAAAACACGAATTGTGAGGGAAGGTAAGACTGTGATTGGTGGACGTCGCTTGCTGCATTGGGGAAACGCAGTTTTGTAAGCTAATCGGAACGCGAGTCTACCTGGTATAAATACTTAATTTCGTAGATTTGAGGTCTTTTCAGTTGTGACTTTGTGCAAAGTAGTTTGTCATATTATTTGAGATTCAGTTACCCCAGAAATTGCGTGAGTTTTAATGTGTAATTAAATTAGTTGGTTTTAATTTGCAAAGTTTAAATGTAATGTATAAACAAGTCTTACCTATTCCATTTTATAGGTTTCCTTATTATTTTATTCAAGCGTATTAAATGTAGATTTATTTTTAGGGCTCATGATTGCAGTAAATAATTGCCAAACAAGATTAAACAAATTGAGCAGAGCTTTAAATAAATAAGTAGTCAAGAGGATATTTTATTGCTTATAATTTTAATTTTTGAATGCATGAAGAAAGGACATTATATTTTACTTGGTAATTTAAATGGCTGTTTCATATCTAACTTCATATTCACTAGTCAGCTGAGGTAGTTTACAACTTTTAAAATTAAATGTATTTCTACTGTTGTCAAACAAGAAAGTATAGAATGCTACGTAGTGATTGGTATGTGGGGACAATATTCCCTTGTACGTTAATTAACGAATCCAAATTTTTTTGAATTCCCTGAGACTCAATTTCTTTTATCTTTCCAATAATACCTTAGTTACATAATCCTTCAAATATTCAATCCATAAAGAGTATAAACTCAAAGTTACGTACACTATACACCGTATTCTATCAACTACGTTGTATTACTCGTTACTTGTCGGTGCTTTAAACATGTCTTACAATTTGTATGACATTGTTATAGATTATCCTAATGGAGTATATTAACATGTTACAGCCGTTTCCCATTGAAATATAGATGATTTTTCTAAAGGTAATGTTCACAATGAATTTGTCTCGGGTCAGTTCAATACCATATTCCCAGGGGCAGGAACGTCCCGGTTTCCATGCCAACCATGCCACCTGTCGCCGCTCCTTCCGTCAGTCGTAAAAGTCGTAAAAATCATAAACGACTGATATATCAAAACCAAGTATGTCATATTGATGAGTAATAATTTCTTTGTATGACGACATAGTTAACAATTTCACTCAGGTAAGTATGTAGCTAACTCCTTCATATTGTGACTATCAAATGAATATTAGGGCTTGGAGGAACTCATAAATGTTTATGGGAAGGATTGTCATCTTTAGAAAGCGTGTTAGGAAGGGGTTTAGGTAACCCTCCGAAATCCCCTAAATAATTAAATAATCAAAATATGCTTTGAAACTTTTAGTTCTTAAAATTAGAGATTGATAGAATGATAAAATATGTGTTCAAAACGTAATACGTGTACCAAATGTTATTTTACAGGGCAACAATTTTAAAATAAACTTAAGAAAGTACTTTAATAATATAGATTGATAAATAAATCAAAGTAAAAGTGCTAGATTATTGAAGGAAACCATGACCTCGTTTAATAACTTGCTGTAACATTCCATTTCCTCTCGCAGCCAGTATCTAATAATAGTAATCAAAATAAATTGCATTTCATAACTAGTTTATCTGAATGAAATGTTTTTCAAACCTATTAAGCAATATTTCACACCGCATCATAGTGTATTTAATTAAAGTTGATTAAAAATTGGAATCAAATACAAATATAAATAGGATTCTGAGTATTAACTTAAAAAAAACATGTACACGATATTTCCCGAGTTTTCGAATTTAAAGTAGTTGTTAAGTAGCTAGGAAATGGGTGAAACTAATTAAAATTAATTAAATCCGACTTAGATACCACAATACTTATAAAGACAGTAGAGTGCCCCATTGTTTCCGTACACTGTTTCTAACTTATGTATGAAACTAATATAAACAAACGGTATCAGGAAACTGACACATACTTTCTCCCTTTTAGCCAAACTTTATTGAATAAATTACTTTTTATTTACTAAATATAGAATACAAAGCACGGTCGAATGTACAAAAAATCTTGTAAACAAGTTGTTTTAAAAAACATCCACCCAAATTCCTGCTTTGGATGCTCTACAGGATCCATTGCTGCACTCGTGGTTTTAAGAGGGGAAATGCCCCCTATTCCCCTAGGGATATTAAGGGGCAACATATTTCGAATTAACTCTGTTGGTCAATGCTAAATTGACAAGCATATCAAGTTTGAATGAAATTGATCAGTAAACAAGAGAGAAATAGTTATTTTTGTATTCCCTATAAGAATAACATTGGACAACGTACTACGTTTACCGCTAAATGAAAATTTCAATTTTCTCCGAAACCAGCAATCGTAGAATAGTAATTCAAGATACTAAATTATTTAGTTTTTTGAGCTCTTTTTAGTGGTGAATAGTAATATTTTTTTATATTTCTGTATTTTATGAAAAATCAAAAAAAACTTAATTTTGGATGTTTTAAGTCTTATAATTTCTGAACCCGAATTTTTACAGGTATGCGGGTGTTGCAAAACTAAAGTTCAACAAACGACTAAAGTTTAATCAAAATCGTTAGAGCCGTTTTTGAGAAATTTTGATTTTTCATATTTTTTTGCTGTTTTTGGGGGATAATTACCCTTAAAAATCAAAAATTAAAAAAATGAAAAAAAACGCCTGGATATATCGTGGATTAGTACCTACATACCAAATTTCATCAAAATCGGCCCATTGGTTAGGGCTCTAGCTCTGTACACATCCACACAGACACACACACACACACACACACACACACACACACACACACACACACACACACACACACACACACACGGACACACACACACACACACACATAGACAGACATCACGTAAAAACCACTTTTTTGGGTTCAGGGAGCACCAAAACGAATATTTCCACTAACAACTCAAATTCGAAAATGTTGACGAAAACAATACTTTCTCCATATACTATGTATAGAGGGAGAAAGTAAAAATGCTCTTCAGGAACAAATCTAAATTATGAAACTAATTCTCAATTTTGTTAGACATTGAATAATGTTTTCAAATAAATATCTGTTTATTCAGATCTACTTTATTATGGATTACGTCACGATGTTAATAAATAATCCGAAAAGCTACGTTACTCTTTTATCAATTAATTAAAATTATAAACTATCTTTTCCGCTTTTGTAAGTACATATGTTGTATTTCAAATTTATATGTACAACAACTTTTACTTATAGTTATACATACAACCATACAAACAGTCTGTTCCATTATATGTTCCTTTAGTCATTTATTGTAAGATTTAATAGAAGTCTTCAAGGTGAGCATTTATTAACGTCACAACGAAATCGATAAACATAGGTGAACAAAATTCTACTCCACAGGTTTCGAGGAAATATTTTTCAATTACTACTTGTCCTTTCTTTCCCATTACTGGGTGTCAAGCCGGATGACGAATCACTTGTTTCTTTGCACTTCTGATACATCTTCTTCGCTGTTATAAAAAAACATAAAAATATATACATTTATAACGTTAACTTACAAGTTATCAAATCAAACATCCGCCGTATTGCACTTTAAGTAGTGACAAAAATATTAAAATGTTTGTCAACGTTCTTACATATGTCACAGTTAAACTATGGTCAAAATTCCCTCAGGGCTTCGCCCTATTGGCTTTAAAGATTTAAGTTGTTATCTATGGCAGACGATAGTTTTATTTAATCAGTTGATTATACAAACATGTGTATGTTAGCCGTAAGCGACTCAGATTCTCCACAGCATGGATCATAAATTTGGTCCCCATGAATCTTCCCAATGTAAAGGGGATCAACAGGCACAGCTAGATAAATACAGCTAATTACATTATACTGTGTATGACCAGTGTGAAATTGATTTTACATATATAACTGACTAGCAGATCCGTTGCGACTTAGCCCACGTGAACTATAACAGTTGTGTGTACTCCATTTAGTAGTTAGTCCGTGGAACTAATAAAAATTAAGATCAGCTCAAACCAAAGTGAATGTTCATGACGAATACATGCGGTGACTTTGAAGCCCCGTGGGGCAGAGCTCTATAGATAAATCGGTATGAAAACACTTTAAATTTCCGATTTTAGACCTAAATAATCAATGTAGAAGATTTCATGCAGGGAAGATCCTCAATAAAACTTAGCTTTTTGAGGTGATATTATGTTCCGGCAATTCTTTAAATACTGCCTGACTACTGAATATATTTCAAAATTTAATCAAATTCAACATTTTATAATGTATAAAAGTGGTACCAAAATCCTAAATTTTATCCCATTCTAAATCCGTACATTTTAGTTCCCTGCAATATAGCCATGGGTTTGTTCCTTTCTATTTAAAAAAAGTAAATTGTGCTTCGGTCATTCATTGTCTTCCTTGCTATTGGAAAAATATCACCTTCAACTCATCACTAAAATCCAGTCAGTGTTTAATAAGTAATATTGGCTATAATTACAATGTTTTTTTCTGTGGAGAGTTACCTTCCCCACCCACCATTCCATTACTGTTATCTGCAAACACATTGTACATATATGTTTGTTCGATCAGTGATAGCTAAGTTTATTAAGTTTGTCAAAAACAGTTATTAAATATGAGGAAAATTATAATTTGTGAAATTCTCAAAAAAAGTCAATGAAAACTCCACAGTTGCGACTAATTGAGTATTAACATTTTATATGCAGAAAATATTTCAATTTTAAAGAGGAAGTAGTTTTTATTTTTAAATAAAACAAAATTATTGAAAACTTTTAGGCTTTATAACTGCTGACCCAAAATTGGCCTAGGCATTTGCGCTGCACCAATATTTAAGGAAGCGGATGCAAAAAATTATAATTTAAATTGTAAAATTGTAATTAAAATTGTTAAGAGCCAATTAGCATTTTATGTTTTTAAAGGCTTTTAGCATGTTGGAACCCTTTAATAGCATGTTGGAAATATAATCAACCCCTTAAAAACGACAATAATAAATAAATGTAAAAATAACTAAGCAATCGCAAAAACATACTAAGTTTTTTCAAAATAATTTATGGGGTATGGGTTTTATATCTGTCTACATGCAGATAGGCTCATAGAAAAAGGTAAAAAAAACACTTGCTTGCGGGTTCAGAGAGCATAAAAAACCGAGTCTTTAAGTCGGATCTCCTAACCATCCATTTCTAAAAAAAAACCTTAACTTGTTTTCAAAATGAAGATCAAAGAATTAAGTTGGGTGTATTCTATCTTTGAAAATTTAATTGGATTTTGAAATTGCAATAACAAAAATTGGCCAAGTAACATAATGTACAAAGCCAATATCCTTAAAATACGGTTGTTTTTTAATTGCATGGTTATTGTTAATCTATTATAGATATGATCTAAAAATTTATTGTTAAATAAGATGCTATTTGGTTATATACATATATAAGGTTTTAAACGTCGAGCTGCATGCCCCATTTATCATTGCAACACCTCCGGTGACGTCATAAGCATGTAATGTGCTCCACAAAGCGTCATGTTTGTCTCTGTCTCTTCAACAATACAGACTGATGTACATCCAGCTTTGTGTTAGTGTAACGTTGATATTTTAATTTATCTGGCATTAGTGTACGATAGTCGGAACGAAAAATTAAAACATATTCATGAATCAATGGTATTTACAGCTATACTTAAACAAATTATAATAACAAATGATACCAACCTTACAGTATTTAATGAAATGCTGTTTAAAAATATAGTTTTTCAGAAAAACAAATTACCATTAAAGTCAATCTAATCTGGGGCAACTTAAACAGTAGATTCAGTTCGAAACTAACTTTAATATTGGATTTTGCAAAAGTTGGTTATTTACCGTTACTTCTTGTAAGTTGGATGGGTTACGTGTTTCTTTGCAAAGTAGTTTAAATATCCAAGTACTTAATACAACTCATAACGGCTCAGTAAACAAGCTGAATTAAAATGTTTCCATCAGGTGGTCATGTCGCTAGAATATTACTTTGTAATACGTTATATCTTTTAGAAAGAACACAACTAAGAGTCATTAGTGTACATAGTCCATAGAATAAATAAATTTAACGACACAGAATTGATCGCTTCTGGGAAAACAAGTGAAAATAATCCTATTCCTTCTTAATACTGCACTCATAATCCCCTATTTAATCATTTGATAACTTAGGAAGCTTACCAAACTTATGTTAAATTAATAAAACAAATTGTTGTAAAAATATCTTTGATACATAAAAAAAACGTAGATAGAGAAAAAGGAATAACATTTGGTAGCGGGTTACCCATCTACAAGCAATATCGTCTTTGATATTCTTATTTTGAGGTTTTTTTTCCAAATACACGTAACAAATTGTTAAAAATACATCAATGTGAATGTCTCGATGAGTTTATACAAATTATTTTTGCAAATTGATAGGTACTTAACCAAGACTAGCGTACACTTAGGTTGATTATCATTACTCACAGCCGTTTTCCTTAAAGTAGGAGATAAAACTATTATTTTTTGGTGGTCTACAAAAAGAGGTCCATTAAGACAACCATTATGTATAATTTTAACGAACCAGGTATTACAACAGGAGCCACTTTGTTTATTTGGACATTTAATTTAAGAAATTAAAATCGACAAACCTTATGAATACAATTAAAGTATAACTATAACGATATGATATTTAACCGGTTATAATATGACATACTTTTATTTACGACTACCTGGTGTTTGGCTCTTCTTCATGTGAGTACGAGGTGAAAACTAATAATCTGACTAAATACGATGTAAAAATAATACCCACGTTGAAGCAAACCTGCGCACTCAGCGAATTTCCAATGCACATATGTGTCTTAATACCACATAAAGCTACTTACCAAGTTTAATTTATATACATTCATAAATAAGCAAAAAATAACAATTTAATTATTATCCATAAGAATAACATGCGGGCTAAGTACGGAACTCAATATATTGGTTTTTATGTAAATATAAATATGACTCAACTAGATGAAGCCACATACAAGACACAATATATACATATACATCACATTTCATCAATATACATTCATAAATAAGCTATATATGCTATTTTATTTATTTTCCATAAGAATAACATGGGAGCTGAGTACGCAGGTTTTCTGCGACAAGGAACACAAAAATTAAGTTTTATGCAAATATAAATAGAACTAAATTAGGTGAAGCCAGATACCAAGTTGAATTAATTTAAGTTCATAATTAAGGGAGACTAATATTTTACTTTTTACCCTAAGAATAACATGGGGACTGAGTTTGCAGGTTTTCTGCTACGAGGCCATCGTTAAAAAGAGTTTTTTTGTGCAAATAACAATAGACCACAACCAGGTGAAGCCATGTGCCAAGTTTTGCCAGTATACGTTCATAAATAAGCAAGATATAATTTTTTTATTATTCTCCTTAAGAATAACATTGGACAACGTACTATGTATAGCACTTTCAATATCTCTGGAACAAATTGACGTAGAGCAATGATCAAAATACCAAATTGTGTGTTGCTTTAACTGAATCCAATGTTGGAAACTAAAATGTGACTTTTTCAAAGATTATATGTAAAACCCTATTTTGGGGTGCAAAACCCACCAAAAGGTTATCATGGTCCCAGGCCTAGGTCTTACCATGCCGACTACGGTAATAGCTTCTTCTCTAGAGGGGAAATTTGCTAAAACATGGTTTACTGAGAGGTTTGAAATAATACCTTAATATGAACACGGTAAAGTCTGCCCACAACTCTCGACAACCGAATACCGAATATTCGGCCAATACTGAATGTTTGGCGTATTCTTGAATAGTGTAGGAGCTGCACGAACACCGAATACCGAATATTCGGCCAATACTGAATGTTTGGCGTAATCGTGAATAGTGTAGGAGCTGCACGAACACCGAATACCGAATATTTGGCCAATACTGAATGTTTGGCGTATTCGTGAATAGTGTAGGAGCTGCACGAACACCGAATACCGAATATTATTTGGTTGATAAGCTGTGAAGAATTTTCATTGAACTTTTGTGACAAACAAATATTTGGGTAATGCTCGTGAATAGTGTGACACTGGGTAAAGTAAAACTATGATACATTGTCCTAATGATGCACGATGGTTGTTGTTTCTTTTCACAGCTTGGCATAACGATGGAAGAATATTTTCTAAAATCGTCTAGATCCTAATTTACACAAAATGCGAGGCAATATTGCCCATAAGCGTTAGACTAATGTGGAATATTGATTTCAAATTCATTGATGCATTAATAAATCATGTGTTATTTTGTAAAAGTACACGACATGTATTAGTAAGATACATGTCGCTCGTGATCACAGTATAATGTTATGTTTGAGAAGTTAGTTACATTTGTCAAAGCACCTGGGGGACCGAGCTTTGCTTGAAAAGCCAGTCAGTTAGTTCAAAATGCCTAGAGTCTTTAAATTCACACCCCATCTCCATATTTGCTTTGCTTATTCGCTCGTTTCTTTTCATTTTGTACATGTCCGCATTATACCCAATGTTCAATTTTAATGATTTTTGCAATTTATACATAACATAATCATGTATATTTAAAGTTATGAATATATTGGTTATGATTACTATTATCACAAAGATAACATGATACTTTACCAAGTGTTTGTTATTTGTACAATTGAATGATTAGCTGTGAATGAAACAGCTGTTATGATTCTTTTGGTTTTATTTACAAATCTTAAACAAAACCCCAATTTTAGTTTTTTCGAATAATTTTCAATACAAAACTATTTTTCCAGGGATGAGGCCTTCTTGGTACACATTTATTAACCTATAAATTCTATAGCCTAATTCCAACATTTGGAGAGCCCTAAAGTTAATAATTTTCTGAGCAGGAGTAGGCAAAGGATATATTTACTATCCTCCTAACAAATGTATGCTCAATCGGTCCAGTTAACTAATAAAGTCAGTGATGATTAAATTAAGATTTTACATGCCGATGAAGCAGATAAGTCCCCAAGGGCATGCGGGGTGGAAAGTGTAGGCCTGTTGCTGATTATAGTGCATTGACTGCCGTCTTTCTAAAACATTTTTGTTCAATCGGTCTGGTAAGTTAACATGGAAATTTTGAAGGTCGTTAGGACCGAACCTTACTGGAACGGGAATAAGCCCATAACTGATTTTTGGGATGGACCCATCTTCTTTCAAATATCTGTTCAATAACTTCTGTGGTTTGCTGGATTCATTGATGGTCTTTAAAACACATCAAATATTCAGTATTATAATCACAATAACTACCTAGACGAAGTGAGCTTTACACACCATTCTGCAAGGGCTTATGTGTTCCGAACCCAATGTTTCATTGTCAATTATTTATCTTATACGGTTTAGTATAAATACTTTGTAGAATAGTAAAGCAGACGTGCTTCCTCCATTCTGTGATAAAAGATAATTTGCTGACTAAATGCTCATTAGAACAAATTGTACATTCTGCGTAGGTTTGGTGCATTCTGGAAGGTTGAGTAACTTGTACCCCTAAGATCTACTGTGGAGCAGTGTAGAACAGA
Source organism: Allygus modestus (assembly GCA_963675035.1). Classification (NCBI taxonomy): domain Eukaryota; kingdom Metazoa; phylum Arthropoda; class Insecta; order Hemiptera; family Cicadellidae; genus Allygus; species Allygus modestus. Next base: position 92,267,701 of record OY776116.1, read on the forward strand.
AGGGCATAACCACCAAAATGTTTCATGCTCCATACAAAATTGTGTAAACTAATTTATTTCATTCAGTACATTCTTAATTTTTTGAAACGGGGAACAAATCTGGCTCATAAACAGGCAGACGGATACACAAATTTGAACAACAATTTAAATTCTCCGCTGCATACAACATTTCACTGTTCAAAGCGAAGTAGAAAATAAACATATTTGATTTATATAGATAAATACATTCCTTACTTGTAACATCTCGTATCGCTAATAACCTGCCCATAATGTATTAACAGCTGCAATTCAAATCAAAGTATTCCCCATGTTAATCTTATGGGCAAAAGACCAACTTTGAGGGCGGCCAGTACCCTTCAGATTGAAAATATCGACAAATTAAAACCTTTGTGAACAACTACGAATCAGGAAGAATATTTTGGTACTTCAATCATTAAAATCAGTTCAGAAACAGCGGAGGAGTTCTCTTATAACAAATCGGCTTAGCGTATTAATAGATAAGATTGTATAGATACAAAATGGGGAAATCACGTTAATTACCGTCAATTATTAAGTAACGAATTCAATTTCGTAATTTAATTTATTTGTTCAAATAAAGTCAACACCCACTTGTTGCCTAAAGAGATATCATTATTTACATGAGCATAAGCAACAGGTCCCCCTCTGTGCTAATGAGGGCTACCTTTTTTGTGGGAAATTCCAATACCGGGTTATTTTAGCGTCGTTACAATTAGTTAGCCTACTAGCTTACTTAACATAAATAAATTGAATGACAACGTTATTTAGCTTTTGCTTTTATCATGGAAATTGTTTATTTAGTTACAGCTTTAACAGTAATTGTAGCAATCGAGAATTGTTAATCAATTAAATTCCTCATATTGTGTAGATAAGCAACGGTAACGGTTCTTTTTGTTAAATAAAGTTTATAAAGAGTTTTTAATAATCTTTGTAGGATAACCAAAAATATTTGTTAATGGCAGTAATCACAAAGTAATCATACACAGTAGGAGCCAACTTATACGAAGAGAGTTCGGTACAAATATTTGTTTAGTAAAAATTAAATGTGTAAAAAAATATAAAGGGAAATAACCCCCGTCATAGCAAGCTGCGTACTCAACGAATTACAAGTAAAAAAAAAATATATATATACAGTTTTAGCTAAATATATAAATAGTTCTTCTACATTTTACAATTCATCGCCGATTGAAATTAAATCACTGCCTCATAACAAATAAAAAAAAAAAGAATATACTAATTGATGAAAGTATTTATAAAGTTGATGATTTTTTTTCAATATATGTTGGAAATATTATCCCTAGCTTATTAATTTAACATAGTTGCTTGGTATGGATTTAAATTATTGTATTGTTATTTTTATTTTTATTTTTCTAGTTAATGTTATACATTTGAATTCCATTATTTATTTGTGTCGCATTTATGTTATTTTGCATTGTGATACTTTTTTAACATAAAGCTATGGCATTGTGATACTCTTTTAACATAGACTATATTTAAAATCTGTTTATAAGTGTTTTAGGCTATGTTTATATTTAGTGTACAAATCTTGACGCTTGTCCATGCTCTGTTTTTAGCGAATTTCCCCTATAGGGAAGAAACTATTACCGTAGTCGGCATGGGAAGACCTAGGCCCGGGACCATGATAACTCTTCGTTTTGAGGTCCCCAGACCCCAAAAACACCATTCGTTCAAAACTGTATATATATATATATATATATATATATATATATATATATATATGTATGTATATGTATATATATACACATATATAACAATTTGAACGAATGGTGTTTTTGGCATCTGGGGACCTCAAAATGAAAAGTTATCATGGTCTCGGGCTTAAGTCTTACCATGAGACCTACGGTAATAGCTTCTTCCCTATAGGGGAAATTCGCTAAAAGTCATAGGACCAAAGTTGTAGTTCGTCTAAAATCCGTAAATCATGGTGGTGTCAGTCTTTCAATAGGACCATCTGTTATGCCGCTAGAGCCCAAATATAAAAAAATACTATTTATGAGAAAACAAAAATTTCTGCCATTTTTATTTTTTTATGAGGAGGTTACAATTTAAAATTGTAGCTTTTAGCAATTTTTCCGGGGGTTTCAATGCAGAAGCTACATGCATGCCAAATTTCATGTCCCTAGCTCGTCTAGAAGTGGTTAAGACTTTGTATCTCTGGGTGAGTCAGTTATACATCGGGCTGTTTATATATTAAACTCGCTTTGCTCGCTGGGGGCTCCGCCCCCAAACAAAGTTGCAGATCTTGCAAAATGAGAAGGTCGTTGTGGTGTCCGTTTTTCTATAGGACAATCCGTTCGGCCGCTAGAGCTAAAAAACTGGAATGTTAAAATAAGCCTTTTTTTTGGGGGGGGGTTTTAAATATTTTTTAGGGTGGTTAAAATAAAGAAAGTGACAGTTTTGGCGATTTTCCTGGGGATTACAAGCTATAAGCTACCTGCATGCAAAATTTCAGGTTTCTAGCTTGTCTAGAAGTGGTCTAGAATTCGTATACCTCAGTAAGTGAGTGAGTTACACATGCGGCTGTATATATATTAGAGACATCTAGAAGTGGTCTCGAATTTGTACAAAACATCAGCAGAATTGGTTCAGTGATTTTGGCGTGTTGGATCAGTAGACAGGCAAACAGAAAGACGCCACATAATTTTTACAATAGTGATTATAATGAAACGGGTTTTATTCTGTAGTAAGACCTAAAATTGAAATTGTTATTCTCATGATAATAGTATATGTTTTACCAAATGGTTTAAAAATACCTGTCATTTAAGGTCTGTAGATGTTTATGCCATGCACAATATTGTAGAGCAGAAGCGCAAGTAGTGATTTTAAAATATAATGTTTGTTGGCTAAAACGAGGAAAACTACAACTTTCGGTAAGCACAAGTTTTCGGCAGGAGGATTTTACCCTACAAAATAATACTAAATTATATTACTTCCCACTAAATCAACTCCAAGAAATAACATAAAAATAGTTGCAAATACAGGGTGTTCTAAAAGCGAGGGCCACTAGTTGATATTTCGTATAGTTTTCAAATGTAAACAAATGTCATGTTTTACACCATATTAAAGCCCTAAAACAGAAACAACATTTTGCAAAATCAGTACTAACTTATCTTTTCCGTTCCATAATGGCGGCCATTTTTTAAAATAAAATACTGACATTTACGAAATACTTGTAGACACCCTGTATACAAACATATTTCCTTATATCACCATCAACCATTGTCAGCACCTCATTAAACTGGTCAAGATTTTATCTACAATAAGTGCGGAATTTTTCATCGTCAGACTCAAGATTACGCATAAAATTATGGTATTCACCCTAAGACTTACTTTTTTCTATTGATTGGACGTACCCACTTGTTTCTTGTTATCAAGCAATACAACAATACCAGCTGCAACAACATCATCACTACTGCTGCTGCTGCTGCAACATCCAGATTCACACCACGGGGCCGTCGGAGCTGACATATTTCTGAATACTGACGGTAAACGTGGACGGTATAGCATTGTAGTCGCGGCTATGTGAGTTGGCACGGTAGCGTGGCGGGCGCGGCATATATCCAGCCACACACACCACATGCAGCATGGAAAGGCCTTGGCTCAGGAAATGTAGTTTTAAATTTATCAATTTCATGTACACTAAAACCATAATACGGAGTAATGTTTGTTATTAGGAATTGGCCAAAAAAGATTTACTAAAACCACATGCTTAGGAATCACAGTATTTTAAAATTTTTTAGACAGATAAACATGTATTGTCTTAGTTAGCTTATTAAGGCAATAAAAAAGAAAATGCTGGAAAATGTATTAAGAATGTAGTTTTTATAATTTATGGAGAAAAAATTTCATATCAGTAAATAAAACCTGCCAAAATTAGGAAAATTTAAGGTTTACTTACTACAAATCGCATGTAAACTATTCTTGTAAAAGTCTCAGACGAACTGTCCAAAGAACTGTAAATACCCCATGTAAAAGGACATAAGATCATTTTAATTCTAGGTTTTAAACGATTTAATGAACAAATTAAAAACAACCTACAAATACAGGAATGTCAATCGATCTAATGGAAATTTTAGACAAATTGTCCAAACAATAAATTGTGGCATTTTATATAGAAGTAGTAAGTTACAGTTGCCTCGCATTGGGTGTAATTACCCTCACAGGTGTTAGCTAAACATATGTACAGCTGCATAAACACTGAACACACCATGAAAAAACCAGTCCTCCTGCAATCGCGCGATTACTTGTTGTTAGTTTAGCTGTTGTTAAGTGAACATTTCACCTCTAACGGTACGTCTCCGTCCCAACAGCCATGAATACCAGTGGCATTTTTTTGTATCTGATCGTTGCATTCTCATACTCAAAGCAAGTCCAGGTAAACGGTGTGAGTCGATATGAGCAGATAAACGAAGTTTTGACGAACATTCAAGATCAGGTGAAAGAACATTTCAAAGATAGACAGATTGACGTTGCGAAGATGGACTATAAAGATGTCGAGAAGAAGAAGATCATTAGGGCCCAGGGCGTCACATTGGGTGGCTTAGAGAAGTTCAGAGTCAGCCGTGAACAGAACAAAGACAAAGTGAAGGTAGAAATTACAGTCACCTACACCTTTATCAAGCCTGTTCTATATTTTGAAAAGTTAAAGGTCGCTAGCTCGCTATTGAAATGTTGCAACTACAAAGTTTACCTAAAAAAGTCCCACGAGATCTTGCCTTTACTGGTCGATCTGATTGTTACTTATACACATGACGATACGAGAGAAAACCCGGTGCAAGATTGCAATACGAAGCTAGCAGTCGGACCAGTCTCCCCAAAACAGGAAGTAAAACAACCGTCTGATTTCAGTTCATATTTCTCAGGTACGACAACGGTACGTCCGAAGGAGATATTTACAGCATTGAAGAGGCAAATTAAGAATCCGGAGGAATACCTTTCGGTTATTATATACTTAATGTTGGATGAAAAGTACCGTGAGTCCTTTCGGTACGCGGTCGTCAAGGTTCTTCGTGAAGTTTTTCAAACAGCTGTGAATAACGAGAAAACTTGCGTCTTTAACTGAGCCAATGTCGAGGTTGGACCAGCCAAGAAGAGTCCAAGAAGAGTCAACCTATACAAATAAATTCTGGTCCAAACAAAAAAACTTTGGGAAAAGGTATTAAAGACGTGTGAGATATTTTGGTTTGTTGTTTACGTAACTAAATGGTTAATAACTATTTTAAAAATACACTCAACTGACTTTTAACACGATTCAAAGTGTTTCCTTAATTTCAATATAAAGAAAACGTGTTATTATTTCACCTTAAATAGTATGTATTCACCATCTAAATAACCTTTGAAGTAATATTAAGTAAAATGTAACTAAGTAGTGCACATTTGAAAATATTTGCAGTTTTTGAAGCATACTATAGATTTGTATTCCAAATTAATTTTCACACTGGACGATAAATGGAATTTATATACTACTAACTGCCATCATACCCGGTTTTACCCGGGAATAAAACCTGTGGTGTGTGCTGTATTCTGTGGTTAACCCGTGGAACTATTACGAATCATGATCAGCTGTTTGAGCTTTCATCAGCTCAAACCAAGGTGGATGTCCATAAGAATAACGCTGGATTGGATCTTTGACTCCCCGTGTGGCGGAGCCCTATGAACATTTCTTAAAATCCTTTCTTAGTGGTTACCTATGTTATGAAAAGCGTATTCGTGCTGAATTTCTTTTAGGTGTAGAGGTTTAGCCTGGGGGATGATCTGTTTTTCGTTTTTATGGAATGTAAATATAAACAAGGATAACGCTGGATTGGATCTTTGATTCCATGTGGGGAGGAGCCCTATGGAAATTTCTTAAAATCCTTTTTAATGGTTGCCTACAATATGGAAAGAGTATTCGTGGATGTAGGAGTAGAGGTTTGGCCTGGGGGATGATCTGTATTTATAGATAAATATAGATAAACCAGCTTGGTGTGACTAACTGAGTGATTAATTTCAGACCAACTTGATCTCAAAGTTCTAAATTGCCTACGACAACCACTTTTAGAAATAAATATTTGTAATACAACTAATTGAACTAGAAAAAATTCTAACGTTTAAAGTCAAACCTATATCTGGTAATCTATAAAGACAATATTGAAGACAAAAAATACAAAGAGCCTTATGGGTTGCCATGTTACAACAAAAATAAAAAAATATATCGGGAATTGTTTTCTTCGAACAGCAGATTATACAGTCACATCTGTTTTGTATTTAAATAGAGGAAATTTATTTTTTACATTTTTTATTCTGGATCAATGTAATATATATTATGCAGAGAGATGTTAACAATTAATTGTGAATAACATTATCAGGTTCGCCTTATCAGGGACACCTAGTAACAGTTATTGGAAATATGTACAACAATTGTTAGATTAAGAGTTACAATTAATTACAAACATAGAGGTGAGGAATTCTCAAATTGAATAATAATATCAAATAGTATAATGAATCTGTATGTATTTGAATAAAAATGTCCAGCTACAGTAATAAAACGGGGGATCTGGTGGGCAACGCCCCGTTACCAGACCAAAGGCTAGTCAGTTATGTAAATCTGAAATCTCCTTTTTATTCATTCCAACTTGAAATTAAAACAAATACCTATGTTTTATGGTTCTGCAACCAACTATTTAAAATATAGTTTAAATGTGAAATCTTAATATTTAATTCCGAAAGCGAATTGGTCCCCTCGAAATTTCTCTAGCTAGAAAGAAAATAAGATAGCTTATGAGGATTAATTTTAAAGCTTAGAGCCAAGGACGGTGGGAAAAATATCACAAAAGTCAAAAATTACCTGTGTTACGCCCCATTGGACTGCAAAGATCCAACGATTTGCTTATGGAATTGTGTTATTATTAATAAGCAAATAATGAACTAATGATCAGCTGTGATTGCTGTATTTATAATGTGATCTAAGATCCCGCTTTGTTTATGTGTTAACATGTGTTTACGCTCCCCTACAGATTTATTTATTTTCCTTAGCATGAAAACAGTAAATTAAAATTCAAGATCCACTTCCACATGACCAAAATGTTTGGGGATGTAGCCCTTACAAGCCGCTAGTTTTATTTATTTCGTTGCATAAAATATTTTTCCATACAGGTGTTCAGAAATTCTTGGCCAAAACTTTACCAGTTTTGTTTTTATATCGGTCAGAACAAACAACGATAATTTATAATACATGACTATAGCAGGGAAGGTCTTTTGTTAAAACTAGAGACAACACTAATAAACAAAATCGCGTGCCTTTCTCCGCAAGTTTTGGTGAGACTCGCTGAATTCGAACGAGTCAACAAAGTGAATAAAACAAATGGCTATTCGTTATTTTAAAATTAATAAAGTTGTATGTGTTAATTTGATTTTATACCCAAAATAGTTCAATTAGGGTAACATTTGAATACATTTTGATTTTACCATGTGGGCGAGACCACGTTATCAAGAAAGAGGCTAGGCTTAGCAGATATTGTGGTCACTTGGATACTTTAAATAAAACCAGCACTTTTGTAGAACATTATATGTATTCAGTCTCCCAAAATATCAACTAATTTTACATATTCTTCTATAAATTAAATAATCATCTCTTCAATCATCATAGGATATATTTCCTAAAAATAGTTTGCTGTGGCATACACACTGGACGATGTAAATTATTTCAATTTAATATTCTAAATTCCATAATCATAATTATCGGTATAGTCTTACTGTTTGACCGGAGACACCTTGATGCTTTGGATACGCCTAGACACAGGAACTCGTCTGCGGACATCATATCATACTTAAAGTTAGTTATAAAATAATACAGATTACTTTCATTTTAAAACTTTACACAGCCAAAATATATTTAATACAAGTGAGGAAAGCTGATAGCAAATTAACAAGTTCAGTTTTGCAAGAGCAAAAATTACCTAACGCATACAAGTGAAAATTAATGAATTTACATTCATAGGTTTGACCAGAATTTATCATGAGAAAAGAATAATATTAGAAATAACTGTGAAATTACACATTGATGGCAAATTGTAGGTTTTATCCAAATTCTAAATTAACTTACAATTTCTACGAGAGTGCCTAGTTGATGGTGTCGTCCCCAAAATGATTATAATTTAACGGTCGCGTCACAACTTTAAATTAGACGGCCTGCCAACACAACAAAACTAAATCTCCAATTACCAGCGACTCATATACAAGTAACACATTATTTAATTTTTATCACTAAATAAAACAATCGGTATAATTTTAGTTTATAATATTTAACGGAAAGAATAGATACGTAAATCAAACGAAAAAATAGATTTGTTCCAACTTTGATATAAGAAGACAAAAAAATGAGGTCAGTTCAAAGAACAATAAATTTGCCTCACCATGACAAAATTACCGGCTCGATTTTTTGAACAAAATAATTAATCAGTGTTATCCACAGTATTAGCAATATACTTATTTTGGCTATAGCTAGGTTATAATTCTTCCTGTAAATGAAAATTACAAACCCCCATATCTCAGGATCGGTTTACTGACAAATAATATTTGTATACACTCGATACTGGACAGGACGCAACCAGGGAACTCATGAAGGAGTTGGAACGATCTAAATCCCAGGGGAAAGTTTTGCTAAAATTTGTAAAATAATAGTTACATTTTGGATCTCCCATTCATGTTTTAAACTCAAATATGATTATCTTTTTATCCTTACCTGAAATATATATAGAGGGAGTGTATAGAGGGATTTGTAGTGTATTAAACAATTGAACTTGGTTTCGAGATGTCAATTAATTACCTAACCGAGACGTCATATCTCAACAATAACTATTTCTCCTTAAGGGTAATTTGAGTACCTCGATTGGGTGGGGACCGAGATTATCATGGTCGTGAGTTTTAAAATACAAGATAGTTATTTATGTATTAAGAGCGTAAAGTAGGTCTTTGTCGCTTGAGAGAAAACTGTTACCAAACTTCCGAAGGCAATAAAGGCACTTTACACTCGAGTAATCAAGTAAAGCCACATACTAAGGTGTATTAATTTATATTCATAATTAAGGGAGACATGATATTCTACTTATTCACCATAAGAATTGCAATACAGCTTATTGCGCAAGTTTGCTGCTACGGGAACCATCACGACAAATTGGGTTTTTGTCCAAATCTCAATAGACCTCAACCAGCTGGAACGACAAACCAGGTTTTAGCGAATTTCCCCTATAGGGAAGAAGCTATTACCGTAGGTAGCATGGTAAGACTTAAGCCCGAGACCATGATAACTTTTCATTTTAAGGTCCCCAGATGCCAAAAACACCAGTCGTTCAAATCTTTATATATGTGTCCGTAAGCACGATAACTCTCGTAAAAAAGGTCCGATCTAAATGAAATTTGGTACAAATGTGTAAAGTACCATTTATTTTAATGAGTTCGAAAATCAGACGAATCGCACTATCGGAAGGGGGGATTTTGGGTTTTTTTACCCTAAAAATTGGTTTTTTGGGGTTGCCATATGCAATTTTTATTTGAATCAAATTTTAATATGCACCATTGAATTCATAATAAAACAAACAATTTGGTATTTTGATCATTGCTCTACGTCAATTGGTTACTGAGATATTGAAAGTGCTTAACTCAGTACGTTGTCTAATGTTATTCTTATGGATAAAAAGAAAAATTTTATGTCTCGCTTATTTATGGACATAAACTGACGAAATTTGGTACATGGCTTCATCTGGTTGTGTTTTATTCTTGTTTGCAAAAAAAAACATTTTTTTCCTATGGTTCCCGTAGCAGCAAACCCAGGTACTTGATCCCCATGTTATTTTTATGGAAAGTAATTATAATGCCATATATCTCATTGAATGTATTCATGAATGTATATGGATGAAACTTGGTATGTGACTTCACTTAGATGAGTTCTATTGATATTTGCATAAAAAACTATTATTTTGTAATCCTTGTTGCAGCAAATCTGCACTCATCCCCAATGTTGTTCTTATGGAGAATAATTAATATTTAAAATATCGCTTGTTTGTGAATATATTTCTTAAGAATCCTGTTAAGTGGCTTAATGTGTTATGATATATATTCAATGGAAATTCGCTGAGTATGCAGGTTTGCTGCAACGGGGGTATTATCAATATACATACAATCACTAGTTGCCAGCACACCCGGTTTCACCCGGGAATAAAACCTGTGATGTGTGCTGCATTCTGTGGTTAGCCCATTTAACTACTACGAATCATGATCACCTGTTTGAATTCTCATTGGGTCGGAACTTGGACTCCCCGTGCGGAGGACCCTTATAGGAATTTCTTAGAATCCATTCTTGGTGGTTACCTACGTTATGGAAAGAGTATACGGTCCAATTTTGTGGTTTTAGGTGTAGAGATTTTGCCGGGAGAGAATCGGTTTTTAGTATTTATAGATATAGATAAATAAGCGAGATAAAGAAATTTACTTAATCTCCATAAGAATAACATTGGATGGGCAACGCACTTTGTTTTGCACTTTTAAAATCTCGGTAACAAATAAACATAGAGCAATAATAAAAATTTTGTTGTTTTTAAAGCTGAATCCAATAGTGTAAATTAAAATTTTTCTTTTAAAAAGATAATATAAATATGATAAATAAACTGTGTCTCACTACACTAAAAAGTATATTTACATTTATATTGTACTTACATTTAAGGCGGTAAAATATACTCAAAAGGTGGTACAAGGCTGCAAAATAAATGTCCTTGTGTTGGATGGCCTTGTACCATCTTTTGTGTATATTTTACCGTCTTGTATGAAAGTACAGTATAAGTGTAAATATACTTTTTAGTGTTGTGTTACGTAGTTTATTTATCCTATTTATTTGTAACAACACGTTTCATTTTACTGGAGAAATTAAAAGTATAATATGTAAAAAATAAAAATAAACAATTTAGGATACAAAACCCCAAATAATAAGGAGTATTTTGGATGAGGTGATCTGTATGGTTTTCTAACTTAAAGTCATAAATGTTGCGTTTCATGTTTGAACCAAATTTCATCAAAATCAGAACATTTTTATGAAGGTTATCACACCCACAAACACAAAAAAACTTCAATTTCCGATTCCCTTATAAACATATGTGAAAGATTAGAACAAATGGAGTGTAGAGCAAATACAGACGAGTTTCCGACACAAATTTGTTTTATACCTTATATCCCTAGATACAAATATATCAGTTTGAGCCATGACTACGTTCCACCGGCGAAGGTCACGCCTCATTTAGTTAAGTTTTGTTATAGTGCTCGTCTGGTCTGGCGTCCCAAAATTTGCACAGCTTGGTACAAACCGGCAGTCCTTGCGTTGGGGTCTGCGACCCTTTGTCCAATTTCCGTTGTGCAACGAGGTCCCTCGTCATAGGTGCAGGGACTGACTTGAAGCGAAGTTGTGTTTGTTTTGTTGGTCGTTAATTTAGAAAACAATTTTTGTTCTTCGTTGTTAATTTCTGTTTTCTGTGCTCCTGTGTTAACGACATGACTTCGTAAGCGTGCCGCTTACACCTGATGGGGTCCCGGAGGGAAGACGACACCTACCATCCGACATGAGCGTCGGCGGAGAGGGACTTCAAGGGGGTCTGGCCCCCTCTCCACTTCTGCCTGCCTCACTGGACCTGGGCCCCCTCTCCGACCTGACCCGTCGCCCTCCGGTGCTCGTCATTTCTGACCCGCCCAGAACCGCCTGCCCGCAAGTTGTTGTTGTTTCTGAACATGTATATGTTTTAAGAATAGCTGTTGTGTTTTGATTATTTATTTAAGGGGGCCCCTACCAACTCGAGTTCTTAAAAAAAAAAAATTAATTTAAATTGTTATTGTTATATCTGTTTCATTGTTATTTATTGATTTGTTGACTTATTTATTTATTTATGGATTAATTTATTTATATAATTTATTTGCAACTTTGGCAAATTTAACAAAAAAAAAATCCGTAAATAATTGAAACAAATTTTAAGTAGTTTTTAAATTCAATGTTTTGAAATAGAAACTGCAATTTCACTTATCAAAAAAAACTGTAAGCTAGAAGGACAGTTGCAAGAGATATTGAGGCTACCTGATTTATTTTTTTAAAATTCACATGTATTGTTGTTTTGGTGTTGTAATTACAGTTGGTGCCTCTCAAGTGGTGAGTTTTTATTTTTTCCTTTTTTCCTGCACGGTCTTCCTTTGTTCTTTAGGTAGGGCTGTGAGCCACCCCTCGCCCCGCGTCCATGGGAGCACGCTTCCGGGTTATGGTTCGCTTGGGTGTGGGTGCGGGGGCGTTGTTCAGATGGTAGCAGAGCGTGGTTTAAGTGGTTGTGGTCCTCTTGGTTGTGGACCTTACCGGTTCATGACTAAGGGACTGGGAGACCCGATCACTGGCCACGTTCTGCATGGTTTTGGAAGGACCGTGGATGGATTGCTTTCTCGGGAATTTTTGTGCTGGCCGACTCTGGAAAATTGTTGTTCTGGTAGGGGTAGGCACTCTTTTTTCCAATTAGGAGCTCGCCCTTAGCCGAGGCACCACGTGGAATCTGGTTAATCTCTTGCTTCCGAACTTTAGGGAGCAAGAATTTTCTAAAGCATGGCCGACACTCCAAATTAAATCTTGTTTGTGTGCTAACCCCACCAGACAAGTGTTAGGTGTTGTTGTTTAGTGTATGTATCAGTGTATGTATGTGTGTGTGAATCTTTGTTCAATTTCTGTGGTATAGGCGGTATGAATGGGCAGGTTCTTCTTTTTTGGGACCTCATCAGGTAAACAGGCATTTCAGTCCAAGAACTTTAGGAGGTTAAGTTGTTGTGTTGTGAAATTTTTCCTTGTGGTGAGAGTAGCGTACTGGTTGAGAGCCATGGTGTCTATTGTTCCCGAACATTTGAGGAAGCCGGAGCTAGTGTATGAGGTGCGGTCCCGGGGGGAGACTCCCGGAACGGATGTACGCACGTTGAGAGGCCAGTTTAGGCAGCTTGCAGGCACGCCTCAATCTTGGCATGCTTCCCTCGACTTGCGGGAGGAGCGTGATGCATGGGAAAGAATAGAGGAACTGAGTGGTGAAATTGACAGTTGGAGTACTTTGCCCACCGGCTCCGCCAAGGTAGCTTCAATCACCCAGTTGACACATTGGCGTAATCGGTTGAAATTGTTGGCCAGCAATGCTGAAATCCTAGAGGAAGACAAGGTTTGGGTGGATGCGAGAATACCGGAACTGCAAGGGATAATTGAGACTATTCGGGAGGGCAAGTATGTCAAGGAGACGGTAAAGATTTTTGAAGGCACCCCTCCTTCTGAGGTTTTGGTGGGAAATCCGGAAAAGCCCGAGGTTGAAGTTGCAGCTCTGGGGGAAGCCTCCCGGGAACAACCGTCGCCAAGTCCACTGCTCCGGTTACCTTCGTTGGCGCTTGCGTTCCCTCCCCGCACACTCACATTGCCGCAGCCGCTTTAGAATTACATGACCCTGTTCAGTTGGGTCTTCAACCCAATAGTGGCCATTCCTTGTTAAATGCTTTTGCCAGAATTCCACAACCCCTTGCTTCAGTTCTAAGTGGTTTTCGACCGGTAGATGGACTTGATGTGGACGGGCTGTTCCGTTTCCTCGAAAGTGTGTTGCGCATGCGTGAGTTCCCTGGCATGTCCGACGCAACATTGATGGAACTCATAGCTCCATATTGCCTGAAACCGTTGGGCGACAGAATTTTGGATTGCTTGCGCAGAGGCGCCAGTTTTGATGATATCCACAGGGAAGCCATGGAGCTTTTTGTGCCCCGACGAGTCATGGAGAAATTGAAGGTGGAGAGGGTGTTCCGCCCTCAACACCCGAGTGAGGCTCTCAGCCAGTACGTGAGCGACATTCGTACGGTGGAACGGGTCTTGCGACTGGGAATCGGTGGGCAGGAGCTCATCGATATTGTGCTGCAGGGGTTAAAACCCGAGGAACGCTCTCGGTTGGTTTTCGCGCCGAGACCTTCTTCTTTCTCGGACCTGGACCGACTCTCGATCCTTTCTAGGAGCGTCCAGGACGCGGATCTTCAGAGGGGGCAGGCTGCGGGGCATCATCCCTGGGCTGGTCCCCGGCCCATTGTAGCACCTGTGGGGCAGGGTCCTGAACTGCCGCAGTGGCAGAGGCAGCCCCTTATTTGTTTCGGTTGTGGTCAACCAGGTCACGTCCGGCGGGATTGCCGCCAGAGAGGAAATTTTGGACGTGGTCCAAAAAACTGAGTTATGCGCAGGGGGATAGTTTGCCCAACCCTCCCTGTGGTTCTGCTATCAATTGTAAGGGCAATAAAGTCAATAAAGTCAATTTTTCAAGTAAGGTACAGTCAAGGTGAAAACCAAAGTTAAAGTCAAATTCTGTTAACAACTTTGTTTCTGTTGCCTCCCCTTCTGGGAGTGCTGTTCCTGTTTCCCAGCCTCTGCTGCGGGGGATGACGGGCCTTGCATCTATGAGTGTGAAGGTGGTGCGCTAAACCTGCCCACGACTCAACATCTTGTTAGGTGGCACGGTGCAGAAGGCCATTGTGGACTCTGGGTCAGCCCGTTGTCTCATATCCTTGTCCTGATTTGAAAAATTAGAAACTTTTGGGCTAATCAAGCAGGTTGAGCGAAGCTCCCCTATCTGCTGGACTGCGTCTAATTCCCCACTCCCCATCATCTATGAAGCCCGCTTTAAATTCAAAACTGAATATATTTCTTGGGTGTGGAGCTTTTGGGTAGCTAAGGACCTTTGTTTTCCTGTCATTTTGGGAGCGGATTTTACTAAGCACACTGGCCTGATTTTGGACTTAGGCAGAGGCCAGTGTTTCTTCAGATTTGCGAGGCGGGTGTTAATTCCTTTTGCTGACGAAATTAACAGTGGTGCCGCTGTGGTTGAGCCTGAGTCACCCAGCGAGCCGAAGATCGATCCGTTAGGGCATCTGACTCCTGGTGAGGCTGAAGCAATTAGAGCACTGTGCTTTCGTTTCCCTGAAGTACTGACGCCAAAGCTGGGAGTCACCAATCTTTTAGAGTACGAGATTCGACTGACCAACACCCGCCCCGTACGTTCTCATCCGTACAAATTAACTCCACCCAAAATGGAAACTCACCGCAGCATCATTGATGAACTGCTCAAAAATGGGGTTATTGAGCCTTCTCGCTCAAGTTACGCAAGTCCAGCATTTCTTGTCCCTAAGCCCAATGGCAAGTCTTGGATGGTCCTGGACTATCGCAAATTAAAAGCTCAAAATGAAATCGACTCTGTGCCTCTCCCCGATTTGCATTCGGCGTTCGATTGGTTCGGTAAGGCTAAGTATTTTTCTGTTTTTGATCTGAACCAGGCTTATCACCAGATTCCTTTGAAACCTGAGTCTCAACCTCTCACTGCTTTCTGCGTCCCGTGGAATTTATACCAATTCACACGAGTTCCGATGGGTTTAGCTGTGGGGCCCAGACTCTCACCAGACTCCTTGATTCCATCTTTCATGACGTCAAATTCAAATTTGTGTTCAATTACCTCGACGATCTTCTGTTGTACAGTGAGAGTTTCAAAGACCATCTGACTCATCTGGAGGAAGTAATGAGTAG
This sequence comes from Allygus modestus, assembly GCA_963675035.1. Lineage (NCBI taxonomy): Eukaryota > Metazoa > Arthropoda > Insecta > Hemiptera > Cicadellidae > Allygus > Allygus modestus. The sequence continues at coordinate 92,283,317 of OY776116.1, forward strand.
ATTGCGTAGGGCTGGCCTTACCGTAAATACCGACAAAGTTAGTTTTGCTCAGCCAGAAATTTATTTCCTTGGTCATCTTGTTTCTTCTCGGGGCGTCCTCATTGATCCAGCTAGGACCCAGGCCATCAGGGAGTTTCCTCCTCCCAAGGATGCCAAGGGTGTTGCAAGATTTATTGGCATGATAGGTTTCTACCGACGCTTCATTCCCAACGTTGCTGAATTGGCAGCCCCTCTCAATGAACTTCGCAAGAAGGGAGCCAAGTTTGCGTGGGGTGAAGCGCAGCAGACGTTCTTTGGTTTACTCAAAGAGGCCATCATGCAGCCTCCTGTGCTGGCTATGCCGCATTTAAACCAAAAGTTCGTCCTGCAAACTGATGCTTCCTCCGTCACGATTGCGGCTGTGTTGTCACAAGAGGTGGATGGAGTTAGGCAGCCAATTGCGTACACTTCACGTACTTTGAATCCCTGCGAAAATAAAAGCTCTTCCGTTTATGAACTTGAGTGTTTGGCTGTCGTTTTCGGTATTAATAAGCTTAGAGGATTTTTAGAACACAAAGAATTTTTGTTTGAAACCGAGAATCAAGCACTCTCGTGGCTTCTCGCCCATCCCCGCTAGCTTGGGAAAATTGGTCGTTGGGTGGTCCAAATTTCATCCCTCAAATTCCAAGTACAACATGTGTGAGGCACACAAAACGTGATCGCCGACACTTTATCTAGACTGTACCATTCTCTCGACGACCATCCTTCTGATCCGGAGCAGACGGGGTGTGCCGTACTCCAGGATTTTCCCCTGGCCTTTTCTGATTTCATTCCCAATCAGTTAAAGGATCCCGAGCTGGCAAACATCATTGGTGAGCTTCATAATGGGGGAGCCCACCCCCCTTATTTTCTGTCCCAGGGTGCCCTTTGCTGCCGAGCTTGGCAGCGAGGCAAACCAAAAGTAGTGCTGCCAAGTCTTCTAATTCCGATGGTCTTTGAGTACTTTCATTCTGCCCCTGTGGGTGGGCACTTAGGGATCCATAAGACCATCGCTAAGGTTAGGCAATTTTTCATCTGGAAGGGTATGGACTATTGTCATTATTGGATTATTGTCATCTGAGGTGGCGGAGAGACCTTTGGAGAAGGTTTTCATCGACTATGTTGGGCCTCTCCCACGGAGCAAGTCAGGAAACAAATTCTTGCTTGTTTGTCTGGATGCCTTCCCCAAGTTTTGCTGGCTTTATCCCTTAAGGAATTCCACTGCACAGCTTACCGTGCACGTACTTCGTACCCACCTGTTCCAACACTTCGGTGTACCCGCCACCATTGTTTCCGACAACGGTTCCCAATTCGTTTCTCATATTTTTAAGAAGATGTGCTTTGGGCGCGGTATCCGCCATGTGACCACTTCCCCTTACTATCCACAGCCTTCTCACGCTGAAAGGTTCAATTGCAATCTTCGTTCCGCTCTCATAGCTTTTCACGCTGATAAGCAGACCACCTGGGATCAGGAAATACCCTGGCTCCAATTTGCTTTCAATACTGCCCATCATGAGAGTCACAAGGCGGTCCCTTTCGAGCTGATAGCCTAGGCTTTTGAGTGGATAGCTAACAACCCGTTAGCGAATGTGTGGGGAATTGGTGACCTTCTGCCACCTCCTGGTGCGGCTGATGTCAAGGCAACTTGGCAAGCGGCCAGGAGGAATTTAATCAGAGCTAGGGAATTGGTCCGGAGGAAGCATAACCGCGGTAGAGTAGACAACCCTTTCCAGGTGGGGGACTTGGTGTTTTGCAAGGCTCATCCAGCCAGTTCGGCTGTTGACAAGAGAGCCGCAAAGTTGTGTCATCGGTGATCAGGTCCCCACCACATCCTGAGATTCCTGACTCCTGTTACGGTGCAGTTGGGAGACCCACGGACTGGAGCAGTTTTCCGGAGGGCCCACATCTCACACCTGAAGTCCTTCAGGGGAGCTCTCCCGTAGATCATTCTGGGTTTCTCGTGTGTCTGGGTGGGAAGTGCACTGGGCCAGAGAGCTTGATCACCTCTTCTGTCCCCTGTGCGCTGCTGATGATTTCCCCTTGTAAATTTCCTGCTCTGGCCAGAGCATGCCCTGGGGGTGAGTATTCCTCTCAGTTTAGAAGTCCCTAGGCGATCCCCACCCCAGACACTCGAATCTTGTTCTGGTGTCGTGTCTTCAGGTATGGGGAGAGGCTTTGTTTGTCCCTTTGTAGAGGAGTGTCCTCTTTTGGGGGGGGAGAGGTTGAGCCGTGACTACGCTCCACCGGCGAAGGTCACGCCTCATTTAGTTAAGTTTTGTTATAGTGCTCGTCTGGTCTGGCGTCCCAAAATTTGCACAGCTTGGTGCAAACCGGCAGTCCTTGCGTTGGCGTCTGTGACCCTTTGTCCAATTTCCGTTGTACAACGAGGTCCCTCGTCATAGGTGCAGTGACTCTCTTGAAGCGAAGTTGTGTTTGTTTTGTTGGTCGTTAATTTAGAAAAGAATTATGTTCTTCGTTGTTAATTTCTGTTTTCTGTGTTCCTGTGTTAACGACATGACTTCGTAAGCTTGCCGCTTACACCTGATGGGGTCCCGGAGGGAAGACGACACCTACCATCCAACATGAGTGTCGGCGGAGAGGGACTTCAAGGGGGGTCTGGCCCCCCTCTCCACTTCTGCCTGCCTCACTGGACCTGAGCCCCCTCTCCGACCTGACCCGTCGCCCTCCGGTGCTCGTCATTTCTGACCCGCCCAGAATCGCCTGCCCGCAAGTTGTTGTTGTTTCTGAACATGTATATATATTTTATTTCAATTTATTTATTTATTTTGGACTGATAAGCGACAAACTGCCCAATTGGAAATCGTATTTGTGTTTGTTATTTAGTTTTAAGAATAGCTGTTGTGTTTTGATTATTTATTTAAGGGGGCCCCTACCAACTCGAGTTCTTAAAAAAAAATAAAATCAAAAATTAATTTAAATTGTGTTTGTTATATCTGTTTCATTGTTATTTATTTATTTGATGACTTATTTATTTATTTATGGATTAATTTATTTATATAATTTATTTACAACTTTGGCAAATTTAAATTTAAAAAAATTCCGTAAATAATTGAACAATTTTGAAGTTGTTTTGTAAATTAAATCTTTTGAAATAGAAACTGCAATTTAACTTATCATAAAAAACTGTAAGCTAGAAGGACAGGTGACGGAGATAATGAGGCTACCTGATTTATTTTCTTAAATTCAAATGTATAGATGTTTTGGTGTTGTTATTACAGTTGGTGCCTCTCAAGCGGTGAGTTTTTGTTTTTTCCTTTTTTCCTGCAAGGTCTTCCTTTGTTCTTTAGGTAGGGCTGTGAGCCGCCCCTCGCCCCGCGTCCATGGGAGCACGCTTCCGGGTTATGGTTCGCTTGGGTGCGGGTGCGGGGGCGTGGTTCAAGTTAAATTTTTAAGTTGAACTTACCCTTCCACGACAATAGCAATAGCTTCTTTCCGATAGAGGAAATTCACTAAAATCAGTTTACTTTATGATTGTAACAGTTTACAGGTAAATGAATCAGTGTCTTTAATAAATTGCAGAAACTTGAGGGTAAATAAAGAAAATAACTTTCTGTAATGATTTGGAATTCTATTTTGTAAATAAGGTTATGCCCGATTATTGAATCTTCACCAGCTTTAAAACGCAGAGAGAACTTTATATTTTTCTATTTACTTTAATAATATATGATGGATGAGTTCATGTATCAGTATCTTATTCAATTAAAACAATTCAAAACTATAACAGAATTTTATAAAAGCTACACTTTTGAAGTTTAAGCCAGACTTGTTTATTAATTATCAATATTCACAAGTGTTGACTTATATGTTTCTATATTTAAGTAAAGATATAGTAATTTTCAAACACAATTGTATTTGTTACTTTTATGATTTGTTTATTATAATTTTTTAATCGGAATGCTTCAGCACCGTTAAGTGGGTTCAGCTAATTTAAACTTTACCATGTTTATGTGGTTTAGAAATAAAATTGTAATTTTTTAACCCCAACAATCCAAAAATATAATGCATGAGAGTTGGGTACAGTTTAAATAACTTCTAAAAATAATGAGTAAAGTTAATAGTAAATAAAAGCTGTAATATCTTAAGGAAATCAAATAAATGGCTTTCCCCAGTCACCGTGTGTTGACTAGCTTTTAGTAAGGTGTTTACTGCCGTTTTAGGGATTTTCCTGTTATGCCAATCGAGTTTATAAGGACACAGGTTAAATTACTAATTTAATGATTGATGTAGTTTATGTAATAACATATTGATTCATAAATATTTTACTGAGTACTCGCATATATTTTTATGCTTAACAATGTTGATATGTAGAATGCGGTTGCCTATTTATACTTTTCTTTTTTTTACAATTTTGAAACTTTTGAACACAGTGCGATTTATTGGACAACTATCCTGTTTGAAGAACAGTTTTAATAGGACAAAACTTTCGTTTTAGTTTGAAAGTTGTTCAGCAATTAAACAACTTCTATAGTACCCAATACTACGTCAACTAACAGAACACGGTATGGAGAATCGTAACACCAGTGGCACATTGGCAACGCTGCTGGGACTGATATGTCTGACGGTGGCATTGCTGCATGTTACACGTGAGATATGAGATTCATACATGATTGTAAAATAACAAGTAATACAATCCGTTATTTTTAGGATAACCCATATGATCCCATATATTTGTTACACAAAAACGTTTTTCGCATAAAATAAGTGATGCTCTAAGGACTAACTTATTTTATAAGGTTCGTTTATAAATGTAACACCAGTTTAGTGATGAATAACTGGAAAAAGAGGGGTTTTTGTAGAACTTATTTTTGATATGTAGAAGTTGAGAGAACATGCATAGATTAGAAGCAAGACCGGAGCCAAACATACATGTATAGGACAATAGAAAGACGCTATGATCGATAGTAAACCAGGTAACTGTTGTTAAACAATCTAAAAACCCTGGTTTATGGAGTAGTTAACTAAAAATGACCTGGTTTAGAAATTACTTTTAAACCAACCTTTTGTTACCTGAATGTTATTTTATACAGATGAACTTGGTGAAACGTCGTTGCAAATGAACTATGAGTAAACATATGGTTCGTGGTTGTCAGACTTAAGGGTGTCTCAAATTTTCTGTTACGGTTTAGTTTATATATGGACTGTAAACTTATTTTGTTTAGTTCGCAAAAGGTAACAAACTTTGAACTAACTGGTACATTAATTATATTCTCGCTTAGCCTGTGAGAAAAAACTCTAGGATTGAATATCGAGCTAACACAGATGAAAGATATACACTGTTTTATTACACACTTTAAAATCAGAATACATGTTTAAACAAGCATAAAAGCATAAAAGATGCACACATAAGAGCTAAGCAAACTGGATATAGGTAACATACAATAGACAAAGGATACTGCCCTCTGCAAGGAAGATGGCGCTGTTCGGGAATATGCTTAAAAGTCTCTATTACCCATAGCATTAACAGATATTGAAATCACTGTCCCTGTAAGGGTAAGGCTATCACTGATTTAATGTCCTTTTGCCATTATATATCCCTCATACGATAGTTACTTCAAGGTCTCAGTACTACAAATAGATAACAATGTGCATAATAAAATAAGATACAACGACACACTCCAGCACGTAATGAAGTAACAAAGTGAACCCTCATAAAACAAATCATCAAGTCTAAAATCTAAATCTAATTTAATACGTTCCCACAAAATCTCTTCTAATTTATGACACAGTTAAAAGGGCAACCCTGGTACTAGGGCATATCCTATGACAAGGACTTGGGTCCGCACTCTTTCCCAAAATTGAGTTCTCCCACAAGTTTTAATTATTTAAACATCCCCAAATCAAAATTATATACATCACTTATTTATTGAAAATTCCTTTATTATATTTATATAGGGACCTAAACATTTTATTCTTGAATTACTTCACGTTTAAGTATTTTAACGCTTTTATTCTCTTACTGTCTATTAAGACTCTTTACTCAACGTTTTACTTCATTTCACGCAAACCTTATTTAACGTGATTGCTACAAATAGATTTAATTATGTTTTATTACTCAAGAATTTTATTACTTGTACCGTTATTTGAGCTTTTATTAACTTTAATTCAATTTTCGGAGCCTAACTTTCTGTGCACAAATCTGACGATGTTCACATATCGTAAGTCCCAAAATGGTCCTGCCCCAAGAGGTTCTCTGCCCTGGCTACGGCGTTGCTCTCTGGGGTTATCCAGGGGCCGCTGTCTGCCGGGCTCGCTGTTGGGGTGGCCCTCACCTCTTCACACGTATCCGCGGTATCCTGGTCCGGGGTAGTGCCAGGGCCCTCGCTCGACCGAAGTTCGGGGTCGCTCGTCCCGCAGGGGTGGCTCCGCTCGAACGTCTCGGGAGATCTGTGTCGGTGGTCTTCCGTCAGCTTCCCCGTCCTGGACTCTCTCGGCAGGGATGGTGACTAGTGATGAGGAATCTGTGTGCTCGTCTGAAGTGTGAATCTCGGTGAATGTCGTTGTGGAACTCTAAGGGCGGCTTAATACTCGTCCCCTAGATGTCCCTGCTCCTTTACTAATTCTTCCAAGAAATGTTTTCCTTCCATCGTCTTCCTTCCTCCCTCTTTTTCAGTTCCTTCTCTCTCTACATGTTTTCCCACAGAATTTGACCATCCCATAATCTATTAATCAATCGGGGCGACGATTAGCCACGCCTCTACTATTCCCCCATTTACGATTTCGCCATTTTTGAATGCTGATACTGCCAGTTGGTAAGTTCCTTTATTTCTAGGCATGCAACTTTCCCACGCAGTGTTTACCCTTCTATTCCATACGTTGTGTTATTTTTCCCATTGTACATTTGAAACGTTTGCTAGTGCAAGCTCCACTCCCAGGCTCCCTTGTGTTTCCCACGGGCGTTTAGCCACGTGCGGTTCTTTATAAATTACTAGTCCCACAAATAAATTTTAATTATATATTTTTGTTGTTGTTTAAGGTTTACAGAACAAAAACGGTTATCTAATCAAGGAAGTTTTTATGAGGAAGAGTTGCTGAAGGCGAAATGTAAGGTCATGAGCACAAGTACTTAAGTTATCAATATTAGTGTTTATTCAAAACTAATGGTATTTAACTTGGGTATATGAAACTTGGGGATAGTTGGTCAGGTCATTTATTCTAGACAAATTGCCTGGTTAATTGGGTTTGTTTAATTAATGATATTTGATTATATACTCGTATATATATATATATATATATATATATATATATATATATATATATATATATATATATATATCAGCACTCATCCAAACTAAAATGTATCTTCAAAGGACTTTGCCCCAGTTGGATTCAAAGTCACATTGTTAACATTACTGGCATTAATATTTATTGTATCGAATAATCTGCAATTTAGTGGGGAATACATTAGAATAAAATATACGCTTGCTTACAATTACAAATTCTTAAATGCTCCACCCAACTGGCATTCAAAGGTTTTACATCTACCATCACGCATTAATAACTGTGGTGCAATGGTTGCACCAGGTTCTATGCTTACAGTAGGCCTAGGCTCAAGTCCTACATTCGATAGCATTGAGGTTTCCCCATACCTACCATATTTGAAACCATGGTATGTCGCTTTACTTCCAGGCTAACCTGAATTCCATTTACTGCACTATAATACCTGTCAAGCATCACATATTGTTACTTATTATTACGCAGAAAATTGGTTTAACACTATAATTAGCAATAAATATAAGAAACATTTAAACATATACAAATAAATTTTTCAAAAAAATAGTAAAAAAAGTATTAACCAACGGCATTTTCAACGGTACTATCAACAACGTATACCAAACAATAACAGCCGTTTTTAATTTGAAATCTGCCATGTTTATAATGGTACGACTCAATAAATCCTATTACATTTTGGTCTTATCTGGCATCCAGTTCGAAAGTCAAGTGTAGTACATGTAACAATTTGCAGTGAATATTGCATATTTTTATACTCCTTGCCAAACGTGTACTTAACCTGAACTATATGCAGGATTTTCTAGGAATCGGAAAATGTAAATAAAATTCCTCTATAAGTTAAAGTGACTGAAAAGACAGTAAATTAGATACAATAAAAAAACGTTAATTCATTAAACATGTTTAGTAGGATTTCCTTAATTTTTAAACAATTAACTTCAAAAGTTTAATAGCAATATACACATTTTAAACGACTTTAATTATATATTGATACCAAGTGGCAACATAGCACCTGTTTTAACAATTTCTTATAACTTTCTAAGGCACATTAATTTTATTTTTTGTATCAAAATAAAGTATGTCTTAAATGAAACGCCTATGATCTCAATCAACAAATATGACTAAATTATCATCATTCATAGTGATATAACTGAATTACTATCAGTTATTGTTTAAGTAAATATACATTTTTTGAACTGTTTGATCACCAAATGAAATACCAGTCAAGTATAATAATTTGGGCATGTATAAATTGTAAAACCTTTTCATAGTACTAATTTTAAACTTAGGTAATATATCGATTTGATTTGATTCAAAGTATATTATTAAGGGAGGATATTGGTGCAGTTTTCTATTCCAAAAGAGAAATAAAGTTTGGTTTGTTAGTAGAGCTCTGCTTGTTTTAATAACAGTTTGAGGTGAAATCACCCACATCTTCAAATGCGTATGAAATTATGAACTAGTATATTTATACTATTTATATATGGATTTAAAAAATCAAGACAGTTTTGGTTCCCAAAACATAACTAATACTATTTGGTACTTATAAAGTTTATAATAATAAAACATACACAAATAGTTTTCATTAAACTATTTAAGATCATACCTATTTGCAGATTTGCAAGCCCCTTCACTCTAAATTTAAAACGATGGTGGTAAAAAGTGACGTAATATCAACGTTATTACAATGCACGTAATATAGAAAATAATCGAAATACGATGTTTTTTATTCTTTATGTGTATAAGTACATTAATTTCCTTTTGGTTTATTTAATTCGTCAGCGATCATTAGTGTAGTTGAGCATTAACCCTGTTTTTAATTTCAGTTCAAACCATATGAGTACGTGAGTATTCTTAACAATCTGTGCACTGAACTCGTCGTAAAATCACGTAGTCAATGACGAGAAGAATGGAGAATTAGCCGGCATTACTAACAGAAGCATTGATCAGGTAAAAACATGTTCATATGCTCGCAGAGTTATTTTGAAGGTTAAATAATCTTTTAAATGCTCTTTGAAATTGTATTACAATATCTAACCTTATCCATGAGAATAATTAGTTAAACGACAGAGCGTATCACTGTAACACTGAAATATGCCACTTATTCCAAGAGAGTTTCTCGTTATATTTTGTGTCTCACTGACTTGTGAATTTATTTAAAATATTTTGTGAAATACATTTACATACACACATTTTGATTCTTTTGAAGTGAGTCTGTTCTGATTACGAAATATATTAGCTATTTGAACAACCATAACAGTGACTCCATTATTAATGTTTGGAAAAATCGTTAATTAATATTAAAGTATACTAATACTTTACACGCGTTGAGATACAAAATCCTTATAAATCACGTAGAAAATGTGTCAATACCATAACACATATCAATCCCAGCGGTGCCAATGTGTCATTGCTGTTATGGATATATCCATACATCAAGTCATACGTGTTGTGCTCCCTTTCGCAGTTCATTCATTAATCATAAATTCCATTTTTACATTAAATGCAAATCTGATTTACTTAAAAATGTTAACCTAGTCTAACAAATGTATCACTCTTTTGCACAAACATGCAAATTACAAATATGAGATTATATACATATCACTGACATGAATAAAACGTTATATTTAGTTTAGTCTGATGTGCTCATGTTAAACGACAGAAGGAAGAGTAGCTATACAAATTTTGCTCCACAACTTTTATTTTTAAACATAACAATGTGTCTTACCTTAGCATAGTATAATCGGGCGAACCAATTCAAAGTGTATGTAACACGTGAAAGCGGCATAAATGATATTACCTGGTTTTATAAGCTTGAGTTGAAATTAATTGGGGCCAAATATTTGATAGGAACTGTTAAAAAACAAAGACATTTAAACACGAGTAAAACAAAGTTATGAAGTTTGTTGGTTTCATACTTTTTCACACATTTTTAACTTAGTTAAAATGTTCACAAAACGTTTAGAGCTTTTGCTTATGTGGTATGAATATTATAGTATATACTTGTCGCTGATTTAGACCTCAGAAAAGATACAATGCTTGTTATACAATGATTGCTGATATAGTTTTAATATTTTAACCAATAATTAATATAACTTATACAAATAAAACCAGTTTGTTTTTGGAAACCAGATAATGAATGAATGTTTTCCTAGATTTATTATTATAAAATATATTCCAAAAGGTTTCCTCTCTGTTTATAACTGGTGAAGGTTTAAATAATTGGAGAAATGAATAATGTATAAGGGAAAGTTCTAGATCATTACGGAAACTTCGTTTCTTTGGGTTTCTTCCGGTATTTTTCAACTCAGTGAGGGCAGTCAACCCATTTATTCTGTTGCCTGTAAATTAAATTATTATGGTCATGACGATAGCCAACCGCTTCTTCTGAAAATACGTATGAGCATGTAAAAGCCAGGAAGATAAACATACTTATATATTTTGTGGTCAAAGTAATGCATCTTCAGGTGATGAATATATAGCTAATAATTGATCAAATAAAATCTTTATCATTCACACAATAACTTCGAAGTAAAATAACAAAGCAAATGGCTGTAAACATATCTGGGTAAACAACATTATTACTTAGATAAAATTAAGAATATCATTTGGTAAAACAGCCTATCTGACTGTGTTCAGTAGATACATTTTTGTTATGACGTTGTATTAAATATTTTAAAACCCATAACATTCTATTAAATATGGTCTGGTATGTGTTAACAATTCGAAATTACAGTAAAGCTTTCATTTGTACAAATTATATTACAGTTAAGTTTGTTTTTATTTACTCAAGAAAGAAACGTATCTGATTGAGGTTTTAATTATTAAAAATGTACATAGGCGGGATTGAACAATTTAAATATGAATTTTCATTTGGAAAGTAAATTATAAGTTTGTACATAAACCCTACAGGATTGGGTTTACTTGCAAATTAACCGAGACTTAAATTAAGCTTAGCAAAACATTCTAATTTGTGACTCGTCTTAATGCAACAGCCATCCAGTTTAAGTATCTCCTAGATAAATAAAATAGATAGGTAACTGGGTAACGGTCATGGTTTGTGTTTTATTGAGCAAAATGTGCCAAACATTTGTCTTCGTATGCCAAACTAATATTTATGTAATGCTACTCGGATGTCTACCTGAATATCGTAGGGACATTCCGGACGCAGTAGCTCAGAGGTAAAGTGCCTGACTAGCAAGTCAGGCGTGGCCAGTTCGATCCCGGTCCCGGGCGACTCTTGTAAGATCATGAGCGGTCACCTCTGGCTTGCCCATGTGACTAGTGCCGCTACGGTATATCGCTGTCCTTAGTTCATCGCACAAGTCAATAGCCTAGCCTATGGTGATGGACAGTTGAGATTTTATTTTATAAAAAAGATTTTTACAGCGTTTGTCTTTCCACTGATGTTAAAGTAGTCTGAAAGCACTTATGTAGGGACAATGTTAAGTCTGGTGGTTTAAAAGTAAAGTTTTGCATTCCTATTAAATTAGGATGCACTCTCCTTAAAACTGCATCTTGAACTAAATAGGTGCACATCAAACAAACCAGTTTTTTATAGTTTACTTAAATTATTGATTCAGTTTTCTATGGTCACTTGAAAAACCTGACGTGAAAACGTCACTTGTGAAACATATTATAACTGCCAGCCAACCAATGATGGATGCACGTGACGTCACAGCGGAAAAATCCAATATCTGAGACGCAACGTCAATCACATTACAATAACATTTTTGAAAATAGATGGCGGTGGAATGCTTCCAACTATATTTAAATGTTTATAAAATCGAAAGCAGACTTTTACGTATAGTATAAAAGCTTGAATTTAAATATTGATATTCAAATGTTTATTATATCATGCAAATATAGATTAAATCAAGTCATGCCAAGTTGTTTCCAAAACACCATTACGTTTCTTGATAGGTTACACTTTTTTAGCAAAATGGTAAAACTATGTACCGTTTAAAAATGCTTTTACCCTTAAATCTTTTTATTGAATTGACATGTCAAACAAGTATTTAAAATAATTGTGAAATAAATATATGTTTAATACAATAAATAATCTTTTGATAAAATATGTTTTATTTTTAGTGTCATAGTATAGAGTATTTGTTATTTTAATAGTGTTATTAAAAGTCCATCTCACGAATAATGAAATATAATTAATAAACAAAAAGCCAAGGCTGATTGTAAATAGAAAATACCAAACAGTGGTTTAGGCGTCTATCACAAAAGACTCAATTAAAATTAGCCAAATAGTCTGTCACAAAATTCTTAATTAAGGGTACGGAATTATAATAGATTTGTTATGTTTCCAAATTACGATAAAAACAAAGCTCTAAAAACCAGTTTTAGATCCAAATGATTTTTACTCAGGTGTAACCGGGGTTACCAAAGGGATTGCAAGGGATTGTAATATTATGTGACTACGAACATAATGTAAGTACCTCCTAAATAGAAAGGCTTTAGAGTTGATCGTTATTAGATTGAAATTGTTTAAATTAATTTTAAATGTCCATTCTAATCATAGGTCCCTACCGTATTTAAAATCGGCCTAACTTGACCTATAAGTAGTGGAATATTTAGGTTTGAAGTCCTAACCTTTTTCCATGGTTTTACCTTAAGAATAATGCGGTGGGTAATTTTTAACCACAACAGTAAACTATTTAGTCCAATAACATATTGTGACCATTTATAACTTTCCCGTAAAACACCCGTGATCAAAATTTAAACGCATGCTAATAAATACGAAAAATATGGACTTTTCTTTAGACTAATACATACATGTGCCATTTACATAAGCTCTTGAAAATAAACTTTCAAGATATTTGAATAGAAAATTTTTAACTAAAATGTGGAGCTCAAGCCTCAATAAACAAAATAATTATAAGGAGTTAAAATTTCTTAATGATTAAAATAAAAGCCTAAAAAATCAGTACTCACTTGTAGCTGGATGTTGATTTTTTCACGCATACACACCGCGTTTCGCAAAACTCAGGCTATTAACAGCCGTATGCGAGTTAATAGTTATATAGTTCTTAAAATTATATTAGCCCTTTACAAACGTTTACAAGCTGTTGAAACCCCACCATTACTTGTAAGATACTAGATACCTATTATTAACCAACAATCATACCCATTAAAATAATACAGTAATATTAATACCCTTATTAAGCAACTAAAATCCTAATGTATACGTAAGGAAAACATGGTAAATACATGGCTTGTGCACAGATTTCCGTAGCTACTTATGACCTAGAAGACTCAAACTTGAAGCATTCATAGCATTCATAGACAATGAATGTTTTGGGTTTTTCTCCAAATTTACCCTTAAAAATAACTTTAGTAACAAAAAATCCACTTACTAGTTTACTTATTGCTTCAGTTTAAATGTCCATTCATCCAATCATCTTGTATCACATCAATTGTATCTATTATGTCTTTAACAGTTGTTCTAGATTATTTTGTTTTGAAATGTTGATTATATTTTTGTATATTGTACTGTACAGAGAATACATATATAATTCATTTAGTAAAAGCATGTTTCTTGCAGTACTGTATATTTTGAAATTTTTTGTAGTAGTTTGGTATCCGCACTTTGTAATATTCTATCGTATGCGATCAATGCATATCTTATATGATCTTTGTACAACTTGTTCAATGCAAACGTAATAATAGGATGTTAAGTGGTGTATTTCCTTTTGAAATAAATAAAACTATGGCAAAAAATTAACATGAGCTAATGATCAGATTTAATGTTTTATAATATGAATTTAGCATAGTATATCTTGTTTACAAATTAACGTGTGTTCATATGTTCATACTGATTAATTAGTAACACAAATATCCACTTTCATAAAAACAAAATGTAAGGTTCTATAGCCTCTAGATTATTTTCAGTAAAGCCTACCTAATTTGATTAAACATATTGAACTATTTTGATTAAATAGGCGATATCGTTTAGTCGATTCAAGCAGATGTTGGAAGCAATGAACCAAATTCACGTTGAGAAAAATCCAGATTACATTGGTCCTAAGCTATTTAATCAACTTCCTTCTCACATAGCCCAGATTAGTAACTTACAAAAATTTAAATACGAGCTCGAAAAGTATTACCTCTTAGGTCAATGTCTTTATCAACTCCCATCATACCTGATCTGACTCTCTAACCTGCCAAGATGTTTTTTTTACACCCCCCCCCGCATTTGCGTCTCTGCCTATCATGATTATTCATGATGAAGATGTACCTAATGAAACCTGTAGAAGCTGACTGGTCCTATGCCACAAATGGTCAATCGGGACGACGTGGGATATGTATGTATGTATGATGCAGATCATGTAGAGATTATATGTTCCTACAAGAGCTACCCCATCAAGACACTCAATATGACCATGTTTACCGTGACCAAAATGTGTATTTCATGTGTTTGTATTTAATCCTGTTTCTGGAATGCTACTCCATCTAGTCGGGATTTTCCATTACTAGAAATTGAAATCGGATACTCCACTAACCCACAAATCCAATAACATCTAACCCTGAATACATTATCCTGTACACCTAATATACGTTGTCTCCTGTAAGTGGTAGCGGTAACCTTGAAATACAAGGGTTACGCTGTAGTATAATTGTGTTTGATTATTTTGAAATCCTCTCGTATTAATACAAATATAATCGTGTAAATGCTCTACTGTTGAGGTGCATTTTCAATTGAACCTTTTGAGATGCCGAATTATGAAAACACAATCTATTATTACAAATTATTTTTATTATTAGGGCAAACATATGATATTAACTAGTATTATCACCATTTTCAACTAAATCGATTCAATAGTATATTTTGATTCCTTAACAGATATGACGTCATAAAGGCAGACGCTCAAACAGATACCACAGTTTTATAATACCATAGAATATTTTTCGCTATGTATTCAAGAGTCAAACGAAAAGATAAAACTTAATCTTTAACTTTGTACTTCAAATAAAGCTTAAAAAGGATTGCCAGACAGACTATTTAGAAAGTTTTAATTGAGTCTTTTGTGCTAACACTACTGAACCATTGTTCGGTCGTTTCTAATAGCAGACTTGGTTGTTTGTATTGTATGCTTTTATATATTTAAAGCTATATGTTTAATGTACTTCAAAGGAAAAAACTAGATTTAATAAATAATATCCATGCTTACAAATAAATAGCTCCCTACGAATGAAAAAGGAATACTGTAGTTGAAAGGACGCTATGATTATAGTTGGTTAACAAATATATTTCCTAACCTTAAAAAATAATATGATTTTCGTGATATACCCATGCAAATTGTTATTAAACTACAATATTAAAGTCAAAATCCGGGTGTTTGAAAAATAACTTCCTATTTTCGAGAAAAATATTTATGGTGAAACATACAAAATTTCACATATATGAATACATAGTGTGAAAGAGAATATTTTCAAGTTTTGGTTTTGTCCTAGTAAACTTTGCACAATCTCTACACAGATTAAGACGATTTTTCACTTCTCGCCAGTTATTCGCCAACAATGCAGGTGTGGCTGACGCAACTGCTCCGATGATCCTTTGTCCTGGCCACCTCGTAGCACATATTAAACCCCACTGGACTATTTATTTTGGGGACACAAAAAAATGTGGTATCTGCTGAAAATATCCGTAGAATTGACTATATGTAAGAAAGGATCATCGGAGCAGTTCTTCAGTCATACCTGCACTGTTGCGAGAAGTGGAAAATCGTGTTGACCTGTGTAAAGGAGCTAATGGTGCGCACGTCGAAGTTTACTAGGACAAAACCAAAACACCCCGTTGCAGCAAACCTGCGTACTCAGCGAATTTCCAATGGAAAATATATGTCTTAATACACCATAAAGCCGCATACTAAGTTTCATAAAAATATGTTCACATATAAGAGATACATACAATTTTAATTATTCTCCATAAGAATAACATTGGTGATAAGTACGTAGGTTTGCTGAAACAAGGAACACAAACAGTTGGTTGTTATGCAAATATAAATATAATTTAACCAGGTGAAACCACATACCTAGTTTCATCAATGTTATATCATAAATAAGCGCTATACAACTTTTGAATTATTCTCCATAAGAATAACATGGGGGCTGAGTAGGCAGGTTTGCTGAAAGAAGGAACAAAAAAATGGGTTTTCATGCAAATATCAATATAACTCAACATGGTGAAGTCACATACCAAGTTTTATTAATTTATGTTCATAATTAAGGGAGTCATAACATTTTATTTATTCTCCATAAGAATAACATGGGGGCTGAGTACGCAGGTTTGCTGCTACGGAGATAATCAACAAAAAATCAATATTTTGTGCAAATATCAATATACCAGTAATACGTGAATCCACATACCAAGTTTTATCAATATACATTCATAAATAATCGAGATATCAAATGTTATTTATCCTCCATAAGGAAAACATTGGACAACGAACTGTGTTTATCACTTTGAATATCTCTGCAATGGTTGGGTGTAGAATCACAAATTAAACACCAAAATGATTTTTTTCTGGAGCTGAACTGATTGGTAAAAGCAAATGTGAAGTTTACATTAAAATGAACTGAGGAAAAGCCAAAAACATTTGTCCCATAAGATTAACATGGGGATTTTATAAGTACGTTTTTTGGATTTTCTCCGCAACCACTTAACCTAGGTTAGTAATTCAAAATACTAAATTTTTTTAAGCTCTATAACATGGTCAAAACCAAAATAATTTTTTTTAAATTTTAGGGTGATAAATGCAATAAACTGATTTTTGGAAAATTTAAAACACCCATAAACCCCCCTTATCATGGTCCGATTTTTCTGGTTTTCGAACTTAAAGTCATGAATGTCACTTTACACATTTGAGCCAAGTTTCATCGAAATCGGATGATGTTTATTCAAGTTATCGCATTCACGGACACACACACACACACACATATATATATATATATATATATATATATATATATATATATATATATACATATATATAAATTTGAACGAATAGTGTTTATGGAATCTGGGGACCTCAAAACAAAATATTATCATCGTCTCGGGCTTAAGTCTTCTTAAGTCTTTTAATATGGAGCTACGGTAATAGCTTCTTCCCTATAGGGGAAATTCGCTAATTAAAGAATTATCTTTCACACTATGAATTCATAAATGTATGATTTTGTATGTTTCACCATTAAAATTGTCCTCGAAATTAGTGCGTTCTTTTTCTAACACCCGGTACATTAAAAACAACTATTTCTGTATCGTAGAACCATTTAACTTTGAGTTTTTATAAAACTTATATCTATTTCCAATAACTACAACGAATTTCTACGATCACAAATATTGCCGGAATATATTATTGACGTTGCGTAATAGATACTTGTTTTTTATGTTGTTACGTCCCATCCATCCATCATTGCTTGACTTAGAGTTATTCGTTTTGAAAAGTAACACAATTCTATGTTACGAAACTGTAAAAACTGAATAACAAATATAATAATTAAAAGTAACTAGTTATTCAGTTTTGTTATTTAATGAGCACCGTGTTTGTATGAATAAAATAGGTTTTAGCAAGAAATAGTTTACACTTGACTGTGGTAAACTGCGTAAAAGTACATAACTGTACTACCCAACCCAAAATCGTCTCGAACTACAGTCGTGTTGTCCCCTTCGACGGGTACGGGTTTGCAGCACTCTAAACTAAGTCATTTTAGCATTTACAAAATATTAATACAAAAATAATTTTCACTGCGTTGGTTAGAACCAAGCTGACATTAAACAACACAAAACATGAACGACATGAATAAACATTTATAGTTCGTGCACAGTTACAAGTAGGCGACCGAACCAAATAGTTTAACAGGCAACAAAATAAACAGTTTAATAGGAATGCAAATGTTTACCCTAAACCGCTAGACGTAACCTTTGCCCTATGATTTTTTTCGGACGAAATTAAGTTCAGTGAAAGAAAAACAGTCATAAGTAGCAAATCCATACAAATTTCAGGTAGATAACCAAATAAAATTACAACTAAAAAATTACAGCAATCTAACATTCGTGGATACGCATATTTGGCATATTTTGCCAAGCAAAAATCAAACAACGTCCGTTAACACTTCCGCTGCGTAAACCATAAAAATCTTATAGGAAATATATGCACAATGTTGAGCCATGACCCGATTCCGGACCTTCCACAGGGAGTTTCTTAACTGATTACTTATCTATTCATCTCTGATATATTTAAACTCAATGGATTTCGGATTAGGAGTTGTTATATATTAGGATGTTTTGATGTGACACAACGTTAGATCCAAACAAAATATATTGCATTATATATTTTGTGGTTTCAATTATAAAAGGTCTTCTCTATTTCTATAATATATTACTGTAGTAAATAGTATATAACTCTTATATAATAGTTTATATAAATATAAAATGTTAATATTCAAGTAGGATTAATATTGTTAAAACTTCTTTTAACAGTAAGTGTAATCTAACTCTCGAGAAGTTTCCGTCATATGAAGCGTGGATTTCTAGTATAGTATAAACATTGAGATATATTCAGGTATTATTATAAATAATTTCTTTATTAGTATGATACGTGTTGTTACAAATAAGCAGGATAAATAAAATACTTCTTAAAACACTATAAGTATATTTACACTTATACTGTACTTACATACAAGACGGTAAAATATACACAAAAGGTGGTACAAGGCGATCGATTTCAACCAGTTACACCGGTCATCATCAGGCCCAATCAGAGAATGACAGACACAAGAGGGCGAACAGCTTATATGCTATTGGCTACCGGAAGTTCCGGAAACAAGTTGGGATAAGTACCACCAGAGTCAAAGTTGACCTGTTCATTGATCAATTTATCCCTATCCTTACATTTTTCCTTAAAAATGAACAGTTCTTCCTATGCATTCATTACATTTCCTTTCTTACAAACATGGAGAATATTCAAATTGTCTCCAATTGTTCCCAATGAGTGGCCAATGTCCAGGAGGTGTTTTGGACATTCATTCCGGTTTTCGATTCTTCCATTCTAAAACATGATTCTTGTATCTTTTTACAAAATTAACAGTTTGACCAACATAAAAATTATCACAATCATTACAACTGATTTTATATACACCGGGCTTATCAAACTTATCACAATATTCTATGTTCGGATGCAGAATTTTACTCATGGTGTTTTGTGTCTTGAAGGCTACGGATACTCCATACTTCTTTAATCGATTTGCAATATTCTGTGTTTTATTGCCAGTGAAGTTAAATGCTACATAGCTCGTAATCTCCTTCTCCCGTTCGTTGCTCAGAGTTGTCATATTTTGGAGCCGTTCTTGGTTCTTCATCTTGTTCAATATCTTCACCACCATTTCATCAATGAGTGTAGATTGGTATCCGTTGGCTCGAGCTATAGATTTGATTGTAGTTATTTCCTTTCTTCTGCTTGTTTCACTTAATGGGATCTTGTAGGCTCTGTGCAGCATTGAACGAAATGAAGCGGTCTTGTGGCTTGATGGATGTATGGACTTTCTGTTGATGGTTGTATTCGTTTGTGTTGGCTTCCTGTAGATTTCGAATTTCAGCTTCTCTTCTCTTCTCATTAGTGTTAAATCCAGGAAGTTAATTTTTCTTTCTTCTTGAATTTCGCTTGTATAAGTCAGGTTTCTGTGGTGGTTGTTGAATATTTGCATCATATCATCTGCTTCACCATCCTTGGTTTCGCTATAAATTATAAGGACATCACCTACATATCTAACGTACATTGCTACTTCATGATCTTTGTTCAATCATTCCAAAATACATTCTTCTTGATTTTGCAGAAACACCTCTGACAATATTGCGGAAAGTGGACTCCCGATAGCTAATCCATCAGTTTGTACATAAAACCTATTGTTAAATCTAAAATAATTCTGTATCAGTAAAATTATCAACAATTTCACAAGTTGATCTACATAAACTTTATCCAATCCGTTGTCTATGAGCCTACATTTAATCAAATTAACCGTTTCCATGACAGGTACATTTGTGTACAAATACAAAAACGTCTTGTATGTAAGTACAGTATAAGTGTAAATATACTTATAGTGTTGTAAGACGTATTTTATTTACCCTGTATTATTATAATCAAAATATAATATTGTGTTAATCAGTGAAATATAAAATAGAGAACTATAGGGTTTGATATATGGATGTATACGTCATAACACGAATGACATATGGCACCTTTGGGATTGACATGTCGCATGCCAAATGTGATTTATCCGAGATTGTTGCATTACTGGTAGGATCACTGATTACAGCTAAACATAGCAAACAAAACTAATTTTTAGGTAAATTACTAACATATTTAATAACATTTTAGGTAAATTAACTACGTAAATAATATATTTAATTAATCTGAAATGTAATACTGAATTTAAAATATGATTAAAAAATAGTTTGGATCAATTCAATATGTGGTTGATTATATATTGAAAAAAATCTTAAATTGGTTACTACTTAAAATACATTAATGTTGAAGCTTGCGTATTCATATTACATGATTTGAGAAAATAAAATTGGAAATGAAAACAGAAAATAATGTTGTACTATTGTATTGAATCTTTAAACTGTTCATGACCTTTTATTTATTTAGTATGGATTTTGGGGTCGAGAGATCTCTAAAGCAGAAATATTTGTCCTCAGAGTCGTATCCATTTCTTTTTCTAGAGAGGTGTATCTACGTAATATGGGTTCCAAACCAACGGGTCGCATCGCTGGCACATAGCTAATAACCACTAGCACATGGTCGACTGGTGGCAACAGAGACTGAACCTGGCCGACTAAAGTCACGTGCTCTAACCACTACAGCAAGACAATCCCTGACTTCATGAGCGAAAAGTGCAGTTAGGAATTATGCGAACACTGGTTTTATAAAAACTGTATTAATGAACCGTATTCATTAGTTAAAGATATTTTCATAATCAAACTAGTTTTCTTAGATTGTGTTTTACACCTGAAACTAAAAGACCTGTGAAGTCTTCGTTCAGACTATAAACAGGTGGACTATTCGTAGTAAATAATTTTACTTATGTTTTGTATTACAAATATTAAAGTTCACTTTTCAAGAATTACATACAAATTGTACGAACTGGATGCACTTATTTAATTTTAACCAAATCATGTATATCATCATCAAACCAGACCTGTTGCGCCTTCGCCCGTGTAAACTATGACCGTTGCGTGCTGCATTCTGTGGTTAGCGCGTGGAACTATTATACTAGAAGAGCACAGGGGAAAAATGGTATTCGTCCTCTTCTTCCGATTCGTCAGGAGAGCAAATTTAAAACTATATAAATGTCCAATGCTTTTCCCCTGCATGCTTTGTTTTTGTCCATTGTTATCTCTTGTGACTAAGCACATTATTCCACAAATAATATTATTATTTGAAAGCCCTTTATTTAAACTACCCGAATCCATCATAACCTCAAAATCAAAAAGAAATTGGACGAATACCAGTCTGCAAATCAAGATCAGCTGTTTGCATTTTGATTAACTCAAACCAAAGTAAATGTATATAAGGGATACACAGTAACTTTGAAGCCCCGAGGGCCAAAGCCCTATAGTTGAGCCGGTATTAAAACACTTTAAATTTCCTGTTTTAGACCTAAAAAATCAATGTACACAATTAAAAAAGGACAACATAAAACACACACAACATTAGTGGTGAGTAAATGCACCACTTTTCCTTTCATGTTTATGGAAGTATGAACATGTGTTAAATGAGTTGTTTAAGTTTATTACATTTAGAAACATTAATCACAAGAACTCAGACCATTCTATGTGTCTGAGTACGAAGAGACAAAGTGCCGAGTGTCAGTAGCCCAGGTATAAAAGCTGAATTTACCTCAATTTGTATAGACAAAATGTATAACCTAGACCTACAAAATCAGAAGAATTAATTTATCTATTTAGTTAAAATCATCAATTAGTTTATTATGTACGATTGATTATAAAATGTAGTTGGCAAGAAACGAGGGAGTGAACATTTGTATTAACTCTTAAAGCACATTAAACGTACGTTTCCGGAACATTGCATGAATGAGCTAACTGTGTTAGCAACAGTCAGTTGCAACCTCCCATTTTCGTCAGTAGTTCAATCTGTTATGACCATTTCCGAGAATAATCTGCTTATTGGAGAGTCTCACGTGTTTATCTCGCATGAGTTATAATTAAAAATGATTTTACTTTCGGTAGCAGTTACTCATTCACTCGTTCTCTTCTCGCTTTCTGACGCATATTGGAAGTATGGGAAAAATGACTACACGGCAATTACAAGAAGTAATAACCGACCAACTACATGTTGGGTTCACGGGGGATCTCTAGAAACTGGCTGAAAAGAAGAGGTGATCCACGGATAGACAGGAGGGGGAGTGGCGTGATCATGTAGTCAAATCAGGTTCGTTTATTGCGATCAGATTATAAGACGTAAAATCAGGTGAGCGGTGGTCTGATAGAACCACTGATTACCACATTTGTTACCACGATTGTTCGTTATGGAAACACCAAATATGATATGTTTCACATAAAATTAATAAATAATGCTAATACAACACACTTTCATATTTCTTTTGACTCTATAAACCACTACAAGAGATGTACCCACTTATATGTCCTAGCCATGGGAATATTCAGTTTAATATTTCTAGGTTATCCCTAAGAAATAAATTGACACAATATAATAACTTGTGTTTGATTGTCTGTAAGTGAGTGAGCTACAGATCAGTTTTATGTTAAAAGACGTGTTTTCAAAGCTTAAACTAATTCATTAAAGAAAAGTGTATGTCGGAATGTGTCAATTCGGCCATACTGAAAATTGTCATTTATATTACAAACCCAGTAAGAATCTCATATCTCTCTTGTAAACTATGTCAACGTCACCGACAGACATATCATCTCCAGCGTTGCCATTGGGGTTTTGATGGTGAATCATATATGCTCAGTTCTCTTTACCATAACTTGTTAACTGACAATAACATTACAGGCTGTAGCGATTTCTAAGAATTAAAACTATAAAGAACAGATACATAATTGTATGGGTCTGTTAAATTCCACTGTGTGTCTAATTTCGACATTATACAGAACAAAAAAGGTAACAATATACATTATTTATATAACACTTATGTAAAAATGTAGATTGTCATATTAATCTTAATATAAAATTTGAATACATTTAGTATTACTTACATCATATAAATCGCAAAGCTTTTCTTACTCAGGGATGGTTGGCTTCCGATTCCACGTTGGCCAGAGGAGGGCTGCCGACCCCGGGGTACCCTAGTCAAACTGTGAGAATCTTCAAACTCACAGTCCTTACTAGAGCAAAAGTCTTTCTTCCATCTTCCAGATATTCTTTGACCTGGTTCTTTTGGATCTCCTGGAAATACTTCTTAACCAGCCTCGTTTTGTCACCAGGCTGAAGTAGGAGTTGTGAGCTTACGATACCGAGGAGGGGTCAGTGAGGAAGTGTATGAAGCTAGCTGACAGGATATGCTGAGGTATCGGACCAGCATAGGCATGGGCGTCCATCAGCACGACAGGTTACCGGTACTAGGCTAACGTAGGCCAAGCCTCAGGAAACTGGGATAGGGCCGACGTCCCCGAGGATTAACTTGGGCACCTGCACCGCAAGGGTGGTTGTTGTTGTAAGACTGGGTGTCCCAAATATACAGGTAATCCCGGTGGACACTTCTGCTTGCTTTTAATCATTTTGTTCTGGCCACCGGAAAGGAATGGACGCTTTACCCCATACCACTCGGAAGGGCTGTAACTCTTCATTACTGTGATTAGCCTCTAATATGGAGAAAGCGTAAGGTCGGTGAGGATGGATAAGATAGGTAGGATAAAGTACCGAGGTAGTATCACGGCAAGCCGTGACCGAAAGTACGGAAAATGCAAATAGCAAATAGGATGAGGACTGTTACCTACCCTTAACCCTCATGACTGGCAGTACACCTGCCTCACCAGCCATCCCCCCTGCCAGCCACCTCCCCTGTTTGTTTACAAGAATATAACAAAAACTGCCTTCCATTGTGAACACATCTACTTGCTGTACCCAGTTATGACCCCACCTGTAGGATGCCTCAGAAGAGTCATCTGTGCGTTAACGGCTCCGGTGAGGGAAGGGTTCGGACAAGCAGACTTTTGCTGCGGATCTTCCAGCCGCTGTAGGGTCAACGTAAATCGTCATCACTTCCAAGAAACGAGTTTCTGTCGAGATGAGGGACCCCGATTTCCTTACAGGGCTCTACGAAGTCGCGGAGACCTTAAACAAGAAAGACCCAGAGACACCCGAAAGGCAAGCACACCAAACAAGAGGGCGGCTTGAAGATGGCGGTCTCTCCCTTTCTAAAGGCACCCGCCAAGCTTCTCAAATTCGTCCACCATCGGAAGGTTTTCGTCAGTTGTCCTTCGGTGATGGACCGTAGTTATAAAGGACTTAAAGTGTCTGGGCTGCGGGCACTGACACAGCGAATGTACTGAGGTGGACTAGTCTACTCTTTGCTACAAATGGAGTGTACCGGACTATATTACCAATCCCTGCAGCAAAGAGCCTCAATACCTTCTCTGCAGCCAGCTCCAGCCAGAGAAAAATACCACTTTGCCGACCACATCGCTGGATCCGGAGCATGCTGCATTGTTAGGCATGCCCTGGAAAGGTAAAGACATAAAAACTGTGATAGCATAAGTTGGTAAAAGCTTTGGTAGGCAAGACTTTGGTGAGTCCCATATTTTTTCCGTCTCTGCGTTTACAGTTGGTGAATGTTCAATAATTAGAGGATCAATAGTATATAAATAAAAGTGTAAAATAATAGCTTATTTTCATATTTTTTAAAATAGATTTGCAATTCAATAAATAGACTGATTTAGTTACCTTCAAATCGTTACAATCCATTATATTAGTACGTTGCCTATTTAATTACATCGCACTGATAAAAAAGACAACCATTTTTACACGCCTTTTAAATAAACACATTTTGAATGTGTGGTTTTGTTTTTATTGTTATTTGTTATGCCAACGGCATTTTTGTTGAGAAGACACATACGCTTTCAGGAACAGCGATCCAAGCCCCACGAGTTTTTGGGGACACCCCTGGATTAGAACTCATGACCCCTTGAACTGAAGTCCAAGACACAAACCATTTGACTAGCAAGATCACCACCCAAAAAACAAGCTTGCTTTATAGCAAAGCTGCTTAAGTAAATGTTATATTAATCATGTGAATCTATCACCTCTTATGTCAGTAAATGAGGTAAAATTCATAATTATACCACAAGATTATTTAGTTGGGAACACTTATGTTTCCGATTCGTTTGTAATAATGTTTCTTGATTCAATGTAAAATACCGGCCGCCAAGCATCACGAGAAATGTTTTTAATAGTTAAATATAAAAAAATATATTGTGTTTAACAAATCGTCATGGACGTTTATAAAATCAAACTATACAATAAAGAAACATCGAAATAATCACAAAATATACATACAATAATTCATCAGAAAAACCTGGAAAACAGTTCACAAAATAAACAAACTTGGCTTACATTAAAAATAAACAAACACGGTAGCAAATTATAACGAAGTTTGAAAACACGGTATTGTTTTTTCCCCGAACAAATCTCTCCATCATTAGCAAGAGGGCAAACTGCAGACGAGGGTGACCTGTTGCATAGGCTTATATCACTAATGATCAACTCTGCGGCAACAAGTGGGTATTGTTTTGATTTGAGTAAATAACCACAATCCCACGATTGAGTCATTTTATAAATACTTAAACAAATATCGGGTCTTTGTTAATAATTAACATTACTATACCTTTCTAGATCGATACAATATTTTACTGGTGTATACAATATGTACTTTTACAAAACATGTAGTTTTTTGAATCAACAAATTTGAAATCTGTATGGAAGTTTATCAATACGTCTGATAGCCATAGCCAATATTTCCGCTCTTTAATGGGCAAACGGCTGTACAAAATAACGTTGTTGAATAACGTCATGTCAACTATGATAAGTTAAATTTACGTCATTTTAAACAATCGCATTTCGTTAGGTATCTGCTACTTTCTTGGCGTGAGATAGCTGATTAGGTTTAACCACAAAGTTCTCGTGAAAATAACGCACCACCAGCTTGTTTAAAATAACCTTTTAAATTATTATTGGCTAAAATAAACATCAAGGTTTCTAATTTTTTATTTTTGTTTGTGCGAGTTAACTTATTAATTAATTCCACGATCCGAACTTCCTTTTCAATCGAATAATCTTGTTAACACCCTAATTATCACTCTACACCGGGCCTCCACTTCCCACTCTATCCCGGGCCTCCACATCCCACAAGAATTCACCTTATTCTGATAATTTATTATAGCCCGTCTTAAAATTTGTCATAGTCATACTGTTCTTCTTCTTCACCCATCAGGATTCAACCATAGTACTGCTTGAGCAATTACCTACTTTTCACTGATCTAGAAACTACTCTATCCACTTTTACTTTTTTATTAAAATTATTTTATTTACTGGCTTAAATTTGGCTGGTATTCTCTTCATTTTTAGGTATGGAATGTATTTGGCCAGTAATTTCTAAAATATTTTATAGACACTGATTTATAAATATCTGGCGTTTCAGCGATACTACTTTTCCAACTTTCTAACTTCGCATCCATATAGTAAAACGAGGAAACCCACTAGACTCTGTCTACAATTATCATACTCAGTCACCTTTCTCTCCTCCACACCTTTCATAACCTACTGTGTTTGTCCTAGTCCTGCTCTTACGTCTCGTTCAGTATCTCCGCTAACAGTAACTACACTTCCCAGGCAACTGAGGTAGTCCACTCATAAAATTCCTCTCCGTTCTTCATAGGTGCTATTATACTTTGTTAATTTAATGCCAATCATTCATTTTCTTATAAAGTGTGTAATTCTTGGAAGGTGAGCAATAGTCTTTGACAAGCACAAATGATATGCATATTCAAAACTTTCAATGTGATGAAACACCCTTCATCTTACTGCATCTCTTTCGGTTACAACTTTTTTAATTGTAATGGCTGTAGTGTTTATATTTTATCCTGTTTAGATATATTTTTGTTACTCTCGTACAAAGGTACTTGTAACTGATAGTACTGTCATTGTAGTTATACCTTTTAACTGATCTCGCGACAAGCCATTGCTCTTGGTTATGTTTTGCTCCAATTTTTCAATCAGAGACACGAGATATCATGTCTCCAGTCATAAAAATATGTTGTAGCGCCACAGAAAGATATCAATATCAGCAATATAACCTCTACCACGTTCCCATATCATTATCGCTACTGAATATTATTGAATGCTACATATTGAGTGTAATAATAGCCTGTATATCGTTCAGGTAGCGTTAGTTAAAAAAATATTGTAATACTAATTAATGAACGATGATGTGTTTTATATAAATTACATTCTTATAGAAATTGCTTTATAAGAATATCCACGATTCCTCTATGACATAAAGCGTCCTAATGAATTTATTTAATATAAGTAACATAATATTGTATATTTCTTCATAGGCCTCATCACATATAGAAAACAAGATAAGAATGAGACTTTAACAATTTAAGTAAAAAACACTAACGTATACGAGCGCGATACGTAATAAACAGGATGCTATAAGTTACGTCTCACAACAAAAACATATTTTAAATGTAACAACACGTAATTCTACTCACAAAATTTAATAGTAAACAATGAAAAACTCCAAAGTTACAAGTTGACGTACTTGGCGCCTTACTGGTTATCCCTCTTTTTATGGACCAGCAACAAAAAATTATTTTCTCTCCCCCACTAAAGTAAACAGCTGTGAGCAGTGATAAGAAACGTCCGCCTGTCTTTGTTTATTACCGCCGAATTTACCAGAGTAATTTGTGTAGATTTTATAGAGATAAGTGGGAATCATGTTTTCCCATTAGAATGTATTATATAAGCTGATGCAGTGCGTCCATAATTTGAATTAAATTAAATTTAATACATAACTTAACATTCAGTAAATTTAACATACAGTTGCTGAGACTGTAAATGATTCCTTATAATAGGCCGGATTTAGTTTTCCATGTTTCACATGTGTACCCATCACCATTTTAACTTATCCAGGTCTGATGTTGATAGGTAATTAAGTTTATGTTCTGTAAATGACTTCATTTAAGACAACAGTGATTGAGGGTGGAAATATAATCCCCAGATATTATTCTCTTTTCCAAAACCTAAAATTTCGTAACTAAAAAGGAACAACTTCAATTTATTTATTTATCAACCTATTTAAAATGTAAAATAAATCTGTAATAATTTCTACACTAGATTTTTTCTTAGTGCTTTGTTTGCTTTGATTACGTCCCTGCAAAATTTATGTTGTTGTTTTTACTTGTTAAATTATAACAGCATAATTTTCTTTATGAAAATTTATAGTGTAAAGAAAACCTTAAATGCTAATTCTGCTGGCAAACTGGTTTCTAAACAGGAATAAGATACTTTAATATGTAAATTACTTTTAAAAGTAAAATGGGACCCATCTAACTTACAAAAAGCAACGGTAAAAACTAAGTGTTGTAAACGTCAACATTAAAGTTGGTCTCGAAGTGATTCTACTGTTTAAGAATCCTAAGTTTCGTTTTACTTACTACGTCGACTAAAGCTGCACGTTTTACCGCGTGCCATTGAGTATTGAATGTTGTTAGGCAAAGGTTATTAGAATCTGCTTCTATTTAAAGTAATTGAAGTAATTTTAAAAATAAACTGTAATGTATTACAAAATCTTTTACTTAAAGCTTTAAAATTAAACTGTTCAAACAGAAATAAAAAGGAATGTGGTGCTAGAAAGCTAGCTAACTACATTCCTATATGTATTTATTTTACTTTGTTAGTTATTCCATCTTCCAATGTAGGAACATTGTCAGTGGTGCAAAGAAACGAGTGATTCATCATCCAGCTTGCCCCCCGGTAATAGGAAAAAGAAGGACAAATAATTGAAAAATGTGTTCTTGAAATATTTGGAGTGAAAAATTGTTTTTCAGAGATTTTCATTACTTATTTATTTTGTAGCCTACTTACTGAAACCCCAAAAAATGTGTTTTTCAATTATAAGATTTCATGGAAAATAAATTATAAACGGATTTATTAAAAACCAGTTTTATTAGTTTAAATAAATATTTATAATATTCTTTCACTGATATTTTACGAGAAAGCAGGTTATTTTAAGATTCAAATAAACTACTAAATGAATATTAATTTTTTAAATATAAATAAGAAGAGGATGAGCTATAAATTTATTTCTGTATATTATTACCGATCTCAGGGATACTCCTCGCAGTCCCTTAGAATGGTATAGATAAGTATGCAAATCTAAAGCCTTCTATATGAGATTAAAACGTTTAAATTGATTAAAGAATTATTTGCCTTCTAAGAGAAAATAGTCGTTCCCTTTATCAACAAATTTCAAACAGTATTTTTTGGGATTTCTCAAAAAAGGGTTGAAAGCAATATTTTCCATATAATTGCATATACAATTGATTGGGACTTGGTGTAAAAAATGTTGTTGGTAACAATATACTAATTTCTTATATGAATATGAATATTAGTCATTTTTAACCAAATCACAGTGGCCAAAAGAAAATGTATTATAAGATTTTATTAAAAACTGCGTTATAGTTCAATAAACGGTGTTTTTACCATTTATATGTATATGTTTAATCTTGTATCCATCTTTATTTTCTAAAAGTACTTTGAATTTCCTATGAGATAAAACCACCTTAATGAAGATGAAGTATTCTTAATGTACATAACAAAACGCTGTCCCAATCACCCTGTGTTTATATTTGTTTACGTTATACGTTGTAATCATTTGTCAAACAATACAAAACTAATTTTGTTTGGATTAACAATTGCTAAGGCTGATTTACTTAACTATTCCTTATGGTGGTAACTAACCATTTTTACTTGATCCTAATTTTTAAATTCACACCTTAAAAATTATTTTTTTAATTTGGTTTAAATCGTATTTGTGACTTGCAACTTGCTTGTCGTGAATTTCTGCAAGAACATGAAAGCAAACCAGTCATTAGTGAAGCTTTGTAGGTTTACTGCCTTTTTCAAAATGCAGACAGAAAGACGGCTTGTCGACGGATGGCATCGTTGGTATGGCAACGAGTGACTTCGAACCGTCTGAGAATATGGTATTGAACTGACCCGCAGTGGGTTCTTTTGTCAAAAGTTTCAATAGTAGCATCAGGGCTATTGTTACAATGTCATAGTAAACTGAATGATATAATGTGTACGTTAAATTAGTCACTCGTAGTTAAATTAGTATGTAACAACGTAGTTTTTGAAATGCGATGTCATATACGTAGCACAGGTCAATTAATCTTATCCCATAATTAACAAAAAAGTAAGAAAGGTTAATAAACAGAGAGAAGGATTCAAATACCTTAGAACGCTGTCTTGTAATTACGTCATATCAAAATACAGTCCCGTGTACATTAGTACATAAACACACACACACTGTACAAATATGTGTTAATTAAATATTAACTGATGTTGTGCTTAGAGTATCTAAATAAAA
Source organism: Allygus modestus (assembly GCA_963675035.1). Classification (NCBI taxonomy): domain Eukaryota; kingdom Metazoa; phylum Arthropoda; class Insecta; order Hemiptera; family Cicadellidae; genus Allygus; species Allygus modestus. Next base: position 92,314,229 of record OY776116.1, read on the forward strand.
TATCACTTTAAAATCACATCATTTTTACTACCGAGAGAAAATAGTTGTAAGCAGTGAATTAGTTACTAGCAGTATCATAGACTATGGCGTAATATTTTAAAATCGAGTCAATAATGCAAATACAATTGTATGCAATCACTGTAAAGGATACAAGTCAGCGGCAACTGAAGATATCAGGAAACGTATATTGGTGTAAAAAATAAACATATACAGGGTGGTCATAAATTATTGGACACTTTTTAAGATTAAATAAATAAATAACCAATCAACTTAGAAACATGGGAATTGTTTCATTAAATAGCAAATTTAAAACAGTTTTATACAGTAACTGCAAAAAATAATTATAAAAATGTCAGTAATTATAAAAAGTAGTTATAAAAAGTCTGTAAAAGTCACCTAAACTGTGAGTGTAAGTTATGTTTTCTTCTCAAAGACTTGTGTTGTGGCATTGAGCATAGACAACCAAATGTTTACTGGCAGAAAGATGGCGTCCCTCCACACTGGGGTATAATAGTACGCGACTGCCTAAATGACAAGTTTCCTGGTCGTTGGATTGGACGGGATGGTCCAATTCCTTGGCCTCCACGTTCTCCAGACATTACACCCTTAGATTTTTTTTCTGGGGTTATGTCAAGGAGAGAGTGTTTGCAAAGAAGGTTCAAGACATTGAGGAACTTAAAAGAAGAGTTAGAGAGGTTATTGAAAGCATAGCTCAAGCATTGCTCAGAAAACCATGGTCTGAGGTTGAATTCAGACTACAAACTTTTCGTGCAAACCATGGAGAGTACGTGGAAATAGTTTAGTTAGTTTAGTTGGAATTATGTAACAGTAATCTCTTTTTGTATTGTTATGATAACAACTGTTTTAAATTTGCTATTTAATAAAACAATTCCCATGTTTGTAAGTTGCTTGGTTATTTCGTTATTTAATATTAAAATGTGTCCAATAATTTATGACCAGCCTGTACTTTAAACACTAAACCAAACAGAAATTAGTACGTTACATTTCCGTTATTCAATGTACAATTTCCTTAATTCACACGTAAACCGATTTACAATCTTTCTAGTGTGTTAGTGATTTGTTGATCTGCCGGCTCTCCTTTGATCCTCACAATCTTTGAGACCTTCCTTGGGTATCGTAGTGACCTGAATAATGTATTACGAAACGTAACACACAAACAACTGCCCATTTTGTGAAACAGAATGGCATGCGCAAAATATACCTGCTCTCTTGTTTAAATGCCTTTAAATCATCGTGAGAAAGAGACCTGTGTAGTGGTCATTGCGACTAGGTCTTAAATGATCTAATGGGAATAGCTGTGTCATTTAAACAATTTGATTAAAGTAAAACTTATTGATAAACATAGTTTGTTTAATGCTGTCCATTGCCACCATAATGTTAACCGTTTTGGATTGCTTTGACTTTTAAAATGATCTGAAATTAAAACTGCAGTTTAAATTAATGTTCTATGTTTCAATGGAAAATAGTTTGGGGTGATTACAGTTTGAAATAAGATCACTTAATTTAATTATTTTTTACACGGCAAAATTATACACGGTATTTCAGATTCTTAACTACACTCAAATTTGTTTTAAAAATCATACGCAAGAACCCCTCATCTCATCCCTCTTCCCTCCAAAGCTTGCTCAATCAAGATTAGTCATTCCTCTTTTCATGAATTCATTTATTGTTTAGCGTTTTGATAAACAAATACGGTAATAGTTCAGTGTACCAGCAATTAGAAGTAAATTAAAAACAATTACTTGGTCTTACGATACGAAGTTTTGTTTTGTCTTATATATAATATCTACTAGGAAAGAAAAACTACTATTTATTAACGTTTTATGTGACAAGTATTTTTATTCGCCTAATGCCTACTGGTCTTGTGGAAATCAAAGCAGACACGTCTCAACCAATCACGACTCAGATTGGACAGACGGAGCAATTTAAACTGGGTAATGGGGAAGAGGTACTGCTTGTGTATCTGAATCACGATCTAAACTAATACAGCTGGAATAAAATAGATGTAAATTTACGACTAAAGTTGCATTAAATCGTCTAGTTGATTAAATGTAACTTAGACATTAAAATATGTTTCCTTTCTTACCTTTAATGAACTCTAATATATATTACACCTCATCAAAGATCATGCTGAAAAGATTGGTTAGCTTTTGCCTGTTTGTATAAGGCTTATACAAATATAACAATTGTCTATTAACATATTTTTGTCAGAATGTTTTTTATAATTTATAAACGTTGAGGCAAATGTAAAGTTAAAAAATTTTAGTTATTTTCCATTTATTCATATGTGCTATGCAAATTATTATTACAAAAATAAAATTAAAATGTATTTAGTTATAACAATTGGGTAACCTAAGTCCTTTAATTATTACAAGTAAATGATTATATTATTCTATAAAATTAAACAACACCTTTAAACTTTAAGAGCAAAAATTATTTTATAAAATTAATTATTTTATTATACTGTCAGAAATATTCTGTCAGTAGTGCCCCCTGAATTTAAGATATAAACAAGAGACTATAAGCTTGTGTTAATATCAGTTATCTGCCAACTAAAAAATATATTATACAGAAACCAATTAACAAATTACAAAAACTATACACTCGCATTCCCCAAGTGTGTGTTTTTAGAGGTTTGTTGCCTCTATGTCTGTTTGCTCCTTGGTTTATGGGGTTTGGTTTTAGTTAAGTTTAATTTTGGTGGGCAGATTATGGAATTCAACCAAGCTTGAACAGTAAATAAATGTTTTAGTTCCTTATATACTCAAGGTAAGCATTTTTCATAATAATCCAAAAGGAATACAAGCACATTTAAGGCGAGATGGGAAAACTTTCTTGTGTTACATTAACATAAAATGGGTTCTAAGCTCTGGTATTAACATTTCCAACATCTTCAATCTCGTAAATTAGAAGTCATATTTTTTATCCTAAATGAATAAACAAATGTTTTGATAACAAGCTGTTTTATTTTCAGTCTATTAATGTGTTCTAGATTATATTTGTTTTGTGTATATTTGTTCATATGTAAAAAAACCCAATTGGTATGGATATGGCTGGATTTTATGAATATAGCATAAATATTTAAATTGTTATATGTTAATCTGAAGTTCGATAAATCCTGTAATTTGTAAAAAAAACTTTAAAGAAGTTCTTATTTTAACATCTGTTGATATCTAAGGTCTTATTTTTTGGGGTTTCCCTGACAATTGACATATATTTTTGGCGTTTTTTTCAAATATGTTTTTCAAATTGGATAGTATATTATCTTTTTATTTCCTTTATCATGGTTGTAAGTATTCATTCTCATTTGAACATGTTATCTAAAGGTTATTGGATTTGGGGTCATTAAAATTTTCAATGAAGTAATCCTGCGTAAAAAGGTGTCTACTACTTTCTACAGTGGAATATATGCAACATTATGGTATCGAAAAAAAGTCCCAAGGTTTTGTAAAGATAATCGAAAATTACATAGTAAAAACTACGAGAAAACCCCTGGCTATGAGTGAATAACTCGTTAAATCTACCTGAGGACAAAACAGTATCATAAAATACACAAGTTTATGTTATTATCTGATCTAATAAAATGGTCTCCATAATATTACGTGCAATGGCTAATTGGGTAATACGATGTAAGAATAAAATTCCGTAGCGTGAAGGCCATCTAGGTATAAGTTTAAGTAAAATATTTTTTTTTTAATCCATTGGTAGGGACATCCTGAAAAACTGTCCAAATATTATTATAAATTAAGCAAATTAATATTTAAAGTAATAACTTAAAGACATAATTTTGTCACGTTAATAATATATGAAGCAATCTATTATCCACTTCAAAAGAATAAATTAGGTAATACTTTATAGAAATAGTATGTTTATAATCTTCTTCATCTATTCTTATGCCAATAATGTTCGTAAAACCAGCAAAAATAATTGTTATACAACTGTCATGTTTGGTTGTAACAAATATATAGGTACTGGGATACAAAAAATGACGATATAGCTATATTGTATGAAAACAAACGTTTATTTATTTATCTCCTATCCCCCAATCATCTGATTGAAGTACAACTGAGCATGGTAATTCGGGTTATCCCATGGAAGGCTTCAAGCCATAATAAAGGTCGGAAACCTACGGGATTTTTAAAATATCAGATTTAAATTTGTGGAGTTTTTATTTTATTTGGGGTTCCGCGGTCACGATATTTTTACGAACGGAAAAAGGGACGGGAATTAAGAAATATGACGCGGATGATGTTAACGAGTACCAGCTAGTAAATTATCAAATTAAAATAAGGAATCATATATAAATTATTAATCGATAATCGCTTTACCCCTTTTTCTCCTGAAGATTATTGAGTTTGTTCCTGTAATGTTGTTAAACAGATTACTTAACGGCACTCTGCACAGAGACGGGAAATTAAAAGCTGATTGTTTCCGTTCTTCTTCTTTAACTTGTTGAATTATTGGTTTATAATTAAATGTTACCGTTAACTGTATGTCTTGTTTTTTATTATAATTTTACAGGCTTTTTAAAAATATTTTAAACATTAGTACCTATATTAAAATGTATTTTTTGCCAGTTATACCAAATGTTACAGAACGTTTTTTTAAAATTAGTTTCATATACGTATTGTTGTTTTAGTAAAAAAATGTCTTTCTAATTATTACATTTTCGCTGTCCCTAGTCACATGCTATTACCAAATAAAATAACTACAAGAGTTTTTAAAGTTAAACTGTTTGTTCTTAATAATTTCAATACACACGTTGATAACACATAATACCGTATAGTCATCTGAAACAGAAAACTGGAGAGGTAATTCCGTAAGGTATCCTTTATATAAAACATTTGCCTTAAGAAATATCAATATTAAAATAAACACCTTGCAGGACGTCTATTAAAGAGATCCTTGTAGCTAGCGCGGCGCCTCATTAACCATCTCTGGAGGGAGGTACAATAGTGTTTACTGGTCACAAAACAACCACCAACCCTCCAATCAGAAGCGCACTCGGGCCGCCGAGCATCATTACGACTAATGAGCTGAAAAGTAATGAGGCCCGCGACAACCTTATGAAACAGGTTTGCTGGGGAAATTGCAATCTTTGGCTAACTCTTACACTTTACCAAAGCTTCAGCCTATACATAAGGGTTTTCTGCAGTAATAAATATTTCAAAATTCAGACATAAAACCAGAGTTTAGAAATAGATCTTAGGAATCATTAGATTTTTAATTTTCAATCATGTTTAATACAACAATAACCAGGAAAAAATAATAAACTGCTCTTTTCTCCACATGGGGATCTTACAGGCGTTATGCTAGATGTTTAGAATATTTATGTTGTAATCAGCTGACTAACTAAATCTATAAAAAAGAACCATTAAGTTAATTTTGAACCTTTGAAAGGCGATGGGGTGGTGCTCCAAACGTTGACGTTCCTCGAAATCCCAAAAGGCATAACGATAGGTTAAGCGCTTTTAATATATAACACAATTTTCATAAAAATAACAGATTTATAGGTTAAAACTTCCAAGAACTCCAGACTTTTTTGTATTAGGAGAAGTATTTAAATAGTAGATTTTTCGAATCTTATATACTATGTTAAATATGTTTAGCGTTTTCTGTAATTAATACAATTACTTTAATTTAATATGACGGTATTGCAAGATTGGACAAACACTTATTGCGTTTAGCATTGATCTATTTGCCCGGCCAGAAAGCTATGGAATGATTTACGCATTCATATGAACTATATGAGGCAAATGGTAACTCTTATGGTTTACAGCTCAGTGGTGTGTGCAAATTAACTATGTTCAGGTGTTTTCACTAAACAAATTCATAACCATTAAAATGGGCAAATTCAACTATAGTCGAAGTGATAGGACCCGAAAAGGTATAATTTTCTTGCCGGCCTGAAACTTGTATGGCTGAATTAGATGTCCCAAAGGATGACAAAAATGCATATTATAAACTTGTAAACTGGAGTTTAACAAGATGGTGGCCATTCAAAGATGGTGGATCTACTTTTTTAATAAATTAGTCATATCTCGGTTATCCTTTATCCAAATTTACCAACTCTTTTTTTGTTGAATAGATAATTATTATTTTACAAATAAAGTGTTCTGAAAATATTACCTTTGTATTGCTTGGTTTTCTGTTTATTTAATAAAATATGTAAGAATTACAGGGCATTAATTGCTTTAATCCTGTATATCTCCTAAACTATACATTTCAGTTGAAATACACTAATTATATAAAAGGTAGAAAATATTATAAGCTTTACAATGATATATAACATAAGAGGATATAAAATACATATGCTGAGATATACAAATCCGCTGAGAAACACTCTCTCAGAGCTGCCTAACCCCCTGTGTTGACGTCATCAAGATGGCGGATCGGAAACTATACAGGGTTTGCTTTAAACGTTTGTAACTCCTTTACTTGTTGCTTGATTTTGGCATTTAAGGTGTCATTTTAAAAAACATAATCTATTTAACATTCACCATTATTAATATCAAGAACGTTAAATATTTTTTAATCTGTTTGTTCAAGTGTTAATACTAAAAAGTTCAGATTTATTTCGAATTATTCTGAACAAAAATACGCTATGCTGTAGTCGGCACGGTAAGACTTGGACCCGTGACCATAATAACTTTATGTTCAAACCAACCTAGCTACAATAAATATAATTTTTGTTAGAACTTGTATATGTATAATTTTGTATATTCCCTTTTTGTAAATGTACAATTTTTTAGATACAAAACCGTTTACACTGAAACTTTTTAAGAAACCCATCGATTTTGAATAAATGTATTATGAATATGTGAGACAGTACATACTGTATTGAGTTCGTAAACAAGAAAAATTGGATCAAGGAAAGAGGTTTTTACTGAGTTTTATATATTTAAAATATCCTTTAGATTTTACGGATTGACATTAAACCAATTTTATTATAAAAAATCAAATATTTTGACTTTTAAATTTTGGTTTTATGTCAACCCGTTTCCGAGTTATCGAAAGTGCTAAACACAGTACGGTGTATAATTTTATTTCTATGGAGGATATATAACATGTTATACAAGTAGGGGGCAATAGCCGATTCAACCCCAGCACAGAAGTGAGGATGCGAGGAATCACCCCCCCCCCGGATGACCTTGACCTTGACCCCCGAGGTCACCCCCGAGGGCACGCCCGAGGGCACCCCCCCCCGGATGACCTTGACCTTAACCCCCGAGGTCACCCCCGAGGGCACCCCCCCCCCGTCACGTGACCCATTAACCTAACTTAAACCTGGCACCTGGCGTGAGGATGCGAGGAATCACCCCCCCCCTCCCCCGTCACATGACCCATTAACCTAACTTAAACCTGGCACCTGACGTGAGGATGCGAGGAAGCCCCCCCCCGTCACGTGACCCATTAACCTAACTTAAACCTGGCACCTGGCGTGAGGATGCGAGGAATCACCCCCCCCCCCCGTCACGTGACCTGGTGGAAACCTAACATAGGCTGGCGAGCACAGGCGTGAGAGTAGGAATGAGGAATCCTCCCCCCCCCCCGGTCGTCTGCAGCACTTTTTGTGATGAGGAAAAAACTTTCGAAAATTAATAACTAGCCTATTTACCCACCGATTCCCACGGGACTTTTTCCAGAGTGTAGGCCTATCCTAGAGGAAGCGAATGACGTAAAAACCCCATAGATCCGCCATTAAACAAGGCCGCTATTAATTTTTAAACGCGTTTTCCTTATGGGATCTCAGCTCTTTACCGACCGATTTTGATGAAACTTCACCACATGTTGGGCGACGGCCTAAGTAAACCATCCCTTAAAGAAGATTGAAAATCAACCGTTAAACGGGCCCGCTATTAATTTTTAAACGCGTTTTCCTTGAGGGATCTCAGCTGTTTACCGGCCGATTTTGATGAAATTTCACCACATGTCAGGCGGCAGCTTAAGTAAACCATCCCTTAAAGAAAATTGAGAATCCACCGTTAAACAAGACCGCTATTAATTTTTAAACGCGTTTTCCTCATGGGATCTTGGCTGTTTTCCAGACCCCTCACGATGGTTCAAAACTAGCAAAGGCGCGGTGAGGATGCAAGTCCCCCCCCCGTGAGCGGCTTCGCAGAGTCACGTGTCGAGGCGCGTGCTAGGGCCTACGTGACCACCCGGGGCTGTTTACTCATCAGCGGTTACGGGAACTGTTTACCGCTTACATTCCACTGCGAACCTAACTTAAACCTGGCACCTGGCGTGAGGATGCGAGGAAGCCCCCCCCCCCCCGACATCACCTGCAGTGAGGATATACCTGCCCCGCGACATAGCCTGGCGTGAGGATTCAACTGACTTGAACATGACCCCCCCCCCCGACATCAACTGGTGTGAGGATATACCTGCCTCACAACATAGCCTGGCGTGAGGATTTACCTGATCCCCCCCCCTGTCAGCGATAGACTACCTCTCACGTTTCTGGAAGCTTCTAGAAGGTTCGCTGAAGCGTGCAACCTGGGTATAAAACCGAGGCAGAGCCGCGCGCGCGACCTCAGTGTTGTTTGAGACGTCACCATGAACGGAAACGGAGTCAGTGCAGCTGAAGTGGACCAAACGATCCGCTCCTTCCTAGAGGAGCTGAACGCAATGAATGATGAGAACGCCAACGCACCGCCAGTACAGCAGGGATGTGTGTCAAAGAAGAAAAAGCTCGATGGGTGGACTGTAAAGAGGAAGGAAGTGCCTATCGATTCCCCGACACTGTGCTGGTCCGCTGGCGGATATCAGTACACTGTGAAGAACCCTACCAACAGCGGTAATGTACTGTTAAAGATGAACGTGTTCAAAGGAGGTCGCCCCACGTTCAGTTGTGGCTTGTACTTGGACGAGGAGCGAAACGATGAAATCTGCATATGCCTAGAGGACCTGCTATCCAGATTGCAAAACCTATGGCTGGCAAATAGCGAGACGGGAGAGTCAAGATACGACGGCATCACTAGAACCGCTACTCCTCTACCTACCTGGCGAAAGACCGATTGCGTCATCTCAGGGAAAACCAAGAGGAGCGTACACTCCAAGCGCGCTACCCAGTAAACGAGAGAGAGCGTGGAAACTTCCACTAAGCAGTTGATAACCGAGTCCCTTCAATATTAAAAAAAATAAAAAAAAATAAAAAAAGCGAGAAAAGAATTTAGTTTTAAGAGCCGAGGTGGCGGTGCATGGCAGTCAGTAGACGCCATGGACTTGAGGTGGAAACACCCGTTCACTGCCATCGTGGCCGGGCCTTCGGGCAGCGGCAAGTCGCACTTCGTGGCTCGCTTCATAGAGCACGCCGACCGCATGTGCGATACGCGGTTCGCCCGTATCACTTGGCACTATGGCAGCGGTGGCGGCGGTGGCAAGAGCCGTGCGGACTCTGCCGTGCGCTACGTAGCCGGCCTGCCAGACCTGGACGACTACGACGGTAGCGAGCCCGCCCTGGTCATCGTCGATGACATGATGCGCGAGGCCGGCCCCGGCGTGGCGGACCTGTTCACCAAGGGCTCGCACCACCGCAACATGAGCGTGTTCTTCATCACGCAAAACCTGTTTCACCAGGGCAGGGGCCAGCGCGACATATCGCTGAACGCCCACTACATAGTGTGCTTCAAGAATCCCAGGGATCGCGCTCAGATCAAACACCTGGCCCGTCAAGTATACCCGGAGAACCCCAAATTCGTGGAGGAGGCTTATGCGGACGCCACGCGTGATCCGCACGCCTACCTGCTCATAGACTTGAAACAGTCCACGCCCGAAGAGATGCGCGTACGTTCGGCCATTTTCCCAGACGACCCGGTGAACTACGTGTACCTGCCCAAGAAGAAGTGATAAATAGGCCGAGCGCGTGCCAGCGTCAGTCATCATGTCACACCGCGTGAAGAAGGACGCGGCGCTGCTGAGGGCCCTAATACACGCTACGCCCAAAGAACGCAAGGCCCTGTTAAAAGCGTGCGACAAGAGTCGCATCAAGTCATTGTGCGAGTGCGCGTATAACGTGCTACGCGGAAACGTACCGCTTTCCCCCTGTCTCAAACGCAAATTGAGCAAACACAAACAGGCGCTCAGACGGCTAGTGAAACGCGGCGAGGGTTGGACCAAGAAGCGACACTACCTCGTCCAACGGGGCGGAGGGATCCTCCTACCTCTGCTGTTGAACGCTGTTCTGCCCGTTCTAGCGCAGAAGCTAATCGGACATGGAGTACGCTAGGAAAATGGTGGTTGTACCGCAGGAGCTCATCGAGAGATTGCGAGAAGGACCGGGACCAGGGCCGGAGCCAAGAGGAGGAGCAGGTAGCGCCAATAAGCCAGCCAGCCTGGACGCTGAGATGCATCGCATATTGAGCGACAAGCGGCTGGACGATACGGAGAAATGGAAACAATATCAGCAGGTGTTACAGCGGTTCCTGCACTTTTCCGCGGCTAAACGTCAACCCATAGGTCTGTCAATCATCGAGGGTGAGCAGAGGGAGGAGGAGGAAGCGGCGGGGGGTCCGAGTCAGATGAAGCGCGAGTCTAGCACCTCGGCGGAGGAGGACATTGTGGAATCGTTCTCAAAAATCTACAGGTCGGTGGCGCGAAACTTGTTGCGATTCATGACCCGGCAAGGCAGCCCCATCGCCTGGGACGCCAGTGGGGCGGTGTACGTGGACAAGGTGAAGATCCCCGATTCCAATATAGTGGACATCGCGCACAGCATAGTGAGAGCGCGAAGGGCGGACCGATTGCCTACCGGCTGGCATCAAGTGATGGCCGCCTTGAAGGACATGAACGTGCCCAAAGAATACGTGAGCAATCCCACGGCGTTGCGTTACCTAGGCGTGGGGCTGGACTCGGCATCGAGCCCCTGGGGAGACACAACGGCCTCCTCAACACCCCTCTCACCGAGGTTGACACCGATACTGGATCGCCTGAGACCGCGACCCCCAGCGGCTAGGAGAAGGATAATAACCGAGGAACCCGACCGGGAATCGTCATTGGACAACTGGGAGCCGTTCACACCGTAATGGAGAAGTTGTACTACGACCCGAGCCAGCCCGGTTCCCTCGGTGGGGTGGCCGCCCTGGCCAGAGCCGCGCGCCTACCGAAACGTCGGGTAGCCGACTGGCTGCGCGCCCAGGACACCTACACGCTGCACAAGCCTGCGCGCAAGCGGTTTCCTCGCAACCGCTACGTCGTGTTCGGGCCTCGGGAGCTGTGGCAGGCGGACCTGAACGACATGAGCGGCCTGAGCCGGTACAACGACGGAGTCAACTACCTGCTGACTGTGATAGACGTATTCAGTAAGCGGCTGTTCGCGGTATCACTGAAGAGGAAAAGCGGGCCTGAGGTGGCTGCTGCGTTCGAGGGAATATTCGCTGAGACGACTCCTCGCTGCCTACAGACCGACAAGGGGACGGAGTTCACCGGGGCCGCGACCAAGCGAGTGTTCAAGAGTCACGGTGTAAACTACTTCACCACGCAGAACCCCGACGTGAAGGCGGCGGTTGTGGAGCGAGTCAACCGCACGCTCAAGAACCGCATGTGGCGCTACCTGACCTACAAAAACACGTATCGCTACGTGGACGTGTTGGACAGGCTTGTGGACGCCTACAACCGCAGCCCGCACAAGAGCCTGGGTGGCCTACGACCCGTGGACGCGGACAGCGGCGATGGTCAAACGGTGTACAAGGTGTGGCGTCACATGTATGGAAAGGCGATCCGGCGACACAAGCCCAGGTTCGAGCCGGGTGACACGGTGCGCATAGCCAAGGAGAAGGGCACGTTCGCCAAAGGTTATGAGACCAACTGGAGTAAGGAGCTGTTTGTGGTGGACCACGTATACGGGTCGCATCCTCTACCATTGTACGTGCTGCGAGACCTGAACGGGACGCCGCTGGAAGGGCGCTTCTACGAGCATGAGATGCAAAAGGTAACGATGGCCCCGGACCGCCTGTACCAAATAGATAAAATACTGGACACTAAAGGGCGAGGCTCCAGTAAGCGCTACCTAGTCAAGTGGGCCGGTTACGGAGAGGACTTCAACTCGTGGGTACCTGCATCTGAAGTGCAACAGCTGCGATGACGAGGCACAACCAGTTTTACCTGACGTTGCCCAGTAACAGTTCAATGAAGTACTATCCCAACAACATGGTGACAAACTACACGACCCATCTACCCTCGACCGTTGATCTGTCAGACGGCGAGTGGGAGGTCGCTCTGGCGGAGGCGCACTACCCCTTCTCTTTTCTGACCGTCGGTGAGGGAACCTACATCAAACTAGTGCTGGGAATGAGGGACTCGAAAGGCGGGTTGGCCGTGGTGGACAAGTTGTTAATCAAAGTGGAGCCGGGCAATTACAGTAGTACCGAGGAACTCGTGCACGCAATCAACAACCACCCTCAAATGAAGAGTAACCTGTGCACCTTCTCGTATGACGAGAGGTCCTCCAGGGTGGAATTGATGTCGACGTCTTCAGCCGTTCAGAGCCTCAAACTGAGCCCCAGTTTGGCGCTACAGTTTGGCTACGAGGTGGATACGGATATCGTCAAGCGTCACAGGTCCGTGAGGCTGACTAACCTCTTCGCCGGTCTGCCATCACACATGTACGTGTATTGCGACCTGGTGGAACCCCAACTGGTGGGTGACGCTGTGGCGCCACTACTGAAGATCCTCAACATCGACATCAGGAATTACACGTACGGTGCCAACACGACAGTGTATATAATAGACCCGCACTACGTGCCGGTGATTAAAACCTCATTCGAGAGCGTGGAAATCGATTTAAGGGACAACCAAGGGCGACACTTGCCATTCCACTTCGGGACCACGTGCATGAAGCTTCATTTCAGGAAAGAGAGGCAGCGGCAATGAATCCGAGCGATCCCTATCTGGCGTATTACCGCCACCAGCAGGCGGGCCATGGCGTATCCTCCGTATTCAGAGGAGCCGCTTTCCAACGCGGACACGGCATCGGCAGTTTCCTAGGCGGGCTGATGCGTACAGTGGTCCCGTTGATCAGATCCGGCGCATCGGCGCTGGGCAAGGAGGCGCTGAGGTCCGGTGTGGGCTTCTTGGGCGACGTGGTGGCGGGCACAGCCAACCCCCGAGTCGCAGCCAACGCCCGACTCAGACAGTTTACCGGGTCGCTGAAACGCAGGGCTGATGAAAAACTGGATCGCGTGCTGAGCGGTGGTGGTGCCTATAAGAGGAGGCGTGTACAGCAGGTTACTCCTCAGTCTCTAGCGAAACTCCTCGGAGCGAGGAAGAAGAGCGCTGCACCCAAGAGGAAGCCCGCAAAACGTGTCGCTAAGAAGAGGAGAAGCAAGAAGAGCAAGAGTACCGTGAAGGACATTTTTGGATAACGGCGTTTCTACATCAGAAGTCGTGCGAGTGTGTCAAGACCGAGTTGGACCTGTTCTCGCTACCGCCCACGCAGACCAGTATAGAGAGTGGTAAATGGGTGCAGTACAAGCCCATCTCCTCCCTGACAGACGACTCACCCGTTGAGTTCATAGTTCCGGGTCATGGGGACGAGTACACGGATCTGTCACAGACGCTACTGCATGTGAAGGCTACCATTAGAACGGCTAATGGAGGCGCTGTAACGGGTGATCAAGCGATAAAAGAGGTGGGTCCGATTAACAACTGGCTGCACTCGCTGTTCAGTCAAGTGGACCTGTATCTGAACAACAAACTGGTGTCTCCTCAGAACAACACGTACGCCTATCGCGCCTACCTGGAGAACCTGTTGTCCTATGGCGGTGATGCCAAGACATCGCACCTCACCGCGGAGTTGTTCTACGAGGACTATGCCGGGTACATGGACAATACTGAGGAGGATAATGCCGGGCTCAAGAACCGGAGGGAGTTAGTCAAGGCCAGTCGGTACGCGGACATGGTCGGACATCTGCACGTTGACCTGTGCAACCAGGAGAAGTTCATGTTAAACGGCGTGGAGATGCGCTTTCGCCTGATCAGGTCAAAGAACTCATTCTCCATCATGTCCAAAACCGTGACAGACTATAAAGTGGACATCGCCGAAGTCAACCTGTTTATGCGCCGCTGTAAGATCAACCCGAGCGTGCTGTTGGCTCACAGCAGGACGCTGGAGTCGGGCACAGCCAAATATCCCATTACGCGCGTGGAAGTGAAATCCTTCACACTACCCTCCAGTATCAGCAGCAAGACTCTGGACAGTGTGTTTCTGGGTCAACTGCCGAAACGCGTTATAGTTGGCCTGGTCAGCAATCAGGCGTTCAACGGGGACTACAAGAAGAACCCGTTCAACTTCACCCACAGCCACGTGAACTTCTTCGCGCTGTACATAGACGGTGAGCAAGTGCCATGTAAGCCGCTTCAACCGGATTACACGTTCGGTCAGGAGTTGTGCGTGCTCGCCTACCACACGCTGTACACCGGCACCGGCATCAATTTCTCAGACTGCGGTAACGAAGTCAGTCGCAACGAATACCCCTACGGATACTGCCTGATGGCGTTTGATCTGACGCCCAATATGGCGGCCTCTCAATCCAGCCACTGGAACCTGGTGCGTAACGGTAACCTGCGCATAGAGATTGGGTTCTCCGAAGCCTTGGCGGAGGCGTTCAACTGCATAGTGTACGCCGAGTTGGACAACGTCGTGGAGGTGGACCGTCATCGCAACGTCACAGTCGACTTTGGCGGGTAAACGAGTTGCCGCGCGCTCAAGGTCACCGCGGACCGTGATGGCGGCGCGCGCACCCAAGGTTATCCCGCTAGGCGCGCTCCCGCCAGCGCTCAGTCGAGTTCAGTCAGCCGTACGGGATGGACGTGCCGCCACCGATCTATAACGAGCCGCCACCAGCGCGCTGTCATCACGGAAGCGTGGTGATGGATATGCAGTGTTTTAAAGACAGTGATAATGACTTTCTACTGAAAGAGGTTTGCGTGGTGGACGTGACTACCGGCACGCTGCTCCTAAATCACATCGCCCGCCCACCCTTCAGTAAGGACCTCCTGACTTCCGAGAAACAGCGCGAGAGCGTCTGGGTCACTCGCCACTGCCACGGCTTGGAGTGGGACCAGGGAGACATCGCGTACGTCGCCCTGCTGGACAAGCTGCGCTCCTGCCTCATCCACCGCCCCCTGGTATACGTCAAAGGATCGCAGAAGAGGGACTTTGTACAACGCCACCTTATAACCGAGCCCACCGCCACCACCGCTCAGGACATGGAGGATCTGGGCTGCGGGTCGCTCAACGGTCCACCCACCTACCGGACCCTACGCTGTCGCCACCATAAGAGCTCCCACAACCGTTGCGCCCTTCATAACTGCATAGTATTGCGGGACTGGCTCGTGGATAACGACAGGTCGGACCCGTCCGTCTCAAGCTGCCTGTGCTGCTTCCGCCCACGATGAATACCGTCCAGATCAGAGAATGCCTGGTGAGGATCCCCGGACTGAGGAACGTTGCGGTCTACGCCTCTGACCAACTACCTGACGTGCCGGTCAAGCCTCTCACCGCCATCGTGTCCAACACGGTAGCACACACCGAGGGAGCCGAACACTGGGTGGCGTTTTACTGCTCGGAAGAGGACAGACTCGAGTACCTGGACAGCTACGGAAGGCCGCCATACCAGGCCGACTTTCAAATGTTCCTGAGGCGCAATCCTCATCACCGCCACTACGTCTACAATAGGTATCGACTCCAGGGCTACGATACCTCTGTTTGCGGTTACTACTGCCTCACTTACCTGTACTGCCGGGCTGTTCTCCGCACGTCACTCAGCGACTACGTCCAGCTCTTCGACCCTGCCGCTCCCGCCGCCAACGACGCTCTCGTCCGCAGGCTCTTCCACTCCATATTCGCTTAAAACTAGTTTGTAAGGTTTTTGTAGTATGTGTATGTAACCTTATTACTGTACAATACATGCCTCATAATGATAAAGCTTGTGTTTTCATTTCTCCTTTCTCCTTACTAAATTTAAACAAATTAGCAAAACTGAGGCAGCGGGGCTGGACCTCAGGTTTATATACCAGCGGCGCGTGTCACTGGCTGAGCCCCCGCCAAGCGGCAGTGAAGGCCGCCAAAGAGGGCGCGCCACGAGACCCCTCGGACATCAGCAAACCGCTGAGTAATTCGAGGGTGACCCCTCGGACATCAGCAAACCACTTAGCAACTCCTTCCTGGGCAAATCCTTCAGGGTCGTCCCCGACACGCGCCGCCAACCGCTCCCGGTTGGCGGGGGCTTTTTAAGCTGCACGGCTCGGGCCAAACGACCCATAACGCCTTTCTGAGCCTAACGGCTTGTGACTTTTGAGTGAGCAAAGGGAGGAAATAAACAACTCGGGTTCATGCTGTACATAAAGCTATTATATTTTCTTACAAATACTATTTACAATTTTTTTTTTCTCTTATAACTAATATATACAACTAGACGGGGAATTCCTCTTCTTCCTCGTCTTCGTCCTGGCGCTGTCCCTCCTCCTCCTCGCCGTCCACTTCCATCCGCTGTGGTTGATCTCCTCTCCTCCTGGCTGGCGGTAGCGGCGGGACGTCCTTGTGTCCCCACGGCAGAGTGTGGATGCCGTCGGGGAGGACGCACCGCTTGTCGTCAGCTGGACAGAGGCTCAGCTTGTTCACTTCCACGGTGTAGACCCGGTGCAAGTGGGACTGGAACCGGACGTTGGTGGTGTGTTTCTGGACCCCGTCAAACAGACACTCTCTGTAGTTGTCGGGGGTGAGGACGTTCTTGACAACGCCCTTCGCAACCCCCTTGGCTCGCTTGAGAGCCTTGCTGCCGCCTGTCGCTGCGTCCTCGATGTCCATGAAGTACAGCTTGGACCGCAGGCCGAGGTACTCGTATAAGGACAGGCCGTTTCACTCGTCCTTAAACTTTCCGATGACCTTGGCGTTGACGGGGTTGTAGCAGGGGTGAGACCTCGGATAGCCGCTGGTGTCGAATTCGTCCAGGTGTTCCTTCATCTCGGCGTAGACGTCCTGGGACACGATGTCAAAGACGAAGCTGTCCGTGTCCATGTAGTCCACGGTGAGGCGGTCACCGTAGCGCTCCTTCATCTTGCGCAGGAACTCGTACATGAGCCACTTGCTCAGCTCCAGGACTGACATGCCTACGTAGATTGGCTTGTCCAACACAATGTTGACCTTGGACAGATGCACCAGGGCCACGTCCTCCGTATAGTACGTCCGGTCCAGGAAGTTGGATCTGGCGACGTACTTGGAAAACTTCTCCGGGGTGCACACCAGCTTCACGTTGAGGCGCTTCCGTACATTCTCGATGGTCTTGCCAAAGACCGCGTTGTTAATGAGCTTGAAGAAGTCCTGTTCAAACTTCGTTTTGGCCTTCTTCCGCAGCTCCGTGTTCATCAGGATGTACGGTTCCAACCACCGCGACTGGTGAAACGAGATCGCCCGATGCACCGCGACCAGCTCCAACCCGTTTTGCAGCGCCTGCTGCAAGACCCTGTAGTGACAGATGTAGTGCGTCTTGTCGTCCAGGGTCGTCAACAGTTTGGGGAACTTCCCTGTTGGCGGACGCTTCGTCTCGCAGCAGTAGGGAAGGTCCTTGTGCAGGTCGTGTAGGCGCGCGGGGTGGTGGAGGTCCACCTCCAAGATGTAGCCTCGATCGGCCTCCGCGTCCAGCGCCGCGACCTCCAACGCCTGGATTTCCTCACGGCTGAGCCACTGGAAGTCTCCGGTCGGCAGGCGCTGGGACATGGCCCAGCCGTAGAGGTTGTTGGCGTCCAGGTACAGGAGGAAGCGCGTGGGCTCGTCCGGGCGGTAGTCCGGGCACCTGTCGTGGTTGGCCTTGGCGTAGCGGGTGATGGCCTGAGAGATGCCTCCCCGGATCCCCTGCTCCACGAGCAGGTACATGTCAAAGTCCTGCAGCGTGTCCAGCTCCACACCGCAGGTCTTGAGCATCACGTCCCAGGCGTAGGACGGCAGGGTGTAGTAGTGGGCAGGATCCAGCCCGTACTCTGCTAGCGACGTATCACGGAACTGCTCAAAGACATCGGTGAGCAGGGCGATGTCGCATCGCAGGTACTTGTCCGCGTAGTCCTTGAGGTGGTTGCAGTCAAAGGCTCGCCACACGTTGAGGGCGTGCTCGTACTCCTCCTCCTTGATATCCTCCAGGGTCATGGAGTTCCTGAACGCCTCCTTGGGAGGCAGCTCCCTGGTGGAGTACAACGTGTCGTACGACGTGACAAAGTCGTAGGGGAATACGCCCTTCCTGCGCACCAGGTCGAACAGCCGGTCGTCGGGGAAGCGCTTCCTCGTCTCGAGCATCTTGTCAGTGGGCAGTCCCGCTGCCAGGCTGGCCAGGCTCATGGACAAGAACCTGTAGGTGTCGAGGAACCGCACCGCGAAACTGCTCTGTCGTTGGTTGTCCCCGGGCTGACCAAAGTGAAACCGCTTGGTGAAGGCGATGTAGCGCTCTTCGGTGTGCGCCAGCACGTCCACATCGCCGGGGTCGATGGCCAGCTCCCGCACTACGAAGTGGGCGTCGTAGTTGGACAGGTTGTGGAAGTAGCAGTTGATGTGTTGCTGCTCCCGGTACCTGAGGTTGCACGAGCGGTGGGCGGCTCCTCGGAACTCGTAGGGCGGGGCGTGGTTGTGGTCCCGCACCTTGACGTCCTGGTCTGTGAACTCCTTCCCGCAGAGGTAGCAGTGAGTCGCCACCAGGTACTCGTCCATCTCCTGCCGGGTCAAAGAAGGGTGCAGAGCTCTCGTGCTGAACAGGAACTCCCACAGCGCCAGCACGTCCATCTTGAGCCTCTCCATGAAGACCTTGGACGCATCAGCCCCGAAGTAGACGCGGGGCTCAAAGTCCACGAGTCCACGATCTGGTAGGCGAAGGCGTATGGGACGTGCAGTTGCAGGGGCCTCGTGCCAGGCGGCGCTTCCGCAGGGTCAGCGGCGACAGGCTGCAGAGCACACTCAAAGTCCGCGTAGATGCAGAACCTCTCCCGCCTAGTGTACTCGGGGTGGGTGAAGCGGATCTGCTGCTTCTTCGACATGTCCAAGCGGAGGGGGGCCTTAGCGGTGCAGTATCGCATGTGCTCCTCCAGACGCTCGGCACCGGACAGTTGCAGCTTGTTGGGCTGGTTGTCAAAGTAAGCGAAGCATCGCTTACACACGTGGATGGCGTGGCCGTGAGACGTCAGCTGAGGACGCACTAGCCTACTCATGTTTGCGATGTAGACGTAGTGACTGTTCCCGCCGGTGGTCACGTACAGCAGGTCCCGATGATCCTCCAACTCCCGCTTGCAGATATTCAGCGGGAACACGCGGTCCTGGAACTTTGGCGATCCGTCGGAGCGTCTCCCCACTATGGCGCGCTCGATCCCGTACACGTTGACGCTGATGGCGTTCTTCCTCTCAAAGACCTTGATGTCCTTCACAGCCACGGGGAAGCGTAGGCCGGTCCAATCGTAGCGAGCCATGACGTCCGGTGTGTACGATGCGGGCCTCTCCGGGTGTCGCGCGACGAACTTGGTCAGGACGGCATACGCGAAGCACATGTCATCGAGGTTGTGCACGTTGATGACAGCGCGCGTCTCGCAGATGGTCTTGGGAAGTTGGACGAACCGGGCTCCGCGTTCTCCCAACGGGGTGTAGAGATTGACGCGGATCTCCAGGTCGCGTATCCGGAGATAGCTCCACCCGCTGCCCACTAGCAGGCACTGCTCCTTCTCTTCCTCCAGCTTGTGGAAGGACGCTGACAGGAAGTCCTCCAAGTTGGACGCGGCGGTGAGAGGCACGTTCTTCGTCTTGAAGGCCCGCAGACAGGTGGCTCCGTGGACGTTGGCGAATTCGCACTCCAGGAACATGTTGACCTTGGTGTTTGGGGACAAGGCTCAGTGTACTGGGATATGTAAAAGATTAATTATTAATGTTAGCTAATAAGATTTTAGAGCATTGGTAAACTTGCTGATGAAAAAGTAAATTATATGTTACTTACATTTTAAGATATTCAAAGAGAAAGTCGTAACAGTCGTATAAGTAATCACCGCGATAGTAACGAAAATTAAAAATAACGAATAATTAAAATAGAAACGCTAATTAATAAATATGTTGTTACTTACGTTGACTTTTATGGGAATCCAAAGGCAATGAACAGCAGGTTGTGTAGGTGTATCGCAGAGACAGCAATACTTCGTCCGCACAGTAAGAGCTCCAAAGACAAACTGACGAAACCCTTGAGGACGCGCTCATAAATAGCACTCCAGTCGGGAGGAGTAAGCGGTAAACAGTTCCCGGAACCGCTGATGAGTAAAGAGCCCCGGGCGGTCACGTAGGCCCTAGCACGCGCCTCGACACGTGACTCCGCGGAGCCGCTCACGGGGGGGGGCTTACATCCTCACCGCACCTTTGCTAGTTTTGAACCATCGCGAGGTGTCTGGAAAACAGCCAAGATCCCATGAGGAAAACGCGTTTAAAAATTAATAGTGGGCCTGTTTAACGGTGGATTCTCAATTTTCATTAAGGGATGGTTTACTTAGGCTGCCGCCCGACATGTGGTGAAATTTCATCAAAATCGGTCGGTAAACAGCTGAGATCCCATAAGGTAAACGCGTTTAAAAATTAATAGCGGGCCCGTTTAACGGTTGATTTTCAATTTTCTTTAAGGGATGGTTTACTTAGGCCGTCGCCCAACATGTGGTGAAGTTTCATCAAAATCGGTCGGTAAAGAGCAGAGATCCCATAAGGAAAACGCGTTTAAAAATTAATAGCGGCCTTGTTTAATGGCGGATCTATGGGGTTTTTACGTCATTCGCTTCCTCTAGGATAGGCCTACACTCTGGAAAAAGTCCCGTGGGAATCGGTGGGTAAATAGGCTAGTTATTAATTTTCGAAAGTTTTTTCCTCATCACGAAAAGTGCTGCAGACGACCGGGGGGGGGATTCCTCATTCCTACTCTCACGCCTGTGCTCGCCAGCCTATGTTAGGTTTCCACCAGGTCACGTGACGGGGGGGGGTTGTTGAATCCTCACGTCAGGCTATGTTGCGGGGCAGGTATATCCTCACTGCAGGTGATGTTGGGGGGGGGCTTCCTCGCATCCTCACGTCAGGTGCCAGGTTTAAGTTAGGTTAATGGGTCATGTGACGGGGGGGGTGCCCTCGGGCGTGCCCTCGGGGGTGACCTCGGGGGTTAAGGTCAAGGTCATCCGGGGGGGGGGCTTTCTCGCATCCTCACGTCAGGTGCCAGGTTTAAGTTAGGTTAATGCACGACGGGGCAGTTTTCGGCCTCGTGCTGGTCCCGGTTGTAGCGCCGGGTGAAGCCTCGGTCGCAGTAGGCGCACGCGAACCTCATGCCGCGGTGGGCGCTCGCCACGTGCTGCTGGAGATAAGCGGTCCTGCGGAAAAGGGCGCCGCACTCGGGACAGCGGACCCCGTTGGCGTGCACCAGCTGCACGTGGCGCTGGAGCAGATCCTCGCGGGCGAATCGCCGCCCGCACGCGTCGCACTCGGGCCGTGGGTCTCTGACGGGTGGCGTTGTGGCGGAGGAGGAGGTTGAAGCCGACGGGATCGCACCGTGGACCGCTTCCATGTGATGGCGCAGATCCTCAGGGCTCGCCAGGGCGATGGAGCACAACGGGCACGGACGGCCTGCGAACAGGAAAACAAGTCCTATTAGTTACCTCGATAAACACGAGGGTGAGGAACTGGCGGCCTCTTCCTCATCTCGTTCGCCAGTTTGAGCCCAGTAAATACAAGGGTGAGGAATTGCACAGAGGTCTGACGACCTCTTCCTCATCTCGATCGTCAGTTTGAGCCCAGTAATACAAGGGTGAGGAACTGAACAGAGGCTGGCAGCCCCTTGTTTACTACTTGAATCTGTTTACTCGGCTAAAGCCGTTTACTCTCTCGAAAACAAGTCATTAGTACTGACGGTTTCTTGTTTAACGTAAAAACCGTGCCTGACGTTCCTCATCTCGTTCGCCAGTTTGAGGCTAGTAAATACAAGGGTGAGGAATTGCACAGAGGCCTGGCGACCTCTTCCTCATCTCGATCGTCAGTTTGAGCCCAGTAATACAAGGGTGAGGAACTGAACAGAGGCTGGCAGCCCCTTGTTTACTACTTGAATCTGTTTACTCGGCTAAAGCCGTTTACTCTCTCGAAAACAAGTCATTAGTACTGACGGTTTCTTGTTTAACGTAAAAACCGTGCCTGGCGCTTGATCGTGAGGAACTGCACAGAGGACTGGCGACCTCTTCCTCATCTCAATCGCCAGTTTGGGCCCAGTAAATACAAGGGTGAGGAACTTTGGATGAGGATATCGGAGAAGAAGGCGTGCTTAACAAATCTACTGGCGGTTTCCTATTTAACTTAAAACCGTACCTGGCGCTTGGTCGTGAGGAGTGGGAGGATGAACTGCTATGAGGTAACGTCACAGGTTGTCGCTTCGCCCGAAGCGTCTCCCGCAGACGTCGCAGTCGAAATGGCGGTCCCTGTGAGCGGCTGCCGTGTGACGAGTCAGGTTTCCAGCGTTCGCGAAGACGCGACCGCAGACCTCACACATACGAGGAACAGCCATCTGATTGAAAAGCAAAACCTAATTTCATTTCGCTTAAACATTTTTTTTTTTTTAAAAGAGTGGTAGTGAATTTTTTTTGTTTTTTAAGTTTGATTCATTAATTTTAATCGTTATAAAACACAACTGTTTCAAGGTCATTACAATTCCACTCATCTCCATCGGAAAAAGAAACAACGACAAGGCTCAGTGTACTGGGATATGTAAAAGATTAATTATTAATGTTAGCTAATAAGATTTTAGAGCATTGGTAAACTTGCTGATGAAAAAGTAAATTATATGTTACTTACATTTTAAGATATTCAAAGAGAAAGTCGTAACAGTCGTATAAGTAATCACCGCGATAGTAACGAAAATTAAAAATAACGAATAATTAAAATAGAAACGCTAATTAATAAATATGTTGTTACTTACGTTGACTTTTATGGGAATCCAAAGGCAATGAACAGCAGGTTGTGTAGGTGTATCGCAGAGACAGCAATACTTCGTCCGCACAGTAAGAGCTCCAAAGACAAACTGACGAAACCCTTGAGGACGCGCTCATAAATAGCACTCCAGTCGGGAGGAGTAAGCGGTAAACAGTTCCCGGAACCGCTGATGAGTAAAGAGCCCCGGGCGGTCACGTAGGCCCTAGCACGCGCCTCGACACGTGACTCCGCGGAGCCGCTCACGGGGGGGGGGGCTTACATCCTCACCGCACCTTTGCTAGTTTTGAACCATCGCGAGGTGTCTGGAAAACAGCCAAGATCCCATGAGGAAAACGCGTTTAAAAATTAATAGTGGGCCTGTTTAACGGTGGATTCTCAATTTTCATTAAGGGATGGTTTACTTAGGCTGCCGCCTGACATGTGGTGAAATTTCATCAAAATCGGTCGGTAAACAGCTGAGATCCCATAAGGTAAACGCGTTTAAAAATTAATAGCGGGCCCGTTTAACGGTTGATTTTCAATTTTCTTTAAGGGATGGTTTACTTAGGCCGTCGCCCAACATGTGGTGAAGTTTCATCAAAATCGGTCGGTAAAGAGCAGAGATCCCATAAGGAAAACGCGTTTAAAAATTAATAGCGGCCTTGTTTAATGGCGGATCTATGGGGTTTTTACGTCATTCGCTTCCTCTAGGATAGGCCTACACTCTGGAAAAAGTCCCGTGGGAATCGGTGGGTAAATAGGCTAGTTATTAATTTTCGAAAGTTTTTTCCTCATCACGAAAAGTGCTGCAGACGACCGGGGGGGGGATTCCTCATTCCTACTCTCACGCCTGTGCTCGCCAGCCTATGTTAGGTTTCCACCAGGTCACGTGACGGGGGGGGGTTGTTGAATCCTCACGTCAGGCTATGTTGCGGGGCAGGTATATCCTCACTGCAGGTGATGTTGGGGGGGGGGCTTCCTCGCATCCTCACGTCAGGTGCCAGGTTTAAGTTAGGTTAATGGGTCATGTGACGGGGGGGGGGTGCCCTCGGGCGTGCCCTCGGGGGTGACCTCGGGGGTTAAGGTCAAGGTCATCCGGGGGGGGGGGGCTTCCTCGCATCCTCACGTCAGGTGCCAGGTTTAAGTTAGGTTAATGGGTCATGTGACGGGGGGGGGGGGGTGATTCCTCGCATCCTCACGCCAGGTGCCAGGTTTAAGTAAGGTTAATGGGTCACGTGACGGGGGGGGGTGCCCTCGGGGGTGACCTCGGGGGTTAAGGTCAAGGTCATCCGGGGGGGGGGGTGCCCTCGGGCGTGCCCTCGGGGGTGACCTCGGGGGTCAAGGTCAAGGTCATCCGGGGGGGGGGGTGATTCCTCGCATCCTCACTTCTGTGCTGGGGTTGAATCGGCTATTGCCCCCTACTTATACATTTTTTGGACCGAAATAAATTTTGAAGAAACTTGGCATTTTTGATGAAGTTGTGGTCTGCATAATAAATTATAATTTGTACTCTCCTATACAGTAAATCTACAAACTCAGCCCTTATCTTTACACAAGGAGAATGAACAAGTTGTCTTATCTAGCTTATTTATGAATAATGTTAATGGCCCTTGGCAAGACTTTAGTTGTGGTAGTGAGGTACATATTTATAATAACTAAATATAAAAAAAAACATTTAAAAGGAAAATAATTGCTCTTTTGAGCTAAATTAGTTAGTAAAATCATATCTTGAGTTTTCATTAACACTTGTTGTAAAAACGCTTTATACCTATTCTCCATAAGATTAATATGAAGAATAGGTTTCCTAGATTTTCTCCGCACGATAATAAAATAATTGAAAATACCAAATTGTTTCTTTTTAATGTCCTGTTTCAAAAAAAATTGTGTATATTAAAAACTTGTATATGAACAATCTAAAAATGTTATTTGTTAATATAATTAAAACACCATAAAGTTTTCCCTTGGTCCAATTTCTCTGGTTTTCGAACTCAAGAAAGTAAATACTGTCTCACATATTCATACTAAATTTATTCAGAATCGAAGGGTTACTTAAAAAGTTTCAGTGTAAAGGGTCTCGAATCTAAAAAAACCTGTACATTTACAAAAGGGTCATATACAAAATTATACATATACAAGTTCTAAAAACATATATTTTTTGTAGCTAGGTTGGTTTGAACGTAAAGTTATTTTATTGATGGATTTTAGCCTCCGGAATACTGTATAATTCTTAAAAGTGGTTTTAATACCTGCATTTAAGTAATCCAATTTGTTTCTTCATGCAACCGGTTTCAACTCCGTGGAGTCATTATCAGGCCGTTGGTACAGGGATAAAACAATCTCTTGATTTGAAGGTCGTCATGACGTTCATCACACGAACGAAAACACATACGGACATCGAACGGACAACTGACACGAACATTTAAAAACACTAAACACAAAAGGGGGGTGCGATGAGTACCGGGCGGAAATGAAGTCTAGCCAATATTTCACATTTGGCTATCGGTATAAAATTTTGCTCGTTGTTTCTTCAACTAATTAATGGTGAATGGTGCCCCCTTTTGTGTTTAGTGTTTTTAAATGTCCGTGTCCGTTGTCTGTTCGATGTCCGTATGTGTTATCGTTTGTGTGATGAACGTCATGACGACCTTCAAATGAAGAGATTGTTTTATCCTTGTACCAACGGCCTGATGAAGACTCCACGGAGTTAAAACCGGTTGCATGAAGAAACAAATTGGATTACTTAAATTAAGGTATATAAACCATTTTTAAGTAAAATTATTATGGTCACCGGTCCAAGTCTTACCGTGCCGACTACAGCATAGCGTATTTTTTCAGAATAATTCGAAAGAAATCTGAATTTTTTATTATTAACAATCGAACAAACAGATTAAAAAATATTTAACGATCTTGATATTAACGGTGAATGTTAAATAGATTATGTTTTTTAAAATGACACCTTAAATGTCAAAATCAAGCAACAGGTAAAGGAGTTACAAACGTTTAAAGCAAACCCTGTATGGTTTCCGATCCGCCATCTTGATGACGTCAACACAGGGGGTTAGGCAGCTCTGAGAGAGTGTTTCTCAACGGATTTTAAAAGTTGATTAGATGAAGAACCAACGAGCAAAATTTGGTACCGGTAGCCAGATGTGAAATATATTCGGTCTATAACGCCTCGGACTAGGCTGAGGCCGGCCCGCGTCACCACGTCGCACCGAGCGCTGCCATCCAGCAGTTCTGCACCTCTTATATTTCCATATGTATTTTATATACCCTTATGTTATATATCATTGTAAAGCTTATAATATTTTCTACCTTTTATATAATTAGTGTATTTCAACTGAAATGTATAGTTTAGGATATATACAGGATTAAAGCAATTCATTCCCTGTAATTCTTACATATTTTATTAAATAAACAGAAAACCAAGCCATACACAGATAATATTGTAAGAACACTTTATTTGTAAAATAAAATTATCTACTCAAAAAAAAGAGTTGGCAAATTTAGATAAAGAATAACCGAGATATGACTAATTTATTAAAAAAGTAAATCCGCCATATTTGAATGGCCGCCATCTTGTTAAACTCCAGTTTACAAGTTTGTAATATGCATTTTTGTCATCCTTTGGGACATCTAATTCAGCCATATAAGTTTCAGGCCGGCAAGAAAATTATACCTTTTGGGTCCTATCACTCCGACTATTAGTAGTTCCCTACATTAAACATAATACCAATGTACAATGTTATAACTTCATATGTGAAGTTGGTCCCTGGTTATTTTCTCATTGGTAAAAATATTTTACGAAGAAACCCCAAATAAAATCATAGCTTCATAACGTTATTATCGATGATTTCACGTCCAGTTGAGGACATCGATTAATGGTTTTAAACCTTCCTGGGGTTAGCTAAATTACCATTTAAAGTGTCATCGGAAAAATGGTATAAGACACATAAGAGAGAAATAAATAATTGTACATTAGATTTCATATATGTACAATTATTTATTCCTCCCTTATGTGTTCTTATACCATTTTTCCGATGACACTTTAAATGGTAATTTAGCTAATCCCAGGAAGGTTTAAAACCATTAATCGAAGTCCTCAACTGGACTATATATATATACTATATATATATATACATATATATAGTATATATATCCAGTAGTATATATATATATATATATATATATATATATATATATATTAGAGCTGAAATCTACATGAACAACTACAAACCAAAATAAAACCATATCAATTATTAAAATATTATATATTTTCCTGTTACTTAAAAATTATACTTAATCAGTTATTTTATTTTTGTTTTACAATTATTACGTGTTATATATAACATTACCAGTTTTATACTTTTAACGCATATTAAAACTATTTGAAAACTGAGGTGGGTAATCCTTTTCATTTGCGCTTATATTAACAAACAACTGGACTTGAAACAGCATTGACAACGTCCCCAACGGCGGCAGGTGCGTTTGATGAGCTCAACAAAGCTACATGTTTGTGCCCTCATCTCTTTGATGGTATAACACTGATGTACGTTTATTTTTAAATATTATGAAGGTTGTAATAACTTTTTGTAAGTTATTTTGAGTAGTATTTTGTCAGGAAGAATATGTCTTTAAAAATATCTAGTCAACCAATGAGCTTTATTATAATTATATCAAAACAAGTTTATGATTAACATTTTCAACAGGTGGAATACAATGATTTGTTATTCTGCGCGTTAAAAAAATTGATTTTATGATTTATTCGAGATTGTGTATTATATGCTATCTATTAATATTACAGTTAAATAAAAAAATTATCATGCTATATAGTGGTTTTAATTGTAACTTTAAAAACAACTTGAAATCTACCAAATGAAATGCGTTGAAGTATAAAAAAATGTCCTTGTTCAAGCATTACCTCTCGTTTATCCGTTTAATGAAACTAATTACAAGTGGCAATACTGGGCGTTCCATGCTTTTGTCTACTTAAGCTTTAGAACCTCGGAATAAAAATAAACTTTTAATTTGAAAAGTGGACAAGGAATACAAATTATTTTAAATTCTGCAGCTATTCAAGGAAGGAAATTAATGTTTAAATTGACAAGCTAAGCAAAGAAAAATAGTAAATTACAGTTTATTGTTTTAGTGTTTGTTTTTGGGAGGATTAGGAGGCCCTTTGGGATATTATGAAACCACTGGAAAGAGGGGAAAGAGGGACGGGAAAGGTGGTATATGACGAGGTCAGTGTGCCTCGCTCCAGAATGGGGGAGCGAACTTTACCTAGCTTCCGGGCTCTGTAGGTGAAATAACCCCAGGATGATTCGCCCTCTAACCCGACTTCCCCCTAAGTCCACCAGACAGGGACCGTCATCGCATAGAGCCTCCAACCTCTCAGGGGTCGGGTGACCCCAGGACGGTTCGTCTCCCAGCCCGGCAGGCCGGAGACCGTCGGGTAAAAAGGCCTTTCCTCCTAGGCACCCGCCTCAGGCAAGGAAGATCCACAACTCCCTCCAAGGACTTGGACTATCCTGGGTATTCAGGCTCAACTGGGAGTAAAGCCCCCAGAAGAGACAAGGAGGAACCAAGGAAGGGAAGCTGGGCACACTGGATAGCCCAGCTTCTGTGTGTACACAGAAAGCTGGATTTTGATATTACTTGCCAATACAGTGACAGCTTCATTTTCTTATATCCAAATCCGACCTATCGTATAGACCAGTCAGGTAGCTGTCGAGGGCCAAGTTTATTGGTTTACTAAATTTGTTAGTTACTTGAAATGTTATTTTTTTACGTAGTTAAAGTTCACCTTGGAAATTAGGCCTGCCCACTTCAGATCTTACATTTCGACTTTAAAAACCAATATCTCATAATTGTAAATTTATTTATTTTTGAATTGATTTATTTATTTATTAAAAAGTGCCGATTTTTTCTGAAGCCATATTGTAGATACAACTGAAGACATACGTTATTAGCAAGGTGTCTGTATTCTTAATAAAGTTACCGAGGTGATTTGTGTAAGCACACAACTCTTATTTACTTTTAGTGCAGGGATTGTTTCGTTGTTAAAATTAAACTCTCAAAAGTAAACTTTTGGATTTAGTTGTACGATTTGATAAGTAATTTATACTGAGAGTTTTGTTTTGTTTATTATTTCATAAACAAATACTTTTGCAATGCAGCTATATTTAGAAAATATATTCCAGACAATCAACTAAAAATAGCTGTTAAATGTTATTTTATAAATTTAATATACTGCAAAAAATGTCTTTAAAAAATATTCGTCCCTATTCTGAAAGTACTGAAGGTCTAAATAATTGAACTGATGAATAATTTATAAGAGAAAGTTCCGAATCATTATAGAAACTTCGTTTCTTTGATTTTCCTCAGGTTTTTACAACCCAGCGAAGACAATAAATTCGCTCTTATTGTGTTGCCTGTAAATTATTATTCCCCTTTTTTGAGTAAATCTATGACTTTGTATTTCGAGAATCGAAACTCTTTTTAACGTAAAATGTACAATAATTAGAAATTGACTGGATCCGTGCAGTTATACCATTACACAATTATAGTTAGAGAGTTAATATAGTATCCACTTTAAAATTAAGCTTGTTAACAACGATTCTTATACAAACCACAATTATTCAATGTCCTTCGATGCGTTTATCGCTGCAGTCTATTGTTTTTCTCGTTCTACCCAGGAATTATTTTCTGACGAATAAACTCTCCGATCAACCTAATGAGCATAGATTATCATGCATATCATGTAACATACACTTTTTTGGTGATTCTCTTTGTACATGTAAGAAACGAATTTTAGAAGGTAATAAATTGATGTTATTCTGATATATTTATTTCGAACAGGGTATAGCCTCAGGTGGCAAGATTGAAAATTTATTTAGTTTACTAAAAATAACCAACTGAGATGTAACCAATAGACAAAATAACTGAAATGATGTAACTGAAATGAAGAAAATAGTAGTTGTTGAAACTAAATAACTTTTATTAAATTGTAGGCACTTTATAAACTTAAATACATTCATTTACCCTTTCTATGACTTTATAATTTTATTTATCAACCTTCACCAACTAATTTAATTAAGGTGGGTCTTACTGTTTTGGAAGTGACTGCGTCCAATGATCTGCTTTATTCGTGAAAACCTCGTCTGCAATAAGAATAGTTCCATTCGAATTAATTACAATACTTTATAATCATTTTATATTTAAAAGCATTTAAATTTAAATTATTTAAAATATGTGCTCGCAAACAAACATTATGAAAAAGACTTCGCTTTACATTTCATTTTGAGTTTTACAAGATATCAACAACAGTTAATGAAAATATTACTTTACAAATGAACAATGACCCATATACAGTTATCTCACCATAAATTCAGTTCATGACAATTATATAAAGTGATTTAAATTAATACAAAACTTACTATTTCAACGAGGAGGATTAACTTGATCGGATAGCAGTTTTCCAACGATAGTAATTTCCAACGAATAATTCGAAAATTTACAGTACTAAAACAAGGCCTACGCGTATCCACAGCCAACATGATATCGCCTTCAACTTATCAGGTAATTGCCTTCTTATATATAAAAAAACTAATTTACATTTTGTATTTTAATGAAACTTCACAGATGGGCTATACTGGTTATTTATTTTTAATCTATATTTGATGCTTGTAATTATATTAAATGTTTGCAATATTGTGACTCTCTCTGTACAAAGATATTTATAATTTTGATTTTATAAAGTTGCAATTCAAAGTTCATTTATACAAGATATTAAAACATGATTTATCAGTTATTTGGTCATTTTTATTTTGGACACAACTCAGAGCCGACGCACAGGCCTCCAGCCCCCATGTCGATTTATCTGTAAGACCATAATCAAACTTTGTTTATAACAATAAAGACTATTTTATAATTTCTAAAATTAATTAATTTTATTTTATAAATATTTTTCTTAAAGTTATTTGTTATTTATAAGTGCTGTACTATTTTGAATTAGTTATTCTTTATTTAATCAATTCTTGCATTCATCATAAACAATTAAGGGCTTATTACCGGAGGATGAATGATAGCACTCCTTTGTTGCTGTAGTTTCTAAAGTCTGTAACATGGCAAACACTTGTTGCTGGAGTCTGTAGGACGGCAGTAACTAGTTCCTGGAGTCTATAGGATGACAGTAACTTGTTGCTGTAGTCTGTGTGATGACAGTCACTTGTTGCTGTAGTATTTAGTACGACAGACAATTATTTCAAAAGTCTGTAGCATGGCAAACACTTGTTGCTGGAGTCCTTAGGACGGCAGTCACTTGTTTCTGGAGTCTGTACTACGACAGTAATTTGTTCCTGGAGTCTGAATGCTGACAGACACTTGTTGCTGGAGTCTGTAGGACGACAGACACTTGTTGCTGGAGTATGTAGGATGACAGACACTTGTTGCTGGAGTCTATAGGATGACAGTCACTTGTTGCTGTAGTATGTATCATGAAAGTCACTTGTTGATGGAGTTTGTTATGATGACAGACACGTGTTGCTGGAATCTGTAGGGTGGCAGTCACTGTTACTGGAGTCTATAGGATGACTGAAACTTGTTGCTGGAGTCTGTCGGGTAGCAGTCACTTGTTGCTGCCATCTGTAGCGAGGCAGTCACTTGTTGCGGGAGTCTATAGGATGACAGCCACATGTTGCTTGAGTCTATAGGATGACAGAAACTTGTTACTGGAGGCTGTAGGATGACAGACACCTGTTACTGGAGTCTGTAGGGTGGCAGTCGCTTGTTTCTGGTGTCTGTAGGGTGGCAGTCACTTGTTGCTGGAGACTATAGGATGACAGACACTTTTTGCTGGTGTCTGTATTATGACAGACACTTATTGCTGGAGTCTGTAGGCAGTTGCTTGTTGCTGGTGTCTTTAGGTTGACAGTCATTTATTGCTGTAGTTTGTACGGTGGCAATCACTTGTTGCTGGAGTCTGTAAGAGGACAGACACTTGTTGCTTTGGTCTGTATGATGACATACATTTGTTGCTGAAGTCTGTAGGATGACCGACACTTGTTGCTGGAGTCTATAGGATGACATACACATGTTGCTGGAGTCTGTAGGATGACAGTCACTTGTTACTGTAGTCTGCAGCGTGGTTGACTCCAGCACTTGTTGCGGGAGTCTATAGGATGACAGCTACATGTTGCTGGAGTCTATGGGATAACAGACACTTGTTGCCGGAGGCTGTAGGATGACAGACACCTGCTGCTGGAGTCTGTAGGATGACAGACACTTGTTGCTGTAGTCCGTAGGATTACAGTCACTTGTTGCTGGAGTGTGTAGCACTGCAGTCACTTGATGTTGTAGTCAGTAGGATGACAAACACTTGTTGCCGGAGTCTGCAGGATAACAAAAACTTGTTGCTGGGGAGTATGTAGGATGACGGACACTTTTTGCTGGAGTATATGGGATGAGATGCACTTGTTGCTGGAGTCTGTAGGCAGTCGCTTGTTGCTGGCGTCTATAGTTTGACAGTCATTTGTTGCTGTAGTTTGTACGGTGGCAATCACTTATTGCTGGAGTCTGTAAGAGGACAGACATTTGTTGCTTTAGTCTGTATGATGACAGATATTTGTTGCTGAAGTCTCTAGGGTGACATACACTTGTTGCTGGCACCTGTAGGGTGGCAGTCCCCTGTTGCTGGAATCTGTAGAATGACAGTCACTTGTTGCTAGAATCTGTAGGATGACAGGCACTTGTTGCTGGAGTCTATAGGATGGCAGTCACTTTCTATTGGAGTCTGTAGAGTGACATACACTTGTTGATGGAGTCTTTATGATTACAGACACGTGTTTCTGTAGTCTGTAGGGTGGCAGTCACTTGTTGCTGAAGTCTATATGACGACAGCCACATGTTGCTGTATTCTGTGGGATGACAGTCACCTTTTGCTGTAGTATGTATGATGATATCTCTTGCTGCTGTAGTTTGTATGATGACAGTCACTTGTTGGTGTAGCCTGTAGGGTGGCAGTCACTTGTTGCTGGAGTCTGTAGGGTTACAGACACTTGTTGCTGGAGTCTGTAGGATGACAGACACTTGTTCCTGGAGTCTGTAGGATGACAGCCACTTGTTGCTGGAGTCTGTAAGATGACAAACCCTTGTTGCTGGAGTCTGTATGAGGGCAGACACTTGTGTCTGAAGTCTATAGGGTGGCAGTCACTTGTTGCTGGAGTCCATAGGATGACAGACACGTGTTGCTGGAGTTTGTAGGATGACATACACTTGTTGCTGGAGTCTGCAGGGTGGCAGTCACCTGTTGCTGGAGTCTCTAAAATGACAGACACCTGTCGCTGGAGTCTAGATGATGACATACACTTGTTGCTGGAGTCTGTATGATGACAGACACTTGTCGCTATATTCTGTAGGATGACAGACACTTGTTGCTGGAGTCTGTAGTGTGGAAGTCACCTGTAGTTTAAGTCTCTAGAATGGCAGTAACGTTTTCCTCAGACCCTAGGAATAAGTGATTTTAATGAGGCAACAAGTAACATCCATCCCGTAACAAGCGTACATTGTGTAATTTTAGTTGTACGTTTGAATCAAAACATTATCTAAACTTTCAATTTGCACTTTGTTATTTGGTTTTAAGAGCGCTATAAAATGCAGAAATATGTATTGAGCTCAATCGAGCATCAATTTATAATTTAAAATTAATCTGTAGAATCTAAGTAAAGAAGTTAGGTAAGATAAGTAGAGGATTTAAACCTATGGATATTTTTGTATAATTTTGATGGTACAATTATAATTTATCCATTACCAATGGTTTATACAGTTATAAGCCTGATACTCAAGCACGTAGGCTTTTGGTGATTTGGTGATTTGTTTGGTCACTGTCTTTAGCCTGATCTTAAGCTTTAACGAGATAAATGCAAGGTCGTAGACTGTTTGAGAGGATTGAGCAGCAATATTACACAAACATGTATTGCTAACTTACCAACTCAGACGTAACTAATAGTTAACTAATTTAATGGTATAGGCACTGTTAAATAAAGGTGAGTGAGTATGAAAATTGACAATTTGGGATAGCAGCTGTAATATTTGATCCTCATTGACCTATTCAGAAGTTAGTATGGATAAATAAAGGTAAAAAACCCTGTTATTCGTTTTTAAGATAGCAAAACTACTTTTTTATCACTGTAGGTGACACCGCTCAGCATCTTTAATTTCTTCGAAGTATTATGAAAGTTTTATATATATATATATGTAATAAATATGCGTAGCAAAAATAATGATGATATGATTCTAAATATAATATTATACTAGACTAATAATAATTATTATTATTATTAGTATAGGATAAAACAAAATAATAATGTTGAAAAAATGTGCCTGCAACAGACATATATATCAGCCAACCTATGATGTATGTTGTGATAACACAGCTGAAAAGTCCAATATCTGGGATGCAGTGTCGATCTCTTCGCGCCTGGGTTCTTATTCTTGACGTAGTCTTGATATTAGATTTACGAATGGCATAGCTGAAGCATACATTTTCTTTCTAGCTTACAAAATTGATTTATTTCATTTACTAATACTCCAGGTAATTTGTAAATTTTGTCCAATTTAAACATCATTCAAAGTTTTCGTTATGTATTTTCTATTTGCTCGTGTTACCTAATTAGCTTATTATAATATTCCATTCATGTGAAACTTATTACTTACTATTGTTTATTATTCGGCAGTGATTTGAGTACAATTTTGAATTTTAAAAAACATACTGCAGTTATATATTTACATAGAACAGAATTTATAAAAGTATGCATGTAAATTATCCGCATGCTTATCACTCTTATCAGCAATGCTTGGTACACAAAAATACAGTTATCTTTACAACATATACCCCGTTAAACATTTGGAAGTAAACTTTTTCTTCTATTGGTGCATTGTTGCTGAAATAGGTTAAGCAACATGTTTACACTTTAAACAACTAGCTGTATTTTTTCATATATTTGTATTCTTAATTTTGTTAAAGTCTCAATTTTTTCATATATTAGCATACAAATTATACATCAATTTTGAATAACGCTTTTGGATAAGACTTAGCAACCACTAGATAGTTTTCAACATAAAGCACTTAATTTAAACGTTCCAAACAATCTGTTTCAAAAAATTTTTAAAGCCAAAACACTTGATATAACACTTTTAAAATGGTGAAACGTAAGTTATGATGGTTATTGTAAGGAGTAACAGGGGCCAAGCTACGCTCGCTTTTCGCCAGTCTATTTATTGCGTAGCCCAACGTAGCTTTTAACCGTGATCCCTACTACTCAAAGCGTGGTGATCATCTGTAGTTTGGCTACAGAAGTCAAACCTCTTCCTCTTCCTACAGAAGTAAGCCTCTTCCTTTATGACAGAGTACTTTGTATTTTTTACAGCACGCGCATTAAATTTACTCATTTACGATTCGCATTTGCAGGATCAGTTGTAAACAGATTTATGTTTTACGTAATACCTATCATTAGTCTATAGCATTACATTTACAAGCTGTTGATAAACCTGTAACTACACCATTCTTACATTTTTGATCGAAAACGTACATTAATGCTTCCTAATTTAACTATTACAATTAACACTGTTTTATTTTATTTCGAAACACTGTTAAGGTAAGTGTTAAAAGTAAAAAACATACGTTTTATCTACAAACTTTGACTTAATAAAGTCTAAATTAAGTTAATGACATGTAAATTACTGTTTTACAATAGATAAAAGAGTTAAAATATTGGAAATAATAATATAGATATTATGGTAACCGTGGTGTTTTAACATAATCAATACAACATTTCGTGCACGTGTGAGAGAGTCGAACATCGGATATCAGGGATAATGTATTCAGGGTTGGATGATATTGGAGTGGTAGAGATTTGTGGGTTGGTAGAGTCTCCAATTTCCATATCTAGTAATTGAAAACGTCGGGCAGCTGGTACAGCATGTATTGTAGCCGGTAGTACAAACGTTATCAGGCAAGTTATGAAAGTTGTGATAGAAAATGATTACCTGCTTCCATTTAATAATTTTGTTACTTATTTTCATAGACCCTGAGAAGGATATGATCCCTCATCCAGCAAACACCTAGAAGTAGAATGGACAAGCAGGCTGTATTTGTTATTACTTGAGAAATCATATTTAATAAAAAAAATTATTATTCAATTTAAATAATAGGTATGGTTCTTCTTGCTGCTGCTTGTAAGCTATTCGATAAATAATACATATTCAATAACAAATAATGAAATAACTTATATATTTTCTAAACTGTGTTTCCACTCCTCAGTGAATAAAACACGTACATTATGCTAATCATAACAATTAAATTAGTTATTTTTATGATATAACCTTCGCCCTATGAGACAGTTCTAGTTTTTGTTACATCACTAACTTTAAATGTTAACAACGACTTAGCTAAACTGCATTCCGTATCGTGCAGTAGAATATAATTTTGTTTGCTCCTTAGACGCAATTTTTTAAACAGTGCTTTAAGCGTTTTCAGGGTTTAATTTTAATTTTGTTAAGATATGGATTAATAGAAGTTATTAAACAGTTACCCTCTTGGAAGAGAAATTTATTATTGATGAACTATGAAAACAATTTGGTCAATAATAACGGCCCTGGATTATAATATAAGCTTAGGATATGCATGGAAACATCGATGGTCTAAAACATAACATTAATAATCCGTAAATAAGAAGAAAATCACCAATGCTGTACTCTTAAAACTTTCTGTTCTGTACTAAGATATGGTGGAGTTAAAACATATGTATATTTGTATCACCAAATGAGTGATACAAATAGAGCACTACATGAAATTATGAAGTAAGCAACATGCAGTCGTGATATTTAATAATTAACGTAGCTCCAAAACGAAAATTGTCAACAGTATTTAGTGAATTAATATTTGAAGTATAATCTAAAAAAAAGTTAAACCTATCTGATCCGTAGTAACGGGTTATAACGAACTTTTATGAAAGTTAATGTTAAAGTTTGTCTCCAAGTCTTGCTAAAGATTATTCATTATTCATTGGCTGTTAAACATTTTTACTTATGTGTTGAAATATCCCTTCTCCTTTCCTTGAGTAAAATATATTCCTTTTATGTTTCCGGATGGATATTGAAATATATAATATAATAATCTTCATTTGATAAAATTTACATGACTTTCAGTTTTTTGCAAAATATTGCAATCAATTTTAGCAAAGGCTTTATAATCAAAATTATGATATATGTTTCCTGTCTTGATAGGATTAATGAACGTATATTTAGTTATATTATTTTAATATTTTTTTCACAACTTCATTGTAAACTGAACTTAGTGGAAGACGTTATATTCTATGGTCCTTGTAAACGAATATCGAAGCAAGGAACATATTTTAGCAGTAAATTGGTTTATATTGTTTGCAATATTTACCTAGTTTATTTTTCACTGACAAGGAAAATGAATAAACTTGTAAAGGCAACTATTTTAGTTATAGTTTTATCTGGCACAAATATAATTTTAATTAAGTAAATTAAACCTCAATAATTAATTTCAGCAATTTACCATGTCATACTCACTGCTAAAACATGCCCTCAAAATTAAGATTACTTATTTTTTGGTCAAAGCTATTCAATTAACTTACTATTGTTGTTAAAATTAATCAATACATGTTTGACGGTATTGACTGAATATAAACAAATGTTTAGTTTTTAAAAGTAATGTTTTGTCAGCATCATAAGTAATACAGTTTTTTAAAGAGATTTACTTGGTGGTGTCGAAATACTGGTAACGTCCCTCTACACCCCTTCCCCCAATATCCATATCCCACCACCGATAAAATATTTCTGGCTATGCTACTGATGCAATAGTTTGTCATTGCTATTTTAATGGCATTTTATAACGGTTTAAAAATGTTATAGTATACATAATAGTCAATAGTTGCATTATACATATCAGTTAGACTAAAGTGACTTTGATATGCCCCCCGCGGTCCCAATGTTGGCGCACCATGCTTATGATGTGCTCAACAAAGCAACATGTTTGTGTTGATATCTTTGTGACAAGACAAACTGACAGTCATACCTTTGCGTTTGTATCACGTTAGGATTTCAAAATAATTTTGCTTTGCATAAAAATATAATTTTCAATTACAATTTTAGTATTTTAAACTGTTGTTTTTATATGTATTTAGTGTAAGACATAACCAAAAATAAAAATAAAACAGCTACTGTAGCACAATTGTTACAATGATTACCCACATTTTGTTATGCAATGAAAACTTGAATTTATCGTTAATTATTTTTTATTAATATTAGATTAATTTGTATTATCCTTGTTTTATACAAGTTGATCTAAAATTGTTATCGGTCCTAGGAAAAATCTTACAACCTTTTAAGACACTGTCCAATTGTGAAATCTGTGAAATTTATGCAAAATCACAGATCATAAACTGATTTTATCGTGATATAATCTATATATGTTTCCTGATACATATAATAGGTGTCAAATGACAAATACAGATTTTTATTTTATTTTTACCTAAATCTAGCCATCTACTGCATTAAAAGGCTTAACTTGTAGTGAAAAATTATATCTGCTTACATTTTTTTTAAATATGAAAATATAACATCTGTAGTTTTCCACATTTAAAATATTCGTTAAAAATACACACGGCAGCAAAAGACTGCTCTCTTTTATTTTTGTATTTAAGGTAAACCTGTCACGAGAATCTTAATAAAGTAAAATTTGTATTCACAAAATCAAAATTGTTTACAGTTTTTTTCCAAAATTAGTAATGTATTTATTGTATTTTGCTTTGGTACAACGAGCTGGAATATTCACAGATTAATCTGGTTGTTAAAGCGATCAGAGGGAAAAACAAAACAAATGATTCATGACCCTCACCGGACACCGTTTAATGGTAAACGTACGACGCGCAATTGAAACATGTTCTCGATAAATACAGGCATAAAGACAAATTATACCACCTACATTCTTTGTTTTTTATATTTAAGTATTTTTTCCCCATTCAAATATAAATTTTCTAAAGCAATTCAAATAAATACTTCATACTACCTAGCTTTACGTGATATAAACACTAGCGACGGCCCAGTGGTCGAAATTCGACCAAATATTATTTGACGGATATCTAGTGGACCCTGTTGCTCTCTATCTCTCCCAAACTGTTTGTCTCTCTCTTCCTCTCCTTCTGTTTTCCCTCCCTATTATACAATCGCATCATAATGCTAGGCGTACGCTAATTAATCCCGTAAGAGGATGACCGGAGATTTAACTGTTAAGGGTATTTTGTAATACATATTTTACGTACAATATAGCTTTGTTAACATACATCTTTTTTGCCAAACACATTTACAATAGATGAACAAAGTATATTTAGACTATATGCAACATATCAAAATAGTTATAATTGTTGTTTTATTGTATACTGACAATGAAGCTCTCAAATATAAAAATGTACAAATATTAATGATTTCAACATGTACCTTGTATTTAAGTACTTTAGTCAATTTGTATCCTTTGTTAAAATATTATGTCTATTTCTGTGAACAGGCTCCCGGAGAAACTATCAGGTCCTTAAACGGTTTATGTGTTGATTGAAAGCCCTTAACGACTAGATGTGCCTTTTGGGGGTTTAGAAAACATCAACCTTCAGAGCTTCGCACCCTAGGCTTTCAAAGTTCCAACGTTAATCTTAAGGATTTAATTGGACATTTACCAGCTATTAATAGTAACAAAACACAATTTAGAAACAAGATCAGAAGTTTAAAGCTAACTTCTGGATTTACATCTAAATATAAACTTTATATGATCAGGGAAATCAGAAAAGGAAAAATTATTCTCTCGGACTCGAGCAACTGGAATCGCTTGTTGATATATTTTACTAAGGAGATTTGCAAAGTTCAGGAAGCCTACAGTGACGTCTACTAAAATATTTTACCAATCTTGCAGGATTTTTCCAATTTTAAAATAATCATTTTACATTATTTTTGTCATAAAAAATGGTAAATAAGTTTCATAATACCTTACTTAGTGCAACCAAATGGGTAAGACCTTAATGAGTTCTAATATTTAAGAGGCAATCAAATATTTTTTATATTTTACTTTATATTTGAAGTTGCATACTTCATATTACTATTTTGGGATGAAAGAATGGGGGGTGGCATAAGAGTGGTTTAAAATGTTATCTTAAGTACAGTTTTGCAAGAAATCCGAGGTTTTAATCAGATTTTCAATCGGACATACACGGAGTAGTAACAGAGTTATACTTATTTTATCTAAAGGGTCCCCACACGGAAAAGGTTTAAGTGGATAGAACAGTTAACGAACTTGCTCTAAAATTGAAAATAGACCAAAGTGTTCTTGAGCTAATCGGCCAAAACAACAAACAACTTGTAATTAATTTTGTAAGTCATTGGGGCTTACTTCGTTTATGAAACTATCATAAACATTGAATCTTTGCTCCGTTACAATATTAAAATACCGCCATACCGGTACCATTGATGCGAGTTGAGAGTGGAGCGTTGCCGAGGCAAAGGAAGAGGCGAGAGATGAAACGTGGTAGCGCACAACGCCGCGAGGCCAGCGAGCTCCGTGCGAGAGATTCAATATCCGGAAATTATGTCACTGGTACTTTACAAACACTCGTTGATGTCGTTTAATTAATTATTCCATTTTTAAGTTTCAAAAACAAAACAAGACATAGCCTTAATTTATGACGGAGTTGCCAACTGACATAAGTTAAGTTTGCCATGTCGATCCTGAGCAAAATCCCGTGACAATTTTGAAGGTCTGATACTGGATCTAGCTGCAATTGGTCATTCGTATATTAATTAATGATCCTGGCTAAAGAGTCAGCCGATCTTAGTGAGTAACAAGGTTACACGAGGAATCTCACCAAGTCTACACTCATTATTTATTAATTTTTGCCTTAAAATACGTCCTGGTTGTGTCGAGATTTTTCAGGGTTATTAAGGATATTAAGGTATTAATAATTGCATATTTGTCAGCTAGAAGTGAGGAAAGCTGCACAACAACTACAAACAGAGATAGGCTCGAGCGAGTCCGCCGCCTCCTCTACCTCGCTCCGCCCCAACTAGCACCACAGTGCACCAGTCAATTGTACTTGTGCACAATAGGGTTACTATTTATTCAAGGAACACCTATTCCACACCTCTTCCTCAACTCAACCTCGCTCCGCACTCAGCTCCTACCAATGGACGGACCAAAACCATGCCAACATTTTTGTTTTTAACTGAGTAGGGCTATATTAGTAGGGTATATTGGACAGTCCGACCCCAGGAGGGACAGGAGGGACGCCCCCCCCCCCCCCGAGGTCTCGTCTGTGACACTTTGCGAATTTTTTTTTTTGCGAACTTTTTTGCAAACTTTTTTTGCGAATTTTTTTTTTTGCGAATTTTTTTTTTTTGCGAAATATTTTTTTTGCCAATTTTTTTTTTTGCCAAAATTTTTTTTTTGCGAATTTTTTTTTTTTGCGAATTTTTGTTGTTGCGAATAATAACCTAACCTAACCTAACCTAACCTAACGTAACGTAACCTAACCTAACCTAACCTAAGGTAACCTAACCTAACCTAACCTAACGTAACCTAACCTAACCTAACCTAACCTAACCTAACCTCGGATCAGATTTCTGATTGCAGATTCTTGTTCGTCTAGTCGAGCCGAGTCATTTGAGTACCCACATCGTACACTTTGGATGATGTTTACAAAAAAGGGGCCCGCACCACACTTTTGACCTTTTTTTTTTGCATTTTTGGAATCTCCTCGTCAAGCCGAGTATTCTCAGTACCCACATGACATACTTTGGATAATTAATACAAGAGTTGAACAGGGTAACGCTACAACCAACAGAGCTAGCCCATCAGCGCTTGCGGTCAATTGAACTAACAGTGAATGCAAATTTTAAGGAGAATATAATTGCAATGCTTTGAACATATACTGCAAAGGGGGGTGTATCGATACACCCCCCTTCAAGTACTCTGCACCGAGGCAGCTGTTCGCACAACCGACTGACGCGTCCAGTCTACTGTCTGGGAATGCGGATGTTGTAATTTGATACCTCGACTGGAGGGTGCAGGTGTTCACACAAAAAACCGACAAGTTGAGACCTGTCTGGGAATGCGGATGTTGTAATTTGATACCTCGACTGGATGGTGCAGGTGTTCACACAAAAAACCGACAAGTCGAGACCTGTCTGGGAATGCGGATGCTGTAATTTGACACCTCGACGGGAAGACGGCTGACCCTTCTAGGAACCCATAATAGTCCGCCCGTATCGAGTTCCATTAGAGCAGGGTGGTCTTTACCCAAGACAGCGGTTGAGAGTTTTTGCCCCGACCTTCTCCGAAATCCATTAGTGGGGATAGTCACCCACATCACCAACCCTCCTTCAGTTCAGTTCGAGAGTTCAGTGCGTGAAGACGTGTTAGTCCGATCCTGTTCCGTTCTACGCGATTTGTGTTAGTTGCTGATTATCATCATTTGCGATTAGCGATTTGCGTAAAGCACCTTTGAACTATTTAAAACGTACGTGTTGTGCTGTATTGTTTGTGATTATCAAAACTTATAATCCATATTAAAGATGAACGCCACACACGTTTGTACCATTTGTGGTTGTATTTTCGTGCGTAGAAACAATTTGGTGCAACACCACATCAGATTCCACGGCTTGAGACCACAACTACCAACACCAACACCAACGCAGCAAGGTACGTTTTTTGCGTTGCATTATTGTTTTAATCAGACCTAAATGTTAGTAATATAGAAATACGTTATGCAATATAACCGCAGAGTGATACTATTATTTTTATTTAACAGCTTTAACTATTTAGCGCGAATAGAGAACTCTTTGTTTTTTAAATTTAAAATTACATGACTATATCAATATAATTTAATTGTAATAACTTATGTTATTGCTCGCCCCATCAAGCCATCAGAGTACCCACATTACATACTTTAAAAAAAGGTAGGTGTTAAACATTTCACAATCTAATCGTTTTGTGCGTTTGCAGATGGAGTAGCTGCATGTCGGCTTTGTCGAGCCACCTTCGTAGACCGGGGAGCTTTAGAGCGTCACATGGAAGCGAACCACCGAGTCATTCCACCCCGGCAGGTGATTGATGCTCCGCAGACGACTGCCTATGTCAATCAACACTCCGTTGAAGGTGAGAATCCACATTAAAATAACTTTTTCCCCTTGAAACTAATTACCTTTTTTATAATTATTTAACTAGGTGCATGAAGAAGAATGAGACCGTGACAACTGGTGTACTATTGATTTAATTGCTAGGGGGGAGATTTTCGCTCCCCCTAACACATAATGGGTTAGGGGGAGATTTTCGCTCCCCCATACGTCAGGAATTGTTGAAGACTAGAACAAGAATGAGCCCGTGACAACTGGTGTACTATTGATTTAATTGCTAGGGGGGAGATTTTCGCTCCCCCTAAAACATAATGCTTCTTTAGGGTTGGCACAGCTCAATATTGCAGCTACATCCTTAGCCTTGAACCCCGAATCATGAATGTAGACAAACAGTACAGAAGATTACATTCCCTGTTTGAAAATTGATATTTTTAATTAACAAATACATTTTGAAATGTGATTCTCGAGAGAGGGGAATTTGTATCTTTAGTTATCCTAATCTGTTTTTTATTTTTATTTTCAGATGAAGGACCGGGTCCTGGCCACCACACCTGCCATGAATGCGGTCGCCGTTTCCGTCGTGAAATACACCTGCGTCGACATGTGGATTCGGTACACAGCAGAGTCCGCAGGTTCATATGCGGCACATGCGGCGCCGAATTTAAGAGGGAAGACAACCTGCATCGACACACCATGCAATTTCACGGTGATGGTCAAGAACGGAGATTCCCTTGCTCATACTGCGGTCAGGAGTTCAACCAGCTGTTCAACAAGGACCATCATGAGCGGTTCACCTGCCCGATCATGAAGGACCTGATCCTGAACCGAGTGGCTATGGTGCAGGACGAACCCCAGCCAGGAACCAGCACGGAGCCACAACCTGGAACGAGCACACACCCGCAACCCGATGATGTTGAGATGACTGGAGCAGGACAGTCAAGCCCCGTATTCTCACTCATTCAACGGGGTTTTCGCAACCGCCTCTTAACCTACCGTCTGCAGCGACCGATGGAGAATCTCGTCACAATCGGAGAAGTGATGG
The DNA here is from genome assembly GCA_963675035.1 of Allygus modestus. Classification (NCBI taxonomy): domain Eukaryota; kingdom Metazoa; phylum Arthropoda; class Insecta; order Hemiptera; family Cicadellidae; genus Allygus; species Allygus modestus. The sequence goes on from OY776116.1 coordinate 92,358,439, forward strand.
CGTTGTTGATTGTTAGCCTTACGGAGTTGCTTGAGAACACCTTGGCGAAACACCGCAGCATTAAGGTCAACTTGAAGCTGGAGTGTGAATTCCAAAATATTCACAACAACACCTGCCTGCGCAACTTCAAGACGAAGATGACTCCGCTGACGGTGACCTCGGACCTGAACCAGTACATCACAACAGCTTTTGCGAAGCTTATCAGAGAGAAGGCTGAGTGTGATCATATCGGCTCCGGGTGGACATACCTTCGCGTTCGTGATTTGGAGGTCGGCATCAACGAATACACTCCTCTAGGTGAAGATGGTCGAGCTTGGCTCCCACTGCCTACGTCTCTGGAGAACACCCAAGCAGTCGTCAACGTATTGAACGCCGATGAGAGGTGTTTTATGTATGCGGTCCTGGGAAAGTTTATTCAAGATCACCCCGATAGACCGGCATCGTACACCGACAACATCATCGCCCGATACGATTGGACCGGCCTTCAATTCCCCGTTGCTCTGAAGAGTATCAAGACGTTTGAGCGGACAAACAACATCAGCATCAACGTCTATGGTATTGATCGCACGTGCGTGGGTCAGAAACCTGACGGACGACCAAAGTATCAGGACACCGTCTTCCCCTTGAAGATTTGTAGGCAGGAGCGTGAAGACCATTGTGACATTTTGTACGTGACAACGGACGGTGATAGTCACTACGCCTACATCAAAGACCTTGGCCGACTGATCCGTCCCCAGCTTACAGCACATATTGGCAGGATATTCATCTGTAAGCGGTGCTTCGCGCACTTTGATAACCGTCCGAACAAGCTCGGTCTGACGGGTGCACAGCGTCTGGAGGAGCATAGGCGATACTGCTCCGCTTCAGCCCCTATTCGCATGGATACGCCGAAGAAGACAGAAATCAAATTCAGCCATCCAGAGTTCACCCGACGCGAGCGTTTCACCATCTACGCGGACTTTGAGTGTGCTCTACTGCCGACCGCGGAGATGGATGAACAAGTCGACGAACCGCACGGAGGAGTAGCCACCCACATCCACATCCCATACGCCTTTGCGTACCAGATCATCGACTCGTACGGACTTGAGGAGTTTGAGCCTCGAGTCTACTTCGGGGATGATGCGTCAAAGACATTTATGGAGATGTTGAAAGCTGATGTTGAGCGATTGTGGAACTTTCTGTACGAAGCAAGAAATCTGCGCCCTGTCCTGACCCCAGCCGAAACGATGCAGTACAACTCGACAGCGAATTGCTACCTCTGCGGATCGGCATTTTCAAGCGAAGACCCAAAGGTTCGTGATCACAACCACGCGCCGCCCTACGAGTTCCGTGGCGCTGCGCACAGATCATGTAACCTACGCTACAGGGAGCAGCGAGTAGTCAACTGCTACTTCCACAATCTCTCCAACTACGACGCTCACTTCATAGTGCGGGAGTTGGCGGTCGACCCTGGTGATGTTGAGGTGTTGGCTCACACGGAAGAGCGGTACATCGCTTTCACGAAGCGGTTCCTGTTCGACCGAGCAGCGGCACCGGTTGGGATGCAAGGGCGTGGAAAAAGACAGCCAGGATTCAGAGTCAGGTTCCTCGACACCTACAGGTTCCTGGCTTTGAGCCTCGCCAGCCTCGCCGCCGCACTTCCACCAGCTCAACTCTTGGAGACGAGGAAGAGATTCCCCGAAGACCACCTCTTCGATCTAGTCCGTAGGAAAGGCGTGTTCCCGTACAACTTTGTAACGTCGAACGCCGTATTGGAAGATACTACGGAACTGCCTCTGCAGCGAGATTTCCACAACGACCTGACCCTGGAGGACATAACGGATGCAGACTACGAGCATGCTCGCAACGTGTGGGAAACCTTCGGTTGTAGGAACCTCAAGGACTACGCTGAGAAGTACCTGCGCTGTGACATTGCGCTGTTGACTGACGTCTTTGAACGCTTCAGGGACACATCGATGGCTGAATACGAACTAGACCCTGCGCACTACTACACCCTACCGTCATACGCCTGGGATGTTATGTTAAGGACCTGTCGAGTGGAGCTTGATACGATACAGGACTTTGATATGTACCTCTTCTTCGAGCAAGGCATCAGAGGAGGTATTTCCCAGGCGATCACCAGACACGCCAAGGCCAACCATGATGGATGTCGCCCTGAAGATCGACGACCTGAAGAGCCAACGAATCACCTGCTATACTTGGACGCCAACAACCTTTACGGTTGGGCCATGTCCCAGTGTCTTCCACAGGGGCACTTCCAATGGCTCAGCCGCGAGGAGATCGCGTCCCTGGACATTGCAGCGTTGGACCCCGAAGGACCCACCGGCTATGTCTTGGAAGTTGACCTTCGCTACCCAGCCCACCTGCACGACCTTCACAAGGATCTCCCCTACTGCTGCGAGACCAAACGTCCGCCAGGAGGGAAATTCAAGAAGCTCGTTACGACTCTGGATGACAAGAAGAACTACATCTGTCATTACAGAATCCTGCAGCAGGCGCTGGAAAACGGACTGGAGCTTGCGAACGTGCATCGCGTCATCTCGTTCCGTCAGTCTCGGTGGTTAGAGAGCTACATCCTAATGAACACCGAACTGAGGAAGAAGGCCACGACCAAGTTTGAACAAGACTTTTTTAAGCTTATGAACAATGCGGTCTTTGGCAAGACGATCGAGAATGTTCGCAAGCGAATGAACGCTAAACTGGTGTGTACGCCGGAGATGTTCAGGAAGTATGTAGCCAAGTCAAACTTCCTGGACCGAACCTACTTCAACGATGACGTCGCCATTGTACACATGTCGAAAGTCAATATCGTCCTGGACAAACCGCTCTACGTCGGAATGTGTGTCCTCGATCTGAGCAAGTGGCTCATGTACGACTTCCTTCGGAAGATGAAGAACCGCTACGGCGATCGTCTGAAGGTTGACTACATGGACACTGACAGTTTCGTGTTCGACATCCAGACTGAAGATGTTTATAAGGACATGTTGGAGCACCTGGACGATTTCGACACCAGTGCGTACCCCCGAAACCATCCCTGCTACAGCCCCATAAACGCAAAAGTCATCGGAAAGTTTAAGGATGAAGCGAACGGTCTTCCGCTGCTCGAGTACCTCGGTCTTCGCTCGAAACTATACTTCATGGATATAGTCGAGTTCGAGGAGAGGACCGAAGATGACAAGTTGCAGGTCATGACGGTGAAGCGCGCCAAGGGAGTCGCTAGAGGTGTTGTAAAACACAATCTAACCTCTGACGACTATCGGGAATGCCTCTTCAATAGCGTGTTGAAGAGAACCATCAACACCAGGTTCCAGTCCCGAAACCACCGCGTCTTCACAGTCCAAGTCGACAAGCTATCCTTGAGCTGTAACGATGACAAACGCTACATCCTTCCGGACGGTGTAAACACACTGCCTTGGGGACATGTTGACGTGCCACCTCAGCCCGAAGACATCCCTCAAGACGATGAAGAGGCGGAGGATGAGGAGCGTTGAGTGGTTGTGTCATATTACCAAAGACCCTGACTTGACTTGTAAATTATTTTGCTAAACCTAGTCATTAGTTTGTATCGAGTCTCGTAAAACTTAGAAATGTGCTCCTTTTTTCTAGTCGTTAGTTTGTGTCGAGTCTCGTTTTTGCTAGCCAAACACAAATGTTCAGGAGCACATACTCGATGTAAAATATATATAAGGTGTGTAAATAAATAGCAAAATTGTTCGTATATACATTTGTCTTTTTTTTTTCTACCCTCACATAGTCTTAAGATTCAAAAGTAAACTACCAATTCAAATATCTGACTACTTGCTAAAAGTGTAATTGCTAAAGGAGGTGAGGATATGAATGTTACTTTAGAATCATTGTATGATAGGTATGTCCAAAATTGGGTCAGACCTAGTGTTTTCACCAACACGCAAGGGGGGTGAAAGGGGGGTGAAAGGGGGGTGTATCGATACACCCCCCTTTCACCAACCCTTTGCAGTATGTGTTCAAAGCATTAGATTCATCTTTTACCTCAAAATTTGCATTCAATATCTGTTTTGCTCGTTCAATATGTGTCTGTCTGACTAATTGCTAAAAGTAATTACTAAAGGAGGCGAGGATGGGAAATAATAAGAATGTTTCTTTTTTTATTCTGAGTACACAACTAGTTTATTGATAAAAAATGCAAAATTTCAAAACTCAATTGGTATACATTTGTGCAAAGAGTCTTCTGATCAGTGCATCGTTGTGGCCGAAAGAAGAGTGTTCAAAGAGCTGCACAAAGTCCTTCATCTTCATGCCGTAGTGGGTGCGGCAGTACAGGAATACAAGGCAGTATTGACCGCAGACCAGAGTGTTGTCACTTTGAAGGCGATGCTCGTTGTGCAGGTAGCGACGAGCGTTGCGTCTCAGGAATCCTTGGTAGAATTGAAGATGTGGCGGTTGACCGTAGCTGTCAAAGAATTCAATTATTCCTCCTCCTTTGTTAAGGTAGAAAGCGACCCAGTGAGTGCCGTCTTCATTGTGTGGATCAGTGTTCACAATCATAGCAGTAGATGGTGAAATATAATGGGGCAATTGATCCGCAGCGTAGACACCAACATTCTGTACGGGCAGTTTAGCCATACACTTTTGTATCTCTAAGGTATTCATTCTACTGTGTCGACGCCACAGTCAGTAGTAGGAGTAGTAGTACTAGTAGCAAAACAAAAGCAGGAACTGGTATCACTCTCACCTTCGTCAGCGTAATCATCAGCGTCAGCGATATTTGTACTTAGATGTAACCAACTGCGTAATGTGATGCAATTGGCTAGAGCGCATCGTGTGTGAGCTGTTCTGTGGTGGCGACATCGCACTGCGTTTGTTGATAGTAGACTGTTGATTGACGATAGTGATCCGCAGCCAATATCGTTGATATCCATGACATTAGTAGTACAGTGATCCGTGATGAAATTGTATCGTACAAACTCTTTTTTCTCAGCACCTTTGACGTAGACAATCGGTCGTTTGGCGATACATGCGCGTAACTTTTCCTCTAGCACATGATACCAGATATCACCTTGGTCCCATTCCAATCCGTGACAGTGTTTTGTGAGCCAATAGCTTTCACGCAGTTTCTCTTGTGATAGGAAATCTCGACTGAATGGTGATTTGGCGATATGATGCATTAGCAGTGTTCCACTGACCAATTCCAAGACGCACACTTCCTTCAGAATGTAGTCATTTGCGTTGTCCTTGAAACATTGAAAATCTACAATAATTGGAGATGCTAAATTTTTACGCGGTACTCTGCATAAACGATCCATCTTGTGCGAATGTTGGTTGTAGACTGAGGAGGAGGAGGACGATGACGCCGCTGCCGACGATCTAACCGCCAAAGTCCACAGACACGTTGCGATGACGATCGATTTCGATGACGTTGTCAAACTCTGCGTATACCAGACAGTTGACAGTCTCTGTGAGCCCCGTTTCGAAAGCAATCTCCATACGCACACTACCGTTGCGCACTAGGTTCCAATGAGTCGTGTCGCTTGCTGACATATCAGGTGTTAGATCGAATGCCATCAGACAGTATCCATCGTCGTAATCGTCTCTATTTATGAGATTACCAGCATCGCTAAAGTGTATGCCGGAGCCTGAAAACAGACTGTGATACGCCATCACGTATTTCCCTTGCCGGTTTCGTAGTGTGGTTGTAGCGGTTTGGACGGCACTTGTTCACCGTCCACGTACAGCGAGAAGTAGTTGGTTTTGAAATTTTGAAAGTTAAATGGATTCTTTTTTAAATCGCCATTATAAGCGGCGTTGGTGACCAGTCCGACAATGATTCGTTTCGGCACTTGACCTAGAAACACATTGTCCAAAGTTTTGCTCCTCACTCCAAACGGTAGTGTGAATGTTTTCAATTCCACTCTAGTGATTGGGTATTTAGCTGTGCCGGTCTGAAGCGTCTTGCTGTGCGCCAACAGTACAGTGGGGCTAACTTTACACCTTCGTATCCAGAGATTCGCATCAACAATGTGCACCTTGTAGTCACCATCATCCGACATAATGGAGAAGGAATCTTTTGATCGGATCAGTTTAAAACGCAGCTCCACACCGTTCAACAGGAACTTGTTCTGATTACACATGTCCACATGTAGGCGACCGAGCATATCGATTTCACGACTTTTATTTGTCATTTTTCGTCTCGCCTTTAGTCCATCGTTATCGTCCAGAGTATTGTCCATGTGGCCGGCATCGTCCGCGTTCCACAATCCACATGTTAAATGTGATTTCCTAGCATCATAGCCGTAATTCAGCAATGTTTCAATATACGCTCGATATGCATAAGTGTTGTTTTGTGGTGTGACCAGTTTCTGATTCATACTCATATCGACTTGACTGAATAACGTGTGCAGCCAATTGTTGACTGGGCCAATTTTGTTCGATTCATCGGCATCTGCGATTGCCGCTCCTGTCGACTTGACAATAGACGCTGTAACTTCCAACATTGTTTGCGAAAGATCGGTGTATTCTTCGCCGTTGCCGGGCACAACAAACTCGATGGGCGAATCATCAGTCAGTGTGGAGATTGGTTTGTACTGAATCCATTTGCCGCTCTCGATACTGGTCTGCGTCGGCGGTAGGGAGAATAAGTCCAATTCCGTCTTGACGCATTCACACGACTTTTGATGTAGAAACGACATTGCTAGCGTGTGTGTTAATTGAATATATCACGTACGGAAGTTCTCCTCACTGCTTTCCTCGTCTTCCTCGTCTTCTTCCTAACTGACCTTCTCTTCTTGCTGCTGCTCTTGGATGACGACGCCGACCTTCCTCGAAGGAGTTTCGTCAAAGACTGCGGTGTGACACGACGGCCGCCGAACATGGCGCGCTTCGCGTTCCTCTTACGCGAGAGTCTCGCGTTAGTCTTTCGCGCAGGAGTAGCGCGTCGGTGTTTCGTGGTATTCTTTCGCGTTACGCGACGGTGTTTCGCGCGAGAGCCGCCGCCGCCACTTAGCACACGTTGAAGTTTGCCGTCCGCCCTGCGTTTTAGCGAGTCTGTAAACTGGCTGAAATGATCTCTAGCGGCTTCTTTGGGATCCCGCTGGTGCATGGCCATGTCGCCCAAGAATCCAACACCGGATTTCAACGCCTCTTTGGCCACAGCAGAGGCTCCCGACTTGAGTAGCGGTGTGATGGTGCGGAACATACCGCCTAGGAAACTGCCAATTCCATGTCCGCGCTGGTAGGGTGCACCGCGAAATACCCTATCGATACTGCCGCCGGTCTGCTGCAATTGTTGGCGACGGTAGTAAGCCAAGTAGGGATCGTTTGTATTCATAATTGCTGAGCTACTCTTTTGAAATGAAGCTTCACGTACGACGTCCCAAAGAGGAATGACGCTTTTTTACTAGCGTGATCCCTTAGGTCAATATCGATCGTTTCAAATGTTCCTTTCATAACTGGCGCATAATGAGGACTGATGAAATGCACAGTCTTATGCGCGCCGTGTGTGTAGTTATCTCTGTCAATGTTGATAATCTTCAAAAGTGGCGCTGTAGTGTCGCCAATCAGCTGCGGTTCAATCAGATCACAATACACGTACAAGTGTGTCGGCAGTCCCATAGTCAGATTTGGTGGCCATATCGCTGTGAGGTCATTTGTCAAAACGTTCTCGTACGGATCGAAACCCAACTGGAGAGACAGCGCTTCGGTGAAATGCACTTTGCTTATACCGTCCACCATTGTCGTGATCTTGACTCTGTCCTGCTCTTTGTCATACTCAAAGTACAAGTACTGGGTTACATCCTTCGCTTTATTGATCATTTTCAATAAATCGGTTATGTTCTTGTAATAACCGGGTTTCATCTTTAGCATAATGTGCTCGACACTGAGTGTGACGGGAATACTCGGCAGAACGAGTTTATAGTCGAGCCAAATACACGATTCATCGTCCACAGTCATAAAGGAACATGGATAATGCGCTTCGACCAAAGCCATCTCCCACTCGCCATCGCCTTCTAATCGAATTTGTCTCGGCAGATGTGTAGTGTACTTGGACACTGTGTTTTTTGGAAAATAATCCTTTGAGCTGTTGCTGGGCAATGTCAAATAGAACTGGTTTCTATTAGGCATTTTGCAAATCTGGCGCTCCTACCCAAGAATTGAACTCGTCTCCGTAACCTGCCCACTTGACGAAATAACGCTTACTGCGACCACGACCCTTAGCGTCTAGTATTTCAGCAATCTTGAACAGATGGTCGTTGTATATTGTCACTTTTTGTAATTCGTATTCGTAAAACTGACCAGTCACTTGTTCACCGTTGAGATCCGCCAAAGTGTACATTGGCAGAGGCATCAATGTGTTTACACGACGCACCACAAACACTTCTTTACTCCAATTAGTCTCGTAACCTTTTGCGAATGTACCATTCTCCTTAGATATGCGCACTGTGGTGCCAACTGTCAGTTTTGCCTTAACACGACGCGGTATCTTACCGAACATGCGACGCCATACCTGATGCAATATTCGCTTATTGTCAACAGTCACATCGACTGGTCGTATTCTGTTGCCTAGACTCTTGTGAGCGCTGTTGTTGTATGCACTAACCAGTTTGTCCAACACATCTACGTAACGATATGTGTTTTTGTAAGTCAAATATCGCCACATGCGCGTTTTCAAAGTGCGATTCACGCGTTCCACTACGGCCGCTTTAACATCTGGGTTTTGTGTAGTGACATAGATGATTCCGTATTGTTTGAATAACCTTTTCGTCTTGGCACCGGTGAATTCAGTACCTTTGTCGGTTTGTAAACAGCGAGGTGTGTCGGTCGCTTCGGCAAATATCTCCTCGAAAGCGTTGGCCACTTCAGCTCCTTCTTTCCGCCTCAACGTCCGCACATACAGGTGTTTGCTAAACACGTCTATTACAGTCAGTAGGTAGTTGACGCCGTGGTTGTGTTTACTAAGACCACGCATATCGTTCAAGTCCGCTTGCCACAATTCAAATGGACCATACACTATGTAAGGATTGCGCGGGAAACGCTTGCGTGCTGGTTTGTGCAATGTGTAAGTGTCCTGTGTTTGTAACCATTCAATCACTTTGCGTTTTGAAACTGGTTTTGCAGCTCGCGCTAAAGGAGCTACACCGCCATACGACGAAGGTTCGATGGGATTGTAATACAAACGCTCCATAATACTGAAAACCTATCCTGTGTACGTTTCCCACTTGTCCAAATTTGACGACGGCTTGTTTCTAGTTAGAAGATCAAACTGCCCTGTCGGTGTAGATGTTACACGTTTTCCTCTAGCCGATCGTAGTCGATTTACTAGCGGTGTTCTCAGTATTGATTCAGTTGATGTGTCTTCCACGTCATCGTCTGATCCTTCTCCTCCTGTGAATGATGATCGATATTCGGCATTTATTTCCTTTAGTGCTCTTAGATTATTCATATAGTCCTTTGGCACGTTCATCGCTTTCAATGCCTTGAGCACTTCCCGCCATCCTGGTGGTGTATAATCACGCATACGCACCTTTACTATGCAATTTAAGATATCCACTAGATTTGAGTCTGGGATTTTTACACCGTTGATGTACACTGAATAGCCACTGTCCCAACTGATTAAGCTGCCGTCACGTTTCATGAAACGTAAAAGATTGCGGGCATCAGATCTGTAAGTTTTGGAAAACGTTTCCACAATGTCTTCCACTGGACCACCTTCCGCAGCGGGGTGCGATCGTTGACTATGTTCAAGCCCACCCGTCTCCACGATTGGTATGCTAATCGGTTGGCGTCTATTCTCTGCAATATGCAAGAAGCGATGTAACGCTTGTTTGTACAATTTCCACTTTTCACTATCGTCCATACGTTTGTTATTCAATATTTGTTGCATCTCCGCGTCGAGGCTGTTTTCACTGGATAGATTAGTCGGTCTGTTATCCGTAGCATTTGATTGCAGTCGATCAATCAACTCTTGCGGCACAACTACCATCTTCTTTGCATGTTCCATATTTGCACTAATGACTAGCTACTTTTCTAAAGTGTAACTTCACGCACGACGTTCCAAAGTGGAATGGCAAATGATTACCAATGTTATCTCTTAAGTCAATTTCCACACTGTCAAAAGATCTATTCATAACAGGCACATAGTGCGGATCGATGAATGATGTTGATTTATGCAATCCGTATACATAAGTAGACGTGGATATATTGACAATTTTCAATAACGGTGCGACTGTATCGCCGACCATCTGCGGCTCGACTAAATCACAATACACGTACATGTGTGACGGTAAGCCAAGACGAATGTTGGGCGAACGGATGCTTTTGTTAACTGCATCACCTTCCAGCGTCAATTCATTCGGATCGAACCCCAATTGAAGCGCTAACGTTGGACTTAATGTAATTTTTCCAACATCAGTTCCCATCGATACTTCAATGAATTTGTTGTATGAGTTTTCAACGGTGAACTTTACACCAAAAGTAATCGCTAGTTCTTGTGAATTGATATGATCACACAATTCTTGAATATTTGCGTAATCACCAGTCTTCAATTTAATTCTGTGGTTTTGTTTTGGAGTAGCAGACACTACCGGCGTTACATCGGCAGTGCTGTCCATAACCCGCGCCAACGCTTCTATGTTCACTTTTGCTTCCTCTTGCGGTTGTATGCAAATGTCAATTGTTTCGTCATTACCGACAGATAGAAATGTCATTGGATAGTGCGCTTCCACAAGTGCAATTTCCCAGTCGCCAGCGTCCAGTTGAATAGCTCTCGGCAAATGTGTTATATAATTTGCAACTGTATTTTTCGGATAATACTGCATCGAACTGTTGCTGGGCAGTGTCAAATAGAACTGATTGTTGATGCCAGTCATTTTTATCTACTCAGTGCTGCTTGTAGTACTGCGCTCAAAAGTAATGGTATAAAGATTCCACCGCCTTTTTGTATGAGATACTTTCGTTTCTTTGACCAGCCTTCGCCGCGTTTCACCAATCGACGTAGCGTCGCCTTGTGTTTGCTTAGCTGACTTTTACTCTTCTTCGCCAGAGGAACGTTACCTCGCAACACGTTGTATGCGCACTCACACACTGAGCGAATGCGGCTCTTGTCACACACCTTTAACAGTGCCTTCCGCTCCTTGGGTGTTGCGTGTATGAAAGCCGTAAGCAGAGCTGCGTCCTTCCGCAAGCACGACATGATTACTACTGATGGCGAAATTACATTTTCTTTGGCATGTACACATAGTTGGTAGAATCGTCTGGAAATATGCAACTTCGTATTCGCATATTCTCGTCTGTTGATTGTTTCAAGTCTATCAGTAGGTAGCCGTGTGGATTCCTAGTAGCGTCAGCGTACGCCTCCTCGATGAATTTCGGGCTGTCTGGATATATTTGTCTGGCCAAGTACCTAATCTGAACTCTATCTCTAGGATTCTTAAAACACACAATGTAATGTGCATTCAGTGAGATGTCCCTCTGCCCGCGTCCTTGATGAAACAAATTTTGTGTAATGAAAAACACACTAATGTTGCGGTGATGGCAACCTTTTGTGAAAAGATCCACGACACGGTTGTCGGCCTCACGCATCATATCGTCTATAATCACAAGTATCGGCTCGTTACCAGAAAAATCCTCCAAGTTTGGTAGACCTTCTACGTGGTTAATGGTGACATTTTTCGGGTCACCGCCACCACCATCACCACCACCACTACCATAATGCCAGTTTATACTGGTAAATGGTGTGTCACACATTTCTGTAATGTGTTTTATAAACTTTGACACAAACTGTGACTTGCCACAACCCGAAGGTCCCGCCACAATGGCTGAGAACGGATGTTTCCACATCAAGCCCATGATTACTACTGAGCTACTAAACACCTCACAGTTACCATACTCACACTCTTAAACTTACTACCAAAGGACATTTTTGGGGTTAAGTGAAATAAATAACACAGTGGTTATGTTCTGAACGTGACTATAAGTATTGACTACGAAAACTAATTTACAAAGGTATTAACAAAATCTTCAAGTCTTGCTTTACATAAACTCCAACGGTGTGAATCTGCTATTGGAACCCCTAGGGCTGCGCTTCACCAAGCGAAGGCGTTCTCCAAACCCACTGTTGTAGCGCTCGATGTCGGTGTTGCTCAGGACCTCGTTGAAGCGCCTAGGCAGGTAGACTCGCAGAAAGAAGTCATCCCCGACCTGCCCCTCCAGGATCACGATGATTGTCTCGCCAAAGGGTGTAGTGGCTCGCTCCATCGCAGTGATGAGATAGCCGCATTCCTCTCGGAGATCGGCTATCCTGGTGTAGAGCGGAGAGTCAGACTTGCAGTTGTTGAGGGTAGCTCTAAGGTCCGCGGTTGCTGCAGTGCCGTTCACGCCCGGAAACTCTAGCTTGAAAGTGCTGCTGCTCGACATCTCTAGTAGTAGTAGTTGGAGTAGGTCTATGTGAGGTGGTGGTCTGGTGGCGAATGATGTTCAATCGGGCGGGGCCCCGCCTTATAAACCCTCGCCGCCATTTTCTTCTACGTGGGTGGTCCGAAGGGTCGGGCGCAGGTGTTCACACAAAAAACCGACTCGTCGAGACCTGTCTGGGAATGCGGATGCTCTAGTTGAATGCCGACGCCACTCGTTGTTTCTTCCTCACAGCTCGCTTCTTAGGCGGTGGCTGCGAAACTGCACTGCGTTGTGTAACAGTTTGAGTTAAGCCTGTAATTTTCGGTACTCCTGTTGATTTATAGATCCACATGTTTTCCACTTTATCAACTACTTGTTTAACACTTTGGTGCATTTCACCATCTTTGTCCAAAAATAAACCGCACATGAACACCATATCTGTACCATCGTACATTTCCATTTTCAATAAAATTTGTCCTTTGTTTCCTGGGTTTTGAACAGCAAACGTATTCCCATCGTCCATCCATGACACTATGGGACAGTCATCTGTTGGTTTTGGCACCCATCCTGGTTTCTTGGTTTCCACTTCGATGGGAGTTGCCCTCCTTCGTCTCTTGCAGGCAGTGGTCGGTTTTACAAATGACGACTGAGGTGATGCCAACGTCTGATCACTAGCATTATTGTTCATAACCTCAATCTCCTGAATAAACGATTTGATATAGTCGTCCGCAGAAGCGTAAGCGTCCATGTTCACGTCCTTACCGTGCGACTTCAACCGTACTACTGACTGGTGGTGCGTCTGCTCACCCTTGAAGTAAACTGTATGCACTCGCTGTCAGACAATATTTCTGTTTGGCGTTCGCTTTTATTCACCCGCTGAAGTCAACTGTTACGTTACGGTGACGATCGATCTCGATGACGTTGTCCAGTTCGGCGTACACTATACAGTTGACGGTCTCGGACAACGCTTTGGAGAATCCGATTTCGATACGTAGATTACCGTTGCGCAGGAGATTCCAGTGACTCGACTCAGCCGCGGACATGTCCGGTGTCAAGTCGAACGCCATAAGACAATTACCGTACGGATAGTCACCTCTCTTGATCTCATTACCTGCGTCGGAGAACTGGATTCCGGTGCCAGTGACCAATGTGTAATAAGAGAGTATATACGTCTCACTGTTCAATGTGTAAACGGGCTGTAACGGTTTGGCCGGTACTTGTTCACCGTCCACGTACAATGCGAGATAATTCATATCGTAGTGTTGAAAGTTGTAGGGATTCTTCTTGAAATCTCCGTTGAACGCAAGATTACTGACCAGTCCAATTATCACACGTTTCGGTAACTGACCGAGAAATGCGCTGTCTAAAGCTTTACTCATTATACCGGAGGGTAGTGTGAAGGATTTCACTTCTACACGCGTGATCGGATACTTGGCCGTGCCGGTCTCGAGAGTTTTGCTGTGCGCCAACAATACGCTCGGATTGATCTTACATCGACGTACGAAAAGACTAATCTCTTTAATTGTCACCTTGTAGGTAGTTAGCGTTTTGGACATTATACAAAACGAGTTTCTGGATCTGTTAAGTTGCAATCGCATCTCGACACCGTTCAACATGAATTTGTTCTGATTGCACAGATCGATGTGCAATCGACCGACCATATCGCAAACATCGCTTTCTTTCGTGTGATCGCGACGCTTTTTCAATCCCTCGTTCAATTCGTCACAATCGTCCATTAGTCCGGCCGAATCTTCAAAAAACAGCTCGCTAGTCAGGTGCGAATTCTTCGCACTACATCCGTAGTTCAATAGGTTTTCCAAGTAGGCACGGTAAGCGTACGTGTTGTTTTGTGGTGACACCAGTTTATGATTGAGATAGAGATCCACTTGACTGAATATCGAGTGGAGCCAATTGTTCACCGGGCCCACCTCTTTAGCAGGTTGCCCACCGTCCGCTTTAGTGTCGTCCTGTTTCACAATAGCGGCTTTCACGTGTAATAACGTTTGTGTCAGGTCCGTGTACTCGTCACCGTGACCGGGTATTACAAACTCTATTGGCGAATCGTCCGTCAGCGATGAGATCGGTTTGTATTGAACCCATTTACCACTCTCGATGCTGGTCTGCGTAGGCGGTAACGAAAACAAGTCCAGTTCAGTCTTCACACATTCACACGATTTCTGATGAATAAACGACATTGTTATCGAATTAATGTAGACGTCCGTCTTCGAAGAAGTCTATCAAGAGACTGTGGCGTATCGCGACCCGCGCACCGCTTAGGGGGAGATTTTCGCTCCCCCTAACACATAATGGGTTAGGGGGAGATTTTCGCTCCCCCATACGTCAGGAATTGTTGAAGACTAGAACAAGAATGAGACCGTGACAACTGGTGTTCTGTTGATTTAATTGCTAGGGGGGAGATTTTCGCTCCCCCTAACACATAATGGCTTAGGGGGGAGATTTTCGCTCCCCCATACGTCAGGAATTGTTGAAGACTAAAACAAGAATGATACCGTGGGTGTTTGACAACTGGTGATTTATTGCTCGGAATTCGATGCGGGTGGTCTATAATTATGGGTTCCTAGAAGGGTCGCGTCGCCCTCCCGTCGGGGTATCAAATTACAGCATCCGCATTCCCAGACAGGTCTCGACTTGTCGGTTTTTTGTGTGAACACCTGCACCATCCAGTCGAGGTATCAAATTACAACATCCGCATTCCCAGACAGGTCTCAACTTGTCGGTTTTTTGTGTGAACACCTGCACCCTCCAGTCGAGGTATCAAATTACAACATCCGCATTCCCAGACAGTAGACTGGACGCGTCAGTCGGTTGTGCGAACAGCTGCCTCGGTGCAGAGTACTTGAAGGGGGGTGTATCGATACACCCCCCTTTGCAGTATATGTTCAAAGCATTGCAATTATATTCTCCTTAAAATTTGCATTCACTGTTAGTTCAATTGACCGCAAGCGCTGATGGGCTAGCTCTGTTGGTTGTAGCGTTACCCTGTTCAACTCTTGTATTAATTATCCAAAGTATGTCATGTGGGTACTGAGAATACTCGGCTTGACGAGGAGATTCCAAAAATGCAAAAAAAAAAAGGTCAAAAGTGTGGTGCGGGCCCCTTTTTTGTAAACATCATCCAAAGTGTACGATGTGGGTACTCAAATGACTCGGCTCGACTAGACGAACAAGAATCTGCAATCAGAAATCTGATCCGAGGTTAGGTTAGGTTAGGTTAGGTTAGGTTAGGTTACGTTAGGTTAGGTTAGGTTAGGTTACCTTAGGTTAGGTTAGGTTAGGTTACGTTACGTTAGGTTAGGTTAGGTTAGGTTAGGTTATTATTCGCAACAACAAAAATTCGCAAAGTGTCACAGACGAGACCTCGGGGGGGGGGGGGGGGGGCGTCCCTCCTGTCCAATATACCCTACTTATATTTTATTATTTCGTTTAATGACCTTTTTGCTGAAGGCTATACAAACAATTTGTGTTCCATAACAAATTAAAACCAGTAAACCCCAGGTTTGATTTTTAATCAAGGAGTTAAAGCAAATAACATAACGGCGTTGCCATTCCAGTAATCATGAGTATTTGTATTTACATTATTCCTAAACATCTGGTTTTGTTGTGCAAGCATTTGCTATTATATCAACAGCTGTCAAATATATAATTCAATTACTGTTCTTCATAAGATTTACATTTAAAGTTTGGAAGCGTGAGGGCGTAGCCTTGAGGGCCGATGTAATTTATAAGGGATTTTTGCAAATCTACACGACAATACCATTCCAACGGTATGCGTTAATATATCCAACAACGCCCACACGCTGAGAAAAGCGTACGACAGTTGTTGTGCTTGCCTATTAATAGAACTTTAACTGCTAATTAAGTTCACTGAAAACTAAATGTGAGTTATAAATCATGAGATTTATTATGTCATGGTAGTTGGTAATGCATTGTTAGCCAATTGTTTACCAGTGATATGTGAGCTAAATATACTTATATCAAATATACATATATCAATTATATCTGTATACCCATATACCGATTATTCACGGGTAGTTTCTGAGTTTGTACAGTGGTAAATCGATTAGGCTATAACATCATTATATCCACTTGTTATCTTAAACCATTGTGGTCAAAAATTTCCTGAGTGAATGAGTAATTTTATTACATTCTTTAAGTATCACTGTCACTATCTGAGTATTAATTAACGTATATCAAATATACGCATAACAAAAAGGAAGTAAATTGAAATTGTTAAACAAATCTTGAATATATTTCTAAATTTGTTTTTGAACTCATCAATTTAACACAGTATAATATAATAACCACTTTTCTTTAATGACTATAACAAACATTTTGCACTATAAGCATATATTTTAAAACCAATCAAACAATTCAGTCTGTAATAAAATTAGAAATTTTGGGCATCAACTATACAAGTGTAAATAAAGAAAAATATCACAGAATCATATTATAGGTATCAGGGTTAGGGTTTCTCACTCTTAATTCCAGATTTTGTCAGAGGATAACAACAAACAGCAATTAACAATAATTTAATTTAAATACAATTTTAACTCAATGTTCTGTAAATTTATTTGTGTTAGTAGTTCTTAGAACATACTATAAAAAGTAATTATGAGTTAAAACAATTGTAATGGATATTATCACTATCTCTCTCTTGCCTCACAAGTTCACCAGCTTTGACCCTTAAAATTATAAAGCTCTTCCTGTGTGAGGCCCTAACTAGTCATCTCTATCGTCACAAAGAACTAATTAAAACTTTATTCAGCAGTCAAATTCATAAGCTTCTACAACTTTAATTTATTTTGGTTGCTTCAAAGGGAGTAATCCTTTTTTCAACAGTTTTTAAATTAAAGATCCAACTGCTAAAATCTGTAAATATTATGAAATATATTTTCTTTAAAGTATTTTGCATTTATTCAAGACAACATTGTTGTGTGATTCTAACCGATATTAGGATATTAAGAAGTCACTAAAACTTTAATATTAATCCTTTACTAATTTATAAGGGTTTTTATGAGGAATGTCAAAGCTAGCTTTTCAGTTTTTCCCATGGAAGATACTGTTATTGTGATTTGAAGTTAAATTTACATTGAATAGAAGTTCTAGGCTCTAAATTAAAATATTTTTGTCATACATAGTATTAAACAGTTGTTATGCTTAAAATTATATTATAAACATATAAAAAAATATTAACTTTTCTTAGCTATTGAAGAAGTATACTGTTTTATCCGTTTTATTATAATGTTATACGGTATGCTAATAACAAACTAAAATAAATCACGCATACCTTTTTTAAGTGTATTGGTAAATGTATCGTTTTACTTTATAGTCCTGGCTCTTTCATACACTGCTGTAAAAATTGACGTCCAGAAACTTTTGCTTTTAATTTGTGGTATACGATCACTTTAGAAGTAATTTATGTTGGGTAGACATTTCTGACCCAAGCTGAAGATTTTTTTTTAAGCTGATTTTCCCCGCAAAAGTTTTGTTTGGGTTTTTCAATTAAATTGTTAATGAAATGTGTTCTAGGATCATCTTTTATAAAATGGAATTAAATTGTTCAATAGTCTTCCTCCTGAGCTAATGTTAGAACGAGACCACTCTAAATTTAGAAAACTTCTGAATCAGATATTGATTGCAAGATTATGCTACAGCATCCGATATTTCCTGGCTGGCGGAGAATTATTAATTATTAATTATTTAATTTATTATTAGGTTATTTTAATTTAATTTTAGAGAATCATTTTGTTACATGATCGAATGAAATTTTAGCATAATGAATAACACTATTTCGAATTTTTTACCAAGCTAATGCAATTTGTAATTTGTTAAATCTGGCAATAAATTACTTACGACTTAACAATTGTCATATCATATTTTTACTATTCTGAACTAATTAAGCTTATTTTCCAAAGGCCCTCTCTTAAAAACACATTTAATCTTTAAACCTACTAGTTAAATTCTCGATTCATATTGAACCCTAATATTCCGAAGCTGAAAAAAATCGTCAAGTATGGTGCCCTAGCTGCGTAAGGCATACAGTTAAAACATTGAAACCATTGATTTCATGTAAAATAATAGTTATTGCAGATAAAAGTTTTAAAAGGAGACTGAATAACAAGCACATATGCCAAAAAGTTGTGTATCGTCACTGACGGGTGGAGCTACAAGGGAACTTCCGGATCCGGTAAATATCTCAGGCTCACTTCCTGTTGGAGTTGTAAACGTAAACATGAAACGGGAAACACGGAATGGGCGACTACGTGACTGATGAATTTGAAACATGACTTTGATACTGATAATACAAATTTGAATATTTGCTTTGCTTTGATGAAACATAAAATGCCCATTTAATTACTTTTTGTAATTTTTTTGCAAATTATTAAATTCGGCAATGATCTTTAAATTTTGTACAAAATGTATTCTTATTGAAGACACAAATGGATTTTCAAGTTATTGTTGTTTTTATTTCCGAAATCAAGTTTGGATTTACAAATCTATTGATTCTTTCTCTTCTTCATTAAAAAGTGCTCTTTGAACACAACCCCCTTAAAAACTTCATTAACACGTTGACTGCTGAAAATCATTAGTATTGGTCATTAAAAATGCTGAAATTTTTTTTTTAAATCTTACCTTAAATTTATGTCAGGACTGCCTAAATATCCACCCCGAAGTCAAAAAACATAATTTTCATTGTTTTTTCGTGACGTCACTTCCGGGGCTCGTACACAGCTCCTGGTGCCAGTTCACTTATCACCTTACACTATGTCACTGTTGTAATAAGTTCAAAAATCCCATAAAATAAATGTTTAGTCTTCTAATATTACCAAAAAACATCTATGAAATATGAACGTCAAATATTATACTATAATTAAACTATTTACATCCCCACCCACCGCCTGTTTTTTTGTTTTATTCTACATGTTCGTGGTACTTTTCGAAACAACCCACTTCACAAAGTCCGGGTTTGTCTGGGCATACACCACAAACATAAGTAGTTTGTTTCCTTTTCACATCCTTGAAACATACTCTGCATTTCTTCCTTTTTCTTCCTCCTTTAGCATCCCTCTCGTCATTCTTCATGATGCGGTGTTCGGTGAGGCGTCCGGGAGTCAACATGAGTTGTTGTTCTTTTGGCGGCAAAAGTTCTTCCAAGACTTTGAAACGGAAATCATATAAGGACATTTTATCCAGGTTGTGCATATTATACAAGTAGTAGGCGTTCACCACGATTTTTTGCAGGAAGTGGAAAAAAATCTTCTTAGTCCATCTCAAAGTCTTGCGTTCACAAGGGTAGTACGACATCATTTGATCAAGTCGATCTACACCTTTCATGTGCGCATTATATTGCATGATTGGTTTAGGCATGTTCTTTTTTTGTTTTCTTTTGTTAGTCACCTCAACCATCTCATTTTCAAACTGAGTTGAAATATATAAAACCGTCCGCTTGTCTTTCCATTTTCCAACCATCGTACTTTCTGCATAATTTCCGACTGATTCTCCCTTTTTCAAAACAGCACTTGTTACAGCTTGAGGGGTGTGCTTTCGGTTTGCCCTCAGAGTACCAGTACAATATGTATCTCGTCGTAGGAGCTTGGATGCCAGGATGAAACTATTATAATAGTTATCCATGAATAACGCGTGCCCTTTGCCCAAAAAATCTTTCATGAGCTCCAGAACTATTTTCACTGTGTGTCCCTTACCACTACATAAGTCACTTTTACCAGTGTATACGTGAAAACGTAATAGGAGGCCTTCAGGTTCATTTATTGCATAAATCTTTATCACATACTTATGCCCATACCTTTGATATATTGGCGAAAAGCTAGCCTTCCCCGCCACAGCACCATTTCCTCGTCAATTGTCAATTCTTTGCATGGGTAATATATCTGTCTCATCTTGGTATTGAAATAGTCAACAATCATCCTTATTTTAAACATTCTATTTAAACATTCTATGGCGTAAATATAAAAAAATATGTAAACTAATTATAAGATGATTTAGAATATTTTATTTCAATTAATTGCAAATGTCATCAAATTCAAATAAGTCAATAAAACCAATCAGACTGCAGGTAGGACGATAGGCTTGGGGGATATTTTCACGGCACTAATTGTGTAAGCCATTGTTTACTGTTGACTAAACAATTGTTACTAAGTTTGTTTGTTGAAGCTTTTTGTTGAAGCATTTAAGACCTTAGAAAATACAAACAAAATTTAAAATAAAAAACATTAACAGAAATAAAAACTTTATTTAGAAACAAGGCAATTGAATTGGAATTGCGATTTCAGAAAACCATAAAAAAGAATACAATTTTTGTTGTTGTTTAATAATGGAATAATCACGACAAACGTAATGCTTACAAAATAGTATTCAAACACAAATATCTACCTTACTCTTAATAACGACAGTGGACCAATCCAAAATTACCCGTTCTTATAATCATTTGTGGATATATAAATGAACAATATTGAATTAGATCCATTAATCCGGATGTAAAATCAGCTGTTTGTATGTTTGAACGAAATTGTGTTTTTATTTATTTATGTATAATTTTTTTAAGAGGTTGGCAGTCTCTTTTTGCCCTTCTTTTCCCGACCACATAGACTACTGTGCGTGGGACGTATCCAGCAAACCAAGGGGCGAGCCGTTACAGTAGAGTTGTAAAGTAATGGTAAAATGTACATGCCAGGACTGGGATTCGAACCCACGACAGGGTCGCTGCCATGGTTCTGGAGTCCGTCACCTTGAACACTATGCCAACTACTCACACCAATAATGGTTTATAACCTAACCATTTGTAACAATGTTTAAATTTTAAACTAAAATAATTTTCAAAATCAAATTTATACTACCGATTTGAAGTTTCTAATTTTTAATTTATATACATAACTGTAAGACGAGTTCCTTTCGAGATGAAATGTAAAACAGTATCTTTTCACTTGCATGACAAATTAAGGTAAACTAATGTTGCATAAATTTACGCTCACAAAAATAAACTGTTATTTTATTTTTCGTTTTTGGGAAATCAGTCAACTCATACAATTTATTTATATACCATAATACGTATAAAGTAGCTAAAATGATGCTCTTTAGCTACTCCTTGGTAAATATTTATGTCGATCGTTTGATAATAGATACTATTGAAGACTGATTCCAGTAGATATCATTGGTGTAATCATCATGATTTCTTGGAAAACGTCAAAAAGACATGTTTAAAAACAGGAGGATCTCGGAGTCCTCGAGTGATCATAGAATACCAACAAGTTACGGCAACATAGTTCTTTACTAAAAACAAATTAGATTTATTTTCTTATTTATTGTTGTTAACCAACATTAAAAAAAGCTATTCATTTGTAAACATCAAAATTTATTTCAGTGTATATAAATATTATAAACATTTTACTTTTTATGACCTGGCTTTATAATATTCCTCTATTTTACCTTATATAATTCTCTATTTCCGTTCTCAGCGTATTTTCAGGAGGCCATGGCTAAGTAGGTCACGACTAGTTTATACAATGTTGGTTATTCCTCGTTGATCCTGTCATTTCATCTAATCGGATGAAATAAACAAATTTCAGAAAAACTAATTATATAAATACTGAATAACTAAATAATAAAATAAAAGTAATTATGCTGTGCAACATTATTTAAATATACTAGTCGTGCATTTTTTATCGAATTTGTCAATAAATCAAGTTTTTATATATTTGTTTTAAGTCGAATTATTTTACTTAAACGAATTTCATTATTGTTATTACTTATTCATTACTTTATACAGTTAGTCACTTTACGTCGTAAAACATAGTTATTAATTCGAACAGAACAAAATTACATGATTAAAAACAACATTATGTAGACAGCAGTGTCACGACCTAAAGTATACTTTAGGACAATCTAAAGGTCCCATTGAACAACAACAAAGAGTGCTATGTTGGTTCACTCTTAATCTAAGCCTTTATCGCCCTATGTTGACTCACTCGTCGTCAAAGCCTTTATCAGTAACAGTGATATTGTTTTCAGTTTGATTAGAGAAAACTAAAGATTTGGGTTATAACAACTGACTTAACCTATATAAATATAAATTAGGATTTGGTCAGTACATTACTCACAATATTTAATTTTTTAGTAATTTTTATCTTTTTTACAGCATAGAAGTTAAAGCCGGAGTTTATACAAAAGATGACCATTGTTATACTTATCGGTCCAGATTTAGTTCGCTTATAATGAAGGAGTCAGCTTTATTGATTTGATCAATCCTTGTCAGATTTTCCTGTTTTGTGGGAAAGATTTAGAGTATTTTAAATCATCGTACATCTTTAGGGTTCTGCAACATAATATCCTCGGTGGATAGCCTTCAGCTCACAACAGATTGGTAGGTCATTCGATTAAATATCGACTATCGTATTGCTGACTACCGATTCCAGCTCTTTGCTTTGTAACCTAATAGAAATAAATGTACGTGCAAAAAATAAAATCTTTTGTTACAGTTCATGAAAAAATTATAGTAACCTAACCTTACTCCGCAGAGCGCTGTATGGTGCCTCTTCGATGTGCAACATATTACAAATTAATTAATTTTGATATAAAAAACATAAGGTAAACTTTAAAAAAATCCAGACCTTAAATGGTAAACGACAGTAATAATACTTGAACAAAATAACGTAAAATAAAAAAATGCAGACCCAAAAAAGTAATCAGCAAATGTGGGATTTGAACCCTGGACCGCCTGATTTGGGGTCCAATACTGAACTCATTGATCCACTACAGCATGTCGAGAAGAGGGAAAGTTACAATTTGACAAGCTGTGATCATCTAGTTGCTAGATGAGTAGTCGACTGCGGTAATCGGTAGTCAATAATACGATAGTCAATATTTTAATCGAATGACCTACCCATCTGTTGTGAACTGAAGGCTATCCATAATCGGTCATAGCTCCAATTATTGTTCTTAAGGAGATTTAATTCGTTTGTTCACTGTTTGTAAACAGTGAGTACAGTTTAAATTTTTTAAACATCTGGATGTATAACTGTAAGAAGCTCGTGTGGAGAACGGGCCACGTGTAACACTCCCCTATGCAGGTCATGGTTATTTCCATGTTCATCTTTAATAAGGACTGACTTGATATTTGCTGGACCGATTGGTCTGAAATGTTTTAGGGAGATAGGCGATACACTAAAATTGATCATGCCTGTTCCAGTTATAATTCAAGTTTTTAAAATTATTCCCAAATAACTATCTTTAAAATGCCTATATCAACCATTACGCACCAACTGAAACCAATTACGCACCAATTGAAATGATGTTTAGGAAACGTTAGGTAACACAACACAATCAATCAATCTGTGCTTGCCCCTGATCCGATAATTCTACCTTATTGGCATAAAAAAATACCCCCCGTCGCAGCAAACCTGCGTACTCAGCGAATTTCCAATGCATTGATATGTTTCTCACTAGTACATAAAGCCACTCACCAATTTTGACAAAAATACATTCATAAATAAGTGATTTATTACATTTTATTTATTCCCCATAAGAATAACATTAGGACTGAGTACGCAGGTTTGCTGCAACGAGGAAGATAAGAAATGAGTTTTTATGCAATTATCAATATAACTGAACCAGGTGAAGCTACTTACCATGTTTTATTAATTTATGTTCATAATTAAGGGAGATATAAAACTTTACTTATTCTCCATAAGAATAACATTAGGGCCGAGTATGCAGGTTAGCTGCTACGGGGACAATCAACAAAACATTTATTTTTTGTGCAATTATCAATATACCAGTACAACATGAAGCCACATACCAAATTACATCAATATACATTCATAAATAATCAAGATATCAAATTTTATTTATTCTCCATAAGGATAACATTGGACAACGTACTGTGTTTAGCACTTTGAATATCTCTGCAACGGTTTGACGTAGAATCACAATTTAAACACCAAAATGATTGTTTTGTGGAGCTGAAGTGATTGGTAAAAGAAAATGTGAAGTTTAAAGTAAAATTAACTGAGGAAAAGCCAAAAACCTTTTTCCCATAAGATTAACATGGGAGATTTTATGAGCATGTTTTTTGGATTTTTTCCGCAACCACTTAACCTAGGTTAATAATTCAAAATACCATATTATTTGTTTTTTTAAGCTCTATAACATGGTCTAAACCAAAATTAAGTGTTTTAAAAATTTTAGGGTAAAAAATGCAAAAAACTGATTTTTGGAAAATTTAAAACCCCCATAAACCCCCCTTCCCATGGTCCGATTTTTCTGGTTTTCGAACTTAAAGTCATAAATGTCAGTTTACACATTTGAGCCAAATTTCATCGAAATCGGACGTTTTTTACTCAAGTTATCGCATTCACGGACACATATATATATATATATATATATATATATATAATATATATATATATATATATATATATATATATATATATATATAGATATACATATATATAAATTTGAACGAATAGTGTTTTGGACATCTGGGGACATCAAAACAAAAAGTTATCATGGTCTCGGGCTTAAGTCTTACCATGAGACCTACGGTAATAGCTTCTTCCCTATAGGGGAAATTCGCTAAAACATTGAACTGCAACCTTTCTACAATGTTATCTCATACTCCAGAATCAATTACTTCAATAGCCCATGGTTCCTCTTGAACCAAATTTTGAAAATATATTCTACTAACATTGATTAACCTACAACTTATTAACATAACATCATGGGCGAGGCTGCGACAGGTAACATTTCGTTTTAAATATAGGAGTTTTAATATGTGTTTATTACAATTACGGTGCAAAGTCTAGTAATCCTAATGATGATCTGGATAATATCGAAGTAGACCACTTATTATAGTAATGTTTAATAACTGGCAAACCAATAAAAATACGTATAATTATTTTTTTACTAACTAAAGTATAAAGGTTTTAACAATAATGGCGTCAAAACAAGGTGATGGTAATCCAAATTCCTCACATAATCCAAATTTCTTGCTGTCTCGCGGATATATAACCACATACAGAGTCAATGTAATGGACAGGTAAATATTGATCTATTTGAATACTAAACCTTTTTGGAACAATGACATCATAGAGGGCATCATTTTGAGTAGGGCATCATAGAGGTGGAAAAATAATAAAAAGAATTATAACCGTAAGATTGTTTAAATATTACGGTTGTATTTTTAAATGTTTAACATTTTTGTGTCAATATATAACACTTCTCTCTTAAGTTTTATATTAGGGTTTTATATTTTCATATTATTTCAATTGGCCCTTTCAAACCCCCATCCTATTCAGCGTGCTGAGGGCTTTACCGTAAGTTCAATTATTGTGTTTTCTTAATTATATTCAAAGTTGCCTCTTTCTATTAAACAATATAAATAAAATATCTCACAACACTACATTACACTTATACTAGATTTACATACAAGACGGTAAAATATACACAAAAGTTGGTACAAGGCTGTTTAGTTGTAACAA
Source organism: Allygus modestus (assembly GCA_963675035.1). Lineage (NCBI taxonomy): Eukaryota > Metazoa > Arthropoda > Insecta > Hemiptera > Cicadellidae > Allygus > Allygus modestus. Next base: position 92,384,319 of record OY776116.1, read on the forward strand.
CACGTACCATGCTACTAAATAAATTATTTCTAGTTGTAAAAGTGTAAAAACAGTTTCAAACAACTCAACTCTTACCGCTTCAAAACGCTATTTAAAATGGTAGTTTTTGTTACTCATTAAAGTATGGTACCATCTCCAGCCGTAATAGTTCTGAGGATATTTCCTTAAAATATGTGTTTCGTAATACTGGTTACTTTAAACCCGTATTTATATTTGCACACTTCCCATTTCCCTCACAAAACATTATTTTTTCTCTTCCCTTAAAATAAAACTATACAATCAAACAAAGCGAGCTCTTCATCACATAAAACACAAATGCGACATAAATAATTTGTGGACCTTTACCAGAAAGAAAACATAACTACAATCCTATGGCATGTTTGGTAAATTTGTATTCAGTTTTAAAATATTTCTATGTAACTGCTGATAGGTTAAAATTAAAAAATCCGTTATTCAATAATACTTGAAGTAGTAAAAATAATGTTAAGTGTCACAGTTTTTTTATCAAATAATAGAGCATTCCAACAACAGAGTCACTCAATCAGAGGGGCGAGGAACAGTTGGCGCAATTCAAACTGGGATATTTAAAGACGTGACAGCTTTCAATAACTGAACCACGTACTGTTTTTATTTCATTATTATTTTAAACTTCAACATGGAACAAATTGAAGAAATAAACTCTTTATATGTTTTTGCTTTAAAGATTGAAAATAGTAAATGAAAATCAACATTTCAATAAATCGAATATTTTGTACTTATTGATTTCCATTATTTAAAATTAGAGTATACACAAATGTCTTTATTTAAAAATTCATAAATAAAAGTAAATTTTTACTTTGTTGGAGGAAAACATTTAGTTGACCGTATGTAACAAATTATGAATTCATTAAGTACTCCTAAATTTTGTATAAGGGATTTTAAAAGCAATCTTTCGTTTGTAAATACTAAACGTATTATAATATATGTTTCAGGTTAATAGTAAAATATGTTTTTGTCCAGTAAGTTATGTCAAGATATATCATTGTATTAATAAAGACAGTTATTCCGTTATATTTTAAATTGATTCCTTCAGCATTTGTGCATTTTAGTTTTGAAATGAACCTCAGATTCGTAATGTTGGATATTAAACCATTACAGTCTTGACTAGTAATTTCCGGTCTCATATTTAAACATATCTGTTTGTATTAAATGCAGGTATATAATTTTAAAACTAGCTCGTACCAGCGACTTCATTTGCGTGATCCTGCGTTGGTCTGTACAAGGCATAGGATAGCTCTTTTCGTTTAGAAGCTCTCTATAGCGTGTTAATAGTTAATAGGTGTAACAAAATATGATAAAAATATATTATAATCATGTTTTCTCTAGAAATTTGTATAAAGTTAAAAGCAGGAAAAACTAGAACAGTAATATTCCCCAAATTAAACATACGACCAATACTAAATTCTTTTAACTGGACTCTTTTCCCGGGACTTGTTTCTTTTCCCGTTATTTAAAATTGTTACCATGAAAAATTATACACGATTATTAATCCACTAGGTTAGCACTGATAATTTCAAAGTGCCCTGGGGAGAAGCCCTATGGTCTAGTACCTCGAATAACGGCTTTTTACCTTCCTAGGGCCAGCCTAAATTACCATAGACAATTTATTTGCACTCGGATGAATATAATAGAATCTTACACGAAATAAAGATTATTGCATTTGATGTAAGTATTGTTTGTGAGGCTAGTTGTGATGGTTATTTGTAAATATCTACTCGTGCGTAGCGTCGTCGTTGCAGTGGCAGGTGACGTCGTTTCCATGGCAACGCTGGATGTTGTGCCTCCCAAGAATACGGTATTGAACTGACCAGCTGGGGATTCATTTGTTGAATACTAGCAGTTGGACATGCAATAAAAGTCCTATAAATCATTTAAATATTCAATATAAAATAGGGTTTTAACAAGGGCGAGATCTAAGTGGATACTAACGTATGATTTATAAATTATATGTTAATTAAATTGGGTTTAGGCGTAAATATTTTATAAATATAAATCGTATGGAAGAATTCAGTTATGATCTAAGCTTATCAGGTGTATTTAACATATACATTTCTTATAGTGCAGTACAATAGCATGAACTTCTATTCCATTAATGACATAAATAAAATATCTACTGCAGTGATATCGCAAAATGCGTAATACGTTGAGAAGTGGTTCGTCAATTAAGCAGCATCAGAAAAACACTTGTACACATCTGAGCAGTAGGTCCTACTAGTGAAAAAAGTTTAATATGAATTAAACAATGACCCATGCCATTGCCGAAGCATGTCCTATCTATATGTCAATGGTTATTTCCTTGTTTCTCTCTTTTTATCGAATTTCCCCTATAGGTAGCGAATTTTTAGCTATTACCGTAGGTGGCATGGTAAGAATTAAGCCCGAAACCATAATAACTTTTTGTTTTGAGGTCCCCAGATGCCAAAAACACTATTCGTTCAAATTTATACATATATATATATATATACATATATGTGTGTGTGTGTGTGTGTGTGTGTGTGTGTGTGTGTGTGTGTGTGTGTGTGTGTGTGTGTGTGTGTGTGTGTGTGTGTGTGTGTGTGTGTGTGTGTGTGTGTGTGTGTGTGTGTGTGTGTGTGTGTGTGTCCGTTATCCCTATAACTTTTGAAAGAAGCGCCCGATTTTGATGAAATTTGGCACAAATTTGGAGATTAACATTTATGACTTTAAGTTTGAAAACCAGATCGATCGGTCTATGGGAAGGGGGTTTTGTGTGGGTTTAACATTTTCCAAAAATCAGTTTTTTTAAACCTTTTACCCTACACTTTTAAGAACAATAGACTTTGGTTGTAGCCATTTTATATTGCTTAAAAAACAATCAATTTAGTATTTTGAATCATTAAGCTAGGTTTAGTGGTTGTGGAGAAAAGTCAAAAAATGTGTCCATAAAATTTCCCATGTTATAATCTTTTGGGAATACGGTTTTTTTAGATTTTCCTTAGATAATTTCACTAAAAACTCCACATTTCTCTCTACCAATCAGTTTAGCTCTACAATACAATCATTTTGGCGTTTTAATTGTTGTTCTACGTCCAACCGTTGCAGTGATATTCAAAGTACTAAACACAGTATGTTGTCCAATGTTATCCTTATGGAGAATAAATACAATGTTTGTTTCGATTATTTATGTATGTATATTGATGAAACTTGGTTTGTGGCTTCAAATAGTTGTGGTATATTGATATTAGCACAACAAAAGTTGTTTTTGTTGATTTTTCCTGGTAGCAGCAAACCTGCATACTCGGCCCCATGTTATTCCTATGGAGAATAAGTAAAGTTTTATATCTCCCTTAGTTATGAACCTAAATTAATAAAACTTGGTATGTAGCTTCAACTGGTTGAGTTATATTGATAATTTAAAAGAACACAATTTTTATCTTCCTTGTTGCAGCAAATCTGCGTACTCAATTATAATGTTATTCTTATGGAGAATAAATAAAATGCTATATATCATTTATTAATGAATGTATTTTTGTGAAACCTTCTAAGTGGTTCTAGGTAGTAGTGATACCCATATATATGCACTGGAAATTCGCTGAGTTCGCCGGTTTCCTGTGACGGGGGTATTTCTTTGATGCGTTCCTAACAATTTATTTGATTGCAATTAAACTTTTGCATAGAAATTTAGGTTAACCATAGGAAGGTTTCTCGGAATTAATCGAAGTCCTAATTATTAGGTTAAAGTTATCAGTACTGTACCTATAGGGAATAAATTATGTGTTTTATAGGGGTTCCATGTACAAATATTTCTACTAACACATAAATAAATGGGGATCGACGGGAAAAGTACAGGAATCAAGAAATACCACATACAAAAGTTGGGGTACCACCTAGTTTACTTAATAAATGTAAATTAAAACTTTATTTAGAAAATCAGTTTAAAGAAAAGTTAAAACATAAAACATATAATATTTCTAATCAGCCAATTGCTAATCTTCGGAGTAAACTACATTTATTTTAATCTTTTATTGATAACTGCATTTAATATCAATTGAATGGAATTGTATGGTGGTACCACTCGGAGCGAAATAAATGACTGGAGCATTTAAACTTGTATAGGACTGCCTTCAGCGATTTTGAATCGATATCTATTTCGAACAATGGCCTTGTGCAGTATATTAATAATGGAAACCCTAAATAAAATTTAAATGTCCAATTTGTACTGGAAATTAAAATTATCTTAGTTATAAACTTGGGATGTAAAAATAACCATAAATAGTGTAATTTGTTGTTATGAGATTTATAAATACGGTATCTTTTTATAGACCCGTTTATTTACTATACAAAATAATGCACTGATAAAAATTATAGGAATCATTTTAATAGCTTGTTTTACACTGGATAATATTAGTAGATTATACGCTGCTTGTGTTGCATATTTAATCTTATAAAAGAGAACTCGCGCGACATTTAACTACTATATTGAATTACTTATTGCTCTGGAGTTCTGACATGCTTGCTATGAATGATTAGCTTGAATCAATGCATAAAAAAAACTTTGAATTGCACGAGCAAATCAAATACTCTATAAGTAAATGTTATAAATATGATCAAACCCCGAACATGTTGTTGCTACTCTAAGGTTTAATATTGGGATCACGTAACCCTTGGCATTGCTGGCACGAAGGAAACTTGGTTTAACCAGGTTCTAGTTTCCGTCCGGTGGGTGCCGCAGATTTACAAATTTGTATTTAAAAGTTGTCATTATATATCTGTTAAAATTATTATAAAGCTCAATGCGTGGTGTACTGCATCTAGCTAAATTGAGAATTATTACATATTGTTCAAATATCTTGTAAAATCTTACTAACACTTCCTATATAAGTACTCCTAAAACGGTTATGATCGTTTATTCAAAACAGATAGTTGTTTTTACTCCTATAAAATTTCCCTTTTGCAGAAAAAGTAAACAACAAGATATATAACACCAGTTTTAAAATAGAAAAAAAACACTGATAATTATGAATTATTTGAATTCTACTTATCAGTTTAAATATTGTATTGAAACTAAATGATTTAAAAATGAATCGTGTGTAAAGCTGTTGGATTTAATGCACACCTGGAATTCCTCACGCCATATATCTCCGCCACTTGTTGGAACGCCATTATGCGCAACATGTGAAATCAACAGGTACCCCAGAAGTCATTATGGCTAAATCGCAGATTACCTAAGGGATATCCATGCATTTTAAACTGGAAATACGTAGGCCTTAAAATAAGTAGCTTCAATAACTAGAATGTAATTATATAGCCTTGAACCCTAATCTAGTCTAAGATGTAAAGTTTAAAATGGCTGTGAATATTGTTTCTGATGTTTGAACGGAAAATATCTTCGTCGGAGCATCTCCAAGTATTTAGTGAATCTGTTTGGAATTTGGTAGGACAAGAGAATACATCTCTTACATAGTGTTTGTTTCATAAGGGAAGAACCGGAAAGCAAATATTAATTATATATATATATATATATGGAAGTATCTGACTAGGAAAATAATAGAGGACGTTCTATTCACTACTTTCAATTTATTTCCAAAGCTTTATTTTAAAATAATAGCTAAGCGTTATGAATTGTAATAATTAACTAACATGACACTGGATAAACATGCTCTCTTGTCAAGTTTTGAGTTGTATAAATAAACCCCTTATAATTGCCCTTCTAATATGCCTTTTCAAATTATTCACCATCTTTGTTTTTTAGTTACCAGTTTATCTTCATTAAAAGCTTTAAGTTATTACCACAGTTATTGTAATGTTTTAATTTTTGATGGTAGTAGCAAACACACACTCAATATTATAAATTTAGATTAATGGTAATTCGTTTAGCCCTCCCCTCTTCTGGATACTTGAAATGTATCAATGCACAATGAATCTATGTTCCGTGTATCCATGCTCCACGTATTAATGCTCCATGCATCCATATTACATGTATCAATTCTACATTTATCCAAACTCCATTTATCCTTTCTCCGTGTATCCATGTTCCATGTAGCGATAGAGTATCTCTGGTAAAAATTATTATTTTCGTTCCTGATGGTGTTCGCAACCTCGTCCCAAAACCTGAAAAATAACGTATTCCTAATATGAAATTAAACTACTATCCTTAATATAATAACCATAATATTCCAGATATTTTGATGTGAGCTGAGCACCGCATACAAGCAATTACTGTATTTTAAAATATAATAGTATTAAGAATGTATTATTATGATAGTATGGTTTAATTACGGTTTATATATTTTTTAATTATTGCAGCAGAGATGTTTAAAGGTAATTTTAATTTATTCAACACTGAACATTTAAGATTTTGAAAACAGATAGTGACTAAAAGATATATATATATATATACATATATATATATTGTTCAATAACATTTAATACCACTTCTTTCAATCTTTTTAGAATAATTCTTTGTTTGAAACGTTTTGTTGGTAATAGTTATTTACGAAATTGTTGTGGTGGCCCACTGATTAGGAGAACAGGTTTCACGGAGTTTTGGGGTCTTGAATCCTTTTCACTCAAAGGTGGGATCTCATTACAGATTCTAAAACACCAAGAAACCTATGTTAGAGGAATTTTATATGTTATTCCATTTCTGCTAAGTAATGATTTATTCAATTTAAAAATAAATAATATCTTCATTACCATGGCATGGTTGTTCTACTCTCTTCATCAAATGATTCTGTGATTTTTTCACCTATATTGCGCCACAAATCAGCCTTGTAGATTGTATGGTGGTTAAAATTATGAATATTGTCTAATACAAAATTTGTGTTAGTTGTATTTGAATACTTTTAGGACGAATTTTGATGTGACATTCTCCACTGGCTCAATATAGCCTATTTATATTAATACGCAAATGTCATACTTACCTAGACAACTCAATATCCCATCATAGTGTTTTACTACTATAGCATTCTAGTTAATTGCAGGGTAGTGACTTTCATCAGTACGGGACGAGGGTAGATAGCACGAAAAATTGAGTAATAAACGGTATCAGGAAACTGACATATACTTTCTCCCTTTTAACGTAACTTCAATGAATAAATTAGTTTTAACTATTAAATATAGAATATAAAGTACAGATGAATGTGCAGAAAATTGTCTAAAATAGTTGTTTTGAAAAATATCCCCCCAAACCCCTTTTTGGATGGCACTACCGAATCCGTTGCTACACACTGTGGTTTTGAGAGGCCCCCTTGTCCCCCCAGAGTTAAGTTGCAACATATTTCGAATATCCTCTGTTGGTCAAATTGACCTGCATATCAAGTTTAAACAAAATTAATCAGTAAATAAGAAAGAAATGCTAAGTTTTATATTCCCCATAAGAATAACATTAGAAATGTGCTGCGTTTACCGCAAAATAAAGATTTGTATTTTCTTCGCAACCAGCAGTTGTAGAATAATAACTCAAAATACCAAATTATTTAGTTGTTTAAGCTCTTTTTGATGGTGATAAGTAATCTTTCTTTAACATTTATTGTTTACTTGTGAATAATCAAAAAACGGAATTTTTGATGTTTTAAGTCCTGTGATTTCTGAACCTGAATTTGTCCAGGAATGCGGGTGGTGTCATTTTGTTGGAAACGTAAAGTTCTGCAACTCACTAAATTTGAATCAAAATCGTTAAAGCCGATTTTGATCAATTCTGATTTTTCATATTTTTTAGCGGTTTTTGAGGGATAAAAACAGAAAAATCTATTTGAATTTTACCCTTAAAAATAAAAATTCAAAGAATTAAAAAAAACCTGGAGGTTTCGTGGTTTAGTACCTACATACCAAATTTCATTAATATCGGCCAATTGGTATGGGTTCTAGCTCTGTACACATCTTGACAAACAGACAGACAGATACATCAGACATCACGTAAAACTCACTTTTTTGGGTTCAGGAAGCACCAAAACACCCCAAAGGACTTCCAAAGCACTTCTACTATCAACCCAAATTAAAAAATCTTAACGAAAACAATACTTTCTCCATATAATATGTATTGGGGGAGAAATTCAAAAATGGGATAACCGTGAACGTGTACGGGATGGTACGAGGTTTTAGCAAGCGTATTACTTTCTGTATTTATTAAGCGAACGACTTGATTTTAATTGAGCACTGTCCTCTTTAAAATTGAATGATATCCCCGGTAGTACATTATTTGATAAGACTCTATGATTTAGCAATAGCGTAGATGTATTTGGACCAATGATCAGGTTCTAAGAAATTACAATAAAGTGTATGTATGTATACACACTGTATATATAATTTTTGGATGTATCGTAGAATAATAATGAAATAATAATAATCATAAAGGAATTTCGTGTTTTAAACCCCAGTACGTGTAGTGCAACTGTGGAAATTAAAGCAGGCACGATTCAACCAATCATTGCACAGATTGGGCAGACGGAGCAATTCAAACTGGATAAAGGAGAACGGGAACTGTTGTGTATCTTAATCACGATCTAAACTAATGCAGTTCTAAACCAGAAACAGCCATTAAATAAAGGGAAATTAAATGAAACACAATGCTTTGAGGAAGATAAAAACATAATTAAAAGAGTAGGCTATATCAAGTATTCTTTTTAGTTACGAGTGTTAGACATTATTTTTTCATTATTATATTAATACTTTTTTAAATTTACAAATATATTTTAATCGATTTTATTAAAAAAATATTCTAATTAATAAATTCCATTCCTAAAAAATTTTCAAACCAATTGTTACGTTACTTACATTGGCCACTTAAAACCTCTTTCCTATTTAGATTCATAAAGTAAGTAATTTATAGTCATGGTAGGTACTAATAAATCCTTAAAAGTAAACAAATGTCATATACGGAAACCCCTGTCATTTCTGAAATGTATCATACACTTATTTAACATTATTTTATTTGTGTATCGTCATATATGTTTACATTTTGATTAACATACTTCCGAAATTGAATTTGTGTATGTTCTCAAGCTACGACATTGTACGGTAGTTGTTAAAAGTTGGGGGAGAAAATTGTATTTAAATATGAATAGTTAACTTCCATAAATATAATTAAAACTAATTTTAAAACTATTGCATATACAAATACCCCCGTCACAGTAAACCTGCGTAGTCAGTGAATTTCCAATGCATGTGCCCTTAATGCAGCGATGAAAATGCACTTAATGCATGTGCCTCGCTACTATATAGAGCCACGTACCAAGTTTCACAGAAATACAGTCATAAATAGGTTATATTGTATAGCATTTTATTTATTCTCCATAAGAATAACATTAGAGTTGAGTACGCAAGTTTGCTGCAACGAGGAAGATAAGAAATTTATCTTTTTTCAGTTATTAATAGAACTCACCCAGGTGAAGTTACATACCAAGTTTTATTAATTTAGGTTTATAACTAATGGAGATATAAAACTTTACTTATTCCCAATATGAATAACATGGGGACCGAGTATGCAGGTTTGCTGCTACGGGGAAAATCAACAAAAACTTATTCTTTTGTGCAAATATCAATATACTATAATTATTTGAAGTCACGTACCAAGTTTCATGAATATACCTTCATAAATAATCAAGATATACAATTTTATTTATTCTCCGTAAGGATAACATTGGACAACGTAGGTACTGTGTTTAGCACTTTGAATATCTCTGCAACGGTTGGACGTAGAACAACAATTAAAACACCAAAATTATTTTTTTGTAGAGCTAAACTTGTTGGTAAAAAGAAATGTGAATTTTTTTGGAAAATTATCTGAGGAAAATCCAAAAACATTTTTCCCGTAAAATTAACATGGGAAAATTTATGGACAAGTTTTTTGACTTTTATCCACAACCACTTAACCTAGGTTAATGATTGAAAATACTAAATGTTTTTCTAAGCTCTATAAAATGGCTATAACCAAAATTGAGTGTTTTTAAAATTTTAGGGTAAAAATTAAAAAAAAGATTTTTGGAAAATTTAAAAACCCCATTAAACCCCCTTCCCTTAGTCCGATCGATCTGGTTTTAGAACTTAAGTCATAAATGTTACTACTCATTTGTGCCAAATTTAATTAATATCGGGCATGTCTTTCAAAAGTTATCGAAGTAACGGACACAAACACACACACACACACACACACACACACACACACACACACACATATATATATATATATATATAAATACATACATACATACATATATATACATTTGAGCGAATAGTGTTTTTGGCATCTGGAGGCCTCAAAACGAAAAGTTATCATGGTCTCGGGCTTAAGTCTTACCATGCCACGGTTATAGCTTCTTCCGTATAAGGGAAATTCGCTAAAACCATCTTATTATATAGTTAGTTAGTGTGCGTCTAACTAACTAAATATTGTAATTGCAAGTAGTTAGCTCAAAACGTGTTTTAAAACAATTTGGTATACTTTTATTCGTTTGGTGGAATTTTCAATTTATTTTTAGGAAGTCTGAAAACATTCTACTGGAGCGCCTTGGAATCTAATAAAGGTAATGAGGAGCTAAAAGTTCCAGCCAATCAGTGAATGCCTGAACACCTTGAATACTCAATAAACCCAAGTGGCTTGATCATACCAATTTAGCTTTATTGAGTATTTTGTATTTTTTTAATTAACAGGTCTTTATTGCAGTGCATTCGACATAGGTGCCTCCAAAAATTAAGATGCAAGTTTTGTCCACAAATAACATGTTTTTATTTTTAGTTGAAAGAAATAATTATAGATTTAAATAGTGTTAAATTATTAAAATATTTACTTTATTATATGTTTTATCCGACTATTTAGGAAAGAACTACAAAAAGAATTGCCCTAATCAGCATTTTTATTATATTATGCTAACGTTTAGTGTAAATAATATTGCAAACTAGAAACAGTGTTATAAAAATAAGTAAAATTTTAACTAAAATACATAGACAATTTTGGAATGTTCAATATTTGTCTATATTTACATGGCTATTTCAACAACATTAAATTAACTAAGAGACACCGACTGCAAAGCAATCAGCTTTTACGCAACTGGAAGTTGAACCATGTCAACGAATAAATTTAAATATTTAATAGGTTGAATTAATATTAAAATAGGTCAGACAGAGTACGCTTTTAAATATCTTTACTCAATTACAAGTTTGACACTAAAACCATCATCAAACGTTGATGCATGGTCTAAAACTTCTGTCATATTGAGGTTAATAATTAGAATCTGACATAACTAAATACCCCCGTCGCAGCAAACCTGCATACTCAGCGAATTTCCAATGAATATATAACATAACACAATAAAAAACTTAACAGGATTCATAAGAAATGTATTCACAAACAAGCGATATTTAAAATATTAATTATTCTCCATAAGAATAACATTGGGGATGAGTACGCAGGTTTGCTGCCACAAGGCACACAAAATAATGGGTTTTTATGCAAATATCAATAGAACTCATCTTAGTGAAGTCACATACCAAGTTTCATCCATATACATTCATAAATAAGCGATATATAACATTTTAAACATTTTCCATAAGAATAACATGGGGACCAAGTACCTAGGTTTGCTGCTACAGGAGCCATAAGCGAAAAAATGTTTTTTTGTGCTAACAACAATAAGCCACAACCAGATCAAGCCATATACCAAATTTCGCCAGTTTATGTTCATAAATAAACGAGATATGCAATTTTTCTTTTACTCCATAAGAATAACATTAGACAACGTACTGTGTTTAGCACTTTCAATATCTCGGTAATCAATTGACGTAGAGCAATGATCAAAATACCAAATTGTTTGTTTTTAAGCTGAATTCAATGGTATAAAATAAAATTTGATTTAAATTAAAATTAAATGTGAAAACCCCAAAAAACACATTTTTGGGGTACAAAACCCCCAAAAACCCCCCTTCGGATGGTGCGATTCATCTGGTTTTCGAACTCGTTCAAATAAATGGTACTTTAAACATTTGTACCAAATTTCATTAAGATCGGACCTTTTTTACGAGAGTTATCGTGCTTACGGACACATATATATATATATATATAAATATATATATATATATATATATATATATATATATATATATATATATACATATATAAAAATTTGAACGAATGGTGTTTTTGGCATCTGGGGACCTCAAAATGAAAAGTTATCATGGTCTCGGGCTTAAGTCTTACCATGAGACCTACGGTAATAGCTTCTTCCCTATAGGGGAAATTCGCTAAAAGGTCAATTTAAGAGCAAACTCTGACCGACATGTTTTAGGATCATCTTAGTTGCCCTCCCCTGTAAACATAACTATCAAACTAATCGGTTCAGCTAGTTGTAATCCATCAAGCTATGAGTTAATTGTATTCATCATTGTTTTGATCTGACATGGAATTATTGTTGTCAAAACGTGTAACCCGTTCTGCTGGCCTTGTGTATATATTATGTTATCTTGCAAAGTAGTTAACTCCAAATGTCGAAATTCCTATCTAATCCCGCAACCACCTCGTAGGCATAGAGTAAGATTAAAACTTTCAAATCAGTATACTTATTTCTTTACAGAAATGCGTTATTTCTCTAAGATCTAAGGGGAAATACATGTGTAAAGGACGTAATATTAATGGACTCAAATGCAAGAGCTAATGAATTAAATCACAGTAAATTGGCGTAGTAATAGCAACGGTAAGAGGTCACTACTTTCTCAGACAGTTTACAATTCTTTTATCTAATTTTTTACACAAGTTTAGAGATAACAAATAAGTCTAATATTCTGGAAGGCTCTTTGCTTCCAAAAAAGTGTATTAATAAACTAAAACGTATCAATCAATGAAAATAACATTTTTGCGATGACAACATTTACTTATTGTCATGTCACAAACAATGATTTAAGAACTGACAATACTCACACTGCGAACGAACAGCTTTCGCCCTAGATAAAATCAAATGTTATATTCTTGATATATGTTTGTTTGTCATAACTCTACATATTGACTATGATTAAAGATTTACTTCAAGAGAAGCTAAAACATAGTTTGAAAAAAGACTGATGGTCCTTTTTTTGGCTTAATCACTTTATTTCATCGCCGAAATTGCATGTAAAACAGGAATATAGTTTGAGAAACATCTATTGCAACATCGGGACGGAAAAACAATTGTAATAGTACATTAAAATACTAAGAATAAAGAAATTTTAAATTTATGTTTATGTGTTTTACGTCAAAGAGGTTCCTTGTTGTTGAAGATTTGTACTTTGAAGTTACCAGTGCCAGAGATAACCTGGATAACTCTAGTCGTGGCGTGTTAGCAATGTTAACAACTACGTGAGTCACATTCTGAATCTCCAGCTACGTGTTTTCGCTCCTCCCTCCCCCTCCAACATGGGAGTGTGCGAGCGTGTAAGCCTCGGTCTTACTTATTATTAGGCGCAACTAATCACACCAAATAATGGGTCAGGGGCTTTAACTATTGAATAATTTTAAAATAAGAACAACTGACCTTCATTTTTTTAGTGACTCGAATGTTATTGCAGTCAGGTTTGTACGAGGATTGAGCATGCAAACAACATAATTATATCCAAATTTGTTTCTTGTACTATTAAAACTAAAGTATATAGACCAGTTCAATGAAATAATGTTATTATTATTATTCATTCATACATAAACAAATTTATATTGCGCTATTTCTTTCTTAATGAATAATATTAAATTCAGTCTGATATATTGTATGTTTTGTTACACAATGGCAGTGTTTGTTTGTTACAGCAGTATAAATATTCAGTATATTAATTATCTGGTTGGGCCTGATCCTTGGTGTGGCTGGTCGAAATCGATTGCCTTATAAATTGGTTTGTTATTTATCGTTTTGTATCTAATTCCAGTATAAGTATAAATATATTTTTCAGATTTGTGAGGCCTAATATGTTGTATCATGTTCAGAATAAATCCTGTAGTTTACAAAAAACATATAGCTAAGATTTCCGCTCTTTATTAGGGTTAAAAACCTTTAAAAAGCCTTCTAATTAGACATTTATTAGAATTTTCCTTTTGTATAGCATAAAACATGATTTAAAGATAAATAAATTTCAATTATCTCTTGTATTCCTATTGCTCTATTTTTTGGTATTGTAAAAAAGACCAGACAAACAGAAAATTGCCTTTTTGCTATATGTGTTGTATTATTTGTTTATAAAGTTGTTGTCGCTTTGTATCGCTCACTAACATTATTTTTAACAATAATGGAATTTTACGGTTATGAATATTCTGGTAACCCAACTGCTTACATTTTATTTCAATCTTCATGTCGGGTTTACACAGAAAAACAATTTCAAATGTAACATTATTTTTCTGTTAGATGTCAAAACTTCAAGATAACAAACAAGTACAGCACTTTGTTCACAGACATGACGTGACATTCTCCGAAACATATTACAGAGACATGTACAAGTAATACGGCTGTCACCGCGTCATCATCAGTGATACGGGAATGTAGGAGGCGCGTCAGTGGTGAAGAGTCGCAAGAATTCCTTTTTATGAAGCGCATTGTTGCAATGTCTTCTGATAAATTCTAATTGTTTTGCTTCGTGAAAACCATTATTAATATATTTGTTTCACAGCTATTAAACCATTGTAAAAGACTGTTATGAAAATGTCGCCGGTTCTTTTCAAATTTCTCTACTTATAGTAGCTCAGTGTTAATATGTACCATTCTGACAGCCACTTCTACCATACACATTTCGTAAACTATCACGTAAACTACTCATTCAAGGCCTCTATTTACAACCCTTTTAGTAAAAACTACTATCCCTTTATGATGTTCTAACATGTTCAGCACATTTTGAATCTTGATTAAATGCGGCTGAACTATTGACAAGCGTTATACTTTAAAATGCTTTGTATATTTATTTTCACACCAGCAATAACTTTGATGTGGCTGTTCAAAAATAGCAGTTTAATATAGGATGTAATAGTACAATCAGTTTTACATATTACTTTAACAGTCACTCATTAGGTTATTATTAGCTATTATATCAATATATCACCACATAATTGTTTAAACCACCAGGCCCAATGAGTTTAATGGTATCCGATGGATGATCCTGGTTCAATGTTTAACCAATATCATTGTCAACTAAGTTCAATGAGTGAAACATAAGGTTCAATATCATCTCCATATTCACATATATTCACTCCATAGTTCTGGATGATGAGATCCTAGCCTACTTGGCCATATCTAGTTACCACCTTAATTCGTTACTATTGGCAACAAATGTTGGAGCTGATGAACCCTATTACTTTTCAACATGTTATAAGACGCTTCTTTCTCATCCGCTTCTACCAGGTATCACATTTCTAAATACATTCTACAACAAGAATACCTGGAAATACAACTGGAAAATCCAGCTAAATATAAGTTTTATCGGTTGTAAAGTTTTGAAAATCATAAAAGCGATGTGATTAAATTTATTATTGATTTATTTCAACCTATCGCTGCTAGTGGTTAACAAACAACTTTGACTATAAATAAAAAACAAGAAAATTGAATATTTATAATTTTACTAACGAAATGCGTATTTTTTACTTAAAACCATTGTCGATTATCCAAATGTACAAACTGGAATAAAAATTAGGTAGCTATAGAAAGCAAAGAGAGGAAAGTAAGAAGGGAAAGATACCGTGGTTGTTTGGGAAAGAAAGGTCTGGATCATCAATCCAGCGCCACCTGCGTCGAGGGCTTCTTGTGTCTGTTTTCAGCTGTTTCCAATGTGTTCAATAAGACAAATATAATATGTACAATAATATTATTAAAGAATAGTAATAAATTGCTTACACACTAATTGTATTTAAATATTTGTAATTCAAATTATTTAGGTACGCATCTTTTTACAACTATACTATTAAATATCTCCATTGTCTGACTCATTCTGAACGAAATATTTTAAATTGTAAATTACTAAAGTAACATAGCTATTTATCACATTTTAAGATATAACTCCCAAGAATTTGTGATTACTTAAATTTTAATATAGCGAAAAAATTGTTGATGTGGTAATTTAGAAGTGCATTTATTCTCTGCTAAAACAATAAAATAAATTATAAGTATATCTATAATTAAAGCGTCTTAAGTATGATGTACGATGTTACGCGTATGTTTAGCTGCAGGGGTTTGGTCCTATTCAATGCGTAACCACGATTTCCATTACGCTTTCCCATTCGTCTTATAAAAATATTAAGCAAATCATAGCACAATTTTGATTGACGAATGGAAATCCTAAAATACCCCCGTCTTAGCAAACCTGTATACTCGGCGAATTTCCAATGAATATATAACATAACACATTAAAACACTTAACAGGTTTCATAACAAATATATTAAAAAACAAGCGATGTTTAAAATATTAATTATTCTCCATAAGAATAACATTTTGGATGATTACGCAGGTTAGCTGCAACAAGGAACATAAAATAATGGGTTTTATGCAAATATCAATAGAACTCATCTTAGTGAAGTCACATGCCAAGTTTCATCCAAGTACATTCACAAATAAGCGATATATAACATTTTCATCATTTTCCATAGTGATAACATGGAGACCAAGTACCTAGGTTTGCTGATACGAGAACCATAAGCGAAAATTTTTGTGTGCAAACAACAATGAACCACAACCAGATGATGCGATATACCAAATTTCGTCAGTTTATCTTCATAAATAAGCGATATATACCATTTTTATTTTTCTCCATAAGAATAACATTAGACAAAGGACTGTGTTTACCACTTTGAATATCTTAGTAACCAATTGACGTAGAGCAATGATCAAAATTCTAAATTTTTATGCTGAATTCAATGGTAAAAATTAAAATTAGATTTGAATAAAAATTGCATGTGGAAACCCCAAAAACGAATTTTTGGGGTACAAAACCCCCCCCAAAATCCCCCTTAAAAAGTATACTCAGGTTTATTAAATGAAATTTTATGTGTAAAACAATTTTGAAACAATACCATGGTATTACAGAAGACTATCAAACAAGTAGGATATGAGTAACGTTTATAGCCAAAAATAACTAAAAGATATTTTGTTTTTGTTATGAAGTAACAATAATTTTGTTTTATTATTGAACATTATTAAGAAGAATATTTTGAGTTAAATATTGAGCACGAAAGTAAAATTTCAAGTACCGGCAGGATTAAGTTTAGTTTTATGCATATTGTAAACCTCAGTCAAAGGTCAAGAGATAAGCCCCACCGCAACCCTAAGACAGTGAAGATATCAGACAGTCTACCATGAGATCCAGGGTAGTGAACACCTGTTCTGATCGTGTCCACTTATTTTATCGTTTATCCATAAGCTATATTTAAAGTGCTAAATAAACGTTTATCGGTCTATAATAATTGGTGACGAGGACATCTTTCATCGAATCTGTGCGTTTCAATTAGTTTTTCAGTGTTAAAACATTTATTGAAAGTTTGTGTCAGTTACGTTAGTAACAAGTATCAGTTGATACTAGTGACAATACCTATTATTTGGAACTGCTATTTTTCTTAATGAGTGGGTGAAAATGTAAACAAAACTTCAATTTCTTGTAAAGATGGCTGCTTCAATACAGATTATAGGAAAATTTAATGAATTCAATGAAGACCTAGAAACTTTTGAAAACTATATTGAGAGGTTGGAACATTTTTTCAAGATTAATACAATCAAAGATGACTCTAAGCTTTCATTTTTTGTATCTATAATGGGACCTGTGTTGTACACTAAACTTAAAGACACTAAACTTGTTACATCCTAAAAAGGTTAAGGATTTGGATATTGATGAGGTAATTTCTGTACTTAAGAAACATTACACTCCAACTTGTAATACAACCTATGAAAGGTTTATCTTTAATAAAAGGTCTCAGAAAGATAGTGAATCTATCACTGATTACTATGTCCAGATTAAGAAGTTAGCGGCATCATGTAATTTTAATACATTCCTGGATGAAGCATTGAGAGATAAAGTTGTATGTGGCCTTAGGTCTTCCCAAATCCAAAGTAAACTTTTGGCAGAAGGGGACTCGTTAACCTTCTCAAAAGCGCTTGAGATGGCTTTAGTGATTAAAAATGCAGATCAAATTGTAAAATCATTGCATCCTGAAAAACAAATGTCTTATGGAGAGAGAGGCTATCTTAAGGGTGGGCTCAACTATAATAAGGGACCAAACAAATTCCGTAGCTTTAAATCTAAGGAACCCAATAAAGGGAAATCAACTTGTTTTCGTTGTGGGAAACTTCATGATTCTAAAACTTGCCCTTACCCTGATTACACCTGTTTTATATGCAAAAAGAAAGGACTTTTAACCAATAATTGTAACAGAAACAAGTATAGGCCTAAGAATGACAGGGTGAATATGTGTGAATCTGATGCTAGTGATGTGGATGAACCCGTCGCTAGTCGATTTGAGCATGATGATTTAGAGCTGTATAGTATAGCCTATGCGAATAGTAGGCCTAGTACTTTTGTAACTAATGTTGTTGTTGTCGATGTGCCGGTAGAAATGGTAATAGATTCTGAGGCTGTTGTGACAGTAATGCCTGATAATATTTATTTTGATAAGTTTAAAAAGGCTATTCCTACATTGCAAAAGTGCAATATTAAATTTAAAACCTACACAGGAGATAGAATACAAGTTCTTGGTGAGTTCCAGGCCAACGTTTCGACAGGTCAAGGTAGCCAACGCTTGCCGATTGTTGTTATTGAAAGTAATGGATCGCAGCAGCCTACACTTTTGGGACGCAATTGGATAGAGAAAATGCAACTGGATTGGAGCTGTGTACGGTCGAGCAACCCAGGTGGGGGACATGAGGACTCAGAAATACACCTTGTAAACGGTAAGACTGTCCCTATATTTGTTTTGATTTCTTCACTGAAAAAGAAGTATTCACCAGTATTTGAACAAACAGTAGGTGAAATCAAGGGGATTTCTGTGGATTTAGTTTTGAAAGAAAATTCTAACCCCGTATTTTGCAAGGCGAGAAATATACCCTTTGCCTTACGTGAGTCTGTTGAAAAAGAGCTGAATAATTTACAGAGTAACGGAGCTATATATTCTGTAACAAAATTGCTATGGTCGACCCCTATAGTCACGGTAGTAAAACCTGATAATAGAGTTAGGATTTGTGAAGATTTTAAAGTGACTAAAAATCCATGTCTTAGAACGGATCATTATCCGATACCGACCCCAGACAACATTTTTTCTCCGATTGTGGGGGCCAAATTATTCACTAAACTTGACCCTTCTGCCGCATACAATCAGCTTAAAGTAAACGAGTCGTCTCAAGAGTTATTGACAATAACTACGCACAAGGGGCTTTTTAGGTTTTCCAGATTGCCATATGGCATTATTAGTCCTGGTGCACTATTCCAGTCTGCAACGGACAAGATTTTGTCAGGTCTCCAAAACACTTTTTGTTATTTGGACACATTATTATTGTAACGAAGACTACTTGCAAGATGTCACAGCGTGTGGATACTGTTCTTCAACGGTTACTGGACCATGGCATTAAAGTTAACAATGCCATAAGTGAATTTTTCCAGGAATCTTTAATTTTTCCAGGCCATCGACTTGATGAGAAGGGAATCCATCAAAGCGAAGCACTAAAGGAAGCCATCATCAAAGCACCCCGACCAGAGAATGTGAGCCAGTTACAATCTTACCTCGGGCTTTTGAATTATTATGACAAATTCCTGCGTAACATTTCCACTGTATTGCACCCATTGAATAGGCTATTAATAAATTATGTTAAGTGGTTGTGGTGAGGAAAATGTGAGAAGGATTTCCACACTAGCAAGGAACTTCTGCTGAAGGACAATGTCCTGATGCCGTTCGACCCGAGTTTAGGTATAATTGTCACATGCGACAGTTCAAGTTTTGGAATCAGCTGTGTAATTGCTCATTCACTGCCAGATGGTTCTGAAAGATCCATCGCATTCGCAAGCCGAACGCTTTCAAAATGCGAAATTAAGTACAGCCAAATTGAGAATGAGGCCTTAGCTTTGGTATACGCTGTTCAAAAATTTCACAATTTTTTGTACGATCGCAAATTTATCCTCGTGACCGATCATAGGCCACTCATATTTTTGCTAGGCCCTAGAAAAGGGATACCTATTATGGCAGTGGCACGTATCCAGCGTTGGGCTCTGACATTGGAACCATATCAATATGAAATAAACTATAAGAAGGGCTCCGAAATATCAAACGCAGTTGCTCTTTCCAGACTTCCTTGAGAGCAAACGGAAGATGAAGAAGAAATTTAATTTTTCTCGTTATCTTATGAACTTCCGATTACCTATAAGAAACTCGCTACAGCTACCAAATATGACCCAATCTTGTCAAGAGTGATTGATTATACAACTAATGGTTGGCCTAACGAAACCGAGGATGAAGGGTTGAAGCCTTATATCAACAAGGCACCGCATCTTTCAGTTGAACAGAATTGTCTAATGTGGGCCAATCGAATGGTAATACCACCTACTCATTGAAAATAAATGTTATCATTGTTACATTCAGAGCACCCGGGGGAGTCTAGAATGAAGTCACTTGCAATGAGTTACGTCTGGTGGCCGCGAATGGATCAGTATATTGAAGATATGGTCAAAGAATACTCCGCATGTCATAGAACTCAGAAATTAATACTCCTGGCACCTTTACAACCTTGGGCATGGCCAAAACATAACTGGGAACGCTTGCACTTAGATTTTGCTTATTTTGAGGGGAAGGAATCCCTTTAATCGTAGACAGCCATTCCAAGTGGATAGCAATTTTTCTTATGCCTTCAACAATTTCGCACAAGACAATTGAGAAACTTCGACATTGTTTTGCCGCATACGACCTACCTTCCACTGTTGTCACAGATAGAGGACCTCAGTTCACTTGTCAGGAATTTTCTAAAGGCTCAAACGGACTAACAGAACGGGCTGTACAAACAGTTAAGAACACATTATTAAAACAGATGCTCCATGACGCCAACAAAAATTAATAGGTAGCTTCAACATCACATATATTCTTTTCTTTTCGTTTACATAAATACACCACACTCTGTAACTGGAGTAACACCAGCCTAGACATTTTTTAAATTCAAACCGAAAACTGATTTAAGTTTGCTAAAACCACACCACGCAGAACATATGCTCGAAAAACAAGAGAAAATTGTTATTACTGCAAATCCAGTTAATTGTTATCAATACAGAGGAAAGCCACGATTTTTAGCTTAAATAAACAAGTGTTTGTCAAAACTGTACGACAAGAAAAAGTAAAATGGCAACAAGGAGTCGTTACTAAAGTCATTAGCCCTGTAACATATCTTGTCAAGGTTGACGGAAGAACCAGATTCGACCTTGCAGATCACCTGCGAACATGTTTAACTCAGCCTGATGATGATGACATCATAGCTCAATTTCCAAAATAAATATTTCAGCCGAGCCCAATGAAGTCACCAGAAAACGTAGTTGTCAAAACCCCGGAAAAGACTAAAACACCAGCAGTGGTAGTCACACAATAAAAAGAAGTAGGCCTAATATCACCTGTTAACAAGACTATAAAGACACCTGAAAATGTTGGCCTCCGGCGCTCACAAAGAGATAAACCCCACCGCTACCCTAAGACAATGAAGCCACCAAATAAAATAGATTGGTAGATGCAAGAGTCTCCTCCCAATTTTTGTTGTTTATGTTTTTTTGTCAGAAGTATTTTTTTGGGAGGAATTGTTATGAAGTAACAATGATTTTGTTTTGTTATTGGAAATGATTAAGAAGAATATTTTGAGTTAAATATTGAGCACGAAAGTAAAATTTCAAGTACCGGCAGGATTAAGTTTTGTTTTAGGCATATTGTAAACCTCAGTCAAAGGTCAAGAGATAAGCCCCACCGCAACCCTAAGACAGTGAAGATATCAGGCAGTCTACCATGAGATCCAGGGTAGTGAACACCTGTTCTGATCGTGTCCACCTAGCTGTGTTCTGTATCGTTTAGCCATAAGCTAGATTTACAGTGCTAAATATACGTTTATCGGTCTATAATAGTTTTCATCCCAGATGTTCACAGATGTCAACTCCATAGGAAAGATATGTCCGTAATGTGAGCGCTCTTAACCAATTGTTTTATGCTGTTATTGTATCATAAAATATGTGTACATATATATATATATATATATATATATATATATATATATAAAGATATATACATAATATATATACATATATAACATTTTGAACGACCCCCGAAAACGTGTTAGGGGGTCACGTTAGGAACTTCTATGGTGGTCCCGGGCTGAAGTTTAACCGTGCGGGTCATGCTAATAGTTCACTTTCCAAAGGAAATTCACTAATAAATCCAATAAACGTAGTTGGTCAGATTAAAGCTAACTGACTGAATAACTTTTAAAGATTAAGATTATATAACATTTTATTGATAGAGGTAAATTATAAAGCATATGTATATTACAAGTTAATAGTGAACAACGCGGTTGTTACACAGGAGTGTTGGGTGTGGAGGGGGTAGAGGGGGTGGAGGTTACACGTAGCTGGAGATTCGCAATGTGACTCACGTAGTTGTTAACATTGCTAACACGCCGCGACTAGAGTAAACCAGGTTATCTCTGGCACTGGTAACTTCAGCGTGCAAATCTTCAAATACAAAAAAGTATAAAACCCGTAAACTTACAAAAACAGAATTTATATAATAACAAAATAAATTGTGCTCTAATAATGTTTTTAGTTGTAACATTATTTACCGCGATTTACAGTTATTTAGCGAAGTGGCGTGTCTATATTCACATTATACTTTTTTATTATTAAAGTTTACCATTTAAAAATGATCATGAAACAAAACGAGTAGCTTATAATATTAAAGCATCCATATAATAAATGGCACCTTTATGCAAAAGATCGCGTGGTCTTATTTGAATAAATAATATACAAATCTAATCACAAGACATGTAATGTATTGATTTTTTCTGAGGTAACTATATATTACTTGATTAAAATATTATTGATTTATTACAAACCAACTATATTTACGTCATGTTAAAAAAAGTATATTATAAAGATTGCTTGTGAAGTCGTACATAATTTAGTCACAAATGGTAAAGAAACAAGGTTATAAGGGTTGCAAGGTTATAAAAGTGTCATGTATAGTAAGGTGGGTACAACGTTATTATAACCAGTAGTGGGAGAAGCACACCTGCTGCAGGTGGATTACATTAGCCAAGTTATCGTACAATGTTTTGGATTCAGATTCAGTGCCATGTGCAATAACACTTGTACAAAGTTTGTAAAACTTGCAGGTAACTTTACCTCATGAGAAAGAAATTTCATTTAGGGAACTTTATAAAATTCATTAAAATCTAAATGCTAATTTCACTTTTACTCAAACTAACAATGCAGCCAACCATACCAATTAACTATCTAATTATTTAATTATTGTGCAGTTATGTAGCTGCATGTGTCCATACACCATTTTACCGCCTCTCCTTTCAAGACAAAATAAAAACATCTGCAATGGTTTTCGTTACCTTGAATCAGTAATCCTTTCTGTTCCTGTTTCCGACTGGAACATAAAGGATTACTGTCGGAAATAAGGAAACTTAAACCATTTTTGGATTCAAAAGTGATCGAGGGCCTTAACTCAGAGAATGAAAAAATCTTGGAAGCAATGATTTTGGTAGTAAGAGTTCGATAGCCCTCAATCCTACAAACATTATGCTTATTACATGAACTTGCTGTAATCGTGCCAAATCGGGAGATAATTATGATTAAATATATTTACTTCATTCACAAGCGTCTCACAGTACAAAACTGTTTTTCAGAGGAACCCAAGTCAACATAATGTATAAATAATTTAAACTAAAAATTAAATAAACCTTAAAATAATGCAGGTGGCAATCATTCCAAGAGTTTCAACAAGTTTTTCTAACATGCTGTGTAATCTTAACCTTGAAAGCCAGAGCACCCTACCTTTTGAGATCGCAGGAGATCTCATTGTAGAATTTGGGGCCAAAGTAGGAAAATCCTCTCCTACCATTTCCAAACACACTTTTGAGAAATGAAACAGCGCGTCATGTCGGGTTCTACGCTAAGCCACCTCCCCGCGAGCAACAAGCTTACTAGGGACAGAGGCTCCTGCTAAACCAATACCGGGTGGAAGAGGTTGCAAACTGTATCATGCACACAACCACAACTGGCAAGAGCCCTGCAGCATCCCGAAAGGCCGATATGAGCTCTCGTCTACGACTGTCGTTAACAAAGAGCAAAGACAGTGAGTGGTCTGCAGTTTTTGGACTCGGTATTTCCTCCTTGCAGTATTTTGCAGTATTTCCTCCTTGGTAATACTGTTGCCGTATGCAGAGAAATAGTTACTAAGCACTGACAACACTAGCGACTGGCCAGCGCAGGTTGGCTGCCTCTGGCAGGGTGTGTCGATACCTGTACAGACCTCGCCGTCTTCCCAAAGCCACCTTCGAAATATGAGTGATGTGGTCCGAGAATGTCAGGCCACTGTCAAGTACCACCCCCAACGTCTTGGCAGTATCACTCATTATCAACTTTTTGTCTTCAAGTTTCACTTGCATATCTCCTTTAAGGATTCTTTACCAAATAGTGGATGGAGCTATATTGAAGATAATGTGATTTTAAGCGTGTAACTTGTCACCATGTTTTCTTGACCATTCACCTACTCTTACCAGATCAGAGTTAACTCCAGCAAAAACTTGGTCGATGAATCAAAACTCACAGGAAAAATACAATTAAAAGTAATCAGGATACACATGCACAATCCAGTGCACAGGTGGATATATTCGCAGTGTAAAGGGTGAAAAAATGGGTCCACAGCTCGCCTGCGGCACTCCTCTTGATTTCTCAAGGGAACGTGAAATATCGGCACCCACTTTGTCTCCTGCAGTCTGAATTACAGGTAGACTTGAACCAGGCAATTGCATTACTATGCAACTAAAAGCTTCAGTTTCTCTAGGAGTAAACCTTGGCTTATGGAGTCGAATGCCTGGGAAAAATCAAGCATGATTATAGAGCTACATCTGCCCTTGATCCTTGCAACAAACAAATCTGAAAAATATTTAGCAATGCAGTACAAGTGCTAGGGTTCTTCCGGAACCCTAGCTGCAATTTGGTTAGCATATTCTTCATATATAGGTATAAATTCAATCATTTGGCCAATTGCGTATTGTTCCAGCAACTTGGACAAGACTTGTATTGGCCATAATTAACTGAGGCTTAAAGGATTCAGTTTTTTTAATTATTTTTTTGGGAAGAGGGTGAACAATAATTCTCTTCACCAATTGTGGGAACTCACTTTCTTGCTGGGACACATTCATTAAGAGAGTAATTGATTTAATGGAAAAAACGATGCTTGAAATAAAGAGCCGAGAAAACAACGCCTGAAGTAAAGAGCCGAGACAGGAGTAGCTCAAATGTGGCGATCTGTACACTACGGCTGCAGAGAGTTTGACCCCTCATGTCGTGTGTTTGACCCCAGCTCATTGAGAAATTCTAAAGCTGGATCAAGACGCTTTAGATGGAATCGTCCAAAGACCATTCCACATCTGGCGTAGAAAGCAACACCACCTCCAGCTCCAACTCCTCAATTGACGCTCAGGAGTGTGTGGCCATGTATCTCGTAGTGATCAGAGGGGGTACTTGGGGTAAGCCAAGTCTCAGTTACGCCAACATTAAATCCGAAATCAGTTATCATTGCGGACAATTCCTTGTTACGTGTATTCAGCGAGCGCATATTGAAATGCGTAACGCACAGGCCCTCGCCAGGTCGTTTCCCAAACCTCAAGGAATAATGGCCACAGAACCTCTCTGCAAATGTAGAGAGCACGAATCTGAGCCCAACCCAAGGATCCTCCTGGAAAGTGGATGTCGCCGAGGTCTATAATACGCAGTACCACCGGTGCCAGGATCACCACCTCAAACAAGGAAACCAGTCGAGACACACCCTTTAAAAATTGAGATGCCTGCCATAACGGGCGAGATGCCTCCCCACAACCCAACAGTTGGCTTCCACGAACGTGACTCCAAAATCGTTACTCATCAAATCCCGTTGTGCGTTGAAATAATTAGGTGCTTTATAACCGATGTCAGATTAAATTATAATATATACTTTTGAATTTTTAAAATTAATTTTCTCAGTAAACAGCAGATCAGGCATGTCGTGGAGAACCTTGCACTTGCCCCGACCTCTGTTGTACCCTGGATCTCCCCTGCAACCCCACTACAGGTTGTTCGTGCCAACATGAATATCAATCACATAAAAATCTTTGTGGTTAAAATTTGTTATACTTTTCAAATTATGTCTACGACCACCTAAACAATATTCCACAAGAGTTCCTTTCTTTACCAAACCAGGTCCTACATAACGTATTATTGAATCACATTAATACATTCTTAAACCTAGATTGATCGTCATATATTGAAGTATTTCACTCCTCGTGTTTGCTACTAATTTTAATACTCCTACCGTTACGAACCCCCAAGGAATCATCCACAGGTGCAGTCCCAGCTTGCAAGTCTGTAAACTTGCTTCTTCTAGACCTGCGCCTTCATAAAATTACAAGAGTTACTTTCTAAATCTCCAAACACATCAGGTTGCATCTCTTCACCTTGCCTGGCCAATACGTCTTAACAGAGTCGTTTACAGTGAGAACCTCAAGTTAGTTTAAATAAATGGCAATGGCAGCACCCAAACACACGCCTTTTTCTGCGTTTGTGGGACCTGACTGGGGTCCACTCATGACTATCATTTACTTTTTTTTATCACTTAGGGCTGTTTCCTCAGAGTGATTCGGGATCAGGGCAGATCAGATGAGTGTGCCTGCGTACCCTACACCACTCTTTAAATGCTCATAGGTGAGAGTTGTCCAGACAATAAAACTGTAGAATCTGTTTTGCGTTCACCAAAACATTCAATCCTCATCAAAATGAATTGGCCAGCTAGAAACAGGACATCTCCATAACATCATATTTATCTACTTTCAATTTTGTGCCAACAATTAAACAAAAAGTGCATTGACTCCGGCCAAAGAGAAAAAATGGTATAATTTAAAAATCATCAGGTCACAAAATAAAAGGCTCCATTGAGAGCTCGGTATTGGTATTTATCTGGAGTTACTTAGACTACTATGTACAAACTCTTATGAGAAATAAGCTGTTCAAAGAAGTCAGATAGATTGCCCTGATTTTATAGTTTTGACAAATGTGTTTGAGAGGGACTCAGAAAAATAATTCTATAATTATGTTTTATAATAGTTGAAATCAAGGGCGTAGCCAAGGGGTGTACTGATGGTGCTCAAGCACCCCTAAAACTCTCATAAAATTAAGTTTTTAACCCTAACACTGTCCTTGCCTGATTAATGCTATATTTCTCGATGCCCTAGCAATTTTGGCCATTTTGCAGAGGTTTCTTTAACAATTCACAGTGCCTAAACTACTTTTGATAACCTAGTCATATTTATACTCGTTTTGTTCAGAAAAATAAGGAGATTATGAATGAAATAAAGTAAAACGAATCCCTGGTTGTAATTTCTTTGCAAAATTTGAAAAACAAAAAAAAATTATATAAACAAATTTTATAAACATTTTTGAAATGTTTGTGTAGAGTCCTAGAATTTTTACACTAATTCTTTTACACACAATCTAATATAAAAATTGTTGGTAATTTATTTCCCTTCGTGGAAATGTTTTTGATTTATTTAAAAAATATATTTTACCCGAACTACGGAAAGAAATACGGAAACCGGGGAAAATCTACAAACTTACGCTGAACATTTGAAGAATCAAAATAAAATAAAAAGTATAAAAGAACAATTTTGAGATTACTAAAGGTAACAGTACAATATTTGGAAATAATTCACTTTTGTACAAAGTAATAACTGTTTTATGACTTTATGACTGTATTATGAGTTGAAAAACAAAATTTGAGTTTCGCCGAAAGCCAAAATTAGTTATATGAAGCTGTACATAAGTTTTTAACTTTATTATAATACTATCGCGACCGCAGGGAATAACCAGCTGTTTCAGGAACAAAGCTTATAGAAATAGAAATCCACAGCTGAATACTCCCGGCTCCGCTAATATCAATACTATAATTCGCATTTGCCTGTGGCTCCGTGCGCCCGTTCGTCCGCGGCTGATTCTCCAGCTGTAATGCTACGAAAATATATTTTTCAGGGGTAATCGAGGTTTGGGAAGCTGCACGTGTCGTTTGTTTTTCTTGAAAAGCAACCTTATTTGAGTTACGGTAGCTTTACGCTGTGCTGTTTTAGGCCATTTTAGCTTATTTTAGAGGATCTGGCAGTATTCAGTTAAGTATTTCTGTTTCTGAAACAGCTGATTATTTCCTGCGGTCGCGATAGCGGCCGCCAATACTAGCATGCTAAAATGGCCTAAAAACATAAAGCTTTAAGCTACCGTAACTAAAATAAGGTTGCTTTTCAATATAAACAAACGACACGTGCAGCTTCCCCGACCTCGATTACCCCTAAACAATTTATTTTCGTAGCTTGGGAACAGCAGCACATTCAGCGCCATAGGCCATTCAGCGCACACATGCATTGGCAGGATATCCTGCCAAGGGTAGTCCTAGGGTTTTAACAATGACTAACAGAGGATTCTTTAACCTCCTTAATAAACCTCAGTGTTGTTGTCTTGCTGGTTAGTTTATCGAACGAGTGAGACATTTCGTGTCTTTTTTAACCTAATGAATTTTAATTTAATTACTACCTGTTACATCCTTATAAACCTTTTCCCCTGGTTCAGCACCCCCCAAAATTAAAATCCTG
Source organism: Allygus modestus (assembly GCA_963675035.1). Lineage (NCBI taxonomy): Eukaryota > Metazoa > Arthropoda > Insecta > Hemiptera > Cicadellidae > Allygus > Allygus modestus. The sequence continues at coordinate 92,413,149 of OY776116.1, forward strand.
GGTACGCCCTTGGTTGAAATTAACTCAAATAAAGAGTTTAGTGTACTGTAACCAGCTCACAAGGTTTTGTTCCTGAATTTTTCGGTTACTCTCTCTTAACATAGTACCTTGTTATTAAGTACACTAATTACTAACAAAAGAAACTACATCAATTAAGCTCTCTTTTCTCAGATAGATTTTTTAATTTTTTAATCGCTAAAGTTGTGTTTGTTGTCACCTCAGCTTCGTCATTTCTGAATTTTGAACAAATTATAAATCTCTTTAAGTCTGATTTCTTTTAGAACATCAAGATTAGACGTAGATAATCTTAATAATAATGTAGATAATCTAAGTCTACTTTATCGGTTCTATTGGTCATGCAGAGCAATACATTCCAAATTAAGTTTTCTGCATGAGCAACTTAGTATTATAAATTATGCCATTAAGTCTAAATCAGGGTAGTTATACTATATCTAATCAACATAGGTAATTACATTAAGTTTAGAACTAAGATTAATAATTCAATTTTCCATATTGTTCAAGGACATCCCGGCCGATTTATTGTCATTACCATTGTGAAACAAGCAAGATAATACAGTAACAAAGTCAAGAAACAAGATATATGTGTAAAACTGTTGGCAATAATACAGAGATATATAGGAGCAGAATAAATGTTCAAAGGCACGTAAACTTCGGGAGTTGAAGTGTTGAAGGAAATCCGAAGAGTTGAGTCAATGTCCCTGTTGTTGGCTGACAGCTGGAGGTATTTCACGGCGCCTTCCGCCGTCATGAAGCAGCAAAAACTCAATAATACAATGCGGGTAGCGTAAGGTTAATTGCAGCCGAGCGGCCGGTGGCAACTCGACGATCCAGCCTGCGACGAATTGGCGAGCGCGCTCAAAAAATGTAATGGGTAAGCATTTCTGTAACTTAAGTTTTCAGGATACTGTTTTTTGTTTAGTTTTTTTATAAAAAAAACGAATGCATTTTTACTGCAGTATAAGTTGTACACCATTATGCATAACCATTCAAAACACTCATAGCTATATGTACATTCTCAAAATAGTGTTACTGGAGTGCATTTCTATAAGTTCGGTTGATAGTATTAGATGAATACGTTTTGATTATGATCATAAGTGGTTTATGCATTATTGACCCTAATTACAAATAATAAATATATATCAATACTTATGAAATTATTTCTTTTACTGTATACAATATTTAGTTAATAAACAGCATGCCATGTTATTTTTTTTTGTTTCTAAAAGAAAGTAATTTTAATAAATATTTGTTTTGAGTCAAATACATAATAATTTATTTTATAACATATTACCTATTAAAATCTAGAGACCTCTATTAGTACCTATGTGTCTACCCCTTTCAAACAGTATAGGTAAAGAACAAGATACACCGTTGAGCCCTCGACGCAGGTGGCCCTGGACTGATGATCCGAGACCTTTCTATTGCAAGCAGTCACGGTCTCTTTCCTTCCTCGACTCAAACATTTAATCTAGACTTCCATTTTCAAATTTGAATTTAAGATACAATTTTTGCCTAAAGTCATGTTAATGAGATTAGTGTTTGAATTATACTTCTATATCAGCAATAAATAATGTATTAAACCGTCAAAACAATTTAATCATAGATATTCAAATTTTTAAGCAGTGATTGAATTAAGTAGCAATTATGAATAATTTAAGATAAGTTTAGAAAACCTATAGTATTTTTAGGCTACATATATGAAATCATAAATCTAAAATATATAATCATAAAATCTAAACTCTATTGCATATTTTCTAGTGCTTGAGCTACGACACTGGTGCTTGAGTACATATAACATTATTTTTTAAGTGACAAGTCGAATTATATATGGAAAGAGAGCATGGACGATCAATCTTAATGTATTTTCCGTAATTTTTCAAACATATGTTTATTTCCATATGTTACAATGGACGTCTCAAGTATACAATATAGTCAAGCAGATTGAATTTAGTTTTCAAAAATCTGCTTGGAGAGAATGTTAAAATTGCTCTCATATATCATCAAACTACATTTTAATGACAAATAATTAATAAAAAACACATAATACCAAGCTGGGTAGTGTTATTGGAGCGTAGATAGTAGGTGGTAGAACTGTCACTTTCTCATCTGACGATTGACAGATAGATCCTGAGCAAAATCTGAACATGGTGTGTAGGTTCGATACTGGACCCAACTGTCGTTTGTCATTAACGATGATTCCTAACAAAAGCTTGACAGTAGATAGTATCAGGGTTTGGACCGTTTCCTACCAAAATGGAAAACGTTAAAAACACACATCAAAGCAATAATAATTATTAAATTATTTTTTCATTTTTCATGATTATGAATTAAGAGTAATTATTTAACATCTGCTTGTTAGAATTCTGTATATTTTGTGAAACATTGATATGCATGTTTAAGATTTACATTGTTACTTATTATTATTTTATATTACCTTGGGAAAATTAAAATTAAAATCTTTTGCGGGTAAGACACCCGTAGTGCAATTCAATCGCCCCTTCATATTAGCAAACGATTATTTAAAACAACAGTTACCAATATATTTATTAACATTAAATCAATTATATCTTTATACTTTATACTTGTTAGATTTGTAGCCCTTAATAGAAGACAATTACCATTGAGTTTTTTCTGACTAGGCTCTAAGTTAACATTCCAATCGCAAGCTTCCCTTGTTCTTTACTTGAATATGAGAAATATATACCCCACAATCATATAACTGAATACCAAAAATAAATTTTTTTATCGTATGCCAAGAATAAATTATTACCCTCCATATACTAAATTTGTCTACTTTAGAAATAAATTTGGAAAAACTCGCAGCCACATCTGATATTGCCACCATTAAATATCAGCTTTAAGCAAAACCTTTACATTAGATTGCATAAATGTACCTGTTTTATTCTAAGTCAAAGGTTTGATAAGCACAAGCATAATTTATTTTGCCTGTACCTTAAAAAAACACAAAGATATGTTCCAGTTCAATGAGTTTACTATTTTTCCTTTGATCCTTCCTTTGTACTTAACTGCGATGCACCCTATAGGGACAGAAGGAATGCAATTGTGTAGTTTTGTTAGACATACCTCTTATATCAAACTTAGCCTAAGTTTTCTCTTTATTTGATACAGATATTAAGTAATCATCCTTAAGTAACATCGCACAAAACAATTGGCCTTAGACATGTATTAGGTTTTTGAACATTATCTTATCGATTGAGTAATTAGTTCAACCAAAAGCAAGTAAGTTATGATAAAGTATTATTTAACTAAATACGGAAATCAGAGGTTATATTAATCATTTCACGTAAATATCCATAGTGAGTTTATTAAATATATTAAAGTAACTGTGGTTTACTTGAAACTATGAACATTTAATATTGAGGAATATGTTATGATTGCGTAACAATTTACATCATCTTGTCTTTATATTATGTCGTTAAAATAAAAAAAGAGAATATTGACAAATTCAGAGAATATATAAGGTGTTTAAATGTTAGCTAATACATTAAAAATAAAGTAAGACTCAACAGATATTTTGTAAAGTAGATGTAACAAATTATAGGCAGTAGAATCGGTATACAAACAGGTTGTTGTAGATAATGGCAAGTGGTATGGGATAGGAGTGGGGGATAATACGAACTGTAATAGCAGAGACGCTCTACACCTGCCGTGCCTTGCAATCTCGTCACAGAATAGCTGTAGATGATCTTGGGTTCTACTATAGTTTAACATACACATTATTGCCCAAAGTGTGAGCTTACATGAACAATTGACAGTGTGGCATAACTAGTAGCCAGATTATATAATGCTTGTTACTGCAATGACTGGGTTCTGAATATTTGATTTCGAATTTAGTTAGTTTCTGTTAAACTGATGTTGCCACATGTTAACAGCAAAATCATTAACCCTTTAACATAATATTCAACCTGTTGTAAAATAATAATTTATTAAAGCAGACAAAAATATATATATATATAATGATTCAAAGTATGTAAAATTTATAATATTTTTTATTAATCATCTAATTAATTAATCATACTGTAATTCACCTACTGCTTCTATTTGCTACTACTGGATGCAAACAATTTCATGAGCAATATTTCAAAGAAAAATTGAATATGTAAACACCGAATTGTGTATTAATGAAGATACTGGCAGGGATATCTTGTGTTTTCATATCTAAGGGTGTTATGAACACACATGACTTCATAGTATTGTTTCTGTGCTTACATATATGACAGCAATATTAGGTTTGTAGGACAGAAACGTGTTTTGCAGTAAAGCTACAGGTAGCAATATCCAGTTGTGTATTCATGACACTTCCTCAGCCCATACTGTTCCTGTTGCTCTTACATACATAACATCAATATTCAGATTATATGGTACCAACATGTGAACCAATGAAGCTACAGGTAGCGATATCCAATTGCTTATTCATAACGCCCACTCGCTCTATACTATTAACATACAATATAATAATAGTATGGTAATAGTAACAGTAACAGTATAAATAGTGTATTTAAACTATAGCCCTCCAAATTCAGTTTATACGACACCAACTCGTGTACTAATACAAATTTGTAGCAATAACCTAGGGTTGTGTCCATGACATTATTGTACCATACTATTACTGTTGCCCTTATATAACATTAGTTTTATAGGATACCAAAATGTGTACCAATAAATCTACTGTTGGCGATATTTAGTTGTGCATTCATGACATCCCCTCGCTCCATACTGTTACTCTTGTGCTTACTAATGACATAAATATTCCATTTGTAAGACACAGACCTTTGTACTAGTGAAGCTACAGGTTCAAATATCCAGTTCTGCATTCATGACACCCGGCTCCATACAATTACTGTATCACTTACATACATTATATATACATATTCATTTTTAGGACAATAACTTTCGGTAGTAATATCCAGTTGTATATTAACGACCTTCAGGTTTCTATGTTATTTATGTTGCTCTTGCATATATGACAAAAATGTTCAGTTTATATGTCACGATAATGTGTTCCCATGAAGCTACAGGTAGCAACATACAATAGTGTACTCATGACACCCTCGCTCCATACTCCCCCTGTTGCGCTTACGTAGATGCAATCGAAATTCTATTTATATTACACGAAGTATTGTACCAATAAAACTGTATGTGGCGATATCTAGTTATATAACATCAAAATGTGGTTTGTAGGACACCAAATTGTGTACTAATGAAGCTACAAGTATTGGCACAGAGCTGTTAGTTTAGTCTCATATATTTACTAACGCGCTTAGATATATTACATTGTTATTCAGTTTAAAGGTCGTCTACATGTGTACCAATGACATCACTGATAGTAAAATATATTTATGAGTATAAGAGACCTTCTCAGTCATTACTATTTCGGCTGCGCTTACACATATAACATCAATATTCAACTCATACGACACCACGTAGTGTACCAATGAAGCCCCACGTCTAGTTGTGTAGTCAATTCAACCCCTTGCTCTACTACTTTTGTACTTATTTATTTATTTATAAATACTTAAATGTATGCCATTAATATTCAGTTTATATGACCCCACTTTATGTGTCATTAATTCTTTAGGATTCGATACGTAGTTTACACATCACCTTTTGATATCACGATATATTTACGACACAGCATTAATTATATGTACATGTGTGTTTAGGTTCTTGAAGATTGGAAGGACATTTTAAAATACAGTAGGAAACCTAGGTATGCATAAACATTGTAAAAATGGTAGTCAAATTAACTCGTGGCAAGAAATGCACAATAGGTTAAATGATGGGAACAGAGAAAATAAACAAATTGATTTATCAATTGTTGGGTTTTGAGAGGTTTCAACAAAGATAATTGTCTATTTAATCGCTCTCTCTCTATTGTCATGATTTTGATCGGGTTATGGATTGGCTTACACCATCGAGTATATGAGTCCTATAATGCAAGGAAAGGATAAATAAAATTGACTTAACGTAATGAAAAGCATATCAAATAACCTCCTATATTCATTACGTATATCTAAATATATACCGTGCCTGCTGATTTTACAAGTGATATCAGTATTCAGTTTATAGTACACCAACTTGTGAACCCCCGACGATGCTTCTGGTAGTGATATCTAATTGTGTATTCATGACAAACCCACGTCCCACACTGTCACTGCTACTTGCATGTATGTAACATAACACATTTCAATTTACTACTTGTAAAGATAATTCTGTTAGCTTATGGTTACTTTAACAATTAATGAAATGAAAATGAAATGAGTGAAACTCAAATCTTTTATGTTTTCTTTATTCTATACTCCGTGTGAAGAATATTAAAATGTTGTTTCATGAATGTTTCTTATTTTAATCATTTTAAGTATAATAAGTTTAATATTTTAACACTATGCAAATAATAAATACATGCATAGTTTACGCTCAATTCATTCTGAATACATTTTGAATATAAATTCTGTAATACTTTACTCCACTTGCCACTAATGTTGTCTTGTTAATATATCCGGATGAGTTTAACTAGCCTATTTAGTCATTATTACAGTTTTGTCTTTCTATAAAGCCAAAATTTCAACTTTTGGTTGTTATTTATTTTCCTTTTTATATTTTTTCTTTTAGCAATTTTAAATTTACATTTCTAAACGAACCATTAACTTTTACGATCCATTATTTTATTTTCAGCCAATTTTAAACTTGTATAGTTTATCTACAACACAAAAAACATTACTACTTTGTTAATCACGAGTCTACTTATAAAAATAACCTGATTAACCAAGTTGTATAGGAATAGAACTTCTAAAAGTTCCAAAGATGAGAGGAGTTAAAGACCACTTCCAACTTGAAGGTCGTAAAAAAGAGTTTCTTGGGCTCTCTTATCAAAAAATCACTTTATTGGAACCCATTTCAAACCTAATCTCTTAAACGGTTTAAACGTTATTCAACGTTACCATGAATTTTCATCGTCGAAAAGGGGAATAAAGTCCACCTACTACTGTAGTACTTTTGTAGAGAGTATGGTAGATAATAATTCTACATAAAGTAATAATTTTTCTATATAATTGCTTCCATACAACTTTTATGTCAAAACAGACGACGGCGTTATCATTTTAAAGTATACTGTTTAAAACTAGATTCTACATAACTTTTGGCAAACTTAATTCGTCAAAGTTAGTATTATCGACATAAACAAAATATTATCATCAAATAATCCCACACTCTTTAGAGAACGTTGAAGCCAGCGGCCACGTTGGCTTTGTACTCCATAAGAACAAATGTTAAACGAAAAGCAAGACAAATTGATAGTTTATAATCAGACAATTATTATACAGCTATCTGAAAAACTTATGAAAAGCTAACAATATCCAAAATTGTATCAAGCTTAGTAAAAAATCCTGTTAAAATATTTAGTAGTAAAATATAAAAAAATTGAGTTTTGTAAAGATATTTAGGATTGGATTATAAGGAATCGGTAGTGTGTTGACACTAATTAGCCTGAAATAGCCTGTCTCAACAACTGACCCTTTTCCAGGTGCGTAGAAAAACACACTCCTTAGCGGACGTTTGAAAAAAATAAAAATGTATTATTCGGGCACACCAAGCTAGCAACTTTGCTGTTCCACGTGGATAGCCTTTGGGTGTAATTTAGGATGTTAATACCAAGTCCGACCACGGTATGAATTGTTTACGTTGGCACTACCTTGTTAGTAAAATATTGTGTTACAGGTTTGGCGACGGAACATATTATTCCGTCAATTCTGAGTTTCACCTCAACTTACGCATACGCTTCCGTCTGTAACTTCAGAACTCCAACATCCTCTTAAATGAGAAATGGAAGTATGCAAAATAGACCTCAGAATTCCGTGGAATAATTATAAATAAACCTTTGAAATAAGGTTTTTAGACTTAATAAAACGATCCACAAAATCGTTAGACCCAAGAAAGCTAAAACTTTGTTGGAAAACCTTTGAAAATAGTAAACGTCAATATTTGGTTTATTTGGTTTTTGGATCATAACAGCTGATCAAAAACAAACAGCGAGATGTTTAAGTACCACACTCGTGGTAAAGTACCTATGTAGAGTACGCCCTAGAACTGTTTGGCCCAACATGAGTATATTCATATGTATACTTATGAAATTGAAAGTGTTTTCGATATTATTTCATTACATAGATTTTCTATTACAAGTTTAGTATATTTAGTGAATTTCCTTTGGAAAGTGAACTATTAGCATGACCCGCACGGTGGAACTTAAGCCCGGGAGCACCATAGAAGTTCCTAATGTTACCCCCTGAACACGTTTTGGGGGGTCTTCAAAATTATATATATATATATATATATATATATATATATATATGTGTGTGTGTGTGTGTGTGTTTGCAATCTAGCAGTCAAATCTTTTGTCCGATTTACTTCAAATTTGGTAGGGACGTTCCTTTCTGTAATCGGATGGACAAGGTCGTTGGGCAAAACAATTGGAACCCCTTTTTTGGGGATTAATCTTTAAAATTTTGAGGTTTTGGGCCCAAAAAGGGTCAGAAAAGCCTCGTATGTAAAATTAATGCATGTAAAAATATGGGAATTAGTGAGGCGAAAGTCTTAAGCCCTTTCTCGTCATTATAGCATACATATTTACCGAGTTATTAAAGAAAATGTGGTTCGACTAAACACAGTACGTTGTCTTATGGGGGTTTTACACTAGAAAAGCCTGTTATTCCATTGTAGAGTACTTTTATCATCCCCAGCAACCCCACACCTAATTTCAAGCCTGTCTGGATCTTCTCTTAGCATTATAATGCGCAAAATTGTATTCCCAGCTTTACAGGTAAATGAAACCAGGAGCATCAGAACAGCCAAAAAATCACTGTTTTCAGATTTTAATACAAATTGGAATAAATGTATGTTTTTACACTGATTTTGAGTTTTAAAAGTTTTTATGTATAAATTCACTTCCCTCACGTCAGCGTGCTGCGTGCGAACTCGTTTGTAATTTGATAGGATCTTGTTGAGATATGAAGAGGCTGAGAAAATTCCACTTCTACACAAGTCCCCAAGTATTAAAGATTCTTCTACTGCTAACAAAGGTGAAGTGTGTGTTAACATTATCTACACGAGCGACTCACGTAACCAACTTCTCCAGTTTCACCTAAAGGCAAACTTAACTTGGAGCGGGAATACGATATCTTGACAAGTTCCCGGTAACATAAAACCGTGATAAATTGGTTAGGTGTTCACAATCCACCATAGTTTACAAAGCTACTGATACTCAGGTGAAAATAGGTTATAAGGATAACAATAGATTATTTATTCTGCATTTTAACATGGGCCGAATACATACCGAATTTATATAATACCCCCGTTGCAGTAAAACTGCATATTCAGCAAATTTCCAATTAATATATAACATAACACATTAAAACACTTAACAGGATTCATAAGAAATATAATCATAAACAAGAGATATTTAAAATATTAATTATGCTCCATAACAATAAAATTGGGGATGAGTACGCAGGTATGCTGCAACACGGAACACAAAATAATGGGTTTTTATGCAAATACCAATAGAACTCATCTTAGCGAAGTCACATACTAAGTTCCATCCACATGCATTCATAAATAAGCAATATATAACATTTTAATTATTTCCCATAAGAATAACATAGGAACCAAGTACCTAGGTTTGCTGCTACGGGAACCAAAGGCGAAAAATTGTTTTTTGTGCAATAAACCACAACCAGATGAAGCCACATACCAAATTTCGTCAGTTTATGTTCATAAGTAAGCGAGATATACCAATTTTCTTTTTATCCTTAAGAATAACGTTAGACAACGTACTGTGTGTAGCACTTTCAATATCTCAGTAACCAATTGACGTAGAGCAATGATAAAGATACAAAAATGACTGTTTATGCTGAATTCAACAGTAAAAACTAAAATTTTATTTAAATACAAATTACATGTGAAAACCCCAAAAAACCCATTTTTGGGGTACAAAACCCACTAAAACCCCCCTTCGGATAGTGCGATTCATCTGGTTTTCAAAATCGTTAAAATAAATGGTACTTTACATATTTGTACTAAATGTCATTAAGATCGGACCTTTTTTACGAGAGTTATCGTGCTTACGGACACATATATAACAATTTGAACGAATGGTGTTTTTGGCATCTGTGGACCTCAAAATGAAAAGTTATCATGGTCTCGGGCTTAAGTCTTACCATGAGACCTATGGTAATAGCTTCTTCCCTATAGAGGATATTCACTAAAAACTTCACTCATAAAGAAAATTATTAATCAAAGAATACAAATAGTTAATTTTTACTTCGGTTGTTTCCATGTGTAAATTCAAAACCAAAAATGTTTTCTTTTAAGTAATTATATACAATATTTTGTTAACAAAAGGTTATATTTAATCTATATTTTTAATACGCTAGGCATATTTTTGTCATAATTGTTTTGGAGCGGTGGTGCTACCGATCACCATGTCCAAGGTGTCGTTAGAAAGGTCTTAGCATGTAGTTTTGCCATCAATTAAAAAAATTATAAAAGTCACCGTGGACATGGGAAAATATGGGGTCAAAGTCGCGATTTTCCCCATAGACATAATATGCAGTTACAAACCAACGATCGATAAATCAGCTGTTTATTTAAGGAAGTGGTTAAACAAATAAAATCTGACCCTGAAAAATGGTTATTGAACGTACAGCTGGCAACAAAACACCAGTTTTTATTTGCGCAAAATCAAAACATAACCAAAAAAACGTTTGACATAATGGAGACTATAAAGACGTCGACCAGGACGGCCAAGAGGAGGAGGCCGACGAACTTTAACTGGTAGACGCGAACGAAATACAAATAATACTATTGTCGTTGATAGCCGAATACAGCAAGCACCCTTCCGTGTTGGGTTTAAGTGTGCTCTCCAACAGCCGCCTGAAGATTTCACATTCAATTTAGGACTGTTGGATAATCACTACATAAGCTGTTCCGCATATAATTTCAAAGCCAAACAAACAAGTGGTGATCGCCGAGCCTTTAGCCTTTGTTGTCATAAAGGTGTTTGGTCACGGCCAATTGTATGTCGCAGTAAGTAGAGCCCGATCATTTGATGGACTTAAAGTCTACATAAAAGATGGGGAACACCAAGGCCGACTTCGTCGAGACAACCGTATTTACACTCGCAATATTGTTTATAGAGAAATTTTATAAGGTTTATTAATAAAGTAATTTTTATCATTATTGAATTAACTTGATTTTTTAAATAGCAACACTTAAGATTAACTGCCTACACGCATTGGTGGACAGAGTTTCTCCTTGACAGCGCACGATTTCGTGCGCCAGGTACGCTAGTTTATATTTATTAGTCGAATCAACTGTTACCAACTCACTGTATTTAGTGTGTATATTCGTCTAGAACAATTTAAACTTTGTTCTGTATTTTACAAAGGATTGACAAATTCTGAAATTAAATCAAAGGTTTGAGCTTAGCCCTAATCCTAAGCCCCCGCTGCATATCATATACATTTATCTAATGGTCTAGGAATCGAGAGAGTTATAAAGTGAAGCATTAAAAACAGACAGCATCACCTTTATTCATTTTAAAAACATCAAATGTTTGAGCATTTTAAAATACGCGCACTCCATTTTAATTACTTAATAAAATGCAAAACTATTTAGGTATCTAAGAAACAGTGTTTGCTTTTATTTTTATAAAACAACATTGTAAGTGTTTTATGATATACAAGTTCCACAAATTTCCACAAACATCCGGCGAAAAAAAAATATATTGTACAATATAGTTTATTTGATATCCACGTACGACTAAAAATTAGTTCCATCTTTTACAAACTGGTCAACGTTCAACATTGGATTATTTGAGTATTAGCTTATAAAATAAATAAACTACAATTACAATTTTCATCCGGCTTCCAATAACATTTTTCCCTAGGAATAATAAGTACCCTATTATTTTAGAGAACATTACTTTAGTGGTAATTACATGCAAGGTTGATCTATGCTACAATATAAGTGGTGGAGAAGCGAATTTATTTCCTACCATGCAAATCAATACCCTAGTCCGAGTGTAGAAGCACATTATTGGATGCAGTCGCAGGTGTCCCAGATTGATTGTCAAAGCCCATTGCTTTTCCGGATCATGTTTTCCTGCTGAATCAACAGTTTTCTTCATGTATTTCTTTAGATTCTTAGAATATTTTATTGAAAGAAGGTAATACAATTATTTGAAAAATAAACTTAAAAAAAATTAACATGGTTGATTTGATATATTATTTATAATAAATTAATAATAGTCGCACAGGAGCAGTATTGTATGTAGCAATATTATCATGAAGCAATTTGTTTGCCAAAATATAGTTTACCGTCTTTCATGTAAGTACAGTATAAGTGTAAATATATTTGGTAGTGTTGTAAGACATATTTTTATTTATTCTGTTTATTTGTGACAACACGTATCATGCTACTAAAAAAACTAAATATATGTTAAATAAAACATGTTTTTTAAGAGGGAAAGGAAAATGTAACTACGAAAACAGGTGGCTAGCCTGCAGTGTAAGACTTCTACTAGTGTCCAATAAAACCTCTATACTCTTTAGGACCCCCTCCCTACACTGAGTATGCATTGAGTCCCTGCACCCACTGGACTTGCACATTACTAGGTCTATGGCCTAGGTGAGTCTTTATGGTGGAGAACAGGTCCTGGATGAAAGGAGACAGACACTAGTTTTCCCCGACCTCCATCTTCCTCAGACACCCGTTACACATTGTCATGTACGATCGGTAATAACTTCTTCCCTTTGTGGAAAATTAGCAATTAAAATCCAGTTTTTGTCATACAATTGCGTTGGATTGGCTTTTTGATCTGTTTTAATGTATGCTAAAGAAGAATATGCTATAGAAGTTACTTAATATATTATTACTTAATTTGTACTAAACTTAATCGGCTATTATAGGTTTGGACGACCGCCATCACACTGATTCTAATTTATACTTCAAAATCCTGGGTTTGCAACAAAAACATCCTGAAGTTGTAAAAAAATTACAACCGAACAATACACTAACTGGTCTTTTAGAATACCATTTGGTGAAGTACATTTAACATTAATCACGTTCCCAGTGCACAACTTCAAGTGTGCTCTCAAACCGAGTGTTGCTGTAGTGGCGGAGACGTGCAGTGGCGTAGTTAGCGTGGTGGCGTGGAGTGGCGTTGTGGTGGTCGCGTATCGACTGCGCTGCGTCGCGGAGGTGCGCGAGGCCCCTCAGTCCGTGCCCGGCACTGCGCGATTACGTGCGTGTGCGAGTCTCTGGTCCTTTACATGTGTTACAGTGTGTGTCACTAGCCGGAGTCTGCCCTCTTGCTCACTGTAAGTGTTTATGAGTCGTTTACCGTCGATAATTTGGAGTAAAACACCAAAACCGGGTGATTTTCCCTCCCACCTGTTTCCAGCGGACAACTTGTTGGAATGCCTCGGCTGAAAGACCTTCTCACTGTGTTGTAACCGCTTTATATTCATCTTTGTATTTCTATTTTAATAGTAACTGTATATAATTCTTCATGTTTATTTTCAGGTCCAAAGAATTTACACCATTTTTAAAGCTTTTTAAATAAAAACTAGTCACAAAAAATACATTTTAAAAGTTGTCCATCATTTGTTTTTACTAGTTAACATTAAAAAATATCGATAAAATTCTAATTTTTTTACGAGCACGAAACACTTAATTGTGCAAGCAGTGCTTCATTGTGCAAGCAGTGCTTCGTTTAGGCGAGCCGCTTATATGGCACAGGGTGGAACAAAGCAACAAAGGGACTAATTTAAAGTAACTAGCCGCTCTACTGGTTTTTATTCGCAGCTGTGTAGCTTTAACTGTAAAAATACTACTTTTACAAGTTGGTTGAACTAATTTATTCCGTAACCCCGGTTTCTTTATCTGTAATCCATTATATCAATTAATTATATTGACATGCAACATCTAGTTTCTCATTAATTTTGATACACAGAATAATCGCTACATATAATAGTAATAAACACTCCATTGAACCCTTTTTAAATTTAGTCCACAAGGCTATGTTTTACCAAAGTATTAATACTGTCTTTTATGGAAATAATAAAACATAAAGCAAAAACACAGGTATTTAGTCAAGTTTGTTACGTTTCTCTTTTACCAAGATAATACTTAAACCAGATTACAATTATATATGAATAGAATAAACTGTGACCTTTCAGGTAAGTAATCCGCTTTTAAATAACATACAATGTTTTTATTTGACTTCCCAATAGAATCGTTAGTTGTTTCTCATCAAACTAACCGCGTTATCTGTAATTAGTAATTAGTAAGTAATTCTATTTTATAGTCTAATATTCATCTATTAACAAAATGCCGAATAAACTATTAACCAACGTTTAGCTGCTTTGGTCACTCATAATGCTATTTAAATACATAAGCTATTTAAACGTGTTTATTATTTATGGTAATGGTGAACATATACATTAAAACAATTCGTAATTCAAAAATAAAATTATAATTGAATATTTTGTTTTACACCAACAATATTTCACTACCACCTTTTACTCAATCCTCAGATAAATTTTGGGTTGCTTTTGCAATATTTGTTTGTACGTATTTAGTACAATATTTATGTACAAATTATCATACAAGTTTTATTTTATACATCGACATTAGGAATCATAGTAGGAAGGGTTGCTTTTTATATATGCCTTTCCGATTGTATCTGCATAGAAGACGTACAATATTTCGTCCTGTAATGGTAAGGTAAAATAAATAACACACTTGAGTTAAAATATCTGATGATTTTCTGAAACTTTGAAGAATTTTTTTCCTAGTATTGACCGTTTGCAAATATATTTGCCTGATGGCAGTTTTAGAGCAGCGAAGAGAGCCGCAAGACGGTGATAGACATGCCCTTGGCCCTGATTTGTTCATTGTGGAGGCTACTCTATTAAATAGCACTAACAAAAAGGTCCTGATGAGATTTATTTGTAAGCTCACGAATCGAAATGAAGGACAACAACTTATTAATGTCAAATACAGCTGGTGCAGTGGCTTTTATATGTCGATAAGTTCTAGATTTGTGTAACTATGTTCGAAAACCATGAAACCTTTATTCGAATTTAAAATACTTATTAGCACGGAAAATAAACGAACATACATACCACCACAAATAGACTTACAGTGAAATACTGTTTTGTTCAGTGGTATTTAATTTCAACCAGTCACTCAGACAAATATTTAATTTGTAGATATTGTAATAATTCCACATTTATTATGCTACTTTATTTTTACACTACCCATTATTTTAGTCCTGTAATAATGAAACTATATTTGTATTCAATATGGTTTATACAGTTAGGCAAAAAGGTCCTTCTATAAGTGTTATAAAAAATAACATACATTGAAATAAGAAATCTTTTATTAACATTTATTAAAAACAATATTATTGACATATAATAGAGAATATTGTTTTCCTGACAGTTAAATAACTATATACTCTGTGAATATGATAAAATATTTACTGTAACTAAATATATATAATATAAAATACTTTAAACTTTATATACTGTTAGTAACGAATAATAATAATTGTCTTGGTAGTTGTTTACGGAAATACCTCATTTAATCACTTATTATTGTTTTTGTATATGAATTTGTCATTGACTTAAAACTAATAGACATGTTACCATAGAACAACTCAACACAAATTCAATAGAAAGGAAACATATATACTAATAGATTATTTGTGGTTTCCTCTCCATAAAATTAAGTACCCAACATACCTTTATTTCATCAAACTGTATCTTTTGATACATTTTACCTACATTCCTGAATACATTTTGTAATTTAAGGTAATTGTTTTCATTTAGCATAATTCTCTCCAACAAAGGTTTAGGTTCACCCTATATATATTATCGTTTACAGATTGTCTTTAAGTTCCTCTAACAATTACTATAAAAAACGTATATTTTATTTTAGAGAGAAATTTCAGGCGCTAAAAGCTATAATAGAAATCTGCAGTGAAAATTGAATCTGTCGGATCCCTGTCCGTCAGAATTGGGGTTCGTGAGAAAATGAGGCTAATGAACAGTTCATTTTACTTCCATGCAATATGAAACCAAATGCATTTAATATTTTAAGCAAAAAACGTAAATACTCTTTGTATTTTATACACCTGGTAGTATTTTATCCTCTTCTCGTAAGAGGATAACCGAAGATTTAATTTTGTATATGATTTGTTATTGGAATTTCACTTGCGATATACCTTTGTTTAAATATATGTTTGCTGCAATTCAAAAGTTTGCAACAAGGCAAATAATGTGTTAGTCAAATTGCAAAATTATAAATAATAATACTGGTTTGTTTTTGTAAATTTACAATTTAAGCTCGGAAATTAAGGAAATTTAATAATTTACTGATAAATTAAACAATCTGCTGGTATTTTAATAAGGTTAGAATAAATAATCATTCACATGTTATAAAACTCAGGAGCTTTTCAAAGGTCCGGAGCCTTACTATTAACGTCTAGACATCGCAAAAAAATAAACGTTGTAGTTAATTTTTTTTAAATTTAAAAACAATCATATCTAAAGTTATAGTTGTAGTTTTTAAAAATAACTTTTAATCATTACTTTTTAAAATTATCAAAACTAAATAAGCAAAATCCCGGAAGAGTAGGAAATGTTTCCTCTTTGCTATAATGCCTAAACTTAATTGTTGAAGGAAGAGGTAGGAAGCTTTTTTAAATGTAGCTCTTGCAAATATTGGATTTGCGTCTCGGTAGGCGCAGACAACACTCTATATTGACACGTAGTAAATGACCAATAACCCTATCTAAAAGAAATAATAAAAAATACCAAGTGCAGTAATTTAATTTACGCATAATTTATAAATTTGATTGGTCAATCAACCCATTAGTATTGGAAAAGTGATTGTTGACATAAAGTGCACATTAACCCTTAAAGGGCTAATGAACCGTATTTTGTTTTATTTTTCCTACAATAGCAGGGATGTATATGAAAGTGGTTTAAAACGTATTATTGTGTAACACTTTGCGAGAAATCAGATTTAATAACCAGATTTTTAATTGGACTGATGATAAAGTAGTTGCAATTGATAATAGGGTCACTACACGGAGAGGGTGTGAGTGGAGGCCACTTAACGAACTTAACCTAAAACGCAAATAAATAAATTCGTGTACTAAATTTAACTGAAAAACTAAAGTATTTTTTGGAACTCACTGGAATACTGGGCATTATTTTTTTACAGGAGCTATCATTAATGATTTCGAATAGTTTGTCGATAAGAGCTGGATTTTAAAGTTCCGGGAGAAACAGTTGGCTCCTGGATACCTTTCGTGACCAAAACTCTGTCTTAACAATTTAAACACAGGCTTCATCTAATCGATACTGAGCAAAATCGAAAAGCTGTAAAAGTTCGAAACTGGATCTAACTACCATTCGTCATTTGCCTAGTAGGCCTAATCAATATTCATGCTATATAATCAACTGTCTTAGTCAGTAACAAGGCTACATAAGACTTCTCAATCATTTATATTCATATTTAATTCTTATTTGCCTTAAAACACGCACGAGTTTGCCTGCTATATATAATGATATTCAGTGACGACTCAAAGGCATCAAAACGCTGTAACCAAGCGTTTTAGCGAATTTCCCCTATAGGGAAGAATTAGCGAATTTCCCCTATAGGGAAGAAGCTATTACCGTAGTCGGCATGGTAAGACCTAGGCCCGGGACCATGATAACTTTTCGTTTTGAGGTCCCCAGACCCCAAAAACACCATTCGTTCGATACTGTATATATATATATATATCTATATATATATATATATCTATATATATATATATATATATATATATATATATATATATATATATATATATATATATATATATGTGTCCGTGAGCACGATAACTCTCGTAAAAATGATCCGATTTTGATGAAATTTGGTATAAACGTGTAAAGCAACATTTATGACTTTAAGTTCGAAAACCAGCCAGATCGCTCTACGCGAAGGGGTATTTTGGGGGGGTTTTGTACCCCAAAAATGGGTTTTTCGAATTTTTCACATATAATTTTTGAAATATTCAAATTTTAGTTTTCACCATTGGATTCAGCTTAAAAAAACACAACTTTTGGTATTTTGATCATTTCTCTACGTCAATTGGTTACCGAGATATTGAAAGTGCTAAACACAGTACGTTGTCTAATGTTATTCTTATGGAGGAAAAGAAAAATTTTATATCTCGCCTATTTATCAACGTATACTGACGAAACTTGGTATACGGCTTCATCTGGTTGTGGACCATTGATATTTGCTCAAAAAGACAATTTTTTACCCAAGGCTCCCGTAGCAGCAAACCTGCGTACTCAGCCCCATGTTATTCTTATGGAGAATAAGTAACGTGTTATCTGCCTTCATTATGAAAATAAATTAATGAAATTTGGTATGTCGCTTTACCTAGATGAGTTGTATTGATATTTGTATAAAACCCCATTTTTTGTGTTCCTTGCTTCAGCAAACCTGCATACTCAGCTGCCATGTTATTCTTATGGAGAATAATTAAAATGTCATAAATCGTTTATTTATGAATGTATATTGATGAAACTTGGTATGTGGCTTTATGTGGTATTAATATACATATATATGCATTGGAAATTCGCTGAGTACGCAGGTTTGCTGCTACGGGGGTATTTTTTTGTTTTTGCCAAATCACGTTTGATGAAAACTGTTTCTCTTATGCACTCAATTAAGGCTGTTTGTGACAATGTAAAATCTAAAAATATAATTTATTTTATTAGAATAACACTTAAGAACTTAAACTGAAGTTCCCAAACACGCTATGTGCCCACGACATATAATATTGTGTTATTTAATAATATTAAGTCCCTGTAATAGTTATGTGGCTAAAGCCAACTAGTTCCATTTAATATTCCCTGAGTTCCATTTGTGATTTGAATTAATTTTGAAATGGCAAAACTTATCTCGTTTCAATACTTGTCATAGTAAGCTAAATAAACTGGTTCTGCACTTTTACTTATATTGGTTGTCAGCCTGCGAGGAGTAGAAGAAAATCTGAAATAAAAGTGAAGGTCAAATTTGATATCAAATTAAAGGTCTTAACTAGTAAACAACAATGCCTCAAACTCCAGCTGACATACCACTGAGTAAAAAATAACTAATGGTCAAACCTCTCATTAATCCCGTTAGCAACTATTTAAAATGAGATTACTATATCCGATACAGTCGTCTGCCAGGGGCCGATTTGTGGAATTGTGTTAAGCCATGCAATACCTATATACAGAAGTTACATGCAGTATGATCTACAGCTAAAATATCACAAATCAAACTCAATTCGGATGATTGAAACGTATGTAATCGAATTATGAACCTTCGCAAACAGCTTTTAAAGATAAGTTAAACCAATTTTGACTCAATGGTCCGTTTGAAGTCGGGGTAACAACATCGGGTGGTTAAGACCAAATCTTGTCCTAAGCTATTATAATATGTTTTCGTCTTACTCATTGAGGAACGTTGAACCGTCAACAAATCAAAAGAGAAATTTATAACTTATTTTTGAAGTGAATCTTTCTACCGATGTTATTTAAGGCGGTGAAATACATCCATCAAAAACTACATGAAATCGTTATTTTATGACAAATGGACCCACTCTTCTTATAATTTACCTGATTTGAGAGATTTGTATTGCTTGTTGATCACTTGAGTGATTAAATTTAATTGCTTGATTTGATTATTTTTGTTCTATACAATTATTTTGATTTTCGACCTGCAATTTGGTTTACAATCCCAGGAGTGTAAATATAAAACTGGTGATGTAAATTTCTGTTGTTGAAAAGAATCATGTTTGTAGCACAGACCATAGGAAAAAGTAGGCTGGGCGGTGAACATCAACTGTCTAAAATTGAATCACAAATTAAATCTGGACCACCAAGATGGCGGCTTGTAATTTCTCTGAGTCCCAACAGATACCGTTACTTGTGTTGTGACTTTAGTCTTAAAAATACACATTAGTCAAAACATATGTTTATTTTGGATGATTTCATCAAAAATAAATTTATTTATTTACCAACATAAGTGGTTAGTAAATTCTTAAACGGTTCATACACTGTTAAACCTCAATTCTTTTATACTATAAATCAAGTAGAACTATGTTTCAAGAGTTAATAACATTATTTTAAACCAGAGATTACAAAAAAATATGTTTAAAACTATATAAGAAAGTAATGACAACATTCTATCTATTTCAATGATGGAACAGTAACGCTATCTGTGACATCCAAAATGAGTCATATCAAACTTTGGGAAACAAAAGCAATTTACTAATATATTTGTTGTAAAATGTTAAAAAACTAAATATATTTGTGAGCCTTACAACTCTACAAAAATAATGCTTTAGTTTACAGTATCTAGTTTTTCGTATATGATGCTAAATATGATTAAATCTTTAAAATTAATAATCTAGTATTTTTATAAAATGTTGGACCACCAAGATGGCGGACATGCCAAAAATGGCGTTCACCAGCTGCTATGCTAAAGTAAGAGGGTTGCCCAGTATATTTTTGTCTATGGTCTTTGGTCTGTAGTTACTTATCGTTGTTATTTTTTATCAATGTGACTTCATTGAAATATTTTAGATTTGATGTCTCTGAAGGACGAATAGAAGGGGGGCAGCGGGCCCGAAACCCCGCATATTGGAAGAAATTAGGGCAAAATTAACTAATTTGAATCCTGAAATTAACTAAGCCAAGAAACCTGGAATTTGTTTTTATCCATTGTTAAGCTCGTTCGTCGAGCTACTAAGCAAAGCTCATTTATATATTGATTACCTCTATTGTTAATTTGATAATTCATAAATAAACCATTTTTATGCATTGTCATTCATTCACTTCGCTTACATTTTTGTTAAACAAAATATTCAAAGAATCTAATTTACTGGTTTAATTTGGCCACCAAAAATAATGTAAAACATTGGTGTCACTGCTTTACTAACAACTTATTATTGGTCTTATCCCCCCCTCCCTCAATGATGTTATCTATATCCGCTACTGTACTCCTCTAATATTTTTTTGACTTTAATAACATTAAATATTTGATTATTCGTCACTCTGCTATAATAAAACCAAACTTTTTCTAAGAATATTTTCTGTAGGTAATATCATTTGGATGTCACCGAGGTCTGAGATCAATCAGTCTGTTAAAACAAGTGGATTTCAAGTACTTGGATGTTTTAAATTATTTTTCGTGAGTTGAAAGCAAAATTTTAAGTAAACTAATGATGGCTAATAAAAACCTCGATTCTCTTCATATAATTAATTTATTTTAAAGAGGGTGGCGACCACTTTTTTACTATACTTGGCTAGTCCGCATGTACCTTAGGCCTGTCCGTGGGACGTATCAAGGAAAGCAAGGGGCCAGCCGCTATACTGTAAAGCGATAGTACCGATAGAATTAATTAGCCAGTACTGGAATTCGAACCTACGATAGGGTCGCTGTCTTTGTTTCGAAGTCCGTCGTCTTTGCCACTACGGAAGTGACTCACTCAAAGCGTTCTTATATTGTTTACCTATTTTCAATATATCAATGCATTAATGTATTCAATAGCTAATTATTTGTTAATGAATTAAATTCTGAGACTATATTTTAAAAGTCTACACTTGATTTTTACAGTATAAATCCCCTCTACTACCACGGCAAAAAAAGCATAATACGTGTTATTGTAACTAAACAGGTTAAGATAAATTACGTATCGTAATACTTCAAAATAGCTTAAACGTATACTGTAATTACATTTAAGATTGTAAAATATTCATACAAGATGGTACAAAGCAATCGATTTCATCCAGTCACACCGGTCAGGCCCAATCAGAGAATATGTATATAGATATTGTCTGTAATGAATATTTTACTTGTATGCAAATACAGAGTAAATGTAAATATTTTGTGATATGATGTGGGACTTAATGTATTCTATCCTTGTTATAAAAAAATACAACTTATATTTTGCGATGACAATACAAGTTCAAGCAAACGGACGCAGATCAAAATGTTGACACGTTGAAACGTACAATATATGAAATTTAGTGCGCAGGCTTACAGTACCTAGTACAAAGTGCCACACCGCGTCATGAGGTCTCTCCCTCAGTGTATAGACTCCATATTTGACTACAGAGAGAGCTGGTTTCCAGAAAAAAATAAAAGTAGACGACACGAACAACAGATGTTCCTATGATGATTCATGTATGTTGTATCTAACGTACACTGAAAGAGCGAACGACCGAATTACTTAAAAAAAACTGCCACGCATCATTTGCGTCATACGGTTCTGCTCCCTTAGAGTGTGGCCAGCCTTTACTAAAATTGGTCTGTGACCAAGAGACTATGAGTCAAAAATAATTTAATATTTGCATGCAATTTTCAGCATAGTTACTGGTATAAGAAAGCCATGTCTGCGGCTTTAAACATGAAGTGCCATGACTGATATTGATCCTTAATTTATTCGACTTCAATAAATTCAAATAACTTTTTAAAATAATTACACATTAACGAAAAAGAAAAGACAATTCAGTTATCAATAGGATTTATTTAACATATTGTATTGGGTTGTAGTGAGCAGATTAAATAATCCGAGAACTTCATGAAACATTTTTAACTATACAATACCTTTAAATTTTTCGGCATCCGGATTCGTCCATAAAATTATCCGGCTCTGTTGTAAAAATCTTTGCTAAAATTTAATTAATTGTTTGTCTAATTTCGTATTTAAACAACATAAGTTTCATTTACACATTTGTGAATCCATATTTTGCCTATTATTTATATACGATTTATATTAAATACTAGGGTATTTAGTACTAGGCTTCACCCCCAAACCCCCTTTTGGAGGCAAGTTCACTTCGCTTAGTTGCATTCGCTCAGTTGACATAAGTTTAAATCAAACTCAACTATTGTAGTTTTATAACAAGATAAAAACTGCAATAATGAGCTTTATATAAATCAGCTGTCACAAACATGTGGTGTATCTAAAGTTAGTAAGCTTTCATTAAACATCCAAAACTTTGTACAATTTCAATAGCACAAAATACTCAAAACCTTTGAGTTTTCCTTCACGGATAAATAGTAGCTAAACAGATTATTGGATTTTAAATGTCGTTAGTTTGGAATTCAATTTTCGATAACTTTTGTATTTAAAAATGTTTGCCATCTCTGAATGTTTTCTTACGAATCGCGCTCAAAATGGACAAATTAAAAAAAAGGAATTTTCCCTGCTAATAGCTGCCTCAAAAATGTTGACTTTTGGCAATATTTCTGATATTTTCACGTCAAGAGATTTAACCCAATCTCGAGGTCGAGTAGTGTCCGATTTCGGGAAGTGCCTCATTATTTTTGTCAGCCAACCCGTTTAGCTTTATATATCTAGAAGAAGTTAACAATTTCGTCATAATAAAATACGGTTGAGAGGGAGATAAGAGGATCTTCAATATGGAGGTTCATTGAATCCCGAACATAATTCAGATCTTAGTAAATAATCCAGAACAGAGAAGATTATTCTTATTTTAGTTCTCCCTCAGTAATCCTATTATGGAAGGACTCTCCCTCAGATTAACTCTTAAAAATGGCCCAGTCTTTTGTATCCTTAACAAATTGTTAATTGATCACGTTATTCTTTAACACTATAATGTAGCAGTCTCGATCAGCCCGGTATATCGACAGCGAGCGTTGTTTACATCGACACTCGCGTTCACGAGCTGCATGCAAGAATATCGACCGATCTACAAGACCTGCCCCAGACACGGAGCTGTGGGTTTCGTTGGCTCCTCTTTGTTTCATCAGACAAGCTTAGACTAAAAGCTAGTCATGTTACAAGTTTATCAACTGCTTTACAACACCTGGCCTGGACACGAAGCTAAGGGTGACGTTAAATCATATACGACTTATTTTAATGCGTACTGGAGAGAGTCTATTGACTGCTCTTCAGACGCGGAGCTGATGGTTACGAAGGTCTTATTTGACCACGTCCTTGAGATAGTGCAAGATTGTTGACCGATCTACAAGACCTGCCTCAGAAAAGAAGCTTTCGATTACGATTACTCCTGTCCGTGTTAATTGATGTTGTACTGGAGATAGTTCAAACCTTTTGACCACTCCAAAACATATGGCTCATACACGGAAATGAAGGTTACGTTACTTCCGTTATTTCATTTGACTAAATTCCGGAAATAATACAACATATAAGACATATTTGTAAAGATCAAAACGATTGAAATCAAAACTGGTAACAATTCTTTTGTATATAACTATGTTGTATTAATAATTGGTCATTTTAATTTTCTGTTTTGGTATTTGATAATCAGACCATTAAGCTTACAAACTTAGCTGTAAAGTATTAAATAACTTGGTTTGTATTTTATTATCCAAGCCGATTAAAATTAACAATGACCATTGATAACTACATTCACAAGTCAAGGATACAAAGATGAATCAATATATTATACGCTAGGCGTTTTCTCTACAGTCTTACCTCAATAACGGATGGACGGATTTTAACGTTTGAAGTGTCAAATTAAGGATATTTTTACATAAATTTGCCAATATGTCTCAAAATTGTAATAAAGGGCATAACTTAAATACAGTAAATGGCTGAAGTTTCGGAACAGTGGCGATATCCGACGGTGGATGTCTAAACTACGTATTGCTTGAAAATACATTATCTGCATTATTTTGAAATGTTAAGATCCGTTTTAATTTCAGATGTTTTGTTATGTTTGTTTACAACTGAAGAAACCTTCGATGGGTACAAACTTGCTCAGATTCGAGCAGCAGAACAACTTATAATATTAAAATAAGTCAAATAGAGGACTCTTTAATTATCTTTATTTAAAGACTTGATTATTATCAGTATCCTTACGCTATATAATATGAATAAAATAATAAATTTAATAAATTAAAAGAACAGCAACAACCTTAAATGTTTGCCTTTGAAAGGGGTAAATGTATCTATTTCAGGTAACACAAATTAGTTGGAGGATCTAGACCGGCAGGTGTCCAGTTAAATCCTCCATTTGGGCCAGTAAATGTTCAATTTGCTAATGGACGTTTGCTTGAAATACATCACAGACCGCCTTACTGGGTCCCTGGAGTAGAGTCTGTTTACAACTGGTTGAAAAAGTAACATACGTTTTTTTTTCTTGGTGTGAGTTAGACAAATAAACATATATATGATCAACAATTAAATTGTTCTACATACCGTCGAGCTTGGTGTAAGATTAAACTTATTAACATCTGTGGTGTTTAAAACATGTCACGCACTAGTAATTTTGTCCTGTTTACAATATCAAAGATTGGTTTTGAGTATTAGGCTTATTTTCATCCTTTTTTTAAATCACGGTTTTATGAGAATTTTTGCTAACTTCCTCAGGTTTCAGGCAAAGTTTATGTTTTTAAACCAAACTATTTTACGATATCATGATACAAGAAATGTAAAACAGATGATCTTCATTTTTGAAGATAAAACTATTCAGAAAAGAGAAACAACTCAATACTGTTTAATTATGTTTAATATATGTAGAATATACCCTTATTATAAGGAAACTTGGAACAAATTCTGTAGAAACGTTGCTTGAACACATAAATTGTGTCCATCATCAAATAAAGTTTATAGCAAAAATTGGAAGTCTACCTTTATTTGTCGTACTGATAATAAAAGAAGTATTAAGAACCACATACACAACATACCATAAAAAATTTACATAAATAAATATTTTATGTCCATCCTTACTCTCATCACACTGAAACAGAGAATTAATAATACTTTAATAAATAATGTTCTTGTGGAAAATCTAATTAAAATAAGTCTAATATTCCGAAAGAGCTTTTTAATGTTAGTAGCTATAATGGTTTCTCCCCGTTTTAGAATATATATTTGAATTCAACCGATACCGACTAATCAGTTAACATGATCTGTTTTCTTTTATATATAAAACGAGTTGGTACCACCAAAATATGTTGATAAAAATAAAAAAAAAAATGTTATTACTATTTATGGAGTAATACAATTAAGAAGGATAACAAGTTTGCTTTTGAATTTATTTGTTTTCTATATAATATTGTTTGTAATCAGAACTATTGGTTTATTGGGCTAACTGTTGAAATTAAATACGAATATCTCGCTTATTCATAAATACAATTTTATTCTACCTAGTATAAAAAGATAATGTGTAAGCAGTAAAAAAATAACATTCATGCGGTTGTGAGCTTTTGATATTTTCATAAAAACTCCATTTTTGTGGTCGCCGTTTCATGAAACCCACGTACTCAGCTAAGTAATGAAATAAAGAAAGTTAAATTGTAATTTAAATTACTTATTTACATATTTTGATTAAACCCGGTAACAAAATATGTGTTCGTAGTTACACTCCCATGCATTCTAAAGTAACTCACTAAAAGAGGTTTTGCTGTGTCGAGGTTATTTGAAATATTAAAGGTTCTTTAGGATTGGACGAAACCCAAAACATGTATTCAATTAAAATACTCTGTCATAGGAGTTAAATCACAGCAACCTTTACGATCACGATAATTCAACAAGAAGAGAAATGTGAGATAATCAAAATTCCAGGGCTGAGGCATGAAAACCGGAACGCAGTGGCCCATCCTATCACCGGTGAAGCTGCCCGACATCTAGTTGAACCTTAAACCTCTGACGTTTCAACATTGTGTTGTAATTATTATCATCTAAGTATAATATCAATTTGGAATAAAACACGATTCTAGAATTAGCGTGTAACAGATTTTTATACCTAATACATCTAGAGGGGGACCTGATGATGATCGGCATGATTGGACGAAATTGATTGTCTTACCATCTCTTATGCATATTATCGTTTTGCATATGGATTCTGTGTAAGAGTTATTTTATTCTTTATTTATTATTAAGAGTTTTTTATTTACATCCCAAAATCTAGTTTTGTATTTTAAAATAAAATCCATCGAATTGCTTTGGTAGATTGTGGGTTCAGTGGGTGTGATAGAGATAATAAAATGTTTGGTGCAGATTCAATTTGAACTCTTAGTTATTTCATAAACAACCTATTTTATAAATATTCTAAACATCCGCACTATAATATTTTGTTTCTTAAATATAGCAAAACAAATGTTGCTTAACTAAATGAAGGATTTAAAAAGAAATTGAAAGTAACATGTGTCAAAGTTTAATTAAGGAGAAAATATATTCACATTATGCAGACAATACAACAGTACGCCTTACATATTCCTTACCAAGCTACTAGAGAAGTTTTCTCCAGCGCTTATTATTACTGTAGTCGTTTTGAGCATTACAGTGCAGTGTCTGTTTATAAGTTTGCGATGTAAAGATGCAATTGTCATTTATATACAGCAAAATTAAAAAAATAATGATCTTAAGTATGTAATTGAAATAAATTCACAGTCATCCTTTTCAAAACTTTGCATAGCAAATCAGACTTAAACCTTTTTTTTATAAATCACCTTCCATTTTGAGTTGGATAAATTGACTTCGGTTTCATCTCACTGAATGAGTGGTGATTGTTAAGTTCAATAGAGTTTTTGAGTTTTGGACAAGTTTTCTTTAGTAATTTATTTTGCAACTCTTTTCGCAGGAAGTTTATAATGCATTTTAATTGTAGAACGAATTATCTAATAAATTTTAATCAGGGTTTTAAGTAGTGGGTCAATAATTTTTAAATAAAATAATGAATTAACTAGTTTCATCATTAAAATGATCCACATCGAGTTTCTCATAGGCACCATATACTCAATAATGTAGGAGGTAATCTCCATAGGGATTATGGGGAACACCAACTAGTGTCACGTTAAGAAGTTCTGTCCACATCTTACGTGTATTAATGTATTTTACCACTCATTAGGTGACTTGGAGTTGCAAGAAAGAGGTTTCTTTGGTTGCACTCTTTAGGGACATAAATTCCCTCCAAATTTCAAATTATTCTACTAAATTGCGTTACTTAAAACCAATGTATATAGTCAATCCGAGATCTGTTACACTTTACACGTTGCTAAAAATCATTAACCACACAAACTATTTTACAAAATTTGTCTTAAAGTACTAATACTAGAGAAATTCCTTAAAAGACTACTCTTATAAAGGAGGGCATAATTTTAATATTTGTAAAAAAAATGTGATTCTATCAAATTGTTAAACATGTAAAACGGTTATCTCTAACGTGATAAAGACGTAGTTTTTCCGACAATCTCAAGGGTTTGTATAGCTTTAGTGATTACTTCCGAACACCATAGTACCCCTTATCTATAGCTAGAGTTATTATCAACTGATGGAAGCGATAACAATATTACTTCATCTTTTCTAATATAGTAGTTGTTATAAAAAATATGGAGATGGTAAATGTATTGAATGCTATTAAATAATATGATTCGGATTTGAAATACCACTGTAGTTAAAAATAAAACAAACAAAATCATGACATGGACCAGTAGATGTCGTTACGAAATGGTCATACGCAGAAAACAAAGGCGAAAATAATTGGTGAACGCTCATCAATAATGCCAACTGATGGACAAAGAAATGAGTCGCCTTTGTGATTGTTCCGCATATGAATCGCGGTCTACATCAAACAAATCATCCACTTCGGTGATTCTGTTTTCAACTATATTTTATTGAATGTATTTTATTTATATATCACTTAAAATGTATAACTGCAATTTATTCAAACTGCAAAATATTTATTTTGAAACATTATAATCCAAATATGAATAATATTATACTTAGGCTGTATACTAAGGATGTATATTACATATGTTATAAAATATTTTACATGCATATTAGTGAAAAGTAAGACTCAAATTTAAATTTAATTAGAACAAGTGTTGCTTACAATAAAAAATTATTTTTTTTAACTGAGAAAGCTTTCGGGTACTGAGAGATTATACTTCTTAGTTTTTTGAGAATACATATTTAAGAATAAATCCTATAAATGTTTAACAAATTCATCTTTTGTACAATTTCTTAAGTTAACAGTTCATCAATAAATGGTACTGATTTGTATCTAAAATGTGTCTAATTCAATTTACGTAAATGCATTGGTTAACGGCAAGAAGCTATTTGACTAGCGTTACTTATCCTAAAGTTTGTAATTAATTTTGAAATAGTTATAAAATACCAATAGTATTTCATAATTTAGGTTGTATATATATTAGTTTTCCATACCCAAAGTACTGTGAAATAAAAAATCGCTTTCCCAAATTTTGGGTTCTAATTTAGATAGCAATAGATTACAATTTCCACATAAATATTACTTTGCAAGTTGAGCTCTAATATATTTCCTAACAAACATTTTGAGTATTTATAACATGTTTTATTATGTTTTATTTTTAAGAGTAGTTCTTTTAAAAAGCCACCTAATTGATCATTACAGAATTTATTTATATAAGCATTCTGGTATGTAATAGATAATTAACAACTTTTAGCTGATTAACAACTCGGTGTTTGCTTATTGTAATGCAGACTCAAAACGCAAATTGTATTTAAATATGTTTAGTCTTCAAGCAATAAATATCATAACGTGAGTTAGAAAATGACTTATTTTTTTTAGAAAATATATGGTGCAAACTTTATTGAAATTTAAGACTGACTTTCTTACCACTGCAAAGTTTCAAATTAAGCTGACCATCATAATGACATTTAGTGATGTGGTCTTAAATGTTCACCCGTAGCTAGTGGGCTAAAAGTAGAGTCAAAGAAATTAAATTGTCATCCACTGGCGTTAAAAGACTCCAGTGGCCCCTGAATGGTCTGTAAATGGGATTCCGGCATTGACAGGGTAAAAGCTTAGTCTTCCCTTGAATAGTAATGTTAATGCCACCTGACAAGCTCTCACGGCACCACTTCACACATTCACTTGTGAATTCTTTCTTATTTTTTCTCCCTCGTGAAACTTTCTATCAACTCAGATACACGATATTTGTAATATTTGTTGAATGTTCCAAGCTAATATATTAACTGTATAATTGGAAGTGGAGGACTATCCCTCGTTGTATTTAAACGTCAGGTAAAGAATCTGTGACATTGTGTCACCTTTACCTGTAAAAGTAAAACGTGGGATAAATAACGTGTTACTAAGTGAATTATTTTGACTGTATCCTTGTTATATATATTATGGGTGACATACAGGGGACAATTAAGTCTGGAACATATATTTTTGCTTTTAAACCACAACAGAGAAAAATACCAAGGTTCACACATCATTACTGGTGACAATAACCTACATATCTGTGCCATTACCACTGACCGGATAACCCCTTTGGGAGACGGTCCACAAGGAGTCAGAAGAAAATCTTTAAAGAGAGGCTATGTTGAGATATACATAAATTGAAAGGACTTGTTTTAATGACAAAATGCCGCAAAATGAACTTCAAAAGTTAATTGAATCAGTAGTTATTGCTGTTTGAATTTAAAAACTATTGAAAAATGTATAACATTAAGTATAACGAGTAAAAAACAATGTTTAATTACCTGTGGTCAAAGTAAGTGATAGAAATGGTTCACTGCCATCGCCTGACAACGTCCTAAGCGGAGGGAAAAGCCATCCACTGCATGTCGAATGTAGTTACGAGAAATATCTTGAGCTTCTTGTTCTTTGAGATGTCTTAGGTGCGCCAAATCTCGAGGCTTAGTATGATGAACTTTCACATTACAACGGTACTTGTAGTATTGCTCAATTTATTGATGAGGAGTTATTCCAGATTTAAATTACCGGTACCACACTGTCAGACGACGGGAGGGGACCATTTTGAACACTCACTTTAACCACAGGTTATTAAGTATTCGTTTTACTTGTAAAACTTAATATTTTACATCGCTCACTAGTTTTAAAATTTAAACAGCAATAACTACTGATTGAATCAAACTTTTGAAGTCCAGTTTGAGGCATCGGTTTCTGTAAAACAAGACCTTTCAATATATGCACAACTCAACATAGGCTCTCATTAAAGATTTTCTTGTAACTCCTTGTGGACCGTCCTCGAAATGGGTTGTCCGGTCGGTAATTGCACGGATATGTAGGTTACTGTCACCAGTAATGATGTGTGAACTTTGTTATCTATCTCTGTTTTAGTTTATAATTTAAAAAATAGGTTCCAGACTTAATTATAGTGGCTTGGGGTACGGTTCCCCAACTCCAGCTTAGGAGGGAAAGTTAGCTAATCGCAGTCTTCGAAAACCTGCTATTGGATGTAACAATTGTATTGCAGCTGTTTTATAGTTATTTATTACTGTCTATTAGTGTTTTTTTATGTGGAAATGTTATTGCCACACTGTTTATTTTGTTATCTATGATAGAAATGGTATGTTCGCTAAATAATTAAAGAATGTTTTTATGGTTGTTTTGACATAAATACCATATTACGTTTGTTTTAACTGATCCATAGGGGTGTTTTCCGTATGTGTCATTTTACACTGTTAACAAGATAATAAATCCAATGTCACTGATTCAAACAAGAATCGGTGAGGTAGTGATGGAATAATTCAATTTAAAGTGACGGTTATTATTGTTGTTGAGAAATAACATAATACCATCGCTAAGTTTGTTTTACTCGCCAAATACTTTTTTTTCTGAATAGTGAAATAGTTGCACACTTTTCCTCACCCCTTCCTTTTTTCGTAACTCGAACACATCGTGGAGGTCTGCCCCTACATGCACACATATTCTCCCCGCAGGACACCACCAGAGTGACTCAGTTATACAACACGTGATGAGTTAAACATATTACAAAAAATATCTTTTTTCTATAAATGAGAAAAAATGGTTATACAACTGCAAACAAGTTTTCCAACATGGTGTTTATGACAATTGCCACGCCATGTATTGTTGACTTTAGAAACTTGTTAAATTACAATAACGATTCCATAATACGTTATTGTATTTTTATGTAATAGCCCTAACACGTAAATCATTGTACATATAACCAACAATATAATACAACTTGACGAAAATAGCCCTATGATAAACGGCTAAATTAATAGGTAGTGTATGTCACCAGCAAAAATAGGTTATAAATAATCATCCCTTGATATATTTAACAGGGCCTTACATGTTTAACATGACATGTTTGCACATCACCTAAGATTACATTTTCGGGTGGCAGAACATGGTTCAAGCAGGAAATTGATTATGTCAACTTATGCCGCCTAAAACTACTTAACCAACGCAACGTGAACATTTCTTACGACATGTTTTAACATAATGTACATCAATTTTATAGTACTGATATTTTTGTTTGTTTTATTAAAATCACCAAACATTCTACCAATTTTATAAATGTTAACTTCTAGTCGGTTCTTTGTTTACAATCTTAATAATCGAATTCTACCGATTCAATTGTAGGGCTTACTAATATAAACTTGCCAGTATTATTTTTGAATTATTTTGTTTTAATGTATAAACTCCTAACATTACAGTACAGAAGAAAACTATATTATTCGGTATATGTAAACACCAAATAACGGTATTTAAGTCTGACAAAAGCCACGCAAAATCTGTATCCATGTTCAATGTGCAATTTAGAGTTGCCATTAAACTATTTACTTTCATGAGTTATGAAAAACTATTAATTTAATTTTTGCTACATTGTTTGAAGATAATTTACACTGTTCCACTCACAGGTAAAAAAATCCCTGGCTCAGTCTGATTTGCTATTATTGTTGTAATGTATAATGTGTAATTAGTATTACATTTTCTGTAGCTTATAAAAGCCTTACAAGTGATCAACATTTTTTCAGGCGGTGGGGCAGCATGGTCGAGAGCTTGAAGGTGGTTTCTGTGCTCTTGGTCACTGGATTAGTTGTTGGTAAATATAATTTATATATTATAATTAACGTTATATTAGACCCAAAAGTCAAATTAATATTGTTTTAAAATTAGAGCTTAAAAAGTGTCATACCAAATCAGTAATATTTACTGATTTTTATTTAGAATTAGTGGTTTTTTTATGGTTAGAAAAATTATAATGATTAAAATCTATTCTGAGTAGTTTCTAAACGTTTATAGATTCATTAGGACTTTCAATGCCAATGATGTACTGTAAATTTTACTCTTCAATATATATTCGTGACAATAAGACCTTGATGATATAATGTTGGGAAAGGGTGGGTTTAAAAATGTAAATAAATAAACACGTCAAACACATTGATCACTCCCACCGGGTTGGATAGGAGAGTATTGTACAGTATATTTATGTCATTAATTCTTCGATACTGAAGAAGCTGTGCATATTAAAGGTCAAATCTCCTCAATGCCTAGCTCACCAGGCTGTGATAGCTTTCTATACATTCTGGCAATAAATTCTGACGATCTTTAAATCCATCGTAGCTACAAACAAGAAAGAAAAATTGGTATGCTTGTCTTTTAGCGAATTTCCCCTATAGGGAAGAAGCTATTACCGTAGGTCTCATGGTAAGATTTAAGCCCGAGACCATTAAACATTTTTTTTTAGGTCCCCAGATGACTAAAACACTATTCGTTCAAATATATATGTATATATATATATATATATATATATATATCTATATAAGGTTTTTGGCTTTTCCTAGTTTAATTTCAATGTAAACTTCACATTTGGTTTTCCAATCAACTCAGCTCCACAAAACAATCATTTTGGTGTTTAAATTGTGATTCTACGTCCAACCGTTGCAGAGTTATTCAAAGTGCTAAACACAGTACGTTGTACAATGTTATCCTTATGGAGAATAAATAAAATTTGATATCTCCATTATTAATGAATGTATATTGATGAAACTTGGCACGTGGGGACACGTAGTACTGGTATATTGATATTTGCACAAAACATTGATTTTTTGTTGATTATCCCCGTAGCAGCGAACCTGCGTACTCAGCCCCCATGTTATTCTTATGGAGAATAAGTAAAATGTAATGACTCCCTTAATTATAAACATAAATTAATAAAACTTGGTATGTGGCTTCATGTTGTTGAGTTATATTGATATTTGCATAAAACCACATTTTTTTAGTTCCTTGTTGCAGCAAACCTGCTTACTCATCTCCCATGTTATTCTTATGGAGAATAATTAAAATGTTATATAGAGCTTACTTATGATTGAATATTGATTAAACTTGGTATGTGGCTTCACCTAGTTAAATTATATTTATATTTGCATAAAAACCAATTGTTTGTGTTCCTTGTTTCAGCAAACCTATGTACTCATCACCAATGCTATTCTTATGGAGAATAATTAAAATTGTATATATCGCTTATATATGAATATATTTTTATGAAACTTGGTATGCGGCTTTAGATGGTATTAAGACATATATTATGCATTGGAAATTCGCTGAGTACGCAGGTTTGCTGCGACGGGGGTATTTTAAAATTTCACCCGGCTTTTTTCTACTCAAAATTTAGGGTACAAAATTACTAAATTCAAAATTTTACTAATTTATAAGGTATCAGCTTATAAAATGTATGTCAGTTTTAAAAATATTTGCATCCTGAAAGTTGTTCTCGGATCTAAATATCTCCCGCCTATCGCGTGATGTGGCAAACGCTAATCTCAGATCTCCACCAGACGCCCAGGCCGTCTATTCGACTTTAATTAGCGTTATAAAAACCTAAACATATGGGACATTTTGATTTTCAAAAATTAAGTTTTTCTACATAAAGCACACCTAGGTTTTGCTACTGCCTGTTTTTGAGCAATTTTCAAAAACAGCAAGGTAATTAGTTATTTCAATAA
This sequence comes from Allygus modestus, assembly GCA_963675035.1. Classification (NCBI taxonomy): domain Eukaryota; kingdom Metazoa; phylum Arthropoda; class Insecta; order Hemiptera; family Cicadellidae; genus Allygus; species Allygus modestus. Next base: position 92,448,007 of record OY776116.1, read on the forward strand.
AACATTAGGTTCCTATAGTTTTAAACTCTTGTAAAATTGTGTTTAAATGTTGTGCTTTTTTACATAAATGGATAGTCAATTTAATTTCCTGGACTTTGAAAGACAATTATAGAAGTCGTGGGCAATCTCTGCGTCAAACAAAAACAACAAACATAATTTTGTTTACATTGTTTTTCACTGAAAAATATTTTTAAGAAAAATAATATTACTTTTGTTTTTAAAGCAGTAAAAAGTGCAAAACACATATAAGAAACCGGAAGGGAGCTTTAATAAATGGACGAATTCAAGGGCTTGGTCTTCAAAGTAAGCTGAACCTTTGTGCTAGAAACAACCTATAGCTCTCTATTGTTTTCACTTCCTACACCCACCTTCTTTTCTCGTCCCTATCTTGTTTCCCATGTTCTTTCTCATAGCAGTATTGAAAGAGAAAAGCTAATTCGTAAAGAATTAAAAACCACCTTGTGCTATTTACTAAAGAGTCAGTTTTATTAACATTAATTATTTTTTAATGCAAGTTTATATGAATATCGCTATAGCCGTTTTTGAAAACTTTTTGGTTTTGATAGCTTTTGGAGGATAGTGACCCTTCAAAATCAAATATAAATCAAAAAATATTTTTGGATATACCGTGAATGATCTACATGGAAATTGGCCAATTCGTATGGTCAACCGGTACTTAACCACTTGGAAAGACTGGCAGACATCAACGTGATAACCACTGCTCTGGGTTCAGGGAGCATCAAAACAAATATTTCCATGGGTATCTCAAATAAATTAATAAACAACTTTGACTGATTAATACTTCCTCCTTGTACTATGTATAGTAAGAGGAAGTAAAATGTATAATATTCTAAACTTTGAAATGGAAATATATATTTTGTATTGTACTTTCGAAATACAGTAATAATAAAGTTGCATTTTACTACTTCTTTTGCCATCAGTTGATTTATAAACTAATGACATTAATTAGTACTGTTAATTTCAGGAAGCCGATCCTACACGTTCTTTCGTTCTCCCTATATTTTTTCAAAATATAGGAATACAGGTATAATTAATTTAAGAAGCTAGCATATAGTAATAGTAAAGTGATTGCTACCAATTATTATAATAATAAATCTTTTAATTTGGTTAAAAAATAAACGTTAACATTTTTCCAAAACTTTTCAATTGGCCGTATTGTTGTGTCCTATATTTTGGGCACATTTATCTATAGTAATTCTCAGAAAAAGTAAAAAAAACACTGAAACTTAAACTAACAATGAATCATATGGTAGCATAGAACTACATACAATTAAGGCACATCAGCGAAACATATGTAAATACAGTTGGTGATCTATATAGCATAGTTTAAATTATTTACATTTATAAAGCCAAGACTTTGAGAGTTTATATCCATCTTCCCTTTTTATATTTTCCTTGTGCTCTATCATCTCTGGGTAGCTTTATGTAATAGTTTAACTTTGTCAAACTCAGTGCCTTGACCAGTTTCAAGGGAGTACTCTACTGAGGTATTTTTTCCACGCTTTTCATACTTTTAGAACAAAATAACAAACTTTAAGTAAGCATTAAGTTGCCCATAACTGTACCATTAATATTAATATCAAGTGTTACTTACTAAAATGTTAGAACTGAAAATACGTTTTTATTATAGCAATCGATACTTTTTAGTTCTTGAAATCACATTTTAAATACAAACTGATGCTGTCGATATTGAGTAATAACTCGCTGGTGTAATTTACATGGCAATACGCTGTTTCTGAGTGTGGGTACACGTCCATCTGATGTGCCGTCCTACGTAACACCCATATCTCACGTATTATGTTTCAAATTGCAAGGTGCTTGTCCAAGTCAACCTGACAGTGCCATGTTACGTGCTGCTCGGGACTCACGTGTCCTTTATACACATTGTCATGTTTCAGAGTGCAGGATGCACGTTCAAGTCCATCTGAAGGTGCCGCGCTACGTGCTGCTCGGCTCCCACGTGCTGCTCAAGTGTGAATATAATGTAGAGAAGGACCAGTTACACAAGGTCGAGTGGCTCAAACACGGCCACAAGATCTTCCAGTTTGTGAATGGACGGAAACCACCCTTCAGGAACTTCACGATCCACGGAGCGCAGATTGATGTGAGTGAGAAAATTAGTTTTTATGATTTCAACATAGTCTTAGCACTCTCTAATGGTTAAAGATTAAAACACCGAGATTTGATTACGAGCTAATGTGCTTTTAGTATTGGTTATCTATATATTAACAGCATTAGTATGCTTATATGATTTATATCAACGAAGAACAGGCGTGGTGAGGGTAACTACTTATAAAGAATATGCCATATACTCATCGAATCTTATATCCTTCAAACGCTCTATTTATTCTACTTTTGAGAAATAATTTGTACGAGTCAGTTTATTATATTAAAGTAACATATTTGTTTAATTATGGCTTTAAAACAATAAAATCCCATTCAGACATGACTTAAAATAAATCATCGGTTTGTATAACAAATAATTATTTATCAATAAAAAATACAGAAATATAATGAGGTCATACTCTTTATCCAATCATTAGTTTATAAAATGGTAGGTGGGTTTTGTTAAATGAATAATTTCAACTTGAATGAATAATTTCTTAAAATAATAAGAAGGTCAAGAGTGACAAGGCACCAAACCTGCCTCAAAACTATCAGTCACTTTAAGTATCTAAACAGAAGAAACATGTATTGCATTTAACTGTAAACATTTAATATTAATTTCAATTAGCATAGCAATAATTTTAAAATCGCGAGTTATAAATAGTCTTTGTTAGCCAAAGGTTATTCATTTTACAGTGAAAATAGGAAGCAACAATGTCCGGGTTGTATGGAAGTTAAAGTAGAACTTAATTATTAATGAAGTGTCGACGAGCTCTCGACTCGCCCTACCGTTTCATCTTTAGATTGTGCTATGATTGTGTAGTGACTTAAAAAGCCTATTTTACAGCATGTCACGTAAAACGTGCACTGGCTATACGTTTGTAGGATCTACACAAAATATCAAACTTAAAATAAAGACAGTTTTGTTTTATCCTGCTCCGTTTAGTATTAGTAATTGGATTTTTCTTTAAATACATTGTATTTTTCCCAGACCCAAAATATCTATATATATTTACAAATTTTAGTTTGCTATTCTGGGCTTGAATTTAATTTGGAAGTGGACCTTTATTGTTTTAAAAACCATTAATTTTTATTTATCACAGCTAAATAGAGTATTAAAAACGTAACGAGACAAAAAAAACCGGGTTTACAAATTTTAAATGTATCAAAACTATTTGGGAAGTGCATCTTTTATATATAAAACCTATTTTTTTGTACTCTTACACTTAAATACCATGTGTTAATTATAAACATTGCTATTTCTCAGTTACTTGCGTTCTTATATTTAAATTATTTACTTTGTTATCGCTGGGATAAAATAAACAAATTTATTGAAAGTTTCACTTTTTTAACTACGGTTATTAAAATATAAACTTTGAAAATCAAAAATGCTGACCATTATTAACTATAAAGTTTACAAACTTCGTATTAAACACAAAAGTAGCATTTAATATTAATATGTCGGTTCCCAGTTCAAGTAGTTCAAATGAAGCTTTTTGTTCACAATATTTACTTTGTTTCGTCAAATAAACCCAAAGACACCACTGATGCTAAACAGACTGGAATAATCACAACTAAAAACGTACCCAATATGTTTGATGGAGAACCCATAACTCATAACGCATAACTCATTTACTAACCAAAAAACGGTACTTAAGCTTATACTGACCACCACCATTTAGGAGAATTTTCTAGTGGGACAAACCAAACAAACATATTTTATTATTTAGCCTACAACTTACTACCATTTAAGATGACTCGTAACATGTTTGAAACTCATCCTAACAATATCGGTGTTACGTAATCTATTTCCCTTAAAACAGCACGCTGAGGTGGTTAGGTTAGGTTAGTTCATCATGTATTCTGTGATTAATAATACCTGAACATAACCTAAACTAACCACCACAGCATGATGTATAAGGAGGTTCTCCATATAAAACGAAATTTATTTAAAAATTGGATGTAGCTATATACCAGGTGAAGGGGGACAAGAGGGGTTACGCGGCGCAACTTATAATCAATTCTATCGAAAAAAAGAGCACTCTACATAATTAGAGTTACCTGACCTATCATAACCAACGCAGTGTGCCGTTACAGGTGGTGGTCGGTATAATGCATAAGTACCACAATATGTACATGCATTGGCAATGTCAAAAGAATGGAAATGCAAAAAATGTACTTGGAGATGCTTACAAGCTAAAATTTTCATAACACTGCATCAAATTATTATAAAAATCAAATTCTATGTAAAAAAAAATCTAAAATGTTTAAGCAGTGCATCTTCTATGTGACGCCCTAAGGCATATATGCACGATATACAACATCCTTTAAGACTAACACTACTTGAAAGTTCGTCTGTGTCCAGATAATGTTTGATTTACAGATAGTTTACTTGGAGAGAAAAAGTAGAATCCATTAGCAACTCTAAAAGTAAATTAAAAACTCTATAACGCGTCAAAAAGCTAAACCTTTGACCTGTATTTTAATTCCATCTGAATTATTTAAAACTGTCAGTGGAATTCAATTATCTTTTGTTGGTGGTTAAAAACGTTTAATTCAAAATACAAATTATAATCCTTTACATAGGAGTGTTTGATTAATCCTTTACATAGGATAATTTTGATACTCATTAAAATATACAGTTTATATATGATTCATCTTCTCTGTCTATCATTATAGTTGCAAATTAACAACAATTAAAGTAAACAGCAAACCGTTACCTTATTTGCAAAAAACTTACATCACCAAATAAGTGTATATATAAATATCATAATTCCTTGGAATTGTCCTTATGCCAGAAAAGTTAGTAAGGGAAAATTGTTGTTATTCCCACACACAAATTAACGAAACGTTACCAATCAAATAACCCTGCAAGAACAAGCAAGCTCTGTTCACAGACCGGCAGGTTTATTTGTGTGACTTGCTAGTCTTACCTAGAGAAGGTTACTGAATCAAATAGTTTTTAACTGTTATAGTTGACAAGGTACAACACAATAGTTTTGACATCTTAAACCATTTACCGTACAACCTATTTACATTGTACAGCATAGTTTGACAACTTAAAATTGTATCCAATTAATTTTACTTTTTTCAAAAATATTACTATTCCAGTACATATGAATCTCAGCCCTCTGCATTTAACTGATAAATAAACCAGATGCTAACTGCTACGGGGCTGTTAATTAATGATGCTGTCTAAGAACAAGTCAACTTTAGATAGTAACATGCCGAGGGTTTGGACAGTTCTATTTAAAAATGTAAAAAAACCATGTCTCTGTCGTGTATTCACCACAAAAACAAAACCATGCCTCTGTCGTGTATTCACCACAAAAACAAAACCACGCACCAGTCGTGTATTCACCACAAAAACAAAACCATGCATCTGTCGTGTATTCACCACAAAAACAAAACCATACCTATGTCGTGTATTCACCACAAAACAAAACCACGCATCAGTCGTGTATTCACCACAAAAACAAAACCATGCCTCTGTCGTGTATTCACCACAAAAACAAAACCATGCCTCTGCCGTGTATTCACCACAAAAACAAAACCATGCCTCTGTCGTGTATTCACCACAAAAACAAAACCATACCTATGTCGTGTATTCACCACAAAACAAAACCACGCATCAGTCGTGTATTCACCACAAAAACAAAACCATGCCTCTGTCGTGTATTCACCACAAAAACAAAACCACGCATCAGTCGTGTATTCACCACAAAAACAAAACCATGCCTATGTCGTGGATTCACCACAAAAACAAAACCACCTTCCAAAGAGATAATGATACTACATTTACTGACTGGAAATACGGTAGAAAACCATATGTTTGGAATCGAGATACACATAGTGTCTTGAAAAAGTTTCAACCTACAGGTCAAATCTACCAAATAATGCAATAAAACGTGTGTCCTATCGCGTTTAAATATACTAATGTATATAGTATGTTTATTTAAGACCCTGTAAAAATCTGTAATAAAATACAGCTTTATATGAATATTGATTTTAAAGGTTTCGATTTAGATTAATGTACAACGATACAAATATCAGAAAATGCAAAGATACATTTACTTTAACACTTTTAAGGCAATTTAAATGAATATTAATTAATACATTTAAATATTGGACGACGGAAATAAACTTTTGTCGGAAAAGTTGGGCTATTTGTGCTCCTGTGGATGGCCATATCCGTAACATAACTTTGCATTATCCAACTTTGAAAATTATTACATCATTAATTAATCCTGATCTTAGTCTTAATCGTGTGTTTTAAACATTTATAATTTTGCTGCCCTATTTTTTCATTAACGTTAAAAATACGCATTATTTATTTGTTTAAATGGAATAGTTTACGGCAATCAGACTTTAAAAAAACATAACAAACAAACTTGAAAAACGTCGACTAATAATAATATCAAGTTCAAAAAGTTGTATCAAGTTGTACTTTAAATTTTTCCGTTTTGTAAAGAATGATAAATATGCTTAAAACACAAAATAACCAATATGGGATGGAACACGTTTCATTATGAATGATATGATAGTTTTGACTTTCTGAGTAAGATGGTAAATAATGTTCAAATGGTTGCGATGCACCTTGTATAAGTACACTCAATCCACTATCACCACCGTATAACTCATTACATCAACTAATAGATAATTATACAAATTTAGCCTTTTTAAAATACAACCTCTTATTTTTAAAACCCTACCTAAAGGACACCATTTACTTTAGTTATTGCCTCAGAACTGCAGTCAGGTGAAGAAATATTTGCATACCCAAAAAAATTTGACGTGTATTTGCATGTCAAAAACGTCTGTGGTGGTGCAAATTATCGTAATAACTTGTATGAATTTTAAAACGACACATACCGATTATCGCTTAAGCCAAAGTTCACTACGCTCAGAAACACACTCTTATGCGTCTACAGGGATCGAACGCTGTTCGGTAATTGCCTATATTAATTTGTTTAAACTCTGCCATTGCAGACTCAATATACAGGGGTTTAATCTATTTACCCGTAAAATGTTTGTTTACCCGTAAATTTTAATCCTCGTACATGAAAAAGAACACAACGCCGATGCCGTATGCCTTGTACTAGCAAGTACCTTAGGGTTCCTTGGTACAAACTAGAACCTAATGTGTGCTAATTTATTAATGTAGATAAAATAATGTGTTTTTTTTTAATTTTGATGCACCACGTTTTATTATAATGTTTCTCTAGTTTTGCGAATCGCACTGGTGCTAATCCCATGTCTAGTCTTAGATTAATATGTATGATTTTATATGTATTTCATGCAATGTAACCAATTATTTTTGTACAATTTTCGAAATAAACTATTAATTATTTACTAGCGAATCCAGTTGCTCGAATTTGAGCAAATATACATATAGTTGTGGGAATACCCAGATCATATACTGTTCTACAGAATTAGGTTTTTTTTAGATGACACTCTAGACGATAGTTTGAAAAGCTGCTCCTGCTTCTATACTGTGTTTCGTTGGTATCAACGGCTGTTGCAAGGTTATTTAAATTTATTTGTATTCTTCTATGTGATTAACATTGGGACTTTGAAAGCCCCAGAGGCGTAGCCCTGAAGTTAGATGATTTTTAAAACTAAACAAGTCACATTTAGACGTTAATGGCCTTAAATAGCACATAAACCAAGGTTTAAGACATAATAGTTTCGTCAGAAGCCTCGTCACAAAACTCACCTTATTCTTTGTATAAATATATTCCAGTGATATAACCAAAATATTGATCAGGCTAGACATACTTTTAAATTAAATTGTTCTTTTTATAAATTTTAATTATTAAACAATTTTAAATACCAGGCCCAACAATTATTTATAAAAAATATGTCCTTATAAAAATTATGAAATACCAACTGCACCAACTCAATACGAACAGTGTAAAGTAACATACTATTACAATTGATACAAGCCGTACATTTATTATAAAGAATATTCTTGTTTTAAAAGTAGTATTATATAACACTGTAATCTCATTTAAACACATTTTTCTTACATACAACTCCGTATTATACACATAAGCCAGTTATATGTAAGTACCCCACACATATATGTATAGTTAAAAAATGATGTTGTAAGATTCCTTAGCAAATAACAAAAATCTAAATGTAATAATAGCACAGTTACAAAGTAATACTATAATAATCTTTTATTTTGTTACAAGGAATACTTCAGTTGTCTTTAATATTCCGACAAGAAGGTAAAGGCGAGAACAAAGGTTTTAGAAGCATTTTCACGAGGAAGGGCGTGTCCTAATGGTTGTCAGTTAACTGACTTAATGTCACAGAGTCGACGCCACCTTCCTTTGTCGTGTAACACTAGCAGGGAAAGGTTGAAATAAACTGCGACTCGTGGTCTTTGAAAAATAATTTTCGGTAGTGTTATTTATTTAATTACAAATGACACTGAAAAAACATAAAAACGGGTTTATTTTACAATATTTTTTATTATTATGAGATTTTAAAAGAAGTATCTGCAGCACTTAGTAGAAAGAGGATTTCAATAATAATTAGTTATACACAACTTTTTGTATATTTGCGATAGCTTAAACATTTGCTTAAGTTTATGATCTTGTAAACTGCAATAAAGTGCATATTCCATTCAATAATAATAATAGTGTTATATTAATTTGTATATTTTTAACCCTTAATACAAACTTGAAAATAAATTTAATGATATTATATTAAAGATTATTTTTTGGAGAAATCTAATGTAAATATAAAATACGTTAGTGGGCTTAGAAAACCATGAACATAATTACCATTTAATCAATCTAATATCAGTTTCCATTGCCATTCAGCTTAAAAATTATAATACAAATATTAAAGGTAAAGCATATAGCTAGTAAAGCTACAATATTTAAACACATTACTTTTGATGTAGCTTCCATTACACTACTGAAAAATATATCCATTCAATTTATCCAAAATATGTATACAGATTTTAGTGATATGGCCCGTCACTGAAAGTGTGGCTGCATACTTCAGCCTTTGACTCGTCTGGAGTATACAGCTGTGAGGGACCCCGGAAACGTCCATTACCACCAAAGCCTTGGAGGACGAGGAGGTTACTTCAACAGTGAGTTACTAGCAATAACTTGTGATGTGTCTAGTGGGCCCAGAGTAACGAGCAGCAGGTGCGGCTCAAGATCCTAGACTTTGACGCATCTGGAGTATACAGCTGTGAGGTGACAACGGAAACGCCAATCTACACTAAAGCCTCGGAAGATGAGGAGGTTACTGTCATAAGTGAGTTTCAATTAATTAAAAATTTATAAATATCGACACCTGCACTATTTCTTGATAGTGCTATATACTTGGTTTTACCACTTGAGAAAGACTCTTACTTTTTTATCCAAGAGCTGTTCATTATGTCACTAGGAACGCCCAGATTACAGAAAGAAAATTAGGAAATCCAATGTCTGAAATACGTAAATCACAATTTAATTTGAATCTGTATGGATTCCTAAGGTAAAAACGTCACTTTTGTTAATCACTTGCAAATGCCCCATATAAAAATCATATCTACCTCCGACATTGGTTACATACATTATGGAGTCAAAATCATGTTGCTCCCTTAAACCTCAATTCAACTTTAAGTATTATGAATAACGGAAAATTCACATTTTAAAAATAACCAAAGTAAACTCATGTAGTAAGATTCCCGCAGCTTAATGGAATTTTATGCTGAATTATGAAAGGAATAGAATCCAACAGGATGGATAAAATATTATCCTGTAGCCAATTTAAGCACCAATGATATGTCAAAAATCCGTATATTGTTTAGTCTGTTCCTTACCTAACCCATCATAGATGGAAATTTTAACTTCTCAGAAATTATTCCGGTTCGTTACAGTTAGAAGAAGAAAGGATAGGGTTAATAATGCCCTACCTATTGTTATGGTAGTTAAGAAGGCTAATGATGTCAACAAGGTTGTTATCAAACAAAATGGAATACCAAAGACATTCTTTATTATAAATTGATTTAATAATGGTATTATTAATACAAAAAATACACACTTTGTTATTGTGTTTTAGAAAAGCAGATTGAAGACCCCTCGATCACTTACTGGAAGACAGAGTACACGGTTGGAGAACGCCTTGAGGTGAACTGTACTTCGGGCCAATCGAGGCCCACTCCAGAGGTCACCTGGCTATTAAACGGCAAGCAGGTTAGTTTTACTAAGTTAATAATTTACTTTGCAATTATAATGATCACCCCTTCACAGTGGTTAATGAAAAGCATAACTTGTATAACTTGTTGAGATATCGTCCTCCTAAAAAAAACAAAAAACTCTTCTATACGCTTTTATGGAACTTTGGAATCCCGTGAAAGCAGTCTTACATTAGAAATGAAAAAAGACAAAGGATAAATTCAATGAGTCATGTAAGACGAACCTCCAATTGAAGTCGTAAATCTTAAGTCGTAATTTTAGGGAAATGCGGAAAAAATATTTATGTACAAAGGTAGTGCGGGACTCTCGATAAAAATTATTTTATACTCTTTATGACTTCATCTTGGGCACTATTTATCACGCTAGGCCAACTTTAGGCGTACGCCCTCAATGCTCACTCCATATTGTCCATCAAAAACTTGCAAATACCATTTAACCAACATTTTTGAAACTATAAAATATGTTAGTTTAAAACTCAGTACCCAACAATGAATTTGTATAAGTAATACGTGAGGAAAGGTAAGGTCAAATATAGTAACTCATATTTAGCTGTACATTGTAAATTCCTAAGGGATGATTTACCATGTAGCATAAAATGTGTAATAATTTATTAACGTTTCACACTTGACCTACGTTGACTTGTACTTATAAATAAGTAATACACAAGTTATTAACACTGATTTGCTTTTTGTGACCTTATAAATGTTGTTGGACATTGTCTAAGAGATAGTTAAGCTGTCTTTTAGATAATGAGTTAAGCTGTATCCCTGAGAATTGTATATTAATAGAAGTTTTATAAGTTGAAGATTCGTGAAAGGGAGGTAGCCTCTAAAAAGGAGGGAAATAATATTAGCGAGGAAATGTTTGGGAGGGGCGGCAGCAAATTAGAGACTAAATTATTCAACAGTTGAACACTGACGTGATCAATATAACTACTTTGTGTACGTCTTGCATTGAAATATTGACCAACAACATCCCAAACTACGGACACTTACAAGTGATGAAGAAATAACATCATGTCAAGAGTGAAGCAAATGGAAATTGATTGGATTGAAACATTCTGATTATCACGTTGTTATACAAATATTTTGTAACATTGGTTCTAGTAGAAAATTAATCTAAAATTAAAGTGTATAAAAAAATACTAGCGAAAATTATACGTTCATTTTTCTTTTGATAAAAATAAAAGTGTAAATCATTAGTGAGCATATATTTGAAGTTTTCAAATTAGAATATTTTTACCAGCAAAGTAAAATGTGGTTGAACTTAGCTTTTGGCTAACAAACAGGTACTAATCTTACTAGTACCAAGTTATTATTTAGGAAAACCAAACATAGTATACATTGTATGGTACATTGGCCATTGTACTATTGTATACATTAATGATTTAGAGCAACTACTTTACAAAATAATTATAATTTCAAAATCAATTTTCTCGCAAGATTCACACCTAGTATACAGAAACACATAAATAATTGTTATTTATACGTTCCCAAAAACTCAACCTCAGACGCTGAATTTCACTGGAAATAACATTACTAGATGCATTTAGTTCCAGGATTAGGGCAACTGTAATTTATAATTTAGTTTGATATAAGTTGTATTTTAATTATTTAAACCCAATTTAAATCAATATTTTAAATTATTCTTTAGTTGTCCGTTCTCAATCAGTTCAACCTCTACAATTTAAGTTCCTATCAAGGAATGCAGTCAGGAGTTGGAATTTGTGAAGCTGTTGTATTCATAATATAAAACTATTTTCATTAGAACTTACAGGTTTTTACTCTTAAATTTTAAAAATACTGTTTTCACGTTTTTATTTTTGCTTTAACAAGGTAAAACGTCATGTGACTTAAATATTGTGATTTTATTTCGGTCCATACAGATTTGCTTTTGTAACAATCCACAGTGAATTGGTCAGGGAGTTAACCTCCACCAGCTTTACCCGCTGAAAAATTCAAACGGTCTGGGATAGGATAATCAATACAGAACCGCCTGGCTCACAGGATAGCTGTAGAATGCATTCTCTGTAGTTAGTTGTCAGCCGTGACACACTGAATACCCGACAGGTAACACACACGGCAGGCACACATTAGCGCTCTTCTGCATCACCGTTATGGATACAGCACCGATTGATTTTCTAGTTTGTTGCAAAGATCATTAGAAAACTTTATACTATATCAACGTTATTTAAATTTGAAATCAGAAATAGGCTTAAGAAAGCTAACAGTGTTTTAAAATATACCGTTAAAATTACAAAATATCATGATGGTTTGCGTATGAAAAGATATCGCATGTAAGTACTGTATTAATAAAAGAGTGGGAACTTTTATAAATTGTACGCTCATTACGACTGTCGTTATGAAGTAATATCTTAAAATTAGCAATATACTAATCGTTTTTTCAGTGTTTTGAAAGATTTTTCATTGCAAAGCTTATGATCAAAGAAGACCACAGTATATTAAAGATATTGGGTTGCTATTAAATTACAGTCAGAGATGTTGGGTTAATAGTAAATTTAAATCATACTTATAAATATGCAAACCTCACTAAATACTCATAACTCCTAGTTTTTTCTCAAATTTCAAATGTTAAGTACTAGATCCTATTGCTCTAACTCAATCAAAGATGTTCTCATTCATTTGAATTTACAGCATGTCTCAAAAACTGTTGTGCATATTGTGTTGTAATTCCAGTAGTTATTTTATCCGCATAATGTATATATTAACTGCCCTCTCTAGCGTGTTGCATTTTTACGATGAACTAACAGTTAAATATTTACTAAATTAAATTTATTTCTATAATTCTGTACGTAAAAAATCTTGAAAGCCTGTGGGGCGGAGCCCCAAGACGACTACAAATTATCAAAGTTTTTGTGAACTATGCACCTAACCTTCTTTAATTGACGAATAAATTATAACTTAGGTTCTCTTCTTTAGATCTTACCTACATAAAATACAACCTTATTGAATAATAAATACTAAGGATATACCAGAGGTAATGTTGAATTATTTATATTTAAAATAACTATACGATATTGACTCGAATGATCAATATGGAAAAACTAAAAATAATACAATTCTTTATGATGACAAATTATTGCATTTATATCTATCATTAACGTTTACAGGCTGACGAGCAATGGATCAGGACTTTCCCCGAGCAAAGGCCATCATCGGTGACAGTGCAATTGAGCCTGGAAGTGAAGGAGGATCACGTGCCTGAACTAGAGCTGACATGTCTGTCCACCATCCCGGGCTTCATGGGACACCACGTGAGGCACACCGAGTACGCGGACCATCGCAGATACGTTCTCAGAGGTAAAACATTAGTTATAAATACACATTACAACACCCCAGCTCTTCACAGGTTACCACGTTAAGCACACCGAATATGTGGGACACCTAGGCCATGAAGGCAAAACGTTCTCAGTACACATTACAACACCCCAGCTCTTCAAGGCTACCACGTTAAGCACACTGAATATGCGGGTCACCTAGGCCTTGAAGGCAAAACGTTCTCAGTGCACATTACAACACCCCAGCTTTTCACAGATTACCACGTTAAGCACACCGAATATGCGGGTCACCTAGGCCATGAAGGCAAAACGTTCTCAGTACACATTACAACACCCCAGCTCTTCACAGGCTACCACGTTAAGCACACTGAATATGCGGGTCACCTAGGCCTTGAAGGCAAAACGTTCTCAGTGCACATTACAACACCCCAGCTTTTCACAGATTACCACGTTAAGCACACCGAATATGCGGGTCACCTAGGCCATGAAGGCAAAACGTTCTCAGTACACATTACAACACCCCAGCTTTTCACAGGTTACCACGTTAAGCACACCGAATATGCGGGAACCCTACGCCTTGAAGGCAAAACGTTCTCAGTACACATTATACGATATTATTTACATCCCGTGATTTATTAAATCGCCCAAGCTAGGCACGCCTACATTGCTGATCACCACAAATAATAAGTCCTCAGTTGTAAAACACTCTCAGTGCACATTACACTACATTAGGTACGCCCTGTAGTTTGACGGATCACTACGACACACCGAGTGCGCAAATCACCAAATATAAGTCCTCATAGGTTTAACTTTCTCAGTAGTCTTTACGTTATACCACACTAGGAAATCCCCGGGATTCCATAGATCACCACGTGAGGTACCAAATTAGCAAATAACCACAGCCAGTCTTTAGATTTAAAACACATTACACGTTCTCAGTACACATTATACTATATTAACTACACTCCCCTAATCTGTAATCACCACGTGAGACACACCGAGCACGCCAATCATCACATGTAATCCTTAGAGGTTAAACATTCTCAATACGATTTCTACTAAATTTCGTCTACCCACGGGTTATATTGATCATTACGTCAGGCACATATAATGTGTGGATCATGATAAATAACTCTTCATAGATAATACTTACTTAATAGACAATTATAGGGTATTAATTGCATAAATAAATAAATACAAAAGTTAAACAATCATGTTGACCTCTAACATTTACCAAACCTAAACGTAAACCTACTCATCAAGAAGTGACGCAGTTTTTATTACGAGTTATAAATTATACTAATTAATTATTTAATGCTATTTGGGTCAATTTTGGTGTAAAATATATTTAAGAAAATACTCAACTATGACAAACAACAAAATAAGTTTATATTTATCAGTAGAGTTATTAAACTCTATACAATTTAGTGCAGTGCTTCAACTTGCATAACCTTTGTACAATATGGCTAACATAAATGTTTGGATATTGGAATATAAGAGAAAATAAATAGCTTATGATATAACATTTAACTGTTTTGGATAAACCTAATGTAGAGTGAGTATAACGCATATTGACAAAAGCTTATCAAAGTGTAAGACATGGTAACTAGCTCGAGGCGAAACTCTAAGTTTACTCTATAATAGCTATAGTTTTTTACTAAGGTATAATACGAAATTGTTATGTGTGTTACATTCAAGAAAATAATAGGATATAATTGTTTGCCTTAACTACACATAGATTTTAAAATCGACATTTACTTGTCGTACTATCTGTAATATCATTAAACAAAAAATTTACTAGTTCAATGTTTTTATTTTAAATTGTGAAAATAAAACTAATTTTAGAGCACTCCACTGTTTAAATATTCAAAGAATGGATCGTTTCGAGCAGTAACGCCAGTCCGGATCGCAGGTGGCGTTGCACGCGACTCGCTCTCCGTTATAGATCAATCACAACGGATGGCGTTTTATATCTCAGTCTCCTCAACAATCAAACATCAGTTTGGTCCGATGTTTCTGCCCGTCAACGTCAGTAGCAATATCAGTCAATCGCTATTTGTGTATCCGACATTTAATTCAGGTTTAACTGGTTTAATTTATTCCACATCCAATTTAAAAATTGTTTGTTTTAAATTTGCGGATATAATTTTCAGTTGTTGGTTTATTTATTACAATAATAGTTGTATTTACTGAAGTTTTTATTCCTCGAAATGTTTAGCTTCAATTTCTTGAATACTCGTTTTTTTCCTATAATGTTGACTTTTTGATTTTATTTTTAATTTGGCTCTAAAGTTGTGATATAACAATTAGTTTTCGGTGATTGTAACTGTATTTCCTGACTCTATGTACCTCACTGTTTATATATGATTTCCCAATTAACTCTGTCAAAAAACCAACGAGTCCTTTAATTCCCCGTAAATCCTCACATCTAGCTCTACATTTGATGTTATATATTATTGTTGTAATGCTTACAGTTGGAGTGGTCGCTGCCGAACCCATAATCTCTGCTGACTCTCCAGCCTCGACATCCGTGGGATCTCTACTGAATATCCTGATGGTTCTGTTCCTGCTGCAACTGAATCGGAGAATAAGACTTGGGATATAATAAAGATTTAGTTCTATATCTATTACACTTCAGCAAGAAGAATATTTCCTACTTTCTTTTAAATTAAAAGAGCCGTCTTAGAAATAAGACTATTTATAGTAAAAAGTAGGACTACTTATCTAGATCCATTGGGAAACAAATGTATGGGTTACGTATTTTTAAAAGCATATTAATTTACAAGTACCATATAAATGAAAGGCAATTTTAATTTAAATAGTTGTTTCCTTTGAAAGAGTAGTAGTATAACAAAACCCTTCAAAATAATTGTACCAGTTGATCTTTCCTGTCTTCCAAGCCAATGTTAATACATTTTACAATACCTTTTCCTCAGTTATATCGTTCAAGCGGTTTCGTTTTCTGGTATAGAACTTATAAGAAAAAAAAATTGTATTAAAATAAATAGTTATTGACTCCCAATGGAATACTGAATAACTTTTACTATCAAGTCAATATACTTAAATTAAGATCCAAGACAATAAGCAGTAAGTAAATCGTACTGCGTACGGTTTATGTAACACATAAAACTTATTTGAACCATATATACGTGATAGGTAATTTTATTTATTGAATTCAGTAGATACATACCAATTACTACCGAGTGATTATAACAAAAATAGGCTTAGAAGTGTCGTAAGATATCGTTGACCCTTTTCAATTACAAATATATTTAGACTCATGATAGAATCCCGGCAACTGAGAGTTGGTATACATGCAATCTACGTAAGAACAATCACTTAGACATTACCGCCACTTTAATGTCTATGAGTAGCTAATTTATTCTCTTGTAGAATCTAGATTCGTAATTCTTGTTAGTGCAGAACACTAGACCGGATGGTTTACAGCAAATTTTATAACCTAATGGAGTGATATAGTCCTGTAGAACCGAAGACACGTTTTTGCCAAAGTTTCTGCCAACATATAGACCAGCGGCCCCGGTACTGTACATTATTCGATTATTGTATATAGGAGCTAAGATGTTTTATATACTGGTACGTTTAATGGTGCTCTATTTACCTTCGTACGCCTTTCCTGTCTGCTTCTAGTCGGTGGATCACTGCGAACAGTGTCTACGTATAATGTCTATTCTAGGTTAACGTTATTATGTGTGTTGTATACCGCATATTATAAGATTTTATATTGTACATGTTATTTTGAATTTGTGGAATGGTATTTTTATAATAAAAATGTACTATAGTAATATTTTATAAAAGATACAAGATATTGTTTATGGCAGTGTAAGGCTTATAAGTATTTTGCGTGTTTATTTTATATGTGTAATTTCATTGTTTGTTCATTACAATTTTTTCTCCAAGAATTTTGAGAGCTTATATAATGTTTGGCATCATTTATTAAAGCTCTAAATGTGATGCTTTCGCCAGGTGTTTTATCTTTGAATATTTGTATATAGTTAATATTTCAGGGCCCCAATTAAAAATTTAAACATAAGAGAACAATCGAAGAAAATCATTAAAATGAACAATTTTAAACTATAACTGAAAAACCAAATTAAAGTAAACAAAATAAATGCTATTTAAATGTTTATTATATACATTTTAAATTGAAGTATCTATTGTATTCGTGGGTTTTTGGTACAGCAATCAAAAAGATGATTAAAAAATTAATATTGTTTAAAAAAACAATATTTCTTTTATTAGATTGGTTTTAGATTTAATATATATTTCATAGCTTACATTAATTTTAAATATTTTGGATGATTAAAAAAAGGTTATAAAATAAATTTTGTTCACATTTACCACTTAGGTAATTATAAACAAGCTAAATTACAAGTAAGCAGCCTGCGTAATGACCTAAAACGTGTTATTCCAAAAACAGTTAAAACAACTTATATTTTATTTGAACTAATTCAAATAAAGTAAAATTATAGACTCATACATAAAGACAGATGCGCTTTATTATTACCAACTTGTATACGTACTATGGTAGGGGTTATTTGGTTTTTGGCATAAACATCAATATGTTAAAGTGTTACAGTGGTTGAATTGGTTAACAAAAGTAATACAGTGGTAATGTTTTATTATTCGGAAGAGAGCTACTCATTAGGGCGTGACGATTGCACCAAACCTTAATTACATTGATATGGGAATTCGTATGAAATTGTTAGTCGGACAGATACACTAACGTAATTGTTAGAGGTGATATCCAGTTAATATACATTTAGATCTTTGTACATATATTTCAAACAAAACGGTCGATTACTCCCTGTTACTCTGCTGTCATTGTAGCTTTGTACTTTAAACATTCTAACTTATTGGATGAATTAATTTTAGTTATAGTAGAAAAACTTCCTGCATTTCAATACGATATCTCCCTTATTTCAATTCCTATTTTTATAGTAACACATTTGTTTGAATTTTAAAATTATTAAAATGAGTTATTAAATCCACACAATACCTTATTTCGTGTACATTAAACAAATATTAAACTTGGATATCGATAAATTAGTATCTGGAACTAAGAATTAAGAATCAAGAACTTTATCATAAATCCATGTTGAATTTAATTTTTTTTAATAATACTGTTTTATTAATTACAAATTAACACAAATTATAATCATTAACACAACAATATCTTTTAAAATTTGTATATTTTGTATAAGAATGTTATTGCATGTATATTTCCCTGTTCTAAATTTTAGTTTCACAACTTAATCAGTTGTCCTTCATTTTGCATATTTATATAACCTGATGTTTTTATTTTATTACATTTGTAACCTTAAATTTAGTTGTTCAGGAACCTGAAAATTGTTACTTTGTAATCAATTGACCACGTTTGAATACAAATTGAATTCATTGATTGATGTATTTATTAATTTAAAACTGATGAATTTGGCACAAAAAATTCCCCGATCTAAGGATTGTGGATCCGGTACAAAGACAGTGGTGTGGGGGGAGGGTCGACTGGGGCTTGCAGCCCCATACTCAAGCATCTATGTCTTCCTGGTCGCCGCTGGCAGTAGTGGCGACAGACTGGTAGCGTCACTGGTAGTCTAAGTCGATCACAGCGCAGTGTTCAAGTTACTGTACTAGCGTAGGTGGGCTGTGCTATACTGTACGTGCTGATACATTATAGTACCGTACGTTTGTTGTAATATATTTGGAACTGTAAGAATATAGTTTATGTTACGTTTTCACAAATTGTGTCTTGTTATTTAATCTCCTTATACAGTTCTGATATTTGGACAATGTTTAATTAATTAATCATTGAGGACAAGAGATAGACCAAGAGTAAGACGTAAAAATTTAATAATTTTAAATTTGTCCTTTTTACTGAAACAATACTTATGCCTTTTGGGGGGTAAATGATGATTTGTTTGGTTGACTAGATCACTGCTGGGGTTAGCTAAGCCTGTCTAGGTATTGGGGTAAAGCTATTATATTGTTGCTGCTGATTAATTTCCTTATTGTAGAAACGTTACGGAGTCCAGAGGACGGGGATCTTTAACCCAGACCAAAAAACTGTTCCAGCCAGCTTTGATTTTAATATTAAAACAGAACTGAAACCACCCTAAACTAATAACCCTTCAAAAAACTAATACAAGTGAGAAATACCAGATAATTGAGCATACGTGAATGTACTAAATTTGCATACTGAAAATAAATTGACTGTGAATTTGACTTGTTACTACTAAAACATTTCCTAGATAATTAATTTAATAAATAAAAATCGTGGTGATTTTTCCATCGGAATTGGCCGGTCCACCTAAGTGACCTTGCCCATTAAAAATATTATTTGACACCCCTCATGTCTCCCCCTCCTGTTTATTTAACTAGTCACTAATTATATTTGAACCAGTTAAAACTTAATCATAGTACTTAGCAAAAATATTAATGAGATCAGGGAGATTGCTGATAGTTGGGGCAGTACTTCTTGGAAGGGGAGAGCGGAAAGGATTTTCGTTGCTTCCTAAATCGTTGCTCTAGCAAGCAGCTGGCAGCAGCCAGACCAAGAATTCACAATGTGGGACAGGCCAGTGGGCAAAGTGAGTGTTCTACTATAAAAAGGATTAGCGTCAGAATACTACCAATGGAGTGTGCACGCTACACATTCTACTTTAGTGTGGGTTAATCAAACTGACATTTTTACTGGTTATGAATTTTATTTACATATTATGTAAGTAGAATTAATTATAAAGTCTCTTCAAAAACAATACATCTTTAAGATATCAAACCCTAAAATATGCTGTCACATATTTTAGTTCTAAAGAAAATGTAAAATTCATTTTTGAATGTACTACCAACATCTTTCCATTATTCTATTAATATTATTCTGAATATTAAAACTAACCATTAGATAAGAATTTAGCGGAATTCCCCTATAGGGAATGCCTATTACCGTAGGTGGCATGGTAAGACTTAAGCCCGAGACCATGATAACTTTTTGTTTTGAGGTCTCCAGATGCCAAAAACACTACTCGTTCAAATTTAAATATATATATATATATATATATGTGTGTGTGTGTGTGTGTGTGTGTGTGTGTGTGTGTGTGTGTGTGTGTGTGTGTGTGTGTGTGTGTGTGTGTGTGTGTGTGTGTGTGTGTGTGTGTGTGTGTGTGTGTGAATGTGTGTGTGTGTGTGTGTGTGTGTGTGTGTGTGTGTGTGTGTGTGTGTGTGTGTGTGTGTGTGTGTGTGTGTGTGTGTGTGTGTGTGTGTGTGTGTGTGTGTGTGTGTGTTAGTGTGTGTGTGTGTGTGTGTGTGTGTGTGTGTGTGTGTGTGTGTGTGTGTGTGTGTGTGTGTGTGTGTGTGTGTGTGTGTGTGTGTGTGTGTCTGTTACCGCGATAAATTTAAAGAAACGTCTGATTTTGATGAAATTTAGCACGAAGGTGGAGAGTAACATTCGAAAACCAGATCGATCGGTCTATGAGAATGGTGTTTTATGGGGGTGTTAAATTATCCAAAAATAATTTGTTCGATCTTTTTACCCTGAAAAAATTAGATTAAACAAATTAGATTTTGGTTATATCCATTTTATATAGATTAAAAAAACAAAAAATTTAGTGTTTAGAATCATTAAGATAGGTTAAGTGGTTATGGATAAAAGTCAAAATACCCCCATCGAAGCAAACCTGCGTACTCAGTGAATTTCCAAAGCATACGTATGGGTATCACTACTACCTAGACGCACTTACCAAGATTCACAAAAATATATTAATTTATAAGTGATATATAGCATTATTTATTCTCCATAAAAATAACATTATAATTGAGTACGCAGGTTTGCTGAAACAAGGAAGATAAGAAATGTGTTTTTTATTACAATTATCAATATAACTCAACCAGGTGAAGCTACATACCAAGTTTTATTAATTTAGGTTCATAACTAAGGGAGATATAAAACTTTACATATTCTCTATATGAATAACATGGGGGCCGAGTATACAGGTTTGCTGCTACCGGAAAAAATAAAAAAAAAACATTTTTTGTACTAGTATCAATATACTACAGCTAGTTGAAGCCACACACCAAGTTTCATCAATATGCATACATAAATAATCGAAATATTACATTTTATTTATTTCCATAAGGATAACATTGGAAAACGTACTGTGTTTAGCACTTTGAATATCACTTCGACGGTTGGACCTAAAACAACAATTAATACCCCCGTCGCAGCAAACTTGCGTATTCAGCGAATTTCCAATGGAAATATATGGGTATCACTACTACCTAGAGTCACTTACTAAGTTTCACAAAAATAAATTCATTAATCAGTTATATATAGCATTTTATTTGTTCTCCATAAGAATAACATTATAAATGAGTAAGCAGGTTTGCTGCAACAATGAAGATAAGTTATGGTGTTTTTTTGCAATTATCAATATAACTCAACCAGGTGAAGCTACATACCAAGTTTTATTAATTTAGGTTCATAACTAAGGGAGATATACAACTTTACTTATTCTCCATATGAATAACATGGGGGCCGAGTTTGCAGATTTGCTGCTACCGGGAAAAACCAACAAAGACATTTTTTTGTTCTATTATAAATATACTACAACTAGTTGAAGCCACATACCAAGTTTCATCAATATAAATACATAAATAATAACATTTAACATTTTATTTATTCTCCATAAGGATAACATTGGACAACGTACTGTGTTTAGCACTTTGAATATCACTGCAACGGTTGGACGTAAAACAACAACTAAAACGAAAATATGATCGTTTTGTAGAGCTAAACTGATTGGTAGAAAGAAATGTGGAGTTTTTAGTGAAATTATCTGAGGAAAATCTAAAAACCATATTCCCATAAGATTAACATAAGAAATTTTATGTACACATTTTTTTACTTTTCTTCACAATCACTAAACTAGCTTAATGATTCAAAATACTAAATTGTTTGTTTTTTTAATCTCTACAAAATGGCTATAACCAAAATCTAGCGTTTTAAAAATTTTAGGGTAAAAAGTACAAAAAACTGATTTTTGGACAAATTTAAACCCCATAAAACCCCCTTCCCATAGACCGATCAATCTGGTTTTCGAACTTAAAGTCATAAATGGTAATCTTCACATTTTTGCCAAATTTCATAACAATCGGGCACTTCTTTCAAAAGTTATCGCGGTAACGGACACACACACACACACACACATATATATATATATATATATATATAAAAATTTGAACGAATAGTGTTTTTGGCAACTGGAGACCTCAAAACGAAAAGTTATCATGGTCTCGGGCTTAAGTCTTACCATGCCACCTACGGTAATAGCTTCTTCCCTATAGGGGAAATTCGCTAAAACTATTTCGCGAATTTCCCCTATAGGGACAAAGCTATTACCGTAGGTGGCATGGTAAGACTTAAGCCCGAGACCATGATAACTTTTTGTTTTGAGGTCCCCAGATGCCAAAAACACTATTCGATTAAATTTATATACATATGTATATATATATGGATATATACATATAAATGGATATATATACATATATACATGGATATATATATATACACACACACACATATATATATATATATATATATATATATATATATATTCCCGTTTTCTGTTTCCATGTTGATCGCGGGCATTATACGCATTTATGTTGCTCTCTGTTGGATAAAATGCATTACATCGTTGATCAAGCTATACAAATGGATATTTAATGCATTTACGTTGATCGAAAGTATAAACATGGAAACTTTACGCGTCCACGTTGATCTAATGTATACAAATGGGAAATTTATGCATTTACATTGATCTAAATTATACAATAGATATTTAGTGCATTCTTGTTGATCAAATATTTAAAAACTATATAAATAAGAAGCTTGTGTTGCTCTAGTTACAGAAATGGATATTTAATCAATTCATGTTGATCTAAAATATAACAAAAGATAAATAAGACCTATATGTTGCTCAAGATGATAAGTTCGCCAAACTATTTTGCTGGTTCTGTAGATTACTTGCTTACTCATAGAACTGCACAAAACCTTAGAAGTTGAGATGGAAGGATACAAAAGATAGGCTAAGGAAATTTAATTTTCTGATCTGGAGTTTCCTCAAACAATCAGTTAATATTACACATACAAATTAATACTGTATTTATATTCTCTTTTAAGGAAATAAATAAAAGAATTAACTACGTTTTTGTTGTTCAACAATTTAAAATATAAGATAATCCTATTTCGTTAAAGCGACAATTCATGAATAATTCTTAATTTTTGAATTTTTTTCTTACTTATCTTTTTATTGTAAAGAAAGCAAGCCCCCAATTAGTTAGGCACCCTTTTTTCAAATAAAAAAGTCATCTTAAAAACAATCCATAATTCGGGGGATCCCACAGGGGCTCGTTTTATAAAAGTAGCTTGCTGTAATGCAAGTCCTGTAATACAGGACTTGTAAAATAAAAAGTACAATTCCTGTAAAATCTGTTTCATAAAAATTATTCCACAATCCTAAAATCACCTGTAATATTCCACGTGTATTACTATTGAATCCTGGCCCCTGGGATTTATTTTTACTGTTATTACTTAGGCTAGAATCACGTAGGCCTACTCAGTACATTTATTTTTCATATTAAACATTTATATTTAGTGTGTTTAAAATATAACGATTCTAACGATGGCTAACGTTTTTATTTCAAATGTAGTGGTTTATGGTTTTCAAGTCCCTAGTAAAATGACACCAACCGCAGTTACAATTCTAATTGCAATGTTTTTTTTATTTATGGGGAATAAAAACATATTATTTCTATCTTATTTACTGTCCAATTTCATTAAAACTTGGTATGTAGGTAGAGTTAGCATTAACCAACAGAGGACATTCAAAATATGTTGCCACCTAACCCTGGGGGGAGGAGGAGGCATTCCCCTCGTAACTTCTGCGTGTATTTGGGTCGATATTTTTGAAAAAGGTCATTAGAAGATTGCCTATACATGATACCGTACTTTATATTCTATATTTAGTAAATATAATTTACTGATTCAAATTGGTATAAAAGGGAGAAAGCATGTATGAGTTTTCTGATAGTTTATTATTCTACTAATATTATAAATGTGAAAGTATGGATACTTGGATTTCCATCACATATAAACTACTGGACTGATTAAGCTAAAATTTTGCATTTTACATATCACATTAACATGTAGACCTGATAATGTCCACATCCAAGCTTAGGGCTCCACCCCCCCTGGTCCTGTAAGTTCTAATCTAATGAAAATCTCATGGAAGGATATCCTACTATAAATGGGATGGTTTGTCTATCTGCTTTTTGTTCCTCAATCACTATGAGGCAAAAAAAAAAACAAACAAGAAAAAACAAACAACATGTGCAGCAACACATGTGTGCACATGTGTGTGTGTGTTTGGTATCGGCATGAAAATTGAGAGGAATTTTCCTTATATACTAAATAAACACATAGGCCTATTTTCGTTTTTAAAAGTCCTCAGGGCTCTTCCCCATAGGACTTCCAAGTTCCCATGTTATTCTCATGAACATTAATTTTTGTTTGAGCTGATGAAAATACAAACAGCTGATCTTGATTCGTAATAGTTCCACGGGCTAACCACAGAATGCAGCACACATAACTGCTTAGTCTTTCTACTCTGAATGTTTTTCCCCATTGCGAAGCACGGGATTAGCAGCTAGTCATTTATAAAATTACCAGCTGTAGTTGTATGTCAGTTAGGGCAAAGGAAATCAGATGGGAAAACTAAACAAATATTTGATAGTGCTGGTCAGTCTTTTATAATTTGTCGCGAGCAAATCCGCAGGTAGCAGCTAGTACTTTATAATTACAAATCTATGCAATAACAAACTATTTTTACTTTATACGCGACACTTGAATAAAAATGTTATGATCGTATAATGATGACATTTATCTAATTTTCTAATTTACATGGCCTGGGGGGGGTTACAATTGAATCCTGGGATTCGTGGGATTTATTAGCGAATTTCGAGAAAGAATCTATATATTACCTTGGGTTGCACCATGGAAAGGTAAACATTCAGTAGTCCCAGGACTACCTTAAGACTGGTCTATACCAGTTTTGAGGCTGACATTGGGTACAGCAAATGAGGTTGTCATTACGACATATGGTAAGTCTTTTGGCTGTCCATTATGACTAACTTCCCTTTCACCTTTGGTCCCTCCATTTGCAGCGGCTAGGGACAGAGTCTACAGGTTTGGTCCCTCCTTCCAACCTGAGAATGAATGGTCCCTGGCTGTTGTGCATGGATACCCTGTCAGTTGGGTTGACCTGTTGGAGGGCAAAATGAGGGTCCCCTGTTGAGAGCCTCATCCCAGCTGTCACAGGGGCACGGGAATTGGCCCTCTGAGGGGTCGATTTGGCTGCCGTCCCTTCCCACCCTTTCCTTTCCTGCTATATCCTATATTTCCGGTAACCCTTGCAATATTCCCGCGTGTGGAAGAGGTTACTAGCAGCAAAGCTGGGGTTTCCTAATCCGCCAATAACAACAACAACAAACATTCAGTATAGTGTACCGTTGGCAAACATAAACATTTTTGATTGCAAGTGATATATTTTTACATAGGCAGATATAAAAGAATTTGCTGTCGGAAACACATCTGAAACTGCACTCAACAACCTTTATTCTAATATTTTACACATTTTTATATGGGAAACAGACATTTCAGTTTAGTGAGTGTTTGTGGGTGCAATAACTTTCATAAAAATGGTCCCATTTTGATTAAATTAGGTACAAACATATAAAGCAATATTTATGACTCTAAGCTGAATCCAATAGTGAAAATTAAAATTTGACTTTTAAAAAGATCATATCTAAAAGTTTAAACAAAAATGTTGGTGTACAAGGCCCCCCCCAAAAAAAACATTGTGATGGGGCGATCTGACTGGGTTTCTAACTTGAAAAAAAAACAATTTAGTACTTAAATTACTATTCACGTCAATTGGTTACCCAGATATTATTATTCAATATTATTCTTATGGAGATTAAGTAAATTTGTATGACTCTCTTAATTATGAACATAAATTAATTGAAAAATAGTATACAACAATAAAATTCTCTTCATCACAAGAACTGCTTTCTGTGTCTATTATACACTTTATAATTACAAATATATGCATAACACACTATTTAACTTAACAGCTTTGCTGCGTTTGTTATGTTTAAACATGAAAATCTCATATATTTCAATGTTGAGCGATGTCCCGATTTCGGGGCACCCGCAGCGAATGCGTTAATAAGTGATACTTGTAAAAGTTTTATGATATTCTAAACAATCATCATTTTGTGTATAATTTACAGGGCCTGTAATACAGGCCACTACCCTCTATGAAACAGATCACTTTATAACTCTTGTAAAATGTACTTGTAATACAGGTAAATCCCCTGTAAGTATTTCTACAGTTGAAAAACTTTATGAAACGCACTATTGTAATTTTAAGTAATAATACAGAGAAGTTACCTGTAATACAGGTCCTGAAAGTTTTATGAAACGGGCCCCAGTGAAATTTTATAACAATAAGTGCAGATTATACAATGTACGGATTGTACTTCTGAAATATGCTGGAGAAATGATTGTCATGACCTTTAAAATAATGAACAAACTTCTATTACAGGTAAAATGAGTTATATATCAGCAATTTACAATGAACATTAACATGACAGACTTGGTTTTGTTAAGGCCCAGAAATGAAACAGATTATGTAGTGGTTAATGTTGGCCATGAAATAACTTTGATTAATTTTTAATCAAAAATTTAAATTTGTAACAGTTGTTCCAATAAACTTTAAACTTTAAAACCAAGGTAAACCCTGGTTTATATTTACAATTAAATTCTGAGAAAGGTATTATCATATGTTACACAAATTTTCCTTAAAAACAACAATACTATAGATCGTATTGTCTGAGGCTCCGTGCGTCCGTCCGCGGCTGTTTCTCAAACTGTAATGGCTCCCAAGCGACGGTTCTTGAAAAAACCTTACTTGAGTTACGGTAGCTTAAAGCTTCATGTTTTAGGCCATTTTCATGCGTCTATGCGTCCACGGCTGTTTTTTAGCTGTAACGGCTCCCAAGCTACGAAAAGATATATTTTAAGGGTAATCGAGGTCGGGGAAGCTGCACATGTTGTTTGTTTTTTCTTGAAAAAAAGCAACCTTGTTTGAGTTACGGTAGCTTTATGCTGTTTTTAGGCCATTTTAGCATATATTAGCAGAGCCGGGAGTATTCAAGCTTTGTTCCTGAAACAGCTGATTATTTCCTGCAGTCGCAATAGCGGCCGCCAATACTAGTTGTTTATCTTTAAATGGCAATCAGTGAAACGCATTTAACTGCTGTTGGACATTTTAAAGTAAGTGGGTATTCTGTATACAGGGAAGACAGACCGGATCCAGCTGCATCAGGTGGTGTTGCAATTTTTGTACGAAGGACTTTAGACCATCACCATATATTTTTATCTACTCTCGCTTCCTTGGAATCAGTTGGTGTTGAAATTAGTTTAAACAATGGTGCAAACTTTCGTGTTATATCTGTGTATAAATCCCCTAACAGACGGCTACACTATCATGACTTGCAGATTCTTTTTCAAGAAGGCTGTTCAACTGTTGAAGGTGACTTAAATGTAAACATCAGGTATGGGGCTGCCGAAAAACTAATCCAAATGGGAATCGTCTACTTCAATATACTAATGGTTCAGATATAATGATTTCCGCTCCAGATTTACCAACCCATTATCCACGGCAACCGGATTACCAACCCTACATACTTGATTTTGGCATTACACACAAATTTCACTCCAGCTATCATTCAGGAAGGCTTACCTGAGCTAGATTCTGACAATATGCCTGTAACAATCTCTTTTTCACACGACCACAAATGAGATTACATCCTCAGCGACTGATTAATGGGAATGTTAACTAGGAAGTATTTAGATCAGAATTGGAAAAATGGTTATAAAATAAATAAACCTTAACATCTTGTCGTGAAATTGAAAATTATATAAACTGTGACCACTTTGAGATATTCTTAAGAAGTCTACGTCATCTAATAAAATATTGTACCAACATAAAAATCAGTTGAATATTTTGTAACAGAATTTGAAAAAAAAAGTTTCTCTGAACTATAAATCATAAAGAAAAAACTGACTTATCATTTATAACCATACAAGTAATAGTCAAAGATTACTTATAAATCACACAGGAATTACATAGCCTATTTCATTTTGCGATAATTGTTAAATACAATTATAAATAAAACAATAAAACATTATTACTGATCTTTTTTAGCCACAAAAACTAGGCTTATTTTTGTTCAATTAACTTATTTGAAAATTTAAAAAATAAACATAATTATTTCATATGCTTCATAATATTTTTATGCCTACTGAAATATTAAAACTACCATGACTGTAATGGCTAAATAAAATACAAAATGCGTGTCTACTTTTGTATATTTAAGTAGCCTAAAAAATTAATAATATAAAAAGTGTAACAAATGTTTAATTAAGATGGTGTCTGTGTTCTTGCAACGGCTGGTGCATTCTAGAAGTTGATGATCGCCAAAATCTGTAACAAACATATATATATATATATTAAATATAGGGAAATATTGTTACTAAAATAATTAATCAATTATTTACAAAATATTTCTAATCACAACTAGAATTCTTTGGACAATTAGCCCGAGTTTTTTTACTGTAGTAGTTTAAACCAAGATAAAGTAAAATATTTTTACACCCCCGAAACCCCCTCCCCCCCTATTAAATATTGTGTTGATAAGTATTCACAATCGCTGTACATTTTGGTCACGTAATGCGTAATAACTAACCTGGGAATTTGGAACGTTAATTGCAACGAAGTATCAGATACTTAGTTACAGCGTTATAAGTTTTCCACTGCACTGTGTTGCCAGATTGTCAATGTTATTCTTATGGGGTTATTTTGTCTCACACGGGAGACAAAGTAGTACTTTATTCGTTCATTATAAAAGCCAATTCACACCGGCAAAACGTTATGTTATGTGACAGGACGTGACAGACTTATTAAAAGATCGCTCACCGTTGTTTCAAATGGGGCAATTCATACCACCGAAAAAACGTAACGCGTAGTCGGCGAAGTAAACCAACTAATCGCAGGGGATCGCTTGGGGAACGATATTTTAGAAACGTACGCAGCGTCGGTGGCCTCGCGCATGCGTTATAAAGACCTTGTGTCCTGCCCTTGTCAGTGCTGCTGAAGGGTTTCGACATATCTTTATATATTATTCTGTAAGCGAATTTAAGTAAAAATTGTGGCAGTTTGGCAAATTGCAGGATGATAGGAGAGGGTTCAAATTAAAGGTCTTGATACCACGGACTCGGGGAAAATAGCAGTATTTCCATTAAGTTACCAGTAAACGAGAAATAACGTAAAACTTCCCCCATAAGAAAAGCATGGGGATTTGAAAAGGTCTGATTTGTTTACATTAAAACATGTGATTTTGTATCTACTTTGTTTGCGAACTGACATGTTTTAACATATATGAAGCAAATTTAGGAAAAGGGTTAGGGGTCATGGCCCCTTCAAGCCAATACTACTATTTCTATTATTGTTTGTTTGTTTGGTTATTATAAACATGGATCAGTTAATTGATGAGGTACGTGCCCGACTACTGTTGTGGGATAGTAATAGTAATATGGAGAGTTTTAAACCAAATTCAAGTATTTGCCTGGGAAGACATTTATGGTGTACTCGGCAGGGTTTAAGCTGCGGTCGCGTTTGTCGCAAAAATGCGACATGCACCACGAAAATGTGACAATATTTGGGCAGGCTGTCGCTTTTTTGCTACAAAGAAAGGTATTTTATAATTCTATTGCAGAAAATCTGGTTTTAACAATACAAATTGTAGGTATTAAAAGTCCGTGATCACGATCCACAACCATAAAAGATTAGAAGATTAGTTGAGAGGCTTAATGTTGTGTTGGTTGCACTACGTCACTTACCGATCGTCTCTGAGCGATTGGTAGAGGGGACGAGCCTACATTACGTAAACAGTTGCTGTCGATTTCAACTGCGTACCGTGTAAACGGAACGGGCGAGTTACTGATATAACAGTTGTAGTAACGAAGTGACTACGTACACGTCCAATGTAAGGGCAAATTCACTTCGCTACCGCTTAGGTTAGGTTACGTTACATTACATTAGGTTAGGTTACGTTACGTTAGATTAGGTTAGGAGGTTTTCTGGCTCTCAATTTGTTTGAAAAGTCACAGGAAAGTTAACGTACGGTGCATAATTTGGAACAGACGTGAACAGTAGCGGCTCACGTC
Organism: Allygus modestus; assembly: GCA_963675035.1. Classification (NCBI taxonomy): domain Eukaryota; kingdom Metazoa; phylum Arthropoda; class Insecta; order Hemiptera; family Cicadellidae; genus Allygus; species Allygus modestus. The sequence continues at coordinate 92,478,998 of OY776116.1, forward strand.
GGACGTGTACGTAGCCTCTGCCTTGTAGTAACAGACCCCCCTCGTGAGTCAGTCCTTAGTAGCCGAGCGAATCGGCGAATGCGAGAATGTCAAGGGCTAGTTCGCCACCGAAGGAATGACGGCGCTCGCCTCACCTTCGCACCGATTCTTGGTGGTTTTTGTGACCGAGTCAAAGGAGACGAGTACTTAAGTGTCGACTCGCTGCTGAATGTGAACGGTTACATGAGCACGAGTCGCTCGAAGTCGCAACGATCGGGCGAAAGTGTAGAGGTTAGCGAAAACAGACAACTCGAAATCGGTGATGCGCAAATGCGATCACGATATGCTTTGAGGTTATGTTTCAGAGTGTGTAATGTTTGGGTTGTGTGAGTTTTAGTTGTTCTGGTGCCATATTAGGCCTATTCTACTAGAATGTTTAGTATATTTCCATTATAGACTTTAATGGTTAAAATGGATAAGTTACCAAGAAAAGTAGACACTGCTGAATTATATATTATTTAAAAGAATAATATATAATTGAGAATGGTATATCCATATTCAACCTGGTTAAGAATAACTATAATTTATTTTTCCCCCACCTACTATGTAAAGTAGAATTTTACTCCTTAAGGCCTTTTTACACCGAGATCTGTCACATAACATCCGATAACGTAACGTAACGTAACACGTGGCCAATTCACACCGCAAGCGACATCCGCGAGCTCCTGTTCTGAGTTTTCCAGTTTTCCCCCGATTACTGTCGGATTCAAAATGATGGATAGGCCTTCTCGAGTTTGATTTGCCACCAAAAATTGAGCTACAATAACGGCGGTTACATCAACATTTTCCATGTCTTTTTCTCCGTGTTTTGGTGTACAGGTTTTTAAATTTTGATTGCGGGTAGAATATAAAAAGTAAACGATTTTTGCCGTTTTTATAGCAACTACGGACTTAAAAAATTCATATTTCCGAAACGGGTCAACTTATCGATTCCAAATTTTGATACGCCATAAATAAATATTTTTTTAGTTTATTTGTATAATTTTAGATTTTTAAACTTAATTTTATGAAAGCTGGTATCCATTTTGTAAAGTGATGTTTTCTCAGCCCTCAAAAGAGCTAAAAACATGTTTAATGGTTTGTTATGAAGCTCGTGTTTTTTTATAGTCTAATTTTTAATGTACTTAAACCAAATATACTTCGAAACGGTTTATTCAGATTGATTATTAAGTAGTATTATATAAAATACTAGTATTTATTACAAGTATTAATTTAAATACTATGGTATTACATTTAGTAGTTCGTCAGTCACTGATACAAACAAACCTTTAAGGTGGTAGGATGTCTTGTAAACCGTGGTATTTTCGTTTTCAAGAATATATTGCGTTGACTGCATTAAAAAAGTTGTATTAAATGGAGGCTTAAAAATTTGTTATGTTTTCAAAACATATAAATTTGCTGCAGTGTACTATGCTACTGGTAAAGTCCCATTGATAAGGTTATTTTTATTTTATTTTTGGCCAAAGTTAGTCAACATTATCAATTACAGCGGGTATAAAATTATAGCTAGCAAATTAGTACACCAAACAAATTTTATCTCGTATAAGAATATTTATCCCTTTCATTAATTTAAATTAAATTATGTAGGCCTACTTTAAAAAGTGTTGTATTCTAATTATGTAGAATATCATATACCAGAAAATGTAAAGGAATTATTTTTTTTTCTAATCAACAAAGTAGTTAAGGAAAACATTAATGCAATATAAACTGACTGTCTTTTCCGAGTACCAGGGATTCAGCTGGGAAAAAAATTCTTTGAGCAAAAATGCTACAAGCTCTTAAATACTTGTAGCAAAAATATTTTCCTTTTCACATTTTTATCGCATGTCATTATACTATTTTTTGGTCTTAAGTTGTTTTTTTTGCTTGTATTTGTTTTTAAGGGTTAGCTTTTAAATAATATATAATTCAGCAGTGTCTACTTTTCTTGGTAACTTATCCATTTTAACCAATAAAGTCTATAATGGAAATATACTAAACATTCTAGTAGAATAGGCCTAATATGGCACCAGAACAACTAAAACTCACACAACCCAAACATTACACACTCTGAAACATAACCTCAAAGCATATCGCGATCGCATTTGCGCATCACCGATTTCGAGTTGTCTGTTTTCGCTAACCTCTACACTTTCGCCCGATCGTTGCGACTTCGAGCGACTCGTGCTCATGTAACCGTTCACATTCAGCAGCGAGTCGAGACTTAAGTACTCGTCAGCTTTGACTCGGTCACAAAAACCACCAAGAACCGGTGCGAAGGTGAGGCGAGCGCCGTCATTCCTTCGGTGGCGAACTAGCCCTTGACATTCTCGCATTCGCCGATTCGCTCGGCTACTAAGGACTGACTCACGAGGGGGGTCTGTTACTACAAGGCAGAGGCTACGTACACGTCCGACGTGAGCCGCTACTGTTCACGTCTGTTCCAAATTATGCACCGTACGTTAACTTTCCTGTGACTTTTCAAACAAATTGAGAGCCAGAAAACCTCCTAACCTAATCTAACGTAACGTAACCTAACCTAATGTAATGTAACGTAACCTAACCTAAGCGGTAGCGAAGTGAATTTGCCCTTACATTGGACGTGTACGTAGTCACTTCGTTACTACAACTGTCATATCAGTAACTCGCCCGTTCCGTTTACACGGTACGCAGTTGAAATCGACAGCAACTGTTTACGTAATGTAGGCTCGTCCCCTCTACCAATCGCTCAGAGACGATCGGTAAGTGACGTAGTGCAACCAACGCAACGTTAAGCCTCTACAACATCTCAACTAATCTTCTTATCTTTTATGGTTGTGGATCGTGATCACGGACTTTTAATACCTACAATTTGTATTGTTAAAACCAGATTTTCTGCAATAAAATTATAAAATACCTTTCTTTGTAGCAAAAAAGCAACAGCCTGCCCAAATATTGTCGCATTTTCGTAGTGCATGTCGCATTTTTGCGACAAACGCGACCGCAGCTTAAACCCTGCCGAGTACACCATAAATGTCTTCCCAGGCAAATACTTGAATTTGGTTTAAAACTCTCCATATTACTATTACTATCCCACAACAGTAGTCGGGCACGTACCTCATCAATTAACTGATCCATGTTTATAATAACCAAACAAACAAACAATAATAGAAATAGTAATATTGGCTTGAAGGGGCCATGACCCCTAACCCTTTTCCTAAATTTGCTTCATATATGTTAAAACATGTCAGTTCGCAAACAAAGTAGATACAAAATCACATGTTTTAATGTAAACAAATCAGACCTTTTCAAATCCCCATGCTTTTCTTATGGGGGAAGTTTTACGTTATTTCTCGTTTACTGGTAACTTAATGGAAATACTGCTATTTTCCCCGAGTCCGTGGTATCAAGACCTTTAATTTGAACCCTCTCCTATCATCCTGCAATTTGCCAAACTGCCACAATTTTTACTTAAATTCGCTTACAGAATAATATATAAAGATATGTCGAAACCCTTCAGCAGCACTGACAAGGGCAGGACACAAGGTCTTTATAACGCATGCGCGAGGCCACCGACGCTGCGTACGTTTCTAAAATATCGTTCCCCAAGCGATCCCCTGCGATTAGTTGGTTTACTTCGCCAACTACGCGTTACGTTTTTTTCGGTGGTATGAATTGCCCCATTTGAAACAACGGTGAGCGATCTTTTAATAAGTCTGTCACGTCCTGTCACATAACATAACGTTTTGCCGGTGTGAATTGGCTTTTATAATGAACGAATAAAGTACTACTTTGTCTCCCGTGTGAGACAAAATAACCCCATAAGAATAACATTGACAATCTGGCAACACAGTGCAGTGGAAAACTTATAACGCTGTAACTAAGTATCTGATACTTCGTTGTAATTAACGTTCCAAATTCCCAGGTTAGTTATTACGCATTACGTGACCAAAATGTACAGCGATTGTGAATACTTATCAACACAATATTTAATAGGGGGGGAGGGGGTTTCGGGGGTGTAAAAAATACATTTAACTTTTAGATATTATTTGTTCAGCCTCCTTCTAATACATCCATAAGACTCTTGGCATATTGCAATCCCAATCTAATCATAAATCAAAGTAAAAAGTTGTGTTACCGTTAGACTGTACATCTGTAGCATTGACAAGCGTCAGGTTTTGTTCGAGTAAGTACTAAGCTAAGGCAATATACGCAAGAATATAATGATTCACTTGCAATGATAAGTAATAGTGTAGGTAGGCTAAGTGATAACGGTAATAATAATCAACGAATATAGGCTAAGATATTTTGAAGGAAAAAGTAGAATCCTGGTAATTTTTAAAAAAGTTTCTGATTACGTTACTTGTGATTAATTCACAGAGAAGTAACTAATACCATTGATTATAATCAATGCTAATACTTCTCGATTGCTTTCGGTGGCAATCGAGAATCAGAGGTATGTACGGTACGTTTTATTTTCGGTACTTTTCCTTTAGTATGACCACACTCTCAAAATAAATGTACTGGCATATTTGTTTAGTTATCTATAAAACGATATAAAAGTTTCTAAGATGAAAACCCTCTGACTCAAGCTTGTCTGTTTTGTTAAGCTCGTCTGTTTTGTAGGTCCTCCAAAAGTATAGTATAGTATAAGGGTTATACTATAATGACTATATGGTAACTAGCTTTATTAGGTTAATCTTCTGGTGTAGGCCTATAATTTGTGAGTGTAAGGTTTTCTTGGCCTAAGTAAATTTAAGTTGATGTTGGCGGCCGTATTGGATTTACGCTTCATAAAAACCAATGTTGAACGGAATGAGTGATATCTCATTCATTTATTACGAAAAAATATTATTCATATCTCAAATTAAAGATCTTGTACATTTATATTTTTTCTTGTGAGCTAAGTTTTTCATGAACACATTGGCTACTGACGTTCCCACATACGCGACGCAATTAAAAAAAAAAACTTAAAATAGACCAGCACTGGACGCAGTTGGTTTTCACTGCAGCTTGTACTGAATCCAGCGGACCGATGCCACGTATGTATGTAACTGTTACTCTGTTGGTAATTAGCTTGGCACGCTCATTCAGTGCACCAGATTGCTTTAGAACTTACATATTGGTCTATGGGAATATATTACAATTATGCAGGACACTTGGCCTCTGGGTTGGAAGTTCAGTTTTTTTTATATGGATTTTTAAAGTTGTCAATATGTTGCTGTTTCAGTTTGCAGCCCTGTAATTTGACAGTTAGCTGTAATTTGGTTTGTTGACACAACCCAACTGTGCTGTGTGGCTATAACAGTATAAAAGCTGATTATTTATCCTAAATTGTTAAATGTTTTGCCGCATATCGCTCTCCCGAGTCGATTTAACCAATACAAACTTTGTAGACCCAAGCTTATCATTATGCAACTTCTTTTACGCACTCAATGTGTCAAAGCTCACAAACCATTCCCTAACGCTCTCGTAACAATGATTTTACACATTTGATGAAAAAATAAGGTACTTTTCCTTTAGCTCGACCACACCCCAGTTACAGCACGTTGTGGAGGCTAGGCTGGTCTAGGTTACTGTATTTGTAAAGAACAGTATTTTCTCTATTAACATCATCTTTCTGGTTGCGATAAGACTCCCTGCCACCCTTCCTGTCCCCCTGTAACTGGACCTAGGTCGCACGGAAACTTACTAACCAGTGCGTTGTGGTGTCATGTATATACTCAATTTTGTTCATTTCACTTGACAGTTTACTGCGTACTGAGTTATAAATGACAGGTTCCTAATCAAAGTGCCCAATAGAAATGCAAAAACCCTAAAGGGAAAAGTTAAATAAACAACATATATATATAGAATCAGGAAGTACTATTATTTCAGACTTTTGGAGGACCTACAAAACAGACGTGCTTAACAAAACAGACGAGCTTGAGTCAGAGGGTTTTCATCTTAGAAACTTTAATATCGTTTTATAGATAACTAAACAAATATGCCAGTACATTTATTTTGAGAGTGTGGTCATACTAAAGGAAAAGTACCGAAAATAAAACGTACCGTACATACCTCTGATTCTCGATTGCCACCGAAAGCAATCGAGAAGTATTAGCATTGATTATAATCAATGGTATTAGTTACTTCTATGTGAATTAATCACAAGTACAGTAGAACCTCGATAACACGACTCTCAAGGGGATCTCTAAAATAGTCTTCTTATCGAGGTGCACTTGTAATTGAGGGTCGTGCTATCAAGGTGGTTTTCACAACAAGACGTGTTATCGAGGTCACCGACTTTTTGCTATACCAAGCAAATTTTTTATGAAACATTTCTTATAATTTGTCTTTTAAGTAGAAAATTACTGTATAAATCAGTCATACATAAAAAAACACACGTACAAGTAAAACAAAATTCTTTTTACTCTAATTACAGTAGCAAAATTACAATTACAGTAATTAAAACAAGTATTAAAATTGATTGAAGAATAATAGGCCTAGTAAAGTTTATAATTAGGCTGCAATATTCATTTTACAAAATTCATGTTACCGTGAATTGTTCATTGTAGGCCTACTACTGTGATAAGTTTTCTTACTCAATATAATACTACGCAGAACTTACGGCAGTAAGAAAAAAAATCAACCGACTCAGTTCACAAAAGTATTGCGTTAATAAGCTCAAAATACAGTACCTTAACGTATTGTGAAATACTGATATGACCCGTGATAGACAAGGAAAGGCTGGAATGGGAAGGGGGTGGGGAAGGGGTTTTCCTGTTGAGACCTGAGCCCAAGACTTTGTTTACTTCAAAACATCCGTTCTAACCGTGGGAACTATGCGTGAGAAGGGTTTAGTCGTGCTATAAAGGTTCCGTAACGCAAAACGGCGCGCTATTGAGGTTAGAGTCGTGTAATAAAGGTTCACTTACCCAAAGAAGCGTGTTATTGAGGTGGGTGTCGTGCTATAGAGGTTCAGTTATTTGAAAAGACGCGCTATAGAGGTTTATTTATTAGTAATATAAAATTACAAAAAGACGTGCTATCGAGGTATTTATTTGAAAATGAGTCGTGTTATAGAGGTATTTATAACATTGAGCGTTATGGGAGATTGACGGGGATTAGAAAATCAGACTCATTATCGAGGTTTTTGTCTTATCGAGGGTCGTCGTAGCGAGGTTCTACTGTACCGTAATCAGAAACTTTTTTAAAAATTACCAGGATCCTGCTTTTCCTTCAAAATATCTTAGCCTATATTCGTTGATTATTATTACCGTTATTACTTAGCCTATCTACACTATTACTTATCATTGCAAGTGAATCATTATATTCTTGCGTATATTGCCTTAGCTTAGTACTTACTCGAACAAAACCTGACGCTTGTCAATGCTACAGATGTACAGTCTAACGGTAACACAACTTTTTATTTGATTTATGATAAGATTGGGATTGCAATATGCCAAGAGTCTTATGGATGTATTAGAAGGAGGCTGAACAAATAATATCTAAAAGTTAAATGTATTGACCTAGGCCCAAGTAATATTTTAATTTTACCTCCTAATCTTTGATGAGCTGTCAGTTACGTGTGTCCATTTCCCATAGGTCTCAAGTCTGGTTGGGTGTTGGGTTCCCACTCTCACTTTGCAGCGCAGGCAGTCTCTTTTCAATCTTGGTTGGCAGAAACATGAAAACAATTAGGAATTATCAATTAAAATAAACTAGTCATTTAAAAATGACTTACCGGTAAACAAATTATAACGAAAGCTCACTAACTAGTTTAAATCCAATGATACTGATGTTTCAGTTACGGATGTACTATTTACTGAGTACTTTGAGTACTTTGAGTACTGAGTATACTGAGTACTTTGAACTGCCTGCTGCACTGACAGAAAAACACCGATATTGGAGTAAAGAAACTCAAATATCCCAATAGAAGGTTAACCTTTAAGCATTTACATATATAACGGGTACTAAATCACACTGCTCTAAAACATTTAATAAACAACCAATAGTTATCTATTTCACATAAATATTCTTGGTGAAATCAAAATAATATTACTTGACAGTAAGATATTACAGGCTGATGTGTTCTCTCATGATTCCCACATTATTCTTAATGGAGTACCTGATGTTATTTATATAATACTTATACATTATTTATCATTAACTTAATAATACTCAAACATTTTTTATCATAACCTTAAGTTAAGCTAGGTTTACACTAGCATGTAGCAGTGGCGCCACTTTTACTGGCTTCAAAGTGGCGCCGAAAATGTACCGTGTAAACCCTAAATGACGCGCCATTTTTAGTGGAGAGGTGCAGTGGCGTGCCATCGGGAGTGACGCCACTAATATATGTTCCTACATATATTAGTGGCGCCACTAGCGGGTGACGCGCCATCTGTACTGACGCGTCACTTCCAGTGGCCCGTGTAAACCACAACGCCAGTGCTAGTGACGGACGTCTAGCTCCCGTGTCACTTGTTTACCTAGCCGGATCTCTGTAGAAACGTGTTTTTTCTGTGCTTAGAGTAGACATCTTTGTAAAAGTTGATATAACAAATTAAATTCAAAGAAGTGAAGTGTGTTGTTACGGTGTCATGGAAGAAACAGAAGCTGGACAGGTGATGGAGGGACTGATTAGTGATGAAGTCGATTGTAGTCAGAGAGAATACACAGTGTTAGGAATAAAAGGTAATCACAGACAACAACTACAAAATAAAACCAATCATTTCTGTGCAAAACATCGAGTGTCTCCATGAGAACTACGCCATTAACAGTGGCATGGCTAGAACACTCACTTTTGTGTGTAAACCGCTAGTGGCATGACACTAAAACTGGCGCGATTTAGTGGCGCCACTGCTACATGCTAGTGTAAACCTAGCTTTACCTAGCCGAACCGCTTAAGCATGGTGTACAATTGTACATCCACCACTTGAATCACTCCTTTTAAAGTATGCTGTGGCACAGAGGCTTTGTTGGGTTACTGATAATAAAACCATTAACTTATAAACTATACATGGTCTATACCATTGCTTCTACCAAGTTGACTGCTGTACTTGAGCAGTCGTTGAAACAATGTTAATAATCAGCTGAATAACAGGAATGTTAATTAATACAGTACCTACGACATTGTTAGTTTGGTCATATTTCAACATAAGTTAATTATCCTAGTATTGATTCTATACATAACAATGTGTGGGTTAAAATAAGTTATTCCTTTGAAAAAATAGTCCTACAAAATATTAGTTTACTTTAAAAATCACTAAATTGGTATACAATATACATCCCGACTCGTATCCGGTGGGACGCGAAACAAATGATTCCGAAGTCGGGACAGTCCCGGGATGGCTGGCAACCCTACACCTCACGTGCATACATTTAAAACAACTCCCAAAATACTCTAGGCATAATTTATGTGAATCTGTAATTAGGCCTACTGATAACGTTGAATGTATGTACTTATTAGGCTACTGTATATAAACACTTATAAATACAACAATTTATCAAGGTGAGAAACATTTTTTTCAGCTGTAGAAAACAATTACTGTGTGCAAGATATAAACTGAACAAATAAATCCACAAATTTGAGGGAAATTACCTTCACTTGTCATACAAAAACTGCATATTAGGAACAAATTACAGTACGGTATGGTAACAAATCATAACATTTTTGGATTTAATGTCTAAGCATGATGAAACATGGAAATCTAGTAAAATTGGTGGCTACCAAATGAAAAAATACTTAAAACCGGTAAATACTTAATGCCTATTTCGAAAATTTTAAATTTTCTTGACAGTTTTCATGAAACTGGCTTTAAACTATTGATATCATTAATTTAAGAGGACATGCTTACAAGAAAAGCTTTTTCTAGAAAATACAGCAATCGAAAAATGCACAATGACCTTCCAATCTTATTTAGGGTGTTTAGAGTAATTACATAAAGTGTAAATTTAATGTGGAGTTGCCCTTCAACATTTAATTTAATTTGACGATGCGTTTCTCTTGCTTGTAGGCTAACTACCCTACATTGCCAATTTGTTTTTATTTGTTTCTCTTTATTTGCTACATAAGTTAATTCACCATTCTTTATTTAATTAAAAGGGTCTTTCAGGAATGTGATGAGACCTATCATTAGTTATAAGCCTAGGTATCTAGTTTTGTTACGAGCCTATTACCATTTGAACCTGATTATGAATCATCTTTTCTTAGCCTAATGGAATATTTCCAAGTAAGTTTACGAGTCATCAGACAGTTGTATTAAATTTTAACCAGTTTCATTATTTTCAATAGGACTAAACTTAAATTTCTAAATAGATCTAGGCTTAATAAAACAAGACACACACAAAATAAAATCCATATTTACAAAATCCATAGAAGAATTTTTAAAATATTAGGCTTATGGCTATATCCTCTTTATTTTTTTATAAATAATCTTTAAGTACTATAAGTTAGGCCTTTTTAAGACTGTATATGGATAACTGAAGGAACTCAAACTTTTATAATAATGATATGAACATACATGTTATATTCTATTTAAAGTAGCTTAAGGATTGAGAAATCCCTGCTTTGCGTTTACTATAAAAATAAAAAATTGTCCTTGACTTTTATAAAATAGTAAGCATTTTCCCTGACTTTTGATATTTTTCTAACTTTTTCCCTGACATTCCCCATAGACGCCTTTAAAGAAGGCCGCGGCGTAGTAGAATTGGCAGCGCCGCAAGAGGAGTTACCATGCGCCTTGCCACCCATATACTAGAATGGAGGAATCAAGACGCTGCCATCTAAAATCGTTATTTTTTACTCTTCAAGTTAGAAAATACCGTTCTATATTCTGTTCCTCATTTACTGTGCAGAATGGAACGCCAATAAGCAATGTATTTCAAATGGCAATTCAAATTCTAGTAGTCAGCCTGAAAGTATTTACATGAGCACCTTCAACCTGGTCGGGGGACAGTTAATACAACCCGCATAACAACACCAACGGTGCACTCAGCTCAGATAGTAACATGGCATTTTCCATATACCTGTACTGCACAGTGAACGTGCAACACAGTTTAGTGATGTTTATCGTTTTGCTAACGAGTATCTTACCCTGTTGCGAGCCCAACAGAGTTCATATTTAAACTTAGAGTAAAATTAAGCATGTTTATAGTCAGTGTTGCTGGGTTTTACAAGTACAGTACTGTACTATGCCTACTTAGGCATATTAATACTATAATGCCTAGCACAGTTAATTCAGGAATGTTCTAGGAATTTACATCACTTTTTAAAATTACCCCGTTGCAACAAACCCACCCACTTATTGGATTTAAAGCTAAGTTATGTAATACGCTCAACATTTGTTTACTAAAGAGTTGTATAGGCTAAAACTCCCTAATGTTATTAGGGCTAAATTTCTTTTTGCCCTAATTTGCATTTTTTAAAGTTGTTAATCCATAACAACGGTAAGTTATGTTTTTTATTAGTTTAGAAAGGAATTAATAACAATACTTTTATCATTAGTTTTGTTCTATAAATAACAATATTTAAGACAGCTTAGCACCATTTACTAAGTGATGATACCGTAAGTAAAGTATTATTTAAAACAACATAACTTACCTATATTAAACAAGATTAAAACGACATACAGCAGTTTATTTAAAGACAAAGCGAAGTTAAAATAACAAGTATAAATACAACTAATGGGAAACTGTCTGTATAAAGTATTAAAATGGGTTTTGCACTTTTGTCTTCCAAAGACATACAGTAATTGTGTGCCTCTTATTACATTTTTCACTGTTAATTTTTAATTCAAGCAGTTTATCAACAGAATTTATTTAACACATTAATTTAAAAATGTATTCATAGGGGCATCTTAAATGATAAGTTAATCTGACCATGATATGCAGATATCTTTAAAACCTAACAGAAGTACGTGATTGATGTAGACCTATTGTTTAGTTTACTGCGAATTTGTATGTTTAATATTATTTTTCGGTTGTTGTATACTTTATTAAAAATCCCTAACGCCCTATTTTATTTGTTCCCCCCAACAAAATAAACTACATAAGTTAGGATGCACTATTCGACTAGCGGCTTATGGTCTTTTTGCCGGCAGAGACTTCTCTGCTCTGTGAGATTGCGGCATGGCGTTGCCAGTTCAAACGCCGCGGCCTTCTTTAAAGGCGGCTAATGCTTTCCCTGACCTTTTTCAAATTCCCTGACTTTCCAGAAAGTGTGAACCATGGCATGTTTATTACAAACAGTAAAGCCTAGGTCTATTCATTGTTTAAAATTAACTTTTGGTCATGGTGAGTTTGTAATTAATTTAATCTGGATAAGTTTATAATTTTTTTCAATCAGTAATGGAAAATGTCAATAAACATTTCTTAAACGAGTACCACGACCTACTAGCATCCTGACTAGCTATACTAATACTAAATTTAAGATTTGAAACCCAAAAGCTTATACCAGTTGATCCACAGAATAACAGTTAGGCCTACCTCAGGAAAAAAGTAGATTAAGACTTTTGGGAGCATAAAATTTAACGTAAGCCAACAATAAAGAACAATTCGTTATGTACCTAGGACCTTACAGACGATATATTGTTAAACTATTTATCGATATAATATAGGATAATAACTTACATAACAAGTATTAACCTACCTTTTCACACAGAACAATCTTCATTTAATTTAGTCTTCATAATCAACTTGCACATCAACTTGCTTAATATAGGTAAATGTAAGATAAACATGCCGAGCACAGAAAAGGACTGCGACAGCAGACAGGCAAACATCAAGTCAAATATTAAGTTTTATTTTCAAGCGAGATGATCTTGGAGTACTTGGAGTACAATATGAAGCGATTGGTCTTATTGATTTTCTCTTCTCCATAGAGTTCAAAACTTCAAAACATTAGGAAAAATACTGTCAAAATCAACCAGCATATAATAAAATAACCTTAAATAACAATACTGATCTGTTATGGAGTATATCTCTTTCAGTCACTGCGTTGCAAAATATCCTATAAGCTCGATCAACTTAACTAAAGTTTCTATTTATATACAGTAGCCGCCTATATGAGGGCATTTAAATTTATAACCGTATATAAACGTAAACATGCTTTTCAAGTGGCTCTTGATCAACTAAACAAGCGTCTGATCAACTTAGAGTTTCTGTTCAACATGCCACGTTAAAATATCTGTGTATGTTCAACATGGGAACTAAAAACAGATCTATATATATATATATATATATATATATATATATATATATATATGTGTGTGTGTCCGTTACCGCGATAACTTTTGAAAGAAGCGCCCGATTTTTATGAAATTTGGTACAAATGTGGAGAGTAACATTTATGACTTTAAGTTCGAAAACCAGATCGATCGGTCTATGGGAAAGGGGTTTTATGGGGGTTTAAAATTGTCCAAAAATAAGTTTTTTTAACTTTTTCCCCTACAATTTTAAAAACACTAGATTTTGGTTATAGCCATTTTATAGAGCTTTAAAATACAAAAAAATTAGTATTTTGAATTATTAAGCTAGGTTTAGTGGTTGTGAAGAAAAGTAAAAAAATGTGTCCATAAAATTTCCCATGTTAATCTTATGGGAATACGGTATTTGGATTTTCCACATTCCTTTCTATCAATCAGTTTAGCTCTACAAAACAATCATTTTGGCGTTTTAATTGTTGTTTTACGTCCAACCGTTGCAGTGATATTCAAAGTGCTAAACATAGTACGTTGTCCAATGTTATCCTTATGGAGAATAAATAAATTCTTATATTTCGATTATTTATGTATGTACATTAATGAAACTTGGTGTATGACTTTAACTAGTTGTGGTATATTGATATTAGCACAACAAAAGTTTTTTGTTGATTTTTCCCGGTAGCAGCAAACCTGCATACTAGGCCCCCATGTTATTCATAAGGAGAACAAGTAAATTTGTATATCTCCCTTAGTTATGAAACTAAATTAATAAAAATTGGATGTAGCTTCACCTGGTTTAGTTATATTGATAATTGCAATAAACACGTTTATTATCTTCCTTGTTGCAGCAAACCTGTGCACTCAATTATAATGTTATTCTTATGGAGAATAAACGAGTTAGCACGCAGCACGCTGACGTGAGGGAAGTGAATTTCCATATAAAAAACTTTTAAAACTCAAAATCAGAGTAAAAACATACATTTGTCCAATTTTTATTGAAATCTGAAAACATTGATTTTTTTGCTGTTCTGTTACTCCTGGTTTCATTTACTTTCAAAGCTGGGAATACAATTTTGCGCATTATAAGGTTAGGAGAAGGTCCAGACAGGCTTGAAAGTAGGCGTGAGGTTGTTGGGGATAGTAAAAGTACTCTAACAAAGGAATAAAAGGCTTTTCTAGTGTAAAACCCCCATAAGACAACGTACTGTGTTTAGCCGATACACATTTTCTTTAATAACTCGGTAAATATTTATGCTAGAATGACGAGAGAGGGCTTAAAACGTTTGCCTCTCTAATTCCCATCTTTTTATATGCATTAACTTTACATCTGCGGCTTTTCTGACCCTTTTTGGGCCCAAAAACTCGAAATTTGACAGATTAATCCCCAAAAAACGGGTTTAGAGTTTTCCGATTGTTTTGCCCAACGAACTTGTCCAACAGATTATAAAAAGGAACGTCCCTACCAAATTTGAAGTAAATCGGACAAAAAATGCAACCGCTAGAGTGCATACATATATATATATATAAAATTTTGAACGACCCACCAAAACGTGTTCAGGGGGTCACGTTAGGAACTTCTATGATGGTCCCGGGCTTAAGTTTCACCGTGCGGGTCATGCTAATAGTTCACTTTCCAAAGGAAATTCACTAATAAAATGCTATATATCACTTATTAATGAATGTATTTTTGTGAAACTTGGTAAGTGGCTCTAGGTAGTAGTAATACCAATATATATGCTTTAGAAATTCGCTGAGTACGCAGGTTTGCTGCTGGGGTATTTTAGAGCTACACTGATTAGTAGAATGAAATGTGGAGTTTTTAGTGAAATTATCTGAGAAAAATCTAAATACCGTATTCCCATAAGATTAACATGGGAATATTTATGGAAAAATTATTTGACTTTTATCCACAACCACTAAACCTAGCTTAATGATTCAAAATACTAAATTGTTTATTTCTTTAAGCTCTATAAAATAGCTATAACCAAATTCTAGTGTTTTTAAAATTTGTGGGAACAAGTTCAGAAAACTGATTTTTGGAAAATTTTAAACCCCCTTCCCATGGACCGATCGATCTGGTTTTCGCACTTAGAGTCATAAATGTTACTCTCCACATTTGTGCCCAATTTCATAAAAATCGGGTGCTTCTTTCAAAAGTAATCGCGGTAACGGACACACACACACACACACACACACACACACACACACACACACACATATATGTTTATATATATATATATATAAACATATATATATATATATTTGAACGAATAGTGTTTTTTGAATCTGGGGACCTGAAATCAAAAAGTTATCACGGTCTCGGTCTTACCATGCCACCTACGGTAATAGCTTCTTCTCTATAGGGGAAATTAGCTAAAACGCGTCCATAAAATTTCCCATGTTAATCTTAAGGGAATACGATTTTTAGATTTTCCTCAGATAATTTTACTAAAAACTCCACATTTCATTCTATCAATCAGTGTAGTTCTACAAAACAATCATTTTAACGTTTTAATTGTTGTTTTAGTCCAACCGTTGCAGTGACATTCAAAGTGCTAAACACAGTACGTTGTCAAATGTTATCCTTATAGAGAATAAATACAATTTTATATCTCGATTATTTATGTATATATATTGATGAAACTTGGTATGTGGCTTCAACTATTTGTAGTATATTGATATTTGCACAACAAAGTTTTTGATGATTTTCCCCGTAGCAGCAAACCAGCATACTCTGCCCCCATGTCATTCATATGGAGAATAAGTAAAGTTTTATATCTCCCTTAGTTATGAACCTAAATTAATACAACTTGGAATGTAGCTGCACCTTGTTGAGTTATATTGATAATTACAAAAAACGAAACACAAAAAATTTCTTATCTGCCTTTTTGCAGCAAACCTGCGTACTCAATTCTAATGTTATTTTTATGGAGAACAAATAAAATGCTATATATCACATATAAATGAATGTATTTTTGTGAAACTTGGTAAATGGCTCTAGGTAGTAGTGAGACCCTTAGATATGCATTGAAAATTCGCTAAATACACAGGTTTGCTGTGACGAGGATATTTTGGTTTACGTTAGGTTAAGATTAGTACCGTACACGATGGAAATAAGACGTGCAAATAGAAAAATTAAAAAAGTTTAAACATGGTTTCTGCTGTCTAAGTAACAGAGTTGCATAATATATTGCTCAGCAATCCCATACACAAGTTCATCTGTATGTTAACATGTTAAACGCTTAACAGATTTTAAAATACAAAATTATGTCTATTTCTTACTTTTAATAAATTAGAATTTAAAACAAAACACCACAACACGTGTTACTTCTATTGTCTATAATAAAGCATCAGTCCATCTTTTATGCAAGAACTACATAGTAATATGAATTATGGTAAGTGTAAGTAGCCTACTCTCAATATTTTACTATTAACGTGATGATGGAGCAGAGAAGTACAGTAACGGTTGATGTCTTTGAGTTTGGTGTAAAAGGTCACGGGTTCGATCCCCGGGGGGCCCACATGACTTTGATTGGTTTGTACCAATGTCCTCTAACAACGTTAAATACAAAATGTCAAAAAACAATGAATAAAGGTTTCATCGGAGAAAGCGCATTCAAAATTCCTCTAAAAGAATACCTCTGAAGGAGACCGTGAACTCTACTCACCTCAAGAGCAAATAAATCTAATTCTATCCATTAAAATCCCCTCTCTGGTCTTGTTCAAGAGGAGAAGTAGGACTTACGCTTGATTCATTTATACTTATAACAAAGGGGTTGCTATCTTATTACTAGATGTTTTAAAACACAGTAAAAAATTAATACACATTTTACAGAAATGTTATTGTATTGAAAATAATTCATGAATTTATCATGGTGTAAATGGAGCAGTGTTTAATTAAATATTATGTTTATTTAAACTATTTTATTCGACAAAAGAAAGACACATAAATACAAATTACATAGTACAAATTTCCATCATTATTCTATAAAACTATTATTACTCTTTCCTTAATTTCTTAATAAGGCGCCTCCCATGGTTACATGTTAGGTACTTTGAACCCTTATATGAGCATTTATTTAGTAAAAAAAATTATCCTTATCTATCTACCTTTACAAATTTATAAAGAAGAAGAAGCCTTTGCTTAACCTGAAATATCTCTTTGAATTAATATAACATGAGTAGACTTTACATTAACTAAAACAGATGGATTTATTTGAGCAACACCAGTAAACAGAGTAGTGTATTTTAAAGTAATGTTTATATTTGTTTGAGAAATTAAATATTTCTGATTTAGATTTGAAATTCAATCAGTCTAGATTTGTTTGAGTAAAGCTTATGGTAACTTATTAAACTCCCAACAACAGTAATAGGATATTAAGAGTAGGCTAATTACACTTACCATTATTCATATATTTATATAGCTTTTGCATAAAAGTTAGTTGAGTTTATTTAAATCAGTGTTTGCTTTGGAGAGAAGTACAGTAATACACTTTTTGAATAACCGGTTACATTTCCACAATGGAGCTGTGGAAGTAATTAGCTGCTTGAATAATTTTACCGTCTGATGTAATTAATTACTTAATTAACTAATGTGGTTTAATGATAATGGAAATTACTTCATTATGAGTGCAAAACAATTTAATGTAGAGAATGGTTTTGATTAGAAAATATGTGGATTTAATCTTTTTTATTAATTTTAATTTTAACGTGTTATTGATTGCTGCAAAACAATATTACTTGCATTTAATAGAGGAAACCCGTTATTCGTGGTCCGTTAAAATAGTCCTTGGTTAAAAAACGTATTGGCGCTGCACTCGCAAAATATTTAAATTCAATACACATTCGAAATGGTAATAAAACTGATTAACACAAATTACACTTCCAACCAATAAATCATCTTGAAAATATGCTACAATCATGAACTATAAATACCAGATGATAAACATTTTAATGGATTTAATGTATTTGAATGTTACCAGTATATGTGAATGGCTTAAACGCTACATGTGTTAACCATTGATTACAACATAGTCGGCATGTTATCTATGTCAAGTGCTTCATCCCATTATTACTAATAGTGTCAATATGGTAAATTACTGTAAACAATTACGTTTAACCTACAGTAAATAATAACAGGGCGTGGATATTTCTGACTTTAGTGTCCTACAAACTTTAAAATTACCTTAACCTAAGTAAAATAGATATTGTGCTTTAAATTTTCGTATTTGATGGACATTCGATCGGTTAAACTATACGTATATACTTAAAAGCAGTGTCACAAACAAGACTTACCCAATAGTTGGTAAATCAACCTGTGACATGTACAATGTGATTTACCAACTATCGTGTAAATACTGGCAAAAAAATTATGTTGGTCAGACATCGAATTCCTTGCGAGTACATATGACTGGCCTCCGTTTTGATATGGTTCATAAAGACAAATGAAAAAAAAATTATAACTATGCGACTCACCACAGCCAACATCTTGAAGGAAATGTTGCTATAAACTTAAAGCCCTTCACAAAATTAAACCTCTTCAAAATCCCAAATCTAACCAATTCTGAATTGGCACATCAGTTGGCATTGAAGATCAAGGTTCCTTCTGGGTGGTTAAATCATAGGTAATTTTTCTTAAGTCTAAAATTATTCAACTCAGCTGATATTTTACTTTAATTTAAATTTTATTTTTTCACCTGTACCTAAAATCACATGTTTTGGTTTTTAAAAGTCAGATATAAAATATTGGTTTATTTTAGATTATTTACCATTCAAATTCCATTCTTTCTCATTTATTGCTTGAAAATGTTTATATATATCTTTTTTAATGTGTTTGCATGTATGTATTTATGTCTAACGTAATATTATAAATCTATAAAACACTATACAAATGTTTAAGAAACTTTTTGCAACAGCTCTTAAAAACAGATTACCAAAAGCACATAACATTTGAAACAAAAGTCACGCTGGTGATGGTAATAAAAATATAAAATAAAGTTATACGGTGAGTTCAGTCGACCTTAGAATAATATAGTTAAATATGCACATGGTTTGAAATATTTACGTATACATGTAGTACATACTTGTAATTGGGTCTTTGTGGCACTATGTAAAGTAGAGTAACAAGAATGGATTCTCAATTATCAATAATGCCTTGCAATAGATTTTTCTGTAAGGTAAATTCTCTGCAACTGACAAAACTAATAAGATGCTAGAAAAAAGGTTAAGTCGTAGTGTATATGATCATATCTTTACTTTTTAAAACGTAAAATACGACGTTGTATGAATTGTCCTAGCTCAGTCAAGTTTGGCCTCACTCATTTGTTCCAATCTCATCTTGAAATTCGCACAAGTGTGTCTCGCGTCAGATTGATTGATTACGTGATCCTACCACAGTAAAGCAGTAGTCTCGATCACTTCGGTGATTCGACAGCGAGCGTTGTTTACATCGACACTCGCGTTCACGAGCTGCATGCAAGAATATCGACCGATCTACAAGACCTGCCCCAGACACGGAGCTGTGGGTTACGTTGGCTCCTCTTTGTTTCATCAGACCAGCTTAGACTAAAAGCTGGTCATGTTACAAGTTTATCAACTGCTTTACAACACCTGGGCTAGACACGGAGCTATGGGTTATGTTGAATCGTATTTGACTTATTTAAATACGTACTGGAGATAGTACAGTTATTGACTGCTCTGCAGACACGGAGCTGTGGGTTACGTTGGCTCCTCTTTGTTTCATCAGACCAGCTTAGACTACAAGCTAGTCATGTTACAAGTTTATCAACTGCTTTACAACACCTGGGCTAGACACGGAGCTATGGGTTATGTTGAATCGTATTTGACTTATTTAAATACGTACTGGAGATAGTACAGTTATTGACTGCTCTGCAGACACGGATATGTGGGTTACTTTGGCTCCTCTTTGTTTCAATTGTCTAGGCAAAGGAGATTTTACAAGACATCGGCCGCTCCACAAGATCTGCCCCAGACAAAGAGCTGTAGGTTACGTTGCCTCATGTCGTAATAATCATTTGACTTTGCGAAGATGATGTAATAAAGTTCGCATGAAATGTTTGAGAAAATCAGTTTTCCATCAAAAGCAAGTTTACATACAAATACGTAAATACGTATATATTCGGTGATCTATGTATCAAAGTTTTATATCATATTTGTGAACAATTATTTCTCACAAATATTATATTTTGTAAGAAATATTAACTATACTCTACAATTTAATCGATATTTTTAATAGTTAATTGTAAGATAAATATATTTAAAGTTAAAACTGTCTTAAAACATTTTATATACATAATTAATATTTATATTTGATGAGAAAAATAAACTGACTGTTTAATTAAGTTTAGGATTTTCGATAATCAATTATATGAGAAATTGACTATACACTGTAAATAATTTCAAACGGCCCAAAACCAGTAAACGGAGGCTAGAAAGGTATTGCAGGCTATTACGCCATCATAATCTCGTTGTCTAAATTACGTTTATGTTCATTTGCACGTGATTTTTACCTGACGCAGTTTGCTCCACATATATGCATTAAGTTGACTTAAGTGAGGTTCAAT
Source organism: Allygus modestus (assembly GCA_963675035.1). Lineage (NCBI taxonomy): Eukaryota > Metazoa > Arthropoda > Insecta > Hemiptera > Cicadellidae > Allygus > Allygus modestus. The sequence continues at coordinate 92,499,765 of OY776116.1, forward strand.
AATCATCAGATCAATAGAAAAGTGTGCACGAATCACAAAAAAAATTATTTTATTGTAGGTATAATATCATGAGAAATAAAATGTAATCCAATTTTTATTTAATTTTATAGCCTTAACAAGCTACGTCACACATTACTAAAAAATTATTTTCTCTTATACCGTACTTACATTCAAGACGGTGAATATACACAATTGACAAGGTTCAAGACAATTGTCTTCAACCACATATACTGGTCATCATAACGCCCAATCAGAGAATGTTTATTTAATTTTAATAATAATATACACATATAAAAACTTAATATATGATTTAATAATACATATTGACCTAAGTTTCAACAGTTTAAAATTTAGTTAGTTTGACTTGCCTATTAATTCAAAGACTACCGCTGTTCTCTAAAGTACAGCGGTGGCATTATAAATAAAGTAAGTATTATAAATAATAATACTATGTTATGAAGATCTATAATTTTCTCTAAGAACGTCTATCAAGAATACAGGAAGTATAAATTATTTCTTGTTTTGAAAAGTTATTCAAATTTTCTCAAGTTTCGGTGCAGAGGTCGAGAGAACGGTTAAAATTAAGAATATAAATTTCTTGCCAGTCTCGCCACTTTTAATAACGTTCTAAGGAATATAAAAGAGCCCGTCTTTTACCTTAAACAAATTTTAGGTAACCTCATAACCTTCATTTCGTGTAAAATACGATTTAATTTCAAAACATTTAATAGATGACGGTATGATTGTACGGTTTACACTTACGTTAGTGTTAATCTTATGGATTTTAATGTACAGTGCTTTGAAAACAAGTGAATTTTCCAAACATTAATAAAGTTACTGTAGCCGTTGTAAAGCGAATTTTTGGCAACCTTACATTTTTAATCCACTAAAACCAGATAGTGACAAAAATATACCATGCATGATGATCCCATTTCTACTGCGTGGATTTAGGGAGAGCACAGAACATTTGTCCGTGCTACATTATATCGTGAAACTGATGAACGTTTATGATTAATATACTTATGTAATCACCTAACCTAAAGAATGTTAAGCCTGTTATAGATAAAGACCAAAACATTTAAGGAGTCTGGATGACACAGTTTGGCACGAAAGATTTCCCATTTTATTGGATGCACACCGAAATTAGCGTTTTAGAATTGATTTGTCGTCAAACATAAAGATAAAACCATTTAACTAATACATATTTGTTTTGTATTCCTAATAATTTTAAAATGTAATAATATGTTTAGTATAATTATGAATAATCCTATGATTACTTTTGCTGATGGGATTTACATGGGATGAAACGTACCTGTTTGAGGGGTACTGAAACTGTTAGAAGGTCAAGACCGGCAGGTGTCCAGTTAAATCCTCCATTTGGGCCAGTGAATGTTCAATTTGCTAATGGACGTTTGCCTGAAACACCTCACAGACCACCTTACTAGATCCCCGGAGTAGAATCTGTTTGAGGGGTACTGAAACTGTTAGAAGGTCAAGACCGGCAGGTGTCCAGTTAAATCCTCCATTTGGGCCAGTGAATGTTCAATTTGCTAATGGACGTTTGCTTGAAATACCTCACAGACCACCTTACTAGATCCCCGGAGTAGAATCTGTTTGAGGGGTACTGAAACTGTTAGAAGGTCAAGACCGGCAGGTGTCCAGTTAAATCCTCCATTTGGGCCAGTGAATGTTCAATTTGCTAATGGACGTTTGCCTGAAACACCTCACAGACCACCTTACTAGATCCCCGGAGTAGAATCTGTTTGAGGGGTACTGAAACTGTTAGAAGGTCAAGACCGGCAGGTGTCCAGTTAAATCCTCCATTTGGGCCAGTGAATGTTCAATTTGCTAATGGACCTTTGCTTGAAATACCTCACAGACCACCTTACTAGATCCCCGGAGTAGAATCTGTTTGAGGGGTACTGAAACTGTTAGAAGGTCAAGACCGGTAGGTGTCCAGTTAAATCCTCCATTTGGGCCAGTGAATGTTCAATTTGCTAATGGACGTTTGCTTGAAATACCTCACAGACCACCTTACTAGATCCCCGGAGTAGAATCTGTTTGAGGGGTACTGAAACTGTTAGAAGGTCAAGACCGGCAGGTGTCCAGTTAAATCCTCCATTTGGGCCAGTGAATGTTCAATTTGCTAATGGACGTTTGCCTGAAACACCTCACAGACCACCTTACTAGATCCCCGGAGTAGAATCTGTTTGAGGGGTACTGAAACTGTTAGAAGGTCAAGACCGGCAGGTGTCCAGTTAAATCCTCCATTTGGGCCAGTGAATGTTCAATTTGCTAATGGACCTTTGCTTGAAATACCTCACAGACCACCTTACTAGATCCCCGGAGTAGAATCTGTTTGAGGGGTACTGAAACTGTTAGAAGGTCAAGACCGGCAGGTGTCCAGTTAAATCCTCCATTTGGGCCAGTGAATGTTCAATTTGCTAATGGACGTTTGCTTGAAATACCTCACAGACCACCTTACTAGATCCCCGGAGTAGAATCTGTTTGAGGGGTACTGAAACTGTTAGAAGGTCAAGACCGGCAGGTGTCCAGTTAAATCCTCCATTTGGGCCAGTGAATGTTCAATTTGCTAATGGACGTTTGCTTGAAATACCTCACAGACCACCTTACTAGATCCCCGGAGTAGAATCTGTTTGAGGGGTACTGAAACTGTTAGAAGGTCAAGACCGGCAGGTGTCCAGTTAAATCCTCCATTTGGGCCAGTGAATGTTCAATTTGCTAATGGACCTTTGCTTGAAATACCTCACAGACCACCTTACTAGATCCCCGGAGTAGAATCTGTTTGAGGGGTACTGAAACTGTTAGAAGGTCAAGACCGGCAGGTGTCCAGTTAAATCCTCCATTTGGGCCAGTGAATGTTCAATTTGCTAATGGACGTTTGCTTGAAATACCTCACAGACCACCTTACTAGATCCCCGGAGTAGAATCTGTTTGAGGGGTACTGAAACTATTAGAAGGTCAAGACCGGCAGGTGTCCAGTTAAATCCTCCATTTGGGCCAGTGAATGTTCAATTTGCTAATGGACGTTTGCCTGAAACACCTCACAGACCACCTTACTAGATCCCCGGAGTAGAATCTGTTTGAGGGGTACTGAAACTGTTAGAAGGTCAAGACCGGCAGGTGTCCAGTTAAATCCTCCATTTGGGCCAGTGAATGTTCAATTTGCTAATGGACGTTTGCTTGAAATACCTCACAGACCACCTTACTAGATCCCCGGAGTAGAATCTGTTTGAGGGGTACTGAAACTGTTAGAAGGTCAAGACCGGCAGGTGTCCAGTTAAATCCTCCAATTGGGCCAGTGAATGTTCAATTTGCTAATGGACGTTTGCTTGAAATACCTCACAGACCACCTTACTAGATCCCCGGAGTAGAATCTGTTTGAGGGGTACTGAAACTGTTAGAAGGTCAAGACCGGCAGGTGTCCAGTTAAATCCTCCATTTGGGCCAGTGAATGTTCAATTTGCTAATGGACGTTTGCTTGAAATACCTCACAGACCACCTTACTAGATCCCCGGAGTAGAATCTGTTTGAGGGGTACTGAAACTGTTAGAAGGTCAAGACCGGCAGGTGTCCAGTTAAATCCTCCATTTGGGCCAGTGAATGTTCAATTTGCTAATGGACGTTTGCTTTAAATACCTCACAGACCACCTTACTAGATCCCCGGAGTAGAATCTGTTTGAGGGGTACTGAAACTGTTAGAAGGTCAAGACCGGCAGGTGTCCAGTTAAATCCTCCATTTGGGCCAGTGAATGTTCAATTTGCTAATGGACGTTTGCTTGAAATACCTCACAGACCACCTTACTAGATCCCCGGAGTAGAATCTGTTTGAGGGGTACTGAAACTGTTAGAAGGTCAAGACCGGCAGGTGTCCAGTTAAATCCTCCATTTGGGCCAGTGAATGTTCAATTTGCTAATGGACCTTTGCTTGCAATACCTCACAGACCACCTTACTAGATCCCCGGAGTAGAATCTGTTTGAGGGGTACTGAAACTGTTAGAAGGTCAAGACCGGCAGGTGTCCAGTTAAATCCTCCATTTGGGCCAGTGAATGTTCAATTTGCTAATGGACGTTTGCTTGAAACACCTCACAGACCACCTTACTAGATCCCCGGAGTAGAATCTGTTTGCAATCAGTTGAATACAGTTAATTTTACTCATTTAACGCTACAAAATGTAAAAACATGCTAGGCAAAGAAATTATGGTCTTAGGGTATTACTAAAAAGGTGCTGTGAAAAAAGTTGTAGTGATTTTTATAAGTTAAAACATGATTTTTCAGCTGAGAAATGGCAAAAAGCATGTTTTAACTTATTAAAATCACAACAACAGAGTTATTTATCATCCGATAATCAAAATACTTATACCATTTCTTTGGTACAAAAACACAAAACCTTAGGGATTCTTATGGTTTGTTGCTAATTATTAAGATTTTTAAGCTTTGAAAAACAAAAATGGCCGCCATTTTGAAACGGTGAAAGAAACTTGAAATTCAATACCAAAATATCATTAAGTCATGAAGTATGCCAAGTTCCAAAAGAGAACCTCTAACGGATCAAAAAGCATTTACATATATGAGATGTCAGTTTACATCAAGACGCACACTCCACAATACATTAACACGGTCCATAGGTATAATACTAGACATAAAAACAATTGTTCTGTTCAGCACAACTTTTTTGCAAATAAAAAAAAAAACTAAATATTTTGGCCAACAAATTTTTTTAATTTTACCGTTTTCAATTAAATCTCAACAACAAATTCACAAGTTCAAAAACGATTTGAAAAACTTTCTTATTTTAAACAGCTTTTACAGTTTGGAAGAGTTTTTTTAATTGTGCAGCGAGGGAACCTCTAACACCAAAAGAAATTGTGAATCTAACCTAACCTCACCGTCGCCAAGATAGAACTCTACAATTTCCAGGGCCTACCTGGCATTTTGACGACATCCAATGCCAATTTGGCCAACTGGATGAATTACCAAGCATCCAAGTAAGTAAGTAAAATATATACTAAATTTAGTAAAAAACACAAACATACCGTCTGTCGCTAAACAGAGCGGATTTCAAAAAGAGTCACTATACAAGTTTTTTACTTATTTTTGAGTGTTTGTGTTTTGAGTGTTTTTTTTCAGTTTCCGATGTAAATGACAAGTATAACCATCTGGTTCAAACCTTACAGTACTACATTATCATCTTCTGTCCAGAAAAACTCTTAAAGAAAAAATTACTGCGGAAAGCTGTCGCTAAACAGACGAAATTGTATCACTCAAGCAGGACTTGATGGAAACCTACAAAGAATGGAAATCAAGCAAAACTGATGCACTCAGAATAAGTTAAACTCTCTTCAAAAGGAGTATAGGACTCTAATCAAACATACAAAACACCGGTATTACTCAAATGTACGACAACTCATCGAACCTTGTAGTGGTAGCCTGGAAGGTGATCAACAGACATAGGCCTAGCGGGAAAAAATCTGATTCTAATCTTGTCTTGGAAATCAATAACAAGATGACTGAAAACCCAAAAATTGTTTCAGATGTTTTTAACAAATATTTTGTCAATGTTCCTAACATTGTTGCTCCCAGCTCTGACCTGAAGCACCGGTCAGGTTTTCCGTCTTTTGGTTATGCAGCCTTGCCATTATTTGGTAAAGTGGCGGTCAACGAATTAAAAAGAAAAATAGTAAGGCTCCAGCTCAAGAATTAAACTGGTCATGAAGGAATTTCTTAACAAATTTTAATTAAATGCAATAATGAAATGGCAGAACCTATATTTAACGTCATCAATCAGTCTTTTGCTCAGGCAACCTTTCCTGAGGAGGATAAATTAATGACTTTCAAGACCACTTTTTAAAAGAGGAAACAGTAGGGAAATCAAAAACTATCGCCCTATATCCATTTGGCCAGCGATCACAAAAAAATGGAGAGGGTAGTCTGTCACAAATTGGTTACTTTCCTGAAAAACATAAACTATTTTTCCTCTAAGCAGTTCGGTTTAAGAAAAAACAAGTCAACCAAGTTAGCCTTAGTAAAATTTATTAGCAAACTTATCGACCAGTTGGAAAAGGGTGAAACAGCAGTTGGAACCCTAAACGACCTCACTAAGACCTTCAGAATCGGAATCAGAATCAGAAATAATTTATTTCGTGAATAACAGATTATTGTGTGAAACAAGTCAGATTTAAAACTAATACTTAATACTAAATTGACAATTTTAAAATATTTTCTCAATTAAAAAAGTGCACATTTCCTTCACATATGTTTTAGTGACAGGAATTCATCCACCGAGTACGGACACCTTTCAATCAGAATATGTTTCACCTTTTAAGAAAAATTCTTGCACTTGCTATGTTTTTCAGGTGCCGGGGCAGAGTATTTTTTAGTCGTAGAGCAGTGTAGTGGATGCCCTTTTCATGTAGTGTCAATATATGGATGGGGTAGGCCATGTTACACTTATGACGTGTATTATAGGGATGTCTAGCAATATTCTCTTTAAATAGATGGAAGTTGCATTTAAAAAAGGATAAAACCTCCAGATTATAAATACTTGGGAGAGTGAGAAGATGCAGTTGTTGAAAAAAGGCTTACAATGCGCTCGGTAGCCAGCTCCCCACATAATACGAACAATCCTTTTTTTGGAGTCTAAATACTCTCAAGAACTCTCTAGAAGATCCCCAGAAACCAATTGCATATTTCATTCTACTATAAACATAAGCATAGTAAATTTGAATGGTAGTTTCTTTACGAACTAAAAACATTATTATTCGCAAAGCGAAAGTAAATGAAGACAGTTTTTTACATAGGGAGTCAATATGTTTGGACCAGTTCAGCCTATCATCAATGGTAATGCCAAGAAGACAGGCGGACTTTGATGGACTTATTCCGTTTACACTGAAATTTGCTAGATCACGTTTAACTTTTGATAATACCATAATTTTAGTCTTCTCGTCATTCAAGTAAAGACCATTTGACTCAAACCATCTATTTAGGATGGTGTGTGTCTGATTCATTACGATCTCTAGGTTATGCATGTTATTACAAGAAGACAGAACAGTTGTATCATCAGCATAACAAACAATTTCAGAATTTACATTAGATTGTGTTGATGTGCACATCCTCCTTGAAAAGCTTGCGGGAGTGTAAGGTGGTGCATTGAGATGACTGACCTCATATCTAGTTGGAAGGAAACAATTCACATTTGTCTTATATAAAAATGAATCTGGAGAAATAAAACATATTCCTCTGAAGTTTATGATGTTACTATGGGCGTGCCGCAAGGCTCAACGCTTGGGTCTGTACTTTTCTAATATATGTGAATGGCATTGGTGATTATGTTGATATTAACCATCTTATAATGTTTGCAGGTGACACCACACTGCTTACTTCCAATCACAACCTGGAAGAACTTCAGACATCCACATTCCTCGATATCAACACTATTCCACAATATTTCACCAATAATAGACTAGCTATAAATGAAGATAAAATCAAGTTGATTCACATTAAAACATCTCAACTGCAAAATAAAAGACCCTCATACAACATCAATGTAACGATAGGCGAAGAAGAAATTAAAGAATAACCATATTCAGCATGCTTGGGAGTTATCATTGACAACAGCTTAAATTGAAATGCACAGGTAGACAAAATGTTTTCTAAATTGTCAACAAATCTCTTTGAAATTAGAAGCCTAGTTAACTTGTTCAGTATTAAATTTAAACAAATGATTTATTTCAGTCTCTTTGAAAGCCATAATATTAGATATTCTAGTGTACTGTGGGGATCATCTAGCAAAATAAATCTAGAAGGAATGTTTAAACTGCAAAAGAAAACCATCAGAACATATGCCAAAAAGCCATATCTTCAAGGAATACAATATTTTGACAGTTCCTTCGTTATATATCTTTGAAACCATCTTATCAGTCAAAAGTCAAAATCTTTTTCAAGCACCCTTCCACAACTACAATACCAGACACAGAAATAGATTTTCTATCTCTCATAGACTTCGCCTCACTGAAAAAAGCCAGAGTATATGGGACACAATTTTTTTCAAGACACAATTTTTTTAAATGGGACAGATTTTTTTTCAATTTTGTTTAAGTCTTAGAGATCAATTATAAAAAGTCAGAAGATTAGTAATTATAGTAATTGACCCGCCACATGCTCGACCTGCGAGTCTACGTGGTCCGAGAGGATAAGTAAGTAAGTAAAAGTAGAATCCGAAAATATATAGCCAGTGCACCTTTTTTTGTAACACCCTGTATACTGTCTATTAATACTATTACTGTAATAACGCTCATTCCGGAAGATTTTGTAACTTTTGACCAATTTAACTTCAAAGTCAGGTGGATGAAAAATCTAAATATGAGTACTATTTATGTCTTTAATTTATTTATTCATAAATACATGTAAGTGAAAGTAAAAATAACTAGATCTTAAAGTACAAGAAAACGGTCTGTATTACAAGCCTTTATTTTTAAATTCCTGGCAATCTTTATACAGTTGACATGAATAAACAGTCGCTGTACAACAAATCGAGACATGTCAGGTGATTTAACTATTTTCCTAATGATTATAGGAATCGTAATGTTTTAAATTTAATTAATATGCAGGGTTTAAACAAATTGAAAACCAAATTTAATTAAATAACATATACATATTCACATAATTTAGTGTATTAATGTTTGTGGTTTCTTCAATTTTAACATAAATACCTTTTACGTGAAACTTTAAAATTATTTAATATTTAAACAACATTTAGAATTATTTTAATTTACTATAATATCTTTCATTGTAAAAACGAATAACAAGCCTATAATTTAATTTAGGGTTAGTATGTACAAATTATTACAAATAATTTAATGTTATTACCAGACCGTAAGACAGGATTCAGATATTACCTAACATTAACAGTGGATCGAATCCTATCCCTAACCTAGAAACAACCTGTTTTTACATGAGTGCTTTGTCAGTGTAATTTGATTAAAACGTTATTAGAAGACAATGGTGCAAACTTATCAAACTCTTGTGGGCACCCCAGGGATCTAACCATCTGTTGCACCGAAGTGCAAAAGCTAACCGTTAGGCTAGTGAAGCGCCAAACTAAATTGCTGGGCATTTTAAAAATAACAAATATTAAATGAAGCATCAAAAACAGGACCCTTTCATCTAAGATTCGGAAATGGTTGGGGAACCAGTCCTTCGACTACTTCATCGAACACTTTTCGTCAAATGCTGCCGCAAAAATAAGAGTTATATTAGTGATAAAATTTGTAGGTACACATTCGTAGTTTAGAAAGTATTCAAGCCATTTTTGAAGCATTCACAATGATGTAGGATATTGTTTAAAGTAAGTTAAAGTAAGTAAATTTATCCTTGCATCTTTCAGTATATTTTTATACTTGCTGTGTTTGTAATGTAATCTAGTTTAGACTGTTTAAGATGTTTTTTTACAAGAAAAAGGTTTAACAACCATTGCAAACGACTGCAAAAGTCTTAGTTTGTAGTCTGGAATATTGAACTGCTTGTTTAGTTATGTGCATAATAATAGTTGTTTGCATTAATGTTTTCTATGTGCCAAAAATCAGTTAATTTAAATTGAACTGAATAAAGTAAGTTCACGTCACCTGGTAAAACAAGTCTTTGAAAAACAAATTCTCATTTTGAAAAGTTTGCCTGGATGGCATGGCAACAAATTAAGAGTGATGAGTGAAAAATAAATAGTTGCAATTATTTAAATCAAATTATGTTGATGGTAGTATTAGTATTGCAAGAAAGCCAAAGCATGTGTCTAATTAAAAATATACTACCATTAAATATGGACCACTGCGCAGTAAGTAGAATAGTTGTGGTATTTCATACAATTGACAAATATGAGATGATCAAAATTCCCGAGCAGGGTTATAAACAAACTTAGGGGCCCCTCCTCATCACCGGCGAAGTTTTCTAGACCTAATTTATCTCATTTACCTACCTGCTTAAAATATTTATATATATATTTAACAACTTTTTATAAAGTTCAGTTTTTACATCAAAATGTGTTTATACATAGTTATTAATATTTAACTGCTTACATAATATTTTTAAAAAACTATAGTAATTCGAGTTCTATATGTAACCTTTGCGCCTTCCAAATAATGTTAAAATATCATGGTATTTAGTAGGTAGATAAGCTAGCTGATCAACTATCTGTGATATTGGTAAAGTAATTAAAACGAAGAAACGACACTGATACTATAGCCTTCGAGTAGTTTACAACTTAAAAATAAATAACTGATTGTTATAATTCAATTTTTATTAATTAAAGTGTTTTAACTTCTGGTGATAAGTAGCCAATAAATTTTAATTAATAATACTATCACTACAATATAATACCGTCAAGAATTAACTGATGGTAGTAAATATATCTTTTAATCAAACCCTAAACCTTTGTTATCTACTTTAAGCGGAGTTTTATTGGGACTAAAACTGAGATTTTCAGTTATGCAAACGACACAACAGAAGAAGTCTTTATGAGGTTACTTAAAGAGAAGTTCCTCACGACAATTGTTATTGCCATTGTCGTTACGAAGATTCCACTTTAATCCTCTGTGTAAGGGGAACTAGTATTTTATTGAAATATTTTAAAAATTAAATAAAATACAACACTTTACTATAGAATAAATACTGATCGTCTATAATTGTACGTCCATATTCACTAACAATTGTCTGGAACATCAATTTTGCAGGGCAATTGATATTAAGAAAGGATTTGCTCAACGGTGTTTAAATACTAGTTAAATAAATTAACCTTAGCTATCGTCTAGTTTTAGGGATTTGTTAAGCTACGTTTTGGTAATTTATGATTGTAGTTATTTACTGTAATATTAAGTATTTTCCAAATAACACATATGATTTTGTATAATATTTATTTTATAAAGTTAATGCTTTTGCTTTTGTAACCACTGGAGTGTCCTGGTCTTCTCCTCTGGTAAATTACAGTAAACACTAACCAACAGTAGCGACAACTACAGGAAAGGTCACCGCAAACAATTACTTCTCTATTAATCAAAACTAACCCTATGCCATCAATAATTAAAATATCTACCACTTAGCTGACCAAAATATTTTTATGGTTGTTTGAAGAATGTTTATTCTTGTAATGAAGAACATATTTTTTATTTAATTCTTGAATTGGAACCTTTCAAATAAATGTATTAAATAAATGAATTTCAGAGTGGAAGACGCATTTTAATTAACATTAAATAATTCATACTTGCATTTGTTAATAGTTATATTGTAAGTGCAAAAGTAGTGGTGAAATGGCGGTTTAACATCACTTCCGGCGCTTTTTCCCCATGTTATTCTTATGGGGATCAGTTTTTGCACCGACGCCCGATCCTACCCTACACAAATTTTCTTTTTGACCCTTGCCTTATTTTCCCCCATTTAAAATTTGCATTAATTTTAATACATCCTTTGCAGAAATCCACGAGTTCAAAAATAACTCCACACTAAATAAACAACACATGTAAACAACTTAGAAGTTATTGTGTAGTAGTGGGTAAACAGCGGTTTAACATCACTTCCGGCGCTTTTTCCCCATGTTATTCTTATGGGGAGCCGTTTTTGCACCGACGCCAGCTCCCGCCTATAGAGCTCCCGCGCGTTGGCCAATACTAATGTCCAACCCTTGCCTATATTAAATATATTGTCCCCATCCCCATCCCTCCTCTATATTTTTAAAAATTAATTTTCAAATTCTAAAAAACTATCTTTGGTGTTTACTGTCCGATTTGTCTGCAATTTGGATATGTTATTGTCCTAGGCAAGTGTTTTAATAAATTTCACTTACATTTCCCAAATTCACTATTACAGTCAAAAAAATTTTGAAAAATACTGCCGCCAACTTCTTTATTTACTGCCCGATTTGTCTGCAATTTGGATATGTTATTGTCCTAGTGTTTTAATAAATTCCCCCAAAAATACTGCCGCCAACTTCTTGATTGTTGTAGTGTTTTAATCCCAACTACGGTCGAACTGCCAACTGATTAAAACACCCGCCGCTTGCACGCGCAACGATCCGCAGCCTGCACACGCTGACATACTAACACACTAAGTCACAGCCTCTCCACCCAGGACTCTGTGTGAGTGTTAGCAGTGGTGTAGGTGATGTCTTTAGGGACAACTGTTAATCCATCACTATAATTGTGAAATAGCCTAATATTTGTAAATCTCTAATTCACCATTTCCAAATTCAATATTAAAAATAAAACAATATATGTTTTAAAGCCACTTTCAACACTTTGATACCCATATATATCTCTTGAATGTGTATGAAAAAAATAATATTGCACGACCAAATTGGAAATTTTTTTAATTTTTGCAGTAATTAAACTGCAAAAATGTCTTATTTTAGAGTTAAAAAATATGTTTTTATTATTTAAAAAAGATAAAATTTTAAAATTTTCAACCAGGGTTATATATAGAAGCCCCAAAATCACCACCCTCATTCCAAAAAAAATGTTGACCTGTGCACAGTGCTCCACGCCCTGCTCCAACAGAAGCAATTTATTACGCCATTATCGACTTGTTCACAAAGTTATTCCTAAAATTTGTAAAAAATGCCATCAAATATTTGACAATTTCAATTTTAAAATGCATATGCTTAATAACCACAATACTTGTAATGTGTGTAAGAGAGTCATCACTCGGAACAAACCCCGCCACCACCTACGATGTGACAAGCGACCCTATAATGTGTTTAAGTTTTACGGCGAGTCCGCGGATATATTAAACACCCTTCAATCATGTCCTTTACCTATCAAATGGATTCTTATTAGGAGAGTGAAATTTATCAAACACACAGTTAGTAAGAATGGTGAATTATTAATTGATAAAGAATGTATTGCTGATTTTCGAAGTTTAACTAATTTATCAATTGAGAAAGCACAATTAAAGACACAAATTGAAAATTCACTTTTAAAAATCGACACATCTTTACACAAGTATCAAGCCCAAGGCAGTGGATGGATATATGACCATACTAAATACTGGCAGCTGCATGTTTATAAGTATAAACCCCTAACTCCCAAATCACACATCCCCACACCAGAAAATATAAAATCAAAACACGCTGTTTTAAATATTAAAAATAGTGATAATAAATGTTTCATGTGGAGTGTTTTAGCAAGCTTAAGACCAAGGAATTGTAAAGAAAATGCAAATCGAGTATTTTACTACGAACCCCACGAAGGCCAGTTAAATATGACAAACATAAAATATCCAGTAAAAATATCCGACATTGATAAATTTGAAAAACAAAATAACATAAGTGTTAATGTATATGGAATTGAAGGAAAAACAATATATCCACTGAGAATAACTAAACTAAATAGTAACACGCACGTCAACTTGCTGCTTTTACAACAAGGTCGGAAATCACATTACTGTTTAATTCGTGATTTTGATAAGTTAATGTTTAATTCTACAAAACACAACAACAAGAAATATTTTTGCAAGTTCTGTTTGCAACATTTTTGCAGCAAAGATATATTGGAACGTCACACAACATATTGTAAAACCTTTGATGCTCAAAGAGTACAAATGTCTAAAAAAGATACATTACAATTTACGAATTACAAATATCAACTTAAAGCTCCCTTTGTGATTTATGCAGATTTCGAATGTTTTATAAACTGCAGCAAACACACTCCTTCTGGATTTGCTTATGTTGTGGTGAGAGACTCTAAAATTATTTACGAAGAGTTGTACAGTGGTGAAAATGTAATGGATGTATTTTTCGAAAAGTTATTTAAAACTTATGACTTTATTAAAAGTCAGATGGAAGTATATGTTCCCCTTGTAATGACTCCAGAGCAAGAGGCATCCTTCCAAAACTCTACACACTGCCACATATGCCAACAACTGTTACTGTGTGATAAAGTGCGCGACCACTGCCACCTAACAGGCGAGTTCCGAGGACCCTCCCACAACGCTTGCAATTTAAACTATAAAGTAACCAAGAAAATTCCAGTATTCTTCCACAATCTTAAAAACTATGACGGTCATTTAATAATGCAACACTTGGGAAAATTCAATCGGAAATTGAATTGCATAGCCAAAGACATGGAAAAATATATTTCGTTCTCTGTTGATGATTTGGTATTTTTGGATTCCTACAACTTTCTGTCTCTTCCCTTAAGCAAATTAGCTTCCAATTTAAATACGTTTAGATTTATAGACAATCCACTACTACAATGTAAGGGCGAATTTCCGTACGAATACATGACAGGACCAGAAACGTTTTTAGAGCCCCTCCCACCCATAGAGGCATTTTACAGCAGCCTAACTAAAGAATGTATATCTCCTGCACAATATGAACATGCTAAAAACGTATGGAATCATTTTAATATAAAGAATTTAAAAGAATATCACGATTTATACCTTAAAACAGATGTGTTGTTATTGGCTGATGTGTTTGAGACATTTAGGGACTTGAGTTTAAAGGATTATAAACTCGACCCCGTCCACATGTACTCATTGCCTGGACTAACATGGGAGGCGTGCCTTAGAATGACCGGCATAAAATTACAGTTATTTAGTGACATTGACATGCATTTGTTTATAGAACACGCCATTAGAGGCGGTGTAAGCATGATTTCCACGCGCTATGCTAAAGCCAACAATAAGTACATGGGCGAACATTATGACCCAAATCAAGAAAGCACCTATCTTGTATACTTAGACTGCAACTCGCTATACTCTACAGCAATGTGCGAGTCGTTGCCCGTTGATGGCTTTAGATGGACAAATGAGAAAGATTATAAATCCAATCAAAATGAAAACTTTGGATTTATTTTGGAAGTTGATTTAAAATACGATAAAAGTTTACACGATTTGCATAATGACTACCCGCTCGCACCAGAAAAAATGAATGGAAAATTAATACCAAACTTAAATGACAAAACCAAATATATTCTACATTATAAAGCACTAAAAAAATACGAAGAACTGGGTTTGGTAGTTACAAAATACCACAGAATCTTAAAATTCAGACAATCAAAATGGCTCGCGCCCTATATTAATTTTAATATTGAAAAGCGACAAAAAGCTGAACATGATTTTGAAAAAGACTTTTACAAACTGTTAAATAACAGTCTCTTTGGTCGAACAATTATGAACCAACGCAAGTTTCGTGATATACATCTTGTAGACGAGTCTAAGTTAACAAAGTATGTTACAAAGCCAAGATTTGACTGCAGCAAAATGTTCGATAACAACTTGCATGCTGTGCATTTAAATAAATTAATTGTAAAGTTTGATAAACCAATATATTTAGGAATGACCATTTTGGATATCAGCAAAGTAATCATGTATGATTTCCACTATAATTATATGTCAAAATTTAAGAATAAAAAGTTCTTAATGACAGACACGGATTCTCTGATGTATTCTATAGTAACAGAGGACTTTTACAAGGAAATACAAAGTGACTTGGACCGTTTTGACACCTCTGCATACAGTAAAGATCATTTCTTATACTCTGATAAAAACAAAAAAGTTACGGGCAAGTTTAAAGACGAATTAAATGGTAAAATTATGTATGAATATTGTGGTTTAAGGCCAAAATTATACTCTTTCATTCCTCTACAGTGGTTATACGAAAAAGAAAAGCAGTTAGAGGTTAAGAAGGCAAAAGGAGCTGACGGCGCTACAGTTAAACATCTCTTAAGACACCAACACTACTTACACTGTCTTGCAACCGGAGAAGATTACTACGAGAATGTTACAAGAATTAAATCCACAAACCACCATCTGCAAACATTAACGATGAACAAAAAGGTACTCTCTTTTGATGACGACAAGAGGTTTATTGTGGATGGCATCAACACCCTTGCCCTTGGTCACTATAAAATTGGTCAAACATAAATCTGTATTTGCCATTATTCTTTGGCCTTTCCTTGTCTATTACAAAAAAGCCATATTTAGACCTATCCCAGCACTGATGGCAGAGATTTCTAAATTGGTTAAATGAAAAATCATTTCCCACATGATTGTTATACACATGTTTTAAATTTAAATCGTCTTGTTTAAATAATATTAGGAAATTAACATTGTCACGTAAATGTTTGTTTACTTTACTGTGAGATTGACACAAGTAAAAACTGTTAATATTTTTGTGTCTGCCCATTGAGAAAAATTGTGTGATATTTGGACTATTTATGTCGTCAAACACAACTATTGAGTGTGATTCTACATCATTTGGTGTGATTTCACAGTTTGAATATGTGTGTAATTTAACTTCATCACACAGACGGAATATTTCAATTATTTTTTTATATTTTTCTTGTTCTAAAGATTTGGATATTATATATAAATTTGTAAACTTTAATCCTTGTTTTTTTACAATTAAGTTATAAATTACAACAGTCTTCCCCGAACCACTGGGCCCTATTATAAGACAGCAAATATTATTAGGAAATAGACCCAACTTCTTTGGTGTATTTTCTTTATGTGCAATTTTAAATTTGTTCTTTTGTTGAATAAATGACATTTTTTTATATAATGGTGTATTTTCTTTATGTGTTAAATGACATTTTTTATATAATAAAAATGGCAAAGAGAAAGTGTAAGAAGGGTAAGGGATTATTCTTAAAGCCATATAGAGGCCGTGGCTTGTTAAATACCCTTATAAACAACCTTCCTTTCCCCCTCCACCTACCTGGAAATTATAAATGGTGCGGGCCCGGAACTAACGTGCGTGAAAATTTAGCCAAAAATGTACCTCCAAAAAATAAGCTAGACTCTTATTGTAAAGAGCACGACATATTCTACATGAATAATCCTGATACAGCCGCCCGGAACAAGGCAGATATGAGATTAGCGGACCAGGCTTGGACTAGGGTTTCGGCAAAGGACGCCAATCTGGCCGAAAAAGCAGCAGCTTATGCAGTGA
Organism: Allygus modestus; assembly: GCA_963675035.1. Lineage (NCBI taxonomy): Eukaryota > Metazoa > Arthropoda > Insecta > Hemiptera > Cicadellidae > Allygus > Allygus modestus. Next base: position 92,516,720 of record OY776116.1, read on the forward strand.
CAAATTTGATGAAGGCCAAGGCAAAAATGGGAATGGGATTAAAATTTAATAAAAAAGATGGACAACTTTCAGCTGTTAGAGGCCGCAAGAGACGTGCCTCACTTTCGAGGAGTGTACCTAAAAAACGAGCTAAGAAAACAGAGACCAAAAGTAAGAGAATGTGGAATTATTAATTTAGACAGTGACAGGGGCACACATTGGACAGCATATCGTAAAAATAAAGATATTGTAATATATTTTGACCCATTCGGAATACAGCCTCCAAAAGAGGTAATTGAATATTTTGTACCATCTAAAATTTACTATACAACTGATCAAATACAAGATTTAAACAGTTCCATTTGTGGAATTTTATGTTTATCATTTCTGAAAAATTTTAGTTTATAAAAATGGATTCATTTACTATAACATTTACGGGTACAGAGCCAGAGTTGAAGTCGGTGTTCTTTCCTCCTATAGAATTAAATGGTGATTATGTAATTGGACTGGTAGATTTTCAAAGTTATAATTCTATATTTAATGTTAAAAAACCTCTAAATACTTTGACATATTACAAAATGCACAAAATTACAACCCCAAAAGGGGAGGTCACAATTGACGAATTAAACCGGGCATTAGATGGTAAAGTTGAAGTTATTATACAAAATAAAGTAGCATTAATTAATACAAAAGTCAAACTTATATTTTACAAAGGGCTAGTTCCAAAATTAAATAAACTTAAAGACACAAAATTAACTATAGACGAGGGTGAGGATGTGTATTATTACGATCACAAAGCTCCAAATGTAATTGAAATTGTTGAAGGTACATACGAGGTGTTTGAGCTTGCGAAGGAAATTCAAAAGCAACTCCCAGATTTTGTACTTATAGCCGATAATAAAACTATGAAAGCCACATTACATTCTGGCCATGTGTTTGATTTTACAAAACCGTGTTTAGGGTCTGAATTGTTGGGATTTAAAGGATTTTCTACTCCAGATATTGCGTTTAAATCCGTAAATAAAATCAACATAAATAATGTAAATGTGATTAGAGTAAAATGTAATATTGCGAATGGGTCTTATTTAAATGGTGACAAATCACACACCATACATAGTTTTTACCCAGAAGCTCCTCCGGGCTACAAAATTATTGAGGTTCCCAGAAATATTATATACTTCCCTGTAAATAAGAGAAGTTTAGATGTTGTTAGCATTACATTTGCAGATCAACACGACAAGCCAATTGACTTTAATAAAGAAGAAACTACAATTACTTGTCATATAAAAAAGATATGAGAATTTACAAGAACGGGCTGAGTGTGCAAAATGCCAGGTTTCTGCGATCAATTGGGTTGAAGTTAAAATTTTCTATTAATAAAAATGGAAGATTTTCTAGACGTTGCAGGAAAATTCCAATATGATGATAGCCTGGTTAAAATTACAAATCACTCCTATGTTCCACACAACACTTTAGCAATAAATAATTCCGATGAAATTCGAATATGCATAAATAATCAAGATTTACTAACACTCCCTTGTAGGAGTTATCTGTATATTAAAGGAGAAATAGAGAATCATGATAAAGGACATTTTATAAATAATGCATTTGCATTCTTATTTGACGAAATTAGATACGAAGTTGCTGGTAAAGAAATAGATATTGTAAGAAATCCGGGAATTTCCAGTCTTATGAAAATATTGTGCTCTTACAATAAAACAACTAAATTGTCAAATGTAGCATTTGATTCTGATGAAAATTTAAAGGAGTTCCATAAAAGCGGCAAGTTTAGTACTTGTGTCCCGTTAGAGCTGTTAATGGGTGTGTTTGAGGATTTTAATAAGGTTTTAGTAAATGTTAAACAAGAATTGGTGTTGAAAATATCCAAAAACGACTTAAATTGTATATTAACAACATCTAATGCTCCAACTGGTGTCGATCCTATTCCTAAAATTACACTTAAATCGATTCAGTGGGTGATGCCGCACGTGGTACCATCTGATGGGGAGAAGCTTCAATTACAAAAGATGTTATTGCAAAATAAAAATTTGCAAATTGCATTTAGAAGTTTGGAGCTACACGAACTCCCATCATACCCCGAAACCAAGAGACACACATGGTCAGTTAAGACGTCTTCGAGTTTGGAGAAGCCCAGGTATGTTATATTTGGTTTCCAAACAGGTAGGGACAACAGTGCACGAAAAAGAACTGATGAATTTGATCACTGTAAATTGAAAAATCTCAAAGTGTTTTTAAACTCTGAATATTATCCTTATAGTGATTTAAATCTCGACTTTGAAAATGGAGATGCCTCTAAAGCTTATGAGATGTTTGTGAGGTTTAGGGAGAGTTACTACAACACCGTCCCCGATCCTATGTTTAACAGAGCTGACTTTATAAATAAATATCCTCTAATTGTAATAGATTGTTCTAGGCAGAATGAATCAATCAAAGAGGGGGTTGTAGATATTAAATTAGAAATTGAAACTGCAGAAAATGTCCCTTCAAACACATCTGCATATTGCCTAATAATACACGATAAAGTGTTTGAGTATAATCCATTGACAAATGAGATAAATAAAATGTAAATAAAATGAAAACAAATATTCAACAAGAATTGGTAGAGTCTGCAAAACAAATAAGAGAAAAATATAGGGCGTTAAAACGTGGTAAATTTCTAGAGGCTGAAGAGAGGTTCCAAACATTCCAACCATTAATAGAGCCTTTGCAAGAATTAAAAAATTTAGCCACAAAAACAGAGAGGCCAGTTCTCCCAATGATTTTAGAAAAGACCCCGTCTAGAATACCAAGAATAACCCAGATAACACCGCACAAATTAGATTTTGGTCTTTTAGCATCAGACTATTTAGGAAATTACCTTAGTAGAAGTAGTATGACAGACACCACATATGGTATTAGGCGAGAAGGAAATAAATTTTTTATTGGGAATCAGGAAGTTCAAATTGCCAATGATGATGTTACAGTTGGAGAAACAATTTATAAAGGGACAAAGGGATTGTGGGAATTGTTAACTTTAAAAGAACCCGTAAACTATAGTCAGGTTGATTTGCAAAATTATAAAGAGATTTTGGAAGCTACAAATGCACATTTAAAGGGTTATAAACCAGGTGCGGCGATGTCAAGTAATAAACACACTAAATATCTTAATATAATTAAACCCCTGTTTAAGACTGTTGGTGAAGGTTTAAGGCAGGTAACTGGTAATAAAATAGACTATGTTTATTGGGACGATCCTAATGAGCTTGTAGATAGGTTAAGACTGCTTTGGTTAAGCCGATTGGCGGGAAATTCTGGAGTGGATAATGAGATAGATTCTATCATAGAAGAATTGAGGGAAAGTGGAATTGTTTATTAAATAAAAAGATGATAGATAAATTTTATCGCGTATATAACCCGTATAATAAACCAGAAGCTAGAAGTTTTAAAGAAACTACTTTAAATCTAAAAGATGATGGTTGGAATGCTTTAAATTATAAAATTAGTAGTGTTAAAGGTGGGGAGTTTACTGATGATGTATCGACTTTGGGGCAGACGTTAACTAGAAAAGGTGATGCTTTTGTACAAGGTAATACTAAATATAAGTTTTTAGAATCCAAGAGTAATAATTGGAACGCTAATAAACGTAAAATTACTAATGTTAAACGAGGTGAAAGCTCAACCGATGTACCCACATTAGAGCAAACTTTAATAAGAAAAGATGGTGTCTTTGTACAAGACAAAAATAATTATGAATTTTTGGAATCGGAGAATGGTATTTGGAATGCCAAAAAGCGAAAAATAAGTAATTTGTTGGCTGGTAAAGAAAGCGATGATGTTGTAAACGTCTCTCAAGTACCAAAAATGGATCTAAACTTTTGGGATTTTAATAATAAAAGGCTAGTTCGTGTTAAACCCGCTGTTGATGAGAACGATTGTGTTACAAAACATCAGACTGTGACTTTAGACGGTCTTAAATTTGATGGTAAAAATAAGCAATTAACAAACATTTTACCTGGAACATTGCCAAATGATGTGGCTGTTGTTAATCAAATATTAACAAAAGGTGAGAAAAGCATAATAAAACAGGGGGATAAAAATTATAATGTATTAACATTAGATAGCGATATGTGGGATGCAGAGGACAAATTAATAAAGAATGTACCTGAAGGCAAAGATAGGAGTGATATTTGTTTAATGTCACAGGTTTTGAGGTATGACGATAATATTAAAACTTTTAGACAAGACAATATTAAATTTGATATTTGTTTAAAATCACATGCATTAAGGTTTAACAATAAAACTAATAAATTTATACAAGACAATAATCAAATCGATTTGATGATGTACAATCCTAAATTGTTGGTTGCAGACCCTACATCTTTAAGCGGATTTAAGACTTTAGATGGAGAGGCATATTTGCCAAAAAACTATGTATATCAAAGAATGAGTGATGGTATGTTAATTGGTAGCAATGGAGGTGTTTTTGAAACGACAGAGACTGGCAGATACGTTAACATTAAAAATAAAGAATAAAAAATGGAAAAAATTGCTTACGAATTGCATAAGCCCGCGAGAAAGAACTTTGTTAGAAGGTCTTTTAAGGTGTTGGGTATAAACGAAACTGTTCAAATAGATTTAATAGATATGCGGAATTATGCTAGAGAGAATTCTGGGAATAAATATATTTTAACTTTAATAGACACATTTTCTAAAAAAGCTTATGCTGCTCCACTAAAGAATAAAACTGGATTAGTAGTCACAGAAGCTATAAAAACTATTCTCCCAAAGGGAGTTAAAAATATTCAATCTGATAACGGAAAAGAATTTTTTAATGAACATTTTACCAAACTAATGAAAATTCTAAATATTAATCACTACCACACTTACTCTACAACTAAGGCGGCTATTGTGGAAAGGTTCCAGAGAACTTTAAAGAATTGGTTGTATAGAGAGTTTAGTGCACAAGGGAGTTACAAGTGGTTGGATTTACTTCCAAAGTTAATAAGGATATATAATAATAAAGTACATAGATCCATAGGGATGAAGCCTAACCAAGTAAGTGCTAAGAACTCTAAAGATGTACATGAAAGGTTAGCATCTAAAGTACAAGTTAAAAAGCCAAGATATAAGGTGGGGGATAGTGTAAGGATATCTAAATATAAACATGTATTTAGTAAAGGATATACCCCTAACTGGACGGGAGAGCTTTTTACAATAGCAGAAGTTAAGAAAACAAAGCCTGTGACTTATATTTTGAAAGATGAAAATGGCAATATAATCAAAGGAGGATTTTATACAGAAGAATTGTTAAAGACTAAATATAAAGACATGTATTTGGTAGAGAAGGTAATTAGGAGGAAGGGTGATTTATTATATGTCAAATGGCTCGGGTTCCCAAGTAGCCAGAACTCGTGGATTTCTGCAAAGGATGTGTTAAAATGAATGCAAATTTTAAAATTGGGAAAAATATGGCAAGGGTCAAAACGGAAATTAGGGTGCAAAAATCAATAAGTTGGCAGTTTTTAATTCGACCGTAATAGATAATTTGGGATTTATTAATACATTAGACAAATTGACAAATCCAAAGTTAGATTTTAAATATAGAGGATGGGGAAAATGTGGCAAGGGTACTAGTACAGGAAACTTGTGTAAGGCGGGATCGGGCGTCGGCGCAAAAACTGATCCCCATAAGAATAACATGGGAAAAAAGCGCCGAATAGTATGCCTCCCCCCTAGTTCTCCTCTACTTGCAAATTATATTTACACCAGTGTATTTACATACAATTCACCAGTTCTCGTAAAGAGAAGAAACGTTTTTAGTATTTGAGTTTCTATCAGAAATCATTTGTTCAAGATTTATTTTTAGGAGGTGTTAAACGATTTGATACATTTTTAAACAATTGGTTAAAACATTATCAAAAATTATAAAGTATAACTACAAAAATAAATTAAGACTTTAAAATAAACATAAAATAAAAATATAACAAAACATTAGATAAATATACTGTTGCTCTTATTTATTTATATCTAATTGATTGCATTTGCTCAGTTTAAATCCTAGTTAAATCCGCACATTGGTTAATTTTAGTGAAACATTTGGGTGACTGCCCTTATCCATCAAATATTTAATAGTTTATTATTGTAAACAATGTAAAGTAATTAAAAAAAATACCCCTGACGCAGCAAACCTGCGTACTCAGCGAATTTCCTATGAATGAATATATTTCTTACTACCACATAAAGCCACTTACCAAGTTTCATAAAAATACTTAAATAAATAAGTGATATATAGCATTTTATTTATTCTCTAAAAGAATAACATTAGGGCTGAGAACGCAGGTTTGCTGCAACGAGGAAGATAAAAATGCGGGTTTTTTGCAATTATCAATATAACTCAACCAGGTGAAGCTATATACCAAGTTTTAATGATTTATGTTCATAATTAAGGGAGATATAAAGCTTTCCGTATTGTCCATAAGAATAACATTAGGGATGAGAATGCAGGTTTGCTGCTAAGAGGATAATCAACAAAAATCAATTTTTTGTGGAAATATCAATATACCAGTACTAGGTGAAGCCACCTATCAAGTTTCATCAATATACGTTCATAAATAATCGAGATATCAAATTTTAAATATTCTCCATAAGGATAACATTGGACAACATACTGTGTTTAGCACTTTGAATATCACGGCAACGGTTGGACATAGAATCACAATTTAAACACCAAAATGATTTTTTTGTAGAGCTAAACTGATTGGTAAAAGCAAATGTGAAGTTTACATAGAAATGAACTGAGGAAAAGCCAAAAACCTTTTTCCCATAAGATTAACATGGGAGATTTTATGAGCACGTTTATTTGGATTTTCTCCGCAACCACTTAACCTAGGATAATAATTCAAAATACCATATTATTTGTTTTTTTAAGCTCTGTAACATGGTCAAAACCAAAATTAAGTTTTTAAACATTTTAGGGTGACAAATGCAAAAAACTGATTTTTGGAAAATTTAAAACCCCCATAAACCCCCCTTCCCGTGGTTCGAGATTTCTGGTTTTCGAACTTAAAGTCATGAATGTCATTTTACACATTTGAGCCAAATTTCATCGAAATCGGACGTTTTTTACTCAAGTTATCGCGGTAACGGACACACACACACATATATATATATATACATATATATAAATTTGAACGAATAGTGTTTTTGGTATCTGGGGACCTCAAAACAAAAAGTTATCATGGTCTCGGGCTTAAGTCTTACCATGAGACCTACGGTAATAGCTTCTTTCCTATAGGGGAAATTCGCTAAAAGGTAATTAAAAATCATATGTATTTATGCATTTAGTTTGTTTATTGAAATAGCAGCCCTACCGAAAAAGTCCTACATATCTTGGTGGGACCAAGAATTTGTAAATACAAAATAAATAAAAACTAATTTAATAAAACTGTATACTAGTTTTTTGGAGGAGATGCAAATTTATTTATAGTCTTATCCATATGATTTAATTTGTCAATACAACGACATTTATTAATTATGTTTAAAAATATTCCAACAATGGAAACTTATTTAAAACCCTCCGCAAACTAAATTACATTTTATCTAATGTGCTTATTGTATACAAATTATATTAAAACTCTTATATGTAATAGAAAATAAATAAGTATTAGCAGCCACGCAATTACGTTAACAAATGTATTAAACAACAAATTACTGATGTTTCAAAACAACGAAATAAAAATGAAGCATTGATCTATTTTTAACACAAAAAACAATACGTGGCAGTTTGAAGGGACCAGGAGTAAGAAACAAAGAGGGAAATAATTGGTGAACGCCCATCAATAATGTCAATTGGTGGACAAAGAAATGAGTCGCTTTTGTGTTCGTTCTGCTTATGAATCGCAGTCTACTTCAAACAAATCATTCTTCATTACGATTGTCTTTTACTTTCTCCCCTTATACATAGTATATGGAGAAAGTATTGTTTTCGTCAAAATTTTCGAATTTGAGTTATTAGTGAAAATATTCGTTTTGGTGCTCCCTGAACCCAAAAAAGTGGTTTTTACGTGATGTCTGTGTGTGTGTGTGTGTGTGTGTGTGTGTGTGTGTGTGTGTGTGTGTGTGTGTGTGTGTGTGTGTGTGTGTGTGTGTCTGTGTGGATGTGTACAGAGCTAGAGCCCTAACCAATGGGCCGATTTTGATGATATTTGGTATGTAGGTACTAATCCACTGTATCTCCAGGCACCTTTTTCATTTTTTTGAATTTTTGATTTTTAAGGGTAATTATCCCCCAAAACCGCCAAAAAACATGAAAAATCAATATTTCTCAAAAATGGCTCTAACGATTTTGATTAAACTTAAGTCGTTTGTAGAAATTTAGTTTTCCAACAAAACGACACCACCCGCATTCCTGTAAAAATTTGGGTTCAGAAATTACAGGACTTAAAAATCCAAAATCCAGTTTTTTTGATTTTTCATAAAAATACATAAATATAACAAATATTACTATTCACCATTAAAAAGAGCTCAAAAAACTAAATAAATTAGTATTTTGAATTACTATTCTACGATTGCTGGTTTCGGAGAAAATTGAAATTTTCATTTTGCGGTAAACGCAGTACGTTGTCCAATGTTATTCTTATGGGGAATACAAAAATTACTATTTCTCTCTTATGTACTGATCAATTTCATTCAAACTTGATATGCTTGTCAATTTAGCATTGACCAACAGAGTTAATTCGAAATATGTTGCCCCTTAATAACTCTGGGGGGGGATAGGGGGCATTCCCCCTCTTAAAACCACGAGTGTAGCAATGGATTCTGTATTGCCTCCATAGCAGGGATTTGGGTGGATGTTTTTTTAAAACAACTTGTTTACAAGATTTTCTGTACATTCGACCGTGCTTTTTATTCTATATTTAGTAAATAAAAAGTAATTTATTCATTGAAGTTGGGCTAAAAGGGAGAAAGTACGTGTCAGTTTCCTGATACCGTTTATTTTATAATATTTTAACGTATATGAAAAGTTTGTTGATTTTACTAAAGTATTAAGATAATGAGGTGAGGCACTTTAATAATATAACAACACTTTTCAATATATTTCAATATGGCATACATATATTTAAAGATATAATAGAGTATACTTGATTTGAAATCAATACTTAATTACTTACTTTATCAGTAGTTTTAGACTTCATTCCTGTAATTTTTTATTTTCCATTTCTTCCAAATATTACCAAACACTTAATTTCAATTAAATTACATTGTTTTCTCTCAATAATGGATTGGAAGAATATAGTAGAATATCTGTTACATGTAATAACATCATTTACACCTTAACATGATCAAGCACTATACATTAGTTTTAATTTTGATTCGCTTCGCTCCCTTCTACTTCACCCTGATTACGCAAACTTGAAGTTACGTGTATGCGATGTAGGATCCGTCCCATTGAATAAAAACAAATATTGAATTACACATACTGACCTAATAGTACAGGTTAGAGATAGTACAGTTATTGACTGATCTGCAGACATGGAGCTGTGGGTTACTTGGGCTCCTCTTTGTTCCAATTGTCTAGGCAAAGGAGATTTTACAAGATATCGGCCGCTCCACAAGATCTGCCCCAGACAAAGAGCTGTAGGTTACGTTGCCTCATGTCGTAATAATCATTTGACTTTGCGAAGATAAAAGTTCGCATGAAATGATTGAAAAAATCAGTTTTCCAACAAAAGCAAGTTTACATACAAATACGTAAATACGTATATATTCGGTGATCTCTGTATCAAAATTTTATATCATATTTGTGAACAATTAGTTCTCGCACATATCATATTTTATAAGAAATATTAACTATACTCTTCAATTTAATCGATATTTTTAAAAGTTAATTGTAAGATAAATATATTTAAAGTTAAAACAGTCTCAAAATATTGTATATACATAATAAATATTTATATTTGATGGGAAAAATAAAGTGACTGTTTATTTAAGTTTAGGATTTTCGATAATCAATTATATGAGAAACTGACTATACACTGTAAATAATTTCAAACGGCCCAAAACCAGTAAACGGAGCATAGAAAGGTATTGCAGGCTATTACGCCATCATAATCTCGTTGTCTAAATTACGTTTATGTTCATTTGCACGTGATTTTTACCTGACGCAGTTTGCTCCACATATATGCATTAAGTTGACTTAAGTGAGGTTCAATAATCATCAGATCAATAGAAAAGTGTGCACGAATCACAAAAAATTTTTTTTATTGTAGGTATGATTCATGAGAAATAAAATGTAATCCAATTTTTATTTAATTTTATAGCCTTAACAAGCTACGTCTCACATTACTAAAAAATTATTTTCTCTTATACCGTACTTACATTCAAGACGGTGAATATACACAATTGACAAGGTTCAAGACAATTGTCTTCAACCACATATACTGGTCATCATAACGCCCAATCAGAGAATGTTTATTTAATTTTAATAATAATATACACATATAAAAACTTAATATATGATTTAATAATACATATTGACCTAAGTTTCAACAGTTTAAAGTTTAGTTAGTTTGACTTGCCTATTAATTCAAAGACTACCGCTGTTCTCCAAAGTACAGCGGTAAGATTATAAATAAAGTAAGTATTATAAATAATAATACTATGTTATGAAGATCTATAATTTTCTCTAAGAACGTCTATCAAGAATACAGGAAGTATAAATTATTTCTTGTTTTGAAAAGTTATTCAAATTTTCTCAAGTTTCGGTGCAGAGGTCGAGAGAACGGTTAAAATTAAGAATATAAATTTCTTGCCAGTCTCGCCACTTTTAATAACGTTTCCAGGAATATAAAAGAGCCCGTCTTTTACCTTAAACAAATTTTAGGTAACCTCATAACCTTCATTTCGTGTAAAATACGATTTAATTTCAAAACATTTAATAGATGACGGTATGATTGTACGGTTTACACTTACGTTAGTGTTAATCTTGTGGATTTTAATGTACAGTGCTTTGAAAACAAGTGAATTTTCCAAACATTAATAAAGTTTCTGTAGCCGTTGTAAAGCGAATTTTTGGCAACCTTACATTTTTAATCCACTAAAACCAGATAGTGACAAAAATATACCATGCATGATGATCCCATTTCTACTGCGTGGATTTAGGGAGAGCACAGAACATTTGTCCGTGCTACATTATATCGTGAAACTGATGAACGTTTATGATTAATATACTTATTTAATCACCTAACCTAAAGAATGTTTTGTATGTTATAGATAAAGACCAAAACATTTAAGGAGTCTGGATGACACAGTTTAGCACGAAAGATTTTCCATTTTATTGGATGCACACCTAAATTAGCGTTTTAGAATTGATTTGTCGTCAAACATAAATGATAAAACCATTTAACTAATACATATTTGTTTCGTATTCATAATAATTTTAATATGTAATAATATGTTTTAGTAGATTATTATGAATAATCCTATAATTACTTTTGCTGATGGGATTTACATGGGATGAAACGTACCTGTTTGAGGGGTACTGAAACTGTTAGAAGGTCAATACCGGCAGGTGTCCAGTTAAATCCTCCATTTGGGCCAGTGAATGTTCAATTTGCTAATGGACGTTTGCTTGAAATACCTCACAGACCACCTTACTAGATCCCCGGAGTAGAATCTGTTTGAGGGGTACTGAAACTGTTAGAAGGTCAAGACCGGCAGGTGTCCAGTTAAATCCTCCATTTGGGCCAGTGAATGTTCAATTTGCTAATGGACGTTTGCCTGAAACACCTCACAGACCACCTTACTAGATCCCCGGAGTAGAATCTGTTTGAGGGGTACTGAAACTGTTAGAAGGTCAAGACCGGTAGGTGTCCAGTTAAATCCTCCATTTGGGCCAGTGAATGTTCAATTTGCTAATGGACGTTTGCTTGAAATACCTCACAGACCACCTTACTAGATCCCCGGAGTAGAATCTGTTTGAGGGGTACTGAAACTGTTAGAAGGTCAAGACCGGCAGGTGTCCAGTTAAATCCTCCATTTGGGCCAGTGAATGTTCAATTTGCTAATGGACGTTTGCCTGAAACACCTCACAGACCACCTTACTAGATCCCCGGAGTAGAATCTGTTTGAGGGGTACTGAAACTGTTAGAAGGTCAAGACCGGCAGGTGTCCAGTTAAATCCTCCATTTGGGCCAGTGAATGTTCAATTTGCTAATGGACGTTTGCCTGAAACACCTCACAGACCACCTTACTAGATCCCCGGAGTAGAATCTGTTTGAGGGGTACTGAAACTGTTAGAAGGTCAAGACCGGCAGGTGTCCAGTTAAATCCTCCATTTGGGCCAGTGAATGTTCAATTTGCTAATGGACGTTTGCTTGAAATACCTCACAGACCACCTTACTAGATCCCCGGAGTAGAATCTGTTTGAGGGGTACTGAAACTGTTAGAAGGTCAAGACCGGCAGGTGTCCAGTTAAATCCTCCATTTGGGCCAGTGAATGTTCAATTTGCTAATGGACGTTTGCCTGAAACACCTCACAGACCACCTTACTAGATCCCCGGAGTAGAATCTGTTTGAGGGGTACTGAAACTGTTAGAAGGTCAAGACCGGTAGGTGTCCAGTTAAATCCTCCATTTGGGCCAGTGAATGTTCAATTTGCTAATGGACGTTTGCTTGAAATACCTCACAGACCACCTTACTAGATCCCCGGAGTAGAATCTGTTTGAGGGGTACTGAAACTGTTAGAAGGTCAAGACCGGCAGGTGTCCAGTTAAATCCTCCATTTGGGCCAGTGAATGTTCAATTTGCTAATGGACGTTTGCCTGAAACACCTCACAGACCACCTTACTAGATCCCCGGAGTAGAATCTGTTTGAGGGGTACTGAAACTGTTAGAAGGTCAAGACCGGCAGGTGTCCAGTTAAATCCTCCATTTGGGCCAGTGAATGTTCAATTTGCTAATGGACGTTTGCTTGAAATACCTCACAGACCACCTTACTAGATCCCCGGAGTAGAATCTGTTTGAGGGGTACTGAAACTGTTAGAAGGTCAAGACCGGCAGGTGTCCAGTTAAATCCTCCATTTGGGCCAGTGAATGTTCAATTTGCTAATGGACGTTTGCTTGAAATACCTCACAGACCACCTTACTAGATCCCCGGAGTAGAATCTGTTTGAGGGGTACTGAAACTGTTAGAAGGTCAAGACCGGCAGGTGTCCAGTTAAATCCTCCATTTGGGCCAGTGAATGTTCAATTTGCTAATGGACGTTTGCTTGAAATACCTCACAGACCACCTTACTAGATCCCCGGAGTAGAATCTGTTTGAGGGGTACTGAAACTGTTAGAAGGTCAAGACCGGCAGGTGTCCAGTTAAATCCTCCATTTGGGCCAGTGAATGTTCAATTTGCTAATGGACGTTTGCTTGAAATACCTCACAGACCACCTTACTAGATCCCCGGAGTAGAATCTGTTTGAGGGGTACTGAAACTGTTAGAAGGTCAAGACCGGCAGGTGTCCAGTTAAATCCTCCATTTGGGCCAGTGAATGTTCAATTTGCTAATGGACGTTTGCCCGAAATACCTCACAGACCACCTTACTAGATCCCCGGAGTAGAATCTGTTTGAGGGGTACTGAAACTGTTAGAAGGTCAAGACCGGCAGGTGTCCAGTTAAATCCTCCATTTGGGCCAGTGAATGTTCAATTTGCTAATGGACGTTTGCTTGAAATACCTCACAGACCACCTTACTAGATCCCCGGAGTAGAATCTGTTTGAGGGGTACTGAAACTGTTAGAAGGTCAAGACCGGCAGGTGTCCAGTTAAATCCTCCATTTGGGCCAGTGAATGTTCAATTTGCTAATGGACGTTTGCCTGAAACACCTCACAGACCACCTTACTAGATCCCCGGAGTAGAATCTGTTTGAGGGGTACTGAAACTGTTAGAAGGTCAAGACCGGCAGGTGTCCAGTTAAATCCTCCATTTGGGCCAGTGAATGTTCAATTTGCTAATGGACGTTTGCTTGAAATACCTCACAGACCACCTTACTAGATCCCCGGAGTAGAATCTGTTTGAGGGGTACTGAAACTGTTAGAAGGTCAAGACCGGCAGGTGTCCAGTTAAATCCTCCATTTGGGCCAGTGAATGTTCAATTTGCTAATGGACGTTTGCCTGAAACACCTCACAGACCACCTTACTAGATCCCCGGAGTAGAATCTGTTTGAGGGGTACTGAAACTGTTAGAAGGTCAATACCGGCAGGTGTCCAGTTAAATCCTCCATTTGGGCCAGTGAATGTTCAATTTGCTAATGGACGTTTGCCTGAAACACCTCACAGACCACCTTACTAGATCCCCGGAGTAGAATCTGTTTGCAATCAGTTGAATACAGTTTTACTCATTTAACGCTACAAAATGTAAAAACATGCTAGGCAAAGAAATTATGGTCTTAGGGTATTACTAAAAAAGTGCTGTGAAAAAAGTTGTAGTGATTTTTATAAGTTAAACACGATTTTTCAGCTGAGAAATGGCAAAAAGCATGTTTTAACTTATTAAAATCACAACAACAGAGTTATTTATCATCCGATAATCAAAATATTTATACCATTTCTTTGGTACAAAAACACAAAACCTTAGGGATTCTTATGGTTTGTTGCTAATTATTAAGATTTTTAAGCTTTGAAAAACAAAAATGGCCGCCATTTTGAAACGGTTAAAGAAACTTGAAATTCAATACCAAAATATCATTAAGTCATGAAGTATGCCAAGTTTCAAAAGAGAACCTCTAACGGATCAAAAAGCATTTACATATATGAGATGTCAGTTTACATCAAGACGCACACTCCACAATACATTAACACGGTCCATAGGTATAATACTAGACATAAAAACAATTGTTCTGTTCAGCACAACTTTTTCGCAAATAAAAAAAAAAACTAAATATTTTGGCCAACAATTTTTATTTAATTTTACCGTCTTCAATTAAATCTAAACAACAAATTCACAAGTTCAAAAACGATTTGAAAAACTTTCTTATTTTAAACAGCTTTTACAGTTTGGAAGAGTTTTTTTAATTGTGCAGCGAGGGGACCTCTAACACCAAAAGAAATTGTGAATCTAACCTAACCTCACCGTCGCCAAGATAGAACTCTACAATTTCCAGGGCCTACCTGGCATTTTGACGACATCCAATGCCAATTTTGCCAACTGGATGAATTACCAAGCATCCAAGTAAGTAAGTAAAATATATACTAAATTTAGTAAAAAACACAAACATACCGTCTGTCGCTAAACAGAGCGGATTTCAAAAAGAGTCACTATACACATTTTTTGCTTATTTTTGAGTGTTTGTGTTTTGAGTGTTTTTTTTTCAGTTTCCGATGTAAATGACAAGTATAACCATCTGGTTCAAACCTTACAGTACTACATTATCATCTTTTGTCCAGAAAAACTCTTAAAGAAAAAATTACTGCGGAAAGCTGATTGGATAACAGACGAAATTGTATCACTCAAGCAGGACTTGATGGAAACCTAAAAAGAATGGAAATCAAGCAAAACTGATGCACTCAGAATAAGTTAAACTCTCTTAAAAATGAGTATAGGACTCTAATCAAACATACAAAACACCGGTATTACTCAAATGTACGACAACTCATCGAACCTTGTAGTGGGAGCCTGGAAGGTGATCAACAGACATAGGCCTAGCGGGAAAAAAATCTGATTCTAATCTTGTCTTGGAAATCAATAACAAGATGACTGAAAACCCACAAATTGTTTCAGATGTTTTTAACAAATATTTTTTCAATGTTCCTAACATTGTTGCTCCCAGCTCTGACCTGAAGCACCGGTCAGGTTTTCCGTCTTTTGGTTATGCAGCCTTGCCATCATTTGGTAAAGTGGAGGTCAACGAATTAAAAAGAAAAATAGTAAGGCTCCAGCTCAAGAATTAAACTGGTCATGACGGAATTTCTTAACAAATTTTAATTAAATGCAATAATGAAATGGCAGAACCTATATTTAACGTCATCAATCAGTCTTTTGCTCAGGCAACCTTTCCTGAGGAGGATAAATTAATGACTTTCAAGACCACTTTTTAAAAGAGGAAACAGTAGGGAAATCAAAAACTATCGCCCTATATCCATTTGGCCAGCGATCACCAAAAAATGGAGAGGGTAGTCTGTCACAAATTGGTTACTTTCCTGGAAAACATAAACTATTTTTCCTCTAAGCAGTTCGGTTTAAGAAAAAACAAGTCAACCAAGTTAGCCTTAGTAAAATTTATTAGCAAACTTATCGACCAGTTGGAAAAGGGTGAAACAGCAGTTGGAACCCTAAACGACCTCACTAAGACCTTCAGAATCGGAATCAGAATCAGAAATAATTTATTTCGTGAATAACAGATTATTGTGTGAAACAAGTCAGATTTAAAACTAATACTTAATACTAAATTGACAATTTAAAAATATTTTCTCAATTAAAAAAGTGCACATTTCCTTCACATATGTTTTAGTGACAGGAATTCATCCACCGAGTACGGACACCTTTCAATCAGAATATGTTTCACCTTTTAAGAAAAATTCTTGCACTTGCTATGTTTTTCAGGTGCCGGGGCAGAGTATTTTTTAGTCGTAGAGCAGCGTAGTGGATGCCCTTTTCATGTAGTGTCAATATATGGATAGGGTAGGCCATGTTACACTTATGACGTGTATTATAGGGATGTCTAGCAATATTCTCTTTAAATAGATGGAAGTTGCATTTAAAAAAGGATAAAACCTCCAGATTATAAATACTTGGGAGAGTGAGAAGATGCAGTTGTTGAAAAAAGGCTTACAATGCGCTCGGTAGCCAGCTCCCCACATAATACGAACAATCCTTTTTTTGGAGTCTAAATACTCTCAAGAACTCTCTAGAAGATCCCCAGAAACCAATTGCATATTTCATTCTACTATAAACATAAGCATAGTAAATCTGAATGGTAGTTTCTTTACGAACTAAAAACATTATTATTCGAAAAGCGAAAGTAAATGAAGACAGTTTTTTACATAGGGAGTCAATATGTTTGGACCAGTTCAGCCTATCATCAATGGTAATGCCAAGAAGACAGGCGGACTTTGATGGACTTATTCCGTTTACACTGAAATTGGCTAGGTCACGTTTTACTGTTGATAATACCATAATTTTAGTCTTCTCGTCATTCAAGTAAAGACCATTTGACTCAAACCATCTATTTAGGATGGTGTGTGTCTGATTCATTACGATCTCTAGGTTATGCATGTTATTACAAGAAGACAGAACAGTTGTATCATCAGCATAACAAACAATGTCAGAATTTACATTAGATTGTGTTGATGTGCACATCCTCCTTGAAAAGCTTGCGGGAGTGTAAGGTGGTGCATTGAGATGACTGACCTCATATCTAGTTGGAAGGAAACAATTCACATTTGTCTTATATAAAAATGAATCTGGAGAAATAAAACATATTCCTCTGAAGTTTATGATGTTACTATGGGCGTGCCGCAAGGCTCAACGCTTGGGTCTGTACTTTTTTAATATATGTGAATGGCATTGGTGATTATGTTGATATTAACCATCTTATAATGTTTGCAGGTGACACCACACTGCTTACTTCCAATCACAACCTGGAAGAACTTCAGACATCCACATTCCTCGATATCAACACTATTCCACAATATTTCACCAATAATAGACTAGCTATAAATGAAGATAAAATCAAGTTGATTCACATTAAAACATCTCAACTGCAAAATAAAAGACCCTCATACAACATCAATGTAACGATAGGCGAAGAAGAAATTAAAGAATAACCATATTCAGCATGCTTGGGAGTTATCATTGACAACAGCTTAAATTGAAATGCACAGGTAGACCAAATTTTTTCTAAATTGTCAACAAATCTCTTTGAAATTAGAAGCCTAGTTAACTTTTTCAGTATTAAATTTAAACAAATGATTTATTTCAGTCTCTTTGAAAGCCATAATATTAGATATTCTAGTATACTGTGGGGATCATCTAGCAAAATAAATCTAGAAGGAATGTTTAAACTGCAAAAGAAAACCATCAGAACATATGCCAAAAAGCCATATCTTCAAGGAATACAATATTTTGACAGTTCCTTCGTTATATATCTTTGAAACCATCTTATCAGTCAAAAGTCAAAACCTTTTTCAAGCACCCTTCCACAACTACAATACCAGACACAGAAATAGATTTTCTATCTCTCATAGACTTCGCCTCACTGAAAAAAGCCAGAGTATATGGGACACAATTTTTTTCAAGACCTACCTGAAGATCTTAAATGTATAACAAGTCATGATAAATTGAAAACCAAACTAAATGACTAAATTGACAAATACTACTATAGCCTGCTAACCTAGTTATAGTTTTAGTTTTTATTTTGTTTAAGTCTTAGAGATCAATTATAAAAAGTCAGAAGATTAGTAATTATAGTAATTGACCCGCCACATGCTCGACCTGCGAGTCTACGTGGTCCGAGAGGATAAGTAAGTAAGTAAGTAAAAGTAGAATCCGAAAATATATAGCCAGTGCACCTTTTTTTGTAACACCCTGTATACTGTCTATTAATACTATTACTGTAATAACGCTCATTCCGGAAGGTTTTGTAACTTTTGACCAATTTAACTTCAAAGTCAGGTGGATAAAAAATCTAAATATGAGTACTATTTATGTCTTTAATTTATATAATCATAAATACATGTAAGTGAAAGTAAAAATAACTAGATCTTAAAGTACAAGAAAACGGTCTGTATTACAAGCCTTTATTTTTAAATTCCTGGCAATCTTTATACAGTTGACATGAATAAACAGTCGCTGTACAACAAATCGAGACATGTCAGGTGATTTAACTATTTTCCTAATGATTCTAGGAATCGTAATGTTTTAAATTTAATTAATATGCAGGGTTTAAACAAATTGAAAACCAAATTTAATTAAATAACATATACATATTCACATAATTTAGTGTATTAATGTTTGTGGTTTCTTCAATTTTAACATAAATACCTTTTACGTGAAACTTTAAAATTATTTGATATTTAAACAACATTTAGAATTATTTTAATTTACTATAATATCTTTCATTGTAAAAACGAATAACAAGCCTATAATTTAATTTAGGGTTAGTATGTACAAATTATTACAAATAATTTAATGTTATTACCAGACCGTAAGACAGGATTCAGATATTACCTAACATTAACAGTGGATCGAATCCTATCCCTAACCTAGAAACAACATGTTTTTACATGAGTGCTTTGTCAGTGTAATTTGATTAAAACGTTATTAGAAGACAATGGTGCAAACTTATCAAACTCTTGTGGGCACCCCAGGGATCTAACCATCTGTTGCACCGAAGTGCAAAAGCTAACCGTTAGGCTAGTGAAGCGCCAAACTAAATTGCTGGACATTTTAAAAATAACAAATATTAAATGAAGCATCAAAAACAGGACCCTTTCATCTAAGATTCGGAAATGGTTGGGGAACCAGTCCTTTGACTACTTCACTTTTCGTCAAATGCTGCCGCAAAAATAAGAGTTATATTAGTGATAAAATTTGTAGGTACACATTCGTAGTTTAGAAAGTATTCAAGCCATTTTTGAAGCATTCACAATGATGTAGGATATTGTTTAAAGTAAGTTAAAGTAAGTAAATTTATCCTTGCATCTTCCAGTATATTTTTATACTTGCTGTGTTTGTAATGTAATCTAGTTTAGACTGTTTAAGATGTTTTTTTTACAAGAAAAAGGTTTAACAACCATTGCAAACGACTGCAAAAGTCTTAGTTTGTAGTCTGGAATATTGAACTGCTTGTTTAGTTATGTGCATAATAATAGTTGTTTGCATTAATGTTTTCTATGTGCCAAAAATCAGTTAATTTAAATTGAACTGAATAAAGTAAGTTCACGTCACCTGGTAAAACAAGTCTTTGAAAAACAAATTCTCATTTTGAAAAGTTCGCCTGGATGGCATGGCAACAAATTAAGAGTGACGAGTGAAAAATAAATAGTTGCAATTATTTAAATCAAATTATGTTGATGGTAGTATTAGTATTGCAAGAAAGCCAAAGCATGTGTCTAATCAAAAATATACTACCATTAAATATGGACCACTGCGCAGTAAGTAGAATGGTTGTGGTATTTCATACAATTGACAAATATGAGATGTTCAAAATTCCCGAGCAGGGTTATAAACAAACTTAGGGGCCCCTCCTCATCACCGGCGAAGTTTTCTAGACCTAATTTATCTCATTTACCTACCTGCTTAAAATATTTATATATATATTTAACAACTTTTTATAAAGTTCAGTTTTTACATCAAAATGTGTTTATACATAGTTATTAATATTTAACTGCTTACATAATATTTTTAAAAAACGATAGTAATTCGAGTTATATATGTAACCTTTGCGCCTTCCAAATAATGTTAAAATATCATGGTATTTAGTAGGTAGATAAGCTAGCTGATCAACTATCTGTGATATTGGTAAAGTAATTAAAACGAAGAAACGACACTGATACTATAGCCTTCGAGTAGTTTACAACTTAAAAATAACTAACTGATTGTTATAATTATATCTTTATTAATTAAAGTGTTTTAATTTCTGGTGATAAGTAGCCAATCAAGATTAATTAATAATACTATCGCTACAATATAATACTGTCAAGAATTAACTGATGGTAGTAAATATATCTTTTAATCAAACCCTAAACCTTTGTTATCTACTTTAAGCGGAGTTTTATTGGGACTAAAACTGAGATTTTCAGTTATGCAAACGACATAACGGAAGTAGTCTTTACGAGGTTACTTAAAGAGAAGTTCCTCCCGACAATTGTTATTGACATTGTCGTTACGAATATTACACTTTAATCCTCTGTGCAAAGGAAACTAGTATTTTATTGAAATATTTTGTGAATAAAATAAAATACAACATTTTACTGTGGAATAAATACTGATCGTCTATAATTGTACGTCCATATTCACTAATAATTTTCTGGAACCTCGTTTTTGCAGTGCAATTGATTTTAAGAACGTATTTGCTCAATGGTGTTTAAATACTAGTTAAATAAATTAACCTTATCTAGTAAACCTATGCCATCAATAATTAACATCTCTACCACTTACCTGACCAAAATATTTGTATGGTTGTTAAAAGAATGTTTATTCTTCTAATGAAAAATATATTTTTATTTTATTTTTAAATTGGAACCTTTCAAATAAATGTATTAAATAAATGAATTTCAGAGTGGAAGACGCATTTTAATTAACATTAAATAATTCATACTTGCATTTGTTAATAGTTATATAGTAAGTGTAAATTATATCCACACCAGTGTATTTACATACAATTCACCAGTTCTCGTAAAGAGATGAAATGTTTTTAGTAATTGAGTTTCTATCATAAAGCAGTTGTTGAAGAATTATCTTTAGTTTTTGTTAAATGATTTGATACAATTTTTAGGTAATTGGTTAAAACAATATAACAAATTATAAAGGATAACTACAAAAATAAATTAAGACTTAAAAATAAACGTAGAATACAAATATAAAAAAAACAGTAAATGAATATACTGTTGCTCTTATTTATTTATATCTAATTGATTGCATTTGCTCAGTTTAAATCCTAGTTAAATCCCCACATTGGTTAATTTTAGTGAAACATTTTGGTGACTGCCCTTATCCATGAAATTATTAATAGTTTGTTATTGTAAACAATGTAAAGTAATTAAAAAATAAGGTAATTAAAAATTATATGTATGTATATTAGTATATTAGTTTGTTTATTGAAATAGTAGCTCCACCAAAAAGTTCTACATATCTTGGTGGGACCAAGAATTTGTAAATACAAAATAAATAAAAACGAATTTAATAAAACTGTATACTAGTTTTTTGCAGGAGATGCACATTTATTTATAGTCTTATCCATATGATTTAATTAGTCAATACAATGACGTTTATTAATTATGTTTATAAATAATCCAACAATGGAAACTTATTTAAAACCCTCCGCAAACTAAACTACATTTTATCTATTGTGCTTATTGTATAACAATTATATTAAAACTCTTATTTTTAATGGAACATAAATAAGTATTAGCAGCCACGCAATTACGTTAACAAATGTATTAAACAATAAATTACTTATGTTTCAAAACAACGAAATAAAAATGAGGCATTGATCTATTTTTAACACAAAAAGCAATACGTGGCAGTTTGAAGGGACCAGGAGTAAGAAACAAAGAGGAAAATAATTGGTGAACGCCCATCAATAATGTCAATTGGTGGACAAAGAAATGAGTCGCTTTTGTGTTCGTTCTGCTTATGAATCGCAGTCTACTTCAAACAAATCATTCTTCATTACGATTTCCTTTTTTATAATATTTTAACGAATATGAAAAGTTTGTTGATTTTCTAAAGCATTAAGATAAAGAGGTGAGGTGCTTTAATAATATAACAACAATTTTCAATATATTTCAATATGGCATACATATATTTAAAGATATAATATACTTGATTTGAAATCAATACTTAATTACTTACTTTATCAGTAGTTTTAGACCTCATTCCTTTAATTTTTTATTTTCCATTTCTTCCAAATATTACCAAACACTTAATTTCAATTAAATTACATTGTTTTCTCTCAATAATGGATTGGAAGAATAGAGTAGAATATCTGTTTCATGTAATAACATCATTTACACCTTAATATGATCAAGCTCTATATATTAGTTTTAATTTTTATTCGCTTCGCTCCCTTCTACTTCACCCTGAATACGCAGACTTGAAGTTACGTGTATGCATTCCATAATTTGGTCTTATAAAATATACTTTTACCGCTAATTCCAATGTTTAATCAGCTTTGAGATGCTTCACCCAAATTTAATTATGTTCTCCATCGTCAAGAGCGATGTAGGATCCGTCCCATTGAATAAAAACAAATATTGAATTACACATACTGACCTAAAGTTATTACGGGACTCTAATTTGTTGGAAATTCAAATCTATAAACAAATTTCCGACTCCTAATATTATAGAACTGTAAACAATAAACCCACCTCTCCTACTACGATCAGCGTTGATAAATGTACATTGATTTCCATTCAAATATGAATAATACTTGTGTAAGAAATCACCTCTGTCACAGGTACGCGGATAAAATAATCTTGCTTCAGTAGGGTTTATGTAACCCTAAACAATGTTTACAGAGAATGTATTGTAAAATACCAAAGATTGTGTGTTCGCGTGGTAGAGCGAGGTTTAGGCAGGAAACTGATGATGTCAACTTAATGCCACCTCAAACAACCTTACCGATGGGGTATGAAAAGTCTTTGTAAGATTGTATAACATAGTAGGCTTTTATGAAACCCCTTTAACATTTATATTTATTTTCACGAATAACATTAAAGTAAAGCAATATTTCCGTAATTTCCAAAAGGCTAATAATTATTGTTTGTAGAACGTTTAACGTTGTACAATGGCAAAATCCCACATCGAAAAACATTTACGTAATAAAAGAATATGACAATGTAAAACAAGATTAAGTGAAAATTGAGTTTAATGTATCAAAGCAAATGAATTAATAAGCACCGTAAGCAAGGAACATAGTTTCCACTGTATATAGTTTTCCTTTCAAGGAAAATCAATATACTTCTACACAAGAGCATTTATGTCTTGGACTATAAATCCTATGGAAACATGCTTAAACTTTACATATTTAATTAACAAAGCATACACTTATGTAACTTGAATTAATACAGTTCAGATTACTATATTAAACTATGGATTCTTATCTTGATTAGGCAAATGCAGGTATCGTTCCATGAAAAGCGTACCATGCCAGGTTGAGTGGAAAAATGTATGAGTGGAGGTGTGATAAGTCCCAACTCAGACTGAATAAATAAACAAGACCCCAACATATTAATTTATCTAGCCATCATTGATCTGTTTTCATTAAAATGCCAGGGCAATGATTTTTTTTATTAATAAGTTAATAAAATAAAAAATCAAATCGATTTGTAACCTCTTATTGAAAAAATCTAACAAATGTATAGCTAAGGAATTCCTAAATACAAAATAAATTTATCAAGTAAATGTTGAAATAGACTCGTTGTTGTACGGAATTTCAATTTTTATCAATCAATGTTTGTTTTTCAATAAAGCTATTACCTTCACAAACTGGCTGTTTAATACCGTGTAAATAAGTTACACTATCTGAATTCACTAATTGATACAGCTTTCCAAACTTCAAAGTTTGAATTATTAGTTTTAAACCCGTATTGGGTAAAGAAGTAAACGATATAAAGAATTACAGATTGTTTCAATTATATTATTAAGCAAGCCGTTTAACCTTTTTCCAGTTTAATACTTACTTCAACTTTTAATTTTTCCTATGCATTTTCTGTCTTTAGCTAACCGATGAAAATATCAAAAGTTCCATCGATACGTACAGACAAAAATACCAAAAATTTTAATAATGAAAAACCATAAAAATCGAACTATTAGTACTTCCTGATAACATAGAACTTCTCAGAAATAAACTTATTTATCTACTATCACCACTTTTGGTGTAAAACAATCCCTTTGAAGTTTACCCCGCAATAATTAATTACTTATCAGTCTACCACTGATGGTATACATTAAACGATTTCACTGCTTATACTCATTACAGCAGGCCTCAGGAAAACACAATTTATGTGATATATTTACAAAAAACCTTTTGGTAAAAAGTAAATGCATAACAAAGGGACATGTGAACTTGCAACTCAGACCACCAGCTGTGACAAGTTCTACAACACGTGTTGTTCGATCTGACACCCTGGAAATGGCCCTTATTCTGTTTTGGAACCCAACATACAGGCACCTTTATCTTAGATGTTGTGATTCAGTTGAATGTTACAATTAAATTATTTGATAACGATTTATGCAATCGTTATAACTATTATTACAATGTTTTTAAGAGGTTGGAAGCTCCCTTTTCCCTTGCTTTGCCCGTTGACATAGATCATAGACCTTTGTAGTGCGTGTCTAACATAGCAAAAGGTTATTCTGGCAATTATAAGTTTACGAGTACTAAAAAAAATTAAATGCTAGGACTGGGATTCGAACCTACGACAGAGCCTCTGCTGTGGGGTCCTCCGCATTGACCACTACGCCAACACCAAAATTGGAATTTTCAACAGCAATACAAATATATAAATTACATTTATTTGCCAATTTGATCAAACCTCGATTACCAGGTTGGTTGAACAGTGTTAAAAATAGTACCATCCCTAAGAGCAATTCTCGGTAAATCAAAATTTTAGCACGTCCACGCCCATCGCGTGCCCTGATAAACACTTATCTCAGATCTCCACCGAATGCCCGACCACCATGGACCTATTTCACTTTAATCAATGTTCCAACGTTTTATAAAAACAACAAATCTGGGGAGAAGGTAAATGATCTTACACGGGGCATTTAATTTGAATTCAGACCATTGATAATTTTGTAGTATTATTCAAATAAATTTAATAATAAACTTAGCAAGATAAATATTTTTGTATAAGATCGGATGTTATCAGTTTGAATGATCAGGTGAAATTGCTTATTTATTATTTTGTTAAATTGGTAATTATTAGTGATTTAATTTTTAGATCTTCGAGTTACAAGGATTATAAATACATGTCTGAACCTGTGGTATGTATCACAAATACGATAAGTTACTGGTTGTGAAATAATGAACAATTATGCTAGATTATTTATTCACTTGCACACATTTAAAGATACAAATTTATCAGAAATACAAACAAATGTGAAGTTTACGTTTGAACAACCGGAAATGGAGCTTTAATAAATGGCCAAATTGAAGTGCTTGGTCTTCAAAGTAAGCTGAACCTTTGTGCCGGAAATAACCTATAGCCCTCTATTGTTTCCACTCCCCACTTTCATCCTCTCTCTTCCCCCGTCCTTCTTCCCTCCTTCCCCTTATTTCTCTCAACTTAATGAAATAACAACCACCTTACACTGCTTAATAGCTGATAAGTTTAGTAGTGGTAGTTACAATTTCAACAATTAAAACTGTAGTTTTTTTTAGAACGAATAAAATACTTTTATAATATCTACAAAAATGCTAAAAATTATGTGAAAGTTTTACAGGATATGGTCCTGCAAAAACAAATACAATTAATTTTAAGTTACATAAATGTCTGGTTTACGAGCATTAGTTAAACAGTTTTTATTCTACATTTTCTCAGTTTATCCCATTCTTTAATACTTTCATAGTTTTTGATAAATGTTTGTATTTAAAATTTAGTTCATTGCATAAGTAAGAATTTTTGTTCATGCAATATAAAATTAATGACAAAATAAATAAGGATTGAACATTAGTAGGCATTCGATATGATATATTTTATCGGTTGGGTGGCTCCTATTAGTCGCATTTGGCATGTTCTTTAATTTGTAATCAATTTAATTTGAAGCCAGTTCATCAAGATAACGATTTGAAAGAACAACTTCTTATGGGGTTCTAATCTTTGTTAAGGTTTTTTTGTTTACAATAATATTTAGTTTTCCATTGATAACAAGGGATTCATTACTAAACAAGTTGCTTGCGTAATGAATAAAAAAGCAACATTCTTATGCTTTAGTCTAATCCACGTTTTAAACCGATTATTACTTTTGGATTAATTATTTTAAATTTTGGATTGTGGATAAATTATTTCATTACTTCTGGAAATTACGGGTTTTCTGTAGAGATGAAGTTGAATTAGACATTTGAATATAGTAACTCACACATGTATTTTTATATAATATAATATAAGTGAGTAAAAACTAGTGTGACTATTAAATTAATCACATATGTAATGGAAAAGTTAAGTTTTAACAATATATTTCTCATCTGTATCTAGATATCGTTTAGTGTTGGATGGGTTATGACAGGGAACATAACCCAACATAATCTAACTCAATTTATTTATCACTTCTAAAATGAGATATACGAGATGAAAGCCCATTTTATTCTACGCTACAGACATTTATTCTACTTTGTGATATTTTTAAATGTTATTTATTCATTTCCTGTTGATTTGAATTTGTTGGTATCTTCCAGTTACATTCTCTGCTATAGATAAATGAATATAAACAAAATATAAAGCCTAAAACAAGTTTTACCTAGAACATAAACTTAGACAGATGCGAGGTCAACAGCAGTGCCAAAGATTAGTCTGGTTAAAATAAATTGATTAAAAGTATTATTTTATCATGTTTTATAACCGTCCCAAAAATAGGGCATTCGTTAAACACCGAATCAAAAATTACCTGCACACTAACTAGCAGCAACTTTAATCTCAGACCGATACTAATTTTAGTAAAAACTGCGTTATGATAATAAATTAAAATGTATAATGAATTGTACCTGCGGTTTTAAAATTTAATTTTGGGTAAATTTAACTTTGGGTACGTGGAATTAAAATATTGTAAATGTAAATGTAAATATACAATATTTTTACAAATAATAACCAACATACACCAAAAGATTAGTTTTAAAATATCAATCCACAGTAATAGAACAGCAAAAGTTAATCATATGAATTTCAATTGTATTATTTAATACTAAACAGATTAATTATTATTTAATACTATAGTTGTATCTTGTGAGTACTTCATATATCTCGCAGTCTATCTGTGTGCTTATATAAATATATGTTTTGAGCAGTAACTTTACTCAATGTCCGAAGTATTTTTGCAAAGAATATCGGTTGGAATTTCCAAGGAGAAAAAGGTACCAAGGTTCTCAGTTAGGTTCTTTGTAATATAAACAGCTCATTATAGAACTGACCCTGCTTTAAAGATGTGCTTTTTAAAGACTTGATCAGCCTATGGGCTATACTTAAACAAAATGAAACCCAGTTCAAATGGTGTGTAACAAATAGTAGACGTATATAGTAGATTAATTAAAAAAATTTAAGCTATAATGACCATCATTCATAGAGTAATGTTTTATGAAAAATACATTTATGCCTGATGTTATTTTAGGACATGCGTCATGGTTAAAACGTTGAACTTCTACTGTTATGGAATATTCAAATAACCAAAGAAACATTAAGTCTATACTTATCTGCGTAAGATGAATATATTCCAGAGGGTTTATCCTTTC
Source organism: Allygus modestus (assembly GCA_963675035.1). NCBI lineage: Eukaryota > Metazoa > Arthropoda > Insecta > Hemiptera > Cicadellidae > Allygus > Allygus modestus. Next base: position 92,544,855 of record OY776116.1, read on the forward strand.
TTGTACACCTGGTTCCAGCCTATGAGGGTAATGGAGATGGCGGCTATGTTTGATTTATACTCTATGGTAATTAATGTTGAATAGAAAGCACGATAACTTGATTTTGATCATCAAATGATGAAGTAAGGGTATTTTCAGGACAAATTTCGTTTTTGGGAGTTTTTAGCGAATTTCCCTTATAGGGAAGAAGCTATTACCGTAGGTGGCATGGTAAGACTTAAGCCCGAGACCATGATAACTTTTTGTTTTGAGGTCCCCAGATCCCAAAAACTCTATTTGTTAAAATTTATATCTATCAAATTGATATGTATTTATATGAAATGCCCGATTTTGATAAATTTGATACAAATGTGTAGAGTAACTTTTATGAATTTAAGTTCGAAAACAAGACTAGTTTAAGTTCGGACTATGGGAAGGGGGTTTTATGGGGGTTTTAAATTTTACAAAAATCAGTTTTTTGAATTTTTTTGCCTAAAATTTTAAAAACACCCAATTTTGGTTATATCCATTTTATACAGCTTAAAACAATTTGGTATTTTGAACCATTAACCTAGGTTATGTGGTTGTAGAAAAAAGTCAAAAAACGTGTCCATAACATTTTCCATGGTAATCTTATGGAAAAAATGTTTTTGGATTTTCCTCAGATAATTTTACTAAAAACTTCACATTTCTTTTTACCAATCAGTTTAGCTCTACAAAACAATCATTTTGGTGTTTTAATTGTTGTTCTACGTCCAACCGTTGCAGAGATATTCAATGTGCTAAACACAGTACTTTGTTAATGGTTATCTTCATGGAGAATAAATAAAATGTTATATCTTGATTATTTATGAATGTATATTGATGAAACTTGGTATGTGGCTTCAACTAGTTGTGGTATATTGATATTTGCACAAAAAATACCTTTTCTTGATATTCCCGCAACAGAAGACCTGCATACTCAGCGCCCATTTTATTCATATGGAGTATAAGTAAAGTTTTATATCTCCCTTAGTTATGAACCTAAATTAATAAACCTTGGTTTGTAGCTTCACCTGATTGGGTTATATAGATAATTGTAAAATGAAAATTCTTATATTCCTCGTTTTAGCAAACCTGCATACCCAACCCTAATAATAAAATGCTATAAATCACATATTTATGAATGTATTTTTGTGAAACTTGGTAAGTGGCTCTATGTAGTAGTAAAACCCATATATATGCATAGGAAATTCGCTGAGTGCGCAGGTTTGCTGTGAAGGGAGTATTATTTAATTGGAAAAGAAAATATCCAAATATTAAGATAAGAAACTGTTGTATTTTTTCCAACTTCATGCTTTTCTATCAGACTTACGGAAAGTTTATTTAAAAAACAAAATATAAAATTACCCATTTTCAAGACAACATGTTATCACAACTTTTGATCAAATAGTGAAAAATACTTGGTTTTTAGTGAGGAGAAGTCAAGTACAAATTACCATTGGTGCTAGATAGGCAGGGCTAGCTGGTTTGTTACACTACGCCATATCACTAACGTAATTGACCTCAGGGTGTTAAAATACATCCTTTCTCACAAAATGTAAGAAAATCAAAGCACAACCTTGGTTGAAGTAGTTTCGGTTGACGTTTTGCTACAGTAGTGAGCCACACCATTGGCGGCACCATACCTTTTTAAGTTCCGATTTTCACCTCAATTTACGCCTGACCAACAGAGCCTATGGCACCAACCTCTCCTTAAATATCAGAGGAGTATCGGTTTTATTAGAATGATATTAAAAGTACATGACAAAAATAAACCCTAGTATAAAAATACCCCCGTAGCAGCAAACCTGCGTACTCAGCGAATTTCCAATGCATATATACCACATAAAGCCACATACCAAGGTTCATCAATATGCATTCATAAATAAACGATTTATGACATTTTCATTATTCTCCATAAGAATAACATGGCAGCTGAGTATGCAGGTTTGCTGAAGCAAGGAACACAAAAAATGGGGTTTTATACAAATATTAATATAACTCATGTAGGTAAAGCCACATACCAAATTTAATTAATTTATTTTCATAATGAAGGCAGATAACACGTTACTTATTCTCTATAAGAATAACATGGGGCTGAGTACGTCGGTTTGCTGCAACGGGAGCCTTGGGTAACAAATTGTCTTTTTGAGCAAATCTCAATGGTCCACAACCAGATGAAGCCGTATACTAAGTTTCGTCAGTATACGTTCATGAATAAGCGAGATATACAATTTTTATTTTTCTCCATAAGAATAACATTAGACAACGTACTGTGTTTAGCACTTTCAATATCTCGGTAACCAATTGACGTAGATAAATGATCAAAATACCAAATTGTGTGTTTTTTAAGCTAAATCCAATGGAAAAAATAAAATTTGACTTTTTCCAAAATTATATGTAAAAAATTCGAAAAACCCATTTTTGGGGTACAAAACCCCCCCAAAATACCCCTTCTGATAGAGCGATCTGGCTGGTTTTCGAACTTAAAGTCATAAATGTTGTTTGACACGTTTATACCAAATTTCATCAAAATCAGGCAATATTGCATAGTAAATGCAATTCTGGTTGTTTTTACAAGATTTATATTAATTTACACAATAGTTATGGTAATATCCTACCATCGCGTCTGTCAAAACTACAATAATATTCTTGCTAAATTATTTGCAATGAGGCTGGTAATTGCATCAACATATTATTGTTGCTAATACATCATAACGATAGTAGTATAGTAAGTAGAAATGCTTAGCGAGAATATTCTGTTATATTATAACAGATTCTGTTTTTGATTACACAACAATGTCTCAAAGTGGAAATGAGTCGTCACCGGCCTGCCCTGAAGCGTTAATGCACCGAGACAAGCAATGTTATAGTTTATCGTGTGATCGGTATCGGAATGTGTTATACTGCAATATATATGTGTTAAGTGTCTCACTGTCTCAGTAATGTTTTAATAAGATGAAGAATCAACCTAAGGATTAACTGAAGATGTGGCTGTAGCCACAAAATATGCAATGACATAACCTCAAAAAGTATATTGAACAGGTATAGTATTATCCAGTAAAGTATTATAAAGTAAAATCCAGAAGTTTCAACATGAATTCAGAATCTTTATAGGCTTTCAATAGCCTAGGTTGGATATTAACAAGGTAAAAGTAACAAAGAGACTGAGATTAAGTTACTAAGCCTTAAATAATCACAATAATCAAAACTATGATTAAAGCCAAGCGAACGGTGGTCTATTGACCCCATACGCTTCTGCAGCTTTCATGTAAGCAATTTTATATAACTGATTTTGGTTAGTTTTCAGGTTATGTTCGTTAAACTGTAGTGTTGTACGTAACCACTCCACTGTAGTAACCACAAAAACAACTTATTGTAGAAATAAAAAAAGGTATTGCGATAGCTACTACACATTCTGAGTGGAGAGTCAACCGAACTTATAGCTGCAGCAATAACTTATTCTAAAAGTAAAAATAAGAGTTATTGTTAAAAATACTATAAACTCTAGTAACGATTCTCATAATGTATAGTATTATTGACAATAATTATTGCTCTAACAGCAAGATGTATTGCTTGGGCTCCAATTTCATTATTGTAATATTTGCAATAATTTATATTGCACGCTACAATAAAATATTGACAATAACAGGATTGTAGCTGCTACCAAACACATTGCTGGGACCATATTTACAATAATTTATTGTTCCACATACCATATTCTGGTTCATATAACAATAATCTTTTTTCAGTGTAAAGTGTTACAATAGCTAACTTTTTTATTTTATGTCTGACAGTAAACTTCTTATGGGTGACCCCCCTTTATTTTTTTATGCTGCTTCTAAGTATGTATTTCAATTATCGAAATTTCCCGCCATTTTTCCAATATGGCGGACAACTTTGTTTTTTCTTATGGAATACCCTGTATTTTATTATGATTTTAGATAGCAAACGAGATTTTAAAATTTTTTATTCTCGGTATTTTTTTCCTAAACCTAATGAATGAGGCTCTAGAGACACTAAAAGACCATTTTTAAGTAAATTCAGTTTTAGTAGTTTTTATTAGTTTTTAGTTCTGAAAAATAGTTAAGTTAAAATTAATAGTAAAACACAGCTTTTAAATGTGAATGATATTGCTTATCTTTATTTATTTACAGTTTAAAACACTTAGATTAAATTATGTACACGTTCACAACAAGAGAGCTCAATTATCCTAGTTCTACATAAGATGCTCAAACAACTGTCCATGTTGCTCAATACACATGGCCAAGCGCTCTTCATGAGCTCTTTGCGAAATAATAATAGTTTGTTCATTTATGTCGCTGCAGGCGGCTTGGATCCTGCACTTCATGTCTGCAGGTGTCGTTGGTCGGGTTATAAACACTTTGTCCTTAATCGCACCCCAAAGAAAAAAGTCCAGTGGTGTGAGATCTGGTGATCTCGGTGGCCATGCAACTGGGCCTCCTCTCCCTATCCAACACCCTTCAAACACATCGTTGACGGTTTCTCTGGCCACTCTGGAGAAGTGTGGTAGAGCACCGTCCTGCTGGAACCACATATCCATTCTGGCCTGAAGGAGAAAATTGTCTAGAAGAACAGGAAGATGATTTTATTTAAAGTTAGCGTAGTCGATCTCGTTTAGCGGGCCATCGAAAAAGTGAGGCCCGACAATTTTGCCTTCGAAAATACCACACCAAACATTTAATGACCATTTTCTTTGGTTATCAATGGTCTGCATCCAGTGAGGGTTGTCAGTAGACCAATAATGCATATATTATGTCTGTTCAAATGTCCGGTACTGAGGAACGTTGCCTCGTCTGAAAATAAAACAGTTGACAAAAAACGAGGTTGCAACTGGATTTGTTCTGTCAGCCATGTGCAAAATTATAACCTTCTAGGGTAATCAGTTTCTCGTATCTCTTGGTTAAGAATGACATGATATGGGTGAAATTTATGTTTCCGTAATATTACTGAAACTGAACTCCTACTTATGTTTGTATACCTCTCAATTTCTCGAGTAGAGAGGTGCGGGTCAACCATAACTGAGGCCAAAACATCTGCTTCTGTATCAAAATAGGTGATAGGATGTGTTCGATTCCGTTTTCTAGGACCCAAGTTACCTGTTAAACGAGCTTTTTTTCAAGGCGTAAAAAGCTCATACCTGATGGATGCCGCCTGTTACGAAAACGAGTGGCATACAGTTCAGCTGCGGATCTTGTGTTTTTGTGGCATTCCCCTAAGATTAATAACATATCCACTTGTTCGTTAAAAGTCATTGTAACAATAAAAAAACACTATTACAATACACAGTCACATTAAATTGTACTCTTAAGACAGTGCATAAACACAACAACGAATAAACAGGAACAGGAAACCTCATACTTTTGATTTACTTGAACATGTGTAATTACCATTGTTGCACAGCTGTGACTTTCGACCGTATGATTCTTGAAGTTACAGTGAAATTAAACTTTAAAAATGCTCTAGAGCCTCATTGATTAGGTTTAGGAAAACAATACCAAGAATAAAAACTTTTTAAAATCTCGTTTGCTATCTAAAACCATAATAAAATACAGGGTATTCCATAAGAAAAAACAAAGTTGTCCGCCATATTGGAAAAATGGCGGGAAATTTCGATAATTGAAATACATACTTAGAAGCAGCATAAGATATATATATATATATATATATATATATATATATATATATACAGTTTCGAACGAATGGTGTTTTTGGGGTCTGGGGACCTCAAAACGAAAAGTTATCATGGTCCCGGGCCTAGGTCTTACCATGCCGACTACGGCAATAGCTTCTTCCCTATAGGGGAAATTCGCTAATACAAATTCAAAAATAATGCTTTAACAAAACAATTCTAGTCTTGTATCAAAATAAAAATAGTTTTCAAATACCAAACAAAATTACTTAAAAGTTTTTATATTAGCTTGTGTGAGTGAAAGTATTAAACGTTAAACTTTATAAAACGAAATTGTATTAAGTTGTTTACTATATGCAACAGTGGGACTGATTTTGTGAGGGAAAACAATGTTGTGGAATTAATAACTAGTAAAACCTGCAAAGGCTAATGTGGATGAATGTTATATTCTGGAGGATTTTGATGGGCTATCTTTTTTGTATAGATAGTCCCGTATTTTGTCGCTTCGTTTTACTATAGTACTGACTATGTCTAACCGTTTACAATCCATGCTATAATTAGTTACGCAATGAGTACACAACCTACGTAGCCTAAATTAAAATACAGTATAACGTTCGCAACTACATTCTAATAAATTAAAACTGCATTGCCACCAAAGTACAATATACATTTTATTACAATTTAACATTATTAGAAATTTATAAACTTGTTTAGTTTCTGTATAAATATATCTAATGTCATAAAAATCAAGGTTGAAGTTTACCAAGTAGCAGTTCACTTATGACAGGCTGGAAAGTTACTCTCCAACTTTGCTGACTTGTGAACGCACGGGCAATTGTATTGTTGCCTGCAATTCCCCTTCAAATGTAGACTATTGCCATCCCGAACATTTATTTATAGCTGTTTGGCGAAGGTAAAACCATTATTTTTTTTAAATTTAAGTACTCTTAATATAATTTAAGTTTTCATAAGTATGCAATTTTAGTTTCTTTGTTATTACTGATATTTTCATATTGAAAGTTGACCTTTGAAATATTTACATTACCAAAGTAATATGATGTTATAAAGCGTTTAATATATACATAACCGACAAAAGATTATGCACTTTTCAAAAGTTAATCATGATACAACCATAGAACTGTTTGTTATATAAAACTTTGGAAAAATAAACCTCTTATTTGTTATGAACAAATAATATTGTTCAAAATCTACATTTAGTCTGTAGGATATGGTTAAATACCTAAAGTAATATGTTTGTAGTTGGACACCCTTATACAAGCTTTCACCTAATAATGGGGTTGAATAATGTTAAAGCCATAATCACGTAAAAGCATTGCGATCAGAAGCAGAACATCAAATAAAGGACGCCATTGTCCAACCACGTGATCAGCAGCTGGATGAAAGAGATGAGTTTAAGGTTGCTGACCGCCTCAAGGTAAAGTATAATTTCTCATAGGAAAATATTGAAAACCAGTATTAAGTTATTTAACTAATAAAAAAAAAAAAAAAAAAATAGATTTTTACTTCAGAGAACCTCAGGATTGAAATCATAACCATTATAATATATATTTTTTCACATATGAATAAAATCGATTGTCTCGGAAAGATTGGATGGATCAAAAATTATTAAATAGATTGATTCAAAGAAAACGCAAATTACATCGAATAAGTTTAAATTAAAATGTCAAGTATATGTTTAATAATTAAAAAAAAAAAACACTAGAGTTGGGCTGATGAAAAAGAATTCTTAAAGGACATGTGCATGATATCTTCAATAAACTACGTAATTCTGACTGTTACTAATAGCTCTAATTTGACCATCGAACGCCAAGTGGTGGCGAGGCCAGAAAACATCTGTCTTAACTTGCACAGTTTGTTGAATCCACCTCACACAATCTCAATAAGGAGGTTACTTCCTAGTGGCACAATGTAGTTATAATTCTTTAAAAATATATATTACAAATAAAATACACGCTTTATTAAGATAAACCTCGTTATTATTGTTAAAATAATCTGTTATGAATACAAAGGTTTGTATTTCACAAGGTACTTTTACATTTTAAAACATATACAAGTTTGTATGAAATAAATTATATTTATTCGAATTTATAATGCACTTTTATAATTAGTTAAACTTACTTATTTAATATGCCAACAAAAACCTCTATATCTTTATTATGATATGAATGTAAAAGATGTAAACAATTATGATGATAACTGGAAGCAGTTTAAGAAACATATAATGATGCATTACAAAAAAATTACAAACAAGTGCGTTTTGACATCATAGGTCCTCTCTAGGCTACATGACTCTTTGGTATATTTGACACAAATACGAGGGTATTGCTCTTAAAAGCGATGGTCTCCTTTCATCCCAATCTTGGTAGTGAGTATAACTCATTAAACTCAAATATGGCTTTAAAACAACTGCTTGGTAAACAAACTCCGAATAAATACATTATAAGTGGTTCAAGTTTTAACAATAAATCAAATATAGCATATAAAATACTACCACTGAACAACTCTTTTAAATGTAGAATGTGAGTTTTATTCAATAAATGTATATATTATGCACTTGTTTTACTATTATTACGTTATCAATGACCAGTAATGACGTTCTTCGTACTCTTAGTGTTATATCACAGTGAATATGTATGTATATATGTGAATATATATGTATATATATATATGTGTAATTATGTAGCTAAAAGAGAAAAAAGCTGTATGTTGAATTCATTCTAATATATAGTTGCAGATGGTTTTGAATACACATCATAACACTTATATCGAAATATACTCCCTAGATCTATATTTCAAAATTTAAATATAATCTTGTGTTTTTAAAAACATCAAAATCTCATTTTGTTATATTTAAGACAGTTGTGAAAACATGTTAATGAAAAGTAAAATAAGTAAGATAGTTGAAAATAATTATAAGTGCGTTATTTTGTATACATTATATGCTAATTTGTAAACTGTATAATACGAACAATTGCATGGTGAATAAAATAAATATTTAAGTAATTCCCGTATTATTTTGGTATTAAAAATACATTTTAAGATCAGAAATACTTTACTGTATGCTTAAATATTATTACATTTCAAATGGGTAAATAAAGGAAAAGGTTACAAACCTAAAGCCCGATTTCGGGAATATCAATAGCACATTTCAATCACTAGGAACAGGTCAACCTGAAAGCGTGAGGGTAATTAGCTGTAAACATAATTACCATTGTGATGCAATAACTACTTAACCAGTTGGTGGGATTTAATGAAAATGGAAATTACTTCACTTTGAGGAAAATGTAATATGCAATGAATAGAGTTGTCGTTGGTACATGTTTTGTTTGAAACCGTTATACTGTACCTTATTGTCTGTAATTCGTAATAAATTTGTAACATAACGTATCTAGGGTCAACTTCATGAATTTTGATAACACCTCTCAAATACAACTTTAAATATAATTTTCTCTACCAAGGCAATTTTCCGAAAGCGACGGAGACACTTCAAACTCGCATTATATGCAAAGCATTTTCTACAACTGCACTTTTTGACACCACAAACAAACAAAAATCCACATTCATCCATTTTGGATGAATTCGCGAGATTGAGGTTGTATTACCCTGAGTCTGTTAGCTTGGTTAAAGCAACAATAAATCAGCTGTTTTTTTAGCTGTCAGCCAGTGTAAATGTAAGGAGCAGCGAGCGAAAAGCATATATTCGCTTGCTAATCTATAATCATCTGTTCTACGATGTATTTAGATCATAAATAAACACTTTAGCACGGTTGTAGAAAAATAATCCAAGCAACTTATTTATATGAAATTATTTCATAAGTGAATTAATAATAATTGTTTTATGATTTGAACTATTTAGTTGAAATAAAAACAAACTCTCTTCCACCATTTGGATTCATGCTTAAAGCCAGACTCCAACTAGCAAGAAATTCAACCAGCAATTCGTTACATTCAACTGTTTTCAATTAATTATAATTTGAATTTTTTTAAATATTTTCAAAATAATAAACTAATTATAGTATCCTGTTGATTTCCTCGTTGAAAAATCAACACCTATCAACAATGACATATCTTAACTACTATTTAAAAAATTATCTTATTGTTATCATATTGTTTTTATGCTCCACAAAAGCTATGTATTACTGGACACACTATAACCACCAGCTGCCTGTTATTTACTGGTTATATAACGTTAAAGATGTTCTCCTTAAAAGAGTCTAGAGATGGAATTTTAGTGTTCAGAATCAGATTTATTTACCCTCAACTCGTGGAGAGTGCTTAAAAGATTTCTCTGGAACGTTTCTTCAATGAGTTTTTTTCTAAGACAAAATATGATTTTGGAACGTGAGTAGAAAACGTTTAACTATTTAAGCTATTAGCATATGCGTAAAAAAATTAAAACTACATCCGATTAAATATTTTATAAAATTATGTATCGGTGTAAACAAAGTTTTTTAGGTTTTTTCTCATTCAGTATATATTCTCGCTCGAGTAAAGGTTATGTTTTAATCAAGCTGTAAGTAACAATTAGTTTGTAAATATGTTTCCATAGGATAAAGGCTACATTGTTGGAACTGTACGTCCATCAAACAAAATACCTTTATCATATTTACTAACTTTGTAATGTAACTGTTTTTAACAGCAGCTTATATTTATAATGCCATCGCGCTTCCTCCTTTGGCATGCAATCCTATCGACCCTTGAATGAAGCTTGGGTTATTGCTGCTTTAAATGCGATTAATACGAAACAAATTTTACCATACAGATAGTTTTTGGCGCATTTTACAATAATAATATTCACATTTTAAATGTTCTCGTTATAAATATATTAAAAGCAAATAATTTTATAATATATTATCAGTATATAATAGTATTTTAACTTTTGTATTTTGTATTTTTCTTATATTTTTATATATTCCATCAGAATAATTTGTTTTTCATTAACCTTATTTAAAACATTTATGGCATTAAAAATATGTTTGCAAATATTTTTAAAATGAATCAGACAAGAAGATTTTACAGTGAATAGTGGATACTATTGATAAATATTACAAGCTATTATTTGTACTACTAGAATTATTTATGTATGTACACCGGATGTTTTATGTACTTATTGCCGTGGTAATAGATACAATTAAATGTTGTGTGTATACAGGAGGTTTTGTATTTGGGTAAATTGTATTTGTACAAAAATGAAGTGTTGAATATATGTATCTTAGTACAAATCAACAGCCACCAATACCCTAATCAAATAGCACATTCGTGGTTCATTCTATTCATTGTGTAATTAGAGGAATGATGGAAAATTATAATACAGTTGTAATATAGTAGTACTATGGGATCATTCAGCTCCAAATATATAAAAATCTTATATATATTTTACCTGATTACAACTATTTTAAATTAAATCACATAACTACTTATTCTATGATTAAATATGAAAGCTGAATAGAACAATTTAAAATTTCAATTTTTATTTAATAAATATGATTTATACTATAGTTTTAACGAGTGGCTGGTTATCGTAGTCAACATTCACATTCGCCGAAATTAACGCACAAGTGAAATGAATTAATTAGTGATTAATTTAGTACATTTTCAAACTCCATAGTTAATAAGTTTGTATATTTTTTTAATCAATCTCTCTATTTAAAGTCAGTACCGGAATGGTTTTAGAACTAATAAACATCATTCCTTTTCTCAATTAAGTTTAAAAGGCTTTAAGAGCTATGATTCCCTATAAAAACGTTCATAATTGCCAACATTGTGGTAAAAAATTGCTATTAAAAATAAAATAAAGACATTAATTTGCTTGCTAAAAAGAAAATAGGGAAGCAGCTGTAAGAAACTGCACTACTGTCAGTCTGATACATCTAACAGACTGTTGGAATGACGCTTCCTAGTGTGTCAAGAATAAAGTGTGCCCTCGTACTATTCCAAGTCTGCCGATACGTTGATTTTGATGAGGCAAGGTGCACTTGGTTATAATAGTTGCGATTTGGCTTATAATATATACATAACCTACTAATCCTCAATAATATTATTCTCAATATATAATTCCTCTTAATCGTTGTATTAAGGTAGAATATTTTAATTCGATTCACTTCTGCTTCCCTTAGATGCACATTTTTTATTTTGTTCTTAGTTCGTTTATACGACCGCTTAAGGATATCTATGCAACATGTTAAAGCATAAGTTGGGTATCCAGTATGATAATTTTTAACAATCAAAATACTTCATTTCTATGAGTTGAATCCAAAAAGCTACAAAGAGACAATTAAGTACCAAGGCTAATTATATATGAATATAATCACGCAGTAAACGCTGTAATAACTATGTTTTGCAAAAACAGAAGGGTTTGCAGATAAAACCACATTGCCTTAATGCCTTAATGCCTTAATGCCTTAATTACAAAACTTATCAATGGCCATTTGGACCTGGCAACGACTTATACATAAACATACATTAATTAACACTTATAGCACTTGACATTACACCCCATCCGTTATGGCGGCCAGATTTAGTTTATGAAAAAAACACGCAAGGTTACTATGACTGTTGTTTGAATAACAATATTACAGTTATGGTTTTCGTTGTAAAATTGTTAAAAAAAGGATAGTTTCTGGGTAGTTTGAAGCCGATACTACGCAACAATGCTTGGTGGTAGGTGATAGTCATTGTCTAGACAAAATTACGTTCTTAAGTCACTAGTATACTGAGAACAATTATAAAATAAACGGTATCAGTAAACTTACACATACTTTCTCTCTTTTAGTACAACTTTAATAAATAAATTACTTTTTATTAACTAAATAAAGAATATAAAGTGCGGTTGAAAGTACATAAAATCTTCTAAATAAGTTGTTTTCAAAAATATCTACCCAAATCCCATTTATGGAGGGACTACAATATTCTTTGCTACAAACAGTGGTTATAAGAGAGGAAATGCCCCCTCATCCCCCTATATTTAAAACATGCTCTCTTGGTCAATGCTAACTTGACATGCATATCAATTGTTAATGCCATTGATCAGTAAATAAGAGAGTAATAGTAATTTTTCTATTTCCTATAAGAATAACATTGGACAACGTACTGCGTTTACTGCAAAATGAAATTCCCAATTTTCTCCGCAACCAGCAATCGTAGAATAGTAATTTTACGTATTAAATTATTTATTATTTGAGCTCTTTTTAACGGTGACTTGTAATATTTTTAACATTTTTGTATTTTTTGAAAACTCCAAAAACTGAATTTAGGATGTTTTAAGTCTTTTAATTTCTGAAACCAAATTTGTTAAGAAATGCTGGTGATATTATTTTATTGAAAATCTAAAGCTGTACGAACAACGAAAGTTTAATGAAAATCGTTATAGCCGTTTTTGTGAAGTTAGGATTTTTTATGTTTTTGGCGTTTTTTTTGGGAAAAACCTTGTATTTAAATTTGAAGAAACATATCATATTCCAAAATGGTGGATCCAAGATGGCGGCCGACAATTTTAATTAGCCAAAATGAAGCATTACTGCATTACTGTTATCCTTAAAAATAACGTTCCTAGACATATATCCATCAGTTGATTTTAAGCCAGTGCTTCCCAAGTGCCGGTATTTAATTTGACACGAGACAGGCTCATTGAGTACAGCAGCCACCTGCTATCCTTGGTGGTCATTAGTGAAATGTCTGCCGTGACGATGTTATTGGACAAATGCATTAGCTCCTAGACTCTAGTTGTTTGTACTGTGTCTCTGTGTCACTCTAGTTTGTGGTATAATTGGATGTGAGAAAGGTTTGCCTTGGACGTCAGCTTTTTCACATTAGTTTCAACTAGGTTCCATAACATGTACAGTACACATGCTAATCATCACTTAATTATCTTAAAATTAAATTTCTGTTGTAAGGTTTATTAACACATTAAATTTAATTGCTGTACCTTAAATTTAAAGCCTATATTCCACTTCGTCCGGTGGTTGGGGTCCCTCGAAAAAAGTTCACTTCAACCAGGGGTCAGGATGTATAAAATAAACGGTATCAGGAAACTGACACATACTTTCTCCCTTTTAGCCCAACTTTAATGAATAAATGACTTTTTATTTACTAAATATAGAATACAAAGCACGTTCAAATGTACAGAAAATCTTGTAAACAAGTTGTTTTAAAAAACATCCACCCAAATCCCTGCTTTGGAGGCCCTACAGAATCCATTGCTACACTCGTGGTTTTAAGAGGGGAAATTCCCCCTATTCCCCCCCACCAGGCTAAAACCTTCCACTTCGTCAGCGGGGCCCTCGTACCACTCTCGCCCCAGTGGGCTGCCACAACTTATAGTTGCATGTTATATTAAACTACTCATCTAATTACATATTTAAGTACTTATTAATGTATCTTTATCATAATACTAATATATGTTTAGTTTAAACTTTATAACCAATGCGGTATGGAACTATTATTTTAGTTTTTATATCCTGTTTAAGGAATCAAAGTTGTATTAAAAGTTAATACGTCAAAATGTTTATAACATTTAGTATTTTTTTGTATTCATGCACTACTTGGTATCGAACTGAAATTAAAAGATTGGTCGTGATTTTAAGTAGGCAAAACATTTATTAATTAAATTATACTTGTTTGTGTTCCATAACAATTTTATTAATCCATAACTAATAATATTTATTTAACCCTTTGTTTCCGTTTATTGTTACTTCCTTAGAATTATGTCATACTGTTCTTTATTGTACAAACTTGTTTAAATAGGACTTAAATATTTATAATTTACATTTTTGATACAAATTTTATTGACAATTACGATAAGTTTATACGTTTTAAATTGGCGTTATGACAGATATATTTCAACACTATTTAGTTTGCAACCCCCTTTTTAAATTAATCAACTGCCCGTAATGCATTATATGACAAAACCTCTAAGTAACAAGCTTTGGGAGCTAAAACAACTGGACTTGATTGCAAAATGTTATACATTTGAATCTTGCAAAAAGTGACGAAATTATTAGAATATAATAGAATAGAGTAGAATAGAATATTTTTATTTTCTCATGATATATAACGAAAATACAAAGTTGTTACTTTATTTTAAATTACTCAGCTTGTTTGTAACTTAAATAAATAATAAATGCCCATTTTACTTGTCAGGCTGACATAAAAATAAAAAATTAAATAATGAGAAAACAATAGGGCCTCTTAAGGCAATGCCTGTTATGAGGTTCCATCACTTAAATTAAAATAACATAAAGTAAAGTAAGCGAACAGAAATGATCGAAATATAATAAACACAATTGTCTCAGACAACCTATGTGTATAAAAAATAAAAAATAAATACAATATTAAATATTTTACGTGCCTTATTTTCTCACATAAACACTGAAATTAAGCATGGGCTCAATGCATAAAAACTAATTACAGAAAATAAATAAAACTGTATTTGTAGATTCATATAGTCTATCATATAAATTATACATTATTATAATATTCTAAGGTTTACTCTTTCAAACCGCGCACCGCACTTGTGCTTGCCTCCGGAGTTGGGTCTCCCCAGGTGCAGTCAAAGCTCATTGCATGCAATGCATAGTCCTGTGTGGCATAGTCCTCCAAAGTGCGCCCTTATAAATTTACATAGCTATAATATCAAAAATAAAACTATTGCTGAATTTGAAATAAAAAATCAATATCCTCTAGTTGAAATAACCATTTCCTTAATCTACTTAAAAAATTTTGAATATCAAATGCAATCTTTACATTTTCAGGAAGTTTGTAAAACAGTTTCGGAGCTATAAAATTGAAAGTTTTTGTAAAAAATGTATTGGTTGGCTTGGGAATAAAAAACTGGTTAGCTTTTCTTAATTTTTTCTATACTCATTCTCATTTTGAGGCATATTTCCACTTTTATTGTTATTACACAGATACTGTCATACATAGCTTTATCTACTAAGTTTTCTTGGAGAGAGCCCATCGTAATGTCAAAACTCCTTCATTGGATTCGAAATGAGTTATCACCATCGTTGATGCGGGATGCAGAAATAGACAACGGTTTGCGACATGTTTCTCGCAAAACTCCAGTTTTAAATTTAAGTGTTTGAGGATCAGTTAATTATTTGCATACCTAATATCAGAACCAATCTTTTAATTTCAGTTCAACCACTAAGTATGGTATGAAAACAAAAACCTACTAACTTTTATCAACATTTTGACGTCTTAACTATAATACAACTTTGGTCCCTTAAAAAGGATAAAGAAGCGGTCTAAATACATAGTTTCAACCCATTGAAACCCCATTGGTTATAAAGGTTAAACAAATCAATATGAGTATTATGATAAAGAGTATTCATAAGTACTAAATATGTTGTCAGGTGAGTAGTTTAATACAACATGCAACTAAGTTGCCTTAGCCTGCTAGGTCGGGAGAAGCAAGGGGCTCAGCAGACGAAGTGGAAGGTTTTCGCACAACCGATGTAGGCCTGATAATGATCCTTTTTTATAAAACCTCTCCCCCGGACGAAGTGAACTGTTTTCGAGGGACCCCAACTACCGGGCGAAGTGGACATCAGCCAATTGTAGTGAGTATCAAACGGGAGGGATTAAAAAGGTAAATTATAAGAACAGCTTTTAAATTCTATCCAAAGGGAGCTTCGTCTACCTGTTCCCTCAGGAATAGAGGAGTTAATAGCTTGCTCTCTATACTCAGATCTTTGAACCATAATTTTACTAGACTGTTGATAAAAGAATAAATATAAACTAAATATAAAATTTAAAAAATGTTAAATGTAAAATAATTTATAAAATGATTTTATTGATTACGCTTACTAATAATAGTTATCCAAACACTATTTATAAACCTCTTTCACT
This sequence comes from Allygus modestus, assembly GCA_963675035.1. Lineage (NCBI taxonomy): Eukaryota > Metazoa > Arthropoda > Insecta > Hemiptera > Cicadellidae > Allygus > Allygus modestus. Next base: position 92,561,377 of record OY776116.1, read on the forward strand.
GGTATAAGTGGTAAATGTCACGCTGAAACAGCGATAGCTTTCCTTGTTAAAGAATCATTCATCACGTTGATGATACAACCAATATAACCCTTATAACTAAAATAGAAATATAGCGCAATAGCTGGTTAAAGAATATTTCTAACTTTTATATCTTAAAGAAAACATTACAATATTTAATCCTAGCAACTTTATGTTTGCTAATGTAAAATCCGAATTACATTTATAGATCTGCAACGAAACGCCACATCCCTGTGTTTTATACATATACAAAATTAAAGAGTAAATATGTGTGGCAGTTTTAAATTAAGTTATCGTGGTTGAAAAAATAACAATTTTTATACATCGGGGCAGGTAAGCATTTGCTACCAAATTGGAAAGTAGCGGAAATTAATGTTCTTTTGTCATACAAAATATTTTTTGTCTATTCTGCAGGCATTTTTTATGAAAATGTAAGACTTATAATTTACCGCAATGTAGTCTTAATAAACAATTTCTCAATCAAATTAGTAAAGTAACAGAAAGTAAATATTGAAATATTTTGTTACCTAGAGATCCAGAACCAAGGATCAAAGACCTCAAGGATTTGTTTTTCAACTTTCTTTTAGTAAGGACAAAAAACTCACTAGAGAGGATTCAGTGTCTAGCCTACCACTAGCATATCCATCCAGAAAATGCACAGGATTTAAGCTTTTAAAAATTAACATGAGGGGAATAGAGGGTTATGCTCAAGTTATACGGTGTGTTCTAGTTATTATATACTATCGATATCATCGATAGTTTTCTACTATTGATTGACGTCCAATAGTCAGACTATCGTAACAAAACGATAGTTTTAAAAATACGTTTGATTTCATATATTTGAGATTGTTTGAGCCACTGCGGGAGTCATTATTAGTTAGAACACATTATGGTTCATCATTTATAATATATATTATCAAATATTTTAGCCTCATAAACTTGTATAAATTATATTATTGATCATAATGTATGTGTTCATATTCTAAACTATGTCTTATAGTAATTAAATAAAGTTACGAATGCATATACTTTGAAAAAACCATTTTATCGCTCATAATTTTCAAGTTCTATCTCATCATTAGTTCTTCATAAACCAGGATCATGCATAGTTCATCACATCATTGATGCCACTTTGTGTATGTACATGTTAAAACCTCTGCTCCATATTTTTTAGAAAACTCGTATCACGAAGATTGGTATTTTCTCCTTATTTTGATTACAAATAAAATACCGTAATACCTCTATAACCAAAAACGTTTGAGATTTTTTTCATGAACTACATAAATTTTCCCTTTCAGAATAAATGTTTTGATTTACTTGCCGATGCATGAGCCACTTGTATTTTGACTGGATTGAACACGTTTTGATCAGTTACATTATAAGCGTGGTTATATATTACCTTAAAACCGATCAAGTCATAATTTTCACACTAGAAGTTAGTTGTTTCATTTAAACTCCTTTTGATGTGTTACATAGTTAAATTATAAGATGCGGGTATTCAGTCCTAAACATCAAAGAGACAAAACTTTCAAGATATGAATTGCCTCCATATACCCGCATTCTGTTTTATGACGAGAGGAAAGTAAATCAACTGTAAAGATTCATTACTAAACCCCTTTAAATTACTAATTTACGAACATGCGTTTTAATTTGTGCTACTTGAATAGTAATCACATAATTTGTTAACACAATACAAATGTTTCAGTGATTTCAGTGAAAAAAACTCGACATTTATGCTTATTAGTTTATTAAAATAATACGAGTAATTAAATTGAATATAAGAACAATTACATTTTCTTTAAGATTATTGTGTAAATATGTTTCTAGTTATTTAAGAAAAACTTAAAGATAAGGTTTTATAATGATTAAAGTTTGAAAACATGCAAGTTTATTTTTAAAAAGTCGTTGTTTGTTGTGTTTCGTTAACAGAGGTTTTATAAAAATGTTCTTTTTCCCACGTTTTCCTGGTGATAGAAACATAACCTACAGGGGGTGAAATACTATTTTAATTACAATAGAGCATAATGTTGACAAGCCGGATTCATATTATTCACGCAACAAATTTACAAATAATTTACGCTAACCATGAACCCAATTTAATTTTAAAATTATAAGGAATATTCCTCAATTTTGCAATTAATTTGTTAGATCTTATCATAGATTGGTGCGTTTGCCAGGATTAAATGACATAAATTATGTTATCATTACGAGGTTTTTCATTTTTAAAATATTAACGATTAAAAACCTTCTACTACCTAAGAATAACAACTAGAATAACAATAGTTGTAATATTTGATTTTTTTGCAACACATACATTTGTAAAACCCTATTTCCTATGTTCAAGTATCGTTGTTTTCTTTTTAAACTATTGAATGATAAATGTAACTTTCACCAATTAAAAGATAAAATTGTTTATGACTCATGAGCAACTAGGAACATATAAAAATAAAACGTAAACTACACAAAAACACTGCCTCTTCAAATTTTACCGTCGAAATGTTTGTGTGGTCATATGTGAGTGGCCTTAGTACCTTCGAACCATCAGCTGATTACCTGGGTCTCTCCTGTGACAACAATACGGCTTGTTATCCGACGATATCGCCTAGGCAACAAACTGCAAACTAACATAAACATATTTGTATAAAGTTTAGCCTTTTATCCGCGTAACGAGACTAGCATACAAACCCATTTCGGTTACTGATAAAAAAGTATACTACACAATTATTTTGATAGTTTTTAACTACCTGTGTTAATAAGTATTTGCATAACACACACATACTGAGTCAAAAATTCAGTAATTAATAAGATTATTTTCTCAGATTGCTATTCAGTTTTATTTTTAAAAGTATATATTTATATTTTTAGAAATATATATTTATCTTTTGAAAAGAGGTTGGCAGCCTCTTTATTTCTTACCATGCCCGTTCACAAAGACTAAACATCTGTGCGTGGAACGCATCCAGCAACGCAAGTGAGCCGTAAGAGTAAGAGTTGAACAGTACTGATACAATTTACATGTCAGGGCTGGGACTCGAACCGACGACCAGGCCGCTGCCATGGTACCGATGGTTCATAATATTATACATTTATTTATCTCTATATTAGATACAAGAGTGGGTGTTTAAAACACGAAATCTAGGGCTTTGCTGGACAATTTTTTTTAGTATGCTTGATGGTTTTTTTTAGAGTAAAAGGTAAATATTTTACGATTACAAATTAGATTTGGTTTGAGGCATCCACCCCACATGCCTTCAATCTATGCCATGTATCTATCGATAATTTATAGGAACATAGAAATCAATTAAATTGTGTGTTTAACTGTAATTAACAAATTAATAAAACACGGTATATATATATATATATATATATATATATATATATATATATATATATATATATATATATATATATATAACACGAAATTGATACTATATAAATAATGTATTGAAATTACAACGCAGTAAGTAAAAGACTTATAAATGTTGTGTTTTAAATTTAGGAGCATGAGGCATATATTTGATAGAGTTCGAGCATCATGTCCTACTAGTTAATTTAAAAAGTAACTCAGTTTTTAGAAACATCATGTTTTATGGTTACCATATTTGATTAACATCTTTAAGCAGGTAAAGTAAAAGTGAAAAATCTTAGAAATAAAATCAATGCTGCAATCTAGTGGAGAGATAATGTTCATCATCAAATTGAAAATAATATCATTTTTATTATAAACTCTGGTTATGTTTTTAAATTAAAAAAGTTACAACACCTTTGACAAATTTAACAAGTTTATGTTAAGCAGAAAATATATCACTCAGCTGCTATAATTTGTATTAACTGTGCCGGTTATGTGTTTAAAATAAAATATGAAGACTCGTTTTTCTTTCTTTAATTTAAAATGCATTTGGTTAAATCATTAATTTTATGATTAAAAATCTAAATTTTAAGTATATTATTAATTATTAATCCATTCATATAATAAGAGTATAAAATATTAGTAGTAAGTAATGTCAAGGTTATGTAAAGGTTAAATCGTATAAACCTCTCATGCCCACTATTTTTCGCCACTTGATAAATCCACACAGTAACGAGAAGTTAATGAGTTTTATAGGTAATTACCTTATAATTACATTAACTATTTAATTACCTAATGGGTAACCGTTAAACATGAAAACACTCTTTGATCAATGCAAATGAAAATAGCCGTTATATGTGGTTTTGGTTTAAACTATTTGGCCTGTTTCCTGTTTCTCGTTTTTAGATAATTGGGACAATTTGTAAATATGTTCAATAAAATAATTCGACGTACTATGTAAATTATGACATGAAAATATTTTTGTAATAGATAAATATATATATATATATATATATATATATATAAAACTAGCTGAAATATATAAAATGTGTGAGCTCCATATGGATCATATGCCGTTTAATGGATACGGAATAATTATCTTATTTACAAAACGGTATATTTTACTATTAAACTTGTATAGTAAAACGTCCTTTATTCCCTTTCAGAATTTCTCACCACTTTCTCGACATTAAATACATTTTTAATGCATTTAAGAATCATTATAATCTTTTAATTCTTTTTAAAATTCTTCTTTTCTATTTTGAATATTTAAACATCTATATTTACAATATTTATTTACGTGTGTTTTTATACAAAGATATAAGGGGTTTCTTCCAGTTTCTTAACTTTTCCCATTGGAATTAACCCAATTAGAAAAGTATAAACCTGTATTAAAACAGTAATTTGCAAAAATCAAAATTTTTGAACCTTTTATGCTATTTTATAAAATTGTTAAACAATGAAACAATTTCGCCGTGGTAAATATAGTAAAATTTAAAATGTGTATATTTTCGTCTCAACCCTCTTTTACACAGGTTTACCGTAAGGTGTATTATTTTTTTTAAACCCCTAAGAAAACCTAAATTTAAGTTCATTGCTGACTAATAACAGTATATTTTACACCATTGTATTATTATCTTATTAAAATCTCAAACATGTCATGTCAACGTGTTACATGCGACATGTTCTACAACAAGTTATTAAAACTCGTTAAAACTACAATAATTTGTGTTTAAGGCCAACCGCGTTAACGACGTAATGAGCTAAGTAGTGGTTATGTCCTGCGTGAGTGTCCGAACATTATAACCACAATTTTTACACCATAAAAGGGAACAATAACTTGTGGTTTATGTCATGTTTTTAGTGTGACATATTTATGTCAGTTTATAGCACGGTAAAAACCGTAGTTGTAATGTTTTATTTATTTTTTCAATGACAATATTTTTTTACTGAATAAATAAATATTTTACTTTCGTTAATGTTCAGTTTCATTAATTTAAATTCAAATCAGTAGTTATTGATATGTACTACTTCCAAAACAACAAAATCATGTTGAAAAATTATCCAATTTTGTTTGGCCTAGATGTATGGTAGTGGTTCATATATGCAATATTCGTACCCGTTTTAATTCCGCTGCTAGTGTTAAAGGTATAACGGATATTTCAATTTATGATTTATTTTAGTAATAATCACTGAATATTGACTACTACAAATAAAACAAATAAATGATAGATTTATATTGTATAATATGAGATCCTTACCAACAACCTTATTGTAAATTACAATCTAGTAAAACATAGTTACTGTTAAAGCTTATTCCCGATGTTTTTTATGAATATTAAAACAATATGAAAATACTTTTGTTGTCACTCGCTCAAAGACTGAAAATTAAATATTGTTCTTACAAAGACTATAGTCTGTCAGGAACCAAGAGAAGATTTCCAAATGCACTTAGTCAATACCTTTGCCAATACTCTGTTTATTGAAACTATCCTCAATATAATTGGTAATTATTACAACCAAGCTCCTTTAAATAATTCAATGGATGCACGATATCATTTAAGTTCAAACATCAAGAAATAATAATTTATCCATCCATTACAGTTAAATAATAGAATTTTTGGAATTGTTAGTGAACTCTAACATTTAAAATTTATTTTATGTAATTTTGTTTCCTGCTTTACCAAATAGCTTTTGATTGTAATTTAATATTTTTTTAATTTTGTTGATTCTGTACAAGGTTTTGTTGTAGGTACTATAAGGTTTTTTTACCCTCTTTTTGTCTCGACGAACACGTAGGAGACTCTGAAGTTATAGTATGTTATTAAATTATTCAGGATAGTAAATATTTACTTAACCAAATGCAATAACATACAACTAATTCAGAAATTCACTTTAAATAAATTTCCAGATAATTTTAATATTTGTAACTCTTAAAAACCTTTGAGTTTCCTGTTTTTGTAAGCCTACATTTTCGTAATAAGGGGAATTACTGTAGCATCATAACCATTTTAATTCTCCTTGTGTACACAAAAGAAGTAAAATGACCAATCATCACAATAGCCTACACTATACATTTACACAGAATAATATATATTTTAGCTACCTTACATGGTTCATTTTCGTCTAGTATTGATTTAATTATACTTTTGCACTGTCTGAAACTAAAGTGTAATCAGAACTTTGTTATATTTAATGATACAGTTGTTTTAATAAACTTCTGACAATTATCTGCCGGGTCCTACATGCAACAGTTCCACCAGCCAATGCAGGCCAGACGTTTATAATTCAACCTGTGGGTGTGTCCCTGCGTGCCACACGATAACCTGTACCACGCACCAGCGCCCGGCGCTGTCCAACAAAGAGACACAATGGGTTTGCAATGTCTTACTGCCAATAGATGAAACTTCTTAATTAACTTAGGATACCGAAATATATAAACAGGGTAGGTTAGACCACCCGTCCAGCATGTATAACGAGATAACGGTTTGGTCTAAAGTCGTCAAACAAAAATCTTCCCACTAAAATTCAAAATATGGGCATATGGGCTATCTATTCAAAATATTTTCATCAAAATCTATGTGCAGGATGGTGGAAAACTGAAGGCCACGGGTTTGAATCTCAAAATATTCTAATTTAAACATAGGGAATTTATACATCATTTTAAATGTCTCGTTAAAAGAAACATTTTGGCGAAAACACAATTCACTTATCTTTATTCGTTTCAAAATGGCGGCCATTTTTATGTAAAATATTAACATTTACGGAACACCCTGTATTTTCTAAACCACTACTCGTACCTTTTTTCCGACTTAAATTTCTTACTCGTGATAAACTCAGCTTTACTCTGGTATGCTACATGACAGGCTTTTTTTAGAAAATTTATATTAAAAAAGATTTATCTAGAAAATAAGCCCATGTGCTCAAAATAAAAAAAAGTCAAATGGTAGCGTATGTCAAAAATCATACCATTGAAAAGGTCTTGTAAATCCTAGCAACTTTCTAATTTACACCAACCTTGTATCTTTTTTCGTTTTCCTGCAATCAGCAAAAAACTTTATTTTTCCATTTGAATTGCATGTTAATTGTACATAGCACATTAAACGAATGTGGTCAGAGAATACATGCAAGTGTTATGCAAATCGTGACCCGTGACCTTCAGTTTTGGAACATCCTGAAAATATATTTTTATGAAAATATTTTTGATTGATAGCCCATATGCGTTTTAGTTGTGAAGATTTTTGTTTGACGACTTTAGACCAAACCGTTCTCTCGTTATACATGCTGGATGGGTGGTCTGACTCACCCTTATGTATATATTTGGTTCTAGCTACTAGATCGATTTGTTCGCAAATCTGAAATATTTCGTCATTTCGTAAGTATATTTACCGTTTTACAGTTTGTAGCAGTTCTTATTATATAATTTGTAACATTTTTACTTTCTTCCACTGGAAAAATACTACAGTGGAAACAATTACTATTATAACAGATTTTGGATTGCAAATTTTAGTAGAATTATTCGGTTTCAATCCCCAAATCCCAACAATGGTGTCATAATGAAGCGAGTCTATTAATCTATCTTTGTGTTTTAGATATTAAACAGCACGGACGGGTTGGTTTTAAAATTGTATTAGATAATGGGGTTTCAATGGAACAACTGCTAGTGTGAAAATCGCTTGATCGGTTTTAAGGTTTTAAAACCACACTTGTAATGTATCTGACCAAAACGTGTTCAATCCAGCCAAAATGCTGGAAAGAGAAACCATGTATCGGAAAGAGAAACAAAAGAGTTTTTATAAAAGGGTAAATTAATGATATTTAGAGGAAACGTTTAAATCCTTTAACTTTGGGGGGGTTACCGTGTTTGATTTTAATCCATGAAGGAGAAATGTCCAATCAGAGCAATAAATAATTGACTAAACGATTATGGTGCAGTGATTTTAACCAAAACATACGCAAAGTGGTGTCAATATTGACCAACAATGATACAGATTTATCAAGAACTAATCATGAGGTAGAACTTGAAAATTACGAACAATAGATTTATTGCCCTAGAAATATATGTATAATTAGCATTATACTAGTGGCTTGAAAGGGCCATAGCCCCTAACCTTGCTCTAATACTCTGCCTGCTCTGCCACATCTGATTATTTTTACTATCTACATACTGGAGAAAATTCGTAAACAAAGTAGACACGTAATCACATGTTTTAATGTAAACAAAGCAGAAGTTCTTTAATCCCCATGCTTTTCTTATGGTGGAGATTTTACATTATTTATAGTTTGATGGTCTTTTTTTTGGAATACTGTTATTTTTCCCGAGTCCCTGAGATCGAAACCTTTAATTTGAGTCGTCTCCCATAATTCCGCGATTCTCCAAACGCCCACAATTTTGACTTAAAATTTCGCTTACAGAAATTCTGTAAGATGTATATTTCTGCAAAACTTATATATAAAGATAACAACTAGAAATAGTTTAAATAATGAGTACATTATGATCAATAATTTTACTTAGACAAGTTTATGAGGCTAAATTATATTACAAAGGGTGAATCTGAATGTGTTTTGCCTAATAATGTCCATCCACTGGCTCAAACAATCGCAAAGTTTCGAATTAAAAATTTTACAATTTGATTCTGGGTGAATGCGCTATTAAGTAGGATAGACTGTAGGTTGGAATCTATTCCAAGGCCTCCCGAAGGTTTATTGTTCTTAGTACGACAACGAAATATGAAAAATTACTTTAGGTCTTTTCTCCAGGTAACAACATATTCACTTTAAGTTACTGTACAAAATTGATTGAAAAATTAATCGTTAAGGCTTTAGATTATATTAGTATTACTTCTTCATTCCGAATACCAGCAAAATCGGACCACACATAGATGTTGTATGATATAAATACGTCACTACTTTCCAATATGGTGGCCAAATAATTACCTAGCCGCCCCGATGTATTTAATTAGGAATCTATTTTACTCTCAAATTTTATTATCAGTGCCTCAACCGGGATATAATTTTTGCCAATGTGAGCCAACACTATATGGACATTTATCCACTGCCGTACTGATGATTATATGTGCATAGTTACAATAAACTGCAGCATATGTTACAATATCACCGATGTTGCTCCACGTGACACTGACATGTAGTACCGGTATAGCAGCTTTGAAAGTATGGTAAAGTGGGCTAGATAAAATTGATTATTTATATTATTGGCTAGCTGCCATCAAACCCGGTTTCACCCGGGAATAAAACTTGAGGTATGTGCTTCATTATGTAGTTAACCCGGAAAACTACTACAAATCATGATCAGCTGTTTAAATTTTCATCAGCTCAAACAAAATAAGTGAATGACAATAAGAAAAATAATGGATTGGAACCTTGACTCCCCGTGGGGCGGAGCCCTACAGAGCTTTCTTAAAATCCTAGTGGTTACCTATGTTATGGAAAGTGTATACATGTCAAATTTCGTGGTTGTAGAAAAAATGTTTTGGCCTCGGTGATGATAGGAATGACATTGGATTGTAACTTTGACTCCCCGTGGGGCGGAGCCCTATAGGAATTTCTTAAAATCCTTTCTTAGTGGTTACCTAAGTTATGAAAAGAGAATACGTGCCAAATGTCATGGCTGTAGGTATAGAGGTTTGGCCTGGGGAATAATAGGTTTTTAGTTTTTATAGAGATATATAATTGTATTCAACTTTGTTAATATATCCTTAAACCTTTGACTATGTATACCGAAGGAGACATCCCATCTATTTGGCCCAGTAGTCCCACATTCAGTGTTAGCCAGAATTTGAATTTGAAGTGGACGTTGTTAAATTAGGTCACCGACGGATTGTGTTGCTGTCAACTACTTAGTATAGTAATTTACTTTAGCTTGTAAAATATCTCCACCCTAGAAAGCAAGTTATAATCAACCTATGGTTGCTTCCTGACACACCAACTGTTGTGTTATCCCCTCCTTGAGAGGGGAAGAAATAGTTGAAAGAAGTATACTCTGTTGGTGAATATTTATTTATTTACGAATTCCTCATTTCTACAATTGGTACATTTAGAATAAACATGCATCTAGAAGGTATATACAAAATTACAATGCAATATTGTAACTACGTCCTCTTTGAATCCTGACACACACAAAACTAGGGACAGCTTTCACAATGGCAATGAGAAGTCTACTTCGGTATTTATAGGAAATGCTTAAACTTATAATATATTTTACATTATAACTTTTTATATTTAGTTAAGTCTAAACCTCAAAAATCTTCCTTTAACTATCTCTTCCGAAATAATTTACAAATACTATGCTCTATCCCATATAAAAGTAACGGTAATTCCTTTACTTTCACTGCTTTCTGTAATATTTATAAGTGTAGTTTTTAAGAGTAAGAAGCACATACCTGCTATCCTGCAGACCTGCAGACCTGCTATCGCATGGGTGGCAGATTAAAAAAAAACTTGTTAGTTGTAAAATACCTAAATACTGTATCAGTTGTATAGTAAAATGATTATATAACACAGTTTTATTCGTAGTTCTCTCGTATAACACGCTCAAGTAATTCACTTGCTTAAATTATGCATTTCAGTCTAGGCCTACCTTTAGTCGCATTATCTTAGACTAGCTTGACATGAATTGAGTGATCCTTCTGACTTCAGAAATCCTCAAGTTTAGTGATGGCCACAACTTGCTTTGAATCAATTATAAAGTGTCCTTCAACAAAGCCCGTCCGTCACTCCTAATGACTGTAGAAGCCGCAACTTGACACAGATGTTATCAGTTATATTAGCCTTTCACCCTAATTTATATATATATGATAAAATTAACATAGAGATGTATACAATAAAGCAATAGATGTATTGAAATTAACTTTACAGTACCTGTATTGTTGTTTTAAATTCCCTTTTCTCACTGGTGGGTTCACTTTGGTTTTACTTCACGTTCAGTTTGAAACAGTATGGGTTCAAACAAAATATTATTTATTATCTTTTATTCCAACAAAAATTTAAGCAATACCATATTTTCTTATTGTAATCACTGATAAATTAAAAAACTATTCATTAAATTGACATATTTATTAAAATTGTATTATTTACATATGCAACAACACAAATGTGCAATAAGCAACATATGCAATAAGATCAGACATATTAAACAGTATACTGCGATTTATAGATACTGTAAGGACCTGTAGATTACCTTTAAGACATTTATCTCTTCAGTATTGACCGGAGAAAGCATTCTTTAAATTCATTCATAAAAAGTTGAATGTCGTACAATGTCTGGCGCAAGTCATGTTGTTAAGTTAGTTTACTTGGCTTTTATTTTGATTTATTTTGCACGGTTTTAAATAAAAAATTATTTTTTAGTCGATCCTATTTTATTCATTCTTTTGTTCAATTGAATTATTATTGGATTTAACAACTGTTGTAATCATCTTTATAATCATAAAATCCGTTTTGATCATTACAATGTTAAATTATTTAAACCTGGATTGAAAATTGCATAAAGTTATCAAAACTACCAAACTTATGTAAATTATCAAAGTAAGAAATCACGCTATCAACAAAATAATATATCAGATAAATTCTAAAACTTTAAATATAACATTTCATGTTTTTATTTTGTAACATAATTTTAAAACCTAATACAGCATGTTAAAAACTGGCAAATAAATAACTGGAAACTTCTTTTCTTTTTCTACTTTTCCTCAGGTTTTATTTTGTAATGTACTTGCATGACGCTGTAGCTTTTAAACCTGAACAAATGATAATGACTTTCAGATTTGTTTTAGGAAGCAAAATGTGTTTATTCAATCAGAATGAAGTTATGGGAAACTGCAATTGTGACATCGTAGCTCAAAAAAGTACAATTCGTCTTACGAGAAAAAACATCATATTGAACATATGCATCTGCCAGTAATCCAACGCAATATAACAAAATGTATTTTAACTAAATTAAACTTTCACCAAAATTGTTTTATAGCTTTCCTTATGATATTTGACTGTGTGTGTAATCCTAAATTGCTTTAATCTATTTAAAGCAGAATTGATTAATATAATAAATGATGTCAACTCTACGTTGGAGCAAACAAGACTAGTGGCTACATGATAACTTTTTAAGAAACATAGTAGGAACAATTACTTAAAATACTGTTTTCTTCACGCAGATTCGAATATTCCCAGTTCACGTGTGCCTACTTTATGTAAAACCGTTAATTTTATATTTATAACAAGTTTGGTTGCCTATTTTTGGCACTGAGTGCCAACAGACTATCCAGCAAAGCAAGGAGTGAGCAATTACATAACATGTTTGGGCTATGCTAATCAAGTTAACTTGCTACGATTAAAATGTGAACTCACGATGGGTCGCAATTTTGGTTTTAGAGCCTGGTCATTCATTCTTACTTCAACACCTAAACACAGCACATAAAAACGAAATATTTTGTTTAACTAAACAGCAATACATTATACCCAACATCAACCAACCAATTAAGTAATGTAAAACTCAGTAGTGTATTTACAAAGCAAGTAATGCTGCTTCAATGTCCCCTTTGAATAATTAATAAAATGGAAATCGCATAAACGACGGGGAATAATTGTTTGTGATTTGTCCTGGGACAGATATTGCTTAGCCCTGTGACAGCAAACAAATGGCTTTAGGGTAAGCTATTGTTTACTTTCCAGGAAATGTTACGTGCTCCGTTATAAAAGGATATCAGTGCCTCTGACAAATTCGTATTGTGAGTTAAATTTAGTTTTAATTTGTTTATTGTGATCAGTTATTTTATCGATATTCATAGTAATAATTGAAGTTGACTATTGTATTAATTATTAAAACATACTACGGATATGTTGTTCGAATCAGGGTGGTTCCCCTACCCTGTAATCATAAGCACTGTATAGATTGGGCTACCTTTCCAGTTTCAATATCTTTAAGCGTTTTAAAACGTCATGAAAAGGTTTACCACGTTACATATATTTGTATAATTTTGTCACCATCCCAGTATTTATGTTGAATATTTTCTATTAGGTTTATTTATAAATAAATAGCTCTTATTTTACATTCTAGCACAATTTTTAATTTTAATCATATTTATATCACCAAACTATCAAGGTAGTCAAAAACTACGATAACAGTAGTAAACATAAAATTGTTTGGTATAAATTGTGTGAAATAATCTGTTGCTTGCTACATCGTTTGTAGAATGTAAAACGTTGAGTTTTCGTCAGAAGCAAAGCCAAAGAAGGTGTTCAAAGACGATACACAGGAGCTATTAATCCTTTCCCCCTCCAAAGGATCGAGCGGCAGAAGGCAACTTTAGGTGAAATTAAAAAGCTGTCTAAAAAAGCTGAACGCTGCTTTAAAGAAGCCCCATATATATAATTGTCTTTTTGCGTCTTTATATTGTTTTGTCATGGTGTTCTAAAATCTGTCAACTGTACGTTTAGAATATTTGGAAAATAAAAAAAGTTATTTCTTTGGACGAAATTTATTTCTTATGCTCTCAATTCCTGTAAAGAGAAAACTAGATTAATCAAAATTATAATAATGAAAACCTTCACGTTCAAACAATCTCGAGAGTATACCCAAGGCTGAAATAACCCCAGTTGGTTCGTGGATTTTTTTTTATTAAAATACCGATAAATATATTTTTTAAAACGTAAACACGTTTGTAAAAACGGTCAATGGCATGAATTTAAACAACTGCATTATGCATGAACAAATTTCCAATAGGTTTCAAATGCTATACGATTATTTGCAACAAATCAGTAAACGTGTAACTTTAATTATTTATATTTTTTCAATGTTAAGGTGTACTGACTTTTGGATCTTTGGAAAGTCTTTAGTGCCGTGATTTTGTAGGACTAGGTATAACAAAGGCAAGTTCCCTATACAGGTTTAACTATAGACAAAATTCATTAATTCAATTTTAAATATAACAGTTTTCCGCAGGATTGCCTAAGAATGATCAGCTTTTGATTAATATATGTTTTAAATGCTGGTACTAATACCTTTAATATATCTTGAGTTTGATATTACGAGTTGGTACCACTAACCAGGGGGCAAATTATATTTAACTTTGACTGTCAATACTACAAAATATATATGACTTATACTATACTTACATTCAAGTCGACAAATTTACATAGTGGAAAGTACAAGCTGATCAATTTGAACGAGTTACCCGGTCATCATCAAGCCCAATCAGAGAACGTCGGGCCCAATCCCTAGTTGGGCCTAATGATGGGCCTGGTGTAACTAATAGAAATCGATCGTGTTTTGTTTATTCATGTTGAAGCCTTCCGGAATTTCTTTATCAATATAAACAGGTTAACATACCTTGACGTCAGAAATTCCATCCAGCAAACTATTTAATACAATATTAGATTATTTAACAGACAGTCCTATTGGCAGCACTGGTCCTGGATGAACAGCTGATAGCGGGGAAGGCTAGAATATTAAGGAACGAACCAGTACAGTGACGAGCGCCGGCTGGTGAACTGTTTTCAATGTTATGTGTAATTTGTTAGTGTATTTTTATAAATTGACGACATTCAGAAGAATGGAATAATGCTCTTATTTATGATTTAAAGTTTTGATAATGGCTACGTGCTAGCCAAAACTATAGTCAAAGTTTTGTTACTATCAGGAATTGCTGACGTCAAGGTATGTTAACCTGTTTATATTAATTTAAATCGATTGCTTTCTACTATCATTTATATACACAGGGTTTTCATAAAAAATAGTTCGGTTTTGACTGCTTATTAAAAAACTACTAGGCAAATTAGAAATTCCAGGTAGCACTGGATTCTACAGCTTAAATAGTTTTGTCTTAATTAACTGTTAAAAATAGCTCTATGATTGCTATTTGTGTGTATTGTAAGAACATTTATTTGTTTATTGTGTTTTTGTTAATTTATGTTTGGGTTTCAGTTTGTATACCTTTTAAAATCATCTTTAAAGGTTGATAGGTAGAGGAGGTCCCATATCATGGTCTTTTAGGAGCCCAGACATTTCTTCACGTGAATTTTGTTGCGAGGATGTGTATGAACCATAGTTTCAAAACAACAATTCGTATTGTGGCTCATTAAATAGAATTAAAATACAAATCAGTATCCTCAGTAAGTAGAGACATGTTCCACCAAGTTTGGGTTGAACTACACCAGCAGTCGTTTAAATGTCTGCAGAGCTGCAAACGGCAGACATATTGAAACATGTTAATCATTTGTAATATGTTTTTTATGGGGATTTCAGAAAAATAAATGTTTAATACGTTCTTTGGTTTGTTTGCTATTTAATGCCAAAACCAAATATTTATGATATATATATATACAAATATTTTATGAGAACCGTGTACTCACCGCCGACGACGTGTATAAAATGCACAGTAAAAGTGTAGACGCATATTGTTGTGTTGTGAGACTTGTTTAACTATTTACCTTTTAAAAAATATAAACTGATGTTTATATAGACATTCTTGGCTTCGTTTTATATTTTTTACTTTTTAACAATTACTGGTTTATGGTTGAGTACAGTATTGATTCATCGTATCTCTAACAATACATGATCAAATTAAACGTATGTAGAGTATAATGTATACTCTAATTTATCATCAAGATTATATTTAGTACAAAGGATAAACTATATGAACAACGCCTAGATCCTCTACACTACCTCACTATATATTAGTTGAAGACAACAGTTTTATTCTTTCTACCTTACAATAAGGTAGAAATAATTTCTACACTTGTAGTTTTTAAACCTGGTATATTCGCGAATGATTTTCGTTCAGGATCTTACTCACATCATTTCATTACTTTAAAGAATTAAAATGGCAATAAAGTTTACAGTCTTTAAAATAGATTTTCATTTAATGCATTTAGTTATAAAGTAATATTACCGTTGTTCTATATATTTCAATAGGTGGTAATTCAAAATTAAGAATAAAATATATTGTGATACTAATAAGAAACAATTTTAATCTTTTGAATCGTGTAGCACAAATTATATCAAGAAAGGTTGTATTGAGGATGTAACGCTAACTGAAATAGTTATTGGTTTATTAACAGAGTCAGAAAATAGTATTATACTGAAAACTTACTTGTCATCTGACGAACTTGAACTATGTTAAGTTTGAGAGGAAAGAAATGTGTGTTTACTTTATGAAATTAAGGGCGCTAAGGGTAGGACAACGCCCATTTTCGTAAACAGACCACAAAGATAAGTGAATTAAATTCACTTCCGCATTTAATACTTCCAATCTAAATACGTTGTATGGTCCACATTTTCTTTCATTAAATTAATTAATTAATAAATTTTATCTGTAAATAAAAATTCTACTGACTGAGTCCTCAAAAGAATTACACCATTGATGGAAATCCAGGCAGTAAAGTTGAAGTATTTAATCTGTTTGGTCACAGCTCACTAAAAATAAACTAAAACTTAAGTTGCAGTGTGGGTTTCCTTTAAATAATGACAGTTAATGAACAATCTTCTAATAATGTGATATAACTTTTTGAATGAATGATGGTTTTTATATAACATTTGTATGACCCGTATCTAAAACAAACCAATTAATCTTTAATATGTTACTGACATATTTTAGAAGTAAAACTTACTGTGTTTTATGACCTCTTATTATTTACGATATCGTTATGTTTACGGTCTATTCCAATATTCCACTAATATTTAGTTTCTAAACGTTTGTAAACACAACAATAATTTGTTTATTGAATTAATATAATTAAAGTTCTTGGCATATTTCTAATCTCTGTTAAAGTAACCTTGGAACGTTTTCAATGGATACTACTATTTAAAGTACTACGTCTATATCTCTGTTAAATAATTCCCAATACTTATTTGAGTTTATGGAGGTTCTTTAAAAACGGAGCAACTACTATTGACGTCCCACAGGGGTAGACAGAATCAAGCGAAGATATCATTAAACGACAAATAACGGTGTTGGTAACCTTAAATGTTCTATTTTCAGACAAAACCTGCCAGCGATAACAGGGTGGAGTGAAATGTCAACTGCCGTAAGCGATAATCAATAAACGTTTGTTTACAAACTGTCGCCAGCCTTAAAGGCCATTCATTAATTCTGTTACTTTTAGGAAATGAGATCCCGTATTGTTTGACCCCATAGCATTTGTTTGTTTAACAACTTATAAAACATCGGAAACAATACTAACCAAAAGCTAACACGTTATATTTGATGTTATATATAAATGAAAATATCATATCAAAGAAAGAGTTTACCCTAGCTTCATGTTGAGATGAGTATTAGGTAGGCCCTCCACACATGACATGTAGACCAACACCTCTCCAATTTTACCTGACTTATGGCCTGGCTGACTGCTTAACAATTTTGGTCTATCCTTCAAACAAGATTTAGTTACTGCCTAATCTCATAGTTTGAAATAATGTCCGTTATTACTGCATGAATTAAATCACTAAATATGTTTGACTTTAGGTTTAAATACAAAATGCGCATAACTAGTAAATAAAAACTCTAATTATATTTTTAAATATAAATAAATAAAAAAAACTGGAAACTACAATATTGCTCTACAAATTTTACTTCTATTTCTATTACTGTTTAACTTTTATGAGCTAGATATGAAACAATGAACACAAAATATTTTGTTAAATATGGTCAATACTTTATGGATTCAAACAGAATGAATTTTGTTGTCATCTCACAGTTAGTGTATTGGACTGATTCATGGGGTCACAGGTGTCCACAACAAAATGAGAGGTTTGGACTGATTTCCCTTAAAAGCGTTAATTGGTCTCTCCTAACAAAATTCCATTGGCGTGTTGATAAATAGTTAAAAAAGTATAATCTTAAGGGAATAATTACAGTTTTGAAGAATAAGTCTTACCAGAAAAATCTTAAATTTCGGTTGGTTATCATTTCAAAGTTGTATAGAAGTTTGAGTTAAACAAGTTGTTTCATCTACGTGTTAATCATAGATGATTAATCATGACAATCATAAACGTGTGAATAATTATAATTCTTCTGCGATTGCTTTCTACGAGTTTAAATTTGCTCAAAACATAAATATTATCGATAGCCCGTTTATTTGCTAGAATACATTATATCTAAATTTTGAAATTTGAATTTTTGGGCCCAAAAAGGGTCAGATATGCCCTAAGTGTAAGATTAATGGATAATAGGTTATAGAACGTAAAAAGCGATAATTTAAACCCTAACTCATCATTCTACCACTAATATTTACCAAGTTATTAAAGAAAATTAAAATTTAGTAAACACAGTACGTTGTCTTATGGCGATTTTACATCGGAAAAGGCTGTTTTTCATATCTTTATGTAGTTTTATCACTCCTAATACTCCCATACCAATTTTTGATCCTGATGGTGCATCCTCTTAAGCTTACAATGCACAACATTGTCATCTCAATACTGCATTTAAATAGAACCAGGTGCATCAGAACAGCAATAAAACTGAATATTTTCTATATTGCTAAAAATGTCACAAATCTTTGTTTAAACCCGTTATTTGTTTTTTTGTTTAGTTATTATTGGGGAAATTCACTTCACTAAACCCCAACACAATTATTGGGTTGGGTTGGTTGTTTATTGGGTTTTGGTTTGTGTGCTGCGTGCGAACTCGTTATAATTTTAATTTGGTGGATTACAGTGTTAAAGTGCATTGAACAACTGAAATCCAAGTAATGTTTTTACGACATCCTCTTTTATAAATAATTAAATATTAATTCCTAGTAAATAGTACATTATATTTACTACAATTATAGAGATTAGTAGGTGAAGTATTTATATCAATGTGTGTCGCGAAAAAGTGTGATTCGTAAATACAGACTAGTAGCTTTTTGTGACAAATATGTTGTGAACCAGTATTTATGAATCGTTAAAACCGTACTAATTGGTGTCCATAGTTAATTACGGTTACGGCAGTGTAAACACCAGAAGTGGTCACGACTGTGGTTGAGTAGTATTAGGTCTGTTATTGTTACACAATATTAATCTTTATCACAAGTAAATGTTATATTTGCGTCAAAAATGTGTCTTATATAGTTTTTTTTAATTTATCATACAATATTTTTTTTATTCTATGAAATATCTATGTTAGACAATATTATTCGGTAAATAATAAAGAATTCAGCAGTCAGAACAAATATATAAGTTAGAATTTTTCCCCTACAATATGGAATAGCTCTTTCTAAAAGCAAACTTAAAATTACAAACTTGTTATTGGATATTGTTACTGAACGTGTTTAAATACAACCGCACGAAATACGTGTCAAATATTTTGTCTACATTTATTAAGTAAAATATTCAATCTTATACTTGTAATAGAACCATATATATATATATACCTAATACCACAAAAAAATTGAATGATAATTTTAAGCAATTTAATTCAAATAAAACTATTTGGTTAAGGAGTAAAATCTAAAAAAGAAAACTGTTATGATACTTTAATTCTATCTAAAGATATGTAATAACTTACTGTAAAAACAAACCGATTACAAAACTAGAAAGATTTTTGACAAATATTTTATCGTAAGAAACACTTACGGTTTAATGTTATCGATTTTGCCATGTACATATAAATAAAACTAATTTATTTATGTATTACAAACAACTAGAATAACATTTATTTTAATACTTAAATTCCTCACAGCTTACCATGAATTTATAATCCATATATCATATTTTTATTTTAGTAGAATATACAGTTAGTATAGTGTAGTTTATTTACTGACATATTATTTAAACATTTAAAGACTTCAGGCGTTCCGGGTGTTGAAACGGTAAGCACAACCGACACAACATTTGCCAAGAAGTGTTCCCAGATCATTGAAATGAAAATACGGACAATACGGAATACGGAAGCAAAAGGTTAGAAAATAATTTAATCATAAATTTACCGAGTTCCAAGTTATATGGAAGGATTGGAGTTGAATTGGCCAGTAGATAACTGTGCAACTAGTGGGTGTGTCTGTGCGTGTCGCACGGCAGTCTGGATCGTGTGCCAAAATTCACGATTCATTATGTACGATATACCATGTACAATGTACGATGTACCATGCGCCATGTACGATATACTATGCACCATATAGTATGTGCGATATACCATGTGCAATGTACCATGAATCATGTACGATGAACCATTAACCATGTACCATGTACGATATCATATACCATATACGATACTGTGTACCAGGTACGATACTGTGTACCAGGTACGATACTGTGTACCAGGTACGATAATGTGTGCCAGGTACGATACTGTGTGCCAGGTACGATGTATCATATACTATGTACCACGCACAATATAGAATATACCATGTACCATATAAGGTGTACCAATTTACCGTGTACAAGGTGCAATGCACTATTGACCATGTCATACGACGTACGATGTACGAACTACAGTAATCAATTTTCGATATATACAACGTACCATGCTGGCCGAAGTATATATTGCCATGTTGTACGTCGCACGTCGTACGTGGTCCTAGTACCATTTAGTACTACCCGTCATTATATAGTCCTAAAATGAAATTTAGACTAATTCCTTCAATAACTATGCATTTTAAACTGCGGAAGGACGCCCTTAATTGTTCTTAACACTATATGTGACACGGATGTGTTAAGTTGTTGCATCACTGCCTATATCGGCTCTACCCATTGGAGGTAATTCCAAAAACCGAGGAATTATAAGACTGACCAACCTGATTGCTCCTTGAGTTAACCGATGATTCATGATATCAAGCATTCCTGAAAGAGTTTGCGATCGACCTGCAAGTGGATATGACCTCTTTGTCACGTTGACAATTTTAATCAAAACAAAAAGTAATGTGTAAAAGGATTTTTATTTTCTTGAAGTTATCGTATCTGCAATGGAATAACAACAAATGCTCTTAATGTACTTTGTAAACAGTTTAAAATACTTTGTTTACTTTCCCTGATTAAATATACTACATAATTAAGGACTAAAACTTATCCAAAATACTCTGTACTCAACTTAGTAATATTAATACTAATTGATATGGCGATATTTATGAAATTTATTATTGCGTAGATGAATTAAAATATTCACACTTGATCCAAGGATATTGAGTCAAAGCTTATAAAACGAAAACAATTAGTTAAAAATATTATCGTTCTAGTTTAATTAATTAATCGTATTGATCAAACAATAATCAGATTTTTTCAACATAGCATATTTAATACACAATTTAGACAATGCGTAGTTAAAAATGTGGTGTATTCTTGCTAGTTAAATTTATCATTGAGTTAAATATGTTTCAGATTAGTTTTTAACTATAATTTAGTCCTAATTTTTAATGAAGTAAACTACACCACTGTCCCTAATAAGCACATGTCATCCTTTCTTAATTTATACACTTGGTCCTCAAGAAGTGACCCAAATACATAGTATTGATACAAAAATTTCCACCCGGTATTTTAACATTCCTCTGTTACTCGTTGTTGAAAACGATGATATAAAATAGTAAAAGGGCTTGTATTGTAATTTTAATTACAAAAGAAAATTAAAGTTAATTTAACAAACCGAATCTATAGAAGATCCCTTTCACTTACTACATTGAATAGATCAGCCTTCTAATCCCAAACCAAGCCCAAGGCAGGATAAACAAGAGTCTCTTCTTTCAGCAACAGATTCATCTTATATTCGGTCTATTCTTACTTCCCTTAACATCGCCAAATGAACTCACTCCTACACTCTTTGTAGTCTCTTCGACTACTTCTATAAGAAATCTTCCCTCTAAAAGTATCAACATGATTGATTGTATTGTGAACCGAGGACCTTACAAGAAACCAACAGTGCCTACATAACAGTGCCTGCATGTAACGACATTGCCGTTAAGAATAATAAAATAAAATAAATAAAAAAATAAAAAAGTGTCATAGAGGCAAATGAAATGGAGTACACGTAACTAAATGAGACGTACGAAATGATATACAACATGTATTTATTTTCCAAATCACTAGTCTATGCAGGAGACCAGTAAGAAACTTATAACTTATAGCTTACCTTAGTTTAAGTATTGTAATATTCCAACAACACCACTGACTTCCATACATAACCGATATACGTCTACAGTGAACATTGAATACAGCTTAACCAGAACTTTGATTACACATTCAAAGAAATAATTATCTTAATCACTCTCAGTTATACTCGTAATTCTAGATCAATCAGATGGTTGAAACTATTACTTATAAATCTTCACTAAAGAGTTTAAAAACAAAACAACAGTAATTATCAAGATACTTCTTTGACCTCAATAAACCTAAAGTTTATTTGCGGCTATCACTTAAACAAACTTGCAAATTAATTACTAAGTGTCCTTCCACAAAGCCTTCACTCATAATGGACCAGAGAAACCACTAATTTGACGCTACTAATTTGCTGTCTTTTCGTCTTCCTCTGTTTTTTATTTTTTATTTCAGAGTCAGCTTACGGGTATTTAGTGTATGTAGACAAAGTTATATTGCAATTATTTACATAACACTTAATTTTATTGGCTGTTAAGGATGTACGTATAACTTCAACTGTCGTTATAGTTTTACATGCACACTTCGTAATTTTATTCTGTTAACAAAACCTATAGTATTTTTTAACCACTATTTGTTTTTAACTGTTACCAAACCCTAATTTACGAATTGGAAGTACGAGTATCAACTAATATGAAAATACGCAAGTAACTTAGGGCCTGACTGGTGAAAATTATTTACAACAGTATTTCGGACACAAAAATAAATAAATTTATTGATTATTTACATAGTTATAGTGTATCCTTAAATTTAATAAGCCACACTTATGATCAGTTTAAGTGTTATGTCAACCAAAACTTAATCAAAAAGTAAAAAGATTCGGGGAACACAAATAAATAACGGGTTTTGTTTAGTTTTAATTATATATGTATTGATAAAAATGAACTTCCTAAGGGCTTTAGATGAGTTTAAGTTGAAATAAAAATTATTAAAAACTAATGTCAATAACGATACTATACATGTAAAAATTATAATCATGCAACGTCCACAAATACTACGCTACAGATCGTGCAACGTTTGAAGATGATAGGAATAAACAGATACATTTGTTATTGAGTTTTAATTTTGTAATTTTCTATAATAATATTTTAGGAGCCAAATGTTTAACACTGTTGGAATTTAACTAAAGTTATGCTATTAACATCTTGTATAGAATTTTTATTATTGGTAAAGGGTTACAAGCATACAAAGCGGTCTTCGAAATTGCTCCCGTGATAGTAATTTTCAGTTCAGAGACAGTTAACAAATGGTTCTAGTGTAAACCGTTATAGATCGGTAAGAATTCATGGCTTCGACCCAAAACATTAGAAGGCTCTGAAGACTAACCAGATTACAATAATTAAAGTATATCAGTTTGGTTTATAAGTATTGTTATTCAGGTCATGTAAAATGTAAGATAACACAAAAAAGATTTAAAATCTGAAATATTAGTTTATGGTACTGAGTGCAAAACAGTTGAAAGTTATGTTCATATGACTAACTATAAATATAAAAATAGCTTTTATAAATACCGATAATGTAAAAAAAAATTAACAAAGTTAAATTGCATTAGAATTAGCAAAAACAGTTTTTGAAGACAAATGTAAAGGTAAGGTAAGCTAACATTACAAAACCCTTTGAAAAATATATTAAGAAAAATTATGTTTTCAGAATATTAAACTAGTACGCAAGGATCTTTTAAGGTTCAAAGGCATCAAGTACGCAGATAAGTTATTAGCTCTTCCTATCCCCGTGGGGCGAGAGGTTTTAACTTCCTTTGGATAAGATTAAAAGGCGTCTCTAGAGAACTCTTGCCTGGGGTGAGGATTACACATGTAGACACGATTAAATTTGTTACATTTTTACACTTTTGGAGTTCAGAGTACACTAATAGTTGTATGAAATATTAATGTATGAATAACATTGTATAACATAACCGAGGACCCATTAGAGTGATTAACCATATCACCCATTAGGGTGATCTCTATATTTGATAGTTTTAATGTACCAATTTCAAGTGGCTCACCTTATAAACATTTTATATATTCATGTTACAATGTTATAGTCTGAATAAAGTCTTCACCTTTTCCTAATGAAGTAATTCAGTATAAAATATAATAACAAATTAGTTCGAAGTAGGTATTAATATTAAAGTTTAGCAAAATTCAAAGGTGCTGTTTGTCAGATCTTTCAGGAATCTAGAATTCTCAAATCTCGGTCTAATCGAGCGTGATGAAACATTTTTTAATAGTTCACCACCATAAATTTGGACCTTTTAAGTATAAATTGGATTCTGAATTGTATACGTAGCGATAGCTCTGGCAGTGATTTACTACATTTTATATTATGGTATATAATATAATTTAAAAAACTAATGTTTTGATACTTAAACAAAATCAGTGATATGAAAAAAGATCTAACAGCAGAAAAAAAGATAAAAAATAACTATACTAAATATTTAGTCGTTTATGTAAGAACAAAGTTCTATATTTTGACTGAGGCCATGTACTTAGTTCCTTCGCAAATTGTATTTTCTATCTAAGCAAAGATAAATGTTCAAATACGATAGGGACCCAGAGAAGATATTAGCCTTCCCTTCCACTGGGAGAGCGAGAGTTCAAGCTTCCTGTGGAAAAGCCGGTTCTAAAGGTATGTAAAAATCCTATTTGATGGGTGAACAATATCTAAATTTGATATTCACCTTGAAAATATACCAAGGGAAAGAATACAAAAATAGACTTCAAAGAGGGCCTGAATTGTTTAGCAGATATTGTATTTTAATCATCAATACTGAGTTTTATGTGAGCCTCAGCTCATTGGGTACTTCCGGAAGTGTCTAATAACTTTATCGGTACTACACTAAAAAAATTGCTATTTTAGATAAAAGGGTAGTAAAAATAATTATAAATACACCACATATTCAGGAAAATGTACAGTTGAAATACCCATAGAAATAATAATCATTTATATTTTTCTGTAATTACTATAAAAAATGCAGTCGAGACTAAATCCACCAGCTGTTTAATCAACCTACGGTAGCGTTTGCGTAATTAAACAAGCTGCTGAACTATGCGAAAATGTAACCACGTTTGTTTACAGAAGAAAACTGGAGTTATTAATTAAACTCGGGAAGTAAACATTTACCTTTAATGGAAAATCGTTATATTAATATATGTTTACCTTAAATTGAAAAATTGCTTTGGTTGTGGGTGCTGTGGAGGTTCTACTGGTACATTGAATTCGCCTGTTTCTACAATTATGATCTAAATTTGGCTTTACGGTCAAAGATGTTGACATTTAATTAAAATATAGTATTAAAAAATATAAATATCTAAACTTGATAAAATTTCAAAATATATAAAAAGTTTTAAAAACTATTCGCGTAGGTCTTAATTTAATGGTACTGAGGTTGGTTGGGTTTACTTGGTAAATAAAGCCACGGATTTGAGAAAAGAAAGTCAATTATGTGTATATTTTCCCATAACAAACCTGAGCTGTTCATTGCCATGTGACAATGTTACAGGACGAGTTTCATATCTTGCATATAATTTCGTTTGCGTAGGATATAGGATTCATAATTTTAAAGTATTGAACAGTATAATTTTCACAGAAGTGTCTGCCATAAAGCAGATCTTGGAAGAACAGTTGTATTGTGAATAAGCAAATTTTAAATATCTAATTTATCTTAATTTAAAGTTCGACTGGCTGCTAATACTGACTTAGTGGTTCGTTTGAAGGTGGGTCTTTTGAATCATGATTTAAGCCTTTAATTTAACATATAAGTAAGCATTTACTTACATTTTAATCCAACTCCTTGTGGACCGGCAGCCCTCTTGGGGCAAAGAGTCTCTAATAACCTTAAAACAAAGGTGATTTGGTCCAATATGGATTTTTGAAGATTTTGTTTTTCAACTTAATCGTTGCACAATAATATGGTGGGGAAATTAAGAATCATCATGTATACCAAAGTGCTCCAACGGTTTATTATATCGCAATGGAAGAGCTCTTACATTTCATACAAGAATTGTTTCAAAACTTTTATGAAAATCTCAACTCCCCATTGTACTTTTTGCATCTGCCAGGGCGGGTTCGTGTACCATCGAGGTATCATCAAATTGACCACGGATATTTAATTTTATATGACTGGGACAAGTGTATTTTGGTTGCTGTCGTTAGTTAATTAGCTATCCTTGAAGACACATTAGATTATATTTGGTTTACGAAAGAATATGTAATCATTTATAAAATGAAATGAGAAGTTATTAAATATATTTATATACACATATATTTTACAAATATTATAATATTAGCTCTTTATACAGATAGTTAAAGTTGAATACCTATGCAAAGTTTGTTTTTATTACAATGGATAGTGCATTACTGTTTATTACAGTCTCTTAAACTAACGGATAGAATGAGAAACTTTTAATGAAATTCTAATCTTAATTGTAGTTTCTCGAGTTTACGATGATAGCTACTCATGATTCAATTGAACACGCACGGTTTCATATTAATTGAATAAATTTGCATTACTAGCTATTGTTCTTTCCTTGCAATATATCGATTCGTCTTCATTAAGTAAACATAAATAAGATTGAAACTAAAGTAATAACTTGTTAACTTGTCGATTCTTAGTGATAACAATTAGTGATTAATAAATCTAAGTTATATTAACATATAGTTTTCATTATTTTATCTATCTAGAAATAAAATACCCCCGTAGCAGCAAACCTGCGTACTCAGTGTATTTACAATGCATATATATGTAACTTAATCCACATAAAGCCACATACGAAGTTTCATCAATGTACACTCATCAATAAACGATTTATTACACTAATTATTCTCCATAAGAATAACATGGCGGATGAGTACGCAGGTTTGCTGAAGCGAGGAACAAAAAATGGGGTTTTATACAAATATCAATGTATTTCAAGTAGGTAATGTCACATACCAAATTGTATTAATTTATGTTCATAATTAAGGGAGATAACACTTACTTATTCTCCATAATAATAACTTTGGCATGAGTACGCATGTTTTTTAGTGCAAATATCAAGAGACCACAATGATATGAAGCAATATACCAATATTCATCAGGGTAAGTTGATAAATAAGCGAGATATACTATTTTTCTTATCATCCTTAAGAATAACATTGGACAACGTAGTGAGTTTAGCACTTTCAATATGTCTGTAACCATTTGATATAGAGCAATGATCAAAACACCATATTGTGTGTATTTTTAAGGTTATTCTAATGGAAGAAACTAAAATTTGACTTTTCCAAAAATTATATGTAAAAAACCCAAAAAACTCATTTTTGGGTTACAAAACCCACAAAAAAACCCTTTCGGATAGGTCGATTTGTCTGGTTTTATAACGTAAAGTCATAAATGCTGCTTTACACGTTTATACAAAATTTTGTCAAAATGTCAAAATCGGATAATTTTTACGATAGTTATCGTGCTCACGGTCTCTCTCTCTCTCTCTCTCACACACACACACACACACACACACACACATATATATATACAGTTTTGAACGAATGGTGTTTTTGGCATCTGGGGACCGAAAAACGAAAAGTTATTATGGTCCCGGGCCTATGTCTTACCATGCCGACTACGGTAATAGATTCTTCCCTATAGGGGAAATTCGCTAAAAACTAAAGATAGATTGTTTAACTTCACAAAAAATAAGGTTAAACTTAATTTTCGTCCTGAGAAAATAACTTATTTCTAAGTAATAATCATTAGTTTAATAAATACTGGAGGACTCATCTTACGTCCAATTACATATTTCTTACGTAGAAACAGCGTGCGCTGATAATTGGCCATCTTGCATTAACCGGTATGTTTATTGAGACATTTTCTCATATAAGACTTCTATGTTGCGACAGCGAAAGTATTGTGACGATTTCCGTTATTGTACCTAGCTGTCTTTAAATTTCCGCACAGTCCTACTGGCTCACAGGGGTAGACAGGTAGTGTCTTAGTAGAGTAATATTTATATTAATTACCAGGGAAAGGAGAATCCTAAAGGTGTGTTTGAATCAGGCTTTTACGAAAACAATTCACTTTAAAATAGGTTTACTTGACTTTAAGTGAACCACTTCAAAGTTACAAAGGTACCAAAAGGTACTTTAACCACTAATAATGTACGTTGATTAAACACCACGTGAATAATTGATACTTTGTGGTTTATTTTAATCTTTTATTATCTTGTTATCTGTTCTCTTATTCATTCTTTGACATTGAAGTTGAATCCAATAAGACTGTTCACAAAGTTGTTTTCCTTAACAGGAAATCGATGCGAGGTTCCAAGTCAGCTTGGTTACAAGACACCGAGTACGCCGCCTTCATTCGACAGTATGATTACTACTCACAGTTCGATTGAGTTTGTCTGGCTTTTGAACTATCCCGGGGTATTTATTTAAACTAAAACCACCCAAGTTTCTCGAAGTAACGTAAAACTATTTCCTGTTGAGAATTGCGATGTTATTTATATGCCCATTCAATTGTTTGTTCTCTTGGAATAGATTTCGGACACAAGTAATCCTTATACTACATTAGGTGAGCTCATATCCTCATGCTGCCAACCTCTTTCTATATTTGATATTGTATGAAATAAAATAGGATATAATTTTTAGATTTTGAGAAGTGTTGCCATTTTATAAATATTTTTTTTTGTAGAGCTTTGCCAAACAAAATTAAAGGGTTATTAAATTTGTTCTAGCAATGCCGACTTCAGTTTTAAATTTTAAATTACAACTGAAGATGATGATTGTCAGGTGTAGTGTTTTTTTTTAAGTTGTGCAATGATATTTATTCAATTGTTTCCTCCATTGAAAAAGATTTCGGACACAAGTAATATGTATAGTACATTAGAGTAGGGGGCATTAGATGGTCCCAACCCAGCAGCAACGGCAGTTATCCACTGTGGATCAATCCACCCCCCCCCCCGATAAACCTAACTTAAACCTGCGTTGCCCCCCCCGGGCCCCCCCCGGAGCCCCCCCCCCCCGAGCCCCCCATGAGCCCCCCCCCCGAGCCACCCCCGAGCCCCCCCCCGAGCTCCCCCGGAGCCCCCCCCCCCCGAGCCCCCCCCCGAGCCCCCCCCCGAGCCCCCCCCGAGCCCCCCCCCAAGCCCCCCCGAGGCCCCCCCCCGAGCCCCCACGAGCCCCCCCCCGAACCCCCCCCGAGCCCCCCCCCGGTCATCTGCGGCACATTTCGTGATGACCTTGAACATGAGGAAAAAACTTTTGAAAATTAATAACTAGCTTATTTACCCACCGATTCCCACGACTCTTTTTCCAGAGTGTAGGCATATCCCAGAGGAAGCGAATGACGAAAGAACCCCATAGATCCGCCATCAAACAAGGCCGCTATTAATTTATAACCGCGTTTTCCTTATGGGATCTCAGCTGTTTACCGACAGATTTTGATAAAACTTCACCACATGTCGGGTGGCGGCCTAAGTAAACCATCCCTTAAAGAAAATTGAAAATCCACCGTTAAACGGGTCCGCTATTAATTTATAACCGCGTTTTCCTTATGGGATCTCGGCTGTTTACCGACCGATTTTGATGAAACTTCACCACATGTCGAGGAGTGGCCTAAGTAAACCATCCCTTAAAGAAAATTGAAAATCCACCGTTAAACGGGCTCGCTATTACTTTTTAAACGCATTTTCCTCATGGGATCTCGGCTGTTTGCCGACCGAATTTGATGTGATTTCGTTACACGTTGTATGCCGGCTTGACTAAACCAAACTGCGAGCGGCTCCGTGGCGTCACGTGTCGAGGTGCGTGCTAGGGCCTACGTGACTGTCCCAGCCTGTTTACTCATCAGCGGTTCCGGGAATTGGTTACCGCTTACATTACACTGCGAAGCATCTAGAAGCTTCTAGAACGTCGTGGACCGTGGTGACACCATCTCCATGCCTACGTGACCGTCCGGGCCTGTTTACTCATTAGCGGTTCCGAGAACTGTTTACCGCTTTCACCGCCTACTGTACGGTACGTAGCTATGTTACTTCAGTGATTGTCATCGCTTCCTTCATTCAGTTTGTGTTTGGAGCCCAGTGTGTGTAGACGTTCTACTTCAGTGCTGTGCTAGTCCTTACCGCATCATATTCCGAGATCTGTTAAACGTAAGTATATATAGTCTTATAAGTTGTAGTGTGGACTGCCTCAGGCCGTTTACTCATTAGTGATAATTGCCGCGATTTCGAGAATTGTTCATCGCCTTCTACTGTACGGTACGTAGCTATGTTACTTAAGTGATTGTCATCGCTTCCTTCATTCAGTTTGTGTTTGGAGCTCAGTGTGTGTAGACGTTCTACTTCAGTGCTGTGCTAGTCTTTACTACACCATATTCCGAGATCTGTTAAACGTAAGTATATGTAGTCTTATAAGTTGTAGTGTGGACCGCCTCAGGCTGTTTACTCATTAGTGATAATTGCCGCGATTTCGAGAATTGTTCACCGCCTTCTACTGTACGGTACGTAGCTATGTTACTTAAGTGATTGTCATCGCTTCCTTCATTCAGTTTGTGTTTGGAGCTCAGTGTGTGTAGACGTTCTACTTCAGTGCTGTGCTAGCCTTTATTGCACCATATTCCGAGATTGTTAAACGTAAGTATATGTAGCTCTTATAAGTTGTAGTGTGGAAGACTATTACATTCCCCTTTATAGTAAGATTCTCATTTAAGGTATGATCGTTCAGCAACTTTCAATTCATAATGTGCAAAGAGAGGTCTGGCTTGTTAATAGAAGTTGAATAATTTTCATTATGTTTTAGGGAAAACGATTCGTTATTGCTATAGAACAACTTACAAGTCATTCTCAATTTCTTGGAGGAAACCGGTAAACTAACATAAAACGAGGAAACCTGTGTACTAATGTTAGACGTGTCATGGTTTCTAAATCTTGTCTATCACGCAACAATGAAAAGCTTCCATTCTCTAACTTACTATCTTTTCTTTCTTTTTATATAAACTAATTTAATAAAGGAGGAAACCTGTATACTAACATAAAACGAGGACACCCGTGCACTAACATTAAATTTGCCATGGCCTTGACTCTTGTCTACCACGCATAAAGTATGTGTTATGTTACCAATGAAGTGTTCTCGTTGCGACTAATTTGTAAATGCAAGAGACTTATCATATTCGTTGTTGCAGATGAACAACCAACACCTGTGCGAGGTCTGTGGCCGAGCCTTCAGCCTGCTTGGAAACCTGAGGTGACACGTGGAGTCCGCCCACAACGCCAGACGTCACGACTGCCACGTCTGTGGTAGGCGCTTCACAAGAGGCGACAGCCTCCGCCGCCACGTCGCCACGGTTCACGGACCACACGCCGCGGCGGAGCCCCAACCGCAACGAGCGGACCATCCCTGCCGACTGTGCCCGACCATCTTCGCCAGCCTGGAGGACGTGCTCCGCCACATGTAAGCGGCTCACTCCGCGATGCCAGCAGCAGATCCTTCCTCCTCCTCGAGCCCCGATCGCCACGTGGAGTGCGAGCGATGCGGTAGACGCTTCGACCGAGACCTGGAACTGAGACGACACGTCCGGACCGTCCATCCTCCCACGTTCTGTTGCGCCTACTGCGACCGCGGGTTTACCCGTCGCTTCAACCGTGACCAACACGAGGCTCACAACTGCCCTGTTGTGAGGAACCTGGCTCAAGAACCATCCGAGTTCCGATGCGTGTACTGCGACAAGGGGTTTACTCGCCGCTTCAACCGCGACCATCACCAGTCTCACAACTGTTCTGTTGTGAGGGACCTGACCCAAAACCGACTGCCTAGGTTGTCCTCTCCTCCCCCTCTTCCTCACAACAACCAGTCGTCGCGCCAAGGAGCCAGTGCCGAGCCCCGATCGCGCCAGATGCCTAGCGCCGAGCCACGACCAGGACCGAGCACCGAGCCACAGCCAGGGCCCAGCACCGAGCCCCAGCCCCGCCCAGGGCCTAGCGCCGGGCCTCGGACCATCGACGACGAGATGGAGGGTGGCGGCCGCCCCGTGTTCCAGCTCGTACATTGGGCCTTTCGGAGTCGCCTCCTCACCTACCACCTGGCCCGGCCGTTAGACGCCTTGCTGACCGTCGAGGATGCGCTGACCCTGTTGTTTGACGAGGTTCTGGACCTGATGGAGAACGTCATGACCCAACATCCGAGCATCAAGGCGAACATGGTCCTGGAATGTGAGTTCTCCAACATTCACGGGGCCACCTGCCTACGCTCCTTCAACACGAAGAACGTCCCACTGACCGAGGCCTCCGACTTGGAGGCTTTCCTCTCCGCGACGTTCGAGACGATTGTGAAGAAGAAGGAGCAGTGCGAACTGGTAGGAAGCGGCTGGGCATACCTGCGTATACGGGACCTGGAGATCCGCGTGAACGAGTACACGCCGCTCGGGGGCAGAGCGTATCTCCAGTTGCCAAAGGCTATTGTAGGCAGGCGCGCTGTTGTCAATGTGCTAAACGCCGACGACATGTGCTTCATGTACGCTATCCTGGCCAAGTTCGTTGCGCAACACGCGGAGAGACCTGCAGCGTATACACCGGATATCATCGCCCGCTACGACTGGACCGGCCTGCGTTTCCCCGTGACGCTCAAGGACATCAAGACCTTTGAGGGCAAGAACAACATCAGCGTAAACGTTTACGGGATCGAGCGGGCGATGGTGGGGAGACGCCCCGATGGGACGCCAGAGTTCAAGGACAGGGTCTACCCGCTGAAGATATGCAAGCGGGAGTGCGAAGACCACAGGGACCTGCTGTACGTGACCAACGACGGGGACAGCCACTACGCGTACATCACGGACCTGGGTCGACTGGTCCGGCCCCAGCTAACCAAACGTGAAAATAGGATCTACATCTGTAAGCGGTGCTTCGCTTTCTTCGACAATCAACCCAACAAGCTAGGGTTGACGGGCGCCCAGCGCCTCGAGGAGCACAGGCGTTACTGCTACACCAAGGCTCCCCTTCGCCTGGACTTGCCGAAGAAGCAGCAGATCCGCTTCACCCATCCAGAGTATACTAGGCGGGAGAGGTTCTGCATCTACGCGGACTTCGAGTGTACTCTGCAGCCTGTCGCTGTTGACCCAGTGGAAGCGCCGCCCTGCACGTCGCCCCTGCGTATGCACGTCCCGTACGCCTTCGCCTACCAGATCGTGGATTCGCTCGGCCTGGAGGAGTTTGAGCCGCGGGTATACTTCGGAGCTGACGCGTCCAAGGTCTTCATGGAACGGCTCAAGATGGACGTGTTGAGCCTGTGGAAGTTCCTGTTCAGCACGAAAGCTCTGCACCCTTCTCTGACCCGGCAGGAAATGGACGAGTACCTCGCAGCGACCCTTTGCTACCTCTGTGGCAAGGAGTTCACCGAGCTGGACATCAAGGTGCGGGACCACAACCACGCCCCGCCTTACGAGTACCGCGGAGCGGCGCACCGATCGTGCAATCTGCGGTACAGGGAGCAGCGGGTCATCAACTGCTACTTCCATAACCTGTCCAACTACGACGCCCACTTCGTAGTGCGGGAGCTGGCCATCGACCCCGGTGATGTGGACGTGCTGGCGCACACCGAAGAGCGCTACATCGCCTTTACCAAGCGGTTTCACTTTGGCCAGCCCGGAGACAACCAACGACAGAGCAGTTTCGCGGTGCGGTTCCTCGACACCTACAGGTTCTTGTCCATGAGGCTGGCCAGCCTGGCAGCGGGACTGCCCACTGACAAGATGCGCGAGACCAGGAAGCGGTTCCCCGACGACCGGCTGTTCGACCTGGTGCGCAGGAAGGGTGTGTTCCCCTACGACTTCGTGACGTCCTACGACACGTTGTACAGGACTAGGGAGCTGCCGCCCAAGGAGGCGTTTAGGAACACCATGACCCTGGAGGACGTCAAGGACGAGGACTACCAACACGCCCTCAACGTGTGGCGAGCCTTCGAGTGTCGCCACCTCAAGGACTACGCCGACACGTACCTGCGCTGCGACATCGCCCTCCTCACCGAAGTCTTCGAGCAGTTTCGTGACACCTCTTTGGCCGAGTACGGACTGGACCCCGCCCACTACTACACCCTGCCATCCTACGCCTGGGACGTCATGTTGAAGACCTGCGACGTGGAGCTGGACACGCTGCAGGATTTCGACATGTACCTCTTCGTGGAGCAAGGCATCCGAGGAGGCATCTCTCAGGCCGTCACCCGCTACGCCAAGGCGAACCACGATCGGTGCCCGGACTACCGCCCCGACGAGCCGACACGCCACCTCCTGTACCTGGACGCCAACAACCTCTATGGCTGGGCCATGTCCCAGTACCTGCCCACCGGAGACTTCCAGTGGCTCAGCCTTGACGAGATCGACTCCTTGGACATTGGCGCGCTGGATGCCGAAGCGGAACGGGGTTACATCCTTGAAGTGGACCTCCGCTACCCCGCCCACCTGCACGACCTGCACAAGGACCTCCCTTACTGCTGCGAGACCAAGCGTCCGCCAACAGGGAAATACCCCAAACTGATGACCACCCTGGACGACAAGATGCATTACGTCTGCCATTACAGGGTCTTGCAGCAGGCGCTGAACAACGGACTTGAGCTTGCGGCTGTGCACAGGGCGATATCGTTTCGCCAGTCTCGGTGGCTAGAGCCCTACATCCTCATGAACACCGAGCTGCGGAAGAAGGCCAAGACCAAGTTCGAGCATGACTTTTTCAAGTTAATGAATAATGCGGTCTTTGGCAAAACCATCGAGAACGTCCGCAAGCGCCTGAACGTCAAGCTGGTTTGCACTCCGGAGAAGTTCTCCAAGTACGTGGCCAAGTCCAATTTCCTGGACCGCACGTATTACACGGAGGACGTAGCTCTCGTACACCTCGCCAGGGTCAACATCGTCCTGGAAAAGCCCATCTACATCGGCATGTCTGTCCTGGAGCTGAGCAAGTGGCTCATGTACGAGTTTCTGCGGAAGATGAAGGACCGCTACGGTGGCCGCTTAAACGTAAACTACATGGACACTGACAGCTTCGTGTTCGACATCCTATCCCGGGACGTCTACAGGGAGATGACGGAGCACTTGGACGACTTCGATACCAGCGCCTACCCGAGGTCCCACCCCTGCTACAGCCCCGCCAACGCCAAGGTGATTGGCAAGTTCAAGGACGAGTGTAACGGCCGATCCTTGTTCGAGTACCTCGGCCTGCGCTCGAAGCTCTACTTCATGGACGTTGAGGACGAAGACAACGGATCCAAGGCGATAAAGCGAGCCAAGGGAGTCGCTAAGGGGGTTGTTAACAACGTCCTAACCCCCGACGACTACAGGGAATGTATGTTCGACGGGGTGTTGAAAACCACCGTCAACACCCGTTTCCAGTCGTACCTGCACCGTGTCTTCACCGTACAAGTAGAAAAGCTATCCTTGAGCCCGGCTGATGATAAACGCTACATCTTGGCCGATGGTATCAACACCTTACCTTGGGGGCATAAGGACATCCCACCACTGTCCGCAGCAAGAAGGCGAGACAATCCTGAGGAGGAGCAGCAAGGCGGGCCTATGGAGGTGGACGAGGAGGAGGACATGGACGAAGACTTCCCGGTGTAGATTTAAGTGTAAATAGAACTAGGTTAACTTTATAAATATTTTGTAAATAGTATTCGTAAGCAAATATAGTCAAACAGTTTAGTTTACAGCAAACATCTGTGTTGTTACTACCCCTTGCATTTCCCTGACATTTACTTTCAAAAGACTCTTCTAATGCAAACCAAATTTGTCGAAACTACTTTCAAAATTAACCTTTTATGAAATTGTAAAACTATCATGTTTTCAAAACAAAACTTTCAAAATTGTTAAAAATTCGATATTCTTTCTTAAACACTAAAGAGAAGGACAAGTGAAAACAACAGTTATCAATACATGTGTTGACTTTCTGCAGACCTCTTCCTGTTGAGGTTTGTATGAACGATCTCGGTTGTGAGGAACGATTGTTTCTTCGCTTCTTTCTAACACAGAGGTATTGCAGACGATGATGGCGACGAAGTCTATCTCGCGACGTGAATGACTCCTCGCAGTATGGACATTTCCAGGTCACTAGCTTCGATGGTGTGGTGACTGACCGTTTCAGTGATGGTGCTGGCGGTGGTTGTTCAGGACTTCGTGGAGAAAAGTACATGGTGCTGTAGCCTTCCATCGCTTCCAACTCCTTCAACAACGTCTGGACTGATTCATCCACTTTGAATGCACTAGCCATGTTTGTGTTTACTCTGCAACATCACTAGACAAACTGAAGGTGCGCGTCTGCATTTATATTCACAAAATCCATCTCAAGAAGTGTTTCTTTAATTCGACCAATCATAGGGAAGAACGTCTAATTTTAACCACTCAGAGGGCAGGATATTTCCACCAATCCCAGTACCCGCATTTGCTTACACTATCTAGGGTAGGTCAAGAGTCAGCAGACAAGTGCACGCAGGTTTAAGTTAGGTTTGAGGATGCATGAACGTCGCGTGAAGCGATGACAATCACTGAAGTAACAAAGCTACGTACCATTCAGTAGAAGGCGGTGGACAATTATCGAAATCGCGGCAATTATCGCTAATGAGTAAACAGCCTGAGGCGGTCACGCAGGCACGGGGAGATGACATCACCACGGTCCACGACTACACTATTTAAGGTAGGCCAATGCGTGCGTGCGTGCGTGCATGCAGGTTTAGGTTTACAGACGTAGGTTTAAGTTAGGTTTGATCCCGCACCTTGAAACATAATGTAATGAGCATGCGACCTTCTAGAAGCTTCTAGAATGTTCTAGAACGTCGTGGACTGCGGTGACGTCATCCCCATGCCTACGTGACCGCCCGGAGCTGTTTACTCATCAGCGGTTCCGGGAACTGTTTACCGCTTCCATTACACTGTGAAGCTTCTGGAATCTTCTAAAACGTCGCGGACCGCGGTGATGGCATCTCCCCGTGCCTACGTGACCGCCTCAGGCTGTTTACTCATTAGCGATAATTGCCGCGATTTCGATAATTGTCCACTGCCTTCTACTGTATGGTACGTAGCTTTGTTACTTCAGTGATTGTCATCGCTTCACGCGACGTTCATGCATCCTCAAACCTAACTTAAACCTGCGTGCACTTGTCTGCTGACTCTTGACCTACCCTAGATAGTGTAAGCAAATGCGGGTACTGTGATTGGTGGAAATATCCTGCCCTCTGAGTGGTTAAAATTAGACGTTCTGCCCTATGATTGGTCGAATTAAAGAAACACTTCTTGAGATGGATTTTGTGAATATAAATGCAGACGCGCACTTTCAGTTTGTCTAGTGATGTTGCAGAGTAAACACAAACATGGCTAGTGCAATCAAAGTGGATGAATCAGTCCAGACGTTGTTGAAGGAGTTGGAAGCGATGGAAGGCTACAGCACCATGTACTTTTTTCCACGAAGTCCTGAACAACCACCGCCAGCACCATCACTGAAACGGTCAGTCACCACACCATCGAAGCTAGTGACCTGGAAATGTCCATACTGCGAGGAGTCATTCACGTCGCGAGATAGACTTCGTCGCCATCATCGTCAGCACCACCTCTGTGTTAGAAAGAAGCGAAGAAACAATCGTTCCTCACAACCGAGATCGTTCATACAAACCTCAGCAGGAAGAGGTCTGCAGAAAGTCAACACATGTATTGATAACTGTTGTTTTCACTTGTCCTTCTCTTTAGTGTTTAAGAAAGAATATCGAATTTTTAACAATTTTGAAAGTTTTGTTTTGAAAACATGATAGTTTTACAATTTCATAAAAGGTTAATTATGAAAGTAGTTTCGGCAAATTTGGTTTGCATTAGAAGAGTCTTTTGAAAGTAAATGTCAGGGAAATGCAAGGGGTAGTAACAACACAGATGTTTGCTGTAAACTAAACTGTTTGACTATATTTGCTTACGAATACTATTTACAAAATATTTACAAAGTTAACCTAGTTCTATTTACACTTAAATCTACACCGGGAACTCTTCATCCATGTCTTCCTCCTCGTCCACCTCCATAGGCCCGCCTTGCTGCTCCTCCTCAGGATTGTCTCGCCTTCTTGCTGCGGACAGTGGTGGGATGTCCTTATGCCCCCAAGGTAAGGTGTTGATACTATCGGCCAAGATGTAGCGTTTATCATCAGCCGGGCTCAAGGATAGCTTTTCTACTTGTACGGTGAAGACACGGTGCAGGTACGACTGGAAACGGGTGTTGACGGTGGTTTTCAACACCCCGTCGAACAGACATTCCCTGTAGTCGTCGGGGGTTAGGACGTTTTTAACAGCCCCCTTAGCGACTCCCTTGGCTCGGTTTATCGCCTTGGATCCGTTGTCTTCGTCCTCAACGTCCATGAAGTAGAGCTTCGAGCGCAGGCCGAGGTACTCGAACAAGGATCGGCCGTTACACTCGTCCTTGAACTTGCCAATCACCTTGGCGTTGGCGGGGCTGTAGCAGGGGTGGGACCTCGGGTAGGCGCTGGTATTGAAGTCGTCCAAGTGCTCCGTCATCTCCCTGTAGACGTCCCGGGATAGGATGTCGAACACGAAGCTGTCAGTTTCCATGTAGTTTACGTTTAAGCGGTCACCGTAGCGGTCCTTCATCTTCCGCAGAAACTCGTACATGAGCCACTTGCTCAGCTCCAGGACAGACATGCCGATGTAGATGGGCTTTTCCAGGACGATGTTGACCCTGGCGAGGTGCACGAGAGCTACGTCCTCCGTGTAATACGTGCGGTCCAGGAAATTGGACTTGGCCACGTACTTGGAGAACTTCTCCGGAGTGCAAACCAGCTTGACGTTCAGGCACTTGCGGACGTTCTCGATGGTTTTGCCAAAGACCGCGTTATTCATTAACTTGAAAAAGTCTTGCTCGAACTTGGTCTTGGCCTTCTTCCGCAGCTCGGTGTTCATGAGGATGTAGGGCTCTAGCCACCGAGACTGGTGAAACGAGATCACCCTGTGCACAGCAGCAAGCTCCAGTCCGTTGTTCAGCGCCTGCTGCAAGACCCTGTAATGGCAGACGTAATGCATCTTGTCGTCCAGGGTGGTCATCAGTTTGGGGTATTTCCCTGTTGGCGGACGCTTGGTCTCACAGCAGTAAGGGAGGTCCTTGTGCAGGTCGTGGAGGTGGGCGGGGTAGCGGAGGTCCACTTCGAGGATGTAACCCCGTTCCGCTTCGGCATCCAGCGCGCCAATGTCCAAGGAGTCGATCTCGTCAAGGCTGAGCCACTGGAAGTCTCCGGTGGGCAGGTACTGGGATATGGCCCAGCCGTAGAGGTTGTTGGCGTCCAGGTACAGGAGGTGGCGTGTCGGCTCGTCGGGGCGGTAGTCCGGGCACCGATCGTGGTTCGCCTTGGCGTAGCGGGTGACGGCCTGAGAGATGCCTCCTCGGATGCCTTGCTCCACGAAGAGGTACATGTCGAAATCCTGCAGCGTGTCCAGCTCCACGTCGCAGGTCTTCAACATGACGTCCCAGGCGTAGGATGGCAGGGTGTAGTAGTGGGCGGGGTCCAGTCCGTACTCGGCCAAAGAGGTGTCACGGAACTGCTCGAAGACGTCGGTGAGGAGGGCGATGTCGCAGCGCAGGTAGGTGTCGGCGTAGTCCTTGAGGTGGCGACACTCGAAGGCTCGCCACACGTTGAGGGCGTGTTGGTAGTCCTCGTCCTTGACGTCCTCCAGGGTCATGGTGTTCCTAAAAGCCTCCTTGGGCGGCAGCTCCCTAGTCCTGTACAACGTGTCGTAGGACGTCACGAAGTCGTAGGGGAACACACCCTTCCTGCGCACCAGGTCGAACAGCCGGTCGTCGGGGAACCGCTTCCTGGTCTCGCGCATCTTGTCAGTGGGCAGTCCCGCTGCCAGGCTGGCCAGGCTCATGGACAAGAATCTGTAGGTGTCGAGGAACCGCACCGAGAAACTGCTCCGTCGTTGGTTGTCTCCGGGCTGGCCAAAATGAAACCGCTTGGTAAAGGCGATGTAGCGCTCTTCGGTGTGCGCCAGCACGTCCACATCGCCGGGGTCGATGGCCAGCTCCCGCACTACGAAGTGGGCGTCGTAGTTGGACAGGTTATGGAAGTAGCAGTTGATGACCCGCTGCTCCCTGTACCGCAGATTGCACGATCGGTGCGCCGCTCCGCGGTACTCGTAAGGCGGGGCGTGGTTGTGGTCCCGCACCTTGATGTCCAGCTCGGTGAACTCCTTGCCGCAGAGGTAGCAGCGGGTCGCTGCGAGGTACTCGTCAATTTCCTGCCGGGTCAGAGAAGGGTGCAGAGCTCTCGTGCTGAACAGGAACTCCCACAGGCTCAACACGTCCATCT
The DNA here is from genome assembly GCA_963675035.1 of Allygus modestus. Lineage (NCBI taxonomy): Eukaryota > Metazoa > Arthropoda > Insecta > Hemiptera > Cicadellidae > Allygus > Allygus modestus. The sequence goes on from OY776116.1 coordinate 92,602,128, forward strand.
TGAGCCGTTCCATGAAGACCTTGGACGCGTCAGCTCCGAAGTATACCCGCGGCTCAAACTCCTCCAGGCCGATCGAATCCACGATCTGGTAGGCGAAGGCGTACGGGACGTGCATACGCTGGGGCGTCGTGCCGGGCGGCGCTTCCACTGGGTCAACAGCGACAGGCTGCAGAGCACACTTGAAGTCCGCGTAGATGCAGAACCTCTCCCGCCTAGTATACTCTGGATGGGTGAAGCGGATCTGCTGCTTCTTCGGCAAGTCCAGGCGAAGGGTAGCCTTGGCGTAGCAGTAACGCCTGTGCTCCTCGAAGCGCTGGGCGCCCGTCAACCCTAGCTTGTTGGGTTGATTGTCGAAGAAAGCGAAGCACCGCTTACAGATGTAGATCGTATTTTCACGTTTGGTGAGCTGGGGCCGGACCAGTCGACCCAGGTCCGTGATGTACGCGTAGTGGCTGTCCCCGTCGTTGGTCACGTACAGCAGGTCCCTGTGGTCTTCGCACTCCCGCTTGCATATCTTCAGCGGGTAGACCCTGTCCTTGAACTCTGGCGTCCCATCGGGGCGTCTCCCCACCTTCGCCCAATCGATCCCGTAAACGTTTACGCTGATGTTGTTCTTGCCCTCAAAGGTCTTGATGTCCTTGAGCGTCACGGGGAAACGCAGGCCGGTCCAGTCGTAGCGGGCGATAATATCCGGTGTATACGCTGCAGGTCTCTCCGCGTGTTGCGCAACGAACTTGGCCAGGATAGCGTACATGAAGCACATGTCGTCGGCGTTTAGTACATTGACAACAGCGCGCCTTCCTACAATAGCCCTTGGCAACTGGAGATACGCTCTGCCCCCGAGCGGCGTGTACTCGTTCACGCGGATCTCCAGGTCCCGTATACGCAGGTATGCCCAGCCGAGGCCTACCAGTTCGCACTGCTCCTTCTTCTTCACAATCGTTTTGAACGTCGCGGAGAGGAAAGCCTCCAAGTCGGAGGCCTCGGTCAGTGGGACGTTCTTCGTGTTGAAGGAGCGTAGGCAGGTGGCCCCGTGAATGTTGGAGAACTCACATTCCAGGACCATGTTCGCCTTGATGCTCGGATGTTGGGTCATGACGATCTCCATCAGGTCCAGAACCTCGTCAAACAACAGGGTCAGCGCATCCTCGACGGTCAGCAAGGCGTCTAACGGCCGGGTCAGGCGGTAGGTGAGGAGGCGACTCCGAAAGGCCCAATGTACGAGCTGGAACACGGGGCGGCCGCCACCCTCCATCTCGTCGTCCGAGGCTCGGCGCTAGGTCCTGGGCGGGGCTGGGGCTCGGTGCTGGGCCCTGGCTGTGGCTCGGTGCTCGGTCCTGGTCGTGGCTCGGCGCTAGGCATCTGGCGCGATCGGGGCTCGGCACTGGCTCCTTGGCGCGACGACTGGTTGTTGTGAGGAAGAGGGGGAGGAGAGGACAACCTAGGCAGTCGGTTTTGGGTCAGGTCCCTCACAACAGAGCAGTTGTGAGACTGGTGATGGTCGCGGTTGAAGCGGCGAGTAAACCCCTTACCGCAGTACACGCAGCGGAACTCGGATGGTTCTTGAGCCAGGTTCCTCACAACAGGGCAGTTGTGAGCCTCGTGTTGGTCACGGTTGAAGCGACGGATAAACCCGCGGTCGCAGTAGGCGCAACGGAACGTGGGAGGATGGACGGTCCGGACGTGTCGTCTCAGTTCCAGGTCTCGGTCGAAGCGTCTACCGCATCGCTCGCACTCCACGTGGCGATCGGGGCTCGAAGAGGAGGAAGGAGCTGCTGCTGGCATCGCGGAGTGAGCCGCTTGCATGTGGCGGTGCACGTCCTCCAGGCTGGCGAAGATGGTCGGGCACAGTCGGCAGGGATGGTCCGCTCGTTGCGGTTGGGGCTCCGCCGCGGCGTGTGGTCCGTGAACCGTGGCGACGTGGCGGCGGAGGCTGTCGCCTCTTGTGAAGCGCCTACCACAGACGTGGCAGTCGTGACGTCTGGCGTTGTGGGCAGACTCGACGTGTCGCCTCAGGTTTCCAAGCAGGCTGAAGGCTCGGCCACAGACCTCACACAGGTGTTGGTTGTTCATCTGCAACAACGAATATGATAAGTCTCTTGCATTTACAAATTAGTCGCAACGAGAACACTTCATTGGTAACATAACACATACTTTATGCGTGGTAGACAAGAGTTAAGGCCATGGCAAATTTAATGTTAGTGCACGGGTGTCCTCGTTTTATGTTAGTATACAGGTTTCCTCCTTTATTAAATTAGTTTATATAAAAAGAAAGAAAAGATAGTAAGTTAGAGAATGGAAGCTTTACACTGTTGCGTGATAGACAAGATTTAGAAACCATGACACGCCTAACATTAGTACACAGGTTTCCTCGTTTTATGTTAGTTCACCGGTTTCCTCCAAGAAATTGAGAATGACGTGTAAGTTGTTCTAAAGCAATAACGAATCGTTTTCCCTAAAACATAATGAAAATTATTCAACTTCTATTAACAAGCCAGACCTCTCTTTGCACATTATGAATTGAAAGTTGCTGAACGATCATACCATAAATGAGAATCTTACTATAAAGGGGAATGTAATAGTCTTCCACACTACAACTTATAAGAGCTACATATACTTACGTTTAACAATCTCGGAATATGGTGCAGTAAAGGCTAGCACAGCACTGAAGTAGAACGTCTACACACACTGAGCTCCAAACACAAACTGAATGAAGGAAGTGATGACAATCACTTAAGTAACATAGCTACGTACCGTACAGTAGAAGGCGGTGAACAATTCTCGAAATCGCGGCAATTATCGCTAATGAGTAAACAGTCTGAGGCGGTCCACACTACAACTTATAAGACTACATATACTTACGTTTAACAGATCTCGGAATATGGTGTAGTAAAGACTAGCACAGCACTGAAGTAGAACGTCTACACACACTGAGCTCCAAACACAAACTGAATGAAGGAAGCGATGACAATCACTTAAGTAACATAGCTACGTACCGTACAGTAAAAGGCGGTGAACAATTCTCGAAATCGCGGCAATTATCGCTAATGAGTAAACGGCCTGAGGCAGTCCACACTACAACTTATAAGACTACATATACTTACGTTTAACAGATCTCGGAATATGATGCGGTAAGGACTAGCACAGCACTGAAGTAGAACGTGTACACACACTGGGCTCTAAACACAAACTGAACTAAGGAAGCGATGACAATCACTGAAGTAACATAGCTACGTACCGTACAGTAGGCGGTGAAAGCGGTAAACAGTTCTCGGAACCGCTAATGAGTAAACAGGCCCGGACGGTCACGTAGGCATGGAGATGGTGTCACCGCGGTCCACGACGTTCTAGAAGCTTCTAGATGCTTCGCAGTGTAATGTAAGCGGTAACCAATTCCCGGAACCGCTGATGAGTAAACAGGCTGGGACAGTCACGTAGGCCCTAGCACGCACCTCGACACGTGACGCCACGGAGCCGCTCGCAGTTTGGTTTAGTCAAGCCGGCATACAACGTGTAACGAAGTCACATCAAATTCGGTCGGCAAACAGCCGAGATCCCATGAGGAAAACGCGTTTAAAAATTAATAGCGAGCCCGTTTAACGGTGGATTTTCAATTTTCTTTAAGGGATGGTTTACTTAGGCCACTGCCCGATATGTGGTGAAGTTTCATCGAACTCGGTCGGTAAACAGCCGAGATCCCATAAGGAAAACGCGGTTATACATTAAGAGCGGACCCGTTTAATAGTGGATTTTCAATTTTCTTTAAGGGATGGTTTACTTAGGCCGCCGCCCGACATGTGGTGAAGTTTCATCAAAATCGGTCGGTAAACAGCTGAGATCCCATAAGGAAAACGCGGTTATAAATTAATAGCGGCCTTGTTTGATGGCGGATCTATGGGGTTCTTTCGTCATTCGCTTCCTCTGGGATATGCCTACACTCTGGAAAAAGTCCCGTGGGAATCGGTGGGTAAATAAGCTAGTTATTAATTTTAAAAAGTTTTTTCCTCATGTTCAAGGTCATCACGAAAAGTGCCGCAGATGACCGGGGGGGCTCGGGGGGGGGGCTCGGGGGGGTCTCCGGGGGGGTTCCGGGGGGGGGCTCCGGGGGGGGGGCTCCGGGGAGGGCTCCGGGGGGGGCAACGCAGGTTTAAGTTAGGTTTATCGGGGGGGGAGGGGGTTGAATTAATCCACAGTGGATAACTGCCGTTGCTGCTGGGTGGGACCATCTAATGCCCCCTACTCATTAGGTGAGCTAATAGCCTCAACTTGCCAAACCTCTTTCGATATTTAATATTACATGAAATAAAAGAGCAGACAATTTTTAGATTGAGAAATGTTACCATTTTATAATGAGGGGTTTTCTAGTAGAGCTTAGTCGAAAACAATTTAAATGTTTACTGTATGTGCGATTAACTAACGCTGCCCTTCTGGTCAACTTCTAACAAAGAACAGAAATAACTGACTACTTCGTGAATTAAACAAGAATTGCATGTTAATCCAGAATGATGCACGTATCGTTGAATTTTTTTAATATTTATATTCAAACTGAAATGTAATACAAGAACTACATCTTACAAATTCTATAAAACTACTAATTTCCCGGTTCCCCGAAGTTTTATTTGTACTTTTATAATATAAATGGGTTAGCTAATAGACACTGTGGTGTTAGCAATAGTACTACATTTTTCCTAAATAAAAGCTTTTAATTCGAGAAATAAGTCGATACAACAATCTTAAAAATATCGTCTCATCTGGGTTTTTGTTGTTTTAGTCATGATGGAACTACAAGTAAATATTGTTTTCGAATAAGATATAGTTTAATTACTTTTAATTTGTCATTAACATAAAGGATTATGAATTAAGTCTAGTATTCATATTTCATCACATTCATTTATTTTATAAGGCGATATCAAATATTTATCAGTTACATTAGTACATTTGGTAAGTTAAAGTTCAATCACCCTAAGATATAATTATTTAACATTCAAACATTTCATATTTTTTATTTTGGGTCAGAATCATAATTGTGATTGTTTTTCCCAGCGTGTTCCACGAAATCCCACGACCCGCAAATGAATCATCTGCAGCTGCAGTTGTGTTGTAATTGATATCGGACCAATCGCAATAACGATCAGATGTTTGCTCCACACGAGGTACTTTACCTGTATTATAACATTAAATTTATTGGAGATATTTTCACTGGAACATCCAGAAAGGAATGCTGTACATAGTAGAGCATTACTTAATTACTCAAAGAGACAACCTGATTAATTTATCTTCTAAATAAATACGTAAATATCGTTTTTTTAATATAAATTGGTGGAAATAAGTTCCAGTTTAATTATTTTACAAATCATTTATCTCTATATTAATTAGTTATTAGTTATATATTGCAAATTGTTTCTATAGTTTAATTTTTTGTTTATTATAAACAAGAAATTTATGTTACGACAAGACATAAATTTCCTTACGCAAGTCAGTTAATCAAAACAAGGTAAAGATTAATGAAAACTATTGTATTATACCGTACTATTAGTACTCTACCGTAATTCTAAATAGTTCAGTTTATTTTTTTCAGTTTAAAAAGTAACAATGTTCAAAAAGATCGAAGGACGAAGGTCAGGTGAGGCAGAGACGTTTTACTGTGAACCATTAAATCTTCGTTTCCCCAGGGTTAAGCACACGTAGTTTACTTGATTTACTTTCCACTGCAGAGTCCCTTTAGGTAAATTAAAATAAAAAGTCTATCTCGCCTGCATCTTAAAACAGTCACCTAATTAAAGTTCATAAAAGAAACAATTTGATGGCTAAAACGATTTTCTTGCTTATAATTCTACTTTTAACTTTCATTTTCAAGTTAAGAAAACATGTTTTTTATGCTATTATGTACCTATTCCTATTTCTTTGATGGACTGTTAAACAAATTACGATTTTGTAAGGAAGGACTTTAAGAAATGTAATTTTGTAAACAATTCTGAAAGCAAAAGTATACATCATTCTTGATGGTATAATTTTAAATAGGTCTATGCGGAATAAAATTACCAAGTGACGTCTATAATCGTATTTTCTCTTCTTATATTGAAAATTTGTTTTTGAATAGACACAAATATCTAAAATCTAGTTTGTCAATAAAATTAGACACAATATGTCTAGACAAAATTAGTATGTTTTGTCTATTTATGAAATTAGTAAATTGACTTTCACCAAAGTATGTGTTATGAATAGGTTAAGACAAATTCACATTATTTGGTTTGTTTTATTAGATACTAGGTGGTAAATTGCGCGAATGCCGTTTACTTTGCTATTGATAGACATATTGTTAACATGGAAACCTAAATGAAATCATTACTCCATACGATTAACATTGGTAGCTTCAAACATAAGTGTGCTGAACGCCAGTAGGGCGGAGCCCCAACAGATTTCTAGTACGGGTCTACAGGTTTGATTATAAAGTATCTTCCTACCAGATTTCAGCTCTATCATTCGAACATTAGGTACATATTAGCAAACATGTTTTGAATACCAGTGGGGCGGCACCCTATTAGATTTTTGGTACAGGATTAAAATCAGCGGAGCGTTTAATTTTGGTGTATTATCTGTCTTCTAACTGCATTTCACCCTCACCGGTTTGGAAGTTGGTTTTGATGGTTAACATGGGAGTAATAAAGGCCAGCAGAGATGAGCCCTAAATTATATTTTCTTCAGAAATAGGCCTACATCTGCTAAGGGTGTATGCGCTATCTTCCCACCAAACTGCAGCTCCATAAGTTCAGTAGTCGGTATGGGATGGTAAATATAACTTTAATGCCGGTGGCGTAGGTCCCCAAAGGATATTTGCATTGGAAAAATATCTTTGTTTGATTCTAGTGTATTATCTAGTTTCCTACCAAATTTCAGCTCTATCGCAACAGTAGCTGTAACTGGGTTGTGAGGTTTAAAAAAGGTATACTAAAGGCCAGCGGGGTGAAGCCTTAAAATATAATATTTTCGGGATTAGGCCCATGTCAGATTTGAGTTATCATCAGCTATCTTTTTACTCAATGTCAGCCAATATCGTTAATTACATATATCGTAGCAATAATATAACAACCAAAATAAGTCCACGACATTTTCAAATATCAAATTAAAAGTTCAGTTTTTATGTAAATCTCATTTGCGATAGAAAGATTAATTCACGGAAAACGATATTTTTGTGCACAAAAATTTAAGTTTTCAGTAATAAAACTCGGTTTGTATTTTTATAGAATCAAGAGTCAAGAAGCAAGAAGTTAACGTATACAATTAAAATCAAAGGGTTAACACAATAATTATAACACAAAAGATTAAAAACGATTATACTAAGTTAGACTTTACTGTTTTTATAACCAACACATACTAAACAACATAATCCTTTTATAACCTAAAGACTCCTAATATTTGATAAAGATTGTGGTAGATTCCAATTTGTAAGTAACAATCATGCTTTATGCCCTTTATAAATATGAGCTTGTAAGATATATAACATACGGTATTTTAGAACAAATACACATTTAGAAGACCTGACACAGAACTGTTATCCTTAAAAATAACGTTCCTAGACATAAATCCATCAGTTGATTTTAAGCCTCGTGCTTCCCAAGTGCCGGTATTTAATTTGACACGAGACAGGCTCATTGAGTACAGCAGCCACCTGCTATCCTTGGTGGTCATTAGTGAAATGTCTGCCGTGACGATGTTATTGGACAAATGCATTAGCTCCTAGACTCTAGTAGTTTGTACTGCGTCTCTATGTCACCTTAGTTTGTGGTGTGTAATTGGATGTGAAACAAGTTTATCTTGTATGCCAGATTTTTCACATTAGTCTCAACTAGTAACCTAAAATGTATAGTGACGATTAAAACTTAAGGTTGCATGTATACAAAAATAGTTGTAATTATGACTGTGTAAGAACGGTTCATCCACAGTAATTTGTTATAAGTTCTCAACATGATTAAAAAAAGTAAAAATATCCCCCAGTATTATACGTCATAGTTTACAAATATATTTTGAAAGTGGAAAAATACAATCAAATAAATTATAAAAAGAAATTATAAATTGTATGAACAAATATTTTTGCTATACAATCCTTTTCTGTACCTGTAAATAATAAGAGCAGTAAAAAAATTTCAGATTTTGCTTATAAATATATTTAATCTTACATCCAACTTGAATGCGAGATAACAAATATAAAGAGAACACAAAGAAACATATTGCAGCCAGTTACACCAATCATCATCAAATCTATTTCTTTTGTCACTTTTACCAACACATTGAATTTAATTCGTGTAACTTATATTTTAAAGAGTATTCAAAAGGTATAAATTAAAAGGTCAATTATGAGAATAGCTTTTAAATTGTATCCAAAGGGAGCTTTGACTACCCGTTACCTCAGGCGTGAATAGCGGGCTCTCTATAATTGCGATCTTTGAATCTTATGTTTTACTAGAATGGTGTTAGTATATTTTTCTTATTTTAATGTATCTAGTTGTAAATATGTTTTGTTAGTGAAATAGTATGTTTAGAAAATTGACGCTATCAATCACCATTGGGGTATAAGTTGAAGAAGATGGCAATGGTTATGTTGATGGTAATGGTAAAGTTACCATTGATGCCGCTTTGTGTATGTGTATTTTAAAAACGCTGCACCATATTGTTTTAGTCAACTCGTATCACGAAAATTGGTATTTTCTCCTTATTTTTATTACAAATAAAATACCGTAATACCTCTAGAATTAGAAACCTTTGATATTTGTTCCTGAAAGTTATTTTAACCTTTGATATTTGATTCCATTTTCCTATCTAGTAGTTATACAATGCTAATTATACATATATTTATCGGACAATAATTTTAACGTTCATAATTTCCAAGTTCTACCTCATCATTACTTCTTGATTAACCTGGATCATAGTTGATCACTATTGACACCATGTTGTGTATGTTTTGGTGAATATATCTACACCATATTCGTTTAATCAATGTGAATGGACATTTCACCTTCATGAATTAAAGTGAAACACTCTAACCCCCCTTAGATTAAACGATTTAGACTTTTCCTAAAATTTTTATAAATTTGGTCTTTTAGAACAACTATTTTGTATATCTTTCCGATACACGTGCTACATGCATTTTGGCTGGATTTAACATGTGTTGGTCTGTTACATTACAATCGTGGTTACATATTACCTTAAAACCAATCAAGTGATCATTTTCACATTCATTGTTGTTTCATTAAACGCCATTTGATTTGTTACAAAGTTCAATTGTAAGATGCGGGTATTCAGTCTTAAACATCAAAGAGACGACATTTTAAAGATGTGAATTGCCTCCATATATCCGCATTCTGTTTAGATACGCCGAGAATAATGTAATACAACTGTAAAGTTTCATTACTACACCCGTCTAAATTACAAATTTACAAACATGCATTTGCAATTTGTGCCTCCTAGTTTAATAGTAATCGCATACTTTATTAACACCATACATATGTTTCAATGATTTCAGTTAAAAAAAACTCAAGAGCATATTTCGTGCTTACCATGAGACCTACGGTAATAGCTTCTTCCCTATAGGGGAAATTCGCTAAAACAATACTAGAACCACGGATTTTACCGTGATATAAACCGACATAAGGATTTACCGTTAAACTTTTCACACTAAACATGACATAAACCACAAGGTACAAACACTACAAACAAAGGTACAAAGGTATCAAAAGGTAATTTATCCACTAATAATGTACGTTGATTAAACACCACGTGAATAATTGATACTTTGTGGTTTATTTTAATCTTTTGTTATCTTGTTATTTGTTCTCTTATTCATTCTTTGACTTTGAAGTTGAATCCAATAAGACTGTTCACAAAGTTGTTTTCCTTAACAGGAAATCGATGCGAGGTTCCAGGTCAGCTTGGTTACAAGACACCGAGTACGCCGCCTTCATTCGACAGTATGATTACTACTCACAGTTCGATTGAGTTTGTCTGGCTTTTGAACTTTCCCGGGGTATTTTTTTAAACTAAAACCACCCAAGTTTCTCGAAGTAACGTAAAACTATTTCCTGTTGAGAATTGCGATGTTATTTATATGCCCATTCAATTGTTTGTTCTCTTGGAATAGATTTCGGACACAAGTAATCCTTATACTACATTAGGTGAACTCATTTCCTCATTCTGCCAACCTCTTTCTATATTTGATATTATATGAAATAAAATAGGAAATAATTTTTAGATTTTGAGAAGTGTTGCCATTTTATATTGATAGTCTTTTTTTTAGTAGAGCTTTGCCAAACAAAATTAAAGGGTTATTAAATTTGTTCTAGCAATGCCGACTTCAGTTTTAAATTTTAAATTACAACTGAAGATGATGATTGTCAGGTGTAGTGTTTTTTTTTTAAGTTGTGCAATGATATTTATTCAATTGTTTCCTCTATTGAAAAAGATTTCGGACACAAATAATATTTATAGTACATTAGGTGAACTAATAGCCTCAACTTGCCAAACCTTTTTCGATATTTAATATTACATAAAATAAAAGAGCAGACAATTTTCAGATTGAGAAATGTTACCATTTTATAATGAGGGGTTTTCTAGTAGAGCTTAGTCGAAAACAATTTAAATGTTTACTGTATGTGCGATTAACTAACGCTGCCCTTCCGGTCAACTTCTAACAAAGAACAGAAATAACTGACTACTTCGTGAATTAAACAGGAATTGCATGTTAATCCAGAATGAAGCACGTATTGTTGAATTTTTTTAATATTGATATTCAAACTGAAATGTAATACAAGAACTACATATTACAAATTCTATAAAACTACTAATTTCCCGGTTCCCCGAAATTGTATTTGTATTTTTATAATATAAATGGGTTAGCTAATATACACTGTGGTGTTAGCAATAGTACTACATTTTTCCTAAATAAAAGCTTTTAATACGAGAAACAAGTCGATACAACAATTTTAAAAATATCGTCACATCTGGTCATTTGTTGTTTTAGTCATGATGGAACTACAAGAAAATATTGTTTTCGTATAAGATATAGTTTAATTACTTTTAATTTGTCATTAACATAAAGGATTATGAATTAAGTCTAGTATTCATATTTCATCACATACATTTATTTTATAAGGTGATATCAGATATTTATCAGTTACATTAGTAAATTTGGTAGGTTAAAGTTCAATCACCCTAAGATATAATTATTTAACATTCAAACATTTCATATTTTTTATTTTGGCATAGGATCATAATTGTGATTTTTTTTCCCAGCGTGTTCCACGAAATCCCACGACCCGCAAATGAATCATCTGCAGCTACAGTTGTGTTGTAATTGATATCGGACCAATCGCAATAACGATCAGATGTTTGCTCCACACGAGAGACTTTACCTGTATTATAACATTAAATTTATTGGAGATGCTTTTACTGGAACATCCAGAAAGGAATGCTGTACATAGCAGAGCACTACTTAATTACTCAAAGAGACAACCTGATTAATTTATCATCTAAATAAATATGTAAATATATTTTTTTTATATAAATTGGTGGAAATAAGTTCCAGTTTAATTATTTTTAAATAATTTATCTCTATATTTATTATTTATTAGTTATATATTGCAAATTGTTTCTATAGTTTAATTTTTTGTTTATTGTATTTGGTTTTATTAAAATTAAACTTAAGTTTGCTTATCTTTAAATAAAAAAAAATCAGTTAAAATAAAATTACAATAACTCTTAATTATAAACAAGAAGTTTATGTTACGACGAGACATAAATTTCCTTACGCAAGTCAGTTAATCAAAACAAGGTAAAGATTAATGAAAACTATTGTATTATACCGTACTATAAGTACTCTACCGTAATTCTAAATATTTCAGTTTAATTTTTTCAGTTTAAAAAGTAACAATATTCAAAAAGATTGAAGGACGAAGGTCACAGGTGAGGCAGAGATGTTTTACCGTGAACCATTAAATCTTCGTTTCCCCAGGGTTAAGCACACGTAGTTTACTTGATTTACTTTCCACTGCAGAGTTCCTTTAGGTAAATTAAAATAAAAAGTATATCTCGGCTGCATCTTAAAACAGTCACCTAATTAAAGTTCATAAAAGAAACAATTTGATGGCTAAAACGATTTTCTTGCTTATAATTTTACTTTTAGCTTTCATTTTCAAGTTAAGAAAACATGTTTTAGCGAATTTCCACTATAGGGAAGAAGCTATTACCGTAGGTGGCATGGTAAGACTTAAGCCCGAGACCAGGATAACTTTTTGTTTTGAGGTCCCCAGATGCCAAAAACACTATGTGTGTGTGTGCCGTTACCACGATAACTTTTGAAAGAAGCACCCGATTTTTATGAAATTTGGCACAAATGTGGAGAGTAACATTTATGACTTTTATTTCAAAAACCAGATCGATCGGTTTATGGGAAGAGGGTTTTATGGGGGTTTACAATTTTCCAAAAATCAGTTTTTTTAACTTTTTACCCTAAAATTTTAAAAACACTAGATTTTGGTTATAGCCATTTTATAGAGCTTTAAAAAACAAACAATTTAGTATTTTCAATCATTAAGCTAGGTTTAGTGGTTGTAGAGAAAAGTAAAAAAATGTGTCCATAAAATTTTCCGTGTTAATCTTATGGGAATACGGTTTTTGGATTTTCCTCAGATTATTTCACTAAAAACTCCACATTTCATTCTATCAATCAGTTTAGCTCTACAAAACAATCATTTTGGCGTTTTAATTGTTGTCTTACGTCCAACCGTTGCAGTGATATTCAAAGTAGAAAACACAGTACGTTGTCCTATGTTATCCTTAAGGAGATTGAATAAAATCTTATATTTCGATGATTTTTGTATGTATATTAATGAAACTTGGTGTGTGGCTTCAACTAGTTGTGGTATATTGATATTAGCACAAAAAAATGTTTTTTGTTGATTTTTCCCGGTAGAAGCAAACCTGCATACTCGGCCCCCATGTTATTCATTAGGAGAATAAGTCAAGTTTAATATCTCCCTTAGTTATGAACCTAAATTAATAAAACTTGGTATGTAGCTTCACCTGGTTGAGTAATATTGATAATTCCAAAAAAAAACACATATCTTATCTTCCTTGTTGCAGCAAACCTGCGTACTCAATTATAATGTTATTCTTATGGAGAATAAATCAAGTGCTATATATCACTTATTAATGAATGTATTTTTGTGAAACTGGTAAGTGGCTTTAGGTAGTAGTGATACCCATATATATGCATTGGAAATTCGCTGAGTACGCAGGTTTGCTGCGACGGGGGTATTTTATGCTATTATGTACCTATTCCTATTTCATTGATGGACTGTTAAACAAATTACGATTTTGTTAGGAAGGACTTTAAGAAATGTAATTTTGTAAACAATTCTGAAAGCAAAAGTATACATCATTCTTGATAGTATAATTTTAAATAGGTCTATGCGGTATAAAATTACCAAGTGACGTCTATAATCGTATTTTCTCTTCTTATATTGAAAATTTGTTTTTGAATTGACAAAAAAATCTAAAATCTATTTTGTCAATAATTTATTTATGAAATTAGTAAATTGACTTTCCCCAAAGTATGTGTCATGAATAAGTTAAGACAAAAGTACATCATTATTTGATTTTTTTTATTAGATACTAGGTGTAAATTGCGCGAATGCCGTTTACTTTGCCATTGATAAACATATTGTTAACATGGCAACCTAAATGAAATCATTACTCCATACGATTAACATTGGTAGCTTCAAACATAAGTGTGCTGACCGCCAGTAGGGCGGAGCCCCAACAGATTTCTAGTACGGGTCTACATGTTTGATTATAAAGTATCTTCCTACCAGATTTCAGCTCCATCATTCCAACATTAGGTACACATTAGCAAACATGTTTTGAATGCCAATGGGGCGGCACCCTATTAGATTTTTGGTACAGGATTAAAATCAGCGGAGCGTTTAATTTTGGTGTATTATCTGTCTTCTAACTGCATTTCACCCTCACCGGTTTGGAATTTGGTTTTTGATGGTTAACATGGGAGTAATAAAGGCCAGCAGAGATGAGCCCTAAATTATATTTTCTTCATAAATAGGCCTACATCTGCGAAGGCTGTATGCGCTATCTTCCCACCAAACTGCAGCTCCATAAGTCCAATAGTCGATATGAGATGGTAAATATAACTTTAGATGCCGGTGGCGTTGGTCCCCAAAGGATATTTGCATTGGAAAAATATCTTTGTTTGATTCTAGTGTATTATCTAGTTTCCTACTAAATTTCAGCTCTATAGCATCAGTACCTGTAACTGGGTTGTGAGGTTTAAAAAAGATATACTAAAGGCCAGCGGGGTGAAGCCTTAAAGTATAATATTTTCGGGAGTAGGCCCATGTCAGATTTGAGTTATCATCAGCTATCGTTTTACTCAATGTCAGCCAATATCGTTAATTACATATATCGTAGCAATAATATAACAACCAAAATAAGTCCACGACATTTTCAAATATCAAATCAAAAGTTCAGTTTTTATTAAAATCTAAGTTGCGATAGAAAGATTAATTCACGGAAAACGATATTTTTGTGCACAAAAATTTAAGTTTTCAGTAACAAAATTAGGTTTGTATTTTTATAGAATCAAGAGTCAAGAAGCAAGAAGTTAATGTATACAATTAAAAACAAAGGGTTAACACAATAATTATAACACAAAAGATTAAAAACGATTATACTAAGTTAGACTTTACTACTTTTATAACCAAGACATACTAAACAAAATAATCCTTTTATAACCTAAAGACTCCTAATATTTGATAAAGATTGTGGTAGTTTCCAATTTGTAAGTAACAATCATGCTTTATGCCTTTTATAAATATGACCTTGTAAGATATATACCATACGGTATTTTAGAACAAATACACATTTAGAAGACCTGACACAGAACTTTTATCCTTAAAAATAACGTTCCTAGACATAAATCCATCAGTTGATTTTAAGCCTCGTGCTTCCCAAGTGCCGGTATTTAATTTGACACGAGACAGGCTCATTGAGTACAGCAGCCACCTGCTATCCTTGGTGGTCATTAGTGAAATGTCTGCCGTGACGATGTTATTGGACAAATGCATTAGCTCCTAGACTCTAGTTGTTTGTACTGCGTCTCTATGTCACCTTAGTTTGTGGTGTGTAATTGGATGTGAAACAAGTTTATCTTGTATGCCAGATTTTTCACATTAGTCTCAACTAGTAACCTAAAATGTATAGTGACGATTAAAACTTAAGGTTGCATGTATACAAAAATAGTTGTAATTATGACTGTGTAAGAACGGTTCATCCACAGTAATTTGTTATAAGTTCTCAACATGATTAAAAAAAGTAAAAATATCCACCAGTATTATACGTCATAGTTTACAAATATATTGTGAAAGTGGAAAAATACAATCAAATAAATTATAAAAAGAAATTATAAATTGTATGAACAAATATTTTTGCTATACAATCCTTTTCTGTACCTGTAAATAATAAGAGCAGTAAAAAAATTTCAGACTTTGCTTATAAATATATTTAATCTTACATCCTACTTGAATGCGAGATAACAAATATAAAGAGAACACAAAGAAACATATAGCAGCCAGTTACACCAATCATCATCAAATCTATTTCTTTTGTCACTTTTACCAACACATTAAATTTAATTCGTGTAACTTATATTTTAAAGAGTATTCAAAAGGTAGATATTAAATGGTCAATTATGTGAATAGCTTTTAAATTGTATCCAAAGGGAGCTTCGACTACCCGTTACCTCAGGCGTGAATAGTGGGCTCTCTATAATTGCGATCTTTGAATCTTATGTTTTAATAAACTGATGTCAGTATTTTTTTCTTGTTTTAATGTTTTTTAGTTGTAAATACCGGGTGTTCCACGAAGAGGTTTAAACGTTTGATTTTATATTACGTGCCCTTTCATGCACCGAACTTTTTTAAACTTTACACAGTTTACAAAGTAGGTTCTAAAAATAATCTGGAAAAATTTCAGCTCCCTAACCTTAATAGAAACAAAATGGCGGCATATTGAAAAACGATACTTTAAAAACATTAAAAAAGGTGTTTTTGGTTTTATAAAATATTTTTATTGTTACATTCTAGAGCAATATGACTTTTAAATAAAATAACTAGAACATAGCCTAATGGAAAACCTTAAAGTCCAAAATTATTCAAACTGTAACCCATCCACAGCAACACACTGATAACAGCGCGTAACAA
Source organism: Allygus modestus (assembly GCA_963675035.1). Classification (NCBI taxonomy): domain Eukaryota; kingdom Metazoa; phylum Arthropoda; class Insecta; order Hemiptera; family Cicadellidae; genus Allygus; species Allygus modestus. The sequence continues at coordinate 92,618,393 of OY776116.1, forward strand.
ATGATTCGTAAGCTCTTACAAAGAAACTCCGCGGTATCCGGAGAAGTTCCTCTTCTATTGATCGTTTTAGTTCCTCATCATTATTGAAGCTATGGGTATAAACTTGTTCCTTCAAATAACCCCATAAAAAAAAGTCACAAACAGTAAAATCAGGTGATCGGGGTGGCCAATCTAAAAAATCACTTCCACGACCAATCCAACGGCCATGAAGGTTGCCATTTAGTAATTGCTTGACAGGATTTGCAAAATGAGGTTTAGCACCATCTTGTTGAAAGATTGCTTGATTCATTTCTGGTACCGTCAAATGGGGCAAGACCTGTTCATTTAAAACTCGTGCATACCTAATCCGAGTCATTGTATTGTCTGAAATGTCGTAAGATAACACGCCGTTACAACTGACACTCGCCGAAACAGTAATTCCTTTTGATTTAATTGGAGTCTCTTCAAGAATGTGGGGATTGACGTAGTTTTTATAGGAAGCAAATTGGTAAATTTTTCAATATGCCGCCATTTTGTTTCTATTAAGGTAAAACCAGCCAATGGGCCGGCTGGGGATTATTTGGGGTTTGTTTCTGGAGCTGAAATTTTTCCAGAATATTTTTAGAACCTACTTTGTAAACTGTGAAGTTTAAAAAAATTCGGTGCATGAATGGGCACGTAATATAAAATCAAACGTTTAAACCTCTTCGTGGGACACCCGGTATATGTTTTATTAGTGAAATAGTATGTTTAGAAAATTCACCCTATCAATACCCATTGGGGTAAAGGATGAAGAAGATGGCATTGGTAATATTAATGATAATGGTAAAGTTACCATTGATGCCACTTTGTGTATGTCCATTTTAAAAACGCTGCACCATATTCTTTTAGTCAACTCGTATCACGGAAATTGGTATTTTCTCCTTATTTTGACTACAAACAAAATACCTTAATACCTCGAGAACTAGAATCGTTTGATTTTTTTCCATAAATTTATACATTTTCCCTATGTCTAGTAGTTATATAATGCTAATTATATATATATATATATATTTATAGGACAATAATTTTATTGTTCGTAATTTTCAAGTTCTACCTCATCATTAGTTCTTGATAAACCTGGATCATAGTTGATCACTATTGACACCATGTTGTTTATGTTTTGGTTAATATATCTACACCATATTCGTTTAATCAATGTGAATGGACATTTCACCTGCATGGATTAAAATGAAATACTCTAACCCCCTGTAGGTTAAACAATTTAGGTTTTTCCTACAATTTTCATAAATTTGGCCTTTAAGAACAACTATTTTGTATATCTTTCCGATACACGTGCTACATGCATTTTGGCTGGATTTAACATGTGTTGGTCTGTTACATTACAAGCGTGGTTACATCAAGTCATCACTTTCACACTAATTGTTGTTTCATTAAACTCCATTTTATTTGTTACACAGTTAAATTGTAAGATGCGGGTATTCAGTCTTATACATCAAAGAGACGAAATTTCAAAATACAACTGTTTCATTACTACACCCCTCTAAATTACTAATTTACAAACATGCGTTTTTAATTTGTGCCTCCTAGTTGAATAGTAATCACATTCTTTACTAACACCATACACATGTTTCAGTGGAACAAAAAAAACTCATCAGCATATTTCGTTCTTATTAGTTTATTAAAATAATACCTGTAATTAAATTGAATATAAGAACAATTACATTTTCTGTAAGTTTTATTGTGTAAATATGTTTATAATCATTTAAAAAAGACCTAAAGATCATTTTTGTTATGATCAAACTATGGTAACATACAAGTTTATTTCTAAAAAAGTTGTTGTTAATTGTGTTAAAGTTAGTTGAGTTTTTTATATATTTTTCCCCCTGCTTAGCTGATGATAAAAACATAAACAATCGACTTCCTAAATGGGCCGAAATACAATTGTAATCCCAATATATCATGACGATGGTAAGCCGAATTCCAATTATTGACACAACGCATTTACAAATAACTTGCGCCGACCATGAACACTGTACCATATGTAGCATATGTACAATAATTTCAAACATTGTAATAGCAAGGCAAGTCATAGCCAATCAGGTTGTAAGGATTCAAGGAGAATGTTCCAGATTCGAACGCTACCGTATAAATACCGCTTCCGCCTTGCACCGGCCTTCTTTACGTTTCTGTCAGTTGTATAGAGCGGAACAGTAAAATTAATCATGTACATTTTTGTTAACCCCAAATTATTGGGTAAGTAAAGTAATTTTTGTTTTATTTATATATTTGTATTATTAAATACAAAACCTTGCATTGCTAAGGTGGTAAAATTTATGTTATTTACAAATGGTATTTTATTTTAATTAAAGATGTTAATTTTTAATCAACTCTTTTAACTTCCCAAAGTATCAATTTAATGTACCCTCATTTAATGTAAAAATATTTTATATAAATGTGTATTTTGCATGGTTCCTTTGTATATTGTAGGATCAATAATTAAAATTAAAGACTAACATGTGACTTGAATGAAGAATAAATGTAGGGTTTTAATTTAAATAATTTAATTTTGTTTAAGTAACCACTTTTAGTAACTATTTAAAAATTATAAATAGTCCGCTCAGAATATTGGAAGTAAATATGCATAGTTGAAGTTAAAGAGCGGTACAACCCAATTCGAATTTATACTTATAAGGGATTATTCACAATATTGCAATTTATTTGTCTGATATTTCCCACAGATTGGTGCGTTTGTCAGAATTAAATAACATACATATATCTCTCATTACCATGTTAAAAAAAATAAAATAAAAATCGAACCACCTTTAACTACCTAAAATAAACAACTAAAATAACAATAGTTGTAATTATTGTATTTTTTGGACATAACTGATATTTTTTAAAACCATCTCTAATGTCCAACTATCGTTGTTTTATTTTAATATATTTAATGACATATGAAACTTTAAGAATTTCAAAGATAACATATTTTATGACTCATGAGCAACTATGAAGATAGAAAAATAACACGTAAAAAACACAGCCTCCCAACATTTAACCATCGAAATGTTTGTGTCATCATGTGCAAGTAGCCAGCACACCTTCGAACCATCAGCTGATTAACCGGGTCTCTCCTGAGACAACAATACGGCGTGTTGTCATACGGTCTCGTCTAGGCAACAAACTGCAAACTAGCTTATTGCAATTCAACTAACATAAACATACTTGTATGTACTTATAATTAGAGCAAGTCTTTTATCCACGTAACAGAAAGAGCATACAAAACCATTTAATTTACTAATAAAAAATGTACTACTTAACATGTTGATCAATCTTAAACTACCTATGTTATTAAGGATTTACATAAAACCCATACATAATCAGTCAAAAATCCAGTTATAAATAAGTTTAGTTTCTCCGATTGTTATTCGATTATATTTTTTTAAAAATATATTTATACTTTTAAAAGAGGTTGGCAGCCTCTTTTTGCCTTACTTTGCTCGTTCACACAGACCATACATAATATGTGCGACGAACGCATCCAGCAAAGCAAGTGAGCCGTAAGAGTACGAGTTGAACAGTACTTATACAATTTACATGTCAGGGCTGGGACTCGAACCCACTACATGGCCGTTGCCACGGTTCCGATGGTTCATAATATATGATACATTTATCTCTATATAAGATACAAGAGTAGGTGTTTACAATTTGAAATCTAAGGAACTACTAGAAATATATTGTTTTGCTTGACGTCTTACATAAAGAGTAATAAACGGTATCAGGAAACTGACACATACTTTCTCCCTTTTAGCCCAATTTTAACGAATAAATTACTTTTTATTTACTAAATATAGAATACAAAGCACGGTCGAATGTACATAAAATCTTGTAAACAAGTTGTTTTAAAAAACATCCACCCAAATCCCTGCTTTGGAGGCACTACAGAATCCATTGCTACACTCGTGGTTTTAAGAGGGGAAATGCACCCTATTCCCCCCAGGGTTATTAAGGGCAACATATTTCGAATTTCCTCTGTTGGTCCATGCTAAATTGACAAACATATCAAGTTTGATTGAAAATGATCAGTAAATAAGAGAGAAATAGTAATGTTTGTATTCCCCATAAGAATAACATTGGACAACGTACTGCGGTTACCGCAAAATTTAAATTTAAATTTTCTCCAAAACCAGCAATCGTAGAATAGTAATTCAAAATACTAAATTATTTAGTTTTATGAGCCCTTTTTAATGGTGAATAGTAATATTTTTTATATTTATGTCTTTTTATGAAAAATAAAACAAACTGAATTTTTGATGTTTTAAGCATTGTAATTTCTGAACTCGAATTGTTACAGGAATGCGGGTGGTGTCATTTTGTTGGAAACTAAAGTTCTATAAACGACTAAAGTTAAATAAAAATCGTTAGAGCCGTTTTTGAGAAATTTTGATTTTTCATGATTTTGGCGGTTTTTGGGGGATAATTACCCTTAAAAATCAAAAATTCAAAAAATGAAAAAAAATACCTGGAGATATCGTGGATTAGTACCTACATACCCAATTTCATAAAAATCGGCCCATTGGTTAAGGCTCTAGCTCTGTACACATCTACACAGACACACAGACACACACACACACACACACACACACACACACACACACATATATAGATATATATATATAAATTTGAACGAATAGTCTTTTTGACATTTGGGAACCTCAAAACAAAAATTTATCATGGTCTCTGGCTTAAGTCTTACCATGAGGCCTACGGTAATAGCTTTTTCCCTAAAATTCGCTAAATTGGGATATTCAGTGTAACCAGATATATTGTTCCGTATTCTAATTTAACGAAGAAATTTCATCTATTGGCAGTAAGACATTGCAAACCCATTGTGTCTCTTTGTTGGACAGCGCCGGGCGCCGGTGCGTGGTACAGGTTATCGTGTGGCACGCAGGGACACACCCACAGGTTGAATTATAAACGTCTGGCCTGTATTGGCTGGTGGAACTGTTGCATGTAGGACCCGGCAGATAATTGTCAGAAGTTTATTACAACAACTGTTTCATAAAATATAACATATTTCTGATTATTGTTTAGTTTCAAACAGTACACAAGTATAATTACGTCAATATTACACGTAAATGTACCGCGTAAAGTAGCGAAAATATATATTAGTCTCTTTACATGTATGGTGTATTGCGATGATTGGTCATTTCACAAAATTTTTTGTAAGCAAGGAGAGTGAAAATGTTTAGCTTGTTACAGTTATTCCCCTAGCTACAACACTTTAGGCTCTCAAAAAAAGGAAACTCAAAGTATGTGATGTACTAAATATTTTACTGTTATCTGATGATTTACTTAGAGTAAGTTTGGAAAGTAATATAATGCTATATTATTGTAAAATAAATCAACCCGATTAATTTGATAAAAAATTAAAACGTCATAATATCCTACAAGTTCGTGAGGCATAAATAGAATACAATATCTGTTATTAGTACAACTAAACATAACTATAAAACACACAAAAATATTAAAATGAAATTTTAAATTACAATAAAAAACTAGTTATAGTTAAATTAGTTATATGTGGTACAGCAGGCAACAACATTACATAAGCAAATAAAAAAATCAACTTTAGAAAATTGAAAATTTTATTTAACTGTATGGTAACAAATAAACTTGTATTTATTGATTTTTAAACTCAAATTATAACGTAATAGGGTCGCCATTGAATTATTCAAAGTGGCTTGGTTTACAGTTATTTATTATAAGGAATGAGTTCTGCGCGAATCCTATGTGGCATTATCAACCTACCGCCTCCACCAACTGTCTTTTCAAAATATGAGAAGGCCAAGCTACTGAAGTAATATGTAGACATGCCATGGGCCAAGCTGTTGAAGAGGCAGTGTCTGTAAATAGCAACACGGACAACCCTCGAGATCTCTGTGAAGCCTTGGACGGATCCTGGCAAAAGCGAGGTCACCATTCTTTGAACGGTATCGTCTCTCTAACCTCCGTAGACACTGGTAAGGTAATGGATATCCATTGTATGTCCAAGCACTGTTTGTGTCCCAACAAACTAGACAGTAAACATTTGCAAAACTGCACTGCCAATTACATAGGCACGAGTGGAGGTATGGAGTCGGCAGGTGCACTCGTCATTTTTGGTAGGTCTCTTGAACAGTACAACGTTCGGTATACTGAATACCTTGGCGACGGGGATTCTAATGCCTACTCATATGTTTGTCAATCAAAGCCCTATGGAGAAGAGTGGAAGTTAGTAAAATTGAATGTATTGCACATGTTCAAAAGAGGATGGGTAGTCGTCTACGAACATTGAAACAAAATTCCAAAAAATCCAAGCTTTCAGATGGAAAGTCCCATTCCGGGAAGAATCGCCATACTGACACTGCCATACAAAAACTGAAAATATTTTTGGATTGGCCATTAGAAGGAACTGCCACAGTCTGTCTGACATGAAAGAAGTAGTTTGGGCATTTTATTTTCATGTAATGTCTAGTGACGGTGAGCCCATACATGAACTCTGTCCGAAGGATCCTTCGACGTGGTGCAAATTCAATATTGCCTTGATTGAAAATAAAGTGTACGACCATGAAAAGTATTTTCATCTTCCTCCAATTATAATGGAAGCCATAAAACCGATTTTTAAAGACCTCTCAGACCCTGAGCTTCTGAAAAAATACCTGTCACGCGTTCCGAAGAGAACATTTGTGGGATTGAATACCTTGAAATTTGGGGCACATGATGCTGTTTTATCCTTTAATGATGGATTTGCAAGCAAATGCAAAACTATTGAGCAGTTAGGCCTAAAAATAGGGAGGAATTTTATTACTGCCATGCGATGACTGGATAGCGAACGTATCCAAAAAAGCGAGAAAGCTGCCGAAGAATTGGAAAAAAATCGTCAGAGTAGAACTCTACTAAAAAGGCAATTGGAACACTTCTAAGAGGAGGCAGAAGATCCAGACAACCTTTCCTATGCAGCTGGGGAGCACTAAATGGTGAGTAAAATGTTTTACGTTTCCATGGTTATGGTTTTATCTTTTTTTCCGAAAGTAGCCTACTTTTAAAATTTGATGTTGCATATCTCAAAACGTATTAGAGCTAATGATACCAAATTTTCAGGGAAGGTAAAGTATGCTAACATCTAGTTCCCTGCAAAAGGTCTTTAAGATTTATCATATAGTATTTGAGTAATGTTAAATATTAGTAGTTTTTAAATATTTTGTCTATAAAAAATAACGTTTTGTTAAAAAAAGTGGTAATACTAAACATTATTGAATTTTAAAAATCTTGTGCAAGGAACTAGGGAATAAGATACTTTACCCACTCTGAAAAATTGGTATCATTAGCTCTAGTGCTTTTGGAGATATGCAACATATAGCTAGTATTGTGGCCTTATGGCGTTCGCGACTGCCCAGTTATAACTCCCAGTTACAACTGGGTAGTCAGAAAAATCTCCTTTTTGAAGCAGCTATAATTTATTTATAATATTTTAGTCCGAGTCTATACTATACAGAGTATAGTCGTTAGAAAAAATATTAATTTTCAGTCTTTGTATGGGTGACAAAAACAAACGTATACTTATATTGTTTTCATATTCATACAAACATATTGGGAATAAACTTTAACAGTACCCATGTTTTACTATATTATAATTCATAGAAAGGTTGTTGCAAATGATCTTCACTTATACAAAAAAAATTTCATTTATTTGTTTGATTAGTAGTAGGTAGTCGATATTTCTTCACTTAAAACGTTTAATTAAAATATACATCTTCCCTTTAACACTAGCAGCGGACCTAAAACGAGTGTGAGTATTGCATTCACAGTATGAGACACTACCATTATCTAGGCCAATCAAAATTGGATAATTTTTCACCTAGATTGTGTTGTTTTTGAGGTAGTACGTATAAATAACACCTGATTTGAATTTAAAACAATAATCACTAACGGAAGTGTGTATTTATTTTTTCCCGTTAAATAGTGTAGTTAACAAAAACAGAAAACAATACTAGAACCACGGATTTTACCGTGATATAAACCGACATAAGGATTTACCGTTAAACTTTTTCACACTAAACATGACATAAACCACAAGTTATAGCTATCATTTATAATGTACAAATTGCTGTTATAATGTTCGGTAACTCACGCAGGACATAGCCGCTACTTACCTCATTACGTCGTTAACGCGGCTGGTCCTAAACACAAATTATTGTACTTTTAACAACTTGTAATAGCTTGTTGTAGAAAAGTTTTCATGTCACTCGTTAACATGGCGTGCACGAGATTTTAATAAGATAACAATACAATTGTTTAACAAAAAATACTGTTATACAGGTCAAAAATATATTTAAATGTGGGTTTTTATGTTGATTTTAAAAAAATATTATAACTTACAGAAAACCGGTATAGTAGAAGTTTGAGGCGAAAGTATTAAAATTTTTAAAATTTGTTATATATTACCGTTGCGAAAATGTTTCATTGTTTTAAAATGTTATCCAACAACAGATAAGGTTGAAAAAAGCTAAATTTGGCAGTTGCTGTTCTTAATGAAAGTTAATAGTTTGCTTATTTATTTAATTATAATGCAAAAATGTAGGAAATTGTAAGAAACCCCTTATATTTGTTGTATAAACATACGTAAATAAGTAATTAAAATAATGATGTTTAAATATTTTAAAATTATAATGAGACTGAATTAAGTTATAAAGAAAAACATTATTCTTACTAAAGGCATTAAAATACATTTAAATTGATAAATGGTAAGAAATTTTGAAAATGTGAGAAAGGACCTACTATAAAAATTGAACAATCAAATATTCCAAGTAATATATAAGATTAATGAATGTGTATACATTAAACGATGGAGCCCACGCATTTTATTTATTTGACCTAGTTGTATTTGGTCCGTGTGTTTTTGATTATTAAAAACAATTTTTTATTTCCTAATTCACAAAATTTCGTATAATTCGATGCAATGTATTTCAAAACTGTCCAAATTAACTAAAAACGAGAAACAGTAAACAGTCCAATTTAAACCAAAACCACATATAACGACTATTTTCATTTGCATTCATCAAAGAGAGCTTTCATGTTTCACGGTTACTCATTAGGTAATTAAATAGTTAATTAATTATAAGGTAATTACCTACACAACTCATTAACTCCTCGCTCCTGTGTAGATTCGTCAAGTGATGAACAGTTATGAGCATGGCAAGTTTATTACGATTAATCCTTTACTGACATCCTTTACTGAGACTAATATTTTATACTATAATACATAGGTGGACTATTTATTATTAAAATACTTAAAATTAAGACTCTTAATAACCAACTTAATGATTTAGCGAAATGCATTTTAAATTAAAGAATGCAAAACGAGACATAGTATTTTATTTTATGCAAAATAAAAAGGAATACCACATACACAAATTACACAATTAATACACATTATATGAGCTAAACTGAGTGATATATTTTCCACTTTACAACAATTTGTTAAACTTGTCACAGGTGTTGTAACTTTCTTCATTTGAATACATAATCAGTATTATAATAAAGATTTATATTACTTCCATTTTGATGTAAGTTTTCTATCCTTAAGATTGCAGCATTAAATTGTATTTAAGTTTGGTTCTACAGGTTTGTTCACTGACAGTTTACAAGATGTAAATACAATACAATATTCCTGCTTAAAGATGAAATACAATTTGGTAACTATCATTTATGATATTTCTAAATATTAAGGTACTTTTTAAAATAAGTATTAGGACTTGCAGCTCTAACCATAAAATCTATGCCTCACGCTTCGAAATTTAAAACACACCCTTTATAAGGCTTTTGTTTACTGCGTTGTAATTTCATTACATTATTTACATAGTATTTGTATCGCGATTTTTGCTTTTATACCGTATTTTATTAATTTGTCAATACAGTAACACTTAAATTCATAGTTAAGTTGATTTCTATCTTCCTATAAATTGTCGATAGATACGTTGAAGGCATGTAGGAGAATCTAAAACTAAATTTAATATTTTATCGTAAAAAAATTACCTTTTACTTTCTCCCTCTATACATAGTATATGGAAAAAGTATTGATTTCGTCAAAATTTTCGAATTTGAGTTGTTAGTGGAAATATTCGTTTTGGTGCTCCCTGAACCCAAAAAAGTGTTTTTTACGTGATGTCTGTCTGTCTGTCTGTGAGTGTGTGTGTGTTTGTGTGTGTGTGTGTGTGTGTGTGTGTGTGTGTGTGTGTGTGTGTGTGTGTGTGTGTGTGTGTGTGTGTGTGTGTGTGTGTGTGTGTGTGTGTGTGTGTGTGTGTGTGTGTGTGTGTGTGTGTGTGTGTGTGTGTGTGTGTGTGTGTGTGTGTGTGTGTGTGTGTGTGAGTGAGTGTGTGTGTGTGTGTCCTTGAATGCGATAACTTGAGTAAAAAGTCCGATTTCGATGAAATTTGGCTCATATGTGTAAAGTGACATTCATGACTTTAAGTTCGAAAACCAGAACAATCGACCCATGGGAAGAGGGGTTTATTGGGATTTTAAATTTTACAAAAATCAGTATTTTGTATTTTTCACCCTAAAATAAAAAAAATACTTAATTTTGGTTCTAGCCATGTTATAAAGCTTGAAAAAACAAATAATATCGTTTCTTGAATTATTAACCTAGGTTGAGTGGTTGCGGAGAAAATCCAAAAAACCTAATCATAAAATCTCCCATGATAATCTTATGAGAAAAAGGTTTTCGGTTTTTCCTCAATTCATTTCAATGTAAACATCACGTTTGCTTTTACCAATCATTTCAGCTCCACAAAATAATCATTTTGGTGTTTAAACTGTGATTCTATGTCCAACCGTTGCAGAGATATTCAAAGTGCTAAACACAGTAAGTTGTAAAATGTTATCCTTATGGAGAATAAATAAAATTTGATATCTCGATTATTTATGAATGTATATTGATGAAACTTGGTATGTGGCTTCACGTTGTTCTGGTATATTGATATTTGCACAAAAAAACTATATTTGTTGATTATCCCCGTAGCAGCCCCATATTATTCTTATGGAGAATAAGTAAAATGTAATGACTCCCTTAATTATGAACATAAATTAATAAAACTTGGTATGTGGCATCGACTAGTTAAATTCTATTTATATTTGCATAAAAAACTATTTTTTTTATTCCTTGTTTCAGCAAACCTACGTACTCATCACCAATGTTATTCATTATGGAGAATAATTAAAATGGCATATATCGCTTATATGGGAATATATTTTTATGAAACTTAGTATGCGGTTTTATGTGGTATTAAGACATATATTATGCATTGGAAATTCGCTGAGTACGCAGGTTTACTGTGAAGGGGATATTTAGCTGTATTGTTGATAGAAAGATTTTCTCGCTAACTCGAAAAATGTCGTAAGTATATTTACCGTTATGGACTTTGTAGCCGTTCTTGTTATATAATTTGTACAATTTTAACTTTCTTCCACTGGTACAATACTGCAATGGAAATACATTATCATTATAGCAGATTTTGATTTAAAAATATAAGTGTAATTATTCCCTTTCATTCCCCAAACCCCAACAAAGGCGTCATAATGAAGCGAATTCGTTAATCTATCGTTTGTGTGGTGCAGTTTTAAACCAAACTGACTTACAGATCATCAAATACTTATAAGTTATAAATACTTAAATAATGTGTAGTAGTAAAGGATTATATTACACAGTTTTATTTGTAGATCTCTCGTATAGTTCTAAAACCTCTCAAGTTATACACTTACTTAAATTATACATTTCAGTCTAGGCCAACCTTTAGTCGCATTATTTTAGACTAGCTTGACAAGAATTGTGTGATACTTCTGACCTCAGAAATCCTCAAGTTTAGTGATGGCCACAACTTGCTTTGAATCAATTATAAAGTGTCCTTCAACAAAGCCCGTCCGTCACTCCTAATGACTGTAGAAGCCGCAACTTGACGCAGATGTTATCAGTTATATTAGCCTTTCATCCTAATTTCTATATATAGGATAAAACTAACAAACAGATTCATACAATAAAGCAATAGATGTATTGGAATTAACTGTACAGTACCTGTATTAATGTTTAAATGCCCATAACTCACTGGTGGTTCACTTTGGTTTAAATTTATATTCATAGTGAAACAGTCAAGAATGGGTTCAAACAAAATATTATTTACTACCTATTATTCCAAAACAAAACTTTAGAAATAAAAAAATGTAACTATTGAAGAAACCGATAAACCAACAAACTATTCATAAAATTTCCAATATTTATTAAAATTGTATTATTGACCTATATAACATAGCATTAGACATAATAAATGTTAAACTGTGATTTGAAGATACTTTATGGTTTTTCTTTAAGGCATTTAGCTCTTCATTATGAACCGGAGAGAGCATTCTTTAAATTCATTCATAAAAAGTAGAATGTCGTACATTGTCTGACGCAATTCATATTGTTTAGTTAGTTTGTCTTTGCTTTTATTTTAATTTATTTGCGGAATGGTCTAAATATAAATATTTTATTTTAGTCGAACCTATTTTATTATAATTGTGGTTCAATTTAATTATCATTGAATTCAACAACCGTTGTAATCATAGTTATAATCATAAATAACCCGTTTTTACCATTACAATGTTAAATTGCATAAACCGGATTGCAATTGTATAAAGCTATCATATTTTTGTAAGTAATTTATTAAAGTAATACCCACGCTATTAACAAATTACCATATCACATAAATTGTAAAACTATAAATAGAATACTTTATGTTTGAAAATAGTTTGAAATCAAATTTTAAAGAATAATAAAGCAAAGTGAATGTTAAAAACTGGTGAATAAATAACTGGAAACTGCCTTTATCGCTTTTAGGTCGGATTTAATTTATAATATACTTGCATGTCATAGAAGCTTTTAAGACTGACATAGTTTAACCTGAACATATGATTATCATTTTCAGATTTGTTTTAGGAAGCAACATCAGCATATGGAATCACAATGAAGTTTTGGGGAACTTTAATTGAGACGTCGTAGCTCAAAAAAGTAAAATTCCTCTAACGAGAAAAAAACACATATTGGACTTATTCATCCGTCAGTAATACAACGCAATATAACAAAATTTATTTTAACTAAATTCTACTGTCACCAAGTTTAACTTAGAGCTTTCCTTTCGACCTTTGACCTCCAATCCAAAACTTAATTTTTAAGCTGTTTAAAGTTGAATTGTCAGTTGATTAATAAAATGAGTGCTGTCAACTATATGTTGGAGTAAACAAGACTAGTTGTTATATAATAGCTTTAAAAATAAAGAAACAAAGCAGGATAAATTACTTAAAATACTATTATATTTTCAGATTAAACATATTACTACCCTCTGCCCACTTTATGTAGACAATATAACTTAATTGTTATACAAATTTATGGCTGGCTATTCTATTATTGGCACTGAGTGTCAACAGACTATCCAGCAAAGCCAGGAGTGAGCTATCACATAACAAGTTAAACTGAGCTAATCAAGTTATCCTGCTGGGAATGGAATGTGAACGCACGACAGGTCGCAACCTTAAGTTAGAAGACATTTGGCCACTCGCCATTACGCCAACGTCTAACACAACGCATAGAAAAAAACATCAACAACCCAACACCAACCAACTAATTAAGTTGTATTAACCTCATTACTGTGTACACAGATTTGCAAAGCTAGTAGGCCTACTGCTGTTTCAAAGTCCCCTTTGATTAATTAATAATATGGAAAATGCCTAAACAACGGGGAAGTATTGTTTGTAATTTGTCCTGGGACATACATTGCTTAGCCCTGTGACAGCAAACAAATGGCTTTAGGGTAAGCTATTGTTTACTTTCCAGGAAATGTTACGTGCTCCGTTATAAAAGGATATCAGTGCCTCTGACAAAATTCATATTGTGAGTTAAATTTTATTTAAATTTTTTTATTGAGATACGTTATTTTATTGATATTCATAGTAATAATCAAAGAAGACCACTGTTTTAGTTATTAACAAACTGTGGATATAATGCACGAATCAAGGCGGTTCCCCAGTCATGTCATCGTAATTACTATATAGACTGTGCTTACATTTCAGTTTAATGTTATTAAGTGTTTAAAAACGTAATGAAAGAGTTTACCACGTTACGTAAATTGTTATAATTTTGTCACCATCGTGTCATTTATCGTGAATACGTTTTATTTGGTAAAAATTATAAAGTAAATAACTTTTATTTTACATTTTAACCCAATTTAAAATTTAAAACAAATTAATATCAATAAATTATCAAATCAAGGTAGCCAAAAACTACGTTAAAAGTACTAAACTTTAAATATTTTGTCGAAATAGTGTAAAATAATCTCTTGCTTGGTACGTCGTTTGTAGAATGTAAAACGTTGCGTTTTTGACAGAAGCAAAGCCAAAGAAGGTGTTCAAAGAGCAACGTTACACTGGAGCTATTAACCCTTCCTCCCTCCAAAGGAACGAGCGGCAGAATGCAACTTTAGAATTAAAAACCTCTTAATGAATTATGAACGCTGTTTTAAAGAAGCCCCATTGATATGTTATATACTTATATACTTTTTCATATTATTCTCAAATGTTTCCACTGTACGTTCTATTCTAAAATTTGGTAAATGAAAGAAGTAAGTGTTTTGGACGAAATGTTGTAATGCACTCAATTCCTGCATAGAGAAAACTAAATTAATTCAAATCTATATATAAAGCCTCATTTACCCAGGAACTTTTGAGAAAACCATAAGTCTGACACCCATTAACCCTATACTTAAATGAAAGGTTTCAATGCGCTTATTGGAGAAAAAATATTAGTTTTTTGATAAAATTTTCCCTAAGGGCACAAATATAAAGAAAAGTAATGAGTTTAAACTCACTTAAAGGTATTTCATTTCCAACAGCTGATATATTTGTTTTTATTACAGCTATTACCCGTGCGAAGAACGGGTACACATTCTAGTAGCTATAATAATGAAAACCGTCACTTTCACACAATATCGAGAGTATACTCAAGTATAATTTAAACCATTGCATAGTGCGTGAACAAATATCCAATAGGTTTAAAACGTTATACGGTTATTTGCAACAGATTAGTAAACATGTAACTTTACTTAATTATATTCCTTCAGTGTTATTCATGTTATAAAAACCTTTGGTGTCGCGAGCTTGTAAATACAGTATATATATATAATAAAAACGATTTACGTAGACAATTTTAATTATAAAAAATTAATTTACTATAAAATCTAACAGTTTTCCACAGGAGATTTCCTAAAGAAATTAAGCTTTAGATTAATACATGTTTTAAAGTCTGGTGTTAGTTACATGTAATATATCTTGAGGGTGGTAATACGTGTAGTGTCCACTAAACAGGGAATAAATTTAACAAAACGTCGACTGAACATTATACTATAATTACAATTGATCAATTGTAATTGTAATTAATTGACTGGTGATCAATTTCAACCAGTTACCCGGTCATCAACAAACCCAATCAAAGAACGTCGGTCCCAATCCCTGATTGGGCCTAATGATGGGTCTGGTGTAACTAATAGAAATTGATCAATTTGTACTGTTCTTTATCTATACAGGGTTTTCATAAAAATATAATAATGCGGTTTTGACTGCTTATGAAAAAAAATATTACGCACATTACAAAAACCAGATTGATAGTACTGGATTATACAGCTCAAATATTTGTCATTAAGTTAACTGTAAAAATAGCTCTTTGGTTGCTAAAATTGTACATTGTAACAACATATGTTTGTTTATTGTGTTCATTTATGTTTGAGTTTCAGTTGTATACTTTTTTAAATTATAGTTGAATGTTAATATAGGTTGATGTGGGCCCATATCATGGCTTCCTAAGAGCACAGACATTTTCTCATTTGAAATTTGTTTTTTGTGTTGATATTTGATTGCTTGCGAAGATGTGAGAACCATAGTTTAATAACAAAAATTCGTATTGTGGCTCATTTATGAGAAATAATATACGAGTCATTATCCCCAGTTAGTAAAGACATGTTGCACTATGTGCGGCTGAACTACACCAGAAATCGTTTAAATGTCTGCAGAGCCACAAGTAGCGGACATTTTGAAACTTACTAGTCGTCTGTTTTAAACTGTTTCTTATGGTGATTTAAATAAAATAAATATTTTAGTATACCTTCTATGGGTTGTTTAATATATAATATCATAACCACACCAATCTTTAATGAAAACCCTATATTCACTGTCACGAATATAATTCACAGTGTAAGTGAAAACATATTTTATAGTGTTGTGAAACGTGTTTGTAACCTTTTTACCTTAAAAATAACATAAAAATTATATTCCTTTTAGTTTTATTATACATATTCTACGATTACTGGTTTAAATTTGAGTACGGTATTGATTCGTCATATCTCTAACAATACATGACTCAAATTAAATGTATGCTGAAAATACTGTTAACTCTTTTTTAACACCAAGATTTTATTTAGTAAAAAGGATCAAAATATATGAACAACGCCTAGATTCTATACAATAACTCAGTAACTACTCACATCAAAGTGCCAGATGACAGTTTCATCCTTTTTACCATACAATAAGCTATAAATAATTCCTAAACTTGGAGTTTTTAACCTGGTAGTAGTATAAACGACCTTTAGTTACCACGTGACCTAATTAGCATAATGCTAGAAGCAGAAAGTGCATTTTAGCAGATCTGAGATGCATGGGAGATCTGAGTCTTATGTAACTGCGCGGGAGTCCTGGCCAGCCGCGCGACTGCGTGAACTTGGCCAAGTGCCGTGGGAAGTGACAATAATAAGAAAGATTAGTTGATAAATTATTTATTTATTTTCTCATACTTTAAGTAACACATAGCATGATCTAAAATAGTACAAACGGACATGTGATGTTTCTTTGCAAGAAGAGAAGAAGACAAAAGTAGTTCTGCTTTTTGAATCCTGAGTTTGAAATGTTCTCTGTCGCTGACGTACGTTGATCTTCTATCATCGTCGTCATGAAAGTAGAAGGTGGTGGCAACAGGGTTAGCGAAGGTAAGTGTTTTCATATTTCTGTAAAATTGCGACATCTCGCTATGACGATGGACAATCGTCTGACGTCAGTTTTGTAAAACAGTGTATATGAGGTTCGTGAACATTATGCCTTGCACATGTTAGAGAGCTCTTCTTTTGTAACGTCTAAAGACAAGACGTATCGGCCAGTGACATCCTCTCCTGCGGAAATGTCTCCACGACGTTCACTTTTCTCTTCAGGGTTGCACTTGTTTTTCTGTTGTAGTTTGTAGTGAACGAGAGAGCAAAACGGCGAGTTGTAGCTGTGGTCTTCCAACGGATCATCGCCTTCTTCCCACTTAAATAGATTAACTCCACAATACACGCATTTCGTAGTGTCCTTCATGCTAATCATTCTAACGAAGCCCTCTTCAGCAACTTGACGAGCCGAGGGTGACTTCAATTTCCAGTCAACAAAAGTCTTTTCCCTAACTGCAGGATCATTCATATCTACTTTTCCAGGATTGTTGACACACCACTCTGCCAGTTTGTGAACATTGGTTTGTGTACAGTAAAATCCAGAAGCGTACAAATGATGGAACAAACATTGATTTTTGTCTGTTGACAGGTCATCAACAGGTGGAAGAATCAAGACGTCACTCGAAAGAGCAGGGCATCCAAGTGATTCTAGACTGAACACGACACGCCGATTATCAAGTAACTTCTCCAGTACCTTAGCTTTTTCACTTGACGCAGCGTAGAGAAGCTGCACGTTACAACAAATATCTCCTAGCGCGGAGGTAAGGGAATCGTAGTCTGCACTTCCGGCCCCGAATCCAATTCCATGATAGTGTTTGCTCAACCACCTATTATGTCCAGCAAATTCCCCACCATGCCATCCTCCGCAATCGTGTTGAATTCCTGTTGCACTCTCGCTGCCTGTCTCCTTCGGTGGTTTGAATATCCAGTGTTGTATGCATTTTGAATCCAAATCAATAACAGAAAGTTCCTTGATAATAATTTTCTTGTTCTCGCCAATGAAGGCACTAAAGTCGACCACCGCTTTCCCAATCATGACTCCAAACACCAAACACCAGGACTGAGAGATTACTCCAACAGCCTGTATATATACCTTTAGTCCCCACCCCCACCACAAACTGTTACATGATTTTCTGCACCAGGTTAGTCGACGGGTCGTAGGTAAAAGATTTGTCATGAATGATTAGGCAGTACGCTGTGGTATTAGCGGGAAACGCCGCCTTGGCTTCAAATTCCAATCGAATATCAACCGGTGCTAACCTAAGAGACTCATTCTGTTTCGAACAATCAATCACAATTAACGGAGCAATTTTTTTAAAACGTTCTACGTCTAAAAGCGGTTGGGACGGAACGTTGTAGTAAGATTCCTGGAAGCGCGTGTACATATCATATAAAATCGCAAAATGGTTATTCTCAATATCCAGTTTCAAATCGTCATACGGATAGTTTGCAGAGTTGAGATGGAGCTTCAAGTTAGAAATTTTGCAGTGATCAAATATTGCTGCCGACCTTTCAGCATTATTCTTCCTGTTCTCTTGGAAAGCAACAATTACGTGTCTAGGTTTTTCCAGTTGCGAAGCCGTTTTTACTGACCACGACTGTTTATCTGTAGATGGTAAGGAAGGGTATTCATAAAGTTCCCAGCTTCTGTACTCAACTGGAATGCTCGTGCCACGTTCCAAATGCTTTAGTAGTGCGATCCTTTGTTTATCACCCAGAGTAACGTAAGGTACTCTCCAGCACAGTTTTCCAATTTTAATTTTTACATCCTCCGGAGTAGTGTCACCAGCGCCAGATGATGTCCACAAAATAGCATTTTTGTCACTGGCAGAGCGAAGGAGAACCAACTCATGGCGCGAGTTAACAATCACTTTCCTATAATCTTCAGCGAACCCAAAGAGCTTACTGAGAGGTACGCAAAAACTGAAATTACCCTTACTGTCCACCACATGGTCCTCTAATGATGACAAGAGTTTATCAACAGTCGATGGCCAGCCTGAATTTCCCGCCCCCTTCAGTGTAGTCTCACTGAAAGATGCATATCCTTTGAGCGTAGTCGTAACACCCGGGTTTCTGACACGATCAATTTCAACACCATTTATTTCATATCTCATCTCGTCAAAGAGATATGCGAAAGCATTTGTAGTTAGTTTTGTATTTTTAGCGACGTTATCGTCTGACCTCAAAAGCCTCCCTTCAACGTACAAATAGCTCATCGAAGGCACTACACACAAGTCCTGTTGTTGAATAGGAATTCTTATCTCATCGTTATTATCAAGTGTATTAGAGGCATAAGGAAAATGTGTGTGAAATTCCATGTGTGATATTGCGTCATCAAACGGAACGTTACTTAAAATATCCAAAATATCCATTGTCCACTATTGAAGTACACGAAGTCCTAGAGAGCGTAAAAACGTCTTGTTAGCCTGTGTTAACCGTACGGGAGATGGATGAACACTGATTGCCTTTTTCCGGTTCCCACTCAATAAATAGCCACTGGCTTTACTCAGCCCTCGCTTAATTGTTCTTCCCTTAGGTAAAAAGTACATGTATCCCATCTTGTTAGTGTGCTTTCCTCAAATGCAAACACACTGTAATTCGTTCACCTCTGAAATTAACCAAATTGTCGTCTTGATCCACGATTTTTAACGTGATGTTACTGACGACGCGTGTGGTGATCGGTAGGTAAATGACAGGGTTTGGTATTTCCACCAGTTTATATCCAGGCGGTACAGCAGGGAAAAACTGATAGATCGTATGAGCTTGTTTACCATTGACATACGACCCAGACGCAATATTACACTC
This sequence comes from Allygus modestus, assembly GCA_963675035.1. Lineage (NCBI taxonomy): Eukaryota > Metazoa > Arthropoda > Insecta > Hemiptera > Cicadellidae > Allygus > Allygus modestus. The sequence continues at coordinate 92,638,279 of OY776116.1, forward strand.
AATCCTAATCGTATTTATTTAAAAAAATGTCTACCACGTGTTGCGAGTGATAAGTGGCTTTAGGTTGAATAATGACATCACCAAAACCCAAAAGTTTGCCAATAGACTTTGGTTTAGAGAAATCTACTTTTACAGTACTTTTCAACTTTGTCTGTAGAGTATTATTGTTGGTGTCAAGCTGGAGATAGTACACATTATCCTTCTTTGAGATCATTTGAAACTTCTCTTGAATAAAGTCGCGAATATCCTTCACTTCGTATGTACCTGTCGGAATAAGCAATTCTTCTTCATCGCCAAAATGGAACTTGTTGTTAGTCTCATCAACGTTTGGTATTGAGTTGTACGTCTCAAAACTAAGAAGTCCAATTTCATATTCCCCGTCGAGCTCGATTGGTGGAAAATAATCCACCGAGAGCATGGAGCTCTTACCTGTAAGCGTGAACGTCAGAGACATGACTGAACAAGAGGCTAATAAAACACATCAATTTAAAGCAAAAATATATATTGTGGTCTAAGTACTCGACAAGAAATACAAACACAAATGTCCACATATTTGAGAGTACGAGTTTACATCTTGATAAGCAGTTCTATTGTAGGAAATATAGTTATTCTTCAAGTATTCTTGAATTTCCAACGGTGGCACGAGGTCTCCGTAACTATCGAAATATCTAACAAGATCTCCAGTCTTTTTAAAGCAAACCCAATGAGTGCCATCACCGCTGCTACCGTCCAGGTTCACAATTGTAGATTCGTTTTTCCAAGGCTTCCGCGGAAGAGTATCCCGCATAAACACACCCCTAAAATATGGAATTTTAAGCTTTCTTGCCCATAGGCTCAGGTCTACATCGTATAGCGCTCTATTGGGCAAGAGGTTCACAAGTTTTTTATCGGCTTTTGATAAGGGGCCATGTAGATCCCCAGTCCCTTTTTATACGGTCTAAAGAACAATCCTTTCCCCTGGCGTAGAGCTATGGCTTCCATGGTTTCGTTGTGACGTTGCATTTCACCTAACCGCTTTCTAGCGTCCTTTGCTTCCGTTATAGCTTTGGCGACTCCTGCCGCTCCACCTGCCAAACTCCCCAAAGCACTCAATCCAGCAAAAATCGGCAGTAAAGGAAGAACACCTCCTGACTTTGGTAAAGAGAGAATACGTTCTTTTCTTTTAATATGATTGAAAGCTCCCCTTTTTCCTCTTCTCATCATCCGAATAGCTTTCAATGCAGAAGATGCGGCTTTTTTAAGTAGCTTACTACTTCCACCACCAACAAATTTCACGCCAGATCCGCGTACGGCCGTTCTTGCCTGTTTTATAATATCGGAAAAAGCAAACTGCTTGCGAGCAACGTTTCTCTTCTGTCCCTTTCCGGTCTTAGAGCCAAGTTTCTTTACACTTTTTCTCCTTCTTTTTCCTGAAGTCTTGATCCCAGCCCCCAATTTTGTTTTAGCGTTCATTGCACTCGCGACAAACCAAGAGGCAAGTTTCTCACCAAGGGGAACTCCTTTTGACTTGTATCTGGCCCAAGCTTTGTCAGCTAAAACTCTGTCTGCAGCGTGACGCGAAGTCAAGTCCTTGTGTTGACTATAGTCAATGTCGTGTTGTCTACACGCTTGGTCCAACAAGTTAATACCTTGTTCCTTTCGCGTCAATCTTTCTTTTAAACGCGAACCTGGACCGCAAAACTGATAGCCCGGTAAATGAAGTTCGAACGGCAAAGAGTCTATTGCGTGATTAAGTAGACCGCATCCTTTGGAGATCCGCTTCATACTGAGTTCACAATATATCTTGCACTGCTTATATATGACTCGACTAGTTCACTTCCGACGCTCACAGTGTAAGGATGAAATTCCAAAAGCAACGAGAGACATTTACAGTCGACGACTCATTGGAGAACCTGATCAAAGCTTTGACAGACGGTGAAAAGAACAAAGCTGTACACGGTCCTCTTTTGCCTGAAACTGTTCGCTGTATTATCTGCGGTCCGTCCAACTGCGGTAAAACAAATTTAATGTTCAGCCTTTTGACGGACCCGCAAGGTTTAAAGTACGCTAATATTTATGTATTCAGCAAATCGCTCATACAGCCGAAATATAAAATGCTGGAGCAAATAATGCAAAGTCTTCCTGACATGGGTTACTTTACCTTCTCCAATAGCGAAGACGTGCCTGATCCTGAAAACGCGAGAAAGAATTCAATAATGATATTCGACGACGTGGCTTGTGATAAACAGGACCACATGCGAGCATATTTCAGCATGGGGCGACATAAAGGTGTGGATAGTTTCTACCTAGTTCAAACGTACACACGTCTTCCGAAACACCTTCTGAGAGACAACGCGAATCTTATAATACTATTCAAGCAAGACGAGCAGAACCTCAAACATGTGTACAATGATCACGTAAACACAGATATGACGTTTGAAAAATTTAAATCATTATGCCAATCATGTTGGAACAAGCAAAAATATGGCTTTGTAACAATAAACAAGGATTCAGAGATAAACAAGGGACGTTACCGGTTCGGTCTAGACACTTTTATCAGTGATATATAAATACCACTGGATCGTGTAACGATCATTATTCTTAGACTCGCTCTCACGATGGACGCCAAAAAAGGAAGAAAAAGGAGTAAGAAACCGAAACGTGACAATAGTCTAAAACAAGAATACTCCCTAAAGCATGAACTAATAAGACTGACTAACGCAGTGCGCAAAAAATACCAAGACCTGAAGCATAGTGCAAATATCGTAGAACGACTTTTAGAAGCACAGGCGAAACCTATTGTAAAGCCGTTACAGTATACAGTGGAGAAAAGCTTAAGGCAATCTCCGATAAAACAGGAGATTAAAAAGGAGGAAAAGGGTTCCTTGACAGATAGCAGCACCCCCACCGCGTTGGACGTGGACCTGAACAAGTCGCTGGACGTATCAACGCAAACTACAGAAACCAGCTATGTGGAAAAGTATTTGAACAAACTCTCCAATCCCATGTTAAAAGACAAGTTTGATTTTACCTACGGAGTCAAGCCCGATGGCAGAGGGAACACTACGATTGGCGATTCGAAAATAACGTTCAGTAGGACTAAAGTGATTTTAAAAGATCGTAGATTTAATGTTACACCCGGACTGTTGGAGCTACTATTCATGCAAGTCCCAGAAAGGGTACTTATTACCGACAAAGACTTGAAAGTGTACAAAGAGATCCTAGAGGAGACAAACGCCCATCGCCAGATGTATTCGGCTGAAAAACCCATAAACAGCAATAGGGGTAAAAAGTATGTAAACGTCATATCTGTGATGTTTCGACCAAAGCCCACCGCCGAGAGTGAAGAACACGCGGGGAGTGGAATATCTGTTGGAAATTCCAAATATTACGAATCTAACGCCAATTTGCTTGTAAAACGGTTAAAAACTCTAATTTTATCAAAAGAGGCTGGCCACACGGCTCACAACAAAGAAATAGACCACATAATACAACTTCTCCGATATAATAAAATAATTGCTTAAAGTAAATCAGTATCGGCTTGGAGATGAAGAAACATGCTGTCGACCCCAAGAGAGGCATCGTGAACGAGCTTCATAGACCCGCCAGAAAGAATTTCGCTAGACGTCGGGTTTTCGTACGTGCTGTTGACGACCTACATCAGATGGATTTAGTCGAAATGAAACCTTTTGCCAAAATCAACGGAGGTAAAAAATACATTCTCATGATAATTGACGTATTATCAAAGTACGCATGGGCTGTACCTCTGCCGGACAAAAAAGGCAAGACCGTGGCGTTGGCGATGCGTGGAGTTTTTGAAAAAAGCAAACGTATACCAAGAAATATTCAGAGTGATCTGGGCACGGATTTTTACAACAAGGAATGTAAAGCGTTAATGAACCAATACAACATAAACCACTACAGTTCGTTTACGCATTTAAAAGCATCCGTTGTAGAACGTTTGAATAGAACTATTAAAAATTGGCTTTACAAAGAGTTTAGTGTCCAGGGAAATTACAAATGGATCGATTTATTGCCGAAATTAATGGATAGGTACAATTCAAGGGTCCACAGATCTATAGGAATGAGACCAAAAGATGTGAAAAAACAGCATGAGTATGCTTTAGTCAGAAAGTTAACTAAAACGGCTGCAAAGCGAAAACCCAAGTTTAAAGTTAACGATAAAGTGAGAGTATCCAAGTATAAAACATTATTCGCTAAAGGATACACTCCATCGTGGACTACCGAGCTTTTTACAATTAACCGTGTGCGTAAAACGGCACCCCCAGTTTACCACCTACAAGACGAAGAAGGGAATACGATTAAAGGTGTTTTCTACGGACCTGAACTACAACGTACCAACTACCCCGACACTTACCTCGTAGAGAAAATTCTAAAACGGAAAGGAAATAAGTCATATGTTAAGTGGTTGGGATTCCCATCGCGTTACAACAGTTGGATATAAGTACAGTATTACGCGAGTATACTCATTACTCCACTTTGTGATATCGAACGCTCAACACCATGATAAGACGTCATATTATAGACAAATTTGGACATTCCCTGTTTCTCGAGAAACGCGGGCAGGACGATTACACACTCGATGAGGATGGAACTAAGAAGTTAAGAACCTCTGGGGATTCCGATCGCGTAAGCAAGGACTATCTAGACAAATTCTATGTTTCCAGAACTGAAATGGAAGGTTTAAGCGAAAAACTAGAGCTTTTGAACTCGCAGTTGACTCAATTGAACAGTGCTTGCCTAAAATTAGATGTCACAAACCAGTTCTGGGATGCCAAAACATTACAACTGTCCAACGTGGGTGCCGGTAAATCGTCGAATGATGCGAGTGTACTCTCCCAGATTTGCCAATACGACGAGTCAGTTGGCAATTTCAAATGCGGAACGCGATCCTTTAATCTAGTGGAAACTAGTGCAGACGAACCAGTTTTGACAGGAGGAACAAATAAATATAAAGATTTCATAATAAAAACTTACGGCTCAGACAGGGAATACATTCCTACCTCTTCACTAAGGTGGGCTGAAAATCTTGGAAAAGTGTTTGATTACAAAGGTAGAGAACTGATTTGGGACCCCACAGGTAGAATACACGCCATCGGAAATTAGCCAAAACTGAAATAGTCTAAAAGCTGACACGCAGAGGACAAAACCAATGCAAAATCTTTGTCTACAATTTCTACAAAGTGTCAAGCCGATGCTGTCGTCGAAAGAACTTCAAATCGTTCATTGTTAATTTCGCCACCGCGCACACCCTCCGCCTTGCGCAGAAGTCACCAAATCCTCCTACATCAAAAAGTTTTCGCAGACGGTATAAACCGGGTGGCCTTGGAAAGAATACAAAACAAGTTCAGACCGGTCGGCACGCCTTTAAAAGAAAAACAAGTTCAGACCGGGCGGCACGCCAAAGAATACAAAACTCAAGTTTAGACCGTATAAAAACGAACCGGGCGGCACACCAGTCAGTCATGGACGCAGCAGTAAAACGATCAGTGCCGACACCCCGTAAGGATCTCAGCCGCGTGAAGCGCCGACGGACTAGGCCTCCCGCCCCACAGCCGCCCGTCTATCCGGACGTCAACACCATGGACATAGACCAGCTCCACGTTGACCGGAGAAACACTGCAGGAAGCGCCGACATTCTACACTTCAGCACAGCAAAAGGAAGAGGAGGAGGGTGATGTATACCGACCTGAACATCCATCGATGCATCCAGCTCCACCGCCACCACCGCCACCACCGCCACCAGCACAGCCGTCTACTAAAACGAGCGATCCACCACAATTGTGCTGGGAACCCCGTTTGATACTTCGCCAAATATACAAAGTGGCAACTCAAGGCGATGCTGTTGTTGGACTTGACTTGTTGAAGGACTTCAAACCGTCCATTTATTTGGTAAATAATCTATCCACTGTTGAATTTACCTTTGATGACTTACTCAGTCTACAAAGTGCCTCTGTTTCAAATGCAATTAATCGGTTTTTATCTGAAAGAGTGTTATTCAAACCGTTCTATCTGCACACGATTCTTGTTGAAGCAAGACCTAATGGAATTGTTGCACTGTGCAACTATCACATGAAACAAAAGCCTGTTAATTACAACATAAACTCTGTAATATTGGCAAAACCAACTAATGAGTCGGACATTGTACGTCAGACGCCCAGAGTGTTACTACAAAATGCGGGCTGGAGTTCTTTGAAACGTTCGTTTCCGTCCCTCGAAAGCTATTTTAATATTTTAATTGAAATAAGCCCAGCTGTACAGTTTTTGATTTCACGCTACAGTAGATACTTTTCTAAACACTACAAGGCTGTGGCATTGCTTTCAACAAAAACCACAACCGATATGGTCGCCATGACTCTGGACAAACAGCTTGTTCGTCACATCACCACTGACTTGCCTCGATTACTTCAAGAGTTGAATGAAAGAAGACTGCCCGTGGAGACGCAAGACCACTGGTACGAACAGACCTCACTACGGAGCTCAATGTTACCGTGGATAGACTCTGAAGTTCGTCGTTTTTGTGTGTCAAATATAACTAACTCTGTGTTGGAAAATTTGAAGTATGTATCAAGATGGTAATTGCAAGTGTATAATTTGAGATTTTTTAAAATATAATGCACGTAGCAGTATTTGTGTGTAACTTTATTTCTCTTCCTCACATATATTTGCGGGAGAAATAATAACACGTATAGTTAATACAAGTATTTATTAATAAAAGCTAACAACAAGAGTTTACATTGAAAGTATAAACCAATGATTTACAATAGTACAGATGGATTCGTAAATATAAACAGTACATCATATTTCAATACGAAATAGAGCAAAGTACAAAATTTCAGGAAAAACATTTTATGCATAGTTACGCATTTGAATAAGTTCAAATAAAGTAACGGTGAACAACATGGATTTATCAGAAAGACATTACTACATATTTTTGTTTCAACATAAGTCAATTATGATAACTGTGTAAAGAACACTAAAGGGCATGTTAAATTATTATATATACAAAATGACAGTTCACCAGCTCATCTACAATCTACATATGATAGTTAAATACAAGGATTTGCAATTATTAAAAACGGAAAGGGTCGTTCGATTACATTGTGGGAAGTAACAACTGAAACATCGCTATCGCTACTGTTGTCAAAATCATGCTCATGTGTTGTTTGCTTACATTGACTATAATCTAAGTATTGAAATAGAGGTTGGACACCTATCACACCAACTATTTTCTTGTTTAACAATGTTATCTACAAAATGGTTAACACTGAATTCAAAATGCCTAGTGATTTTATAAAATTTCCAGTTTCTTTGTGTCCAAAACAATTGATAGTCAAATTCAAAATAGTTGTGACTTTCTGAAGGACTAAAAGTTATTTCAAAACAAGATTGACACAGTACAAAAGTATTTCTAAAGCTTAAATTGCCTAAACTAAATTCATAATAGTCAAAGGTTATATGATATGTTTGAATATCACAAGGCAGAAATTCAGGGATTAGCTCTGATGGATGATAACATTATAAATTCCTTTCTGTCCAAGCATGTCAAGAAATCTGTATTCATAACTATATGGATTTTCTGGGGGAGGAGTCTCTTTAAACCAAACAGTCTTTAAAGTTTTTCTAACATCTCTTTGGACGGTCAGTGGGAGTAGTGACAGTATATTAATGCTGTCTATTGATTCTAAATCAATTTCTGTATCTATATGCTTGCCAAATGCAATTACAGATTTTTCATATAAAGTAGCCATATGCACTACCGCAAAACACCTTAAATATAACGGGACTTTAAACTTCCGCCTCGGATTGTAATGAGCTGTTTCTCCGATGCTCACGAAGCAGTTCTTGAATTCTGTAGTGACCATGCGCCAGGGTTCGTATGTTGTCTTCAAGTATGAAACGTTTGTCATCATCGAATGTCAACGACCGTTTTACCATAGTAGCTGAGGTTAGCTTAAACTGCTTGCACCTAATGAGATTAAACTTTGCCGTGTACTCAGTTTTATTAAACAGAGCATCTTTGTAGTGCTCAAACGTGATTTTCTTCTCAACATAAGACTTCTTTATACCCTTAGCCTTTTTGACTTCATTTTTTTCCGTTGGACTGGAGCTAAAACGTTGTGCATACAGTTTGGATCTCAAGCCTATATGTTCAAACAGAACTCTTCCTTTAGTTTCATCTTTAAATTTACCAGCGACCTGTTTATTTCTATCGTCTCTCATGGGGTGATCTTTCGGATAGTTGGACAAATCCAAATAGTCATCGGCAATTTTCTTGAGGAGTGTATAGACGTTCTCATCTGTTTCCACCAGGATGACCAGTCCATCAGTGTCTAGGTAACATAGGTATATACGAATCCCCGGAGGTCTGAAGCATGCATGTAGCACATTGTAGAAGAAATCATACATATGTACCTTGGATAGGTCCAGTGTAACAGCTCCAATGTAGATAGGCTTGTCCAATGTTACGCATCTCTTCTGGAGGTGAACCAGTACAATTCCATCTTCATCTCCCTCTTTGACAATAGTTCTATCAACAAATCTTGCTTGTCTTGCGTACTTTTCAAATGATTCTTTGGTTGTTACTATACGAACGTCCCTATGATGTCGATCATTCTGACAACTTTTTCCAAAAGACGCATTGTTCATAAGCTTGAAAAAGTTCCTTGAAAAATCATTAGTAGCTTTCCTTCTGAGGTTGGAGTTGTATTCAATGAATTTCTTCATCCACTGTGACTGTGAAAACCTGAGTACTCTATGTACTGTGGTGACTCGAAGTCCAAGTCTTTCGGCTTGCTGAAAACTAGTATAATGGGCAATGTAACGTTCCTTTTTATTCAGCGTTGCCAATAATTTTTTTACTTTTCCATTAGGTGGCACTGCCTTCTCAGGCAAAGGAGGCAAATCATTTAATTTATCGTGAACGCCCTGTGGAACGTCTACATCGCATTCAAGAATAAATCCGAAGGGAGAATCCGGAGATAGGTTTGACCACTCGACTTTTTCAGGATTTTCTTCCCACTTGAAGTTCCCTGTAGGCAGAACTTGACTCAACGAATGAGCGTAAAGCATGCAGGCGTCCAGGTAAAGAAGATAACTGGTTGGCTCATCGGGTTTGTAGTCTGACTTACGTTCAAGAAGCTCGTTGTTGGCCTTTGCATATCTTAAAGAACTCTGTACAATTCCCCCTCGGATTGATGACTCGATCATGAGAAACTGATCATAATCGGTTATTAATTCTAGGGTGATTCCTGTAATTTTTAACATCGCTTGCCAAGACAGGGGCTGTCCAAAAATGACATATGTCCAGGTTATAGTTTTCGTAGCTTATTGCTCGAAATGAATTGAGAACATCAGTTAGTAAACATACGTCTAGTTTCAAGTAAAAATCATGAAAATCTCCGAAAGTTTTAAAGTGTAAACTTTCCCACACACGAGATGCATGATTATAATCTTCGTCACTGATATCACTGTCATTTAGTTTGTTTTTGAAAGCTTCTTTAGGCGGAAGGCCTTCCTCTAGAAACTTGTCTTCGGACGTTACAAAGTCATAACAGTACACCCCTTTTCTTATAATTAAATCAAAATGTTCTGAGGGTACTAGTTTCGAGCTTTCGATAAAATCAGTCGGCGGCAAATTTCTTGTTAATTCATCCAAACTAGCTGACATCATTCTGTAAGAATCTAGGAATCGCACCCAAATATTTCCTATTTGAATGGATATAGCTATCATCTTTTCTTTGTTTGAAGGAATCATTCTTATGTCACATCCTTTTAAGACGTCCAGGTTAGAAACTATAAAAGCCTGATCATAATTTGACAAGTTGTGCAACCATACAGGAATAAAATTTGGTGTTTTACATCTAAGATTGCATCGACTACACAGAGAATGCCGAAATTTTGAAGTGATGTGATCGTGATCTGCACATTTGAGGGTATCAGTGTTTAGCTCACTAAACGTTCTTTTACAAAGTTCACATTCCACTGATTCATCATGCCGCTTGCGTTCTTCTTCATTCATGGACATAGGTTTGTTAATGGAATATATTTTCTCGATACGTTCGGCTACTTCTTTTATGTGGAGCAAAAACTTAGCCCCCGCGTTTGGACCCCGATAAAGAAACGGTTCTGTCGAAATGTTTAACTCCTCAAGTGTTTCCGAATCATATGTGGATGAAATAATGGTACAAAAACTGTTCGCATTGTGTCTCTGATAGGTCTTCCCATCGTAATCTATATCTCCTGTACAGACAGGTGTTAGCGTCGACTCAAAGTCAGCAACTATTGTAAACGGCACTTTTATTTGAGTTTCAAACTGTTGAAACTGCAACGTGTTCTTATCAGGAGAGGGGAGTTTAATTTCTGTAGGTTTATGTTTTCCGCACAAAGTTAAATGTTCCTTCAGCCATACTTCAGCGTTAGGCTTGCAATTCCTCACCTCTTTACTTTGAGAGCATCGTTTACAGACTACTATCTTATTGCTACCTTTCCTAATTTGCTTCTGAATTAGTTTAACAAAGTCTTGAATGTAGACGAAGTGAGATTGGTTGTCCTTTCCATGTAAAAGCAGAAGATCTGTATGGTCGCTCAGCTCATCAACAACCCGAAGAGGAGCAATTTTATTTTCGCTAGTATACTCAAAAACGTTAACTGAAACATTGATATTTCGTTTTTCGAACTGTTTGATTTGATTTATATTGACAGGGAACTTGAGACCGTCAAAGTTATACTTGTTTAGTAAAACATCAAAAGATTTTTCAGTGAGTGTAACATTTGGTTTTACATTCGGGATATGCTTTGTTAGCATACTATAAACAAAGCATCGATTATCTTCATTCATTACGTTAACACAAGCATTACGTTTAACTAATTTAGCTGGTAAAGGTACATAGCTTGAACCACTTGGTTCCTTGTAAACAAACTTACTTACACGTAATGTTAGACATTTAACGTTGTTGAAGATCCATCCACTTTTTTCAGCCTCCTGTTCGTCTTCTTCTTGCAAAAGCTTCGCCCCATCACTATGCAGTTGACTGTCCAAATCATCGGTCCCAGCAAACACCATCCTGGATTGAGTTTTGAAGTTTCTAGTAGCAGTCAGTCCTTCTTCAGGAAGTTCGTAATAGGCTTCAAGTACCATATTGAATTTAAGCGAGCGAGTTATTTCCATTTCACTATTAAGAATGTCTTTTACAACTACTAGTGCAGATTCAACAAAAGGAACCAAGTCAATAAAGTCACCTTTTTTGTTTTTGATACAATAGTCCCGAGCATTATTAAGAGCCTTTTTTAATTCCCAAGTTAAGTCAATAAAGTCACCATTTTTGTTTTTGATATAATAGTCCCTATCATTATGAATAGCCTTTGTAGGCTCTGAAGAGTCATTGATAGCAGACGATACTGGGGTAGATTTCGATGGCAAAGATGTGGGTGAATCCCTACTGGGGTTTTTTTGAAGTCTTCTTAGTTTAGCGGAAATATTAGAAGGTTCACACTTTCTTTTTAACACTGAACTGTTCGTTTTGATACTGCTAGTACTACTGCCGCCACCGGACACAGGTGGCTGGCAGACACTACCTCCAACATATTGTTTTTGAGTGTTACCTGAACTATCCACACGAGGCAAATCTGGGACCACTGGTCTACTTTGTTGCGGTGATTGAAAATTTAACTGTGGTGTATAAAAGTTACTAAGTGAAAGACATATTGTCTGATGTTTATCGCGAACACTAGTAGTAAGAAAATATGCTTCACGACAAACTGCGCACATAAACATCACACGCGAACTATTGCAGATGAGCTGGTGAACTGTGACTCAAACCCCGCTCACATCTGCTTATAAAGTCGTGGACCCCTTCTCTGTTGGGGTTGGGTATGCGAGCAGGATAGAGATAGGGGCGTTGGCTACACTAATGCTACCCTGTGAGCAAGAGGGAGAGCAAAACATGCTAGAAAGAAACAGAAAACCTCTTGGGCGTGGTCGTTTTACGTTTGCTAGCAGCAGAGAGATAGAGAAGGAAATAGTCCCCCTAACAGAGACAGACGATCTCTTGGGCGTGGTCATTTAACGCTATTGGTAAGAGCGAGAGGGGGTGCAACGAAGATATCAGTTGGGTGTGGTCATTTGAAGCTGTGCAATAGAAAAAGATAGAGCTATAGTGTGAGGGAGACAACAACATAGAGGAGTACGGGCGGGTTTGATATAAATACACGTATGTTTCAGCAGTTGAGTTCAGTCGAGCGCGTCTCCGCACATCATCTGCACCGCTCTTCTGATTGTAAGTGATAATTTTCGTTTTGCTCACCATGTTTTCAGGATGCTTTGTGTTTTCAGGTTGCTTAGATGTTTCCAGGTGCTCTTTGCGGGTGAATATTTTGACCACCAGGGGTTTTTTTGTCTGTATATATTATTTGTAATATATATTCCTTACAGATAATTGTGTGGTGGTTCATCAGTGTTGTTGGAATTTTAGAGTTGTTTACATATCGGCTGTCTTGCGCTAATGTTTCCCCCCCTGTGTATTTTCTGTTACTGTTGTGATTTTGTGTTTGGTTGCTGTTTTTGAGTATTTCGGGAAAATGTATCATGCAAATTCATATATTTTTCACCAGTGGTTGCGGTTACAGTTTTGGCATGGGGTGTTGGTATGTGTGGTGTCAAGTAGTACTTCCATTGCAGTGTTTGTGGTTTTAACTATGCAGATTGTGATTATCTGATGAGGTTATGAAACATTGTATTTTTGCTGTACTTTGCACTTCTATACGTTTTACTTTGTGCTCTTTCGTGGTTAAGTAAAAAATTTACTACTTATAATAGCTATAGCATAAAGTACACAATGAGTACACCATTTTATTTAAAAATTTGATTTACTAAAAATGCTAGTTTGTCAATGGGAGGAGGAGGTGTTGAAATGGGTGATGGTTTTGTTAGTAATGTGTGTAAAATTGCTGGGTAAGTGATTGGGTTATGGCAAGGGGTGGAAGAGGTGGAAGGGCTGACGGAGGCGATAGTTTTGAGTAATGGGTGACGGCGATGATGAGAGGTGAGGGCGGAGGTTTGAGGACGAGTCGTGGTGAGGACGGTGGCAGAAGTGGTAGGGTGAGTCGTGGTCAGGCGGGCAGCAGCGGTTGATGGGCGGCGAGTCAGGGGAGCAGCGGCGGTTGATGGGCAGCGAGTCGTGGGGGCAGCAGTGGTTGATGGGCGGCGAGTCAGGGGAGCAGCGGCGGTTGATGGGCAGCGAGTCGTGGGGGCAGCAGTGGTTGATGGGCGGCGAGTCAGGGGAGCAGCGGCGGTTGATGGGCGGCGAGTCGTGGGGGCAGCAGTGGTTGATGGGCGGCGAGTCGTGGTGATGGTAGGGCGAGTCGTGGTGAGGGTGGCGGTGCTCTGTGGAGGAAATCTGCTTTCCTCCACCAGACATATAGTCTGGGGAATGCCTGTAGAACAAAAACATATTTCTAGAATTTTCCCAGCTTTAAACTTGTTGAAGTATTGATAATTTATTCATATTTTGAGGACGATTAATACTTTTAGCTCTTACACTTGTTTCACTTCATACGGTATTTCTGCTAAGTCACTAATAACCTGATTCGTCGGTAGTACCGAATTCTTTAATACAAAATTGTGTGAAACAATAAAGCTGCTGACATGCTCTACTATATCATGTAGTTTTAATGTCATTGCAAAAGAACATTAACTTTAGAGTTATTTTTAAAACACGTATCCTACTACGTTACAACTCCTTGTATTCTTATACGTTTTTAAATAACATAAACCTATTTTTGTTTTAGAGCGTGCACTCATGATGTCCTTATACGAATTAACTAGAAAAACTGGAGGAGTTTCAACAGTTTAATGAACTAGTTGCAGTTATAAATAAACTCCCTTGTGAAATATATGAACAACTTGTCAACGAACATTGTATAAATTGTATGAGCTCCTTGATCTGTTATTACAAACGAGAAGACGTTCAGATATGTCGTAGATGTTTTAATAATAGTGTAGCTGATATTGACAACTATGAACGAGTGGTTCGAGTCATCTCAGAAGACTTCAAATTGCATTAACAAAAAATACAATTGTTCAAGATGTGGTTGTTCTTTTATCGAACAGAATGAAATTACACCAGGCTGTGGATGTTCGGTAAAGTCAGCAGCTCTACAGTTAGCTCTTATTGTTATCACGTCCAGTTATTCTCGAGAATGAGTACAATAACTGATGTGTAAATATTTGAGTATTTCGGAAGTCGAAAATGTATCATGCAAATTAATAACTGTGTTATGTTTCTTTAAAGTTATAAACATACACTACCTTCTTTTGGATTTTTTACCCGTTTTAAATACAAAATGTTATTTTTGTTCACTATGTGTTACAGAAAGAGTCATAAGAAGATGTCTCTCGCTACTAAGTTGGAAGGACTTCAAAAATCAATTACGCTACCTAGAGTTCCAGTGAAGGACTTGATTTTGGTAAACGGCTACCCTATAATTACGATCAGGCGGGTTGATACTAAATTTGGCAAATCAATTGCCGCTGAGATAGAAATGCCAGATTCATCACAAGCAGTTGTGTATCTACCATCGAGGTTTGAAATTCAATTGACAGAAGACGACTTGATCGAAATCAGACAAGGCGGGTTTTATTTAAAATGTACAGGGACGACAGGTAGATCACCAGATGTGCTTGTTTTCAAGAGGGATTCTTGATCCCTACACTGAGTTTCTGTAGTATTTTTGATTACTGTTGCTTTTTATAACACTAAATTCATTTTATCAACATTAACAACTTTGTCAATAGTTAGCTTATTATTCGTATAATAATGGAAAAAAAATACTTGTCAAATGTTTACGGGCCTTACAGCTAATGCAATATCTTACGGCCTCAGAACACGTCGTTTGTTATGTTCTGTTTCAAATAATTTTAGAAATGCTTTAATTCACTTTGTATCATCAATTTGTAAAAACCTTATACTCTGTACTTGATGGAAAATTATTTGTCAGATGTTTAAGAGCTGCATATACATTGTTAAGAGCTTACGGGTCTTACAGCTAATGCAATATCTTACGGTCTCAGAACACGTAGTTTGTTATATTCTGTTTCAAATAATTTTAGAAATGCTTTAATTCACTTTGTATCATAGATTTTTAAAAACCTTATACTCTGTACTTGATGGAAAATTATTTGTCAAATGTTTAAGAGCTGCATATACATTGTTAAGAGCTTACGGGTCTTACAGCTAATGCAATATCTTACGGTCTCAGAACACGTAGTTTGTTATATTCTGTTTCAAATAATTTTAGAAATGCTTTAATTCACTTTGTATCATAGATTTTTAAAAACCTTATACTCTGTACTTGATGGAAAATTATTTGTCAAATGTTTAAGAGCTGCATATACATTGTTAAGAGCTTACGGGTCTTACAGCTAATGCAATATCTTACGGTCTCAGAACACGTAGTTTGTTATATTCTGTTTCAAATAATTTTAGAAATGCTTTAATTCACTTTGTATCATAGATTTTTAAAAACCTTATACTCTGTACTTGATGGAAAATTATTTGTCAAATGTGTAAGAGCTGCATATACATTGTTAAGAGCTTACGGGTCTTACAGCTAATGCAATATCTTACGGTCTCAGAACACGTCGTTTGTTATGTTCTGTTTCAAATAATTTTAGAAATGCTTTAATTCACTTTGTATCATCAATTTGTAAAAACCTTATACTCTGTACTTGATGGAAAATTATTTGTCAAATGTTTAAGAGCTGCAGGTAAATATACATTGTTTCTAGTAAATTAGTTATTGTTTTTATTTTCCTTTTGCAAATGAAATAAGTGTTAACTGGTTTGTTTAAAGTCAATTATTAAAAACTATCCTTACCAGTAATTTGAGCTGGACCGAATGCGGCGGGAGGTAATCGTGGGAGATCCAGCACGAGGCTTAGGGAATCCCTAAGCCCCTCGATTTCCTCCCTCGTCCTGGGGTGGGTGAGGTAGATTGTCAGGTAGTATCTCGCCTCCATTGCAGTGGTGTGGATGCAGAACTACCTCTGGATGCATTTCTCTGAGCTTAAGTACCACAGTAGGCGTCGCCCCAGTTAAAGTTTTGTTTTCATTTTTGTTTGTCATATAACTACGTTTCAGTCCCAAGAGGAAAAAACGAGACGTGAAATGCAGTGCTTAGACACTGACCACAGACAACAAGGAGTTGGGAGCGATCCAAGCCAAACATTGTAGCAATTGACATTTAGTGGACTACATTCCACCAGGTCCGGGTTCGCACGACTGGCTTCTCGCCAGGACTCCCACGCAGTTACATAAGACGGTCCCCATGCATCTCAGATCTGCACTTTCTGCTTCTAGCATTATGCTAATTAGGTCACGTGGTAACTAAAGGTCGTTTATACTACTCCTGGTATATTCTTAAATGGTTTTCAGTCAGGTGCTTACTCATATTATTTTATTAAAAGAGTTATATTATTATTATTTAAAAGAGTCAAAATGTCAATAAATTTTACAGTTTTGAAATAGAAATTTTAATGTTATAATATCACATTACCATTTACTTATTTCAGTAGGTGGTAATTACAAATAATATGTAATAAATAATTGACTAATAAGATCATGTTTAATCTTTTGAATTAGGTAACACGAATTACATCAAGGAAGGCAATGCTAACTTAAATAGCCATTGATTTATTTGCAGAGTCAGAACATATTTTTATCCTAAGAACTTACTTTTCATGAGATGCTCTTGAATTATTTTCAGTGTGAGAGGTGAGAAATGTGTGCTCACTTAATTAAATTAAGCGCGTTAAGGATAGGACCACGCCCATTCCCGTAAACAGTTCACAAAGATAAGTGAATTCAATTCACTTACGCATTTAACACTTTCAATAGGACTAAATTCTATGGTACACGTTTTTTTTCATTAATTAAATTCATTAACTAATCAATCTTATCAGTAAATTAAAATTCTGCTGATTGAGTCCTCAACTGGATTACACCATCGATGGAAATCCTGGCAGTAAAGTTGAAGCTTTTAATTTGTTTGGTCACAGCTCACTCAAAACTCAAAACTCACTCACTCAAAACAGCTCACTCAAAACTGAATTTGCATTGTGAGTTTACTTTTATATAACTATTAACAGTTAATGAACAATCTCATAATTGTATGATATATAAAGGGCATAACTATACTAAACATCCCACAAGCCACCATTTTCTCTTCATATAACTTTCTGAATGATTTTTTTTATATAAAATTGTTACAACCCGTATCCAAATAAAACCTTCTCATCTTTAATATTAGTCTGACATATTTTAGAAGTGAACCTTACTATGATTTATGACCTCTTATTATTTACGATTTCGATATGTTTACGTTCTATTCCAATATTACACTACTTTTTGGTTTCTAAACTGTATACACAAAATAATTTGTTTATCACATTAAGATAAAGTTCTTTAGAATTAAGCATTAAGTCCTTGGCATATTTCTAATCTCTGTTAAAGCAACCGTGAAACTTTTTAAACGGAAACTCTATATAAAATACTATGTATACAACTCTGTTAAATAATCCCCAGTACTTATTTGAGTGTATGGAGGTTTTAAAAAATGTTGAAACTACTAATGACGTAAGGGCCTACCTCAGGGGTGGACAGAATCAAGCAAAGATACCATAAAACGACAAGTAACAGTGTCGGCTACCTTAAACTACTACTACCTTAAACTACTTTCAGGCAAAACCTGCCAGCCATAACAAGGTGGAGTAAAATGTCAACTGTTGTAAGCGATAATCAATAAACGTTTGTTTACAAACTGTCGCCAGACTAAAGGCCATTCATTAATTTTGTTACTTTTAGGAAATGAGATCTCGTATTGTTTCACCCCATAGCATTAGTTTGTTTGAACACCAATAAAACATCGGAAACAATACTAACCAAAAGCTAACACGTTATACTTTAAGTTATACATAAGTGAAAATATTACATCAAAAGAACCGTTTACCCTTAGCTGTAGTAAAACATTGAGAAATTATAAAAAAACATCAATACAGTAACAGAGTTTTCCAATTTTGTCTTGTTTCGTCGAAAGACAAATTTATAACGCAGCATATTATTGTAACAAAAAATCAAACAGAGATAAAATTACTAAAACCAACTCACAGTTGTCACATAAAACTCACTGTGCGTTGGTAGGTGAATATCCGACCTCATATATATCATGTTGAGATGAAACAGGTAGACCCTCCACACATGACATGTTGGACAACTCCTCTCCAACTTTAGCTGACTTGTGGCCGAGCTGACAGTGCTGCAAATTCTTGGTCTACCCTTCAAACAAGATTTAGTTACTCTCTAACCTAATAGTTGGAAATAATGACCGTTGTTATTGCATGCATAAAGCTAAATATGTTTTACTATTGGTTTAGGTACAAATAATGACCTTAAATAATAAATAAAAACTCTATTTACATTTTATAATAATAAAAAAACTGAAAACTACAATATTGCACTACAAATTTTATTTATTAGCGTTTAAATTTTATGAGCTATATATGAAACAATGACCACCAAATTGTTTTTAAATACGTCAATTAT
The DNA here is from genome assembly GCA_963675035.1 of Allygus modestus. Lineage (NCBI taxonomy): Eukaryota > Metazoa > Arthropoda > Insecta > Hemiptera > Cicadellidae > Allygus > Allygus modestus. Next base: position 92,656,878 of record OY776116.1, read on the forward strand.
TTATGGATTCAAAATAAATAAATAATTTTGGAATCTCACTAGCCTCACGGTTAGTGTTTTGGACTTCAATTCAAGGAGTCACAGGTTTGAATACCCGGGTACAACAATTTGAGAGGTTTGGTCCGCTTTCGCTTAAAAACGTTTATTGGGCTCTCCTAATGCTATTAGCGTTCAGATAAAAAGTACAAAAAAGTATAATCCTTAAGTACAGTAATACAGTAGTACAGCAATAAGTACAGTTTTGAAGAATAAGTCTTACCAGAAATAAATTTGTTTTACGATTCGTTATCATTTCAAAGTTGTATCAAAAATGTATCAAAGATGTTTTTCATCGGCTTGTTCATAATAGATGTAGCAGGGGGAGGGTAAAAGATATTTGGTTGTTACCGCGACCATATGTAGCGGGGGGATAGGAATGAGACATTTACTAGTTAAAGCTGGGTATGTTGCCCGGGAAGTATTGACTGGTTATTGTATGGCTACAGGGGTGGCTAATTGGGCTGCTAATTGGAATTGACATAACTAAACGGGGGAAAGAGGGGCGTACTAATCTGGGGTAATAATTGGGTAATACAACTGTGTGGTAACTACAACTGGGAGCTTGGCGTGCTGACTCTGCTACCGGTTTGGCTAATTTAGGACTAGCCAACCAATTAGGCAGGCCAAGGTCTGGCCAAGCCATGTGGTGCTAATAAGTACTGAAAAACTAATTGGGGGTTGGAAAACGTGACTGGGTGTCCAGAGACCTATGGAACTTTACCAGACCAGAATGCTATACCAGCCAGCTCTGATGATGGTTTAAACTATTAATAACTAATAAATATCCTTCCAGAACTAATACTGAAATTGTTACAAGTGTCGAACCCTGATAAACTGATAACTGTATTGGATAATATATGAATAACTAAGTTCCTGAAACTAAGCAATGATAGTTAATTAATTAATTGTCTTCTGAGTAGAGGAAAGGCCTGAAACTAAAAAGGCAATCTGAAACCTGACATGTGGTCGAGCCGAAACCTCGACCAATTTACAATTCCTACATAATCAGTTGGTTGGGGGGTCCCAAAAGGGATTGCCCCTCCGATTGCCGGCTAGCCTACCATTTCTGAAACTAAGAACTTATTATAATTACGGTACTTAAGCAAACTGGAGAAATTTTCAGAACCAGTTGAGCGGGAGGGGTGCTTTCCGGTCGCTGGTGTAGATGCAAGGGGGGGAGACGCCGCCACCAACCGCCACTAACGGTTTTAGAATCAGCTGGCTCAACGCCGGTTATGCTGGCGTTTGGTGCGGTTATGCAGGCCGCCTACACTATATAAAAATAGCGTGACGCTTAGCGTCACAACCACCCCCCCTAAGGCCAAAGTGAAAACAAAAAAAGTTTGTTGGAAGGTGGGTGAAGGTGTGGGTTAGATGTTGGAGTTTGAGAAATTCGCTCGGTTTTGCTCCCTCTGTCATGCTCGTGGTCCCGAGACATCATGTTCCCGGTTTGGATTCAGGGGAAGCCGCGAGCAGACGAGGAAAGCCAAAAAGCCAGCACCAGTCCGACTTCGTCTTGGAACCTCGGTCGCCGCGTTTCTTTTGGGGAAGATTGCTAATGTTTATTTTGACGAACCACGGCAGGAATCGGGATCCACCCCCCCCCCCCCCCTGAAAAAGGAGGATGGGTTGTAGGGGAACGACAGTTGAATTTGGCCTAACGTACCTGACTTTAATTGAGAACAAAATTGAAAACTGAGTGAAAAAGATTGATTTAATTTGGTGTAAAAGGGACGGACATCTGCACGCACAAAAATTTTGTATTTTTTGTTTGGTTTTTTTTAAGCTATTTAGTTGTTGGATGGATTAAAGTCTTTTTTCACTATGAGCACTTGATCGGAGAACTTGAGGTGGAGGTGTGAGGTGAACTGAATCAAAATGTTGAGGTTGCTGTGATGACCGAGAGGAGGACTTGATGTGGTTCAGCTGATGGAGCAAGTGGGCTCTGGTCCGGTGTAGGCAGTAGCGTTGGTGGCTCGCAACACGTCCGGATCACCGCGCTGTGGTTGAAGGTGGAGCGCTGTTGGTGAGGATAGTGTTGTGGTTCAGCTGGGCATCAGAGTGTTTTGTTGCCGTTATCTCGGTATCGTCAACTTGATTGATAAGGTCCTGTAGCTGTCTTTGGGGGATCACTTTTCACTGCAATTCATTGGGAGCTGTCCTGAGTCACTGAGTTGATTCGGGCTGTAGTATTTTGCTTTGAAAGGTTTGGCTTAGATTTGGTTGGTTGGGTTTAAATTATTTATTTATTTTTTTTTTGTTTTGATTGTGCAGGTGTCTTACTATGTAAAAAATACTTGGGGAGAAAGATATTGTTGAAAAGAAAGATTTAAGATCATTGGAGTTGTAAAAGGGAACTGTCGTGTTGGAGTTGTTTGACGGTGGCTTGCAAGGCGGCGGTCCGATCACTGACGGGTTGGTCGGTTCCTAAAGGGAAACCGAGGGATTGACCCATGAGTGGCGCCGGGTAACCAAGGTTAGACTGGTGGGGCTTGCGGAAGCCGTAAGAAAACTGTGAAGTAAGGAGGTTGGAAGGATGCAATTAATTTAATATTTAAATGAAACATTTTTTGTTGTTTTTTTTTTTTGAGAATTCGCATGAGAGACTTTTTGGGCAGGCGATTGCTTGCACAGGGAGAATGGCGCATTTGGTAGCTGTGTTGAGCGGTTATATTTCAGGAAAGGGTGCTTGGGTCTAAAGAGAGTGCACTTTCCTTTCCTGACAACTTGTCGGGTTCAACCATTATTGGTAGGTGGTCCAGTTCGGTGCCTACTTAATATATGTAAATATTATAAAACTCTGAAACTTAATAAGTTGTATCACCTTGTTAACATAATCTGAGGATTTAAATATAACTAGCATTTCTTTAAAATAATCTGAGTTTTCCCTAAACCTAACTACTACTACCTTAGTGACTAATTAAGCTAGGAAGGCTGAAAATGAAATAAGGGTTACGATAAGAAAGAAATAGAGAAGAGTTTTGTCTCTCAACACACGACTGATCAGGTCGCCACAGAAGGTGCCACCACTGGGCCCTTTCCTGCGGAGGTAAAAGAAACAATAATAAAAAAGGTAACCGACCGCAGAAAAGTCATTTTCAAATCACAAAAATATTCTTTACAAAACCAAGTGTGGGTGTCGTAGACGAAAAGGGAGGGGAAACAGAGTTTGCCGACAACGCACGGGGGAGAACGTTTAGGGCAGCCCATCAGCGAAGGATACCCTGAGACTCACAGTCCCCCGGGCGTTGGCGGGGACAGCGACAGAGAGAGAAAACTTAACCTAATATCACTTCGGTATAGCGGTTCTGGTCTGGTAAAGAGGTAATTACTTTAAAACTGTGGTTGAAAAAATCTTTTGAGTAGTGAGTATTGTAAAGATGCACCTGAGGTAACGCGCCCAACACAGAAAATGAGGAACTGTCCTAAAAAATTTTTTTTAAAATTTCTTTAAATGCAAAATTTCATTGTGCTAAAGGAAAGAAAAGCAAAAGATTTGACCTAGGCCAAGCATTCGGATGAGATTTACCAAGAAATGACTTCTCAGGAGCATAAACAGTCGTTGCGTAAGACAAGGATGCGAAAAAAAACTACGTCGGTAACTGTGAAAGGGAATTTTCTATTACAGGAATTAACTTTCTAAATGCGTCGTTGTTGAAATGGATGCAATCACGACGCATAGAGTTCCCATAATATGCATGAAAAAACTTCATCTGATTAATTCGTCGGGGAGTTCTATCACTCTTACTGAATCAGAACGTAGGTTAAGCAAAAATCTATTAACATTGTGCAAACGGGCAAGTGCTGGGGTGGAGTCACTTATCCTCGAATAAAACGGCAAAGTCATGAAAACGATTGCCATTCCAGGATAAGTTCGACGTAATATTCTCAAAAATGACAGAAAGTAATTCTTAAATACTGCTACATCTACATTGGCTAAAAAATCGTTGGTACCTAAGAAAAACAGTAAGGGAATACGTGACTGTATTGCAGAAAAATTTAATTTCACAAAAACCTTGAGGTCAATTATCCTAGCTCCAGAGATGCTCTTAACTAAAATTGGCCGTAAGGTCCCGGTTAATGCCGGATTTGCTTGTGAAAAATTGAAAAATCTCCTGGCGTAAGAGTCGCCAAGGACCTGGACATTTATTAATTTGCTTGGCTGGCTCATATTTAAATTAAACTGAAGGGGAAAAGCAGAAAAAGGCCGACCGACACCAGAAGTGTCTATTTGAGAAATAAAATTGAGGTCGGTCCCCCTAATCCTATACCTAAAAAAAAATTCGAATAACAGACAGGGTCACACGTAATCTACACTAAAATCAAAATTGAATCTAAATGTGGGTCACTCTTAAGTCAAGAGAATCTGTACACTAAACAAAAACCCACTAAGTCGAGTATTTAATGCATTTAAGCGTAGAACAAGAAAACCCTAGGTATTACTGGAGTAAAAAATCAAGACTAAGTTTCAAACATGAAAAACTGAACTTAATTTAAACTCACTGTTTAACTAGCAAAAGCAATGTAGATGCATCGAGCGTCGAACAAAACCGTTAACTTTAGGTTAGCTAACCGAAGAAGTTGCGAATGCATGATCGCCAACCGTGTGACGTCAGCTGTGACGTGTCGTTATGGGATATCTATTGGCAGATTCAATGCTCGAGCAACAATGCAATAATAAAAGCCCAATGGATAAAAAACTTTATAACTGGCTTGCTTTAAAAAAAGGGGAAGTATTACTAGCAAAAATAAAGGCTAGAACTACTTTATAACTGTAAATAAACCCAGAAACCCGGATGGTATTTCATTTCAGATAAACTGACTAACTATAAGTGGCTGAAAGCTATAACTGAGGCTTTTATCCCTACAAAAGAACTACATTTGTACTCATACATAACCTCATTCTGTATTTTTTTTAATGAAAAATAATAGGCTAAAGTCAACTAAACCTCCAAAAGATCCAAAATACAGCTTGTTGTACCTGGTCAAGTATTGGCTAATTCACAGCTATTGGCTAAAACAAGCCTTGAATTATAGCGTTACTTTAATAGTGGTAGTGAAGGTTACTTGGATTTAACTATGTAAAATTAGGCAAAAAGAAATGTAAAATCCCTAATGTATTATAGTATTAACCAAAAATACAAAATCTATTTCACTGCTGGCCAATTAATAGCTTGCTGTAAGACCTAAGGCTGGTATTTGGCTGGGCGGAAAAACTGACTTTAAACCCTGTTAAAAACTATAAATGGGTCTGACTTTCCTACAAAAACCTACTTTGTTACTCACATATGACCCTATCAAGTATTTCTAAATCCTAAAATAGTAGCCTAAAACCACTTAACACCTCAATACAGGTTAAAAACTGACTGCAGTACAATGACCGCTAGGGCCTATAAATGGGTGTCCCTATTATAGCTTTCCTGCCTTAATATTGTTTTGCCAATTAGGTTTTGAAGTTAATGTGTCTAGGGATGGCCAGTATATTACACTAAACACCTAATTAAACTTAAAACACAAAATTTACAGCACAAAATAAATTAACATTGAGACAATGCACAGCACAGAAAATGGTACAGCACAGACACTGCAATAGTGTTGGTAATAATCACTGGTGAGATGGAAATATACTTTATTTAGGGTATTATAATAAACAATCACTGAATTTAACACTTACAAGGTGTGGTTTAACATTAAAATAAAAATGGTCATTGCTGGCAAAGAAAATACACCTTGTATTGCCAAATGCATTAGCTTTAATAGAAAACTGGGGAGCCTTTAATCCACTATACCTGGGACTCTCCACAGTATATTTTTAAGACCATATTTGCCACTTGCTTTAGGCTTACACTTTAATTATTAAAAACACTGAAACACCATATACTGTAACATTGCAGGCTGGAAACTAGATGGATGCCACTTATACCTATGCTGCAACAAACATAAACAAAAACAATCTGTACCTACAAAATTGGCCATCCTAGAATTTAATTTGGAAAAATAATTTGCTTAAAGCTAAAAGTCCTAGCAAGCCCCTAGTGTCGGCGGTGCAAATTTTAAATTTTCCTCTACTCAGAAGACAAAACCCTAGCAAAAGCAATTTTTTTACACCCTACAGAGCTGACTGAAACACCAAATGTTCTGGGGTGTCTGCTACCATATGTAGCAGGGGGAGGGTAAAAGATATTTGGTTGTTACCACGACCATATGTAGCGGGGGGATAGGAATGAGACATTTACTAGTTAAAGCTGGGTATGTTGCCCGGGAAGTATTGACTGGTTATTGTATGGCTACAGGGGTGGCTAATTGGGCTGCTAATTGGAATTGACATAACTAAACGGGGGAAAGAGGGGCGTACTAATCTGGGGTAATAATTGGGTAATACAACTGTGTGGTAACTACAACTGGGAGCTTGGCGTGCTGACTCTGCTACCGGTTTGGCTAATTTAGGACTAGCCAACCAATTAGGCAGGCCAAGGTCTGGCCAAGCCATGTGGTGCTAATAAGTACTGAAAAACTAATTGGGGGTTGGAAAACGTGACTGGGTGTCCAGAGACCTATGGAACTTTACCAGACCAGAATGCTATACCAGCCAGCTCTGATGATGGTTTAAACTATTAATAACTAATAAATATCCTTCCAGAACTAATACTGAAATTGTTACAAGTGTCGAACCCTGATAAACTGATAACTGTATTGGATAATATATGAATAACTAAGTTCCTGAAACTAAGCAATGATAGTTAATTAATTAATTGTCTTCTGAGTAGAGGAAAGGCCTGAAACTAAAAAGGCAATCTGAAACCTGACATGTGGTCGAGCCGAAACCTCGACCAATTTACAATTCCTACATAATCAGTTGGTTGGGGGGTCCCAAAAGGGATTGCCCCTCCGATTGCCGGCTAGCCTACCATTTCTGAAACTAAGAACTTATTATAATTATTACGGTACTTAAGCAAACTGGAGAAATTTTCAGAACCAGTTGAGCGGGAGGGGTGCTTTTCGGTCGCTGGTGTAGATGCAAGGGGGAGAGACGCCGCCGCCAACCACCACCAACGGTTTTAGAATCAGCTGGCTCAACGCCGGTTATGCTGGCGTTTGGTGCGGTTATGCAGGCCGCCTACACTATATAAAAATAGCGTGACGCTTAGCGTCACATAGATTATAATCATGACAATCATAAACGTATGATTGTTTGTTTGTTTTGGGGGGGATTAGGAGGCCCCGGCATAGCTGGCTAGGCATGTCTCCCTTTGGGATATTATGCATCCACATACTTCGGATTATTACCATTTCCACAGTATTATCAAATCCTTCTGTTATTTTTTTTTTTAAACGATTATATAAAATAGCAAAGTACGTGTATTGTAAGTTTAATCATAAAAGAAAACCAAAGGTAATTTAACAAACCTAGTCCATAGAAGAGCCCTTTCACTTATAACATTGAATAGATCAGCATTCTAATTCCAAACAAAGCCAAAGGCAGAGTAAACATGACACTCTCCTTTCAGCAGCAGATTGATCTTGTATTCGGTCTGATCTTACTTCCCTTGACATCGCCAAATGAACTCACTCCTATACCATATGTAGTCCCTTCGACTACTACTACTAAGGAGTTTCCCTCTAGATGTATCCAACTTGATTGAATGTTTTGTGAGCCGGGGACCTTGCAAGAAGAAAATAGTGCCATAGAGGAACATCAATGAAGTGCACGTTACTAGATAAGACGTACAAAATTAAAACAACAAACAATTATTTTTTTAAATCATTAGTCTATGTAGGGGATCAGTAAGAATTTTATAACCTGAAGATTACCCTAGTTGAAGTATGGCGATATTCTAACAACTATTTGGACTGTCATACATAACGGATATATGTCTACAGTAAAAAATAATGTAAATTGCCGTCATAACTGTATTTACGCATTTAAATAAATAATTATCTTAATCACTTTCAGTTATACTCGTAATTCTAGATCAATCAGATGGTTGAACTATTACTTATAAATCGTCACTATGAGTTAGGATACAAAATAACAGTAATTGTATGGATACTTCTTTGGCCTCAATAAACCGAAAGTTTACTTGCGGCCATCACTTAAACAAACTTGCAAATTAATTACTAAGTGTCCTTCCACAAAGCCTTCACTGATAATGGACTAGAGAAACCACTAATTTGACACCACTAATTGGCTGTCTTCTCGTCTTCCTCTGTTTATTTTAATTTCAGAGTCAGCTTAAAGGTATTTAGGGTATATAGACAAAGTTATGTTGCAATTATTAATACAACTATTAATTGTATTGGCTGTTACGGATGTACGTATAACTTAAACTGTCGTTATAGTTTTATATATACACTCCGTAATTGTATTATGTTAACAAAACCTAAAGTATTTGTCATAACCTCTATTGGTTTTTTACTGTTACCAAGCTCTAATTTACAAATTACGAGTTTTTACAAAGTACGAGTATCAACTAATATGAAAATATGCAAACAGCTAAGGGAGAATATGGTTTAAAACAGTATTTCGGACAGAAAAATAAATGTATTGATTATGTACGTAAATATTGTATATCCTTCAATCTAATTAGCCACAGTTATAAGCAATTCATCTAAGTGTTATGAGAACCAAAAAATGATCTAAAAAGAATACAAATTCAGGCTAACACATAAGGAAATAATTTGTTTACTCATTTAATAATTACATATTGTTAAAAATGGACTTCCTAAGGGCTGTACATGTAAAACAAAAAAATTAATGTAAATTACGGTACTATACATTTAAAAATCATAATCGCGAAACGTTAGCAGATACTACGTTACAGATCTACAACGCTTGCAGATATTAGGGAGATACATTTTTGTTTAGTTTTAAGTTTAAAATGTCTATAATACGTTTTCAGGAGCCAAATGTGTATATATTAACACTGTTGGAATATAATTAAAGTCAGGCAATTAACATCTTGTACAGCATTTATACTATTGGTAGAGGGGTAACAGCAGACAAAGGCGGTGCTCGAAATTGCTCCCGTGATAGTCATTTTCAGTTCAGAGACAGTTAACAAATGGTTCTAGTGTAAACCATTATAGATCGGTAAGAGTTCATAGCTTAAACCGAAAATATTACATGACTCTGAGGATTAACCAGATTACAATAATTAAAGTCTATCAGTTTGGTTTATAAATATTTTATTTAAGGTTATGGAAAATGTAAGACAACATTACCACTATTTGACACCTGAAATATCAGTTTATAGTACTGAATGCAAAATAGTTGAAAATAATTTTCATATGACTAACAACAAATATAAAATAACCTTTATAAATACAGATGCTGTATACAAATGTAATAAAGTCAAATAGAAGTATAAATATCAAACTTTTTTGAAGAAAAATATATATAAAGGTATAGGTAAGTAAACATACCAAAACTGTTGCAACAACATATTAAGACAAATAATGTGTTTTCAGAATATTAAAGTAGTACGCAAGAATCTTTTTATTTTCAAACGCACAAACTTCACAGATAATATATTAGCTGTTGCTATCCCCGTGGGGCGAGAGGTTCAAGCTTTCTTTGGATAAGATTATAAGGCATCTCTAGGGATCTCTTGCCTGGAGTGAGGAATACACATGTAGACACGTTTTGATTTGTTACACTTTTACACTTTTGGAATTTAGAGTACAATAAGAGTTGTAGGAAATATTAATGTACGAATAGCATTGCATAACATAACCAAGAACTCATTAGAGTGATAAACAATATCACCCATTAGGGCGATGACTATATTTGCTAGTTTCAATGGACTAGATTCAAGTAGCTCACCAAACAAACTTTTGATATAAACGTATTACAATTTTATTATCTGAATAAAGACGTTTCGCTCTTTTCTAAAGAAGTCATTTAGTATAGAATATATTAGAAATTTATTCGACCTTAGTATTATTAATATTAAAGTTTCGCAAAAATGTAAGGTGCTCTATGTAATTTCCAGTCCAGTGTCAATTAACAAATGCCCTTTACTCATTTTTTATGTTCAGGGGGAAAATCATGTTCTTCCCATTAATCTTATAAGATCTTTCAGAATCTAAAATTTTCAAATCTCGGTCTAATCGAGCTTAATGAATATTTTTTTAATAGGCCACAACCATAAATTTGGATTATTTTATGAACAAATTGGATTCCAAAATGTATACGTAGCGATAGCTCTTTTAATAATTTACAACAACCTTTTAGTGAATTTCCCCTATAGGGAAGAAGCTATTACCGTAGGTCTCATGGTAAGACTTAAGCCCGAGACCATGATAACTTTTCATTTTGAGGTCCCCAGATACCAAAAACACCATTCGTTCAAATTTGTATATATGTATATATATATGTGTCCGTAAGCACGATAACTCTCGTAAAAAAGGTCCGATCCTAATGAAATTTGGTACAAATGTGTAAAGCACCATTTATTTGAACGAGTTCGAAAACCAGACGAATCGCACCATACAAAGGGAGGTTTTTGGGGGGTTTTGTACCCCAAAAATGGTTTTTTTGGGGTTTCCACATGTAATTTTTATTCAAATCAAATTTCAATTTTTACCATTTAATTCAGCATAAAAAAACAAACAATTTGGTATTTTTATCATCGCTCTACGTCAATTGGTTCCTGAGATATTGAAAGTGCTAAACACAGTACGTTGTCTAATGTTATTCTTATGGAGAAAAAGAAAAATTGTATATCTCGCTTATTTATGAACATAAACTGACAAAATTTAGTATATGGCTTCATCTGGTTGGGGTTTATCGTTGTTTGCACAAAATACAAAATTTTCACGTATGGTTCCCGTAGCAGCAAACCTAGGTAATCGGTCCCCATGTTATTCTTATGGAGAATAATTAAAATGTTATATATTGCTTACTTATAACTGTATATGAATGAAACTTGGTATGTGACTTTACTTAGAGGAGTTCTAATGATATTTGCATAAAAACTCATTATTTTGTGATCCTTTTTGCAGCAAACCTGCGTACTCATCCCCAATGTTATTCTTATGGACGATAATTAATATTTTTAATGTCGCTTGTTTGTGAATATATTTCTTATGAATCTTGTTAAGTGTTAATGTGTTATGTTATATATTCATTGGAAATTCGCTGAGTATGCAGGTTTGCTGCGACGGGGGTATTTATTTAAGGTATATAATATAATTTTTTAAATGTTTTGATACTTATACAAAAACAGCAGAAAAACAGATGAAAAATAACTATATTACATATTTAGCTGTATATGTAAGAAAAATATAAAATAGTTTGTCTGAGGTCATGTCCTTAGTTCCTTCGCAAATTTTATTCTCAATCGAAGCAAAGCTAAAGGTTCAAAGACGATGATGACGCAGAAAAGATTAAAAAGACCTTCCCTTCCCCTGGGTGAGCGAGAGTTCAACCTTCCAGTTGAAAAGCCGGTTCTAAAGGTCTGGAAAAATTATTTTTGATGGGTGAACAATATATAAACAATAACCTGACTGATTTGTATCTGCAGTTTTGGAACGTCTAATACAGGACGATGTGTAAAAAATCAAAGAGTAAAATTTTGATATACGCCACGAAAACAATACTAAGGTAAAATTATACAACAAAAACATCAAAAAGGGCCCGAATTGTTTAGCAGAGACCGTATTTTAATTAGCAATACTGAGTTTTAATAATTAAATCATTGCCTATATCGCCTACGCAACTAGGGCGTATTTTAAAGAAAATATGAATGAATGATGTACGTAGAATGGGTGAGTTGCCTCGTGTAGCCTTGTTACTGAATAAGACCGACTAACTCTTTAGCCAGGATCAGTAACTAATAGCCCAATGATCAATGGCAGCTGGATAAAGTATCGAAACTTCACAAACGTTTCTCAGGATTTTGCTCAGGATCGATCTAGCGAACTTCATGAAGCGAGCACGCTAACCACTATGCTATCCAGCCCATTATCACCCGGAATAATGTGAGCCTCAGCTCTTTGGGTTCTTCCAGAAGAGCCTAGTAACTTCATCGATACCACCCTAAAAACCTTATTTGCTATTTTAGACACAAGGGTAGTAGAAATAATTATAATTACACACATTTCACTCATAACATATTCGGAAATACCCCGACACAGCAAACCTGCGTACTCAGCCAATTTCCAATGAATATATAGGTACGTCTTAATAACACACTACGCCACGTATCAGGATTCATAAGAAATATATTCATAAACAAGCGATATATAACATTTTAATTACCTCCCATAAGGATAACATGGGGACCGAGTACCTAGATATGCTGCTATGGGAACCATATTCGAAAAATCGTTTTCTGTACAAACAACAATAAACCACAACTAGATTAAACCATATGCTATGATTCGTCAGTTTATGTTCATAAATAAGCGAAGTATAAAATTTGTCTTTTTCTCCATAAGAATAGCAATACACAATGTACTGTTCTTAGCACTTTCAATATCTTAGTAACCAATTGACGTAGAGCAATGATCAAAATACAAAATTGTTTGTTTTTCTAAGCTGAATTCAATGGTATAAATTAAAATTTGATTAAAATAAATACCCCCGTAGCAGCAAACCTGCATACTTAGCGAATTTGCAATGCATATATATATATATATATATATATATATATATATATAAATATATCCATATATCTTAATACCATATCTTAATACCATATAAAACCACATATCAAGTTTCTTCAATATACATTTATTAAATAAACAATTAATGAAATTTTAATTATTAAGAATTATTAAGAATAAGATGGCAGCCGAGTATGCAGGTTTGTTGAAGCAAGGAAGACAAAAAATTGTGTTTTATACAAATATCAATATAATACAAGTAGTCAAAGCCACATACCCAGTGTTATTAATTTATGTTCATAATTTATGGTGATAACACGTTACTTATTCTCCATAAGAATAAATTGGGGGCTGAGTACACAGGTTTTGCAGATACGGGAATTATCGACGAAAAATATTTTTTAGTGCAAATATCAATAGACCACAACGATATGAAGCAATATACCAAGTTTCATCAGAATAAGTTTATAAATAAGCGAGATATAAAACTTTTCTTATTCTCCATAAGAATAACATTAGACAACGTACTTTGTTCAGCACTTTCAATATTTCTGTAACCATATAACGTACAGCAATGATCAAAACACCAAACTGTGAGTATTTTTAAGCTGATTCCAATAAAAAAACTAAAATTTGACTTAAAAAAATCATATGTAAAAAAATCAAAAAACCCATTTTTTGGGTACAATTCCCCAAAATACCCCTTCGGATATGTCGATCTGTCTGGTTTTCGAACTTAAGTCCACTCGGAATATAAAGCGGAATATAATGCTGCTTTACACGTTTATAACAAATTTCATCAAAATCAGATTATTTTAACGAGAGTTATCGTACTAACGGCACGGACACACACGCATATATGACACATAACAACTGTATATACAGTTTTGAACGAATGGTGTTTTTGGCATCTGGGGACCTCAAAACTAAAATTTATCATGGTCCCGGGCCTAGGTCTTACCATGCCAACTACGGTAATAGCTTCTTCCCTATAGGGGAAATTTGCTGAAATGTACAATTGAAATACCCATAGAAATAATAATCCTTTATATTTGTCTGTAGTTACTTAAAACAAATGCAGTCTAGACTAAATCCACTAGCTGTTTAATCAACCAACAATAGCGTTTGTTTAATTACATAAGCTGCTGAACTTTGCGAAAATGTAACCACGTTTGTTTACAGAAGTACACCGGAGTTATTAATTAAACTCGGGAAGTAAACATTTACCTTTAATGGAAAATCGTTATATTAATATTATGTTTGCCTTAAATTGAAAAAGGCCTTTGGTTGTGGGTGCTGTGGAAGTTCTACTGGTACATTGTGTTAGTCTGTTTCTACAAATTACGATCTATGAGCTGTTCCCTGCCATGAGACAATGTTACAGGATGAGTTTCATATCTTGCATATAATTTACGTTGTCGTAGGATATGGGATTCATAATTTTAAAGGTATTGCACATTATTATTTACTACCATGATCTATGAGCTGTTCCCTGCCATGAGATAATGTTACAGGACGAGTTTCATATCTTGCATATAATTTACGTTGTCGTAGGATATGGGATTCATAATTTTAAAGGTATTGCACATTATTATTTACTACCATGATCTATGAGCTGTTCCCTGCCATGAGATAATTATTTACTACCATGATCTATGAGCTGTTCCCTGCCATGAGACAATGTTACAGGACGAGTTTCATACCTTGCATGTAATTCTCGTTGTCGTAGGATATGGAATTCATAATTTTAAAGGTATTGCACATTATTTTTTACTACCACAAACCAGTCCTTGAAAGGACAGTTGTATTGTGAATAAACAAATTTCAAATAGCTAATTTATCTTGATGTAAAGTTCTACCGGCTGCTATTTCTGACGTAGTGGATCGTTTGAGGGTGGATAGTTGGCATTATGATTAATACCATTCATTTAACATGTAAGTAAGCATTTTCTTAGATTTGACATTTTAATCCAACTCCTTGAGGGCCGAAAGCCCTTTTGGGATGAAGCGTCACTGATAACCTTAATATAAAGGTATTTCGGTTCAATGGATTTGCGAAGGTTCCAACTTAATCTTTGCAAAATAATACGGTGGGGGAAGGGACTTAATAATAAACATATATAGAAAGGTGCTCCAACGTTCTATTAAATCCCAATGGACGAGCTACTACATTTCATACATTTATTGTTTCCACTTTTTGATGAAAAGCACATCTCCCTATTGTACGTTTCGTATCTGTCCGGTTGGATTCGTGTATCATCGAAGTATTATTTAAGTGACTAGGTATATTTAACTTTATGTGACTTGGACAGGTATATTTTGGTTAATGACGTGAATTAATTTGCTATCCTGGAATACACATTAGGTTATATTTGTTTTACTAAAAAGTATATTATCGATAAAATTAAATGGGAAATTTTACATATATATATTCCTACATATATACTTGGCAAATAGTCTTTTAATAGCTCTTTCAAACAGTTATTTTCAGTTGAATACCTATGGAACGTTTGTTTTGATTATAATAGATGGTACATTACTGTTTATTACAGTCTCTTAAACTAACGGATAGAATGAGAAACTTTTAATGAAATTCTAATCTTAATTGTAGTTTCTCGAGTTTACGATGATAGCTACTCATGATTCAATTGAACACGCACGGTTGCATATTAATTGAATACATTTGCATCACTAACTCTTATATTTTCCTTGCAATTGATCAATAACACTTCTTGAAGTAAACATAAATGGGATTGAAACTACAGTAATGACTTGTTACCTTGACGATTTTAGTGACAACAATTAGAGAAATGATAAATATCTTTATGTCATTTTAAAACATAGAATTTTTATTTTTTTAGCGAATTTCCCCTATAGGGAAGAAGCTATTACCGTAGGTCTCATGGTAAGACTTAAGCCCGAGACCATGATAACTTTTTGTTTTGAGGTCCCCAGATGCCAAAAACACTATTCGTTCAAATTTATATATATGTCTATATATATATATATATATATATATATATATATATATTATATGTATATATATATATATATATATATATATATATATATATATATATATATGTGTGTGTGTGTCCGTTACCGCGATAACTTGAGTAAAAATCGTCCGATTTCGATGAAATTTGGCTCAAATGTGTAAAGTGACATTCATGACTTTAAGTTCGAAAACCAGAAATATCGGACCACGGGAAGAGGGGTTTATTGGGGTTTTAAATTTTCCAAAAATCAGTTTTTTGCATTTTTCACCCTACAATTTTTAAAAAACTTAATTTTGGTTTTGACCATGTTATAGAGCTTAAAAAACAAATAACATGGTATTTTGAATTATTAACCTAGTTTAAGTGGTTGCGGAGAAAATCCAAAAAAAAACCTGCTCATAAAATCTCCCATGTTAATCTTATGGGAAAAAGGTTTTTGGCTTTTCCTCAGTTCATTTCTATGTAAACTTCACATTTGCTTTTACCAATCAGTTTAGCTCTACAAAACAATAATTTTGGTGTTTAAATTGTGATTCTACGTCCGACCGTTGCCGTGATATTCAAAGTGATAAACACAGTATGTTGTCCAATGTTATCCTTATGGAGAATATTTAAAATGTTATATCTTGATTATTTATGAACGTATATTGATGAAACTTGGTTGGTGGCTTCTCCTAGTACCGGTATATTGATATTTAAAAAAAAAATTGATTTTTTGTTGATTGTCCTCTTAGCAGCAAACCTGCATTCTCATCCCTAATGTTATTCTTATGGAGAATACGGAAAGCTTTATATCACCCTTAATTATGAACATAAATCATTAAAACTTGATATATAGCTTCACCTGGTTGAGTTATATTGATAATTGCAAAAAACCCGCATTTTTATCTTATCTTCCTCGTTGCAGCAAACCTGCGTTCTCAGCCCTTATGTTATTCTTATAGAGAATAAATAAAATGCTATATATCACTTATTTATTTAAGTATTTTTATGAAACTTGGTAAGTGGCTTTATGTGGTAGTAAGAAATATATTCATTCATAGGAAATTCGCTGAGTACGCAGGTTTGCTGCAACGGGGGTATTTTAAATTTCATACAATAAATTATATATCTATAATTTATCTTCACATAAACTAAACTTTTTAATAAATATAATAAAATCTTCGCAAAATCTACTAAAACATTATTTTAATAAATACTGCAGGACTTATCTTACGTCCAATGAAATATTTCTTGATAAGATACAACGTGCACTGATAACTATTGGCCATCTTGCATTGACCGATAATGTTTATTAAGACATTTTGTTATTAAAGACTTATGTTGCGACAGCGGAAGTAATGCAACTATAGCCGTTATTGTACCTAGCTGTCTTTAAATCGCCGCACAGTCCAACTGGCTCATAGTGATGGGCATGTAATGCTTCAGTAGGGTAAAAGTTACATTAATTACCAAGGAAAGGAGCATTCTTAAAGGTGTGTTATTATAAAAATAATCTCAGAAATACTGCTTTCCTCCAAATTACAACAACCACTTTACTAGTTGATAACGATACATCTGCATCATATCAACATCATCGTCATTGTTGCGGATTAGGAAACCCCAGCA
Source organism: Allygus modestus (assembly GCA_963675035.1). NCBI lineage: Eukaryota > Metazoa > Arthropoda > Insecta > Hemiptera > Cicadellidae > Allygus > Allygus modestus. The sequence goes on from OY776116.1 coordinate 92,674,133, forward strand.
TAGCTGCTAGTCACATCTTCCATAAGCGGGAATATTGCACAAGTTACCGGAAAGACCTTTCCGCAACTGTCCTTTCAAGGTCTGGTATAGGATATAGCAGGAAAGGAAAGGGCGGGATGGAACGGCAGCCAAATCGACCCTTCAAGGGGCCAACTCCCGTGCCCCTGGGACAGCTGGGATGAGGCTCTCAAACAGGGGACCCGCATTCTGCCCTCCAACTGGTCAACTCAACTGACAGGGTATCCATGTAAAACAGCCAAGTCCACTCTAGCTATCCACTCTCAGTTTGGCAGGTTGGGGACCAAACCCGGAGATTCTGTCCGTATCCGCTGCAAATGGAGTGACCAAAGGTGAAAGGGAAGTTTTTCATAATGGACAGACAAAAGACTTACCATATGTAATGACAACTTCATTTGCTGTACCCAACGCCAGCCTCAAAAGTAGTACAGACCAGTTTTAAGGTAGTCCATATCATGTTTGTGGTGTGTTAAAACATAAACAAATAATGAACAACAAAAACATAATGTGTTAGTTTGAATTAGACTTTGACTAACAATTCACTTTAAAATGGGTTTATTTGACCTTAAGTGAACTCATTCAAAGGTACAAAGGTCCCAAAGGGTAATTTATCCACTAATAACGTACGTTGATTAAACACCACGTGAATAGTTGATACTTTGTGGTTTCTTTTAATCGTGTGTACTTTGTCTTCTTTTGTGTTCACTTATTCATTCTTTGACTTTGAAGTTGACTCCAATAGGACTGTTCACAAAGTTGTTCAGCTTGTTCACAGCTTGTTCACGTTCACAAGGCACCGACCATGCCGCGTTCCTTCGACAGTAGGATTACTACTCACAGTTCGATTGACTTTATCTCTGGCTTTCGAACTTTCCTTGGATATTCATTTTAACTAAAAGAAACCAAGTTATTCAAAATAAACCCGTTTCCTTTTACTTTCTCCCCCTATACATAGTATATGGAGAAAGTATTGTTTTCGTAAACATTTTCGAATTTGAGTTGTTAGTGGAATTATTCGTTTTGGTGCTCCCTGAACCCAAAAAAGTGGTTTTTACGTGATGTCTGTCTGTGTGTGTGTGTGTGTGTGTGTGTGTCCGTGTGTGTGTGTGTGTCCGTGTGTGTGTGTGTGTGTGTGTCCGTGTGTGTGTGTGTGTGTGTGTGTTGTGTGTGTGTGTGTGTGTGTGTGTGTGTGTGTGTGTGTGTGTGTGTGTGTGTGTGTGTGTGTGTGTGTGTGTGTGTGTGTGTGTGTGTGTGTGTGTCTGTGTGGATGTGTACAGAGCTAGAGCCCTAACCAATGAGCTGATTTTTATGAAATTTGGTATGTAGGTACTAATCCACGATATCTCCAAGCATTTTTTCATTTTTTGGAATTTTTGATTTTTAAGGGTAATTATCCCCCAAAAATTGCCAAAAAACATGAAAAATCAAAATTTCTCAAAAACGGCTCTAACGATTTTGATTAAACTTTAGTCGTTTGTAGAACTTTAATCCTCCAACAAAATGACACCACCCGCATTTCTGTAAAAATTCGAGTTGAGAAATTACAGGACTTAAAACATCAAAAATTCAGTTTTTTTGGATTTTTCATAAAAAGAAATAAAAATAAAACATATTACTATTCACCACTAAAAAGAGCTCAAAAAACTAAATAATTTAATATTTTGAATTACTATTCTGCGATTGCTGGTTTCGGAGAAAATTGAAATTTTCATTTTGCGGTAAACGCAGTACGTTGTCCAATGTTATTCTTATGGGGAATACAAAAATATTATTTCTCTCTTATTTACTGATAAATTTCATTCAAACATGATATTCTTGTCAATTTAGCATTGGCCAAAAGAGGAAATTCGAAATATGTTGTCCCATAATAACCCTGGGGGGGAATAGGGGGCATTTCCCCTCTTAAAACCACGTGTGTAACAATGGATTCTGTAGTGCCTCCAAAGCAGGGATTTGGGTGGATGTTTTTTAAAACAACTTGTTTACAAGATTTTCTGTACATTCGACCGTGCTTTGTATTCTATATTTAGTAAATAAAAAGGAATTTATTCATTAAAGTTGGGCTAAAAGGGAGAAAGTATGTGTCAGTTTCCTGATACCATTTATTTAGCATTGCAATTGTTTCTTCTCTTAGAAAATATTTCGGACAAAAGTAATCGTTATAGTACATTTTGTGAACTCGCAGCCTCAACTTGCCAACCTCTTTCTATATTTGATTAAAATAAAAGAGTATATCATTTAAGATATTGAGAAATACTGCCTTTTTATAATGTGTGTTTTTTAGTAAAGCATTACCGATAAGATTTAAAGGGTTATTAAATTTTTTGTATTAATGTCAACTTAAGTTGTAAATATTCAATTAAAACTTAGGTTGATGATTGTCAGGTGTAGTGTATTCTTAAAAGCTGTGTTTTTGGAGTTCAAACTAATGTTAGTAAGAATTTATAAGAACCGCGTGACTATACATTTTTAATTGATTTAAAACTGATAAAAATTCTAGGACTCCAAAAATTTGTAAATCAGCGAGATTCGAGTATTCAAATCTTAGTTTCAATGTGGCGGTAAATACTTAATATTGTTCCTGGTATAATTTAATGACATTTTTTCGTAATTTTTAAAAAAGTTAACAGTTTTACATAGATTGAGTGCCTTTTTTCGATCCAAGAACAATATTTTCACCACAACAATAACATGACCCCTTTTTAAGGTGCACTTGGGTGGAGTCCTTAGGCCGGAAAACCATATCCATTACAACGTTGTATGGTCCAGGGGCAGGTTTGAGGATCCATTTTTTAGCCTTTTAAGTAACGTATATTATCAATAAGTGGATCATGTATCATGTAAAACTTTGATTGGGCCTGAGACTTGGGGGCGGGGACACCATATTAAAATACTCGTGGTCCCTATAATGTGGCATTGTTTGTTAATAGTTTTAAGGAGCATTTTTCGCAGTCAGTTGGAGTACTGCTTTATCAGTAGTAGTGGTAGTTATTATTTTATGGTATTATCCATAATAAACTCCATAATAATAAGGTCGGGATGATAAAAAAGACTGACAATTTTATAGATCAATGATAATTGGCTAAATCACTCAAAAAGACGGAAAGAAAAACATGACAACTTTGCCAGGGGAACCTTAAGGTATGTGGGGGAACGTATCCAACTTAGGGGCGTCGTTAAAGTGGTGCGGCTTTGAAAACAAATCCAAATAATCTTCATACGTTGAAATTAGACATCTTGAACTAATAGAAGGCTGTGGAGCGGAGCTCTGAGGTCGGGGGAAAAGTACACTAAGTCTTTCAGTTCCCCAAGAAGTTGGTATTGTCCGAGAAAAAATATTTTATCCTAAAGAGTAATATGACAGCTTTGGATTTCAGTGGGGTGCAGCTTCAAAATCTGGGGAAAAATTTAAAAATATAACTAAAATCGGTTGGTCCCCTACAAAGTGGTGTGGTCTGGGAGCTGTTTTTAGGTGCCGTTTTATAAATCACTTGGGACACACACGCACAACTACTTTTAATGTGGGTATAGTAATTGTATTTAGAAAATTAGATTATTTTAAAAATATACATTGGATATAATATGTTACGGTAAGTAAAATAGTTATATAGGGTTTTCCTTGGAACTTCGTAAATATAAATTGTGATTTCAAGCACTGATATTTACTAACAGTCTGATCAGTGCCGAGCTTCAAAGAAACTTGGGATTTATCAATGAAGTATCGAAAAAAGCCACCGGAGACCGTTCAAACTTGGTTTATTTATAGTTATAGATAATACCATGTGGTAATAAGCATCGGTCTCTTTCCTGAGCCCTTTTATTTTCGTTATACGAACAATACCACAATCATAGTTTTGGTAGTTTAAATATATTCTAGTTTATAACATAAATAGTGCATGATGTACTAAATACTCACAATTTGCTTTATTGTATTTTAGTTACTCCAAAATGAACTCAAATACGATTATTTAAGATTTAGTAAAACAACTCAGAACAATGTAAAGAAAATTCAAATATTACTCTCCTATATATATATATATGTATATATATATATATATATATATATATATATATATATATTATATTACAGTTTATGTATTCACGTGCACAACATAGTTTTATTTTAACATAATCATATAATACTTACTTCTCACTGAAAAAAATTTGATGAGGAAAGTACTATTTTTTACCTGCAAAATAACTAGTTTCAGACTTTTCCACACGTTTTATTTTCACTTGTTTGGATCGAACCTTTGTTTTTGTCGGGTTTTGTGTTTATAATTAATTTATATTAACTTATTTTGTAAGTTTTTTTGTTTGTTGACTATATCATTATAGCTATATCATACAAATAATTCAAGTCTTGCACTTTCCTTATCTATAAGAATACTAATTTACAATGCAATAGAAACTTATTTTAACTTAATTAAATTGTAACTAAGAGTATTAATACTACACTAAGATATTGTTAAATTCCGCTCGTTATTCATTTTAAACTATAACAATTAGTTTCCTGACATTGTTCATTATATACTGATGCTAGTACTATCGTCTCTTCATAAAGTTAACCTACCAGAAAGGTTTGAGCAAACAGTAACATTTACATCTACTAACCACATATTCCGAAAGCATGGTTTTGTTACGAAATCTGAGAAAGTATTAGTTTTCTTAAAACATTTCCTGAGATTAAAACAACCTAAACCAGTGCCTATAGCCGGCCACGTGGAAATTTTTTACGTTATTCTGCCTAACGTTATTCTGCTGTTTTGTATGACAGGATCAATGTCAAAACCTGAGATTGATTAGTTAATTTCAAATTTTGCGAACTAAGCAAACAATATCACCAAAACTATAGCAATTGTTGACTCATTTAGGCATTTAAGACCAATTATAAGGGACGTAACCTTTTATAAAAACTGAAGGGCTAGGGAAGCTTACATAGTTAATGTACCACAAGGCAGATTTTGTGGAAAGGACTGCCCAAAGGGACAAGTGTATAACTTGGAAAACCACAATCTTCCCCCTTCCGGCCAAACTCGCTTTGCTGTATGTACTATTAAGTAACACTGTCCTTCCGGTCAACTTCTAACAAAGAACATAAATAACTGACTACTTCATAAATTAACAAAATTACAGGTTAATCCAGAACGAAGCACGTTTCGTAAAATTTGGTAATTAATATTCAAATTTTAATATAATATATTTTACATTTATGTTTTACATTTTGTTGTTGTAATACATTTTGAATATTCCTTGCAACTACTTATTTTCTGATTCCCAAAATATTTTGAACACTATTAAAATAAAAATGGGTTAAATAATTGACACTGTGGGATCTGCCATATAACGTTTGTATAGTATTAAAGCATTTAATTCAAGACGTAAGTCTATACGCTAATTTTAAAAAGACCGTTACATTTGTATTTCTGTTGTTTTTTTTTCATAGTCATGTTTGAATTTGAAGATAATGTAGTTTTCTTAGGAGAAATAGTTTAATTACTTTTAATTTATCGTTAAAAGCTGCATACAAATTTATTAACTTTACTAAGTCTAGTAATCATATTTAATCACTTAAATTTACTTTATAAGGCGATATCAAAAATTTATCAACTACAGTAGTAAATTTGGTAAGTTACAGTTCAATTGCCTGTATAATTCCCTAATATGTTTATTTATCACTGAACATTTGATATTTTTTTATTTTGGCGTAGGATCAATCGTGATAATTTCAATATTTTTCCTGGAGGATTCATAAATGCATAGTAAAGCATAACTTAAAGTTACAACCTGATTATTATATTTTAAATAAATATGCAGATGTCAGTTTTTTGGTATACCTTGGTGGACCTAAGTTCCAGTTTAAATATTTTGCTAAAATATTTCCCTGTACATTTTTTATTTATTAGTTATATACTGCAAACGTTTTCTATATTTGTATTTGTTGTGTGAATTTTAATTAGGTTGATTAAAATTAAACTTGTGTTTGCTTATATTCTATTACACAATGTACAGTTAAATACAATTACAAAAACTCTTAGTTATTAACAAAAAATGTATGTTATGATCAGACAGAAATTTCCTTACGCAAGTCAGTTAATCAAAACAACGTAAAGTATTAATGGAAAAAATATATAAATACCCCCATCACAGAAAACCTGCGTACTCAGCGAATTTACAATGCATATATATATGTGTCTCACTACTACATAGAGCCAATTACCAAGTTTCACAAAAATACATTCACAAATAAGTGATTATACCATTTTATTTATTCTCCATAAGAATAACATTACGGGTTGAGTACGCAGGTTTGCTGCAACGAGGAAGATAAAAAATGTGTATCTTTGCAATTATCAATATAAATCAACTAGGTGAAGCTACATAACAAGTTTTATTAATTTAGGTTCATAACTAAGGAAGATGTACAACTTTACTTTTTCTCTATATGAATATCGTGGGGGCTGAGTATGCAGGTTTGCTGCTAAAGATAAAATTAAAAAAAAACTTGTTTGTGCAAATATCAATATACCACAACTATTTGAAGCCACATACCAAGTTTCATCAATATACGTTCATAAATAATCGAGATATCAAATTTTAAATATATTCCTATGGTAATAAGTTCTTCCCTACAGGGGAAATTCACTAAAAGTACTATACCGTAATTCTAAACTGTTCAGTTTAAATTTCTGACATTAAAAAGTAATATTATTGTCAAAGATCGAAGGACGAAGGTCATAGGTGAGGCAGACGTAGTTTACCGTGAACTATTAAATCTTAGATTGCCAAGGGCCAAGTGCACATAGTTTACTTAATTTACTTTCCACTGCAGAGTCCCTTCAGGTAAATTAAAATAAACAGTATATCTTTCCTGCATCTAAAAACAGTAACCTAATTATAGCTCACAAAATAAACAGTTTTATAGCTAAAACAGTTTTATGTCTACTAATCCAACTTTAAACTTTCATTTTCATGTTTTTTAACCTATTGTAACCATTCTTATTGTTTTAATGGACTATTAAAAATATACGATTTTAAAAGTAAGGAATTTAAGAAATATAATTTCGTAAACAATTCTGAAAGGAAAAAGTATACAACCTTCTTTTACCCTCAAAATAAACAAATATAAAAAAACAGCTCCAAAAAAGGTAAATTATAAAAATTATAATGAGTGTGTAAATTACGTTATACTTATTGAAGTTACAGTATGATATATTTAGTGCAAATATAAATCAATCCGTCAAAAGCCCTAACAGTTCAAGTAATCAGGTCTATGTGGAATAAAAGTACCAAGTTAATCTATAATCGTATTTGGGCTTGCTTATATTGAACAATTATTTTTGGATAGATACAAAGACCAAAATGTTGTATTAATTTAGTTATGAAATTGGTAAATTGACTTTCCTCAAAGTATGTGTTGCGAATAACTTATGACAAAAGTATGTCCTTATTTGGTTTATTTTATTTTATACTACCTGGTACCTTGCGCAATTTGGTTAGCGTTTTTTCTTGACTACCGTTAATTCCCGTTCCTTTTCCCATTGGTAAACATATTGTTACCATGGAAACTTAGTTGAGATCATTACTTCATACGGTTAACATTACTAACTTCAAACATAAATGTGTTGAACGCCAGTCGGGTGGAGCCCCAACATATTTAAAGTACGGGTCTATATGGTTGATTCTCATGTACCTTGTTCAAACAAAATTTTAGCTCCATCATTCTAGTATTAGGTACATGTTAGTAAACATGCTCTGAATGCCAGTGGGGTGGCGCCCCATGGGATTTTTGTACAGGATTAAAATTAACAGAGCGTTTGATTTTAGTGTATTATCTATCTTCTAACTACTTTTCACCCTTGCCGATTTCGAAGTTGGTGTCTGATCGTTAACATGGGAATAATAAAGGCCAGCAGAGATGAGCCCTAAATAATATTTTCATCAGAAATAGGCCTACATCTGCTAAGGGTGTATGCCCTATCTTCCCACTAAACCACAGCTCCATAAGTCCAGTAGGCGGTGTGAGATGGTAAACATATCTTACGATTCCGGTGGGGCAGGGCCCCAAAAGGATATTAGCACTGGGAAAATCAGGGCCTGATTAAGAAGTGTGGCGCCCATAGGCTTGATTTGATCTAGCACCCCCCCCCAAAAAAAAAACAAACTATTGATGGGGATGTGTGTTGAAAGGACTCTATGAACAAGTGTCTGAACGCGGCCCAACGTAGCTTAATTTTGTAGATGCGATATGTGTTAAAAGAATACCATCATTATGTACCTTTGGTTCTCTTCAACGTAGAGCTCTATCTATTTCTGATCTGTGGGATAATGCCTAAACTCAGGCGCACCACAGGTGTCCCCTTATATCACATTGGCTGATCTAAAGGGTTCTAAGCTATTATCTCTCGGTTTCATTCCCATCGTAAATAACGTCCGGATCGCATAACATCAGCCGTAATTGACGTTCGGGCCATGTAATATCGGTCGTAAAGACGACTGGACGATGCAACATTAAAATAATATAAGACTGAACCACGTGATAGTTGCCGTAATTGATAATCGCAACATGTGCTTTTGGCCATAAATAACAATAAAACCGCACTTCATAACAGAATAATGAAGATCGCCCCCGGGGTGCAGGGTGTGGATCCCGCCCGCGGCGTCCTTGTCGCGCACCCTGGGCAACGGGGCGTCACAAGCCAGTGGCGTCACGGCTAGCGCGGGTAAAATCCACTTGGCTGTGAGACTCTTCTTCTCACAGTTTCTTTCAGGGCCAAGGCCTTTCTTCTCACCTTTTGGGCCTTGGCTCGCCTTCTTTCTTCTTTCCTGGGCAAGCCTTGCTCATCTTCTTCTTTTCTTCGACCCCGCATCATGGGTGTCTTTCTGCCTTCTTTCGACCGGTGTCCACTGGGGGGTCCCTGGGAGTGTCCCTGGTGTCGCAGGGGCTGATGTGTGCTTGCACTGCCGATGGGTTCTCTTCAGTGGGTGTCAGGAGCCAGCCCCTTCGGGCCCTGGTCAGGGAGTGCGGCGTGGGTGCAGAGGTCGGGCTCTGCACTGCCACGGTGAACCCCGGCACGTCTGGAATCCGGTGCCGGCAAACGGAGGTCGGGTCCCCGGGGAACTGGGGTGGGGGCATCGTCCCCCTGGGTATACCCTCGCCTGGCCAATTCCGGGTTCACTCTCGTCGTGCGATGCGCTGGTTAAACTAAAGTATGGCAACCCCTAAAAACAACGACAACATCAACATTGGCAACGATATGAGGGAGTTTCCAGAACTCCCTCCTCCTAGCGCCAGTACTGCCTCCATTTTTCGGAGGAGTAGCTTGGTAGCGAGGTCCCCACCACCGGCCTCTTCTCCTGTGGTCGCGCTGGCTTCCACGGATTCAGCCAGCTCGAGGAATACCCCGAAGCCAAGAACGGTTCGAGCTCCGTCTCCGGTAGTTTCGCCGGATGAAAGGAACGTGGCTATTGCTCAGGAAAAGGTGGAGGAGGAACTGCAGAGGATGCGGGACACTCTCCTCGACATGTCCGCCGCGGTCGCGAAGCAGAAGACCGTGTCGATGGGCATCAAGAACGGGATAGTGACCCTGGATGCATCCCTTGATGTCTTCGACTCGATGCTCGGTCTCTGGAAGGCATCGCTAAGGCGGCTCAGGCTTCTGGAGGAGAAGCAGGGGCAAGCTCCACTTCCATCTTCGGAGTCTGGGGCGCCTGGTGGTGGTGCCAAGAGATCGGCGACTAGCCCTCCTGCGGAACAGCAAACGGAGAAGAGACCGGACATCAAGAACAGGACCATACACGTGGAGAGGAACGGAGAAGAAGCCACCACTGCGTCTGCGGACAGGGAGGGTTATAATCAGGTCCTCTCCAAGAAACAGAGGAGGAAGCTTCGGGCGGAGGCGAAAGCCCAGAAGAATCGGGAAGAGGCGGAAAACGCGCCTTCCCAAGCACCCAGCCAAAAGAAGGAGAAGCCAAAGAAGACTCGGCCTAGGAAGACCAGGAACCAGGTGGTCCTGATCAATCCGTCCACCGGCAAGACCTACTGGGAGATCCTCGGATTGTTGAAGAGTGAGGTGACGCCAGAGGACTCCGGAACTGTGGTTCGGCAGATCTGGAAGACGGAGGCCGGGGGGGTTCTCCTTGAGCTCTCGAAGTGTGACGACCGGGGGAAACTCCAGGAAGAACTTCAGAGAGCTATAGGGGACAAGGGCGAGGTCCGCTCCATCATCCCGAAGCTGAGGGTAGAGATCTTGGATCTAGATGCCCTGGCTTCGGAGGCCGATGTCATTGCGGCTATAACAAGAGACCTTCCGACAATCTCCGGTGTGCCTAAGGTCACCCTGTTCTCGCCAAACAAGCGGGAGCAGAGAAAGGCTGTCGTTGAGATGGAAGAGAAAGACGGTCTTCTCTTTCTTCGGTCTGGGAAGATCAAGATTGGCTGGGTCGTCTGCCGAGTTCGGCAGCGCCTTGAGGTAGAACGCTGTTTTCGGTACCTCGGGTACGGCCACACGCGTCGGAGTTGCTCCGGTCCCGACCGCGGCAACAATTGTTGGAAGTGCGGTAGCGGCGAACATAAGGCCGCTGCTTGCACAGCGGCCGCTTCTTGCGTTCTCTGCACCGGTACACCTGGAGCGTCCGCGGACCACATTCCGGGCTCAGGGGCATGCAGGGCTTTCAGGAAAGCCCTAGACGCTAAGAGGGCTCGATCTGCCACGAAATGATCCGTTTCGTCCAGGCAAACCTGCAGCGGAGTCGAGCAGCTGACGCCATTCTTGAGCAGCTTGCTTGTGAGGTCAAAGCCCAGATCGTGATCGTCAGTGAGCCCTACCGGATCAAAACCAGTCCATCTTGGTTTTATGACCGGCTTGGCACCGCGGCTCTCTGGATTTCGGACAGTCGGGGGATACAGGTGTTGGGTCACGGATCCGGTGACGGTTACGTCTGGGTGAGACTTCGGCGAGTCAATGTATACAGTGTCTACCTCTCTCCCAACTATTCCGCCGAGGAGTACCGGGAGAGGCTGGAGGCGCTGGAAGACAGTCTTCAGGGTGTCTCGGGGGGCGTAATAGTGGCTGGGGACTTCAACGCGCGTGCCGTTGAGTGGGGCATGCCAGTCACTAACGCCCGGGGGAGACGAATCTTGGAGATGGCCTCGAGGCTCGACCTGGAAGTGGCGAACAGAGGGGACACGCCGACATACCGCAGACCTGGTTTTGGTGACTCCATACCAGATGTCACGCTGGTATCGGCAGGGTTGTTTCCTCTGGTAGCGGAGTGGGGGGTTATGGACGTGTACACGGCCAGTGACCACGAATTCATCTCCTTCAATCTGGAAGAAAACGAGTTGTCTCGTCGATGCAGTACCCGAAACCCAATTGGCTGGAATCAGGCCAAACTGGACAGGGGAAAATTCGTCGAGCGGCTCAGTCGTAGCCCCGAGGCCGGTTTGACGTAGCGCTTTGACTCCGCTGATCGAGATCGGGTCGAAGCTCTCGTGGGTTCCACAATGAAGCTGATCGAGCGTGCATGCGACTCGTCGATGCCTCGGAAAAAACCTGTCCGGGGTCGTCGCCACGTGTACTGGTGGACGGACGAAATCGCGGAGCTCAGGAGAACGGCACTGATGCTTCGCAGAAGAGCGCAGAGAACTCGAAACCGACCGGAGGCTTTGGCCAGGTTGGCAGAGCACAAGACTGCGAAAAAAGCTCTTGCCAGTGCAATTCGCCTGAGCAAGGCTCGCTGCTGGAAGGAGCTGTGCCGGGACGTGGACTCCGATCCATGGGGAAAAGGGTACAAGCTCGTCACGAGAAAGCTCGGGGGAATGGGGGCCAGCAGTGCGTCTATGCCTGCAGGCACGATCACGGCCATCGTCGATGCTCTCTTCCCAAGTCACCCTGTGAGGCGAGAGGAAAGAGTAACGGGGCCGGTGCCTGATGTTCCTTTGTTCACGGAACAGGAGCTCGTGGCAGCGTCGTCTGCCATGCACAACAACAGAGCTCCAGGCCCTGATGGCATTCCGGTTGAGGCTCTGAAGGTTGTGGCGGGAAGTCACCCACATCTGCTGCTGCGCATGTTCAACGCATGTTTGGCGGCGGGTGTGTTTCCGTCACGCTGGAAGACAGCTAGACTGGCGCTCATCAGCAAAGGCAAAGGTGACCCGGAGTCCCCGTCGGCATACAGACCACTCTGTATGTTGGACACGGCGGGTAAACTCTTTGAGAGGTTGCTGAAACCCAGGTTGAGGTCGGCCGTCGAAGCCGCTGGGGACTTGTCCCCCCGGCAGCACGGCTTTCGGAAGGCCCACTCAACCTTGAATGCCGTGGCTGAAGTCCTGGGCGCCGTCCAGCGGGCTGACACGGCCTGCCATCAGGCCAGGCCGATCGTGCTGCTGGTCACCCTGGACGTTAAAAACGCTTTTAACTCGGCCCGTTGGGTGGACATGCTCGAGGCGTTGCAGCGGGACTTCAGGGTACCCGACTATCTCTTGGTCGTGGTACAGGACTACCTGAAGGAGCGCAGGCTGCTATATAGCACAGAAGCAGGGGTCCGTTCCAAAGTGGTCACCGCCGGCGCGGCGCAAGGGTCGATCCTTGGCCCTGACCTTTGGAACGTGGCATATGACGGAGAACTTCGCCTCGAGATGCCACCACAAGCCTATCTCGTGGGCTACGCAGATGATGTAGCCGCAGTCATCACGGCTCGGAATCCGGAGTTAGCCCAGCTTCGCCTCAACCAGGTGATGTTTCGGGTCAACAGATGGATGAGCGGTCATGGACTTAAGCTGGCGGTCGCCAAGACCGAGATCGTCATGCTCACGCGACGGAGGATCCAAACAGTAATCCCTATGACTGTTGGTGACGTGGAGGTTCAGACGAAGACTGCGGCGAAGTATCTGGGAGTGGTGCTTGACCACCGCCTCACATGGTGGGAGCACATCCAGGCGGTTTGCAACAAGGCGACGAGGGTTGTTCTGTCGCTCAGCAGATTGATGGGGAATGTCGGAGGCCCGAGGTCCAGCAAGAGGCGACTTCTCATGTCCACCGTCAACGCCACTCTCCTGTACGGCGCAGAAGTGTGGGCGGGTGCCATGAGAGTCAAAAAACACAGCAAGAGAATTCTCTCCGTTCAGCGCAGGGCGGCTCTTAGGGTTGCCTGTGCGTATCGCACTGTGTCTGGACTGGCTGTAATGGTTGTGGCTGGAGTGTTTCCCCTTGATCTGCTCGCCGCTGAGAGGCAGAACATCTTTCGCCGTGCTCCTGATCTCGGAAGAGACCAAGCTGCTGTGGAAGCCAGACTCGAAACTCTGCGAGTTTGGCAAGAGCGTTGGAACGGTGGACTGGAAGGGCGATGGACGTTTCGTCTCATCAGAGACATAAGCCCTTGGTTGAGCCGTGCATTTGGGGAAATTGACTTTTTCTTGTGTCAATTCCTGACGGGCCACGGGTACTTCAGGGAATACCTTTTCCGCATGGGGAAGGTGAGGTCACCTCAGTGTAGTTACTGCCCGGAGGAGGTGGATGATGCTCATCATACTTTCTTCCGGTGCAGTCGTTTCGCTGAAGACAGGAGGAGGCTCGTCTCTGCTGACGGCGATCTGTCCCCGGACGTCGTGGTGGGGACGATGCTTCGAAATGAAGACTCCTGGAGAGCGGTTGTGCTCTTCGTGCAATCCGTTCTTCGGGGAAAGCGAGACGAGGGATGCTTAGGTGACCTCTAAGTTTCCCGAAACGGTGACGTGACCCGTCTGGGCGCAAGACACGCGGGCCAGTGCCGAAGTTGTCCGATAAGGGTTCCGGCCTGGTTTTTTCCCCCGCGGCTCCGTAGGAGGTTTAGTGGGTATACCTCGTAAGAGGGAGTCCCACACTGTTCCTTTGGGTTCGCGCATAAAGCGTTCCTTCTACGTAAAAAAAAAAAAAAAAAAATGAAGATCGCCCCCAATATGAGCCGAAGCAGACGATTGGACCACTAGATGACGGCCGTAAATGACGACCGCATCGCCTATTTATGGCCGTAATTGACAATCACACCACGTGATACAGACCGAAAATGATGATCACACTTCGTTATATTGGCCTAAATGATGATCGCACCACGTAAGTATGGCCGTAAAAGACGATCGCACCGCAGATGACCGTTTAGAGGATATAATCCCGTCTCGAAATAATCCCAAGGTAAAATGAATACCACCCGAAAATCAGGATTAACTTTTCCCCGAAAACTTACCGAAAGTAAGGATGGATTCATCCATCCCTAATCAAAATCCAAGGACAATTAAACTAACCTGTCAAATTGACAACAAAGCAGGTGTAGCGACGGGAAAGGGTGCGCGGATCTAAAGTTCTGATTACTAAAAACATTCGGCCCCCTGCAACGCCTCTTGGCTGACTGGGACCCTAGGCTGCAGCCTAGTCAGCCTAATGGTTAACCAGACCATGGGGAAAACGTATTTGCTTGATTCTAGTGCATTATTTAGTTTCCTTCAACATTTCAGCTTTTTCGGATCAGTAGCTGCGTTTTAAGTTTAAAAAAAGGTGTATTAAAGGGCAGCGGGGTAAAACCTTAAAGTACAGGGTATTTATAAAAGAAGTAAACATCTTTATACATGAATAAACTAATAAATACATAACTTATTTCGGTGTAGTTGGTATCAATGGATAATAAAATACCTTTAGTTTTTTCATATAGATGATTGCCGTAAACTAATTAGTTAAGTGCCAACGTTTAGTGTTAAGGAAGAAAACGGCCCCTACTCTTTTAGACGGTTTTTTTTGCGGTGAAGTCAATGCTACTTATAGTATTACATGTCATCCATTCATTATTTAATGATAATTTTCCCATTATGTGTTATTTTATATTTAAGTTTCCCTATCAATGGGTTAATTAATTTTCCATAAATGTGTTGATTATATTAGTTGCCCTATGTTCATGCCCAATAATAATCATCCTTATAACCACTCCTCAGAAAATCATTCCCCTCTATGTATTTAATGTTTATTTATCTGTGCAATTGTAAAATAATATGTATTTCATTAGTTAGTCACCAATAATTATTCACAGCCTATCCACATCTAATAGCCTACTCACTTAATTTAATATGTTTGCTAATAACAATATTTTAGATATAATTTATGTGAGAGGATTGCAATAGAATTAAAATTTAATATAATATACTTTTCAAAAATAGCCCTTAAGGAATCCAAATTACAGTGACAGTTAGTGTTAACATATGTGTGTACCATGTGCTTTCAACAATGGACCATGCTTCCAGACCTCATCTCTGCTAGATCTTCCTTCTTGTTCCAGAAGCCATAGTGTTAAGACATAAAATTTTTTGCAGGACATTGTTCCTATTTAAATTCACCCAGTATTGCCTAAGTTTTGAATTGCTTAGTGCTCATTAATTAGAGACTCATTGCTCAGTATAATACCATTTTAAATTCACTCCCTTTTCTTTGTTTCATCCCCAAAATTGGTATTGAATGAAGAACTTTGTAAGCTGATTGGTAAACCACTTCCATTGTGTATTCTATTAGGGACTTGAAAGAATACAGACATTTAATAGAACAAGTCTAAAGTTCTGAAATTTAAATTAACATCAAGAGTATATTATTACATTGAACTATCTTTTCTAAATTTAATTTGAGTATTTTAATCATCAGTAAATGCAGTGAAAACCATTGGACTTTCCTTTTGGACAACACCAAAATTTATCATTGTTGCAATTTGTAAACAACATAAGCCTAATTGGACTAAATATTCTTTCATACGTAAATTCAACGTTATTCAAGTCAGCACGATACTCCCCCCTGAGAAAAAGAGCCCTCATTTATAAAAGAAACCCATTTAATAGAAATATGAACATTTTTGCCATATGAACATATGTATTATTGCCATCCATCTTATAGCCTAGGCCACTCACTGTAACTTTCCCCTGAATTGTAGATTATTTGTGAATCCCCTTGATTGATAACTTTTTAAAACATAATTGTTATTATTAGATAAATAAATTATATTAAATTATATATTATTAATAAATTATTAATAAATATTATTAATAAATAAATATTATTAATAAATTATTAATTAATTATTAATTATATTATTATAAATTATTAATAAATTATATTATTATATTGTTCCTCTATACTTTGTATTTCATTTAAATAGTTAAAAGTCATATTAGAAAATTGTACACCTACCTTCTGTTGATATCCAGATTAATTATAGAACACATTCTACTCACTAAAATAAACCAAAGAAGACCATAGGTAGAAATATATTTATTGATAAGTCAAGTAAGAGTATTTGTGAGCTATATTTAAATAGCCTAGTAAATTTTGTAGGTAGTAACACTAATTATTGTTACTACAAGCTAGGCTCAGCACATGGTAGCCATTGCCCACAGATCAGATAGCGTCACTTTTATATACACATTTCCCGATCACATCCGAACAAATAATTAATTGAGATTTAATAAATTAGAATCATAAGTAAGAAAAGAATATAGTGAAAGATTAATAACGTTTAGTGTTAAGGAAGAAAACGGCCCCTACTCTTTTAGACGGATTTTTTTGCGGTGAAGTCAATGCTACTAATGCCTCCGTAAAGCACTGATTTTGCTTATTGTGATTTTATTTGTGGTATTATGTTAAAGACAAAGTCTTTGTACCCCTCTCCCATCAAACATCTTACAGCTAAAAGACAGAATATTAGCTGCAGTAGAGAGTGTTGATCAGCCCACACTTCAGACAGTTTGATCAGAACTTGATTTATGGATTGATCTCTACCATGTGAGACAAGGTCTATGTACTGAACACTATAATATATGAACAAAACTTGAGAATATGTGCTTTCTGAAAAGGTAAATTGTGTCTACCTTGTAAATAAAACATAGTTGTGTTTGACTATCAAAGTTGTATAATTCTTTTATAAACACCCTGTATAATATTTTCGGGAGTAGGTCCATGTCAGATTTAAGATACCAGCTATCTTTTTACTGAATTTCTGCTCCCAATCATTCCAGTATTGGGTGCGAGGTGATTGGAATACATATTTTAAAGATTAATGTGTATAAGCTATGATACTATTGAATTCCATCAAAAAAGGTCCAGTAAACACTAATGCATCTAAGATTTCCATAAAAGTCAGGTTGGACGAAGCCCTAATGTTTAAAACTTGTATCATGGCTAGAAGCCTTTCTAGGGTTAACCTGGATTACCATGCAAAGTTTCATCGCAATTGGATGTATAGTATAAGAACGCACAAAGATAACAAATTAAGGTTAGTTTATATTGAGAAATAAATTATAACATCCAATGCTTGATTTTTCGGGTTATAACACAAATAATGCATAATTTAGTGTTGTCTTGTTGTAAACTGTATCCATACAATTTACATTACAGCTTTCTAACTAAATAAATAGACAGCTGTTTCAAAGCCCTAAGTTCCTAAGACCTTGCTTCATTAAGGGTTAAAAAACTTCCTAGGGTTAACCTGAATGACCGGGCAAAGTTTAATTAATGACCAATAATTGGGAGCGCATAAAGGATAAATATACAAACGGACAAATTATTATTTATATATTTATAGAGAATAATTGATATATATTTACAAAAACGTAGACAACAAATTAATATTGTAATAACTACATACTAAACTACAGGTGAAACGAATTTTTGACAGTTTTTCTTTATGTAGGAGAAATTAGCAAACACTTTGATTACATATTAGCATTACCATTTAATAATTTAACTATGTTTAAATTATAGCTTTTTTTAAATGTTTATTAAATGCATTTTTATTTTAAGTTTAAGTAAAAGTTGTACAAATTGAAACAAAATATCAGTGAATATAAAATATAAATAATGTAATAAACCATTGGACAAACTGTTAAATTGATGCGTTTACTAATAAACTGTGTTAGGTTCTGCTTATTTTGAAACGACTCCTTAGTTTTCTATTTATTTCAATCAATCGAGATAACACTGTACTTGTAGAAGTTAAACCTATTGCCTGTCAACCTTTATTGACAGTAATTGATAAAGATCTCTGCCCTACATTATCCTCTTCTTCATGTCAAATTGACATAGTTTTTCTTACTAAAAAAAGGAAAATACTTTTAGTTTTAATAGTCAACGTTTCTCAATTGTTTAGATGTCTATTTAAAATTTATTACTGGCCTTTTTCTATAAAGTAAAAGTTTGTTTTTCTCATTAACTTTAGTACAAAAGATTTTAATGATTTGTCCATTCAGTAAATAATTGTTTCCCTGGATGAATCGTCTTCATTTTACCGGGTTAGTCTTTGCTTAAGAATCCTTAACAATGCGTTTGTGTACCTAATCAGTAGACTACAACAACTTTTTTGTATAAACTACAAACAAGTTACCTAATATAAATACATTTATATACATTTTATTTATATTAAAGATCACTTAACACCGCCAAAATATCCTTATGAACAGAGTTTGCATGTCACTCATTAGCATTGGAAAACATGTTGTTACAACTATACAAATATATAATTGTAACATGGATAGAGGTTGTTGTTTGTTTACCAAAAGTAAAAACAAATTTCAAACAATCGCTTTCATGTTCAAGACTTAACACACGATAATAAATGTGTTGACTATTTTTTAACGTAAAACAGAAACAAGTTTAGTTTGCTAAAAGTATTTCATATTAAAAATTAGCTCATATAATGAACTAAAACGTCTACAAATAATATTATATACTGAATAACATAAACCTTATACAAATACAATTTAGACGTCTATCAGCTGCGTTTCTTATTAACAATAAAAAAACTTCTATAGATTATTCAAGCTAAATCAAAATAATTAATATATAACACAAGGTGTAGTTACAGCTGGAAATAAAAAAATAGCTTATTAATAATTTAAACATCATATACATAGGTAACTTTGCCGTAGTACATGATATAATTATTATTTGTGTTCGAAATTGGTGAGCGTAAAAAATAATTGAAAGACAGTTATTAAAATTAAAGAAAGTACCGTTACGGCAGTGTGAGTTTAGAAATATTAATTTTCTAAACTAAACAAACAAGATACTTTTTACAATGACTAAGGTATTAAAAGGGAGTGGAACTAGTGATTAAAACTTCTATTGCGAGAAACTTTGTATTGAGCCTGACACGTGGCAGCAAACGTTGCCTTGGTCACGGAACAGATAGTCACCTGAGTAGATTTTCCTACTAAAAGGCAAGTTTATATATTGTATATATAACTAAGTCATCATAGGTACAACAACTGTAAATGACAGAAGTATAACTACTAATTTATAACCATCCAAGCGTCGCGTCGTGAGAAGTAGGTGTAAATCCCTATTCATTCCAAAATATAAATCTTTTAAATATGATGCACATTGAAAAACAAAAACAAATTTTCTAAATAAATCAAGAAATAAAGAAGAAAATAATACACATATGAGCTCTAACATAGTAATCATATTTGTCTGTAAATGCTTTATTTTCTAATTTATTTTCATTTTAACATATGTTTATTCATTTTAACTTACAATTGTATTATTTGTAAGTTATATTTTGAAAATAACGTAAAGGCCAAAAGGTATTGTGCAATGAAAATGGTAAAAAGGATACTCTGTAAGTTTTGCTCTACATTATTATTTAAAGTAATTCTAAAAAAGTGTTATTATATAACTACTATAGGTAGTTGTATTATTTTTAGTGTTAGTCAAACTTTCACACCAAAATTTTTAAAATGAAGGTGCAGGTGTAAATTTAATAAATTTTTCAATAATTTTTAATTGAAACGCCAGTTTGTAAACCTAATCTGATTAGCAAATTATTAGGAGTTTTAATATTTCATATTATGTCATTTTATTAAATTCCTCTATATCACCATAAGAGGTTAAACATTTTCTTAGTAACATTTATTACATAAAACAATTTATGGTGTTTTTGATAAAATAAATAATGCCCTAAACATCATGAAGTAAAAAAGATCGTATTATGATTATACAACTAATATTTGACTTGATGTTAACGTCTACTCATCGCCCTTTAAGGCAGTGAGGGCTTTTTATTATTTAATGATGAAGACCTGTCAATTAGCACCACAAGAGAAGTCGAGAGGCTACATCGCTGCGAGGCGT
Source organism: Allygus modestus (assembly GCA_963675035.1). Taxonomy (NCBI): domain Eukaryota; kingdom Metazoa; phylum Arthropoda; class Insecta; order Hemiptera; family Cicadellidae; genus Allygus; species Allygus modestus. Next base: position 92,694,286 of record OY776116.1, read on the forward strand.
TTGACCAGGGACAGTGATTGTTGCAAAGTTACTGTCGAAATGGCAAACACAGGTACGTGTAGTTGATTGTCAAAGCTATTAAGGTCTATCAGTATTATGCAGATACTAACTATAACTTGTTACAAAAATAAAATAACAAACTTACAAAATATTTAAACTTAATTATTAACTAGGGTAGTTCTGACGATCTCATTTACATTGTGAAAAGTTATGTGAGCAAATACGTTTACGCTGTATTTTTTGGAGCCTCTGTAGAACCACGACTAACAAACACTTGTTTATATGTTTACCTGACATAACAAAATAATCGTCTGCCGTAGATAAACATCGACACTTTAAAAGCAAATGGGTCTTTTAAAGCTGAGAGATTTTAAGAAATTTGATTAATTTTAGCACATGTAGGAATCATACAAAATATATACTATATATGATTTTGCCAAGGTAGCAACTTCATAGTTTGTACCGTGGGGTGACCCATTTCATTTCATGCATTGCAAAACTAAAGTATTAAATTAAATGCCGATGGATAATTAATGATGACGCAAGTATATAATCAATTCATCGTAACTGATTGTTGCATATTTTAATTTGTGGTGTGTTTTAGAATACAGTTTTTTTTATAAGTGCGTATGTCTATGTATACCACATACTAAACTGAGATATTTGTTTGTAGGCTCCAAAACAACTTAACACGTTTAGTTATACTGTTGGAGAAATCACTCACACTTTTCACTTAAGGTAAATTAATCTGAACATTTAAGGTGACGCATTAAAATCGTATTTAACAGGGTAACTTTTGTAATACGGATAGTTTCGAGGATTAGTGTCCTTCAATATGTGTTTCTGTTATACACGTTATAGCTCATATCATAATCCTGACTGTTTGTTATTTGCCAAAAACGTAACCGTTGAAATAATATATTAGTATTAAATAATTGTTAATACAGTGTCATGTAGTATAAACCTACTACATGATAGTTTTGACTGTCAAAACCATCCGAAATTTATTTCATAACCAATAATATTTAAAACCTTAATGTCAATTTTATTCTGAAAAAGTATAGTGAGATATGACAACAGCTTATATTAATATAGTCAAAAAATGCCTTAGCTTGTTATACGTGTGATTAACAATTTGTTGTGACTCGCACACTATTAGTGGTAATATGATAATGAATATGGCATCAGACATCTCAATAGTACCTGGGAAATTAAAGCATCAGTAAAGTGTCAGGGTTCTTCATAAATCTGATTGTCAAATAAGTTTGTACCCATCAATCAATTCTTTTTACAGTTAGTTTAACACTAATTATAATATGACTTATATTTTTCTATTATTTATAGATATGCGACATAGGCACAAATAAACACTAAAACCAAACAATTATATTTAACAATTTTATGTATTTTCCCATTTAAAATAAGAAAGTTTCATATAGCCTTTTAAACATTTGTATTTTTGGAGACCTGGAACTTCCATATTCCGAACCCTGAACCCAACCAACATATTCTTCCAAAGTAACAAATCATATTTAAAATGTTTTCCCCAACACATTTACAAGAAAAAATAAGCAAGTGACATGGAATTTCTTAAATGACTATACACAATGCAAGGATGAAACAGGCTTGAAAATGCTTTACAAAACCTAATCGTATGTATTGCATTACAATTGATATGTCAAGAGAAATACTCTAAAGAGAAGAGCAAGCTGAATAACGACGTCCATTAGCAGCGTAATGGGCTGATGGCGGCAGAGCTAAAGTTTTTATTCACCCCACACATAATTCTAAATGACACATTCGGCTACAGAATATATTCATTCAGATTTCTTTTATCAGTGTTTTAAGAACGTTACAAATAACACATAATTATGAAATGTACTGTTTTATTTACCATCAAAAGTTAGGCAAGTACGAGTGGATCTATATTTCTTTCGATCTTCATTTCATTTCAAATAGAGTAGCAAATGTCAGTAATTGTAATACTTTTAAAATACAATATAAAATCAAATACGTGGCTCAAAACAGGCTCAATGGTTTCAATGATGTCATTATAATCCTTTCAAATGTGTTTAGATTCATAGGACCACTTGGAATTTTAAGGATATATTATTAACTAAAATCCTACAAAATTATGTGTTTTAATGTTACATACATAGTTGGTTTATTTAACTGATTAATATGACTGATTAATATGGTATTAGGTCTATGACTGGTTGGTGTATGAATAATTGTCTGTTTTATATTTAAAAACATAGACTGTTGCTTTAGAAAAATTAATATAATTTGATATTATGATTTCAAAGGAAAAAGCTACTAAACGAAAGTGTTATTTATAATTTGAATAGAAATATAGATATAAAAATACCATATAAGTATACATTTTACATAAAAAAATGAATGCACTTTATTAAAATTATTTCACAGTTTAAACTCTTCATGGATCCTACATAATACCACAAGAGGTATAAAAGGTACAAGAAGTATAATATAGAAATAAACAGTGATCAAAGATTAAATGTAACAAACCCCAGATTGCATTTTAGAGGCTCTGTGAGCAGTATTAAGGGAACAAATGAAACCATTGGTCGTGAAAGAAGCCAAGACTCTCAAGTTAATATTGTTTGCGTCAGCTGCTATCTATTGTAGGTCCCGACCAAACTGCAAAACAGACATCTGGAGCCATAGATAAGAAACCATTGGACGATGTAATACATTGTAGACAGACTCTCGACCTGGTATTGTCATGCCTGGCTGATGCCTATTGTGGTAAATGTCAAGTTGAAACTTTACTATGGATATAGTAATATAAAACAAAAAATACCGTTTGATTTCAGGATCAATTATAATAACTGATACTTGAGTCTGGGTAGTAAATTAAGTCCTCATTTGTTTCTTACCTTTAAAAGCTTATCCATAAAGCACTGAATAAATTGCCAAATATCATACTATTTTCTGAAATATGGATAAAAGATTCCAAAACTTGCCTTTTTTCTATTCCAAATTATGTATAATAAAAAAAAAATGAAAATTACCGTGTAGGAGGTGTAGCAGTATATGTGCATGAGAACATCACTAAAATATCAGTAACTCCAAGTAATTTCAAATCATCTGATGCACTGGAGCTTTCTTTTAGTGTGTTAGGTTTTGATTTTAAACTCTTAGCATTGTATAGATTTCATCAATCATCTGACGATTTATTTATTAATGAATTATCTGAATATATAGTGAAACCAGATGTTAAGCACTATGATAATGTTATAATTGTAGGAGACATGAACTTAAATATATTAGAAAATAAGAAACTAATAGATAACTATTACCTTATCTTAAGATGGATCACAATCCATGATTAACGAACCAACACGCATCACTAACACTTCACAATCTTGTATAGATCATATTCACATAAATGTAAGAAATATAAAATGTTCAAGTGGTAGTGATTGACAAATTCTGTAACAGACCATTGTTTAAAGCCTCGTACACACTGGCAGATTTGTATCCGGATTCATTTTATTTAGACTGTATCCCAGTTGAATCTCGTTCTATGTGGCGATGTTTGCAGGCTGTATGTAGACAGTCTCTATACAGTCTGCATACAAATTACCGTGTTTCTGGAGACAAAAATACAATGTTTTCTGTTTTCCAAACAAATGGAAAACACGGATGCAAGATACAAGAGACAGGCTAAAACCACTTGCAATACTTACAACTTTTTACTTGAAGTTATTTATTTATTTTGTAATCATAACATGAAATAAAACTAATGTTAGTATTGAAAGCATATACTTATAGTTTTTCCTCCTACTTACAGCGTAATGCCACATATTAGAGCCACACAATTTTACGAAGCGGTTTTAAATTAAATGTATGTAGCCTGATACGTGCATCAATATCACAAGCATAAACCAATAGAGTTTGAAGACGACAATTTTATTTAATTGTTACAATATTATCTACTGACGAATGGGTTAAACAATGGTAAAAAAGTTAGTGGACTGTTTTTAGATATAACAAAAGCTTTTGACATGTTAGATCATAGAATCTTTTTGTATAAATTATTTAAATATGGAATAAGAGGGGTTGCGTATAGTTGGTTTAGAAGTTATTTGGAAAAGAGAATGCAGTGTGTAAAATTTAATGGAGGTGTAAGTGGGATGGGAGAAATAAAGCACGGGGTTTCTCAAGGATCAGTTTTCGGAGCAAATTTATTTTTAGTATATATCAATGACCTTCGCAACGCCACTCTAAATGGAAGTTAGAAGATACCGGAAGTTAGATAAATGGAAGTTGTTCTTTTGCCGATGATACCGCTTTGTCTTATAACGGAGACTCTTGGAATTAAGTCTCTAGAAAGATAAACAGCGACTTCAACGACGGCTGTCAATTCAATGGTAAATTTGTATAAATAATATGGTTTTAAGTGCAAAAAAAAACTTAACTCATCAAGTTTACACTTAGAAGAAATTTTAACCATGAAGATAAAATAATTTTAAAATGTATTAAATGTCTATGTAATGGTGATGAATATAGTGACTATTGCCTTGAAGTAAAAAGTAGAATATTTAGCGTAAAATATTTAGGAGTCACTTTGGATGAAAGTTTATATTGGAAGGAACACATATCAAATCTCATACAAAAAATGTGCAACACATTAAGATTGTTTTATTTTATTTGAGGTATGTGTCGAGATAATTTATTGAGATCATTGTATCTTTATTTAGTTCATATCAGGTTAGAATATGGTATTGTGTGTTGGGGGGTACATATGACACAAATCTTATTGTGTGTTGGGGCGTACATATGTCACAAATATTATTGTCTGTTGGGGGGACATATGTCACAAATAATATTCTGTGTTGGGGGGTACATATGTCACAAGTATTATTGTGTGTTAAGGGGTACATATGTCACAAATCGTATTGTCTGTTGGGGGTACATAGTCACAAATCGTATTGTCTGTTGGGGGGTACATATGTCACAAATCTTATTGTGTGTTGAGGGGTACATATGTCACAAATCGTGTTGTTTGTTGGGGGAGGGTACACATGTCACAAATCGTATTGTGTGTTGGGGGGACATATGTCACAAATCTTATTGTGTGTTGGGGGGGGTGCATATGTAAAAAAATACTATCGTGTGTTGGGGGATACATATGTAACAAATCGTATTGTGGGTTGGGGGGTACATATGTCACAAATCGTATTGTGTGTTGGGGCGTACATATGTCACAAATCGTATTGTGTGTTGGGGGGTACATATGTCACAAATCTTATTGTGTGTTGGGGCGTACACATGTCACAAATATTATTGTGTGTTGAGGGGTACATATGTCACAAATCTTATTGTGTGTTGGGAGGTACATATGTAACAAATCGTATTGTGTGTTGGGAGTACATATGTCACAAATCTTATTGTGTGTTGGGAGGACAAGTCACAAATCTTACTGTGTGTTGGAGGGTACATATGTAACAAATATTATCGTGTGTTGGGGAGTAAATATGTCACAAATCGTATTGTGTGTGGGGGTACATATGTCACAAATTTTATTGTGTGTTGGGGGATCATATGTCACAAATCTAAAATCGATATATACGATTCAAGAACATTTCATTAGACTAATAACAAAAAACAATCGTTTTGAAAGGTCTTTTCCAGTATTTTGTTCCTTGAAAATACTTCCTTTAATGTATATATATGTATACAAAGTATTAAAGATTTTTTATGTGAGAAGTAAAAGTTGTAGGGAAATTGGTGGTTATAAGAAAAGACTGCGGAATTGTAGAAATGTGCTTGTACTAAACCATCTACTATATATTTCACTAAAACCTACAGTTTTTTCGCACCTAGGTTTTACAATAAACTAACAAACTGCATAAAATAATTAAATAATGTAAAAGTTTTCTTAGAAATCTATTGGTATTGCTTTTTACAATTCAGGATATTGAAGAATTGTTACTTCGTATTAATGTATAATAATTTATGTACAACACAGGCTGTAAGAATATATTAATATAGTTTGTTAGTTTTTTTACATTTATTTGTAGATTAATACAATTGTATTATATGTGGATTGTTTTAGGAGGATTTCCTATTAAAGGGAGCTTAATTGTAATCTATTGTACTCAAATTCGTTAGTTTTGTTTGTCTTTATCGCTGTTTTTTTTTGGAAGATAAGTTGTTAATTCAATTATTTTATAAAACACAGTTTATTATATTTGTTATTCTTGTGACGATTAAAGTTATAAATAGTTAGTTATAGCTGCCATCTAAATATGTACTGAATTTTTAAATTTTATAAAGCCTCCAAACAGGCTAAGCCATAAAGGAATTTGATATTTCTCTATTATGCACAGAAAAGGTCAGCTTTGTATCTTATAGTAAAAGTGACAATTATTGTTATATAGCTTTTGTAAATTTTTGTATGTATCTGCTAATTTGTAATGTGTGTAATTTGAGAAATAAATTCTTTCTTTCTTTCTTATATACTCTTTTTCTTTTCGTCATAATCAATCGATCGCTATTCCCCAAAAAACTATGGTTAATTCACTAGAAAACAATCTACCTATACAGATAACTAATATACAGATAACGGTGGTTTAAGAATATTTTAAAACAGAATAAAACATTAACAAGAATTTAGACAAATTAATTTTGGTTGTCCCTATACGCAAAGAATACGTCCACACCAATTATGCAGAAGATTAAACTATCAAAGATAACTTCAGCGATATCCACCTTTTTGTACTATAAAGGCTTGTCCATTTTGCCAATAAAGAAGTACTTCTATCGGCCTATGGTTATTGCTATTCACAAAAAATGTGCTTTGGAGTTTAAATTAGGGGGGTTGAATCAACAAAAACCATATGAATATTCTGCTTGCTGCTTGTTAGGCTGATAGAATAGTTTTGGGGATGCGTAAGCTTAGTTCAGATAGAGGTGTATTTTCAAAAACAACCCTCTGATGTTTTTGAGCATTTATTTTCTTGAATGCCTTACATTCCTCATGAAAAACCAAAGTTTAGTCAATATTAAAAGTTCTAATATTGCAATCCTTGAAATAAACTACCCCTAGTTATTCCACATCATAAACACTCTTTCTTGAACATCAGACATACTAGTCTGCAATGCATAATAGTATGACGCAAATGAGTGACGCTCAACTTCCCTTCCTTCACAAAATATAGATAGGTGAAGGGTCAAACATTTGTTTCTGTTAAAAAAGTAACCTTAATTTATTTATTTTAATTTCCTTTTTTTATAATCGCACCTAACTTAAATAGGCCTGGTTTTGGTAAAGGTACACATTGGTAAGTAACATGAGTAACATGGGATGTTTGGCACTGCTGTTTCGTACAGTTTTGTATGATACTCAATGATTTCCGTACTCAATTAAAAGGTGTGATTAATACTGATGATTACCAGATTCTTCAGAGTAACCTATAAACTAGTAATTCTAGTATCTATAAACATAAGTTAACATAAATAACAGTTAAATTAACGATATATATTCTTTTTGAATTTGCTTTCTATAAATAGTTAGAATTCTAACATTTGTGTGACTAGTTTGCTTTCTTAAAGCATTTTAAGGCTACAAAAAATAAATGCATAGCTTAGGTATGTAGGTCAACATTATTTAACAATAATTACTACATCCAGGCACGGTATACTATTAGTTAAATCAATACATCACTAAAACACAAAGAAAGAGAATTATTTCAAATTGATGATTATTTTATCAATTTTAAGAACACTATAGAAATACAATCCAACCACTGAACACCAATATGTTTGCAGTCATCCCGCATTGGTCAAAGCGAGCGAACCCGATTGTGCGATGCAAACAAACGCCTAAACTGCAATAAACCGAGTTGATTCTTTGTTGGCCAGTTGACACCAGCCGCAATAGTGTGATGATATTTTTTATTGGTATTTACATAGTTGCATAGTTTTTATTTGTATTTACTTTATCTCTTGAGGTTTTAAACTATATCGGAACGAAAGTAGCTACGTATTCGTATTAACAATGTAGGAGACATTTTATATCGGCAAGTTTATTCTTGATCTGTGTTGTCTAGTGACTGCCGAGAAAAAATGTTTAACCAATGATGATGAAGGCAACACATTAAACCCCATAATAACCTGCCACAAAGACTTAAATATTTAAAATTGTTATTAGTAATTGAATATTATGTTTTGATGCGTGCTGAACCCAAAGTGTGCGAAGTATGGCCAAATCTGTTTAGATTCAAAACAAAGTTATAGACCGTTGAACCTATTTTTATAAATATATGATAATTTGTTACGCTATGCTACCCCCAGCAACGTAAATGCTTTAAAAGTTTTTATTTTAAGAGTATCGTCACCTAAATATCACTAAACTAAGAAATAATTTTGCAAACTTGCACTCTAGGCTAATGCTCAAGGTTGAGTCGGTACTAGCTGTTGTTGGCCCATAAAAACGACGGGTTGGAAAAATTATTAAAAATTGTTCATACTCAAACTATCTATATTTAAAATACTAATTTTGAAATGCAAACAATCCATTTTAAATCCGCCGTTCAAAATTTAAAGGTACTGTCGTAACAAAACCTCAACATATTTCACACTAAAATATTCACTATAATTCTTATATGTATCCAAATTCAGAAAATTTATGGAATTCTCCTATATCGTTGGTCTCTCTTTATTACAATGTTCAATGTTTATGGCAGACAATGATTTTATTCTATCAGGTGATTAGAAACACATGTGTTTGTTATCCATAAACGTGAATAGGTTTCCTCACAGATTGCAGCATCAACAAATGTTTTCGCTCTTTATTCGCAGTGTATATCGTATGTTCTGATTAATTATATTTTTACAATAAATAGGTTTAGTACATATCGATTTAATACTGTACAGTAATTTAAATAAGTAGTTAATAATATACTTAAAACTATATTTAAAATATAATTGTAGTGTTTCAATTTGAAATTAACTTTAAAATAAATCATCTTAATTATGTGTACTTTTGATTCCGTGTATTTAATTTGTTTTAAACTAGTGTTGGGACTATCGAATAAATTTAAATATCGATTGTTTGTTATCGAACAAACCAAACTATCGAATAATTTTTCGAATAACTATTCGAACAAATTGTTCGAACCCAAGTAAGTACAGTAGTAAACATAAATCCCATGATTTACAAACCTAGAGCAAGGCCGGATGTAAGTCGCTGATAAACCCTTTTCCATTAATTTTGTTATAATAACTTGTTTAATGATCAAATATTTATTTGATTTTATTAGTTAAGGTTAATAAATATTTTATAGTTCAATAGTTCATAATAAATGTATATTTTATATTCATGCTCCCTCTTTAATCAAGTCCTATATCTGGTAATGTTTGTTAAATACAGAAGTACAGTACAGTCATGTAAGTACAGTAAATTCTTTTGAAAACTTTAAAATGTGATAACGAGTGAGGGTAGACATCGGGGAAATGGTGGTTGTTTTGATTGGTTTATATTTTTAGACGTCAACTTCCGCCCGGCTGTCTGTCTATCCGTCCACAGGTAGGTGCAGGTGTTCTGGAGTTATAACGAGTAGAAAAATCTATTCAAAAGATTTATTCTAACAAAACAAACTTAAAGGCTTGTACAGTATTATATCTTCCAGCTTGAAATAGGTAGATACGGGTAGCAAAATCTATTCGAAAGATTTATTCGATTAACTATCTCTACTATCGAATACCGAATAGAAATCGCAACTATCGAATAACAAATATATTTCTTATTCGAATATCCCATCACTATTTTAAACCTATCTTGGTAAAATGTCTTCAGTAATCTCACACCTGTATACAGAGAGACTTTTTATACCTATTCGCAAAATAGGCTAAAAATGGGATTTGAGGTTTTAGTTTAATCATTGGTGTTAGTTTAGATTTTTATATTACATCTTCACATATTATATTACATAGGTTTGAATCACTACCCATTCAAATACTGCTTCCAAAAACCAAAGTTAATTTGTATTTGTTTTCCATTAGGCTACATTAATTAACTATTAGCATGATTCATCAATAATTATTTATTTAGTAATTTCGTTATCTTATTTATTTGATTAATGATGGACATGCTAAATATGTTTCCATCGTGGTGGACGAAATGGGAATTCCCCCTTAACCTCTTCTAACTTAGCAAATATGCCTCCAATAAATTAATTTTTTTATGGTTCTGATTAATATTAGTCCACTGGGAAATTGTGAACGTCTATATTCGATGGTGTTTACCTCGCTACACAGACAATCGAATGAGCGAAGCAAGTATATCCTCATAGGATTCGACGGAAAAATAACAAGTTTGTGAAGCTGTCATATAAAAATACCCCCATCGCAGCAAACCTGCGTACTCAGCGGATTTCCAATGCATAATATATGTCTTAATATCACATAAAGCCAAGTTCCATAAAAATATATTCACATATAAGCGATTTTAATTATTCTCCATAAGAATAACATTGGTAATGAGTACGTAGGTTTGCTGAAACAAGGAACAGAAACAATTGATTTTGATGCAAATATAAATATAATTTGACTAGGCGAAGCCACATACTAAGTTTCATCAATATTCAATCATAAATAAGCGCTATATAACATTCTAGTTATTCTCCATAAGAATAACATGGGGGCTGAGAAAGCAAGTTTGCTGCAACAAGGAACAGAAAATGGGTTTTTATATAATTATCAATAAAACTCAACCAAGTGAAGCTACATACCAAGTTTTATTAATTTATGTACATAATTAAGGGAGTCATTACATTTTACTTATTCACCATAAGAATAACATGGGGGTACGTAGGTTTGCTGCTACGGGAATAATCAACAAAAATCTATTTTTTGTGCAACTATTAATATACCAGTACTACGTAAAGCCACATACCAAGTTTCATCAACATACATTCATAAATAATCGAGATATCAAATTTTATTTATTCTCCATAAGGATAACATTGGACAACGTACTGTGTTTAGCACTTTGAATATCTCTGCAACGGTTGGGCGTAGAATCACAATTTAAACACCAAAATGATTGTTTTGTTGAACTGAACAGATTGGTAAAAGCAAATGTGAAGTTTACATTAAAATAAACTGAGGAAAAACCAAAAAAAACTTTTTCCCATTAGATTAACATGGGAGATTTTATGAACATTGTTTTTTTCTCCGCAACCACTTAACCTAGGTAAATAATTCAAATTACTAAATTATTTGTTTTTTAAGCTCTATAACCTGGTTGAAACCAAGATTGAGTTTTTTTAAAATTTGTAGGGTGAAAAATGCAAAAATCTGATTTTTGGAAAATTTAAAACTCCCATAAACCCCCCTTCCCATGGTCCGAATTTTCTGGTTTTCAAACCTAAAGTCATGAATGTCATTTTACACATTTGAGCCAAATTTAATCAAAATCGGACGTTTTTTACTCAAGTTATCGTCTTAACGGACACACACACACACACACACATATATATATATATATATATATATATATATATACACATATATATGTATATAAAATTGAACGAATATTATTTTTGGCATCTGGGGACCTCAAAACAAAAAGTTATCATGGTCTCGGGCTTAAGTCTTACCATGAGACCTACGATAATAGCTTCTTCCCTATGGGGGAAATTCGCTAAAAGTAAAAACATTGGGCTAAACTTTAATTACTGGGAATTTGTGATGCGAAAATTTAACAATAGCTTTCTGAAACTTTTTAATTTTTTTGGGTTTTTCATAACAGTGTCGTTGCATAGTTAAAGGAGTTGGACAATAATGTAAACCATTTGAAATCAAGTAAGATTAAAAATGGTCGAAATGGTAACTGCTGAGGTTGTGATAATGATGTATATTTTGTAAAAAAAACATGCTTCTACATAAAAGAATTATAATTACTATAATTGATTAGCAGTGCAAGTGTACATGAACAAACGTTGTCACATTTTCGCAGGTTTCAGCAGAATGTTGAATTAAGCAAACATAGTCCTTTGTTGATTAAACAGCTAGTGAATTTGGGCCCAAGTGAGTGTAATTTAAATTTGTATTTTGTATGAGTTAGCTGGTTTTGTTTACTAACACCCTGTACAGTTTATCGGCACACAATTGAAATTCATAGTTGAATTAGAAATAATATTACAGATAATTGCTAACTGACTGATAACTTTGTGACACACAATTTTGGCTTTGAAATATCACTTATTCAAACCCATCGAATTTTCACATGAATTTATATCTCAATGCTGAACTATTCATAGTTTACTATGTGAGGAATAAATCACATTTATATAATAAAAAAGAACAAACGAAAAACAATTAGTTTGTGCTTGTTTGCAGTAAATCGGCAATAGTTTTCTGTTGTAATACTGAATTGCTTACGTTTTCCGTTAAGCAGCTCAAAATGTGTTGATCATGTTTAGGACATCTTCAGCTGCTTATTATAAATATATTTTTTACTATTTGGCTTCATCAGGAACGTTAAAAAAACATAACACACGTTTACGACACGAACATTTAATTAAGAAACAGTTTACTTCTCCACATTACTTTCAACTATTTTTACCAAAGAGATGGACCAACAGCTTAAGGCGAGTTTCTAACCACTGGTCAGTACATGACAGTAGCCGTTGGCGAGCAGCAGGGATCAAACCCAAAACATTGTGGAACAAATTCACGCACTCTATCCACTGCATTGTGTTACCAAGCCCAAATAATCTAGACTAATATGATTGTGCATTAATTGTGCATTAATCACTGGTTTTGGTATTCTTTATATGTCATGTGGGATTTTTGGAGGCGTAAATAAATGTTTCCAAGGTAAATGAAGAATATCTCTTGCTTTTTTTGAACACTAGAGAGTTGACTTTTGAATGGTTAATGTTCATCTAACAAAGATTATTAAAGAAAAGGCGGACTGGGACATTAGGGGTGTCAAATTAGTGGGTTCTGGAATTAGTTAGGACAGGCTGGCATCATTAACGGACATCTTTTAATTAATTTTCATTAAGTTTATTTAAGTGTTGGCCTTACCTAAACTTAAGCTTCACTAAGATTAGTGAGATAACTAACTCCTAATAAATTTAATCTCATATATATAAAACGTGACTCTCTGAATTCGGGTGTAACCGACTTTTACTGTTTTCCTTTAGTATATAAATTATCTACTAATGCATTTTGTTCACAGTTGTCTAGAGGGTCCATTCTGGCCAGATAGTTTTGCAGTATCGAAGAGATGAAAATTTAAGCTGCGAATAGCCTCCAGACACCTGCATATCTGTTCTGAACATTCAATTAAGTCAAGTAGAGCTTAAACTTATTTATTATTAAAATAAATAGTTGTAACCGTTTCACGCGACTAATATTATTTGTTGTATTTGACACATAATTTAAGTTGCAAGCATGCTTGACACACCTTAAGCTTCTTAAACAAGTTATAACTAATTTTACTGTTATAACATTTTAATTAATACATACTAACCGAATGCTATAGTACTAAATCATATCAGCAGCAAGAAATGTAACCATGAACATGGTAGACCATGATATCGTTTGAGTTATTTTAACTTTACAACTTATACTTTAGAAATATAAAGGAAATTCGATTTATTACAAGGTACAAATGTGCCACACAAATCCATTCAATTGTAATAAAACAAAAGGTTTTTGTTCTTGGTTCTTACTGGAATTCAAAAGGTTTTAGAGATGACAAACACATTTTTTTCACTTTACATAAGCAGTGAGCAGTTGTTACAACTTATGTCTTATGTTGAACAATTCTTAGTTCAATACTTGAAGTGGTGATGGTGCAGCTTATAGGGACTCATCGTTTGTTGAATTATAAACGGCATGTAGTTGTAAGCATAATTGTAGTACGTGGGGTTCGTTAGGTAATTTTTATAATATATTTGCGAGATTATAAATTTGTACAATAATGTATTTGCATTCAATGTTAATTTACCAGAAACATTTTTAAAATGTCGCAACTGAACTAGAAGAGTCAAGATTAAAATTGCTGTAGACACTGTGCCATTATAAATTGTTATTGCTGTAAGGTAGTATTACAAATTGTTGTGTTGGATAGTATTTATATAATGTAAAACAGCTCATATCACCTTTGACCTAAACCATAAGTTAACGAATCTGCAATGTCATCACAAATGCTATGCCTTTTATGGCCAAACTTGCGATACAATTATTATTGGTTGCCTCGTAAGCCTTATACAAAATTATCTTATACAAAATTTACTTTGATTACAAAAAGTAGTACTCAAAAATGCAGGTAAAAGGAAACAGAAAAATATGTTTCATCTTGCAGAGGTGACTTTACTTGTAAAATAATAAATGTTAATATTGATTTTTTTCTCTAATTTAAGCTGTTAAATTTAAAGTTATATAAATAAGTGTGAATAAATTTTAAATAAGATAAACTAATAATTGTGTAATTTTCAGTATGAATCTTATAACTGATCGAGCTGTCAAAACTTTGGTCTGAAGAGTATTAATTTATTGATGTTTTATTCATAATTTTAATCATTTTCAACAGAAGCTAAATCGATGTATTATATTTTATGTTCTTTAAAAATACTGTATTGCGTTCCGTTGAACACAAATATTTTTGTTAAATGATAATTGATTACTAAATTATCAATAACGTGGATTGATATCGGGCGATAAACAAATATTAATAATTGCATTTATGGGAATGAAGCAGCTTGACTCATTCCGTTTAAATTACGCTGTATAAGTGCAATAATCGTAATGGGAAACCATTTAGTCATTAAAAAGTAGGGTTGCCACTCACCGTCGTGTTGTTTTTGACTGTTCCTATTTTCATTACGGTTTCTTTAATTATTTTAGTGAACTTCTTAAGACCGTTGCTGTAAGTTTTCAAAACATAAATATTATAAAAAGCAGTTGTCAAGCGCTTTTTAAAAGTAAGTGTCAAGTTTAGTTGTTTTAATAAAGTAATGGCTGTTCACTAGTTACTGTGTTGAACAAACAACTTTATTTTTTATATATCTTAATTTAAAATATAGCCAAGGTAAAAAATCCGGCGTTCCAAAAACATTATTGTACTAGTTACAGTTGGAATACCAAAATCAATATTATATTCTGAATTAACGTTATACAAATCCTTATAGCTTTTAAAATTAGTTACTCTACAAAATGAGTCAGACGATTATGTTCTCAGTTATGAAATTTAACGAGTAAACCTAGAAACAATTACAAAAGTCAACATATTGATTTGGCGTACCTATGTTATTTAGGTTGTCATGTTTTTTTTTTTCAATTCAAATGGCGATTTATCAATCCAAGTGACTATTTTAATGTTGAACTGACAAATGTTTACAATACAACTTTTAATCCAGGGTTACTCTTATAAAAAATAGTTGAACCTAGAAATATTACTTAATTATAAAACTGGAAAAAACTAATACTAAGTAACACAGGAAAAATACAGTGTTGAACTATGTTATTTACGGAACTTTTTAAAAGTTTATCAATTATATTTTAATAATAATCATTTCTTCTTTTTATATTAATTAAGTGTCTGAACAAAACACTCCCGTAGTTGATTGCAGTAATTCCGTATGGAATTGGATGAACAACCTGGATTGTATGATACAAGCACTCGCCTCAGCAGACCCAGCCTTCTGTGTACTTAGTAACCCCACACATAAACCTCAAACCTCTGCAAACGAATATGATTTCATTATTATTAGTTAAAAGAAATATGTTTTAAACAATATTAGTTTCAAACTTAAGAAATATTTGTGTTTACAAATAGTGTTTGATAATTATGTAATTATATTTTCGTTTCTCTTTTTGATGTGATGGAACTATTAACATGCATATGAAATAACATTTCATAGTAGGTACTTAAAATACTGAACCTCAGAGACCATTTTATCCTATTATTTTCGAATTCTAGACTAAACCTTAATTTTTAAAGGCTATAACTTTTACGTTAGGCAAGGTAAAAGATACCTACAATTTGGACGTAACGAAGCACTTATTACTTTTACCATCAACGTCTGCGTCACTTTAGTGAGGGGAACCAACTTATTTGCTTCAGTGAGGTTCAAGGCCTATCTTAACTGTAAAGGATTATTGAAGGTTAAAGAGAAACTTATTTGTAGCTTATACGTATACAAACTTAAACTCTATGTAAACACTGACAAAGATTCTAAAATCCCTTGATTAAAATTCAATTATTCGTTTCTCTTAATATGTTGCCTTACACTAAGTATAGAAACATCACCTGTATTTTTTTCTAAAATTCCATTACATCTATGAGTATAAAATTTAGTACATCAATATAAAGTTTTGACAGAATAAGGGTAGATATTTTGAAATTTATTGTTAAAAGCTCCTCTCTTACCTTAGCTCCTCCTTGGTTGTAGGCAGCAGGGGACTGACGCTCATCCCAAGGTCAATTAGCCTAGGAGGGCAGAGCAGACCACCTGTTTGTCTCTGCTGGCCTACCAAAATGCCAATTTGGATGTTCCGTTTCGTCCTAAATTTTCCATCCCTGCTAACATCATTCCTTCCATTGACCTGAGAAAAATTTCAATTTAGTAAAACGTGCCTGGTGGCTCTACTGGCGTTTAATATATGACGTAATATGTTTACATAAAATGTGGATATAAAAATTTTATTTTATGATCAAAAATAACTGAGTTAAAAATTCTAAACTATAAAGAACATATATATAACTATATGTTATATATGATCAAAGCATAAACTAGTAACACAAACACTGCAAACGACACACGAAAATTCGCCACTGGTAAAGATACAAATTTAGTTTCTATTTGATGCTACAACAAATATAAAATAAATATATATCACAACTTAGAGTAGTTTTTTGTTTTTAAGTAATTTTAAACTTGGAAGAAAAGTAATTGAGCTAGGGTTGGTTGGTCGTGTATTAGTATCGAAGATTCACATAAGTACAGAACTAAAACTATACTATATACTTTTTTCTAGCATCTGGCTTTTTTCTAGTGAGAACATTTTGTCATTGAATATTTGTATATGTTATTTTACAGAAAACAGAATGTTGTTAAGGTTTTAGTATGAGCTGGTGTTGAAACTCGAGCTAATGTTACGCTTATGCTTCTGAATTCCCGCATAACGTAAACTGTACACTGCGTTGTCAATCCAGTAGTCAGTATTTTTATAATAGGTACAACATATATTGTTGATGCTATGCTCCGACTTGTTCCTGTGTCAATAGCTGTTCAATACAGTACATTACAACTTATTTACGTAAGTAATTTTTTGTTTGTGTGTGTTTTATGCATCAATATACTTACATTGAAGCTTTGGAGAGAGGTGAAACAGAAACATAAGGACAAATATACATGATAAAGGAATGCGTGCAAACTATAAACGTCGACCTCTTAAAATTAAAACACCAAGTGTAAAAATTGGTTCAGTATTACCTTAGATCTCCCTGTTCCAAAAATACCTGTTTGTTGAATAAAATATACGATAAACAGTGAACCGTATATTTAGATTACTTCTTGATACCACCTACTCCCCAGACAGTGATGATTCATCCGTGAGGCGTAATCACTCAGATCGCTCTTAATTTAACTCATTAAAACCTCCAGACGTGATGTGTAGTGTTGTGTTATGCATTACAAGATCGTAAACCGTATTTTTAACGTATACAGCATTTTTTCGTAATAGATTCCTTTAAATTTTTACATCTTCTAAAATTCTATACGGATTTCCAATAATCAGTCTTTTTTTGTTTTAATTGGTACTTATAGATATTAAACTTGACTTTTCGCTAAGTTGTTTCAATCATTTAATTATATTTCTAGCGTCATCCCTCAATCTAGTATCCAAATTTAATAAATTTCATAATGTATCTTCCAACTAGATTTCCAATATAGTCTTGAATTCCCACACCGAATTCGAATGAAGAATACAGTTTGCAATCATTAAATCATGTTAATTGAGGGTTTATTTTTGTATTTATGTTTTTAACTATTTCTCTAATAATATAAAAAAAAAAAAAACTTAATATTGTAAAAATCGCTTGACCCCCATGATTTACATTTCAATAAAACTACATTTCAATAACGTACGACATTAAAAAGTTTCCTCTATCTGAATGATATATTCATAATTCTTTCTTAAAATGTTTCAAATTCTAGAATAAGGAAAGAACATACTGCAGCAAGGCAACCATACCGCAAGGCTGCTCTCTCACTACTGCAGTATTAAACTACCACTTGATATTTGTTCTGAACAACTTATATAACTGGATATATGATCATTTACCATTATTAGGAATGTGGTGTGTGGAGGGGAAATAAGTAAATAATAAATCAAATAATGTGAGTGGGGGATCGGGTAACATAAAATCGACGTGTTACTAAAATAAATGCAATTTAATTCAAGAATACTCAACTAGACTATGATATTTTCCAAATTGTTAATTAATAAAATAAAGAAATAAAACTTAGTGTTGAACATTATACTCTTGATTTTTGACAAATCTAACCAAAAACACGATTAATGAAATATAATTATGTTTAAGATCGGGTGTGAAAAATCTAACAATGAAAAACGAACAGTCTACTTCGTTATTGGCATGGTTTGTGGGGGTTGTAATTTCCCCCACCCCTGGTTTACTAGCTGAACGTCACGCACTATACATTAATTACACCCGTACCCGTACCCGTACACCCGTAATTAGTGATTATGCAAATTATATTTATTTAGAAACACATCTTAAATCATTAAGCCGATAATTAAAAAACAATATATATAATGACAATCCACACAATCATTTATTTTTATGTCGTTAGATTTTGCTAATTAAATAAGAGAAAACGAGTTTAAGAGTTTTTGTTGTTATTCAATTATAAAAAATGATAGTAAAAGAGTATTGGTAGAGCAACCTCCGACCACATACAACGGAACTTTATTTATGGCCAATGTAGCCTGGTATCGACCTCCAACTTTGTTTTCTGTTCGACTAGAAGATTGCAGTTGCCTTATTTAAAAGTACAATGGGAGTTTCAAAAGTAATTTAATAGCGTATCTTCGACTAGTACTCAGCTGTTATATTTTATAATGTTTCCAGAAACTATTTGTGATTGTGTTTTCATTTTTATCGTAATTAATCATAATTTGTCGATTACAAATAACATTCTGACGAATCGTAATTATTTATTATGTTAGGGAAAAAATTAAAATAAGTGCTAGAGTGTGAAATATATAAGTTTTTAATTCTGCGCTTTCGAATACCAAAACAAAACAAAAAACTCAGACAAAGGACGGAATTTGACAGTGCCTATTGTTCTCCTACTGTGGACGAGATTGCTTGAAAACGATATTGTGAGTGAAATACAGTTTGACTCCGTTCACGCCTGTTATGCAAGCTTTGTTGTAATTTTAACAAAAAAATATGATCCAAAAATGGAGTAAAGTCATAATAAAAGCATTTAAAAAAAGCTGACAGTACCATAATACAAAGACTTCGCCTGAAAATGTTTTAATGGTAATATAGAGTTTATTAACCTAGTATCATATTTCCCTTACAATTTGATTCACATAAAAAAAACAGACACCAATGCAAACTGAAACTGCAAACTCTGATTAGGAAAGTGTCAGATAGAACTAATTATTTGAGTAGTTAATACAAATTAAGCTAAAAAACCATCCACCCTTATCAGCTAACGGTGTTAATACAGTGTGTCTCATTTAAAAATATTCCTTATAACAAAAGTGATTTGTTCCAGCAAATATATTATGAAATATAGTAAAATAATGGCAACAATATGAAATCTTTCATACAGTGTTCCTATGATTCTAAAATATGTATAATTATTAAATTATTTCATATATACAGTTTAGGAACAGAAATATTTGTTTAGCTAAATATCAATATAACATTATGTAAACTAGCTAAAAAATCGAACATTAGCTCAATTGGACACAACGTGTAATTATGTGTTTCTAGTGAAGAGATTAAAGATAGTAACCAAATAAATATGACTTTTGCACAGGTCAAAATGCACGTCTTGGGACTTAAGTAGCGGAAACTGGAAATAACATATTGTATATAATAAGTTTCATTATTATTATTATTGTCTGGACAAAATATTGATATTTAAATTAGCCTTAAATGTTATATAAGGAAACAACTTGACAAAACTGAATTTAATACTAAACAAATCGCTCTCGCTTATGGAATGTCTTGAGGAGTGGCCTTTTGATGGTCCTCTTGGTCGCTAATTGATAATAACTCATCGTGAAAGGCCGCAAATCTCTGACTGAGGAACGAGTAGTCGCTCTCGTTAATTGATTACAGTACTTGTCTTTTGACCTTGTAAGTACTCCTTGTGTTTATGTGTTTAAAATACGAATATGGTAGCATAGGTTCAATGACGTTTGCATACATGGACATCGGACAGAGTGCTGTCAAGTTGGATGGATTAAACCATAGTATACGTATTTTTATGTTAAAAAACACTACAACTGTACTTTATTGATGTGCAATATACTCAAACTCAAATTCTCAATATCACGCTCCTAAATAACACTCAATGTAAAAAACACCTCCTGTAGTTTAGATATCATCAAAATAATGTTTCAAGAAGATGTATAATGGTTTTAAGGTGTATAACCTTTTAAACTGGCCATTGTTCCGTCCCTTTCACTGTTTAGCCTTCCTTTTATTAATTAGTCTACAAGCATAATTTTTATTTTTATATAAATCGACAACCGGCAGTAAAATCTGATTACCTAGCATTACTGTGTTAGTATTTACTTTCATATGCGTTATGCTCTCAGGAAAAAGATTTGGTCTACAATAAATTGTTTACTCTCTGGTTTCACAACCAAGACCTTTTATTCAGGTAGGGTTGATAGGTGGGATTAATCTTGTTTACTTTACGTGGTGTTACGGTTTAACTGTTTGAAAATATCTGTCTATTATGTTATATATGTCTATATGGATTATATTGCACGTATTTTTAAGACTGCCTAGCTTTTATAAATATCCTATACTATTTCCTAGCTATGAAAAAATTAAGTTTTTTACACTTTAACTAGTTACTTTAAGTGGAAACTTATGTTTTTAAATATACTTTCTTGCTAAAAATATTAATGCAGTATTTTCCTGTTTGATGTTCCAATTCAATCATTGAATATATACAAATACATCTAATCACAAAGCAGACATAGCGCTAAAACACCTATTCAATATGGCTAATGATAAAACATCACAACAAATAATCTATATCTCTCTAATTAACGTAGGTGTTGCCTTTCAAAGCTATATAAGGTTATGAAAGAACAAGGGAAAATGCTATATAAACATATGAAGCCTCGTTTTATTGACGGTAATTATTTATAACTGAGTAAATAGATAATATTATGTATTTTCACTTTCATTAGGGATTTTCCAATGACACAACTGCGTGGCGCTAAGTTGTACAAATTCAAAATAATTGTTTTACACTATGTTAACTAAAAAAAACCGTCAAAAACATTTGGCCGTACAAACTGTAAATAGGTATTCCTTCTTTTGATAAACCGTGTCTGCTTCGGATAGCAATAGTTGTTATTAGTTTGCAGTCCTGATAACTACAATACGGTTAATACCTGTTTTGAAGGTAACCCGCGGCCTCTGGGTTTCCTCTTCAATAGACGTTTGATAGGGTCACACCACAACCTGTCAACTGCACAATTACCTTAACATGATGATATCAACATAAATACAGTGGAACCTCGATAGCTTGAACCTCAATAAGTCGAGTTCCTTGAAAACTCCATTTGTTGCCTTTCCCCTTGAACTTGCCTACCTAATGCTATGTTATTTTACCTCTATAAGTCGAAGGGTTAACAGGAAACACCTCGATAACTCGAATTTTTGCAGTATTCTTAGCCTGTTGCCGCACCTCTATAATTCGAAGTTTTATCTGTAGAACTTCTATAACTCGAATATGTACAATTTCCCTACCTCTATAAGTCGAAGTATTGACTAGAGAACCTCTATAAGTCGAAGTTTCTGATTCACCAAACCTCCAGTGACTTTGCAGCCGGAAATTTAAACCCTCCCTCCCCACTAAATCTCTTTCCCGGGTGCTCCTGGTGTCGGTAAAACAACCGAAAAATTTATGTCTTTGAGCAACACGCATATCAAACACACTCACCCTCACGCACGGGTTCCACCTATGCGAGGATTTAATTTCATAAATAGGGAACAGTCTCATATTCTTGTAAATTATATATATTTTTTAAATAAAATGGTTTTGGTTTGATTAGATTTGTGTTCTTAGTCGTTAGTTAGTGTGAGTTCAGAGGTTCTGGATGTAGTACGTGAGACGTAATTTTAGGTTGATTTTTACAAAGTGTTTGCAGTTTGGTAAAACGTGTTGGCAAAACTCTACCCCATGGGGAGAATTTCAAGACTATTTGAGGCTATTGACACCGGAAATAAAAACAGTGACATCGGGTAGCAGTTTGGAACACCAGTGAACACGGTCGACAATTTTAAAACAAAAAAAATTTGATCTGCTTCACCCTAATTCCAACAATGCTCAGCAATTTTAATTGTTATCATGTTTTGTTCCCTTTTAGTTTTGACAATTATTTTAATAGCCTACAGTTCATTAATGTTCAGCTAAATTAAATTGATGCATAGTTGGTCAGAACCAGAACTGACTTGTGTAAACGGGAGGGATTTGATTGGGGCAGGTGATAAGAAGTGAGCAAAAAGTCTATAAAATAGACAGGAAGTGGTCGAACGGTAAAAACATCACTAAAATACCAAACTGTGAGTCATCATTTGTTTACTTTGCTACTCTACAATATTTTCACTAAATGAAGTATTTCGTCCTCTACTACGTTAACCAAAGAAGCTTTACAATATATTTCTGGGCTTATTTTAGACAATTAAAATTGTTCAAATCTATTTTAATTTTAATTATTATTATTATACGGTATGATTATTTTTTATATATAGCTCGAACTTAAGTAAGGATTATACCCTTCAATGATCCATCTATTGTGTTACTGTGACCCTCAATAAGTCTAAGTCTGCGGAAAATCACCTTGATAAGTCAAACCTTGATATTTCGAAGTACTCGATGACTCGAATTTTTGCCGTTCCCCCTGAGGTTCGAGTTATTGAGGTTCCACTGTAATTGTATTAAAAATTATAGAAAAATTATCAAATATGCATTTAATAAAATGCAATTTTTTAAATAACTAATCGTTGGGAAAAAAAACATAACTGATTTAAGAGAATTAGAGTAAAATTCGTTGGAGGTAATTTTAAAATACGTTAGTTTTACTGGTTATAATTATTATGAGGGAATTCATTGTAATGGGAATGGTTTCTGGGGTTGTTACAGAATAATGTGTCAAACAAATATTTTATCATAATCGTGGTACCATATTATGGTCTCTAGATATGTTCATATGTGGAATGCATTGGTTGGAATTATATATACAATTTATATCTAAATCCTAATTTGGATTTAAAAATATTTTGTGACAAAGTGTCTGGATAAGTAATATTATTAATGATTATATATTTTATGTATTCTTGACTTGACTGTCACATTTAAGAGCTAAAATGATCACTAAACTTATAATCAATCAACTTATATCGAAACTGGCATGCCTATGCTTTCCAAGACAATTAAGGTATTGAGTGAAAATACAAATGTAGCTAGCTGATAATTAAGATAGTTAGGTCGATTTCGTTTTTAGTGAACAAATAATTGTTGTTTTTTTCATAAACCATTAAACATAGAAATACACATAAGAACGGACAACAAAACAGAAAAAAATATCATTATCGGTGAGATTATCATGTGCGGCGACGCAATGAGGCGAGTTCGCCCAGACTCCCGCCATGTATTCAGAGTCTAGGCGAGCAGTCTGTAGCAGTACATGGTTATTGTTTGCTTTTTCTTTTTTTTTACATACGTCATCAAAAATAATTTATCCACGTGCCGTAAAGTAACAAGAGTCTTAAATAAAATAAGTTTCATTGACTGGAATATGATTAAAAATGAATAGCTTATTCGTGTAAAAACTAAGTGAGCGCAAAAAAATTGTTCCTCGCTTGGTCTTGACTGAATTCTCTGAAATCAGTTATGTTTTTGTCCAACGATTAGTTATTTATATCGTTGCATTTTATTAAATGCACATTTGATAATTTTCCTATAATTTTTAATTCATGTTGATATCAATATGTGAAGGTAATTGCACAGTTGACAGGTTGTGGTGTGACCCTATCAAACGTCTATTGAAGAGGAAACCCAGAGGCCGCAGGCTCCCTTCAAAACAGGTATTAACCGTATTGTAGCTATCAGGACTGCAAACTAATAACAACTATTGCTATCCGAGGCAGACACGGTTTAGCAAAACAAGGAATACCTCTTAACTGTCCCGTAAATCTGTCGTATCTGTAATATGAATATTTGTTGTTTTAAATACAGTAAAAATTAAAATTTGTCTTATATTATTAACCTTCCAGCTGTCAGATAGGCTACGACAATTATACTGATATCTACTTTAGAGACAGTGTTTATCTTATTAAGTAAAATGTATTGGTTGTTTAAGAAACAACCAACTAAACAACTAATCAAACCCTATCATTTATGTTAAAGAAAACTGTAAAAACAGTTTAAATGCAATACAATTCAATGTAATTACACAGTTAAATTCCTAAATTACAGAAGGTTATATTTGATAACGTTTAATGTAAAAAAAACTACTTTAAACTGTCACTAAAGTAAGATCGAGTATCTAATTTGTGTTCATATCATGTAACATTTATTTTGTTTAATAGTAAAATATATAACTAAAAGTAAATGGTTTAATATGTTTTGTATAACCACTGAACTACTGAGATAACTCTTCACAAACTTACAGTTACAAACATGAATAATAATTTTTAACATTTTATGACCATAGTATTTCTATTTTGTTTTGATTTTTGCATACCCAAACAATTTTCATGTTAAATTAACGTTACTAAAGATTTGACTAAATACTGCCACATTGTTTTAAGCTTACATCAGAACAAAACCCGAAAGGTTCAAAATCGTTCGTTTACTCTATTTTTCAACTAATCGCCATAGAAAGAATGCTATACAGTTATCATCGGTTTCCACCAGCTGTGATGATATTGCACTGGCGGATTCCACATTGCGGTTACACGGTCAGTGCCCACAGTCTGGGTATCTCAATATAATCTCAGCCAGTCATGTTTCTGTTTGCTACGATGGTGTTTTACTGCTTAAAGTGAATTTTGAATATTAGATTGTATTATTAATATAATTTTAAAGTGCATTACTTAATCTACTAATGAATATGTCCAATATTAACCTCTATTAATATAGGTAACGTTTTAAAAAATGCGTTTGCAAACCATAAAACCTAATGGATGATCAGAATTGTATCACGCTACTTAAAAAATAAAGCATATTAGTTCTTACGATTTTTAAATTGATCCTTTTTAATTTATTAAAGTCATTAACTAGTTGCTATTTTAGTTAACTAATTTGGAAATAATGCCTTTAAAGATTTAACTGTATACATTTACCATATTCCTATACTAATGAGTATGCAATTTAAAACAGTTTTATTTTATTAGGTATTCTTTCTTATGGTTGTAAATAACAAACGATGTGCCGTGAAATCTAATATTTCATCTAGAACATTTAAGTTACATAAAAGTCACATGAAATTAAATTAAATAATTTTATGTAATTAAATATAATTAAGTAAATAAATAATTGTTAGAGGGTATTTAAGAAAAACAGAGGATAAACTATTATTATTTATAGTTGTACCCATCTAAATTTGCAAGCCAAAGTGCATTAATCCAAACACATTTGTATCCCAACTTAAGTTAATTATAATAAATAACTTTTAAATTAATTTAAATTCATATTTATCTTTTAAAAACAAAAATATATGCAATTACCAAGATACAAATGTCACAGCTGACTCAGGAGAGTGTTTCCTGAGGGTCAGTATATATTAAATATCCCCTGGTCCAGGCAATAGTCGATAACTTGATTTACTTTCCTCTACACAGCTTATACTACTGAAATTAAATTGTAAAATTTGTTCATTTCGTTTATTATGCAAATATAGTGGTTAATTTGAGATCTAAATTCAAATTAAGATTTGAATTTAATTGAAGATTTGAGGTTTCCCACAAATTTGTATAAGCAAATGTTTGTTACGACCACATTTGAATTTCTTATAAATAATAAATCTTTCACTTTTCATACAACAATACCATTCTGTGCCACTAATCCCATAAACCCCTTTTCAACCAAGCCCTCAACAACGTCAATTTAAAGGTTTCAATATTTTTATTTTTGACGTTGCTTTTTTAAATGTAGGCCTATTTGATTTTAAATTCATCAAGAGAGAACTTATTAAAAATATTGAGCCAGTTTGTTTTCATGAATGATTACATTTATTTTTAAATAAATATGACATGTAATTGTTTTATAGAGGGTCGTCTTGTTAATGTACACGTCAAAATATATTTATACGAAAGTAAATCCAGAGTGCAATAATGACAAAAGAGACAATGTGTATGGTTGTTTGTGTGTTTATATGTATATTTTTGGTTTCCCTATGTGTAGACCGCAACTAGCTATCTATGATTATTAACTGGCATGTTTTTAGCGAATTTCCCCTATAGGGAAGAAGCTATTACCGTAGGTGGCATGGTAAGACTTAAGGCCGAGACCATGATAACTTTTTGAGGTCCCCAGATGCCAAAAACACTATTCGTTTAAATTTATATATATATATATATGTGTGTGTGTGTGTCCATTACCGTGATAACTTTTGAAAGAAACACCCAATTTTGATGAAATTTGGCACAAATGTGGAGAGTAGCATTTATGACTTTAAGTTCGAAAACCAGATCGATCGCACTATGGGAAGAGGGTTTTATGGGGGTTTACAATTTTCCAAAAATTGGTTTTTTGCAAACTTGACCCCAAAATGTTAAAAACACTCAATTTTGGTTATAACCATTTTATAGAGCTTAAAAAAACAAATAATTTAGTATCGTGAATCATTAACCTAGGTTAAGTGGTTGCGGAGAAAATCTAAAAAAAAACGTGTCCCATGTTAATATTATGGGAAAAAGGTTTTTAGATTTTTCTCAGATAGTTTTACTAAAAACTTCACATTTATATTTATTAATGTGTTTAGCTCAACAAAAAAAAACATTTTGGTGTTTTAATCGTTGTTCTACGTCTAACCGTTGCAGAGATATTCAAAGTGCTAAACACAGTACGTTGTCTAATGTTATCCTTATGAGGAATAAATAGAATTCTATATCTCGATTATTGTTGAATGGATATTGATGAAACTTGGTATATGGCTTCAACTAGTTGTGGTATAATGATATTAGCACAAAAAACATGTTTTTTGTTGATAGTCCCCGTAGCAGCAAACCTGCATACTCGGCCACATGTTATTCATATGGAGAATAAGTAAAGTTGTATATCTCCCTTAATTATGAACCTAAATTAATAAAACTTGGTATATAGCTTCACCTGGTTCTGTTATATTGATAATTACAAAAACAAACTTAAAAAAACTTAAACTTACTTATCTTTCTTGTTGCAGCAAACCTGCGTCCTCAAGCCTAATGTTATTCTTATGGAGAATAAATAAAATGCTATATATCACTTATTTATGGATGTATTTTTGTGAAACTTGGTAAGTAGCTCTATTTAGTAGTGAGTCACATATATATATGGATTGGAAATTCGCTGAGTACGCAGGTTTGCTGCGACGGGGGTATTTGTAATTTCGACATGCATTTCCTAAATTCTAAATCACTGTGCTTTATCTAATGTGTTATAAAAGTTGAAAGAAACCTAATCGAATATCAGTGCAAATGTGTAGTACATTTATGCTATATTTGTTAGGGACGGTCTGAAAGGGAATCCCCATCCACAGGCTTTGGCCCAAACGGGGATTACTTATTCCGAAGGTTTTATTGATGTATTTTCGGTTTGTAGGTTTCTGAATTTAATTTGATTTAAATCTTTAGAATATTATTTGTGTTGGATTGTTTTTTATACAAATTAAATCTAGTAAAAACAACTAAAAATAACTTTGTTATGTCAAGATAATACTGATAGCTGTTGTTTGTATTTCTTTAAATCATTTAATAAAAAATATAAAAACATTGGAAGTTATATTATGTACAACTTTTTTATTAGCATATTACGTGTTGTTATTACTTACGGGATGTAATAAAAGACGTCTTACAACACTTAAGATATATTTACACTTATACTGATTCACAAACAGACGGTAAACATAGATAAAAGATGGTACTAGGCTATCGATTTTGACCAGTCACACCAGTCATCATCAGGCCAATGAGAGAACTAAATTTTCTAAGCATTGAAACTAAAGAATTTTCTAATGATTTTACACTAAGTTCTACTGTTTATTATTTGTACGATGTATGTTTCTTTATTACGATAGTTAGCACTTTTTATTTATTGTCATTACTGTTACTTTGTTAATTCAGTTTTTGTAATGCACAGGCCTGCATCCCTTTCTTTTAAAATGATGGTCACCCCGAGACAGGTTCGCCTTTGGGGGACCTAATTTCTGTTTAGGTACTTTGTTTACTTATTAACTTACACTTAATTATCTTTGTTTTGTTAGGTTAAGACTCTATGTTGGATCATTTGTTGTTTATTGATTTGTTATTTATTTATGTAATAAGTGAATTCAATATTATGTTATGTACTTGAATAGAAATAAATACTTTCTTTCTTTCTTTCTTTCTTACCATTTTCAACAACTTATGGTATTATTATATTATTTTCAAAATATGGTAATATTTTGCGTCAGTATTTAAATACATTTAAAAAATAGTTTAATCAAAAAGTCGTATATCAGTAGTGTTTTTATTAAGTGAACGCTTGGACCTTAAACTAGGCTATAAATCAATAAAAATAATTAATATAGTAGCAATTTCCCATGGTTTTGTTAAAAAAACACAATTACTTAAGATATGAATTAGCTGAGATAAGTTTTTGTAACTGAGGGAAATATTTAAAAGGAGATGAGTGAGGTAAATTATGACACTCATTAGCAGGATAACGGGAAAATGGAGGTGGTGCTTAAGTTTTACTTACATCATCCGTCTTTTCAAATGACATCTCACCTCTTTGCACTTATACTGACGTTTTGTATTTAATTATTAAAGAAATATTCAAACATATTGCTTAAAGGCTTTATTAATTAATTTCTTTATAATTTCGCATAATATTTTTAACAATTTATAAATTGAAAATAATTGTAAAATCAACACCCATAACTAATTGGACATCAAACAGGTAGTGTCCTATATTATAAACAAAATTAAAGAAAATATTTGTTTACTTTGTAATTATTGTTTACTGTAATTTTTTTTATTTAGTATAACTAGTAAGCTGTAAAATTGAATTAGCTACTTAGAACATCATCAAACAATTGGATCACATTGATTAACGAACATTCCGTATAGTACGATAACAACTCTAACGATAGTCCAGGATCCGAAAATTGTATGATAGCTACCCAATAAGCCAGATATTTGGTAATGATGGCAACATCTGCCGACTGTTGTTTTGTAGGTTACTTTCTCAGTCATACATTTATGCAACTGATATATTTATCATACATACATCATTTATCACATTATACATTTTTACATTTATTATACATTTATCATCGGAGCTCTTTGTGTTGAACCATAATTTAAAACACTATCCATAAACCCTCCTGAAAAACTATGTATTATGTTATTCAACTTAGCTTATGTTACTATCAGACCTGCTTATGTGATGTTTCACCTCTGGTTAATGCTATTTTCAAGGCACTTATTTCACCAGGTGAGGTTAGGGCTATAATAGTGCTTTCTATCACCTTGGTTGGGGAAGGTCCTTTGGTGAACCATCTCGGAGTTTACCTTGTGACAAGAAAACCTGTTTACACTCAACTCAGAATAATCGGTACGGGAATTGAATCCGGGTCCTCCCAAACAAGAGGCGCAAGCGTTTCCACTTCACCATCTTAATTCATATTTGTTTTAAACGTTTGTATTCATCAGTCACTTAAGGTGCGTTAGCGAAGTATTTATACAAATTTAGTCATGCATACAAGTGCAAAAATAGATTTGTTTGATTTTCAGTGTCTTGAAAATATTTGATAGTATACTTTTACAACCCTAAACGTGTATATTTTAGTTCGAAAGGTTAAACTGATTAGCTTTTAATAAATATAGATTTTAAAACTTGGAACCTTTCCGTAAGAATTCTATAAATAGGAGTTTAGCTAGTTTAAATCAAACTACATCAATACTGTGATGCGCATTTGTCCGTCCGCTCCGTGCGTCCATCCGTACGCTCCGTGCATCCATCCGTACGCTCCATGCGTCCGACCGTACGCTCCGTCCGTCCGCCCGCCGCTGTTACTCGAGCTGTAATGGCTCCCAAGCTAAAAAAATACATTTTGGGGGGGTAATTGAGGTGGGGGAAGCTGCACGTTTCGTTTGTTTTTCTTGAAAAGCTAAATTTAAGCTAACTAAATTTGAGTTACGGTAGATTAAAGTTTTATGTTTTTAGGCCATTTTAGAATATTAGCGGAGCCGGGAGTATTCATCTGTGGATATCTATTTCTACAAGCTTTGTTCCTGGAAAAGCTGATTATTTCCTGCGGTCGCGATAGCGGCCGCCAATACTAGTTCTTTAATAGTTTATGGTGTAGAACACTTTTTAGTATTGAAGAGTTTACGTTTTATAATGAATAATATTATATTCATAACATGACATTGGAATAAATACAAGGGGAAATCAACTATATAATCTATTGGTTAAAAATAGTTTATTCAATTGTACAATAATTACAGATACTTCTGTGTCATCTTCCTTCATCAGCCACATTTTTTGCCATAATTCCCTGCAACAACGATACGTATATTATAATCACAATTCTGTATACATTTTTCGATATATTACAAAAAGTTATTTATTACGAAAATATATATACTAGTTTTATTCCCTCCCAAAAAAGACAGACCGTCGCTGAAAAAGGAAGAATTTTTATATAAATTAACTTAATATTTTTAGTAGTTAACCTTTACATGTTATTCAATTATCTAAAGAAAAAAGTTGTTAATATTTTTTAAACTGTATTAAAAGTAAATAGCATAATATAAGTATGCATTTGTTACAATTTTCTTTGTATCTGTTACAAAATCTGTGTATAGCAGTAGTTGCTCAGGACTCAAGTGCGCAAGTAACAGATTGATATTAATACTAAATTAATTAATAGAGATCATTAACTTTCAAACGTTAGTTTAAAATGTTGTGTTTGATTTTGATTAAAATTCTTTGTGAATTAGGCACCGCAGCATTTGCAGCGTTCGGCATATTGTACAGCAAGTCAAACATTGGCCTAGTGAATTAAACAACTATTAACTTTAGCCATGCCGGCGTAAGTTTGTTCATATGAACAATCCAATATCATATATTTTGTTTCAACTAAGCTAATAATTATTGTATACGAAACAAGGTAATCCAAAAATTCAATTTTTAGTTTGTATCTGGAGTTTTAATAAAGAGTTTGATTTATTTAGTAATTACAGATTAAAGTATACATTTATCTTCTGAATTAATAATTATTGATTGAAAAAAGGCATCAATACATAATTTTAAGTTTATTTCTTTTGAACGAGATATTCTACTTAGAGTGTACCCCTCTTCAGGATCCTAAAACACATTTATGTAATGCATGTATGATGCATGCACCATGTATCTAAAAGGTCCCGTTCAAAATACAATTTTAAATTAATAATTGATGTACTTTTTTCATTTTTAACAGATTGAAAGTTTTCCCATTATTTCCTTCAAGTATAAAACTATCGTTTATATTATTATTATTGGTTGAGTTCAACCTAGTTGTTAATGATCATGTTTTGATTACCATTTATAGTATTATTGTGTATTGTTTGCTGAATGCCATCTAACCATAAATGTTAAATTGTTGTATATTGGTTTCGACCTTGGAAATAAACAAATAAATAAATGACGTAGGTAGCATATACACTACTACGTAGTAGTAGCCAAATACGTAGTAGTAGCCATAATACGTAGGGAGCCAAATATACTACTAAAATATTATTTTCATTGTTTTAAAATTATGTTAGACTTTGCCCTCTATTTGCGTGAATTGAGATATAAAAATTTAAAAATCAATTAATTTTAAAACAATGGCATTTTTAATGGCTTAGTAATTTAATTATCAGTGTTCCATTAATTTATTGAACATGTTAACAGTTTATATATATTTAGTTATAAAAAAATAAAGTACTTTGTTTCTAAAGTACTTGCATTTTGAACGAACTTTATAGAAATAACACCATATTAACGGTAATTTATATACCACAATTGCACACAGTGTAATAGTTCTTCAGCTGTAATATAACTTGATGAAAGGTTTATTTATTTGTAAAATAAAACGTGGCATCAATTTTTTTTGGAGTAATATGTTTCTGCCCTGTACGGTGTTGTTTGACGACATCCTATCTTCCGGCCATGCTCACAAATTTCTCATCATATTCTTCATATTGTGTTTTTATTTTTTTTTAAAAAGGCTAGTGATAAATAAGCGAATAACGGATATGTGAACGTTTCTTAACGCAAAGAGATAAAATTTCATAAATCTGCAAGTTTTGTGAATTCACTCTTCAAAAGCATCATAATTTCTATAAAATGAAATTATTCTTAATCCTATAAGCAAGGTAACACCGGTGTGAGGTTTATATTTCCACTCTATAAACTCCATATACAACTGTTCAATTCGAGATCCACATCAGTTTGTCTGTAAAGATATTGTATTATGTAGTTATTTAGTTCGTGATAAGATGATTGTTTGAAACATGCCACCTGATAAAAGGGGTGACTTTAAAACTTTGTGTATAACACTTTAACTGTTTAGTATTCGCTTTGAGTATAAGTTTTACTTTTTAGAAGAGTTTTATAGTTGAAGATGTTATTATACGTAAAATAATGTAAAAGGGAGATTAGCACGGTGATACACGGAAGCGGTAATACATGTCAAAGCTCTTAAACTGATAATACAAAGAAATACTTGTCGTTATTATGTGATTCTGAGATTAAACTAACAAGGTAACGTTTTTGGAAAAAAACTTGTAAGGTTTAACTAAATCATGAATAACAACATTTTATCAATGAATAACTAAAATGCATTCTGAAATATAGAGAAGTTTTAGCTTGGTTCAATGAAAACCTGTCACTTATTTTAATAAGGTCGAATTTACAGTGACCAAGATTTTGTCAATGACAAGTTTATGATTTAATTCCAAATAAATATTTTCAGATATTATTTCTTGCAAAAAACTACGACTTGTTGCCTATGCTATATACATAGTCCACTGGCAAAAACATTATTAGGATTTGATTTGATTTTGAATAATACAAGTTTACTGATTTAACTAGTATCATATTATTTTTGATTCGAATCCCCAGGTAGACTTTGTTAACTGGGTAATGGTTCGAGTGTATCTTTGCCGTCGAGCAATTTGATAGATTATATTTATTTCATCATAAGATTAAATTATGATAATAATTTCGGTATATCTCTTTAAAGGAGTCGCTACGTTAAAACAAGAACATACATAAGTATTATATAAACAAGTACATAAAGGATGTTTCATACAAAAATAGAATAAAAGTAACATTGAGTTTGGTTGCAATATGAAAATTAAACAATCAAAACTTCAGATTGGAATAATATTGAAAAACAAACTGTAACAAAGTTAGCCACACTGGTTAGCCAGGCCCATAAACTGTAATATCGACTTCCATCCAACAGGTTGAACAGTTTTCAAGCCAGAATGATTTGGAATGCTGCCAACTAAATGACATGAAGTTGGAGATCCTCATCCATCGTTACTTTTCTTTTGGCTTACTACTTAAACTCTGTTCAACAGTTACCAAAAATTTAAGAACGATATAAGTGTTTTAATCATAACCTTAAATTAGTAATTTGGTAGCATTTATCTCAAAATACATATTAAAGTTGAAAAATTGACCTGTTTAACTAAGTTATCTTTTAGAATCAAACCCTCAGATGAAAAGATTTAATATTAACATGCTGTTAATTTATTGTAATATTTTTAATATTACCAGAAACCCTGATACATAAGAAATAATCAATATGTCTGTATAAATATGTCACAAATCAATATTTATACAATAAATTTCAATGTATATTACCACAATAGTTAAAACAGGGTGAGTTTTGAATACCCCCAACGTTTTACTACAATAAACAAATATCAATCCTGAATCCCCAATCGGACCATCATTTTTGGGTAGTATGTAGTTTATTTTGACTACTAAACCTTTTGGGCCGTCATCTTGGATTCATTATGCTAAATACAAATATTTTCAAAATTTATAGTTAGTGTTGTGAAACGAAATTCTGAACTAATTTTGTACACTGTACATAATGTTACAATCCGTTTTATAAATCTTTATTCTTACTCATGATATTGGTACAATTAATATTAAAGTAAGTTTTAAACTTCCTAATGAAAATCAAATGAAAAATGCGAATAATCTGGTCATTACGACAAATAAGGATAGTAAACCACCACCAGTAATTATTTTTTGTAAAATATACGTGTTTAAAATCTGTTGGCCTCGTCTTGAATCCAATATTTTGGCATGGCACCTCACATTAAAGGTGAGGTGCCGTCATTCACAACAATTTTTCTTTTAGCTGAAAAAAACGTGGAAATCAGTTTTTAAATCGCACCTTTTGTTCATGAGATATTGAAAATGTTTTGGGTATCGTTTTCATAGCTTCTGTATCTCCAGGTTAAAAAATTATTTATTTTTATTTTGCAGCATTAGTTTTACCGTGAAAATATAGTCAACAGTGAAGGGAACAACCCCACTTTTAAATAAAAACAAAACCATTATCTTATTTCAAAATTACGGAGCTAATGTGGTAGCTGAACATTTTAATACAGTAAATAATAAAAAGTTGAGGAGCATTTAAAACTCACCCTGTATTACAAATGTTATACTTTAAAAACTTCAATTAAATATGTATAAATAGAGTTAAGAGCCAGACCAGAATGATTTGAGCCAGATATTTTTAAATTTACAAACCATTGAATACAAATTAAAGAATGCATCTGTGGAGTTTTCTTTTAAAAAGAGTATTTGATAAAATGTCTTAATTAAGGTTTCAGCACGGCTTCAATACAAAGTGGGGGAATTCACTTTCTTCTGCCCATTTTCGGAGCAGGGCAGGGTCGAATCGATTATAAGCTTTTCTGTAAACAAAATTGATTCTTCTTGAACTTCTGTCCTATTTTATTCTTTATTCCGGGCGTGGGGGTATATTCTAATCAATCATTGTTTTGTAATAATTTTTAACTATTTCAGATCTTTGCCTCTCTCTCTCTTCAGTTAGAATTTCCACTTCAAACTCACAGTATCTTCCAGCCATGTTTACCGTGGGCGAATGAGGTGATTATTGGTACAATGTGATGAGGACAGAGCAGAAATAGGATATTGGGATAAATGCGGAGTACTGTAAAAGGGCTATGAGAAGAGGGCAGAAAGGATGACTGAGAAAGGTGAGAAGAGTAATGTGCCTTTTTAATTTAGTAAAACTAAAAAACATTGTTTTAAGTTTTGTATGGCAGGTTGTTTTTTACCTTTATTTCACAATAAAATGTTTTGAAAAAGGAATATTCCTTTTTAAAGCTCTTGAATTGAAAAACTCACAGGTATTAAATTAGGTTTCTGCATCCAATTACGCGTACAAAGCCAAATATTACTTATGTCCTTATTAAACATTATTAATTATTAAGTTTGTATGTTCTTAATAATTTTATAATAGGATTGTTCGTTAACCTTAGTTATTTTTAATTTTGTAACACTTTTTATTAAGCGAATTTACATTGAGTTAGTAACGAAGTGGACTTTAACAGAGACTGTCACTGTTAATTGACTTGAGAAGCCACTAATTTGACACCTCTGATGGTCTGATGGCCTTCATTGCTACGCCAAACTTGTAAATAGATCAGGCTCTGTAAAATGTATAATAAACTTAAAGGGACAAAATAGTAAATTATTTTTTATCACATATATTTATCGCTCTACAATTTGGAATGCTGTAAAAAATCTGTTCTGTTCATATGATAAATTTTAAAATCAAATCAATATGCTAGAATATTAAAAATACACACCAGAAAATCTGTAAAAGATGTATTGGAAATAGGTCTTACATATTTTGAACCATCCTGTGACCGTTGAGGCTATAGTAGTTCAATGTTACACTATCAAGACACAGAGAAGTAATGATAATTTCATAAAATATCAACAATTAAGAAAATATTGCCAAAACACAAAAAAAGGAGAATTTAGCCATTTTAATTTATTTTCTTTTGTTATAAAATGTATATGCTATTAATTAATTAATAAGCTGTTGTCTTCATCTAAACCATAGTAGATCCAATAAATAGTAATTAGTAACAAAATAAATAGCAACAAAAGTGGACAGTTCAATATGTAATTTAGTTCTATTCGAACTTCTCCAGTCTTCAACGCTGTTCACAAATACTGAACAGGATGTTATCAGTTCTACTGGAGTAAGGGCTGTTTACAGTGTATATTGTTTACATTAATTAAGACATCAAAACTAACCAGTAGTATGTTTAATAAGTTTAACAAATAATAAATACTAAAAAAAATGTATAATCATGTTAATAAGTAATTAGAATTTGAATTCACAATCAAATTAATTAATTCACTCACATTCAAAGAACAATGTTACGTTTGAAGAGTTAGTTACACTAGTAAAAGCACCTGGGGCACCGATCTTTGCTCAAAAAGCCAGTCAGTTTGTTTAAAATGCTTAGAGTACATTATCTCATGATCCCTCATGACAGCGAGCCCATTTGCTGTCCCAATTTTCTCTTCTATTTTTTTCGGAATTTTCCACATTATATGCGGTCTTTTTTGGGTTATAGCAATGTTTACGTCACCTAATCTTGATATATTGAAGTTGTGTATATATTAGTTTCATTAACTATTCTCACCAAAGTCATATGTTAATACTTTACCAATTGAGTGTTATTTTAAACGTTGACTGGTTGTTTTTGAACAGCTATTAGGATTATTTTGTTTTGATTTATAAATAACTAACCCAAATGTTTTTTATACATTTTTCTTTAAAAAAATATTTATTCAAAGGGTGGAGCTGTTTAGAACACATTTTTAAACCGTAATTAAGGTAGTTCAAACATTATGAGGAAATCGTGTGTATAATTTTTGAGAGAATAGCTGCAAACTTTGTATCAAGAATCAATTAAGATCGTTTATTATCACAAAACTTTAGTTATAAAATGGAAAATCGTCAGCGTTGTTATCCCATAACAAAAGATTTAAAATAAAATAAACTACTCTATTATAACTAAAAACTAACATTGTCAGCAAAATACTCCTGTACGCTGAAGTACTCTTTATCAACCTAAAATGACCTAAGAATGTCTCTAAACCTATTTACATCTGACTCTGATTTTATGTCTAAAGGAAGTGTATTGAAAAGCTTTATAATTGTGAGGTATGAGTGTTTTTCGAAAGAAGCAGTGTTGTGATGGGTTAATGAAGATGAAGCATGTCTGAAATTGTAGTGCCTGATGTTATGGAAATAAATAAGTGTTTGTGTTTAATGAAACATGAGAGACACTGAAAAATATACTAGAATGACAATTTGAGTAAATCATTGACTGTAAAAATGCCTGTACATGAGTTATCTTTTTTCATACCAAATACCAATCCAATCTGTTTTTAGCGAATTTCCCCTATATGGAAGAAGCTATTACCGTAGTCGGCATGGTAAGACCTAGGCCCAGAACCATGATAACTTTTCTTTTTGAGGTCCCAAGACCCCAAAAACACCATTCGTTTAAAACTGTATATATATATATATATATATATATATATATTAATTTTACTATCATTATGAGAACAAAGTACCCTTATTTAGTTTCATAATTTATATTTATGTATATATGTGTCCGTGAGCACGATAACTCTCGTAAAAATTATCCGATTTTGATGAAATTTGGTATAAACGTGTAAAGCAACATTTATGACTTTAAGTTCGAAAACCAGCCAGATCATTTTATCGGAAGGGGTATTTTGGGGGAGTTTTGTACCCTACAAATTGTGTTTTTGAATTGTTTACATATAATTTTTGAAATAGTCAAATATTAGTGTTTACCATTGGATTCAGCTCAAACACACAATTTGGTATTTTGATCATTCCTCTAATTGGTCAATTGGTTACCGAGATATTGAAAGTGCGTTGTCTAATGTTATTCTTATGGAGGAAAAGACAAATTTTATATCTTGCTTATTTATGATCGTATACTGACGAAACTTGGTATACGGCTTCATCTGGTTGTGGTCTATTGATATTTGCTCAAAAAAACAATTGTTTGCCAAAGGATCCCGTAGCAGTAAACCTCTGTACTCACCCCCTATGTTATTCTTATGGAGAATAATTAAATGCCATGCCTCTCTTAATTATGAACATAATTAATACAAACTGGTATACGACTAGTTAAGTTCTATTGATATTAGCGTAAAAACCCATTTATTGTGTTCCTTGTTGCAGCAAACTTGCGTACTCAGGCCCAATGTTATTCTTATGGAGAATAATTAAAATTGCATACATCGCTTATTTGTGAATAAATTTTTATGAAACTTGGTAAGTGGCTTTATGTAGTATTAAGACATTATATCTCCATTGGAAATTCGCTGAGTTTGCAGGTTTGCTTCGACGGGGGTATTTTTTATTCGTAGGCGCAAAATGACTTTTATTTTTGTGGTTTCAGCACCCCAAATCGCAACGCCATAACTTATTTCAGGATACAAGGAACCAAAATATGATGAACAAATTATATCAGTGTTTGCCAACATAGCTAGACTTCGAAGAATGCAAATACTACTATTGAGTTTACGAGATAAGCTTTCAATATTTTCAGAAAAATCATGGCAATGATAAATAATTTATTGAGTTATAATTATTATGAACAAAATGTTTTCAGACGAAAATCAATTGTAGCCCAATTGTATCCTATAGATGTAATAGATGGGTATGCTGCTGATTTTCACATCTTGAAATCGATGAAATGGGTGTCTAGGTTAAGGATTTGTACGGTTTGTGTTCTACCTTCCCAAAATGAAGAGATGAAGTTTAGAGCATTTTCTCATATGCCAAAGTGTTCCAATTTATTCAAGAACAATCTATGATTGACCATATAAAAAGCTTAATTGAAATAAAATAATCCAAAACATGTTTATGGTCATCAAGGGCCACGACATTTGATATAAAACTAAACATAGCATCAACAGTCACAATTGTCTTTTGAAAACGAACTTTTTTTGTAAAGCAAATGGTGGACAACCAAAAAAGGATGAAGGTCATTTAATAATGTGTTTAAGAATGTTTTAAGAATGTTTAAGAACAAGTGGTTATGATAGAAATACGTCTTTAGTTGTTTGTAAAAAAAAGACTACCCTTTATACGAAGGGGTTTTACAACTGCGGATTTCAGAGCCTTAGGAAATCATCCCTCAGCAAAAGAGGCACTAGCCAAATGAGACAAAGGCAGTAGTAGATATTCAATGACTCCCTTGACTACTCTAGATGATATACAATCTGAACCAGTGGAGTTGCTGTTTTTATAATTTCCAAAACCTCTTCCTCAGTAGTTGGACGCAGGAAAAGAGATAAACAGGATGAAGTACTACACCATGGCGGAAGTACTACACCATGGTTTATAGTGGCCAACCAAGCAAGCAAGCGTTCTAAACTCATTTTATAACATAAATAATAAAACAATGTATTTTAAAGTGTTTGGTCGTACAGTACAACTTTTAAATGTTTTACTGTAGTGTATAATATAACCCACTTCAATTCTCATTTTAACTTTATCGGTCTAGTTAATACTAAATGTCAATCAGATTATTATGGAATAATTAATTCCAGAGACATAAATTATTTTTAAAATAAAGAGAACCCTATAAACTATTATATAACATATATATATATACAGTTGCAAACGAATGGTGTTTTTGGGTCTGGGGACCTCAAAACGAAAAGTTATCATGGTCCCGGGCCTCGGTCTTACCATGCCGACTACGGTAATAGCTTCTTCCCTATAGGAAAATTCGCTAAAAGGAATTTTAACTTCATGATATAGTTGTAATCATGCAAATTTTCATATGTGTCTTTTTAGTATGACAGAGTTTAATTATTATTTTCCCAAACCACGTGTTACACCATTCAAACGCGCATTACTGTACTAAAATGGTAACGAATCTAGTGTTGCCATATCTAAATTTTACTCCATGCAATGAACTTAGTCTCCCGAAAATATATGTTAGCAAATATTAGTTCAAATATATTATTATAAACTAAAGACAATAAATTCAGTTACCATAGCGCCGATTTCAATATAATTATAGGTATTTTAAATCCTAGGAAACGGTCTTTGGTTGGGACTTTGCAACGACTCAAGCGAATTTCTTAACCACTTCCTCAATCGATTCATCTACGATGTCTTGGCGGAGTCTTTTGTAAGTGATCACAAATATACTCTCTTTTAATTCAAAAACACGTTAAATTATTATATTTTTGTGAAAAATCCACAGTTTTATACGGTGGTTTAATCTTCAGTTGAACCTATTATGCCACAAGCTTAGACCTATCATTATAGTGTACTAACCTTGTCTGACAGCTTCACTTATCCACCTGGTTTGGTTGTATAGTCACATCAAATAACACACGTTTGGTCAAATTAAAAATGTGTTTTAACTTGGCACTTACATTTAATTTATAAGTGAGAACTCGAGAGAGGTTGTATTAAAAAAATAATATTTCTCCTCAGATCTGTCTACCAAAACCTTTGAATTAGATATAAAGTTCAAATTTTTCAGACGTATGGTTCTCTAATGAAGTCCCAAGGGAGAATTAGTTTTATACATAGTAAATTATATAGTGCTTCTAGACGGTCTAAACCCCAACATTTGGGGTTTGTAACTGAGCAAGGGAGTTTTGTACCTTGCATGCTGAGGACAATTAACCAACATGAAGGTATGAACACATGACATTACATAAACAAAGAAGAAGCTTAAATCACGTTCAAAATAGTTAAATATGATAATTATTTCGTTTTAAAGTTTGAACATGGTATTGTGTGACATAAGAACATTTTAAAGAGGATGAAAGAGCAAAAAGATAAAGATGGGCTTTTTGAGTTCTTTCCTATCTAATTTTCTGTGACTGTTTCAAGTTTCAGCTTTTAAGATAGCGCAGATCTGATAGCTTCAGATACCTGTGCAAGGACATGGATTTGCCATTTCTCCCTCAAAGCTCGTCCACAATGAGCAAATATTTGTCAAACGTAATAAAATATTAGGGAGGATTATAGTTTAACTAACAAAACTGTTTTTGCTTTTTTCCAGAAACGACAAGCTGCTGATGGTAGTCAATTGTATGGTTGTCAGTACTTTGACGAA
Source organism: Allygus modestus (assembly GCA_963675035.1). NCBI lineage: Eukaryota > Metazoa > Arthropoda > Insecta > Hemiptera > Cicadellidae > Allygus > Allygus modestus. Next base: position 92,735,987 of record OY776116.1, read on the forward strand.
ATTTAGTTTTTCCTTGAATCTACATGTCGAAGTATAAATTAAATTAACAGGTTTTTTAAACGGTTTCAGGTCTGACCACAAGTGGGTGGTGGGAGGTGTGGTCATTGGCGGAGCCCTGCTGGCGGGGGTGCTCTGGTGGTGGAGGCGGCCACCACCAGGGTCTTCAATAATCTACCTGAGCTGGTCGGAGTGGGTGGTCTCCGAGGTAGATTATGAGGCTATACCGGCGCTCGAGGCGGTGGAGCAGCCGGAGGAGGACAGTGGCCATGAGTTTTCCGTAGACTAGTATCCAGAGAGGAGGTGTTGTAGAAGACGAAGGAGAAGACGATGAGAAAGACGAAGGGGAAGACGATGGGAAAGACGATGGGAAAGACGAAGGGAAAGACGAAGAGGAAGACGAAGGGGAAGACGAAGGAGAAGGGATGAGAAGAGAAGAATCCCTTGCAGATTTGCATAAATATTTGCAAAAAACATCACTGCGCTTGAGTCCCAGCCATGGGTAATCATGACCTTAAGACATAGGTCTAGGATAGGCAACACCTGTCTACCACGCTTTAAAAAAATAACTGAAACAGAAAATCTGAATATGGCGATGAAATCCACTGCAGAAGGAATTAACAACTGAACTGCCCGCAACACCTCCAAATAAATCGTAGAACTACATCAGAATATGCTGAAGATAACTTCTACGTCCCAGGAAAAACTTGACAACTACAGCCCGCCACAACACCAAAGAAAGAGCTGAAGTACATCATAAGCTGCAAAAGATAACCAAGATGTCCCAGTGAGAGTTAAAAAAACTATAGCCCGCCACACCACCGAAGAAAGAGCTGAACTAAATCAAAAGCTGCAAAAGATAACCAAGATATCCCAGTGAGAGTTAAAAAACTATAGCCCGCCACACCACCGAAGAAAGAGCTGAACTAAATCAGAAGCTGCAAAAGATAACCAAGATATCCCAGTGAGAGTTAAAAAACTATAGCCCGCCACACCACCGAAGAAAGAGCTGAACTAAATCAGAAGCTGCAAAAGATAACCAAGATATCCCAGTGAGAGTTAAAAAACTATAGCCCGCCACACCACCGAAGAAAGAGCTGAAGTACATCATAAGCTGCAAAAGATAACCAAGATGTCCCAGTGAGAGTTAAAAAACTATAGCCCGCCACACCACCGAAGAAAGAGCTGAACTAAATCAGAAGCTGCAAAAGATAACCAAGATGTCCCAGTGAGAATTGACAACTATAGCCCGCCACACCGCCGAAGAAAGAGCTGAAGTACATCGGAAGCTGTAAAAGATAACCAAGATGTCCCAGTGAGAGTTGACAACTATAGCCCGCCAGACCACCGAATAAAAAGCTGAACTGAAACATCAGAATCCGCAAATCTAAATGGCTCCATCATTTGCAAAGTCAGTCCAAACACATAAACTTCCCAGCAGATGTCCATGGAAAGAACGAAAACTTATTATGTAATGTACTAAACTATGTACCTAGAGTAATCCTTTATTTAAATAAATCAATAAAAAATCACAAGTTATTTATGAATAGGTCCTATCAAAAAGACTAAAACACTTAGTTACATACACAAATATGTAAATAGTTATCTTGTTGACCTACTGTTACACAAGAATTTTGAAATTTAATACATTAGTTGGCTGAATTGTTTGTAATTTTTTAGTTTAAAACATGATGACACTAATCTTAAGAGGTCAAGAGCATTTTTAAAGTATGTTTACACACTTTATACTCGGTAAGCTAATGCGTGTTCCTTCAACAATGATAAATTTAAAAAGGTCGGACAATGCTGAATGATAGAATAAAATACATTAAACTCACACACGAAGCCAAATTTATTTTAGCATAACAACTCTGATCTGATTGATGAATTGCAAAATGTAATTATTGCAGTTTTATAGTATTTTATAGTACTCTTTGACTCAAACCTCTGCTGACATCAATGGAAGCTCATTAACAATTCTGAGTCAAAAAGATTTGTAGGTAGCATGCGACTTTGGAGAGAAACGATTGACGATAAAAGTTTCTTAAATCACAGCCAGAAAGTCAACATATCCAAACAAATACAAAAAATGGATTTCTATGAGTTAATTGACAAATGCTAAAATAATCTCATATTTAGCTAAGACAATCTAACAAAACCTAACCTAATTACAGGTAAAAGGTAAAAAAAACTAAATGTTTGCGGTAATCTACTAAACAACTCTCATCTATCGTTTCTCGCCTGCGCTCCCCTGTGAGTACACGATTAATATTCATATCCCAGCAATTGCTACTCTTAGGTTATAAGTCAACATTTGTAAAAAAATACACAATATCAACCTCTCTTGTATTTCTCATATCTACGTGCTTGGTAAGTAGAATACTCTATTATTTGTTTTTTTGAGCTCTATAAAATGGTTGAAACCAAAATTAAGTGTTTTTAACATTTTAGAGGGGAAGAATGCAAAAAACCGATTTTTGGGAAATTTAAAACCGCCATAAACCTCCCTTCCCATGGTCCGATATTTCTGGTTTTCGAACTTAAAGCCATGAATGTCACTTTACACATTTGAGCCAAATTTCATCAAAATCAGACGATTTTTACTCAAGTTATCGTGTTAACGGACAATATATATATATATATATATATATATATATATATATATATATATATATATATATTACATATAACCAATCTTCTTCCAAATATCCACTCAAAACCCCCTGTAGTTTCTGCATAATAGAATAAGAAAACCACACAGCAATCAACATTATAATCATATCGGCTCTCTAGACAAAACTAGCTTTAAAAACTATTTAGCAGGGGTTTGTATGTCCCGCACCGAATGTTTCATTACCATGCCATAATATTACATAGTTTAAAGCAGTAAATATATGTTTCACCAAAAGCTGATTAGCTGACTACACTGTCATTAGAACGAATATGTAGCACTCGGTTTTGAAGAATTGAGCAATTTATACCCACAAGATCAACGTTGATGCATTGACGGACTAATACAAGGGCATAACCCTAATGACGCCCAGTGATTTTCAATAGCCTAAATGGTTCCTGCTCCACACGTCGCGTCAGTGGGAAAAAGGCATTACCTAACTAAGTGCAGAATATTTAGTGTGAAACAAGGAAACAAATCTGGCTTATGAGCATAACAGACGGTCAGGAAAACCCCATTTCATCACCAATTTCTACATATCCGATGCATCCTGCCCATAGGAAATTTCAAGGCTCAAAGCGATATAGAAAAAAAAACTGATTTTATTTATATAGATTCCTTACGTTTAACATATGCTCTTTCTAATATCCTGTCCGCAATGTTAATCGTTTGGGCAAACTCACTTAGAGGACGGTTTCTGCCCTTAAAATATCGAAAAATAAACACCTTTATGCTCAAATACGAATCAAAAATGTTGTGAAAATCGTAAAATTGGTAGAGAAATATGAGAAGGGTTCTTAAAAAAGTCGCCTTATCGCGTCTATATATACGATATATTAACACACTTACAAATCAAAACCTTTATTTTTTTGTCAACATGTTACGAAAATAGTTCTTCGAGAAATAAAAAATTTCAACTAATTTCAGTTTAATTCAACAATGTGGAGATGTTATATTTGCGGGGCGGCTGCCCATCATCTTGTCTGTTACTTTAGTTCCGCTGCACGTGTGCAGGAAATGGGGTATTTTATTGAGTCATTCAGGTCATGTTGGCAATAACTTCTGGATGCATACTATATTACACCCGATGTTTTCATGCCCCAGGAAAACTACTTCAGGGCTCTATATTTCCTAAAAATAATATAGTTTGTAAACTAAACGAATAAGCTACGAAATGTTATTTTGATAAACAAGTTGAAAGAGATTATAAGCTTCTATGAAAGGTTATACGTGCTATTATCATGGTACCTGTTGTTGTGTATACAAGGTGTAATTAATAACGTTGTATGTAATATTCAACTTTACCTACACTTATGCTGCAGTCACATGCTTGACGTTAAATATGATTCTCTCATAGGAGTGACCGATTGAAGTCAATTAATTGCCTTGTCCCATCCTTTTTTCTTATTTACAGACTTTATTGCGAGCTCAATATCAGTGTAACTACATTTAATAATGTTGTAAGTAAATTTTAGGTACGTCCAAAATAGCAGTTTTAATTTTGTAGCATATACGTAATATCTAGTTGTGTTTACTATTTGAAATACGACGTATAGTTAAATGTATTAACAATCAATTAATATTAGATATAAAGTAATAATATTGATCTGAGATCAGGAGATAATGTTAACACACTACCGAGTATGACGGCGTATGTAAAATAATTTGTCCATTCTGTCCACGTTTGGGTGTGACGTCAGCCACACGAATGTAAAATCAATAGAAGCAAATTGCGTTCAAATGCAATGCAAATAATTATGTCAAGGTTGTTGGCACTTTTAAAAGTAACGTTTTTGATGTCTGATATATGTAGAAAATACATAATGTAATTGATATAAAATTAATATTTTCATGGAAGAAAATATAATGCATGCATATCCAAGGGCATTTAAAAATGTGTTAATTAAATGTATTATGCAGCATGTCATTAATATTGAGTTTACTGGGATACTGGAGTTTATCCAAAACCTCTCTCACATTTTAGATATTTCTTATGTCAATATTATGACGACGTTTAGCAACCGCAATTTGTAATGTCAGTAAACTAAACTGTTGGTTTACTATTTCCCTAGAGGTAAATTAAATAGTAAAGAATTTATATAAATCAGTACGATCTAACCTGCACCATCATATACCTGTTGTTTTACATATTCAAATTCAAGTTATCCATAAATTTAAAGGAAGTAAGACTTGTTTACCAAGTTTACACCGTATTCAGATCTAATAATGAATGTTACTTTAGATTATGGTCATGCTTCAGTAATTGCAATGAAATTTCAATATGGTCATGCTTCAGTAATTGTAATGAAATTTCAATATGGTCATGCATCAGTAATTGCAATGAAATTTCAAGTTGAAAACGAATCTTATCTATCCGTTGCCCTACTACGTTACAGGACATCAATAAAACTGTTCTATACCAGTTTTGAGGCTGACATTGGGTGCAGCAAATGAAGTTTTCATTACTTATGGTAAGTCTATAGGCTATCCGTTATGACAAACTTCCCTTTCACCTTTGGTCCCTTCACTTGAAACCAGAACCCATTGGATAAGAGTCTCGGACTATTTAAGCGAGAAGGGTTCAGTTAATTACGTAGTCCCTCAAGGGTCCGTTTTAGGACCAATTCTTTTCCTAATTTCCGTAAACGATCTTTGTAATGATAAACTCAATGGTAAAGTAACAGCTTTTGCAGATGACACGGCAATCAGTTATACTTTTCTAAATCTAACTAACCTCTTTATTAAGATACAAGAAGATCTAAAATGTTTGGAAATTTTGGTTTTGTAAAAATTTGTTAACATTGAGTGATAAAACAAGATACATGATTTTCATCATACACTAACAAAAGTATAGTGTTAAAATATACACTAACAACAAGATAGTTTACCATAATACTGATTGCCTAGGGGGCACCAACTGTACTGAATGTATAGAGATTGAGAAAGTTAATGAAATAAAATATTTAGGGCTTGTTATAGATTCTAATCTTTCATGAAAGAGCCAAGTGAACAAATTAAAAAGGGAAATTGTAACGCTCCAAAAGTGTTATTTCTTAGGTGACTTTTGCCGTAGAGAGCTCATGATTAACCTATATCACGCTCTAGTGGAATCCAGGTTGGGTTATGCACTCTCTTGCTGGGGAGGAACTTATTTTTCAACAGTAAAGCCAATTATAATATTACAAAAGAACATAGTGCGGCTGATAATGAATAAATCCCGATCTGAACATACTCTACCTCTATTAAAACAGTTAAACAGTTTCCTTTTCGAAATTTGTATATTCATAAGGTTTTAAAATTATTTGGTACAAGAAGTGTTGCAAATCGTGTAAATATTTCAAAACCCTATAACCTGCGCTTTGATCACTCTGTATATCTCCCAAAGCCTTATGAAGATGTACCAACAGTTTTACACATACGGTGCTCCTAGATTATATAATACCACTTTTTGAAACATTGAACAAAATAACGACAAAACTAGATATTTGAATAAGGTAAAGAGGTGGATTAGTGAAATTGAAGATGCTGAAGAATTATTTAAGCCCCAAAATTAATTTAATTTTACTTGTGTTTAGTTGATTTGTGACTTTCTTATATTTTTTTTACAGAACACCTGAACTTTTAGATTAGTTATTTACTTTTGTGTTTTATCCATTAAATCCAAGTTTGTATATTATGCAATAGGTCTAAATATTTGGAAGCTCATTGTTTGTAATCTTCATCAGCAATCCTAATTTTATATTATTTTAGTATTACTTTGTACAAATTTAATGACTTAATACTGTACTTCAGCTTGGTGCATATTTTTCCTTTCCTTCCTTTTTATGTGTATTAAGTGAGGGGACCCCATTTGGGCTTTGGCCTAGTGGCACCTTTTTTATTCACCGGAATTGTTCGATCATCAATTTAAAAGTTGTGTGATTTTTCTCTTACATATTTGTATACATTGGTTGTTATTGGCTTTTTACAATTTAAGTGTACATTTACTGTTCTCATTATGTATATGCATATTAATGTTTATTTTGGTGAATAAAGATTTATTATTATTATTAATTGCAGCGGCTGGGACGGAAACCGCGGGTTTGGTTCCCAACCTGAGAATATATGGTCCCTGGCTGTTGTACATGGATACCCTGTCAGTTTAGTTTGCTAGTTGGAGGGCAGAGTGGGTCTGCCTGTTTGAGCCTGAACAACTGTCACAGGAGCACAAGAGAGCTTTATCACTTTATTCACCACAGTCCATGTTCTTCATTCCCAATTCTCATAACAAACTTACAATGGGTATAATGAACAGCTTGAAATCAAAAAAATTACCTGATATTGATGGAATATTGGTAAACATAGTGAAATCTGTTAGCAATTAAATTTTGCCAGTTATAGAATACCTGTGTAACCTCAGAAAGGTAAATTTGGCTGTCTGTCTCATCCCACCTTTTCCTTTCCTGATATATCCTATCCTTCCGAGAACCTGCGCAAATTTCACGCTTGTAGAAGATGTGTCTAGCTGCTATGCTGGGGTTTCATAATCCATCAACAAAGAATGAATCCTCTACTTCAAATATATGTGTGTTTAATAAAACCATAGAAACCCATTCTGAAAACTATATTTCATTTATTAAGTACACAATTTACAACCGTTACAACAAACAATCTCTACATGACTGTTGACTTTATTCTAAATCGTCTAAATCAACCGAAGACGTGATTACTGACCAGGAAGACTAAGCTGCAATATGTTTATTTATACTGACTACCAACTATAATGTTGTAATATTGTATCCTCGCCTTAGTGTAGAGCAATTTCATGTTTTTGTGGTTTAGCTCAAATCACACTGCTATTAGCACACAAATACTAAAAGTATCGTAAGTAAACAACGGTCTTTATTTGTAGCTTTAGATATTAAAATTGATAGTAAAAAAAGTGGCAACAATAAATAACATCCTTGGTTCTGGTGATACAAAATTAGCATAGACTTATACTGATGATACTCATAATGATGTCATTAGGGAGTCAACTGAAATAGCCAATGTTTTAATAGGTTCTTTGTTGATGTGATTGAAGCTCTTAGAAACAATCTTGTCTCATCAGCTTTGTTAGATTATAATGCCTACGTTGCTAATTTTCCCAGGAAAAATTCACCACAGTCCATGTTCTTCATTCCCACTTCTCATATCGAACTTACAATGGGTATAACGAACAGCTTGAACTCAAACAAATCACCTGGTATTGATGGAATATCGTTAAACATAGTGAAATCCGTTAGCAATTCAATTTTGCCAGTTCTGGAATACCTGTGTAACCTCAGCCTGCAACACGGTATATTTCCTGACGTATTAAAAAAGCAGTGGTGATTCCTACCATGAAGAAAGGTGATATAACGGATACAAATAGCTTTAGGCCAATATCCATTCTTCCTGTTTTCTCTAAAATTCTCGAGAAAGTTGTTAAGAAGCGGCTTGTAAATATTTTCAATATAAATTCTTTTCTTTGCTTTAATCAGTGTGGTTTTGTTAATGTGAAGTCATTGAAGATGCTTTGTTGAAGTTTTGTCCAGAGATCACTGAAGGGATAAATAATGGCAGTAGTGTCTGGATTATTCGTTGATATTACCAAAGGCTTTGATTCTGTGGAGCATGATATTTTATTTGAAAAACTTTACGATTCTGGTATTAGGAGTGTACCTTGGGAGTGGTTCATAAGCTATCTTAGTCAATGTGTGGGTATAGGTAATTTTTATAGTTCAATTGCACCTATTACTTGTGGTGTTCCCCAAGGCTCGGTGTTGGGGCCGATGTTGTTCTTAGTGTACATTAATGATTTGTGTTCAGCTGAATTCCGTGTTCAAATTACGTGTTTTGCAGATGATACTGCCTTGAGCCACTCTTCCCCATGCATTGAGTCGTTATCTAGCCAAATTCAACAGGACCTTGATAAACAGAAGATTTGGTTTTTCCTTCAACTGAATGGAAATTAGCACGACAACAAAATTAGTACGTTTCTCTCTGAGACAAAGAAATAACTACTTAATTACATTATTCTTTACATGCCAATAGTGTCTTCCTGTTTTTGCCTTACCCTAGTGACAAAATATTATCTGGCCAGTACTGGTCAGGTCTGGGCCAGTACTGGCCAGATCTGGGGCTGTCTAGGCCAGATCTGGGGATGTCTGAGCCAGGTATGGACCAGATCTGAAGATTTCTGGGCCAGAACGGGGAATGTCTTGGCCAGATCAATGGATATATGGGCCAGATCTGGGGATTTATGGGCCAGATCTGGGGATGTCTGGGCAAGATCTGGGGATGTCTGGGCCAGAACTGAGACTGGGGATGTCTTAGGAAGGAAGATATGAATTGAGAACACTGCATGAAATGTTGAACAAAAATATAATATACACAAAATATAATTTCAACTTTTTTGAAATCATGTAATTGGGAATTAGTAATGAAAAAGCTATACAATTAGTCAGTAGGAGAAGGATAGTAATTATTACCTGTAATAAACAATTGTTTATAAAAAGGAAGTTACTATCAAACTTATAAGTCAATAACAATGAACTACAATGTGTTGCACAAGTGAAAACCAGAGCCTGATTCCTGATTACCCATAAGGCTGACTATAACTAGGCTGCAGCCTAGAGTCCCAGTCAGTCAAGGGACTCCATTTTTTTAATAATCTAAGAAGTGCGGTGATCAATTGGGTTAGATGGGATTTTATTTCCGCACACCCTTTCCTGTCGGCACCCCTGCTTCATTCTCAGTTTGACAGAAATTTAGTTTAGTTGATCCTTAGCTCATTACGGATTGTCGTGTTCCAAAATTTTGGGATTTTTTCAGGAAAAATTATCCCGTTTTCCGGGCAAGATTTATTTTACCTCGGGATTATTTCGGGACGGGATTATATCCTCAAAACGGTAATCTGTTGTGCAATCGTTTTTTAATCTAATTAATATTGTTAGACCAAGGTTGGTTAATTGTTGTATTATATTAATATTATATTGTAATAATATTATTATCTTAATACAAATATTTAAAGGGTACACAAACACAGTTATAATTATTTTCAAATTAATTATTTTAATTATACATTGATTTATACATGTTTTGTGCTCGATAAATAAAATATCTCTAAATATTGTAAAAAATGGTATTTATTTCTTAAGCGTACAAATAACTTTATACTTTTCATTATGATTATATTGAATATATATTAATTTGCTAGCAGTTTATCATATTACAATGCAAAAATGGATTCATAAATCAAATTAACAAACTCAATTTGGTCCAACTTTCATTTCACTTAGAAAAATAAAACTGAAGTATTGTATGCGTGCGCGGGTGTAGACTATTAATTTGTCAGATCTGGGCCAGAAAACTATTTTTTCACTAGGGTAAACTGTAACGCTTGTCTTCGGATCCAGGTTGTGGACAACATTAAGTATTTGGAAATCAAAATTGATAAAAGTTGTTGCTGGAAGAATCATTCACTGGGGTTGATAAAGTACATAAACTTGGTTTTAAGAAAATTCTATATGCTTAGGAATGTGTGCCCTTTGTCCGTTTTAAGAACTGTTTATTTTTCCATAGCTGACTCTAAACTACAGGATGGTTTGATATGCTGGGGTGGAGCTTATTTGGAAAGTTTAAATAATGTTATAGTTGTGCAGAAAAAAATTATTAGGATTATTACTAGTGGGCATGGATTCCAATCAATGCTTCTATTTTTTAGGAATTGCATATTTTTACTTTAATATACTTATATGTGTTTAGAGTTCTTCGTATGTTTTTTAATATAAGTGGTCCTATTTCTGGAAATATCAATTTTTTTCTTCAAATAGGCTTAGGTTGCAGAATTTTGTTTGATCTTCTCAACCCCAAACTGAATTCTATAAACATTTCTTTTATTTTTGTGCCCCAAAATTTTACTATCGCCTTCCATTAGAAATTACCCCAGCTTTATCTAAGATACAGTTTGCTAGCAAATTAAGGAAATATATTTTTGATTTGGAATCTATTGATAGTTTTTTATCTAGGGGTTTGTATAGGTTTTTACGTAAAACTGCATTTGTATTTTTTGCATTTCCTTAATACAGGTAAAACATATCCCTGTTGTCTACTGTACATATACTGTTGTCTGTTACATGTAATGTTTCTCTACTAAAAATTTACGTTACTGTGTTGTATACTGCAAAGATTTTCTTTCTATATTCTTTCCTTTTTATTTTGTAGTAACCTTACATCTTTTTAAGTATTTGTTTTAGGTATACGTGTGTTTCAGTGGTATATTTTTTTATTGGTAATAGTTTTAATTATATGTATTTTCATTTACACATAAATCCACTGAAGGGATCGGTTACAACACAGGATGTAACATCCCTGGTCACCTTAGTCACCTGAGGTAGTTTATTGGGCGTTTTACATTCCCTCTAAATTTTAGTATTTATTTTGTAAGTCCCAACTCAACAATATCTTGTTACTGGGACACAGTATTTATTGTACTCTGCAAGTGTTTTTTTAATCATTATTTTCTTATTTTGTATTGATGTTTGTGCAATTTTAATGTATTATTCAATTGTAATGCATTTTTATAAGAGTGCAATACAATTCTTTGAATCATTGAATCTTTAACTAAAGGTTTTGATATTTACATTTAACTAGTGTTTGATTTATTATAGCAATTATGAAACAAATAGTGTAAGAAAGACTTATAGCACTCTTAGTGTTAATCCTTTATGAACAAACAAACGTTTGTTTTGAATTTGCATATTATAATTGAGGAGGTTGGTGGAAAAATAACCTCAGTCCAAAAAACGCGTTTTGAGATAGTCAACTTTGAAAGTTGAACTTATGTTTTATAGTTTATTAACAAATTTGATTACTCTTTGGATTCGTATATTACGCAAGATATATTCTTCTAGATTAAGAATATAACCTTTTTTTGGTTATATATATTTTTCTTTAAAAGTTATTTAATAAAATATAAAGCAGTGTCAGAGGTGGATTTTTCATCAACCCACTATTTCATTATTAAAAACATAGATTTATTGCATTAAAACTCATTAAAGAGAATAAAAACAAAGTAAAACAAAATATTTATTGAAACTATTTTTATTTTAACATAAAATCATGTTTGGATCCTGGATCTTCATCACTTTCCATACTTCACAGATATAAACTTCGTTTTCAGTAAATTTATTAAGTTAATTCAGTATTTAAATAAACATTAACTCCAGTAAACATCAATCTTCACACACAAATTAAAACTAACACAGATTTTAGCAATAACCTATAACGTTTGTCTACAAACAAAAACAAGACTGTTTCTCTCCATGTGGCAACTAAAGCCAGACTACCTCGTAACAACTGGCAGCTTTAAAAAAACCATAACTCAGCCAAAGAAAAGGATATAGACATGTAACAATAACTGTTGCAAAGAAGATTAAATAACGGATCATTTTAAGCATTTTACCGAAAAACTACCTCAGTTACCTGAGGTAGTTTTTCCACCAACCTCCTAAATTTTAAACAGGCCTTAAAATTTTGAGCATACATCCACTTAATGCATAGTAAATTATATAAACTACCTTTCCACCTTATTATAGATATGGTAGGGAAGGGGTTGGGGCATTGTAACCCGTAATGTTTAATTGCAGCTTGTTAGTTATATGCTTTTGACATCCTGCTTAGTTCGTTTCAGTTTTGATTGATTTTTTTATGCGGATTGCAACTGTTTGTGGACTGAAAGAAAAATCAATTGAACAACATTAAGGAAATTTAAACACTGTTAGTATGATAAAAATGTATTTTGCAGTAGATTTTTTATTTTTATAAACTACTCGTATGATATGTGGCACGACAGACGTATTCTCAGAAGTAAACCACTACACCATATCACCATGCATGTAGGACTATGTGCATCTTTGTAATGAATTAAATAGCTCCGTTACTCATGAATTACCTCGGCCATACATTTTATAACAAACTGTCATCAACCAAAAGAGACCTGGTTGACCGAAGATTTAAGGTACTGGTCGAGGAGCTTGCAGTCAAATGCAGCCATATTACAATGCATATAAGTTTCTTGGGACAACTTGGAGTTTGGACGGTAAAGCAGTGCCGCTTGTTGCATGCCCTGTCATGTGACCGTTACATAATGAGTGATTTGTTTTAAGTAAATTGTATTTTTGTATCAGTACAAAATGGTAATACAAGTTAAAAACGTAAAATAATAAGTGTTCTATAGTGTAAAACATTTCACATTTTAGTCATGGTTACTGTATTGCCTTTCGTACTTTATTGCTAATACGAACTAACAGGCTAGAAAATACGTGCAGTTTGCGTATAGTTTACTATCTCAAATCAAGCATATAAATCATAAAGTTTATTTAAGATAAAACATTATAAAGAAGATTTTTGTAGGATGTGGTTACAGCAATTGTAAATCCAGAATTGAGTCGCCCGAGGCCAGATTCATTTGGTATTCGTTTGCTGCTGCTGCTTAGTTTAAGTTTAAGCTTCATTTGCTGCTTATAAAAAATATTTTCTGTGATCCATTTAAAATCTATTTCATGTTAAAAGGAATAGCAGTTGTCTAAATACAAAATTGTGTGGAATATGTTAGTTCTAATTTTTTTATTTATTACCTAAGTATTACATTTTTCTAAGTCAAACTAAAATACCATTTAAAATGTATGTCATGAATACTGAATTTATACAATGGTACCTTATTTTTATCTTCTACTCTTAAACAAATAGTTATAACGACTGTCCCAAGGTCTAAAGTGCATTATCATAAGAAAAAAGGTGTTTAAGAAGTTTTATGTTTAGAATATAAAAAACAATACAAAAAAGTATTAACAAGTTGTTATAATAAATTAATCTCTGACCCTGAGTGTGCATTGCTTTAAAATAAAATTAGAGTAAACTAAATAAGAACAATGACTAAGATGACAACAGTAGAAACTACTCTCAATCTATCTTGACAGAAAATAGTTATTTTTTATTACTATGGTGTCGAAAATTAAATGTATAGATTTGTTTATAAAAAGATAACACAGCATGAAGTTTATTTTTTTAGAATAATATGTTTTCGTGTATACTGACAGTAAGACCCGCTTCAAAACGGTTAAATGTCAGACTTATTTAAAAATACATTCTTACATTGAGAAAAATCAACTAGTTCAGTATTTTTGGATGTTATCTCTTAATGCATTGTAGTTAAATATATCTAATTAAAGATCGTAAAAACTCAAATATTCAAAACTTTACAATAGCATTACTGAGAGCTTGGTTGAATAGGAATGTTGGCACTGGATGAATAAGCTGTGTGATAAAGTGAAAGATAATAATATCAGAACATCTAATATTGCCGTAAATTATCTTTGCTTATCTATCTTATCTGTATTTATAAAAAAAAATGTTTGATTGTTTGTTTGTATTTATATTTTAGGTTTATGTACTCGGAAACCGTTGTACCGTTTTCCATGAAACTTGGTATATATATATATGTACGATTTGACGGAGAAGGTTTTTAAAGCCATCCATTTCGTCCTAACTCAATTGGGCTCCTCCCAAGAAGCCCAAAAGGGTTACTATATAAACCTTATGGAAATATATTGTTGTTTACATAAAAGCCAATTACATATTTACTTGAACAGGTGATCTTAGTGATATTGGTTTTAGTTGGTAATAGTCAAAGGCATGACAACGTCTACCGGGTAACAGCTAGTACTGTATATTTGTGCAGACTCTCATTTGAGTTATATTCAAAGTAGCCAATATATTATCATACTAAAGTAGATAAGAAAATTGAGAAATTTAATTTTCATAGAAGAAGCTGTATAGAGGAAAGTAAAAAGTTATCGACCATTGCCTGGCCCAGGGGATATAGAATATATACTGACTCTCAGGAAACGATCCCCTGAGTCACCTTTGACCTTTGTATCTCGGTAATTCTATACATCTTTGTTTTTAAAGCATAAAATGAAATAGGAATACAAAGTTCATTAACAGAGTTTTGTATTATTCTTATAAGTGGATACAAATATTGATTTAGCTTAATATATGTTGGCTTGGAGATTATGATGGGGCAATGAATTTACAACTAAAAATGTTAATAGTTTATCCTCAATTTTATTGTAATATTAAATTGTTTCTGACAATTATGTCTTGACTTAATCATATTATATTGCAATTAATTGCAAGATATTCGAATGCAATTTTTGTTTCCTAGACGAAATACATCTTTTGAGTCCGAGCACATTGTTGATATTTACATGGAAAAACCCCTTATAAAATATAACTGCTTGAAATTGCATACTCATTGAAATTTTAAAGGAATGTAGTATATATTTACCATTACATATTTTAAGGCATTATTTCCAAACTAGTGATTGAGATACAAATAGGTAAATTAATTTGACAATTTTAAAAAGGTAAATTAAATAATCAGAAGTACTGATATATGTTTTATTTTTAATGTTGCGTAGTACAATTTAAAACCTACATTGGGTGTTAAGGATTGCGAGCGCACTTTTTATAAGTTTACTGATATTAATAGAGGTTAATAGATGGTATATATATATATATATATATGTATATATAAGTAGATTAAGTAACACACTTTAAAATTATATTAATAATACTAAATAATATTCAAAATCCACGTTAACCAGTAAAACACCATCGTAGCAAACAGAAACATGACTGGCTGGGATTATATTGAGATACCCAAACTGTGGGCACTGACCGTGTAACCGCAATGTGGAACCCGCCAGTGCAATATCATCACAGCTGGTGGAAACCGACGATGTCTGTATATCATTCTTTCTTTAGCGATTATTTGAAAAAAGACGCAGAATAAACGTACAATTATAAACCTTCCATTTACTGATGTTCTGATATACTGATATTCTGGCTTAGAAAATGTGTTAATATTTAATCAACCATTAATATTAAACATTAATTGAACATAAACATTTCAGGTATTTAAAAATCAAAACCAAACAGAAATATTACAGCTGTGAAAGTTAAAAGTGATTTATAATTTTTTAAACTGTATCCTGGTTATGAGTTTGCAAACACAATGTACAATAATTGTTGCAATAAATTCTAAACTGAAGGTGTCCTCTTAAGTTAGTTCTTGCAATGGTCAAGCAACTAAGTAAATCTAATAAATGCCTACTTGACATGTATTATGACTCATGGCTTGTAAAAAGACAAAAAATACTGCTATTTGGAAATGTACAAATTAGAAAAATGATACTTCATACAGAAAATATCTAATAAAATATCATAAATTTTCTAAGTTTGAAGCTAATACCTTAAGAGGATAGAGATATTACAGTAGACCCTCTCTTAACCGACCCCGGATCAACCGCCGCCCGCTCGGATTAACCGCCTCTGCTCGGGCACAAATACAGGATGATTTATCCGCCATGAATTTTAAAACAGGTCGGTTTAACCGACGTTTTCTAAGAATCGTGAGACTTTTGTTCCCATCCTTATCGCTTTACTAAAATAGAAACTTATCCGTTCGGGTCAAGTTTTTTATGAATCACATGGCAAACTTACAATATTGTGGAACATCACTCAAAGTCAGTTTATTGCTACTCTGCGTCGAGTACAGTGTTTTTTCGCTTAAGCGTCGTGCGTGTGTACAGCCTAGTTTTGTATTCATATAATATCAATAATACATTTATTTCTACAGTATTTTACTTGTTTACGTAGTTGCCTGTTTTAACCGACCTTTTAGGTTATCCGACCTAGGACCGGTCCCGTGAGGGTCGGTTAAGAGAGGCTCTACTGTATTAATTATGGAAAAAATGTACGTTAAGACAGTCGGAAAGCTGAGCGTTTTATAACATATTTTTGCAGAAACCTTTTTCTTATTTTTCACAAAATAAATCATACACCGATGAATTCTTATGTTTTTAACTCCCTGTATGTTATCTCAGTAGTTCGGTAGTTATAAAAAATTTAATTTCAAACGAAATATTTACATTTTAAATTTAACTTTTATCACTTTATGAAAAATATATACTGCATGATTTTTACAAAGTAGATCATGATGCTTAATTTAGTGATGGTTTAAAATTAGTTTTATCTTAGGTTTTAGGTAGTTGAATACAACCAACTGCAATTTTGAAAAAGAATTGTATAATTACGTCGAATTTTGTTGCATTTGAATGCTTAGTACCGTATTATTCAATGTATATTATAGGGTGCGTTATTTTAGACTGTTGTTTACTTTTCGTACCACCGATAGTTCTACATTACCATGTACATTTTACTCAAAATGGTGTCAGTACAAAATAGCGGAGCCTGACAGCTACCATGGCTACCACCTAAGAGAAATGTTACGTTCTACAGGGGTTAAAACACAAAATATTCACATTGCAGATGTTAAAGGGAAATAAAAGTTAAACCAAATTGTTATTAAAAAAGTTTTCAAATGAAACATGTCTGAGGGCAAAACTCTGCTTTAAATGTTTATAAACGTTTCATCGTCAAACTTCTTATGTAAAATGGCTTTCCTGGAAAGAGTATACATTTCGTGAAGTGAGGAATAACCTACAACCATAACAAACAACTTATTATTTAAAGTTCCTAAGGCGAGGTGAATAGCTATGTGCTTTGCCTCTAATATATGCAATACTACATTGCGTTTACTTAACAAACAGACAAATATTGGCCTTACAAACTGTAAATAAAATGTAATACATTTGTTTTCTAAACTGTATCTACTTTGGAGGGAAATATTTGTTATTAGTTTACAGCCCCGATAATTGCAATACAGTTAATAGCCGTTTTGTTGGTAGCCTTCAGCCTCTGGTGTTCCTCTTCATTAGTCGATTTGATTGCTTCACACCACCACCTGTCAACTGCACAACTACCTCCCCATGATGGTTTAAACATAAATAATAAGAAATTTCAAACCGAGGAAGAACACGAACATAGTTTACACAACATTTAATAGATTATCCTTCGCATATGAAATTGGTTTTCTTATGATTTTAAATTACCTCAACAATTTCACTCATAGAGGCATCAATACAAAAATAATAAACACTGCTAAACACGCTGGAATCAATGTACTAGAGTAACATTTGTTGGAAATTTTAAAATACGTTAATTGTTTTAATTATAACTTGTACTTATTTCCTGGAGTTTTATACAATTATATTTCAATACAAATATCTAATCAAAACCCTGGTCTCTGAACATGTATAGATGCGCAATGCTTTGGTATAAATAAGTTGTCAAAAGTATTTTTCAAAACAAAAACTCAGCATTGAAAATAATTTATTTGGGGAAGTAATTACAGTTTAACAGTTTATTTATTTATAAACGGCAACGCCAGTTTTAACAAGGAGATACAATAGTGAAGATTACAATTCTTGTGTATTCTAACTAGTGTAGAGGACAATTTTTATAAAACTAAAATAAAGGTGTGAAGGAAACCACAGTTGATGCATGAATGCTATTTTTGTTTAACAATAATAAATACTGATCATGTTTTAAACTTAGACACTATGTGTATTAACAAATATAAATTATGTAGGCAAAAATAACACCTAACCATAAAAATATGCTCTGATGAACTCGATATGCTTTTAAGAGTAAGTCACTGAGGACAACCATGCACAACGCACTGGGCACGATTCACCACTTAGGCACAAGCACTGGTGTGGCAAAACTTAAAGAACTTGGGAAAACTGCAGCAAACCCTCTCCTGAGCATAGCAGCAGTGGCAATAAAGATGTCGAATCCGGTAAGAATGTTGTTGTCATGTCTCTGGATGCCAAAGTAGATGCTGGATGCTATGGGGCCAAAGTAGATGTAGTTTTTGGAATAGTGACCAGTGGCGAAGACATCTCTGGAACGAGTAGCCGATGGTACAAGGAGAGATATGAGCTGGAAAAGTTCAGGCGAGTCTAGCAGTCCATTGACAAGTTTATGAAGGAACATGATGCTCGTAATCGTTCTTCTGGTCGCAAGAGGAGGCAACAGGAGATCTCTTTGAAGATAAATAACTGCGACCCCACGACATGGAACGCCTCTACGAACCCCAGTGAGTCTGCAGAATTGGTTCTGAATTGCTGGATTACAAGAGATTTGATAATATCATAAGTGCACAAAGGCTTAAGAAGTGTCAAGTTGTTTTGGTGGTGAAAAATATACTCTTGACAAATATACTCTTGGTGAAGAAAAGATGTTCTAGCTTCGCAATAAATACACGATTATAACGTAGGATATTATCAATGATTTATTATTATAATTATTATCAATGGCTTTGTTTTATGTATTCTTGAGACAACTTTCAAAGGTAATAGCAAAAAACGTATACCTAAACTAATAAAAAACTAACTAGTAAAACGTAAACCTTATAACTAATCAACTGACGTATTAACTGGCATCGCTTTGCTTTCCAAGAAAATCAAGGAACAGAGTAAAAATAAAAAGTCTTAAAAAAATGCTGGTAGATAGTTAAGCCAGTTAGGTTAAATAAATTTTGGATAGGCAATGTAAACTTTAATGCTATAGTGACCATTGACATTTCTGATTTTAAAAAATTATGGTGACCAAATCAAAACATAAGAGGAAGATGTGAACGTGCTCAACTACATCACGGCTGTAGAGAGCTTCATCTTTACAAGATAAAACCTCTCCACTTTTCAATATTTAAAATGTATTTAAAAAATTTCAGTTAGTTTTGTGTTACGGTCTAACAGTTAAATTTGATTGTCTTTTATAAATATATATATATATTATCAATAAAGAGTTCTTTCTCATTATATCTTAAGCAGCGCGGTAAAGTATAAAATAGTTTTTTTTTTACTGGATCATGAATTAAAATTTATTATTACGCCAATAATAACCACGCGACATTAAAAAAATAACAAATCTCAGGGTTGGGCTTGACCGGTATTTTATTGTACTTAAAGCACAAAACGTAGTACAAAGCCTTAATGTTGTTTAATAAGCTTTTTTTTATAGCTTAATTAAAGGGGCATAGTTATAACTATCTACCTAGGAACTAATGTCCAAAAAGCAAAAAATGTTTAATTACATTTGTTTGATATCATAATGATAAGCATGGCCTAACCACCCAAAAAATAAAAAAAATAAAATACTGACGCGCAAATATACCACGAGGCACGATGTTGAGGATGAGGTGAAAGAAGTTTAGTAAACGCTTTAGAAGTAACTTGTCTTTGCGCATCATCCAGTTTCAGGGTTAAACTTGGAGAGCCGGTGCATGTTTTTGGATTTCTTGAGTGCCTACACCAAAGTGCTTTTACCTTTATTCGCTTAGACAAAGTGGGGGGAGAGATACATTGTAGGTGCGTTTTGCCCAGGACTGCTTATTTACAGTGTTTAGGTTTCTGAAAACATTTAAAACAAATCGAATCAAATATCATTTATTGCCATCAAACAAAAATACATGCATTGGCTTGCGTCAACTTAGATTTAAACAATAGAATGAAAAGAAAAGTGTTAATAATACAATAAATATGCTAGATTATTTACTCTTAATCTAGTCATGTTCAGAATAAAACAGTTTTCAATTAGAAAAATCTTTAATTCTCCTTTAAAATGAAAACAATCATGTCCTGCTCTAAGGTCAAAATGAAGAGCATTAAATAATGACGTGGCATTGTAACAGGTTTGGTGTGTGAAAAAAGAAGTAGTATGGTGAGGAATATTTCATTTAAACTTGTTTCTAATATCATATTTGGACTGCGGAACAAGGGGTAGGAAAATACCAAGGTTCTGTTTGAATAAAATTAATGTCTGGCAAATGTAAATCCCAGGAAAACTGAGAATTTTCAGGTCCTTGAAAAAGGATTTGCAAGATTCTCTTATGCGTATGCCAGCTACAATTCTCAATTCTTTCTTTTGCAAGATAAAAATAAGTTTAGTAGTTAATCTTTGAGATCCTCAGATTGTGACGGCGTCAGAAAGGTAAGGGAAAATTAGCACTTAGCAAGTTCCCAGCAAGAACAGAAGTATTCGTAAAGGGAGAAAGTCTACGAAGCACAAAAATTCCAACAGACATTTTTCGTGATACATTATTAATATGGGAAGAAAAGTTCAGATGTCTGTCGACAGTCAATCCTAAACACGTAACTTCGTAATCAAAACAAATCTGCACTTCATCAACCCAAACACTGAGATCATCACTGGTATCTAACACATGGTTGTATACCAAAAATAAAATTACTACCCAAAACTACCCCTATGCTATTATAAATCTATATGACCACATACTGTGAGGCCGAAAATCTTTTTTGTGCAATTAAGAGTACTTATGGTATAAACACGACTACTACCTACTAGCCGAATTGTTACCAAATATTTCTCCCCCTACCCAATTAAAAAATCCTTTTTAAAACCAACAAGGCTACAATAATTAAACAATTAACTTATAGCTGTACAAAAATATATCTGTTTGTTTGCGAATTATTTTCATGATTAACACTGATCACATACATTCGTTTTTACTGCTACAAGAAGAACGATGACATTTTTAACAATGAAAGTTTCACAGTGAGTGCTTGGCAAACGCCTGCAGCGGAGATTCAGGCTTCCGCGAGCTGTTATTTGAAAACTTTGTTAATTTTTTTGTGATAACAATCCTTGTGTAACTTTAAAATTAAAATTAGACGTTGAGGATTTAGAATTGTACCAACGTTCTGTTTAAAAATTTAACATTTAGTTTAAGCAAAATTCTCCTATAGGGAAGAAGCTATTGCCGTAGGTCTCATAGCAAGACCCGAGACCATGATAACCTTTTGGTTTGTGGTCCCCAGATACCAAGAACACCATTCGTTTAAATTTGTATATATGTGTGTATATATATATATATATATATATATATATATATATATATATATATATATATATATATATATATGTGTGTGTGTGTGTGTGTATGTGTCCATAAGCACGATAACCCTCGTAAAGAAAGGTCCGATCTTAATGAAATTTGGTATAAATCTTCAAAGTACCATTTATTTGAACTAGTTCAAAAACCAGACGAATCACACCATCCAAAGGGGGTTTTGTACCCCAAACATTTTTTATTGTGTTTTCACATGTAATTGTTATTTAAATCAAATTTTAGTTTTTACTATTGGACTCAGCTTAAAAAAAAAACAATTAGGTGGTTTGATCATTTTTCTACGTCAATTGGTTACTGAGATATCAAAAGTGCTAAACACAGTACGTTGTCTAATGGCATTCTTATGGAGAAAAATCAATATTTTATATCTCGCTTTTTTACGAACATACACTGATTAAACTTGGTATGTGGCTTCATCTGGTTGTGTTTTATTGTTGTTTGCGCAAAAAAGATTTTTCGCCGATGGTTCCCGTAGCAGCAAACCTGCGTACTCGGTTTCCATGTTATTCTTATGGAGATTAATTAAAATCTTATATAACGCTTATTTATGAATGTATTTGGTTGAAACTTGGGATGCGACTTCACCTAGATAAGTTCTATTTATATTTGCATAAAACCAATTAATTTGTGCCCCTAGTAGCAGCAAACCTGCTTACTCATCCCAGTATTATTCTTATGAAGAATAATAATTCATATTTTATACATCGCTTATTTCTGAATATATTTACTATGCATTCTGGACAGTGGCTTAATGTGATATTAAGACATAAATATTCTTTGGAAATTCGCTGAGAACACAGGTTTGCTATGAAGGGGGTATTTTGGTTAAGACTACGATTGGAAACTATTCAGTTCTACTTAATGATACTGCAGTTTCCCAAACAAACTACATAATATTAAATAAAACTACAAAACAAGCAATATTAAATTTTGAGCAAATTCTGAAAACGTTGTGAGTGTAAAAGATTTCACCCGATGTAATTTTGATAAGGTTACGGGTTACCCACTACTTGTTTGCCAAGTTAATTTAATATAGTAGGAGCATTTTTACAGTTTTGTTTAAAAAATCGAATAAATCGAACAACAAAACTTGTTAGTATTGTAAACTTTATGAACATTATTGGTTAATAAAATCCCTAAAATAAAATCATAAAAATATGAGTACAATTAACTACGAAGTAAAGCTGAGGTCAAAGACTTGGAATTGGGAACAACAGGAAATAACAGAGTAACAAAACAGGAAATAAACGGTCAAATTACACAGGTAAATGACCTAGGGTTCAAGCGACAAAATCAAAGTAACTCACCAAAATTTCCAATGATGGCGGCGGAATGCTGACCAGCTACGGACACGAATCACGGCGGGTGTAGGAGTCCAGAATCGACGTGATTGGTTGACGTGGGCGTGGTCGACCGAATTTGGGGGAAACACGATATCGGGGGAAACATATCGAGGAGAGAGGATAGACAGTCAGGAAAAGAGAGGCAAGAAGTGAAGTGTTGGGAAGTAAGGGGGCTGGATCGAGTAAGTCCCGCAACACTTAGGTTATAGTAAAATACCGGGTGTTGTCGACCTTCCAACCAAGTCCACCAACGCAGGGCCAACAGAAGCACTACAGCGACCACAACCCAGAGGGAGAAGAGGACGGACCGTGTCTGCGACCGGAGGAGCCTTGGGAGAATTCTTCAAGACAACCACCGAAAAAGGGACCCAGGACCACTTCTGGACGCTGGACCACTCCTGGACACCTTGACCACTGGACGGGACCACGGAGAGGCCAAGGACCGACAACGCAGGGAGACCGCCTGACAGCCAAAATTCCGGACTGCGTGGTATGTGATCTTCACTAAATTGCACCTCTAGTTAAAAGGGAAAAATTTGAGAGAACAGTCGAAGGTTAAGGGAAATGATTTGATAATAATAATGACTAAGCAATGATGAAGATATTAAAAGTTAAAGATTACTAAGACAAGCAATAAATAATCCAAACAGAAAGGGGAAATATATATATATATATATATATAATTAAGAAGCCTCAGAATAAATGACAGGGTAAATTGTTAAAATAAATTAAAGACGGTAGGCATAACCGGAATGGCCCATAGGCCAAGTTGAGGTGTAAAATAGTTGTACATAAAGATAACAGTAGCTCGATGTCATTAACCATCGTTTAATTAATTTAATAAGTGTTAATGAATAACCGTTACATGAATGAATTGATTATTGGAATATAAAGGCCCACATGGCTTAACATTTTAATGTAATATAATGTGACAATGTTTAATTTGGAAAGGTTTAAGGGTAATTATTTTGATGTGTAATTGATGGATGAAATATAAAGGACTAAACTATTAATAAAGTGAATTGAGTAAACCTTTAATGGTAGATTAACGGCTACATGCCCAACAATGTAAATTAAATGTTAAATATCGAGTTAAGGGTGTGTATTCATATGGAAGGTGTGGACTGTGACGTATAAGTTGCCTTAAAGAACTTTGGCCATGCCAGAACAGAGTGATCTTTATTAATGATTTGTTAGCTTAAGAGAGTATTGATTTATATTGTGTTTGTCATTTCAGTTGTATTTTATAAATAGGAGTTAGGGCACAGAGGCCTCTATTTAAAGGGTTTTCATGAATATTTATCATTATATAATAAGGAGGAATTAGTCATCTGACTTATGAATATTAAAAGGTATATGTTATTAGAGACGCTGGTGTCATTTCAATCAATTTCCTGGTTTACATTTCACTAAGCTAAGCGAGTTATGATTCAAACTTAAGAGTAAAAGAAAGAAAATAATCTTACAGTATTGTACTACGAGTTCACCTAGTGATTAAATAGTTCACTCAGAGTTACTTAAACGTTTTTTCAGTGGCAGAAAAGTAAAATTCAATCAGCTGATTGATGATATCTTACTGAGCAGTTCTAAAGCTTATTTATTGCATAGATTTTGTGTCCGTGCAATAAATATCATCGGAAATAAATAGGATTTAAAGAAGGGAAAGGGTTCCGCAGGGTACTTAACCACCAACCACTTCCATAAATTGTAAGTCTAAGAATTGTTTATCCGTACTGTACTAGGAGCTAATTATTTGTAATAATTTAAATTTTAAACTATGAAATAAAATAATAAAAATTACAATCAAAATAAACTTGTGTTTTTTTAGTTTCAAAGGTATCATTGTCAAATAAGATAATTTAAGACCTGACAATGACATTTTTGATAATTAAATGCCTTGTCGATTAAAAATAAATTTGTATTGGCATTTTGGTTTTTTAATTTCATAGCTCAATATTTAGGAATTGTATAGTTTTCATTAAACTATACCTAGTGGAAATTAATATTAAATAAATTACAGTATGATATTTATTTTATGGCTATAACACGCTCTTATTACTCGGTGAGACGACTAATGTAGTAAATATATTTTGTAGAAAACTTTATAAGTAAGCATGTTAAGATACAACTAATGCACATTTTAAATATCAACGTAGACACTTTGATACAAATAAAATACACTGTTGGAATGAAAAAAAAAAATATACATATGAATCGTATTTTAAGTTATTTAAATGTTTACGGTTGATTGGATAATTTATTCATTGTTGAATGCCTCCAGAACTGTTAAATAACAATTGGAATATAGGTTTACGTACCTTCAGTTAACAGTTCATTTTACAATAGAAAAAACACAGATCTGGAAAATGAACGGTTGTCTGAATGTACGTAAACCTATATTCCAATTGTGGTTAAATAAATAGCCTATGATGACGAACGACGTACCGAATTTACGTGAATAGTTTACGTGAATAATTTACTTGAACAATATTTTGTGAAATAGGATAGTTTTGTTTGAACAGCGTTCAGTTAAGCTACATAAACTTCACAAGATAATTAAGTGTGTGTATGTTATTTAATATTTGACACATGAACTGACAGTGTTAATAATAGTTTAGCATATTTATACTAGGTGTTTACTATTTCAAAGTGTGTTTAAGGAAGAAATAAGGCTTTTTTATTTTATTATTTTAGTTTCTAAAGAAAAATACATCGGTTTGCAGCCCTACAATTCCCAGGTATGGTTAATAGCTGTTATGTTGGCAGCCTGCGGCCTTGCGTTTCTCTTCATCTGGCAGGATAATTAGTTTACAGCACTGTCTGTGAATAAAGCTATTGCCACTGGATGATGATTGTGACAGCTACATGCACTGCCGTACGAACACAACAAAATATGTTTTCAGGGATGTGTATAAAGTAAAAAAATAAAATTATATTAATAATTCTAATTTTCTGACTATTATATAGTGGATTCAATTTTAATTTGTGAAATTTAGCACAACACAACTGTTTTAGAGGAAACTTGCTAAGGGAAGAAACATATGATCTATGTACTTAAAATTAAAACCGGTAAAAGAGGATTGATATGTTTTATAACAAGGTCCTTGATTCGTTCTAAACAGATTAAACTCGTGGTTTGAAAGTCAATCTCTACATTTGTTAGGGGAATTTAGGACATCTATTGTGATGTTTTGTTTTTAGCCATATTTAAACAGGTTTTAAGCGTTATATTTGTTTTGAGATTAGTAATATAGTCACTCTGTCCTCAGAGCTAGGAAATAATATAAATGACTCAAGAAACCTGAGCAGTTGGACAAATATATACAAATCATAATAGAAATGTGATACACACATTAAAAAAGGTACCGCCAATTAAAATCGTCACGCAAGTGTTGGATTATTTGAAATTTGTCATGTTTTGCATTCTTTCTTCACAGCATGTCTCGATGTTATTAATGTATGAAATTTTAGGCATATTAACTTTATCTTGAAGCCTGCAAATGTATTTATTCGTTTCATATTGAATATTGAATTATATATTTACTGTTTTTGTATGCTTGTATTTTACACTCGTGAATGCCGCTTACACTCAATAAATAAATAAAAGAATTAAGATTTATCTCACCTATAGCTGAACAAAAGGTATTGATAAGAAAACTTGATGTGACACTTTAAATAAAACCTTCTGACCTAAGGTTATTACACATTCAAATAAACTATTAACTAAATACTGGAAGGTTATAAACTGTTACTTTCAGTTGCTGGTTTAATTTATTTTAAAACTAATCGATGCTAAATTTGTAGGCTGGTTAAAAAAAGGTAAACAGGGAAAGTAAAGGAACAAAGGCATAGGTTGTTACCCGTAAAACTTATTATCTTTTTGAAACATCCCTTAACTAACAAAGATATTTTTCATTAATTACAATTTTCCGTAATTTATTTTCCGATGTGAAATTTGTAAGCTAAATTTTTGCATACTCTTATAAGTAAATATATGTAAGCTTTTAGCTTGTAATCTAAATAGCCATACTACTTCAATTATAACAAAGTGTGTTATATTAAATTCAGGCTTTACGATTTTCAAATTATTTAAAATAGCCCTCTAAACGAAGACTAATATAGTTGTGCTTACAACTCCTAATACCTACTATTTTCCTGAACGTCATGTGGCAGTGAAAAAAATAACAATAGATACATATTAAGCTTTTATCAGTAGAAAATGGGTTTGTTAATAACCTTAAACAGTCACAGCCCTGAGAAATAAAGTCATTATATATTGGTGCCCACGGTTTAGTCATGTAACTAATAATTAAAAAATGATTTAACGATATATGTGTCATTTAATAGCACAAATTTTGTATTTTCAAAATTTGTGCGATATATTAATGCTGAGACAAATATTCAGCTGTACAGTAAATAAATTAGTCCATGTATAAATAGAATTGTTAGTAGAATTTAATAATTCACTTGTAAAAACATTGACAGTGTTGATGAATTCAAACAACTCATATACTTCTTAATACATGCATAAAATATTCAAGTATAATGGTTTGAAATGGAAGACAGGGGCTAGGTTTTAACAACTAGAAGGCAGAGAAGAACGTGCTCAATTGGCCGCCGCCTTTGAGAGTTTAATCTTAAAAAGTGAAACAACTCTGGTTCAAGACTTTTATTATAAAGTCTCTTTTGATTTACTGTGGTTAAGTGTTCAGGCAGTTTTGATTACATGTATTTTTAACAATAAAGCCGGAAAGATAAACGAATAAATGTGTTACAAACCATATCTTAATTTTTAAATTTATATTTATTTAGTTGAAGTAGTAACAATCATACCTAATTGACCCCTTCAATATATATGTTATGTCTATGTTCTTCCTAAAATAGTAAAACGTGTTAAAGTTAAAGTCATGCTACCTATATAATATTGTAAAAACACATATTCCTACACGCTTTAAAACTTATCTAGTATATTATATCCAATATGTGTACTTGATTATCGTAAAAACGCTGGAAGGATAAGTATTTTACTAATGTCAATACCAACTGACATAAAACATTCTCAGTTTGTTAAAAATGCAAAAATTACTGTAATATAAAATAATTTTTGAAAGTAGTTTTTTGAAAGTTTTGATTGCAGGTTTAGACCTAAGGCAACATGGTTTACTAAAAATCTGTTTCTATTTACGGGTTTGAATTACATTGTCTCCTTTTGGGTGAGGGAAGTTTATTCCTGCTCCTATTTGAGTCAACACGTAGATTGTTTTATTTAGATAATGCAGAGACGTACAATGTAGAGGTCTGTCCCCTACCCACGCTGTGATCGTGTCCGTGTTGACAGGCCTGTCTGGTATTAATTTTCGTTTTATGTGTCGTGCCCGTTCGTTTGTGTCGTCGTTTATGTTTAAAGGTGCTGTATTGTGTTTTTAATAAATTATGAAGGAATCATCGGGCCAATCAACTTGGTTCTACATTGGCTGATGATGATGCAGTTGCATTGAAACATGTCCTAATCGTGTCTTTCTTCAATTTGAGCTGACTGGCGGTACTTAAGTAATTTAGTCTTACAGAGACGTACGACCAAATTTACGGCTGGAAGTTCAACTTTTGAAAATGTTTTCACTCAAACACATACACACCGACGAAACACTCGTGACACAGGCTCTCGCAATCCCAACGTCCCGCGTCTCCAGAGGGGTTCCCTAGTTTGCCAGTCGCATCTTCGGTTAGAACTCCTTACTACGACTGACGTATCTGTTTAGTTGGAAACCGTAGGAACTATGCAAAAAAATAGTTGAGCTCGTCTTACAATACTGCCGTAAGAGGGTGCTCCTGACACGAAACATTTCATATTTCCTCCTGATTTCCCCATAAGTTCAATGATAACTTTAAAACCCCTAAACGGGGTATCTGATATCTTTGATTTATGGCTGATATAAACAGAAGTATATACAAAATAAATGGAGATTTTGATTAGCAAAATTTTTATAACAAACATTAATTGTTCAAAGAAAATCCAACATATTCTATATTTATGGTTTTTGTATGGGTTTACTGTTTATAATTTTAAAATTCTGCATAGTGAAATCACTAGGTATCTTTTTATCTAGATATTAAATTATAAACCAATGATTTAAAATAATACATTGAGGTGGGCCGGGCATTAAATGTTAAAATCGATCTTAAGGGAAAAACTAGTAGTCTGGGGTCTGGAGTCACTCTTGAGGAATCCGATTACCCTCAAATTGTTTCTAGTTTAATCTGAATTTGCCTGAATCTGTGTTTTAAAGTGATTTTTACTAATAATAACTAAGCTGTAGAGGTGTATTTTACTTTGAATATTATTGAGGACTGTAATATTCAGAGTTGTGATAGTCTGGTTTTAAAATACTTTAACTTTAAGGATTTTAGCTTTCCTTGTATAACGATGCAGTAGTAATAAAAATACAGTCGTAGTTGTTTTGCACATAGAAAAATATCGTTCACGTTACAAACTATCATAAATTATGATTAAACCGACTTGATAGCACTTTGTCTAATGGACATGTATACTAACATCGTTGTACCTGTACGAACTCATTCCTATTGTTAAAAAATAAGACAAATAGTACAGCCAAAATAAAATGAAAAGTACTGTAAGCAATTAGTAGAAGCGACCACTCGTTCCTCAGTCAGGGCTTTTTGGCCTTTCACGATGAGTTCCTGTCAATTAGAGGACAAGAGGGCCGTCAAAAGACCACTTTAGACATTCCATAAGCTAAAGCGATTTGTTAAATATTAAATTCAGGTTTTTGTCTGAGTTTATTCTTATAAAACGTTTGAGGCTAACGTAAACATAAAAATGTTATCCACAAAAAAAGTTAAAGTGAAAATTAATAAGTACAACAAAGAAGTACATTTAGACTTTTCTATGAATAAAATTTGTTGGTTTATATGTTTCCTGACTTACTCTCTCGTTACTAAAAACAAATAATTACACATTTTTGATTGAGCTAACTTTAGTTTTTTTTAAACGATCCTCAAAAATAAATGTTAAAGTTTATTGCAAATTATAATCCATATTATTAATATAATTAATAATTTTTTTTCGGAGATTTTTGTCCTCTTATCCTATTGATTTGTATGCATATTTGATATCAACCAAAAGCTCATATTTATAAATGTGCCTTTTGTGGATTTTAATAATATTTACAAACAGAGCTCTGAACCAAACCAGAGCTCTTAAAGTTCCAATATTACTTTTGTGGAGTTATTTTATTTAGGTAGTCGGCTGATTATAATGTAAAAATTGCAAACCATCTGACCCTATGCCTGCGTGATATCCGTTCGGGGAACGGGACAGCAGCTAGTTTTA
Source organism: Allygus modestus (assembly GCA_963675035.1). NCBI lineage: Eukaryota > Metazoa > Arthropoda > Insecta > Hemiptera > Cicadellidae > Allygus > Allygus modestus. Next base: position 92,766,253 of record OY776116.1, read on the forward strand.
GTAAAAACCAAAATAGTCTATGGTAAATTTATTCTGTAATATATACGATGTAATACGAACAATTTAAATATAAAACGATCTTAATCCAATTCCGCTAAAGAAAAATGTTTATTGATTGATTGATTTGAACATTTAAAAGTATGTACTTAAAATTGCTAATTATATTTGTTCTTCAAGTATAAATCTAGTTTACATATGTTATATTGACTAATTTGACAAACAGTTGATTAAGTATATTAAGTTATTAAGTGTATTAAGTATAATTAAGTTATTTATATTCCTCAATTGTATATATGATACAATTTTTAATTATATATCTTATTAAAACTATAGCAAAGATTAAAATTCGATTTCATTTATATATATATATGTATATATAGTCAGATCAAATAATTTTTAAGTATTTAAAAAAATCATTTGTTATTAGAAATATAAAAAGTACAATCAGAATTAGCACCATTAGGTAATGGTGTTAAATCTTTATTAGTATTAATTTCTTATATAGTTTGATGAGAAACCTCCCTTATCATAGTTTGCAGTTTCAGACTGCATTACTTAGTGCTAGCTTTGTTGGTGTAATAACTAATGGAGAAAAACTTGAATACAAGAAACGGAAGGAAATCAAGCCGTGTTTCACTCACAATATCGTTTTCCAGCAATCTCGTCCACAGTAGGAGAAAAATTGGCACTGACAAATTCCGTCCTTTGTCTGAGTTTTCTGTTTTGTTTTGGTATTCGAAAGTGCAGTTTGAAAAGCTTTGATATTTTAAAACTCACCACTTACTTTAATTTTTTGTTCACTTAAAATATATTAATAATTATTCCAAATTCTATTTGATTATTACAATAATTATTAACACTTATTTGTATAATTTCGAATAAAACGAATTTATATCAACAAATAGTTACCGGTAAAGTACTAAAAGATAACAGTGGGATATTAAGAAGCTGAAGATGTGGTATTAAAGAAATTTTCAAACTCCCATTGTATTTTTAAATAAGGCAACTGTAATCTTCTAGTCAAACACTAAATAAAGTTTTAGGTCGTTACCAGGCTACGTTGGTCGTAAATAAAGTTTCGCTCTACCTTGCCAGGGATTGATCTGCCAATACTGCCTTACTATCTATTTATAATTAAATAACAATTAAAAAACAATCGGAATTAAATATATTTATCAAAAACAGCATGTTGTTAAAACTAGTAGTTATGTAAACCGTAATACACTTTCAAAAATAGTGGTATATTTCAAAACATTTTCAAAAACATTTTCAAAAAATGAATATAATCTACGTAAATCAAGTATAATTAATTTATAGTACGGAGATAATTCTACGGAAAATAAGAAAACAATGGGGTGGTGGATTTTACCCCCAATACAAACTTTCCTTAACCATGCCGACGGAGGAAGATGTTTAATCCGTTTTTAATTGCACACCTTTATAATAGCCGATCGTTAAACATTATTGCATTCCATTAATAGTTTCTTGGTTGGCTTTATCCATAAAAAAGTGTACGCTTCAACACTAAGTACATTTTGCTTTATTTTTTATAATACTAACAATCAGATCAATACCATAGATACCATAGATTAGTTGAAAATTCACCAAAATTTGAATTGTTTAAATAAATAGTTGTACGTTACCTGTTTCCTTACTCACATTATTTAATTTATTCCTACATGATGACTAAATCCTTAATTTTTGCATGTTATCAGTGATCGAATTCTATAATTTTTGTTTTAAAATATCGATTGGATGTTTCATAGTGCTGAGTGGGCAGCCTTGCGGTACGGTTTTATTTATGTAACATGTTATTTCTTTACTTTAAAACTAGAACCTTGCCATGTTAATGGTATATATATACCATTTTCTAATTTAATCATGGCATGGTTCTAGTTTTACAGTAAAGAAATAACATTTTACATAAATACAACCATACCGCAAGGCTGCCCACTCACTACTATGAACATATATATTACATATAATAATTCAATTGACTAATTCGTTTTTTTATAAATATTCTGGGTACAGTTTTAAAAGAACGAACTTCAATTTATTTAAAAGACATGTAGATATTTTTTAAATATATAACGAGTTGAAGAAGCCATCACGAAAAAATACAGAGTCTGCTAAAATTACGTTAAGATGTTATTTTTATACAGTTTTTGGGTTGTACATTTATAACCTTAAGATTAAAATATTAAAGCAAAATAAGTCTTAATTGTTTTTTTTATAATGTTATTGTTTTTTCATGTTTATTATGAAACTATTATTTTGCCTACTAAACAACAGATGTGTTCCTAACGGCGTCGTCTCTTCTCGAATCTCTTATTAACGCAATCCATAAATAAATAAAAAATACGTCTATCTAGAAGTGTGCTAAGCAAACAAAAATGAAGTAATAGTGTTAAGTAGCTTGTCAATATTTTTAATTTTATATTATCGGCATTAAATTGATGACCAATCTTTTGGTACAAATGTTTGCAAAGTAAACAAATTAATGAATATATGCAGAAAAAACTAGCAAATGAATATCATCATCAGTGGTATCATAGCTTATAAGAAAATTTATAATAGTAACATAGTTTTATCTTAAAGGGAATAATTTAATTGATTATCCTGCAAAGTCAAAATTGTTGCGATGGTATTTGTTTGAGCAATACTGTCGCTTCAAAATAAAATTAGAAAAGGAAATAATACAACTGATTGTTGTAACATGTGTTGTAACGCAACCCAAAAATAAATAACAAATACGTATAACAAGAAGTTTTTTAAACAAAAAACAAATGAACTCATAGTGTTGAGTAGCTTGTCAATATTTTTAATTTTATATTATTTACATAAAATTAAATCATCTGTTAATACAATAAAAGTTTGCAAAATAAACAAATTCTATAATATATACACAAAAACACAAATGAAAGTGATTATCAATGGTACCATAGCCACAAGACAAATTGCATTACTACAATTGTTTTTCTTTGATGGAATAAATTCATTCATAAGTCTGCAAAGCCACTTTTTTAAGGTTTTGTTTGAGTAATAATACCGGTTGAATATAAAAAATATAGAAAGAGAATTAATAGCATTTATTGTTGTAACCTGTGTTTGATATATTAATGCGTGATTAGCTCTGGAAGAAACTTGATACTCTTTCCGAAGAAACTTGATGTGGTTGATGTTGTAATCACACGACTCGTCACGTCTGGAGGTTTTAATGAGTTAAATTATGACAGCGATCTGAGGGCTACGCCTCACGGTTGAATCATCACTGTCTGGAGAGTAAGTGCTACTGAAAATCCAGGTTAGTTATTTTAAACAAGCAGGTTTTCTGAAAGACTGAAATCGAAGGACTACTGCTTGATGTGAAAATTTAAAGAGGTCAAGGTGTAATTATAAATTTGTTCACATGATTTACATTCGTTTTTAAGATTTTGCTCTACTATAGCCTCTAAAGCTTATTTATGTAAATATTCGGTAAAGGAAACGAAAAACCAACTAAAGCTCAGTTATTGCTCTACCTTTTTTTATTGCTGAAATATATAAAGGAGTTTGTTGTGTAAAATATTCATATTTTATTTGGTTTTCTAAAAAAAAAATACCCCCGTCACAGCAAACCTGCGTACTCAGCGAATTTCCAATGCTGTGTGTATCTTAATACCTCATAAAGCCACATATCAAGTTTCATCAATATACATTCATAAATAAACGATTTATGACATTTTAATTATTCTCCATAAGAATAACATAGCGGCTGAGTATGCAGGTTTGCTGAAGCAAGGAACACAAAAAATGAGGTTTTATACAAATGTCAACATAACTGATGTAGGTAAAGCCACATACCAAATGTTAATAATTTATGTTCATAATTAAGGGAGATAACACGTTACTTATTCTCCCTAAGAATAACATGGGAGTTGAGTACGCAGGTTTGCTTCTACGGGAACAAAATATGTTTTTTAGGCAAATATCAATAGACCAAAATGATATGAAGCAATATACTAAGTTTCATCAGGATAAGTTGATAACTAAGCGAGATATACAAATTTTCTTATTCTCCGTAAGATTAACATTGGACAACTTACTGATTTTAGCACTTTCAATATCTCTGTAACCATTTGACTTAGAACAATTAACATAACACCAAATTGTGCGTCTTTTTAAGCTGATTCAAATAAAAGAAACGAAAATTTGACTTTTTTAACAATTGTATGTAAAAAACTCAAAAAAAAACATTTTTGGGGTTCAAAACCCCCCCAAAATACCCCTTCGGATAGGTCAATCTGTCTAGTTTTCGAACTTAAAGTCAAAAATGCTGCTTTACATGTTTATACCAAATTTAATCAAAATCTGATAATTTTTAGAGAGTTATCGTGCTCACGGACATATATACGGATATATATACAGTTTCGAACGAATGGTGTTTTTGGGGTCTGGGGACCTCAAAACGAAAAGATATCATGGACCTGGGCCTAGGTCTTACCATACTGACTACGGTAATAGCTTCTTCCCTATAGCAGACACCAGACATGTCAAAAATATCCGAAATTGCATATTTTATATTTTTGGAATCTCCAAGGATAGGCACGTCTGTTACTGCAAGTGCCAGACATGTCCCATTAATAATATAGAAGTAAAGCTAAATTGAAATTTGCTTTAACTGCAGATAGCAGACATGTCCAGGACAAGTCTGATTTCTGCAGTTAACTCTATGCTTGTTCCTCTGTGTTGGCTGCTGTTTATTTTTTTGTACTGTCAGCAGCTTGGCTTCAATAACCTCAATTCCAGTTCTTTTGTTTGATGGTTGTTTTTATTTACAAAGATGAGTTATTTAGAAGGTGAAGGTAGTGTTAATCAATCTCGTAAAAGAAAGAAGGGAGTTTTAAACGTAGAAAGTTATAAAAGGAATTTAGTAAAAACTGCAAAAGTAAAAGGTGAAGAACATGTTAATTGGCGTGGCAAAACTGTGATAAACAGAAGATAAAATTCCAAATATCAAAATATTATGACTTTAAGATTGAAAGTGAACATCCTAAACAAGTTTCATGTAGTACCTTCATCGATGGTTTGACACAAGATGTTTTTTGTCTGAGAAACAAAAAAGAAACCCTCGAACTCCCTCAAAAAATAGCCTACAGTACAAAACTACCAATAAATGTAAAAAAATGAACGACTTAAAGAAAACTGAACCCTACATTCCCTTTGACCAGAAGATATTCTGGGAAGAAATTTTCATGTGGCCGACCGTGGAGAACGCAGAAGAAGAAATGGTTTAAGGACTTGCTTTTGACCTGTCAAGTAATGTTTTTTATATATTCCCATTCATTTTATGTAAGTTAAAACATTTTGAAATACAGCTAACAGTGTATTTTTGTCAAATTGTTTATATTAAAATACATTTCTATGCTCTTTGTGAGTTACTTACCGATTTAACTACAAAAACCAGACATGTCCATCCAAAAAAATATTAAAAAATGAATAAATGCAACATGTGGGTTTTTTCTATTTAGACCTCATCATGTATATACCAAACCTACAGTTCATCATGATTTTATTTTTTTTATTTTTTTTATTTTTCGTGAGAAAAACAGTTTTTTGTCTCTCCTGAAAAGTTTGGTTTTTGGACATGCCTGGTTTCTGCAGTAAGCTATTACCCTGAGGGGAAATTCACTAAAAAAAAAACTTCGGTCTGTATCGGAACAAGAGGAGAATTTTTGTGTGCAGTACGTTTTTTCACATGATTATATATAAATTGGTGCAGTTCAGAATAATTGTATATAGTTAATTGTGATTATAAAACTTAATTTTAGGATATGCATTTTTTATGGACTTTTATGAAACTGTAACCGACAGATATGAACCACTAGCAGAGCTACTAGGCACGTCTCTAAATTGGAATTTTGCGTAGGTCACCGGAAGGAAAGGAATGGAAATTGTTCAAAGAAACGGAGCAGCCACTCTTTAGAGGGTTAACTGCCATTCTCAAACATGTGGTCAGTCCTGCATTTGTTGGCCAATTGACAAGGTATCAACTCTCATTAGGAAAAAAACGCAGTTTATACCCTGCTACCTACAAGCATGGAAGTAACCAAGGATAAATGGGAGCTTGTAGACATAAGTTTCAAAATAACTACTGTCATTCTCTCTTTATATTTTGTTGACCTCAGAGCTGGAATGGACCTGTCAGATACATTCTAGTACTATACATGTTTGGGATAAAGGCGAAATATACAGATAAATTATTATTTCATGTGTATAAAGTAACTTTAGAACCATTTTAATGTTTCCATAAAATTTAAGATTATTTACCTATAATTTACAAATTTAATACAATTTAACATTCGAAAATCCTTTGAAATTAAAAAAGCAAATGGCAAAATGTTTTCCCCTTAAACCACACCAAATCAATATACATGGATGTTCCCTCATCAAGTGACGATGATAAGAATAACAGTTACTTTGTTATACAAGATTTCGCGTTTTTGTTACCTACGTAGACGGTAGGGATGAAAAAATAACTTTCAAGGTATAATGTAGGAAACGAAAATAAGAGGATAAATGTTATTAGGTTTCCGCTTTGCAAGAACCTTCTCTTAAAGCTTATGTCCTCTGTTTTTTATATATACAAATTTCAACAAATAGAAAAACTGTATTCATAACTTGGATGATTGTATTCGTTTGCAGAGATTCGAGGTTTATGAGTGGGGTTGATTGGTACACAGAGGGCTGGGGTGGCTATGCATCATACAATCCAGTTTGCTCACCCAATCCCATACGGAATTACTGCAATCAACAGAGCTACTTAATTAATATAATAACACGAGTATTGTTTTATAATTATTTAGCTTTCAAATTAGTTGTTAAACATACAACATAGTTTAACAAAGTATTATTTTTTGTCTTAGTGCTAAAGTTTTAGTTCACTTACAATCTAATGATTTAGTAATATTTCAATCGAAAACTTTTTTATTTTATCATAGAAGTAATCCTGGAATCTAATTTGTATTGTAAACATTTGTCAGTTCATCATTACAATGAACGCTTCAACATTTCTTATTACTTTTCAAATAATCGAAAAAGCATGCAATATTATCATAAGTACGTTAAGCCATTCAGGATTAAGACGTTCATTTTTATAGCTGAGAAGATAATCATCTGATTCACATTTCACAGGAACTATGTTTAGAGTTATCAGCTTGCTAATTCAGAATGTTCATTCAGAATATAATATTAATTTTTATAGTATGACGTTGACTATCCCATTGTACAACGCCTGTTATGTATAATAATTACTTTACCATGAATAAATAATTTAAAAATCTTAGCTTAAAACTTATTTTGAAAATTTCCTGACAGCTTCTTTTGCTAATATTGATGTTTTGAAAAATGACAGCAACGGTCTTAAGAAGTTCACGAGGATAATTAAAGACACTGCAATATAAATTAAAGCTGTCGGAAGCAACACGACAGTGAGTGACAGCCCTCTTCGACTATTTAATGGCTAAAGGTGTTCCCATTACGATTATTGCATTTATATTGTGTGATTAAGAAAACATTGAGTAAAATATTGCAGTTGAGATAAATCACCTCACTAACAAAAAATCAATTTATAATATTTGCTTATTGCCTGATATCAATCCACGTTATTGATAATTAGAAGAATCAATTATCGTAGATTGATTTAACTAAATATTTGGGACAGCGGAAAGTGATACCGTATTTTTCGAAGGGTCTCGTACAATTTAATCCATCGATTTAGCTCAGATTTAGCTTTAAAAAATGTTAAATGATTAGACCTTTCATAAAACAATAAATATAAAATAAATAAATTAATAATCTTCACACGAAAGTTTTGACAGCTCGATCACTTGTACGATAAATACATGAAGTTCAAATAACACAATAAATGTATTATGGTATATTTGTTTCTTTGCACTATCTTATCAATTTTAATGGAACCTGGTAGACCCATGGATTAAATTAGATTACAAAACTAACGTTATAATTGCACGTTTTGTAGGCGAAGTCATCTCTCCAAGATGGAAAATATTTTCCTGATTTCTTTACCCTTTACTGTATGAATCCTGATTTTTATACTTCGGAGTAAATTTTATGAAGTAGTTTATATGGTTTACCAGGCCACATTTATATCATTTGTATCGCAAGTGTTTACTATTAAAGATTAGCTATTAAAAGAATAGCGTATATGATTATGGTATTACTGATCCGTTATCAGTAGCCGTTCAGTCTAGGCAAATGGTGGTTTGAAATATGTTAACATAATTGGATACTTTCACGCACTAAAGTGTTTGAATACCAACTTACAATAATAATACTGTCAATATGATACATTGTTTACAATAATTGTAATCTTAACTCTTGTCAACAAACTTTCAAAAGTTTTGTTGTAACTTAAAATTGAACACGAATACATTTTTTAAAACGCCTACTTTCCCAAATGTAATATATAAATGACCTAACTAATCTCACGTAATATAATATTATTTTCTATTGCACACCGTTTATTATACATTAAACAATGTGTCTAAGCATATCTCTCTATAATCTGGACCATTAACACTCCCAGTGTTGAACTGAATTGCTCACCATTAGACATAAGTTGTTCTTACTCCTCAAAACGCATCTTGTATGCAAGGCGTTGATACAATTGTTTGCCATCTCTTAAACCTTTTGAATTCCAGCAAGCAACTCAGAACCTAGAACATCAATTTTTGTTACATAACAAGAAGATGAATTTTAAGGTAAATTTTTATCGGATTTAATATTTGATTAACACTCGAGTTCCGTAATGTTTCTAAAGTATAATTTGTAAGGTTAAAATAGCTCAAACAATATCACGTCTTCCTTTTTCGTGGTTATGTTTTTAGGTGTGATATGATATTGTTATACAGCATTCGTTTAGTAAATATTAAAATAACAACAGTAAGATTTGTGATAAATTGTATAATGTGATTAATATGTATATATGTATATATTTCCAAACAGACAAAAATATACACTTAAAAAAACTCGGACGTTTTGGTAATTTAAATTATGTATGAAATAACCTAAATAATATTAGTCGTGTATAAACAGTTATTACTATTTATTTATGAATAAATAAGGTAAATTTATTCTTGACCCTTATGGTAAGTTCAGAATAGATATTCGGGTGACTATAGGCAATTTGCACCTTAAAAGTAAATCTGTTTGATATTGCAAACAGTTTTATCAGAATTAACTCGCATCTTAAAAACAATCATTGTAACTTTGAATTTTTGTAAATAGTTTTGTAAAGGGCGTATTACAGGGAGACTAAAAATATGTGTGCTATAATAATAGATATGCTCTTAGATGGTGGTTTACTAATAATTTATACTAACGAGTCATGCTACTAAATATACGTGATTTGATTTGACAATATTCGTAATGTTTCCTAACTCTTAAAATCAAATAGATGATCCGTTACAAATAATTTCAGTTGCTTGGAAATAATCAAACAGGCAACGTTAAATAAAGTATCTGGGTCTAAATTTCGATGTTCATAAGAACTGGAAAAGCTACATTATATACTTAATCACGGATTAGTTGAGCACGTTGAGTTTGTTGGTCCTTTTTAGTAATCGACAATTTCATCAGAACAGTATTTCGTGCAATGCAAGACTCCAAATTTCAAACGGTGTGACAGTAGGGGGCAAAGACCGATTCAGAACCAGCAAAGGCGCGGTGAGGACGCGAGGACGCGAGGACGTCCCCCCCCCCCCGGATGACCTTGACCTTGACCCTCAAGGTCACCCCCGAGGGCACGCCCGAGGGCATCCCCCCCCATGACGTCATCCCCCCCCATGACGTCATCCCCCCCCCGACCTTCCCCATAGCCAAGCTCGGACACCCCCCCCCAATGACGTCCCCCCCCCGACCTTCCCCATAGCCAAGCTCGGACCCCCCCCCCCGTTTGCAACATTTTTCATGATGAGGAAAAACTTTCAAAAATTAATAACTAGCCTATTTACTCACCGATTCCCACGGGACTTTTTCCAGAATGTAGGCCTATCCCAGAGGAAGCGAATGACGTAATAACCCCATAGATCCGCCATTAAACAAGGCCGCTATTAATTTTTAAACGCGTTTTCCTTATGGGATCTCAGCTGTTTACCGACCGATTTTGATGAAATTTCACCACATGTAGGGCGGCGGCCTAAGCAAACCATCCCTTAAAGAAAATTGAGAATCCACCGTTAAACAGGCCCGCTATTAATTTTTAAACGCGTTTTCCTCATGAGATCTTGGCTGTTTACTCATCAGCGGTCTTCCAGACCCATCATGATGGTTCAAAACCAGCAAAGGCGCGGTGAGGATGCAAGCCCCCCCCCCCCCCGTGAGCGACTCCGCGGAGTCACGTGTCAAGGCGCGTGCTAGGGCCTACGTGACCGCCCGGGGTTGTTTACTCATTAGCGACTTTCCCTCACTCCTCCGGCGAGGCCTCCTCCCGACCGGACCGCCCGGGGTTGTTTACTCATTAGCGACTTTCCCTCACTCCTCCGGCGAGGCCTCCTCCCGACCGGAGTGTTATTTATAAGCGCGTCCTCGAGGGTTTCATCAGTTTGTCTTTGGAGCTCTTACTGCGCGGACGAAGTATTGCCGTCTCCGAGATACACTTTACAACCTGTGCTTGTGCGACTGTGTGGAGTTTTCTCTTTGGATATCTTAAAATGTAAGTAACATTTAATTTATCTTTTCATCAGCCGATTTACCAATGCTCTAAATCCCAATTAGCTAAAATTAATATTTAATATTTTATATATCACAGTGGAAAATAAAATTTGGTTTTGCTTAGTAGAATTATAGACGAGATTAAAATCGCCATGTGCGAGTGAAACAAAGATAAAGACGTGTAACAGTGTTAGGAATGTCATAGGAGCTATTCTTGTAATTTATTTCTGTCTACTATTAGAAGGGTACTGTTACCAAGCCCCGATGTACTGTATAGATACCCGATGTTGCAGATGGCTGTTCCTCGTATGTGTGAGGTCTGCGGTCGCTTCTTCGCTGGAACCCTGGCTCGTCACACGGCAGCCGCTCACAGGGACCGCCATTTCGACTGCAACGTCTGCGGGCGACGCTTCGGGCGAAGCGACAACCTGCGACGCCACCTCGCAGCAGTTCATCCTCCCACTCCTCACGATCAAGCGCCAGGTATGGTTTTAGGTTAAATAGGAAACCACCAGTAGATTTGTTAAGCACTTCTCCAATATCCTCATACACAGTTCCTCACCCTTGTATTACTGGACTCAAACTGGTGATTGAGATGAGGAAGAGGTCGCCAGTCCTCTATGCAGTTCCTCACGATCAAGCGTTAGGCACGGATTTTACGTTAAACAAGAAACCAGTACTAATGACTTGTTTTCGAGAGTAAACGGCTTTAGCCGAGTAAACAGATTCAAGTAGTAAACAAGGGGCTGCCAGCCTCCATTCAGTTCCTCACCCTTGTATTACTGGACTCAAACTGGTGATTGAGATGAGGAAGAGGTCGCCAGTCCTCTATGCAGTTCCTCACGATCAAGCGTTAGGCACGGTTTTTACGTTAAAAAGGAAACCAGTACTAATGGCTTGTTTTCGAGAGTAAACGGCTTTAGCCAAGTAAACAGATTCAAGTAGTAAACAAGGGGCTGTCAGCCTCCGTTCAGTTCCTCACCCTTGTATTACTGGGCTCAAACTGACGTTCGAGAGGAGGAAGAGGTCGCCAGGCCTCTATGCAATTCCTCACCCTTGTATATATTGGGCTCAAACTGGCGAACGAGGTGAGGAAGAGGTCGCCAGTTCCTCACCCTCATGTTTATCGGGGTCACTAATAGGACTTGTTTTTCCTGTTCGCAGGCCATCCGTGCCCGTTGTGCTCCGTCGCCCTGGCGAGCCCCGAGGATCTTCACCACCATATGGAAGTGGTCCACGGTGCGATCCCGTCAGCTTCGACCTCCTCCACCGCAACGCCACCCTTCAGAGACCCACGGCCCGAGTGCGACGCGTGCGGGCGACGATTCGCCCGCGAGGACCTGCTCCGGCGCCACGTGCAGCTGGTGCACGCCAACGGGGTCCGCTGTCCCGAGTGCGGCGCCCTTTTCCGCAGGGTCGCTTATCTCCAGCAGCACGTGGCAAGCGCTCACCGCGGCATGAGGTTCGCGTGCGCCTACTGCGACCGAGGCTTCACCCGGCGCTACAACCGGGACCAGCACGAGGCCCACAACTGCCCTGTCGTGAGGAACCTCGTTGTGGACGAGATGCCGCACCTGCCCGTCCTGTCACCCGAGCCCCGACCCGGCCGCGAGCCCCAGCCCGGACCCAGCCACGAGCCCCAGCCCGGACCCAGCCGCGAGCCCCAGCCTGGACCCAGCCGCGAGCCCCAGCCCGGACCCAGCCGCGAGCCCCAGCCCGGACCAAGCACGGCACCTGATGGGATGGTGGGTGGTGGCGGACTACCCACGTTCCGCACCATTCAACGAGGGTTCCGCGGACGCCTCCTGACCTTCGGCCTGTCCCGGCCCATGGAGGACTTCTTGACCGTGGAGGACGCGCTGGTGCTGCTGTTCGACAGCGTCCTGGAACTGTTGGCTGACGTCAGGACCCGACACCCAAACACCAAGGTCAACATGTTCCTGGAGTGTGAATTCGCCAACGTTCACGGAGCCACCTGTCTGCGGGCCTTCAAGACGAAGAACGTGCCTCTCACCGCCGCGTCCAACTTGGAGGACTTCCTATCGGCTTCCTTCCACAAGCTGGAGGAAGAGAAGGAGCAGTGCCTGCTAGTGGGCAGCGGGTGGAGCTATCTCCGGATACGGGATCTGGAGATCCGCGTCAACCTCTACACCCCGTTGGGAGAACGCGGAGCCCGGTTCATCCTGCTTCCCAGGACCATCTGCGACACGCATGCCGTTATCAACGTGCAAAACGTCGATGACATGTGCTTCGCGTACGCCATCCTAGCCAAGTTCGTCGCGCAACACCCGGAGAGGCCCGCATCGTACACACCGGACGTCATGGCACGCTACGACTGGGTCGGCCTACGCTTCCCCGTAGCCGTGAAGGACATTAAGGTCTTTGAGAGGAGGAACCCCATTAGCGTCAATGTGTACGGGATCGAGCGCGCCATGGTGGGGAGACGCCCCGACGGATCGCCAAAGTTCCAGGACCGCGTGTTCCCGCTGAAGATCTGCAAGCGGGAGTTGGAGGATCACCGGGACCTGCTGTACGTGACCACTGGCGGGGACAGTCACTACGCCTACATCGCAAACATGAGTAGGCTAGTGCGACACCAGCTGACGTCTTACGGCCACGCCATCCACGTGTGTAAGCGATGCTTCGCCTACTTTGACAACCGGCCCAACAAGCTGCAACTGTCCGGTGCCGAGCGTCTGGAGGAGCACATGCGATACTGCACCGCCAAGGCTCCCCTTCGCCTGGACTTGTCGAAGAAGCAGCAGATCCGCTTCGCCCACCCCGAGTACACTAGGCGGGAGAGGTTCTGCATCTACGCGGACTTTGAGTGTGCTCTGCAGCCCGTCGCCGCTGACCCTGCGGAAGCGCCGCCCGGCACGAGGCCCCTGCAACTGCACGTCCCGTACGCCTTCGCCTACCAGATCGTGGACTCGCTCGGCCTGGAGGAGTTTGAGCCCCGCGTCTACTTCGGGGCTGACGCGTCCAAGGTCTTCATGGAGAGGCTCAAGATGGACGTGCTGGCGCTGTGGGAGTTCCTATTCAGCATGAGAGCTCTGCACCCTTCTCTGACCCGGCAGGAGATGAACGAGTACCTGGCAGCGACTCACTGCTACCTCTGCGGGAAGGAGTTCACGGACCAGGACGTTAAGGTGCGGGACCACAATCACGCCCCACCCTACGAGTTCCGAGGAGCCGCCCACCGCTCGTGCAACCTCAGGTACCGGGAGCAGCGACACATCAACTGCTACTTCCACAACCTGTCCAACTACGACGCCCACTTCGTAGTGCGCGAGCTGGCCATCGACCCCGGTGACGTGGACGTGTTGGCCCACACGGAGGAGCGGTACATCGCTTTTACCAAGCGATTCCACTTTGGTCAGCCCGGGGACAACCAACGACAGAGCAGTTTCGCGGTGCGTTTCCTGGACACCTACAGGTTCCTGTCCATGAGCCTGGCCAACCTGGCGGCGGGACTTCCCACGGACAGGATGCGCGAGACGAGGAAGCGCTTCCCCGACGACCGGCTGTTCGACCTGGTGCGCAGGAAGGGCGTGTTCCCCTACGACTTTGTCACGTCCTACGACACACTGTACAGGACCAGGGAGTTGCCGCCCAAGGAGGCGTTCAGGAACTCCATGACCCTGGAGGACATCAAGGACGAGGAGTACGAGCACGCCCTCAACGTGTGGCGAGCCTTTGAGTGTCACAACCTCAAGGACTATGCCGACAAGTACCTGCGGTGCGACATCGCCCTGCTCACCGATGTCTTTGAGCAGTTCCGCGACACCTCGCTGGCAGAGTACGGGCTGGACCCCGCCCACTACTACACCCTACCGTCCTACGCCTGGGACGTAATGCTCAAGACCTGCGGTGTGGAGCTGGACACGCTGCAGGACTTTGACATGTACCTGTTCGTGGAGCAGGGGATCCGGGGAGGCATCTCTCAGGCCATCACCCGCTACGCCAAGGCCAACCACGACAGGTGCCCGGACTACCGCCCAGACGAGCCCACGCGCTTCCTCCTGTATCTGGACGCCAACAACCTCTACGGCTGGGCCATGTCCCAGTGCCTGCCGACCGGAGACTTCGAGTGGCTCAGCCGTGAAGAAATACAGGCGTTGGACATTGCGGCGCTGGACGCGGAGGCTGATCGAGGCTACATCTTGGAGGTGGACCTCCACTACCCCGCGCGCCTACACGACCTGCACAAGGACCTTCCCTACTGCTGCGAGACGAAGCGTCCGCCAACAGGGAAGTTCCCCAAACTGTTGACGACCCTGGACGACAAGACGCACTACATCTGTCACTACAGGGTCTTGCAGCAGGCGCTGCAAAACGGATTGGAGCTGGTCGCGGTGCATCGGGCGATCTCGTTTCGCCAGTCGCGGTGGTTGGAACCGTACATCCTGATGAACACGGAGCTGCGGAAGAGGGCCAAGACCAAGTTCGAACAGGACTTCTTCAAGCTCATGAATAACGCGGTCTTCGGCAAAACCATCGAGAATGTACGGAAGCGCCTCAACGTGAAGCTGGTGTGCACCCCGGAGAGGTTTTCCAAGTACGTCTCCAGATCCAACTTCCTGGACCGGACGTACTACACGGAGGACGTGGCCCTGGTGCATCTGTCCAAGGTCAACATCGTGTTGGACAAGCCCGTCTACGTAGGCATGACAGTCCTGGAGCTGAGCAAGTGGCTCATGTACGAGTTCCTGCGCAAGATGAAGGAGCGCTACGGTGACCGCCTCACCGTGGACTACATGGACACGGACAGCTACGTCTTTGACATCGTGTCCCAGGACGTCTACGCCGAGATGAAGGAACACCTGGACGACTTCGACACCAGCGGCTATCCGAGGTCCCACCCCTGCTACAGCCCCGTCAACGCCAAGGTCATTGGAAAGTTTAAGGACGAGTGTAACGGTCTGTCCTTATTCGAGTACCTCGGCCTGCGGTCCAAGCTGTACTTTATGGACATCGAGGACGCAGCGACAGGCGGCAGCAAGGCTCTCAAGCGGGCCAAGGGGGTGGCGAAGGGCGTTGTCAAGAACGTCCTCACCCCCGACGACTACAGAGAGTGCCTGTTTGAGGGGGTCCAAAAGCGCACCACCAACGTCCGCTTCCAGTCCCACTTACACCGGGTCTACACCGTGGAAGTGGACAAGCTGAGCCTCAGCCCGACTGATGACAAGCGGTGTGTCCTCCCCGACGGCATCCACACTCTGCAGTGGGGACACAAAGACGTCCCGCCGCTACCAGCCAGGAGAGGAGATCGACGGATGGAGGTGGATGGTGAGGAGGAGGAGGGGCAGCCCCAGGATGAAGACGAGGAAGAGGAATTCCCAGTTTAGTTTTAATATTAATTTTAAGAAAAATTTGTAAATAGTATTTGTAAGAAAATATAATAGCTTTATGTACAGCACGAACCTGAGTTGTTTATTTCCTCCCCTTTGCTCACTCAAAAGCCGGTAGGCTCAGAAAAACTAAAGTGAAAGGCGTTATGGGCCGTTTGGCCCGAGCCGTGCAGCTTAAAAAGCCCCCGCCAACCGGGAGCGATTGGCGGCGCGTGTCGGGGGACGGTCCTGAAGGAGTTGCCCAGGAAGGAATTACTCAGCGGTTTGCTGACGCTCAAGGTTGCACCCTCGAATTGCTCAGCGGTTTGCTGATGTCCGAGGGGTCTCGTGACGCGCCCTCTTTGGCGACCTTCACTGCCGCTTGGCGGGGGCTCAGCCAGTGACACGCGCCGCTGGTATATAAACCTGAGGTCCAGCCCCGCTGCCTCAGTTTTGCTAATTTTTTAAATTTAGTAAGGAGAAAGGAGAAATGAAAACACAAGCTTTATCATTATGAGGCATGTATTGTACAGTAATAAGGTTACATACACATACTACAAAAACCTTACAAATTAGTTTTAAGCGAATATGGAGTGGAAGAGTCTGCGGACGAGAGCGTCGTTGGCGGCGGGAGCGGCAGGGTCGAAGAGCTGGACGTAGTCGCTGAGTGACGTGCGGAGAACAGCCCGGCAGTACAGGTAAGTGAGGCAGTAGTAGCCGCAAACAGAGGTATCGTAGCCCTGGAGCCGATACCTGTTGTAGACGTAGTGGCGGTGATGAGGATTGCGCCTCAGGAACATTTGAAAGTCGGCCTGGTATGGCGGCCTTCCGTAGCTGTCCAGGTACTCGAGTCTGTCCTCTTCCGAGCAGTAAAACGCCACCCAGTGTTCGCCTCCCTCGGTGTGTGCTACCGTGTTGGACACGATGGCGGTGAGAGGCTTGACCGGCACGTCCGGTAGTTGGTCAGAGGCGTAGACCGCAACGTTCCTCAGTCCGGGGATCTTCGCCAGGCATTCTCTGATCTGGACGGTATTCATCGTGGGCGGAAGCAGCACAGGCAGCTCGAGGTGGATGGGTCTGGACTGTCGTTAGCCACGAGCCAGTCCCGCAATACTATGCAGTTATGAAGGGCGCAACGGTTGTGGGAGCTCTTATGGTGGCGACAGCGCAGGGTCCGGTAGGTGGGCGCACCGTTGAGCGACCCGCAGCCCAGATCCTCCATGTCCTGAGCGGTGGTGGCGGCGGGCTCGGTTATGAGGTGGCGTTGTACAAAGTCCCTCTTCTGCGATCCTTTGACGTAGACCAGGGGGCGGTGGATGAGGCAGGAGCGCAGCTTGTCCAGCAGGGCGACGTACGCGATGTCCCCCTGGTCCCACTCCAAGCCGTGGCAGTGGCGAGTGACCCAGACGCTCTCGCGCTGTTTCTCGGAAGTCAGGAGGTCCTTACTGAAGGGCGGGCGGGCGATGTGATGTAGGAGCAGCGTGCCGGTAGTCACGTCCACCACGCAAACCTCTTTCAGTAGAAAGTCATTATCACTGTCTTTAAAACACTGCATATCCATCACCACGCTTCCGTGATGACAGCGCGCTGGCGGCGGCTCGATGTAGATCGGTGGCGGCACGTCCATCCCGTACGGCTGACTGAACTCGACTGAGCGCTGGCGGGAGCGCGCCTAGCGGGTTAACCTTGGGTGCGCGCGCCGCCATCACCTAACGGTCTGCGCATGGTGACCTTGAGCGCGCGGCAACTCGTTTACCCGCCAAAGTCGACTGTGACGTTGCGATGACGGTCCACCTCCACGACGTTGTCCAACTCGGCATACACTATGCAGTTGAACGCCTCCGCCAAGGCTTCGGAGAACCCAATCTCTATGCGCAGGTTACCGTTGCGCACCAGGTTCCAGTGGCTGGATTGAGAGGCCGCCATATCGGGCGTCAGATCAAACGCCATCAGGCAGTATCCGTAGGGGTATTCGTTGCGACTGACTTCGTTACCACAGTCTGAGAAATTGATGCCGGTGCCGGTGTACAGCGTGTGGTAGGCGAGCACGCACAACTCCTGACCGAACGTGTAATCCGGTTGAAGCGGCTTACATGGCACTTGCTCACCGTCTATGTACAGCGCGAAGAAGTTCACGTGGCTGTGGGTGAAGTTGAACGGGTTCTTCTTGTAGTCCCCGTTGAACGCCTGATTGCTGACCAGGCCAACTATAATGCGTTTCGGCAGTTGTCCCAGAAACACACTGTCCAGAGTCTTGCTGCTGATACCGGAGGGTAGCGTGAAGGATTTGACTTCCACGCGCGTAATGGGATATTAGGCTGTACCCGACTCCAGCGTCCTGCTGTGAGCCAACAGCACGCTCGGGTTGATCTTACAGCGGCGCATGAACAGGTTGACTTCGGCGATGTCCACTTTGTAGTCTGTCACGGTTTTGGACATGATGGAGAATGAGTTCTTTGACCTGATCAGGCGAAAGCGCATCTCCACGCCGTTTAACATGAACTTCTCCTGGTTGCACAGGTCGACGTGCAGATGTCCGACCATGTCCGCGTACCGGCTGCCCTTGACAAACTCCCTCCGGTTCTTGAGCCCGGCATTATCCTCCTCAGTATTGTCCATGTACCCGGCATAGTCCTCGTAGAACAACTCCGCGGTGAGGTGCGATGTCTTGGCATCACCGCCATAGGACAACAGGTTCTCCAGGTAGGCTCGATAGGCGTACGTGTTGTTCTGAGGAGACACCAGTTTGTTGTTCAGGTACAGGTCCACTTGACTGAACAGCGAGTGCAGCCAGTTGTTAATCGGACCCACCTCTTTTATCGCTTGTTCACCCGTTACAGCGCTTCCGTTAGCCGTTCTAATGGTAGCCTTCACATGCAGTAGCGTCTGTGACAGATCCGTGTACTCGTCCCCGTGACCCGGAACTATGAACTCCACGGGCGAGTCGTCTGTCAGGGAGGAGATGGGCTTGTACTGCACCCATTTACCGCTCTCTATACTGGTCTGCGTGGGCGGTAGCGAGAACAGGTCCAACTCGGTCTTGACACACTCGCACGACTTCTGATGTAGAAACGCCATTATCCAAAAATGTCCTTCACGGTACTCTCGCTCTTCTTGCTTCTCCTCTTCTTAGCGACACGTTTTGCGGGCTTCCTCTTGGGCGCAGCGCTCTTCTTCCTCGCTCCGAGGAGTTTCGCCAGAGACTGAGGAGTAACCTGCTGTACACGCCTCTTCTTATAGGCACCACCACCGCTCAGCACGCGATCCAGTTTTTCATCAGCCCTGCGTTTCAGCGACCCGGTAAACTGTCTGAGTCGGGCGTTGGCCGCGACTCGGGGGTCGGCTGTGCCCGCTGCCACGTCGCCCAAGAAGCCCACACCGGACCTCAGCGCCTCCTTGCCCAGCGCCGATGCGCCGGATCTGATCAACGGGACCACTGTACGCATCAGCCCGCCTAGGAAACTGCCGATGCCGTGTCCGCGTTGGAAAGCGGCTCCTCTGAATACGGAGGATACGCCATGGCCCGCCTGCTGGTGGCGATAATACGCCAGATAGGGATCGCTCGGATTCATTGCCGCTGCCTCTCTTTCCTGAAATGAAGCTTCATGCACGTAGTCCCGAAGTGGAATGGCAAGTGTCGCCCTTGGTTGTCCCTTAAATCGATTTCCACGCTCTCGAATGAGGTTTTAATCACCGGCACGTAGTGCGGGTCTATTATATACACTGTCGTGTTGGCACCGTACGTGTAATTCCTGATGTCGATGTTGAGGATCTTCAGTAGTGGCGCCACAGCGTCGCCCACCAGTTGGGGTTCCACCAGGTCGCAATACACGTACATGTGTGATGGCAGACCGGCGAAGAGGTTAGCCGGCCTCACGGACCTGTGACGCTTGACGATATCCGTATCCACCTCGTAGCCAAACTGTAGCGCCAAACTGGGGCTCAGTTTGAGGCTCTGAACGGCTGAAGACGTCGACATCAATTCCACCCTGGAGGACCTCTCGTCATACGAGAAGGCGCATAGGTTACTCTTCATTTGAGGGTGGTTGTTGATTGCGTGCACGAGTTCCTCGGTACTACTGTAATTGCCCGGCTCCACTTTGATTAACAACTTGTCCACCACGGCCAACCCGCCTTTCGAGTCCCTCATTCCCAGCACTAGTTTGATGTAGGTTCCCTCACCGACGGTCAGAAAAGAGAAGGGGTAGTGCGCCTCCGCCAGAGCGACCTCCCACTCGCCGTCTGACAGATCAACGGTCGAGGGTAGATGGGTCGTGTAGTTTGTCACCATGTTGTTGGGATAGTAATTCATTGAACTGTTACTGGGCAACGTCAGGTAAAACTGGTCGTGCCTCGTCATCGCAGCTGTTGCACGTCCGCTGCGGGTACCCACGAATTGAAGTCCTCTCCGTAACCGGCCCACTTGACTAGGTAGCGCTTACTGGAGCCTCGCCCTTTAGTGTCCAGTATTTTATCTATTTGGTACAGGCGGTCCGGGGCCATCGTTACCTTTTGCATCTCATGCTCGTAGAAGCGCCCTTCCAGCGGCGTCCCGTTCAGGTCTCGCAGCACGTACAATGGCAGAGGATGCGACCCGTATACGTGATCCACCACAAACAGCTCCTTACTCCAGTTGGTCTCATAACCTTTGGCGAACGTGCCCTTCTCCTTGGCTATGCGCACCGTGTCACCAGGCTCGAACCTGGGCTTGTGTCGCCGGATCGCCTTTCCATACATGTGACGCCACACCTTGTACACCGTTTGACCATCGCCGCTGTCCGCGTCCACGGGTCGTAGGCCACCCAGGCTCTTGTGCGGGCTGCGGTTGTAGGCGTCCACAAGCCTGTCCAACACGTCCACGTAGCGATACGTGTTCTTGTAGGTCAGGTAGCGCCACATGCGGTTCTTGAGCGTGCGGTTGACTCGCTCCACCACCGCCGCCTTCACGTCGGGGTTCTGCGTGGTGAAGTAGTTGACACCGTGACTCTTGAACACTCGCTTGGTCGCGGCCCCGGTGAACTCCGTCCCCTTGTCGGTCTGTAGGCAGCGAGGAGTCGCCTCAGCGAATATCCTCTCGAACGCAGTAGCCACCTCAGGCCCGCTTTTCCTCTTCAGTGGTACCGCGAACAGCCGCTTACTGAATACGTCTATTACAGTCAGCAGGTAGTTGACTCCGTCGTTGTACCGGCTCAGGCCGCGCATGTCGTTCAGGTCCGCCTGCCACAGCTCCCGGGGCCCAAACACGGCGTAGCGGTTGCGGGGAAACCGCTTGCGCGCAGGCTTGTGCAGCGTGTAGGTGTCCTGAGCGCGCAGCCAGTCGGCTACCCGACGTTTCGGTAGGCGCGCGGCTCTGGCCAGGGCGGCCACCCCGCCGAGGGAACCGGGCTGGCTCGGGTCGTAGTATAGCTTCTCCATTACGGTGTGAACGGCTCCCAGTTGTCCAATGACGATTCCCGGTCGGGTTCCTCGGTTATTATCCTTCTCCTGGCCGCTGGGGGTCGCGGTCTCAGGCGGTCCAGTATCGGTGTCAACCTCGGTGAGAGGGGTGTCGACGAGGCTGTCGTGTCTCCCCAGGGGCTCGATGCCGAGTCCAGCCCAACGCCTAGGTAACGCAACGCCGTGGGATTGCTCACGTATTCTTTGGGTACGTTCATGTCCTTCAAGGCGGCCATCACTTGATGCCAGCCGGTAGGCAATCGGTCCGCCCTTCGCGCTCTCACTATGCTGTGCGCGATGTCCACTATATTGGAATCGGGGATCTTCACCTTGTCCACGTACACCGCCCCACTGGCGTCCCAGGAGATGGGGCTGCCTTGACAGGTCATGAATCGCAACAAGTTGCGCGCCACCGACCTGTAGATTTTTGAGAACGATTCCACAATGTCCTCCTCCGCCGAGGCGCTAGACTCGCGCTTCATCTGACTCGGACCTCCCGTCGCTTCCTCCTCCCTCTCCTCACCCTCGATGATTGACAGACCTATGGGTTGACGTTTAGCCGCGGAAAAGTGCAGGAACCGCTGTAACACCTGCTGATATTGTTTCCATTTCTCCGTATCGTCCAGCCGCTTGTCGCTCAATATGCGATGCATCTCAGCGTCCAGGCTGGCTGGCTTATTGGCGCTACCTGCTCCTCTTGGTCCTGGTCCCGGTCCTTCTCGCAATCTCTCGATGAGCTCCTGCGGTACAACCACCATTTTCCTAGCGTACTCCATGTCCGATTAGCTTCTGCGCTAGAACGGGCAGAACAGCGTTCAACAGCAGAGGTAGGAAGATCCCTCCGCCCCGTTGGACGAGGTAGTGTCGTTTCTTGGTCCAACCCTCGCCGCGTTTCACCAGCCGTCTGAGCGCCTGTTTGTGTTTGCTCAATTTGCGTTTGAGGCAGGGAGAAAGCGGTACGTTTCCGCGTAGCACGTTATACGCGCACTCGCACAATGACTTGATGCGACTCTTGTCGCACGCTTTTAACAGGGCTTTGCGTTCTTTGGGCGTAGCGTGTATTAGGGCCCTCAGCAGCGCCGCGTCCTTCTTCACGCGGTGTGACATGATGACTGACGCTGGCGCGCGCTCGGCCTATTTATCACTTCTTCTTGGGCAGGTACACGTAGTTCACCGGGTCGTCTGGGAAAATGGCTGAACGTACGCGCATCTCCTCGGGCGTGGACTGTTTCAAGTCTATGAGTAGATAGGCGTGCGGATCACGCGTAGCGTCCGCGTAAGCCTCCTCCACAAATTTGGGGTTCTCCGGGTATACTTGACGGGCGAGGTGTTTGATCTGAGCGCGGTCCCTGGGATTATTGAAACACACTATGTAGTGGGCGTTCAGCGATATGTCGCGCTGGCCCCTGCCCTGGTGAAAAAGGTTTTGCGTGATGAAGAACACGCTCAGGTTGCGGTGGTGTGAGCCCTTGGTGAACAGGTCCGCTACGCCGGGACCAGCCTCGCGCATCATGTCATCTACGATGACTAGGGCGGGCTCGCTACCGTCATAGTCGTCCAGGTCTGGCAGGCCGGCTACGTAGCGCACGGCAGAGTCCGCACGGCTCTTGCCACCGCCACTGCCATAGTGCCAAGTGATACGGGCGAACCGCGTATCGCACATGTGGTCGGCGTGCTCAATGAAGCGAGCCACGAAGTGCGACTTGCCGCTGCCCGAAGGCCCGGCCACGATGGCGGTGAACGGGTGTTTCCACCTCAAGTCCATGGCGTCTACTGACCGCCATGCACCGCCACCTCGGCTCTTAAAACTAAATTCTTTTCTCGCTTTTTTTTTTTTATTTGATTTTTTTTTTTATTGAAGGAAATAAGGAAATAAGGAATACCATTTATTTATACAAATTCTAGGAGAGGACTTTTACTGCCTGGAGAGCTGCTCCTCTTCACAAGGCTCATGCTCGGCCTCACGCCAACGTTATACTGCGTGATGGTGTCATCGTCCAGGACTGCAAGGTACCGCCGGGGCATGTATATCCGGATCGGGTCGTCGCCGACAAGACCCTCCAAGGTGGCCATCACCGCCTCGCCGTATGGTGTATCCACCCTCTCAAACGAGCGGATCGGGTAGACCACGTTGTCCTGCAGGTCTACGATGCGGGTATAACCCGCGGCCTTGCAGCTGTTGAGGGCTGTCCTGAGGTCCATCTTCTGGTCCGTGTTGAGCATGACACAGCGGCTGGATGCAGAATGACTGGCTCTCACTACCGAGTCGCCTTTTGTAGACAACCGCGGAGGAGGCGTAGTGATGAAAACACCAACTGGCGGAGTGGAGGAGGAGTGGAGGAGGAGTGGAGGAGTGGAGGAGTGGAGGAGGAGTGGAGGAGGAGTGGAGGAGTGGAGGAGTGGAGGAGGAGTGGAGGAGGAGTGGAGGAGTGGAGGAGTGGAGGAGGAGTGGAGGAGGAGTGGAGGAGTGGAGGAGGAGTGGAGGAGGAGTGGAGGGATGGTGGAGTGGAGGAGTGGTGAGGCTGGATATGTATCTCGAGGAACACGCTCATTCGCTTTATTACGTTATTTATTTTATTTTTATAATAGTGTACATTAAGGAAAAGTAGGAAAGGGAAGGATCGAATTACTTGGTTTATTTCATTTATTTTTTCGTCTTTTTCCGCTTTTCGGGGATGGCAACAGCGGCGGTGGAAACGCACCGATCCGCGATCTTCCTCCAGGTGGGCAGCGGACTGACGGTCCTGACGATTCCGTCGAATCTAGGCTCTCCCGTCTCGCTGTTGGTCAACCATAGATTCTGCAGCCTAGTCAGCAGATCCATCAGAATCATGCAGATCTCGTCGTCCCGCTGCTCGTCCAAATACAGGCCGCAGGCCCAAGTCGAGCGACCTCCTTGGAAAACGTTCATCTTCAGAAGGACGTTGCCATTGTTGGTAGGGTTCTTCACCGTATACTGGCGCTCGCCCGCGGTCCAACTCAGTGTAGGGGAATCGCCAGGCACTTCTTTATTCGCGGTCCACCCGCCGTTGGACTTCCTCTTTTTAGCTGTCATCCGTTGTTGCTGCGGTGGTATGGGGGTGGCGGCGTTGGCGTTCTCTTCGTTGATCGCGTTCCACTCCTCTAGGAAGGAGCGGATCGTTTGGTCCACTTCACCTGCACTGACTCCGTTTCCGTTCATGGTGACGTCTTAAACAACACTGAGGTCGCGCGTGCGGCTCTGCCTCGGTTTTATACCCAGGTTGCACGCTTCAGCGAACCTTCTAGTAGCTTCCAGAAACGTGAGAGGTGGTCTATCGCTGATGGGGGGGGGGGTGCATCCTCACGCCAGGTGCCAGGTTTAAGTTAGGTTCGCAGTGGAATGTAAGCGGTAAACAGTTCCCGGAACCGCTGATGAGTAAACAGCCCCGGGTGGTCACGTAGGCCCTAGCACGCGCCTCGACACGTGACTCTGCGAAGCCGCTCACGGGGGGGGGGGGATGCATCCTCACCGCGCCTTTGCTAGTTTTGAACCATCGTGAGGGGTCTGGAAAACAGCCAAGATCCCATGAGGAAAACGCGTTTAAAATTAATAGCGGGCCTGTTTAACGGTGGATTCTCAATTTTCTTTAAGGGATGGTTTACTTAGGCCGCCGTCCGACATGTGGTGAAATTTCATCAAAATCGGTCGGTAAACAGCTGAGATCCCATAAGGAAAACTTGTTTAAAAATTAATAGCGGCCTTGTTTAATGGCGGATCTAAGGGGTTCTTACGTCATTCGCTTCCTCTGGGATAGGCCTACATTCTGGAAAAAGTCCCGTGGGAATCGGTGAGTAAATAGGCTAGTTATTAATTTTTGAAAGTTTTTCCTCATCATGAAAAATGTTGCAAACGGGGGGGGGGGGATGACGTCATGGGGGGGGGGTCATGGGGGGGGGGAGATGACGTCATGGGGGGGGGGATGACGTCTTGGGGGGGGGTGCCCTCGGGCGTGCCCTCGGGGGTGACCTTGAGGGTCAAGGTCATCCGGGGGGGGGGGGGACGTCCTCGCGTCCTCGCGTCCTCACCGCGCCTTTGCTGGTTCTGAATCGGTCTTTGCCCCCTACTTGTGACCATATGAGGAGGAGCGCATATTAAAACTATAATACCAATAGAGAATGGTAAGAAAAAAACAACTTTGTTTTGGTTAATGGGTACCTACATATATCGAGCAATATTTCTTAGCTGTGCATATTGGGCAAATGGACCAGTCTAACTCCGACGAAGTACTGCAGACGAAATCTTCAAGTATGCAAGTGCAATTTCCCAACAATATTAACTAATAACAAAACCTTTAAAGCTTACTGGAAAGGTACTTTCTATAAACAAGAAATTTACTAAAGTAAAATAACGCCAGGTAAAAGAAAAGAGTGAAATGAACACCTGGCAAATTATTTGTTCCCTTGTCATGATATGCCTTTACAGAAACTGACGTGGCAGGTGAGAAATTGTCGTTGTAAAGGTTTCAATGTATTCTATATTTTTATTATATGTTATTTATTTATTTTTCATTATCTTAGATAACAGATCGTTACTCCACATTATATAGAATATAATCAATACATTTACTTTTTTAATGTGGTCATTATGTGTAATTTTAGTCAAAGATTTTCTGCAATGAAGGATATTTTAATCCTTTCTCCTCATGTTATTAATCAATTGCTCAATCCTCGAATGTCCTCATATCTTACTTGTTCCAATTTGATATATTGACTAACCGTTTTATATACAAGATATTCTCATATTTTAGGCTCAAACGTTTGAAATTGATTTATTTGACTAATATCACTTAAGCTTAAGTTTAGTTATAGTTAACACTTCAACCAACTTACTGACAGTGAATTACAAGTTGTACTTTAACGAAGCCTGTAGATCCTAATTAACTCCAGAACCCACTAATTTGCCACCGCTGATGTCCCAGTCCACATTTTCCTCAAGAGTCTTTGTTGAAGGAACATTAACCGTTCAAAATTCGATACTTATCGTAAGGACCTAACACAAGCAAGATATGATAAACTTAATTTGGAACCATTTATTTATCCCTATCATAAAATCCCCAAAATAAATTTTAAAGAATAACAAAACCAGAGAAGTTCATCATTGAAAGTTCTTATCGGATCAGATTATTTGGGCGCGGTAAGCCAATGTAGTGGATAGAGTACGTGAATTCGTTGTACAAAGTTTCGGGTTTGATCCCTACTGGTCACCAACGGCTATTCGCTAAGTAAACGCCTTTGGCTGATCCGTTTTTGGAAACTCACTTTAGCTGTAAGTCCATCTATCTGGAAAAAAGGATTGGTCAAAAAGGCGAGGAAAACTATATATGTATCAGAGATCCTAAAATAGGTATGATATATGATAATGATATATGATATATTCTATGCACTTTGTCATTTATTATTTTTTTAAGCTATATTCGGATAGTTTAAAGTTGAAATACTATGATTTAAAAAAAAGTGAAAAACATAATATTATTGAAGCTTTAACAATAAACAAGCTGAAATTAAATTTGTATCCGTTAGTGAAATTGTTTTTACTCATTCTTTTTGTTATTTAGCTATTTTTCAAACTTAAATTAATTTAATTATTTTAAATTTTTGTAAACTTTAAAATGTTCAACTTTGAGAAATTAATGCATGTGATATTGTGATATATTTGAACAAATGCAATTTCAAAGCCAAGATTTGAGTACCGCAAAGTAATCAATCAGTTATAAATTAATCTTGCAATATTATATCTAAATCACAAATAATAATTTCAATTATATGCCAATAAACTTTGCAGGGTGTTAGTAAACAAAACCGGCTACCTCATGCGATATACCAATTTAAATTACAAACTCAAACTCTCACGTGGGCCCAAACCCACTAGCTGTTTAATCAATAAATGACTATGTTTGCTGAATTAAACATTCTGCTGAAACCTGCGAAAATGTGACGACGTTTGTTCAAGAAAACTTGTACCAATAACCAAATATACTTGTAAATGTGTTGTGTTAAGAACATGTTTTTCTATTAAATACATCTTAGATATTCGCATCATCACTGCCTCCGCAGTTACTACTTTGAGTTAAGTTAAACTCGCTTTATTTCAATTGGTAAACATTTTTTTCCATCGCCTTTAACTTGACCACCACACTATTATGAAAAACAGAAATCAATCATTCGGATTTCATAAATCTATTGCAAACTTCTTCCAATCAGAAACCCTCAGTAATAATCAGCTCAATATTTGTATCAATTTTTGGCCATATGAATGCTATTTTTACGTTGCCAGAAATATGTTTAAGTCCGTCCTATCCAATGAGAAAAACATGCTTTGTTCATTCGATTTTCTATGAAGGGAGGTGAACACTGACTTATAGAGACGTCCTAAAGTAGCCTAGTTGAATTGTTTTCTTAAAAAACATCATATATCAATATACAAAATTAATAAGTTGTATATATGAAGTTTCTTGAGTAGCATAATACGTGTTGTTACAATTAACAAGATAAAATAAAACTAAGTCTCACAACACTACAGAATATATTTACACTTATACTGTACTTAAATACAAGACGGTATTTATACAAAATATGGTACAAGGCGATCGACTTCAACCAGTCACACCGGTCATCATCAGGCCCAATAAATTTGCTGATTGTGCCTGATGATGACCGGTGTGACGGATTGAAATCGATCGCCTTGGAAAATTTTTTTATATATTTACCGTCTCGTACGTAAGTATAGTATAGGTGTAAATATATTGTGTAGTGTTGTAAGACGTAGTTTTATTTTATCTTGTTGTATACATGTATCATTTTGTCGAGGGGGGATTTTAATGGGGGATTCCCATTTTATACACCAGTAAGAGCAACAAATTCATGGCAACTTATTTTGTATATTTCTAATTGATCAAACTAGCCTAATCAATACCCTTTGTTTATATTGAACTAATCAGTAAATAACATGGTTTATTCTGTGCAAAAACCAATTGGAAACTCATTTGCCCAATAGCATAAAATACGTCAAATATTTTGTTGCATGTTACAATATGGTTTACTGTGTATATCATCAGTGGTTATGAATTTACTGTCGGTGGTCACTACACAACCCTCACCAGGAATAAACTTGCCTATTTGCCTCATACATTGTAAATACGAATACGTAGCACCTTTTGATGTGGATTAATTTCAAACCTCGAATAAAATTTAGGAGATACAGTCAAAGAAATGTGTATAACAAATAAAACTATACATTTTCCACTAGGTTTCAATATGCATTCATCACACTATTGCGGCTGGGGTGAACTGGCTACCAGAGGCTCAATTCGATTTGTTAGAGTTGATGCGTTCGTTTGCATCACAAAATCGAGTTCTCTCGCTTTGAACAATGCGGGATGATTGCAAACATATTCAGTGGTTGTATTGTATTTATACAGTGCTCTTTAAATTCATTAAAATAAACATCAACTTGAAAGAATTTTTAGTTTTTTGTGTTTGAGTGATGTTTGAATAGATTGAATTTAACAATATTATACCGAGCCTTACATAGTAACTGGCAATTGTGTAGAGCTGTGTAGCAATGCATTTACTGTTTGCAGCACATGTTTTCAAAAACCAAACTAGTCTCACAAATATTAGATTCACTATCTATTTATAAAGACCAAATCCGAAACTAATTTTGATATACTGTAAATCTAACGGTCATATATCCTAGAATTACACACACCTGAACTGTGTACGGATATCATTTATTGCTAGACAAGACAGAATTGATAGACGTCCCATGCAGCTTATTGTATAAACGAAGAAAATTTTAAATGAATAAATAAATATTACTTTTTGAAACCTAAATAAAATTATTTGTATCGGAAATAATAAATTTTTCCTAAAATGACCTAGTCTTATCTATATTTTACTAAGGAAGAATTGTAGAATTGTATGTTTATTGTTTAAGAAAGATTTGTTATATGGTAGTTTATTTCAAAGACTGTAATTATTAAAAGTTTAAAAGTTTAATAAACTTTAGGTTTTTAGGAGGAATGAGAGACATTCAAGATTGTAAATGCAATCCCAAAAAAAAATATTCTAATAGCTTTTTTATGCACTAGGAATATTATTTTAGTTGTTGATGATTTACATCAACAACTAAACAAATTGAAATCTCATAGCACATATTGTCAATAGGAATAACCACTATTTATTTATTAACAAAATGGGCAAGCCTGCGTGGTATAAAATAGCTAAAGTTATATTTAATAGACCTATATTTTTTTCTTCCGAGTTGATGAATACGTATCCTTTACGTACGGTTGCGACCGAGTTTAAGTTGTCTAGCATTTTACTAATATTGTCTTTAGTTTTAAAGTAATTAAATAACTTTAGGATTCTGTATCGGCAGATTGTTGTTCCCATTGAAGACACCATATATTTATATGGGAATAGCGTTCGAAGGAACAAGAACAGTAATAGCAAGAGTGGTTTTAAAGGTCAGGAACAACTGATGACTTAATTTATTAGTGACTCTCTAATAACACTCATTAAATGAGATTGACATTAATAGTTTTTATTTATGTTTCATAATACTTA
Organism: Allygus modestus; assembly: GCA_963675035.1. Classification (NCBI taxonomy): domain Eukaryota; kingdom Metazoa; phylum Arthropoda; class Insecta; order Hemiptera; family Cicadellidae; genus Allygus; species Allygus modestus. The sequence goes on from OY776116.1 coordinate 92,796,321, forward strand.
TCCATTGTAAATATTCAACTTGACATTCATTACAATATTATAGGCTGATGCCAGGCCTAACTATACCAGGTCAAGAGTCTATCTACAATGTATTACACAGTCCAGTGGTTTCTTATCTATGGCTCCAGATGTCTGTTTTGCAGTTTGGTCGGGACCTACAATAGATAGCAGCTGACGCAAACAATATTAACTTGAGAGTCTTGGCTTCTTTCACGACCAATGGTTTCATTTCCTCCCTTAATACTGCCCACAGAGCCTCTAATAAGCTAGCTGGGTTTCCTTACATGTAATAATCTTGGTTAACTGGTTATTTCTTTCTTATGTTTAGTCGTGGTATTATCAAGGTTTCACAAATAGTTTTAACTATACAATTATTACAATAAAGTGCATAACTAATTATAGTGTAACATGTTTACTGTTAATTGTATTGCTAAATTTTAGTTCACGTTCGTAATTATACATTAAATTATGTTTGTTGAAGCTATATTCTACGTGTTTTAATATAAAGGAGGCTGTTTATAAATATAAAGTGGCAGTTAAACAAATTAACTATGCATGTACCTTGAAAATGGATTTTGATTAAAGTAGCTTATGATATATTTTTTAAATAACAAAGTTGTCCATTGAATTTTAACACATCATTATGATGGTATAGTTTAAGCTGCTGATACATTTTTTAAACAAGTATTTAAGTTTATATAACACGTTACAAATATTACAATTTTTGGTATCTGCTAATGCGATAGAGATATAAATTTCTGCGGAATGGACTCACGCACTCACATTTTTGATTAAAAATAACACAATACTCTACATTTGATAATAATGTTATTTGTAACGTGCATAAAGTTAAGAGTTTATATAAGAAAAATGTATTTTAAAGGACTTAAGGACTTAAAGGATTGTTTTGGTAAGGATACAGTTCACATTTCAAAAAGCAACGCAAATTTTTGTTTAAAAAAAATCACTTGGTTTAACTGTTATTGGAATAAACATCTGTTTATAATCCCTGCGATTCAAAAATACGTAGAGTATAAAAAATAAACCTTGAAATCTTTTCCTTTTTATTACTGTGCTCGATGGACATATAATAACTTGTTTGAATTGTTTAAGTAAAAAACACACACAAGCAAAACAGCTCCATTAGATAGGATGAAAATGTCTAATACCATTTCTCAAGCAGGAATGACTTACAACTAGCAATTGAATTTGCACTCTTTGACTTGTACTCATATTGAATAATGACCAAAAGTGGAAGCTAAATTGAATGTAAAAAATTATTTATTTAACAGTGTTACAATGACATTGTTTTAAATATGCTGATGTTTTTGTAATCAAGAGTCAAAGAAATAAAATATAAACGAGTTCGCACGCAGCACGCTGACGTGAGGGAAGTGAATTTCCACATAAAAACTTTTAAAACTCCAAATCAGTGTAATAAACTACATTTATTCAAATTTTTATTTAAATCTGAAAACAGTGATTTTTTGGCTGTTCTTATGCTCCTGGTTTCATTTACCTGCAAAGCTGGGAATACAAGGTTGTGCATTATAATGTTAGGAGAAGGTCCAGACAGGCTTGGAAGTAGGCGTGAGGTTGCTGGGGATGATAAAAGTACTCTTACAAATGAATAACAGGCTTTTCTGGTGTAAAACCCCCATAAAACAACGTACTGTGTTTAGCCGATACACATTTTCTTTAATAACTCGGTAAATACGTATGAAATAATAACAAGAGAGGTCTTAAAACGTTTGCCTCACTATTTTCTATCTTTTTACATGCATTAATTTTGCATACGGGGCATTTCCGACCCTTTTTGGGACCAAAAACCCAAAATTTGAAAGATTAATCCCCAAAAAAGGGGTTTAGAGTTTTCCGATTGTTTTGCCCAACGAAATTGTCCAACTGAATACAGAAAGAAATGTCCCTACCAAATTTGAAGTAAATCGGACAAAAATGCGAACGCTAGAGTGCAAACACACACACAAACATAAATATATATATATATGTGTCTATATATACATAGTTATATATATACATATATAGATATATACAATTTTGAACGATTTTCCAAAACGTGTTCAGGGGGTCACGTTAGGAACTTCTATGGTGGTCCGTCATGCTAATATTTCACTTTCCAAAGGAAATTCACTAACAAGCGTGTGATTATATAAATAGTACATCAAAGTTAACAGTGTATAAGAGTAAAACTAGTAAAACAACACTTTATACAATGTTGAAGCAATAACAATTTGAAAACACTAATAAGTGAAATCTGAAGGAACATATTCTGTAACGGAAGGTGTATTTTAGAATGATGTGTGGGATGAATAAAACTGAAGCTCTGCCGCCATCAGCCCATTACGCTGCTAATGGGCGTCATTATTCAGCTCGCTCTTCTCGTTTGATCATTTCCCTTGACATATCAATTGTAATGCAATACAGACGATTAGGTTTTTAAAAGCGTGTTAAAGCCTGTTTTATACTTTCGCCTTGTGTATAGTCTTTTAAAATTCCCTGTCATTTCCTTATTTTTTCCTGTAAATATTTTAGGAAATAAAATTAAAAAGAATAATTGTTACTGCGGAAAATATGGTGAATGGGGACAGGGTTTATAATAAAGAAATTCCAGGTCTTCAGAAATATATTTTTTTTTTAAGGATATGGAAAATACGAACAACTTTAAAATATAATTTATTAGTTTATTTGTTTATTTGTGCCTATAACGCTTAGAGTGTAATAATAGAATAAATTTAACATTTTGTGCAAAACTAACTGCATCAAGATTTTACTGAGGGGTGCAAACTTATTTGATAATCAGAATCACGAAGATGACTGATACGTTATTGATGCTTTATCTTTTCAGGACTTAACTAAAACTATAGAGTTATGTTTGAGGCCAAATTTGTAATAAATTTCATTAGTGTTGTGTATGCGATCGTCTTGTTCAAAATGTGTTTTAATCATCATTGATGACAAGTCCCCCTAGATTAAACTAAGCAGCCCAGTAATAAATAATCGAATTTTCACCCGTAACGAATTACAAATTGTGTATTTGTTGGTTCGAAAATTTGATTAGTTATACATTGTAGAATAGAGACTAATAGTGTAAGAGTCACAAAACCAATCGTTAAATTACAAGTATAAAACATTTTGTAACCTATTAACTATAATAATATAAATTGTTAAAATATATAATTCAAATCTACATTTATATTAACATTTTAAATAATCTAAATCATTAAATCTTTGCTAAAATTGTTGATAGTGAAATTTAAAACTTCATGTCTTTGTTCGTAGTAATTAACTTTTTATTTAATTACTATAATAGTCAACTGTAACATTTTTGGCAAATATCAATAATTATAAATAAGCCGGCCTGTGATATGACCTTTAAAGTTCATATCAGATATACCTATTGAATAAAATTGTAAAAATTAGCCCTGTTACAAAAGTTACCCTTTTAAATATTATTTGAATGCGTCATCTTAAGCTTTCATCTTAACTTCTCCTATGTAAGTTGGGTGTTTCTTCCAACAATATTTGGTAAATGACCTTAGATGTCTTGGAGTCTGTCGACAAATGTCCCATTTTTACATATGGTTTACATGCAAACATTTATCAAAAATTCAGTATTATAAAACCCATTATAAATTAAATAAGTAGTTAGGCCGGCCACCTTGGCGTAACATGCGCTCCTATGGAGGAAAAAATAACATAGGCTCTTATAGAGAAAATAATATCATGGGCTCTTATGGAGAATAGAATTGGGGTGTAGTTACTACCCTCTGCGGCAATTATCTTTCTTTTTATACCCTCTGTGTTTAATTATCCAACCTACGTTTCCTTATTTGGCAATTATCTAACCATCTCTTCCTTCTGTGTATCTAACTACAGCTTCTTGTCTCTCAGTGTACTGTATCTGACGAGTGTAACGTGAACACTTTAATTAACCCTATTGACTGGTATGTTATTAATTGTAATTCGCATTCTGCTCACGGATTGGTCACCCACCACAGTTTCGCACAACTATCTCCTCCAGACATGCCCCAGCCGATGCTCACTGCCTGTCCCCAGCAGATACCACTGCTCTGCCACCAGACTACTGCCTCCTGCAACAAATAAACATATTACATCACCCATCCCCACCACCCCTATTAACGCGTTTTTTATCTCTCTTTGATCCGTACCCCCGTTTCGAGATGACGCGTTTTTGCATTGCTCCGTACTTTACGGAGATAACCTCACTTTTGCGTTATCACACGTATGGCTTGTACGTGTTTACTTACCTATGTTACGTGTGTTACGTGTTTAACTGTAGGACTTGCTAGCGTACAGTAACCTCAGTTTATTATTTAACTTGGAAAGAGTAGTGTTTTGTGTTGTATTAAATTGTTTGACTTGGCTAGAGTAGTGTTGCGTTTGTATGTGTTAACTATCATAACCTCATTCCCAGTAACCTTAGTTTCTATTCTTGTTCTTTAATGTAATAATTTCACTTAGTTAGAGTAGTGTTTGATATCTTAATTAGAGTAGTTTTCTGACTTTTGGAAACCTCATAACTTGTAGTTCTGCTTTGACTTGCGTAGTTTGTGTATTAGTGTTTTCTAACTTGCGTAGTTATGCATTCATGCTGGCGTAATAACAGCAGTTTGACTGAGAGTAATTTGGCATTAGTAGTTTGACATTTCAGTTGCGAGACATGGGCTCTCCTGACTACCTTGCCAGTTTTAGGGTCCATTAACAGGACCGTGACCGTGACCGTGACCGTGACCGTGACCGGAGATGTGAAAGCTTGGATAATGGTTTGATTTGACCAAAGGGGAAGTAATTTTGGTTAAGCTTACTGACTGCCTTACTTTGATGGTTAAGCCTGCACATCACCCAATCACCCACTTGGAAGGTTGGTTCCGTTCGTCCCTTGTTGAACTGTTTTTCTCGGGACTGGCGGGCCTTAATTAGATTTCGATGGGCTTGGGTCCATCTGTCTTGGGTGGCCTGAGGGTTGTTGTTGATTTTAGGGACAACTGGTCCAAATTCCAATTGAGTTCAAGAGGATGATTTATTTGAAAACTGGGGAAAAGATCAGCTGGTGAATAACCAGTGCTAGAGTGTTTGGCAGAGTTGAAAGTTGTTTGAAAAAGGTGGAGATTCTGGTCCCATTTAGTTTGATGTTTGGAGTGGTAAATTCGGATTGCTACTTTAGTATTTTTGTTAAATCTTTCTGCATGACTGGGGTTGGGGTAGTAAGGGGTGGTGGTGATGTGAGTGGTTCCAAGCTGAAGGCACATATCAAAAAATTCTCTAGATATGAAGGACGCTAAATTATCAGAAAATAAGTACTTTGGAAAACCAAAGTATGAAAATATCCGGACTGTAAAAGGGATATGGTGGTTTTAGATGTGGTGTTTTCCTGGGAGAAAAACTGCATATTTAGAAAATGAATCTTTATTTTTAAATGTATTTGTTGTCTTTCGTGGATCCAGGCAAGAGACCTATGAGGTCAATAAATATATTTTCAAATAGTTTGGTTGGAACCTCCGAAGACAAGAGTTCAGTTCGAGTGTTCAGGGCTTGCTTGGAACTTTGGCAGACGGAACAAGTTTTTACCATTTCAGAAATGATTTCTTTGAGGTTAGGGGACCAAAAGTCAGGTTCAATTTTTAACCACATTTTCTTAATTCCTAGGTGGGCATAGGCAGTACTGGGGGCTAAATGTTAATACTTGAAAAGCAAGGCAACCAGACGCTCTGGCACAACTATTCTTGGTTTGGTTTGGGTGGTTTTACAGTATATTAAAATATTGTTATTGAACACATAAATGTGGGGTTGGACTCTTTCCTTTTAGGTTTGTTAGGTGATTTTTTTACTACGGGGCCCTCCGCTTGGTATTCTTTTACATCTCTAAAGGCTTCGGGAATTTTTAAGAGTACATACACGTGATTTAACTCATCCTATCGGGGGTGGTGTTTGAATTGGTTTGGGGAGTTTCCTCAAACTTGCGGGAAAGGCAATCAGCAACTACATTGTCCTTACCCTTGATGTGATAGACTGAAAGTTGAAATGGTTTTATTAAGATAATCCATTGGGCAATTTTACCGACCTGACTCGGGTGATTCAATAACCATGTTAGAGTATTGCTATCAGTGAAAATATCAAAATGACGGTGTTCCAGACAAACTCTAAATTTTTCGAGGAAATGGGTTATGGCTAAAGCTTCAAGCTCGAAAGCACTGCAATTGTTTTCATGTCCGTTTGTGGGTCGGGAGCCAAAGGCAACTGGGAGTAGCTTATTGTCATACCCTTGTGAGACTATGGTGCTAATGCTTGTCCTACTTGCGTCTGTATGAAGTACAAAGGGAAGATCGAAATTTGGCATTTTAAGTATTGGGGAAGATGTGAGGGCATCTTTTAATTTCTGGAAGGAATCTTGCTGCTCTTTTCCCAGACAAATTTCTCACCTTTCTTTTATAGTTGGTTTAGGGGTGCAGCCAGGCTAGAATAAATTTGGGCTACATTTCTTCGGCTGTCATGCCGAGGAACCTAGCTAACTGTTTTACTGTTTTGGGTGTAGGGAAATCGTCGCTGGGTTTGGTTCTTTCTCGACTGATGGTTAGGGAGTTGTTCTTTATAACAAGACCCAAAAATTCTATTTCACTATAGGCAATTTTCATCTTGGCGGGGTTAACGGTTAGGCCTGCTTGGTTGAGTCGTTGCAATACTTCCCTAATTTGTTCTACGTGCTCTTTAAGGGTATTGGAAGAGATTACGAGATCATCAAAAAATGAATATACATATTAAAACTTTATGTTACCTACTACTTTATTCATTAAATCGATCAAAACCATCGATCCGTTGGCCAAGCCGAAGGGTACGTAATTTAATTCATACTGTGCCCAAGGCACTACAAATGCAGTATATTGTTTAGATTGCTCGTCCAGTTGTATTTGATTATAAGCTGAATTAGATCTAATAGTGTAAACCATTTTGCTTTTCCTAAGTGTTGAAATGCAGAATCCAAGGTCGCATAGTAAGTGCTTCAAGGGATAAGAGATTATTGAGGACGTTGTAGTTAATTACCATGCGAGTTTTCCCACCTTTCTTTGGGACTGTAAAGGCAGGTAAAGCAAATGGAGATGTGGATTCCCGGATGACGCCATCTTTTAAAAGGTCAGTAATATGTTGCCATAAACTTCTGTTTTTAGGGCGTGAGAACTGATATAGTCTTGAGTGAACCTAGTGACCAGATTTTCGTTAATGTGATATTTTATTAGGTTAGTTCTGCCCAATCTTTTGGTTATGGTGCTGGGAAACTGTGATATTAACTGTTTTAATCGGTTGATTTGCTCACTATTTAGATTGTTGCCAAATTTGGGGCCTATAGGTTGCTGGTCCGGTTGATCTATTGAGGGTGTGAGGCCTAATGTCAGAATTACCGGTGGGGTGTATGAAAATATGATAGTCTGTTGAGCTACGTTTATTACTGCTTTCGTGAATTTGAAAAAAATCTGTTCCTAAGACCACTTTAACTGGCATATTTTCAGTACGTAAAAGAGGAAAGACCATGATAAGTACTGAATTTTAAACTTTAAATTTTAAATGCAGAGTATGAGAAGAAGCTGTTGTAGCTGAAGTGGTAACTTTTACTGGCTGTACAGTTACTACACTTTTGATTCCCTTAATGGATTCAAATAAATCTTGCAATATGACTGAGCAAGATGCTCCTGTATCTACTAATGCAGATGCTGTATGTGTAGCGAACTTTAATGAAAGGAAACCTGTTTTGCTTAATTTAGTTTGCTAACTACGAGTGTTACTGTTAGTAGTTGTTGGTGTTGTGTTGCTACTTGGAGGTTCAATGAATTTGTCTAGTTTACATTGAATTAAATTAGCTGGTTTGGCAGACTGGGCGGTCTTGGAGAGGGTGCTGCCTATCGCCCTCCCCTGCGGTCGTTTAAATTTCTGCTGGTTGGGGCTGGTCTGAAGCCTATAATGGTTGTTTAGTGAATGTTGGTTGACTGGATTTGGTCGCCAGAATTGTGAGGGTACTGTTTGTTGGTAGGGAGGGTAAAAATGTGATTCGTTGAGGTGCTGATTCTGATGAGGCCAGTTTGACCACTGTGAGAACTGTGGTGGAGGATGACGTGGTTGACTGAAATTGTTGAAGGGGGGTTCTGGGTGGGGTAGCCAATCTGGTTGACGGTGGAATGCATTAGCATGGTACTGGTTGGTTTGTGGGCTGGTTGGGTTGAACTTATAATGGTTTAGAGTAGCTGGTAAGTAACCCGTGGTTGATGAATATAGTTTTGCCCGGTTAAGTAAACTGGCTGAAAGGGGAGCAATGTCTATCAAATCTTGAATTGAACTCATTGGTTTAAGGCCAGCAAATGTGGTTGTAGTTGGTTGATTGATGCCACAGAAAATAGTTTGGAATACCTCTGAATCTGAAGTATTAGGCGATAAAATTCTATGGAGAATTTGGATTTCCCTAACATAGTCGGCAAGATGTTCATTTTAATACTGGGTGGTAAGGTTCCCTGTTTGAGGACCCTGTTTTGTTTAAGGGTTGCCTCTCGTTCAATGCCCCAAGCTATGTATTGGTTTTGGAGTTCCCTGAGTGTAGCTGTTGTGAACAAATGTTCTCTAAGATTTTGGAGCGTTAGCTACCAAGAGAGGTAACTTGGTATGGTTGTCATACAAAATTCACGTAGCTTACCGCTGGTATATGGTAGTACATTTAGTATTATGACTTTATCCTGGACTAATTTCATTTCCATGATTTGGTCCAATATCTTTAAAAACACTATGTTAAGGGTTGGCTGTCGTCTAACGTTTTTGGGAGTTCATTAAGGAGGTCCCTTACCAAAGGTTGAATATCACTATTGGATTGACTTGGGTTTAAATATTTAAACTGCTCGGCAAGATGTTCATTTTAATGCTGGGCCCTAGGGTTCCCTGTTTGAGGACTCTGTTTTGTTCAAGGGTTGCCTCTGGTTCAATGCCCCAAGCTATGTATTGGTTTTGGAGTTCCCTGAGTGTAGCTGTCGTGAAAAATGTTCTCTGAGATTTTGGAGCGTTAGCTGCCAAGAGAGGTTACGTGCTATGGTTGCCATGCAAAATTCACGTAACTTACCGCTGGTGTATGGTAGTAAATTTAGTATTATGACTTTATCCTGGACTAATTTCATTTCCATGATTTGGTCCAATTTCATTAAAAACACTATGTTTGGAGTTGGTTGTCGCCTGACGTTTTTGGGAGTTCATTAAGGAGGTCCCTTACCAAAGGTTGACACTGAATTTCGCTTTTGGATTGACTTGAGTTTGAATATTTAAACTGCTCAACAAGATGTTCATTTTAGTGCTGGGCCTAAGGTTCCCTGTTTGAGGACTCTGCTTTGTTCAAGGGTTGCCTCTGGTTCAATGACCCAAGCTATGTATTGGTTTTGGAGTTCCCTGAGTGTAGCTGTTGTGAACAAATGTTCTCTAAGATTTTGGAGCGTTAGCTGCCAAGAGAGGTTACTTGGTATGGTTGCCATCGAAAATTCACGTAGCTTACCGCTGGTGTATGGTAGTACATTTAGTATTATGACTTTATCCTGGACTAATTTCATTGCCATGATTTAGCGCAATTTCTTTAAAAACACTATGTTTGGTGTTGGCTGTCGCCTGATGTTTTTGGGAGTTCATTAAGGAGGTCTCTTACCTCCTGACACTGAATTTCGCTAATGGATTGACTTGGATTTGAATATTTAAACTTCTCGGAAATGTTGTTCGTTGTTTGAGCTACCGCATTTAGATTCATGGTTTGGATAGATTGGATCATAATTTTGAAATTTGGATCCAAGGTTGATAGTTGTTGACTAGAAGGTGGCAGGGTAGGCGTGGGATTGAAAAAATGAGCTGCTGCTGATCGTCCGGGTAAGGTTTATGAAATAGGTGTAGTGGTTGATGTGACGAGTGAGGGAACAGTGGTCCAGATTGTGTGAAGAAATAAGTTTGCTGAAGTCATCTGAGCGGGTGTCGTAGTAGTGGTAGTATGTGGCTCGGTGGTAACAGAGTCATTCGTACGTTGCAAGTTTGTCGTGGTGGCAGGAGTTTGGTTTGCGCTCTGGGGGGGACATTACTGGCTCTAATAAATTGCTTGAGGAGGACGCTATTCTGTTTAAGGGTTGCCTCTGGTTCAATGGCACAAGCTATGGATTGTTCGCTAGCTTGAGTAGCTGTTAGGGTATTCACCCATGATAAATTACTTGGAATATTATCTAAATCAAGGACCGACTTGTGTGAATTATTTTTCATTTGGGGGGAAGTCCCTTGGAGTTTATTAAGTTGGCCTAAGGTAAAATGTCCTAGTTAGTTGATTTATTTTGGTTGTAGTTAATTTGTCTAATTTGGTTGGATTGCCATTCTTCGAGTTGCAGAATAGCTATGGTTACCTACATTACAATTTGGTATTTCTATTTAAAGATTGTAAATAATGCTTTACTGTTGTGTTGATGTATTAGGTAGAGAGATGTGGGGACTAGGATAATGGTCTGGAGCCCCCTAATTAATATTGACAACAACTTGGAAATTCGGATTAATCGACCAAGGTGGTATTTCCCTATAGTCTGTCACACCTACGCGGTAAACCAGTTAAAAAAAAACTCCAAACCCTCTAAGGTACAATTGGCACCTGGGCAGTGGAGGGTAGGTGACTTCACGCAATAAATTATAAATATTCGCTTGTTTTTTTCTATTGGGTGTGAGGCCTCTGAGCGTCTGATATTGCAGGTCTTACTAATGAGGTGCTGTGAATCACTGGCTCGTGCTTGGTGTGCTGAGCGTTAGGAATGAACGGTATTATGGGTTATTTGAAATGTAAGGCAGCATAAATATATAAATCCCTGTCACTATCCAACACAATGCCGGCCGTCTGCTCACTATCACCCAAAATAGATTTTTTGGTCCAAAAGCCACCTTTTTTGGTGGAGCTCCCAGTATCTCCAGGGAGACTATTCCAGACGCACTGAACCTGAGGAAACAGGGTTTTTTTAATTCCCAGGTACTGCATGTCCACTGGTGGATTAGGATTGTGTTGTAGAGACATTATGACCTTCTCATTTTTCTTATGAAGTTAAAATAAAATATATCTCATTCCACCAAGCATATGGCTGTAGCTTTAGGAGATTGAGGTTGGGGTAGAAAACGCTCTGTTGCCAGTAACACCTTGAAATGGTAGTGTAACAAAGGTTGACTGCAAAGCCAGGGCTCATTTAATCTAAGTACGTCACGGTTTTTCCCTCTAGTTGACAGACCATCCAGCAAGATCCTTGTCATACTAATACGCCCTATTCTAAATTTTGGTTGAGCGACCCAGATAATAATCAGACCAGTTCCCAATATCAGGACCAGACCATAAATGGGTAGGGTATTAGGTGGTTAGTCTCGATAGTGTAACTGTATCTAGCCTATAAGAATGTATATATATTTATTTTTTTATGGGAATGTATATGGATAACAATGTACTAAATTAATTAAATAATTTCATTTGTTGTATATAATTCAAATAAAATACTTACAGATAATTTGGCGCATCAATGCTATGATAGCGTTTCTGCAAATTCGAAGTAGGCAATAAATATATATTTAATGTATATATATATTTTATGTCTTTTATGTATATAAATATTTTATTAGTTTATCGGTTTAATATTTTATAATTAATCATAAACGACTATTTAGGCTATTGAATTATTTGGTTTGAACAAGGGTGTTCTGCTCAATTCAGCTTGAACATCGAAAAAGAAAGGCTTACCATTGAGAGGTGTGAAAATGCATTGTGATTTAAATGAATACCATCAGACCTTCCTGAGGGATGGTACTACTGTTCAAAAAATTCATTTGCATTGTGCACAGAGGTGGGGAGTCGTGAAATACGTGTAATATTTGATTGTAAAGTATAAAGAAATTGGTTAAATTGGTCAAGTCGTTCTAGTTCATTGTGACTGTAAAGGAAGCGTTTGAATGTAGGCAAGGCCAGGATCAGCAGGAGCTCAGGGGAATATTTATTTCTTAAGAGTCTCGACAATGACAAAAATTGACTTTGTAAACTGTCAATGGAAATGTTTCGTGTACTATCGTTTGTATCTATTGACATCACGACGGTTGAGTTGGGTGGAAAGGATGTTGTCGCCGTTTTTATTAACTTTTTCAACTCTGCCGTTGTAATTCCGGAAACACATACACTATGGTTCACTACTAAAGGGGGTTCCAGTGTTTGGTTGCTCTGTTTTTAATTTTGGTACCTACAGAACTGTGAGTCTCCCAGTAATATCATTTTTGACATTTTTGAACTAACTGCTGGTGCAAGTTGTCGTAGGGTGGGGAATATTGGGTAACTTTTCTATGTTTTTGTAAGGTGGAATTGTTTGCTTAGCCTAGTGACAGTAAAATAGGAATAAATAATGTGCAGTTAAAAGGAAGGCTGCAACTGAAATTTAATTTTGACTATATAGTTCAAGCAACATTTTAAAGGTGCATAAAGTAATATAATAAGGTAGGGAAACAACGAGGTGACCTCATCTTGCAAATTAGATACAATACCTAAATAACATTCTATAATATGGGGTTGCGTGGTATAAGTAAGATGCAGTTGATCATAACCAATATTAAACAGTGCAAAAGGTAATAAGTTCTTTGATTAACAAAATATGTTTTATTAAGTTTCCAACATGGGAGTAGGTCCTCTGCATTACCTTTATTTATTTTGCTTTCTTTTTTTGATATGTTATGTTTTATTTATTAAACGGCATGCGAAGTAAGGAGCTCTGTAACAGGTAAGAACCTCTGTAAACAAGCATAAATGAGCCTTACAATATTTCATTGATAGCGTATTCACATAACTGACAAAATGCATAGTTAATTTCCTATATTATGATTTGTTTATATTTTTATTTTATTTTATGATTTTTTTTGGGTGGCAATACACACGCAATAGGGCTACTTAATCCAAGTTTGTATAATTAAATAGGTAGGACAAATGCAAAACACATGTGAAATACTTTGATAAAACACCAGGCGATAAAAACATGGCAATTGAATAGATTTACTTACTAAGGAAAAGAAAACAATTTTAACCCTAGGTAGATGGGGTTCAAGTATCATGGGCACCAAAATACAAAATCTAAAATAAGCTTCAACACTAACTCAACACTAACTGTTGTAAGTATTTAATTAATAATGCAAAGATAACTTGGAGCCTATTTATTTACCCATTGCAATCAGAGGGTTACTAAATCAAAATCATAAAATCTATTTAAATGAGTTGTTGGTCACATTGTTAGATAACAATTAAAAACTAGGCTATTATAATTAATTGGGAACAATAGTACATTTTACATTGAATTTATGCACATAAAGACGTTTTTCCCTTATAAGAGACATTATTACTTAAGGAAATTATGATAAGTAGGGTTAATGTATTGGGTTGACGCTGGCAGAAGTATAGACTTTTGGTAATGGTATAACTAACGTTGATTGCCGTACTTACTAAACATACCTTGCAATAAAAGATAACTGCAGCAATAAAACTGACGATGTACAATTAAAACAACTGGGCATTTTATACCCGCACAGTAATAATAACTGAAACTGTAATTTCCGTACTAGTGTTTCACAAACTAATTAAGCCAAGTCTCACTTGATGAGTCGTGTTTTAGAAAAATTTAAATTTGTATTTCGGGATAAATTACCGTGTCTAAATCTGAACTTCCCTCCACTGACCGCTGAAAACAGAAAATCTATATTTAGTTATGTAATCAAGGAAAACAATTGAACATGAGTATCCGGTTCGCCCAGAACCATGGTCTGGGCGGGGTGGAAGGGGAGCTGTCCTTGAGAGTTCAGACGTTGTATTGTGACGCTTAATATCAAAACAGGATGACAAACTACTTGAACTACTTTCAGATAACTCGATATAAATATTGAGGTTAACTGATGTGGGAAAAACTTAATGCTAAACAGCGGTAATCAACAAATTTATTAAATAAACCGTCGGTTAATACAAACTATTTTCTTAAAAGGATATTCCGAGAAAGCTTAAAATTAAACAAATATGACAAACGGTACATCCTACATTGTACAATAGATTTTATATCATTATTTTACTTAGCTACCTTTGTGTCTTGTAGCTTGAAACGGAAGTAAACTATTGACATATCAATAAAGCTCTGAAGTAATAAGTAATTACCAACTACCAATCTGCCAGTTTTAATTCGGGCTGACTCCCATTACGACAACCGTCTAGGCTTTAATAAAGGCTGTTAAAGTTAATCGCTGAAGTTCCAATAGCTTTTACTAAAATATCCTGCAGTTAAACATATGCACAGTTAAAATTCTTCAAAAAAAGAAAAAATGTAAGTTTTTCTCGATATTTTTCTTGTTATTTAATTGAGTATTAAAAGAAAAAAATCAAAATGTAAAAGATTATTTATTTACTTTGAGTAATGAATTTCAAGGAGCCAACATGTTGAGTCTGGTGGTGCAATATGCCGGCGTGTCGGAACAAAAGCTAGAACCAAGGTTTTGGGATCAATTTAATTCCCTGGTCTCATTAGAAAACTTAAATTTGGAAATGAGAAAAAGGTCTGGGGTTCCTACAATTGCTTTGTGATCGTGAAAGCGAATGCTACCAACTGCGAGAGGCGGCCAGCGTGGGCGTGCTGGCTGGCATTTCTCAACATGAACGTGACAAGCGTACCATTAAACCAAAGCCGCGTAGCATTCTAGGAACCCCGTGGCATTTAAATTTTTTCCGAGCTTTCTGTTAAATCAGTTTTAATCAATAATCAAATAATTGTTACACACATACCCTCCTGGAAAAGTTTAATAACCTCGGAATACCTCATACACCTGACCTGTCTGGAATTGCACAATACCCACGATTTAAATAATTTGTGAATTTTGAATGATACGCCTAGTTAATTGCCAATTATATTCATTTTCCTCCAATTTATTCTTTCCCAAAGATTGAGAAACTTACATAGCCATAATTCTAGTACGATACCTGAATTACTATTAAGAGAGACGGCGTCCTTCCTGAACGGCTGTCTGGACCACAATAAGACGTTGCTCCGTCTCTAGCTTACCTCGTGACGCGCATGCGCGGACGATGCTCCGCCAGCTGATTTGCTGAGTCCGAGTTTCTGACGGTATTGTGTAGGGATGTGGGTCCAAACGGAGCAGCGAACCTTTAGAGGGTTAACTCCCATTCTCAAACATTGGTCTGTCCTGCCCTCGTAAGCCAGTTCACAAGGTGTGTATGTGTGAGCCAGTTCACAAGCCAGCTCAATAGGAAAAACACGGTTAGTACCCTGCCACCTGCAAGCATGGAAGAACCCAAGAATAAATGGGACATTGTAAACTTCTAAGTTTCTTCGTTTTTAATACAAAAATATAAATACTATACACAACTTGTTGAATAATTATTTTAAGTAATTTTTAAATTGTTAATGACACTAGAACTACGTAATGCAATCCGCTCTCATGTTATTTAATTATTTAAGAACAAAATCATATCCAACTTCTATACAATATTGCAACAATATTGTTTAACATTTTAGTTAGGAATCAAATCTAATAAGGCATGAATATATTTGCTTTTATTTTGACGAAAAAATGCTTAGGAACAACTAACTGAATAACACAGCTGACCCTACTTAATCATCAAGTGAGAACGAAATTGTGTTGTCGTTTACTATACCGAATATTTACTTACATAATCTTTGGAGGCTAGCAGAGCAGCATCTTAAAAGCGAATTAAATGATAATAAAGCTAGTATAATATACACCTTGACCTATTTAAATTTACACATCAAGCCTAAATATCAAGCAGTAATACCTTCGATTTCAGTCTTTCAATTACGTATGATCAACCATACTTTACTTTTTAATAAAGAAATCGTACTCATTTCCATTTTAATCATGATTATAATTTTACAGTAAAGAAAAAATATATTAAATAAATAAAATCAAACCGAAAGATAGCCCATTCACTACTATGAAACTTCCAATTGATGTTTTTTTTTTTAAGAAAAATTTATAGAAATTTACCCTTATAACATGTCAAAATTAAGGATTTGGCTTTTTTTAGCAATACATTAAATAATGTGAGTGAGGGAACGAGTGCTATTTAAATAATTCAAATTATATTGATGAATTAGCAACTGATCTGTGATATTAATCTGTGTATCTTATATGAATTATTATAAAAATTAAAGACATATGTACTTAGAGTTGAAGTGTATACTGTTGTTTGTGGATAAAGCCAATCAAGAAACTACCAATGGAATGCAATAATGTTTAACGATCAGCTATAATAACGTTGTGCAATTAAAAGCAGATTAAATATCATTCTCCTTTAGTATGGTTAAGGAAGGTTTGTGTTCAGGGTAAATTCTGCCCCCCTCCATTGTTTACTAATTTTTCGTAAAATTGTCTCCGTACTATACATTAGTTAGACTTGATTTACGTAAGTTACATTTATTTGTAAAAATGTTTTAGGAAATAACCTATTTTTGAAAGTGTTTTACATTTTACATAACTAATAGTTTTACAAAATGCTGTTTTCAAGAAATATATTTAGTTAACCATGTCTCGTAATTGTTATTTAATTAGAAATAGATAGTGAGACAGTAATGGCAGCTCAATCCCTGGCAAGGTAGAGCACAACTTTGTTTATGGCCAATGTGTAGCCTGGTAACGACCTCAAACTTTGTTTTCTGTTCTACTAGAAGATTACAGTTGCCTTTTAAAAAGACAATGGGAGTTTGAAAAGTTCTTTAATACGACATATTCAGCTTCTCAGTATTCAGCTGTTATCTTTTAGTATGTAATCAATAACTGTTGTTCTAAATTCTTTTCAATCGAAATGAAACGTATGTGTATTAATATGTAATCATCAAATACAATTCGGAATAATTATTAATGTATTTTAGGTGAGAAAAAAATTAAAGCAATTAGTGATTTTTTAAATATCAAAGATTTTTATTCTGTGCTCTCGAATACAAAAGCAATACAGAAAACTCAGACAATGGACGAAATTTGACAGTGCTATTGTTCTCCTACTGTGGACGAGATTGCTTGAAAACGATATTGTGAATGAAACACGGTTTGACTCCCTTCCGGTTCTTGGTATTCAAGCTTTATCTCTATAAGTTATTACATCAACAAATCAGCTAGAACCACGTAATTAAATCCGCTCTTATGTTAGTTAATTATTTAAGAACAAAATCATATCCAACTTCTACACAATATTCCAACAATATTGTTTAATAATTAAGTTAGAAATCAAATCTAATAAGGCAGTAATATATTTGCTTTTATTTTGACGAAAAAATTCTTAGGAACAATTGAATAACACAGCTGACCCTACTTAAGCCAACGTAGCTAAAAAAATTATACTATTTCGCCCACATTCGTAACTGCTTTACTAAAAAACCTATCAAAATAACATGTTTGCTGAACGTTTACTGTGAGGATTAGCCTACTATGTGCTTTATTTTAATATTTAACAAATTAAAACTATTCTCAAACCAACTTTATTAATTGTGAGATATTAACCACCCGCGAGAACCACAACCATGACAGTTAGTAACAACCATTGATTACAATGGTAATTGCAATGCTTTGTTATACAAATAATTAATGAAAATTCTAACACAATAAGAGGTCCCGGTTATACCGTTAACTTTAGAATGCACCAATAAATTACTGTTACCTAAGGAACGTACCGGAAGTCTTGATTTAGGACTTTTATTCACACCATGTAACCTTCAACACTTTTATGGAATGCTGTTTAAAATAGCTTTAATCACTTAGTTGGAAGTCCTAAATTTTACATCCCATTATATATTAATCTATCTAAATACTGGTTTTGCCCTAGCAAAGTTTCTAGAAAACAAAGCCAAATAATGAGAATAAAAAAAATACATAAAAGTGCATAATCCATATGAATAATGCATTTTGAATTTTTGATTAATATGATTAAAATATAATTTAGAGCAATACATGTTTTGCTGTTCTTACAGAAGAGTAATGAACGCATGAAGATTATGGTAATGCCTGTTTTTAAACGCAAATATTTATTACAAAACAATAGTAAAATATTTGACTTAATGCAATCGTTCCTTAAACATAACTTAATCCATTAGTTTCATAATTAAATAATCTTCAATTACAGTACTAAACTATTCCTATACAACCAGTGTCACCTAAATCTGTTTATTTTGTAACGCTCATAGTACTTAATAAAACCTTTTACATTTTAATACGAATTAGTTTTTAGTTTCAAACAACCAAGTCCCTCATTGTTGCTGTGCCTTAAAGTCTACGTAAAGCACCGTGAATATCTACGTTGCAGGTTAAAAAGAGTGGGTAGAGAAATACTAAGTTATTTTTTTAAGTTTTAATTTATATATTTTATGATTTAGTTTGCTTGTTTTTTAAATCTAAAATAAACCTACAAAAAACATTGAATAGGTGCAACTAAAAACGTTAGATCGCAACGTATACTTAAATAACATACAATAACTATTATATTGCTGATTCGTTTATTAATTAATTGGTGTATGTTTGTGGGACAAAACATCGGATATTTGTGAGAAGTTTTGTAACATACGACTTAGGTTGTACCTTTTAAATTGTCTAACACGAAGAATGGAGATCTCGTAGGCGGTATCTTTATCAATCAGGGTCGCCAACGTTGACGTCCGGTAAGTCTGCTATCGACATTCACGCTGTCAGTTCTTTAGCTAATGTTAAGGAAAATAAATAGTTTTACAAAAGTTATTGATACGATTACTCTTTAACTACCACGTTGATCTGTTACTACACGTTACAATCTGTTCATAATAACCGCTGAAACTGCAATACATTTACTTCATAAAGTACCTTCGTCAAGAGTCCAAAATATAAATACAATTATTAAGATGTAAGCATATAAAAGACAGGACCTCTTAAAGTTGAATTAAATCAGATTTGTAGAAATAGTCATTACTGTAGGAAATATTTCTCGGGGGTTTTGGTAAATAGAATCTTAACTTATAAACGGGTGAAGGCGATAGGAACAGCATTTGTTGATATATGTAAGGCATAGTAAACAATTTATAAACGATTTCCTGTCAGCCTCTCTGTGCTCACTGTCTAGGTTATATTACTGTTATCATGCCCAAGCAGCATAAGCAAATCAGGATGTAAGTCGAGAGGAAAAAATATCAGTAAGGTCAATCAATACATTGTACATTATTTTTCTTTTATCATTATATCTTTCTTTTTCGTAATTTGTCACAGCCGGTTTTATTTATATATTTAGGACTGCAAAAATACTGATCACAGTGTTAGCAGTTTTTCAAACTTCTCTTTTAGAACTAATGGATTATTATTCATTTGTTCAATATCTTTTTTCACTAATCTAAATTATATTGTATTATGTAATGGTTTATTACCAATGCCACGCTACTAGAAAAACGTGTTATGCTAAAACTGTAAATTTAATTTAAGGCTTAGTTATTCCTAAAATGTTCAATTCAAAAGCAAAAAAGAAAGAAATTTAAAATAATCTTTCAAAATGATTAATACATGTGCAAAATGTAATAATAATAAATATAATATATTAGACATGATTATTGCGTTATGCTATATTTTTTAATTTATAAATAGTTACGGATTAGGGAAACGTGTTGATACCTTAATCGTTGAAATTGGATTATAAATAAGGGAGGAGGTCTCTTAACGAAAGTCGCCTAGGCGTATTAATACATAAGATATTAACTTTTTTTAAACGATTGTTTACAGATTTACAAACGTTTACAGGGATCTTTTAAAAAACTAACAATATTGCTTTACGGATAAATAAAAAGGCTATTGAAAATAAACTAAACATTAAAAACAGTTCAAATAGACATAATGTAATAAATTACCTTAATTTCAAGCCATTTTCCTATTTGCTATCAAATTGTTTTATCACCGTCCACAATAATGGACTTTATTGAGTTGCTTTTCCTCAAGAGAAAATTTTATTTTAATAGACTCTTTATAGTTAAAAGTTATTATCTTACGAATGCGTTCATTGAATAATATAATTCATTCATGAAAGCAATTATAATCATATTATATTTGTTATATTTTGATGTTATGTATTTATACCTAATTAACTAGAGATGTTTCCAAAATACTTATATAGGGCTTATCCTTATTTCATAATGAAATTAAAAATGTTGTTGTTCTATCAAATGAAGACTTCATTTGTAATTTCAATAATCGAATTGTCATTTATTTATCTATTAAATCAAAAGATATTTTCAAAGAGATTGTAATAGCCTTCGTTATTTTGTTGTTTAACACAAACTAGTTCAAATGCCTTACAGAGGTTAAATTACCTGAATAAAATGCATTAAATTATAAGATAACTAACTTTAGCTTGGAATCAATACCTGATGTTTCCTAATGCGAAAAGTATTATGTTAGCAGCGTAGCCTTTTTGCAGTTTCGTAAGTGAGGAAAAGGTGTCCATTGTCGAAGCCATCTCTGATACCCTCTACTCTCGTAGAAGCAGTGATGGGTTTTTCATGACAAAGGACATTATGGAGCTTCTTTATCAAGTAGTATGTTGTCACAATATGTGTTTCCGAAGGCGAACTTTATGTTTTATCTGCATCATATGTAACAATACACCCGTCGCAGCAAACCTGCATACTCAGCGAATTTCCAATGAATATATAGCATAACATATTAAAGCACTTAATAGGATTCATAAGAAATGTATTCACAAACAAGTGATATTTAAAATATTAATTATTCTCCATAAGAATAACATTGGGGATGAGTACGCAGGTTTGCTGCAACAAGGCACACAAAATAATGGGTTGTTATGCAAATATCAATAGAACTCATCTTAGTGAAGTCACATACCAAGTTTCATCCATATACATTCATAAATAAGCGATATATAACATTTTAAGTTTTTTCCATAAGAATAACATGGGGACCAAGTACCTAGGTTTGCTGCTACAGTAACCATAGGCGAAACTTTTTTTTTGTGCAAACAATAGTAAACCACAACCAGATCAAGCCATATACCTAATTTCGCCATTTTATGTTCATAAATAAGCGAGATAAACAATTTTTCTTTTTCTCCATAAGAATAACATTAGACAACGTACTGTGTTTAGCACTTTCAATATCTGGGTAACCAATTGACGTAGAGCAATGATAAAAATACCGAATTGTTTGTTTTTTTAAGCTGAATTCAATGGTATAAATTAAAACTCGCTTCGCTGGCTGGGGGCTCCGCCCTCAGACCCCTGTGGGGGTCTTTGCTCCCAGGACGCTGTTTGGCCTCATTTTTAAGTGGCGTCAAATCAAGTGGCCCAGAACCCCCATAAGACTACTACTCATACTAAGAAAACAGACCAATCTTCAGAAATTTGAATATAAGAGAATCTGTATGGCCGTTGGAACAGTTTAAACAACACTAGATTTTGATTGTTTCTATCCGCCATTATTAAGTTATTGAGGTAGGAAAACTGGAAAAAGTAAGGCTTAGGAATTTTCTCTTTGGTTAGAAAGTGCAAAGCACATGCATGACAAATCTGGAGTTTCTAACTTTAGGGGATGTAACCGAAATACTACTACTGTTAATATACGTGGAAATAAAGCCGAAACCAGATAAATAATTATATTAGTGGTATAATTAGACTTCGGGTATAATTTAAGTTATTCAAATAATTGAATAACTTTGAAACATTGTTTAGTATGACCTGTAAATAACGATTTTTAAATGTTCTAGATGAATACACCGTCATAAGATACCATAATAATAATACATGTGGTGTGTATAGGACATGTCCAACTAATCAAAACAAATTTGTGCTGGTTTTTACCCACTATGTAAGTCTAACATGCCCAAATATCAATGAAAACACCGGAAAATCTTAAAAAACTAGAGGATTTTCAAAATTGTTTTGGGTTCAAACAATTCAAAATGGTCATGCGACTTCTGCCACATACTTCCTGTTATGTAGAGATATTCCGTGCCAAGTATTAGGAATAAAAGTACTATTTTAGAGTGTCAAATAAATAAAAACCACTAAGTTTGGTGGAAAATTGCTAAAGAGTTAAGAAATCTAGCGCAACCTAAGGGTGAAGGGGGTGAGATACGGCGAAATGTCATAGGACTAAAGTTGTAGTTTGTCTAAAATCCGTGGCACGTGTCGGTCTTCGTTTTTCGATAGGACAACCCGTTCTGCCGCTAGAGCTCAAATAAAAGAAATACTACATTTTAATTTTTTTATTCACAATTATTTTTTTTTTTGAGTTAGTTCAAACTAAAAAATGTAGGATTTGGGAAGAAAAGGTGTAAGGATCATGCATGCCAAATCTCACGTCTCTAGCTCAAGTAGTATTGGTGTCACGTGTATGTCCAATAATGTAAATTGGCACAGAACCCCCAATACACCACTACTTATACTAAGAAAACGGTCATATCTAAAGATATTTAGAGTTTTTCATTTTTCGACAGGTTTAATTAATAAAAAATGGTCATATTTCTGCTGCTATTTACTAAGTGTGATGTAGACATACTGCGTGCACAATATTAGGCCTCCATCAAGTATATTAACGTAATAGGAAATAAAAAACCGCCACAAAATCTAAAAATTTTAAAAAATCTAGAGATATCTAAGGGTGAAGGAGACAAGATACGACAAAAAGTCATAGGTACAAAGTTGTAGATCTTGCAAAATCCGTACCACGTGGTGGTGTCTGTTTTTTGATAGGACAATCCGTTTAACCGCTAGAGCTCAACAACTGGAATTTTAAAATAAGCCTTTTTTGGAGAAATTTAAATATTTTTTTAGGGGGGTTAAAATTAAAAATTGTCAAATTTGGCAATTTTCCTGGGGGTTACAAGATAAAAGCTACCTGCGTGCCAAATTTCAGGTTTCTAGCTCGTCTATAAGTGGTCTAGAATTCGTATACCTCAGTGAGTCAGTTACACATGCGGCTGTAGATAGATTAGATTTGATTTCAATTAAAATTACATGTAAAAACCCCAAAAAACACATTTTTTTGGTACAAAACCCCCCAAAAACCCCCCTTCGGATGGTGCGATTCATCCGGTTTTCGAACTCGTTCAAATAAATCGTACTTTACACATTTGTACCAAATTTCATTAAGATTGGACTTTTTGTACGAGAGTTATCGTGCTTACGGACACATATATATATATAACAATTTGAACCAATGGTGTTTTTGGCATCTGGGGACCTCAAAATGAAAAGTTATCATGGCCTCGGGCTTAAGTCTTACCATGCTACGGTAATAGCTTCTTCCCTATAGGGAAAATTCGCTAAAAACGTATGATTCAACATAGGTCATCAAGCTTATTTGCCTTGGTTAGAATTAATAATAGTATCAATAAAAATTAGTTTTGGCCGTAATATAATTTAATCCAAGAATACTTTATGATGGAAAAAGTGAAGTGTAAACAAATAGTAGAGTGAAAATTACCCCAATAATGTCTAGAGTGGCAAGTAATTCAAAACCACTTCCTTGTTTATTAGCTTGTTTTTCCCCCAAACTATTCACAACTTACCCAATTTAAAATGCTTTGTAGAACATTGCAGAGTATGGGTGTTGCTTGGTTCTGACAAAACGTTTAACGTATGTTAAACCAAGAGTAAAAAATGACAGATTGTTCACTTGACATAACATATAATCATGGGTATAATACTTAAACATGTACAGCATTTGAATTGTTTAAAAATTATTGAGTTTTTAAGTTTAAATACGAGTTGTATATTATAAAATATATTTTAATATAGTTATAGTGCAACAAGGTTATATGGATTGTCGTCCAAAACAATAATAGCAAGTAGTAAAACTGAAACAAATCCATGCTCAAGGAAAGGTAAGTTTGCGATTTGCACTTTTTTCCGCTCAAGATATTTAAAACCAGAAAGCTGCTCTCCGATTTTGGGGAAGATAGATATAAGGTCATACGATGTGCAACTAAATGTTTATACCTTTCCTAACTTGTTTGAACAAAGGGATGCAATATTAATACCTTTAAGAAGACTGAAACTGGTGCTGAACAAAATTGTTATCAATTTAACAATAAAAAGTCGCATTTCCGTTTATATATATATCACTTCTCTATAAACGATTATTCCCTAATGTATAATCATTTATAATAATATTCGCAATCATACGAAGTAATTTATTTAATAATAATATTAAATGTATCGATTTTGAAAACAAAAACTATACTATCATACATTTCTTGTAAACACTCTTCTTACTGATAAATATAAATTTATAATTGAAACATCAACTCAGTCATACATTTTTTTTTATTTGGGGACAAGGCCTTTCGTTTACAAATTAAACATCGTCAGGTCCCAAATAACATTTGGGACCTGACAATGTTTACTTTTTAAACAAAAAGCCTTGTCCCCCCCCAAACAAATATTACTGATTTGATGTTGTAATTATAAATTTATACTATCATATACAGTATTTCATGAAATAGTGTTAAGAAATAATGTTACACAATTTATGCAAATAGTTTTTAACAATATTTTTATCGCTGAATAGTTGAGGACTCAACACCGTGGTCACAAGAAGCTGCAGATTTACCACGACCTGATGGAAGTTATTTGGTCGGAGGGGAAGTCTGGGCTTAACCACGCCTCAGACGACGCAGAGTCAGTCAGGTTTTGTATTACTTACTTTACATTTTAACTTATAGTTTTCCTTGAGAGTAAGAGCATATTTATTCTGTTTTAATAGTATGAGAAGGTAAGTTTATCCTAACATAATAGAAGTTTAATTTGTATAAATATTTGTTTTACCTTCTACAGTAACGATATATTTTAAGTATTCAGAATGTAATAAGTTATAAATAAAATAATTATTAGCTTACATTTATATTATTTCACCTACATGAAAAAATATAAAAATGTACTCGCATCCTAACCAGCTATTAATAAAAAGTAAATCGGATCCACGACCGTAAATATATTTTGAAAAAGAAGCAAATACGTACAGCAAATTACGACCACAGTATTAATTCTTTATAAATAAATCTTGTACGTGGTATATCTTTATCTAAAATACACATTTTATTAAGTAGTTGTATAACCGTAAGAATAGTAGTTTTAAAATTTGTATTGTATCTTACAGCAATTTTCTTTAGATATATAGCAGGATATACTTTAATACGTCTTGTAACAATAAAAAGAAAACAAAGGTTAATAGTTTCATTAATAATTTGTTTAATAAGAATAATGTTCGCTAATATTTGGAATCAGGACAAGGAACCCCAACAAGCTTAGCTATTTCTAAGCTATCAGTAGTAATAGTTTCACCTTAAGGGAAGTCCCCTAAAACAGAGATTAAAAATAATTGCATGACTAATATTGCGAAAAAAAGTTGGATTTTATTATTTAATCTTTTTACTAGCACATTGTTTGTTTTTAAGAAAAAAAAAAAAACTCTGGCGGCTGGTCCTTTGTAGCCTGTCTATGTTTTCATCCAACTCTAAAAATTGTGTGTTTCTAACTTGATGTGTAAATAAATGTCAGTACACGCTTTAAAGGGCGACTTTAACTGTACTCGTTAAAACGTTAGCAGTTTCACTAATCAAAGTTTTACATTTAATTATAATTATATAATACTTGTTATTTAATATAAAAATGTTAAAAAAGGGACGGTTAAAAACGTTACTTAAGACGGGCTAGTGGGTTTAGTTTGGTTGATGACGACTGCTATGACGAAGGCTTGGGCCAACTTCAGATATAAGATCTACAAGTTGGTTGAGCATGTATAAAGTTCTGTCTAGTTAAAGCCATTAAATATGATTCTTATATTATGGTTAGTTAGTGCATTTTTTCTGCTATTCAGCTAATGATTATATATGTTATTATTTGTCAAGGGCTCAAATCATCATCAGTTTCATTCTCTCATTAGTAGGCCTAATTATGATTCGTGTGGTAGGTCAACCTCGATTGCCTTGTACCTGGTTGTATGCCTGGCCATCTTTTTATGTTTATTTGTCGTGGTGTAGGTGAGTTCAGTCTAGGGGTAAATATATTTCTGTGGCGGACAAGCAAGCTTATCTGCTGGCCAAACAGTATAAACCCACTTGCCACCACGAGGACGTAGCTCAATAAATTAAAGAGACATGTAATGTAATAATATAACTTTTATTAAACAAAGAATAAAACTCTACATTTTACAAATGGTGATTAAACGGTAAAATATCAATGTGATGACAATGAAAATACTTTAATATATTAACAACTAATTATCTAGATTCAAGGGCGAGTAGCCTGGAAAGTATAAATATTAATTTAGAAAAAGACTAGTGACTATAAAACTTACTTGGATCCGAGACCTAACAGGCCCTGGACCCTGAGGCCCCCAGCCCCAACACTACACCCTAATACTCCATCTCACAGACCGACTGACTGACCTCCAAAACTACCCAACTGACCTACTTAAGCCAGAGCCTTCAGCAGATCAGCAAAACAAGCTATTGTTTGATAACAATTCCAGCCTACTCACACAACATACCTAATACTTCCTCCTTACACAATCTTGACTTCCCTCTTGCATATTTAACTACAGAAATATTATAATAAACTAACTAACTCACTTCCCCCTCCATTACATCCCCCTCGCTCGGTGAGACGATGTCCTCAGCGTCTCTCTTACATGCCCCATAAAATAAAGAAAAAATAAAGACAATAATATTTGAAAATTAAATGTTACTAACATCCATCAACAATTAAAACTCATTAGCAACCAACAAAAATAAAAATGAAGGAAAGGAAAGGAAATAGGATAGAAAGGACTGACCAATCCCACAAAGATGCGGCTCCTCGGATGAAGATGAACCTCTCCCAGTTGTAGTCCCAATGAATCCCAATCCAAATATTGAAAGCTCAGGACACGATGTCCACATCCCTCTGGAAGTTCTATGGCACGGAGAAGTCCACTGGCCATGGCAGAGGCTGATGTTGGCAGAGTGTGACGAACCCAGGTGAAAGGAAATCCACACCAACTCCTTGAAGAACCATTGTCGCTCTCCCCATAACTGTGCAGACAGCATGAGTAAACCTTCCTCCTGGTGCGAGCCTTCAAATGTTTGACCCAGAAGACGGTGAAGTCCAGTAGTGTAAAACAGAGTCCAGATCCAAGAGGTTGAAGAAGTGGAGATCAAGTCGTGGAAACCACGCGATCTGTTGCTCCAGGGTTGCCGCAGAAGATCCCAATGGTGAAGGAGTGAAACTTCCACTGATGTATCGGGTTGGCCGTTAGGTCAGGGAAAGGTCGAAGAAATGGAAAGTCTATAAAATATTCCATATAAAAATTAATAAAACAATTACATACATAAAACTATAAAATGCAATTAAAAAACCACAATTATTGTTTGCAAGAGGGATAAACATTACGTTACATACAATCAACTAATCTTGAAAACAGAAGAAGTATTTGGCAAGTGTTACCCCAAAAATATTCTCAATAAAATAAAGGAAAACAGCATAGATAATAAATTTGATGAAACTTCATATAAATCTTATGACACAAACACAAATCTTTATCATGTTGATGCTAGTTCTTTCAGTTCAAACATTTAATTCCATTATCCAACAAATATTCCAAACAAATTTGAAACTAACTAATCTTTTAAATTGTCAGATCACCTCATAAGACCTAAATGCTGCATTCAACGACTCTAATAGTTTTGCTTCTTCACAATAACATATCGATTACACAAAACTACTACATAGTGTTAAAACAAATTGCTTGGTGAGTTAATTGTTGGACACCATTCAATTTCATAAATGTTCAATTCTATAAAAAACCTTTTCTGAGAAATTAAGAAAATAAATAATTTAATAATAAATGTTATACTAGGTCTATTATTTTGATGCACACTTGAATATTGAAAATAAAACACCCCATTACAATTTACCTTTAAAAGTCAATACAAAAACATTAGTTTACTTGGCATAAATTGTCATGTCACATAAACAAAAATCTTACTGATTTCTTCACAGAGCAAAAATAATTTTTCACCCCTTTTAAAAGGCAAACCTACTGCGCCTCCACCACTTGTGGCGGACAAGCAAGCTTATCTGCTGGCCAAACAGTATAAACCCACTTGCCACCACGAGGACGTAGCTCAATAAATTAAAGAGACATGTAATGTAATAATATAACTTTTATTAAACAAAGAATAAAACTCTACATTTTACAAATGGTGATTAAACGGTAAAATATCAATGTGATGACAATGAAAATACTTTAATATATTAACAACTAATTATCTAGATTCAAGGGCGAGTAGCCTGGAAAGTATAAATATTAATTTAGAAAAAGACTAGTGACTATAAAACTTACTTGGATTCGAGACCTAACAGGCCCTGGACCCTGAGGCCCCCAGCCCCAACACTACACCCTAATACTCCATCTCACAGACCGACTGACTGACCTCCAAAACTACCCAACTGACCTACTTAAGCCAGAGCCTTCAGCAGATCAGCAAAACAAGCTATTGTTTGATAACAATTCCAGCCTACTCACACAACATACCTAATACTTCCTCCTTACACAATCTTGACTTCCCTCTTGCATATTTAACTACAGAAATATTATAATAAACTAACTAACTCACTTCCCCCTCCATTACATTTCAATGTGTTATAAGACTATTATAATTACATCCTGAAGTTAGAATAACAAGACCTGCCCTTACGCTTTTGAATACCAGGGTTTTGGCAAAACACCTTTGTCTAAATGGAGGATATAACTCTAAAATCCACTCATTAGATCGGTACGGTATGGACTTCAGTAAGAGTATCTAGCTAAACTTAGTAATCTTAACATGTCTAGAGCTTGTTTATGTGATTCTGTTTAGTACAAAAATACATTAACATACGTGACTGATGACAATGGCTGTTTTCTTTAACACAACAGGAGGCGGGAAGATGTTCAATGGTGTTATACAATATAGGCTTTGAAACTCTGGGAAATGTTTTATTCATGTTTTCAATCTCTTCCGCTGCATTTTACTCTTCCTCAGAGTCTACGTTTTTTGGTTTTATTTTAGTCAACAGGTTAAACTTTTCTATATGATTTTATAATATATTTGGGTCTGCGAATTACAGTATTTTTATATACTTTTATAAAATTACTTTATATAAAAATACAGAAAAATATATAAACCGTGAAGTCCTTTCCAAACGAAAAAAAATTAAATGTAGGTTTGAATAATCAAAAAGATAAACTTTGTAATGGACATATTTTATTTTAGACAGCTCAGTGAACGGGACAGAAAGTAAAACGTATTAAACAAGTTTTCAAATGAAAATTTATTGCAACTCGCTTGGATTGCGCTGTAAGCATTCAGTGGCTACTCGTTTACAGCCCCGGTTTATATTAGCTTTCAGAAAGAAATATATTTTAAGTTATACTTTAGAAATATTTACAAATCAATTTATTCATTTATTTAGTTCCAGGATTCCTTTTGCTTATTTAAAACTACTATACTTCACATAGTATTTCTTAGGACTTTGCTCAAATTACAATATCCTTAACTGATTACATTTATTTATAATGCGTTTGTTTGTTATGTTATGTTATATGTAAATGTATGTATGAATGTTATATGTAAATGAAATAAATAAAATCTGAATAAAACAATAAAACTTCAACCACGCTCCACAACAAGCTTAAGGATACAATTGATTTAGCCGATAAACATGGATAAATGCAAAGTCTTGTATTGCTAGGTTTGTCATACAAATATAACATGAAAATATAGGGAGCACCTGGTATTGTGGCAGAGCGCAAGACTTCAGTCTGCAAGGCCCCAGGTTCAGACCCTGCCCATCACCTTGTGATAAAGCCGCATGTCAAAAGTTTGAAAAACCACTAAAACTGAAGGTAAGTTATCATTGTAAATGCAAATGGATAGATCTCAGAGGTTACGAGAACGTTCACTTAATTCGAGATCGTCCTCCATGGAAAACCGTAGAATTTTTATATATTTGTAATCAATACATTTTATTAGCTACCGAAGCTAACGTAAATATTATTAATTAGTAATGGTACCCATTTTCTTACCGTATTTTTGAATTACATAAATTATATTTGAAGGGACTTTTAGAAATTAACTATATATGTTAATATAATCGTTAAAATGAATTAAATATAATAAAATAAACTAAAAATGATATAATTCATTATTTAATTTATACAGTATGTAAGAAAGTTAAGATGGTGTATTTTACCTAACGTTGCATGCATACATGAGACTCAAGCATGTACGTGCAAACCAGAACCCAGGTGCGTGGGAGAGTCAATGCCGCATATGGTTGAACGTATGAAATAAATGGACCAACAAATCTCTATTTAAACCAACCCATAAATATATGTTATACATAATAAATTGTTCTGTATATAGTCCTTTTTGTGTATATATGTATACCTTTTCTTCTTATAGGTTGAGTCTTTAAACACCTAATCTGAATACACAGTTCCTTATACGCATTAAAGATATATAAATAACTGTGTAAAAGTAATTAAACCCTACACAATAGATAAATATAAATAATATATAATAAATAAATAAATTCAATAAACAAATATAAAATCAATATTTCATTTTATTTTCAATTCCATAAAAACAAAACAGTATTTTTATAATTTTGTTACGGTTGTTTTTGTTTTATATTTATAAACACTGATCTAGGCGACATAATATCGTGGTTGTACAAACAATAGACTGGGTGATGGAGTGAAACTGGGTAAAACTTATAGTTCTTACAATACCCTTACAGCCAACTCTACTAACACGAAACAGATTTATGAACAACGTTTTATAAGAGAATAGTTAGTTAATAAGTTTTAATCCCAACCTCCTAGTTATATTCCTTGACGCAACTCTAATAATGTAA
Source organism: Allygus modestus (assembly GCA_963675035.1). NCBI lineage: Eukaryota > Metazoa > Arthropoda > Insecta > Hemiptera > Cicadellidae > Allygus > Allygus modestus. Next base: position 92,827,325 of record OY776116.1, read on the forward strand.
TACTGTAATTAATATTTTGTTTATTAATTTCTATTAAAGTTTTTTTTTTGAAAATAATTTAAGGTTTAAGGAAATCATTAAATTGTTTCTATAAACCATACCGGGTGGATTGCAGGAAGAGAATGGGATACGCCATTTCCGTTGTAGGTAGACCTCCAGGCTGAGTAGTTTCACGTTTTACATCAAGAAAAAAAAATAAAACATAACCATTTAAAAGTGGAATTATTAACAGATTTATATTTTTTAAATTACTTTAATTTTGAATCTACATAATTGTTAGGAAATAATGATACACCATAAGTGCAGTATGATAGTATTTCAGCTCATCATTGGAGAAATAAGACAATTATTTGTTTATTTCATTTGTTCAGTTATTTTAAAGATATTACAGTAAGTTGTCAACGGCAAATTAAGACATAACGTTTGCACAGTCTTCTGGTAGCAGTCAGCAACAGGTAGGTTAAATATGTTGATCGTCTAATATCAAGACGAATACACATAAGATATATACTTGAACCCTAAAACATATATCCAGTTCTTAATCTATGGCAAGTAAAATAAAAATTGTATCATCACTAGTTTTACATTTTAAACAAAATAAATTATTTCTATACTCATTACATATTCTGCCAATCTCTTTTGTTTATTTATACATAATCCTAATTTGGGTCCATTTGGATACATCAATCATTTCATTCGGCTGTAAAAATTACGATGAAAACTATCTTTCTAATATAAGTTGGAGAGCGTTGTGCAGTATTTTTAATTTACATTGAAGTTGCAATATTTCTTCAATTTATATCCTGTAAACCTTTTTTCTTATCAATTTAATCCTTACTAAACTTAACGTCCTCTATAGTAATAACAAATATGCCTAATAAGGAATTTCAAATTAACCAATCTGGCCTAGATGTTTCCTGTGATAACTATAATATCACATTTAACCTAATTAAACACCTCTAATGAAGTTTAATTGTTAATATAAGTAATTCATTGAACATTTCATATGGAACTGATAGTTCGGAAAATTGATTTAATAACGATTTTCAGGTGGGTTTATATTTTTAATCAAGTACGTTTACGATTGAATACCAGTAGGAACATTTTATTTCTTCTTTTAGTTATTTAAGGGTAAACTTTAAAATATTCACACACACAAAACAAATTCTTATCAAATAAAACTCACAACCATGTTACCCATCTTGCTACAGTAGTCTATTATTCAATATTTTAGGGAAGAGGCAAGAAAATAATTAGAGTTTGCACCGTATAAATCCACCAGTCTTAACTGCTTGCCTGTGACAGCAGAGGGAGGTAACGAATTCTACTATGTTTCCTAGCATTTATCATTATATATGTGATCCCCATTTGTTTTGTTTTATAATAAAATAACTTTAAAATATGATTTGATAATATTAAAACACACCTGCCTTGATATTAAAATGAGTCGTTGAATCTTGGTCCAGCTTATACAACAAATAATATAACAAATGGATCTTTACACTTAAAATCGTGAGTGCTCTAGCATTTATGCAGTTTGGTGATTCTGTACCGTATACATAAATATAACATTATGTTATTTTTCCTTTTATGTTTACCATGAAAAAATTGTATTTTTAATATTTTAATATCTGTTTAGAATGGCTTTTAAAAGAAATGCAGCTAATTCTGTGTTTTCTAAGTTTTACAAATATCTGAGGTTCAGGATTCAAACCTAAAAAAGTAAGCAGAAATTTTGTAATTTTATAGATGTTCTCAATGCTCCAATCCCATCGTACTTTTGAGTATATGTATATATCACACACTGATATATATATATATATATATATATATATATATATATATATATATATATATATATATATATATATATATATATACACATAAATAGATACATATATGCCGATCCTGGTACACTTCGGATACCAACAGAAAACCAATGTAAAATCTCTATTAAACTACCATAAAAGAATTTAACAAAAATCAGCAAATTTCTAAGAAAAATCAACAAATTTAAACAAAAACCAGTAAATTAAAAAATTCAATATGAAAAAAATAAAAAGTAGTGGATTTAAAAATCAGTAAATTTAAACAAAATCAGTTAATTTAAACAAAAATCAGTAAATTAAAAAATTCAATATCAAAAAATAAAAAGTAGTGGATTTAAAAATCAGTAAATTTAAACAAAATCAGTAAATTCAAACAAAAATCAGTAAATTTTAAAGAAAATACATCATTTTGTATAAAAATCACAAAATTTTATGTAAAAATCAGTTTGTCAAATGTTTTTTAAAACCAGTAAAAATCTAAATTTCTATAATCATTTATTCAAATAATATTTTATTCAAATTCTATTATAATTTAAAACATTATGTTTATTTTATTTCAATTATATCATTTTTGATCAAATTATACTCCAATCATTTTACTGAAACAACAACATAACAATTTGTATTGCTGTACTATTTGTATTGGCTGTTATATTATAATCAAAATCCATATTTATAATTATATAATTTTTCGAAACGGAAATGTTTACGGAGGTTTTGTTATATCAATTACATATAATGGTCGATTAACCATAAAATCTTTTGGATCATAATACATTTCATTGCTGTTATAATATACTTTTTTATAATCTTGATACATTTTATACATAATTATAAAACATGCATTATATAAAAATTATTTTAAAATTCACTTTATAAAATCATTAAATTTATACAAATTGTCTACCATAAATTAATTACTTTTTTAATATATTCCATCTTATAAATGGAGAATAAATGTGCGAGATGTAAACAAAATAAAGATATTACACCATTTTATAAAGATAAAAACAGTAAAGGTGGTTTATATTGTTATTGTAAAGAATGTCACAAAATATTTCAAAAAGGGCTGTATAGTATCAAAAAAGTATAAAAAAGTGAAAAAATGTGTAATAATTGTAAAGACATTAAAATTATTGGCAATTTTCATAAATATTATTTTAGTAATGATAAAAATCTACAATTTGTATTCAATGTATTAGAAAAGTGTTCATGATAACAAAAAAAGTGAATGTGAAAGAGATATTAAATGGATTTATAACTATCCAAAACATTTACAATCAAACATTCATAAGAAATATGAAATAAAAAATTTAAAAATAGTATATAAAATTTAAATTGGCTGTTGATAGTCATATACTTAATATTAACAGATTTTTCTGCTAAAACCTTAGTACTGAGTTATTCTCTGAATAAATTTGTAGTTAAAAATATATTAATTCTATTACAAATTCTTAAAATAAAAAATTAAAATTTCTGATTAAAATATTCTGATATGAATATTTACATAATTTTCTTAAGGAATTGGTTTGTTTTTGAAGTGATCATGTAACAGTTTAATTAACTCTTTTCTAGTTTTATTTAAGATTTTTAGCCTATTTTTAATCGCTAAGTTTTGAATAAATTTAGTCGATATATAGTTAAATTTTTTCGGGTTTTCTTTAATTTTATTTAATCTTTTGATGAGCTTACCTCTAGATAAATGTTTATAGTTTCGAACAGATAATTTGTTGGCTATTTCATTTATGTTTTAATTATTAAATAAAGAATAATTTAATGGATCGTATGATTGTTTGATTTCTTTTAATTTAGTTGAACCTACCCTTTTATAGTCATAAATTTGATTATTTTTCCCCATAATGACAACTTATCATATTATTTAATTTTCTTATTTTTATTTTGTAAATGAAGTTTTTAATTTAAATGTTTTGTAAACATGTTATAACTTATAGATTTGTTACAATCATTACAAAATGTTTTATTTATCGTTCCCATTTATTAGGGAGAATATTTTAATCAGAAAATTTAACTTTTTATTTTTAGGATTTGTAATAGAATCAATATATTTTTTAACTAAAAATTTATTCAAAGAATAACTCAAACTAAGGTTTTAGCATAAAAAGCTGTTAATATTAAGCATGTGACTATAAACAGCCAATTTAAATTTTATATACTATTTTTTCAGTTTTTTATTTCATATTTCTTATGAATGTTTGATTGTAAATGTTTTGGATGGTTTTAAATCCATTTAATATCTCTTCCACATTCACATTTTGTGTAATCATAAACATTTTTCTAATACATTGAAAACAAATTGTAGATTTTTATCATTACTAAAATAATATTTATGAAAATTGTCTATACTTTTGATTTATTTACAATTATTACACATTTTTTTCACTTTTTTCTACTTTTTCAATACTATACAGCCCTTTTTTATATATTTTGTGACATTCTTTACAATAACAATATAAACCACCTTTACTGTTTTTATCTTTATAAAATGGTGTAATATCTTTATTTTGTTTACATCTCGCACATTTATTCTCCATTTATAAGATAGATTATTCTGCTTTGTTATTTTTTATTAAATTGTTGTTGTCGTTATTGCTTTACTCTGCACAAAATAACTGTAGTTTATACTATAATATTTTTAACCCTTTGTATCAAAAAGGTTCGTTCTATTTATATTTAATCACTTTGTACGAAGTTATCCGAAGGTAAAAGACCTGTTCACATTTATTATAACCTTAGTTTTTATGTAAACTTCTGCAATATAAGCTTCATAAATGGGTTATGTAATTAATATATTACAAATTATTTGATCTACATTCCTTAACGGTAAACTATACTTACATAACGCTTACATAAACTACTGATGTTGTAGCTGGGTAATGTATAGTTTAGAGTTGTGAATGTTTTTGGCAAATTAAGTCACACTATTGTAAAGTTGGGCGTAACATTAGCATATGAAATGCTACTCATACCTCTTGTTGTTCCTGATTGTATTTGCATACATTCGAGGTATGATTCTCATTCACGATTGTACACCCGATTACTAACACCATTCAGAAACCATTGCGACATCTCCTGAGTTTAATGGTTTATGTTTGAGGTTATGAGGTGAGGTGTTTGAGATAAACAAAGATTCAACATACAAGTTAGTAGGCGTTTTTGCGAGACCTGTTTTGTAAAGTTTAAAGCATTCTGATCAGCTTACACAATCGAAAACTAAATCAATGCTATAGGATATCATTAAACATGCCAGTTTATTTATAAAAGAGGGTGTTGAACCTCACTTGGATACAAAATAACGCTTAAAACCGTTCATCTTTCTTATAATATGTATGCACAAAGTGCCTCAAAGTTTGCCACAGTGTAGCCACAACTCTGGTCACCAAGGACCACAGTTTCAATCACAGAAGTGGTGAGAGTTTACTCGGCATTCAGTTATGCTTAATCATTCCTCTGTGAATAACATTTACTGTTAATTTATTACCTTGACAATAATAACCAACATATTTACACATCGGCTACTCCTTACTATGCCTATAATTACTTTCCTAAAAGATTATGTTTTCTACTTTGTTGGACAATTTAAATATTGTATGAAGACATCAGTAATCAATTACAATGACATTTCTAGATTTTACTAAATCATTTGAAATATTCTTGATAAAACTATGTTGACTGTCTATCACGCGGCTTACATCGTTGACTGTGACAGTGATTTATTTTGTAATAATGAGTGGATGGATGGTGATACATTTAGTTCTTGCATTTTTTATATCCCTCTTACAAATTCTAAAATCTCACGTTAGACTTGAAAAAAAATCGATACATTGAATTTCTTTAGTAAGGTGTGCATATTTCCCGATTTATGGATTCTAAGTAGAATACTACTGTAACAGCTGTAAGTAAATATGTTAAGAAGCCAGTGTTTTGTATATATTTTTATATTTATTAGACATAATAATATTGTAATAATAAAGATTGTTAACTACCGTTATTGTGTTTTGACATAATAGAACACTCAATTGTCTTTTACGGTATAGCTGCATAACCAATCTACAACTGTACCATTCCCAAGTTTCAAAAGTACCATCCCATTCTACGATTAACTAACGATATGGTTAAAACTTATGTTAAACTCGTATTCTACCAGCCCGGTGTATTTATATATGAGAAAATATGAGAAATTATTTATAGGCAGCTATGTTTACAAAACAGTGAAATCAAATGTTGTGTCACGACCAACTGGTAGAGTGCTAACAACCAACCAATAATAAAATGCCGATATTATAAGTGTTAAATATTTTATATCTAGCAAAACTGTTATTCCTAATTATGTAATTTGTTATCAGTTAATTTTTTATAATGATAAAGTCTCAGTTTAACGGTGAACACTAATACTCCATCGGAAATTATACAAGCAATATTCCTCACACTCAACTTTGTATGTGTGTATGTAACTTAATGGCTAATAATTATTTTCCCCTGTCATAAAATTCAAAAGTATATATATTTAAAGCTTATTACTAATCCACACGATAATGCAAACAGTGCAGTTTATTTGTTTATATGTGTATGTAAAAGTATTATTTTAATTTAATTACATAATAAAATGTCTTGTAATACACAGGACAGTACATTGCAGATACTCTTTTACACAAACCTGGCAATCAATGGGGATTGATTGCCAGGTTTTAACTAATTAATGGGGCAGTAAAAACTGGATTTTAATTTTTCTTAGGTTTTTCTAATTTAAATCAGAATTTTTAAAACGATCTTTGTTTGTGATACCAAGTTCTTAAGTGAAAATATTTTTTGTTTAAATATTCATCCAATTATTTTATTTGTACTATTTTAAAAAGTTTAATGAAAAGTGAAGTTCTTGACTACATCATTTTAGCCGTCCAAAATAAAAAAAACATAATTGTAAATATGGTGGGTGTTTATTTCATGATTTAGGAAAAATTCAAAATAACCACTTTAAGATAATTACATATACACAGTATAAAGCCCATTAAACATTTTTTATGAAAGTATAATGTGTTCGAATAAAATTGTTTTTCAAGTCAATTAATTAATTTTAATTTCACTTATACCTCTCCTATTCATAGGCTTGATAAAAAAAAAACAGTATATGCTAGTTAAGCATTCTTATTTTTAACGCTAATATTTGAGGAAGAATACGAGGCAAGTTTATACTTTGTATTCTAATAATATTCTTAAAAATCGCAAACTCTTATATTTGTCTTTACCTCATTAGGAAGTAAAATTATGATTAATTCCTCAACATATATGATTAGCCAAACTCGGTATAAATTAGCCATTAGCCTACACTGGCTTTTTTAAAATTTTAAGAAAACACATTAAAGCATTAAATATACAATCAAGCGCGAATTACCAAAGAAACACTTCCGAGGTTCATTTAGTTACCATTAACCGAGCAATTACGGCCATCGAAGTTAGTTGCCTGTTTGAGATTGGAGAAGTTATTTCATCAATAGACCATGAAATAGATTATTATATATTCCCAAGATTAAAAAGAATTATTGAGAATTAATCTAAATATTACAGTGAATGAATACTCTAAATAAAATAGTCTATGTAAACGAAATATGTTTAGTGCAAAACCATGGGAATGACTGCATGATACATAATTATGGAAAACTTGAGAAAATTTGTTTTAGTCTTTCCATTGCCATTTAGTGTATTTTTAACGACTTTTTTTCGTGACAAGTACAATTTAGAAGGTCACTTAAAACATTTGTGGCTATATAAAAAAAAAAAATTAAATAATATTAGTAAACAAACAATTATTTACTTTACATATCGTACCGTGTTCAAATATACTTTTGAGAATTATTGTAAAACATAATTTCTGTCTATAAATAAGGAATGGGAGATATAGTTCTCTGGAATACACTTATTGTAATTGTGTGTTATTGATAATTTATATATGAAACATGTCACCCCTATAAACTACACTAAAAGTATCTTTATATTCGTGCGTATCTTCAATATATAACAGAAAACAATAAACTACGTCTAACAACACTACAAACTATATCGACACCTATACTGTATTCAGATAAAATGTGGTACATATTAATAAAGAATTTAACAAGGCAATTGATTTCGACCAGTTACACCGGTCATCATCAGGCCCAATCAGAGCATTCACGAAATCGATCGCCTTCTACAATCTTTTATGTAAATTTACCGTGTTGTACAATATAAGTATATATTTATTTTTAAGTGTGTTGAGTACTGCAGTGTGTTTCAGTTTATTGAGTACTGTTTAATTGAAACAGCACGTATCCTTTTTTTTAAATTGTTCGATACTTAACTGCAATTGTAAAACATAAAAATATGCATAGTGTAAACATTTTACAAGGTTGCAGTAAAAGGAAATAAAACTACACAATTACAACCCCCAATACGTTTGTCAAGTAAACTACTTAAAGCATAAAAAGAATATGTATCTATTATAAACATTTAAAATACATGTTTCCTTTTGTACATTGGTGGTTTCCATTCTACTAACTCACATTAGCTCACATATCAGATTATTTTATTTATTCAAAATTATGTTGATATTTTAAGTTTTGATGTATACTAATAAAGAATTACACATTTTTAAATTACTTTTAGTCAGTTACACTCCTTTTAACTAAGTATTTACATTATTTATGTTTGTGGCAATTATCGAGTGAATTTATTTATGAACAGTTTGAATAATCTATATATTAATGCGCTAGGGTTTTTTTCTTCAGCAGTAATTCGATAACGGCTGGACGGATTTTAACGTATGAGGTGTAAAATTAAAGGCATTTTTACGTAGATTTGCCAATACGTCTCAGAATTTTAAAAAAGGGCACCAGTCAAACTCAGTAAAGGGCTGAATTTTCGGAACAGTGGCGCTATCTGACAGCTGAAGTCTAAACTACGTGTTGATTGAAAGTACGTTGTTATCATCCGTTTTAAAATTAGATGTTTTTTTATGTTTGTTTTCAACTGAAGTAACCTTCCGTTGGTTACTAACTTGCTCGGATTCGAGCAACAGGAGAAATAGTTTGTTTTATTTTATTTGTACCAACGGCTAATACTAATTTATATTGTTATAACATATTTCATGAACAATGACAGAAAACGATTGATTATATTAAAAAACGCATTTGTGAATAATAAGAAACACTGATAAAAAATCAAAAACATGACTAAGCAGACTAATATTATAAACTATCAAACAAAATCATAATAATATCATATGATAATAATTTGATAGTATGTATAGAATTTTCACTCAATCCAATGCAGGGTTTCTTGCACAAAACGTAAATACTGTTTTCATTGAGAGGTCAATTTTCATTGCTCTTGTAACAGGCCTTTTGAACCAAGGTAACATGCAGCTTGAATAACCAAGCATGACAATATACAACTAAATCTAACAGATTTTTATTAAAAATCTTTTGCTAACTACATTTACTCCATTAGGTTATGTGAATGGTCTTTAAATAAAAAAATATTCATATAACCTAATGGATAAATCACTCTATGTCGTGCAAATTTATTTATACATGTTTGAATGTTACATGTTATTATAAAAAGTCATTAAATTTACAATTCATTGTAACTGTTTTAATTTAGCTACCAATTATGTAAAAATGTCAAATGTCAATGTTTCTGTACATTGATGGATTTTTGGTGTATTTTAGATTTATTAGAACACTAAATGTTATACGGTACCCACATGGAATTTTTTCAGACCTCCTTTTAATAATGTTTTAGGTCATATTATTTTACGAAATGTAAATGTATTGACCGTGTTGACGAAGCGAGTTATCTTGTTATCTGACGTCGTTAACGCCATCTCATCAGCCAAGTGTCAACAACTCAATACACTGGTTGGGATATAAGATGAGTATGTAACATACAATGTCAATACCAACTCTCTCGGTTTAAAATTTACATACTCGTACTTACATATAATGCATTGTATCTAGCACATTCATCAGTAGTGTTTTTACTAGTGTTTGAGTCTAATAATATGCTGAGGGACACATGCAGCAAATTAAGTTACTTTAAGCGAATCATCTTTACATAGTTTCATAATTTTACAATTATTTTATATTAATTAATCTAATACTCCAGAAACAGGAATGCAATACATTACTTTAAACTAAATATATTACGACTGAGGAAAACTATAATGGAACATAATAGTATTGTGTTTACAAAAGGAAATACTTTTTTAACAAAAATACCACCTTTCGTGGGTTGAAGATCCTTGAAGAAGGTGATTCACCCTGAAGATCGACTCTAATCTGCCTGGAGCAGAGCAAGGTCTCAATCCACCTACATGTAGCAGCCTCAAGACCACGCCCACGCACTACCCGGATCATGACCGTTTAAGTAACTTTGTAAAAAGCACCTTCAATGTCCATGAAGGTGCATAGAGCGAGTTGCTTAGCAGCAAGGCTGTCCTCCACCCTGCCCACAAGTTGATGCAGTGCTGTTTTGCAGGACTTACCAGGCTGATAAGCATGCTAGTTTCGATGAAGAGGAGTACCTGAAAGGACTCCCTTTCTTAGATGTCTGTCTACCAGTCTTTCCAGCTTTTTCAAGAGAAACGATGAGAGACTAATGGGACGAAACGATTTTGCAGGTGAGTCTGCTCTTCTTCTCTTGGGAATGAATACCACCCTACTGAGGTGCCAGACTTGAGGAATGTACCCATAAGCCAGACTTTCTCTGAAGAGTTTGCACAGGAGGACCAAGAGAGCTTCCGGTTACTGCTGTAACATTGCCGGTATGATTCCATCCCCCCCAGGAGATTTGAATAGGCCAAACTTGCTGATGGCCCATTTAATTTTGGAAAATGTGACAATTCGTCTGGCTGGAGTCCAGCTTCCGTGATCAGATCTTAGCCATGAGCCTGTTTCGATGTTGACGGACATGACAGAACAATCACTCTCAAAAATGCAATCCGGAAAGTGAGTCTCAAGGAGAAGTTTGAGACTACCTTCAATTCCAGTGGTATATTGTCCCCCTGGTGACCTCAGGGATCCCAGGAGGCCAATTGGGCTTGAAGCTAAAACACACTGCAGTCTTGCTGCTGCTCTGAGACTGTTTACCTCCTGTGTAAACCGTCTCCAAGAGTTCTCTATGGCTTTTTTGATTGCAAGGCTATATTCTGTGAGTGCCTTATGGTATGGCTCCCAGATACGGCTCCACTTGCAATGATTATAAAGCTTCCTGAAATCCGGCCTTTTGCGGTCATGGCAAACAGTCCACCACTTAGTATTAGTGCGAATCTTACCCCGCCGCCATGGACAATGGTCCTGAAAGCAGCTTACGATTACGTTCTGAATATCAGAAGCAATCTGGTCCATGTCTGCAAAGCAGCTGACCCTCCTACCTAATGATCCCAGTTGAGACAGGAGATCAGACTTATTGCGTGACCAGTCTGTTCTCCGGGGATCTCGATAGAAGGGCGAGTCACCTTCACTTTGCAAGTAAAAACAGATATACCCGTGGTCAGACAAGGAGGCCTAATGGCTTACGTGTCAATTGTCAATGACCCTAAGGACTGCTTCTTAGAAAAAAGTAATGTCAATAACCTCACTTCGATTTCATGTAAGGTCATCTAATTATATTATGCATCTTAAAAAAGACGTAATAGGTGAATTTCATTAACTATTTCGTAAAGATATAAAATAAAATGTCCTTCAAATATGATTAGAAGTAAACACGCCACATAAAGAAAACAGAAATAATATCAGAATAATCATGAAGTTAATAAATTTAAATAGTTTAGAACTATATTATAGGTTTAATACTTTACTAATGCTACTGACAGAGCATACCATATTTAGGTAATCTGTTATTAAAATACCATATCTATTTATATAAAGCTAGACAGGTTCACTCACTCCCTCACTGAGATAAACTATGAGGCACTTCCCGTAATCGAACCCCCCTCGATCCCATACTTGAATCAAAGCTCTTGACGAGAAACTCCCAGAAAAATTACCAAAAGTTAACATTTTTGAGTTTTGGGGCATTTTTGGGGCGGAGAAAATTCAACTTTTTCAATTTTTTCACTTTGAGCGCGTTTTGTACGGAAACAATAAGAGATGGCAAAACATTTTAAATACAAAAGTCGTAGAACCCAACTGATTTAATTGATTTAATTCCCAACTAACGACTTTACATCAGATTTAAGATCCGATCATCCGTTTAGCCGCTATTCATTGGAGAAGAAGTAATTTTGAGTATTTTGGCCCATTTAAATGTGTACAGTTTTGGAAAGCCGTTTAATGAAAACACACTATCTTTGGCTAATACCACATGTTTGTATCAGCTGATTTAAAAAAAAAATCGCCCGTGTAGGCGATACTAATTTGCTCACATGAGGTTTATATAAATAAGCTGTTACAAAACAAGGTGAGCACATTATCGCCTACACGGGAGGTCCAATATCGCGAATATCGTTTGTTACGATATTGGAAAATGTAATCAACCGATTGTTTGTTCTATCGAATGGATTTAGCCCAGTAGCCCAATGGATATGTTGTCAGATGATTCAAGATCATGTGGTCACGGGTTTGAATCCTACTTTTGATGCTTACTTTTTGTGGCTGCAATTTATTTCTGTTTAATTTTTTTTTTACAAATTCATTTATTTGTAATTATGTTGCACAACGAACAGCCACTATACATCGCTCTGCGGAGTTAGGTTGCGTTAGGTTACTATGATTTTGTCGTGAACTGAAATCTAATTTCTTGTATTTTTACACGTAAATCCATTTTGTACTCCAATTTAAAATTGTAACCACAACTTTTTATTTATATCTGATTGACTTTGATTGAGTGAGCACATTATTTTCGCTTTTATTCACTTCAAAACAACTATCGTAGTCGAGAGTTCATTCGATAAAACTAACAAGCAGCCGGTTGGTCAAATGTTTCGATATCGAACCGATATGGGACCACCAGTGTAGGTGTTAATGTGCTCACAAAAGGTAATTTTAGTGTAGTTTTCTTTGGTTAATGAACTACAATAGTATAATTTGATTTAAACTTGAGTTGACTGAGGAATGCAAGTGAGCGAAGCGAACTCCTAAAGGGGGTTTAGGGGCGAAGCCCCTAACGGCGATAAGCCTAGTTTATTAATATAATTAAACGTAATTTTTGTTAGTAGCTTGGATGGGCTTGGAAAGCCATATCTATATGAATAAACAGTCAGATAAAAATGCATGAGGATTGCGACATCGCGTTTTAGTTACTTCAATGCAGCTGTTACCAATCGTAAATTTGATAGTCTGTTTCCTGACCATTTCATTTTTCAAAATATTTCTTATGAAAATACTGTAATACTCTGTTTCCAACAATTAAAATTAAAAATATTTGGTAAGTAATCTAAATATATTGTTTGTAAATACGTAAAGTTCTATGTGAACCATTTTTATTGACTGTATGGTTATAAAAATTTCCGTGATGTTTTTTTTAACTAAGATTGTCTAAATAATAATAATTTATTTTGTCAATGGTCATACTGTTATTTTTGTCCTGGTAATGCTAGCAAAAACCTTACACTTTTACCTATTATCTTTACCGGTAAAAATCAATAAAACTACATTTGTCTTAAACATGCTAAATTTCTCCTTTCTTGTAAGTATACTAGTTATTTAACTAGCATAAACAATATATGACGAAAATGCCATAATATTGTAAATAATTATTGATTATAAATCATACCCTTTGTTAATTTTTCCCCTTAGTGGCCACGCTATGTATACCAGTACCTTAACTTGTAATGATATTTGTCCAATACGTAGTATTCGATGTAAGCTTTTCCTTTGAATACATGTCAGTTCCGTATAGATATTTAAACTACTAGATGCATAGTAAATTGTCATGACAACTAAGTTTTAGTGAAAAAAATCATGTTTAAACTGAAAAAAAACATAAATGATGAAAACGATAATTACTATTGTAAACATAATTAACCAGGATTGTTAGAATGAAATAATACCTAATGGGGATTTTAGAGTTTTCAATCAACAGTTGAACATCACAAGAACACCAAACTAGAGCAATACATGATTTGGGGTTTCACATTGACCAAAGTCTGCTGACATTGCATCATAAGCACCGGCCACATGGTACTGACACTAATATGAAATGCATAGCTTTACCTTACATTGGGCTGAGTTTGACGACACTCTACTGAACCTCATATTACTATGTCTCTCTATCACGATAAAACTAATATAAATGTTGATATCTTAGTGAAGAGTTAAAGTCTTAAAACATCGGTTCGCTTCTTTATAGTATTAAATAATGTCATTACAAAGATTATAAAATCAGGGTTTTACTAATAAACAGTTTGATTTAAACATGTTTTTTTCTTTAAAAACTTTAGTTTTTATATGTAAAGAATATATAAATAAATAAATATATATATATATGTGTGTGTGTGTGTGTGTGTGTGTGTGTGTGTGTGTGTGTGTGTGTGTGTGTGTGTGTGTGTGTGTGTGTGTGTGTGTGTGTGTGTGTGTGTGTGTGTGCTTTTTAGTTTTTTCCCATTGATACAGGGAGAACGGTTTGGTCTAACAAAATTCAAAATTCTTCCCCAATAAAACGCATATGGGCAATCTATTAAAATACTGTCATCAAAATCTTAGTAGGATGTTCCAAAACTCACGGTCACGGGTTCAAATCTCAAGAGTTTCTTATGAAAATATAGAGGGAATTATACATAATTGTAAAGGTCATGTTAAAATAAACATTTAGGCCAAAACATAATTACTTATCTTTATCCGTTTCAAAATGGAGGCCATTTTAGTGTATAATATTGAAATTTACGGAATATCCTGTATTTTCTGAACCACTACTTTTATCTGTTCACATTTCTTACTCGTCATAAACTCACCTTTACACTGGTATGCTGCATGATAGGCTTTTCAAAAAAATCTAAATTTCAATAATATCTTTTTGTAAATGGTTAAATGCCCAAAATTTATAAACATCAAATAGTAGCGTACATCAAAAAGCATACCGTTAAAAAGGTCTTATGAAACATAGCAACTGTCTAATTTACCTTGTATCTATTTTCGTTTTGTTGCAATCAGCAAAAAACATTATTTTACCATATGAAATGCATTTTAATCGTGCATGAATGTTAATGTATTATTAAATGAATGTGACCACGGAAAACATGCAAATTAACATGCATTTCCTATAGTTAAATCATGTGTTTCGGTGATCGCACAGCAAAACGAAAAATAGAAACAATGTTGGTTAAAGTGAGAAAGTTGCTAGATTTTACAAGACATTTTCAAAGGTATGATTTTTGATTTTTGACATACGCTATCATTTGACGTGTTACGCTATCATTTGACGTGTTACGCTATCATTTGACGTGCTACGCTATCATTTGACGTGTTACGCTATCATTTGACGTGTTACGCTATCATTTGACGTGCTACGCTATCATTTGATGTGTTACACTATCATTTGCCGTGTTACGCTATCATTTGCCGTGTTACGGTATCATTTGACTTGCTACGCTATCATCTGACGTGCTACGCTATCATTTGCCGTGCTACGCTATCATTTGACGTGTTACGCTATCATTTGACGTGCTACGCTATCATTTGATGTGTTACACTATCATTTGCCGTGTTACGCTATCATTTGCCGTGTTACGCTATCATTTGACGTGTTACGCTATTATTTGCCGTGTTACGGTATCATTTGACTAGCTACGCTATCATCTGACGTGCTACGCTATCATTTGCCGTGTTACACTATCATTTGACGTGTAACGCTATCATTTGACGTGTAACGCTATCATTTGCCGTGTTACGCTATCATTTGCCGTGTTACGTTATGATTTGACGTGCTACGCTATCATTTGCCGTGTTACGCTATCATTTGCCGTGTTACGCTATCATTTGCCGTGTTACGCTATCATTTGACGTGCTACGCTATCATTTGACGTGTTACGCTATCATTTGACGTGCTACGCTATCATTTGACGTGCTACGCTATCATTTGCCGTGTTACGCTATCATTTGCCGTGTTACGCTATCATTTGCCGTGTTACGCTATCATTTGCCGTGTTACGCTATCATTTGCCGTGTTACGCTATCATTTGACGTGCTACGCTATCATTTGACGTGTTACGCTATCATTTGCCGTGTTACGCTATCATTTGACGTGTTACGCTATCATTTGACGTGCTACGCTATCATTTGATGTGTTACGCTATCATTTGCTGTGTTACGCTATCATTTGCCGTGTTACGCTATCATTTGCCGTGTTACGCTATCATTTGCCGTGTTACGCTATCATTTGACGTGCTACGCTATCATTTGACGTGTTACGCTATCATTTGCCGTGTTACGCTATCATTTGACGTGTTACGCTATCATTTGACGTGTTACGCTATCATTTGCCGTGTTACGCTATCATTTGACGTGCTACGCTATCATTTGACGTGTTACGCTATCATTTGACGTGTTAAATGTTGGGCATATGAGCATTGAATTTGAGACGTTTTTAAAGTTTGTCATGTAGCATACTATAGTAAGGCTGAGTTAATCACGAGTTTGAAATTTGAATCATCAAAAATATAGGAAGAGTGGTTTAGAAAATACAAAGTATTCCGTAAATTGCAATAGTATACATTATAATGGCCTCCAGTTTGAAAGCGATAAAGATAGGCTAGTTCTGTTTTTGCCAAAATGTCTCTTTTAACATTACCTTTAAAATTATGAATAGTTTGCCCTAAATTTTCATAAAATCTTTAGATTCGAACCTGTGGCCTTCAGTTTTAAAACAACTTACATAGATTTTGATGAAATTATTTTTAATAGATTGCCCAAAGGCGTTTTAGTAGGGAGGAATTTTATTTGATGATTTTTTACTAAACCGTTCTCCCGTTACACATGCTGGACGGGTGGTCTGCCTCACCCTGTATACAAACTAAACCGTCAGAACTTATCAGTGAACTAATATACCTATTATTCAAAGGAATATACGTGTGTCAGTTTCAAAAGGCCTGGACATCTCCAAATAAGTCATACGAAAACTAAAATAATTTCAAATCATTACAAAACAACAAGGGAATGATTTGAAATAATGACCATTTTATGCATATAAGATTTTTACCGTTAGCACATTTAAATTAAGTTTTAACAAATACTTTAAAAGAGCACCATAATATTCAGCCGTTATCCTATATAATAAAAACAGCCTAGCAACATCACTATGTTTACTAATTCTCGTTGTATTAAACTTTTTTTTTTACTTATTTAATAACGAGTTTACTTATTTGGCATCTGATACTACTATAGTTATCATATTACCCTGTCATGGTTATTAACGAATACATGAAACATGAAAGTATGAAACTCCTAAATTATATAATATCTTATAGTGAAAACTTCCCCTGTTAAATGAGTTATTGTGTAATAAACGCCGTTTAACATGCAGGATCACGGAAGGTCTTAAAGGTAAATATTTTCGCTATATCCTTGTGGGGGTTTGTTTGAAAAGTATTTCGGCTTACTTAATTTGCGTAAACGTTTAAATATATTTGCAGAGATGAATTAAAAACGTGATTTAAAAACATCAACAAATAATATGAGGAACTTTATGAAACCATCAACTTTAAATTTAGATGTATTTTATGATCGTAATGTAGTATAATGTAGGACTTTAGCTGCCAGCAAGTGGAAAAGTAAGTCTCATCGAGCTAAAAGGACTTTTTCGCTTGCTTAATAGAAAACACCTGTTTTATTATGTTTTTTGTATGTCGGAAAGAAGCACTGTAGACGCGGTTGTAAAAAAAATATTTTATCGATTCAAAGACTCAATCAAATAAAAGTTAGACTCAATCACCTATGACGACCAACATTCATCATATATCGAACCCTATTACGGAGACAGTCCCATTTGGCAGGTGATCCAGTGGCAATATCAGCAGACGCGAGCCCTGTAACATGTAACATTGTAACGGTGAGATATCAGGTATCGTTTGTCAAACTGGTTATTCTAGACTCTCCTATATGGTCTATTATTTTCATATCGAATGATACCTATCAGTTTAATATCATTTCAATAATAGGTATAATGGCCATTTTCATGACTGGGCAGGAGTATTACTTAGTTACGATATCTATAATAGAAGATAAAGGAAGTTTCTTATAAATGAAAGACTATGTTATATATGTTAGTAAACAAATTGAACTGTTTTAACAATTTTCATTTATAACTTGATGAGAACTTGAAATCATAGTTTCAGAATTATATTTCTTTGCAATGTTTCCAGTAGGTTTATGTGACTCTATACAAGTGAAATATAAAAAATCACCTAATTTTCAATAACATTTAGTCGAGAGGAAACATAATTTTAAAACCTCAGTGATATCTAATTAACTTAATCCTTTAGCCCTCCGATCCTTATTTAAGCCAGGAATTACTTCTGAATATTTACTCCTCAAAGCAGCACCAGCATGTTTACTAATCCGGTATTACTCTACTATGTAGCATAAAATGGAAACACATAAAACACTTGGGGTTACTCACGAGTCAACCCATAAATAGTGGTCGGTACTGTGAAGGGTAGTATAGGGTAAGCCCTTTTGATCAACATAAGACGCGATAAACAAACATGTTTGACTGTAGTGACATTTGTGGTTTTCTACATTAGTGTTTGTATTTTCAATAGTTAAATATGCATAAATTCAAATTTTAATACATGATCAAAATTGGTTTTACCCTTTATAACGGAAGCTGCAAACTACACAAGTAAATTAATTTACTAAATTAAAATATATTAGTATATCCCTGAATCGGGAATGTCACACCCCGTTTTCAAGTAGTTGTACTATAAAGAGATGCACATGATTTGTTCGCTTCTCATAAGGTTTGTGGTTTTGTTTCAAGTGTCCTTAGGAGCAAGGAATTATTGTTTTCTCATAACTCAAACCGTTGTCAATTCTTTACACCACGGCTCACCTATTTTCCAAAGTTTATTTGACATTAAATAAACCCCTGTAAACATGCTGAAAACCCCTGTTTGGCTTTACTACTGTCACTTGCAAGCTAATTAGCTCTAACCTCAAACAGGAGGGGGTACGTTTGTTTACGTTCCAAGACTGCTAGGATCAAGGCCAGCTCCACTGATGCTCAAAGCTGGTATCAGCTTTGTTGGCCCTGAGTAATCCAACTTGGAACGTTCCCTCATGGCTATGTCGATACTTCACTGATTATCTGCCACAAAACACCCCTGTAATGGGTATTGTAAACCTTATTATTTATTAAATTTTTACTTAAATTGTAGTTGTTTGAGGTAGAGCAAATTTATTTTTCCTACAGTTACCTAACAATGTACATGTTCTCTCACTGATTTGAGAAAGCAAAGTGGCCAATTCGCTCATCAGTGAGACAATGTTAACATTGTCTCACTCTAATTACTTTGTCTCACTCCAGATTTGCAACGTGAAGGCACGAAATAGTGAGCGCGTAACATGCAGACAAGGTCGTATGCGCGCGAAATACGTTGGCAGCACTGGCTGTAAATCAGCTGGTCAGCTGTTGTACTGTTGTATTTGTCACAACACTTCCGGTCACGGCAGAAGCCACCATTTCATTGATTTGCCATTTGTAAACATTGAAGGTGGTTTTGCTGTCGCAAAATGGACGCTAATGACGATTTTAGTAATAATAGTTCACCAGAATAATCTTGTACTCCAGAAGAATTAAAAAATGTGGCGAGGAATGTGTCTCTAAATCTTCTTCCAGAGAAATCAAAACATAAATTTGAAAAAAGGAAAAATATGTTACGTTTCTTTACCAATTTATTTGTTTTATGGTAACTGTAGGAAAAATATAATGTGCAACTCGAGTGCAAAGTGCAATCGCCTCACTCGAGAAACCATTCCTCACTCGCCTACGGCTCGTGAGTAAGGATTTCTCTCGAGTGAGGCAATTGCTCACTTTGCTCACTAGTTGCACAAATAACTATAGACTATACTTTTATCTAAAATTTTGGTGAAGATTTTGGAACTATTAGAGAATAGTGCACTTCCATTTTGTATAAAAGTTTTGGTAAACTACTACAATAGTAGTTTTTATTCCTAATAAAGCCACCAATGTCAAGCCTTATTACAAGGCTAGCTGAATGGACTGTAATCCTAGCTCTATCTAGGGAATGAAAGACTCGTTGTTGTTGTTACATTGTTGACGCCATACTTCTTGTTTATATAATCTCAAAAGGTGTCTCAGACGTGGTTTATCTTTAATTGCAGCATTAAGAAAATATAACTTAATTAATCCAACTAGAGCATAGTTTTAAGAATACAAAACACTTTAAAAATTATTTTAACGAAGTTTTTACTTTGGATTGGAGAGTACCTGTTACTACAATTTAATTAGAGTAAAAAATAAAAAATGACGTATTAACATACGTAACATTACGTATTAACAGGTACATTTTTCTTACGTGCAAATTTAACTGTAATAGACATGGTTTCCTTGAACCCAGTGAACTCTTTGATGTTTGATTATGTGTTTTTGTTTTACCATCTTGAGATATGTTTCGTACTTGAAGAAAAATACCTACGAGTAAACTAAACATGGTATGAAAATGACCCAACTTATCATTTGAATATACGACCCACTTCCGCAAAACGGGGCGGAAGTTTTAGTCTACATAACTCAAATCTTACTTAAAGTGTTTTTATGTGAGTGTGCTTTATGCCTCTTACCAAGAATATGATTTGACATATTTTACTCTAAATGAGTATAGCATATTTTTCTAAATTATAAAACTTATCGTTTAAATAATTAGTTGACGAAGTTAGATATATAGGTACTTAAGTAATTTTATAGCCAGACTTATTAATTTTTAATACTAAATTATTACATTCAAAATAGATATACGTATTAGACATTTTCCCAGAAGTGCTAATTCTAATCATGTAGGCCTACATATTTTTATGTTAATTCATAAAACTAAAATCGATAAAATACCTTTATAATAAATAGATCTGCATGACTGCATCCCTTGTGACTGAAATATATCAGCATATGCAAGGTATAAATAAGGATAATCGTTTTACAACACTGAGAGCAAGGCATATAGCAATTTATTATGCCTACCTTAAGAAAAAACAACAGTTATTCATCGTTCTGCATGTGATTTTCGTCTACAATGTTAATACATTAAAAATGTATGTAAGAGTATTATGTTACCTATAGAAAATAATACAGGTCATTGGAAATTACAACAAAAGCTGTTGTTATTAGTTACGATAGTGTGGCTTTGTGTATTATTTGCCAGTACTTTAACGATAGAGCTATATTTCCCAGAGAACAATAATCTCTCAGTCTCGTTCTCCGCCTTTTGTTATACTGTCGGTCGGAAGAGCTTGCTTTAAGCATAGTCATAATGTTAGAAGGAAATAAAAACATAATTATGGTGGAATTAATAAAACACTGCCCACCTACAATATGTAGCAAACATAATGAGCTGGTAAATATGAATTAATTTTAATTTGTGACAGTGGACAAGTTTACAGCCAGATTTACTGCTGTCAAATATAACAGATGTGACTTGTTCAATGAGTCACAGGCGATAACACGGATACGAAGCCCAAAGCATAGCCACTATTTTCTTTACTGAAATATTATTTGTTCGGATCAATACGAATATAGGAATACTTCATATCTTCAAGAAGAGCGGCAACAAATTTGTAGTTTCCTTTAAACTCTCAGGAAAGGAGTACTAGAAAACTACATATGTTGTTCGATGGGTTGGAAGTATTTATAAATATTATATAGATAGTAAACTAATAAATATATGAATCTGAAAATATATAAATGTGCAGTATTGATTGAATAAAGCTGATGCTAGTCCACAAATTTAATAATATTTATTAATCCTTTATGTAAAATAAAATGAATTACTCGTAAACGATTTTAGCGTTGGGTTTTATTTAAGAACACTTTGAGATAAATCTTTTACACCCCGTCACTGTGTTATTTATTCATCCCTCAGCACGTGTTATTGTAATAATGATAAAATTCCTGTTTCGATCAACCCCAATAATCGTGGGTTGAAAAACGTTTTCTTAGTAATTGAGGTTTCGTAATTAAGTCCAATCACATTCAATTTAGACTTGTTGTCTTTTAACGTAATTTTAGCCTGCACACTTAAATTTTGTAGAACTTTAAATATGTTCCTAAAGTTTTTATACAACATAAAATACTTTAAGAATGTATTTATATTCATTGACTTTATAAATCAAGAATTAAATATTAGTTTACTTGTAGCCTACCTGGAATAGTTTAATAACATAAATGTAAATTTAAGGTAGCAGTTAACAATTTGATAAATATAAAATCTGTTTACCCCAATAGAAACGTAAAATAACAAAATTATTTATTGCTAAAAATGTTATATTGTCGTATTTTGTAATAAATATTCTTGAAAATCACGATTGAGAATAATTACATGTTATTTACTTTAATAATATAATGATTGTGATGGTGATGGTATTACTCAAAATGTTTTTGAGGATATTGAACGCTATCAGTTATAACGCCAAACCTTGTTAAACTCAATGAAATTAGAGTTTATTGTTATTAATTATTACCCAGTATTCTCCATTAAAGCTGCCATTTGACTGAAACAACCTACAATCATCCAGAACTAATAGCCCTATTAACTATCGTTTAGTCATTTAAATGTCTTGTAATAACAATATAAATATGTTGTTACGAAGGCAACAGTGTTATATTTACTACAGTAAAATAAAGGTTCAAACGTTATTTTTACTTGGCTTACTAAGAATATTTATAAACAAATATTCGTTTTAGTTACAAAACATATCAAGTTATATATCAGCTACAAAAGAGAAACGTTTTATAATAAACACTTACATTTTGTGATGACATTGAGTACACTTTAATGGCATGAAACAAATTAGAGACAGTGAAATTATATGAGAATCAACCATTCGTAAAATTAGTACAAGTTAGTCAAGTTTAAACTAGTAAATCTTTAACAACCAGAACCGACACACTATTGGAAAGTGAACATCATAATTTAGCACATTCGAACTAGATAATGTGATTTAATGCGATAGTTGAGTCAAATAAGAAATCGTATAAAATAAAATAAAATAAAATAAAAATACCTTTAATCATTAGTGCTCCTCGGTACGGAACTGCTTTACTAAAGTCAAATAAAACAAAATTAAATCTAAATAAAATACAAAACTGAGTATTCATTAGAAACTTTAAATTATAACTTTATGACATTATGATTTTGAATATGATCCATCTTTAATATTAGTAACATAGTCTAGGACATAATTCGAGCCAAAGTTATGAAAAATTTAAAAATACTTTTTAAACTAATGTTTGTATATTCTACTTGTCCCAAACTAATTTTCCAAACCTAATTTAGCCTAATATATAGTTAAGAAAGGTTTTCTAAATTAGCATACAAGCATTGACTACAAAATATTTCACAAACATTGTAGGCATTCGAAAGAAGTTAAAAAGTAACCCTCACATTGCCATTTACCTATAGAAGTCGACGTGATTGACTTTTAGACCTATTGTATTTGAGGTGCTCCGCGAGAACCTGAAACAGCAAGAGATCAGGAAACTTGCGTGTTTTTTATTACTTGCGCATCAAACGAAATTAATATGGAATACCTTTTGGCTAAAAGGATATACGCTTAATAACTATAAAATGAGTCTGGAGTATTTTTTCTAATTAAATAGTTGTAATTACACTAATAACCGGTACCCGGAACGACTTCGTTCGCGTAATTTGTCTTGACTGCCATTGATACCCGTTTCTTTTCCCATTGTTTAAACATTTTTACCATGGAAACTTAAATAAAATCATTACATCATAAGGATAAAATTGATAATTTCAAATTCCAGTGGGGTGGTGCCCTAACGTCATAGGACTTTATTAGTCACTATAAACCGTCCTAGTGTCAACCTGACTGGCCATGCAAAGTTTAATCGCAATTGGATGAATAGTAAATGAGCACATAAAGGATAAACATACAATCAGACTGATAAAAAATATTAATTTTCACTCGTATATTTAGATATTAAACGACTCTTTTAAAGCAGACATAATTTAATCTGTTTTATTTTGATAATTATCATATATGTAATTATAAATGAACCTTTTAGGGACTGATATAATAATTTGACGATCAATTTGTTTATCATGCAAATCAACGTATACACAATATCCCCCAGCGATTGTTTGCAGTTTAAAGAGTAGTTTGGCGGTTTTGAGTCAGTACTCATATCCGTATTTGTCTTGCCACACGCTATTTCAGGTTCAAGAGGGCGCTGCAATAGTCATTAGGCATGAAACCCACCCTACACCGGGGTGCGACGAGTGGTTGGTGTGTGGAGAGGCACTTCTATCACTACTCGCATCCTCCCTCGAGTGGCTCAAGTCCCTCGTTACCACCGTGGAATGAGGCTCAGCGTGTATTAGCCAAACACTATTTAAATTAGTGATGAAAATTAATAAAGTAAAATTATACTTGTCAATTATTCTAAGTAGCTACGAACAACATTAATTACAGAAGGGATTTCATCTGTTTTCATCATGTTGTTGTTATTGGCGGTAGGAAACCCCAGCTTTGCTGCTAGTCACCTCTTCCACAAGCGGGAATATTGCGAAGGAAATATAGGGTATAGCAGGAAAGGAAAGGGTGGGAAGGGACGGCAGCCAAATCGACCCTT
Source organism: Allygus modestus (assembly GCA_963675035.1). Taxonomy (NCBI): domain Eukaryota; kingdom Metazoa; phylum Arthropoda; class Insecta; order Hemiptera; family Cicadellidae; genus Allygus; species Allygus modestus. The sequence continues at coordinate 92,851,966 of OY776116.1, forward strand.
CAGAGGGCCAATTCCCGTGCCCCTGTGACAGTTGGGATGAGGCTCTCAACAGGGGACACGCATTCTGCACTCCAACAGGTCAGCTCAACTGACAGGGTATCCATGTACAACAGCCAGGGACTATTCATTCTCAGGTTGGCAGGAGGGACCAAACCCGGAGACTTTGTCCCTAGCCGCTGCAAATGGAGGGACCAAAGGTGAAAGGGAAGTTAGTCATAATGGACAGCCAAAATGCTTACCATATGTAATGACAACTTCATTTGCTGTACCCAATGTCAGCCTCAAAACTGGTATAGACCAGTCTTAAGGTAGTCCTGGGACCTGATTTCATCATTTATAGGTTGATTTCCAGTTTTAATATTGTGAGCTTAATATTACTGATTGTACATAAAACAACCTTTACCACAAAATGCTATTATATCAAGAAAGTTGGGGTACACTATGAAAATAATTATCTCAATTGTATTTCGTTTAAAGTTATTAATTTAGATATTTTGAATTTATCTTGTACATCAAATAAAACACACTTAAATTACAAATATATTGTGACTTATTTTAAATATATGTTATGTATTTGTATAATTGTTGTACGTTTTTTTAATAACAAATCTCATGATTTTCAAAATGTATTTGATTACCAATCTAATATAAAGCTCTGAACTACTATAGTAATGATATGATGTAAAAATATGATTAAAGCAAGAGCTTAACTTCTCAATGAAATAAAATATATACAAAACATATACATGAAAGATCATAAATATTCATGCATGGTAGAAATGCAAACATCACTCATTTTCCCAGTAGTCTAGATACTATTGCATCCTAGACACAAGTAGCCAAATACAGCAGGTTGTTGTGGTTGGAGTTGAGAGTAAGCGACTTGTAACTTCTCACCCCCACGGACATTTTAAAGATTAAAATGGCTCTTCACGGTAAACGGCAGTATTGTTATTTCCCTTTTCAAATTAATCTGAAAACAACTTTCTTTGTTAAAACCGTTCTGACTAATATTACATTGTGTGCAAGTAATGAAGTGTAGGAGGAAGGACGGAAAAGAGAGAGGGATTGAGAATGTCCAAATAAAATGCATTAAATATCGAAATATTAATATGAATCACGTGATATTTATAGATTACTCGATATTAGCGAATTTCCCCAATAGAGAAGAAGCTATTACCGTAGGTGGCATGGTAAGACTTAAGCCCGAGACCATGACAACTTTTTGTTTTGAGGTCCTCAGATGCCAAAAACACTATTCGTTCAAATTTATATATATGTATATATATATATATATATATATATATATGTGTGTGTGTGTGTGTGTGTGTCCATTACCACGATAACTTTTGAAAGAAGTGCCCGATTTTGATGAAATTTGACACAAATGTGGAGAGTAACATTTATGACTTTAAGTTCGAAAACTAGATCGATCGGTCTATGGGAAGGGGGTTTTATGGGGGTTTCAAATTTTCCAAAAATCAGTTTTTTTAACTTTTCACCCTAAAATTTTAAAAACACTAGATTTTGGTTATAGCCATTTTATAGAGCTTAAAAAACAAGCAATGCAGTATTTTGAATCATTAAGCTAGGTTTAGTGGTTGTGGAGAAAAGTTAAATTATGTGTCCATAAAATTCCCCATGTTAATCTTATGGGAATACGGTTTTTAGATTTTCCTCAGATAATTTCACTAAAAACTCCACATTTATTCTACCAATCAGTTTAGCTCTACAAAACAATCATTTTGGCGTTTTAATTTTTGTTTTACGTCCAACCGTTGCAGTGATATTCAAAGTGCTATACGTAGTACGTTGTTCAATGTTATCCTTATAGAGAATAAATAAAATGTTATATTTCGATTATTTATGTATGTATATTGATGAAACTTGGTATGTGGCTTCAACTAGTTGTGGTATATTTATATTAGCACAAAAAAAGATTTTTCTTGATTTTCTCAGTAGCAGCAAATCTGCATACTCGCGCCCCATGTTATTCATATGGATAATAAGTAAAGTTTTATATCTCCCTTAGTTATTAACCCAAATTAATAAAACTTTGTATGTAGCTTCACCTGTTTGAGTTATATTGATAATTGCAAAAAAAACACATTTCTTATCTTCCTTGTTGCAGCAAACTTGCGTACACAATTATAATGTTATGGAGAATAAATAAAATGCTGTATATCACTTAATGAATGTATTTTTGTGAAACTTGGTGAGTGGCTCTAGGTAGTAATGATACCAATATATATGCATTGGAAATTCGCTGAGTACGCAGGTTTGCTGCGACGGGGGTATTAAAAACTCTAATCATTTTCCGGAGGTAATTATGTAAGTATATTTTAAAAACCTATATATATATATATATGTATACCAATGTTTTTCTGTTTTTACTTTATGCGCTCATATATCATTCATTCGATTGCGATGAAACTTCGCATAGTCATTCAGGAATAAGTCCAATTATAGCGTATTCAATCTCGAAAACTGAAAATGGAGCAACAACATTTGCAGGTCCATTTAAAAGTCCAATATTTAGCTAAAACATTTCTAATTATATTACATAAAAGAATAACGTAATTTTACCATCCAAATTAAATCCCAAATAAAAATTATATCTCCCTTTGAAATATAAATCAGAACTGCCTGGTCAAAATAATCACGATAGTTTATATATATATTAAGTATAATAAGTTAATAGGCACAAGGAATAATACATAAATAATTAAGTGAAACATTGAATGAAGTGGAACTAATAATTGAGTATCGGAAATGGAAATGAGGTCCAGCTTTACTCTAGATTTGATAGGAGTTATTCGCAACATCGATGTCATTGTTAAACGTGATTGGGAAAACGTTGAGAGTTCACTTGACAATTTATCTGTTACAAAACTAAGTTCAATCGTTATTTCTTTAAATAAAATCGATAAATATGTTGGAACTTTATATTAAAATAAATGAAAATAATTCCTAGTTTGTATTCAATTTATATTCTTGTTAATTCTACAGACTATCTTGGAAAAAATATATTTTTAATTTTAATGCCTATTTAATAAAGTGGTTTTTGAGTATACCCTTGAGTAGTGAAAGGTTTAAGGATCATATTTACAAACTAGTTATACATTTTACGAGTACCTATCCTATCTTTGGTCAGGTTAAAAGCAAACACAAAATTAGAGTTTACAAGAGTGGAACAGTTTAAGAATGGAATAGTTTAACTTGCAATGAAAATTGCAACATATTCAAATAGCAATATTTAACACACAGCCAGAGAGATTTTACGTTTAGTGGTTTAAAATTTGTTTTAGAAAAGTCTAATATGTCACAACTTACTTAGAATAACACGATTTATAAACTGAAGAAGAATATAATGAATTACTCTTGAACTGTTGTAAAAGGGACGACCAATGTTTGTATACCGTTTATATCCTTCTAAACTGAATATACCATATTTTACTGAGTATTAAGGCTCAGTTAATACAAATATGGTTAAATTTTTTGGTTGCATCAACAAACGGTGTTCTTTTAACTAAGTATCTGATCAATATTAACAAATGTTAAAGTCTATTGTTTAGAACGGCGTTACACATCTGAGAAATCACTAGTATTTTTATAGCTCAATTAACCTGATAACCTAGTTGTAAAGAGGTCTTACTCTAAATTCTAGATAGTTTAGAAGAGTTTCCTTTAGCTTTGTGTCCTAGTTCGCAGTTGGAATCCAAGTTATTGTTCCTGTAAATTGGTCAACTTCAGTTACGAAGATCGTTCCACCTTGTTTGTGGAGCACAACCTGTTCTACATTAGTTTAGTTTTACCATAAAGGATATTATGAAAATATAATGTTGTATACGATGAACACTCTTGTTGAAAAATTACCAAGCAAAATGGGTTACAATTGTGCCACACTTAAATAGAGTACAGGGGGAGCGAGCCATGCTCGGTGTTTGATTACGCAGAAGAGGCATTGAATTTGTTTTATTTCAAATACTCGTTAATTTTTAATATGAGCTCGTTCGCTCAGCTCACTCGCCTCCCGGATTAGCTCGTTGTCTTCACTCACTCGCCTCCCGGACTAGCTCGTTGTCTACGCTCACTCGCCTCCCGGATTAGCTCGTTGTCTTCACTCACTCGCCTCCCGGATTAGCTCGTTGTTTACGCTCACTCGCCTCCCGGATTAGATTGTTGTCTACGCTCACTCGCCTCCCGGATTAGCTCGTTGTCTTCACTCACTCGCCTACCGGATTAGCTCGTTGTCTTCACTCACTCGCCTCCCGGATTAGCTCGTTGTCTTCACTCACTCGCCTCCCGGATTAGGTCGTTGTCTACGCTCACTCGCCTCCCGGATTAGCTCGTTGTCTACGCTCACTCGCCTCCCGGATTAGCTCGTTGTCTTCACTCACTCGCCTCCCGGATTAGATTGTTGTCTACGCTCACTCGCCTCCCGGATTAGCTCGTTGTCTTCACTCACTCACCTCCCGGATTAGCTCGTTGTCTTCTCTCACTCACCTCCCAGATTATCTCGTTGTCTTCGCTCACTCGCCTCGCGGATTAGATCGTTGTCTACGCTCACTCTCCTGGCAGATTATCTCGTTGTCTTCGCTCACTCACCTCCCGGATTAGATCATTGTCTTCACTCACTCGCCTCCCGGATTAGCTCGTTGTCTACGCTCACTCGCCTCCCGGAATAGATTGTTGTCTACGCTCACTTTCCCCTGGATTAGCTCGTTGTGTTCTCTCACTCGCCTCGCGGATTAGATCGTTGTCTACGCTCACTCTCCTCGCAGATTAGCTCGTTGTCTAAGCTCACTCACCTCCCGGATTAGATTGTTGTCTACGCTCACTAGCCTCCCGGATTAGCTCGTTGTCTTCACTCACTCGCCTCCCGGATTAGCTCGTTGTCTTCACTCACTCGCCTCCCGGATTAGCTCGTTATCTACGCTCACTCGCCTCCCGGATTAGCTCGTTGTCTACGCTCACTCGCCTCCCGGATTAGCTCGTTGTCTTCACTCACTCGCCTCCCGGATTAGATTGTTGTCTACGCTCACTCGCCTCCCGGATTAGCTTGTTGTCTCCACTCACTCGCCTCCCGGATTAGCTCTTGTCTTCTCTCACTCACCTCCCAGATTATCTCGTTGTCTTCGCTCACTCGCCTCGCGGATTAGATCGTTGTCTACGCTCACTCTCCTCGCAGATTAGCTCGTTGTCTAAGCTCACTCACCTCCCGGATTAGCTCGTTGTCTAAGCTCACTCACCTCCCGGATTAGCTCATTGTCTACGCTCACTTGCCTCGCAGATTAGATCGTTGTCTACGCTCACTCGCCTCCCGGATTAGCTCGTTGTTTTCGCTCACTCGCCTCCCGGATTAGCTCGTTGTCTTCGCTCACTCACCTACCGGATTAGCTCGTTGTCTACGCTCACTCGCCTCCCAGATTAGCTCGTTGTCTACGCACACTCATCTCCCGGATTAGCTCGTTGTCTACACTCACTCGCCTACCGGTTTAGCTCGTTGTCTACGCTCACTCGCCTCCCGGATTAGCTCATTCGCTACGCTCACTCGCCTATCGAAAAAAGAGTGTGAGTTGTCATTCAAGTAGTTTTTTTTATTTCCATTATGTGAGTTTCCATTCAAATAGCTTTTTTATTTCCATAATGATAAACAGATGTTTACAATATTTTAATTTATAGAAGCTGATTTAATGGTTTGTTTTTGTTATTCATAGTAACCGGTGTAATGATTTTAAACTCCATAAGCCCAATGTTAAAATTTAAAATTTTAAAATGAGTTGTTTAGAAAAATGGGAGTTTTCCTGAGGTAGTGGTTTGCACCAAACGATTTTTTAGACCCAAAAGCCCCTAATCCCAAACGTTCAGCAAATTTATTCCACTGGAACTCCAGATACAATTTTGCAAACAAACAAACAAACAACCAGTCATAGCTCGTATTAGAGTATAGGATACCGGGGGACCAAGCCGTGCTCGGTGTTTGATTCCGAAAAAGAGGCATTGAATTTGTTTTATTTCAAATACTCGTTCATTTTCAATATGAGCTCGTTGGATTAGCTCGTTCGCTACGCTCTCTCACCTATCGAAAACAGAGTTTGAGTTGCCATTCAAGTAGTTTTATTATTTCCATTATGAGAGTTGCCGTTAAAGTAGGTTTTTTATTTCCATAATGATAAACAGCTGTTTAAAATATTTAATTTATAAAAGCTGATTTAATGATTTGTTTTTGTTATTCCTGGTTACCGGTGTTATGATTTTAAACTCCATAAGCCCAATATTGAAATTTTCAATTTTCATATAAGATGTTTAGAATAATAAGAGTTTTCCTGAGGTAGTGGTTTTCACCAATTGATTTTTTAGACCCAAAAGCCCCTAATCTCAAACTTTCAGCAAAATCTTTCCGCTGCATTTCGACATAAATTTTGCAAACAAACAAACAAACAGACATAGCTCATATTAGAGTATAGAATTCAATGTTTTAGATGTGTAAATGTAAACGATAAAACGACTTAAAATAAAACGATTTTATTTGCAAAGGAGTAATTACATCTTATCTCTATAGTATCACCCATAAATAGCTAAATATAATAGTCACGCCCAATAATATTATTTGCTATACAGTTATTAACTGGTACCCGACGTCGAATGAGTGTTTTTAGCGAATTTCCCCTATAGGGAAGAAGCTATTACCATAGGTGCCATGATGACCATGTTAACTTTTTGTTTTGAGATCCCCAGATATCAAAAAAACTATTTGTTCAAATTTATATATATAGATCTATCTATTTACATATATATATATATATATATATATATATATGTGTGTGTGTGTGTGTGTGTGCCAGTTAACACGATAACTTGAGTGAAAAACGTCTGAATTTAATAAAATTTTGCAAAAATGTGTAAAGTGGCATTCATGACTGAAGTTCGAAAACAATAAAAATCGGACCATTGGAAAGGGGGGTTTACAATTTTCCAAAAATCAGCAGGCCTATTTTGCATTTTTCAAACTACAATTTTTTTAACACTTAATTTTGGTTTAGACTATTTTATAGAGCTTAAAAAAGCAAATAATATTGTATTTTGAATCATTAACCTAGGTTAAGTGGTTGCAGAGAAAATCCAGAAAACGTGCTCATAAGATCTCCGATCTTAATGTTATGGGAAAATGATTTTAGCTTTTTCTTAGTTCATTGTGATGCAAATCTTATATTTGCTTTTACCAATAAGTTAATCCCTACAAAACAATCATTTTGGTGTTTAAATTATGATTCTACATCCAACCATTGCAGAGATATTCAAAGTGCTAAACAAAGTACGTTGTCCAATGTTAAACTTATGGAGAATAATTAAAATTTGATGTCTCGATTATTTATGAATGTAAGTTGATGAACTTGGCATGTGGCTTTACCTCGTACTAGTATATTAATATATTCACAAAAAATAATTTTTTCCCGATTTTACCCGCAGCAGCAAACCTGTATAATCAGCCTCCATGTTATTCTTATGGAGAATAAATAATATATAATGTCTCCCTTAATTATGATTATAAATTAATAAAACATGGTATGCAGCTTAGATTCGTTCATTTATATATATTAATTGTATACAAACTTATGTTTGGCGTTCCTCGTTGCAGCAAACCTGCGTACTCATCTTTCAATTTTATTCTTAAGGAGGATAAATAAAATGCTATATATCACTTATTTATTCTTGTATTTTCAGGAAACTTGGTGAGTAGCTTTATGTGGTAGTGAGAAACATATATATTGCATTGGAAATACGTTGAGTACGCATGTTTGCTGTTATGGGGTATTTTATTTTATCATTTTACTATTGACTCCTGTCTCTTTTTACATTGTTAAACAAATTATTATCATGGAAACCTTAATAAGGTTAATATTGATGATTGCAAAGTGTAGTGGGGCGAGGCCCTAAAGTCTTCAGACTTTGGTTATTGGCTCTAAACCTTCAAATGGTTAACCTTCACCCCTCGTCCCATCACCATGGGAGCACCCTTCCAGCTGATAGTTCGTCTGGGTGCGGATGCGGATGTGGGGGTGTGGTTCAATGGAGTATTTGGATATCAATTTTAAACTCCTTTCAAGTGACCGCTTATATTAAAAAGCTCCAAAAGTTTAATATAATTGTTAAACGCTATGTTCTTAATATCCAAAATGGCAGTTGAATCTGTAAACTCTAAATTTGTTTATAATCACTAATGTTTACTGTCACTAATCAAATAATATTTGTTTATTTTAACTAATACAAAAAATAGAAGATGAGGAGTTTGGACTTCCTCTATTTGTACACCAGTTATATATATATACTGCAGGGTACGTTGGATATATAAATAATTATGATTATGATTAGTGCTGCAAGACATATGTTACTATATTCTATATTTTTAAATTTTTCTTTATTAGCATGATACGTGTTGTTACAACTAAGCAGGATAAATAAAATACATCATACAACACTATAAATTATATTTACACTTATACTGTACTTACATACAAGACGGTACATACACAAAAGATGGTTCAAGGCGATCGATTTCAACCAGTTACACCGGTCATCATCAGGCCCAATCACAAAATGACCTAATACATCCCTGTCTGGACGTTTAGTGCAGTTAGTCATTTTGTGATTGGGCCTGATGATGACAGGTGTAACTGGTTGAAATCGATGGCCTTGTGCCATCTTTTGTGTATATTTTACCGTCTTGTATGTAAGTACAGTTTAAGTGTAAATATACTTTATAGTGTTGTAAGACGTATTTTATCTATCATGCATATTTTTAGCTACACATAGAATGCTAAAGTGGTTTATTGTAATCATACTGCATATTTAAAGAGCCATGTAAACTATTCATGGATATTTATTTCACGCTAGTGTTACATATTTCTATAACCGGATTGTTTGGGCTAAATAGAGGTACGCAATACTAATGCAATAATTGTATTTTGTCCAAATAAAAACTGGTAGTTAAAATAAAAGCAAATACGAAGCAAATATTTGAGTAAAAAACAACGATATTGTCGTAAATATGACTTTACGAATTTATTTATGAATATTTTGTTTAGCTAATAATCATCTTCATAAAATCAATACTTTATTCTAATGTTTATGTTACACAGAAACAATATTGGTTAATTGAAAATACTGTTCCACTCCGCAATAATTTCTTGGCATATATTACATTCATGTCAATAAATTATTGTAGATTGGAAACCTATTATAACCTTAAGTAGTAAATTTAAAACATATACAAACGCATATTAAATATAACACCAAGCAAATATGAGTAGTATATATCAAGCAAATATCACTATTAAATATAATACCAAGCAAATATGAGTAGTATATGTCAAGCAAATATCACTGTTTTAAGTAAAGAAATATACTTATTTATTCAAGCGCTTTGTAAGGGAAGTTATAACAATGGAAAATGCAACTTGGTTTTCCTTTCTTTTTGGCAAGATGCAACAATGAGACTTTGTTATATACAATGCTTAAAACTTGAAGGAACATACAAGCACAACAAATATTGATGCAAGGATTATATTAATAGAAGGATTTTGTTTAAAGTGTTTTCTTAATTAATTAATTATGTACATAGAAAACTGTCCCAAAAGTTTTCTCGTTATATACTACTCAATTCTTTAAAAACCGTTAGGGTAAACATTTTGTTAATGTAAATTAATTTTAAAACTGTATTTATATGTTTAATATATAACAGATAAGAAACATATCATTTCAAAGATATATACTGAACATAATGTACTAGTTGGTTCTTCAACACAGTGTAAACCACGTAAAGACATCATACAAAAGCCTGAATGTGTACAGAATAAGCTCATCACTGCCACAATAGGGATCTCATCACAGCGACGTAACTGACACAGGCAGCGTCATCGTGGTACACCCTCTGGAGTAGGTGTAGGAGGATGGTGTGTTGAAACTTATAAAGCCCAAACAGGGTTGTGATAAGAAAAATAGAGGAGGCAACACAACCTTGCATCTCTAATTAACTGTGTTATCACGTATCATTACCAAGAGCATAAACAAATCGTTGTAATTTTTAATATAGATATATGTTATCAAAAGTATTGAAAAATAAATCAAAACGAGCATATTCGATGTCATTATAAAAAATATATATTAATAAAATACGGTGATTCTTACAAGACTAATCCTTGCATCAATCTTCGTTGTGCTTGTATGTTCCTTCAATTTATAAGCATTGTATTTAACAAAGTCTCATTGCTACGTCTTGCCAAAGAGAAAGCAAAACCAAGTTGCATTGTACATGTTAATGGGCGTAGTGCATTTTGATAAAGTAAAAATTAATTTTTTTGGATGTGTAAAAGGAATCCTTATAAATTATATTCTATTGGAAATACAAGTCTTTTAACACTATAAATTTAGAATAACAATAATAAATTCTGATCCAATTTTGCATGAAGATTTTAGAACTGAATTCTCTATCATGGGTTTGAGGAACCAGTTCATTCGTTCATGAATGAAAAATGCGTCTGGTGGAGGATTATTATACGGAATTCAATCTCGTGCAAGTTTAATTAGCGTTATTAAAAGAGACCAGCAACTTGATGAACATATTAATCCTACTCTTGGCGTTTTAAAATTAAATATTGTATCCATTATTATTATGATATATATGCTCTCACTCAACTTACCTATTACGTCCAATGTGACACGTGTCAAATTAATGTAGCCATTATGTTACTATTAAGTTCTATTCACCCTCCCCCCCACGCTTCACCGGGCTGTTGCAAACAAATCCGAGTTCTATATACTCCTGAAACCCAACTTTTTCATTATTCTCAAATGACTTTAAAACCATTTAGATTAAATATGAATCAGGCTGGTAACATTGCTCCACCAGTTTTCTACAAAAGATCTTTTACCGCTATAAACACGTCTGGTATTGTTAATTTAATTACAAATAACTCAGCTATTTAGGATTTTTATTTACATAATAAGGACTTATCGGTCAATCATAAACATAGAACAGGAAACTTTTGTTTAATTGAACTGTTAATAACTACATTGTTAGAGTTTTGCAATTTTAAAATATACCTTCAGTATGTATGCTTATTTTGCATTTATTTATATATTTTACTGATTTTATTGATATAGATTTCACCGATAATACAAATGGAAAGTATGTGAAACTCTGTTTTGTTTCTAATGTAAATATTGAAAGCTGAAGACTTAGACAGGTACAGTTGTAGTACACGGCCTGGGTAAGGCGGCATCTGGTGGCGTGACAGGCAACTAGCTGAATGTAACTATGTAGTTTTATTAATTTGTTTTCAGAATAATAAATAAGAATAATTAGATTAGTATTTTAAGTAGTTGAAACGAATTTTTTGATCTTATTTCCATCTTAAAACCTATTAGATAAAACATACTTGCCCATAAATAAAGTTATTGTATGATGTTATTTATCTACGTATATTTTCAAAAGCAGTACTTATTTAACCAGCCTGACCTCCCGTCCTCTAACATTATAGTTTTGTGTACATATCTGGTATCAATCAAAAACGGTTTTGATACACGTTAATGGTTCTATCCAATGAGCTTTCAAAGTTTCAATAATCTTATTAAATATAGCTTATACCTCAATTGAATATTTAGCAGCAGTTGATACTTCACAAAATACAGCACAACAGTAAACACATTTGTTTCAAGCATAACATATATAAAATAAATACTGTAAAGGTAACACAATATAAGTAAATTGGATCTTATTTGGGTTGGTTAATCACAGAAGGGTATCATTTGCTAAAGTTGGAGCAACTGGGTCCACTCAAATTAAAACGAGTTTGCACGCAGCACGCTGACGTGAGGGAAGTGAATTTCAACATAAAAACTTTTAAAACTCAAAATCAGTGTAAAAACATACATTTGTCCAACTTTTATTGAAATCTGAAAACATTGATTTTTTGGCTGTTCCGATACTCCTGGTTTCATTTAATTGCAAAGCTGGGAATACAATTTTGCACATTATAAGGTTAGGAGAAGGTCCAGACATGGTTGACAGTAGACGTGAGGTTGCTGAGGATGATAAAAGTACTCGAACAAAGGAATAACAGGCTTTTCTAGTTCAAAACCCCCATAAGACAACGTACTGTGTTTAGTCGATAGACATTTTCTTTAATAACTCGGTAAATATTTATGCTAGAATTACAAGAGAGGGCTTAAAACTTTTGCCTCTCTAATTCCCATCTTTTTACATGCATTGATTTTACATCTGGGGCTTTTATGACCCTTTTTGGGCCCAAAAACTCGAAATTTGAAAGATTAATCCCCCAAAAAAGGCGTTTAGAGTTTTCCGATTGTTTTGCCCAACGAACTTGTCCAACTGATTACAGAAAGGAACCTCCCTACCAAATTTGAAGTAAATCGGACAAAAAAGACGACCGCTAGAGTGCAAACACATATATATATATATATGTATATATATATACATACAATTTTGAACGACCCCCCAAAACGTGTTCAGGGGGTCACGTTAGGAACTTCTATGGTGGTCCTGGGCTTAAGTTTCACCGTGCGGGTCATTCTAATAGTTCACTTTCCATAGGAAATTCACTAAAAATGAGCTACGCATAAGTGTTAATTGAGTAATAAATTGCTTGCCACTTTCTAAAAAGAAAAAAAAAACAATCATACATATTTAGTAAAACAATATACACTTTCTTATTTACTTGTATTGCATATAAACTCACGGACTTATTTATACCTTGACTTTTTGTTCTATGGTGAAATTCGCAATTGTAATATTTTAAATTGCAACAAATATAGAGAAATACATTTGATAATTATTAAGTTAGTTTAAAATATTTTGTGTACACACAGTGAGACGTTTTTAATATACTGTGAGCTCATTTAAAATGCAATAGCTTAACTATAATATTTAAATGTGTATAATTGTCATATTAAAAGAGATATATCTGAGGAAATAGCTTGGTTTGGGAAAAACTAAGAACAGCTTGAGACTAATAGGTTTTCCAAGGGGGTGGAGATAATAACACGCGCTGTTATCAAAGCACGCAAGGGGCGTAGTGCCCTCAAATTTTGACGTAACAATTTACCGATGATTTATAGAAAAAAAGCTTGGTTGAGGAATAAGATTAGAATCATATTTGAATATAAAAAACTCGCAACTCAGTGATACGATTTTTTACAAGTTTTTTTCAAATTAAAATATTACTTAACCATATAATCTTTTACGTGATCTATTTTACACGAACTGTTTTTTTTATAATTATTTATAAGAGGAATAACTTGTAATATATAAAGACACAAACATTGTTTGCTATTAAATCAAGCTGCTAGCTGTAACAAGCATTTTGCTTTGTATTTTGCATTGACTATAATATTTATATGAATAGCTCTTATGTAAAGAAATCTTAGGTTATTACGAAAATTTACCTTTTAATAAGGGTTGTGAGTGATCCACAGTAAACTTAGATAAACTGTATCAGGAAACTGACACATAATTTCTCCCTTTTAGCCCAACTTTAATGAATAAATTACTTGTCATTTACTAAATATAGAATATAAAGTACGGTTGAATGTACAGAAAATCTTCTAAAAAGTTGTTTTCAGAAATATTCACCCAAATGCCTTTTATGAAGGTACTACAGAATCCTTTGCTACAAGCAGTGGTTTTAAGATTGGAAATGTCCCCTCCCCCCATCGGTGGTTCAGTGGCAACGTATTTGAAATATCCTTTGTTGGTCAATGCTAACCTGACCTGCATATCAGCTTGGGTAAGTCAATTAATACTGCCTTTTAAGAGATAAAATAAACTAAAGATTTGGTTACCAAACAAAGTGTAGAGATATCAGCTCTTCTAGAAGTTATAAATAATTTAACAGCTGAAATTACTATGCTTAAGAGTAAAGTGTCAATGCTTGAGAGTCGAATGGACGATATCGAATAGTATTCCCGGAGGGAAACCATTGAAATCCATGGTGTTCCAGTTGCAAAAGGGGAACAAGTAGTTGAAATAGTCAAAACAGTTGGGAAGGCTTTGGATCTGACTATTGATGATTCAACGATAAGTGCCTGCCATAGGTTTCGAACCCGGGAAGGATCAGGAAAGCTTCCAGGAATAATTGTAAAAATGACGCGTCGCATGGGTTCTGAGGCTGTCCTTCAAAAAAGGCGAGTTAAAAGAAACTTCTCAACCCATGACATAGGCCTGACGTCAGGTCTTGCGGCTCCCATCTAGATTAATGAAAGCCTTTGTCCTGGTAGACGACGTCTTCTCAATACAGCTCGTGGCAAGTAAAATGAAAAACACTACACCTACTTGTGGATAAGAGGCGGCAAGTTATTGATAAGGAAGGCCGACGGTGAACCAGTGAAAGTGGTGATGACACAATCGGACTTGGACATATTGTAATGCAATGTTCTTCAGGCTCAAGGTTAGAAATGTATATGTTTATTTATCTGCATTCTAAGATATTTTATTTTTGTTTTGTGCTTATATTTGTTGTATTTTCATTTACAAAGCTTTGTGGGGTCCTGTTTTATACTTATTTTTATTGTTTATGAACAGTTAAGATTGGTAATTTCCTCTAAAAATGAGCTGTACTATTATTAAATTAGACGTTATAAACCAAAATAGCAGAAGTCTAAGACAACATTTTAACTTATTACTCTGTGAATTAGAATCTGCTAGATTATTTTCCGATATTATCGTTTTAACATAAATATGGATAAGTAAAATCGAATTCAATCACTGTAAAATTGAAGGATATAATGCTTTTGCTAGTAGTAATGAGCAATATAGAGCAGGAGGTACACTAGTATATGTCTGTGATTGTCTTCAATGTGGAGTGAGGGAGAGGGGCGATATTCAGTCAGCTGATGTACTACAATTGGATGTCAAGCTCAATGATATCGAGCGCTTTCCTCTGGTTGCTGCCTATCGCCTCCACTCTGGCTTACGCTCGGACTTCATTAATGATGTTGAGTCACTCGTAACAGGGTTGAACGGTCGTAACGTTGTTTTTGTGGGAGATATGAATCTTGATATTTTGAGTCAATCAGCTGAAAGTGATAATTATTTAAGTCTATTAAGTAGTCAGGGAATGCTTAACTTAGTTAATGAACCTACTAGGATTGTAGGAATTTCAGCTAGTTGTATAGATCATGTGTTTGTACTTTTTGTAAATAGGGGAGGGTTACAATATGAATTTAGAGCAAATGTTTACATAAATCGATCATTATAATACAACTGATAATTCAACTGTTGTGTTTTCAATTGATTATAAGAAAACAATTGAGAGGGATGAGGACATGCATTACTGTTAAACTAATGTGGAAAAACTTTCTGTTGATTTTGAAAATGCTGATTGGGCTGATGTTTTTGAACAAATGTCTGTGTCGGATGTTTTCAATGTTTTTTTTTAATAAATTATATCTAAATATTAGTAATTGTAAGTTTCTTGTAAAGGTAAACAAATTATGTTGAAAAAAGCTGTTGTCTTCCCTATTTATAAACGTGGGGATTCTTGGCTAAAGAATTGCTACCGCCCAATTACTCTGCTCTCTGTTTTTTTTTTCAAAAAATTTTGAGAAAATTGTAAAGAAACAGATAGTGTAAATAACCAATAACATTTTAGTAATAAACAGTTTAGTTTTCGAAAGGGTATATCTACTGAAGACGCTTTACTTACTTTCATGTAGTCAGTTTTTAACCAGATTAACAACAGTAAAAAGGTATCTGCATTATTCGTTGATATAACAAAAGCTTTTGATACAATTTATCATGGAGTATTGTTAGATAAGCATGGTTGGCAGGTATAAGAGGTCTACTCTTTCGGGAAGAGAACAATCTGTTAGTATCAATGGTGTTTTAGGGGGAGTCCGGGTTCAATTGAGTATGGCGTTCCCCAGGGTTCTGTACTGGGGCCAATACTGTTTTTTAATATACATGAATGATTTGTGTAACGGCCGTTTTAGAGGTAAGCTGGTTGCTTTTGCAGATGATACAGCATTCATTTACTCAAATGATAGCATTAATACTCTCTATATGGATTGTGATTGCGTTTTTAATACAAATTTTATGATATTAAGGGAGGTAGCAAAGTTTATGATTTTTAGTTTAAGGAATGAAGTTAAGTTGGATTCTCCTAAAAAATTTCATGAATTTCAGTGTTTTTATCCTGGTGTTGTAAATTGTGGTTGTTTGGAATTAGAAGAGGTTAATAAAATTAAGTATCTAGGATTGGTCATCGATAATCACTTGACTTGGAAGGAACATATTTTAAAACTAAAAAAGGAGATGTACGTTGCCTTAAGGAAATTTTATTTATTAAATCAAATGTGTCGCACAAGAAAAGTTTTAGTAAGTGTCTATCATGCTCTTATTGGTTCAAGGCTCTGTTTCACTATCACATGCTGGGGTGGGTCTTACAGTTCAACTATTTATCCAATTACTATTCTGCAAACAAGATTTTTTAGAATCGGTGCTGCTAAAAAAAGACTTGAACATACATGGCCAATTTTTTTTATTAAAAAATTCTAACCTTGAGTCATTTATGTATTTTGAAAGTGTTGAGAACCTTTTTATTAGAAGCTCTGGATTTTTCGTATACGTGATCTGAGCTATAATTTAAGAAGGAATCAAGTTTTTTATGTACCAAATTCACATCTAACAGTCCATCAAATGTTTTATAGTAGTGTAGCACCGAGATTATTCAATATTTTAAATTATAGAATTGGAAATTTCTCAACTTGTAGGCAATTTTTGAAAAAAAAAAATGGCTTCTAGATCAAGAAAATTTCGAAGACCTGCCGAAGGTTATAACTTGAAAGTCTTATTAATGGTCAATTAAGGCTTGAATAGATTATTTTCTTGTTACTTAATATTTGGTTTATTTAAATTTAGGGTGTGATATTTTTACTATGGTATAAAATTAAGTTTAAAATTTGCTCCGTTATTTCATGTAAGAACTTTTTTGTTTGATTGTAAATTTTGGATTGTATTGATCTATATTCAGTTTCAGCACAGAGTGAATAGTTATTTTTCAAAGTTAATTAAACTGTTATTTTATTTGTGAGCTGTGCGTCGCTGCTAACCGAGTGACTTTTTTCTTTTCTTTTTAAATAAAGGTGATGGCGATCCCGACTCAGGTTATCCTAGGGAATCCCTATTTGTTTTGCCTTTTATTTTGTTGAATGTATTCCCAATATATGTTTTAACACTATTTTGGTTGTATTTTTGTTCTCGTTCTACTATCTAAAAATAAACTGTATTCATATTTGTTTGTGATATTTTGTGTAGTAGCTAATGAATTTAAATGTTCCACTTTTAAGTATGTTGTTTTGTTTTTGTTGTTTACTGCGAAATTGTAAATGTTGTATATATGGCAAAATAAAGATTTATTTATTTATATCAGTTTTTAACGAAATCCATCATTAAATAAGAGAGATATGGTAATTGTTGACTACCCAATAACAATAACATTGGACAACGTACACAGCATTTACAGAAAAATGAAAACTTAAATTTTCTCCACAACCATTAGTCGTAGAATGATAATTAAAAATACCAAATTATTTAGTCTTTGAGATTTTTTACTGGCGATAGGTAATATTTTGTTTACTTTTATGTATTTTTATGAAAAACATAAAAACATGAATAAAATAAATAAACAGGGGTTGGATGTTTACAGTCATGTTATTTCTAAACCCGAATTTTTACAAAAATGTGGGTGGTGTGATTTATTTGGAAATCTAGAGATCTACAAAGCAATACATTTTAATCAAAATTGTAAAGCTGTTTTTGAGAAATTTGGATTTCTCTTTTGCGGTTTTGGGGAATGAGTTGCCTTAAAAATGAAAAACGATTAAATTGCCTAGAGATATCGTGGATTGGCCACTACGTACTAAATGTCATCAATATCGGACAACTGGTGTCGTCTCTAGTTCTCTACACATTCAGACAGGCAAACACGCACACAACAACAGATATCACACAAATATCACTTTTTGGGTTCTGGGAGCACCAAAACGAATATTTCCACTAATAACTCAAATTCTAAAATTATGACGAAAACAATACTTTCTCCATATACTATGCATTAGGGAAAAATATATCAAAAGGAACCCTCTCAATTTTAATAAACGGTAAACCCTACAACTGAATATAACACGAGAATGTATCTCTCTTGGGTACTCTATACGAGTATATATTAATGTTTCACCATTATACTAACATACTAGCATTATATCTATCTCTTGTGTTATCATAAATCTGCATGTCATTCCCATGAGTTGAAGTATTTCATTGGGTCTAGGCTTTTAGTGCAATCATTGATTATACATCCTACGGAATAGATAAACCTAGCTTACGGGCCGGGCGTGCCTCGGCATTGCTGCGCTGGCCCCGAGTTTGACTGAGATCCCGCCAGAGCGCAACCAGTCGGCTCTTCCCCTCTTTCGCCCCTCGCTCTCCCTGCTCTCCGATCACTCCCTCCAGGCCAGTCAGTGTCTCAGCGACTGCCGAGCGGGTAAGATGCGCGCGCTGTTTCTCGTGAAAACACGGCACCAGCCGACTTTCCCCCCTCCCTCCCCATAGCACTCCAGGCCGAATTGAGTCGCCGCAGCCTTTGAGAAACACTAGCAGAGATGTCCGTTGACATTCTGTCTTTGCATCTGTTGGTTTCGCTCATCACTTGATACGTTGTGTATGTCAACAATATACATGAGTAACACTCTAATAGTGTAATTAAATCAATTACGTGTCTAAAATTATTGGTAAACTATGCCTAAGAATGTTGCGTTCAGGATGTTGAAGTAATTATGACTCAATACAACCTGACACCATATTTTGACTAGCTTAACACCGCACAGTGTGTTAATAAAACTGTTACCAGAATAACATAGTTTAAGATATTTTACGACAAATCTAATGGTTTTGAATTTTTTTAAACCGAGTAATAAACAACTTAGCTGTTGCAATTCGTGTTATTTATTAGGCCTAGATGTTCAATTGTGGAGAAACCAAAGACGAGCTTTGTCCGGTTAATGTCCGGTCCATGTAAATTGCATCAGCTCGGTTATTTATTACTCGATTGCAATTAGTTAAGTATCATTAGACTTTTCTCAAATTTCCCTAAAAGAAGATATACTGGTTAATATTTTGTAAAATGACTTATTTTCGAGTCATTTGCGATATAACATTTAAAATGGCCGCCATTTTGAAATTATCACAGATAATTCCTTCATAACGTTCGTGTTGATAGATCCTATCTCCGTAAACAGTTGACTTAAGTTTGGTTGAATTCGGTTATATGGTTTTAAAAATATGGACTTTAAAGTGAAAAACACTTACGGACTGACAAACGGAAAACTAAGTACGGGAGACCCATGTTCATATGGCTAAATGTGTTTATATTAACCCAAGGAACAACGCTATATACCTTTGTCCAGGAGAGTTACGGGACACTCTGTATAAGTTAAAAAACAACTTATACTTACTACCTGGTTTCTTATTTATAATTTTTTTAGTCTAAAGTTCATCGCCCGTGAAAATCTTCATCTGAAGTTTACTGATGGTGATTTTACTTGGACTCTGAAAACGAGGTTGAACAGGAAGAAGCTATGGTTACTTTCGTAAACGGAGTAGTTTTTTTTAAGCAGAGGACTGTTTCCGGTTATGACAAGATCCGAACTTATAAGAAACCTGTTAAGCACATCTCTGTCGCAGTTAAGTCTAGAGAACTTTCGAGCATAGATTTCCTGATATTGTCTTATATGCTTATTGCGAGCTTCAGTACGTAATCCTTTTTATTCTTGCATTAAATCGAATAGCTACCGTCTAGTAAAAATTGCATTTGCCGTTCCTGTAATTAAAAAAGTTTCTGAGTCATTAAGTGTATGGTTTCTTGGTTTTAGCATGTTATTGCTTTAAGGAATTTATAATACAGATTAGCAAATAGTAGCAGAAATTATTATCAGGATTTTCAAAAGAACACTTTGAACAGTCTGTCAAAAATTAAATTAGTGCCGGGAAACCTTGGGAAACCCAATTTTCGGAATTTTCGGAAACAACTTTCGGAAACCCCACTGTGCACCGATTGAAAAATTAGTAAAACCACGAAAATAAAACACGAATATTTAAATTTTGTCCAACATTTTGGAAATTTGACGCTGATTATGGAAATGATCGTTTTTTCCGCGGAAAAGTCGTTAAAACCCCGGAAAATCGGAAATTAACTGTTTTCTGGAAATACTGTCAAGTGGGTATTCAAAATGTGCAGAATTTCACCCTGAACACGTACATGCGATTATTTTCCAAATCACACTTTTTATCCATGTAAAAGTCTTCTAAACTTTAGAAAATCGGAAAATAACTTTGTAATTGTAATACTGTCATGTGGGTATTCAAAATGTGCGGAATTTCACCTTAAACACGATCGTGCAGTTATTTTCCCGATCACATTTATTTCTCCGTGGAAAAACGTCGGAAAATCGAAAAAAACGTTGTTCTTATAATACTCTCATGTGGGTATTCAAAATTGTGCGTAAATTCACCTTGAATACGTACGTGCAATTACTTTCCCGATTACACGTTTTTCCGCGGAATAGTAGTTTTAAACCCCGAATATTATTTTTCTTATAATTCTGTCATGTGGGTATTCTGACTGTGCGGAATTTGACCCTGATTACGTATGCGCAATTATTTTGCCGATCGGACAAGTAATTGCCAACAAAGGTTTACAATTTATTCAACACAGAGCGGGCCCGGTACCGTGCTTTTTACAGCGGCCATAGCACTAGTTTCGGTGGTTTTCATCTCAGGCGCGGATCCAGGGGGGGAATGGGTGAAATTCCCCCCCCCCCAAGGCAAAAGGTTGGAGTTAGCGCGCACCCCCGCACCAGCGCTACGTCTGCCCGGCAGCGTCATCTCGTCTGATTGATGCCGTCGTCAGTCAGATCATATGCCTGTAATACTACTACAGAGTGTCCATAGACCGAAAATTCCAGGAAAATTGGATAATTATACGAGAATTTCGACGAAAATAGTTTAGTTTAAAATTTAGTTTAAATCGAAAAATTTAGTTTAAATCCCTTTTTCGGCTGTTCTCGTTCATGCGGCTTGGTTGTCGTTTCCAGCCAATAAAACAAGTTTTGGTTGTTATTTTCAGCCAATAAGAAACGTTGCCGATCGTCATTTCGGGCCGTTAAATGCAAATTCCTGTTTCTGACCCATCCGACGCGAAAGAATAGGCGTTCTTTGGCTATATAACTGGGTCAAATCGCCGATTGTATTCGTAAATACGTTCCGGTTGTCATTCGGGCCTATACAACGGGATCCGGCTATATTTTTCACTAGGAAAATATGGTACGATTGCGAATTTTTATGATAGATTGTGATTTTTGGCATATATTATGCCTCAGTCGTAATTTTTGGACAATAATAACGTTGCGGCCGTCGATTTCGGACTTTAAAATGTGAGGAACGGTTATTTATTTCCGGCAAATATAACGAGGTGAAATTGCCTATTTTGTTTAAACAATTAATATTTATTTAATTAATTAACGCGGTCCAGTCCATTATTCCTAAAAAAATTCAGTCATTTTGTTTGTCTTTTTACCACCAAGTTGCGGCAAAATTTATGTTTTTACCGATAAAACACGGCCAAATATCTGATTTTGCCCGGTAAATGCGTTTCAGACTTCGCTTTTGGTATATAAAACTACGTTCACTTGTCGTTTTCGGTCTAAATGTTACGGCGACCATGAAATGCGGTCAAATTGCCATTAGTTACATTTACTCTATACATAACACTGTTCGTTTGAAAAAAAATTATTACTTTGCAAAAATGGCCCTATTAAAATGTGAATTGCCTTTAAAAATCTGAAAATTGGAACAATATGCGTCCCAACGAGTGTCCAGTCGGGGCAAAGCAATACTAAAGTACAAAAGCAATGCTGCTGGCGCAGCGTCGCGTTGCGTCGTTCGTTGGGCGCAGCTTCTTGCATTGCCCCCGTTTTAGGGAATATATGTTTTATTTATTTGTTTAATTTTGTTTATTTGTTTGGTTTTTTTTTGCATAAAGATGAAATTGCCATGAATGTTGTTGCTCTTCGTTGTTGTAATAATACATAAATGTTAACATTACATGTAAATAAACTAATGAACATCAATCAGAAGTTGTGACAAACTCCTCAATTTTGTATTAACACTCCAAAACAAATCATTCTTTTTAAATTTTATTAAATTTGTTTGAATCGTTAATTTTCTTAGAAATTTTCAGGTGATTTCTTATAAATTATTGTTATTGCTAATGACAAAATTTCGAATTTAAATTAAAACTTTACATTATAGATCATACGAATTTCAGTTGATTTTAAAAATTTATATTTCTGAGCCTGTATGCCCTAAACATTATTAATGTTTTAATGATGGCAAGTGGGCATTTTAGGTGTATGAGAAATTGTCATCTGGGGAAATCAGATATTTTTCAAAACTAGTCATAATATACAGGGTGAGTCAGACCACCCGTCCAGCGTGTATAACGGGAGAACGGTTTGGACTAAAGTCATCAAAAACAATTATTCCTCACTAAAACGCATATGGGCTATCTATTAAAAATATTTTCATCAAAATCTATGTACGGAATGTTCCAAAACTGTAGGTAACGGATTCAAATCTCAACATTTTCTTATGTGAAAATAGGGCCAACATACATTATACATTATTTAAAGGCCTTTTTTATACATTATTTTAAAGGTCTCGTTAAAATAAACATTTGGCGAAAACAGAATTCACTTATCTTTATCCGTTTCAAAATGGCGTTTATTTTTATGTAAAATATTGACATTTGCGGAATACTCTGTATTTTTTAAACCATTACTCGTACCTTTTTTCTGACTTAAACGGGCCGCCATTTTGAAACGGGTAAAGATAAGTGAATTCTGTTTTCACCAAAATGTTTATTTTAACGAGACCTTTAAAATGAAGTATAATATTTCCTATGTTTACATAAGAAATGTTTGGGTTGCGAACCCTTGACCTTCAGTTTTGGAACATTCCGTACTTAGATTTTGATGAAAATATTTTTAGTAGATAGCCCATATGCGTTTTAGTGGGGAATAATTTTGTTTGATGACTTTAGACCAAACCGTTCTCTCGTTATACATGCTGGTGGACGGGTGGTCTGACTCATCCTGTATATACTAACATAAATAATCGGACAGCTTTGACATATTTTTTTGATCATATAAGTAGGGGAACATATGTTTGCAGAAAGTAAAATTTATAAAATTGGAGAAATACTTTTATTTTTTAATAACTTTTCTCTTAACCGTAGTGAGTTTATTTTTTATAAAATTGTTATTATTTAAGAATTTTAAAGTTTTTTATTAAAAAAAGAAGGCTTTGCGGGTAATATTTCAATCAAAATGAACCAAAGAACGCTCTTAACCTTTGAAAGGATTAATTTACTTGCTATTACTTCGGTTTACATTTGTGAAACCACAATTTTTGCGCGTTATGTCACTTGAACAGTGAAGGAATTTGAGCCCATTTTAAGATCGGAAAAGTGTGGCCGTAGCTACTGCTAGCTAATTCGTCGTCGACTCGGCTGTCCTCTCAACGCCCAAGGCATTACTCGCCGGCCTCGCCGCGCCACGCAGCACAATCATATCTGACAGGAGGGGTAGAGGAGGGGACGGTAGTTGATGGATTCGCCGCTTGAGCGCTTCAGTACGGTAGCTGACGACGCTCCAACTAGGAGAGCCTACCGTTAGCCAACAGAATGCGCTCGAGGAGCTCGCCAACGTCGGCTTCAAAAAACGACATTACTAAGTTTATCTATTCCGTAGGATGTATATTCAATGGTGCAATGTAATATGACATAACTCGTTGTAAATGCTCTATACGGTTTTATTTTATATTTTGTGTCATTCCTCATTTAAAATTATTAAGTTGAAGAATTGAGTTGAGTTGTATTTTAAATGTTTAAAATTGTTATTAATGTAAAATATTAAGTATATAATTTAACTCTTCACGTTTACTTAGCAATTCTAAGATCAATAAATAAGACGAGCTCATTTAAAAAAAAATCTTTTATTGTTTTCAAATATGAATTCTAGGTTCATGGAAATACACTTATTTATGTTACTTAAGAGTAAACTGCTGGTATGCAGTGTTGAAGGTTCACTGTGGGTAATGTAAAGTTCTTATTTAAGAATAAATGTTATGTAAACCTTATATAATGTGTAGATTGACAATATGTTCTTCTAGTTATATGATAGACTTACTCACAGTCAAGATCATTAATTATTCTTTTATATGAATGGTGTAACAAATTGTACCAACCTTAAATTATATTTAGATTTTGTGACGTGTAGTTTATCGTATACATGGTTGTAAAATGTGAATATTTCAATACAGAATTAAGGCAATTTATGCGCGGTAAAAATGTATGTATACCTAAGTTATTTTACATGTCTTTAGGAAGGTTACAAAAAAAATAAAGCATATGATTGAATACAAATAATTCAAATAAAAAATAGAATTACAAAACTTTTTAGTTGGAAGTTAAGACTTGGGGAGTAAAAATAATATGTATTTGTGGAAATAACTATATTATAAAGCCCATTTAAAAGAAACGTGCCATAATATTTTAATAGATTGCCAACAACACGGACATATTGGAAACTAAATTTCTTTAAGTTGGTTAAAATAAATACTGCAATATAAATTTATAAGTAAGTCTATAAGTTGATTTTTGCAATAAAAACTTAAATAACCCATCTCTGCTCTGCACTTTCATTAGGCTGTGTAAGACTGTTGACTCTTGAAATGGTTTTCTTTTTTCAATATAAAAAGTATAGGGGTTTTCAATAATTATATTTCATTACATCGATATAACTTCTTATGCTGGTATAATTGTGGATTATAATGTTTTACTTTACAGGCAAAAGACAGACCTTTCCTTTTATTTCGGATCTTAGTGCAACAAAACTTCTAGTTTCAAAAAGTTGTATCTCGTCTTTCCTTTAATAATTTCTTTTGTGGTTTCGAAACTCAAAATGTTACAACTTTATGAATACAAGTAATAGTAAGATAGTCGTATTTAATATGAGCTCGTTCCGTAGTTAAATGCAATTACATAGAGATGCTTTCCTTTTACGATTTAATTTAGTAACTATGCTGTTCTAATATGCTGACTGCCTAGGAAATTTGTCACTTGGCATAGGCTAAATCTTCTAAAATTCTACAACAAATACTTTTTAAAACAGTCTGTAATATTGTTGTTAGTTCATTATAAATAGGGACTATTTTATTGTAAATATACAAGGCCAAAACCCCTTTTTCGAAACAATCCATGGAACTTTCTTATACAAAGTCTTATTCAAACTATGAATGAAGATTCATAAGATAATTTCTGGGTATACTGATTCCAAACCAACTTTATGAAAAAGTAACTATCAGTTACATAAGAAGTTCAACACTTGAAGTATGTATCCTAATGTGGGGCTAAGGATACGATATATCTTACCAAAGTTCTTAACAATGATAACATAGATAACTAGAACTTACAACAATATCGTCCTTTCAGGTTCTCTTTATGTAGAGGAAATAATGTGCAAAACATTAAAATGCTCAAAAATATGAGTAATTAGGGCTATCACAAACTACTGGTGAAAATTAAACTCTGATTTTAATGAATAAGATATATTAGTTTTTAGGGTTAATAAACCCATAGAAAAACATGTGGTTTATTGAAATAGAGAGCAAAATTTAGCTAACAATAAATTCGTTTTTATCTGGTATGCATGTCAAAACAATAATACGATCACATTTAAAAAACCAATCGGAGTAAAATATATAAACAATTGAAAAAAATAGAATACAGATTAGATAACCAAACGGTAATTTTAAATTTAATTTATAATTAAGAAACTCAGTTACCTTTTTAGGCTATTTCAGGGGATTGAATATAAGTAGGGATCGAAGGATACGGGTTACAGGTAAGGCAGAGGGTCATTTCGTGGGAAATATTAAATCTTCGTTTCCCTCGAGGCCAACCCCAGTTTGTTCCCTTGATATATCATTTTGAAATTTGTCCCTCTTTTTTATCCATAATTAAAGTAAACAATTGAACAGTCAAATTGATAATGTTAAGGGCAGACCCCATTATCAGTGTATTGAAGGAAAATCTATTTAAATATGTTTTATGATTTAAAATTAAAAAATAATCGTAAATGCAATGCAAACGAATATGCATTTCAACACATAACTTGCCAATTCTATAAGAGACACTTAAATTGACAACAATTTTGTTTCATATATATTATATATTAATTCTAGTTCTGGTATAATCAGCTACTCCCTTCTCTAAGACACTAAAAAACATGAAATACGTTTACACGTTAGTTTGTTCAACATGTTGGTAGTTTGTTTTAACTTGTTGGGCTGATAAGAAAATTACTAAGTCACAAAAATGAAAAGCTAATAATTACTAGAAATTCAGAGTCTTTAAGAGATAAATTGATAAATGAGACAGACTATCTGCAAAAAAAACCATAAATATGAACGAATTGTGTTGCAAATATCTACGTTACCTGCAATTTTACATTGGTCCGTCATCATTATTAAATATGTTCACAGTTATACTGAATCATTCCCAGCTATTGCAGTTACAATTATGTATTTGATAATATTGATATTTAATTTTTTATTACTATGACGGTCTTAGTTTTCACTTTGAAGTCATGTAATTTTAAGTACTATTATGGTGGAAATAAAAGGAGGGTTTTTGCAAGAATGGCGTTATTACTAAAGGTACGCAGCAGGAACATAGGAAATAGCTGATCAGGCCCTGAGGCCAGATTTATATTAACGCATTGAAATTATACATTTTTAAATGATGTGTTCTAAACCTTATGGACATATATTTAAGTAATCTTCTGATCAAGTTGATTTGTGTAATGGTGTGAAGGTATCAGTAGGCTTTCATTGACACAAAAGAGCTTTTCTGAGGATTACAAGGAGGATAGGGCTGCGGAAGCAGAGTCAGAGATAGGCTTTGTGGGCAAGGGTTTTGTTCAGTGTTCAAAACGCTTTGTATTCACAGGGATATCGATATCACACACTAACTTTAAGATGAAAAGCAGTGGTTTAGAGGGTCTACATTTTTATCAGCGATTAGAACCACGAGGAAACTTTAATTTTCAAAACCAACCATAATAACTGAAATGATTTATCTTATAAACTTAAATAATAAACTAATTAATCTGCATTAAAAATCATAAATATAAACTATATCCACGAAAATATAGTTTTAACAATTGTTGATGTTTTTAATTTCATACCTAATTACATTCGATTTAGAAGAGAAGGGCATATACTTTATGCCTTCTTTAATTTGAAGTTATTAATACAACGTAGGTCATGATGCTACATAATAGAACATTGTCTTCACAGGTAATAGCGATGACAATGTGCCTTTTAGATCGTATGATGAACCGTAATATTTAGAAAAGACAAACATCAATCATACAATGAATATTTATAAATAATATACGAGATTTGTTCTTATGTACTCATCCCGTGAGTTCTAATTTAAAACTTTATTCGTGAATTGAGTGACTGTGAATAGCGAAGGCACTGTTTTTTTACGGAAACTATAACACTACAATATTGTAAAAGGGGGCTACAGTAAATCGGGGGGTCGTATTGTAGCGGGGCCCCAGTCTTCTGCATCTACATGATTCTTCCATAAGGTCATTGTTACATTTCAAAGCCTGTCTCTTCTCACCGGATTATCCGAAATGTATTATTTAGTGCAAATTTTAAAGAGCCAAAACATGTAGCGATTTCAGTGAACAGAATTGATATGGCAAAATTTCACCATAAAAATCGTTTATATTGAATGTTTTGGAATACCTTTGAACAATTACTGTTTGTGATATCGAAACTTCGCTCGTTGAAATCGCTAGGTATCTCTGAAATTACCCATAAATCATCTATACTGGATAATCTGATGACGATGAATGAGCTTTGAAAATCAACATTGGCCTCGTGAGGAAACGGGTGAAAACATGAAATGTTTCGTGAATGGAGCACACCCTTACAGAAGTATCAGATCTTTCAACATTTCCCACTGAACTGACGTTGAAATTCAAAGGAATGATTTTATAAATTATTTGGTTTCTCCCTTACTTTCAAAAAAATTTTGACCAACATTTATTTTACAGTTCTTTTTCACTCTCGTGACATTTATAGACTAGTTTTAACTAATAGAGATGGAACCAATAAATTGAGTATAACTAAGCTTATAAAAGGTAAAATAAGATAACTTGTACAACTTTATTTAAAATAGGTAATATTTTACAATTTTTGTTGATAATGTAGTTTATTTGGTGGCATTACAACGTTGATTGTACTGATACAAACTTATAGCATTATAAGTAAGTCAAAAATTTGTCTACAGTGTTAATAATCTTAACTTTAAATTTACTGTCGCGATTTAAACTGTTTATCTTTCACATTAGCTTAGCAATTCAGCTGAAGTTCCTTATTTTGTGTGTACTATCTGTTTGAAAACACTGATTATACCAGAAATTATGCAAGATTAATGTCCCTGATTTAGTCTGGGCGTGTCTTTGCGTGTTGCACGAACTTTTATTTAACTGAAGATGACAGAGAAAAATTAAATGCGTGTGCTGTGTGACTTTCATTTTTAATAATTAGTCTAATCCAAAGCTCAAAATCAATACGAAATTAGCGTAGCAATAGTAAGGTTCTTGGTGGAAATGAATATTTGTATAAATCATACACTTCAAAGGAACGTGAAGTGCAAACTAAAAATCCACCAGAAAACAATGATACTATGTAATTGATCGTTGATTAACGTTGAATCCTGTATGTAGAATATTACTATTTGAATCATGAGGTAATTCAATACAAGTTAAAGATTATTCAATTTATATAGGCTATTAAGCTTTGTTGACATTCGCAATGCACGCTCACGTACTTAAGTGTTTCCGCAAAAAAGCGTTCAAGAAATATTTAGTTTCTTATATAATTTAAAGGAATTCAAATGACACCTTTTTAAACTGGGACTAATACAAAGTAAACCATTAATAAATTAGAGGTTTCACAAGGATTAAATAACTATAACTTATGTGAAATAGAAATCCTTTCTGAATAACTAAACCTTCATGTGGCTTATCATTTTGTCTTTTCCTTTGATACAAATATAACAATAATGTTAGTTTTTGGATTTTTTCTGTTTGTCGAAAACACTTCCTTGAAAAATTACAAAGCCTTGTATGTTATACAGTTATTAGACATTAATCAATACAAAATCTTATATGTGTAAATACTAGTATAATAAGTCAATACACAGTAAAATATAAATATAAATCTTCAAGATACCATTTTAATATTAGGGAAATAAGGTAAAAAGTAAGCAATCCAGTATTTGCCCCAAATATATATATCATGAGAATTTATTTTACTAAAAGCATGTCCTCGCACATATACCGTTACTTATACACATTACTATCTATAGTTAATTTCAAATCAATACTTTTAAAACGTGATTAAAGAAACTTGCAAATATAATTTCTTTAAACCATACCAAAATATCAACTTTTGTGGTTACGGTTTTATTTCAGCGTCATTTAGACATGTCATTGGCCAGTGCCAGTGCAATTAAATACCCCCGTCACAGCAAACCTGCATACTCAGCGAATTTCCAATGAATATATAACATAACACATTAAACCACTTGACAGAATTCATAAGAAATATATTCACAAACAATCGATATTTAAAGTATTAATTATTCTCTATGAGAATAACATTGGGGATGAGTACGCAGGTTTTCTGCAACAAGGAACACAAAATAATGGGTTTTTATGTAAATATCAATAGAACTCATGTTAGTGAAGCCATATACTAAGTTTCATCCATATAAATTCGTAAACGAGTTCGCACGCAGCACGCTGACGTGAGGGAAGTGAATTTCCAAATAAAAACTTTTAAAACTCAAAATCAGTGAAAAAACGTACATTTCTCAAATTTTTATTGAAATCTGAAAACATTGATTTTTTGGCTGTTCTGATACTCCTGGTTTCATTTACTTGCAAAGCTGGGAATACAATTTTGCGCATTATAGGGTTAGGAGAAGGTCCAGACAGGCTTGAAAGTAGGCGTGAGGTTGCTGGGGATGATAAAAGTGCTCTAACAAAGGAATAACAGGCTTTTCTAGTGTAAAACCCCCATAAGACAACGTACTGTGTTTAGTTGATACACATGTTCTTTAATAACTCGGTAAATATTTATGCTAGAATGACGAGAGGGGGCTTAAAACTTTCGCCTCACTAATTTCCATCTTTTTACATGCATTTTTTTTGCATCTGGGGCTTTTATGACCCTTTTTGGGCCCAAAAAACTCGAAATTTGAAAGATTAATCCCCAAAAAAGGGGTTTAGAGTTTTCCGATTGTTTTGCCCAACGAACTTGTCCAACTGATTACAGAAAGGAACGTCCCTACCAACTTTGAAGTAAATCGGACAAAAAATGCGACCGCTAGAGTGCAAACACACACACATATATATATATATATATATATATATATATATACATATATATATATACATATATATATATATACAATTTTGAACGACCCCCCAAAACGTGTTCAGGGGGCCAAGTTAGGAACTTCTATGGTGGTCCCGGGCTTAAGTTTCACCGTGCAGGTCATGCTAATAGTTCACTTTCCAAAGGAAATTCACTAATATTTTAATTATTTTCCATAAGAATAACATGGTGACCAAGTACCTAGGGTTGCTGCTACGGGAACCATAGGCGAAAAATTGTTTTTTTAGAGTGCAAACAATAATAAATTACAGCCAGATGAAACCACAAACCAAATTTCGTCAGTTTATGTTAATAAATTAGCGAGATATACAATTTTTCTTTTTCTCCATAAGAATAACATTAGAAAACGTACAGTGTTTAGCACTATCAATATCTCAGTAACCAATTGACGTAGAGCAATGATCAAAATACCAAATTTTTTATGCTGAATTCAATGGTAAAAATTAAAATTTGATATAAATAATAAATACATGTGGAAACCCCCCCCCAAAAAAAAAAACATTTTTAGGGTACAAAACCACCCAACAATCCCCCTTCGTATGGTGCGATTCATTTGGTTTTCGAACTCGTTCAAATAAATGGTACTTTACACATTTGTACTAAATTTTATTAAGATCGGACCGTTTTTACGAGAGTTATCATGCTTACGGACACATGTATATACATATATACAAATTTGAACGAATGGTGTTTTTGGCATCTGGGGACCTCAAAATGAAAAGTTATCATGGTCTCGGGCTTAAGTCTTTCCATGAGACCTACGGTAATAGCTTCTTCGCTATAGGGGAAATTCACTAAAAACTGTCATATCTTCCAAAATCCAGTACTACTGCCGACCTACCAATTGAAAAATTACAAACTAAATTGCTGATTGCCAGCTTCTATATATATATATATATATATATATATATATATATATATATATATATATATATATATATATATATATATATATATGTGTGTGTGTGTGTGTGTGTGTGTGTGTCCATAAGCACGATAACTCTCGTAAAAAAGGTCCGATCTTAATGAAATTTGGTACAAATGTGTAAAGTAACATTTATTTGAACGAGTTCGAAAACCAGATGATTCGCACCATCCGAAGGGGGGTTTTTGGGGGGTTTTGTACCCCAAAAATGTTTTTTTGGGGTTTCCACAAATAATTTTTATTTGTATAAAATTTTAATTTGTACCATTTAATTCAGCATAAAAAACTAACAATTTGGTATTTTGATAGTTTCTCTACGTCAATTGGTTACTGAGATATTGAAAGTGCTAAACACGGTACCTTGTCTAATGTTATTCTTATGGAGAAAAAGAAAAATTTTACATCTCGCTAATTTATGAACATAAACTAACAAAATTCGGTATACGGCTTCATCTGGTTGTGGTTTATTGTTGTTTGCACAAAAAAAACAATTTTTCACCTATGGTTCCCATAGCAGCAAACCTAGGTACTTGGGTCCCATGTTATTCATATGGAAAATAATTCAAATGTTATATATCGCTTATTTATGAATGTATATAGGTGAAACTTGGTATGTGACTTCACTAAGATGAGTTATATTGATATTTGCATAATAACCCATTGTTTTGTGTTCCTTGTTGCAGCAAACCTGCGGCTCATCCTCGATGCTATTCTTATGAAGAATAATTACAACTTTAATTATCGTTTGTTTGTGAATATATTTCTTATGAATCCTGTTAAGTGTTTGAATGTGTTAAGTTATATATTCATCGGAAATTTGCGGAGTATGCAGGTTTGCTGCGACGGGGGTATTTCATTTACTATCTGATTTCCTGGATTCACGGATATGATATAGCCCAATGTTAAACTACCTTACCGTTACCTACGGTTAAGTATACCGTTACAGGTATATTTTCTCCATTTCGTAGTGTAAGGGAATCAGCTAAATAAATAAGCTCAGTAGATCACAACACGGCACACTGTGTGGCGTGCTGAGCTCCCAGCTCCTCGGGCCCTAGTCACTAGTAGATGGACATTGTACTATTATTTAATAACCATACAAAGAATAACCTTATGGGAAAGGAATGATTTATTTACTTTAACACAGTAAACAACGCATTATTTATCGTAAAATAAACGGAACATATAATTTGCTGATAACCAAACACCTGTTTGGACAAAGATCACGACAGTCTGTAGTCCAACACGTGGATGGTTTGACCTTTGTTTACTCCCTTTATTATTGCAGTATGTTGATTTTACTGTGCTTTTTACATGTTAGTTGATGTCAGAATCACAACCTAAACAGTTCACGTGAAGGAGAACAAGAGCGTGGAACTGGTGGTCCAGTTGACTTTTGAGCAGCAGCGCCAACACCGTCACTACCAAACAAGCCGAGAGGCTCAGACCAATGATCGTTAACAAGAAACACAAAAATCTGATTCTGTGTACAGGGAAATGTTTAAATAAAACTTAGAGGCTGTCATGTCAATTCAGATGTTGTCACCAAACAATCCTTAAAAACTAGCTTAGTTCTCAAGGAAACTTCCTTACAAACGCGATCAACATTTTAAAATTGAAATATAAGTTTGGTATATGTTAATCAAGATTATAATTTTAACTGAAATATATCAAGGGTAAGTGTCTGTTTTTTTTCATACAAATCAAATTTACAGTTGAATAACACTTGGTTTATTAAAGAAAATGTGAGAAAAAATGGGTGCAGTTCCGTATCTGGGCTACCTTACTATCGAATGAAAATATCGAAGTTTTAACAATCGATGTATTTATCGAATGAAAATATCAAAGTTTTAACCATCAATATATTGACTACTAAAATTAATCAATCGTTATATCGATTACTACTAAAAGTAACCGACAAACAAATAGAAACAAAAATAATAACTTAAACTAAAGTTAGAATGTTAATCAAACCGAACTTTGCATTTTCAAAAAAGGTGTTTTCCAACGCATTAATTCTTACGTCGTGGCCGCCATTGACCTTTTTTTGGCATCGGAATTTGACGGAATTTTCACCACGTATTACTGTTTTTGTTTTGTCTCCACTCACATTACAATTAGGATTATAAGGTATAAGTTCTTTTTCTTGAAGAAAACTAACACATTTTTCGATCGAACTGAACACATTTTTACACAAATAGCGAAAATTCACAAAATCACAATCACGTTCGGCTTCCATTTCTATTAACTTTAAGTTATATTAATTGTAAAATGTAAATAAACAATTCCAATTATTATTGTTAAAAAACATATGATTATAAAAAACCGAATAATGTTCAATTAAACTTGTTCGATAAATACATCGATTGTTAAAACTTCGATATTTTCATTCGATAGTAAAGTAGCCCAGATACGGAACTGCACCCGAAAAAATAACCTCATGACCTCTAAAATATTTATTTCGTACCAACTGAATTTTACGCATTCACTCTCAAAAACTTGTAGATAATAGATAAGAAGGTATAGTTCACACACATGCAACCAAGTATGCATGTAAATTGCATAATAAATTATCAAACTGTTCAAACCCGATGTATTGTATGTATATTGCATGTGAGACAAAATATAATTCATTGGGAATTTGTATTTTATACGACAACGTTTTATGGGAGATATTCAAAAGAGTATAATGTGTTAATAATGTCCATCATTAGGCGCATAATGGACTGATTGCAGGAGTGCTTTAGTTTCATTAGCTTCACATATCATTCTAAAGAACACCTTACCTCCTCGATAGTTAATTTAATGCTTCTATGGAATTAAATTAAAAATAGATTATATGTAATATAAGGATGTATTATTGCAATTATACCAATTATAAAATAACCAGACATTGTAGTTTAAATTCAAGTGAATTATATTGCTACAAAATTGCGTCCTACTAAGAAAACTCAAATGTTTTAGTCTTGTCAATCTTAAAAATTACTTTGGGATAACAAAACTAAATGAAAAACTCCCAAACAAATTTTTAGTATATATAAAAAAAGTATTGGCTATTAGGCATAGTTATAATTTACTGATCAACGTCTTTACTGTTATTAGTTAGTTATTTCCTAAATACTCTAATTTAGAATTAAAACAGACTCGTTTTTACTAAAGGTAAATGAAAATGCGTACAGTAAAAATTAAAATATTTTTGAGTGGGCTATTCACATCGATTGTGAATAATTAAATGTGTGTAACAAATTAAATAAAACATTCTGTTGGATATTAATAACTTTAAACCACGTTAAAGAAAATAAGAATATCTAATCCAAATCAAAAACATAATACTTTGAAAAGGTCGATTAATAATAAAATATTATTTTATTCTTAAATCTTTTTAAATTTTTACAATAATTAGAGGTATATGTTTGTGACGGAATAAATGCAATCCATTGTGAAATTGTACAAAGCAAGTCAGTCCTTTATCATATTCACTGTGACATGGCGTATTGAAAGTGAAGTCATTGAGTAAAGTGCAAAAAAGGGTACTGTCAAATGGCATCTGTTTTAGATGACATACAATGTTTATAATTACATTTTCTAAACTTGATTTTTTTTTCTTATACTTTACTACAATTGTTTTGGTAGTTTTTTTACATACCATTATCTTATTAAAAGATTGGCTAATAATATGTTAAAAAATTTAATAAACAGTAACATATTGTAGAGATTATTTGACTCCCGTGAGTGCAGTTCAACTGATGCAATATGCAGTCCAGCCTTAGCGAAATATTGTCTAAGACATTATTAGATTTAATAAGAAAAAATAAAATCATTGACTGCTAATAAGTAGAAAACATAACCTAAAAGTATGATAACGTGGCCACAAACTTCAAGACAATTTAAGACTATTTCAATTTCACCCCTGGATTGGGGCTTGTTGACAACTTTTATTTTGCCAATCACATTTTCATGTAAAAAATAATAATTCAATTTTTTGTGCCGTATAAATACAAAATTAATTGAAGCGTCTTACTCTACTAGTTTTCAAGTTTAGGCTGAAAGCATGTTTAAATACAGCTTGGTTAAATCATGAACAAAAATTGAAGCCTGGTTTAACCTCTACGATGACATAGAATGAAGGTTACTAATAAGATTTACCCATGGTAGCGACGGGCATAATAATTTAAATACTCTCTCAAAACGTATTTAAAATTAAAAACTCATAAATTTCAGAGAAAATTTTCAAGGACCAATTTTCAAATTTTTCATAGCCAACTTAAAATTACCTAAACCTTTCGTTTTCTTGATGGGTTTTCCTCATCACTTTTCGATTCCTTGAAAGCCGAATCTCTTAAAAGAGGCAAAAGTCATAAAATAAGTGGTCACACTATTAATGGGGTATTAACGAGTGAAAAAGGAATACGCAGTAATATTTTTCATAATGAGAATCCATGTTTGACAATCCTAAGAATTAAATTTACTGCGATGCTAAATTAGTACTTTACTGGATATTTGTACTGCAAAGTTTTGTACGCTTTGACTATAGTGATGTGTTTATTATTTATCCCTTAGGAAATTTGTCTTTTTTGGGAGACTTTAACATTATTACACTTTACCGGTGCCCCATTTTATAAACCCTATTTTCGTTATTCCGTTAGGATTTCTCATGTTTAAACTCCGTGGCCGAAATAAGGGTTAATATTCGGAAATTATCTGCTATGCTCGTGTTTCACAACGGGGTAAAAATTCAGCAGAATTGGTCCAGTGATTTTGGCGTGATGGAACAATAGACAGACAGACACCACCTCCTTTTTATAACAGTAGTGATAAGTACCTAATTATAAATATTTTTGTTGTTTCATTTTGTTTATGTTTATTAATCAAATTAATTTTAGTTCTTGTTGAAGTAGGACACTATGAATTGATTTTCAGTGTTTAATTTCATGTATATTATTTTCTATCACAGCTTATTATGAATCAAATTTTAGTTTGATAGGTTATTTAGGGATTTTCGTTTATATTGGATAGGTTATAGTACTGTAAAATAAGCCTAGTACACTTACATTTTTCAAAATGTAAAATGACAGTCTGCTCCTTGGCAAGGGTATATTGTTTATTTATTACAGAGTAGTGAATCGTGTTGTAAATTGCATTTAAGGGTTATTTTAAGGATTGACAGTTATTTCATAACACCTGACTTGCAGCCCTGCGAGGGCTGTCGACGTGGTGGCCATTCAGTGTTCATGAGTAAAGTATGTTTTATTCATGCATATTAAAACTATCATAAGTCAGTGTTCAAAAAACAATTAACTGATAAAATTCAGTTACTTTTACGGTGAACAATGGTTAAAATAAGAGAGGTTCTAAGGAATTGGGGGGGGTCATGACAGGATACCCCATGACCCCCCGTCTGTATCCGCGCCTTGTACTAAGTACAGTACGTTGTCTCTCAGTGCTATTCTTATAGGTGGTTAATAGATGTTTAGATCAAAGTAAGTTAAGTATTTTTAAAATTTTTGCTTAACAATAAAACACCTTGACACTGATGTTAAGCAACTTCAGTCGTGTCCAATGAATTAGAAGAAACAAATAAACTGAGACGACGTACTATATTTATCAAGAATACGTGTTTTTAATTTTCTCTGCAACTACAGTTATTGTATAATTGATATGAAAGAAAATAATTGTAACATGCATCATAATACTCTTGCGCAGCAAATATGACTGAGACAACGTACTCTATTTATCAAGAATACATTTTTTAAATTTTCTCTGCTACTACAGATATTGTATAATTGATATGAAAGAAAATAATTGTAACATGCATCATAATACTCTTGCGCAACAAATATGACTGATATGACTGATGACTGATATGTATACTCTATTTATCAAGAATACATTTTTTAATTTTCTCTGTAACTACAGTTATTGATATGAAAGAAAATAACTGTAACAACCAAGGTTTTCATAACGTGCGTAGTGTGTAGCGTGATTTCATTCCGCGCTGTGGAATTTGTATTTTATTTATTTTTTGATGCTAGTGTTTAAGAGACAGGCTTAAATTCTACATATTCGGAACCTTAGAAATGTTTTTAGCATTTACAAAATACGCTGAAACAGCAACTTGAGATTAAGACTATTGGCTATAATAAAAAAAATATTTTTGAAATACTATATTTTGAGTTTACTAAGTTGCACAGCACAAAGGCAAGTATTTTGGGAAATCCTTTAAAATCCATATTGAAAGAATTAAAAAAACATATTTTAACCAAACAAACGCAAATAAATACAGCTTTAACTGTAAAGTGTTTGTTAAAGCATCTTCAGATCCAAGAAAAATAGTATTAAATGTGTATTCAGAATTTGAGCAATATCGGATGAAAGGTTAACATTGTATAGCACAAAACACTCAAAAATCATGTCAGCCATTTTCCAATGAGGCGGCGAGAGTTAACCTGACCCGAAGTTGAAGATTTGGTATTTGAATTAAAAACCCATAGGCAAATTTTTCCAGCATATATATTTCTGCTTTCAATGTTTAATTGTTTAAACCCTCTTTTAATAAGTGGCCTATCAACAATAATTGGGAACGATACAAGTCTGAGAAAGTGGACACGCACGCATATATTAACTATTTTTAATTTATAACTGGAGTAACTCCTATATTGTTGTATATTTTTAAATTAAAATTAAAATCCACGTATTTTTGGATTTTATGTATTGTTTCAAAAAGTGTACGGTTTTGGAGTAAATATGTGTTAAAACACACTAAACAGCAAAAAGAAAGATAATTATTTACGTTTAAATAAAATTATCTCAAAATCTTAAGTATTTAACAAAAGACACATGATAAAAAAAAATGTTTGCCAACTTATTAGAAGCATTTATAAATAAAATGTAGCTCTTTAGCTTTTACGGTTGAGGAGCTATATCAGTGTAAATGGAGTGACAACATAGTAGCCTGTCAGCCATATTGATGACGTCATTACCCGGTCCTCCACC
Organism: Allygus modestus; assembly: GCA_963675035.1. Classification (NCBI taxonomy): domain Eukaryota; kingdom Metazoa; phylum Arthropoda; class Insecta; order Hemiptera; family Cicadellidae; genus Allygus; species Allygus modestus. Next base: position 92,890,566 of record OY776116.1, read on the forward strand.
ACTGGAATTTTGTAAGACTCGCTTTTCTGAGATACTCTTTTTATAAATAAACAAAATCTATTTTGCAAGACGTTGCACTTGGTGGGGTAAATAAACTCGTTCCTGGCTCTTGGACTATTAATAGGTAGGAATATTATCACTTAGCCTTATGTAAAACATGTGATAATTTTATTTATGAATACAGGAATATTATACGGGTTTATTATAAACGTATATTTTATGTCAAACGTTGAGTTTTAGCTATTGATAAATGTATAGGATCCTAAAAATCTTCGTGAATTTAAGTACAAACAAGTTGAAAAAAAGTGTTACTGTTTTTCGTATGTGTTTGTAAAATACTTGATAACATCCGCAACAGTAATGTGTAATCTATAGTTCATACAAGTTACTTCGAAACATGTACCTTTACGCAACCTGTAATGATAGCTTTATTGCAGGTTGCGTAAAGGTATAAGTTTTATCCCTAAAGGAAATTAAGGAATAAGTTATATCTCATAAACTAAAATGAATCCAAGCTTAATACTACATCCTGGTTATATATAGTATTTTAACATAACCTAAATTAAGTATTTTTACAAATAATAGTGTTATTTTTAAAAGTCACAGCAACAAAAATAGCTGTAAACTTAGAACTGGCATTTAAGTTAAAGTCGGCATTAATTATATTAATATATGTTTAGTTAATGAAAGATTATTTAGTAAGTAAACACATAATGACTACCAAGGCTACGCTTTCTTCTTCATGACAAATCCGGAAGGGTTTCTCAATCGTATCGAACAACTTTTTACTAAATTATAAATAATATAATTTTCCCCCCAAATACAACTGAAAATGTAGCCTAACTGTATTCTTTACGCTTTAAAGAATACAGTGTTGATATATAACCTAGAAATATTTGACAGTGGCCATATCTCTGGGCATAACTTGTGCATATCTAATAAAATAAATTAACTGAGGATTCTTCCTAAGCGCTGTGATCAGTAACATATGCTTAACAGGAATTAAACTCAGCGTGCTATGAGAGAACACTATTGGGAGGGGAATTCACTTGCTATTAAAGACGAGAAAGGTTGGAAATTAAACTACGATTACTTAATTTAGTCGAGCAAAGATAATTTATTCTATAGTGGGAACATGATATTTATACGTTAATTCCAGAATTAATTACATTACCATCTATTTATAAATGTAGTAAAACAAATAAATATTTGTCCACCCCATTAAAGATTATCACATTTGATTTATTAGTAATATTATTTATGTTTTATTAATTTTCAGATTTTAGTTCAACCATCACAAAATCTTTTGCTTTTATTGTCTACATACAAAGTAAAAGCCTCTATTCATTACATAGTCACTGCCGAAATCGCAAGCGGCTTCTAAAAGTGACACTTCCATTTGCACTGACGCTTGGCTAATGAGCTCTGCTCAATATTCTCACTGCCAAATTGTCATTTCCTACTGCTGTTGTTCAAAATAGGGTAGTTTAAGTTAACAAAAATAAAGAATAGTTTAACATTTAAAAAATTTCATTGATTTGTATAATAGTCATCATCTGAAAACAACCCTCTTTCTAATAATAATTTGCTTGCTGCCGTTTATTAAATTTATACATTTTGCGCCGCTTATAACGTTTTAATCACAATAAATTTCGTAAGCATGTATATTATTTATATGTTTATGCGAATATAAATGGATTCATTAATTAAAGATAATACCACGACATCATCACAAAGTTAATATATAATATAGTTGTACCTAATATCAAAACTCATAACTAAACAAAAACAATAGTTACTATGTTATGTTATGTTACTATATGGATTACGATAGTGACTATGATAGTGTCAGCATAACTGGAAAAGCTTATACACCCCAATAGATACACAATAACAGTTGTTTGTCAGTAATGCGATTGTATACACACATGTTGCCGCATTCCCAAATAATTCTGCTTCGTATTAGTAGTCCATATGGGGCTAGCCCGTGTAATCCTACTGAAATCACTTGGGTTGAGCAATTTGCGATTGTACACACACATGTTGATGCATTCCCAAATAATTCTGCTTCGTATTAGTAGTCCATATGGGGCTAGCCCGTGTAATCCTACTGTAATCACTTGTGTTGAGCAATTTGCGATTGTACACACACATGTTGATGCATTCCCAAATAATTCTGCTTCGTATTAGTAGTCCATATGGGGCTAGCCCGTATAATCCTACTGTAATCACTTGGGTTGAGCAATTTGCGATTGTACACACACATGTTGATGCATTCCCAAATAATTCTGCTTCGTATTAGTAGTCCATATGGGGCTAGCCCGTGTAATCCTACTGTAATCACTTGGGTTGAGCAATTTGCGATTGTACACACACATGTTGATGCATTCCCAAATAATTCTGCTTCGTATTAGTAGTCCATATGGGGCTAGCCCGTGTAATCCTACTGTAATCACTTGTGTTGAGCAATTTGCGATTGTACACACACATGTTGATGCATTCCCAAATAATTCTGCTTCGTATTAGTAGTCCATATGGGGCTAGCCTGTATAATCCTACTGTAATCACTTGGGTTGAGCAATTTGCGATTGTACACACACATGTTGATGCATTCCCAAATAATTCTGCTTCGTATTAGTAGTCCATATGAGACTAGCCCGTGTAATCCTACTGTAATCACTTGAGGTTTTAAATCTGTAACAAAATTATTTTTTTTATATCAATACTTCATCAAGGTAATTTGTTGATATAGCTGATTCAAACAATTTCAACGCAGATATAGAAGTATTATTGGTGAATAACTCATCAGGCTTCATTCTTTTTGTTAAAATAAATATATATATATTTTTATATTTAGCCTAATAGACAAGTACTGTTGTTAATAAAGAGTTATAACCGTTAAAGGTTAAGGGGTGTAATAAGGGATATCGGCATTTATTACTATCCATAATTTAGAGTTAATAAGTTGTAAATTTAAAACACCCGATGTGGCAAATTGAAGTTCTTTAATTAATTAAGAGCATAAATTACGAAAAGATAAATTGAGAGTTTTATCGGGTTTGTTTTTAGCGAATTTCCCCTATAGGGAAGAAGCTATTACCGTAGGTTTCATGGTAAGACTTAAGCCCGAGACCATGATAACTTTTCATTTTGAGGTCCCCGGATGCAAAAAAAACACCATTCGTTCAAATTTGTATATATATATATATATATATATATATATATATATATATATATATATATATATATATGTATATATATATACATATGTTTGATTCACAAATTAGGGCTACTAATATAATATTAATAAGAAATAAAGGAATAAACCTTGAGTACCTTTTTTTTCATTTTTATTTTACACGACACGTGTTTCGACTTTCAAGTCATCTTCACAGTGTAAGTACATTAACCTAATATATAAATAAACAAAGGCAATCAGATGTAATTAAAATAGTGTAACTATCATGTGCTATTTTTTCTTAGTTTATAATCGTTGGTGAAGTTGTTTATTTGATTGTCTAATTTCATTAATTTTATCAAATAGTGGGTTTCGTGTATTTGTTTGTACTGTGTTGAGTAAATTTACCTTGTCATTTTAGAAATTTGTATAATACGAAAGGAAAGGACAAAAATGAATACCAAAGAAGAACTCCACATTTATACAAATTTCCAAAATGACAGAGTAAATTTACTCAACGCAGTACAAACAAATACACGAAACCCACTATTTGACTAAATTAATGACATTAGACAATCAAAAAAGCAACTTCACCAACGATTATAAACTAAGAAGAGATAGCACATGATAGTTACACTATTTTAATTACATCTGATTGTCTTTGTTTATTTATATATTAGGTTAATGTACTTACATTGTGAAGATGACAAGTCGAAACACATGTCGTGTAAAATAAAAATGAAAAAAGGGTACTCCAGGTTTATTCCTTTATTTCTTATTAATATATATATATATATATATATATATATATATATATATATATATATATATATATATATATATATATATATATATATATGTGTGTGTGTGTGTGTCCGTAAGCGCGATAATTCTCGTAATAAAGGTCCGATCTTAATGAAATTTAATACAAATGTGTAAAGTAACATTTATTTGAACTAGTTCGAAAACCAAATGAATCGTACCATCCGTAGGGGGATTTTTGGGGCTTTTGTACCACAAAAATGTGTTTTTGGGGTTTTCACATGTAACTTTAATTTAAATCAAACTGTAATTTATACCATTGAATTCAGCTAAAAAAATTGGTATTTTGATCATTGCTCTACATCAATTGGTTACCGAGATATTGAAAGTGCTAAACACAGTACGTTATCTAATGTTATTCTTATGGAGAAAAAGACAAATTGTTTATCTTGCTTATTTATTAACATAAACTGGTGAAATTTGGTATATGGCTTGATCTGGCTATGGTTTATTGTTGTTTGAAAAACAAATTTGTTAACCTATGGTTCCTGTAGCAGGAAACCTAGGTACTTGGTCCCCATGTTATTCTTAAGGAAAATACTTGAAATGTTATATATCGCTTATTTATGAATGTATATGGATAAAACATGGTATGTGACTTCACTAAGATGAGTTCTATTGATATTTGCATAAAAACCCATTATTTTGTGTGCCTTGTTGCAGCAAACCTGCGTAATCATCCCCAATGTTATTCTTATGGAGAATAATTAATACTTCAAATATCGCTTGTTTGTGATCTCATGAATCCTGTTAAGTATTTTAATGTGTTATGTTATATTTTCATTGGAAATTCGCTGAATATGCAGGTTTGCTGCGACGGGAGTATTAATATTTTCTGAACATATTTTATTTGAGTTCTATTTGCATTTGAGTTTATGAGAGTCATTTAATTATATTTGTAAGTTTAACAAATGAAAGACTGCTTATCTCAAACATAGAAACAAATATATATTACATGTTTATGGTAAATAATGGAGGGTCAGTAAAAAAAAACGTTAACCTAATAGGCAAATGATGAAATAATGTAGCTTATTGCCTAATTACACGTCAAACGAATAAACAAGATAATATTTTAACGTAAAACAGACGTTTGACAGTTTGAAAGCAATATTTCACTCTGCAGTGAAAGTCCCGCCTCGTATTGGAAATTGTTTCATAACTTTTCCGCAATGTATTCTATGAGCCTTATACCATTTTTGCCAACATTTTCCTTTCATAATATGAGATTTATAATGGTTAAGTATTATATATTCCTATTTTTATGCATCGGAATGTCAAAGGGGTACATCAATTATGCGATGGATAATTTAAATTATTAGATGACGAACTGTTACAAAAACAACATTTATCATATGTACATCACAGTTTTGGTGATGTATTACATCATAGACATTTTGATTATGTCAGATACTACTCAACTATGCCACATGTAAAGGAATGGAAAATTCTTGCAATAGGTGTGCTTTTTTGATAAAGAATATCTTGCATTACTTGTATTAGGCGGAGGAGAAACAATGTCACTATCAGGCAGATACACATGATAAACATACGTTGCCAACTTCTTTTAGGAAGTAACACGTTGACAGCAACGTTACTCCAGGGTTGCGTAGGTGGTGATGATATTTATAGTGTTGCATTTGGCATTGAATATCCAACAAAACAAATTGACATTGTAAATCGAATAAGTACATTCAACCGAATAATAAAGATAACGATAATTTCTTCTTAAAACCAGTGGTACTTAACTTAACTTAACTTAACCAGTGGTTAGTGTGACTTAAATTAGTTTGCATTAATACAAAAAATAAATTTCCACTGAAAATATAACAAACCTCTATAGCAAATGAAAACATGTTAAGCCTTTTGTACTAAAAATAAAGAGAGTGCTCTCGTATAAAGAAGTAACTCGATTATTCAATCAACATCAGACGCCGTACATGAGGCTAACGTGGGCATTGTGTCAGTGATTTAGTTATCTTGCAAACAGAACGTGTTACTCCGTGCTGTCCACTTTGTGCTTGGTAGTAAGTCAAATATAAAAGTAATTACATAATACCCCCGTAGCAGCAAACCTGCGTACTCAGCGAATTTCCAATGCATATGTATGTTTCTTAATACCACATAAAGCCAAATACCAAGTTTCATCAATATACATTCATAAATAAACGATTTATGACATTTTAATTATTCTCCATAAGAATAACATGGCGGCTGAGTATGCAGGTTTGCTGAAGCAAGGAACACAAAACATTAGGTTTTAAACAAATATCAATACAACTCATGTAGGTAAAGCCACATACCAAATTTCATTCATTTATTTTCATAATGAAGGCAGATAACACGTTACTTATTCTCCATAAGAATAACATGGGGCTGAGTACGCAGGTTTGCTGCTACAGGAGCCTTTCGTAAAAAAATATTTTTTTGAGCAGATATCAATGGTCCACAACCAGATGAAGCCGTATACCAAGTTTCGTCAGTATACGTTCATAAAGAAGCGAGATATAAAATTTTTATTTTCCTCCATAAGAATAACATTAGACAACGTACTGTGTTTAGCACTTTCAATAAATTGGTAACCAATTGACGTAGAGAAATGATCAAAATACCAAATTGTGTGTTTTTTTAAGCTGAATCCAATGGGAAAAACTAAAATTTAACTATTGCCAAAATTATATGTAAAAAATTCGAAAAACCCATTTTTGGGGTACAAAACCCCCCCCTTCGGATAGAGCGATCTGGCTGGTTTTCGAACTTAAAGTCATAAATGTTGCTTTACACGTTTATACCAAATATCATCAAAATCGGATAATTTTTACGAGAGTTATCGTGCTCACGGACACACACATATATATATATATATATATATATATATATACAGTTTCGAACGAATGGTGTTTTTGGGGTCTGGGGACCTCAAAACGAAAAGTTATCATGGTCCCGGGCCTAGGTCTTACCATGCCGACTACGGTAATAGCTTCTTCCCTATAGGGGAAATTCGCTAATAAACAAGTTTTTACAAATTAAAGTAATGCAGTTTTAATTCCAATGTGTCAAGTTATTTGAATTGCATCATTCAAATCTTTTCTTGGTTTTGTTTTAATTTTCGTGTTTGACCGAACTATGGAAATGTAAATCAATGCTTTTTCTTTTAGAGTCATAAAAGTTATCTCATGTTATAAGAAAATACATTCTCCTTAGGTATTTTGGTATATATATATATTGGAAACAAGTATCTTCAGTATAAATTTGTCTGTGAAGGTGCATTGCCTACTGACTGAGCAGAATTGCAAAGATTTGAACAAAGTCTTCATGGTAGCAGAAATCCTGCTACTCTATATTTTTTTTGGAAATTTGATATTTAATTTTAGAGAGCCCCAGGAAAACAATGAGTAGCTAGCAATATCAAGTAATACATTTTATCTTCCTGACCAGTGGTATACACGTATACAGGGTCTCCCGTATCTCTCTAAACAAAGGTACGACAATATAGCGTTATTACTTGGGTCAATATAAACACATTTTACCATGTGAACATGGGTCTCCCAAGCCTAATTTTGCGTTTGTCTGTTTGTATGGTTTTTTATTTAAAATTTTATATTTTCAAAACCACAAAACCGAATTAATTTAAAAACCACAAAACCGAGTTAAATAAAACTTAAGTCAACTGTTTATGGTGATAGGGTATATCAACAAAAGGTTATGGTGAAATTAGCTTAACAACTTCAAATTGGCGGCCATTTTAAATCTTCTATCTTAAATGTTTTGAAAACCAGCCATTTTACAAAATATGTGTACGATTAAATTCTTTTTGGGGATTTTATGACTTATCTAACGATACTTAAACCATTGAAATCGATTAATAAATAACCTGGCATACAATTAATTTATATGTTACCGGTCATAGCCCATTTTTGGTTTCTCCATAGTAGTGAGAGATGGTGAGTTCTACCCCAGCAGGAGCAGCAGTACCTCCTCCTCCTCCTCCTCCTCCTCCTCCTCCTCCTCCTCCTCCTCCTCCTCCTCCTCCTCCTCCTCCTCCTCCTCCTCCTCCTCCTCCTCCTCCTCCTCCTCCTCCTCCTCCTCCTCCTCCTCCTCCTCCTCCTCCTCCTCCTCCTCCTCCTCCTCCTCCTCCTCCCCTCAGAGCGATCTGGCTTATCATAGGTCGGATCTGAATTCTGATTGCAGATTATTGTTCGTCTTGTCAAGCCGAGTCATTTGAGTACCCACATCGTACACTTTGGATGATGTTTACAAAAAAGGGGCCAGCACCACAATTTTGACCTTTTTTGTTTTTTTTTTTGCATTTTCAAGACGAGTCATTTGAGTACCCACATCGTACACTTTGGATGATGTTTACAAAAAAAAAAGGGGCCCGCACCGCACTTTTGACCTTTTTAGAAAGATTTCCTTCTATTCCCTAACATGAAAAGCTTTTGTGGCCTTGAAAAAGGCCGATTATGATGGTGGGATCAGGTGGAGGCTAAGGTGTTGGAAAACGTTTATTTTTTACTGATGAAAAACTGTGTTACTTCATCCGGGTGCAGTTCATCGGTCCGCCGATTCCACCACATGTCAACAAGCATCATGTACTTCTGCTCATGTTCAATGGCGTTGAAGTGCTCCTCTACAATGGGGTAGAAGTTCATCTTGTAGTCCATGTCCCGCTGCCAATATTCCCATTCCAAGTCGTCCAGCGGGCAATGGTTCCACATGCCGACGATTCCTCGTTGTCTGGAGTACAGAACGTCGTCAAGATCTTGGATAGTCGAACACACTTTTGGCTCATGAACGTACTTGAACTTTTTGTCAATGCGCCATAGCCTCTTCTTATGGAAATGCTTCAAGGTGCAATCATCGTCGTCTTTTCTATTGTAGAACTCATCACCTTCGAAGTAATCATCTTCATCCTCAAACGGCCTCTTCTTATTATTTATATTCATTGACGTTTCCGCCGCAACACATACATCCTCCAACTCGACGTCTGTGATGCTACAATCCCACTCGATGTTGTCCATGATCTCTTCGTAGCTGTTGCCGCTTCAAAACTCAAGACTAAACTAAACTTTACTGCTAGGGGCGGGCTGTGCGTCGTGGGCTGATGGGCGCAGGTGTACAGACAAAAAACCGACGCGTCACCCTCATGTCTGGGAATGCGGATGCTGTAATTTGATACCTCGAAGGGAGGGCGCAGACGTTCACACAAATAACCGTCGCGTCTACCTCCTGTCTGGGAATGCGGAAGCTGTAATTTGATACCTCGTTGGGAGGGCGGCCGACCCTTCTAGGAACCCATAATTATAGACCACCCGCGTCGAATTCCGAGCAATAAATCACCAGTTGTCAAACACCCACGGTCTCATTCTTGATCTAGTCTTCAACAATTCCTGAAGTATGGGGGAGCAAAAATCTCCCCCTAACCAATTATGTGTTAGGGGGAGCGAAAATCTCCCCCTAGTAAACGGAACACCAGGCGGACGAGAAATTGGAGCGCGTATTGAGCGGTGGTGGTTATAAGAAGCGGGTCGCAACACGCCACAGTCTCTCGATAGACTTCTTCGAAGACGGACGTCTACCGGACGTATGCAAAGACAAAGTAGAACTATAAAGAGGGCAAGTAGGTGGGAAGTTTAAACGAAGAGCAATTACAAAGAGGATAACATCGTTAGACAAACGTCGTAGAACTGTAACGAAACGACGCCGGAGAACAAGGGATATTTTCAATTAATTCGATAACAATGTCGTTTATTCATCAGAAATCGTGTGAATGTGTGAAGACTGAACTGGACTTGTTTTCGTTACCGCCTACGCAGACCAGCATTGAGAGTGGCAAATGGGTTCAATACAAACCGGTCTCATCGCTGACGGACGATTCGCCAATAGAGTTTGTAATACCCGGTCACGGTGACGAGTACACGGACCTGACACAAACGTTATTACACGTGAAAGCCGCTATTGTGAAACAGGACGACACTAAAGCGGACGGTGGGCAACCTGCTAAAGAGGTGGGCCCGGTGAACAATTGGCTCCACTCGATATTCAGTCAAGTGGATCTCTATCTCAATCATAAACTGGTGTCCCCACAAACTAACACGTACGCTTACCGTGCCTACTTGGAAAACCTACTGAACTACGGATGTAGTGCGAAGAATTCGCACCTGACTAGCGAGCTGTTTTTTGAAGATTCGGCCGGACTAATGGACGATTGTGACGAATTGAACGAGGGATTGAAAAAGCGTCGCGATCACACGAAAGAAAGCGATGTTTGCGATATGGTCGGTCGATTGCACATCGATCTGTGCAATCAGAACAAATTCATGTTGAACGGTGTCGAGATGCGATTGCAACTTAACAGATCCAGAAACTCGTTTTGTATAATGTCCAAAACGCTAACTACCTACAAGGTGACAATTAAAGAGATTAGTCTTTTCGTACGTCGATGTAAGATCAATCCGAGCGTATTGTTGGCGCACAGTAAAACTCTCGAGACCGGCACGGCCAAGTATCCGATCACGCGTGTAGAAGTGAAATCCTTCACACTACCCTCCGGTATAATGAGTAAGGCTTTAGACAGCGCATTTCTCGGTCAGTTACCGAAACGTGTGATAATTGGACTGGTCAGTAATCTTGCGTTCAACGGAGATTTCAAGAAGAATCCTTACAACTTTCAACACTACGATATGAATTATCTCGCATTGTACGTGGACGGTGAACAAGTACCGGCCAAACCGTTACAGCCCGTTTACACATTGAACAGTGAGACATATATACTCTCTTATTACACATTGGTCACCGGCACCGGAATCCAGTTCTCCGACGCAGGTAATGAGATCAAGAGAGGTGACTATCCGTACGGTAATTGTCTTATGGCGTTCGACTTGACACCGGACATGTCCGCGGCTGAGTCGAGTCACTGGAATCTCCTGCGCAACGGTAATCTACGTATCGAAATTGGATTCTCCAAAGCGTTGCCCGAGACCGTCAACTGTATAGTGTACGCCGAACTGGACAACGTCATCGAGATCGATCGTCACCGTAACGTGACAGTTGACTTCAGCGGGTGAATAAAAGCGAACGCCAAACAGAAAAATTGTCTGACAGCGAGTGCGTACAGCTTACTTCAAGGGTGAGCAGACACATCGCCAGTCAGTAGTACGGTTGAAGTCGCACGGTAAGGACGTGAACATGGACGCTTACGCTTCTGCGGACGACTATATCAAATCGTTTATTCAGGAGATTGAGGTTATGAACAATAATGCTAGTGATCAGGCATTAACCTCACCACAGACATCATCTTTAAAACCAGCCACTGCCTACAAGAGACGAAGGAGGCCAACCCCCATCGAAGTGGAAACCAAGAAACCAGGATGGGTGCCAAAACCAACAGATGATTGTCCCATAGTGTCATGGATGGACGATGGGAATACTTTTGCCGTTCAAAACCCGGGAAACAAAGGACAAATTTTATTGAAAATGGAAATGTACGATGGTACAGATATGGTGTTCATGTGCGGTTTATTTTTGGACAAAGATGGTGAAATGCACCAAAGTGTTAAACAAGTGGTTGATAAAGTGGAAAACATGTGGATCGATAAATCAACAGGAGTACCGAAAATTACAGGCTTAACTCAAACTGTTACACAACGCAGTGCAGTTTCGCAGCCAACGTCGAAGAAGCGAGCTGTGAGGAAGAAACAACGAGTGTCGCCGGCATTCAATTAGAGCAGCTGCATCCCAGACCGGTCTCGACGCGTCGGGTTTTTGTGTGAACACCTGCGCCCGACCCTTCGGACCACCCACTTAGAAGAAAATGGCGGCGAGGGTTTATAAGGCGGGGCCCCGCCCGATTGAGCATCATTCGCCACCAGACCACCACCTCACATAGACCTACTCCAACTACTACTAGAGATGTCGAGCAGCAGCAGCACTTTCAAGCCAGAGTTTTCGATTTTGAACGGCACTGCAGCAACCGCGGACCTGAAAGCAACCCTCAACAACTGCAAGTCTGACTCTCCGCTATACACCAGGATAGCCGATCTCCGAGAGGAATGCGGCTATCTCATCACTGCGATGGAGCGAGCCACCACACCCTTTGGCGAGACGATCATCGTGATCCTGGAGGGGCAGGTCGGGGACGACTTCTTTCTGCGAGTCTACCTGCCTAGGCGCTTCAACGAGGCCCTGAGCAACACCGACATCGAGCGCTACAACGGCGGGTTTGGAGAACGCCTTCGCTTGGTGAAGCGCAGTCCGAGGGGTTCCAATAGCAGATTCACACCTTTGGAGTTTATGTAAAGCAAGACTTGAAGATTATGTAGATACCTTTGTAAATTAGTTTTCGTAGTCAATACTTATAGTCACGTTCAGAACATAACCACTGTGTTATTTATTTCACTTAACCCCAAAAATGTCCTTTAGTAGTAAGTTTAAGAGTGTGAGTATGGTAACTGTGAGGTGTTTAGCTCAGTAGTAATCATGGGCTTGATGTGGAAACATCCGTTCTCAGCCATCGTGGCGGGACCTTCGGGTTGTGGCAAGTCTCAGTTTGTGGCAAAGTTTCTAAAACACATTACAGAAATGTGTGACACACCATTTACCAGTATAAACTGGCATTATGGTAGTGGTGGCGGCGGTGGTGACTCGAAAAATGTCAACATTAACCACATAGAAGGTCTACCGAACTTGGAGGATTTTTCTGGTAACGAGCCGATACTTGTGATTATAGACGATATGATGCGTGAGGCCGACAATCGTGTGGTGGATCTTTTCACAAAAGGTTGCCATCATCGCAACATTAGTGTGTTTTTCATTACACAAAATTTGTTTCATCAAGGACGCGGGCAGAGGGACATCTCATTGAATGCGCATTACATTGTGTGTTTTAAGAATCCTAGAGATAGAGTTCAGAGTAGGTACTTGGCCAGACAAATATATCCAGACAGCCCGAAATTCATCGAGGAGGCGTACGCTGACGCTACGAGGAATCCACACGGCTACCTACTGATAGACTTGAAACAATCAACAGACGAGAATATGCGAATACGAAGTTGCATATTTCCAGACGATTCTACCAACTATGTGTACTTGCCAAAGAAAAGGTAATTTCGCCATCAGTAGTAATCATGTCGTGCTTGCGGAAGGACGCAGCTCTGCTTACGGCTTTCATACACGCAACACCCAAGGAGCGGAAGGCACTGTTAAAGGTGTGTGAGAAGAGCCGCATTCGCTCAGTGTGTGAGTGCGCATACAACGTGTTGCGAGGTAACGTTCCTCTGGCGAAGAAGAGTAAAAGTCAGTTAAGCAAACACAAGGTGACGCTACGTCGATTGGTGAAACGCGGCGAAGGCTGGTCAAAGAAACGAAAGTATCTCATACAAAAAGGCGGTGGAATCTTTATACCATTACTTTTGAGTGCAGTACTACAAGCAGCATTGAGTAGATAAAAATGACCGGTTTCAACAATCAGTTCTATTTGACACTGCCCAGCAACAGTTCGATGCAGTATTATCCGAAAAATACAGTTGCAAATTATATAACACATTTGCCGAGAGCTATTCAACTGGACGCTGGCGACTGGGAAATTGCACTTGTGGAAGCGCACTATCCCTGTACATTTCTATCAGTCGGTAATGACGAAACAATTGACATTTGCATACAACCGCAAGAGGAAGCAAAAGTGAACATAGAAGCGTTGGCGCGGGTTATGGACAGCAATGCTGATGTAACACCAGTAGTGTCGGCTACTCCAAAACAAAACCACAGAATTAAATTGAAGACTGGTGATTACGCAAATATTCAAGAATTGTGTGATCATATCAATTCACAAGAACTAGCGATTACTTTTGGTGTAAAGTTCACCGTTGAAAACTCATACAACAAATTCATTGAAGTATCGATGGGAACTGATGTTGGAAAAATTACATTAAGTCCAACGTTAGCGCTTCAATTGGGATTCGATCCGAATGAATTGACGCTGGAAGGTGATGCAGTTAACAAAAGCATCCGTTCGCCCAACATTCGTCTTGGCTTACCGTCACACATGTACGTGTATTGTGATTTAGTCGAGCCGCAGATGGTCGGCGATACAGTCGCACCGTTATTGAAAATTGTCAATATATCCACGTCTACTTATGTATACGGATTGCATAAATCAACATCATTCATCGATCCGCACTATGTGCCTGTTATGAATAGATCTTTTGACAGTGTGGAAATTGACTTAAGAGATAACATTGGTAATCATTTGCCATTCCACTTTGGAACGTCGTGCGTGAAGTTACACTTTAGAAAAGTAGCTAGTCATTAGCACAAAAAAAAAAAAATGGAACATACAAAGAAGATGGTAGTTGTGCCGCAAGAGTTGATTGATCGATTGCAATCAAATGCTACGGATAACAGACCGACTAATCTATCCAGTGAAAACAGCCTCGACGCGGAGATGCAACAAATATTGAATAACAAACGTATGGACGATAGTGAAAAGTGGAAATTGTACAAACAAGCGTTACATCGCTTCTTGCATATTGCAGAGAATAGACGTCAACCGATTAGCATACCAATCGTGGAGTCGGGTGGGATTGAACATAGTCGACGAATGCACCCCGCTGCGGAAGGTGGTCCAGTGGAAGAGATTGTGGAAACGTTTTCCAAAACTTACAGATCTGATGCCCGAAATCTTTTACGTTTCATGAAACGTGACGGCAGCTTAATCAGTTGGGACAGTGGCTATTCAGTGTACATCAACGGTGTAAAAATCCCAGACTCAAATCTAGTGGATATCTTAAATTGCATAGTAAAGGTGCGTATGCGTGATTACACACCGCCAGGATGGAGGGAAGTGCTCAACGCATTGAAAGCGATGAACGTGCCAAAGGACTATATGAATAATCTAAGAGCGCTTAAGGAAATAAATGCCGAATATCGATCATCATTCACAGGAGGAGAAGGATCAGACGATGACGTGGAAGACACCTCAACTGAATCAATACTGAGAACACCGCTAATAAATCGACTACGATCGGCTAGAGGAAAGCGTGCAACATCTACACCGGTGCGAGCGGCAGAGCAGTTTGATTTTTCAAATAGAAACAAGCCGTCGTCAAATCTGGACAAGTGGGAAACGTACACAGGATAGGTTTTCATTATGGAGCGTTTGTATTACAATCCCATCGAACCTTCGTCGTATGGCGGTGTAGCTCCTTTAGCGCGAGCTGCAAAACCAGTTTCAAAACGCAAAGTGATTGAATGGTTACAAACACAGGACACTTACACATTGCACAAACCAGCACGCAAGCGTTTCCCGCGCAATCCTTACATAGTGTATGGTCCATTTGAATTGTGGCAAGCGGACTTGAACGATATGCGTGGTCTTAGTAAACACAACGACGGCGTCAACTACCTACTGACTGTAATAGACGTGTTTAGCAAACACTTGTATGTGCGGACGTTAAGGCGGAAAGAAGGAGCTGAAGTGGCCAACGCTTTCGAGGAGATATTTGCTGAAGCGACCGACACACCTCGCTGTTTACAAACTGACAAAGGTACTGAATTCACCGGTGCCAAGACGAAAAGGTTATTCAAACAATACGGGATCATCTATGTCACTACACAAAACCCAGATGTTAAAGCGGCCGTAGTGGAACGCGTGAATCGCACTTTGAAAACACGCATGTGGCGATATTTGACTTACAAAAACACATATCGTTATGTAGATGCGTTGGACAAACTGGTTAGCGCATACAACAACAGCGCTCACAGGAGTCTAGGCAATAGAATACGACCAGTCGATGTGACTGTCGACAATAAGCGAATATTGCATCAGGTATGGCGTCGCATGTTTGGTAAGATACCGCGTCGTGTTAAGCCAAAACTGAAAGTTGGCACCACAGTGCGCATATCTAAGGAGAAGGGCACATTCGCAAAAGGTTACGAGACTAATTGGAGTAAAGAAGTGTTTGTGGTGCGTCGTGTAAACACATTGATGCCTCTGCCAATGTACACTTTGGCGGATCTCAACGGTGAACAAGTGACTGGTCAGTTTTACGAATACGAATTACAAAAAGTGACAATATACAACGACCATCTGTTCAAGATTGCTGAAATACTAGACACTGCCGGTCGCGGTCGCAGTAAGCGTTATTTCGTCAAGTGGGAAGGTTACGGAGACGAGTTCAATTCTTGGGTAAGAGCGATAGATTTGCAAAATGCCTAATAGCAACCAGTTCTATTTGACATTGCCCAGCAACAGCTCAAAGGATTATTTTCAAAAAAACACAGTGTCCAAGTACACTACACATCTGCCGAGACAAATTCGATTAGAAGGCGATGGCGAGTGGGAGATGGCTTTGGTCGAAGCGCATTATCCATGTTCCTTTATGACTGTGGACGAGGAATCGTGTATTTGGCTCGACTATAAACTCGTTCTGCCGAGTAGTCCCGTCACACTCAGTGTCGAGCACATTATGCTAAAGATGAAACCCGGTTATTACAAGAACATAACCGATTTATTGAAAATGATCAATAAAGCGAAGGATGTCACACAGTACTTGTACTTTGAGTATGACAAAGAGCAGGACAGAGTCAAGATCACGACAATGGTGGACGGTATAAGCAAAGTGCATTTCACCGAAGCGCTGTCTCTCCAGTTGGGTTTCGATCCGTACGAGAACGTTTTGTCAAATGACCTCACAGCGATATGGCCACCAAATCTGACTATGGGACTGCCGACACACTTGTACGTGTATTGTGATCTGATTGAACCGCAGCTGATTGGCGACACTACAGCGCCGCTTTTGAAGATTATCAACATTGACAGAGAGAACTACACACATGGCGCGCATAAGACTGTGCATTTCACCAGTCCTCATTATGTGCCAGTTATGAAAGGAACATTTGAAACGATCGATATTGACCTAAGGGATCACGCTAGTAAAAAAGCGTCATTCCTCTTTGGGACGTCGTACGTGAAGCTTCATTTCAAAAGAGGAGCTCAGCGATGATGAATACAAATGATCCCTACATGGCGTACTATCGCCGCCAACAATTGCAGCAGACCGGCGGCAGTATCGAGAGGGTATTTCGCGGTGCACCCTACCAGCGCGGACATGGAATTGGCAGTTTCCTAGGCGGTATGTTCCGCACCATCACACCGCTACTCAAGTCGGGAGCCTCTGCTGTGGCCAAAGAGGCGTTGAAATCCGGTGTTGGATTCTTGGGCGACATGGCCATGCACCAGCGGGACCCCAAAGAAGCCGCTAGAGATCATTTCAGCCAGTTTACAGACTCGCTAAAACGCCGGGCGGACGGCAAACTTCAACGTGTGCTAAGTGGCGGCGGCGGCTCTCGCGCGAAACGCCGTCGCGTAACGCGAAAGAATACCGCGAAACACCGGCGCGCTACTCCTGCGCGAAAGACTAACGCGATACTCTCGCGTAAGAGGAACGCGAAGCGCGCCATGTTCGGCGGCCGTCGTGTCACACCGCAGTCTTTGACGAAACTCCTTCGAGGAAGGTCGTCGTCGTCGTCATCCAAGAAGAAGGGCAAGAAGAGGAGGACAGTTAGAAGGAAGAAGAAGACGAGGAAAGCAGTGAGGAGAACGTCTGTACGCGATATATTCAATTAACACACACGCTAGCAATGTCGTTTCTACATCAAAAGTCGTGTGAATGCGTCAAGACGGAATTGGACTTATTCTCCCTACCACCGACGCAGACCAGTATCGAGAGCGGCAAATGGATTCAGTACAAACCAATCTCCACACTGACTGATGATTCGCCCATCGAGTTTGTTGTGCCCGGCAACGGCGAAGAATACACCGATCTTTCGCAAACAATGTTGGAAGTTACAGCGTCTATTGTCAAGTCGACAGGAGCGGCAATCGCAGATGTCGAAGAATCGAACAAAATTGGCCCAGTCAACAATTGGCTGCACACGTTATTCAGTCAAGTCGATATGAGTATGAATCAGAAACTGGTCACACCACAAAACAACACTTATGCATATCGAGCGTATATCGAAACATTGATGAATTACGGCTATGATGCTAGGAAATCACATTTAACATGTGGACTGTGGAACGCGGACGACGCCGGCTATATGGACAATACTCTGGACGATAACGATGGACTAAAGGCGAGACGAAAAATGACAAATAAAAGTCGTGAAATCGATATGCTCGGTCGCCTACATGTGGACATGTGTAATCAGAACAAGTTCCTGTTGAACGGTGTGGAACTGCGTTTTAAACTGATCCGATCAAAAGATTCCTTCTCCATTATGTCGGATGATGGTGAATACAAGGTGCACATTGTTGATGCGAATCTCTGGATACGAAGGTGTAAAGTTAGCCCCACGGTACTGTTGGCGCACAGCAAGACGCTTCAGACCGGCACAGCTAAATACCCAATCACCAGAGTGGAATTGAAAACATTCACACTGCCGTTTGGAGTGAGGAGCAAAACTTTGGACAATGTGTTTCTAGGGCAAGTGCCGAAACGAATCATTGTCGGACTGGTCACGAACGCCGCTTATAATGGCGATTTAAAAAAGAATCCATTTAACTTTCAAAATTTCAAAACCAACTACTTCTCGCTGTACGTGGACGGTGAACAAGTGCCGTCCAAACCGCTACAACCACACTACGAAACCGGCAAGGGAAAATACGTGATGGCGTATCACAGTCTGTTTTCAGGCTCCGGCATACACTTTAGCGATGCTGGTAATCTCATAAATAGAGACGATTACGACGATGGATACTGTCTGATGGCATTCGATCTAACACCTGATATGTCAGCAAGCGACACAACTCATTGGAACCTAGTGCGCAACGGCAGTGTGCGTATGGAGATTGCTTTCGACACGGGACTCACAGAGACTGTCAACTGTCTGGTATACGCAGAGTTTGACAACGTCATCGAAATCGATCGTCATCGCAACGTGTCTGTGGACTTTGGCGGTTAGATCGTCGGCGGTGGCGTCGTCGTCCTCCTCCTCAGTCTACAACCAACATTCGCACAAGATGGATCGTTTATGCAGAGTACCGCGTAAAAATTTCGCATCTCCAATTATTGTGGATTTTCAATGTTTCAAGGACAACGCAAATGACTACATTCTGAAGGAAGTGTGCGTCTTGGAATTGGTCAGTGGAACACTGCTAATGCATCATATCGCCAAACCACCATTCAGTCGAGATTTCCTATCACAAGAGAAACTGCGTGAAAGCTATTGGCTCACAAAACACTGTCACGGATTGGAGTGGGACCAAGGTGATATCTGGTATCATGTGCTAGAGGAAAAGTTACGTGCATGTATCGCCAAACGACCGATTGTCTACGTCAAAGGTGCTGAGAAAAAAGAGTTTGTACGATACAATTTCATCGCGGATCACTGTACTACTAATGTCATCGATATCAACGATATTGGCTGCGGATCACTATCGTCAATCAACAGTCTACTATCAACAAACACAGTGCGATGTCGCCACCACAGAACAACTCACACACGATGCGCTCTAACCAATTGCATCACATTGCGCAGTTGGTTACATCTAAGTACAAATATCGATGACGCTGATGATTACGCTGACGATGGTGAGAGTGATACCAGTTCCTGCTTTTGTTTTGCTACTAGCACTACTACTCCTACTACTGACTGTGGCGTCGACACAGTAGAATGAATACCTTAGAGATACAAAAGTGTATGGCTAAACTGCCCGTACAGAATGTTGGTGTCTACGCTGCGGATCAATTGCCCCATTATATTTCACCATCTACTGCTATGATTGTGAACACTGATCCGCACAATGAAGACGGCACTCACTGGGTCGCTTTCTACCTTAACAAAGGAGGAGGAATAATTGAATTCTTTGACAGCTACGGTCAACCGCCACATCTTCAATTCTACCAAGGATTCCTGAGACGCAACGCTCGTCGCTACCTGTACAACGAGCATCGCCTTCAAAGTGACAACACTCTGGTCTGCGGTCAATACTGCCTTGTATTCCTGTACTGCCGCACCCACTACGGTATGAAGATGACGGACTTTGTGCAGCTCTTTGAACACTCATCTACTGGCCACAACGACGCATTGATCAGAAGACTCTTTGCACAAATGTATACCAATTGAATTTTGAAATTTTGCATTTTTTTTTTCTCAATAAACTAGTTGTGTACTCAGAATAAAAAGAAATATTCTTATTATTTCCCATCCTCTCCTCCTTTACCCCAAAGTGGGGCAGACCTCTCATACAATGGCATTAGCAGGTGCATTCTTGTCTTCAACAATTCCTGTAGTATGGGGGAGCGAAAATCTCCCCCTAAGCCATTATGTGTTAGGGGGAGCGAAAATCTCCCACCTGGTAATTAAACCAATTGAACAACAGTTTTCAACCACCTGAGGTCTCATAGGTCTATCCCACTTTTGGGGTAGACCTAACGTACAATTATAGGCCTGCCCCAAAATGGGACAGACCTATCATACAATGATTCTAAAGTAACATTCATATCTGAACCTGGTTTATATGAATTAACATATTCCTGAATATATATATATTTTTTTTTTTACTTTTGTATCTTAAGATTATGTGAGGGGAGAAAAAAAGACGAATGTATATATAAACAATTTGGCTATTTATTTACACACTTTAAATATATTTTACATCGAGTATGTACTCCTGAACATTTGGGATTGACTAGAAAAAACGAGACTCGACACAAACTAATGACTAGAAAAAAAAGGAGCACATTTCTAAGTTTTACGACACTCGATACAAACTAATGCCTAGATTTTTCAAAATAATATACAAGTCAAGTCAGGGTCTTTGGTAATATGGCACAACCACTCAACGCTACTCATCCGCCGCCTCTTCATCGTCTTGAGGGGTGTCTTCGGGCTGAGGTGGTACGTCAATATGTCCCCAAGGCAGTGTATTTACACCGTCCGGAAGGATGTAACGCTTGTCATCATTATAGCTCAAGGATAGCTTCTCGACTTGAACTGTGAAGACGCGGTGGTTTCGGGACTGGAACCTGGTGTTGATGGTTCTTTTCAACACGCCATTGAAAAGACATTCCCGATAGTCGTCAGAGGTTAGATTGTGTTTTACAACACCTCTAGCGACTCCCTTGGCGCGCTTCACCGTCATGACCTGCAACTCGTCATCTTCGGTCCTCTCCTCGAACTCGACAATATCCATGAAATAAAGTTTCGAGCGAAGACCGAGGTACTCGAGCAGCGGAAGTCCGTTCGCTTCATCCTTAAACTTTCCGATGACTTTTGAGTTGATGGGGCTGTAGCAGGGATGGTTCTGGGGGTACGCACTAGTGTCAAAATCATCCAGATGCTCCAACATGTCCTTATAAACATCTTCAGTCTGGACGTCGAACACGAAGCTGTCAGTGTCCATGTAGTCAACCTTCAGACGATCACCGTAGCGGTTCTTCATCTTCCGAAGGAAGTCGTACATGAGCCACTTGCTCAGATCGAGGACACACATTCCGACGTAGAGCGGTTTGTCCAGGACGATATTGACTTTCGACATGTGGACAATGGCGACGTCATCGTTGAAGTAGGTTCGGTCCAGGAAGTTTGACTTGGCCACGTACTTCCTGAACATCTCCGGCGTACACACCAGTTTAGAGTTCATTCGCTTGCGAACATTCTCGATCGTCTTGCCAAAGACCGCATTGTTCATAAGCTTGAAAAAGTCTTGTTCAAACTTGGTCGTGGCCTTCTTCCTCAGTTCGGTGTTCATTAGGATGTAGCTCTCCAACCACCGAGACTGACGGAACGAGATGACGCGATGCACGTTGACAAGCTCCAGTCCGTTTTCCAGCGCCTGTTGCAGTATTCTGTAATGACAGATGTAGTTCTTCTTGTCATCCAGAGTCGTAACGAGCTTCTTGAATTTCCCTCCTGGCGGACGTTTGGTCTCGCAGCAGTAAGGAAGATCCTTGTGAAGGTCGTGCAGGTGGGCGGGGTAGCGAAGGTCAACTTCCAAGACGTAGCCCGTGGGTCCTTCGGGGTCCAACGCTGCAATATCCAGGGACGCGATCTCCTCGCGGCTGAGCCATTGGAAGTGTCCCTGTGGAAGACACTGGGACATGGCCAAACCGTAAAGGTTGTTGGCGTCCAAGTATAGCAGGTGATGCGTTGGCTCTTCAAGTCGTCGATCTTCAGGGCGACATCCGTCATGGTTGGCCTTGGCGTGTCTGGTGATCGCCTGGGAAATACCTCCTCTGATGCCTTGCTCGAAGAAGAGGTACATGTCAAAGTCCTGTATCGTATCAAGCTCCACTCGACAGGTCCTTAACATGACATCCCAGGCGTATGACGGTAGGGTGTAGTAGTGCGCAGGGTCTAGTTCGTATTCAGCCATCGACGTGTCCCTGAAGCGTTCAAAGACGTCAGTCAACAGCGCAATGTCACAGCGCAGGTACTTCTCGGCGTAGTCCTTGAGGTTCCTACAACCGAAGGTTTCCCACACGTTGCGAGCATGCTCGTAGTCTGCATCTGTGATGTCCTCCAGGGTCAGGTCGTTGCGAAAATCTCGCTGCAGAGGCAGTTCCGTAGTATCTTCCAACACGGCGTTTGACGTTACAAAGTTATACGGGAACACGCCTTTCCTACGGACTAGTTCGAAGAGGTGGTCTTCGGGGAATCTCTTCCTCGTCTCCAAGAGTTGAGCTGGTGGAAGTGCGGCTGCGAGGCTGGCGAGGCTCAAAGCCAGGAACCTGTAGGTGTCTAGGAACCTGACTCGGAATCCTAGCTGCCTTTTTCCGCGCCCTGGCATCCCAACCGGTGTCGCTGTTCGGTCGAACAGGAACCGCTTCGTAAAAGCGATGTACCGCTCTTCCGTGTGAGCCAACACCTCAACATCACCAGGGTCAACCGCCAACTCCCGCACTATGAAGTGAGCGTCGTAGTTGGAAAGGTTGTGAAAGTAGCAGTTGACTACTCGCTGCTCCCTGTAGCGTAGGTTACATGATCTGTGCGCAGCGCCACGGAACTCGTAGGGCGGCGCGTGGTTGTGATCACGAACCTTTGGGTCTTCGCTTGAAAATGTCGATCCGCAGAGGTAGCAATTCGTTGTCGAGTTGTACTGCATCGTTTCCGCTGGGGTCAGGACAGGGCACAGATTTCTTGCTTCGTACAGGAAGTTCCACAATCGCTCAACATCAGTTTTCAACATCTCCATAAATGTCTTTGACGCATCATCCCCGAAGTAGACTCGAGGCTCAAACTCCTCAAGTCCGTACGAGTCGATAATCTGGTACGCAAAGGCGTATGGGATGTGGATGTGGGTGGCTACTCCTCCGTGCGGTTCATCGACTTGTTCATCCATCTCGGCGGTCGGCAGTAGAGCACACTCAAAGTCCGCGTAGATGGTGAAACGTTCGCGTCGGGTGAACTCTGGATGGCTGAATTTGATTTCAGTCTTCTTCGGTGTATCCATGCGGATAGGGGCCGAAGCGGAGCAGTATCGCCTGTGCTCCTCCAGACGCTGAGCGCCCGTCAGACCGAGCTTGTTCGGACGGTTGTCAAAGTGCGCAAAGCACCGCTTACAGATGAATATCCTGCCACGGTTCGCTGTGAGTTGGGGACGGATCAGTCGGCCAAGGTCTTTGATGTATGCGTAGTGGCTGTTCCCCTCCTCAGTCACGTACAAAAGGTCGCAATGGTCTTCGCGCTCCTGCCTACAAATCTTCAAGGGAAAGACGGTGTCCTGATACTTGGGCCGCCCGTTAGGTTTCTGACCCACGCGCGTGTGATCAATACCATAGACGTTGATGCTGATGTTGTTTGTCCGCTCAAACGTCTTGATACTCTTCAGAGCAACGGGGAATTGAAGGCCGGTCCAATCGTAGTGGGCGATGATGTCGTCGGTGTACAATGCCGGTCTTTCGGGGTGATCTTGAACAAACTTGCTCAGGACTGCATACATAAAACACCGCTCATCGGCGTTCAATACGTTGATGACTGCTTTGGTTTTCTCTACAGCTGCCGGCAGTGGGAGCCAAGCTCGACCATCTTCACCTAGAGGAGTGTACTCGTTGATACCGACCTCCAAATCACGAACGCGAATGTATGTCCACCCGGAGCCGATATGCTCACACTCGGCCTTCTCTCTGATAAGCTTCGCAAAAGCTGTTGAAATGTAATGGTTAAGGTCCGAGGTCACCGTCAGCGGAGTCATCTTCGTCTTGAAGTTGCGCAGGCAGGTGTTGTTGTGAATATTTTTGAATTCACACTCCAGCTTCAAGTTGACCTTTATGCTGCGGTGTTTCGCCAAGGTGTTCTCAAGCAACTCCGTAAGGCTCACAATCAACAACGCCATCACTTCTCCGATTGTGACGAGATTCTCCATCGATCGCTGCAGACGGTAGGTTAAGAGGCGGTTGCGAAAACCCCGTTGAATAAGTGAGAATACGGGGCTTGACTGTCCTGCTCCAGTCATCTCAACATCATCGGGTTGCGGGTGTGTGCTCGTTCCGGGTTGTGGCTCCGTGCTGGGTCCTGCCTGGGGTTCGTCCTGTACCATAGCCGCTCGGTTCAGGATCAGGTCCTTCATGATCGGGCAGGCGAACCGCTCATGTTGGTCCTTGTTGAACAGCCGGGTGAACTCCCGACCGCAGTATGTGCAAGAGAATCTTCGTTCTTGACCATCGGCGTGAAATTGCTTGGTGTGGGCTCGAAGGTTGTCTTCCCTCTTGAACGCGGTGCCGCATGTGTCGCATAGGAACCTGCAGACTCTGCTGTGGGTTGATTCCACATGTCGACGCAGGTTTATTTCGCGACGGAAACGGCGACCGCATTCATGGCAGGTGTGGTGGCCAGGACCCGGTCCTTCATCTGAAAATAATAACAAAAAACAGATTAGGATAACTAAAGATCCAATTCCCCTCTCTCGAGAATCACATTTCAAAATGGAGTTGTTAATTAAAAATATCAATTTTCGAACAGGGAATGTAATCTTCTGTACTGTTTGTCTACATTGATGATCCGGGGTCCAAAGCTAAGGATGTAGCTGCAATATTGAGCTGCACCAACCCTAAAGAAGCATTATGTTTTAGGGGGGAGCAAAAATCTCCCCCTAGCAATTACATCAATGGTACACCAGTTGACAAACACCCGAGGTCTCATTTTTGCTCTAGTCTTCAATACTTCCTGAAGTATGGGGGAGCGAAAATCTCCCCCCTAGCAATTAAATCAGTTGAACACCAGTTGTCACGGTCACATTCTTCTAGACGGTCAAGAATCTTGAATCAGAATTCAGATCCGACTTATGATAAGCCAGACCGCTCTGGTGAGTCCTTTCTTGCTCGTCTAGTCGAGCCAAGTCACTAGAGTACCCACATGACCTACTTTAAAAATGTTACCCTCCCACTCCCCCTCCTCCTCCTCCTCCTCCTCCTCCTCCTCCTCCTCCTCCTCCTCCTCCTCCTCCTCCTCCTCCTCCTCCTCCTCCTCCTCCTCCTCCTCCTCCTCCTCCTCCTCCTCCTCCTCCTCCTCCTCCCCCTCCTCCTCCTCCCCCTCCTCCTCCTCCTCCTCCTCCTCCCCTCAGAGCGATCTGGCTTATCATAGGTCGGATCTGAATTCTGATTGCAGATTATTGTTCGTCTTGTCAAGCCGAGTCATTTGAGTACCCCCATTACATCCTTTGGACCATAAATATAGAAGTTATTAAAATAATATTATTATAGTTATGTGATTTTACATTTTTTAATAAACAGCTCTCTGTTCGCACAAAATAATTAAAGATGTTAAATAAAAGAAAGACTTATCACTCTTCGTTTATATATCGCATAAAATATTCCTGTATTACTAAAATGAATAACTTGAAGTCCGATTAAAACAATATTGCAACACACAAACACGTACCTTGCTGCGTTGGTGGTGGTTGTTGTGGTGCTGGTGGTTGGTGTCTCAAGCCGTGGAATCTAATGTGGTGTTGCATCAAATTGTGTCTGCGCGCGTACACACAGCCGCAAATGTTACAAACGTGGGTGGCGTTCATTTTAAATAGTCTAACAATAAAGTTTTTAATAAATGCAAACAACACAACACAAACGTTTTAAATAGTCCTAAATGCTTGATGCAAATGGCGATAACTGAGCAGTTACGAACCGGCACGTCTGCGTGCACTGACCTCTAAAACTGAACTGAAGGAACGTTGGCTGTGTGGGGTGGCGCTCTCAGTTTTGACATGGGGAGGGGGAGGGGGGCCTGGAGCGCTCCGGGTGCGGGGGTTCTCTCCTAGCTTGGCTATTCGACTCAGGACCCCCGGTTCTCGAAAGAAAATAATGTTTATTGTGGAATAGGACCGAACTGACACTGTTTCCACTGTTTAATCAGGCACTGATATTTCGCTGTGAGACCTGACCACTCTTCCGTTTCTTCTTTCTCCAATAGATCACGGCGATCGGTATACTTTGGTGGACTGGCAAACATAATGTCCATTTGATCGTAGCTACACTCCCAATCCTGTTTTACTCTTAGAATTTCCTTCCTCATATCCGCAGCAATGGCCTCTTGCATGGATCTCGGCAGCAGCTTAACCCCCTCAGGCAAGAACTTCCTTATCTTTATAATTGATATGTCTTGTAAAGATTTAGGACTCCATTGGCATGGGATGTCGGAAGTGTTAACCCACTCTGTCTGGTGAAAATGCATTATCACTATTACACTGTCACCGTTGCAAAACTCACGTCTGAACTGACAAAAATACCAACCGCCGTCTGGGGTAAAGCCACCCTGATCTAATGGAATTCGATGCGGGCGGTCTATAATTATGGGTTCCTGGAAGGGGCGGATGCAGCTGCACCCCAGACAGGGCTCGACTCGTCGGTTTTTGTGTGAACACCTGCGTCGGCCCTTCGGGCCGCCCCGATCCATTACGGTTAATCACCGCTTGCCATCCTTTGTAATCTCCCGGTGATGGAGAATGCCGCCGCCACCGTTGGGTAATAAATCTCACCAGCTGTCTGGGAAATAGGAGAAGGGTCTAATGCTGATGGCGTTGAAAGAACAAAACTAGTTTCACCCCACCCTCGACACACACTTAGCTGCTCTCCGGGCTCAGTTCAGATATACCAGCGGAACTATGAGCATGTCTGACGCTGACTTGGTCCGTGCGTTGGAATTTGTTGAGGCCTTGTACTTCAACCATCGCCCTATCAAAACCATCAAGGCGGAGTTGGCAGAGGCGTATGGCCATGTCTCTACGAAATGGTGCGCCCAGCCGAGATGTCCGGAGGAACATTCCGATTACGAAGAAGATTGGCGGCTGGTCGATGCGCTGGAGGCGGAGCTTGCGATCACAGAGAAGGCGGTTGTTGATGCTGAGAGAACGGCCGCTGATGCTGCTGCAGCTGATGAGATGTTGACTGGCGAGACCTCATCAAATTAGTTTTAAAGTTTATTTGTAAATGTAAAAAATAAAATGATAAACAAAAAAAAAACGTTGGTACATTGATAAACAATGTAGTTTATCTTTGTACCAAAAAAAAACAAAAAACAATATATTATAATAGCCTAAGAGGGTGAAGCGTCGATCGCTAAGTCAAAGGCATTAGGGAGAAGGAGGAAGGGGAGGAGGAGGAGGAGGAGGAGGAGGAGGAGGAGGAGGAGGAGGGGAGGAGGAGGAGGAGGAGGAGGAGGAGGAGGAGGAGGAGGAGGAGGAGGAGGAGGAGGAGGAGGAGGAGGAGGAGGAGGAGGAGGAGGAGGAGGAGGAGGAGGAGGAGGAGGAGGAGGAGGAGGAGGAGGAGGAGGAGGAGGAGGAGGAGGAGGAGGAGGAGGAGGAGGAGGAGGAGGAGGAGGAGGAGGAGGAGGAGGAGGAGGAGGAGGAGGAGGAGGAGGAGGAGGAGGAGGAGGAGGAGGAGGAGGAGGAGGAGGAGGAGGAGGAGGAGGAGGAGGAGGAGGAGGAGGAGGTACTGCTGCTCCTGCTGGGGTAGAACTCACCATCTCTCACTACTCTCCATGATACAACAATGGAATAAATAACAAGAATTGCAACAGCTTGGTAGCTTGGTTGTTTATTACTCGATTTTAATATTTTAAGTAGGCCTATCGTTAGATTTATCATAGAATTCCCTAAAATAAGTTAATTTTAAAATATTTTCTAAAATGGCTGGTTTTTTAAGACATTTAAGATATAACCTTTAAATGTCTTTAAACACGATTTGGAGAGTATGACTCGAAAAAGTCTTAATTGTTTTGTTAAAATACAAGCGGTATTAAACTAAGATTGCGGGTAGAAGCCAACAATGTAAGCCACTGGGAATGAAATATTTTGTGAAATTAAAACAATATTTAGCAGATTAACTAAGTGGCATTGCTTTATTAGTGGGATGCAAATTGCGGCATTCCGAAACTAATGTTTTATAAATTTGTTAAACGAAGACAGGGAACATTGTTTTGGGGCAACGGCTTAAAGATATAATCCAATATTAAATGTGCCCCTTGAAGCGCAACTCGAGTGTTTTGAGGCAGATAGTCCTCAGCCATCAGTGAAGTATCGACATAGCCACGAGGGAACGTTCCAAGTTGGATTATTTATGGCCAATAAAGCTGATACCAGCTTTGAGCATCAGTGGAGTTTGTTTAGCTGCTCTTAAGCTTGCCGGATCCTAACCACCTTTGGAGAAAGCGACTAAACGTATCTAAACTGCTCAAGCATATACTGTATTTTAACCAAAATATGTTGAGAGCTATACAGATAATATTTAAGCAATGATTTCATAGTGTAGAACTATTAAGATTACATTTTAACAATGTTAAGGTGTAATTTTAACAATGTTTACTATTTTGTTTGTATTCTGCTTAATACTATACTGTATTGAAATATTTTAGCGATATCATTTGTTATGCTAAACCTCTGAAATATGTGTCTGTACCTTTAATTAAATTCAGTAATCTATTGATTTGAATGTATATATAATATATAAAAATATATTATAGTACGAAGCCTTTTTCCGGATATTAAATAGAACACCATAAAGTTAACATTCAAATTAGTTTAAATTACTATTTAAATAAAGGAATAGACAATAGATCTCACTGAATTGTTCCCCTACTAAAGTTAAACTTTCATAATTCATCATAGTGAGTGTTCTTTTAAATTTATTTTTCCACAAAAGGAGTTTGGTGTACAAATGTTATTATTAAAGTAAAAACTCGAAAGTGGTGTGAAAATACTTCTAAATCACTTAATCGCTAATTTATGCTCAGAAAATAACAATTGTTCAATAATATTTGAGAAGTGTTTACAAGAATACAATATTTATTTTGATGTGGTAACTGTTCACATAATTCGTATTGCTTTACTGTTACAACATGATGAAAATCACCATTTTTAGAGCAAGATAAAAAAACAGTGGGTTTCATTGGTTAATTTAACGTTCCCTGTCTCAAACTAAATCACAGTATTCGGTTGTACAAGCTTAGTCTTATTTATACAGCTATTAGAAAAATTAAGCATGTAGAAAATACAATCCTGACCTATAAAAGGCCTAAGCAAGGATATTATTAGACTCATATTTAATATTGACGCACGATTATATAGAAATTACAAAATAATAAAACTGTAGAAATAGTTGTATATTTTGTCAAAGAAAGTGTTTTATTGAAGAGCTTTTCACAACATTTAGTGGTATTAGATGTCTGTGTTGGAAATGATGCGGGTGTATTCAAGTATTTCTGTCAAAGGAATTAAATGTTCTCTCTGTTAGGAGCCCGCATGTTCTGAGTGATTCTCTGATTCGATCTTAAATTTCATATAAATCTTCAATTTCGCTCCATATGGAAACGAGGATTAAGATACGTTGAAAGATTAATATTAGGAAAACTAAAACTTATACAAACGATTGTCTTGTGCAGCTTTTTGAATCTAAAAAGTTAAGTACTTTACTTTTGCATCGATTATTTAACTTTTGTTCTTATTACACTGAAATTAGCTGATTAAATAATCTAGATTCTGATTCATCATAGAATATTATGTTGATAGATATATAATTTGATATTTTCGTTCTATCGATTTCTAGTTCTAAAGATATTAATGTATATTAAAATGAACAGCTTTTGATAAAAGAAGAGAGGAAGAGATGCTCGGTACGTCCTGCACACGTAACTCATAAACTGCCATCTACCGTTGCTGCATCTTTGCTGCGGACTTTGTTCATTTGGCCAAGTAGAGTTAGTTAATGAAATTTTATGCATCTTAATCAGTCTTGTTGTGTGTTTTCAATCTATTATAAGTAGTGTGGATGGCTATGACCAAGAGGCATAATATGAGGTACTATATGACTTAACAGAGTTTTAAACCTGAGGATATTCTTAATGATCATAAAAGAGAAGTAGTTTATTAAACTGTAAAAGATCATTAAACATTAGGATAGATAATATACATTTTTAGTCTCTGGTAATGCTGTTCGGAAAAGTTTACCATCAAAAGGTGAATATACTATAAGTAATAATTTATCCTTATCTTGAAGGTGATGTAGGTAACTAGTGCACTCCTACCTCGCATACCTCTAGGTATGTGGCTCCAATACTTATAATATAATGCCATACATTTTACCAGGCTTTGGAACAATGTTGTCTACGCAATATTGGACTCTGCTGCAATGGTTTTAATATCTTCAAGCAAGCCTATGAATAAATGTTCTTCTGTTACTGCATTACACTATTGAAAGGTTGAGTAAAAATAAATTATTGAGAGATTTGCTTACATAGACGTTATGTATTGAACTGTCACATTGAACTAGTAGTGTAGAAATGAAGTATGCATTTATTACGTACATTCTTACTTATCACTATTACCATTGGGTTTATATATACTAGAGGGGACACCTTACGGGAGCCAGAGTTAGTAACCGCAGCGCTGCGATCTAGCGTCATATTAAGATAACTAACGTGATCTGCGGCGTCGTTAGGCCGAGTTAACTCATCCGCCGTACCCGACCCGTGCAAACAAAATATCACTTTGATGGCCATCGTAAAAAAGGATTATTTAAACAGGTTTTAATCTCTACGAAAACCTTCCTAACAAATATGATAAACAAAACCGCGACGATCCCTGGCGGCGTAGGACGGGACTACGTCCACAAGTCTCTAACATTCATTTGTATTGTGTGTCCCCTCTAGTAGATATAAACCCAATGCTTTAACTACATACTTATATTTTATTCGTTATATGGGGACAGAAGCATCTGCTGTTAACGGGTTTGTAAAAAAAGTGCATTCGGATCTCAAATTGTATTAATTCGGATCGTTATTATAGACATATCATATCCTCATTGTTGTTTAACATATAAAATCTCAAATTCCGTGATAATTTATTTTATACTAAATAAACAATTGTTTTTAAGTACTTGTTCAAATATGTTACACACACTTTAAATTCAAATAATACCATGGTGACAGTACTCTCATAAGTTGTTTTAATGCATATAAGTTATGCTACGTTATTAAAAAAACTCGATATAACGTATCGAATAAGAAGGTATTGAAATTAAAGTAACACTTTTCCAATAGAATGGTTGCTTAGTTTAGAAAAAATGTAATAGAGAATTACATTGAAAACTGAATGCATTTTTATCATCTGGTTTTAAGCTAACCTGATTAAATAATAATTTAATTGTTATTTTAATACTTTATAATTAATAAATACTAGTTTTATAGTACAAATGTATAACTTTACGCAATTATATCGTTACCAATAATAATTTTTTCTTCAAGATTGTGTCAGGTAACAATATGCAAACGGTTGAATCTTCCACCAAAAATAAATACTAACAAATACATTTTTAAAAATAAAAAAATCTTAAATGCCCGTCGCCATAGTCCAAGAGGCCTGTATGGCGATCTAAAGACAGCAATGTCCCGTTAACTGCATTAATTACATGGACGATTGGCGACCACTCGTGATAAAACATTACTGCAGTGGGCCGGGATCGAACATGAGCTTGACCACGGCTGACTTGCGAGACCAGCGCTCTACCTCTGATCTACCGCGACCGTTATATATATGATATATACATCTATATATATATATATATATATATATATATATATATATATATATCTTTAGTTTGTTCTAACACAAGAAAAGACTACTCAATATTCATTAACCTTGAATAATTTTTCCCTATTGATGAAATGCCAACCGGTTTTACCTGGTATTCTTTTACTGTTTATTTGGACTGGGATATATTTGTGCGAAATAAACAGAAGTACAATATTAATGTCTGTAAAAACTATTCCGTTGGTTTCCCAAGAGAAAATTATACCAGAATGTGTTTTTATCTAGGTTGCAAGAACGTAAAAAATCTTTATATATTTATTGTATTTTAAAAAATTAGCTCTCATTAAATTCTAAATCTAAACTCCGGTTGCAGCTTTTTATTCGTGCTCAATATCATTAATTATTCCGGTTCTTAATAGTAAAGAAGGGGCTTTACTATTAAATGCTCCTCTACCCCTTTTAACACATCAAAACAAATTTATAACTCAAACAAATTTAAGACTATTAACTTGGGAGGTTACTTGATATATATATAAGTAATTATGTGGTTGAAGGGGACTAAAATTACTGGAATGAAAAACTGTACCTATTACTCTCCGTTACGATGTTACAGGGTCGTCTGTTATTTCCGCCAGTGGAATTTCCCTTATATAGCTCTATTTCAAAGTAAGGGGCCATGCATAAATTTCGTCACGCTATATTTAGCCCTCTTTGACTCCTAACCCCCCTTTGGCATACTCTGTTACGCTGCTCATAACTCCCCTCCCCCTTGTCACGTCACACTAATTAATTATTAAGTTCTGGATTGTGGGTACGGTATTTAATCACTCTGTAACGGAAGATTTCACAGGATTTAACTCCATTAATCGTAACGCGTCACGCGGCCCTTACCCCTCACCCCCTTCCTCGTGTCACCGTCTGTCACGATGTGCCCCACCTTCTCCCCCTCCCGGGGTGGCGTGACGTAATACTTTGGGATGAAGTATATAAAGAAAAGCTGCTTGGTTAGCGTAGTAGTAGTTACAGTGATCACCCCGTATCGAAGGTTTGCTAGATAAATTAACTTTATCATTTGTCACAGAAAAAAATACGTAATATGTAAAACTTATAATTAATGCGGTCATAGTGTGTTGTCTTTTAAGGTTTCTTTAGGTGGGGTATTTCCATTGCTCTCTTATTTACAAAACAATATAAACAAACTTTGAAACTAATATAATAAGTACATACAAACCTAGTTCACACCATTTCGGGATCTGAAATCTGATCCTGTCTTTAGGTGAGAAAAATACCTACAACATAAAAAATAGTAGCACAATCCAAACAAAGCTAGAAAGATAGAGCAGCTAAAACAGAAACAAAAGCAGTCTAAATAAAACTAAAATAAAAACCCAAACAATCGACAGGCTCTTGAATGGAACAACACGTCACATCGACTGCACAGCACGGTAACTCTAGAGAGAACAATATTTCAAGTATCTGATTAAGGTCCTAAAAGGAAAAAAATTGTGAATTGCCAGCTGACACAGGTAATCTCACCTGACTCAGCCCGAAGTGAGGTAAAGTTATAAACCCCATCTTAGCTTCAGCACCACCTGGCCAGTGCTAAAGTATCAGTATAAGCAGGCTTTGGTCACTACTAAACATAAAGCGATACGTTATACTAGTTTTTCCTTCTCTGGTAATGCTACACCTTCATTTAGAAACCGTTACTTTCCGATCGCTATCCAACCGGAACCCTTGTACGTCTTAATCAAATATGTCTACAAAACGTAACTTTCTTTAATAAAGGAACACACATGATTTAAACTAAATGTTAAATCTTAATAGCTGTTTTTAGTTGCAATATTAATTTCCAAAATCCATCGTTGTATAAATCATGAATTTGGATACCATTCAATTAAAGTTCAAAGCTTAGATTTACGAAAAATGTCGGAGTGTAAAGATAATTGTAAAACCATGCAAAAATATCTGTTTTAGCCATTTGATTAAAGGGCTGTGTCCTTGCCAAATTTAATTTTATAAAGAATAATAATGAATGTAATAAATAAAAACAGTGTGTAAAACAGTTTATGAATGTATTAATTGAATCGCTTACAGCAGTAACCCTTTAACTGCAGATTTTTACAATTTCGGGAAATTAAGAAAATCCATCGCACTTTTACAATGCTTTTTTAAATACATTTTCAATACAATTAGATTATTTACCCTATAACTGTGTGAGGTTTTAACCCGTTTTACAGTATTTTTAATGCTGTACAAAATAAAAAAATAATAATAATAACAAAAGATTTTCACTTGGGGGTTTCTGCAATAAACAAATTCATAAAGAAACTTGAAATATTTTTACTGCATTGTTTTTTTTTTAATTAGTACAAATTAAAGGCGTTTTGGTGTGAAAATTAACATTAACATTATGTTAACACCAATAATCACAAAATCCTTATAGCCTCACTAAAAGAAACTTCAGACTGGCAAAAAGCACATTTTGATTGGTAGGCTGAAACTAAAAAATAACAGCACTCAAACAAAATAACTTAATGTCACGAGAACAAGTCACTGCAACTAAAAATTATTCCAAAATGTTTATTTCAGAAACCGTTCAACTCCCTTTCAGATAAGGTATTATACAATAAACGATATGTCTGGGCTCATTTTTACAGGCATATAGGCATGGTAGATGAGTGGTTTCTGCACTAAACGATGAGTTTCACTTCCGTGATTAGTTGTCCAAAAATTTAAATTTGGCCAAATTTGTCAGGTAGGGGGTTTCTTCAATAATTTATTCTCCTTTTTAATGTGTTCATCTACTAATGGAAACTGTGTGAGTTAAATTTTGCAATTAATGTGTTACTGGAAAGTATAATACAGAAAAAATTAAATTCAAAATATGATTTGGTTGTGACTGAAATTCAGGAAAGAATATAACCAGAATATAAATGCCAGACGAACACAACGTGATAGTGATCAGAAACGACATGGCAAATATACGACTGGTAACAGCTGCGTTGGGCCACAGAAATATATGCATTTCCCATGTAATTTCCCCTGCTCTATATTTGTAGATTTATGATCTTTCCAACTCATTCAGTCTTTACGAAAATGTAATATTATTTGTATTATTATTAGACACCGTTATTATTACTATATATTTATAATTTTCATTCACAGATAACGATGAGTGTTAAACGTATGAAGGATCAAAGGTATTAACACAATGAAACATTAATTTAATCTTGAAATTGTCAATCAATAAAATCAAATTTCACCAATGGCACATAAGATTGCTTTAATATTATTTTATGTAATCATTGCATACTGCGGAACAAACAAAACCCAAACCAATATATCGATTTAAGGCACACTAATCACTGCAATGAACAGTAAAAACAATTTGATTTTCAAATCCCTGTCCAGGATAGTATATTTAGACAGTTATACTATAGTAGCTCAATTATTGCTTTGCTTGATATGTTCCTGAGCCTCCCTGAGCAAGGGCAAAGTATAAGAAAAAGATACCACCAAACTCTTTAAAAATAACAACAAACAAAACAACCACCTTATTTAAGAACTTGATCATGAAACCTCTGTGGGTTGATCGAAGACATTCAGTAACTCCCTGTTAATAACTGGCCATAAACAGAATGAATATTCACCAGATCAAAATAATCGATTGCAATCGAAGCCCGAGATTCCGGAATGTTATAGTAAGTAAAATAATCCATTAACTTTAATAAACCGACAAATAAAACAAAATATTGTAACACAAATTGTATAATATTGCAAATATATTTGACCTAATTAATTAATTAACCCTTTGAGTGCTAAGCTTCTGAAAGGAGTAGTTGAATCTGTGATGTTTTGTTGATTTTTTTAATATATTGAACGCCTGAACAGTTAAAATTAATAAAAACGTGCTTCCGCTGGACACACACAGTAAAGGATAGGTAAAAAGTAGCAAAACACCTGATCAGATGTGCAACTCACAAAGAATTCACCCATCCCGTCAGCTTGGACCCGAGCCGTCCACCGTTTGCTTAAGGTCCGCCCTCCCCTTCAACTCTGCCACAGACAGGTGAACTCTCCATGAGTTGCACATAAAAACCACCGACTGTGACGGGATTCGAACCCTCGATCCAAGTGTTACCCCCGGCCGGGAAATATATGCATTTCCCATGTAATTTCCCCTGCTCTATATTTGTAGATTTATGATCTTTCCAACTCATTCAGCCTTTACAAAAATGTAATATTATTTGTATTATTATTAGACACAGTTATTATTACTATATATTTATAATTTTCATTCACAGATAACGATGAGTGTTAAACGTATGAAGGATCAAAGGTATTAACACAATGAAACATTAATTTAATCTTGAAATTGTCAATCAATAAAATCAAATTTCACCAATGGCACATAAGATTGCTTTAATATTATTTTATGTAATCATTGCATACTGCGGAACAAACAAAACCCAAACCAATATATCGATTTAAGGCACACTAATCACTGCAATGAACAGTAAAAACAATTTGATTTTCAAATCCCTGTCCAGGATAGTATATTTAGACAGTTATACTATAGTAGCTCAATTATTGCTTTGCTTGATATGTTCCTGAGCTTCCCTGAGCAAGGGCAAAGTATAAGAAAAAGATACCACCAAACTCTTTAAAAATAACAACAAACAAAACAACCACCTTATTTAAGAACTTGATCATGAAACCTCTGTGGGTTGATCGAAGGCATTCAGTAACTCCCTGTTAATAACTGGCCATAAACAGAATGAATATTCACCAGATCAAAATAATCGATTGCAATCGAAGCCCGAGATTCCGGAATGTTATAGTAAGTAAAATAATCCATTAACTTTAATAAACCGACAAATAAAACAAAATATTGTAACACAAATTGTATAATATTGCAAATATATTTGACCTAATTAATTAATTAACGGACATATTTATTTATATATATATATATATATATAAATTTGAACGAATAGTGTTTTTGGCATCTGGGGACCTCAAAACAAAAAGTTATCATGGTCTCGGGCTTAAGTCTTACCATGAGACCTACGGTAATAGCTTCTTGACCTAGCAATTTAATCTTGAAATTGTCAATCAATAAAATCAAATTTCACCAATGGCACATAAGATTGCTTTAATATTATTTTATGTAATCATTGCATACTGCGGAACAAACAAAACCCAAACCAATATATCGATTTAAGTAGTGGTGAAATGGCAAAGAGACCCCACAATCGGCGCTTTTTTCCCATGTTATTCTTATGGGGAGCCGTTTTTGCGCCGACACCAGCTCCCGCCTTACACAAGTTTCCTTGTTGGCCTATATTAATACCCAACCCTTGCCTATATTAAATATATTGTCCCCATCCCCCTCTATACTTTTTAAAATTTTCAAAAACTATCTCTGGTGTTTCTGTCCGATTTAAAATTTGGATGTGTTATTGGTGTTTTAATAAATTCCCCCAAATTAAAAAAAAAATACTACCACCAACTTCTGTCCGATTTAAAATTTGGATGTGTTATTAGTGTTTTAATAAATTCCCCCAAATTAAAAAAATACTACCACCAATTTCCTGATTTAAAATTTGGATGATTGTCGTAGTGTTTTAATAAATCCCAACTACGGTCGAATTAAAACTGCCAATTTTGACCCCATTTTAAAATTCATTTTAATACATCCTTTGCAGAAATCCACGAGTTCTGGCTACTTGGGAACCCGAGCCATTTGACATATAATAAATCACCCCTCCTCCTAATTACCTTCTCTACCAAATACATGTCTTTATATTTAGTTTTTAACAATTCTTCTGTATAAAATCCTCCTTTGATTATATTGCCATTTTCATCTTTCAAAATATAAGTCACAGGCTTTGTTTTCTTAACTTCTGCTATTGTAAAAAGCTCTCCCGTCCAGTTAGGGGTATATCCTTTACTAAATACATGTTTATATTTAGATATCCTTACACTATCCCCCACCTTATATCTTGGCTTTTTAACTTGTACTTTAGATGCTAACCTTTCATGTACATCTTTAGAGTTCTTAGCACTTACTTGGTTAGGCTTCATCCCTATGGATCTATGTACTTTATTATTATATATCCTTATTAACTTTGGAAGTAAATCCAACCACTTGTAACTCCCTTGTGCACTAAACTCTCTATACAACCAATTCTTTAAAGTTCTCTGGAACCTTTCCACAATAGCCGCCTTAGTTGTAGAGTAAGTGTGGTAGTGATTAATATTTAGAATTTTCATTAGTTTGGTAAAATGTTCATTAAAAAATTCTT
The DNA here is from genome assembly GCA_963675035.1 of Allygus modestus. Classification (NCBI taxonomy): domain Eukaryota; kingdom Metazoa; phylum Arthropoda; class Insecta; order Hemiptera; family Cicadellidae; genus Allygus; species Allygus modestus. Next base: position 92,928,895 of record OY776116.1, read on the forward strand.
TTCCGTTATCAGATTGAATATTTTTAACTCCCTTTGGGAGAATAGTTTTTATAGCTTCTGTGACTACTAATCCAGTTTTATTCTTTAGTGGAGCAGCATAAGCTTTTTTAGAAAATGTGTCTATTAAAGTTAAAATATATTTATTCCCAGAATTCTCTCTAGCATAATTCCGCATATCTATTAAATCGATTTGAACAGTTTCGTTTATACCCAACACCTTAAAAGACCTTCTAACAAAGTTCTTTCTCGCGGGCTTATGCAATTCGTAAGCAATTTTTTCCATTTTTTATTCTTTATTTTTAATGTTAACGTATCTGCCAGTCTCTGTCGTTTCAAAAACACCTCCATTGCTACCAATTAACATACCATCACTCATTCTTTGATATACATAGTTTTTTGGAAAATATGCCCCTCCATCTAAAGTCTTAAATCCGCTTAAAGATGTAGGGTCTGCAACCAACAATTTAGGATTGTACATCATCAAATCGATTTCATTATTGTCTTGCATAAATTTATTAGTTTTATTGTTAAACCTTAATGCATGTGATTTTAAACAAATATCAAATTTAATATTGTCTTGTCTAAAAGTTTTAATATTATCGTCATACCTCAAAACCTGTGACATTAAACAAACATCACTCCTATCTTTGCCTTCAGGTACATTCTTTATTAATTTGTCCTCTGCATCCCACATATCTCTATCTAATGTTAATACATTATAATATTTATCCCCCTGTTTTATTATGCTTTTCTCACCTTTTGTTAATATTTGATTAACAACAGCCACATCATTTGGCAATGTTCCAGGTAAAATGTTTGTTAATTGCTTATTTTTACCATCAAATTTAAGACCGTCTAAAGTCACAGTCTGATGTTTTGTAACACAATCGTTCTCATCAACAGCGGGTTTAACACGAACTAGCCTTTTATTATTAAAATCCCAAAAGTTTAGATCCATTTTTGGTACTTGAGAGACGTTTACAACATCATCGCTTTCTTTACCAGCCAACAAATTACTTATTTTTCGCTTTTTGGCATTCCAAATACCATTCTCCGATTCCAAAAATTCATAATTATTTTTGTCTTGTACAAAGACACCATCTTTTCTTATTAAAGTTTGCTCTAATGTGGGTACATCGGTTGAGCTTTCACCTCGTTTAACATTAGTAATTTTGCGTTTATTAGCGTTCCAATTATTACTCTTGGATTCTAAAAACTTATATTTAGTATTACCTTGTACAAAAGCATCACCTTTTCTGGTTAACGTCTGCCCCAAAGTCGATACATCATCAGTAAACTCCCCACCTTTAACATTACTAATTTTATAATTTAAAGCATTCCAACCATCATCTTTTAGATTTAAAGTAGTTTCTTTAAAACTTCTAGCTTCTGGTTTACTATACGGGTTATATACGCGATAAAATTTATCTATCATCTTTTTATTTAATAAACAATTCCACTTTCCCTCAATTCTTCTATGATAGAATCTATCTCATTATCCACTCCAGAATTTCCCGCCAATCGGCTTAACCAAAGCAGTCTTAACCTATCTAAAAGCTCATTAGGATCGTCCCAATAAACATAGTCTATTTTATTACCAGTTACCTGCCTTAAACCTTCACCAACAGTCTTAAACAGGGGTTTAATTATATTAAGATATTTAGTGTGTTTATTACCTGACATCGCCGCACCTGTTTTATAACCCTTTAAATGTGCATTTGTAGCTTCCAAAATCTCTTTATAATTTTGCAAATCAGCCTGACTATAGTTTATGGGTTCTTTTAAAGTTAACAATTCCCACAATCCCTTTGTCCCTTTATAAATTGTTTCTCCAACTGTAACATCATCATTGGCAATTTGAACTTCCTGATTCCCAATACAAAATTTATTTCCTTCTCGCCTAATACCATATGTAGTGTCTGTCATACTACTTCTACTAAGGTAATTTCCTAAATAGTCTGATGCTAAAAGACCAAAATCTAATTTGTGTGGTGTTATCTGTGTTATTCTTGGTATTCTAGACGGGGTCTTTTCTAAAATCATTGGGAGAACTGGCCTCTCCGTTTTTGTGGCTAAATTTTTTAATTCTTGCAAAGGCTCTATTAACGGTTGGAATGTTTGGAACCTCTCTTCAGCCTCTAGAAATTTACCACGTTTTAACGCCCTATATTTTTCTCTTATTTGTTTTGCAGACTCTACCAATTCTTGTTGAATATTTGTTTTCATTTTATTTACATTTTATTTATCTCATTTGTCAAAGGGTTGTACTCAAACACTTTATCGTGTATTATTAGGCAATATGCAGATGTGTTTGAAGGGACATTTTCTGCAGTTTCAATTTCTAATTTAATATCTACAACCCCCTCTTTGACTGATTCATTCTGCCTAGAACAATCTATTACAATTAGAGGATATTTCTTTATAAAGTCAGCTCTGTTAAACATAGGATCGGGGACGGTGTTGTAGTAACTCTCCCTAAACCTCACAAACATCTCATAAGCTTTAGAGGCATCTCCATTTTCAAAGTCGAGATTTAAATCACTATAAGGATAATATTCAGAGTTTAAAAACACTTTGATATTTTTCAATTTACAGTGATCAAATTCATCAGTTCTTTTTCGCGCACTGTTGTCCCTACCTGTTTGGAAACCAAATATAATATACCTGGGCTTCTCCAAACTCGAAGACGTCTTAACTGACCATGTATGTCTCTTGGTTTCGGGGTATGATGGGAGTTCGTGTAGCTCCAAACTTCTAAATGCAATTTGCAAATTTTTATTTTGCAATAACATCTTTTGTAATTGAAGCCTCTCCCCATCAGATGGTACCACATGCGGCATCACCCACTGAATCGATTTAAGTGTAATTTTAGGAATAGGATCGACACCAGTTGGAGCATTAGATGTTGTTAATATACAATTTAAGTCGTTTTTGGATCTTTTCAACACCAATTCTTGTTTAACATTTACTAAAACCTTATTAAAATCCTCAAACACACCCATTAACAGCTCTAACGGGACACAAGTACTAAACTTGCCGCTTTTATGGAACTCCTTTAAATTTTCATCAGAATCAAATGCTACATTTGACAATTTAGTTGTTTTATTGTAAGAGCACAATATTTTCATAAGACTGGAAATTCCCGGATTTCTTACAATATCTATTTCTTTACCAGCAACTTCGTATCTAATTTCGTCAAATAAGAATGCAAATGCATTATTTATAAAATGTCCTTTATCATGATTCTCTATTTCTCCTTTAATATACAGATAACTCCTACATGGGAGTGTTAGTAAATCTTGATTATTTATGCATATTCGAATTTCATCGGAATTATTTATTGCTAAAGTGTTGTGTGGAACATAGGAGTGATTTGTAATTTTAACCAGGCTATCGTCGTATTGGAATTTTCCTGTAACGTCTAGAAAATCTTCCATTTTTATTAATAGAAAATTTTAACTTCAACCCAATTGATCACAGAAACCTGGCATTTTGTACACTCAGTCCGTTCTTGTAAATTCTCATATCTTTTTTATATGACAAGTAATTGTAGTTTCTTCTTTATTAAAGTCAATTGGCTTGTCGTGTTGATCTGCAAATGTAATGCTAACAACATCTAAACTTCTCTTATTTACAGGGAAGTATATAATATTTCTGGGAACCTCAATAATTTTGTAGCCGGGAGGAGCTTCTGGGTAAAAACTGTGTATGGTGTGTGATTTGTCACCATTCAAATAAGACCCATTCGCAATATTACATTTTACTCTAATCACATTACATTATTTATGTTGATTTTATTTACAGATTTAAACGCAATATCTAGAGTAGAAAATCCTTTAAATCCCAATAATTCAGACCCTAAACATGGTTTTGTAAAATCAAACACATGGCCAGAATGTAATGTGGCTTTCATAGTTTTATTATCGGCTATAAGTAAAAAATCTGGGAGTTGCTTTTGAATTTCCTTCGCAAGCTCAAACACTTCGTATGTACCTTCAACAATTTCAATTACATTTGGAGCTTTGTGATCGTAATAATACACATCCTCACCCTCGTCTATAGTTAATTTTGTGTCTTTAAGTTTATTTAATTTTGGAACTAGCCCTTTGTAAAATATAAGTTTGACTTTTGTATTAATTAATGATACTTTATTTTGTATAATAACTTCAACTTTACCAGCTAATGCCCGGTTTAATTCGTCAATTGTGACCTCCCCTTTTGGGGTTGTAATTTTGTGCATTTTGTAATATGTCAAAGTATTTAGAGGTTTTTTAACATTAAATATAGAATTATAACTTTGAAAATCTACCAGTCCAATTACATAATCACCATTTAATTCTATAGGAGGAAAGAACACAGACTTCAACTCTGGCTCTGTACCCGTAAATGTTATAGTAAATGAATCCATTTTTATAAACTAAAATTTTTCAGAAATGATAAACATAAAATTCCACAAATGGAACTGTTTAAATCTTGTATTTGATCAGTTGTATAGTAAATTTTAGATGGTACAAAATATTCAATTACCTCTTTTGGAGGCTGTATTCCGAAAGGGTCAAAATATATTACAATATCTTTATTTTTACGATATGCTGTCCAATGTGTGCCCCTGTCACTGTCTAAATTAATAATTCCACATTCTCTTACTTTTGGTCTTAGATGTTTTAGCTCGTTTTTTAGGTACACCCCTCGAAAGCGAGGCACGTCTCTTGCGGCCTCTAACAGCTGAAAGTTGTCCATCTTTTTTATTAAATTTTAATCCCATTCCCATTTTTGCCTTAGCCTTCATCAAATTTGTCACTGCATAAGCTGCTGCTTTTTCGGCCAGACTGGCGTCCTTTGCCGAAACCCTAGTCCAAGCCTGGTCCGCTAATCTCATATCTGCCTTGTTCCGGGCGGCTGTATCAGGATTATTCATGTAGAATATGTCGTGCTCTTTACAATAAGAGTCTAGCTTATTTTTTGGAGGTACATTTCTGGCTAAATTTTCACGCACGTTAGTTCCAGGTCCGCACCACATATACGACGGCATGTGGAGAGGGAAAGTAAGGTTGTTTATAAGGGTATTTAACAAGCCACGGCCTCTATATGGCTTTAAGAATAATCCCTTACCTTGGACCTTTTTACACTTTCTCTTTGCCATTTTTATTATATAAAAAATGTCATTTATTCAACAAAAGAACAAATTAAAATAGCACATAAAGAAAATACACCATTTTTATTATATAAAAAATGTCATTTATTCAACAAAAGAACAAATTTAAAATAGCACATAAAGAAAATACACCAAAGAAGTTGGGTCTATTTCCTAATAATATTCGCTGTCTTATAATAGGGCCCAGTGGTTCGGGGAAGACTGTTGTAATTTATAACTTAATTGTAAAAAAACAAGGATTAAAGTTTACAAATTTATATATAATATCCAAATCTTTAGAACAAGAAAAATATAAAAAAATAATTGAAATATTCCGTCTGTGTGATAAAGTTAAATTACACACATATTCAAACTGTGAAATCACACCAAATGATGTAGAATCACACTCAATAGTTGTATTTGACGACATAAATAGTCCAAATATCACACAATTTTTCTCAATGGGCAGACACAAAAATATTAACAGTTTTTACTTGTGTCAATCTTACAGTAAAGTAAACAAACATTTACGTGACAATGTTAATTTCCTAATATTATTTAAACAAGACGATTTAAATTTAAAACATGTGTATAACAATCATGTGGGAAATGATTTTTCATTTAACCAATTTAGAAATCTCTGCCATCAATGCTGGGATAGGTCTAAATATGGCTTTTTTGTAATAGACAAGGAAAGGCCAAAGAATAATGGGAAATATAGATTTATGTTTGACCAATTTTATAATGACCAAGGGCAAGAGTGTTGATGCCATCCAGAATAAACCTCTTGTCGTCATCAAAAGAGAGTACCTTTTTGTTCATCGTTAATGTTTGAAGATGGTGGTTTGTGGATTTAATTCTTGTAACATTCTCATAGTAATCTTCCCCGGTTGCAAGACAGTGTAAGTAATGTTGGTGTCTTAAGAGATGTTTAACTGTGGCGTTGTCAGCTCCCTTTGCCTTTTTAACCTCTAGCTCATTTTGATTTTCTTTTTCGTATAACCATTGTAAAGGAATGAAAGAGTATAATTTTGGCCTTAAACCACAATATTCATACATAATTTGACCATTTAATTCGTCTTTAAACTTGCCCGTAACTTTTTTATTTTTATCAGAGTATAAGAAATGATCTTTACTATATGCAGAGGTGTCAAAACAGTCCAAGTCACTTTGTATTTCCTTGTAAAAGTCCTCTGTTACTATAGAATAAACAAGGCTGTCTGTGTCTGTCATTAAGAACTTTTTATTCTTAAATTTTGACATATAATTATAGTGGAAATCATACATTATTACTTTACTGATATCCAAAATGGTCATTCCTAAATATATTGGTTTATCAAACTTTACAATTAATTTATTTAAATGCACAGCATGCAAATTGTTATCGAACATTTTGCTACAGTCAAACCTTGGCTTTGTAACCTATTTTGTTAACTTAGTCTTGTCTACAAGATGTATATCACGAAACTTGCGTTGGTTCATAATTGTTCGACCAAAGAGACTGTTATTTAACAGTTTGTAAAAGTCTTTTTCAAAATCGTGTTTAGCTTTTTGTCGCTTTTCAATATTAAAATTAATATAGGGCGCTAGCCATTTTGATTGTCTGAATTTTAAAATTCTGTGGTATTTTGTAACTACCAAACCCAGTTCTTCGTATTTTTTTAGTGCTTTATAATGTAAAATATATTTAGTTTTGTCATTTAAATTTGGTATTAATTTTCCATTCATTTTTTCTGGTGCGAGCGGGTAGTCATTATGCAAATCGTGTAAACTTTTATCGTATTTTAAATCAACTTCCAAAATAAATCCAAAGTTTTCATTTTGATTGTATTTATAATCTTTCTCATTTGTCCATCTAAAGCCATCAACGGGCAACGACTCGCACATTGCTGTAGAGTATAGCGAGTTGCAGTCTAAGTATACAAGATAGGTGCTTTCTTGATTTGGGTCATAATGTTCGCCCATGTACTTATTATTGGCTTTAGCGTGGCGCGTGGAAATCATACTTACACCGCCTCTAATGGCATGTTCTATAAACAAATGCATGTCAAAGTCTTGAAATAATTCTAATTTTATGCCGGTCATTCTAAGACACGCCTCCCATGTTAGTCCAGGCAGTGAGTACATGTGGACAGGGTCGAGTTTATAATCATTTAAACACAAGTCCCTAAATGTCTCAAACACATCAGCCAATAACAACACATCTGTTTTAAGGTATAAATCGTGATATTCTTTTAAATTCTTTATATTAAAATGATTCCATACGTTTTTAGCATGTTCATATTGTGCAGGAGATATACATTCTTTAGTTAGACTGCTGTAAAATGCCTCTATGGGTGGGAGGGGCTCTAAAAACTTTTCTGGTCCTGTCATGTATTCGTACGGAAATTCGCCCTTACATTGTAGTAGTGGATTGTCTATAAATCTAAACGTATTTAAATTGGAAGCTAATTTGCTTAAGGGAAGAGACAGAAAGTTGTAGGAATCCAAAAATACCAAATCATCAACAGAGAACGAAATATACTTTTCCATGTCTTTGGCTATGCAATTCAATTTGCGATTGAATTTTCCCAAGTGTTGCATTATTAAATGACCGTCATAGTTTTTAAGATTGTGGAAGAATACAGTTACTCCATGAGTTGCACATAAAAACCACCGACTGTGACGGGATTCGAACCCTCGATCCAAGTGTTACCCCCGGCCGGGAAATATATGCATTTCCCATGTAATTTCCCCTGCTCTATATTTGTAGATTTATGATCTTTCCAACTCATTCAGTCTTTACAAAAATGTAATATTATTTGTATTATTATTAGACACAGTTATTATTACTATATATTTATAATTTTCATTCACAGATAACGATGAGTGTTAAACGTATGAAGGATCAAAGGTATTAACACAATGAAACATTAATTTAATCTTGAAATTGTCAATCAATAAAATCAAATTTCACCAATGGCACATAAGATTGCTTTAATATTATTTTATGTAATCATTGCATACTGCGGAACAAACAAAACCCAAACCAATATATCGATTTAAGGCACACTAATCACTGCAATGAACAGTAAAAACAATTTGATTTTCAAATCCCTGTCCAGGATAGTATATTTAGACAGTTATACTATAGTAGCTCAATTATTGCTTTGCTTGATATGTTCCTGAGCCTCCCTGAGCAAGGGCAAAGTATAAGAAAAAGATACCACCAAACTCTTTAAAAATAACAACAAACAAAACAACCACCTTATTTAAGAACTTGATCATGAAACCTCTGTGGGTTGATCGAAGGCATTCAGTAACTCCCTGTTAATAACTGGCCATAAACAGAATGAATATTCACCAGATCAAAATAATCGATTGCAATCGAAGCCCGAGATTCCGGAATGTTATAGTAAGTAAAATAATCCATTAAATTTAATAAACCGACAAATAAAACAAAATATTGTAACACAAATTGTATAATATTGCAAATATATTTGACCTAATTAATTAATTAACCCTTTGAGTGCTAAGCTTCTGAAAGGAGTAGTTGAATCTGTGATGTTTTGTTGATTTTTTTAATATATTGAACGCCTGAACAGTTAAAATTAATAAAAACGTGCTTCCGCTGGACACACACAGTAAAGGATAGGTAAAAAGTAGCAAAACACCTGATCAGATGTGCAACTCACAAAGAATCCACCCATCCCGTCAGCTTGGACCCGAGCCGTCCACCGTTTGCTTAAGGTCCGCCCTCCCCTTCAACTCTGCCACAGACAGGTGAACTCTCCATGAGTTGCACATAAAAACCACCGACTGTGACGGGATTCGAACCCTCGATCCAAGTGTTACCCCCGGCCGGGAAGGTAACGCCTTAGACCGCACAGCCACTGGTCAGGCTAGCAGCTGCAGTGGATCAGTTGGTATTATAGAGACTAGGCGCTGGACGAGGTAGTTCAATTCGTTTCTACCAGCCATGAGACCTACGGTAATAGCTTCTTCCCTATAGGGGAAATTCGCTAAAATGCCATTGAACGCGTACATGAAAGGTGAAAGAACCTGTTTATTAAAAGCATTCCAATGTATTACGTTACTAGGCAAATAAATTATAGTATTAGAGAAAGAATTCTGTCACAAAATACTAAGCCATTTGTGTTTGAATAACAATCCGGTAAAAAGCGATATTTTTACGGGAGTTTAGGAATATTTTAAAGTTTGTAACCAGTGGGCCGGTTGATTGAGTAGAACTATTTGCATGAAAGTTTCAAAATATAGGAGGGCATCGCAACTGAACTAATCCCAACTAAAAGGTTTTAATTAGTCTCGACCAAAAACTGCTGAGGTATGAACCGATTTGAACAAATACATAATTTTGACAAACATAGTTTTGTTGGCACAGATCATGGTCTCGGGCTTAAGTCTTACCATGAGACCTACGGTAATAGCTTCTTCGCTATAGGGGAAATTCGCTAAAATGCCATTGAACGCGTACATGAAAGGTGAAAGAACCTGTTTATTAAAAGCATTCCAATGTATTACGTTACTAGGCAAATAAATTATAGTATTAGAGAAAGAATTCTGTCACAAAATACTAAGCCATTTGTGTTTGCATAACAATCCGGTAAAAAGCGATATTTTTACGGGAGTTTAGGAATATTTTAAAGTTTGTAACCAGTGGGCCGGTTGATTGAGTAGAACTATTTGCATGAAAGTTTCAAAATATAGGAGGGCATCGCAACTGAACTAATCCCAACTAAAAGGTTTTAATTAGTCTCGACCAAAAACTGCTGAGGTATGAACCGATTTGAACAAATACATAATTTTGACAAACATAGTTTTGTTGGCACAGATTATTTAGTGGATTTGAATGGCTTATTATAAGTTTTATTATTAGTGAATTTCCTTTGGAAAAGTGAACTATTAGCATGACACGCAGGGTGAGACTTAAGCCCGGAACCATCATAGAAATTTCTAACGTGACCCCCTGAACACGTTCAACTCCCTTTCAGATAAGGTATTATACAATAAACGATATGTCTGGGCTCATTTTTACAGGCATATAGGCATGGTAGATGAGTGGTTTCTGCACTAAACGATGAGTTTCACTTCGTTGATTAGTTGTCCAAAAATTTAAATTTGGCCAAATTTGTCAGGTAGGGGGTTTCTTCAATAATTTATTCTCCTTTTTAATGTGTTCATCTACTAATGGAAACTGTGTGAGTTAAATTTTGCAATTAATGTGTGCTCCATCAGTTACTCCATGAGTTGCACACAAAAACCACCGACTGTGACGGGATTCGAACCCTCGATCCAAGTGTTACCCCCGGCCGGGAAATATATGCATTTCCCATGTAATTTCCCCTGCTCTATATTTGTAGATTTATGATCTTTCCAACTCATTCAGTCTTTACAAAAATGTAATATTATTTGTATTATTATTAGACACAGTTATTATTACTATATATTTATAATTTTCATTCACAGATAACGATGAGTGTTAAACGTATGAAGGATCAAAGGTATTAACACAATGAAACATTAATTTAATCTTGAAATTGTCAATCAATAAAATCAAATTTCACCAATGGCACATAAGATTGCTTTAATATTATTTTATGTAATCATTGCATACTGCGGAACAAACAAAACCCAAACCAATATATCGATTTAAGGCACACTAATCACTGCAATGAACAGTAAAAACAATTTGATTTTCAAATCCCTGTCCAGGATAGTATATTTAGACAGTTATACTATAGTAGCTCAATTATTGCTTTGCTTGATATGTTCCTGAGCCTCCCTGAGCAAGGGCAAAGTATAAGAAAAAGATACCACCAAACTCTTTAAAAATAACAACAAACAAAACAACCACCTTATTTAAGAACTTGATCATGAAACCTCTGTGGGTTGATCGAAGGCATTCAGTAACTCCCTGTTAATAACTGGCCATAAACAGAATGAATATTCACCAGATCAAAATAATCGATTGCAATCGAAGCCCGAGATTCCGGAATGTTATAGTAAGTAAAATAATCCATTAAATTTAATAAACCGACAAATAAAACAAAATATTGTAACACAAATTGTATAATACGTTACTAGGCAAATAAATTATAGTATTAGAGAAAGAATTCTGTCACAAAATACTAAGCCATTTGTGTTTGCATAACAATCCGGTAAAAAGCGATATTTTTACGGGAGTTTAGGAATATTTTAAAGTTTGTAACCAGTGGGCCGGTTGATTGAGTAGAACTATTTGCATGAAAGTTTCAAAATATAGGAGGGCATCGCAACTGAACTAATCCCAACTAAAAGGTTTTAATTAGTCTCGACCAAAAACTGCTGAGGTATGAACCGATTTGAACAAATACATAATTTTGACAAACATAGTTTTGTTGGCACAGATCATGGTCTCGGGCTTAAGTCTTACCATGAGACCTACGGTAATAGCTTCTTCCCTATAGGGGAAATTCGCTAAAATGCCATTGAACGCGTACATGAAAGGTGAAAGAACCTGTTTATTAAAAGCATTCCAATGTATTACGTTACTAGGCAAATAAATTATAGTATTAGAGAAAGAATTCTGTCACAAAATACTAAGCCATTTGTGTTTGCATAACAATCCGGTAAAAAGCGATATTTTTACGGGAGTTTAGGAATATTTTAAAGTTTGTAACCAGTGGGCCGGTTGATTGAGAAGAACTATTTGCATGAAAGTTTCAAAATATAGGAGGGCATCGCAACTGAACTAATCCCAACTAAAAGGTTTTAATTAGTCTCGACCAAAAACTGCTGAGGTATGAACCGATTTGAACAAATACATAATTTTGACAAACATAGTTTTGTTGGCACAGATTATTTAGTGGATTTGAATGGCTTATTATAAGTTTTATTATTAGTGAATTTCCTTTGGAAAAGTGAACTATTAGCATGACACGCAGGGTGAGACTTAAGCCCGGAACCATCATAGAAATTTCTAACGTGACCCCCTGAACACGTTCAACTCCCTTTCAGATAAGGTATTATACAATAAACGATATGTCTGGGCTCATTTTTACAGGCATATAGGCATGGTAGATGAGTGGTTTCTGCACTAAACGATGAGTTTCACTTCCGTGATTAGTTGTCCAAAAATTTAAATTTAGCCAAATTTGTCAGGTAGGGGGTTTCTTCAATAATTTATTCTCCTTTTTAATGTGTTCATCTACTAATGGAAACTGTGTGAGTTAAATTTTGCAATTAATGTGTGCTCCATCAGTTACTCCATGAGTTGCACATAAAACCACCGACTGTGACGGGATTCGAACCCTCGATCCAAGTGTTACCCCCGGCCGGGAAGGTAACGCCTTAGACCGCACAGCCACTGGTCAGGCTAGCAGCTGCAGTGGATCAGTTGGTATTATAGAGACTAGGCGCTGGACGAGGTAGTTCAATTCGTTTCTACCAGCCATGAGACCTACGGTAATAGCTTCTTCCCTATAGGGGAAATTCGCTAAAATGCCATTGAACGCGTACATGAAAGGTGAAAGAACCTGTTTATTAAAAGCATTCCAATGTATTACGTTACTAGGCAAATAAATTATAGTATTAGAGAAAGAATTCTGTCACAAAATACTAAGCCATTTGTGTTTGAATAACAATCCGGTAAAAAGCGATATTTTTACGGGAGTTTAGGAATATTTTAAAGTTTGTAACCAGTGGGCCGGTTGATTGAGTAGAACTATTTGCATGAAAGTTTCAAAATATAGGAGGGCATCGCAACTGAACTAATCCCAACTAAAAGGTTTTAATTAGTCTCGACCAAAAACTGCTGAGGTATGAACCGATTTGAACAAATACATAATTTTGACAAACATAGTTTTGTTGGCACAGATCATGGTCTCGGGCTTAAGTCTTACCATGAGACCTACGATAATAGCTTCTTCGCTATAGGGGAAATTCGCTAAAATGCCATTGAACGCGTACATGAAAGGTGAAAGAACCTGTTTATTAAAAGCATTCCAATGTATTACGTTACTAGGCAAATAAATTATAGTATTAGAGAAAGAATTCTGTCACAAAATACTAAGCCATTTGTGTTTGCATAACAATCCGGTAAAAAGCGATATTTTTACGGGAGTTTAGGAATATTTTAAAGTTTGTAACCAGTGGGCCGGTTGATTGAGTAGAACTATTTGCATGAAAGTTTCAAAATATTGGAGGGCATCGCAACTGAACTAATCCCAACTAAAAGGTTTTAATTAGTCTCGACCAAAAACTGCTGAGGTATGAACCGATTTGAACAAATACATAATTTTGACAAACATAGTTTTGTTGGCACAGATTATTTAGTGGATTTGAATGGCTTATTATAAGTTTTATTATTAGTGAATTTCCTTTGGAAAAGTGAACTATTAGCATGACACGCAGGGTGAGACTTAAGCCCGGAACCATCATAGAAATTTCTAACGTGACCCCCTGAACACGTTCAACTCCCTTTCAGATAAGGTATTATACAATAAACGATATGTCTGGGCTCATTTTTACAGGCATATAGGCATGGTAGATGAGTGGTTTCTGCACTAAACGATGAGTTTCACTTCGTTGATTAGTTGTCCAAAAATTTAAATTTGGCCAAATTTGTCAGGTAGGGGGTTTCTTCAATCATTTATTCTCCTTTTTAATGTGTTCATCTACTAATGGAAACTGTGTGAGTTAAATTTTGCAATTAATGTGTGCTCCATCAGTTACTCCATGAGTTGCACATAAAAACCACCGACTGTGACGGGATTCGAACCCTCGATCCAAGTGTTACCCCCGGCCGGGAAATATATGCATTTCCCATGTAATTTCCCCTGCTCTATATTTGTAGATTTATGATCTTTCCAACTCATTCAGTCTTTACAAAAATGTAATATTATTTGTATTATTATTAGACACAGTTATTATTACTATATATTTATAATTTTCATTCACAGATAACGATGAGTGTTAAACGTATGAAGGATCAAAGGTATTAACACAATGAAACATTAATTTAATCTTGAAATTGTCAATCAATAAAATCAAATTTCACCAATGGCACATAAGATTGCTTTAATATTATTTTATGTAATCATTGCATACTGCGGAACAAACAAAACCCAAACCAATATATCGATTTAAGGCACACTAATCACTGCAATGAACAGTAAAAACAATTTGATTTTCAAATCCCTGTCCAGGATAGTATATTTAGACAGTTATACTATAGTAGCTCAATTATTGCTTTGCTTGATATGTTCCTGAGCCTCCCTGAGCAAGGGCAAAGTATAAGAAAAAGATACCACCAAACTCTTTAAAAATAACAACAAACAAAACAACCACCTTATTTAAGAACTTGATCATGAAACCTCTGTGGGTTGATCGAAGGCATTCAGTAACTCCCTGTTAATAACTGGCCATAAACAGAATGAATATTCACCAGATCAAAATAATCGATTGCAATCGAAGCCCGAGATTCCGGAATGTTATAGTAAGTAAAATAATCCATTAAATTTAATAAACCGACAAATAAAACAAAATATTGTAACACAAATTGTATAATATTGCAAATATATTTGACCTAATTAATTAATTAACCCTTTGAGTGCTAAGCTTCTGAAAGGAGTAGTTGAATCTGTGATGTTTTGTTGATTTTTTTAATATATTGAACGCCTGAACAGTTAAAATTAATAAAAACGTGCTTCCGCTGGACACACACAGTAAAGGATAGGTAAAAAGTAGCAAAACACCTGATCAGATGTGCAACTCACAAAGAATCCACCCATCCCGTCAGCTTGGACCCGAGCCGTCCACCGTTTGCTTAAGGTCCGCCCTCCCCTTCAACTCTGCCACAGACAGGTGAACTCTCCATGAGTTGCACATAAAAACCACCGACTGTGACGGGATTCGAACCCTCGATCCAAGTGTTACCCCCGGCCGGGAAGGTAACGCCTTAGACCGCACAGCCACTGGTCAGGCTAGCAGCTGCAGTGGATCAGTTGGTATTATAGAGACTAGGCGCTGGACGAGGTAGTTCAATTCGTTTCTACCAGCCATGAGACCTACGGTAATAGCTTCTTCCCTATAGGGGAAATTCGCTAAAATGCCATTGAACGCGTACATGAAAGGTGAAAGAACCTGTTTATTAAAAGCATTCCAATGTATTACGTTACTAGGCAAATAAATTATTTAGGCAAATAAATTAATTTTGACAAACATAGTTTTGTTGGCACAGATTATTTAGTGGATTTGAATGGCTTATTATAAGTTTTATTATTAGTGAATTTCCTTTGGAAAAGTGAACTATTAGCATGACACGCAGGGTGAGACTTAAGCCCGGAACCATCATAGAAATTTCTAACGTGACCCCCTGAACACGTTCAACTCCCTTTCAGATAAGGTATTATACAATAAACGATATGTCTGGGCTCATTTTTACAGGCATATAGGCATGGTAGATGAGTGGTTTCTGCACTAAACGATGAGTTTCACTTCGTTGATTAGTTGTCCAAAAATTTAAATTTGGCCAAATTTGTCAGGTAGGGGGTTTCTTCAATAATTTATTCTCCTTTTTAATGTGTTCATCTACTAATGGAAACTGTGTGAGTTAAATTTTGCAATTAATGTGTGCTCCATCAGTTACTCCATGAGTTGCACATAAAAACCACCGACTGTGACGGGATTCGAACCCTCGATCCAAGTGTTACCCCCGGCCGGGAAATATATGCATTTCCCATGTAATTTCCCCTGCTCTATATTTGTAGATTTATGATCTTTCCAACTCATTCAGTCTTTACAAAAATGTAATATTATTTGTATTATTATTAGACACAGTTATTATTACTATATATTTATAATTTTCATTCACAGATAACGATGAGTGTTAAACGTATGAAGGATCAAAGGTATTAACACAATGAAACATTAATTTAATCTTGAAATTGTCAATCAATAAAATCAAATTTCACCAATGGCACATAAGATTGCTTTAATATTATTTTATGTAATCATTGCATACTGCGGAACAAACAAAACCCAAACCAATATATCGATTTAAGGCACACTAATCACTGCAATGAACAGTAAAAACAATTTGATTTTCAAATCCCTGTCCAGGATAGTATATTTAGACAGTTATACTATAGTAGCTCAATTATTGCTTTGCTTGATATGTTCCTGAGCCTCCCTGAGCAAGGGCAAAGTATAAGAAAAAGATACCACCAAACTCTTTAAAAATAACAACAAACAAAACAACCACCTTATTTAAGAACTTGATCATGAAACCTCTGTGGGTTGATCGAAGGCATTCAGTAACTCCCTGTTAATAACTGGCCATAAACAGAATGAATATTCACCAGATCAAAATAATCGATTGCAATCGAAGCCCGAGATTCCGGAATGTTATAGTAAGTAAAATAATCCATTAAATTTAATAAACCGACAAATAAAACAAAATATTGTAACACAAATTGTATAATATTGCAAATATATTTGACCTAATTAATTAATTAACCCTTTGAGTGCTAAGCTTCTGAAAGGAGTAGTTGAATCTGTGATGTTTTGTTGATTTTTTTAATATATTGAACGCCTGAACAGTTAAAATTAATAAAAACGTGCTTCCGCTGGACACACACAGTAAAGGATAGGTAAAAAGTAGCAAAACACCTGATCAGATGTGCAACTCACAAAGAATCCACCCATCCCGTCAGCTTGGACCCGAGCCGTCCACCGTTTGCTTAAGGTCCGCCCTCCCCTTCAACTCTGCCACAGACAGGTGAACTCTCCATGAGTTGCACATAAAAACCACCGACTGTGACGGGATTCGAACCCTCGATCCAAGTGTTACCCCCGGCCGGGAAGGTAACGCCTTAGACCGCACAGCCACTGGTCAGGCTAGCAGCTGCAGTGGATCAGTTGGTATTATAGAGACTAGGCGCTGGACGAGGTAGTTCAATTCGTTTCTACCAGCCATGAGACCTACGGTAATAGCTTCTTCCCTATAGGGGAAATTCGCTAAAATGCCATTGAACGCGTACATGAAAGGTGAAAGAACCTGTTTATTAAAAGCATTCCAATGTATTACGTTACTAGGCAAATAAATTATTTAGGCAAATAAATTAATTTTGACAAACATAGTTTTGTTGGCACAGATTATTTAGTGGATTTGAATGGCTTATTATAAGTTTTATTATTAGTGAATTTCCTTTGGAAAAGTGAACTATTAGCATGACACGCAGGGTGAGACTTAAGCCCGGAACCATCATAGAAATTTCTAACGTGACCCCCTGAACACGTTCAACTCCCTTTCAGATAAGGTATTATACAATAAACGATATGTCTGGGCTCATTTTTACAGGCATATAGGCATGGTAGATGAGTGGTTTCTGCACTAAACGATGAGTTTCACTTCGTTGATTAGTTGTCCAAAAATTTAAATTTGGCCAAATTTGTCAGGTAGGGGGTTTCTTCAATCATTTATTCTCCTTTTTAATGTGTTCATCTACTAATGGAAACTGTGTGAGTTAAATTTTGCAATTAATGTGTGCTCCATCAGTTACTCCATGAGTTGCACATAAAAACCACCGACTGTGACGGGATTCGAACCCTCGATCCAAGTGTTACCCCCGGCCGGGAAATATATGCATTTCCCATGTAATTTCCCCTGCTCTATATTTGTAGATTTATGATCTTTCCAACTCATTCAGTCTTTACAAAAATGTAATATTATTTGTATTATTATTAGACACAGTTATTATTACTATATATTTATAATTACTATATATTTATAATAAGTTAAAATTAATAAAAACGTGCTTCCGCTGGACACACACAGTAAAGGATAGGTAAAAAGTAGCAAAACACCTGATCAGATGTGCAACTCACAAAGAATCCACCCATCCCGTCAGCTTGGACCCGAGCCGTCCACCGTTTGCTTAAGGTCCGCCCTCCCCTTCAACTCTGCCACAGACAGGTGAACTCTCCATGAGTTGCACATAAAAACCACCGACTGTGACGGGATTCGAACCCTCGATCCAAGTGTTACCCCCGGCCGGGAAGGTAACGCCTTAGACCGCACAGCCACTGGTCAGGCTAGCAGCTGCAGTGGATCAGTTGGTATTATAGAGACTAGGCGCTGGACGAGGTAGTTCAATTCGTTTCTACCAGCCATGAGACCTACGGTAATAGCTTCTTCCCTATAGGGGAAATTCGCTAAAATGCCATTGAACGCGTACATGAAAGGTGAAAGAACCTGTTTATTAAAAGCATTCCAATGTATTACGTTACTAGGCAAATAAATTATTTAGGCAAATAAATTAATTTTGACAAACATAGTTTTGTTGGCACAGATTATTTAGTGGATTTGAATGGCTTATTATAAGTTTTATTATTAGTGAATTTCCTTTGGAAAAGTGAACTATTAGCATGACACGCAGGGTGAGACTTAAGCCCGGAACCATCATAGAAATTTCTAACGTGACCCCCTGAACACGTTCAACTCCCTTTCAGATAAGGTATTATACAATAAACGATATGTCTGGGCTCATTTTTACAGGCATATAGGCATGGTAGATGAGTGGTTTCTGCACTAAACGATGAGTTTCACTTCGTTGATTAGTTGTCCAAAAATTTAAATTTGGCCAAATTTGTCAGGTAGGGGGTTTCTTCAATCATTTATTCTCCTTTTTAATGTGTTCATCTACTAATGGAAACTGTGTGAGTTAAATTTTGCAATTAATGTGTGCTCCATCAGTTACTCCATGAGTTGCACATAAAAACCACCGACTGTGACGGGATTCGAACCCTCGATCCAAGTGTTACCCCCGGCCGGGAAATATATGCATTTCCCATGTAATTTCCCCTGCTCTATATTTGTAGATTTATGATCTTTCCAACTCATTCAGTCTTTACAAAAATGTAATATTATTTGTATTATTATTAGACACAGTTATTATTACTATATATTTATAATTTTCATTCACAGATAACGATGAGTGTTAAACGTATGAAGGATCAAAGGTATTAACACAATGAAACATTAATTTAATCTTGAAATTGTCAATCAATAAAATCAAATTTCACCAATGGCACATAAGATTGCTTTAATATTATTTTATGTAATCATTGCATACTGCGGAACAAACAAAACCCAAACCAATATATCGATTTAAGGCACACTAATCACTGCAATGAACAGTAAAAACAATTTGATTTTCAAATCCCTGTCCAGGATAGTATATTTAGACAGTTATACTATAGTAGCTCAATTATTGCTTTGCTTGATATGTTCCTGAGCCTCCCTGAGCAAGGGCAAAGTATAAGAAAAAGATACCACCAAACTCTTTAAAAATAACAACAAACAAAACAACCACCTTATTTAAGAACTTGATCATGAAACCTCTGTGGGTTGATCGAAGGCATTCAGTAACTCCCTGTTAATAACTGGCCATAAACAGAATGAATATTCACCAGATCAAAATAATCGATTGCAATCGAAGCCCGAGATTCCGGAATGTTATAGTAAGTAAAATAATCCATTAAATTTAATAAACCGACAAATAAAACAAAATATTGTAACACAAATTGTATAATACGTTACTAGGCAAATAAATTATAGTATTAGAGAAAGAATTCTGTCACAAAATACTAAGCCATTTGTGTTTGTATAACAATCCGGTAAAAAGCGATATTTTTACGGGAGTTTAGGAATATTTTAAAGTTTGTAACCAGTGGGCCGGTTGATTGAGTAGAACTATTTGCATGAAAGTTTCAAAATATAGGAGGGCATCGCAACTGAACTAATCCCAACTAAAAGGTTTTAATTAGTCTCGACCAAAAACTGCTGAGGTATGAACCGATTTGAACAAATACATAATTTTGACAAACATAGTTTTGTTGGCACAGATTATTTAGTGGATTTGAATGGCTTATTATAAGTTTTATTATTAGTGAATTTCCTTTGGAAAAGTGAACTATTAGCATGACACGCAGGGTGAGACTTAAGCCCGGAACCATCATAGAAATTTCTAACGTGACCCCCTGAACACGTTCAACTCCCTTTCAGATAAGGTATTATACAATAAACGATATGTCTGGGCTCCTTTTTACAGGCATATAGGCATGGTAGATGAGTGGTTTCTGCACTAAACGATGAGTTTCACTTCCGTGATTAGTTGTCCAAAAATTTAAATTTGGCCAAATTTGTCAGGTAGGGGGTTTCTTCAATAATTTATTATCCTTTTTAATGTGTTCATCTACTAATGGAAACTGTGTGAGTTAAATTTTGCAATTAATGTGTTACTGGAAAGTATAATACAGAAAAAATTAAATTCAAAATATGATTTGGTTGTAACTGAAATTCAGGAAAGAATATAACCAGAATATAAATGCCAGACGAACACAACGTGATAGTGATCAGAAACGACATGGCAAATATACGACTGGTAACAGCTGCGTTGGGCCACAGAAATATATGTATTTCCCATGTAATTTCCCCTGCTCTATATTTGTAGATTTATGATCTTTCCAACTCATTCCGTCTTTACGAAAATGTAATATTATTTGTATTATTATTAGACACAGTTATTATTACTATATATTTATAATTTTCATTCACAGATATCGATGAGTGTTAAACGTATTAAGGATCAAAGGTATTAACACAATGAAACATTAATTTAATCTTGAAATTGTCAATCAATAAAATCAAATTTCACCAATGGCACATAAGATTGCTTTAATATTATTTTATGTAATCATTGCATACTGCGGAACAAACAAATCCCAAACCAATATATCGATTTAAGGCACACTAATCACTGCAATGAACAGTAAAAACAATTTGATTTTCAAATCCCTGTCCAGGATAGTATATTTAGACAGTTATACTATAGTAGCTCAATTATTGCTTTGCTTGATATGTTCCTGAGCCTCCCTGAGCAAGGGCAAAGTATAAGAAAAAGATACCACCAAACTCTTTAGAAATAACAACAAACAAAACAACCACCTTATTTAAGAACTTGATCATGAAACCTCTGTGGGTTGATCGAAGGCATTCAGTAACTCCCTGTTAATAACTGGCCATAAACAGAATGAATATTCACCAGATCAAAATAATCGATTGCAATCGAAGCCCGAGATTCCGGAATGTTATAGTAAGTAAAATAATCCATTAACTTTAATAAACCGACAAATAAAACAAAATATTGTAACACAAATTGTATAATATTGCAAATATATTTGACCTAATTAATTAGTTAATAATTATTTTTGATTTGACTTAATTCTATTTTAAACTGATTGTTTTTATAATAATTAATTAAAAACACCTAAAAAATCATAATCCTTCAACAAATATTGTTTATATAGCAGCCCCTATAGGTTTATAATTTTTCGAGGATATTATTACAATAGCCTATTGTTGTACTTCCAAATAATTTACCTATCCTAAGCAAAATTTGTACGTGGTTATATTTATAAAATAGACCGATTCGTGTGAAATTGTCACCAAAAACTAAAATCGCAGATAAAAATACCCCCGTCGCAGCAAACCTGCGGACTCAGCGAATTTCCAATGCATAATATTTGTCTGAATTCCATATAAAGCCGCAAACCAAGTTTCATAAAAATATATTCACATATAAGCGATTTTAATTATTCTCCATAAGAATAACATGGGGGCTGAGTACGCAGGTTTGCTGCTACGGGAATAATCAACAAAAAATAATTTTTTTGTCTAAATATCAATATACCAGTACTACTTGAAGCCACATACCAAGTTTCATCAACATACATTCATAAATAATCGAGATATCAAAATTTATTTATTCTCCATACGGATAACATTGGACAACGTACTTTGTTTAGCACTTAGAATATCTCTGCAACGGTTGGGCGTAGAATCACAATTTAAACACCAAAATGATTGTTTTGTGGAACTGAACAGATTGGTAAAAGTAAATGTGAAGTTTACATTAAAATAAACTGAGGAAAAGCCAAAAACCTTTTTCCCATAAGATTGACATGGGAGATTTTATGAGCAGGTTTTTTTGGATTTTCTCCGCAACCATTTAACCTAGGTTAATAATTCAAAATACGAAATTATTTGTTTTTTTAAGGTCTATAATATGGTCAAAACCAAAATTAAGTTTTTTTTTTAATTTTTGGGTGAAAAATGCAAAAAACTGATTTTTGGAAAATTTAAAACCCCCATAAACCCCCCTTCCCATGGTCCGATTTTTCTGGTTTTCGAACATAAAGTCATGAATGTCATTTTACACATTTGAGCAAAATTTCATCAAAATCGAACATTTTTTACTCAAGTTATCGTGTTAACGGACATATTTATTTATATATATATATATATATATATATATATATATATATAAATTTGAACGAATAGTGTTTTTGGCATCTGGGGACCTCAAAACAAAAAGTTATCATGGTCTCGGGCTTAAGTCTTACCATGAGACCTACGGTAATAGCTTCTTCCCTATAGGGGAAATTCGCTAAAATGCCATTGAACGCGTACATGAAAGGTGAAAGAACCTGTTTATTAAAAGCATTCCAATGTATTACGTTACTAGGCAAATAAATTATAGTATTAGAGAAAGAATTCTGTCACAAAATACTAAGCCATTTGTGTTTGCATAACAATCCGGTAAAAAGCGATATTTTTACGGGAGTTTAGGAATATTTTAAAGTTTGTAACCAGTGGGCCGGTTGATTGAGTAGAACTATTTGCATGAAAGTTTCAAAATATAGGAGGGCATCGCAACTGAACTAATCCCAACTAAAAGGTTTTAATTAGTCTCGACCAAAAACTGCTGAGGTATGAACCGATTTGAACAAATACATAATTTTGACAAACATAGTTTTGTTGGCACAGATTATTTAGTGGATTTGAATGGCTTATTATAAGTTTTATTATTAGTGAATTTCCTTTGGAAAAGTGAACTATTAGCATGACACGCAGGGTGAGACTTAAGCCCGGAACCATCATAGAAATTTCTAACGTGACCCCCTGAACACGTTTTGGGGGTCGCTAAGAACTTTATATATATATATATATATATATATATATATATATATATATATATATATATATACATGTCTCTGTGTGTGTGTGTGTGTGTGTCTTCATTTACTCAATTGTAGCATCATGTACATGCACACAACCACATTGTGGCATCGTGATCCAATTGTGGCATCTTACACACGATGCTACAATTTTTATCGATAATTTTGAGGTTAAAATGTCAAAATAAGTCAAACTAACTCAAGTTGCCACTTTTGAGTTTCCATCATGTGTGTAAGAAACACCGAAATTCGCTGGATTGTGGCATTTCGCCGGCTTATCGTTCACTAGCGATCCTAGCGGAGCAGCGTATAACTAGTGGCAAGGTCGTGCGGTGTTGCCGCTACGCTATTTCATGTTCGCGGCGTCCGTTGCTGGTTGGATTTTACTGTTAGAAGACTCTGCTTATATTGTTTTTTTGTCATATTACTTTACTGTTGTATCACCTTAATTATGTATGTCAGGCTACACAACAGTAAACTGAAAGATTTGTTTTAATAGAACGATATTATTGCAATTAATTGGGGCATAATTATTTACTATCTTTGTTTGCAGGATTTTGCAAACATCACCTGTGTTTTACAAATACAATTATTATACTTTATTTGTTTTTATTTTACATATAGGTATATACTTTTTCATATATATATAAATATATATATATACAAAAGGGAATTGGCTAACTCAAACTTGTCTACTTAAAATTCATTTTTTAATCAATTTTGTTCTCTACTCCATAAGCATTAAAAGCCAAGTTATAGTTGAGGCATGAATTATTAGAAGTTATTTATCTAAGTACGCTGTTGATCAAAATCTTGATTTTTTCAGTGAAGCATGAGTTATTTATGACACAAGCTGCCATTCGAAGAATAAAGTCCTAACAGTAACAAATAAATAAATTATTACTCGGAGCGCTCTGACTGAAACCTTTAATTCGCTTCAGCGGACCTAAGGTTGAAATGAGGGTGGTTTATTGTATAACTGGAGGTAACACTGATTAACAAACCTGCGAGCCGTTCTTTCCAAATTTTGGTGAAGCAAAGAACTATACTCGCTGAAATCGGACGAGTCGACAAAGTGAATCAAACAAGTACCTATCCATGATTTTAAACACAATATACTTGTATTTGTTTATTTCCTCATAATACATTATGATTCACGGAAAGATTAGATACATAAATCAAACGAAAATATGAATTTACTTCAACTCTTATTACTTTTATTCCAGTGATTTTCGTGAGTAGATTCACTTATTGGAATAAAACAACCAATCAGGATAGTTCAAAGAACGAGTACATTTACCTCACCAAGTGTACCAACCTGACAAAATCACCGGCTCGCGTTTTTGACCAAAATCGTTAAGTAGTGTTACCTCCAGTTATACAATAAACCTCCCTGGTTGAAATTAATAAGTTACGCCACTGAATCACTCTACACATAGAGTACATATCATCGTCGTCATTAAAATAAACTAGTCGTTATATATAAATATTATAATATATAAAACTAGACGGGTTCACTCATTCACTGACATAAACTATGAGGCACTTCCCGTAATCTAACCTCCCTCAATATCATACTTGAGTTAAAGCTCTTGACGAGAAACTGACAGAAATTTTGCTAAAGGTTAACGGTTTTGAGTTTTTAAGGCATTTATGGGGCGGGGAAAATTCCACTTTTTCAATTTTTCCACTTTGAGCGCGTTTTGTACGGAAACCGTAAGAGATGGCAAAAAATGTTAAATACAAAAGTAGTATAAAATTTAATTTCCAACTAACGATATTTCGTCAGATTTAAGATCCGATCATCTGTTTAGCCGCAATTTATCGTAGAAGGAGGAATTTTGAGTATGTTGACCCATTTAAACGTGTACAGTTTTGGAAAGCTGTTTAAATGAAAGAACACTACCTTTGGCTAATACCACATGTTTGTATCAGCTGATTTAAATAAACAATAGCTGATTTATTTAGTAGTGTAGGCGATACTAATTTGCTCACATGAGGTGTACATAAATCAGCTGTTACAAAATATGGTAAGCACATTACACAGGAGGTTCAGTATCGCGAATATCGTTTGTTGCGAGAATGGGAAATGTAATCAAACCGATTCTACCGGTTCTATGGAATGAATTTAGCCCAATAGCCCAGTGGATATGTTGTCAGATGATTCAAGATCAGTGGTCACGGGTTTGAATCCTACTTTTGATGCTTACTTATTGAGTTCTGCAATTTATGTTTATTTGACTTTATTTTGATTTTACAAATTCATTTATTTGTAATTATGTTGCTCAACGATCAGCTACCGTACAGCGCTCTGTGGAGTTAGGTTAGGTTAGGTTACTATCATTTTGTCGTGAACTGAAGTCTAATTTGTTGTTATCTTTTACATGTAAATCCATTTGTAGAACTCCAATTTAACATTGTAACCACAACTTTTTATTTCTATCCGATTGACTATGATTGAGTGAGTACTTTTTTGCTTTTATACACCTCGAAACAACCATCGTAGTCGGGAGTTCATTCGATAAAACGAACAAGCAGCCGGTTGATAAAATGTTTCGATACCGAAACGATACGGGAACGCCTGTTTAGGTGCTCACCAAAGGTCATTGTTTTGTAGTTTTTCTTTGGTTAATGAACTACGAGTTTGATTTAAACTTGAGTTGACTGAGGAATGCAAGTGAGCGAAGCGAACTCCGAAAGGGGGTTTGGGGGCGAAGTCTCCAACGGCGATAAGCCTAGTTATATATAATTATGTATGCGAAATATTTTACGTCAAAATTGTGGGAGTTTGGAAAATCGAAGGATGATGGGAGACGGTTCAAATTAAAGGTCTTGATCCCAGGGACTCGGGAAAAACAGCTGTATTTCCAAACATTTAGGTGCAAACGATAAATAACGTAAAACACCCTCCATAAGAAAATTATGGGAATTTAAATCGGTTGCTTTGTTTACAATAACACATGTGATTCAGTGTCTACTTTGTTTACAATCTGACATGTGTTCCTACTTGGAGCAAGGTTAGGGGCTATCGCCCCTTCAAGCCACTAGTTTTAACCTATATAAAGCAAATATTTCATCAGACATGTGTTCCGCTAAAGATATATAATTTCTACATTCAATAATCTATATTATTAAAAGAATATCTTGACTTTTGTTAGGCGATTTTCAACCCTTAAAAATATTATTTCATATACATATTTCGTATTAATCGGAAGCTCTTACTCTCTAGATGTGTCTTGTAGGGTTTCCATACACTCTCGACCACGGGGCTTCGCCCCACGAGCTTTCATAGTTCGTTTTTATCCCATAAGATTAACATGAGGAATATTTTGATTTGAATTGCAGCTGTTAGTACATTATGGACAGGTTATTAGAAAACCCGATTATACAAGTAAGGAATTAATTTATCTATATAAATTAAATAAGTTATTTTTCTACATCGTTTTGAGCAGTGAAATGTTGTATGCTACGGAGATACTTAATTTGTTTTAAACATTTGTTTATCCGTCTGTCAGTTTATAAGCCAGATTTTTTCTGCGCTTCACAACAAAATTTACTCAATGAAATTAAATAATTTGCCTGTTTTCGTGTAGAGGAGGAATCTCTTTTGGCTGTTTTAAATCATGGTAAGTAATTAGGGTTACGCCCCTTTGACCGGCACTGCTACAAAGTCGATCCTAGGGGTACAGGTTACTTAATATTTCACTACAGCTTGCACCGTATTTGTTATAATCAGCATTTAGTCAGCTAATTATATTTTATCACGGAATGAAGAAAACAAGAATGGATATTTTACTACTCTACAAAGGTATGCTAAATCATTTAAAATAACGGCATGGTAATAAATCATTGGCTATACAGAACACGTAAGCTTTAGATGGTATTTATTAAAGCTCAGTTTGTCTAAGTAGCCATTGTGATTATAATATCGAATATTTTATGTTTTTAAGCCCACTTTCAATAAGTTTAACAAACTACAGGAGTTATTGAGCAGATATTTGGAAGAAGACGGGTTCATCCCAAAAAATATTGGGCTAATTCCCGTTCCAATGAGGCTAGGCCCTAACACCCTTCAACATTTCCATGTTAATTATGTACTTACTAGACCGATTGAACGTATATTTTGTAGAAAGACAGCAGGCAATGCACTTTAGTCAGAAACAGGCCTATAATTTCATCCAGTACGCCCTTTGGGACTTATCTGCTCTCTCGGCTTTTGAAATTGTAATTTATTCATCACTAATTTAAGTAGTTAACTAAACCGATTGAACATATATTTGTTAGGAGAATAGTTAATATATCAGAATAAAACCTTTGCCTACTCCTGCTCCAAAATATCTTTACCAAATGTTAAAACTATCAAATTTGTGGGTTAATAAATGTGTTCTGATTAGATCTCATCCATAGAAAAATATAGTATTGTATAGAAATATTCTGAAAAAACTAACATTAGAGTTATGGTTAAGATTTGTAAATAAAAATAAAAGATTCATACCAGCTGTTCAAAATCAACCATTCAATTGTAAAAATAAAAATCACTTGGTAAAGTATCATGTGGTTTTTGTGGGAATAGAGATCAGAACCAATGAGTACATAACTTTAAATATACATGATTAGGTTATTTATAAATTGTGAGCGCCGCCGCACCGGCACGAACTGGCAACAGCGCTGGGGTGACGTGGTAGGGAGTACACACCAAAGTTGGAGTTTGCACGATTGTGGCACGTTGCTACAATTGTTTTCTAGTGTGTAAGGGCTAAAATCGGTGTGTATCGGGAAAGTGAGTTGTGGAACATACTGTCCACAGTATTGTCGATAACGCAGTATCTTTCGTCTTAAAGATGCTACAGTTGGGTGTTTTCCACAATTGAGCGAATACATGTATGTGTGTGTGTGTGTGTGTGTTCCCACTCTTTTGTCAAATTTACTTCAAATTTGGTACGGACATTCCTTTCTATAATCAGTTGGACAAGTTCTCTGGGCAAAACAATCGGAAAACTCTAACCCTTTTTTGGGATTTTAAGTCTTCAAATTTTGAGTTTTTGGGCCCAAGAAGGGTCAGAAAAGCCTTTGATGTAAAGCTAATGCATGTGAAAAGATGGGGACTAATGACGCGAAACTTTTAAGCCATCTCTCATCATTATAGCACAAGTATTTACCGAGTTATTAAAGAAAATGTTCAGTACGTTGTCTTATGGGGATTTTACACCGGAAAGGCTGTTTTTCATATCTTGATGTAGTTTTATTACCCCCAATACCCTTATGCCAACTTTTTATCCTAACTATACCTCCTCCTAACCTTATAATGTACACAATGTCATCCTAATGGTTAATTGAAATATAACCAGGAGTATCAGAACAACCAAATATAAATTTTTTTAAATTTTTCAAATAAATGTTACCAGTATTGTTTTAAACCCTTTGTTAGATTTTTCTAAAGGTTTTAATGAGGAAATTCACTTCCTTCACGTCAGAGAGCTGCGTGCGAACTCGTTTTATATTCAATTAATCCAAAATTAAAGACTAGCTGTATTGTTGATGTGTTAGTAAGAATCTTTTTAAATATGTTATTATTGGAATTATGTATAATATTGGGAATCTGTTACTGCAAAATTATTTGGTCAAAGAGCTTAAAAAGGGTTGACTGACAATGCCTTAATATATACACATCCATTTCCAGATCAATTAACACTGACTTAGTATATATTTTACGAATTTCCCCTATAGGGAAGAAGCTATTACCGTAGGTCTCATGGTAAGACTTAAGCCCGAGACCATGATTAGCCATTTTATAGAGCTTAAAAAATTTAGTATTCTGAATCTAGGTTTGGTGGTTTTGGAAAAAAGTAAAAAAATGTGTCCATAAATTCCCATGTTAATCTTATGGGAATACGGTTTTTAGATTTTCCTCAGATAATTTCACTAAAAAATCCACATTTATTTCTACCAATCAGTTTAGCTCTACAAAACAATCATTTTAGCGTTTTAATTGTTGTTTTGCGACCAACCGTTGTAGTGATATTCAAAGTGCTAAACACAGTACGTTGTCCAATGTTATCATTATGGAGAATGAATAAAATGTTTTATTTCGATTATTTAAGTATGTATATTGATGAAACTTGGTATGTGTCTTCAAATAATTGTGGTATATTGATATCAGCATAAATTTTTTTTAATTTTTCCTGGTAGGAACAAACCTGCATACTTGGCCCCCAAGTTATTCAAATGGAGAATAAGTAAAGTTTTATATCTCCCATAGTTATGAACCTAAATTAATAAAATTTGCTATATAGCTTCACATGGTTGAGTTATATTGATAATTGGAAAATAACACATTTCTTATCTACTTTGTTGCAGCAAACCTGCGTACTCAATTATAGTGTTATTCTTATGGAGAATAAATAAAATGCTATATATCACATATTAATGACTGTATTTATGTGAAAATTTGTAAGTGGCTCTAGGTAGTAGTTATACCCATATATATGCATTGGAAATTCGCTGAGTACGCAGGTTTTCTGCGACGGGGGTATTAATTAATAGCTGTTAACGTTATTTAAACATGTACATTTAATTTGCTTGGAAAGATCACAGGTTTTGCTGTACATATTTTAGTAATTGTAGTTATGAGCAATGTCTTCCAAGTTCAATTCAACAGATTTCTTGAAAGTTGTAAGGAAGAATAAAGAAATAGCATTGAGTAAGAAACGAAGATAACTTAGTAGGGTAAATGTGCACTTCTTTAGATAAGATTTGAAAAGCGTAGCTTTTCCAACTAAATCACTTAAACCGTTTCCGATACATTGACCAGCTTAGGACTTTTTTGGTATTCGGAGCTTTTGAAATGTCTTTGCAGTCAAAGCTAAATCATATTTTACAACAATTATTATTGTTGAACATATATATATATATATATATATATATATATATATATATATATGTATGTATGAACATTTAATACCTTAAATTTACAATAATAAAACAAGTAAAAAACCAAATGTATATTTTCCAGTTCTAATTATATGCTATTTATTAAACCAATCAAAGAGTTTTTAATTTAAAATATATATTTTTTGATTAATTATTTTACACCTTAGGCAACAGCTCTCCGACCTTAAATCATGTTTGCGTAGATTTGCTCAGTAGAAACTAAACCATAATTTGTAATTAATTAACACGGCCTTTTAAACACGCGTAACCTTTTATG
Source organism: Allygus modestus (assembly GCA_963675035.1). Classification (NCBI taxonomy): domain Eukaryota; kingdom Metazoa; phylum Arthropoda; class Insecta; order Hemiptera; family Cicadellidae; genus Allygus; species Allygus modestus. The sequence goes on from OY776116.1 coordinate 92,959,296, forward strand.
ATGGTATAAAGAAGCTCATTTAGTTTTTAAAACATGCTACAATCATACCCGTCGATATGAAGCAACAAGAAAATTAATTAAATTAGCAAGTAATGTGGAATATATTTTAACAAACACAAATGAAAAAAATGTGAGAAGGAGAAGGGTATCCCTCCAAAGGTCCTCCAAGGGAATCCCATCAAGCCTTCTGTGACTGTCCAAAACCCTAATGCACTTAAATTTTTAATTAATAATATATTTTACTCGTATAATCTGGCCAAACATCAATCAAATAGCAAAAAGCTGTTTACATGTCACTTATGAAAATTATTCTTAGAGAATACTATTTAATGCTTGCTTGAGCGGAATGAATAATGTACAAACAAGAAATTTATTCGCTTTTAAAATGCATTAAGTGGACGCCAGAGAAGGCAGAAAAAAAATATGTATATGTTCAGGGTGAGTTTTAAATGAGTCCTCCTACCTTTTTCTTTATTTCTTGAGATATCGACTCCAGACCACCACCGATCAACGTTGATCAACTTGTACTTCATTTTGACTTAGTTAATATTTTTGGTGGCCATTGAATGATTTTTGTTTAAATTTTGGATATGGTGAATATCATGCGAACGAAAAGTAAATTGAAAAGCGGATTGCAGCATGAGTTTCAGCGTGGAAAGACAGTTGGAAACGATTGGTCACAACCTCACCTTTACATTTGAACAAAATTATCAAATTCCAAAATTACGAATCGAAGATGACAGACGAAAATTGTAATTTTTCCAAAATGAAGCAAATAGTACAACAATGATCGGTAGCAGTTCTCGGTCATTAGTTTATTTAATTACGAGAAAATGGTCATGTCTTAAGGTTGGGGCATTTAAAATTATCTTTAAAATTAATTTTAAAAAATCACCAATATCTTGAGAACGAATGATGATTTTCAAAAATGGATTGCGGCATTATTTTCACCAAATAGTAGTAGTGTATACATCATGGGTCACAACCCCACCTTTACGTTAAAAAATATATTTTTATCCATAATGGCGGATCCAAGATGGCGGCCAAAAATATGAACTAAGTCAAAATTAGGTAAGTTAAACAGCAATACACGATGGAGTTCCGGGGTTGATATCTCAAGAAATAAAGAAAAAGTAGGGGGTTCTCTTTTAAACTCAGCCTGTGTATATTATATATAAATTTCCGATTCTATTAATACAAATATTAACGTTTTATACTATCGTCTGACATAGTTGTTTGAGGGTATATCAATCTTGACCGAAAACCCCACAAAAACAATAACGAAATCCAAACTATATAAAAATCAAGAACTATATTCATGTTTAAGAATTAAAAGATTCTAAGTTTCCCAAAGTTTAGCGTTTTACAACGGAGTGGACTCTCTGAGCAGCCAAAGGAAACGTCAGATTCCTAATCAGCTAGAAATCCTATAAGTACCTCTCGACGCTCTTTCTTTAGTCTCTCTGAAACTGGGATAGCTACTCTGACCTTTTAACTGTTTTTTAATTATTATTTTATAATCTTAGCGGTTTTTTATTTTTTATTTCAAACCAATTTATTTGAGTTAATTCTATTAACTTTTATATATAATTTATTTAAAGAAAAAATAATATTTATAAGTTGATTTAGTTATATATATATCCTTTATATTCTATTATAATAAAATGCCGAAGTAATAAAATAGATGTGAGAGGTTTGGACCGTTTCCCCGAAAAGGGTTTGTGTGTTTTCTAAATAAAAAAGCCATTGGAGCAGTTATTTCAACTGAGCAGTAAAATTTTGTCCAAAAAATCAAACAATAATTTTTATTATTAAATATATCATACCTATTACTCATGGTGGAAGGAAACAAATAGGTGTGCTACTCCAGTGTCTAAAATGGGTCAATTCTGTGCTTCTACGTCACACGGGATGCAAGCTCAAGCTCAAATTGGTTGACATACTTTTTAGAAAATTTCCCCTATAGGGAAGAAGCTATTACCGTAGGTCCCATGGTAAGACTTAAGCCCAAGACCATGATTACTTTTTGTTTTGAGGTCCCCAGATACCAAAAACACTATTCATTCAAATTTGTATATATATATATATATATATATATATAAGTATAAAAACATGAAAATAACCATGAGTACCCTGTTGAACAACGTCCATCATGATTATTTTCATGTTTTTATACTTATATTATAGTAGCCCTTTACTGTGAATTTGATTCTATAATATATAAATATATATATATATATATATGTGTGTGTGTGTGTGTGTGTGTGTGTGTGTGTTCGTTAACACGATAACTTGAGTAAAAAACGTCCAATTGTGATTAAATTTGGCTAAAATGTGTAAAATGACATTTAAGAATTTAGGTTCGAAAACCAGAAAAATCGAACTATGGAAAGGGGTGTTTATGGGGGTTTAAAATATTCCAAAAATCTGTTTTTTGCATTTTTCACCCTAAAATAAAAAAAAAAACTTAATTTTGGTTTTGATCATGTTATAGAGCTTAAAAAAACAAATAATACAGTATTGTGAATTATTAACCTAGGTTAAGTGGTTGCGTAGAAAATCCAAAAAACCTACTCATAAAATCTCCCATGTTAATCTTATGGGAAAAAGGTTTTTGGCTTTTCGTTATTTTATTTTAATGTAAACTTTACATTTGCTTTTACCAATCTGTTCAGTTCCACAAAACAATCATTTTGGTGTTTAAATTGTGATTCTACGCCCAACCGTTGCAGAGATATTCAAAGTTCTAAACACAGTACGTTGTCCAATGTTATCCTTATGGAGGATAAATAAAATTTGATATGTTATCCTACAATCAGCTGACAGTTGGTGCTGCCCTGATGAGCCGGTTTGCGTCCCGAGTGACGTCACAAACCTGGGCCATAGCACACCAATTTTTTTTTCTTTCCTATTACTATTACTCATATTTTTCTGTTGAAAATATGAGTTTGAGTTCACATTACTTAACATCAACATTACTGAAACTGGAGTTTAAATATTCTAGAGAGTAATTTAATTTAACAACTAACACTTTAAACTTTAGGCTCAATAATGATATCACCATTATTATTATTATTATCATTATTTTTTCACAGATACGTTTACCAAAATGAATTAGAGGAATAATAAAGTCTACTGCATCTTAAACCGCTAACTAATAGGATGACTGTGACGGAAGTAAATGTAATCGAGTTACTAATTGACGAATTAACCTTTGAAACCTCAACCAGGTCACCAATTTAGATTGGACTTGGGTCTAATAACCACAACTGCTGGGGTTCGCTGTAGTTAGTGAAATGAAAATCAAATTAACTTGGAGAGTTTTAAGCTGATCATTCATGAAGTTTTGTGGTCTTGGTACTTTCTCAACAGCTTCTAAAGTAGTTTTAACAGAGATAAGAAATTAACAAAATAAGTGTAATGATGTGTTAGTAAAGAGGGGGGGCAAATGTAAAGTACTGTAACAAAATACATATAAACACATTTTGATTGGCATATTGAGTGTGGTGATAACCAAAAATTACAATTTAAAAATGCATTTTAGACAATAATATTAAATATACGTTTATACTGTGACGTTAATTTTGTAAAATTGTATATATTTAAGAAAAGCTACCAAAACTAGCCAGAAGAATTACTAACATAATACATATTACTTATATGTATATATTACTTATATTACTTGTCAGTAATACATTTAAAATATAGTAAAATAATAAGATTTTAAAAATTACATTTGCATCCTAACTAAACTTCGCTGTTGTAAAAATATATTAAATATATTATTAGATTAGGCTATGTTGTTAAATATATAGTTTTTGAAACATTTTAAACTGTAAATTTAGTACTAAAACAGAGTTAACGTTTTCTGCGTAACCAAATATAAATATATATAAAGAAATATCAATTCTTAACAAACTTTTACTTTTTATTTCGTGTGCAAGCACGTTTTAAAACCCCCCCATGCCTGTAGTATACTACTATAAGATACTAAAGCAGTAGCTCGATAGTTGTACTGCAGAGACCTCAAATGTGTAACTAACGGCTAAATAACTACAACTCCCGAAGTGATTTTGATGTTAGCTAAATAGTTTAGTGGCTTTATAATTGTAATAACTTTGCAGTACCTTAGCCGAATCTTCACACTTGTGTATGTTAACATGAATTAATTATACATTTTACCCACAAGGTAAATCAAAGTTAAACATCAATATCAACGATAATCTCGTGTATAAACAACGGTACTGCTATAATGTTATATTACAAATATAACAAAAATGGATATCGCTTAAACAGTCAATCAAATTGACCTATTAATGGCATAATCAATGATCATAAAGTGGGAATTTGAGGAAACTATAATAAATCTGATGTCAAAACATTGTTGATAAAATGTTTGTCATAACACAGGATGCACTAAAATGCGGCTTACATTATTTGTTTTATTAAATATTTGCTTTAAGTTTAATACCATTTGAAGCATTGAAATATTTACATATGACGAAATTTGCAATTATTAAAATACCCCCGTCGCAGCAAACCTGCGTACTCAGCAAATTTCCAATGCATAATAAATGTCTTAATACCACATAAAGCCGCAAGCCAAGTTTCATAAAAATATGTTCACATGTAAGCGATTTTAATTACTCTCCATAAGAATAACATTGGTAATGAGTACGTAGGTTTGCTGAAACAAGGAACAGAAACAATTGGTTTTTATACAAATATAAATAGAATTTAACTAGGCGAAGCCACATACTAAGTTTCATCAATATTCAATCATAAATAAGCGCTATATAACATTCTAGTTATTCTCCATAAGAATAACATGGGGGCTGAGAAAGCAGGTTTGATGCAACAAGGAACAGAAAAATAGGTTTTTATATAATTATCAATATAACTCAACCAAGTGAAGCTACATACCAAGTTTTATTAATTTATGTTCATAATTAAGGGAGTCATTACATTTTACTTATTCTCCATAACAATAACATGGGGCTGAGTACGCAGGTTTGCTGCTACGGGAATAATCAATAAAAAATCAATTTTTTGTGCAAATATCAATATACTAGTACTAAGTGAAGCCACATACCAAGTTTCATCAACATACATTCATAAATAATCGAATTGTCAAATTTGATTTATTCTCCATAAGGATAACATTGGACAACGTACTGTGTTTACCATTATGATTATCTCTGCAACGGTTGGGCGTAGAATCACAATTTAAACACCAAAATGATTTTTTCGTGGAACTGAACAGATTGGTAAAAGCAAATGTGAAGTTTATATTAAAATAAACTGAGGAAAAGCCAAAAACCTTTTTCCCATAAGATTAACATGGGAGATTTTATGAGTAGGTTTTTTGGATTTTCTCCGCAACCACTTAACCTAGGTTAATAATTCAAAATACTAATTTATTTGTTTTTTAAACTCTATAACATGGTCAAAACTAAAATTCATTTTTTTTTAATTGTAGGGTGAAAAATGCAAAAAACGGATTTTTGGAAAATTTAAAACCCCCCTTCCCATCGTCCGATTTTTCTGGTTTTCGAACTTAAAGTCCTGAATGTTATTTTACACATTTGAGCCAAATTTCATCAAAATCGGCCGTTTTTTACTTAAGTTATTGTGTTAACGGACACACACACACACACACACATATATATATATATATATAAATATATATAAAAGGGTAGGGAGCTGAAATTTTTCCAGATTATTTTTAGAACCTACTTTGTAAACTGTGTAAAGTTTAAAAAAAGCTCGGTGCATGAATGGGCACGTAATATAAAATCAAACGTTTAAACCTCTTCGTGAGACACCCGGTATATATATATATATATATATATATATATATATATATATATAGATAGATAGATAGATATATAGATTTATATATATACATATATATAAATTTGAACGAATAGTGTTTTTGGCATCTGGGGACCTCAAAACAAAAAGTTATCATGGTCTCGGGCTTACGTCTTACCATGAGACCTACGGTAATAGCTTCTTCCCTATAGGGGAAATTCGCTAAAACTAGCAGCAAAGCCTGTTGTAAAAAAATACAACGGTCATTAGAACAATGTATTTTAAACTTTAATTTAATATTAATGACAGGTTACTGCAGATTTTGATGTACAAATATAGCCGTTACATTCATCATATACATTACCAAGGATAGTTTGCAAGTTTGGAGGCTGTTTTGACTTCTTAGCTATAGTACACCAACTGTGAGAAATTTGACCACAACAGATGATAAATTTATGAAGCTTATGAAATTTCTTTTAAATCAATATAAGGCGTTAGCTACAAACTGACACTACAAAAACCAATGTAGACTGAAAAAAAAAACAGTAAATATCTTTAAAAATTTATATTGAATTGCTTAAACTTTAATACTTTACGGGTTTTCCACCATATATTAATGAATGTTTCAGAATTTCATAATAATTTGACAATCTACACAATTTAGGGTTTACAATGAGGGGTTGAATATTTAAATCCGTCAGTTGGAACTCCAGATTTAGTTGTACAAAGATACCCCTTACATTCATGTGTTTTGCTAAAGATAAGATTGCGAATTTGGAAGTTGGGTTGAACATTTATCAATAATTCAATAACGATATAGAAATTTACCATAAAAGATGTTATATTCATGAACCTTATGAAATTTCCCTTAAATCAAATAATGCGTTAGCTAAAAAACTGATACAGCAAAATCAAATAATTTGTTAAACATTAAAATCCGACCAGTAGATTTCCAGGTTCATTTGTACCCTTACACGCATTGAATTTTTGTTAAGATATAACGGAAAATTTTGAGGTCATTTAGACATTTTGCCTGTACTCAAAAACGGTTGGGAAATCGAAAAAAGTGAATGGTGATTTTCCGGCAGTATAGAAAATTTCTTACAAACTGCTAATATGCATTTTTTGATAAAAGTGATAAAGTCCCATTAAAAGATGGACAGAATTAAACTGTATATATGTAAATGATTTAGTAAATATGAGATACCTGTCATTTTATACGCATATATCATGAGAAAATGTTCAACACTGATGATATTCTACAACGTAGTAATCACAGGTTTACAATGACGCATCAAACTTTGAAATCGGTACAGTAGAACTCAAGATTTAGTTGTTTATAGATATCTCTGCTTTCTCAGAGGCGGATGAAATGCATGTCTAAAAATATCCCATGTATTTCTTGAGGGAAACATTTTGTGTTTTTTACCCCATAAATCATGACAAATTTACCACTTTTATAATTTGTTCACCATCTGCACCACCAGAGGTTTCGAATGCCACATCAATTATGAATATCTGCCCACTGGAACTCTATATTTAGTTGTACAAAGAAATTCCTTGACCAATTATCTAATAAGATGATTCGTTTATCTAGAAAAAATGAGGACAAATCACATCTCAATAAGGATATTTAAACAGTTAATAAATATTTAGTTGAGAAAACTGTAATTTGATTATACTTAATATTATTCATTTAAGCTATATAAATGCTATATAAATATAATTCAAATAATAATTATATACTTATTAATTCAAATCGTATTATAATATATTTGTTTAAATCATCAAATCAGCCTTAAATTGCTAACATTACTTAAAATTAACAAATATATTTGGTATCACATAGAATGATATACTCCCCAAGTTTTAAAATAAAATAAAATATTTAAATACAATAGTTCTATCAATATTTAAATTTTGTACAGTATAAATTATAAGAATAGTACTTAAGTTAAACAACAATTTCGATACAAAGGAATAAGGTGGTGTTGATTATATATTTGTTTTTAGTAAGCAAGATTTTTGTAAGTCAAAATAAAACTAAAAACTAAAGTATTAGATTTAGTTTAGTTGTAGTTATTAAACTAGTAATACAAATCTACCAATGGTAAAATACAAATAAATCCCTCTACGTATTCAATTTTGGGAAAGGAGGTTAGTTAACCAATTCAGTTATTATTATTATGATGTAAGATCATAACTACAATATTACACTACTGTTAAAATTAAACTAAATACAAATAAATCCCTCTACGTATTCAATTTTTGGAAAGGAGGTTGTTTAACCAATTCAGTTATTATTATTATGATGTAAGATCATAAAAACAATATCATACTACTGTTAAAATTAAACTAAATACAAATAAATCCCTCTACGTATTCAATTTTTGGAAAGGAGGTTAGTTAGCCAATTCAGTTATTATTATTATGATGTAAGATCATAAATACAATATCATACTTCTCGTATAATTAAACTAAATACAAATAAATCCCTCTACGTATTCAATTTTTGTAAAGGAGGTTAGTTAACCTATTCAGTTATTATTATTATGATGTAAGATCATAAATACAATATCATACTACTGTTAAAATTAAAATAAGTACAAATAAATCCCACTATGTATTCAATTTTTGGAAAGGAGGTTAGTTAACCAATTCAGTTATTATTATTATGATGTAAGATCATAAATACAATATCATACTACTGTTAAAATTAAACTAAATACAAATAAATCCCTCTACGTATTTAATTTTTGGAAAGGTGGTTAGTTAACCAATTCATTTATTATTATTATGATGTAAGATCATAAATACAATATCATACTACTCGTATAATTAAACTAAATACAAATAAATCCCTCTAAGTATTCAATTTTTGGAAAGGAGATAGGTTAACCAATTCAGTTATTATTATTATGATGTAAGATCATAAATACAATATCATACTACTCGTATAATTAAACTAAATACAAATAAATGCCTCTACGTATTCAATTTTTGGAAAGGAGGTTGGTTAACCAATTCAGTTATTATTATTATGATGTAAGATCATAAATACAATATCATACTACTCGTATAATTAAACTAAATACAAATAAATCCCTCTACGTATTCAATTTTTGGAAAGGAGGTAGGTTAACCAATTCAGTTATTATTATTATGATGTAAGATCATAAATACAATATCATACTTCTCGTATAATTAAACTAAATACAAATAAATCCCTCTACGTATTCAATTTTTGGAAAGGAGGTTGGTTAACCAATTCAGTTATTATTATTATGATGTAAGATCATAAATACAATATCATACTACTCGTATAATTAAACTAAATACAAATAAATCCCTCTACGTATTCAATTTTTGGAAAGGAGGTTAGTTAACCAATTCAGTTATTATTATTATGATGTAAGATCAAAAATAAAATATCATACTACTGTTAAAATTAAAATAAATACAAATAAATCCCACTATGTATTCAATTTTTGGAAAGGAGGTTAGTTAAACAATTCAGTTATTATTATTTTGATGTAAGATCTAAAATTCAATATCATACTACTGTTAAAATTAAACTAAATACAAATCAATCCCTCTACGTTTTCAATTTTTGGAAAGGAGATAGGTTAACCAATTCAGTTATTATTATTATGATGTAAGATCATAAATACAATATCATACTACTCGTATAATTAAACTAAATACAAATAAATCCCTCTAAGTATTCAATTTTTGGAAAGGAGATAGGTTAACCAATTTAGTTATTATTATTATGATGTAAGATCATAAATACAATATCATACTTCTCGTATAATTAAACTAAATACAAATAAATCCCTCTACGTATTCAATTTTTGGAAAGGAGGTTGGTTAACCAATTCAGTTATTATTATTATGATGTAAGATCATAAATACAATATCATACTACTCGTATAATTAAACTAAATAAAAAAAAATCCCTCTACGTATTCAATTTTTGGAAAGGAGGTTAGTTAACCAATTCAGTTATTATTATTATGATGTAAGATCAAAAATACAATATCATACTACTGTTAAAATTAAAATAAAAACAAATAAATCCCACTATGTATTCAATTTTTGGAAAGGAGGTTAGTTAACCAATTCAGTTATTATTATTATGATGTAAGATCATAAATACAATATCATACTACTGTTAAAATAAAACTAAATACAAATAAATCCCTCTACGTATTCAATTTTTGGAAAGGAGGTTAGTTAACCAATTCAGTTATTATTATTATGATGTAAGATCATAAATACAATATCATACTACTCGTATAATTAAACTAAATACAAATAAATCCCTCTAAGTATTCAATTTTTGGAAAGGAGATAGGTTAACCAATTCAGTTATTATTATTATGATGTAAGATCATGAATACAATATCATACTACCCGTATAATTAAACTAAATACAAATAAATCCCTCTACGTATTCAATTTTTGGAAAGGAGGTTAGTTAACCAATTCAGTTATTATTATTATGATGTAAGATCAAAAATACAATATCATACTACTGTTAAAATTAAAATAAATACAAATAAATCCCACTATGTATTCAATTTTTGGAAAGGAGGTTAGTTAAACAATTCAGTTATTATTATTTTGATGTAAGATCTAAAATTCAATATCATACTACTGTTAAAATTAAACTAAATACAAATCAATCCCTCTACGTTTTCAATTTTTGGAAAGGAGATAGGTTAACCAATTCAGTTATTATTATTATGATGTAAGATCATAAATACAATATCATACTACTCGTATAATTAAACTAAATACAAATAAATCCCTCTAAGTATTCAATTTTTGGAAAGGAGATAGGTTAACCAATTCAGTTATTATTATTATGATGTAAGATCATAAATACAATATCATACTTCTCGTATAATTAAACTAAATACAAATAAATCCCTCTACGTATTCAATTTTTGGAAAGGAGGTTGGTTAACCAATTCAGTTATTATTATTATGATGTAAGATCATAAATACAATATCATACTACTCGTATAATTAAACTAAATAAAAAAAAATCCCTCTACGTATTCAATTTTTGGAAAGGAGGTTAGTTAACCAATTCAGTTATTATTATTATTATGTAAGATCATAAATACAATATCATACTACTGTTAAAATTAAACTAAATACAAATAAATCCCTCTACGTATTCAATTTTTGGAAAGGAGGTTAGTTAACCAATTCAGTTATTATTATTATGATGTAAGATCATAAATACAATATCATACTACTCGTATAATTAAACTAAATACAAATAAATCCCTCTAAGTATTCAATTTTTGGAAAGGAGATAGGTTAACCATTTCAGTTATTATTATTATGATGTAAGATCATAAATACAATATCATACTACTCGTATAATTAAACTAAATACAAATAAATGCCTCTACGTATTCAACTTTTGGAAAGGAGGTTGGTTAACCAATTCAGTTATTATTATTTTGATGTAAGATCATAAATACAATATCATACCAACCGTATAATTAATTTAAATACAAATAAATCCCTCTACGTATTCAATTTTTGGAAAGCAGGTTAGTTAACCAATTCAGTTATTATTATTATGATGTAAGATCATAAATACAATATCATACTGCTGTTAAAATTAAACTAAATACAAATAAATCCCTCTACGTATTTAATTTTTGGAAAGGAGGTTAGTTAACCAATTCAGTTATTATTATTATGATGTAGGATCATAAATACAATATCATACTACTGTTAAAATTAAACTAAATACAAATAAATCACTCTGCGTATTCAATTTTTGAAAATGAGGTTAGTTAACCAATTCAGTTATTATTATTATGATGTAAGATCAAAAATACAATATCATACTACTGTTAAAATTAAACTAAATACAAATAAATCCCTCTACGTATTCAATTTTTGGAAAGGAGGTTAGTTAACCAATCCAGTTATTATTATTTTGATGTAAGATCTTAAATTCAATATCATACTACTGTTAAAATTAAACTAAATACAAATCAATCCCTCTACGTTTTCAATTTTTGGAAAGGAGGTTAGTTAACCAATTCAGTTATTATTATTATGATGTAAGATCATAAATACAATATCATACTACTCGTATAATTAAACTAAATACAAATAAATCCCTCTACGTATTCAATTTTTGGAAAGGAGGTTAGTTAACCAATTAAGTTATTATTATTATGATGTAAGATCATAAATACAATATCATACCACCCGTATAATTAAACTAAATACAAATAAATCCCTCTAAGTATTCAATTTTTGGAAAGCAGGTTAGTTAACCAATTCAGTTATTATTATTATGATGTAAGATCATAAATACAATATCATACTACTGTTAAAATTAAACTAAATACAAATAAATCCCTCTACGTATTTAATTTTTGGAAAGGAGGTTAGTTAACCAATTCAGTTATTATTATGATGATGTAAGATCATAAATACAATATCATACTACTGTTAAAATTAAACTAAATACAAATAAATCCCTCTGCGTATTCAATTTTAGAAAAGGAGGTTAGTTAACCAATTCAGTTATTATTATTATGATGTAAGATCATAAATACAATATCATACTACTGTTAAAATTAAACTAAATACAAATAAATCCCTCTACGTATTCAATTTTTGGAAAGGAGGTTAGTTAACCAATTCAGTTATTATTATTTTGATGTAAGATCTTAAATTCAATATCATACTACTGTTAAAATTAAACTAAATACAAATCAATCCCTCTACGTTTTCAATTTTTGGAAAGGAGGTTAGTTAACCAATTCAGTTATTATTATTATGATGTAAGATCATAAATACAATATCATACTACTCGTATAATTAAACTAAATACAAATAAATCCCTCTACGTATTCAATTTTTGGAAAGGAGGTAGGTTAACCAATTCAGTTATTATTATTATGATGTAAGATCATATATACAATATCATACTACTCGTATAATTAAACTAAAAACAAATAAATCCCTCTACGTATTTGATTTTTGGAAAGGAGGTTAGTTAACCAATTCAGTTATTATTATTATGATGTAAGATCATAAATACTATATCATACTACTGTTAAAATGTAACTAAATACAAATAAATCCCTCTACGTATTCAATTTTTGGAAAGGAGGTTAGTTAACCAATTCAGTTATTATTATTATGATGTAAGATCATAAATACAATATCATACTACTCGTATAATTAAACTAAATACAAATAAATCCCTCTACGTATTCAATTTTTGAAAAGGAGGTTGGTTAACCAATTCAGTTATTATTATTATGATGTAAGATCGTAAATACAATATTATACTACCCGTATAATTAAACTAAATACAAATAAATCCCTCTACGTATTCAATTTTTGGAAAGGAGGTTGGTTAACCAATTCAGTTATTATTATTATGATGTAAGATCATAAATACAATATCATACTACTCGTATAATTAAACTAAATACAAATAAATCACTCTACGTATTCAATTTTTGGAAAGGAGGTTGATTAACCAATTCAGTTATTATTATTATGATGTAAGATCATAAATACAATATCATACTACTCGTATAATTAAACTAAATACAAATAAATCCCTCTACGTATTCAATTTTTGGAAAGGAGGTTAGTTAACCAATTCAGTTATTATTATTATGATGTAAGATCATAAATACAATATCATACTACTCGTATAATTAAACTAAATACAAATAAATCCCTCTAAGTATTCAATTTTTGGAAAGGAGATAGGTTAACCAATTCAGTTATTATTATTATGATGTAAGATCATAAATACAATATCATACTACTCGTATAATTAAACTAAATACAAATAAATGCCTCTACGTATTCAACTTTTGGAAAGGAGGTTGGTTAACCAATTCAGTTATTATTATTTTGATGTAAGATCATAAATACAATATCATACCAACCGTATAATTAATTTAAATACAAATAAATCCCTCTACGTATTCAATTTTTGGAAAGCAGGTTAGTTAACCAATTCAGTTATTATTATTATGATGTAAGATCATAAATACAATATCATACTGCTGTTAAAATTAAACTAAATACAAATAAATCCCTCTACGTATTTAATTTTTGGAAAGGAGGTTAGTTAACCAATTCAGTTATTATTATTATGATGTAGGATCATAAATACAATATCATACTACTGTTAAAATTAAACTAAATACAAATAAATCCCTCTGCGAATTCAATTTTTGAAAAGCAGGTTAGTTAACCAATTCAGTTATTATTATTATGATGTAAGATCAAAAATACAATATCATACTACTGTTAAAATTAAACTAAATACAAATAAATCCCTCTACGTATTCAATTTTTGGAAAGGAGGTTAGTTAACCAATTCAGTTATTATTATTTTGATGTAAGATCTTAAATTCAATATCATACTACTGTTAAAATTAAACAAAATACAAATCAATCCCTCTACGTTTTCAATTTTTGGAAAGGAGGTTATTTAACCAATTCAGTTATTATTATTATGATGTAAGATCATAAATACAATATCATACTACTCGTATAATTAAACTAAATACAAATAAATCCCTCTACGTATTCAATTTTTGGAAAGGAGGTTAGTTAACCAATTAAGTTATTATTATTATGATGTAAGATCATAAATACAATATCATACTACCCGTATAATTAAACTAAATACAAATAAATCCCTCTACGTATTCAATTTTTGGAAAGCAGGTTAGTTAACCAATTCAGTTATTATTATTATGATGTAAGATCATAAATACAATATCATACTACTGTTAAAATTAAACTAAATACAAATAAATCCCTCTACGTATTTAATTTTTGGAAAGGAGGTTAGTTAACCAATTCAGTTATTATTATGATGATGCAAGATCATAAATACAATATAATACTACTGTTAAAATTAAACTAAATACAAATAAATCCCTCTACGTATTCAATTTTTGGAAAGGAGGTTAGTTAACCAATTCAGTTATTATTATTTTGATGTAAGATCTTAAATTCAATATCATACTACTGTTAAAATTAAACTAAAAACAAATAAATCCCTCTACGTATTCGATTTTTGGAAAGGAGGTTAGTTAACCAATTCAGTTATTATTATTATGATGTAAGATCATAAATACAATATCATACTACTGTTAAAATTTAACTAAATACAAATAAATCCCTCTACGTATTCAATTTTTGGAAAGGAGGTTAGTTAACCAATTCAGTTATTATTATTATGATGTAAGATCATAAATACAATATCATACTACTCGTATAATTAAACTAAATACAAATAAATCCCTCTACGTATTCAATTTTTGGAAAGGAGGTTGGTTAACCAATTCAGTTATTATTATTATGATGTAAGATCGTAAATACAATATTATACTACCCGTATAATTAAACTAAATACAAATAAATCCCTCTACGTATTCAATTTTTGGAAAGGAGGTTGGTTAACCAATTCAGTTATTATTATTATGATGTAAGATCATAAATACAATATCATACTACTCGTATAATTAAACTAAATACAAATAAATCACTCTACGTATTCAATTTTTGGAAAGGAGGTTGGTTAACCAATTCAGTTATTATTATTATGATGTAAGATCATAAATACAACATAATACTACCCGTATAATTAAACTAAATACAAATATATCCCCCTACGTATTCAATCTTTGGAAAGGAGGTTGGTTAACCAATTCAGTTATTATTATTATGATGTAAGATCATAAATACAATATCATACTACTCGTATAATTAAACTAAATACAAATAAATCACTTTACGTATTCAATTTTTGGAAAGGAGGTTGGTTAACCAATTCAGTTATTATTATTATGATGTAAGATCATAAATACAATATCATACTACTCGTATAATTAAACTAAATACAAACAAATCCCTCCATTTATTCAATTTTTGGAAAGGAGGTTAGTTAACCAATTCAGTTATTATAATTATGATGTAAGATCATGAATACAATATCATACTACCCGTATAATTAAACTAAATACAAATAAATCCCTCTACGTATTCAATTTTTGGAAAGGAGGTTGGTTAACCAATTCAGTTATTATTATTATGATGTAAGATCATAAATACAACATAATACTACCCGTATAATTAAACTAAATACAAATATATCCCCCTACGTATTCAATCTTTGGAAAGGAGGTTGGTTAACCAATTCAGTTATTATTATTATGATGTAAGATCATAAATACAATATCATACTACTTGTAAAATTAAAATAAATACAAATAATTCCCTCTGCGTGTTCAATTTTTGGAAAGGAGGTTGGTTAACCAATTCAGTTATTATTATTATGATGTAAATACAATATCAAACTACTCGTATACTTAAAATAAATACAAATAAATCCCTCTACGTATTAAATTTTTGGAAAGGAGGTTAGTTAACCAATTCAGTTATTATTATTATGATGTAAGATCATAAATACAATATCATACTACTGTTAAAATTAAACTAAATACAAATAAATCCCTCTACGTATTCAATTTTTGGAAAGGAGGTTGGTTAACCAATTCAGTTATTATTATTATGATGTAAGATCATAAATACAATATCATAATATCTATAGAGAAGCGGTTGAACAAATCTGAATGGCGAACAGTAATTCAACACAGGTGTTTGGATCTGCGGTCCTACTGGCCAGAGCTGTGGCCTTCCTGTTACAAACTCCAGCAACAGGAAGGTTGAGGTAATCTTTTTAAATCAGGCATGTTTCAACCAATGACAATACACCAAAATATCAACAACAGATAAACTACAGTTTACCTAACAGAGACCTATCCTTTGTTTGCTTGTTTAAAAATATGTTACCGGTATCATTAAAAGTCATCAAACTCTGGCTAGTTTAGGGAACATTTATAACTTTGTATTTTTAAATATGTTAAACTGTTTTTATTTGTTATTATTGATTTGCAATATGTTCCATTTATTAAATGAAGTCCAGGAAGTTACTTAATTATTTTTAGAAATATGATTTAGCTAATTTAAACTTGTGTCAGTATAATATAAATTAGCAGCTTTTAATTCAACGGTTCTCCGCTTACTCACTTACCGGCTTTGCAACCGAGAAAATTAAAAATAAATGAATATTATAAAACAGATTATTTTAATAGTGGTTATGACCCATACCTTGTTGAATACTTAATTAGAAAAAACTAAGTTTAAATTAGCTAACCCTAGTGATACAATGTCAGTAGATGACAAGATTAATGAAAAAGGGGTGTATTTAATAGAAGGTAATGGCGGAGAAAAATCCAATAAGAAATATGTTGACTTGACTAATAGGTGCTTTTCAGGTAGATTTAAACACAATGCAGTAAATCTAAATAATACCTCTTTGAAGGTGGCACAGCAAATAAATAAAATAACGTCCAAAAAATTAAATTTGATCAGTCTTTAGCTGTATTAAAACATTGCAACAAAATAATAAAGCTCATGTGTGGGAGGAGCTATTTATCTATCAAAATGTATCAAACAATGGGAAAGATAACATTTAAATAAGCGAGTGTATGTGTGTGTGTGTGTGTGTGTGTGTGTGTGTGTGTGTGTGTGTGTGTGTGTGTGTGTGTGTGTGTGTGTGTGTGTGTGTGTGTGTGTGTGTGTGTGTGTGTGTGTGTGTGTGTGTGTGTGTGTGTGTGTGTGTGTGTGTGTGTGTGTGTGTGTGTGAATCGACAACCATTGAAAATTGGCTTTTTAAGTTCTTCGTTCGTTCGTTTCGTGAAGTTTCAGTAAACGGGAAAGTCCCTGGCCCACTGTGGCTGCTTTAGAGCGCTTGGGCCCTCTTTAACCTTCGGATAGGGTTGGTTGTTGAGGGGGAGGGGGAGATTGACATACTGCAACAGGATGTTTTTGCATGCTACAGTGGCCAGGGGATTTGGGGATGGTTTTGGGGGCTGGAAAGATGAACACGCTGCAACAGGACTTATTATGCATGCTACAGTGGCTAGGAGATTTGGGGTGCGTGGTAGGAGGGACTCACTGCAACAGGACTTTTTTGTTTGTTTTATAACGAGTGCCTGTCACAGTGGTCAGGAGTGGAAGCTAGGGGTGGTATACATGGGGTTTAGTAGTGGGCGTAATGGTGTGGGCTGTTGGTCGAGGTTGGCAAGGTGGTGGATCGTGAGAATGGGGCGGTCTGTGAAGTAGGGTTGAGTGTAAGGTTGGAGGATGTCGGAGGTGCGGGCTCGGTCGAGGTAGGTGGTTTGAGGTGGTGGAGGAAGTCTATGAGTTTGGGATGGAGTGGGCTTCGTAAGCCGTATGGTTATGGACCCAGGGTGGGAGGTGGGAGGCAAGGCGGGGGGTGCGTCTCTCAGTGGCCTCGAAGCTTGAAAGGAAGCTTTTCGGGGCGGATAGAAGGAGTGATGGGCGTATGTCAAGACGGGGCGGTTGAATGAGGAGTACAGGCGGGCGAGAGTGGGTTTGGAGCAGCCACGGCTGCGATGGTTGAGGATACGGAGGGCACGGAGGCGGGTGGTAGCTCTCTTTTTGGCTTCGCGGAGATGAGGGACGAAGGAAAGTCTGGAGTCTAGGGTGACGCCTAGGTAGGTGCAGGATGTTTTCCGGGGGAGACGGGCGCTATTGAGGAAGATGGGGTCTTTAAGTTCTTTAAGTTCTTCAACTGCTGCTGAAGATGGACGTTAATTCGCCCGAAGATATTCAGCGTGAGGGCAAGTTAGGACAGTGGACATCTTAATACTGTTTGCATAAGTAAATACTTTAAATAAGTACCAGATTCTCTCAGGGGTCAAAGCTATTTTTGTATGGAATGATTTAATTGATAATAGTAGGGTTGTATAGCCGGATCTGACACAGTAAGAAAGTTGCACTGAGTTCATGAGGACATGTCCTCCCCCCCTTTTTTAACCTTGTTATTTTTCTTATTTTATTTTATTTTTTCTTTCTCTTGCATTCTTTCTCCCTTTGTTCATTTCACCACACACTTGCCGACCCCCCCCCCACCCCCTTCGTCTACTGTAAGGTACATAGCTAGGAGTACTGTAGGAGTAAGGAGATTGCACTGAAGACGGAGGACCTGCCCCCCATCTTCGTCTACTGTACGGTACGTAGCAAGGAGTAATGTAGCAGTAAGAAAATTTCACTGAGGACGGAGAACGTTCCCCCCGCATTTTTTTCGCCGCCTTAGGCTACAGTGACATTTTCCTCTCCCCATGGCATAATCTCCTCCCCTTCGTCTCCTGTACGGTACGTAGCTAGGAGTACTGTAGCAGTAGGCAAATTGCACTGAGAACGGAGGACGTCCCCCCCTAACTTAAAGTTAGTGCTTACGTGACGAATCGGGCTGTTTACTAGCTGTGTTCTCGCTTTCTTCTCGAGTGACGTCATTAGCCACCCTACTGCGCAGGCCACGCTACTGTCTATTATCAACTGTCCACTGCCCACTGCACACTGTCCACTGTCTACTGCCCACTGTCTACTGTTAACACTGTTTATGTAAGGTTTTGTATTTTTTAGTGACCTCTAGCGAATTGCTGTATGTTTTTTGCTGTTGTTGCGACCTTGAGAGCCTCACTTACGTATGATCCCTGTTTACGTTTGCCATTAGATGGGTCTACGAGATCCGGACACAAGCCATTCAGATCTGGCCTTGTGCTGCGCTCGTATCGGCCCGAGAGATGACGAGATCCTCCAAATAAAACGCTGTATCTCCGTTATTTATTGGTTGATATCGATGTGACTTTGTATTTAGACATTATATATCGTGCGTTAGCGAAAAACGTCATTATTTGCCGGAAAATGTTTTCAAGGTCGCTTCACTGGTAGCCAAAACCTAAAAATGGCTGTTATTCCGTAGTTTCTGGCCCGATTTCAATCAAACTTCGCCTACCCCCAATGACTAATTTCGGGTCCCGAGTAATATGGGTTGCCTATTCGGAAAATTGAAGGCACTACAAAATTTACAAATTCATATCTCAAAAAATATAAGGTGTAGACGAAAGCCCACCCAATGAGTACCATCTTTACTGTGTGGATTAGTATTCACAATAATAGCAGTAGATGGTGAGTTGTATTGTGTTAATTGATCCACAGCCTGTACTCCAAAATTCAGTACAGGTAGTTTTGACAGATACTTTTGCATCTCTATGGTATTCATTCTACTGTATTGATAGCAACAGTAGTAGTAGCAGTTGTAGTAAAACAGAAACAATAATCGGTATCATTCACATTGTCATCAACGTTGACACTTATATATAAGAAACCACGCAATGTAACACAATTGGTTAGGGCGCAACGGGTGTGAGCAGTCTTGTCTGCGGATCAGACAGTTGACAGACTCTGTAAGCGCCGTCTTGAAACCAATCTCCATATGTACGCTTCCGTTAAGTACGAAGTTCCAATGAGTAGTGTCGCTTTCTGATAGACCCGGTATTGGATGAGTCTTTCGAACATCTCTATCTTCATTTCATGTATTAACCTTACTTTCCAATCCCTACAACCAACCTGATGTAGCATGAACACTATCCGCGCTCTAACTAGTCAAACTGTTTAGCACTCCCTGACTATATTGTCACTGTGTTTTTTTCTTTTTCTGGTGGTGCTAGGACACTTGAAAATCACTTCTTACATTACAGAATACATCTTCAAGAGTCGCATTTTAAAATATGTGGAGAATAGTTTCATAGCAAAGTAATTTTGTTCCCTGCTATTTTGTTGGTAAGAGATCCCTGCGCAACCCAGAGCTGTTTAATTACAGCAGAGTAAACTTAGGGAGGATCGATCCGGGCCGTTGCTCAGTTTAGAGTAGGGACTGGTGGTGTACAAACTATGGATACGCAACGCACCCCAACACATTGCAACATCTGACAATTGCCATAAACAGGGAGTATGTACCCGAGGGGTTTCAAATAGTTATTGGGGTCGACGATGTTTGATTAAAGTCGGACCGGAAGTAACGGAGATACAGCCATTTTTAGGTTTTGGCTTCCAGTGAAGTGACCTTGAAAACATTTCCCGGCAAATAATGATGACGTTTTTCGCTGATGCACGATATATAATGTCTAAATACAGAGTCGCGTCTATGTCAACCTATAAATAACGTAGATACAGCGTTTTATTTGGAGGATCTCGTCATCACTCGGGGCAATAAGAGCGCAGCACAAGTCCGGATCTGAATGGCTTATGTCCGGATCTCCTAGACCCATCTAATGCCTAACGTAATTGGGGATGGTACATAAGTAAGGCGCTCAAGGTCGCAAAAACAGCAAAAAATATACAGCAAGTCGCTCAAGGTCACTCACAAAAATACAAAACATTACGTAAACAGTGTTAACAGTAGACAGTAGACAGTGGGCAGTAGACAAGAAACAGTAGTCAGTGGGCAGTGGACAGTTGACAGTAAATAGTGGACATTGGACAGTAGACAGTAGACAGTGGACAATTGACAGTAGACAATAGACAGTATCATGGCCTGCGCAATAGAGTGGCTAATGTTTTCACTCGAGATGAAAGCGAGGAAACTGCTAATAAACAGCCCGGTTCGACACGTAAGCATTAATTTTAGATGAGGGGGGTGTCCTCCGTCCTCAGTGCAATTTGCTTACTGCTACATTACTCCTAGCTACGTACTGTACAGGAGACGAAGGTGACGTCATAGGGAGGATGATGTCACTGTAGCATAATTTGGCGAAAAAAATGCTAGGGGGATGTTATCCGTCCTCATTGCAATTTGCTTACTGCTACAGTACTCATAGCTACGTACCGTACTGTAGACGAAGATGGTGGGGGGACGTCCTCCGTCCTCAGTGTAATTGTCATACTGTTGTTGTTGTTTTGTGAAGTTCCAGTGGGTGGGAAAGTCCCTGGCCCACTCTGGCTGCTTTTGGGCGCTTGGGCCCTCTTCAGCCGTGTCTTACTACTACAGTAC
Organism: Allygus modestus; assembly: GCA_963675035.1. Taxonomy (NCBI): domain Eukaryota; kingdom Metazoa; phylum Arthropoda; class Insecta; order Hemiptera; family Cicadellidae; genus Allygus; species Allygus modestus. The sequence goes on from OY776116.1 coordinate 92,981,059, forward strand.
TCCTAGCTATGCACCTTACAGTAGACGGAGGGGGGCGTCGGCAAGTCCGTGGTGTAGTGAAAAATGGGAGAAAGAATTCAAAAGAAAGAAAATACCCCCGTCGCAGCAAACCTGCATACTCAGCGAATTTCCAATGAATATTTAACATAACACATTATAACACTTAACAGGATTCATAAGAAATGTATTCACAAACAAGCGATATTTAAAATATTAATTATTCTCCATAAGAATAACATTGCGGATGAGTACGCAGGTTTTCTGCAACAAGGCACAAAAAAAAATGGGTTTTTATGCAAATAACAATAGAACTCATCTTAGTGAAGTCACATACCAAGTGTCATCCATATACATTAATAAATAAGCGATATATCACATTTAAAGTATTTTCCATAAGAATAACATGGGGACCAAGTACCTAGGTTTGCCGCTACAGGAACCATAGGCGAATTTTTTTGTGTGGAAACAACAATAAACCATAACCAGATCAAGCCATATACCAAATTTTGCCAGTTTATGTTCATAAATAAGCGAGATATACAATTTTTCTTTTTCTCCATAAGAATAACATTAGACAAGTACTGTGTTTAGCACTTTCAATATCTCGGTAACCAATTGACGTAGAGTAATAATCAAAATACCAAATTGCTTGTTTTTTTAAGTTGAATTCAATGGTATCAATTAAAATTTGATTTAAATTAAAATTACATGTGAAAACCACAAAAAAAACATTTTTGGGGTACAAAACCCCCCCAAAACCCCCCTTCGGATGGTGCGATTCATCTGGCTATCGAACTCGTTCAAATAAATGGTACTTTACACATTTGTACCCAATTTCATTAAGATCGGACTATTTCTACAAGAGTTACCGTGCTTACGGACACACACACACACATATATATATATATATATATATATATATATATATATATTAATATATATATATAAATATATATAATATATATAAATATATATATATAAATATATATATTTATACATATATACAAATTTGAACGAATGGTGTTTTTGGCATCTGGGGACCTCAAAATGAAAAGTTATCATGGTCTCTGGCTTAAGTCTTACTATGAGACCTACGGTAATAGCTTCTTCCCTATAGGGGAAATTCGCTAAAAAGAAGAATGTAAAAATAACAAAATGAAAGAAGAGGGAGAGGACATGTCCACATGTCCATAGTGAAATTTTCTTACTGCCACAGAACCGGCTATACACCCCTACTGTTAATAAAATGGCAGAAACTTTATTAGTAATATGGAAAATGCGTTAATTATTTTAACAACCTTTCTAAAACCCTATAAAATAAATTGATAGACAAGTATTCTTTACGTCAATGTATCGGTTGTTTATGTTGATTATATAAGTTTTTCACACAAAAATACATTTTTGATCTATTTACTAGACCACATTTCCTATTCATACGTTTATACCTATGATTTGAATGAATGTTTTAAAACAACAAAATAAATAAAAAATATATAATTTCCAAGATACATTAATAGATTATATATACAATATTTTATCTGCTAACTACTTTATATGTAAAAAAACATATTTAGAGCTTATATTGGAATACACAGTTTGCAATATTACAGATCAACATTAAATGTGCTAATACACAAATTATTAAAACAGCTTGGCACGGGAGGGCCTAGAAATAATTTATTCTTTCGGCCTTCTGTTGGTGGCAAGCTGTTAAGACTTGAGGATTTAGTAGGTCTAAATCCTAATTATTTTCTTGCCGCTTCCATAAATATTAAATCAGATATTCTTTTTACACAAAATTGCTGGTTGTTGTTTTATAAACAATTTGTTTTGCTATGAGGCTTCGTAAATATTTTCATGCTTAGTTATAAAAATAAACAACATTTTATTTTGCAAACTTGTTTTGTATCCATGGTTGTGTTGATGGGAGGCCCTCAAAGGTTATAACATTGGTTAGCAACAAATACTCTTAAACTTAGTTTTTGCTTATACTGACATTTCGGGCTTGCAGTTTTCCCCTATTCCATGAAGATACTCTCCAAAGTCAACTATGACCGGTGAGGAGCTGGGTGAGATGGACGTCTACAGTCCCGTGTTTACAATCTACCGAACGCCAAGATCCTAGACAAGTCTCAACGTCCATTGTCCACGGTCTCTGTCAGTCGTAAATCTCGGGCTTCGGAACAGCTGCCAAACTACGGTTGAGGTTACGCTCTTACCGTAAGAGCGACTTGCCTCAACCACTGTGACTCTCCCTCTGTAGCGCTGGGACATACATTTATCATATGCAAATTTTCCCCGATAGCCAGTTTTATCGAGCCACCCCATATACTATTACGACCAACAGTTATTTCAATAATTAAAACCTGACAAATTCAGGTAATTTACAACAAACATTGATATTAGTTTGATTTACAAGTAGATGAGGTAAATAGGTTTTTGTAGCTATAATAAAGCTATATTGCAAAACGACAGCATCATATTTCTTTAAGTACAGTAAAGTATCAGCTGTAGCAATAAATTTAGAAAAGTATAGGTGTGTAAGTTGTTTTGCCCATGTATTACTGATTTCCTAGTATTCTACATGTGCAACGAAGAAACATAATTAAGATTTGCTCTGGTTCTAAATAACAGGTTAGAAATAGATACGTAATTATGAATTTATTTTTAAATTATCTGTTTTCAAAAAATTATGCTGTTTTGTAACGGTGATAATTCCAAAGTAGTTTATACAAAATCTGTTGTTATTATTTTTACAAATGACGTATTTATAATGTAACTTAAAGGAAAACAACAATGAAGCCGGTTCGTTGCTCAATACTGAAAACATGCAATTAAACCACATACAATTTCAATGGCTTGGATACATTTGCTGTAAGTTTTACAAACGATTAAAACAAAAAAAATAACAATATCTGGTTGTTTTCCACTAAACATAAGTAGGGGCGGCCCCCCTTTAGAACCGGAAATGGCATAGTGGTTAGAGCGCGTTATTCCGGAAAGAGTAAGAAGAAAATTTTCCCGCCAAAACTTTCCCGCCAGATTTCCTAACCTCACTTTTCCCGCCAGATTTCCTAACCTCACTTTTCTCCCGCCAGAGTTCCCTCCAGATTTTTTTCTGTAGTGTTGCCAACTTAGCAGTGCTGCCAACCTATGCTCTACATTATTATATATATATATGCTCCACGGTTAGACTATTATATGCTCTATAACTACATTATATATATATGCTCTACGCTATTATATATGCTCTATGCTACTATACTATCATATTCTCTACTATTATATATGATCTACGGCTACTGGTTTATACTCGATGCTATTGTATGATACATAATTATACATATACTCTATGGCTACATTATATGTACATGCTCTATGGCTAAGGGGTATTTATATTTTAAGCTGATTATGACCCATGTTTCCACACCACCCAGGGGGTAGGGTCTCGGCGCGTTTTTTATTAAAGTGAGTATCCCCAGTAGGCCTATTCTCACTGTTTTTAACCACTGCCCCAACCAACGCAGTGATTCGTGGCAGCCACTCCATTACAAAAATGCTGCCTCCGGTAAATATTTTTTTCTTCTCTGTTTCTAGGCTATTTACTAAGACTGTGTCCGTTCATTTTAGCCTAGAAAATAGACAGAGAATTTTACTTTTATACTTTTTATTTGGTTTTTAATTTTTATACTTTTTTTTTGTTGCGCCTTTCAATTCGCAATTCCCTGACAGTCGGAGGATTACAACAAACGATTTCACGGTTTTTTAGGCCAACCTCCCCACACCCCTGGACTTACAAAGGGTTTAGCCCTGCCTGCTGGGTGAGCGACTGCCGGGCCTTATTTTTATTAGGCCCCACTCGAAAATATTTTTCGAGCGTAGTACTGTGCGGACCTCAAGGCGCAAGTTTCGTTTTTATTTTTATGTATAATGCAGGCTACTGTAAAATCATCATCATCTATATACACACTTTCATTTATTTCTTTAACATTAGAATGAAATGTCCGAAGGAATTGAGCCTTCTCCAGGCCTTTTGTGTGTATGGCCTCGAAGGGTTTACACAGTGAGCGTAAAAGCTCTTCGCTGTAATGTACCTCACCTTCATCCCACTTTATGTGGTGAAAGTGACGAGTCAGCCAGCGGGCTGTTCTTTTCATCTTGCTATTCAAAAAATTAAAACAGTAAGGAGGTCGGAATACTAGCTGAGTTCTGTAAGACTTTCCGACTATAGCAAACTCCTTTACAATAAATTTATTATTATTGTCTTTGAACCCGTGGAACTCAACTACAGCTTCCATAGTGAGACTTCGCTAAAAAGACGGTCAGCTACTTGAGATGGTAGTTGATCAGTACGAGTTTCAGCGCCCGATAAAACTTGACCAATAAAAACTTTAATAATATCCTCCAAGTAAAACAATTCCAATAGAGAGCGGCCAATTAAAGGAATATTAATTACAAGCTGATTCCACTCGTTTCGATTGAGACCGAGCGTGTGTTCACCATCAGAGATACAAGCGTACTGTTGACCAAAGATACTGTTAACTTTAATTTCTGCCCCCGTATCGGTATTCACAAAACATTGATGCTTGCCTTCGAAAGCTAAAGTAATTTCATTGAACCTGTCAACCAGCTGACAGTAAGAATCGTAAGACCAAAATACAACACCTTTCCTCCCCTTAATTAATACTCCGAGGCTGTTGTCCCTGTTTTTAAAAATACCCGATACTACGCACTTGGTGAGCTCAGGGTCCAAGAAGTGAACTGACTTTAGAAAAACTCCGGTCATTAAATTTATAGGCTCTGTACCCTTAGGGATGGTTATAGCCCCCGTACTTACCTCCGTCTCGGCTGATGTCATCTCTGCTACTGATGCTCCGTTGATAAACACCCAACCTCATATACCCTATCCCCTTTATCTCCGTTCCCCTCCCCCTCCTCCTCAGAATCTGAAGAGGATTCTTCACTGTTGTCAAAATCTGTACGCCATTTTACTATAATGCTATCGATCCCACGCATTAATTTAAACTCCTTTTCAACACTAGCAAACTTGTAACTGTCTACGTAATCTGTTTTCATCAAAACCTTCTTGTAGTAATATTCAATTTTAATCCAACCGTAGTAACCCATGTTTACTCACTGACTGTTAACCTCAGACTAACAAAATCTCTTAACCCACAACATCTATACCCTCCTCATCATCATCACTGCTAAAGTCTCCATCGTCTCTGAGTTTAACAACTACGGTGGCTGTACCCTCAGGAATATCAGATATTTCCTTCTCACAGTATATCTTGTAACAATCCATTTTTGCTGTACCTATTAAAACATTATCGGCGTTATAAAACTGAATAATAACCCACTCGCCCATGTTTACACGCTGAGTGCTAGCAGGAGACTAAAGTAATAACACTCTGAAAATTAGATGTATCTTTTACCCCTTCCCCACCCAACCCCAAGGGGGGCGAATCGCCCCCTTGTACATACATTCCAAGTGTTGGACCCTGAGGGTCCACTGTTTTGAAGTACAACGGATATTTTGTCATCGGTACATTTAATTCTTCTCAAAAACCTGGCCCTATCCCTTGCTAACTGTTCCCAATCCGATTTTCTATCTTCAGCGGGCAAACTGTATATTTTTGTTACTACCGGGCTGGAGAAACTAACTCGATATTTTCCTGACATCTCCCGTGATCGGTGTGTATGTGTAGTGACAGTCGTGAATTATGAGACAGTATGCCCAAGTATTAGCCGGGATTGCTGTTTTAGTCTGAATCTCAAGCCTTACATCTACGGGGCCGGTCTTAATAGTATCGTCCTGTTTTGAACAGTCAATTACATACAGAGGACACTTCGTTTTAAAATCATCATAATTTAATATCGGTGAGCCGATTCTGCCGTAATACGAGTTTTGAAAGTTCTTATACATATCATAAAACAAGGTGGTGTTCCCACGAAGGTTATCGTACGGATAGAAACTTGAGTTTAAATACAGTTTAACATCAAGCAAATCACAGGCGTCGAACCGTGACATGTCCTTTGTTAAGTCATTCTTTCTGCCTGTCTGGAAGGCCAGAACAACATACCGGGGTTTTTCCGTTTGGTTAGATGTTTTAAGTGTCCAAGATAATGTGTCCGTACTAGGGAGGTTCGGGTATTCAATCATTTCCCATTGACGGAAAGGAAGATGTATTGCGGGGTCTTTTTCAATAAAGTTGTATAATTTTAGTTTTTCAGTGTCGTTTACTGTAACGTGAGGTACTCGCCAGTAGATTTTGTCAATTGTTAATGTTAAAGTCCCAGCAGCTATTTTTACAGCGTTACTATCCGTACCCGAACGTAATAGTATCAGTTCCTGTTTAACATTTACCAACACCCGCCTGTAGTCTTCAGCGAAACCTAGCAAGAGTTTTAGAGGGATTGAATATACAAAATCTGTCACTTTTTCAGTACTACCGGGGCCAAGCCAGCAAGCGACCTTTAGAGCATTTTTCTCTTCGTCCCGAATTGAAAGAATATTTTTAAAGTAGCACTAATACCGACATTTTTCGTTCTGTCAATTTCTTTGCCACAAATCTCGTAGCGGATTTCTTCAAACAAGAAAGACATAGCATTATTAATAAAGGAAACATCCTGAGGAGTCCCGTCTGCTTTTGTAGCGTTGGTCTTGCCGTGAATCACGATAAAGCTTTCAAAAGGGGCAGTTATTATATCCTGCTGTAATAACGGTATTCTTATTTCATCATTATTGTTATAAGTAGTGGACACGTATGGTTGATGTGTATGAAACTCCATCCCCGTTATTAAGTCATCATACTCAGCGTGACTGTCTATCGCCAGTAGCGCCATTCTGTATTACCTTAAAACCGAGAGAGCGAAGAAACGTTATATTTTTACAAGTTAACACCTTGGCTTTCTGAACACTACTGACTTGTTGCCCTCCTGGTATATGCCTAAATAGTAGCCCCATTACTGCGCCTGAGATGTAGTCTCACCGATATCCTTTCTCCGCGAAAGTTAACAAGATTGCCGTTTTGGTCTTTTAGGGACACTGTCAAGTTGTTGATCCTCTGACTGATCACAGGTAAATAAATGACATTCCTCGGTAATTCCATTATTTTATAGCCCGGTGGTTCAGCCGGGTAGAACTCGTGTATGACATGGCCCTCAACCCCGTTCAAGTATGACCCACGCGTGACATTACATTCCACCCGTATAGAGTTAACTTTTATTATATCTACAGGCAGTTCCGATACATGCTCATTTTTGGCCCCGTATATTTGTTTTTTGTAGCCCAAGAGTGTTCCCAATGAATGTTCTTTAGTAAAGTCAATTTTCTCAGAACAACATATCGTAGCTTTCAAAGTGTTATTATTAGGTTTCAAAGTAAATTGTACTTCTTTTGGCAGTTGCGATTGTATATATTTTTCAATGTCCTCAATTTCGTAAGACCCTTCAGGGATTGTAATACTTTTATCATCACCGTAGTAAAACGTATCATTTATGTCTTTTTCAATGTTCGGTATAGAGTTATAAGTGGTCAGTTCAATTAAACCAAGTTCCCATGTACCCTCGCTAACATCAATAGGAAACGCTAGCTCGTGGGATAGAACACTAGTTACCCCTGTTAGACAGAACATTACTACAGAGAAACTTTAAACACAAATGGCCACAAACAACTGAGTCAAAATTCTGTTGTCTCTCGTAGTTATAGTACATCTCACATTCACCCAAGTACTTAGAAATTTCCGGTGGTGGTCTTAGGTTTCCAAAACTGTCATAATAATAGACCTTTTTATCAATCTTCCTGTAACATACCCAGTGCGTGCCTGGACCGGTTGTACTGTCCAAGTTTACTATAGCAGATTCGTACTTTCTCGGGCGTTTTGGTAGTCCGTCTCTCATGTAAACTCCTCTAAAGTTTGGAATTTTTAACAACTTTGCATATTTAATCAAATCGTAATTTGTAAGCGGTTTTATCGGTATCGAGATGCTTTTTTTTTCTTCTTTAATATGCCCCTTTTCTTTCTTGTGCCTGCGCTCGCCTTTGTACCCGACCCTTCCTTTCTATAGGGTCTGAGGTACAATCCTTTACCTTTTGGAGGCGGACGTTTCTTCTTACGGCCTCCCCCCAATTTTGATTTTGCTTTCATGGCTGTTGTGACTGCCCAAGCAGCGGCTTTCTCACCAACACTAGCGTTACTGGACTTGAATCTTTGCCAAGCGCGTTCCGCCAACTCCTTGTCCGCTTGCCTTCGCCTTTCTGAATCTTTGTAACGAGAGTATGCTATGTCGTGGACCTTACAGGCCGCGTCTAGTCCGTTTATTCCTTTGTCACCTCTAGCCAATCTCTCTTTTAACTTCGTGCCAGGTCCACAGTACTGATAACCAGGGATATGTAATTCGACAGGTAGTAAGTCTATGGCCTTATTAAGAACGGATGAAACAATACCTCCGCCTCGCACAACCGCTATCTTACGTCTGAGAGTTTTCCTTCTTGTGTTAGCCATTTATTGCAAGCGCTAGTATCATCCGTTGTAATGTCGTTGCACTCCAACTCATTAATGTCAGTTATAAAGTAAACTTGCCCCTTTTATACCTAAACTGACTCGGAGTTAGCTGAGGAGATTGGGGAAAGGAACAGTATCATCAAATATCCCCGTTGGCTCAAGACGAAAATTCTCTTTAATTTGTATCAAAAGAAGCTCCACTCAGTCCCTCTTCAGTCATAAAGAGATCATAAGTATCAGGCGGAAGTGGTTTGACGTCTTCTTCTTCAGGCTCTTCACCACCTTCCAATCCGTCAGCAAACAAAACTTCCCAGTCTAAGTAATCGTTTTCACCCGGCGTGGGTAGAATGGCAGACCTCCCAGTTTGTTTTTTGTTAATATAATTAAAGACCATGGTACCGAATTTCCTCAACCGTTTCTCGTGAAAATCTTTATTACTAGTTATTAGACCTTCACACTTCACCAGTCGGGACTTAATACTCGTTAAATCCGAAAGCAATTGGTCTAGGCTAGTGGTTATAGGTCCAAGCTTTGATTCACAAGTGTTTTCCACATATTCCTTTGTCACTGCATCGCTGGGGTCTGTTGGTAAAGCTAAATTATTTATTCGTTTATTGTTAGCGTCATAATTATCTTTGGAGATAGTCATACTCAGTTTTTTTAGTGTGCCCAAGTTAACTGCGTCCGAGGATTCTACAGGGTTAGCTACACTCCATAGTCTTTTGTTTTGCATATTGAACCTCTTAACGTCAGAAGGTATAGATTTATGGTCAACATAATTCTTTGTAGCAGCGTCGAGTGGCTGTACCGGTGTAGCCAATTTACATAACCGTTTATTTTGCATATCATAGTCACCGTCCGGCGTCAAGTTAAAGCCATCGCCCTTGGGACCTTTGACAGCCTCATCTCGGGACTTTAGACTACGTCCAAACTTGTCAATCGTCATTTTAATAATGCTTTAAACCTACTGTTACCAGCTCCTTTTATGTAGCCGGCCTCCCTTAGTTCCTCCACGATACTCAGTATTTCACTGCCATGGACTCTGTTTCCAGTCTCTGTTGACATGGATATGTGTCGTAATCTGTCCACCAATTCGTTGGCGTCATCCCAGTGTATTATATCACGGGACTTTGCATTCTTCCACGCTAGACCCTTGCCCACTCTGGCAGGGAACAAATCTTTTATAATTCTTCTGTACTTTAGATTGTTGTCCCTTCTAATTTGATTGTGGAATTTGTAGCCTCTCTTGTGAGCGTTGGTGGCGATAATAATACTCTTATAGGTATTAAGATCGTCTTTATTGTATATATCCTCGTCAGGGGTTCTCTTAAATATGAGCTCATACAAACCTTCGGTAGGACTATATCTTGTGTTGTTTATTAGTATAGTTCCATCGTTGTCAAAGTCTAACACCTTATCTCCCATCATTAAAGTACTGCCTTCGTATCTAGGACCGTAGTCATGATCAATAACTCGGACCTTACCGCTAGCATCTTTTAAAAGAAGTGTCATATACCTCACCGTAATGGGGTTACTAAACTGACTTTCCATATATTGGGACGCTGTTTCCAGTCCCGAAGGGGTCGATACAATTTGCTTTAACCCGCTGGTTTCAGGTGTAGATACACTCTGCGGAATAAATTCAGCTTCTCCTTCATCATCTGTCGTATTGTAGTCCATTGGTTCTTCTTTAAAGGTTTCGGGTTCTGTTTTTATGTCAGGGCTAACTGTGGTTGATTTTCTAAGTTCTTGGATAATTGGTTTATACTGTTTCTCAAGCATAATATCACTTTCCTCGGATCCTTCCTTAAACATTTTATACTTTCTCTTAATAGCATTACGTAGCTCTATGAGTCGGCTTGTCATTTGCTGTTTACTGCTTCGCTTCATAGTCATAAATGATAGATTTCAATCATCGCATCTAGATTTAAGGCATTTCGACTTGTCTAAAAAACAGGGCACGCTTCTTATGCCTCCGTATGTACTCGATAATATCCAACAGTGAAATACCAGCGCTAAAGTCCATACCTCTGTAGTACCTCTGTTCTCTAGCATTGAACCTGGGGATCACATAACGACCGGTAAAACTCCTGAATACAAAAGTACGTTTCCACCCGTCTCTCCATTCAGGTATTTCTGCCACGGTGTATTTATCACTTTCAATTGTTTTTTGCATGAATCCCTTGAGTAGCTCCATAGGTCTAGGTTCGTTGAGGTGTTGCAGTAAATAAGAATTTAAAAGCCAGAATTCATCAGGATTAGCCCCTGTAAACGCTTTCCATTGGTCAAATAGTACTCTGTTTGTTACACTGTACACGCCGTTGTTTAGACTTATACCGAATCTCTCGCACTGTAACGATAGTGTGGGCAAGGCCAGTTTGAGAAACTCTGTAGTATACAATCCCTGGCACAAATTATTAACCCCGTTATAAGGTTTATTTCTACTTCCCCCTGGTATACTGTCAGGAACTTTTGCGTATCCAACGTTATAACTAATATCGATGTGACATTTTAACCTTAAAGCTCTTTTATAGACTGTCATCGGTGATCTTATAGGAATACTGCGTTCTGTCAGGAGTATACATCGTTTAGCGAAGGGAATCTTACATCCGTATTGCAGCATTTCATTACAGATTTGTGTAAAATTAACACTACCGTGAAGGTTACGTAAAGGCAATACTTTACCAAAAAATTCGGGGAACGGCCTGAATCTAGATATCATGTTTTGAGGGTCTCGCACGGTACAGTTGTACATATCTTCGTGGTATATTACAAGTTCCAAAGGTACGTTTTTTTCTTCGCATTTGTTCATAAAACTAAGCCATGTATCACGGTTATAAGTTCTATCACTCGCTGAAATCATTAGCAGAATTACTGGTGGTATCACAGCGGATCTTTTTAGTTTCTTATGTCTCCAGCATCTTTTGCTATATTCATATCCATGAGGGTCTTTCTTACTGCAGTAGTTTCCACAGAATTTCTTCTTGTCTTTGTAATAAAAAGAACACAGGTTTGACTTGACGATACGCTGTCTTGTGTTGAAGCCTCTTAAATCGTTGTACGTGTAGATGCGCACCATTATAGCTCTGTTACAAAACTGTCCATACCTACTCTGTACCTTCCCTTATAAGGGTCTAGAGTCTTGTCAATCACAAGGAATCCAAAGTTGTCTCTCCACGCTTGAGCGCACAACTCTCTAAATTTGTCAAAGGACATGTCGGTAGTGACATGATCACTGTACACATGCCTTAGATTCATATCGTCTTGTTTGAATAAAATAACAAAGTTACAGTTGTCCCTCACCAGTTGCTTGGGTATAGCACTGTATGTTTGCCCTAAATAAAATGTATCTATATTTTTATGTCTACCCATAGTGAAATAACTGCGTATATTGTCATGTTTTTCGCAGGAAATATCGTCAAAGATCATTATAGAGTTTGGTTTAGCTTCGTTTGGGTGTACAACTAGACTGTTGTCATCATACGCGAAATAACCGACCTCCTTAGGCATTACCTTCTTTAGAAATTCATACTTTGGCTGATGGAGGGACTTTGAAAAAACATAGACATTTTCAAACCTTAACCCATTCTGATCAAATAATAAATTAAATAAAACGTTGGTCTTCCCAGAGGAACTTGGCCCGCATATTATACAACGTATTGAATCAGGTAATAAAATACCGTGTTTGTTCTTTTTAACCATGCCCGACCCGATATATTCATCAAAGTTTTGGACGGGAAGCTCGACTTCCTGCTTCTCAACCCGCATCCTGACTGATTACTCACTACTGATTACAACTGATATATACTTCCCGGACGTGGTCTTGATAAGCACATACCGAGCGGATGCAGCGGCCAACCGCTATCACACCAAGTCCTTGGCGTCAATCCAACTGTCATGGCTGCTATCATATCCCTTCCAGCGTACAAATAGTCTGTCTCCTTTCCTTTTTAAAACTCTTTCAACTAAATAAATGTCACCGGTTTCTGACTTGCTAATTTCTTCTGCATAAAACCCGCCTTTTAATATTTCCCCTCTGTTGTCTTGTAATATGTATGTTACTGGTCTTGTCGGTTTAATCGCATATACTGTAAACGTCTCATTTGTCCAATTTGGCAAATAGCCTTTTTTAAACACTCTTTTAGCTTTACTGATTCTAACACTATCACCTAATTTTAATTTTTGTTTAAGGATTTTATGTTTGGGTTTTTTAACTTTATTTATTTTATTTAGAATGTCTTTGACATGTTTCTGTCTCACATCCTTGGGTTTCATACCTATAGTCCTGTGCTTTGTGTTGTTGTAAGATTTTATGATTTCTGGCAATAGACTTACCCACTCATAACTACCTCTGGCAGTAAATAACTTGTACATTTTTGTCTTAATCGTTCTGTTCAGTCTTTCTACAATACTAGCCTTAAGTTCAGAAAATGTATGGTAATGGTTGATTTTGTATTTCTTCATTAAAGCGTTTACATGTTTATTGAAAAAGTCGGTACCCTGGTCTGTGTGAAAGTTTTTCATTTTATATTTAGCTAAGATAGGAGCGAGTGCCTTTGCCACTTCTGGCCCTGACTTGTCTTTTAGAGGTACGGCAAAAGCTAGTTTTGACAAACAGTTAATCATGGTAAGAATATATTTGTAGCCTTTGTTAGTTTTCGCATAAGGCTTCATTTCAACGAGATCAGCCTGATAAAGGTCCCTTAAACCCTTAAGGGTGACTTTACGCCTGGAATAATTTCTCCTGGCAGGTCTGTGCAGCTCCTCAGCTATAGCTGTCTTACCGTCCATTTTACTAATGATAACTTTATTCTGAGGACACTAGTTTTATACTTACATCAGTGATTCTCATTATATAAATAAATATTAAGCTCGTAACAAATATAGCAAAGACAAATAGCTTGTCCGCTAAAGAGCCTATTAGACACCACGCCATACTTTCTCTTGATAACCCTCACCGCAGTAACGCTCGGTCAGTACTGAGGGAAATGTCTATCGTGTTGGTGCCTCCTAGACACCCTGTGTACGCTGTGTTCGACCCCGTATACTCCTCCATACTTTCTTATGGAGGGCAATACTTCTTCGAAAACCCAGTATTTGAAATATTTAGCAATTGGTAGTTTGGAGGAAAATATCAATTCATACAAGCCGGGCTTGCATATGAAAATAACCTTAAAATCATTGTAGGATAGGTCTACCCCACTTTGGGGTAGACCTACTTCTGGTTGAGTTTTCTTATATTTTTCACTTACATGCGTTGAAAGAGCTTTATGTAACTTAGAGTATCCCAGTAATTTTGCGACATCTTTTCCTTTGAACCAAGGATTGACTAAGTATCTGTTTGCTTGAGTGGGGTTTGAGACCACCCGTGCATGTGCACCCAGGTTAAACATTATTCCGTGCGTGAGCCAATCCAGATTACCTGGTTGACGCTCAGTACGAACTAATGCCCTCTCCCTTTTTAGCAAACAAAGGATAGAGTATTTTTTAAAAGATAAACCATGGCTCCTCCACCGCCATGGCCCGTGGAGGCCTTCCGAAAGTAAACTAACTGCCTCCCCCGTTTTTCTTTTTGTATTTTACTTTTTAATTTTACAAGTCCCCACCGTACGGACTATTCCAAGGAGTAGCCTAGGTGTTAGCTAGACTGCTCGATGTACAAAGTCCTTCATTCACTCCGGGCAGTTCCAAGGAGTAGCCTAGGTGTTAGCTAGACGCCTCAAAGTACAAGACCCCCTTTCAGGTTTACGGGGCTTTTTGTCACCCGCGCCAGTGACCTTCATTCAGGTTTACGGGGCTTTTCGTCACCCACGCCAGGGACCTTCATTCACACACACACACATTCATACAGTGGGAACTTATGCATTGTCCAAGACATGTTCAACTATATTTACAAAATTGTGAGAAGTTAGGATATTGTTGTATGCAGAGTCAAAGTGCATACCATAACTCTTCATGACTTCTTTAGCTTTGTTAAGTACATTAATCCCGTTAGGAACAGGAGACTTGACGAAACAAGGTACGAAACCTTCCTTCTTTGCTTTATTTAAAGCTTCGTTAAATTTTCTTTTTTGTATGCGAATACATTTGTACTCGCAGACTCCGTACAGCTCCAGAAGAGTTTCTTTAATAAGGACACATAAAACATGTTTTAGTCCATCGTCGTCTGACATCACAGCAACCTTCGGTGCCTGTTCAGTCAGCAACTCATTCAGTGACTGGTTTTCTTTACACATTATATCGTTTGTAGTTTTAAATTCTGAGTTAATTTGAGTGAGCTGTTGGTTAATTTCCAGTGATTTTGTAAGTGATTGTAACAACTGATTATTCTCTTGTTGGATTTGATACATTCCATACTTTCTAATGGAAGGCAGGACTTCACTTGTAACCCATCTTTTGAATGCTTTAGCTTCTGGTTTCAAGGAGCGTAGGATAAGAGAATACAAACCAGATTCATTGATGTAAACTGTGTTTGATTGGAAGTTAAAGGGGAGTGTATCGATACACCCCCCTTTAGAGAGTATATTTACAGCCTTACACTTGTCTTCCTCATCAACATTTATCCGCAATGCCTGTTTTGAATCTTGATAACCCAAGATTTTAGCGACATCTTTTGCTTTGAACCAAGGATTATTTTCTCTGTCAAACAGGACAGCAACGGCCTGGTTATTAAATATATAAGAAGTTAAGTGAGACATTTTATATCAAGTATTGTGCAATAGTACAGATCAGAGCTACGTAAGGACACGTCTTACCTCGGCAGGAGCAACGGCAAAAGTGACCGAGGCAGAGCGATTCACGGGAGGGGAAAGTATGACTCATTATGGGTTAGGGGGGCGTTTCGCCCCCCTTGAACTTCCGGTGTTGTTTTACTCAAGTCTTTGAATTTTGTAGCCATAAGGCAGGGTGTCGTACTCTCCCTCAAACTTCCTTTTTGGTCCTGTAATTTTGAAAACTTTAGTTTCGCTTACAGTTACAATATCGCGGTCTTTAGTCCTCCTGATTCTAGATTCGTTAATTTCCAGTTTTTCTACACTTTCATTAAGGACCATTTGTTTCAGAGCTTCAAAGTTTAAAGTTTCGGAAGTCTTCATATTGAGGGTGAGGCCCTTGATTTTGCACACAGTTTGTAGTTTTTGTTTTTTGGTTGACCAGACAAGGTACGCGTAAGTTTTTGGTCCCCCAGAAACGAACTCTACGATGAAAGAGCCAGGCCCGTAGTCACCCGCCAATTCATCTGTCATTTCCCCGAGGTAATCTCCCGTAGGAACCTTATACAAACCTCCCTTATAAATGTAGAGAACCGAGTCGGTGTCGTAGTAGAGGACCTGACCTCCCAGGGCCTCCAGATGTTCATAGAGTTTAAGTCTCGCTTGGGCTGTAGTGTAGGCAGCGATCACAACATTTACGTTTCGCAGGGGCTCCCCTACTTCCTCCAGGTACTCCCAGCTAACTACTACAACCTCCTCATTAACAGTCTGGATCCTATTGACTTGTATTTCTGGGCTTGTCAGCATTTCAAAGAGAGTCTTTGAGTCTCTGACAATCATGGCCTTGGTTTGGTTCTCCCGCTGCCCGAATTTTCCCCAAAATGAATTTAACATTAATTTAGCCAATTGTCTCAAACCCCCGTTTTTACAAATTTTGTCTTTTTCTAATTTGATTCCTTCATGATTGAAGTAGTCCCGCACGTACCGGTCTTTTTCTTCCTCAGTTTCACACCAGCTAGGATAGCCTGAGGCTTCCTGCTTCATTTTCAAGAATTTATTGATAAAATCGGTGAAAAGCCCCCCTTTTTCATAAGTGGCTACCTCGTACTCCCACAGCTCGTACATGTCCAACACAACGTAACCTTTCTCTACAGCCTTCCTCACCTCGTCCATAGTCCAAGTCCCTACCAATGCCCTTTCCTCACTCTCATGATCGCAATCCCCCTGATTTTGAGTTTCCCCGCAAGTCCTACACAAGGAAAACATGAGTTTCTTGTTCATTTTGGCTGGGAGTACCGGGTGGTAGAGATCCCGAGGTGGCAGGACTTTACACTTGAGCAGACCATCTACACCAAGCCCTCTCTGTCTGCACTCCCTGTCACCCACGTAAATCGTAGGATGACCAAGGGGATACTTACCGTACTTACACACATACGGATAGAGAGAGCACACGTCCACATACTCGATTTGTTCTCCCTCTCCACATTTGTGGTAAGTCTTGGAGTTGCCCGTTCTGCCCCCAAAGAAAGCTTGTCTAGGGTCTAGAGGAAGGGTGTTCAATATGGGGAGAGAGTCCAAGTGTGTGAGCTTTTGTCCCTTTTTTACTTTACGAAACTCACACTCCCACATCTCCACAACATCATAATCGTTAAATTTTGCCATTTTGGACTTGGTTCTCTCGTATCTTAAGTGAAGTGAGTCCGAGGGATCCTCCTTCAGAGGAGCCTCTCGATTGTAAGGGAAGCATTTGGGGCAGCCGTGCCAGTAGCACCCGTGAAACTCATAGATGTTTTCCCCGTCAAACCCATCTACTTTCATTCCGTTAATCTTTACTTCTTTACCCCGGCCCGCATGCTCAATCCTCACTTCACGCTTCTCTTCTTCCCAGCTGAGCCACTGAATGGCTATAGCTGACTGGTTTTCTACTAAACGGTAGCCGTTCTTTGGGATGAGGCCGATCGTATTTGGTTTCAAAAAGTTGCGGCGGAAGGCCAAATTGCAAGCGCTAGCGATCGTTACAGCCTCTAGGAAAGGATCGACATTACATTCTTTCAGGAAAATACGCCTGAACTTAAGACAGGCCTGAGCTAGGATCTCTACATCAGAGATGCAGTACTCTAAGATTTCCTTTTTAAAGTCAAAAACGTAGTTTTCAGCCACTCTCGCATCGTACCAGCTTTCAAAGGCCTTGTGGGGCTTTTCAAACATTGATCCCGGACAATAGAACTTTTTGTCGGGCATGGGGCCTACATAATCTTGGTTTGCCAGAGTGTTAAACAAGTGGGGAAAGTAGCCCTTCTTTCTCTCGGGAGGCAGATCGAAGGCTTGAGGGAGCGCTGCGAGGGCCATGGGGAAATAGTTGAGTGAGTCCACAAACCTCACATTGTCCATTTCCATGAGAATAATTTTGGTTCCCCTCATGACCAGATCAGGGGTGAATTTAGTTTCTTCCAACACATACTTTAACAAAAACTGAAAATCAAAGCCTTGGCCGTTGTGGGCAATCACACAGACATTTTTGAACTGTTTTCGAATTTCCATGACATATTCCATAAAATCTTTAACCGGGTCAGAGTTGAAGACTCTTGTACGGTTTCTACATGTCATACAGAATCTAGACTCGATGCAATTAAAGCAAAACTGTTGAGAAACGCACAAGTTTACTTTATGTAATTTTTGCTCGGGGTCAGAGGAGAGAGACTCGTCTTGGCGAGTCTCCAGATCAAAGAAAATGAATAGGTAGTCCTTGTTTTTAGGCTTACCCTCGTTTCGCTGCATGAAACATTTATGATTAGGATCCTGGAAGGATCCGCAAGGTTTGCAATAGACTTCACCGCACTTGTGGGGTGTGGATCTGTCTCTAATCCAAATTAATTTACCGCAGTCAAGGCATTTTTTAACTTCTTTACATCTATCAACTTGGTGAGCAGTGAAACATCGCTGGTTTCTCAAAGTCATGTTACATTTTGGACAAACTATTCCCCCATGCTCCTCTTTACAGGGAGGTGAGATGGTCTGACACTGAGAGCAGATGTTTGAACATCTGTGTTTAGCTTTGTGATCGTAAGGGACGTGGCACGCTTCGCAAAAATATTTACAAACAAAAGCAGCGGTCAAACTGTTGATTACGTTATAGTGGCCGTTATGAAAGAGCAAGTTAATTTTGAATTTTGGATTTTCAACACGACCCTCAAAATAAACGTCCCGGCCTTTTCTGTCAAAGTTGTAGACGGTGATTTTGAAATTAGTTAGCAAGTCCTGAAATTTTTCCAATTGGGGGATACCGGCCCCTTCCTCGGGGATCTCTACCCTTGCCTTCTGCATCAATATTTGGGCCCTCACTGTCTGTCGTTTACCCTTGTCCATACGTACAAGATTATACTCTGGGTCGTTTGTCACTTTAGCCATGGCCACCACCAAAGCCCTGGGGAGACACAAGTTGTCTTTGTTGTTAACAACTACGATTCCCTTCCTCGCCTTACACTCCTCATCAAAGCTGTTGTATAGGCCAGGTCTTACCCTCCCGGAACCTACAGGGAGATTAACTCGGGTACACTCCACTTTGAAAGTGTCAGTGGACTTGATGGATTCAGAATTTGATTGAACGATCCCCCCAAAAATTTGCCAAAGGATGTCTTCATTAATTTCACCAGCGGGCCGAAAAGCAACAAACCCGGGTTCTTTTGATTTTAAATTTAGACTCTGCAAAGTAAAGCCGAGCTGATCGTTTTCATGGGCCTGGCCCTTCATCTCATTCACAATTTTGGCGAAACCTTGTCTGAGCCAATCTATCTCACTAGTATCGGGAGGAGGGTTAGAAAATTTGAAAATAGTTTTATTACCGTACAATCGAAATTTCTTTACATACGCCTGCTCGTCACTGAGGACTTCGACAGGCTCAACAACACCAGCCATTACTACTTAAGTCAAAACAAAATTTAAATAATAAAGTGAGGTTAGGAAAAAGTGAGCTTATGTAAAACCTCGACTTGAGTAAATGAAAAACTGAAATTAAAATAATAAAGTGAGGTTATGTTATACACGAGGATAAATTAGGTTATGTTATGCAATAAATTTGAGGTTAGGTCTCAAATATAATACGCGTTAAATACTAACGGTAAATTATAGCTAGCACTTACTGCAATTGCACAATACTATCACAAACTCACTATACCACAATAGCAAAGAACGGAGCAGCGCAGAGACCTCTGACCAACACGAAAGCCGGGAACAGAGTGAACGAGGCAAGCCGGCAGCGGTGGAGGTATATGGATGGACCAATCAGAGCGCAGGACGCCTAATTACAGCCAATGGGGTGCGAGCTTATTCCGGCCAATCACAGAGCAGTATTTTAACGGGTTGAAACTGGATATTTTAGCTGACTAACGATGTTTGATGAGTATGGCACAGAGTAAGAAGAAGAAGAAGAGGGAGGCAAGGAGGAAGAAGATGATATATTATTATATAAATAATAAATGGTGTAGCTATATGTATAATTATGTATCATACAATAGCATCGAGTATAAACCAGTAGCCGTAGATCATATATAATAGTAGAGAATATGATAGTATAGTAGCATAGAGCATATATAATAGCGTAGAGCATATATATATAATGTAGTTATAGAGCATATAATAGTCTAACCGTGGAGCATATATATATATAATAATGTAGAGCATAGGTTGGCAGCACTGCTAAGTTGGCAACACTACAGAAAAAAATCTGGAGGGAACTCTGGCGGGAGAAAAGTGAGGTTAGGAAATCTGGCGGGAAAAGTGAGGTTAGGAAATCTGGCGGGAAAGTTTTGGCGGGAAAATTTTCTTCTTACTCTTTCCGGAATAACGCGCTCTAACCACTATGCCATTTCCGGTTCTAAAGGGGGGCCGCCCCTACTAACATAAAACCACCCTGGTCGGAAGGTCGACCCACAAGCGGAAATGGCGTATTACATTAATTTCCGGCAATCCATCTGCTGTAGCATTCAAAGGATAGTATTTATTTTATGTAAAACAAACTATAAAGGTTACCTGTTGAACAATAAATTGCATGCTCATTTTTCCGTACAAATCGTTTTACTACCTTTACTACGTCAAAGATAATGCATAGTGCAAATTTATAGATTAAATAAGCCAGCTCATAAAACAATCACAATAATTTACCATGCTAAATTTATGGAAATATTCAGACAAAAATAACTACTTTTTAACTAATGAATAAATTAAAGTTATTTTGAATTGCAGTCATTGAGTACTGGGAACTTTGTAGTGGTTTACGTTGTGAAATAAAACATAAAAAAGTATTTTAGCAATGGCCAGATCTATTCTTGTTGTATTAACTAGCGTTTCAATATATCTTTTGACAAAATAATAATTGGTTCAACCTTATACAAATATATCGTATGACCATCTAAACCATGTTGTGATGTATTGCTACCGTAAAATATTGACAAAATATTTTTATAAAAATTATACATAATAATAATGTTTAATAACTGCTGTTTGTATTGATTTTACATTTATTTAGATTAAAAACACATTGGGTAATGTGAAATATTAAAACTAGTAAATTTAAAGAATTCATTTCGACGTAACTACAAATAAAATACTGATTAGCCTGTTGTAAATCGATGCATGTACGGAGTGTATGGTTATACATTTTATCTTGGTGTTGTCAATATCAGGGGTTCCAGCTTTTGTCGATGTCTGAAGTAAAGGATTTAGAAGTTCTGGGACGTCGCAAACACTGTAGCCTGCAGCTTCTCTCGACTCACTGGATCATTTCCGGCCACTGACATTCATATTTTATAATATGTATTAGAAAAACATATTCTGTTAAAAAACCGTTGGGCGTTTTTGTTGATAGTTATTCAAACAGTGATAATACAGCGGGGCGATAAATCCATCAAAGTACACTAATAGCACAATTAAACATGTATTATGATTATTATAATGATGTATTATGATTACACATGGTTCTTTAAGAAAGCGGCACTATATTATGATTAGGTAAATGGAAGACTTAAACTAATAATGCCTGCAATAAACGCAACGTTATGCTTACTATTGAAAAATTAATAAAATACATTTATTTCCATACTTGTATGCAATAACATAATGTTAAGTAAGAACTTGAAACATTTACTGATCTCAATACAAGTTGCGTTATCACTTTAAAATAAAAGAGAAGTTAATAAACGAAAAAAAACATTTGAGTCTAGCATCTAGGTAATTGTCGCACCTGCCGAATTTGAATGTTTATTTAAACCAAAAAAAAAATTCAATTGTTTTTCAAGTTTCTTATAAACTAAAAGAAAAACTATATCGAGTAGAGAAAAGCAATAGAAAAATAACACACCTGGAAGATAAAGAACGATCAAGGTAGTACACTGTTCATAAAACTAATATCATGATGATTACCTGAGAGCCATTATTAAAATTTTTTGCTAAACGAAACAAACTAGGGATTTATGTTGGTAGATAGCTTGTTAAAGTATTTAGGTGCCAAATATCGAAAAGACTGCCGAAATATATTTGTGTTAACTTTAGGAGTTCTAAAATTACCATGAGCTCTATGTCTATAGTATTGTAAAATAATGCATTGATTCTACTATTTCCGCTTTGAATGTAAAATATTTTCAACGCCTTAAAAACAAATAAGTGTTGGACTGGTAAAATGATCAACTCAGAATTATACTGTACTCTACAGTATAGTGTAAAAGAACTGTCTATCAGCCATCATTTCAGAATCACACGTAATAATTTTTTTTAGAAAATCGAGTTGTTTTTTCTATAATACCGTAATGAACTACTCCACATTGTATTTTAGAGTTTATTATAGTTATAAGCAAGGACGTTCTGCAAAAGTTAATTCAGTTCCAATTGAGGCTCTTATTTTATTATTTAATATAATTATGTGTTTTTCCACGAAAGCTTTTGATCAAGGGCAATGCCTAAATAATAAATATTAGTTACTTTTTCAGTTGCATGACAGCCAAAGTAATTTTGAAAAGTGATGCAGGAGAAAGAATGAAATTTCAGGGTTAATGGTAAATCGAAAACAATACAGCAACATTATTACATTTTGTCTTATCAATATTCGATCGCTTGCATTCAGTTATTTTACACCTACCTTACGTCCAAGCAAATCTTCTGCTATAATATCTTCTAATGGAATTATACTTTTATGCGAGTAGCAAAAGCTGATATTTTCCATGAAACCCTTTTTTTTAAACAATCTTTAATTAAAATTAGAGACCATAATCTTAATTAACTTTCTATCTACCCACTTTGAAAAAAGCAAAACCCTTAAAATACTACGTTTAATTTTTTACAAATCTAACAGGTCATGAATATTTCTTTGTAAATTTTTAGTTAATGTTGTTGGAATTTTAAGACTATATAACATTTAAATAACTTTGATTTACTCAGTTAAAAGGGAAAATTTAAAAAAATGAAGTAGAAGATACTTGAACCTGGTAAACAAGTTAGAGAGGAAAATGCAGCGGAAATGTTTTAAAACATGAATAAAACATTTCCAGAGTTTCAAAACCTATCGAACATCTTCCCGCCTCCGGTTGCTTGAGAAATTGTTGTCATTTTTGTCTTTATCAATGTTGATATTTGAATATTTTTATCATCGCGCATATAGGGTTATCCATTTTAAAGGTCACACTATTGCATATACAGTGTTCCTAGCCAACCATTGAATGTTGTACATTCAACCCACATCACAGAAATTGAACATGTGAATCAACACGGCCGAAACCCTGGTGTTGAAAGAGGAATTGCATGTCCTGTTAGACTTGTGTTATCTACCACAGACATTATATAATAATAAATAACTACACTTTAAGATCATTGCAAAATATGAAAAGTACACAACCAGCTTAAAATGCTATTGGCGCTTTAAAAACATCAAGCCAAACTTAGTGCAAGATACTTTTAAGATATTAGAAATACTCATTAAAGTAATCATTGCCAAGCTATTTTAATTTCAATCTCAAAACATAAACATGAACATAATTATTACTATCAAAATATATGATATAACATACGGTTGTAAATATAATCACTATTTTATACATTTTCTTCCCTTAAATAAGGTTGACATTCATCCCAGATGATATTCTGTTTTCATCTACAGCTCCCACATGTTTTATAATATGATGTGAATGTTTCCTTTTTCCAAATTCCACCGCAAAGAACTTCATAGAAGCCATTCTGTTTTCTTACAACTCCAGCTGAAAAACCAACCTGTTTTACTCATAGTTGCCAGTTGAAGATTTTAGAAAAACTCATTAAATGAATCATTGCAAAGCTATTTTAATTTCAATCTCAAATCATAAACATAAACATTTTTGTTATAAAAATATCTGATTATAAAAATACAGTTTTAATTATAATAATCACTATCTTTCAATACTTTTATTATATTTGAGAAAATACTATTATATTAGAATGTATAAGACTCAAATACGAGTGTTAAAAGAGCTAAAATTACTAATTAAATGATATACTAATCAATTACACTGATATCATCATATTACTATATAGCCTAAGTTGACGCTGACAACGTTATACAAGAGCAACCAGATGAATTGCAATGGTTAGAATTTCTGAGAATTGGAAGTATTAGCATTGAAATCCATTCATCAGTACATCAAATTGGTTTCAGCCAATTGGTATGCTTGTCCGCATTAAAGCATTAGCTAGATTTGGTTAACTGTCAAACCATTGGGCCTTTGGTATTTTTACATTTTCAGGGTGCAATCTATGGGTTTTCATTTCAGATTGCACATAATATAAACTGTTAATAATATAAAAACGTTTTGTACAATATAAAAGTGAAATAATAACTATTTAAAGTTACGTGAAAAAGTGCTAAAACGTATACATTTAATATATTCCGAAGTTGATTTACTGATGGTAATTACCTGTATCTTGTCAAGCCAGTAAAACAAATTATTATTCAGTATTATTTGTGTTCGTAAATATACTAAATTATATTGAGATTAAGATTATATATAGGAAGCATGATTGATCCAATTTCCCGGGGGGTTCTTAATGAAAAACTAATCAACTTAGAAAGAGTATTTCTAATTAAGTTGGCTGTAGCCTTTTTCATCCTCATAAAGATTAAGTCTCTTTATCTTAATCTGAAAATATTAAAGTTATAGAGAATAGTCTTATAACAACTTTTTGTTTCTGTTTAGTGATTATATAGTAAAATGAATAAATATGACCTAGTTTATGACCTTGCTGCTTGTATATCATTTGTATTTTGTTGTTGTTAATACTGACAATTAAATCATAATTTATTTCTCTTTATAAATTGTTAAGGTATAACAAAAAAACTGTAAGCTTTATCTTTAAAATGTCGGTTTCTGGGTCAAAATGCAAAATATAACAATGGAAGATTAAATATCAGCATATATTAGGTAATTATTATAATATAATAATGTAAAAATAAATTGGGTTTAGTATGTTAATTATTTTACGATTTTGTGTTTTATAAGACCTTGAATTTGAGAAATAACGTGTGCCCAGAACATATGAAATACAATATACATGCATATGATAAAAGGTAGATTTGAAATTAAATAAAAATAGATTAGCAAAGAAAAATAAGAAGCAACATTCCTAATACAAATTCAGACCATTACCTGTGGCTTGGGTAAGTTCATACTTCCGCTCCTACCAAATAACTTTCATCAAATAACAAGTCTGCGGCTTTGTGTGTGTCAGATTAATATCAATATTAATTAATATAACTCAACACAAATTCGCATTGAAAATATTCAGTAACATTTCATACAGTCAGAAATATAAATGGCTTACATTTAAAAATTAGCCTAAATAAAAAAGCAAATATTTATTATTTTGAGTTTTTTGTTCACTGTAAAAAAAGTTTTGTAAAAATGAAAGACTTTGAGTTGGATGAAAACTTTTATTAAATTTCAGTATAATTATTTTTTTCAAGTCTAGCATAATAGCGTATTATTAATTTAGTTATTAAAACAGTATGCATGTTAAGGCTTTGCTATTACTTGTGTAGTAAGCAAAATGTTTTTCCCTTTCTAAAATGGATGGGTAAAATATAAAAGAGAGTTCCTCAAGTTGTACCTAACAAAATAGCTTTCCTACGTTTGTGGCAGAAAACAATATTTGTTAGATTTTTTTATGGACTATTGTAAACAATTCTTAACTATTATATTTTACTCAGTAAATATATAATTAAATGTTTATTTAATATTGGACATAATTACCACACTTAATTAAGGTAATATTCTAAACACTAGTTTGGTTCTAATTATATATTACAAGAGTAATTCATAGCAATTATGGATGTATGAAAAACGTTGATGTTGTGGATGAGACGTCAGTGGTTTATCAATTAATCACACTCGTTTATATCAACACATTTCTATTTTATGCTTTTAATGTTTTATGACTTATTATAAAATAATAATTTTAAATATTCTTATATAATTAATTGATAAAAGACCGTAGTAAAAGTTGAATTTTACAATGGATGATATGTTTGAAGTAATTTCACTTATTTTTAAGAATTAAATCCAAAATAATATTGTTATAACACATTGCTCGATACATTGTTCTATGCCAAAGTGTTAGATAAAATAACAAATTTAATCTTGAGATATACACAATTTTTTGTATGTCATGACTGATAACCTAAACACCCATGAATGGTTTATAAGAAGCCTTAATGGTATTGCAGTTCGGGGAATAACATAGAGTTTAGTGCATTACTAAGTTATAATGTAGCTATAGAAAATTCCATTGCAATTATAATAACTTAAAGATCTTATTTAGAAATCATTTTAACTCTAACTTGTTTCAAATGCTAAACAACCAATTTTTCCATATTTATTTATTATTTATTGAAACATCCTGAATTTCAAAAATCATAATACATTTTTCCAAAAACGACAACAGTGGGAAAGATGTTCCGCAGTTTTACATACTGGAGAATGCCAACCCTGTCAAATGTTTTATCCATGTTTTCAATCATTTTCTCTGTATTTTCATGTAGGCTATACAGTTGAGCTTTGTGTGTAACCATTTTTTTTGTAAACACATTTAAAATTGTATGTAAATAATAATTTTTACAGCTATATATAAATTTCCTGGTTTAAAATTGTATTTATTTCTTAAGAACATGTTATCAAAGGCATTACATTGGAAGATAAACAATTTTTTTAGGACTTTTGACTATACTTGTTTTTATTACACATCCGATTGTAACGCCAGATGCCTGTAAAGTACCGAAATATATTTAGTGTTTTTGAAACATAAACTAGCTTAACACTTGAAATTTTATCTGACATTATTTGAAAAAAGAAAATGCATGTTAGTATATTACAGTATATATTTGTTTATTTACTAAGAGATAGTAGTTCTATTTAGATAATAAGAAGATTGGTTTTACAAAATCAAAATGTTAAGAAATGACTAGTAGTTTTTAATATGGTACAGTAACTAGAATTATTTAGTTTTCTAATTAATAAATATTGTGTAAAATCTTGTCCTGTGTTTCCACTTCAGCTGATAAGGTTTTGGCATATATATCGTTAACTTGTTGGCACATATCGTTAACGTGTTGGCATATACCGTTAACTTGTTGGCACATATCGTTAACGTGTTGGCATATACCGTTAACTTGTTGGCACATATCGTTAACGTGTTGGCATATACCGTTAACGTGTTGGCATATATCGTTAACGTGTTGGTACATATTCGTTAACGAGTTTATCCAGTTTCTCCAACGTCAGTGCCACCTTGTCATTAGCTCAGAGATAACTTCTTTATGCTTTTGCTTGGGATTTTAAAGTCGTTAGTTAATGTTGGTAGGATATCCTTCACGAGAAAATAGATAGAATGAAAAAAACGTTCTTTTGATAGAGTGAATCAGGTGTTTACTCCGAAAGAATCAATATCCACTCTCAATAAATGGAAAAATCACATATTTTCACAAATAGTGAAAATTTCATTTATTAAAAGATCAAATATTAATTCTTTCATTAGATTAGTACATAATCATATTTTGAAAGAGCGAAAACCACTCCTATTTCGAGTGTCTCTGAAGGCAAGAATCAACCAGAGTTCCTTCATGATGGTTTTGTTTTTTTGTGTTGGTTTTGAGGTTATGTCCAGCGAATAACAGTAAACACAAGGTTTCATCATAACATACAACTGCGAAAGACAAGGTAAGCTCGTTAAAATCAATTCTTATGTAGTTATTTTCACTAGCTATTAGTTTAACTAATATATATAACCGTGCCGGGTTACAATTCAGTACCGGATTTATCATAGTGGCAATTCTGATATATAAACTTCAGCTAGGTACAGTAAGTTACTGGTAAATTAATGTTTTCACAAAATGTTTGCAAGTCTTAAGATTCAATAACCTGTATAAGGCTTAAAGCTATCTTAACGTAGGTATAACTTGAATTTTATCAAAGTGTTCATTTAAGAGAAATTTAAAATTTGTCATAACCTAGAGCTGAGTTTCTTTCTAACCTAAAGTACTTAGTGTGGATCTTTAAGGGCTAAGGACAAAGGTTGACCTGCATCAGTTTGTGTTATTTTGTACTGAAAAAAAAAACTGTAAACAGGTATACAAGTAATAATTAATAACTTACTACAATTTAAGTAAATTTGTTTCTTGTATTTGGTTACCGTATAATGCAAAGGTATTTAGGCCTAACTTAACTACGCCTAAAGTTTAGGCAGTGTTTGATAGCGAAACTGAAGTGCTCTCTCAAATGTTTATGCAGTTTTAATTACACAGTCAACTATAAATTCATAAAAGAGCTTAGTTTTTGTCAGTAACTTACAGTTATCCTGAAATGTTAACGTTCCAACACCTACAAAGGGTAGAAAAATAAAATTCTTTTTCCTTTCTGCTTTCGATATTCCAATATAGGTAATATTAACAGTTTGACCAACCTCAATATTTTAAAAATCTTATGTAGCCTACAGGTTACGCTAATATTCATTCGATAGACCTAGTGATGTTGCGATAACTTTGGGCAATACGGAACGTATCAACATAAAAAATCGTCCTGTTATTGTCTATTGCGAGATGTATATCTATTTTATTGTGTCGTTTTATACACTATTCCCGGAGGAGCGGCTAAATCTAATTCTTAATTGGTAAAAAAATCCTAGCATTATATTTTGATTGGGCTATGTTTAAATTTGCTTAACTACTTGCGCTGTAATCTGGTCAGCATGTCAGTTAAAGAAGACCCTCTCTTAACCGACCCCGGAATAAACAGCCGCTCGGATTAAACGCCTTTGCCAGATCAAAAATAGAGGTCGGTTTATCCGCCCTGAATTTTAAAACTGGTCGTTTTAACCGACCTTTTCTAAAAATCGAAAGACTTCCGATCCCATTCTTACCGCTTTAATACTAAAACAGAAACGTAACCGTTCAGGTCAAGTTTTGTTATAAATCACATGGGTGTGAAACGTCAGTTTTTTGCTACTCTGTATCAAATAACTTACAGCTTTTTCGCTTGTGCGTCGTGCGTGTGTACAGCCTACCGGATCACACTAGTATTCTACTGTATACTATGACGTATACTTACAGAATAGTGGTGTTTATATAATTTATTTATTTTTATCAATTTATTTTATAATGAAAAATGCAAAATTAAGGTTTAATATAAGGTATGCAGTTGAGTTTTTTATTCATATAATATCAATAACAAATACGTTTTATTTCTACAGTCTTTTACATGTTTACGTAGTTGCCCGTTTTAACCGATCTTTTAGGTTATCCGACCTAGGCCTGGTCCCGTGAGGGTCGGTTAAGAGAGGTTCTACTGTAAAAGTCTTTAAATTTTGGTTAAACCAACAGCTGTTTTATAAAGTCACATCCTGCTGAGGGAAAAAGTCAGGGAGTATAAAGTGGTATAGAAAAAGTTACAAAAATATCGTAAGTCAGGGAAAATGCTTGATATTTCATACACAAGAGGGAAAGTTTTAAATTTAATTGTAAACACAAAGCACTTTTGTGCAAAAATAAAAAAAAATTATAATAGATTTTTTTTAAATCTGTTTTTATGGTGCAACGAAGAGGAAGTGAAAAAGGTAAGATAATAAATGTAGGCCTATTAGAAAACACAAATAAAAAAATGTATTAGGCCCAACAACAACAAACTGTAAACATTAAAATAGTAGCCTATAATAAACAGGAGAATGTTTCCTATGGGGAATGTGGATTCTGATTCAAAAACAAAGGTCGTTATAAATTTTGCCTGTTGGAATTAAAGTGCACATCCCGAGTCGTGAGTTAAGACGTGCAAACGGTGCAAGACAAGTGCAAGTCAGAAGTCAGTTTGACAGCGAAAAATAAGCACCAGGTACAACTGTTGCGCCAGCTACGTCGCACTGTGGAAACCAGGCCTTAATAGCCTAGACTCTTCATTAACCACCTATTAATGTTTATTCCAAATTATTAATTTAATCAACTGTTTTACAACTTTGTTGTTTGGTTCAATAGATGTATTTTTAGGCTTGACAAAATCCCCAAGTTTTATTCCGTTACCTTTATCTCTATCCAAGCGAAGTTTGAAGATGGTAAGCCTTCAGGCAATCTGAGTCTTTATCTGAGTTGTTTTACTATAATTAGCAATTGAATGATTGAAAATAACAAAGCTTACAAATGAAATACAACTTTATTAAGTTGATCCTGGGCAACCATGTAGGCTATAGGCCTAACATTTTGAGATTTAGGATAAGGTACTGTTGCCAAACATATCGATTTATGAGCACAGTATTGTTAAAACTTGGTATTTTGATAACATTAAACATAAATTAACGATTTTTGAGGAGGGATGTGCTTTTAAAGTTAACATTGTCCTTATGGGAGGAGCAGGTCGAAATCCGGTGACTGTAGGACCCTCTTAACGCCACCCACGTTTTCGTTGTGTAGCCCAAATGCTACAGTGTTATCACTAACTTTTATTAAAATTGTATAGGACCTAACTTTGTTATGTTTCAATGACTTAATAAAATTCGCTGTAGTTGTGACGGCGTCATACACACAGATTAAGATACATGTTTAAAAACAAATTTTAAAAATACACGATGACAAAGTAGGCTACTTAAATCAAAATACCTTTTGCAAAAACAAATTATATTAGGCCCTACATGATATCACAACTATTTCTCTATATACCCAACAACTAAGTATCAAACCTTTGAAAATAATGATGCAAAAGCCATTTAACAATGGTTCCTTTTTCACAGACCGAGGCCTACCTCAACAAACAGACCATTTAACAATTTATCGTTGTTTATCATACTTAATGTATTTTCAAATCCACTGAGATTCCCGGGCAATATATTTTCAATAATAGAAAATTTTCCTATAGCTCTTTTACTAATTTCCATATAATAAATATTGTGTTGCTCTCTTGTTTGTGTTGACATTTGCCAAGGAGGCCTGGGATTGAAGCCTCAAGCCATCAAGAAAGGTTGAGTTTTTAAATAATGCAGACTTCTGATTGCCGCAGGCCTTGTGAAAAAAATGTGTACACACAATTTCTAATTCTCCTTGCACAAGAGGCTGTGGCATGTAAGCTGTGTAAGGTAAGGTAGGCTTGATACAGGACATTAAAATATCAAAATGGAAAAGTAGGCCTATTATTTAGTAACATTATATAATAATACTAACTTTCATAACCTGGATTAGAAATTCTAAAAGTCGAGTGGTAATAAATACACGCTTAAGAGTCCCAATGCCTTATTTGTTTGAATTGGTTGGGGGAAAATGGTTTAAATGCACACACTTGGATGCATCCCGTAGTTTGGGACTCCTACCAGTCGTGGTTTATCCACTAAAAAACCTCATCTACGCTTTCCAGCTCAAACCCTGGAAGTGTTTATATCATAGCTTTTGGCTGGCCTTATTTAGGCTTAAGCCCTCAGGGCTTCGTCTTTTCGAGCCGAACAAACTTAGTACGACCTAGCCTGTATCACAGTCTTGGTCTGTCATCTTTGTATGAATCTTGCCAAGGACTAGACACTAGACATGACACGCACTCCCAGTTGTCCTTATCCTCCCATCATCTTCACACAGACCGTGTCCACAGACAATACGCCAAGCTGTGTTGAGGCCTCCAGGTATGGCCTTTCCCCAATGTGGGCAGCAGAAGAAAGTGTGCTTCGCTTTGACGGTAACGCCCGGGCAGTAAATGCAATCCAGGGGAAGAGCCTTGCCCATAGCGTACAGGTTCGACTGAAAAAAGCCGTGACCCGACAAGAATAATTATGAACGGTAAGGTCGCAGGTTGATTAATCATCTCAAATAAAACAAGTAATTCTCTGTGATTTAGATGTATATAAATAAGGTGATGGGTCATTTTCAAGAATTAATATTTAATAATAGGAATATTTCAAAGTCAAAGATAATAAGAATTTTCTACTGATCTGCACTAAACATGTCTCAAGCTCTCCTCCTCACAGTTTTGTTGCCGGAGGAAATTTTATTTTTGTTTAGTCATATTCTTTTGGTCCAAAGTCTCTCAATTATGTATACTGTATTATTTTCCCAGGAAGTATAAGCACTCATAATACTGAACAGGTAACAGTAGTGAATCAATGGAATTATAGATTCTTAAGTGGAGAGGTAATGAACTGTTGGAAAAGGTTCTTAGGCCTATCTGGCATCTACTAACAAGAGTTTTTGGGGGCCTAGGCTGTTTATTTACTAACTGTTTAGTAGGCTGTTTATTGACTGTTTATTTTGATAATTACTAATAATTTGTAATAATTGAAATATGGATTAATGAATAAATATCAATATTTAATAGAGAGGATTTAGGCCTAATAGTAATCTAGGTAATTTAATAAGCTAATTTCACATACTTAATGGTGAGAATTTAATTAAACTCACTCTTTTAAATAACTAATGTTTTGGCAAAAGGGAAATAGAAAAGGTTCTACTCCTGACTTTAAAACCAGAAGGATAAAAAATAATAAATGCTGGATGGACTTTATCGTTGACACTCACTTGTGAGTAGACTCTGTGGATGTTATATTGAAACTCGAAACTTGGACAACAAAAAGGTCTGTATTCAACATTAATTAAATAAAGCAAAAAAAACTCTTATTCTAAAATCAGAACTTTTATCATTAAAATGAGAGTCAAATCAAAAATTTTCTTGCTGCGTATTAACTTAATTTACAACAGTAAAGTTTCCTGTTTGAAAAGAGTAGCAGAATATTATAACTCACAGTCTTGAAGAAATCGTTGTTGTTGTTACCACATAAATTGCATTAAGTTTTCTATTATTTCATTAGATAGTCCTAATAATATGGGAATTTGATTGAGTGACATACACAGTCCTGTTTCACTCAAAGCTGTGTTTCCAACAAAGGTAAACAGGATTCTTTGTAAAATAAATTCACTTGAAATAGTCCTTTAAAATGTATATGCACTCTTGAAGATTAAAGTTAAATATAAAAGAATACAGCAAACATTTTTGGGATACTGATGACCCACTACTTGAAATAATGTGCTACATATTGTAAAGCACATAAGACGTAAGATATGTACAGGTAGAAAGATGCAGCCAGATTGGTCTAAAACTGTGCACGTAGAAAGGTACAACAAGTGGACAACAAGCCAGGCAGGCTGGAATTTACTCAGCTACTGTCCTTTGTCCAGACTGATAACAAATGGCGCATCCTCCTCAACGCTTCCAAAACCCAACTTTGCTTCTTCAACTTCCACGCCCACCGCTTCTCCCGCACCAAGAGAGACCATATCTTCCTGAATAACGTCCGTCTCCCCCTCAAAACATTCTGCACCTACCTAGGTGTCACCCTAGATTCCATACTTTCCTTCGTCCCTCACCTCCGCGAAGCCAAAAAGAGAGAAGCCAATAAACAAAAAACAAAAATCAAAAAGTCCTGTTGCAGTGTGTTCATCTTTCCAACCAACAAACCATCCCCTGGCCACTGTAGGGCAAAAAAAGTCCTGTTATAGTGTGTCGATCTCCCCTTCCCCAACCAACCCTATCTGACGGCTGAAGAGGACCCAAGCGCCCTAAAATAGCCACAGTGGGCCAGGGACTTTCCCGCTCACTGGAACCTCACGAAACGAACGAACAGCTGCTCTTCAGCCAAAATAATCTGAAATACCTTTATATTCTCTGCTAAGAAAAAATATTATTTTACAACCAAGAAAATATTTAAACTTAACATATTTTCTTGTAATATATTAGACAAAGTAAAGGTATTTACAAAATTAATTAAATATTTCAAATGATTTAATGAAATACTCAAACAACTAATTTATCATATTTAATGGAATATTTCAATCCCAGATATTTGTTTTTAATTTTTAATCATGGAGACTTCACTCTTTTGCAAGATTAAGATCATTTGATCACTCCAAGATAGTTGGTTTTTATTCTTTTAAGATACTGTGATTTAATTTGTTATAAGGTGACAAGAAACAATTTCACTCCAAGATAGTTAGTTTTCAGTCTTTTAATAAATGGGTACTACACACTTTTATAAGATGAACATACCACAATTCCGGCCTTTCAATGAGTGGATTCCACTCTTTCACGATTGCATTCCACTCATTTAACGAGTGGATTCCAATCTTTCAACGAGTGAATTCCACTCTTTCAACGATTGTATTCCACTATTTTAACGAGTGCATTCCACTATTTTAACGAGTGCATTCCACTCTTTCAACGAGTGCTTTCTACTCTTTTAACAAGTGGGTTCCACTTTTTCATCGAGTAGGTTCCACTCTTTCATCAAGTAGGTTCCACTCTTTCATCAAGTGAATTCCACTCATTCAGCGAGTGAATTAAACTCTTTCAAGGAGTGCATTTCACTCTTAAATAAACGGGTTCCACTCTTTGAATGAGTGGGAATCTCTTCAAAGGATGACTCCAGTTCACTTTTCTCAAGAATGAAATTACACTCTAAAAGAGTGGCTCGATTCTTCCCCCAAAGAGGGAAAATAACAGTCTAAAAGAATGAATATATATTATTTTACTTTTAGAGAGTTGTGATCATAGGGCAATTCAAGGGTGGCATGGGGGGACAGTTGCCCCACCCAATAATTTGGAAAAAATATTATTGTAATACATGAAAAATCACAATAATCACTATTATGAACATGTTAATCCCTCCAATTAAAATACAGAAATTACGCTTATGGTTGGGATATGTTACACCATAGTTGTAGCATATACCTTCAACACTTGATAACTTTTCTCATGAATCCCAAATCTTACAGACAACATTCGCAAGCTCGTGTTAATGGTGTAAATTTACCGCCACCACAACGTCCCATTAATATATATATATATATATTAAGGTCTAAACTTATGCATCAATGAGCTCCACAAGCATTATGCTTTGGCGGAGAAGAATATGCCAGATCAACACATAGTGATTAACTGATAGTTACAAATAACTTTCATAAAAAATTATAGTATTTTGCTGAAATCCTTTCTTAAATAAACTTAATAAATGGATGCAATAACATTTAAAATAACACAAACTAAACTAACGTTTTGTTCAAGGTGGAAAATATGACTAATCGTGATTAAAGTTTTGAATCGTTATACCTAAATTCTGACTTTGTACCTAGTACTAAACGTAGGTGATCAAAGTATAAAATATTAAAAATACTGTATAACTAGGACCAAGGTCTTCCGAGCATTTACATGTAAACAAGACTTAACAGATAATCGGAGGAAGGAAGGAATAAATGTGCATGATATTTTCCTGTATTATTATGTGGTCGTCGTAAAACGTAACCCTAGAAACCTTTAGGTTGTTCGGTCCCTGAAGAGAGTAAACATGACTTGTACTTTATGTTTTATTTATTTGAAAATAGAGTAAAACTAGTTCGCACTTAGCACGCTGACGTAAGAAAAGTGAATTTCCACATAACAACTTTTAAAACTCAAAATAAGTGTAAAAACATACATTTATTCCAATTTTTATTAAAATCTGAAAAGAGTGATTTTTTGGCTGTTCTGATGCTCCTGGTTTCATTTACCTGCAAAGCTAGGAATACAATTTTGGGCATTATAATGTTAGGAGAAGAACCAGACAGGCTTTAAAGAAGACGTGAGGTTGCTTTGAAAGATAACATTACTCTAACAAAGGAATAACAGGCTTTTCTAGTGTAAAACCCCCATAAGACAACGTACTGTGTTTAATCGAACCACATTTTCTTTAATAACTAGGTAAATATGTATGCTAGAATGACGAGAAAGAGCTTACAACTTTTGCCCTACTAATTCCCATCATTTTACATGCATTAGTTTTTTATCTGGGGCTTTTCTGACCCTTTTTGGGCCCAAAAACTCGAAATTTGAAAGATTAATCCCCAAAAAAAAGTGTTTAGAGTTTTTCGATTCTTTTTCCCAACGAACTTGTCAAACTGATTACAGAAAGGAACGTCCCTACCAAATTTGAAGAAAATCGGACAAAAAATGCGACCGCTAGAGTGCAAACACACAAATATATATATATATATATATACATATATATATATATATATATATATATATATATATATATACATATATATGTATACATATATATGTATACAATGACCCCCCAAAACGTGTTCAGGGGGTCACGTTAGGAATTTCTATGGTGGTCCCGGGCTTAAGTTTCACCGTGCGGGTCATGTTAATAGTTCACATTCCAAAGGAAATTCACTAACAAATATGTCAAATGTCATCTAATAAGTTTGAAACTTACATTTCTAAGATTATTCTAAAGATTGCTTTCTGCATAGATACAAAATTAATTTAACCCAAACCGCACTTTCCCCGGTATTTGCGCAAGCCGAGCACTCAGAATCACATTGATTTGACCTTTGAGGATTTTCCCGTTATTTAACTACAAATCATATTCTTTTGTTAGGTGATTTTTATTAAAATAAGTGTTTTCCAACTGTTACTGGACGATATTTAATGTTTTCAAAAATCAATGCATTTTTAACAAGAAGCCCAAATTCCATACTAGAAAACATTAAAATTAACATATTTAAAATTACTTATTTCTAAGACATTGTTACAACAAAACATTTTAGGCAATCGTTTAGTTCAGGTAGTTGGTTCATGATTAAAACCAGTTATACTAAATTAAATTTAAGGCGCAGTAGTTAACAAGCTATACAACTACTAGTATTTCCTGACATTGAAGACGGATGGGTGAACATTAAAAATTCCGTTAAGAACCTTAGTAATGTGGAACTAAATTCAATTTTTCTTTGAAGAAGTTTATAGTCTAAGTTTTTTATTTTTATTTTATTTATGATATCTCAAGAACATGAATTTAGATATTTATTAAATGAGATATGTTAAATCAGCTTGATGTTAATTTGTGGAAGTTTTTATGGTAGCAAATAAGAAAGAAGAAGTTGAAGTAAAAGATTTGAAATGAACTCACTCATCAGTCTAAGTAATCAAGATCGCTTCAACTTGAGTTAGCAACATTCAAGAGAGTTTCCCACATAACCACAGATGCTCACGCTGATGCATGCAAAATAAC
The DNA here is from genome assembly GCA_963675035.1 of Allygus modestus. NCBI lineage: Eukaryota > Metazoa > Arthropoda > Insecta > Hemiptera > Cicadellidae > Allygus > Allygus modestus. The sequence continues at coordinate 93,017,849 of OY776116.1, forward strand.
ACTAAATTGCAATGTTTTCTTTATGTAACATCTATAAATTAATTTTAACCACCATGATAGAGGCAATTTAAAACATTTTATATTTTTTCTCTTGGTATATTATTTTTGTTATGACTCGGATTGTCCATACTATTTTATAATTATTTTAATATGTTTGTGAGGGTGTTATCCATGACCAAAGGTAATAAGGACACCACTTTATAATAATTTCAAACTCTTTCATAATTTTTCTGCCGTCTTTTTTATTAGCAACCTGGCAAATGTATAAATGTTATAAATTAACTTTTAAAAAACCTGAGTACCGTATATTTGAACTAACTGATCTTAACAGTTCGGTATTTGATAAATGTAATCCTGCAAAGAGTAACAAAATAAATTTTACTGGGAACTAAACTTACTTTTCCACATTATTTTATGAGCTCCTTGTTTGTTTGATTGTTTGTTTTTGGGGGATTAGGAGGCTCCGGCATAGGCACGTATCCCTTAGGATATTGTGCAGACACCAGAAAGAGGGAAAAGAGGGATGGGAAAGGTGGTAGGACGGGGTCAGTCTGCCTATCTCCAGAAAGGGAGAAAGAACCCTACCTAGCTCCCGGGGTCTGTGGGTGACATAACCCCAGGGCAATTCGCCCTCTAACCCGACGTCCCCCTAGGTCCACCAGACAGGGACCGCCATCGCACAGAGCCTCCACCCTTCCAGGGGTCGGGTGGCCCCAGGACGGCTCGTCCCCAAGCCCGGCAGACCGGAGACCGTCGGGTAAGGGCCCTTCTTCCCAGGCACCCATCCCAGGCTGCAAGGAAGATCCACTCGTCCCTCCAAGGACTTGGACTAGATTGGGTATCCAGGCTCAACTGAGAGTAAAGCCCCCAGAAGAGACAAGGAGGAACCAAGGAAGGGAAGTTGGTCACACTGGATAGCCAAAAGACTTACCAATACTGTGACAGATTCATTTTGCTGTAGCCAATGTCGACCTCTGTACTAGAATAGACCAGTCAGAGAGCCGTTGAGGGCCAGTTCTGAGCCCCTTAAACTAATTACTGTTTTGTTTTCATTCTCTTGAAAGACTACGAGAAGAAAACACATTTCTCACGTGTCTGTATTTTGTTCCTTCAATATAGTTTTGAAATCCGTTGTTCCTTAAAACATATGTGATGTGTACTCTGTTTAAAATCTCTCATAGTCTTTGTGTCGGTCTATGTATTTATTCATCATCTTTTATACAGATTAAGACCATTACGAAAGTTTACTTTACATAATAATACATTTATGAATTTATTATAATAATGGAATAGACATTTAACAAGCAAGTAATACAAAATAATAAAAGAATTTTTAATAATCTTAATCAAATTTGTATAAATTAATGGCACCAGTTACAACTAAAAGAAACGTCAGTAAAAGGTTATCCTGTGAATAGAGTAGTGAAGTATACAGTAAGTATACAGTAAGTTATTCTTTAGAACATCACCAAGGTTAAATCTAGTTAGATACTTTAAATTTGAAAAATCAAGCAAACATAATTGCTTATGAATCTTGAATGATGCATTTCCCATTAAGACAAACAAATAAAAACAGGTGTCAATATAAAGTTCCCTCTTGAAAACACACATCACGACAACATACGCCCTTATAAAGAAGCTTCGTAATGCCCTTTGTCATGAAAAACCCATCATTTCTCGCTTCTGGGAGAGTAAAGGGTATCAGAGATGGCTTCGACAATGGAAACTTATTTCTCACTTAACGGCATAAACTGCGAACTAGACCCAGCTCGTGAACTAATATTTTATCATATTATTTCCGAGCTCCATTTACCAATAATAAATGTTAAGGTTATATGTTTCCAAGTATATATGTTTATTCTATTTTAATTACTTACTATATGATTGAAACTTGTTAGTCCATTGCTTATATAATTTGATCAATATATAGGATTTTGATGTAAAGTATTTCTTATATCATGTGAAGATTGTATTAAGTATAACAATTATCTGGCATAGGATATCTTGTTTCAAAAGAAAACTGAGTAACTCGCAGGATGTAGGGGAAACGAAGTGATAAATGTTCAATCAACTGTTGTAGATAAGAACTGACAAGTGGAGTTTGGCCAACTAAACCACTTAGTCTGCTTCCCGTGGAGTGACCAGTGGACTTTCTAAGTAATTTGTAGAGGAATAGACTGATTACCTATTATAAAGACACCTATTTGTACATGAATTAGTAGATTAAATCACATGTTTGCTATGTTACTTATTTAGGTCCCGATCAACACTGATGTAGTTTAAATAACTTTATACTTACTGTACCCCAATAAATAATTATATGTTTTTATTAAGGTAATACAATTGAAAATGTATTAAGGGGTTAAAAGGGTTTAGTCGTGATAGTGGAATATCTTACTTTCAAACTATCTTGCTGTTATTGTCTTGTGTGTAGCTGGGAAAAATTGAAAAATAAATATTAGTTAGGTATAAAAGAAATGGTTGTCAAACAGCATAAAGACTAATATTACACTAATCAACCATGCTATAAATAAAAAAAAAACTGTACATACTTTTAAATTTTACTTTATTTTCATCTTCGGGGTCATCTTCGATCATTAATTTTAGGCACCAACTAATCAAATTTAAAGCACTTTTTTTGTTCACAGTTATACTTTTGCTCTTTCAATGAGCTAGGATTGTTAAACAAATAATGTTTTTGAGAACACCTGTTTCCTCTTCCACACGATAACTCATTTTTCGCAATAAGTAAACCACATTATAGCAACAGTGTAAGCATATAGCTACTGTACCGTATATCTCGTATAACAGCTAAGACTCTCTCAATATGCGTAACCACGGGGACTTGCGGCCAATATTTACCAAAAGACTCTCGGGCTAAATTGCTTGATAAGAAAGGTTACTTATTCATCCGTTGTCACTGTTGCACGTATTACTATTTTACTGCGGAGATTCAACGGTTATGAGAGTTGTCTTCAAAACCGACTCCATAAAAATGTGGTACTTTAATTCTATTGTTCTAGTTTATATATTAAGGAGAACCATGCTTTTATACCTAAGATATTATTTTTAGATCGATTGGTCAAAATAAATAAAGATTTAAAACAAATTATGATTGTTTCATTACTTCAATGAGTTACAATAATCTTTACTTAAATAAATAATTTGCTTTCAGAACACGATCAGTAGCGCTGAAAATAGTTTAATGTTTACTTGTTTAAGTTTTCCTTTAACGATTAATACAAATTAAAAACACAAAGATTAATTTTCTAAAAACTGGTAATAATTTGTTAATTCTGTTTCATGTACATAGTAGTTTACTATCTCAAAGTAAGTTTTCATAGAAGATTTATCTTTTTCGTCCTTCTAAAAGCTGCCTAAATTTACCAATCTCTTACTTCATTTCCAAATATCATATTGCATAGGAATAACAGTTTAAATAAAACATATTATTATATAAACGTCTTGCATTTTATTTCACAACTGTTGAGTTAGAAAGTAATTTAACTGACGGATGCACAGAACATCTGACTTTCGGACGAGAGCTGCTCTTTATAATTTCGTTGCAAAGAAACCCTCTACCGAGAACCAACTAAAGTGCTATTTTGATGCACATTATGCACGCCAGTGCACTCGAAACATGATTCTATGTTTCCTTTACTCCCCAAAATGGAGAAAATCAATTAACATATTTTAAGGTACATGAAAACAAAAAAAATACTTTAAGAACCCTTACCGTAAATTCTGTGCTTGTTTGATTAAGCGATTTGATGATGAAACTATTTTTTAATGAACAGTAATTTTGCTGACCACGAAAGATTATATTATACCTTATTATTAGGATTGGTAATAACCCTTCTCCTACCTTGGAATAATATACCCGTGTTATGAATGTTCTGTGTGTAACATACAGTAATATTAGGGCACAACCTTTTTTAAATGAAATTAAAATATAACGTAATATTAGGTATTTTCAATTTCCAATAGCAGGGTCAATGACTGCTATGCATTAAATAAATAAGTTATGTTATCTCTTCTTTCGTATGGATAAGAAATCAGGCATGAATTAGTTTAATTGTTTAATGGTTAAATACAATTAGATTATACAACTAAAAGTACCATGAATAAGCTAATAAAAAATCTTGTCATTCATAAATTGTTTGTTTGTTTTAAGGCTTCCTGTACGTAAAAAAGGACACAGTTTTTTTGTTCATGATAAGGTTTGGGAGTATGTTAACGAAACTAGAGACATATTATACAGTTACACTATATGCACACTCATACTGAATATTGTTTAACCGTGGAGGTTAAACGTTGCTGGTGTCTTATGCACGACATTGTGAAACTGTGTAAGCGTTGCATGAAGGAGACATGATGAATTCCACGACATACGGGATGTCCCGGAAGTAAGTAGAACAACTTTGGAAATGGGTTATATGGGTCAAAATAAAATGAAAATTTAGAATAAAACTATTTCCAAAAACGCCTTGTTAGCGAGATATCCGCCATTTTGTATTTTTCTTTAAATTGTTATATATTTTAAAACTGTTAAACATATTTTTATGAAACTTGGTATAGTGTTTAAGGTATTAATCAAAAAATTTAAACAAAGTAATTACAAAATATTTTTCCTTTTCAAAATGGCGGTCATTTTAATGTTTCTAACTAAAATTACTAAAAAACTGCTTATTATATGCAAATAGTCAAGGACACCTTTATTTAGTATCTTTAGTTTTCTATCAATTGTCACCAAGTTCAGAAAGATCGAGTAACAAATGGCTGAGGAATAAAGGTTTTTTGTTGTACAGGCCAGGCGCATCCTGACAGCTTGTCCTCATTGTGCTTTGTCCTCCTTTACATCTAAAAATCGTGATTTCTCAGCTATTTGTTAGTCTATCTTTCTGAACTTGGTGTCAATTGATAGAAAATTAAAGGTACTAAATAAAGGTGTCCTTGACTATTTGCATATAATAAGCAGTTTTTTAGTAATTTTAGTTAGAAACATTAAAACGGCCGCCATTTTGAAAGGGAAAAATATTTTTTAATAACTATTTTTTACAATTATTTAATTACTACCTTAAACACTATAACAAGTTTCATAAAGATATCTTTAATAGTTTTTAAGATATATCAATTTAGTGAACAAATTTTTAATGGCGGATATCTCGGTAACAAGGCGTTTTTGGGAAAAACTGTATTCTTCATTTTCTTTAAATTTTGACCCATATAACCCATTTCCAAAGTTTTTGTACTTACTTCCGGGACACCCTGTATATAAGCGTATTAGTAAGCCAGCTTCATTTGACAGGTGATCCAGTGGCAATATCAGTAGACAAGGGCCATATAACATGTAACATCGCATTGAAACATTATGGGGTATATTTTATCACTCCGGTTATTCTAGAACCTAAAATATGTTTCATTACTTTTATGTAGGGCTCTATTAGAGACACAGGCTAATTTACAGCTAATCCAGTGACAGAAACTTGCCCTATAACATGTAACACCGTAACAGTTATCGGTTATCATTTGTCATTCCGGTTATTTTAGAACCTAAACTCTGCCATTTGGCAGGTGATCCAGCCTGAATTTCAGTAGACGCGGACCCTATCACATGTAACAACGTAATGATCAATTATCGGTTTTAATTAGTCACTTTCAGTAGCCATTAATCGAGTGGAATCTTAACCATTATAATCGATTTCCAATAGTTTCATATAAATCTAGTTTATAACATTACTCCAATATAATAATATGATAATAAACTATTAATAATTTATAATTATTTGATTACATTGTATTATATTTGGGCTGTGCTTATTATGTTAGCAATAAAATCGTTGTTCCTGTAGTATTTATTTATTTTGATAGGACAATTTGTTAGCAGCAACTGGGGTCAACATGATTCAATTTTCCTTCAATACAATTAGTACTTTCTTATACTAAAAAAAAAAGAGTTAAACAACAACATTTGAATTATTAGTTTATGATTTTTTTTGTAAAATCATTAATTAAGTTCCATTTATAGGGCAAAGTCCAACTATCTGCTCCACCGACATTGTGTAGTACACTTTCCGCTTCCGTTGACAATTATTTCATTTCTTTTGCTAAACGAAAATCAGCCCCATTAGCAACTAGACTATTATCCTCTGGGATCTTTTAGCTATGGACGCGACCCATACAACTTCTGAGCGTACGTATTAACTAGCAACTATACTTTTGAACATATTATGTATATAAATGGAATATCTATTAGGTTTCTACATAACATGTTATGGGTGAGGTTACTTGAATTGTACAATGCATTATTGGGTTTCAATCGCTTTAGTTTTATTCCACGACTAATCAATAACACGGACGACACTAACAACTATCAAACATTGTCCCGAACACCAAACTGAATTTTCGTGCGACAGTGATGAAAACGCCCCACTGCCCCGCGATGCCTCACGGGCCGAACGCCTAACTACGACTATTTAGTTTTTGTCTGGAAAATTATGAAATGGGGAAGTTAGCTTCTTTTTTTTATATTTGTAACATTAGTCCGGCGGTTTAGCTGGGATATATCAACATATTGTGCATTTTTTGATAAAAGCACCAAATTTGGCACAAAGATGGACCGATGTAATATGAATGAATTTGCCACTGACTAACTACACACTGGGCAGCCGTGGCGGCCATTTTCCAAACTTTTCGATACGTGGTTCGAATCTGAAAATGTTCTTAAGTAAACATAGGCAAAGTATACATCATTTTAAAGGTATCGTTAAAAGAAACGTTTTGGCAAAAACATAATTCACTTTCCTTTATCCGATTCAAAATGGCGGCCATTTTTGTGCAAAATATTGCCAGTTACGGAATACCCTGTATTTTCGAACCCATAACTCGTATTCTTTTTCTGATTCAAATTTTGAACTCGTGATAAACTCAGCTTTGCTCTGGTATGCTACATGACAGGCTTTCTTTAAAATATCAACATTTCAATGAAATGTATCTTTTTAAATAGTTAATTGCCCAAAATTCCAAAAATTCTAAGGTAGCTTATGTCAAAAACCATACCATTGAAAAGGTCTTGTAAAACATGGAACATTTCTCGTTTAAACCAAACATGTATCTCTTTTAGTTTTTTTGCAAACAGCAATGTTAATTGTTTAAAACACATTAAATGAATGTGACCACGGAATACTTGCAAGTATTAAGCAAATTAACATGCATTGCATAAGGAAAAATTATGATTTTTGCTATTTGCAAAAAAAGATACAAGATTGGTGTAAATTACAATGTTGCTAGTACAATAATGGTACAATGTTGTTTTATATGTATGCTACTATTTGAATTATTGGAATGTTGTGGTTTTAAGGCTACAAAAAATGTCATTGAATTTAGAGTTTTTTAAAGTCTGTCATGTAGCATGCCAGAGTAAAGCTGATTTTATTACGAGTAAGAAATTTGAATCGGAAAAAATATACGAGTTATAGTTTAGATGCAGGATATTCTGTAACTGTCAATAGTTCATATAAGAGTGACCGTCATTTAGAAACGGACAAAGGAAAGTGAATTGTGTTTTTGCCTAAGTGTTTCTTTAAACGAGGCCAATAAAATCATGTATAATTTGCCTATGTTTACTCCAGAACATTTTGAGATTCGCACCACGATTCGAAAATTTTTGAAAATAGCTGCCACGGCCACCATGGGGTGGTTGGCAGATGGCTCCACATCAAAATCTGTTTACAGTACATCGGTCTACCTCTGTGCCAAATTAGGTGCTTTTAAAAAAGTGCACAATAGGTTAGCTAAACCGCCGCAATACTTTAAACTGTAAAAGGTCATAGACAATAAAAATACCCCCGTCGCAGCAAACCTGCGTCCTCAGCGAATTTCCAATGCAAAATATTTGTCTTAATACCACAAAAAGCCGCATACCAAGTTTCATAAAAATATATTCAATATAAGTGATTTTAATTATTATCCATAAGAATAACATTGGTAATGAGTACGTAGGTTTGCTGTAACAAGGAACATAAACAATTGGTTATTATGCAAATATAAATAGAATTGAATTAGGCGAAGCCACATACCAAGTTTCATCAATATACAATCATAAATAAGCGTCATATAACATTTTAGTTATTCTCCTTAAGAATAACATGGGGGCTGAGTAAGCAGGTTTGCTGCAACTAGGAACAACAAAAATGGGTTTTTATGCAATTATCAATATAACTCAACCAAGTGAAGCAACATTCCAGGTTTTATTAATTTATGTTCATAATTAAGGGCGTCATTACATTTTACTTATTTTCCATAAGAATAACATGGGGGCTGTGTACGCAGTTTTGCTGCTACGGAAATAATCAATAAAAAATCTATTTTTTGTGCAAATATCAATATACCAGTACTACGTGAAGCCACATACCAAATTTCATCAACATACATTCATAAATAATCGAGATATCAAATTTTATTTATTCTCCATAAGGATAACATTGGGTAACGTACTGTGTTTAGCACTTTGAATATCTCAGCAACGGTTGGCCGTAGAATCACAATTTAAACACCAAAATGATTTTTTTGTGGAACTTAACAGATTTGTAAAAGCAAATTTGAAGTTTAAATTAAAATAAACTGAGGAAAAGCCAAAAACCTTTTTCCCATAAGATTAACTTAGGAGATTTTATGAGTAGGTTTTTTGGATTTTCTCCGCAACCACTTAACCTAGGTTAATAATTTAAAATACTATATTATTTGCTTTTTTAAGCTCTATATCATGGTCAAACCCAAAATTAAGTTGTTTGAAAATTTTAGGGTGAAAAATGCAAAAAACTGATATTTGAAAAATTTAAAACCCCCATAAACCCCCCTTCCCATTGCCCGATTTTTCTGGTTTTCGAACTGAAAGTCATGAATTTTATTTTACACATTTGAGCCAAATTTCATTGAAGTCGGACGTTTTTTACTCAAGTTATCGCATTCACGGACACACACACATATATATATATATATATACATATATATAAATTTGAACGAATAGTGTTTTTGTCATCTGGGGACCTCAAAACAAAAATTATCATGGTCTCGGGCTTAAGTCTTACTATGAGACCTACGGTAATAGCTTCTTCCCTATAGGAGAAATTCGCTAAAATTGATTATTAATATCCCTCTGGCAACAGAATTTTGATATTACAAATCAACATTTAATTTGTGGAGCTAGTTTTATAATGTTTTCTACCTCTTCAGATAAACCCATTGTAATGAGAGATATATCATACTGAAATGCATCAGTGGCTCGTTAGTAGGATTTATGACATTGGAAGTCGCTAGTAACGGTCCCGTTTATCACTACCTTTAGTGAAATTGGCAGTCAAGTTAAACGAAGGGGTTTCCCCATTATTTAAATGGGGGATAAATTTAAAATCCTAAGAGTTGTATAAACGTAAACATTTTCTCTTAAAGTCCTTTTTGAATACAATATTAATATAGCAAAATAATTTGAAATTAATATGCAAAAAAAAACTTTTCCTTACAGATATAAATATTTATATTGATCTATAATGGTAGTTTGTGATCATGCACATTAAATTTAATCGTTTCTATACATATTTTAGTGAAACAACTTATCCTTCTTCTCCGAACATAAGATTATAGGAATATCTTCTCTTTTGTTAATCAAACGTTAATATGGTTTTACAAAGTAAAATTTATATTATTGGTCCTGAGTGACAGTAGGAGAAAAGTCTCGGGTGAGTTACAGACGACAGGTACGTACACAATTATTTCTAATCCAATTTGATAATAGAGAACAACTTGACATTTTTATCAACCCTGCGTGTGATATAGATTGAATATTAAAATGTATACTATTATAGGTTCCATAAAATCCCAGTTGGTGATTGGTTTACCCTATAGGAAAATAAGTTAGGAATGGCCTTAACAACTCATTTCTTCCATCTTTATATAACAAATAATTATCAATGATCTATACTCTTGTATATATATATAATAAAACTTAAAAATAAAATCTAAATAATTGGTAATTCCTCTAAGATTACTTAAACCGTTCATTAAAGTATCGTAAATGTAGAAGTAAAAAATTCAAACGCTATTATATTGTTTATTATATTGCAATTAACTCTCAATCTTCCACTTCCAATTGGTATATCAGTAAAATAATAGATAATTGCTAACCAATGAGCTCGCAATAAAACAAATAATGAAAACGTTGAATAACATAAACTTCCATATCACTATTTCATTGACTTCTGTTTTGTTAACAATGAATGTACTCAATATTATATCACTAGTGCATCGAATTATGTGGCAGTCCCAACAGAGTTCCGTTCACACTGTGATATCCGTGGGGAGTATACGTATCGCATTTCGTGTACAATGGCATTAGGATATTAATAATCTTTGTTAATACACTAAATATAATTGCCTGATCAATGTAAAACGTGTTTATTTACTGCGCATCGTTTTCTGTTATTAATAAGTTTACCTCTTAATGAATTTACCTGTAAATCGTTTAACATGTTAAGCCACGACTGTGGAGGAAATATTAAACTAGGTTAATGCAAATATTAGAGTGAGATGCTTCTGACACTTGCAAAATGGATGTTGACGATTTTGATATATAATTAACTGGGATTTTAACATTTGGTTATAAATTAAAACCAGGACGATTAAACAAAGATTTTATAACATAGTAGTTAGTAGTTAGATCTGATACATTTAGAAATAATCATAATTTTAGTGTTGAGTGAATAATGTTTTAGACGATAAGTTCACTGAATAATAAATGTAAAGATAAAAAATCCTTTTTATAAATTAGAACCTGAGATTATTTTACGATAACTCTATGTCTTAAGTTAAAAAAATATTCGTTTTGGTTTGGACATAATTACAAAATATCGTTTAACGCAGTTTGCCATAGCCAGGATTTGTATGAAGTGGACCTTCCTTATTTTAGCTGAATTGTATTAATATAAAATTTAGCCGAATAATAATAATTTACCCTGCCCTACTTTTTGTTAGCCACAGCAATGTTTATTGTTCAATAACGTATATACGTGGTATCAGTAATACCTAATTGAGGCTCAGGATTCATACTTATATAGTAATGTAAAAGGAAGGTACAAATAAAGCGGTGAAGAGGCAAAACAATAGAGAGATTAAGCTATTTCCATCACAAACATTGAGTTATGATTATAAACTAAGCTTAACAATGGGGAAAGTCACAAGAGTTACATTTGTCGTTAATAGGTGTTCAAGGTTAATTTCAATGTAAAAAATATTAAATAATTTTACTAATTATTGAAAACCAGGTTATTAGAATGTTTAATAACGTTTAACTCATATTTATAATTATATAGTAATTCACATATTATAGCAATCTGAGAACGTGCTGTTTCTTAGTTGTTTTTTAAAAACAAAATTAATAAATTTAAAACTTTCCGTAACCAGATTTAGTTGTTAAAATATTTGTATATTCAATTTTCAAAATATCTCTGAAAATAAATTAATAGAGCTGTTACGTCTCACTCTGGATACTGACATGAGATGAACTATTGATCCCTTGTGGCTTGTAATAAACTGTTATTTCAGTCTGTCCGTCGGGGATTGGACTAATCTGGACGTAATCTATATTGATTTAGACCTTTAGAACATGCGATTAATTCAATACTTTGCCGGAGGTTATTTAACCATATAACAAAGCAATATTATTTTAGTTGTATACAACAATAGTTTTTTTAGCATAGATTCTGAGAGTGTTTGTTTACCTATTAATTTTTACTGTTGTTATGCCTAATGCCTAACCCTAACTTTTTTTGTGTAACGAAACATCTAAACTAAAACTAACAATTCAGATATATAATTTGTTCAAAGTAGACATAAATTTAAATTTATATCAATTCGATTTACAAACATAACATGGACAGATAACAAGATTGTATGTTGCCGTAACTTTAATTACTAATGTGACGTACATATATTAGGGATTTACATTTTGTATAGTTAATCTTTATTTCAGACTTTAAAACTATTATGTGTTTGTGTTTTGTTTGAATTTGTATGCCGTAAATCGCCAATGCAACAAATGATTACAATAAATATTTATTCTTATACTCCCTTTTAATATTTTGGCAGACGATTACAAACTGTTGAAAAAATCTGGCAATCAGCGAATAAACTTAACAGGAAATCAATATCTGATGAACCATGTTGCAAAGATTTACGGCGTTCCTTTTAAAACAACTAGGAATGTTTAGTATGTCTGTGTCAAGTTACTAAATCTTTAGTTTCAGTACAACCAATACGATAATTAATATATAACACCGTTGAAGGCTATAGACATGCCGGTAATTCCTGGAACTATCATGACTATAACATATTTATAATATTTTAGTAGAGGTGAAACCAGAAAGAGGCGCCACTTCCGGCGTTTTTTTCCCATGTTATTCTTATGGGGAGCCGTTTTTGCGCCGACGCCAGCTCCCGCCTATACTAATAAGCCACAAGTTTCCTTGTTGGCCTATATTAATACCCAACCCTTGCCTATATTAAATATATTGTCCCCATCCCTCCTCTATATTTTTTAAAATTAATTTTCAAATTCTAAAAAACTATCTCTGGTGTGTTTTGTGTCCTTGGATGTGTTATTGGTGTTTTAATAAATTCCCCCAAATTAAAAAATACTGCCGCCAACTGATTTAAAACTTGGATATGTTATTGGTGTTTTAATCCCAACTATTACGGTCGAACTGCCAACTGATTAAAACATCCGCCGCTTGCACGCGCAACGATCCGCTGCCTGCACATGCAACAATCCACCGCTCGCTGACGCGCTGACATACTAACACACTAAGTCGGTCATGTGCAAGCACGCGTCACATTGACCAGAATTTCCACTTACCATAGAAAGTCCAGCCAATGTGAGGTCATTTCCTGGTTAAATTGAAAATCTGATGTGTATATAAGGTGCCACCAACAACACACAACAACAGTGACCTCCACCACCAGCACCGGATGAAGACACCGGACGCGCCACCAGCGACATTGAGGCGACCACCCGCACCAGATGACGTCACCACGCCGCACTCTGGCTCTCACCTCTCCACGTCTCTCGGCCCACCTCTCCACCTAGGACTCTATGTTAGCTGTGAGTGTTAGCGACGGTAGTTGTAATCTGTCTTCAACGGAGGGACAATGGTTAATCCATCACTATGGCAATTTTTGAACTCTCGTAAACTTGTAAAATATAATTTAAAAACCGCCGTTAAATAATTTAAAAAAATTTAAAAATTTAAAAAATTTAAAAATGGTAATTTCTTGTTTATAAAAAGCAGAGCAATGTCATCTCAAAATTTATTTACATCCAACATGTTGTCCTGTGCAATCTGCTCCACGCCCTGCTCCAAAAGAGGCAATTTAATCAGACACTATCGTAACATTCACAAAGTTATTCCTAAAATTTGTAAAAAATGCCATCAAATATTTGATAATAACAATCATTTTAAAGCGCATATGCTAGAAAAACACAATAGTTGTAATGTGTGTAAGAGAGTCATCACTCGTGACAAGAAACGCCACCACCTACGATGTGACAAACGACCTTACAAGTTGTATATTTTTAACGGTGAATCTGTGGAAGTATTAGACACTCTTCAATCTTGCCCCCTACCTATCAAATGGATTCTTATTAGGAGGGTAAAGTTCATCAAACACTCGGTGGACAATAATGGTGATTTAATCATTGACAAAGAATGTATTGCTGATTTTCGAAGTTTAACTAATTTATCAATTGAGAAAGCACAATTAAAGACTCAAATTAAAGAAGCACTTTTTAAGATCGATACCTCCATGCACAAGTATCAAGCCCAAGGCAGTGGATGGATATATGACCATACTAAATACTGGCAGCTGCATGTTTACAAATATAAACCCCTAACTCCCAACTCATACATACCCACACGAGAAAATATAAAATCAAAACACGCTGTTTTAAATATTAAAAACAGTGATAATAAATGTTTCGTGTGGAGTGTTTTAGCAAGCCTGAATCCAAGGAATAGTAAAGAACATGCAAATCGAGTATTTTACTACAAACCCTATGAAGGCCAGTTGAATATGTCAAATATAAAATATCCCGTAAAAATATCCGACATTGATAAATTTGAAAAACAAAACAACATAAGTGTTAACGTATATGGAATTGAAGAACAATTAATATATCCATTGAGAATAACTAAACTAAACAGTAATACGCACGTCAACCTGCTGCTTTTACAACAAGGTCGGAAATCACATTACTGTTTAATTCGTGATTTTGATAAGTTAATGCTACGGTCTACAAAAGACAACAATAAGAAATATTTTTGCAAGTTCTGTTTGCAATATTTTTGCACCAAAGATATATTGGAACTTCACACAACATATTGTAAAACCTTTGATGCCCAAAGAGTACAAATGTCTAAAAAAGATACACTACAATTTACGAATTACAAATATCAACTTAAAGCTCCCTTTGTGATTTATGCAGATTTCGAATGTTTTATAAACTGTGGCAAACACACGCCTTCTGGATTTGCTTATGTTGTGGTGAGAGATTCTAACATTATTTACGAAGAGTTGTACAGCGGTGAAAATGTGATGGATGTGTTTTTCGAAAAGTTATTTAAAACTTATGACTTTATTAAAAGTCAGATGGGAGTATATGTTCCCCTTGTAATGACTGCAGAGCAAGAGATGTTATTCCAAAACTCTACACACTGCCACATATGCCAACAACCGTTACTGTGTGATAAAGTGCGCGACCACTGCCACCTAACAGGCGAGTTCCGAGGACCCTCCCACAACTCTTGCAATTTAAACTATAAAGTAACCAAGAAAATTCCAGTATTCTTCCACAATCTTAAAAACTATGACGGTCATTTAATAATGCAACACTTGGGAAAATTCAATCGCAAATTGAATTGCATAGCCAAAGACATGGAAAAGTATATTTCGTTCTCTGTTGATGATTTGGTATTTTTGGATTCCTACAACTTTTTGTCTCTTCCCTTAAGCAAATTAGCTTCCAATTTAAATACGTTTAGATTTATAGACAATCCACTACTACAATGTAAGGGCGAATTTCCGTACGAATACATGACAGGACCAGAGAAGTTTTTAGAGCCCCTCCCACCCATAGAGGCATTTTACAGCAGTCTAACTAAAGAATGTATATCTCCTGCACAATATGAACATGCTAAAAACGTATGGAATCATTTTAATATAAAGAATTTAAAAGAATATCACGATTTATACCTTAAAACAGATGTGTTGTTATTGGCTGATGTGTTTGAGACATTTAGGAACTTGTGTTTAAAGGATTATAAACTCGACCCTGTCCACATGTACTCACTGCCTGGACTAACATGGGAGGCGTGTCTTAGAATGACCGGCATAAAATTAGAATTATTTCAAGACGTTGACATGCATTTGTTTATAGAACATGCCATTAGAGGCGGTGTAAGCATGATTTCCACGCGCCACGCTAAAGCCAATAATAAGTACATGGGCGAACATTATGACCCAAATCAAGAAAGCACCTATCTTGTATACTTAGACTGCAACTCGCTATACTCTACAGCAATGTGTGAGTCGTTGCCCGTTGATGGCTTTAGATGGACAAATGAGAAAGATTATAAATACAATCAAAATGAAAACTTTGGATTTATTTTGGAAGTTGATTTAAAATAGATAAAAGTTTACACGATTTGCATAATGACTACCCGCTCGCACCAGAAAAAATGAATGGAAAATTAATACCAAATTTAAATGACAAAACTAAATATATTTTACATTATAAAGCACTAAAAAAATACGAAGAACTGGGTTTGGTAGTTACAAAATACCACAGAATCTTAAAATTCAGACAATCAAAATGGCTCGCCCCCTATATTAATTTTAATATTGAAAAGCGACAAAAAGCTGAACATGATTTTGAAAAAGACTTTTGAAAACTGTTAAATAACAGTCTCTTTGGTCGAACAATTATGAACCAACGCAAGTTTCGTGATATACATCTTGTAGACGAGTCTAAGTTAACAAAATACGTTACAAAGCCAAGGTTTGACTGCAGCAAAATGTTCGATAACAAGTTGCATGCTGTGCATTTAAATAAATTAATTGTAAAGTTTGATAAACCAATATATTTAGGAATGACCATTTTGGATATCAGCAAAGTAATAATGTATGATTTCCACTATAATTATATGTCAAAATTTAAGAATAAAAAGTTCTTAATGACAGACACAGACAGCCTTGTTTATTCTATAGTAACAGAGGACTTTTACAAGGAAATACAAAGTGACTTGGACTGTTTTGACACCTCTGCATATAGTAAAGATCATTTCTTATACTCTGATAAAAACAAAAAAGTTACGGGCAAGTTTAAAGACGAATTAAATGGTCAAATTATGTATGAATATTGTGGTTTAAGGCCAAAATTATACTCTTTCATTCCTTTACAATGGTTATACGAAAAAGAAAATCAAAATGAGCTAGAGGTTAAGAAGGCAAAGGGAGCTGACAACGCTACAGTTAAACATCTCTTAAGACACCAACATTACTTACACTGTCTTGCAACCGGAGAAGATTACTATGAGAATGTTACAAGAATTAAATCCACAAACCACCATCTGCAAACATTAACGATGAACAAAAAGGTACTCTCTTTTGATGACGACAAGAGGTTTATTGTGGATGGCATCAACACCCTTGCCCTTGGTCACTATAAAATTGGTCAAACATAAATCTGTATTTGCCATTATTCTTTGGCCTTTCCTTGTCTATTACAAAAAAGCCATATTTAGACCTATCCCAGCATTGATGGCAGAGATTTCTAAATTGGTTAAATGAAAAATCATTTCCCACATGATTGTTATACACATGTTTTAAATTTAAATCGTCTTGTTTAAATAATATTAGAAAATTAACATTGTCACGTAAATGTTTGTGTAATTTACTGTAAGATTGACACAAGTAAAAACTGTTAATATTTTTGTGTCTGCCCATTGAGAAAAATTGTGTGATATTTGGACTATTTATGTCGTCAAATACAACTATTGAGTGTGATTCTACATCATTTGGTGTGATTTCACAGTTTGAATATGTGTGTAATTTAACTTCATCACACAGACGGAATATTTCAATTATTTTTTATATTTTTCTTGTTCTAAAGATTTGGATATTATATATAAATTTGTAAACTTTAATCCTTGTTTTTTTACAATTAAGTTATAAATTACAACAGTCTTCCCCGAACCACTGGGCCCTATTATAAGACAGCGAATATTATTAGGAAATAGACCCAACTTCTTTGGTGTATTTTCTTTATGTGCTATTTTAAATTTGTTCTTTTGTTGAATAAATGACATTTTTTATATAATAAAAATGGTGTATTTTCTTTATGTGTTAAATTTGTTGAATAAATGACACATAATAAAAATGGTGTATTTTCTTTATGTGTTAAATTTGTTCTTTTGTTTAATAATTTTTTATATAATAAAAATGGCAAAGAGAAAGTGTAAGAAGGGTAAGGGATTATTCTTAAAGCCATATAGAGGCCGTGGCTTGTTAAATACCCTTATAAACAACCTTCCTTTCCCTCTCCACCTGCCGTCGTATATGTGGTGCGGACCCGGAACTAACGTGCGTGAAAATTTAGCCAAAAATGTACCTCCAAAAAATAAGCTAGACTCTTATTGTAAAGAGCACGACATATTCTACATGAATAATCCTGATACAGCCGCCCGGAACAAGGCAGATATGAGATTAGCGGACCAGGCTTGGACTAGGGTTTCAGCAAAGGACGCCAGTCTGGCCGAAAAAGCAGCAGCTTATGCAGTGACAAATTTGATGAAGGCCAAGGCAAAAATGGGAATGGGATTAAAATTTAATAAAAAAGATGGACAACTTTCAGCTGTTAGAGGCAGCAAGAGACGTGCCTCACTTTCGAGGAGTGTACCTAAAAAACGAGCTAAAACATCTAAGGCCAAAAGTAAGAGAATGTGGAATTATTAATTTAGACAGTGACAGGGGCACACATTGGACAGCATATCGTAAAAATAAAGATGTTGTAATATATTTTGACCCTTTCGGAATACAGCCTCCAAAAGAGGTAATTGAATATTTTGTACCATCTAAAATTTACTATACAACTGATCAAATACAAGATTTAAACAGTTCCATTTGTGGAATTTTATGTTTATCATTTCTGAAAAATTTTAGTTTATAAAAATGGATTCATTTACTATAACATTCACGGGTACAGAGCCAGAGTTAAAGTCGGTGTTCTTTCCTCCTATAGAATTAAATGGTGATTATGTAATTGGACTGGTAGATTTTCAAAGTTATAATTCTATATTTAATGTTAAAAAACCTCTAAATACTTTGACATATTACAAAATGCACAAAATTACAACCCCAAAAGGGGAGGTCACAATTGACGAATTAAACCGGGAATTAGCTGGTAAAGTTGAAGTTATTATACAAAATAAAGTAGCATTAATTAATACAAAAGTCAAACTTATATTTTACAAAGGCCTAGTTCCAAAATTAAATAAACTTAAAGACACAAAATTAACTATAGACGAGGGTGAGGATGTGTATTATGACGATCACAAAGCTCCAAATGTAATTGAAATTGCTGAAGGTACATACGAAGTGTTTGAGCTTGCGAAGGAAATTCAAAAGCAACTCCCAGATTTTGTACTTATGGCCGATAATAAAACTATGAAAGCCACATTACATTCTAGCCATGTGTTTGATTTTACAAAACCGTGTTTAGGGTCTGAATTGTTGGGATTTAAAGGATTTTCAACTCCAGATATTGCGTTTAAATCCGTAAATAAAATCAACATAAATAATGTAAATGTGATTAGAGTAAAATGTAATATTGCGAATGGGTCTTATTTAAATGGTGACAAATCACACACCATACACAGTTTTTACCCAGAAGCTCCTCCCGGCTACAAAATTATTGAGGTTCCCAGAAATATTATATACTTCCCTGTAAATAAGAGAAGTTTAGATGTTGTTAGCATTACATTTGCAGATCAACACGACAAGCCAATTGACTTTAATAAAGAAGAAACTACAATTACTTGTCATATAAAAAAGATATGAGAATTTACAAGAACGGACTGAGTGTACAAAATGCCAGGTTTCTGCGATCAATTGGGTTGAAGTTAAAATTTTCTATTAATAAAAATGGAAGATTTTCTAGACGTTACAGGAAAATTCCAATACGACGATAGCGTGGTTAAAATTACAAATCACTCCTATGTTCCACACAACACTTTAGCAATAAATAATTCCGATGAAATTCGAATATGCATAAATAATCAAGATTTACTAACACTCCCATGTAGGAGTTATTTGTATATTAAAGGAGAAATAGAGAATCATGATAAAGGACATTTTATAAATAACGCATTTGCATTCTTATTTGACGAAATTAGATACGAGGTTGCTGGTAAAGAAATAGATATTGTAAGAAATCCGGGAATTTCCAGTCTTATGAAAATATTGTGCTCTTACAATAAAACAACTAAATTGTCAAATGTAGCATTTGATTCTGATGAAAATTTAAAGGAGTTCCATAAAAGCGGCAAGTTTAGTACTTGTGTCCCGTTAGAGCTGTTAATGGGTGTGTTTGAGGATTTTAATAAGGTTTTAGTAAATGTTAAACAAGAATTGGTGTTGAAAAGATCCAAAAACGACTTAAATTGTATATTAACAACATCTAATGCTCCAACTGGGGTCGATCCTATTCCTAAAATTACACTTAAATCGATTCAGTGGGTGATGCCGCACGTGGTACCATCTGATGGGGAGAAGCTTCAATTACAAAAGATGTTATTGCAAAATAAAAATTTGCAAATTGCATTTAGAAGTTTGGAGCTACACGAACTCCCATCATACCCCGAAACCAAGAGACATACATGGTCAGTTAAGACGTCTTCGAGTTTGGAGAAGCCCAGGTATATTATATTTGGTTTCCAAACAGGTAGGGACAACAGTGCACGAAAAAGAACTGATGAATTTGATCACTGTAAATTGACAAATATCAAAGTGTTTTTAAACTCTGAATATTATCCTTATAGTGATTTAAATCTCGACTTTGAAAATGGAGATGCCTCTAAAGCTTATGAGATGTTTGTGAGGTTTAGGGAGAGTTACTACAACACCGTCCCCGATCCTATGTTTAACAGAGCTGACTTTATAAAGAAATATCCTCTAATTGTAATAGATTGTTCTAGACAGAATGAATCGGTCAAAGAGGGGGTTGTAGATATTAAATTAGAAATTGAAACTGCAGAAAATGTCCCTTCAAACACATCTGCATATTGCCTAATAATACACGATAAGGTGTTTGAGTATAATCCTTTGACAAATGAGATAAATAAAATGTAAATAAAATGAAAACAAATATTCAACAAGAATTGGTAGAGTCTGCAAAACAAATAAGAGAAAAATATAGGGCGTTAAAACGTGGTAAATTTCTATAGGCTGAAGAGAGGTTCCAAACATTCCAACCGTTAATAGAGCCTTTGCAAGAATTAAAAAATTTAGCCACAAAAACAGAGAGGCCAGTTCTCCCAATGATTTTAGAAAAGACCCCGTCTAGAATACCAAGAATAACACAGATAACACCACACAAATTAGATTTTGGTCTTTTAGCATCAGACTGTTTAGGAAATTACCTTAGTAGAAGTAGTATGACAGACACCACATATGGTATTAGGCGAGAAGGAAATAAATTTTTTATTGGGAATCAGGAAGTTCAAATTGCCAATGATGATGTTACGGTTGGAGAAAAAATTTATAAAGGGACAAAGGGATTGTGGGAATTGTTAACTTTAAAAGAACCCGTAAACTATAGTCAGGCTGATTTGCAAAATTATAAAGAGATTTTGGAAGCTACAAATGCACATTTAAAGGGTTATAAAACAGGTGCGGCGATGTCAGGTAATAAACACACTAAATATCTTAATATAATTAAACCCCTGTTTAAGACTGTTGGTGAAGGTTTAAGGCAGGTAACTGGTAATAAAATAGACTATGTTTATTGGGACGATCCTAATGAGCTTGTAGATAGGTTAAGACTGCTTTGGTTAAGCCGATTGGCGGGAAATTCTGGAGTGGATAATGAGATAGATTCTATCATAGAAGAATTGAGGGAAAGTGGAATTGTTTATTAAATAAAAAGATGATAGATAAATTTTATCGCGTATATAACCCGTATAGTAAACCAGAAGCTAGAAGTTTTAAAGAAACTACTTTAAATCTAAAAGATGATGGTTGGAATGCTTTAAATTATAAAATTAGTAGTGTTAAAGGTGGGGAGTTTACTGATGATGTATCGACTTTGGGGCAGACGTTAACCAGAAAAGGTGATGCTTTTGTACAAGGTAATACTAAATATAAGTTTTTAGAATCCAAGAGTAATAATTGGAACGCTAATAAACGCAAAATTACTAATGTTAAACGAGGTGAAAGCTCAACCGATGTACCCACATTAGAGCAAACTTTAATAAGAAAAGATGGTGTCTTTGTACAAGACAAAAATAATTATGAATTTTTGGAATCGGAGAATGGTATTTGGAATGCCAAAAAGCGAAAAATAAGTAATTTGTTGGCTGGTAAAGAAAGCGATGATGTTGTAAACGTCTCTCAAGTACCAAAAATGGATCTAAACTTTTGGGATTTTAATAATAAAAGGCTAGTTCGTGTTAAACCCGCTGTTGATGAGAACGATTGTGTTACAAAACATCAGACTGTGACTTTAGACGGTCTTAAATTTGATGGTAAAAATAAGCAATTAACAAACATTTTACCTGGAACATTGCCAAATGATGTGGCTGTTGTTAAGCAAATATTAACAAAGGGTGAGAAAAGCATAATAAAACAGGGGGATAAATATTATAATGTATTAACATTAGATAGAGATATGTGGGATGCAGAGGACAAATTAATAAAGAATGCACCTGAAGGCAAAGATAGGAGTGATATTTGTTTAATGTCGCAGGTTTTGAGGTATGACGATAATATTAAAACTTTTAGACAAGACAATATTAAATTTGATATTTGTTTAAAATCACACGCATTAAGGTTTAACAATAAAACTAATAAATTTATGCAAGACAATAATGAAATCGATTTGATGATGTACAATCCTAAATTGTTGGTTGCAGACCCTACATCTTTAAGTGGATTTAAGACTTTAGATGGAGGGGCATATTTGCCAAAAAACTATGTATATCAAAGAATGAGTGATGGTATGTTAATTGGTAGCAATGGAGGTGTTTTTGAAACGACAGAGACTGGCAGATACGTTAACATTAAAAATAAAGAATAAAAAATGGAAAAAATTGCTTACGAATTGCATAAGCCCGCGAGAAAGAACTTTGTTAGAAGGTCTTTTAAGGTGTTGGGTATAAACGAAACTGTTCAAATCGATTTAATAGATATGCGGAATTATGCTAGAGAGAATTCTGGAAATAAATATATTTTAACTTTAATAGACACATTTTCTAAAAAAGCTTATGCTGCTCCACTAAAGAATAAAACTGGATTAGTAGTCACAGAAGCTATAAAAACTATTCTCCCAAAGGGAGTTAAAAATATTCAATCTGATAACGGGAAAGAATTTTTTAATGAACATTTTACCAAACTAATGAAAATTCTAAATATTAATCACTACCACACTTACTCTACAACTAAGGCGGCTATTGTGGAAAGGTTCCAGAGAACTTTAAAGAATTGGTTGTATAGAGAGTTTAGTGCACAAGGGAGTTACAAGTGGTTGGATTTACTTCCAAAGTTAATAAGGATATATAATAATAAAGTACATAGATCCATAGGGATGAAGCCTAACCAAGTAAGTGCTAAGAACTCTAAAGATGTACATGAAAGGTTAGCATCTAAAGTACAAGTTAAAAAGCCAAGATATAAGGTGGGGGATACTGTAAGGATATCTAAATATAAACATGTATTTAGTAAAGGATATACCCCTAACTGGACGGGAGAGCTTTTTATAATAGCAGAAGTTAAGAAAACAAAGCCTGTGACTTATATTTTGAAAGATGAGAATGGCAATATAATCAAAGGAGGATTTTATACAGAAGAATTGTTAAAGACTAAATATAAAGACATGTATTTGGTAGAGAAGGTAATTAGGAGGAAGGGTGATTTATTATATGTCAAATGGCTCGGGTTCCCAAGTAGCCAGAACTCGTGGATTTCTGCAAAGGATGTATTAAAATGAATTTTAAAATAGGGTCAAAATTGGCAGTTTGACCGTAGTTGGGATATGTAGAATTTATTAAAACATTAGGACAATAACATATCCAAATTTTAAATAAATCGGACAGTAAATAAAGAAGTTGGCAATTGGCAGTATTTTTCAAAAATATTTTTTAATTTGACCGTAATAGTGAATTTGGGAAATGTAAGTGTAATTTATTAAAACACTTGCCTACGACAATAACATATCCAAGTTTTAAACAAATCACACCATAAACACTAAAGATAGTTTTTTAGAATTTGAAAATTAATTTTAAAAAATATAGAGGAGGGATGGGGACAATATATTTAATATAGGCAAGGGTTGGGTATTAATATAGGCCAACAAGGAAACTTGTGGCTTATTAGTATAGGCGGGAGCTGGCGTCGGCGCAAAAACGGCTCCCCATAAGAATAACATGGGAAAAAAACGCCGGAAGTGGCGCCTCTTTCTGGTTTCACCTCTACTTATTTTTTATAGATCACTTGTTTGTCAAATAATTTTAGGATGAAAAAACTACTTACCACATAAACATTCCTCTCAGAATAGTCATTCTGTAAACAATTTGTCTTTGAATTCTGTATTGTTAATTTGAAGTGGATATAAATAGGCTATAGACAATGGGAATATATTTGAACACGTCTTTAAAGCCCACTTACTTCTGGCCTACCAATGCACAACTTCAGTGAATGCCACTTTTGATAACCAGGCAATAGTTATGGGTCAAATTTTTGCCAGGGAAAAAGGTAGTACAGTATATGGTAAGACCTAGGCCAAATGGGAAAGTATTCTCGTTAGTTAAAATCTAAACGAACATTATCATATCTGTAACGTGTCACCGATTAATTGACTACAAGTAACTTTCCAAACCTCACCTAGGCCCACATTAATACTTCAACTGGTCTACCACATTCCAGTTCATTGTAGAGTCTAAATATTAGTTAAATAACGAAAATGTATACACCCTAAAAAAGAACTACTTACATCATATAAACATACCTCTCAGAATAACCATTGTTTAAAATTTGTCTTTGAATAGAGTTAAGTTTAACAGAATATAATAGGGGTAACTCCAGGGCTCTGAGTGGTGGGATATTTTCGGCTCAGAGCCCTGGGGTTGCCATAGTAGGCAATGGGAAAAAGTATGAGAAAGTCTTTAAAGCCCACTTACTTCGAACCTACTAAGGCATAACTGTAGTTTATGTTACTTTCAAGAATATGACATTGCCTTCCTTATTATCAAACATCAATGTAATGACAAAATCACAAATTAATATAGCTATGAAAATATGATAGGATAATTAACCTATGACTGTTTTTATGCCTTTATACGATATATGAGTTGAAAAACATCATTTGAGTTTTGCCAAAAGCCAAAATGTTATTTGAACACATGACATGACAGCTCATTTAAAAATAATAATTGTTGCGAAAAACAAGAACAACTAATGACGTTTTTCCAATGGCACCAAACTCTTCCGATCCAACCAAAATTACTGACACTACGATTTTTGAAAACAAGATATCAGCACTTACAAGTCTCACGCACAAAACGCTGTTCAAATTATAACTACAATTAGGCTAAGTTATATTGATCCGTTACTGCTAATAGGTAATTTTTTATATACAAATGAGAGTTAAGAATCTCCTCTTTTAATTTATTTTCAGAATCACAAATGAAGAAAAGTTAATTATGAAACTATGTTTACAATAACTAACCTATGAATAACTTACCTAGGTGCTTAAACAAACTGAAATGTAGTAGGTTAGAAATCTATATCTCTAACTGAAATAGGCCCTACAAGGTTGTAAGTAACAATTTTAACCCACAGCGAAGGCATAAAACAACGATACATTAGCCTCCAGGCTGTTTGGTTACTTTAGTATTGTTGTTGGCTAGGATTATTTTTTTTACATTTCACAGTTTCTTTTAGTGTCAAAGTCAAAGTTATTCAAACAATAAGAAAGTCACAATAATTATATATGTATAACATGAGACTACGCCTAGGCCTAACCATATTTTTCATAAACAATAACCACCATGTAACAGGGGCGTATCCAGGGGGGAATATCTCCTGAAATTTCAAAAATATATGTGAAAAATGGGAGCAAGAGTGGGATGTAGGTAAGGCCAAACCCTATCCACCGCAAAAAAGAATCCTAAATAAATACACCACTGACAAGTAATAGAGCTAACGCAAACTTACCGTACTACTTACTGAAAATTATATCTTAAAAATCAACGCATTCTATTGTAAAAGCAACCAGTTTGGAATTTTTGTTTGATATGTTATCAGAATTTTTCAAATCTGTAGATCTATTGAACCATAGTTTACATCGTATAGTACTTTATAGAGGTTAAAGTTGTAACCGAGTAGTCACAGACTGTGTGGCCTTTCCATATGGCCTACAACTTCCATTACATCGTATAGTTACTTTCACTATAATACTGAATGCATAATTTTGATTGTTTTGAAAACGAATAAATGTGGAATGATTCTTAAAAATTCTTGATTTAAAACTCATTTATTCGCAAACGCCATTAACTGAACTACTGATCTGACCAGCCACTGCTAGCCAGAACACACACAGACTACAGACGACATAATCAGTTGTTTTGGTTAGCTTTTATTGTCAACATCCGGTCGTAATCTGTTTGACTGCTAAATCAGTTGAGCGACTGTTTGCTTACCACTTACTACCCAACCCAAGACACATATGAATATTTCCGGAAAATAAAAAAAAAAATTGAAATATACCAAAATAACAATCCAATTATAGTTTATTACCAACCTTTTTACAATTAAGAGCTACCCTGAAAATTTCAAAGCAATTCATTAAACCGTTAAAAAGGAGTTAACGTAACAAGAGTGTGACTAAACACGAGTATGAAGGATTCAACTCGCTTCATCCAATTATGTTTAAACCAGAATATAGGGCTTTAATAGCTTAAATATTTGCATTTTTTAACTTCAAGTGCCATACATATTCTTAAATGTTATTAGATAAATCTTTTATGTAATCTTCAACTTTGTTGCTCTAAATAGAAAAACTATAGCTAACTCGGTTTTATCTGATCACACTCTATTGCACATTTCACTACTGATAAAGCTAGGACTGACATTAACACTGTCAGGTAATGTATTAAGTATTTGTTTACATAAAAATGCGGTCAGGTTACACATATTTTTACATAATATATAACTCACTGCCAAGGCTGAGTTATATATTAATCTTAGCCTTTGAAGATTGGAGATTTTAGACTTATAAATTGCTTCTTTCATAGCAACGCATACTAAGTAGCTTCATTTAAAGGTTCGGAGATGTTTGGGGCAAGGGTATGCGGCTATGTTCGCTCATTTAAACTGATTTATTGTAGGTTATTTTTCATAGATTAAGGTTTTGAGCATTAATAATCCATAGGCTGATCTTTTCAGATAACATTAGTCTTTAAAGTCATTCAGTTATGCTTGCACCCTAGCTTTCTAACTTTAGGCTAATATTAGATCTTACATTGCTCATTGAAAAACAAATATGCAACGTATGTAATAAATCTAGTTAAGTGGAGTTACAAATAGAGTGAAATCAGACTTATTGAACAATTATAATAGAGCTATATTATAAAACAAATAATTTTTATTTTGAAAAACGCTATTAAAATAGCCGATCACCAATAGGAGGACCCTTCTCAAAACAAATTAAAAGTTAACTTTCTATGTATACTTTAAAAAACAATCCGTTAAAGTGAATAGCTTTATATTACAGTTAAAACACATTTGATAATTTATTGGTGTATAGTTATCGCCACTATATTATTCCTCCGAAATAACTTGTAACTATTGTAGTGTATCAGCTGGTTATTTGGTCAAAAATAATATCTAGTGTTGACTACAGTGGTTATCTTTACAGAATACAAAGTTTTACATCACAGATTTAATCGTTCTTTATTCATATTTTATAACACGACATACGCTAACACTATGCTATTATTTTGTTACAATATGTTAAAGTTTTAAAACACTTTTGTTATTCCAAACTGCCTGCTTTTAGAGAAATCTAATTTGTATTTACACAGACTAGTTTGTTTCTATATTTAATTTATTTTATAATTTTAATCTGTATCAATGTTAAATATATATATAATTTTAATTTATTTAATTCCACCCAGTACTTTATTTATTTAGAAATGAACTGTGATACAAGAAGAGAAAGTAATAAATAGTGTGGTAAATAAATTGCCATCTGGATAATACACATCGCAACAACATATGATCTGATAAAGAACCTCCGTAATACCCTCTGTCGTAAAACACGTCCTTGTACTTGCGAGAAAAAGGATTTGGAGTGTTTTTGACAAAAAAATAATGTTTTTCTGACCTTCGATAAGCTTATTTTGTATTTATGTAAGGTTAATAGTTTCAATGTTGCTGAAGCATTTACAATTATCAAGTCATCAAAGTGAAGATAAATAGATCGTAAATACATGGTTTTTGATTGGTGAATATAACTTGAATGAGGAATATGTAAACAGAAATATGATATTTGAATATATTAGCAACAGTTGGGGTACATGTTTAAAGGTCGTAAAGATAGTTAAACAACTACAAATATTAATCAAAAGTTTTCAAACTGCTCTACTTTAGACAAGAAAATACTGTAAGAAAACAATGAGAAACACACAATTATGAGCATTGAATTATAAATAATCTAATCAAGGCTATTAAGGAAAAGTTTGAAGGTGAATTAAATCGTCAACACAAATAATCAAGATCATCTCAACCTAACCTAAACCCAAAATTGTAGCTAATTGTCAAACAGATTACGACCGGATGTTGACAATAAAAGCTAACCAAAACAACTGATTATGTCGTCTGTAGTCTGTGTGTGTTCTGGCTAGCAGTGGCTGGTCAGATCAGTAGTTCAGTTAATGGCGTTTGCGAATAAATGAGTTTTAAATCAAGAATTTTTAAGAATCATTCCACATTTATTCGTTTTCAAAACAATCAAAATTATGCATTCAGTATTATAGTGAAAGTAACTATACGATGTAATGGAAGTTGTAGGCCATATGGAAAGGCCACACAGTCTGTGACTACTCGGTTACAACTTTAACCTCTATAAAGTACTATACGATGTAAACTATGGTTCAATAGATCTACAGATTTGAAAAATTCTGATAACATATCAAACAAAAATTCCAAACTGGTTGCTTTTACAATAGAATGCGTTGATTTTTAAGATATAATTTTCAGTAAGTAGTACGGTAAGTTTGCGTTAGCTCTATTACTTGTCAGTGGTGTATTTATTTAGGATTCTTTTTTGCGGTGGATAGGGTTTGGCCTTACCTACATCCCACTCTTGCTCCCATTTTTCACATATATTTTTGAAATTTCAGGAGATATTCCCCCCTGGATACGCCCCTGTTACATGGTGGTTATTGTTTATGAAAAATATGGTTAGGCCTAGGCGTAGTCTCATGTTATACATATATAATTATTGTGACTTTCTTATTGTTTGAATAACTTTGACTTTGACACTAAAAGAAACTGTGAAATGTAAAAAAAAATAATCCTAGCCAACAACAATACTAAAGTAACCAAACAGCCTGGAGGCTAATGTATCGTTGTTTTATGCCTTCGCTGTGGGTTAAAATTGTTACTTACAACCTTGTAGGGCCTATTTCAGTTAGAGATATAGATTTCTAACCTACTACATTTCAGTTTGTTTAAGCACCTAGGTAAGTTATTCATAGGTTAGTTATTGTAAACATAGTTTCATAATTAACTTTTCTTCATTTGTGATTCTGAAAATAAATTAAAAGAGGAGATTCTTAACTCTCATTTGTATATAAAAAATTACCTATTAGCAGTAACGGATCAATATAACTTAGCCTAATTGTAGTTAGAGATTGCACAAAAATTCTTGACTGATAATGAAGTTCGGTCTGTTCTTTCAAAAAAAGTTCAAAAATACTATCATTTAAAAGAATACAGCTGCCCCCTCATTCACGATATTCCGTATAAAACCAGATATGGATTTAAAGTTATTTAACTTATTCAAAATGATTACCCAGTACAAAATGATTAGTTTTAGGTACCCAGTGTTCGGTGAGCATGATAATAGTTATGTGCCTAGAAATAGATTTCAAAAATAATTCCATTTCAAATTTCTCATATTGATTTTTACAAATTCCTTGAATGTTCAAATGCATTATATATTAAACATTTATATATGCCTCATTATAACATTTATTGGTTTTTATACTAGAATCTTCTATGATTGATTGACAAATGCTTTCTAAGTTAAATTTAGATAATTTGTGTAAGTCCTTTTTTTTATTTAAGTTGTTAAACTCTGGTTCTTCAGTTATTTTAATTTATATTATATTTATATTAATTATAACTGAAATAAGTTGAAGGTACTTTCCTAATTCTTATTTTCCCCCACCGTCTGCTACCCTTATTGGTTTTTCTGCTTAAATTTCAATGATATTGCTAACGTTTCAGTTAGCACTCGTCCTGAAACATAGGATCCTTTCCTATTCAAGTGTAATCCATCTCTACTTAAATATTTATTTTTAATTGAATTGTTTAGGTTAAAAAATTGCATTGACGTCAGTGCACATCCACCTTAAATTTCTGTTCGTTCTTTTGATTAAATTTGGATATAAATCTCTTCGGTAAAGCAGGTTATTAACTATTATCAATGAATTTGGAAAATTGTTTTTAATATCTCTAACCTACGTATCGAGTTCCCCGATAATATCTTCAGTATTACGTAAGTAAGATAAGTCATTGGTACTTACGTGTAGCATTATACTTTAGGCTTAAATGTAAGTTCTTCCTTCACCGTTTTAAGTTGATGCTTCAGTCCGCCGGCTTTAATTCCTTAATATATCTTTAAGACCGCATTCGGAATTTTTGCATGTTTGAGAATTGAGTCCCCGAGTATTAAAATGTCATCTTCCCCCAAATTTGTTTGTTTTAATTTCCCATTATTGGCCCACCTGTACATTTGTTTACTTTGCTCTTTGGTTTGATGTTTTGAACCATTTAGTTTAAATCTGCAGTTGATTTAACCTTTCGCTGTAGATATTATTATCCTCTATAGTATACTGATTGCAATTTTCTTTATCTTGTTTATTTCAGACATTATATCTTTTTTTTAAACAAATCTTTCGTTATTTTTAAAAATTAGGAAGTTTTTGTAGTACTTTGAAGTGACGTAGGCCTACCTTCTTTCATTTTTCACATTTGTTATGGATAGCAAAATGTTTAACTTTATTTTCATCGTTTTCAAGTGCTCCAGTTATTGTTTTGTTGCTGTATAAAATTTTGGTGGGGTCATCATCATAAGTAAGGTTTTACTCGATATAAATTTTTAGTAATGTATAACATTGCCAAATGAGCTCTCTTAGGCAATAGGTCATGTTATTTTAATTCGGGAAATGATACATTTACAGTTCTCCATATACAGCTTTTATTCTTATCACCTCTAATATTCTCTACCAGTTTTGCGATCCTCGGGAATTAAGGTGATTGAATATATCTAAATTTCTTTCATCTTGATAATATTTAACTTAAATAAGTACAAAATTGAAGGATCATTTTTAAAAGGTCTGATATCAATATTTTATCAGCTGTTTAAATGTACTATTTTATCAAAATAAATTTAAAATAATAAATAAACATATATATTGGAACTAATATTGATAATAATGAATAATACTTACGTTTTAATAATCCAGGGAACAGGACACAAGAAGTATAGAATGGCGTACACACTAATCGACTATACTCTCCGAACTCTTAACCAACTCTGACGATGGTCTCTGTGTGGTGTGGGGTATTACACGAATGTGTTCTAGTACAAAACCCAAAATCTGTCTGAGAATGTGAACACAAGATCGGGCTCAGCTGCAACACAGGTGTGTGTCGTTAATCAACCACCCTATAGAATTCTAACAAAATTTGGCCCTCCGCTATACAATAAAACCCACCCCAATACCCCTATCGTCAATTAATGTAATGGTCAAACACGGTCGGACACAGCTGCATCGCAGATGTGTGTCGTTAATCAACCCTTCTATAATGGAATTCGGACAAGGGTGTTTTGTTAACGATCCCCGTCTGGGTAATGAAACCATCCCAAATGTTTGGTAATGTGACCCTCCTATAATGAAATTCTGACTTAGGGCCTTTATTAATGGCCCTCCGCTTTGCAAAAAAACAACCCCAATATCATTATCGTCAACCACTGTCATAGTCAAACTCGGTTGGACACAGCTGCATCGCAGGTGTGTTTTAAATAAACCCTACTATAATGAAATTCTGTTAAGGGTTCTTTGTTAACGTTCCCCGGGTGGGTAATAAAAACCAACCCCAAATGTCTGGGAATGTGGGGTGGCTCCTTTGTAGGTATATCATTATCATCAATCACTGTCATGGTCAAAGTGTATTCGGGGGAGAAGTTGGGTCAAAAACCTGGGGGGGGGCAAAAATGTCGGAGACGAAAACCCGGGGGGGCAGAAAATTATGAATATTAATTAGGGTAATTATGATAATTAACATTAATTCATGGTAATTAGCATGGATATTAATCAGGGTAATTCAACCCAAAAAATGCGGAGGGGGGAGGCCCCCTCACAAACCCACCGCGCCCCACTGCAACTGGTATCGGCCAATACACACTACTAGCGTTGAAGAAAACAATTGCATGGTGGTCAATCCATTTTAATTTTCTTAGTTTTTTTCACGTATCCTAAGTTAAAAGTATTACAGTTTGTAGGAATCAATAGAAAAATCGAATGATGTGGATGAAAGTGGAAGTACTGTGACTTAAAGTAAACCAAGGAAAGTCTTAGTGGATTGGAAGGATTGTCAGCTGATTAGAACTCAAACGTGACGCATTCCTTCAGGTATTTTCCCGTTACGATCAACTTTTAAATACCCCCTTCGCAGCAAACCTGCGTACTCAGCGAATTTCCATATATATGTGACTCACTACTGCATAGAGCTACTTACCAAGTTTCCCAAAAATACATCCATAAATAAGTGATATATAGCATTTTATTTATTCTCCATAAGAATAACATTAAGGTTGAGGACGCAGGTTTGCTGCAACGAGGAAGATAAGTAATATGTTTTTTTTGCAATTATCAATATAACTGAACCAGGTGAAGCTATATACCAAGTTTTATTAATTTAGGTTCATAATTAAGGGAGATATACAACTTTGCGTATTCTCCGTATGAATAACATGGGGGCAGAGTATGCAGGTTTGATGCTACGGGGACTATCAACAAAAAACTTGTTTTTTGTGCTAATATCAATATACAACTAATTGAAGTCACATACCAAGTTTCATCATTATACATTCAAAAATAATCGAGATATAGAATTTTATTTATTCTCCATAAGGATAACATTAGACAACGTACTGTGTTTAGCACTTTGAATATCTCTGCAACGGTTGGACGTAGAACAACGATTAAAACACCAAAATGTTTGTTTTCTTGAGCTAAACACATTAATAAACATAAATGTGAAGTTTTTAGTAAAACTATCTGAGAAAAATCTAAAAACCTTTTTCCCATAAGATTAATATGGGACACGTTTTTTTGGATTTTCTCCGCAACCAATTAACCTATATTAATGACTCAAAGTACTAAATTATTTTTTCTTTTAAGCTCTATAAAATGGCTATAACCAAAATTGAGTGTTTTTAACATTTTGGGGTCAAATTGGCAAAAAACCGATTTTTGGAAAATTGTAAACCCCCATAAAACACCCTTCCCATAGTGCGATCGATCTGGTTTTCGAACTTATAGTCATAAATGCTACTCTCCACATTTGTGCCAAATTTCATCAAAATCGGGTGTTTCTTTCAAAAGTTATCGCGGTAACGGACACATATATATACATATATATAAATTTGAACGAATAGTGTTTTTGGCACTTGGGGACCTCAAAACGAAAAGTTACATGGTCTCGGGCTTGATTCTTACCATGCCACCTACGGTAATAGCTTCTTCCCTAAAGGGGAAATTCGCTAAAATGAAACTTAAACTAAAAAAGTTGCACTTAAATAACTAGTTTTACAAATAACTACATATATGGTAATGTTTTACAAATACGTTTATATTAAAGATCTATATATACAAAAATATTTAGTTGATGGCCAAGAATACAATGCAGGTTACTTTACCTATGTTAGGCGTTATACACAACATAACAAGTTAAACAAACCACTTCAAAATTAATTTAAACTCTTTTCGAATGTATTATCATCATTAATCCATAACCAAATTCATCTCTCAACATAAGCATATTAAAAACAAGCTACCATTGGTTAAACTATTAATTGTTTTGTTAATATATTTTTGATTGAAAGTTTTTTAGTTGTCATTATACGTAAGCGTAAATTAATGGTGGTGAGTCCTCAAATTTATCCTGTTCCTGTTAAAATATCAGTGATCATTTCATTTCATACACAGAGCAACTATTTGCCACTCTACCATCCCAAAATTAAAACTAGATTTATGATATTATAAGAAAACATTAAAACGCAGGGGCATGTTACCGCTCCTATGGTTGGTTAATTATTCGGAAATAAACTTTCTATACAATATTAAAAATCATTTTGTAATATTTTACATAATATAGTAAGGCATGCATCTATTGGCTTTATTTTGACGAAGAAAATATAAAAACAATTGACCAACACACTTGACTCACCCACACTCGTAACAGCTTTTACTTAAAACCTATCTAAATAATATGTTGTTGCTGAACCTATATTATAAGGTTTAGTCTTCTATGTGCTTTATTTTAATGTCCAACTGATTAAAACTATTCTCAAAGAAACCTTTTTAATCAATTGTGAGAGATACGAGCACGACAGTTTATCTATTGGTCCTTGTCGTGTTTCAAGAGAGAAGGATTTAGAAGTTCCAAGACGTCGCAAACACAAAGCCTGAAGCAGCTTCTCTCGCCCTGACTGGATCACCTCCTGCCACTGACTTTCATATTTTATCATTTCTTTTGGAAATATATTTCATTCAAACCACAGACGTTTTAAGATTTGTTGCTATTTCTATACAGCGTAGGGGCTGGAATACAATTTTGGGTAACAATAACCAATATTATGATTTGTAAACAAAATCTACTTAATTATCTGTTATATTTGAAAGTACTGTAAACACCATGCATATTTTACGGTGTAAACCTCTTCCCACAGCACTACCCCATATATTTACACTTACTCCAAACTGCACAAGGAGATCGATTTCAACCAGTCTCAGCAGTCATTAATAGGCCCAATCAGAGTATACATGGTAGTGTTGTGAGACGTAATTGGTTGAGTAATGTTTTACAGTCGTTGACAGTCACTGACACATTTACCATGATGTTGAATGAGGTTTTATTGTTTGTGGTTACATACAATATAAATTCCCCAAGCAACAGACGTTTAATCAATGATTGTTAAAGGTTAGCCTTTAATTTGGACGCTACATTTTCCAAATTAGCAATAGTGATTAAATAACATTACCATTATAAAACAGTGGGAATTCAGTGATACCATTGGGTTTATATCTACTAGAGGGGACTCGTAATGCAAATGAATGTTAGAGATTTGTCGACGTAGTTCCGTCTTACGCCGCCTGGGATCGTCGCGGTTTTGTTCATCATATTTGTTAGGAAGGTTTTCGTAGATATTTTAAAAGGTTTAAATAAACATTTTTTGTGATGTTCATCAAATTTATATTTTTTTTACACAGGTTGGGTACGGCGGACGAGTTAACTCGACTTAAAGACACCGCAGATCTCGTCAGTTTTATTAATATGACGCTAGATCACAGCACTGCGGTTACTAACTCTGGCTCCTGTTAGGTGTCCCCTCTAGCAGATATAATACTAATGGTGATTCGCAAATGTTTGAATTGTAATGCTTTGTTGTAAAAATAATTAATGGAAATTCCAACACAATAAGGACAAGAGGTCCCGGTTATACCGTTGACTTTACAATGCATCAATAAATTACCGTTATCTAAGGAACGTACCGGAAGTCTTGATTTAGGAGTTTTATTCACACCATGTAACCTTCAAAACGTTTATGAAATACAGTTTGAAATAGCTTTAATCACTTAGTTGGAAGTCCTCAATTTTCCATCCCATTATACATTCACATATCCTATATACTGATTTTGTCCTACCAAAGTTTGGGGAAATCAAAGCCACATACTGAGAATATGACAAGTACAGTGTATAATCCATACCAGTAAGATAATGCATTTTATATTGTTATTAATATCTCGTATGATGAAAATATGATTTAGAGTAACACATGTTTTACTGGTTCCACAGAAAAGTAACGCATAAGAATATTGTAACAGCTGATTTAAACGCCAATATTTATCCAGTACTATTTGTAACGTATTATTTCTCGTAATAATAGACCGAACAAAACAATAGTAATACAGTTGGCGCAGTAAATAGTTTATTTACATTAAATCAAGGCATTTGTTCCCTATTTAATCATAATTACATCATCTTCAATTATATCGTAAAATTGTTTCTCTTTTTTACTTTTTAAAAAGAAAAATGAAACCAGAAATCAAACATGCATAACCTAACGTTATCTATTCTTTACACTCATGACACTTCAATCAACTTTTCAATTTTAATGTGAAACAATGGAAGGTTTTTAAACCTGAACCAACCAATGTCCCTCATTACGGCTCTGCCTCACAGACCGCGAATCACTCACGCACGGTGCACATTTACGTTGTATGTTAATTATAATGGATCGAGAACTACAGCATCATTATTAAAATTTTAGTATATGAATTTTGTGTTTTAATGTGTTTACTGTTTAGGTCGAAAGCACCAAAACTAAAATTATAAAATGTTAGGAACTAAATACGTTAGATCACGATATATACTTAAATAACATACAAGGGCTCTTTATTACATTGCTGTTTCGGATATTGATTGTTTTATGTTTGTTGTGCAAACATTGGATATTTGTCAGAAGTATTTTCACGTACGATTTAGTTTTTATCTGTGAAATTTTCGAAAAATAAAGAATGGAGACCTAGTAGACGGTATCTTTATCAATCAGGGTCGCCAACGTTGACGTCCGGTAAGTCTGCTATCGACATTCGATCTGTCAGTCCTTTAGCTAACGTTAAAGAAAATAAATAGTCTTTCAAACGATTTTTTTTAGATTACTCTTTTACTACCAGATCTGTTACTGCACGTTACAATTCGTTCATTCTTACCGATGAAACTCCAATACCCTACTACTCCGTACTTTAAATTCCCTTCGTCAAGATTCCAAAATAATATTAAAATTATTAAGATTTAAGCATATAAAAGACAGGACCACTTAAAGTTGAATTTAACCAGATTTGAAGAGATAGTCAATATTCTAGGAAAAATGTCTCGGTTGTTTTGGTAAGTTGAATCTCAACGCATAAACAGGTGAAGGCGATGGGAACAGCATTTTTGGATATATGTAAGACATAAACAATTTCCTGTCAGCCTCTTTGTGCTCAGTGTCTGGGTTATATTACTGTTATCATTTCCAAGCAGCGTAACGTAAATCCGAAATGCAAGTCGAGGGGGAAAATATCAGTAAGGTCAATACATTGTTTATTATTTATAAGATTAATTTTTCGTCATTTTTGTCACAGACGGTTTTATTTATATATTTAGGACTGCAATAAAACAGGTCACAGTCTTTGCAGTTTTTCAAACTTATTTTTTAGAATTAATGGATTATTATTGATTTGTTCAATCTCTTTTTTACAAATCTAAATTGTATTATATTATATAATGGTTTATTACAATTGACAGAATACTGGACAAACTTTCTATGCTAAAGTGCCTAACCTGTAAATTTTATTTATGGTTTAGTTATTCCCAAAGTGTTTAATTCAAAAGCAAAATGAAACAAATTCAATACAATATTTTACAATTATTAATAAATGTGCAAATTATAATATTAATAAATATTATATGTATACTATAAAATATAATTTATTAGACCTGATTATTGCGTTATGTTATATTTTTAAATTTATAAATAATTACGAATCAGGAAAACGTGTTGATACCTTAATCGTTAAAATCGGTTAAGAAGTAACGGAGGAGTTCTCTTAGCATAAAAAGCCTTGGCGTACAATACATAAAATATTAACTATTTTAAAACATTTATTTACCTTTTTACAAACATACACAACGATCATTAAACAAAAACAATCAATATTGCTTTACGGATAAGTAAATAACCTATTAAAAATAAATTACGCAATAAAAGCAGTTCAAATAGACATAATGTATATAATTAACTTAATTGCAAACCATTGTGTTAATTGCTATCAATTTGTTTTATCGCCGTCTTCAATAAGGGACTTCATTGAGTCGCTTTTCCTCAAGAGGGAGTTTTATTTTAATATGCTTGATTTTGTGTCTAGTAGATCCTTCATAGTTATAAGTGTTTATCTAGCAAATGCGTACTTCGAATGTAATAAATCATTCATCAAAGAAATTCTAATCATATCATATAATCTATGTATTAATACCCGATTAACTAGAGATATATCCAAAATACTTCATTATTTATTGTATAATGATTTTAAGCATGTTTTTATTCTATCAAACCAAGATTTAATTTACGATTTAAATAATCGAACTGTTATTTATTTGCCTATTAAATCAAAGGATATTTTTCAAAGAGATTATAATAAACTGCATAATTTTGTTGTTTAACACAAACTAGTTTAAATGTATTACAGAGGTTCAATTACCTGAATCAAATACATTCAATTATAACTTAACTAAATTTAACTTGGAATTAGAACGAAAAGAATTATGTTAGCAGCGTTAGCCCTTTTTCAATTTCTTAAGTGAGGAAATGTTTTTCATTGTCGAAGCCATCTCTGATACCCTCTACTCTCGTAGAAGCAGTGATGGGTTTTTCATGACAAAGGGCATTATGGAGCTTCTTTATCAGGTCGTATGTTGTCACAATATGTGTTTCCGAAGGCGAACTTTATATTTTATCTGCATCATATGTAACAAAAACGTATGATTCAACAAAGGTCATTAAGCTTACTCGCCACAGTTATTCATTTTATCAATAAAAATTAGTAATATAATTTAATCCAAGAAAATATTATGATCGGAAACGTAAAATATTAAGTGTAAACAAATGTTCGTGTGCTAATTACCCCAATAATGTCTAGCGAATATATTAAACCAACTTATTGTTTTATTAAATTTTTCTGTAGTATGCGTGTTACTTGGTTCTGAAAAAGTTGAATGTACGTCACTTCGTGTTACACTAAGATTTGAAAAATTCTGAATTTTCACTTGACATAACATATAATTATCGGTATAATACTTAAACTTGTATGACAGTAGGATACCCAAGAGGATAGAACCGCAAATGGCATAGATTCCGCATGTTCACAATTTTCCTGTACCTGGTATCCTCCACAAGTCCTACACAATACAAACATCAATTTATTATTCTTTTTTGCTGGGAGTACGGGGCGGTAGAGGTCCCGAGATGGCAGAATTTTGCATTTTAGCAAACCATCTACATTTAGTCATCGCTGACTGCACTCCCTATCTCCCACATAGATTGTGGGGCGGTAGAGGTCCCGAGATGGCAGAATTTTGCATTTTAGCAAACCATCTACATTTAGTCCTCGCTGACTGCACTCCCTATCTCCCACACAGATTGTGGGTTGGTCCAAAGGATATTTCCCATACTTGCAAACATACGGGTAGAGAGAGCAAACATCGACATATTGAATGGATTCTCCCTCTTCACATTTGTAATATGTTTTTGCATTGCCCGTTCTGCCTCCGAAGAACGCTTGTCTAGGGTCAAGGGGAAGGTTTTTGAGGATCGGCAGACTGTTCAAGTGTTTCAGTTTGTTATCTTTCTTTAATTTACGGAACTCACACTCCCACATTACTACAACTTCGTAGTCTCTCATTTTGAACATTTTCTTCAAAGTTCTTTTGTATCTTAAGTTAAGTGAATCTGAGGGATCCTCCTTCAGAGAAACCTCTCTGTTGTACGGAAAACATTTCGGGCAACCGTGCCAATAACACCCGTGAAACTCATCAATTCTCTCATAATCAAAACCGTTAACTTTTAGCCCGTTAATTTTGACTTCTTTGCCCCGGCAAGAGTGCTCAATCCTCACTCCCCGTTCCTCCTATTTCCAAGACAACCATTGAAGGGCCACTGTAGATTGGTTATAAGTCAGTCTGTATTCGTTTTTAGGAAACAAGCTGATTGTTTGGTTTTAGAAAGTTACGGTGAAAAGCTAAGTTACAGGTACTAGCGATAGTTACGGCCTCGAGGAAAGGATCGACATTACACTCTTTCAAGAAGATACGCCTAAATTTAAGGCAGGCTTGGGCTAGGATTTCTACGTCAGAGATACAATACTCAAAGATTTCTTTTTGAAAATCAAATATATAGTTAATAGCCACTTGTCCATCGTACCATTTCTCAAAGTCCTTGTAGGATTTTTCAAACATTGACTCTGGGGCAGTAGTACTTTTTGTCATGCATAGGGCCAATATAATTTTTGTTTGCCAAAGTGTTAAATAAGTGGGGAAAGCAGCCCTTCTTTGTCTCGGGAGGCAGATTGGAGGTTTTAGGGAGTGCAGAGAGGGCCATGGGGAAATAGCTTAAGGAATCAATGAATCTCACACTGTCCAATTCCATCAAAATGATTTTGGTTTCCCTCATTACCAGCTCCGGCGTGAATTTTGATTCTTTCATTATATGTTTTAGCAAAAACTGGAATTCAAAGTCCTGGCTGTTTTGGGTAATTACACAAACATATTTGAGCTGTTTACGAATTTGCATTACATATTCCATGAAATGTTTTACTGGCTCCTCCTTAAAAACTTTAGTCCTGTTTCTACATGCCATACAATATCTAGACTCAACACAATTAAAGCAAAACTGTTGTGACACGCACAGGTTAACTTGATGCACTTTTTAATTCTCGTCAGAGGGGAGAGACTCGTCTTGGCGAGTCTCCAAGTCAAATAAAATGAAAAGGTAGTCTTTAGATTTAGGTTTTCCCTCATTGGGTTGCATGTAGCATTTA
The DNA here is from genome assembly GCA_963675035.1 of Allygus modestus. Lineage (NCBI taxonomy): Eukaryota > Metazoa > Arthropoda > Insecta > Hemiptera > Cicadellidae > Allygus > Allygus modestus. Next base: position 93,058,321 of record OY776116.1, read on the forward strand.
TGATTGGGATCTTTGAAAGCATTGCATGGTTCACAATATAATTTCCCGCACTTGTGAGGTCCGGATCCCTCTTTTAAATGAATCAATTTTCCACAGTCGACACTTTTTTACGGTTTTGCATTTGTCAACCTGATGGGCAATAAAACAGTGCTGATTTCTCATAGTTTTGTTACATTCAGGGCAAACTATTCCCCCATGCTCCTCCTTACAGGGAGGCGAGATGGTTTGGCATTGAGGGCAGATGTAAGTACATCGGTGCTCTGCTTTGTGTTCTAAAGGGACGTGATATGTTTCGCAAAAGTAAGCACAGGCGAAAGCAGCGGTCACACTGTTGATAACTTTGTAGTGCCGATTATGAAAGAGAAGGTTTATTTTAAATTTAGGATTTTCATCACGCCCTTCAAAGTAAACATTACGACCTTTTCTGTCAAAGTTGTAGACGGTAATTTTGTAATTAGTTAGCAAAACCTTATATTTTTCCTATTCGGGGATACCAGCCCCTTCCTCGGGGATCTCTACCCTCGCCTTTTGCATCAGTATTCAGGCCCTCACTATCAGTCATTTACCCTTTTCCATACGTACAAGATTATACTCTGGATCATTTATTACTTTAGCCATGGCCTCAACCAAAGCCCGGGGGAGACACAAGTTGTCTTTGTTGTGTATTACAACGATACCCCGTCTAGATTTACACTCTTCATCAAAGGTATTATACAAGCTGGTTCTTACACTTCCAGAACCTACAGAATGATTAACTCGGGTACATTCCACTTTAAATGTGTCAGTAGATTTAATAGATTCAGAATTTGATTGAACAATACCCCCGAAAATTTGCCAAAGAATGTCTTCATCTACTTTGTTCGCGGGCCGAAAAGCTACAAAACCAGGTTCTTTACTTTTTCCATTTAGACTGTATAAGGTGAACCAAGCTGATCATTTTCATGGGCCCGCTCGTTCATTTCATTTACAATTTTAGCAAAACCTTGTCTTAGCCAATCAATTTCGTTAGTTTCAGGAGGAGGGTTACAACATTTGAAGATAATTTTTGTTCCGTAAATTCTGAAGTGTTTTACATAAGTATTATCTGAACTGAGAACATCGATAGGATTTAGAGCCATTTTTCAAATAGAATTACTATAATACAAGGAAGGGAAAGTAGGGTTATTTTACAAGAAAGTGAGGTTATGTAACCCTATAAATATTATAATACAAATTAAAAGTGAGGTTATATTAGATAAGGTTAGGATAAGCAATCGCTCGAGATTGAGGTTATGTCACACGAAAAGTAGGGTTATCTTCACCAAGCGCAAAAGTAACGAATGGAGCAACGCAGGGACACGTTCGATCGCAACGAAAGCTGGCAGCAAAGAGAGAGAGAAAAGGTGCAGCAAGAGAACAGGTATTGGGGTGGGGGAAACGTCACGACTAATCAGAGTGCAGGACGCCTAGTTACCATTTTAACAGGTTACAACGAGTTTGCTGACAAAGACTTGTTGCAGGGGACTATTTTGATAGTGGAGGCATTGGCTAACCTTGGTTTTTCCTGTTACAGTTAACGGAGGAAGGCTGTGGCTGGCGGGACTTGGAGAGAGGGGAAGAGGAGTAGTAGTAAAAGAAGAAGAAGAAGAAGCGGACGCCGGGAGACAGTAGCGAGAGTCTGGCAACAGACCATGATATATGTAAATAATACTTAGAGTTATATATGAATATGTATAATAAATTAGTTTAGCTATATAATGATTCTTTTTATTACTTACCTTGGTGATATGCACGGTTGATAGCCCTGCTAGCCTTCGCGCCACTGAGCGAAAAAGTGAGGTTATGTTCACTGCAACTAAGTGAGGTTATGTTTTGCGACAATTTCTTTTTGCACGTAAATGTACTTCTTACACTTTTCGGAGTAACGCGTTCTAATCACTATGTCATTTCCGGTTCTATCCTCTCGGGTTTCCTACTTATGACATTTGAATTTTTAAAACTATCATTGAGTTGTAAAGTTTAAATACTAGTTTTATATCAGGAAATATATTTCAATATAGTTATAGTGCAACAAGGTTATATGGATTGACGTCCGAAACAATTATAACCAATATTAAAATATTCAATGCAATAAATATAACTGATACAAATATAAATTATACCCTCAAGAAAAGGTAAGCTTACGTACTGCACTCTTTCCCGATCAAGATATTTAAAACCAGAAATGTTCTGTCTATTTTTGGTGAAGATAGATAAGGTTATTCGACATATAACTAGATGTTTATACCTTTCCTAACTTGTTTGAACAACGGAATGCTAGTGGTAATTCCTCTATGAAAGTAGACTACTATTTATGCTGAACAACACTTTTTATCAATGAATTTAACAATTGAGATACACATTTCTGGTTTGTTTTGTTAATTGCTATATATGTAGAAACGGTAATTTCCTAGTGTATAATTATTTATAATAATAATCGCAATCATGCGAAGAAAATTCCACTATCGTAATATTAATGTATTTCTTTTGCTATAACCCTCGTATCATATATTTCATGAAATCGTATTACTTTATAGTTGTTATATAATTTACGCTGATACTTTTAAACAGTATTTTTATCGCTGAATAGTTGAGAACTCAACGCCATGGTCACAAGAAGCCGCAGTGTTACCACGGCATGATGGAAGTTATTTGGTTTTGGTTATTTGGATTTGTGTTTTTTATGTTACATTTGAACTGAAAGTTTTTCTTGAGAGTAAGACAATGTTGATTATGTTTTAATATCATAGGAAGGTAAGTGTTACCTAAAATAATACAAATTTGGTTTGTATAAATATTTTTTTAGCTTCCACAGTAACAACATATTTAACTATTCAGAATGTAATAAGTTATAACGTTCTTATTTTGTGATCAATAGAATAAAACAAATAATCATTATTATAAATTTATATAATTACACCTACATAAACCGTGTGAATTATTAAAAAAAGTACATCCCCCAACCCACATCCTAACCAGCTATCAATAAAAAGTAAATTTGATCCACAGCTAAAAATATATTTTAACATGAAGCAAAATTCTTACAGAGAAATATGATAGCAGTATTTATTCTCTATTAATAAAAACGTATTGTGGTAAATCTTTATCTAAAATGCAAATGTTTTAAATAGTCGAATAAGAGTAAAACTAGGAATTTTATTATTATATCTTACAGCAATTAGTTTTATATTTGTATATTGCAGGAGTAGGGGGCAATGGCCGATTCAACCCCAGCACAGAAGTGAGGATGCGAGGAATCCCCCCCCCACCCCCCCCGGATGACCTTGACCTTGACCCCCAAGGTCACCCCCGAGGGCACGCCCGAGGGACCCCCCCCCCCCGATGACCTTGACCTTGACCCCCGAGGTCACCCCCGAGGGCACGCCCGAGGCCCCCCCCCCACATCACCTGCAGTGAGGATATACCTGCCCCGCAACATAGCCTGACGTGAGGATTCAACTACCCCCCCCCCCCGTCACGTGACCTGGTGGAAACCTAACATAGGCTGGCGAGCACAGGCGTGAGAGTAGGAATGAGGAATCCCCCCCCCCCCCGGTCGTCTGCAGCACTTTTCGTGATGAGGAAAAAACTTTCGAAAATTAATAACTAGCCTATTTACCCACCGATTCCCACGGGACTTTTTCCAGAGTGTAGGCCTATCCTAGAGGAAGCGAATGACGTAAGAACCCCATAGATCCGCCATTAAACAAGGCCGCTATTAATTTCTAAACGCGTTTTCCTTATGGGATCTCAGCTGTTTACCGGCCGATTTTGACGAAACTTCACCACATGTCGGGCGACGGCCTAAGTAAACCATCCCTTAAAGAAGATTGAAAATCAACCGTTAAACGGGCCCGCTATTAATTTTTAAACGCGTTTTCCTTATGGGATCTCAGCTGTTTACCGGCCGATTTTGATGAAATTTCACCACATGTCAGGCGGCAGCTTAAGTAAACCATCCCTTAAAGAAAATTGAGAATCCACCGTTAAACAAGACCGCTATTAATTTTTAAACGCGTTTTCCTCATGGGATCTTGGCTGTTTTCCAGACCCCTCACGATGGTTCAAAACTAGCAAAGGCGCGGTGAGGATGCAAGTCCCCCCCCCCCACCCGTGAGCGGCTTCGCAGAGTTACGTTTCGAGGCGCGTGCTAGGGCCTACGTGACCACCCGGGGCTGTTTACTCATCAGCGGTTCCGGGAACTGTTTACCGATTACATTCCACTGCGAACCTAACTTAAACCTGACACCTGGCGTGAGGATGCGAGGAAGCCCCCCCCCCCCCGACATCACCTGCAGTGAGGATATACCTGCCCCGCGACATAGCCTGGCGTGAGGATTCAACTGACCCCCCCCCCCCCGTCACGTGACCTGGTGGAAACCTAACATAGGCTGGCGAGCACAGGCGTGAGAGTAGGAATGAGGAATCCCCCCCCCCGGTCGTCTGCAGCACTTTTCGTGATGAGGAAAAAACTTTCGAAAATTAATAACTAGCCTATTTACCCACCGATTCCCACGGGACTTTTTCCAGAGTGTAGGCCTATCCTAGAGGAAGCGAATGACGTAAGAACCCCATAGATCCGCCATTAAACAAGGCCGCTATTAATTTCTAAACGCGTTTTCCTTATGGGATCTCAGCTGTTTACCGGCCGATTTTGATGAAATTTCACCACATGTCAGGCGGCAGCTTAAGTAAACCATCCCTTAAAGAAAATTGAGAATCCACCGTTAAACAAGACCGCTATTAATTTTTAAACGCGTTTTCCTCATGGGATCTTGGCTGTTTTCCAGACCCCTCACGATGGTTCAAAACTAGCAAAGGCGCGGTGAGGATGCAAGTCCCCCCCCCCGTGAGCGGCTTCGCAGAGTCACGTGTCGAGGCGCGTGCTAGGGCCTACGTGACCACCCGGGGCTGTTTACTCATCAGCGGTTCCGGGAACTGTTTACCGATTACATTCCACTGCGAACCTAACTTAAACCTGACACCTGGCGTGAGGATGCGAGGAAGCCCCCCCCCCCAGGACGATACGGAGAAATGGAAACAATATCAGCAGGTGTTACAGCGGTTCCTGCACTTTTCCGCGGCTAAACGTCAACCCATAGGTCTGTCAATCATCGAGGGTGAGCAGAGGGAGGAGGAAGCGGCGGGGGGTCCGAGTCAGATGAAGCGCGAGTCTAGCACCTCGGCGGAGGAGGACATTGTGGAATCGTTCTCAAAAATCTACAGGTCGGTGGCGCGAAACTTGTTGCGATTCATGACCCGGCAAGGCAGCCCCATCGCCTGGGACGCCAGTGGGGCGGTGCACGTGGACAAGGTGAAGATCCCCGATTCCAATATAGTGGACATCGCGCACAGCATAGTGAGAGCGCGAAGGGCGGACCGATTGCCTACCGGCTGGCATCAAGTGATGACCGCCTTGAAGGACATGAACGTGCCCAAAGAATACGTGAGCAATCCCACGGCGTTGCGTTACCTAGGCGTGGGGCTGGACTCGGCATCGAGCCCCTGGGGAGACACAACGGCCTCCTCAACACCCCTCTCACCGAGGTTGACACCGATACTGGATCGCCTGAGACCGCGACCCCCAGCGGCTAGGAGAAGGATAATAACCGAGGAACCCGACCGGGAATCGTCATTGGACAACTGGGAGCCGTTCACACCGTAATGGAGAAGTTGTACTACGACCCGAGCCGGCCCGGTTCCCTCGGCGGGGTAGCCGCCCTGGCCAGAGCCGCGCGCCTACCGAAACGTCGGGTAGCCGACTGGCTGCGCGCCCAGGACACCTACACGCTGCACAAGCCTGCGCGCAAGCGGTTTCCTCGCAACCTCTACGTCGTGTTCGGGCCTCGGGAGCTGTGGCAGGCGGACCTGAACGACATGCGCGGCCTGAGCCGGTACAACGACGGAGTCAACTACCTGCTGACTGTGATAGACGTATTCAGTAAGCGGCTGTTCACGGTATCACTGAAGAGGAAAAGCGGGCCTGAGGTGGCTGCTGCGTTCGAGGGAATATTCGCTGAGGCGACTCCCCGCTGCCTACAGACCGACAAGGGGACGGAGTTCACCGGGGCCGCGACCAAGCGAGTGTTCAAGAGTCACGGTGTAAACTACTTCACCACGCAGAACCCCGACGTGAAGGCGGCGGTGGTGGAGCGAGTCAACCGCACGCTCAAGAACCGCATGTGGCGCTACCTGACCTACAAAAACACGTATCGCTACGTGGACGTGTTGGACAGGCTTGTGGATGCCTACAACCGCAGCCCGCACAAGAGCCTGGGTGGCCTACGACCCGTGGACGCGGACAGCGGCGATGGTCAAACGGTGTACAAGGTGTGGCGTCACATGTATGGAAAGGCGATCCGGCGACACAAGCCCAGGTTCGAGCCTGGTGACACGGTGCGCATAGCCAAGGAGAAGGGCACGTTCGCCAAAGGTTATGAGACCAACTGGAGTAAGGAGCTGTTTGTGGTGGACCACGTATACGGGTCGCATCCTCTACCATTGTACGTGCTGCGAGACCTGAACGGGACGCCGCTGGAAGGGCGCTTCTACGAGCATGAGATGCAAAAGGTAACGATGGCCCCGGACCGCCTGTACCAAATAGATAAAATACTGGACACTAAAGGGCGAGGCTCCAGTAAGCGCTACCTAGTCAAGTGGGCCGGTTACGGAGAGGACTTCAACTCGTGGGTACCTGCATCTGAAGTGCAACAGCTGCGATGACGAGACACGACCAGTTTTACCTGACGTTGCCCAGTAACAGTTCAATGAAGTACTATCCCAACAACATGGTGACAAACTACACGACCCATCTACCCTCGACCGTTGATCTGTCAGACGGCGAGTGGGAGGTCGCTCTGGCGGAGGCGCACTACCCCTTCTCTTTTCTGACCGTCGGTGAGGGAACCTACATCAAACTAGTGCTGGGAATGAGGGACTCGAAAGGCGGGTTGGCCGTGGTGGACAAGTTGTTAATCAAAGTGGAGCCGGGCAATTACAGTAGTACCGAGGAACTCGTGCACGCAATCAACAACCACCCTCAAATGAAGAGTAACCTGTGCACCTTCTCGTATGACGAGAGGTCCTCCAGGGTGGAATTGATGTCGACGTCTTCAGCCGTTCAGAGCCTCAAACTGAGCCCCAGTTTGGCGCTACAGTTTGGCTACGAGGTGGATACGGATATCGTCAAGCGTCAGAGGTCCGTGAGGCCGACTAACCTCTTCGCCGGTCTACCATCACACATGTACGTGTATTGCGACCTGGTGGAACCCCAACTGGTGGGCGACGCTGTGGCGCCACTACTGAAGATCCTCAACATCGACATCAGGAATTACACGTACGGTGCCAACACGACAGTGTATATAATAGACCCGCACTACGTGCCGGTGATTAAAACCTCATTCGAGAGCGTGGAAATCGATTTAAGGGACAACCAAGGGCGACACTTGCCATTCCACTTCGGGACCACGTGCATGAAGCTTCATTTCAGGAAAGAGAGGCAGCGGCAATGAATCCGAGCGATCCCTATCTGGCATATTACCGCCACCAGCAGGCGGGCCATGGCGTATCCTCCGTATTCAGAGGAGCCGCTTTCCAACGCGGACACGGCATCGGCAGTTTCCTAGGCGGGCTGATGCGTACAGTGGTCCCGTTGATCAGATCCGGCGCATCGGCGCTGGGCAAGGAGGCGCTGAGGTCCGGTGTGGGCTTCTTGGGCGACGTGGCGGCGGGTACAGCCAACCCCCGAGTCGCAGCCAACGCCCGACTCAGACAGTTTACCGGGTCGCTGAAACGCAGGGCTGATGAAAAACTGGATCGCGTGCTGAGCGGTGGTGGTGCCTATAAGAGGAGGCGTGTACAGCAGGTTACTCCTCAGTCTCTAGCGAAACTCCTCGGAGCGAGGAAGAAGAGCGCTGCACCCAAGAGGAAGCCCGCAAAACGTGTCGCTAAGAAGAGGAGAAGCAAGAAGAGCAAGAGTACCGTGAAGGACATTTTTGGATAATGGCGTTTCTACATCAGAAGTCGTGCGAGTGTGTCAAGACCGAGTTGGACCTGTTCTCGCTACCGCCCACGCAGACCAGTATAGAGAGTGGTAAATGGGTGCAGTACAAGCCCATCTCCTCCCTGACAGACGACTCACCCGTTGAGTTCATAGTTCCGGGTCATGGGGACGAGTACACGGATCTGTCACAGACGCTACTGCATGTGAAGGCTACCATTAGAACGGCTAATGGAGGCGCTGTAACGGGTGATCAAGCGATAAAAGAGGTGGGTCCGATTAACAACTGGCTGCACTCGCTGTTCAGTCAAGTGGACCTGTACCTGAACAACAAACTGGTGTCTCCTCAGAACAACACATACGCCTATCGCGCCTACCTGGAGAACCTGTTGTCCTATGGCGGTGATGCCAAGACATCGCACCTCACCGCGGAGTTGTTCTACGAGGACTATGCCGGGTACATGGACAATACTGAGGAGGATAATGCCGGGCTCAAGAATCGGAGGGAGTTTGTCAAGGCCAGCCGGTACGCGGACATGGTCGGACATCTGCACGTTGACCTGTGCAACCAGGAGAAGTTCATGTTAAACGGCGTGGAGATGCGCTTTCGCCTGATCAGGTCAAAGAACTCATTCTCCATCATGTCCAAAACCGTGACAGACTATAAAGTGGACATCGCCGAAGTCAACCTGTTTATGCGCCGCTGTAAGATCAACCTGAGCGTGCTGTTGGCTCACAGCAGGACGCTGGAGTCGGGCACAGCCAAATATCCCATTACGCACGTGGAAGTGAAATCCTTCACACTACCCTCCGGTATCAGCAGCAAGACTCTGGACAGTGTGTTTCTGGGTCAACTGCCGAAACGCATTATAGTTGGCCTGGTCAGCAATCAGGCGTTCAACGGGGACTACAAGAAGAACCCGTTCAACTTCACCCACAGCCACGTGAACTTCTTCGCGCTGTACATAGACGGTGAGCAAGTGCCATGTAAGCCGCTTCAACCGGATTACACGTTCGGTCAGGAGTTGTGCGTGCTCGCCTACCACACGCTGTACACCGGCACCGGCATCAATTTCTCAGACTGCGGTAACGAAGTCAGTCGCAACGAATACCCCTACGGATACTGCCTGATGGCGTTTGATCTGACGCCTGATATGGCAGCCTCTCAATCCAGCCACTGGAACCTGGTGCGTAACGGTAACCTGCGCATAGAGATTGGGTTCTCCGAAGCCTTGGCGGAGGCGTTCAACTGCATAGTGTACGCCAAGTTGGACAACGTCGTGGAGGTGGACCGTCATCGCAACGTCACAGTCGACTTTGGCGGGTAAACGAGTTGCCGCGCGCTCAAGGTCACGGTGGACCGTGATGGCGGCGCGCGCACCCAAGGTTATCCCGCTAGGCGCGCTCCCGCCAGCGCTCAGTCGAGTTCAGTCAGCCGTACGGGATGGACGTGCCGCCACCGATCTATAACGAGCCGCCACCAGCGCGCTGTCATCACGGAAGCGTGGTGATGGATATGCAGTGTTTTAAAGACAGTGATAATGACTTTCTACTGAAAGAGGTTTGCGTGGTGGACGTGACTACCGGCACGCTGCTCCTACATCACATCGCCCGCCCACCCTTCAGTAAGGACCTCCTGACTTCCGAGAAACAGCGCGAGAGCGTCTGGGTCACTCGCCACTGCCACGGCTTGGAGTGGGACCAGGGAGACATCGCGTACGTCGCCCTGCTGGACAAGCTGCGCTCCTGCCTCATCCACCGCCCCCTGGTCTACGTCAAAGGATCGCAGAAGAGGGACTTTGTACAACGCCACCTCATAACCGAGCCCGCCGCCACCACCGCTCAGGACATGGAGGATCTGGGCTGCGGGTCGCTCAACGGTCCGCCCACCTACCGGACCCTGCGCTGTCGCCACCATAAGAGCTCCCACAACCGTTGCGCCCTTCATAACTGCATAGTATTGCGGGACTGGCTCGTGGATAACGACAGGTCGGACTCGTCCGTCTCAAGCTGCCTGTGCTGCTTCCGCCCACGATGAATACCGTCCAGATCAGAGAATGTCTGGTGAGGATCCCCGGACTGAGGAACGTTGCGGTCTACGCCTCTGACCAACTACCGGACGTGCCGGTCAAGCCTCTCACCGCCATCGTGTCCAACACGATAGCACACACCGAGGGAGGCGAACACTGGGTGGCGTTTTACTGCTCGGAAGAGGATAGACTCGAGTACCTGGACAGCTACGGAAGGCCGCCATACCAGGCCGACTTTCAAATGTTCCTGAGGCGCAATCCTCATCACCGCCACTACGTCTACAACAGGTATCGACTCCAGGGCTACGATACCTCTGTTTGCGGTTACTACTGCCTCACTTACCTGTACTGCCGGGCTGTTCTCCGCACGTCACTCAGCGACTACGTCCAGCTCTTCGACCCTGCCGCTCCCGCCGCCAACGACGCTCTGGTCCGCAGGCTCTTTCACTCCATATTCGCTTAAAACTAGTTTGTTTGGTTTTTGTAGTATGTGTATGTAACCTTATTACTGTACAATACATGCCTCATAATGATAAAGCTTGTGTTTTCATTTCTCCTTTCTCCTTACTAAATTTTAAAAAAAATTAGCAAAACTGAGGCAGCGGGGCTGGACCTCAGGTTTATATACCAGCGGCGCGTGTCACTGGCTGAGCCCCCGCCAAGCGGCAGTGAAGGCCGCCAAAGAGGGCGCGCCACGAGACCCCTCGGACATCAGCAAACCGCTGAGTAATTCGAGGGTGACCCCTCGGACATCAGCAAACCACTTAGCAACTCCTTCCTGGGCAACTCCTTCAGGGTCGTCCCCGACACGCGCCGCCAACCGCTCCCGGTTGGCGGGGGCTTTTTAAGCTGCACGGCTCGGGCCAAACGGCCCATAACGCCTTTCCGAGCCTAACGGCTTGTGACTTTTGAGTGAGCAAAGGGAGGAAATAAACAACTCGGGTTCATGCTGTACATAAAGCTATTATATTTTCTTACAAATACTATTTAAAATTTTTTTTTCTCTTATAACTAATATATACAACTAGACGGGGAATTCCTCTTCTTCCTCGTCTTCGTCCTGGCGCTGTCCCTCCTCCTCGCCGTCCACTTCCATCCGCTGTGGTTGATCTCCTCTCCTCCTGGCTGGCGGTAGCGGCGGGACGTCCTTGTGTCCCCATGGCAGAGTGTGGATGCCGTCGGGGAGGACGCACCGCTTGTCGTCAGCTGGACTGAGGCTCAGCTTGTTCACTTCCACGGTGTAGACCCGGTGCAAGTGGGACTGGAACCGGACGTTGGTGGTGTGCTTCCGGACCCCGTCAAACAGACACTCTCTGTAGTCGTCGGGGGTGAGGACGTTCTTGACAACGCCCTTCGCAACCCCCTTGGCTCGCTTGAGAGCCTTGCTGCCGCCTGTCGCCGCGTCCTCGATGTCCATAAAGTACAGCTTGGACCGCAGGCCGAGGTACTCGTATAAGGACAGGCCGTTGCACTCGTCCTTAAACTTTCCGATGACCTTGGCGTTGACGGGGTTGTAGCAGGGGTGAGACCTCGGATAGCCGCTGGTGTCGAAGTCGTCCAGGTGTTCCTTCATCTCGGCGTAGACGTCCTGGGACACGATGTCAAAGACGAAGCTGTCCGTGTCCATGTAGTCCACGGTGAGGCGGTCACCGTAGCGCTCCTTCATCTTGCGCAGGAACTCGTACATGAGCCACTTGCTCAGCTCCAGGACTGACATGCCTACGTAGATTGGCTTGTCCAACACAATGTTGACCTTGGACAGATGCACCAGGGCCACGTCCTCCGTGTAGTACGTCCGGTCCAGGAAGTTGGATCTGGCGACGTACTTGGAAAACTTCTCCGGGGTGCACACCAGCTTCACGTTGAGGCGCTTCCGTACATTCTCGATGGTCTTGCCAAAGACCGCGTTGTTCATGAGCTTGAAGAAGTCCTGTTCAAACTTCGTTTTGGCCTTCTTCCGCAGCTCCGTGTTCATCAGGATGTACGGTTCCAACCACCGCGACTGGTGAAACGAGATCGCCCGATGCACCGCGACCAGCTCCAACCCGTTTTGCAGCGCCTGCTGCAAGACCCTGTAGTGACAGATGTAGTGTGTCTTGTCGTCCAGGGTCGTCAACAGTTTGGGGAACTTCCCTGTTGGCGGGCGCTTCGTCTCGCAGCAGTAGGGAAGGTCCTTGTGCAGGTCGTGTAGGCGCGCGGGGTAGTGGAGGTCCACCTCCAAGATGTAGCCTCGATCAGCCTCTGCGTCCAGCGCCGCGACGTCCAACGCCTGGATTTCCTCTCGGCTGAGCCACTCGAAGTCTCCGGTCGGCAGGCGCTGGGACATGGCCCAGCCGTAGAGGTTGTTGGCGTCCAGGTACAGGAGGAAGCGCGTGGGCTCGTCCGGTCGGTAGTCCGGGCACCTGTCGTGGTTGGCCTTGGCGTAGCGGGTGATGGCCTGAGAGATGCCTCCCCGGATCCCCTGCTCCACGAACAGGTACATGTCAAAGTCCTGCAGCGTGTCCAGCTCCACACCACAGGTCTTGAGCATCACGTCCCAGGCGTAGGACGGCAGGGTGTAGTAGTGGGCGGGATCCAGCCCGTACTCTGCTAGCGACGTATCACGGAACTGCTCAAAGACATCGGTGAGGAGGGCGATGTCACATCGCAGGTACTTGTCCGCGTAGTCCTTGAGGTTGTGACACTCAAAGGCTCGCCACACGTTGAGGGCGTGCTCGTACTCCTCCTCCTTGATATCCTCCAGGGTCATGGAGTTCCTGAACGCCTCCTTGGGAGGCAGCTCCCTGGTGGAGTACAACGTGTCGTACGACGTGACAAAGTCGTAGGGGAACACGCCCTTCCTGCGCACCAGGTCGAACAGCCGGTCGTCGGGGAAGCGCTTCCTCGTCTCGCGCATCTTGTCAGTGGGCAGTCCCGCTGCTAGGCTGGCCAGGCTCATGGACAAGAACCTGTAGGTGTCGAGGAACCGCACCGCGAAACTGCTCTGACGTTGGTTGTCCCCGGGCTGACCAAAGTGAAACCGCTTGGTGAAGGCGATGTAGCGCTCTTCGGTGTGCGCCAGCACGTCCACATCGCCGGGGTCGATGGCCAGCTCCCGCACTACGAAGTGGGCGTCGTAGTTGGACAGGTTGTGGAAGTAGCAGTTGATGTGTCGCTGCTCCCGGTACCTGAGGTTGCACGAGCGGTGGGCGGCTCCTCGGAACTCGTAGGGCGGGGCGTGGTTGTGGTCCCGCACCTTGACGTCCTGGTCCGTGAACTCCTTTCCGCAGAGGTAGCAGTGAGTCGCCACAAGGTACTCGTTCATCTCCTGCCGGGTCAGAGAAGGGTGCAGAGCTCTCGTGCTGAACAGGAACTCCCACAGCGCCAGCACGTCCATCTTGAGCCTCTCCATGAAGACCTTGGACGCGTCAGCCCCGAAGTAGACGCGGGGCTCAAACTCCTCCAGGCCGAGCGAGTCCACGATCTGGTAGGCGAAGGCGTACGGGACGTGCAGTTGCAGGGGCCTCGTGCCGGGCGGCGCTTCCACCGGGTCAACAGCGACGGGCTGCAGAGCACACTCAAAGTCCGCGTAGATGCAGAACCTCTCCCGCCTAGTGTACTCGGGGTGGGTGAAGCGGATCTGCTGCTACTTCGACATGTCCAAGCGGAGGGGGGCCTTGGCGGTGCAGTATCGCATGTGCTCCTCCAGACGCTCGGCACCGGACAGCTGCAGCTTGTCAGGCCGGTTGTCAAAGTAAGCGAAGCATCGCTTACACACGTGGATGGTGTGGCCGTGAGACGTCAGCTGAGGACGCACTAGCCTACTCATGTTTGCGATGTAGACGTAGTGACTGTTCCCGCCGGTGGTCACATACAGCAGGTCCCGATGATCCTCCAACTCCCGCTTGCAGATCTTCAGCGGGAACACGCGGTCCTGGAACTTTGGCGATCCGTCGGGGCGTCTCCCCACTATGGCGCGCTCGATCCCGTACACGTTGACGCTGATGGCGTTCTTCCTCTCAAAGACCTTGATGTCCTTCACAGCCACGGGGAAGCGTAGGCCGGTCCAATCGTAGCGAGCCATGACGTCCGGTGTGTACGATGCGGGCCTCTCCGGGTGTCGCGCGACGAACTTGGTCAGGACGGCATACGCGAAGCACATGTCATCGAGGTTGTGCACGTTGATGACAGCGCGCGTCTCGCAGATGGTCTTGGGAAGCTGGACGAACCGGGCTCCGCGTTCTCCCAACGGGGTGTAGAGATTGACGCGGATCTCCAGGTCGCGTATCCGGAGATAGCTCCACCCGCTGCCCACTAGCAGGCACTGCTCCTTCTCTTCCTCCAGCTTGTGGAAGGACGCTGACAGGAAGTCCTCCAAGTTGGACGCGGCGGTGAGAGGTACGTTCTTCGTCTTGAAGGCCCGCAGACAGGTGGCTCCGTGGACGTTGGCGAATTCGCACTCCAGGAACATGTTGACCTTGGTGTTTGGGTGCCGGGACCTGACGTCAGTCAACAGGTTCAGGACGCTGTCAAACAGCAGCACCAGCACGTCCTCCACGGACAAGAAGTCCTCCATGGGTCGAGACAGGCCGAAGGTCAGGAGGCGTCCGCGGAACCCCCGTTGGATGGTGCGGAACGCGGGCAGTCCACCGCCACCACCCACCATCCCGTCGGGTGCCTCGCTCGGTCCGGGCTGAGGCTCGCGGCTGGGTCGAGGCTCGCGGCTGGGTCCGGGCTGGGGCTCGTGGCTGGGTCCGGGCTGGGGCTCGTGGCTGGGTCCGGGCTGGGGCTCGTGGCTGGGTCCGGGCTGGGGCTCGTGGCTGGGTCCGGGCTGGGGCTCACGGTCGGGTCGGTGCTCGGGTGACAGGACGGGCAGGTGCGGCATCTCGTCCACAACGAGGTTCCTCACGACGGGGCAGTTTTCGGCCTCGTGCTGGTCCCGGTTGTAGCGCCGGGTGAAGCCTCGGTCGCAGTAGGCGCACGCGAACCTCATGCCACGGTGGGCGCTCGCCACGTGCTGCTGGAGATAAGCGACCCTGTGGAAAAGGGTGCCGCACTCGGGACAGCGGACCCCGTTAGCGTGCACCAGCTGCACGTGGCGCTGGAGCAGATCCTCGCGGGCGAATCGCCGCCCGCACGCGTCGCACTCGGGCCGTGGGTCTCTGACGGGTGGCGTTGCGGCGGAGGAGGAGGTCGAAGCCGACGGGATCGCACCGTGGACCGCTTCCATGTGATGGCGCAGATCCTCAGGGCTCGCCAGGGCGATGGAGCACAACGGGCACGGACGGCCTGCGAACAGGAAAACAAGTCCTATTAGTTACCTCGATAAACACGAGGGTGAGGAACTGGCGGCCTCTTCCTCATCTCGTTCGCCAGTTTGAGCCCAGTAAATACAAGGGTAAGGAATTGCACAGAGGTCTGACGACCTCTTCCTCATCTCGATCGTCAGTTTGAGCCCAGTAATACAAGGGTGAGGAACTGAACAGAGGCTGGCAGCCCCTTGTTTACTACTTGAATCTGTTTACTCGGCTAAAGCCGTTTACTCTCTCGAAAACAAGTCATTAGTACTGACGGTTTCTTGTTTAACGTAAAACCCGTGCCTGGCGCTTAATCGTGAGGAACTGCACAGAGGACTGGCGACCTCTTCCTCATCTCAATCGCCAGTTTGGGCCCAGTAAATACAAGGGTGAGGAACACACAGAGGCTGGCAGCCTCCTTTCTTGTTTAACATAAAAACCGTACCTGACGCTTGATCGTGAGGAACTGTATAGAGGACTGGTGACCTATTCCTCATCTCGATCGCCAGTTTGAGTCCAGTAATACAAGGGTGAGGAACTTTGGATGAGGATATCGGAGAAGAAGGCGTGCTTAACAAATCTACTGGTGGTTTCCTATTTAACTTAAAACCGTACCTGGCGCTTGATCGTGAGGAGTGGGAGGATGAACTGCTATGAGGTGACGTCGCAGGTTGTCGCTTCGCCCGAAGCGTCTCCCGCAGACGTTGCAGTCGAAATGGCGGTCCCTGTGAGCGGCTGCCGTGTGACGAGTCAGGTTTCCAGCGTTCGCGAAGACGCGACCGCAGACCTCACACATACGAGGAACAGCCATCTGATTGAAAAGCAAAACCTAATTTAATTTCGCTTAAAAATTTTTTTTTTTTTTTTAAAGAGTGGTAGTGAATCTATTTTGCTTTTTAAGTTTGATTCATTAATTTTAATCGTTATAAAACACAACTGTTTCAAGGTCATTACAATTCCACTCATCTCCATCGGAAAAAGAAACAACGACAAGGCTCAGTGTACTGGGATATGTAAAAGATTAATTATTAATGTTAGCTAATAAGATTTTAGAGCATTGGTAAACTTGCTGATGAAAAAGTAAATTATATGTTACTTACATTTTAAGATATTCAAAGAGAAAGTCGTAACAGTCGCATAAGTAATCACCGCGATAGTAACGAAAATTAAAATAAGGAATAATTAAAATAGAAACGCTAATTAATAAATATGTTGTTACTTACGTTGACTTTTACGGGAATCCAAAGGCAATGAACAGCAGGTTGTGTAGGTGTATCGCAGAGACAGCAATACTTCGTCCGCACAGTAAGAGCTCCAAAGACAAACTGACGAAACCCTTGAGGACGTGCTCATAAATAGCACTCCAGTCGGGAGGAGTAAGCGGTAAACAGTTCCCGGAACCGCTGATGAGTAAAGAGCCCCGGGCGGTCACGTAAGCCCTAGCACGCGCCTCGACACGTGACTCCGCGGAGCCGCTCACCGGGGGGGGGGACGGGGGGGGGGGCTTGCATCCTCACCACGCCTTTGATAGTTTTGAACCATCGTGAGGGGTCTGGAAAAACAGCCAAGATCCCATGAGGAAAACGCGTTTGAAAATTAATAGCGGGCCTGTTTAACAGTGGATTCTCAATTTTCTTTAAGGGATGGTTTACTTAGGCTGCCGCCTGACATGTGGTGAAATTTCATCAAAATCGGTCGGTAAACAGCTGAGATCCCATAAGGAAAACACGTTTAAAAATTAATAGCGGGCCCGTTTAACGGTTGATTTTCAATTTTCTTTAAGGGATGGTTTACTTAGGCCGTCACCCGACATGTGGTGAGGTTTCGTCAAAATCGGTCGGTAAACAGCTGAGATCCCATAAGGAAAACGCGGTTATAAATTAATAGCGGCCTTGTTTGATGGCGGATCTATGGGGTTCTTTCGTCATTCGCTTCCTCTGGGATAGGCCTACACTCTGGAAAAAGTCCCGTGGGAATCGGTGAGTAAATAGGCTAGTTATTAATTTTCGAAAGTTTTTTCCTCATCACGAAAAGTGCTGCAGACGACGGGGGGGGGGCTTCCTCGCATCCTCACGCCAGGTGCCAGGTTTAAGTTAGGTTAATGGGTCACGTGACGGGGGGGGGGGGTTAGTTGAATCCTCACGTCAGGCTATGTTGCGGGGCAGGTATATCCTCACTGCAGGTGATGTCCGGGGGGGGGGTGATTCCTCGCATCCTCACGCCAGGGGGGGGGGCCCTCGGGCGTGCTCTCGGGGGTGACCTCGGGGGTTAAGGTCAAGGTCTTCGGGGGGGGGGAGTCCCTCGGGCGTGCCCTCGGGGGTGACCTTGGGGGTCAAGGTCAAGGTCATCCGGGGGGGGGGGGTGGGGGATTCCTCGCATCCTCACTTCTGTGCTGGGGTTGAATCGGCCATTGCCCCCTACTTGCAGGATATTATTAATTATGTTTTGCAAATATAAAAAGGATAACATGAGATTATAGTTGCATTAGTAGTTTGTATAAATGAGATTAATGATGTTATTTAAGGAATCTTTTCGGAAATTTTCCATCACTTATTTGTAAAAAATAAGTTTCACGACGTTTCGGGATCTGGCATATGATCCCGTCTTCAGGTGGTTAGAACATAACAGAACTAACTAGTGGTACAATCCTGGCAAGCTGACAAAAAAAATATATATATATAATTCTTATATTAAGGTTAGTTAGTGCAATGTTTCTGTTATTTCACTACTGAATGACTGAATGCTATTATTTTTCAAGGGCTTAAATCATCGTCAGATACATTCTCTCATGGGACCTAATGAGATTGGTGTGGCAGGTCAATATCGATTACTTTGTAACTGGTTGTATGCCTGGCCATCTTGTTATGTTTATTTGTCGTGGTGTAGGTGAGTTCAGTCTAGGGGTAAATATATTTTAAAGTGTTGTAAGACGTATTATAATTACATCCTGAATCAGAATCTAGATTTAAAGACCGCCCCTTATGCTTTTGAATACCAGGGTTTTGACAATTTCGCTACAACTTTGTCTAATGTAGGTTATAAATCTAAAATCCACTCATTATATCGGTACGTTATAGACTTCAGTGAGAGTCTCTATCTAAACTTAGTAATCTTAAGATGTCCACAGTTTGTTATAAATTCCATTTCATAAAAAGATACATCATCATACGTGACCAATGACAATAGCTGCATACTTTAAAGCAACAGGAGGTGGGAAGATGTTCAACAGTTTTATACAATGTAGGGTTTGAAACCCTGGGAAATGTTTTATTCATGTTTTCAATCACTTCCACTGCATTTTACTCTTCCTCGAGACTACGTTTTTTTATTTTATTTTAGACAACAGGTTAAATTGTATCTATATGATTTTACAATATGTTTGGCTCTGCGAATTACAATTTTTTTATATACTTTTATAAAATTACTTGATACAAACATACAGAAAAATATATAAATCGTGAAGTGGTTTTGAACCGAAGTTTTTTAAATTACTGTTTGAATTGTCACAAAGTTAAACTTACTGAAGGACATATTTTACTTTAAGTAGCTCAGTGAATGGAATGAAGGTTACGGCACAAAAAGTAAAACGTATTAAACAAGTTTTAAAATTAAATTTTTTGCAACTCGCTTGGATTGCTCTGTAAGCATTCAGTGGCTACTCGTTTACAGCCCCGGTTTGTATTGGCTTTCAGAAAGAAATATATTTTAAATTAAACTTAGAAATATTTACAAATTAATTCATTCATTCATTTAGTACTGGGATTCCTTTTACTCTTTTAAAACTATTATACTTCACATAGTATTTCTTAGGACTTTGCTCAAATTACAATACCCTTAACTGACTATATTTATTTATTATGCATTTCATTATATATAAATGAAATAAATAAAATCTGAATAAAACAAAAAAATTCAAATACGCTCCACAACAAATTTAAGGACAACAATCTTAATTGATTTTGCCGATACACATTGATAAATAGAAAGTTTTGTATTTCCTAGGTTTATCGTTCAAATATAACATGCAAAATATAGGTAGCACCTGGTATAGTGGCAGAGCACAAGACTTCAGTCTGCAAGGCCACAGGTTCAATCCCTTCGAATTATCGTTGTGATAAAGCTGCATGTGGGGGGGTTTGAATGCCCACGCAAACCCTTGCGTGGGTTCCTTGGTAAGTCTTGGAAAAACAAATAGATGGATCTCAGAGGTGATGAGAACGTTCACTTAATTGGAGATCGTCCTCCACGAAAAACCGTAGAATTTTAAATTATTATTATTATAAACATTATTTTTAATATTTGTAATTATGAAACATTATTACATAAATTATATTTTAAGGGACTTTTATAAATTAACTATAATTGTTAATACCATTGTTAAAATAAATTGAACATAATAAAATAAAATGAAAATGCTATAAATTCATCATTTAAGCTATACAGTATAGCAAAAATAAAAATGTTGTATTTTGCCTTACGTTGCAAGTAGAGCTAAGCCTCAAGCAGGTACGAGCAGAACCCAGGTGCGTAGGGGAATCAACGCCGCATATGGTTGAACGGTTAAATCTCTAGTTAAACCAACCTATAAATATATGTTATACATTATAAATATTTCAGTATGTTGTCCTTTTTGTGTATATTTATACCTTTTCTTCTTGTAGGTTGTGTCTTTACATTCCTAATATGAATATCCGGTTTCCTTATACGCATTGAAGATAGATAAATAACTGTGTAAAACTAATTAAATCCTACACCATAAATAAATATAATATACAACAAATAAATGAATAATATAAACAAATATAAAATCAATATTTCATTTTATTTTCAATTACATATAAACAAACCAGTATTTTTATAATTTGGTTAAGGTTGTTTTTTGTTTTATATTCCTAAACACTGAATCTGGGCCGACATTATCGTGGTTGTACAAACAATGGACTGGGTGATAGGGTGAGACTGGGTAAAACTATAGTTATTACAACACCCTTCTCTACACTCTGCGAACTCTACTAACACGAAACAGATTTATGAACAAAGTGTTATAAGAATATAGTTAATTAATAACGTTTTAATCCCAACCTCCTAGTTATATTCCTTGACGCAACTCTAATAATATAACACTGTAATTAGTATTCCGTTATTAAATTATATTAATGTCTTTTCATTACAAATAATTTAATAGGTTTAAATAAATCATTAAATTGTTACTATAAACCATACCGGGTGGATTGCAGGAAGTGAATGTGATACGCCACTTCCGTTTGTGGGTAGACCTGCAGACTGGGTAGTTTCACGTTTTACATGAACAAACAAAATATAAACATTTAAAAATGGAATTAATAACAGCTTTATAATGTTTTTTAAAATCACTTTAATTGTTATCACCACGATTTTCAGTAACTAATACATCATAAGTTCTGTGAGATAGTATTTCAGCTCATCATTGGAGAAATAAGACATTTATTAGTTTATTTACTGTTTATTTTAAACATATTACAGTAAGTTGTCAACGGAAAATTAAGACAAAACATTTGCATAGTCTTTTGGTAGCAGTCAGGGACAAGTAGGTTAAATATGGCGATCATATAATATCTATTGTTAAGATAAGAATACTTGAGCCATAAAAGATGTGGAACTTATATGGTTATATACCAGTTATTAATCTATGGCAAGTAAAATATTAATCCCATCATCACTAGATTTAAATTTTAAAATTATTAAAGCTGTTTCTATATTCATTAACTAATTCTGCCACTCAATTTGTTGGCTGTAAAATTACCATGAAATTTGGCTCTATATTTTAAATATAAGTTGGAGCTCGTCTTTTTAATTTACAATAAAATTGTAACCTTTCTTCAATTTATATTCTGTAAACATTGACCTTTCTCCTTATTAATGTAATCTTTACAGAACCTTAATAAGGAACTTTGACTTAAACAATCTGGCCTAAATGCTTCCTGTGAAAACCATAATATCTCAATGAACATAATTAAACACTTCGAATGGTGAAGTATACTTATTAGTATAAGTAATTGTTTAAACATTTTATATGGAACTGGTTGTTTGGAAATTGATTTAATAAAGATTTGCAGCTGCGTTTATACTTTAAATTAAGTACGTTTACCATTAAATACCGGTAGGCTCATTTTATTTTTTACTGTAGTTATAGTAAACTCTAAAATATATACACATACAAGAAAAATACTTATCAAATAAAACTCACAACCATTTTACCCATGTTGTATTACAGTTATCTTTGATTCAATATTTACGAGAAGAGGCAAGAAAATAATTAGAATTCGCACCGTATAAATCCTCCAGTCTTAACAGGTTGCTCCTGACAGAAGAGGGAGGAATTGTACTATGTTTCCTAGCATCAAGCATTGTATGTTATCCCAACTTGTTTTGATTTATAAAAATTTATCTTCAAAATATGATTTGTTAATATTAAAAGACACCTACCTTGACATTAAAAAGAAGCGTTGACACTTGGTCTAATTTATAAAAATAAATAATTTAAACAAACTGGATCTTTATACTTATAATCGTGAGTGCTCTAGTATTTATGCAAATTGAAGATTCTGTGCTGTATGTATAGTTATAACATAATGTTATTTTGCAATTTATTTTTTATGTAACATGTTTGAATTATAAGTATTTATAGAAATTATTTTTATTTCTGTTTATAACTGGGTTTTAACATATAAATGCTACAAAAAAAAAAAAACAATAATGTATAATGTTTTTTCTGTATTTTTAAGTTTCTTAAAAACTGAGGTTCAAGATTATAAGTAAGCAGATATTTTTTAATTTTATAGTGGCATCCAATATACAATTGAGATGTATCGTTTCAACTACCAACTTCAATGTTATATAGCGTCGCAATGACAGCGCCAATAAGACATAGCGTCTCGATGGCGCCGTGTTTTACGTCTGTGAGAGGGTATCATCTTTAGGATTTTAGAATAACCTACCGATTAAAGTTGTACCCCTACTATTAGAATTTCCCAGAGAGTTGTAACCCTGCAGTTTTTCATTGAAGTGTAGTACAAAAAACATTGAAAACTGAAAATACTAAACTAAACTATTGAAAAACGTCTTCTGAAAAAGTGTAGTGGTTGGATAAACCACTAAAACTACTAAAACTAAATAGGATAAACCAGTGAAAACAAATCCGTTCTTCGACTACACAATAAATTAGGACATTCAGTAACAGAATGGATGAGTTATATTATTTAACAGGACACTCGCAACTCTATACATGAGTCTACGGTCGGTACGGTTGTCGAATTACCTCTAACGTATATAAACCTTTTTCTTCGTCAAACGAACTATCTAAGGCTCTGTACACGATGAGTAAAAAACATATGCTAATTCGTCCTCCAAGTGTTTAGAAAATGGTCGGTCGATTCTACTCGATAAATTATGTGTATTGCATTTACATTAATAATGAACTAAGTTAGCACAATTTAACAGTAAAATACCAACTTGCTTTGATTTGTGTATTACTGTCGTCGTTATTGCGTTTTACCACACAAAATAACTATAATGTCTTATGTAACATGTTTAAACCATTAAATAAAACAGGTTTGTTATATTTAAAGGTCTCCTGATAACATTTAATACAACCTTAGTTTTTATGTATACTTCTACAAAATAAGCATCATGAATGGGTTATATAATTAATATATTACAAATTATTTGCTCTATATTTCGTAACGGTAAACTATCAGTTACATAAACTACTGATATTGTAGCTGGGTGTTGTATAGTTGAGAGTCGTGACTGTGATTGGCAAATTAAGTCACACGATGGTAAAGTTGGCCATAACATTAGCATATGAAATGCTACTCATTCCTCTTGTTGTTCCCGATTGTATTTGCATACATTCGAGATATGATTCTCATTCACGATTGTACAACCGATTACTAAAACCATTCAGAAACCATTGCGACATCTCCTGAATTTAATGGTTTATGTTTGAAGTTATGAGGTGAGGTGTTTGAGATAAACAAAGATTCAACATTCAAGTTAGTAGGCGTTTTTGCGAGACCTTTTTTGTAATGATTAAAGCACTAAGTTCAGCTTTCACAATCAGAAACTAAATCAATGCTATAGGATATCATTAAACATGCCAGTTTATTTATAAAAGAGGGTGTTGAACCTCACTTGGATACGAAATAACGCTTAAAACCGTTCATCTTTCTTATAATATGTATGCACAAAGTGCCTCAAAGTTTCCCACAGTGTAGTCACAACTCTGGTCACCAAGGACCACAGTTTCAATCACAGAAGTGGTGAGAGTTTACTCGGCATTCAGTTATGCTTAATCGTTCCTCTGTGGGTAATACAGCATTTACCTTAAATTTAAATCCATGAAAATCTTAAATATCTCTTTTATATCTTAACTATTTATACAAAAGCTTGTTTTTCCTTTGTTGAACTATTTAAATATCTGCGATGACACTGGTAATCAACTGAAATGCGAATTCAAAATTTCACCAAACCACTAAATAAAAATATTGATAAATGCTAATGTTGTCTGCCTTAATTGGAGCTTACATCGTGGACTGTGCCGAAGATTCATTGTTTAACTATGAGTGGATGGATTAATATTTGTTTAACCCTCCCGTTTTATCAACTAATAATATGTTTACAAATGTATGTTAAAATTCGTATTATACTAACTGTTCTACCTGTTGAACCTGTTGTATTTATATATAAGAACGTATGAGAAATTATGTTTATACAGCTGTATTTGCAAAACAGTGCAAACAAATCAAATATCATCTCACGACCAACTGTTGGAGTGCTAACAACCGACCATTTTTGCAGATAAGAATAGTATATTATTTATTTATACCAAAACTGTGGTTTTAAATTATTTAATTTAATATAAGTTAATGTTTTTAATGTTGGAGTTTTTTTTTACAGTGAACACTAATAATCTATCGGAAATTATAGAAGTAATATTCTTCATTCTCAACTTTTCATGTGTGTACGTAAGTTAATAAATATTAATTATTTTACTGTGTCATAAAATTTTAAAGTTTATATATTTAGAGCTAATTACTGAAACACACGATAATGCAAACAATGCAGTTTATTTGTTTATATGTGTATGTACAATTATTGTTTTAATTTAATTATATTATGAAATGCCTCGTAATATACAGGACAGTAAATTGCTCATACTCTTGAACACAAACCTGGTAATCAATAAAAGCTATACGAGGGAGTTCAAGTTTAACTAATTAATAGGGCAATTAGAATGGTGTTTTATTTTCTGTCTTAGGAATGTTTCAATGTAAATCAAGATTTATAAAACGATCTAATTATTCTATTTCTATTTTTAAGGGACCATTTTTTTCTAAAATATTCATTTAAACATTTCGTTATATGTACAATTTTAAAGGTGCAATGAAAAGTAAAATTATAGATGTCTATAGCATTTCAAAATAAACTAACATACTTGTAAATATGGTTGTTTTTATTTAATTACTCTCGGAAAATTCAAAATAACCATTTTACAAGCAAAAAATTATAAGTACTCAGGTATTAGGTGATTTATAAATTCAAAACAAAGGCAATACACGTTTTTAATGAAAGTATAATTTTTTCAAATGAAACTGTTATTCTAGTAATTTATTTATTTTAATATATATTCACTTGTTTAATAAAAACCAGTACATACTTATCAAGTATGTATTAAGTTAACTTAATAAATTACATCCGTCAAGTATTTTAACCATTATTATTTTTACCGTTACTATTACGAGGAAGAAGACAGGACAAACATATACTTTTTAATTTAATAATGATCTTAAAACAAGCAAACTTTTATTTGTATCTTCATGTTATTATAGAGTAAAATCATGAATAATTACTTGAAATATATGCTTATGCAAACTCTGTATAAATTACGCTGGATATTCAACAAAATTAAGATAACACACATTAGAAGCATTAGGTGTACAATCCTGCGCGAATGACCAAAGTAACATTCTCGAGGTTCATTTAGTTACCATTAGCACTTCCCCCAATGAAACCGAGGAATCACGGCAATCGAAGTTAGTTGCATGGTTGAGATTGGAGAAGTTATTTCATCGATAGACAATGAAATAGATTATTATACATTCACAAAATTACAACGAATGATTGAGAATTCATATAAGTATTTGAGTGCATGAGTAATGTAAATTTTCGTTCATATTATTTTACGAAATGTAAATGTATCGACCGTGTTGACGCAGCAGTTATCTTGTTATCTAACGTTGTTAACGCCATCTCATCAGCCAAGTGTCAACAACTCAACGTGACTGGTTGGAATATAAGACGAGTACGTAACGTACACTGTCAATATCACCGCTCTTGGTGTAAAACATAGAGTTAATACTTATATAATTTGTACATATAATGCATTGTATCTAAATATGTAGCACATTGTTCAATAGTGCTTTTCCTTGTATTTGAGTCAAATAATATTTTGAAGGACACATGTAGCAAATTAAATCACGTTAAACCAAAGGTCTGTAACAAGGGTTGTCTTGTCATTTAGTATACAAATTAGCTATATTGGTTTAGTTAAATAACTAGTATAGTTTCAATAACATTTGCTAACATTTATCATCTAATGACAATGTTTAGATTTTTCTAATTGTGTTAGTTATAATATTAAAATACCTCTTTAACAAACCCTTAATCTCAGGACCATAGTATTGTGTTTACATTCTGTTTGGATTTTCTAGGTTGGGCTCCGTTATATGGATTATTTATCCACCTGAAATAAATCAACACAGTTTAGGTATTTTCTGCTTAAGAAGCTTGTACAAAGTTTTGGACTTATAGTGTTTTACGTGGACACACAATAAGATTACTCTTATAGCATTGGTAATTAAAACGTAACCTAAATTAAGTTGGAGATTGCAATTGAAAGTTATCTATATAAAACTGTTAACTGTTTAAATTTGCTGCAATATAATAGTCATATCTTGTGAATGCTCAGAATATACAATCTGTTTACGAAAATTGATAATTACTAATTGCTCTATGTCAACTTGCAGAATTTAAGTTAGTTATATTGCTCCAACCTGTTATAAATATCTTGATTTCCCTTAAAAAATTAATCAAATTTTTAAAAACATGAATTTTGTAACGCTTAATATTTTTTAGTTGTAATTATGTTCTAATATGAGTGGCGCAAGATATAAGTGCTGGTGTTTAAAATTAAATAGGAGCAAACATTATTAGAAGGAAATATGGAAACCATTTAAATAATATAAATATATCCTTATGATCTAATGATCTTAATGAATCTTAACATAGAAGTAATAGGTGAATATCATTAGTGATTTTGTAAGATATAAAATAAATTGCTTGCAAATATGAGTAGAACTAAACCCCCACATATAGAAAATTCAAATACTATCAGTATAATTATAAGGTTAATAAATTTAAATTGTTTAGAACAATGATATTAGTTTAATACTTTACTGATGCTACAGTCAGAGCATGCCTATATTCAGAGAACCTTTTATTAAAAAGAACATATTTATGAATATCTTTAAATGTAATGTACATTTGTGGCTTGGATGGGCTTGGAAAGCTATATCTCTATGAATAAATAGTCTGATAAAAATGCATGCGGATTGCGACATTGCGTTTCAGTTTCTTCCATGCAGCTGTTACCGATCGTAAATTTGCTAGTTTGTTTCCTGAGCATTGTATTTTCCAAAATAATTCGTTTGAAATTAATACCCTTCTTCCAACAATTAAAATTAAAACTATTTTGTAAGTAAACTACACAGATTGTTTGTAAATAAGTTAGGATCGTTATGAAACATTTTAATTGACTAAGTGTTTACAAAAATCAAGCGATTAGTTTTTTTTAGAGGAACCAAAATTGGTTAATTGGTTTCATTGTATTTTGTTTTACCCTAAAGTTGTTATCAAACACCTTATACTTGTAACTATTATCCTTATCAGTAAAAATAAATAAAAATATATCGCAAACATGCTAAATTTCTCCTTTCTTGTAATAATACTAGTTTTTTAACTAGCATGACATATATATTACGATAAAACCATACCATTGTAAATAATCAATGATTTCAAAGCATATCTTTCGTTGATTTTTTTACCTTAGTTGCGACGCTATGTATACATGTACCTTAACTTTATCTGTATTTGTATTTGTACAGTATTCGAGGTAAGCTTTACCTTTCAATAGACTTTAGTTTCATGAAGGTATTTAAACTACAAGATGTATTGTAGATTGTTATGACAACAAAGTTTTAGTAAAAACATGTATGTTTAAACTGGAAAAACGTAAAAGATGAAAGCGATAATTTCTGTTATACAAAATCTTTAGCCAGGGCTGTAAGAAAGATAAATAGGGTATAAATGGGAATTTATAGTTTTTAATCAAAAGTTGAACATCACCAGAACACCAAGCGAGAGAGATACATGAGTTAAAGTTTCACATTGACCAAAGTCTGCTGATATTGCATCATAAGCACCGGCCACATGGTACTGACACTAATATGAAATGCAAAACTTTACCTTATGTCGGGCTGAGTTTGGCGATACTCGGCTGAACCTCATTACGATGTCTCTCATCACGATAAAAATAAATATTGATATCTTAATGAAGAGTTAAAGTCTTAAAACATTGGCTTGCTTCTTTATAGTACTAAATAATGTTATGACATTTAATCACAGGTTTGCACCAACAAACATATTTAATTTAAACATGTTTTTTCCTTAACAACTTTAGTTGTTCCTTAGTAAAGAATACATAAATGTGCGTTTTAGTTTTTCCATTTACATTAGTTTTGACGGTTAGTGATTTGCATTTAGTTTTGACGGTTAGTCAAAACTTATCAGTGAACCAATATAACCTATTCAAAGGAATAAACTGTGTAAGTTTCAAGAGAACCGAAAATCTCCAAATAAGTCTTACTACAACTACAATCATTTCAAATCATTACAAAACAACTAGGAAATTATTTAAGCTAATTACTTACTAATAACTTGTGTATACCAATAACTGTAAATATACTGGATACCTGCTAATAACTGATGCATATAAGTTTTTTCAGGTCCGTACATTTTAATTAATGCCATTCAGTTTTAAAAAATTCATTGAAATATCATTATATTATGCAGCCGTGATTCTTTATACTAAAAACAGCCTCGCCGTATCACTATGTTTACTAATTCTTTTTGTGTTACACTTTATTAACTTATTTAATGACGTGTTTCCTTACTTGGTATATACTACCAAGATAGTAGATATGATACCTTACTACTGTAGATATGATAACTAAAGTGTCATGGCTATTAACTAATACATGAAACATAAAAGGAGGAAACTTCAAAATTATAATATCTTAAAGTTTGAACTCCCTCTGTCCAGAGAATTATTGTGTAATAAATGCCGTTTAATATGCGGGACACGGAGAGTCTTCGCCGTCAAAGTTTGCGTTGAATCCTTGTGGGGGTTTGTTTAAAAAGTATTTCAGCTTACTTAATTTGCGTAAACGTTTAATTATATTTGCAGAGATGAATTGAAAACGTGATTTTTCAAAATATCAACAAGTAATATGGAGAACTGAAGGAGACTATCAACTTACATTTTAGACGTTTTTATGATCGTAAAATAATTACTTATATATTAAGAGCATAAAGTAAGACTTTAATACTTGAGAGAAAACTGATACCGTCGCCACTCGCAGCAATGCGTGGTAATTTTCCGAAACCGACAAAGACACTTTACACTAGAATTACATACAAACATTTTTCCTACAACTGTTCTGATTCCACATACATACCAAAATTTACTTTCAACCATTTTGGCTAAGTTCACGTGATTGAAGTTATAAATACAGAGTCAGTAAGTTTGGTTCAAAGCAAGAATTAATCAGCTGTTTATTAGCTGTCAGCAAGCGGAAAAGTAAACCTCATTGAGCTGAAAAGACTTTTTCCCTTGCTTAACAGAAAACAGCTGCTGTACTAGGTTTTTTAGGTAGAAAATAAGCACTTTAGACGCGGTTGTAGGAAAAATAGTTTATCGATTTAAAGACTCAATCAAATAAAAGTTAGACTCAGTCACCGATGACGACCGACATTCATCATATATAGAACCATATTACGGAGACAGACCATTTGTCAGGTGATACAGTGGCAATATCAGCAGACGCGGGCCCTGTAACATGTAACATCGTAACGGTGAGATATCAGGTATCGTTTGTCAACCTGGTTATTATAGACTCTCCTATATGGTCCATGACTTTCATATCGACTGATGCCTTTTAGTTAAATATTCTTTGAATAATTTGTATAATGGCCATGCTCGTGACTCGCTAGAAGTATTACTTAGTTATAATATCGATAATTAAAGATAGAGGAAGTTTATTTATAAAATAAATACTTTAGAATTTAATGATGGCTTGAAATAATGATGTCATAGTTCAAAACACATTTCTTATAGGTTCAATCATATTTATTTTACAATGTTTCCGGTAGGTTTATATGACCCTACACAAGTGAAATAAAAAAAATGTCACCAGTTTCGTTCAATAACATTCAGCCAAAAACCTCAGCGATATATAATTAACTTAATCCTTAAGTGCTCCAATCCTCATTCAAGTCAGTATTTACTCCTGAACACTCACTCATCAAAGCAGTACTAGCCTGTTTACTAAACCGGTGGTAGTAGGCTACTACGTAGCAGAAAATGGAATTACGTATAAACACTTGGGGTTATTCACGAGTCAGCCATAAATTGGGTCGATACTGTGAAGGGACCTATTACAAGATCTAATTATGTCCTAATTATTGATTATGTTTTAATATTACATAATCAGGTTAAGTAATCATCTGACCAAAGAACAAACTTCAATTGATATGTAATTTTGTTCAGTTAGTACAAAATGTAGGAATGTGCATCGATTAACAATGGATGCGATAAACAATCATGATTGAATTTAGTAACATTTGTGGTTTTAGCAAATTTCCCATATAGGGAAGAACCTACTACCTTAGGTGGTAAGACCTAGGTCCGGGACCGTGATAACTTTTGTTTTTGAGGCCCCCAAAAGACAAAAATACCATTCGTTCAAATTCATATATGAATGTGTCCGTAGGCACGATAACCTTCATAAAAATGGTCCAATGTTGATGACATTTGGTTTAAACGTGTAAGGCAGCATCTTTTTCATGAGTCCGAAAACCAGACAGATCGCATTATCACAAGGAGGGTTTTGGGGGGTTTTGTACCCAAAAAATGAGTTTTTTGAACTTTTTACATATAATTATTTTTAAAAACTTGAGTTTACTACTTTGGATTTAACTCAAAATAACGAACAATTTGGTATTTTGATCATCGCTCTACGAAAATTGGTTACCGATACTGAAAGTGCTAAACACATTACGTTGTCCAATTGTAATCTTATGAAGAATAAGTAAAATTGTATATCTCGCTTATCAATGAACATACCATAATGAAACTTGGTATGTGGCTTCATATGGTTGGGGTAAACTAATTTTTTATGGTCCCCACGGTAGCAAACCTTCGTACTCAGCAGCTATAATGTTATTCTTATGGAGAATAATCAAAACGTTATGTATATTTATGAATGAATATTGATGAAACTTGGTATGTGGCTTCACCTAATGGTGACCCATTGGTATTTGCATAAAAACCAGATTTTTGTGGTCCTGATGTAGCAAACCTGCACACTGAGTTCAAACGTTTTTCTCATTTAGAATAAACAAAACGTCATATCTCGCTTATGGTTTGATGAAAGTTGGTTAGTAGCTTCATGACTTAATAAAACGCCATTTTTAAATCGCTTGAGTATACAGGTTTGCTGAAACGTGGTGTATTCTACATTAATGTTTGTATTTTCAATAGTTAGATTTGTTTGAACTCAAATGTTAATACATGATTGATATTAGTTTTATCCTTTATAACAGAAGCTACAAACTACACAAGTAAATTAATTTACCCAATTAAAATATATTTGTATACCCCTGAATCGATTAGATGTAATATAAAATGTTAATATCTCTTAATTTATCATCGGTTCTAAAATTCCCAAGATGGTGATTCGAATTTTGACCATAATAGGCCATGTCCCACCGTTATGTCAAATAGTGTGTTCTATGAAGAAACAAGCAATTTTCGTCTATAAGCCTCCTTTGAAGCAAAGGAATTGTTTTATGTTACCTCAAAAGTTGTCAATTCTATACACCATGGCTCACTAATTAAATTTATTAAATTTATTTGACAGTAAATGATACAGTCTTTAACCCCAGAATGGCTTTACAACTATCAATTGCCAGTCATTCTTTTGTTTACGTTATGTTATTTTACTACGGTATACTAAAATATACACATGTCGCACTTTTGTCACACTAATTGAGTAGCGAGTAGTTTGTTACATGCAAATGATGGCTAGAGGATGACGCTACAAGATGGCTTTTACATGCAAGGAGAACAAGAGACTCATTAGTCATATAATTCTATTTTTACAAGTCACCTCGTAAACTTAGTTATTTTGCATAACTATTTTATTCCAATACGTGGGTTTCGAGTTTTTAATTAGTATCAATTTGAGAAAACTTTTGTTTGGATAAAAACTACTTATTAAACCTAGCTCTATATAATATTATGATATTTGAAGTTACTAATTATACATATTGGTCACGTAATAATGGGTAGATTATTTACAACCACAACGGCAATGTAGATAATATGTAATTTTGTTCAGTTAGTACAAAATATAGGAATGCCACTGAGGAATTCTAACATCACATGTTCAATCTCTCTGCGAAAATAGCTCAAGATGGAAAAACAACATTCACCGATCCCATTGGAATTTCGGTGATCGATGTGTTTGTAGTAGGTCTTTTAACCGACATTGTATTATTTAAATGAATTTCACAAGTGTTGGGTACCTATATAATATCTTATACGAGAGATTATATAGTATTTTTATAATTTATACGTTAAGTACTTTCTTCTTCGTAGAAGGGTCTGTCAGATATTTAATTGCAGTCAGATTTGACTAAGTAATAAATGTTACCACCAAAAGACTGAAATCACTACTTGAATCTTCCTCTCCATAGCATCGTGAGAGACGATTACTGGAGCTACTTATTGTAGCTCGTGTATTAAAACACTACTTTAATCGTGTCCAAACTGTTTGAAACTGGAAACTTCAGATTTTAGGAAGTTAGTAATGTTCAGTATTAGTAATTTTATATCAGATGTGTGATATGCCACTCTGAGATGTCATGTGTGAGGTGCCACTCTGATATGCCATGTGTGATGTGCCACTCTGATATATCATGTGTGATGTGCCACTCTGATATGTCATGTGTGATGTGCCACTCTGATATGTCATGTGTGATGAGCCACTCTGAGATGCCATGTGTGATGTGCCACTCTGATATGTCATGTGTGATGTGCACTCTGATATATCATGTGTGATGTGCCATCTGATATGTCATGTGTGATGTGCCACTCTGATATATCATGTGTGATATGCCATTCTGATATGTCATGTGTGATGTGTCACTCTGATATGTCATGTGTGATGTGCCACTCTGATATGTCATGTGTGATGTGCCACTCTGATATGTCATGTGTGATGTGCCACTCTGATATGTCATGTGTGATGTGCCACTCTGATATGTCATGTGTGATTTGCCACTTTGTGGCAGTATATAAACACATCTCGAATAAAAAAACAAGAGTTTAAGTTATCATTTGACAAAAGAACAAACTTCAATTCAATAATAACATGGAAACTGTCAAGACCGGAATGGGTCCCATCAAAATGAGAATGTTTTCCCAGGCCTGTGTTTGCCATGAATTTAATATATGTCCTCATACCTGGTTTCAGAACAATCGGTTCAGTGACTCGATTTACAAACAAAACATCTTTCAAGTCTTTCGGAAGAAATTTAATTAAAACTCTAAAGGGTTTTGAAACACATTAATACAACGTTGCATAAGATGAATGTAGCCTCTATTAAGGACCTAATAAAGCTTTGAAGTGATCATTTCTCCTTTAAATATATAAATAATAAAAATGAATCCAAATATCAGCACAATTTTTTATGATATACAATTTTTATATATTCATATTATAACCATAAATATCTTATTTTTTATCAAACACAATTTATTTGATTTACCAAATTTTATATATATATTTCAAAGCATAAAAGGAAGTAAGATACATTTTCATAGTAACTTGATACAAATAAAGAGTTTTACAGAACTTGATTCCAAGAAATTACCTTCTTACATCTAAATCTACATTTTCTTTTTCTTCAATTAAAATAATATACTCGCGGGCTTCTAACATATTGGAAATTAAATTCCTTTGACTAATAACACTTAACCCATCAAGGAACAGGCTATATTATAATTTGCGTGCTTTG
Organism: Allygus modestus; assembly: GCA_963675035.1. NCBI lineage: Eukaryota > Metazoa > Arthropoda > Insecta > Hemiptera > Cicadellidae > Allygus > Allygus modestus. Next base: position 93,092,103 of record OY776116.1, read on the forward strand.
TCAACGTACGAAATTAATTTTATCTTAACTTAATACCAACAGAACATATACAACGGGGTCCCATCCAAATTACATACAACGTTATACATTGTGTTTAAATTGTATTAGTTTTGTAAAGGAAATAATTTATGTTAAATTAAATAATGGATATTAATGCCTAATTGACCATACTGTATAACACATTTTTTCCTACTCATGAGTTAAAATCAGTAGGGTAATTCCTTTTAAATTTAGTACTATTATTTTTCGTATAAATATTATAGTTGTACAAATTATTAGTACAGATCATATTTTCTTAGCAACATTGATCTAATGGAAAATGTTTTCGTTGCCTCAATGGAGATTTTGATAAGAAATTTTCCCTAAGGAAAAGGTTATTACATAGAGTTATATAATTTTATGTAATTTGTATCTGAACTAGTTCAGTTACAATTATAACCATTACTCTACTCATAAAATTTTAACGCTTAATAGCGTCCTGTGATTTTTTACTGTTTTGCTAAAAAAAAATAGAAGTTATGACATATAAATGTTATCCAAGTGATAATATCACCAGTAAAACGTAATGAAATATTTTTGTTAACAACGTGATATCTAACAAAACTTATTTTCGTTTGATGTAGTAACTAATAAAACAATCACAACAAAATATAAAGTTTGTGAAATATAGCTGTAACAGTAACATTTTTAACAAATTACAAAGTTTTAAATGTTACAATGTTTGTATTAAAAAGTTACTTAGAGGTTATCAATTGTAGATAATACTCGATACAATCAAATCAGAGTTCAATATAAATAGTGCTAACCTTAATAAATTTACGAAAAACAATAAACATATATTTGATCAAAACAGAATCCATTTAACGTAATATTTTTAAAGGGAAATGTTTGTGAGCTTAGGCAGTTTAAATAAATAATTTAAGCTACTTCTTTTCAAGACGGTTAGGATCAAGGCCAGCTTAAGAGCAGCTAAACAAACTCCACTGATACTCAAAGCTGGTATCAGCTTTATTGCCCTAAATAATCCAACTTGCAAGTTCCCTCGTGGCTATGTCGATACTTCACTGATGGCTCAGGATTATCTGCCTCAAAACACCCCTATAATGGGTATCAACAACATGAAACATTCATTAAATATTTACTCAAATTTTATTTTGCTGGACTAAACCAAATTTACCTAGTAATGTTGATTATTTTGTTATTAATATCACAATATATAAATATGAAAGGAAACTTTTGATGAAATTTTATTTAAATCGAATAATATTGTATCAACTAACATTCATACAAAATATTTTACTATGAGGCATAAGTAATATGGTTTGCGAAGCAGAGTGAAGTAAATCTTCCCGACTAAAAAGTGTGCTTTATATAAATAACTTTTATCTCTTTCTGAATTACGGTTTATATTTGTAGGCCTTGAAATTGAAACTACTATACATTTATTGTCTTATAACGGATGGACAGGGTATATTACCACTGTCACTCACGTGACGTATATTAATTAAACGGCCGCACGTCTTTTGCTCCTCAGTTTGGGGTAATACCAAAAGACATATTTTGCTCCGGGTGTAGAGCAGGAAGAAATCGGGGCCGCTGAAAACACCTTTCCTCCACTAGGTGGAGAGTAGTTATCACTATCAGTCTAACTGGAGCTGCAAAGTCAATTCGATCTTTCTTTCTAAATACTCTAGATTATCTTGGAGAACCTGGGAAAAATATATAAGTTCATCTATGTTGGGCATCCTTAATCCTGTGTCTTCAAAAGACTGGAAATGTTGCAAACCCGAGCATTGATCCATCAAAGATCTGCTGCCATTTCTACTGCCTTCCTTACATTTCCACAAATAACTTGGTTCAGTAAAAATATTACCTCAGTACCTTGAAAAGTAATTGAATTGATTCTGAATGAACAATTTGAACCACTCTAAATGGTTTTCTTAATGTAATTTTGCAAAGAATATTTCATATTCAGATTTTATATATTCATGAGCAGTTCTTTCTATGGGATACACATAGATTATATTAAAGGAATTAGAAAATCACTCTGCATGAAACAACTTAATTAACCTACTGATATTCACTTTAACCAACTAAATAATGGTTACATCTAGTGCTAAAGATTTACAAGCCGAAAATAATCAGATCGTATTAAAGAACACCTATATAAATACAACAACAAGTAGAGAAATTATAAAATAAGTATTAGAATATTAAAATATCTAAAATTTACATATTTAATATTTTGAACGGGTTATTTTTTGTAATTTTTGAAGTGGCTTGATAATAATTAGACTGTATGGTAGGCTTTAACGTTCTTTAGCATTACTTTGCTTTTTAGGTTGAGTAAATGATCAGCTTTTTACAATCTCTATCTCTGTAAAAGCCCAGCGACAGAGGTGGAAAGTAAGAAGTCATTGTAGAGGTCTTGGAAGAACTGAGATAAAGGCAGTTAAGGCAGATAAAGGCAGATAAAGGCCACACTTAACATTAAAATACACGGAATATATTTGGCACTAGGTGTAGTGTGCAAATATCTTGAAAATTGGTGGTGAGATTTGAGTGATATTTTTTATCTGCGTCGAACTAGGTTATTAAATAATAATGTGCTCCAAATAAACTCAACATCATTGTTATAAAAGGCGGAATAAAAACAAAAGTATAAGTTGCATCGGCTGTTACTGTGTTAGACAATGCGCACCGGACGAATCAACATGTAAACTTGTTAGAATCCAAGAATGTGTGTTTTGTAGAGTTAATTGGAAAAATTTCTAAGCTATGAGGCAATCGATTATGGGTTAAACTCTACAAAACGAACTATCTATTTAGGCCTACAGCTATGATGTGCCAAGGAAATAAGAAGATAATGTTATGAATTCAAACTCAGATGTGAGCTTAGAAGTAATAGAGCAGTTTATAAAAATTGCTAAAGAGCATGAATTATATAAAAAAAATAATATTTACGAATCACATCAATCATATTTTTACCTTTTTGACATGACCAAAGTCAAAGAGTTTATTCCATAGTGTTTGTAATATATATAAACATGCAAATGGTACAAAATTATAGTTCTAGAACTCAATGAAACCAAAGGGTAACACGTATCGAAATTCGTGTGTAAAGTTTCATTATCGAATAACAACGTTATTGGACATATAAATTGGATTTGTTGATTTTGCCAAATGTGGGGATCATATAATGATGCAAATTATAATCATAGTAGCGCATTTATATTATATTGTGTAATGTTGAGTACATGTTCCATCAATAGACTCATAACCAAGATTAGTATGATGCCATCTCGTGTGCTACTTAAAATAAACAAGATGATACACATGCATAGTTTATTTGTACATGCACGAATATGTAAGCATTTCATAAGATTATTGACGTACAAACAACAACAAAAGAATAACAAACTATCTATATAATTAATCTTGATGTGACCATTTAACTTAGGCAAAATACATTTTAATAAATTAAAAATATTTAATACGTATGATGTATATTTAAGTATTCAAGATTTTGGGAGAAAATAATTGCACAGAGCTCATTAGCAAAGCTTCAGAGCAAATGGAAGTGTCACTTTCAGAAGCCGCAAGCAGTCTGGGTAATGATATTGCAAGGAATAGAATTTCAAAATATTAATATAAAATGTTCTATACAAATGAAGGGTTCATAATGGGTGGCCAAACTAAATGAAGTAATCTGAAGTAATCATTATGACTAAATAGTAAATATAACACCAATTTATAATTTATATGTTTGATTTAACCGAAAATAACTTCGGAGTTAAGAATTTCTCCATTACAACACAAAATAGTATGTTTGTTTACTTAACTTTTTCCTTGTTGAACGTTATTCTTGAATTTTGGAAAGTTTGCTTGAAGAAATAGCGAGTCCCTACACCTGACAGGCATACATTATAAGGGGCCGGAGACTACTTTTGTATATTAAAATGGCACCGGAAAGTAAAGAAGATCTTCTGCTAATGAGAGGGTAAAGGATAGTTATTCGGTAAATATCCTTGGTTTAAATTTTGAATTTAAATTAAGGTTGAAATTAAGTTTAGTTTGTAGTCCAATAGAAATCCCAAGTATTTTACTGCCCGGTCTGAAGGGTTCATATGAATAGTGTCATTTATAAAACATACTTTACTAGTAATTACGAAAAAAATTAAATTTAAGATACAACTACATATATTCATTATTTTAGTTGTAAATAATAAAACAAGTCTTAAAAATCTTACAAACACAAGCTTAAATAAATAATTGGTTTGTGGTTTTCGTTTAATATATATATATACATATATATATATATATATATATATATATATATATATATATATATTTATATACTTAAAAAAGTATCTAAAATGGACACGTGATAACAAGTTGTATAAAGTATAAGATATTCACACATCGACGTTTTTGAATAAGTAATACTTAACGAGATTGAACAATGAAAAAAAAACTTCACCCAATCTTCTTTTCTCGTTTGGCTTAGTGCGATTACTGTTAACACCATATCCTAATTGGTGTTTTCTTAATAAAAAGGCGTTTACAATAATTTATATTTTAAAGTCATGTCAATATCTTTCTTGCGAATTGAAGGTCTTGATCCAAGGGACTCTGGAAAAATAACAGTATTTCCCAAAATTTACCAACAAACGTGAAATAACGCACAACATTCCCCACAGCAAAAGCATTGGAACTTAAAAAATGCATTCTTTATTTACATTAAATCATGTGAATAAGTGTCTATTTTGTTAAAGAACTATTCCTATTTATAGATTTTAACCCTACTCGGCATGTAAAGAGCAAAAAAATCAGATATTGCAGAGTAGTGGAAAAAGGTTAGGGGGCTCTGACCCCTTCAAGCCACTATTATATATGTCTAATCTGTGACTCAGAGAGATGTAAGGAATTGTAACAGTGATGAGTTCCAGTATCTGCTCTGCGACTCGCAACAGTTAGTGTTTGTATCTGCACTGTGACTACCTATGGTTACAAGCTAGGATGTATTGAATGTTGAACTAATGTATTGTTGTGGGTTACCACTAAAACGCAGAAAAATAAAACACTACGTCATGAAATAAAATCACCGCAGAACATAGTTTATATTAATAAGTTGCAAACTGGAACATACACTTTCTGGAACAACAAAGAACCTAAACACGTGTACTTATGAGGACACTGTATGGCTGGCTATTGTGACTTCTCTATTCTGAAGATAATTTAACAATGTTTAACCGATAAAGTCTTGAAGCAACAAGCATAAACTATTGCTTTTTGTTTGGTGCCATCACGTTTTAGCGAATTTCCCCTATAGGGAAGAAGCTATTACCGTAGTCGGCATGGTAAGACCTAGGCCCGGGACCATGATAACTTTTCGTTTTGAGGTCCCCAGACCCCAAAAACACCATTCGTTCGAAACTGTATATATATATATATATATATATATATATATATATATATGTGTGTGTCCGTGAGCACGATAACTCTCGTAAAAATTATCCGATTTTGATGAAATTTGGTATAAACGTGTAAAGTAACATTTATGACTTTAAGTTCGAAAACCAGCCAGATCGCTTTATCCGAAGGGGCATTTTGGGGGGGTTTTGTACCCCAAAAATGGGTTTTTTGAATTTTTTACATATCATTTTGGAAATAGTCAAATTTTAGTTTTTACCATTGGATTCAGCTTTAAAAAACACACAATTTGGTATTTTGATCATTTCTCTACGTCAATTGGTTACCGAGATATTGAAAGTGCTAAACACAGTACGTTGTCTAATGTTATTCTTATGGAGGAAAAGAAAAATTTTATATCTCGCTTATTTATGAACGTATACTGACAAAACTTGGTATACGGCTTCATCTGGTTGTGGACCATTGATATTTGCTCAAAAAAACAATTTTTTGCCAAAGGCTCCCGTAGCAGCAAACCTGCGTACTCAGCCCCATGTTATTCTTATGGAGAATAAGTAACGTGTTATCTCCCTTAATTATGAAAATAAATTAATGAAATTTGGTACGTGGCTTTACCTAAATGAGTTATATTGATATCTGTATAAAACCCCATTTTTTGTTTTCCTTCCTTCAGCAAACCTGCATACTCAGCCGCCATGTTATTCTTATGGAGAATAATTAAAATGTCATAAATCGTTTATTTATGAATGTATATTGATGAAACTTGGTATGTGGCTTTATGTGGTATTAAGAAACATATATATGCATTGGAAGTTCGCTGAGTACGCAGGTTTGCTGCTACGGGGGTATTATGATAAGTAGTTGTAAGCTTAAAATAAGTAAATAAGCAGATAAAAGAAATTCCACGAAAAATCTATCTACTTGCTCCAAACTTATGTAGACCTACTATCTACCGTAAAAGATCTGCCATAGCGTCAATCAGACTAAAAATCTTAATCGTGGACATAATTTATTTTTACCTTAAATAATAATTTCTGAGAATTCTAACCACGTTTTAAAATGGTTCATTAATTACTACGTCAAGAATGTTTATATTTTTGACTGTTCGAAGATTTCCAGATTTTCCACATTGTCTTAATTTTATTAATATATTTCCACTTAAACTAAGCCAAATTAATTAAATAATTGGTTTGTGGTTTAACCAAATAACACAAATAAAAAGTAAATGTTTTGCAACCAATTTACTGACATCACGGAAGACGTTAAGCTTCGACACAGTTTTATCACTGGCCATAAGGCACAAACAAGTCTATAAGTCTTAAGATAAAACTCTCAATCATGTTTTAGCTCTAATATACGAGTTGCCACTTACATCTGACAAACAAACTCTAAGTAGATAGTAATTTGAAATAAAATTTGTCTATCCTAACAGCTACCAGCTATTAAGAGTTGTTATCCTCTCTGTCCTTGCAGTCTTTTGAAACACAGCTTGATCTCAATGATTGCAATAGGAGGTTGATATATTGTTTGATGTTACCACAGCACGCGAGAGTTGTTGCATAATCAGAATAATAGTGTATTAACAAGTGATGACAAAACCGTAACACATAAGGGAGACCGTCAATAAAAATGAAACACTAATGAATTTATTTCGTTTATGATTTCCTGTCATAAGACAAGGCATGATGTTGATTGACTTGTTTTATAATACCTGCAGGTTTGAGAACAGTTGTATAGAAATACTCGCAAAAATAGAATAGGTTAACGTTATATTGCTTATGGATTTTTCTTTACTAAAAGAATGGTACATACTGATGGGCTTAAGAATCTGATATCAATATCGTATAGATGATACTATAAATAATAAATAAACGAATACATTTATTTACTTTTTAATTACAAGTCATCTACTGGTTTAACAATAACCTGTTTTTGATCATTTAAATAAATGTTCCCCGATCAATAGCCCAATGGGATGAGTGGTCACTCTAAATAATACTTTTAAATTAAACGATGAAAAAGGATTAAGTTGGGTTGGTTCAATACTAGTGTTGGAAACATAAAAGTGTATTCAGTAAACTATTAAAACTTATTATGTTAATTACACTGCTTGGGCCAGCCAGTAGTGATAAAAGGATCGGCAACATGTGGTTTGCTTTGAATAAAACACACTGCAATTCATTCTACACCTTTTCAAACCTCTCAGTTAAATTCCAAACTTACTTTCAAACTTACTAATAATTAACTATACATAAAACGCTACGCCAATCAAACCAGTGATGTATTTTAGTTATAGTGCTAGGAGAAGGAAGAAAACTATTAGAGAATAGTGCACTTCCATTTTGTATAAAAGTTTTGGTAAACTACTACAATAGTAGTTTTTATTCCTGATAACGCCACCAATGTCAAGTCTTAATACAAAGGCTGGCTGAATGGACTGTAATCCTAGCTCCATCTAGGGAATGAAAGACTCATTGTTGTTGTTAATTGTTGACGCCATTTTTCAAGTTTATATATTCTGAAAAGGTGTCTCAGATGGGGTTTATCTTTAATTGCATTATTAAGAAAGTAAATCTTAATTCATCCAACTGGAGCATAGTTTTAAGAATATAAAACACCCTAAATATTATTTTAACTCTAGTTTTACTTTGTATTGGTGTGTTCGTATTACTAAAAGTTAATTAGAGGTAAAAGTGAAAATATTACGTGTTAAGAGGTACAATTTTCTTATGTGGAAAATTCACTGTTATAATACCTGATTTCCTTAAAACCCAATGATCATTTAGATGTTTGATTAAGTGTTTTAGTTTTACCATCTTAAGATTGCATTCACTTGAAGAAAAATATTTACGAGTAAAATAAACATGGTATGAAAATGAATGACCCAACTTATCACTTGAATATACGACCCACTTCCACAAAACGGGGCGGAAGTTTAAGTCTATTCTAACTCAAAACTTACTTAAAGTGGTTTTTATGAGTCTGTGCATTTTTGCCTCTTACCAAGAATATGGTTTGACATATTTTTCTCTAAATGGGGATAGCATATGTTTTCTAAACTGTAAAATGTATGGTTTAATTAATTATTTAATTAATAAATAATTAATTTATTAAGTACTACGAATAAGTACTTAAGTAATTGTATAGCCTATAATAAAAGGTTACTTTTATTATAGTCAAGCCTGATTCAGAAAAATACAACACAATTAATAAATTTATAGCCTTACTCATTTTTGTATAATTAAATTTTGTGGTTTTAAAATTAGATATATGTATCAGATAATTTCCCAAAAGTGCTAATTCTACTCATGTAAAGATTTGTTATGTTAATTCATAAAAATAAAATTAATAAACTACATTTATAAATAATTTTACTGTATCCCTTGTGACTGGATTTCATAAGGATATACAAGGTATAAATACGGTAATAATTATCCAACACTGATAACAAGCATGTAGCTGGTGATTAGGCTTAGCATAAAACAACAGTTATACATCGTTACGTATGTGAATTTTCTCTATATAAATACATTTAGAAGGTATGTAAGAGTATCATACTGCCTAGAGAATATTATATATAGAAGTTGAAATCAGCCAAAATATCGTTGTTATTAGTTAGATAGTGTAGCTAAGAGTATTATTTGACAGTACTTCAACGATAGAGCTGCATTGTCCAGAGAACAATAATCGCTTGTTCTTCTGCTCTCTCTTTTGTTATACTCTCAGTCTAAAGAGCTTCCTTTAAGCATAACCATATTTTGTAATAGTAAAGCAAACATAATTATGTTGAAATTAATTAAATACTGCTCACCTGAAATATATAAGAACACATAATAAGCTAGTAAATGTCAATTAATTTGTCAGTATGACAATTAACAGAATTACAGCCAGATTTACTGCTGCAACATATAGCCGATGTGAATAGTACAATGAGTCACCAACAATAACACGGATACGAAACCCAAAGGAAGCCACTAATTTGTTTACTGAAAATTATTTGTTCGGATCAATATGAATATGATATAGGAATACTTCATATCTTCAAGAAGAGCGGCAACACATTTGTAGTTTCCCTTAAACTCTCAGGAAAGGAGTACTAGCAAACGACATATATTGTTCGATGGGTTGAAAGTATTTATAAATAATATATAGGGCACTAATAAATTTATGAATGTGAAAATATATAGTTTGGCCCGTTAGGTATGCTTTTGCAGTATATTTTTTGTTTGTCATTACCTCATACCTGTGCTCGTACCTGTGTACAAGATCACATAGCATTTAAAAGAGTCGACTCCGTTTACCTTTAAGGTTTCATATGCGTATAGTCTAAAAATATTCCAATTGAAATATCAACTATTTACTCATAAGGTTATTATTCGAAGATTATTTTCAATTTTCTGCCACCTGTTTGATTACTTTTAATAATATGATTCTGACACCAAGAATCTAATACATACTACAATACCTACTTTTTTAATTTGTTTTAATTGAGTATCCATCATTACAGAGTCAATACAGGTATTTTAATAGCTTGACCAGATATATCAAGGCTTACGTTTTTATTTGTTACGAAAGATTGGATAATTTAAGTTACAAGAGTAAAACTGTAAGTGAGCTTAATAAAACTATTCCCAGCGACAGTGGCTGGAGTGATGCCCCTCGACCTGCTCGCCGTTGTGAGATAGGCCATTTTCCGGCAAGCCACTGAGCAGGGCAGAAGTGCATTAGCGGCAGTTGCAAGAGCCAACACCCTAACAGCCTGGCAGCTCAGGTGGAATAAGGGCACCAAGGGTCGTTGGACGTCGCCTCATCAGAGATCTCGGCACCTGGATTGGCCGTGGTCACGGGATGATAGACTTCTACCTGTGTCAGTTTCTGAGGAGTCACGGCCACTTTAGAAAGTACCTCCACCAAATGGGGAAGGTAAGGTCACCTCGGTGCGCTTACTGCTCTGAGGACGAGGATAATGTTCATCACTTGTTATTCGTGAGAAGAAGACTTATCTCTACTGTAGGTGCTCTCACACCCGACACGTTAGTGGAGAGCTGCAGAGCAAGGAAGCGTGGGGAACAGTTGCTTCTGACCTCCATCCGGTACTTGAAAGGCGACGAGGGATGTCTGGCTGACCCTTAGGCATCAGTAATACAGTAGTGGGATCCGTCAGCGACACGAGATACGCGGCCAGGCACGAAGTCATCCGAAAGGGTTCCGGCCTGGATCCCCGCGGCCCGCAGGGGTTTATTGGGTTCCCTAGCTAAGCAGGACGAGTCCTACACACCGCGCGTAAATGCATTCCCACTTCGTACAACAACAAAAATAAAACTGTTCCCAGGTGCAAATAAAATGTTCCTTCATTTGAGAGTAGAATGTTGTATCACTTGAAGGGTTGAACACAGATGATGTCATTCCAACGATTTAATCATGTTTATAAATCATTGATGTAAAATAAACTGTATTACTTGTGAACGATTTTAAAGTTTTTGTTTAATTAAGAACAATTTGAGATAAATCTTTTATCTGTTACTTCACCACGTCAGTGTAGTATTTATTCATCCCTCAGACCATGTTATTATAATCATGATTAGTATAGTATTTGAGGTTTCGTATTAAGTTCAAATCAAATCACATTCAATTTAGAAAATTAACATGATGCCGTAATAATAGTAACAAGCGAAGAGATTTTCTCTCTATAATTTTCACTCAGCATGGAATTGAAGCTTAAGTAAGGGACTCTTCGTTGATATTGTAAAGCTCACATATTAATAAATGTATGTCTGCTTCTTCTTGTCTTTACTAATGTTGCAAAAGAAACAATGTAGCATTGACCGTTTGACAAACAAAACACCATAGTGAAAAATAATAAAAACTTAATACCACTATTTAATAGTGTAGTTATAAAAGAATTAACAGTTTGTTCTTAATATCATAGAACAAAAGGTATGCTTTAAACTTATTGGAAGGGAATGCAAAACTCATCTGATGTTTAAATCCTGTATTTCCTCGAAACTGTAGTTAAAGAGAGCGTACAACGGACATACATGCGTCAAAGTTATCTCCACAACATTCCATTCGTTAAAATCTTTCAATCTGTAACCTAATTGTAGGTATGTTGAAATTTAAAAACAAACCATAAATTGTCGGTTGATTTCCTCGTCGAAATTTCACATGGCAATAAATTTAACGTTAGGATACTAATATATTTTTGTTTACAGATAATATTTTATTAATTTGATGAGTTTAGTTATTATTCAATGCGCCGCTGTTCTGAAAATTCATCCCTTTACTGTATTTAAGTGATGCCCTTTCTTTAAATTCCGAGACGTATTGGCAAATCTACAAAGAAATACCTTTAATTTGACACCTCAAAGTTAAAATCTGTCCAGCGGTTATCAAGTTATGACTTTGAAGAAAAAACCCCTATCGTATTAATATATAGATTTTAGCTCTTTTAACCCTGCATACTGAAATGTTGAAGAACTTTAAATATGTTCAAACATTTTATGTTATACAACATAAAACACTTTTGGGAATATGTTTATTCACTGACTATATATGAATCAAGAAGTAAATATGAGTTTAGTAATAGCCTTCCACAAATATTTTAACAACTTATATGTAAATTTAAGGTAGCAGTTGATAGCAGGTACCAATTTGATTAATATAAAAACTGCTTACCCAAATAGAAACGATACAACAAAAGGATTATTATTTACTTAATGTTATATTGTTGTTGAAAAATGTAATAACTATTCTTTAAAACTCACAATTTAAAATAATCATATCTCATTTATGTCAATATAATTATGGTGCTGGTAGATATAACTGCAAAAAATTTAGAGGATAATGAACGTCAACAGTAATGAAGCCAAAGCTTGTTAAGCTCAATGAAATTAGAGTTTATTGTTATTAATTATTTAGCAAGTATTCTCCATTAATGCTGTCATTTGACTGAAACGACCTACAATCATCCAGAACTAATAGCCCTATTAACTATCGTTTAGTCATTTAAATGCCTTGTAATACCAATATAAACATGTCGTTAAGTAGGCAACAGTGCTACATTTGCTTTAAAAGTAAAAAAAGTTCAATCATTATCTTTACATGCCTACCTAAGAATATATATAATCAAATGGACGTTTTAGTGACAATAAGTGTACAGTTATTTCAGTTACTAAAGTGGAACATTTTCTAGTACCACCTTATTTGTTTTATTTTAATCACATAACAACTTTGTAATGAAATTGATTGCATTTAATGGAATGACAAAAAGAAGAGAGGAGGAAATTATATGAGAATCGATTATTCGTAAAATTAGTATGAGTTTTTCAAGCTTAAACCATTAAACCCTGAAAATTCAGAACCGTCATCCTATTGGCAAGGGACAGTCATAATTCAAGTTTTTCAAACTAGATAATGTGCCTAAAGGTGATAATTTCCAAAAATAAAAATCTAATAAAATAAAATAAAAGCAATTTACCTTTTATCATGAGCGCTCCTCAGTACATAACGCTTACTAAAGTCAAATCTAAATAAAAACAAAATTTAATCCGTAGCATATAATAAACTTCACACTATGACTTTATAACAATTCTATTTTAAATAATTGGCCAGTTTTAATCTGTTCAGTGGGATGTCTCACACGATCTTCTGGAAAATCTTTAATTTTGTCTTTTAATATATAGGATTCGGGCCAATGTTCTGAAAAATTTAAAACTACTTTTCAAACTAATGTTTGTAAATTCATTTTGTCCCAAGCCTTTCCAAACCTAACTTAGCCTTATACATTCCCGAAAGGTTTTATAAATTAGTACCCATTCAATGACTACAACTCATTTTACAAACATTGTATAAGTATCCTTAATATGCACTCGGAAGAATTTAAAAAGTAACCCCTATGTTTCTATTTCCTACAGAAGTCGTTATGATAGACTTTTAGACCTATTGTATATGTCGTGCACCGAGAGGACCTGAGACACAAAGCAGTTGGGAAACTTACATTAAAACTTATAAAAAAACTTGTTAAAACTTATATTTTCCCAACAAACGATAACAATAGATCATACCTTTAGGCTGATAAGATATACACTTAAATAACTATTAAATTAGTCTGAGGTACTTTTACGAACACAATAGCTGGTAACAGCTGGCACCTGGCACGACTTCGTTTGCGTGGTTTTTCTTGACTGCCATTGAATTTCATTTCTCTTACCATTGTTAAAGTATTGTTACCATGGAAACATAAATTCATTCATTCGTTGATAATGTTAAAATTGATCATTTAAAAGTCCAGTGGGGTGAAGCCTAACATCCTAGGACTTTGATTAGTGGATATAAACCTTCCTAGGATCAACCTGAATGACCATGCAAATTTGAATAGCAATCGGATGAGTGGTATAGGAGCGCATAAAGGATAAACATTCAAACAAAAAATTTAAACAAACAATTATTTTTACTCGTATATATAGAGATAAAACACACTTGCATCCTGTTTATCCTGTATCTTTATAGAGATAGAGGATTAAACTACTCTTTTAAAGTCCACATGATTTAATCTGTGTTATTTCATTGATCATCACACATTGAATTATAATTGAACCTTTTGGGCACTGTTATTATCATTTAACGGTACATTTTTTATTAAACAAATCAACTTATACATATTAACCTCCAGCGTTTGTTTACAGTTTAAAAGTAGTTTGGCGGTTTTGAGTCAATACTCATATCCGTATTTGTCTTGCCACACGCTATTTCAGGTTCAAGAGGGCGCCGCAATAGTAATTAGGCATGAAACCCACCCTACACCGGGGTGCGACGAGTGGTTGGTGTGTGGAGAGGCACTTTTATCACTACTCGCATCCTCCCTCGAGTGGCTCAGTCCCTCGTTACCACCGTGGAATGAGGATCAGCGTGTATTAGCTATTTAAAATAAGTTATGAAAATGTATAAAGTAAAAGTATACTTGTCAACTATTCTAAGTAGCTATGAACAACATTGATTACAGAAGGGATTTCATATGTTTTCATCATTAATGGATTGATTTTAATTTGTAATATTGGGAGCTTAATATTACTGTTCGGACATAAAACAACTTTACCAAAAAAAACTATTATATCAAGAAAGTGGTTCACTATAATAATACTTGTCTCAACTATATTTTGTTTCAAGTTATTAATTGAGATATTTGGAATTTATTTTGTACATCAAATAAAACACACTTAAATTACAAATATATTGTGACTTTAGTAATATGTGGTACTAGTTGATATACCTGTTCTTCGTATGGGTTAGAAAGGTAAGTTAGCTAGAAATGGCTGTTCTTGCTTCTGCTGTTTAAGCTATCAAATGGAAGTATCCATAGCTGTTCGCATTACAGTTTCTGAATGTTTACTTTATTCTGAAATGCAAACATAGAAACTGAGGATTTTCATGGGGCGTAACCCAAGGGGATTTTAAGGAAGGGAATAGGCATATGTGTTGCACGGGTTCAAGATAACCTTTGTGTAAAGGTTCAGCTCAGTCAGTTCAGTAGTTCCTGCGTTTACCCGAAACTTCAGACAGACACACAGACAAACATAAACTCTACTTCTTTATAATATATAGGATATATAGATGTGTTTGTATGATTGTTTTAAGTTGTTTCATAACAAACATCATTATTTTTTTATTTTTTATTACCACTCTAATAAAAAGGTATGAACTACTATATTAATGATATGATGTACAAATTTGATTAAAGCAAGCGCATAATTTCCTAAAAATATAAAACATATATACAAAACATGTATATAAACGATCATGTATGCATGGTAGACATGTCAATCCCAATAGTCAAGATACTAATGCATCCTAGACACACGTAGCCAATACAGCAGTAGTTGTGGTTGGGGGTGAAAGTAAGCGACCTGTAACTTCTCAACCCCACGGACATTTTAAAGATTCAAATGACTCTTCACGGTAAACGGCAGTACCGTTATTTCCCTTTTTAATTTAATCTGAATACAACTCTATTTGTTTAAAATTGTTCTGACTAATATTATATTGAGTAAGTAATGAAGAGTAGGAGGTAGGAAGGAAATACTATAATTACTATAATTTTGTCGTGAACGGCAACCTAGTTGTTTGTTATTTTGTTTACGCAAATCCATTTGTAGATCAAATTTAACATTGTATCCACAGCTTATGATTTAACTTAAATCTGCTTGACTTTGAATCGAATCACCATTTAAGCTTGTCCAACACAAAACAAAAATCGTAACTGAAAGCACATTAACACAAACAAGCAACCGGTTGGTTAAATTTTTCGATATCGAAACGATAACCTCATCTCAGCGTAGGCGAAAAAGTGCTCACCATAATGCTAACGGTGAATATTTCGAGTTTATTCTACGTCAAAATATATACATATATAAATAAATCTAATAATATAGAGTGTGAATAATTTTGATGATATATTAGGCTGAGTTGTAGATAAATTGTATATTTAAAATTAGACTATTTAGTTAAAACATTGCTAATTATAGTAAATAAAAAATAATGTAATTTTTACCTTAAAAATTCAATCACAAATAAAAATTATACCTCCCTTTGAAATATAATTTAGAACTGCCTGTCAGTATATTATTAACATAAATAAAAACTACATTGGGTTTCAGTTAAAACAGTTAGGTATTCTGAAGATACAATTCAATGACTTAATCAAAACTAAACAACAAAACAATAACATAAATCATATGTTAATGTTAATAAATAAAACACATGACACTTGTGACTTTACTGTCATCCCTCCTTCACAAATCAAGGCGATTCGGCGCAATCTTGGTTCTCTGACTGCGTCTTAATACAGATGAAGTGTTTGTAGGAGGAGTGTAATCATTTTCAGTTTTTTTTTCATTAGGAATTATTAAACGGTTGCCTTTAAATTAGCGTCAATCATAACAACGTAAGCCTTCCCTGAAGGTAAAATACTTCACTAATTCCTTTCCAACAGCAGCTTGATCATGAGGCCATCCATTTAGTATTTTTCCCCTTAGTTTTGAAAGCTCATTGCATTTTTAATAGCAGTTCTAATTCTAGACACAGTATCAGCAGTCATTGGAATGATTAACTGAATGTCAAAACTGTGAGGTTGATCATCCTGATTGGTATTATAACAATCTCTTTATAGTGTCAGCCAAATGAAGCTCGCAACCCCGTCTGTACACCACTTTGGGCCTGTATGGCAAAATTTCCAGACACATTCGTTGGATTCTGGGAGGTGCTTGTGATAAAGGTTTCTTAAAGATAGCTTCAAGAGGCTTATGGTCTCATTCAATAATCAAATCCTTGCATCCCCATACTCATGAAACTTTTTGCAAGCAGCTAGAATTGCAAATGTCTCCTTCTCTAGCTGACTGTAGTTTTGCTGTGATGGAGTTAGTGCTTTAGAGTTATAAGCTACAGGTTACCCAGATTGCAACATGACAGAACCGACCACATAACTGCTTGAATCAACCGAAAGAGTTACAGGAGAATTGGGATCATAATAACGGAGCACTGGAGATTTTTGTAACTTTTGCGTTAACTTGTTAAACGATTCCCGATGTAGTGTATACCAAACCCAGGCAGCATCTTTCTCTGTTAGAGCTCTAAGTGGTTGTGTATCAAATGAAACATCTGGTATGAATTTAGATAAATAGGTTATACAACCCAAAAACCTCTGGAGTTCTGCCAAACATGAGGGTTCCTTCATTCTTGATATGGCTGCTACTTTGTCAGGATCAACTTGCAATCCTCGATCAGAAACTCTGTGTCCAAGAAACTCCACAAACCGTTTAGCAGAAATACAGTTATCTTTGTTAAGTGTGAGGCCTGACTCACACAGTCTGGTCGAAACATCATTTGTGATCTTTTGAAGGTCTGTTTCATTGTTACTGTATATCATCCATTGAACACTACATTCTTCATACCCTTGAGTAAGTCTGACATCAAATGTTGGAAAGCTTCTGGAGCTGATACCAAGCCAAAGGGCATGTGTAGGCAAGAATAACGCCCCCATGGTGTTGAAAAAGTTAATATTTAGACGTTCTTTCTGTGACTTTAACCTGCCAGAACCCTTTTTTACAGTCCAGGATTGTGAATAACTTTGAACCATTCAATCTAGCCTAGATGTCCTCTAATGTAGCCAATGGATAGCGTCTGCGTTTGATTTTTTTTTTCAAATCAGACGTGTCAATACAAATACGTATTTTATATCTTTTTTGAACTAAAACCATTGGTGATAAACATGGGGTTGGCTCCATTACAGGAATAATTATTTGGTCTTTCACCATTTGGTCTAGTTCTGTTTTAACTGATTCGCGTATTGGATGAGGGATTCGTCTAGCTGGATGTATTTTAACAACAGGATTTTCAATGAGATCAATGTCGTATTCAAATGATTTGAGACATCCTATTCCATCAAATAAGCCACATATAGGTTGATTTTCTATAGCGGCGATACGCTTGACAAACCCTAGTTTTTCATATGACGCTCTTCCCAAGATAGACTGATGCCCATTTGGCACTATTACAAATAACACAGTGTCTTGTAACCACTGTACAAACGGCTTCACCTAAAACTGGTGTTTTTTGGTTTTTGTTTTTGGTTAACAAATTAATATTAATCAATTGATAATAATAATAAATAAAACATATTACACTTGTGTCGTTGCTGTCACTTCCTGGCCAAACTAACCATAATATATAATATATGGTTTATTAATAACTGTTACTAACTGTTTATTAATATATATATATATATATATATATATATATATATAGTATATATATATAGTATATAATATTTATTAGTATAGTTTAATATTAATATTTAATAAATATTAATTAATAGTTTAATATTTATATTTATTAGTATATATATATTATATTATATATATATATATATATATATATATATGTATATATATATTAGGTATAATAAGTTAACAGGCAAAAGGAATAATGTAAAATGTACTAAGGGAAACTATTGAATAATCGAAATATTGAATTAAGTGGAACTAATAATTGAGTATCAGAAATGGGAATGGTGTACAGCTTTAATCTAGATTTGATAGGAGCTATTCGCAACATCGATGTCATTGTTGAACGTGATTGGGAAAATGTTGAGATCAGATTGTGCTTTACTCCAATAACCAACAGTTTATTGGATTTGTATGATCTTATACTGGAAATAAGAATCTAAATGAATAATTTTCTAAATGCATTTGAAAATAGGTGTTGATGATGTAAAATGTTACAAAATATAAAAATGAAAATCAAACTTTAATGTTGACTTTGTACTAAAGTACTTTCTTATCAACCCATCCTTGCTTAAAATTGAAATAATATGTTAACATGACAAATTATCTGATTCAAATGTCTAATCGCCATATCATCTAATAATTTGCGAAATATATTGAAATTGAAAATCAAATCAAATAACTGTTAGTTTGTTTTCAATTTCTGAAATTGTTTATTTTACAGAAGCATATTTTTCATTATAATAATTTTTTTAACTTTTTTTAGTATACCCTTGAGTAGTGGAAAGTGTAAAGATTTATATTTATAAGCTTTACGAGTACCTATCCCATCTTTGGTCAGGTTAAAAGCAAACACAAAAATGAGAGTTTACGTTAGTGAAACGGTTGAAAATGGAATAGTTTAACTAGAAATGACAATTACAACCGATTCAAATAGCAATGTTTAACGCAAATCCATAGAGAAATATACTTTTAGTAGATTTTTTTTTTAAAGACAACTTGTCACAACTTCCTAATAATAAAAAGATTTATAAGCAGAAGACAAATTTAATGAATTACAGTTACATGTTTGTATACCATTTATATCCTTCTAAACTGTATCATACTGTATTTGACTAACTATTAAGGCTAAGTAAACACAAATACGATTAAATTGTTTCGTTGTATACTGCATCAACATACGATGTTCTATTAACTTAGTATCTGATTAATATTAACAAAGTTTAAAGTCCGCTGTATAGAACGACATTATAGCTTAACGAACCTGCTAATCATGTTCTAATAAGGTCTTACTCTATTTCCTATATAGTTTATAACTGTGTTTCCTTTGGCTCTATGTCCTACTTCGCAGTTGGAATCCAAGTTATTTTTCCTGCAAGTCGGTCAATGTTTTACTGCAATTACAACGCTCATTCCTCCTTGATTGTGGAGCACAACCTATTCTATATTAGTTTTAACGTAAAGGAAATAATGAAAATATAAATTAGTGTACGAGGAACACTTGTGTGGAACACTTACCAATCAAAATGGGCTACAATTGTGTCTTGAATAAATGTATTACATATTTTAGAGGGGTAAAAGTGAACTATAATAACGACTTGTATTATAACACTATTATATATTTTTAAAGGAGTAATTACATCTTATCTGTACAGTATCACCCATACATAGCTAAATTATAGTCACGCCCAATAATATTATGTTTTATACAGTTATATAACTTACTAACTGGTACTCATCGTAACCCCTTCACGTGTTTTTTTTGTTTTTCGTTTTTGATTTTTACCATTGACTCCTGTTCCTTTTCCCATTGTTAAAAATATCGTTACCATGGAAAATTAAATGAAATCATTACTCCATAAGGTTACCATTGATATTGTAAAAGTCCAGTGGGGCGAAGCCCTAAAGTCCTAAGACTTTTAATATTGGCTGGAAACCTTCCGAGGGTTAACCTGAATGACTGCAAAATTTCATCGCAATTGAATGAATGGTTTAGGAGCGCATAAAGGATAAACATACAAACATAGATTTGTATAAATAGAGGAATTTGAAATATATTTATATAATTTCCTCAGGAAAATTATAACACTTTTTTATAACGAGTAATTTCTTAATATATGTTCTGAGGTTTGAAAGCAAAGACAAAAGGATATTTCTCATATAGAGATTAGTTACATGTTGAGAAATGGGAATCTCTTCCAGAAAAGCATCAATCCCTCTGTGGAAGGGTAAACATTATCCCCACGTGGGGTTGGCCCAGTGGGAATTCTTCTACTGACCCTCTCTGTATTGCTTACAGTTACATATTCAGTCAATTAATTGGGTTGATTTCAGTAACACAGTAATGTAAAGATAGTTTTATCACAATTGTTAAACGTCAAACACCTTTAAAAGTTCCTAGAGTACACCCACTGATATTTAAAATATACTTTCAGGAATTTTTGTGACGTTAACTATTATGTGTATAGGATATTGCCAATTTAACATTTGTAAATTATCGAAAAGGCGTCAAATATGTTCTTCTGATACCCATTATTGTTATTATTAGATTAAACAAGAAGTTGAGTCTAAATATATGTTTACATGATGTACACTGACTTCGTGAAGTTTAGAGAGTTTTTTCAATCTTAACCAAATGACTTTGGATCTCAAAATTACTGATACTGAAAAATAATCAGTATATTTTTCAAACATAATCACAAAAATGTCTGAAATTAAGGAATACAATTTACCCTGAGGAGATTTGAGGTGACTTTAGTGCCTCGTCTTCTTATCAACCGAGAATAATTTCTCATTGATGTATAAAATTTTGTGT
Organism: Allygus modestus; assembly: GCA_963675035.1. Lineage (NCBI taxonomy): Eukaryota > Metazoa > Arthropoda > Insecta > Hemiptera > Cicadellidae > Allygus > Allygus modestus. The sequence continues at coordinate 93,113,127 of OY776116.1, forward strand.
GGGTAATAATTGTAATAATTGAGTGGGCTATTCATATCGATTGTGAATAATTAAATGTGTGTAACAAATTCAATAAAAATGTTCTGTTGGATATTAATAATTTTAAACCACGTTAAAGAACTAATTATAACCAATCCAAATAAAAAACATAATACTTTGAAAAGATTGATTAAAATAAAATATAATTTTATTCTTCAGTAATTTAAAAATTATTTAAATAATTAACAATAATAGAGGTATATGTTTATGACAGGGTAAATGCAATGCGCTGTGAAATTGTACAAAGAAAGTCAGTACTTTATCATATTAACGGTGACATGGCGTATTCAAAGCGAAGTCATTGAGTAAAGTATAACAATGGGTACTGTCAAATGGATCTGTTTTACATGACATACGATGTTTACGACTGAATTTTCGAAACTTGAGTTATTTTAACCAGTTCTATATATAACTATGATTTTTTACTTATACATAACTACAATTGTACTGATAAGTTTTTTTGTATACCATTATTTTATTAAGAGATTGGCTAATAATATGCGTAAATAACCATTTTAAAGGAATGATCGGTGTGTTTTTAAATCTGTCAATAAATAATACGTGTTAAACTATTCAGGAATATTAAAATTAATAGTTAAAAACAATTTAGAAGTATCTGACAAAATTATTTAAAAGTTAACATAACAAATTATAAAAAAATAAAAAAATAAATGTGTTCCTAAGAAAATCTGTGAATCATATTCTACCAACGGTTTTAATTACATAACTTATCGTAATTATTTGAGGCTCAGGCTGTTTTAGGTATTTTATTGTTATTTAATTAAATAAATAATTAATTCCCTGCTAGGGTATCTTGATAACTGCATTCATCTTGTCAGTAGCAGCATCGACGGCGGGTCAGGCACTGTACAAGGGACAAGGCTCGAAGACACAAAACAATGAAAACAGTGCCTCCGACTACTACACAAAACAAGTCGATCAACATTACTTGGCCGAGAATATCTTTTCAAGTTCGGAAGCAAAGTTGGCCAATAGGTTAAAGGTTAACCCTGGGTAGTTTTTCAATTGTTTCTAAATGGCAATTGTATACCAATTACTACAATTTGTAAGACGTTTGTACCCAAAGGCATAGTAGGAAATAACAAACAAATTTTGAAATACGTTACGTAAAATTGTGTTGCGAAATCAAGTTTAAAATTTTAAAACCATATTTGGTTTTATACGATTTAACTTAGAAAAGTTCGTACTGAGATACATATTGTTTTACTACGTACTTTATAACTAAAATTAAATTACGATATATAATCATATATATATTATATGTTATTATAAGTCTAAACAAAATCTAGGACGTAACCACTTTTCTTTTGCAGAAAATTCAACTGCCTCGTATCGTATTGATGTTATTTTCTACAGTATATATTTTAAGTTATAGGCTTTATTTATTCTAAACTAGCTGGCCCGAAATGTCATTGAATTTGTTTTATATCAAATACTTGATCATTTTCAAGATGAGCTCGTTTGCCACGCTCACTCGCCTATTTTTATCTAGTGCTAACTTTGGCATCTAATAAAAAGTTTGAGTTGCCATTCAAGTAGATTTGTTATTTCCGTAATGAACATATGTTTATGTCTTTCAAGCATATTTAGATATAATCCTTGTTAAAAGCTATTTGGTGTAACTAACTTCACTTTGATCAAATCAATGGGAACTTTGAAGGCCAGTGAAAAAGAGCCCTTAGATCAGATCAAACATTCTTTTCATAAAAATCTTGTCGTGAAATTAACGAACACAAAAAAAAAATAATTATTCAATTTGGTGCACTCATTCTCAAGTTATGGAGCACCCAAGGGAAATAGGGATTAATTTAGTTATATATTAAGATAGTTTTATTATATCATACTATTATCATTCTCGATGTTATTATTAATTTTTTTAGTAAATTTCTTTACTAAACTACAATAAAATAAAATGAAAATAAAATATAAGTCGTTATTATTTACACGAGATTTAAGTAGATTGTTACAAGAAATTGACATCTGATATTGCAGATTACAAATTAAACTAGTGGCTTTCTGCTATCCTCTGCCATGATCGTTTTACTGTTGCATATGTTGAGAAAAGTAAAACAATGTGAAATTATGAACAAATGTTAATGCGTAAACAAAACTGTTACAAAACGGTGATGTCTGTCTGTGTGCGTGTGTGTGTGTGTGTGTGTGTGTGTGTGTGTGTGTGTGTTTGTTTGTGTGTGTGTGTGTGTGTGTGTGTGTGTGTGTGTGTGTGTGTGTTTAAGTTTTTTATTTTTTATTTTTAAGGGTAACTATCCCCCAAAAACCGCAAAAAATTCAATCCAAATTTCTTAAATCGGCAATAACGATTCTAATTAAACTTTAGTGGTTTGTGGAACTTTGCCAACAAAATGACACCACCCGCATTTGTGGAGAAATTAGGGTTCAGAAATTGCAGGACTTAAATTATCCAAAAACATTGGCATATTGGGAAGCTTGCTAACAATTCACTGCACGTAAATCTAAAATGTACGTATATTTTTCTTGTAAAGTAACAACCGCAAAACCCTACCCCCTACTCGATTAAATGATACGTTTGTTATTGTGTCTCCGCAAAAGGTTCTAAATTGATATCCGATGGACTCTTAAGTTGGATAACTTCTAAGCTTAAGTACCAACTTTAATCCTGGAGTAGGGCAAGTAACAAAGTTTTAGGTCAGTGTGATACTTTATCGTACATACATTAACCTTTGTTTTTATAAGTGTTATAATGCCATTATTATATCTCTTGGAACTTATTGCAAACAATTTGAAGGAATATTTTTGAAATCATAATATAAAGTTATTGTATATATTTATAAAATAATAATTGCGTTAACAATAAACGAGTTCGCACGCAGCACGCTGACGTGAGGGAAGTGAATTTCCACATAAAAACTTTTAAAACTCAAAATCAGTGTAAACAAAAATTTATTCCAATTTCTATTGAAATATGAAAACAGTGATTTTTGGCTGTTCTAATGCTCCTGGTTTCATTTACCTGCAATGCTGGGAATACAATTTTATGCATTATAATGTTAGGATAAGGTCCAGACAAGCTTGAAAGTAGGTGTGAGGTAGGTGGGGATGATAAAAGTACTCTAACAAAGGAACAACAGGCTTTTCTAGTGTAAACCCCCATAAGACAACGTACTGTGTTTAGTCGATACACATTTTCTTTAATAAATCGGTAAATATGTATGCTAGAATGACGAGAGAGGGCTTACAACTTTTGTCTCACTGATTCTCATATTTTTACATGCATTAATCTTACATACGGGGCTTTTCTGACCCTTTTTGGGCCCAGAAATTCGAAATTTAAAAGATTAATCCCCAAAAAAGGGGTTTAGAGTTTTCAGATTGTTTAGCCCAACATTCTTGTCCAACTGATTACAGAAAAGAATGTCCCTACCAAATTTGAAGTAAATCGGACAAAAAATGTGACCGCTAGAGTGCAAACACACACACACACACACACAAACAGACACATATATATATATATATATATATATATATATATATATATATATATTTATATGCAATTTTGAACGACCCCCAAAACGTGTTCAGGGGGTTACGTTAGGAACTTCTATGGTGGTCCCGGGCTTAAGTTTCACCGTGCGGGTCATGCTAATATTTCACTTCCCAAAGGAAATTCACTAATAAGCATACACATATCGGTTTTAACTTGAATAAATCCTTGTTACTGTAATTTAGTTTTATTATTCTACTTTCAAAATGCTTGTGGAAAGTTAATTTGTCTTATATAAAAAAGGTAAATGCATGTTTACCTTCTGCTCTACGTGGCACAGCTAATGGCCAGTTGAGCTCAAATTTTTAGGAAGATATCAAATACACAAAGATTCCGTATAAGTGCTGTCCTTACAAAGAATTTTCAGGATGCTTCCCATCAACATACTCTACAAAGACAAAAGCTCCCCCACTCCTCAACGATTCAAGGTTCAAAAACAGGGATTTGACATTGTAAGATAAATCAATAAAGTTTAAAATAGGCTAATTATTGTTCAGTTAAATTTTCATGTTAGATAAAATACCATGTAATTTTAAATTAATTTAAATTACGTTTTTACTGTTTTATTTATGTCAAAATAAAAACACAGTGTTTAGTAACAATAAGATATTACATAAAAAAGATAGATTTTAAGTAAAACGTTTGAGGTTGTCAACTTCTCTTTCTCATTAAGATAGTAAAAAAGTGCCAATCCATAAAAAAGGCATTTTTATAATTTACATGCTAAAATATATTCTTGCCTTGAACGTACAAAGTGGTGAAAAATCTAAAAATGCAAGACTAGGTATCCATCTATAAATACAGGAACAAGTAACCGGTGCTCATTCTGCTTATAATCAAAATAAATAGCTGAAATAATAATCGAAGGAAAGCTTCATAAACAGAATGATGGTACATCATAGTTTATCAGTTTCATGGAGAAACTTGTATATCTTGTTGCATTAAAGGCAATAACAACTTTATACCATTAGTGAAATCCGGGGCTTAGCTGAGATTCATGATAAAATGTAGCTTCCATAACGTGGTTCTTCATCCCTAAACTATATATTGAAGTTACGTGTAACATAATTAGTTGTCGTATTAATCACTTTAAAGGCTTGGCATCACTGACAATTATATTACATTTGAGTGACTATTTGTTGTCTCCGCCATATGTATATATTTTACTATTGGGTAAACGTGATTTAATTTATTCGCTCTTGGATAAGGCAAAAAACCTCAAAAATATATTTCAAATTGCAGAAATTACTAGTATTCTCGCATTAAAACAAACCTTCTTGTATACAGAAAAATTAAAAATATTTGTGATAGATGTAGGATGATTACGCTAACTTTAGTATTGAAGTAGAATATTACAATGAATTATAACTATTACCGCTATACTGTTAGCATCTAGTACTAATTATTAGTATCCATTCACAGTTTTGAATGTTATCTTAGTCCGAAATATCGTAATTATTCATGTATTTAATGGCAATATAACAGTAACTAATGAGCTTTTGTGTGTTAAAAGAGCTTTAATGGCGATTTGAAAAAAATATTCTAACACTTACATTCGTCTAGTGCACCGCCCTACATACCCTCGTGGCTTAGTGACATTGAACTTATGGAAGAATGGTAATAAATTAATTGTTCTCTTAACAGTTATGTATTTACTAACAAGCCACATTCCATTAGCAGGAATAGATGTGGAAGATATAACGTAAATAATATTTCTTTTGGAATTACCACGCAATCCTAACAATTAGTTTTTCAGGTGAGTTATAAAATAATAATTATAAGAATAAAGGTTACGATGAAAGGTTTCACCGCCAATTGCAATCCAATTTTGCAAGTAAATAAGTTTAAAAATAGGAAAGTTTGATCTTTAAGAGTTTGTACACATTAAATAAGTTTAACCCTGTAAGAATCAAAGTTAAAGTTAGAAATAGAATAATCGATAAAGTTAAAAGACCATTAATATTATGCGTATGACACATTTAATTATGGAACAACTATGAGAGGAAGGAGTTGAAGGATATAGATAAACGAGGATGCAAGTGAAGAACTGGTGCCAAAAATCAAGTATTTTAATAATATTTAACTCAAAACAAATTTGTATATTTGAACACGATGAGATAACCGGGTAAATTATTCTCACTTCCTTTAAAAGTTATGGTTAAATTGCATTTGAATATGCAAAACAATATTATCTGCAGGTTAGTAGAACTTTTTTGGTTTAAGAACAAGTTTACTATTTAATATACCTTTATAAATTTAATTAGTAAACCAGTAGTTCAGTTCGCCGTTACTAAGAATTATGGTTTGTAAACGTTGTTATAATATTCACCATAGAAATATATAAAAACTGAGAGAGGGGTTGATTAAATTCTGGTACATAAACAATGTTACCAGCATACTGCAAAATGTATTAAATCCATTCATTCAAACATGTCTATGGACATGCATGCACGCATATATTCTTCAATGAACGATATCAATGCCATATTTATTAAACAACGTATTTTTACAAGCTCAAACTTCGAAAATATTATTAATAAAAATTCAACAATGTTGACATGTTTTTGTATGTAATAAATATCAACGTAATTTTGTGTTTACGTGCGTCTACCGTCACAACCAACGTGGTCAGAATGTCATGACGTTACACGCACCTGTCATACTCGGGAGAATGTTATCATTATCGTCTGATCTCAGACCAAAAATGTAAGTGTTGTATAGGACTGATTGTTTGTTTAATTTTTTAACAGTACATCATATACAACAGTACATAAATCACATAAATAACTTGCTGTTAGTGTGAATTTTATCAAGTTAAACACCGCTTTCGGGATGTAACCATAATTTCTTGCAACACTTTAAAAGTAAGTGATATTGTACTCGCATTAAGATGGAAAATATGCAAAGGTGACAAGGTAAATCGATTTAGACCGGTCACACCAATCATCATCAGGTCAATGAGATGATTATGTTTATTTAATGTTTAGTACGTGAGTACATTATAATTGTATATAATGTATAATTAACGTTAATAACTGAATTTTTCCATCCCATATAACACGTACATGATGTTACAATGTTAACTATTTCATAGAAGTTTATGCTCTTTTACGATCATTTTTGTTCATCAATATAACATTGTATGCAATATATGAGGGGTTAAGCTTAATATATATGATGTTAAGATAATATATGTTGATTTTTAGACGATATTTTTTTAAATATTATTGAGCCATGGTTTTCCAGGGTATCAAAACAATGGGTGTAATATAGTATATGTCCTGAAGTTATTGCCGTCATGACCTGAATGACTCAATAAAAGACGCAATTTCCTGGACACGCGCAGGGGAACTAAAAGTAACAGACAAGATGTTGGACAGCCGCCCCGCAAATATAACATCTCCAAATCGTTGAATTGAACTGAAATTAATCGAATTTCTTTTTCGGGAAGGACTATTTTTGTTATGCGTTGACGAAAATCAAATAATTTTTGTTTACCTAAACCTAAATAAATTAAATTAAATAAATAAATGTTTGTAACCTAAATAAATTTACTAAATTATGAATTCCAATTCCAACTATTAATTAGAATGTCGTAATCATTTTCAATTACTACCTAATTTAAAACTATTCAATCTTATTAAAAAAACTAATCGTTGGTGTTGGTGGCTCAACTTATTATTTTCCTTATTGAACTACTTTTAATACTAAATCCCATTAATGTGACTATCCAAGCTGCCATATATTAGCTAAGTTTCAGATTGTCCACCACATTGCGCTATTTCTGTTTTATATTTACACTAAAATGTATGTTTCGTATAAATATACCACCACAAACAAAACCACGGAACATACCTGTTAAACGTGATTCCACGGATCAAATATGGAATAACTGCCTTCCTCCGGTTGAAATGTATAAGTTTAACAATTTTAAATTGTAATTGTATTATATAAATAATATATAAATTATCGAGTTTATATTTGTTTATTCACGGTAAACGCAATTTTACATAAATACAATATTTATGAAAGATACAATAATAAGTTAGATTACATACCAATTAGATATAAGAATACAACAGCAACTTTGACAAAATGAACTACGTCAAGTTTAGTTTGCAAACAGTTATAGAAGAATGCACAGAATAGTTAAGTTGCAATAAATTAGCTTTTAGTTAGTTTATTATTACACAGTGAGGTCCAACGTCTAAAGAAATCCATTTAGAACCGGAAATAAAAGGTAATACAATGACAGACTGGGGAGCTGGGAGCTCTTGGGACTATTCTTCTCCATCATCTTTGTCCGCAGTTATAAATACATGTTTGCCAACACCTACGTCATTTACACGTGTCATTCTCCGTTCAAATTTCCCATTCACACCAAGTTCTATTATCTGGCTGCATCAGGAACACATAATAAAATCGTTACTTACGTAAATAACTACTAATTAATCCCTTTTAATTTCTGATGGACCTTGGATGGAATAGTTTTACACAATAGAAATACCAACCGGCGTAACCTTCTTATTGAGTTGTTGATAATCTAATTTTCCCGCAATTTAGTTACAATACAGTTTACAATGTTGCATTGGGGTAGTGAATCTTCAATCTTGCGGATTTACGATATGTTCTGTTGTCTGACGTAACGTTCACATATCTTGTATCACTAAACGTAGTATTACTTTGCGAGTCCTTTGGTAAAGTTTGTAAATAAAAACACATTCTAAAAAGTACAATATGATAAGCATGGCCGTAAGATAGATAGGATGGTCATCAAATAAGCCCGTAGAGAGCAGAAACATATTGCAACGTAAAATATTGATGCCGCGTTTTATTTTGCAAATAAACCTTTCCCTTTAGTCATATTGTAGCTGAAAAATGATAACTTTTTTAATGTGTACGGGTGTTGTTGGATAAGATGCAGATATGGTGTTCTTTCTATGAAATGCGTTAAAAATTTACATACTTGAAAACAAAGTCATTTAGTTGTTTTTATTATTAACTGTGCATAAATTGTAAACACTTCAATACATCAAAATAACACTGATAAGTAACACCAAGAAAATATATTTAACAATTATTTAAAAATTATACCTCCATAGAGGGAAAACGGGGCAAAGTATAACGTTTCCTAAGCACTAAACATGATTGTATTCAAAAGGAAAACAAACTTGTTTTTACTACATTTTTGGAGATTTTTAAACTATTGCCTTTAAAAACAATATTAACGATCAGTTATAAATTTAAATAAAAATATGGGAATAAGGGAAAACTTAAATCGATTTGGGAATCTGATTATGGTTACACTGTAACTCTTGTTAAAAATAATAACTTTGGGTAATTGACTTGTGTATGTATATGGCAATATTTACCATAGATTAAGACAAATATCTATAGTTTATAAACTTACCTCTCATTATTATTATTATTATTTTTATTTTATTGAACTCTTTATTCAAATTACAGATTCAAACTTAAATCGTATCCCCGTATTTCCTTGTTTGCTTTGTGACAATTATTACATTAGTTTAATCAAACATGTTATTATATTGGCTTTTTAAATGCACACACGTGCACCACCAAAGCCAAAGTTAATAGTTGTATAATTAACAGTCCAATTTTTTACTTGCATCCTCAGGGGTAGCCGACTTTCGACTACATGGGAGAAAAGCCGGCTCCAGAGGACGAAATCATGTCTGGCTTGTCCAGAGGAGGGCTGGCGACCCTGGGGAACCCTTGCCAAACTGAGAGAATCTTCGGGCTCACAGTCCATCTCAGTGCTAAGGTCTTTCTTCTACCTTTGAAAGTCTTGGATTGCAGTATATTTTCTTTCCTTTTTTATAACTCTTGCCCACCCTTTCTGGCTCCTTGAGAGTGCCCCTTAACCAGTCCGGTTTCTTATTGAAATGGAGTGGAGGCTGTTGTGAGCTGTTGTTAATTAGTTTGCTGTCCTAGAATACACATAGAGCTATATTTGTTTTGCTGAAAACATGTAGTAATTTATAAAATTAATTAGGAAATAATATATATATATATATATATATATATATATACTAGTGGCTTGAAGGGGCCACAGCCCCTAACCTTGCTTCAATACTCTGCCTTTTCTGATTTTGCACTCCTTACATGCTGAGGAAGAACACATGTAAGTTCGTAAACAAAGTAGAAGCTTAATCACGTTTTAATGTAAACAAAACAGAGGTTTTTAAATCACCAGGCTTTTCTTATGGGGATTTTTTACGTTATCTCTGGATTGCTGATAAACTTTTGGAAATACTGCTATTTTTCCCAAGTCCCTGGGATAGATACCTTTAATTTGAGCCTTCTCCCATCATCCTGCGATTTGCCAAACTTCCACAATTTTGACTTAAACATTTCGCTTACAGAATTATATATAAGGGATATAGACATATATTTTACAAATAATCGTTTAATAGCTCTTTAAAACAATTATTTAAATATTAACTCCCATGTAAGGTTTTTTGTGACTTTAATTGATAGTATAATAGTTTTTATGATAGTCTCTTAAACTAACGCTTAGAATGAGAAACATTTAATGACGTTATAACCTTTATTGTACTTTCTCGAGTTTACGGTGATAGCTATTCATTATTCACTTGAACACGCACGGTTGAATATTGTATTACTACATTTTCGTTGTTATCTCTTAATTGTTTCTCGATTTTTTCGATACGACTTCATTAAGTAAACGGAATAGACTTGAAGCTAAATTAATATTTTACTCCATATCAGTTTCTAGAGATAGCATTTAAAAAATGATAGATAACTCGATGTATAAGGTTATCATTATTTTACCACTGTCTTTAGATCGCCGCACAGGCCTACTGGATAATGGTGACGGGCAAGTATTGCTTTATTATTGTATTAGTTAAATTAATTATTAAGGTAAGGCTCAGTCTGAAAATTGCTAAGCTCTGAAATACTGTCTTTCCTCGAAACTCCCACAGCCACTTTAACAATCTGTAACCATCAACCCGCACACCTTATGCACCAAAAGGCACATACCACCTACCACGCACCTTTCCAGTCTCCAACTGAGAGAATATTTGAGCTCACAGTCTATCTCAGTGCTAAGGTATTTCTTCTATCTTTGAAAGTCTTGGATTGCAGTATTTTTTCTTTACTTTTTTAGTAACTATTGCCCACCCTTTCTGGCTCCTTGGGAGTGCCCCTTAACCAGTCCGGTTTATTATTGAGCTGGAGTGGGGGCTGTCGTGAGCTGCACCGACAGTGGAAACATAAACCAGTTAAACAATACAAAAATCCAAGAAAATACAAACCTTCCCAACGTTAAACCTTAACCTGCATCAAACACAGGCATCCAGTCTACATTAAGTAAATCGGCCAAAAAAAACACCAACAACTGCTAGTTCAAACCTAACAAAATATATGGGTTGCTGTCCCATATTTCTGTTAATGGTTAATGATAGTTTTTGTTGTATGACATGTAAGGTCATTTTGGTTTCTGAAGGAATTGCAAAGTGGATCATTATAAGATATTTGAAAATATTACCAATTTATAATGTGTAGTTTTGGGTAGAGCTTCTCCAAATATTACAAGATGTATTAAATTGTTTCTTGCAATGCGAAGTTTATACGTAAATATTGAATTACAACTGGATTTTATGAGCGTCATGTATAGTTTAATGAAGTGTTATTTTGTTTGGTGGCAATTAGGATATTTGATGTCCCAGGACTACCTTAAGGCTGGTCTATACCAGTTTTGAGGCTGACATTAGGTAGAGAAAATGAAGTTGTCATTACATATGGTAAGTCTTTTGGCTGTCCATTATGACTAACTTCCCTTTCACCTTTGGTCCCTCCATTTGCAGTGGCTAGGGACAGAGTCTCCGGGTTTGGTCCCTCCTGCCAACCTGAGAATGAATGATCCCTGGCTGTTGTACATGGATACCCTGTTAGTTGAGTTGACCTGTTGGAGGTCAAAATGAGGGTCCCCTGTTGAGAGCCTCATCCCAGCTGTCACAGGGGCACAGGAATTGGCCCTCTGAGGGGTCGATTTGGCTGCCGTCCCTTCCCACCCTTTCCTTTCCTGCTCTATCCTATCTTTCCGGTAACCTTCGCAATATTCCCGCTTGTGGAAGAGGTGACTAGCAGCAAAGCTGGGGTTTCCTAATCCACCAATAACAACAACAACAGGATATTTGATTTATGTGATAGTGCATTCTCAAACGGTTGTGTTTTATAATATCAGTCCGATGTTGGTAATAATTTCTCATTCGTGGATGTACTTTTTTATTTAATTTTAAAATAATAAAAATCATTGAGCTTTATAAATTACTGACATGTTAGTTTCGGTGTACTGGTAAAACCAGTAGTGTAGATATTATACCGTTCTTATAAGTTACGATAATGTATTACTTGGCATGGTCATGCTATAATGTAAGGACATTTGAACACAATCATAGAAATAATATTACTATTTTATAATACAATAGCTGACAATTTAAGTATTCTCCAGATTTGAAAGAAAGGAAATGTAATGAATGCATGGGAGGAATTGTTTATTTTTAACGAAAAGTGTAAGGATAGGAATAAATTTATTAATAAACATGTGAAATTTGACTCTGGAGGTACTTTTCGCAACTTCTTTTCGGGACTCCTGGCAGCCAATAGTATATAAGTTGTATGCCATATTTTTTCTGTCATTCACTGATTGGGCCTGATGATAACTGGTGTGACTGGTTGAAATCTATCGCCTTGTACCATATTTTTGTACATTTACCGTATTGTATGTCAGTACATTATAGGTGTAAATATATTGTGTAGTGTTGTGAGACGTAGTTTTATTTTATCCTGTTATTTTACAATGCGTTGTTTTGGGTAGAGTATTGCATGTTTTGTCAGGTCATCTATTTAATTATTTGAAGTTGATACGTTCCAGGTGTACGTTTTTTTAACGGTTGTGCTTTGTGAAAAAAACTCTATCTGATAGATTCTTATCATACGACTGAACTATCTTCTTTTCTTTATACCTAATGAAAACCCAAGGACTCAAAAAAGAAATCTTAAACAACGATATTTGCAAACCATTCAAATGGTAATTTTAGTGCCGTGGAAACACCAATGAACAAACGGTAATCTTGATGTTCTTTATATACTTGACAATACTAAAATACATGACATTGTTCCTAGTATATCTTGACTTAGTTTTTATACATTTATACCACATTTAATAGCATATTATATTGTCAAAACCGTTACTTAATTAAAAAAATTGAATATTTACTCAAATTTATACAGCAGATTTAATTCGATACGGTAGGGAATATTTTTATAGTTTTTCCTTGTAACGTCATAAAATAAATGTTGATTTCAAGCACCGATATTTACCAACAGTCTGATCAGCTCCGAGCTTCAACGCAACTTGGGTTTATCAGCAAAGTATCGACCAAAGCCGCCGGAGACCGTTAAAACTTGGTTTATTTATGGCTATAGATAATACCAACTACGAAGCATCGACCTCATGCCTAAGCCCTTTAGTTTTCCTTGTATGAACAATACAATCACAGTCTTAGCTGTTGTTTATTCTAGTTTTAAAATCAACAGTGCATTTTGTATTAAACATTCAGATTTTAATATGTGCTTGCTTCCTAGTTACTATAAATTGTACTGTAATACGAATGTTTAAGATTGAGTAAGACGTGCAGTACACTATAAATAAATAACACAGTGTTACCCACTTTTAGATATAGCGTTTTGCTATTAACGTATTTGAATGCAACGAATTTTGTAAAAACAATCGATTAATAAATCTTATCTCTTCTCTTAGCAAAAAACACTGAGCAGCTAAGTGATTAAGCTAAACGTCACAGTAAACCTTGAGTAAACCGTAGATATGATATATACTAACCACATAACAGGACAGGTTTTGTTAGGACATATGAGATGAATATAAATTGTTTTAAAACCTTTCCTGAAAGCGTAAACAGCCAGACAGTACCTATTTGCCGGCCCCTTAATTTCGGACATTAATCTAATGTTTGCGTTAGTGTCGAAACGGTTTTGTTGATTTCAAACTTCAAGAACTCAGCAAAAGTTTGGAAACATAGTTTCCGAAATTATAGTGATTTTTGCTAATTCATTCAGGCATTTAGTACTAATTTTAAGGTATATAAATCGTATTCAACCTGATCAGCAAGCAAAGCTCACATAGTTTATATAACCCAACGCAAATATTTTGTGGAAGAGACTGCCCAAAGGGACAACTTGCCCCCAACTTGCTTTACTTTGTGTGTTTATGAACTATCGTGGTCCTTTTGGTCAGTTTCTACCAAAGGAAATAATTTTCGAACTTCTTTATAAATGCTATTTTATAAACAATAATTTGTAAATTTATTTAAATGACATGCAAATCCATATTAATGTATGTTTTTTTGCATTTTTTTCTTTTTAAATTAAACGTGTAATAGTATAAATTTAAATTAATATATCTTAACAAATCTTTGAAACTAAATAGTTTCGTTTTAAAATATAATTTGTTTACTACCAAAATTCAAAAAGGTTAGCTAACACAGGATGTGGGACCTTTCACATCTTCCAATGTTTTTCTAGCGTAACAAATTTTAAATCGAGAAATAAATATATTACAAAATGTTAAAAAAATGTTGCAGCTTTTTTTGTTAAGTTTTTTATTGTTATGTTTAAATTAAAAGATAATATATTAATCGTAGGATAAATAGTTTAGTTACTTTTAATTTATCATTTAAAACCATATAACGATTTAACAGATTTACTTAATATTCATATTTTATCAATTATATTTATTTTATTACGCAGTATTTGATACATTGTTTATACACTGTCACGTAAACAATAAGTAACATTTTTATAAACCAAGTATAACACCTAAAGTTTGTTTATTTATCACTCAAACATAAAATTATTTTTCATTGTGGCGTAGGATTATAGTTGTGATAATATTTCCCAGCGTGTATAGTATTTCCCAATTAGCCCACGTCCCGCAAATGAATCATCTGCAGCTACAGTTGTGTTGTAATTGAAATCGGACCAATTGCAATAACGATCAGATGTTTGCTCCACACGAGGGACTTTATTGTATTAAACGTTCAATTTATTGGACAGATTTATGTATCTTTCTAAACAAAAATACGGAAAAAAATGCTGAAAATAATCAAACAAGCTATAACTTGATTAATCATATTATAAAAGAAGATGTAAATGTTCAGTTATTTCGATAACTTGAGTTTAATGTAGATCTTGTTCCACATAACTTAAAAACCTTTTCTAAAGCAATAATCTGTATTTTCTTATGAGTAATATATTGTTAAAGGTGGCTATAATTTAATTTTATGTTATAAATATTGTATGTATTTTTGTTTTAATTAAAACGATAGAATTGCTTGTTTATAATAAGAAAAATTAATAAAATAACAATGCAATTTTAGTTTTTCCTTTAACATTTAATCATAATAATCAAAATTGCGTTATGACACTTAAACAATCAAAAATATAAATTGGTAATAAATTGGTAATGAAAACCACTGTAGGAATTTCTATACTACAATGCTTGACAATTTATATTTATTCAATAGATTTAAAAAATAATAAAATTGGCAAAAATCGAAGGACGAAGGTCACAGGTGAGGCAGTGGTAGTTTACCGTGAACCAATAAATCTTCGTTTCCCCAGGGCCAAGCGCACGTAGTTTACTTGATTTACTTTCCACTGCAGAGTCCATTTAAGCAAATTTAAATAAAACAAAAAACATAATTTGCCTGCAGATAAAACAGTCACAAAAATGTATAGTTAATTAAAGAAACGAATTAATGGATAAAAATACTTACTTTAAATCATTTGAACTCTTATAATTAATCCCAAAAATTACTAAATCATTCATAATGCTGCATTACTGAGGAAACATTGCATAAGAAGTTTTGTTTAAGTTTTATATAACCATTCCTATTGGTTTGGACGGTATATTATACAAGTACTTTTTTAAAGCTTCTGTAACGATTCTGAAAAATAAATGTTGTAAAACTAATTTTAAAGCAAGATAAATACTTAATTTCGTTATTTACGAAATTATAAAGCTTTAACAAGAGTTTAATTATAAAATTCTGTTTAAATGAGTAAATCATGTTAACGCTATGGAATTTAGAGTGTAATATAATTAATAACAATTAACTTATATCTGTTTAATACCCTATCACGTAAAGGAAAAATGTAAATATAATTTTAAAAACCTTTGAATGGACACAAACAATTAAAACATTACTTTATTATTTTGTTATTAGGATAGGAAACTGAATTTCCCAAAAGTACATGATCAAAGCTATGTACTTTTGTTATGTACTTTATGTAGTTATGATCAAAGTTAACCCTTATTTGATCTGTTTCATTTTATATAAGTTAATTAACATACATGAATGTAGAAACTAAATAAAATAAAATATGGTCATATCTTTAATTCACTAAACTGCAACAAATCATAAAGAGGATGTTCAGAAGTTTTGCTTTATGTACGATAAATTAGCATTTTCTTTGATTACATTCTATCATTCCTATCGAAAAATTAAATTATGTTAAAATTACGGTATTTTTTATACATGTTTACTAAATATATTTTATATCAAAATTAAATACAAATCTAATAAATTGAATTAGCATTTCAATAATTGTGATAAGTAAATAACTGAAATAATACAACTGTTAAGTTTTAGTTTATAAACCAACTTAGGGTGTGTTTATTCTAAAACTTCTACTGAGTTTCTAGTTTACTTTAATCAACAGAGAGAGCAATGTACTTGTAGAAGGTAAGCTTATTGCCTGTCAACCTTTATTGACAGTAATTGATAATGATCCCTGCCCTACTTAATCCCCACTAGCAGCTAAAAAAAGGCACAAGTCACTGGAAATGGAAACATTTTCTATGTGAACGCTGTCAGTGTAAAATTTTGAAATCACACCGAGCGCAACCCGTGGCAAATTTTAATACCCCCGTCACAGCAAACCTGCGTACTCAGCGAATTTCCAATGCAAAATATGCCTTAATACCACATAAAGCCGGATACCAAGATTCATAAAAATATAGTCACAAATAAGCGATATATCAAATTAGAATTATTCTGCATAAGAATAACATTGGGAATGAGTATGCAGGCTTACTGCAAAAAGGAACAACAAATATGGGGTATCATGTAAATATCAATATTTCTCAAGGTGAAGCCACATACCAAGTTTCATCAATATAAATTCATAAATAAGCGATCTATATACCATTTTGATTATTCTCCATAAGAATAACACGGGAGATGAGTACGCAGGTTTGCTGTAACAAGGAACACAACAAATTTTTTTGATAAATATCAATAGAACTCAACTAGTTGAATCAACATACCAAATTTCATTAATTTATTTTCATAATTAAGGGATACATTACATTTTACTTATTCTCCATAAGAATAACATGGGGGCTGAGGACGCAGGTTTGCTGCTAGGGGAATTATAGTTAAAAATTGTGTTTTTTGTTAAATAACAATAGACCACAACCAGATGAAGCCGAATACCAAGTTTCGTTATCATACGTTCATAAATAAGCGAGCTATAATTTTTTTCTTATTCTCCATACGACAACGTACTGTGTTTAGCACTTTCAATATCTCTGTAACCAATTAACGTAGAGAAATGATCAAAACACCAAATTGTGTGTTTTTTTAAGCTGAATTCAGTGGTGAAAACTAAAGTTTGTCTTTTTTTAATATTACATGTAAAAACTAAAAAAAAAAACATTTTTGGGGTACAAAACCCCCCAAAAATACCACTTCGGATGGGTCGATCTGTCTGGTTTTCGAACTTAAAGTCATAAATAACGCTTTACACGTTTGTACCAAATTGTATCAAAATCGGAACATTTATACGAGAGTTATCACACCCACGGACATATATATATATATATATATATATATATATATATATATATACAGTTTCGAACGAATGGTGTTTTTGGGGTCTGGGGACCTCAAAACGAAAAGTTATCATGGTCCCGGGCCTAGGTCTTACCATGCCGACTACGGTAATAGCTTCTTCCCTATAGGGGAAATTCACTAATATCACAGCGCCGTCTACTGCTTGATGAATTGTAACTTTTACTTAGTTCAATGCGCTAAGGTCGTCTAATGGATATGGAACTTGATTCACAATCATGCGGTCCCAGGTTCAGTTCTACCTTTTCGTGTTTACTGTTTGAAGTACCATTTTTATTTACAAAGAAAAGAGCCGCCATAGAGTGCTCTGCAGAGTTTAGGTTAGGTTAGTTTACTATGATTTTTTTCGTAAATGTAGCGTAATTTGAAGAATATCAGTAGAATTCTTCTGTTTACATTCGAAAATACTATGTTTCACTGGTAATTTTATACACACATTGTTTACTCATAATAAAGCATTCGTTGCGCGTAGTTCGTTTGTCATCGGACGAGTTCGGCTTCCTTCTGGTGGCAAAGTCTCCACTTCCAATGGCTCGTGCCTTTTGTTAGCTGCTAGTCTTAATCCTATGTTTCGTATCATATTGACATAGTTTTCTCTCATTCAAAATAAGAAAAATATATTTAGGTTTAAAAGTTATTAACCAAATTTTATATTGTTAAAAAATTTATTAATTGTTTATTTATTTATTTCCAATTTACTAATGTTAAGCTAAATCTGTTTTTTCTCACGCCTGTTCATAAATAGTTCTACAAATTGTATTAGTTGTCCGCTCAGTAAAGATTAGTTACCTAGTTTAACCAATTACACTTTACTCTGTTAGTCGTCACTTAGAAATCCTAACGTACCAAAATATGTATTTAGCCTGAGATAATCATATCAATAACGGCTGCTTTATCGATTTTGATGAAATTTTACGGAGAGGGATGTGATCTATCGACAAAAACAACCTAAATTATTAATATATAAACGAATTCCTTTAATTATAAATACTATTTCTCTTTATATAAGCAGTAATTAACCTGAATTTGAATTTAAACTACCTTAATTTCAGTGTAGATACAGATTTAAAATAACTTACGTTTACAAATATTATTCATTATTAAATACGGCAGAAATGTTTACAAAAATATGGTTTCCTAAGCACTGATAAGCACTGAAAAACAAATTACAATCTTACAAATATATTAACGTATGTTATAATAATTACAAATTGTTGTTTGTTTACCAAGTTAGAAATACCCGAAACAACAATTGTTTTAGGTTCTTAAATTTCATTAAATTAACACAGCTTAGGAAACGTGATGACTAGTTTTAAATTTTTGTGATGGAAAAATTTACAAAATGTGTTTTAGCAAAACGATAACAGAAATTTAACTTCTAAGAAAACATCGCAATTATAATATCTAACGTAAATAAATATAAAATATAATTTAAACGACCAGCAGCTGCGGTTCTAATTACAAATGAAACAAATATCGTATATGGATTATTTAAAGTAAATAAGTATATAACGGAGGCACGGTTATAATTATTGATAATAAACAAACTAGCTTACTAGCAATTTGAACGCAATGTAATAATTTAACTTACCACTAGTACATCATAATTTAATATGAATGTACGGTAGAGGTAAGAGGATAAAATAACTAAGAGGCAATAATTGAAAGTAAAGAAAGTAACGTTCGGCATAGTAGGTGTAGAAACATTAATTTTATAAATTAAACAAGTATTACACTTTCAAAAATGTGTAAGTTATTAAAAGTAAGTGAAACTAGTGATTAAAAGTTGTATTGGTAATACCTTTGTATTGAGCCTGACACGTTTCAAATGGTCAAATGATCATCATATGTTTAGCTTTTACTAAACCTAAGGAATGTGTTTGCATTGTCTAAACAACTATGTCATCGCATGTACGAAAACTGTAAATAGCAGAGGTATTATTAATAATTTGTAAACGTCCAAGCGTGGTGGGAAAAAGGTAAATATCCTTATACACAACATACATTTGTACATTTTATATAAGGTAAGTCTAAAGAAGTATCATTTATATAACTATTAAGATTTATTTTGAGTAGTCTGCAATGTTTATTCAAATTGCTTGATAATAACGTACACGTTCAAATATAACAAATGGTTTTTACAATGTGTTTAGATAACTTCAGTGTGTATAAATAATGTGTTTAGTAATTAAAACATGTTTTAATAATTGAAATTAGATTTAATTATTCAATTTTTATGAAATTTACTATCCTAATTTACCTGTCTATAGGGGGACTTGTCAACAATGATGATTAAATAATATATGGAACGAGCCGATCACATACACAACATACATACATTTGATAACGAATTTGGCCTTAGACATGTCTCCATAGTTTTAGTTAAATCCTGGAAAATTAAAGCATCAATAAAGTGACAGTCCTCTTCTTGATTCTGATTGTCAAATAGGTTTGTACCCATCAGTCTAATATTTTATACAATGTATGACATGTATTATATTATTAAAATATATGAAATATAGGCACAAATAAACACTTAAACCAATTAGTTATATCTTAATGTTGTACGTATTTTCTATAGCGTAAAAAAATATATATTTTCGAAGCCCTGGAATTTGCTTATTCCAAACCCTCTCACCAATCACCATATTTTCCCGCAGTAACAATTATTCTTTGTAATGTTATTTCTTAACACATTACCAGGAAAAATAAGAAATGGCAGGTAATTTCATCAATATAATAATCAATATATAATATATAATATATTAATCAATATAATTTGGTAATTTCATAAATGAGTATACACAAGGCGAAATTATAAAACAGGCTTGAACATGCTTTAAAAACCTAATCGTCTGTATTACATTGCAATTGATATGTCAAGGGATATAACCAAACGAGAAGAGCGAGCTGAATAATGACGCCCATTAGCAGCGTAATGGGCTGATGGCGGCAGAGCTTCAGTCTTATTCATCCCACACATCGTTCTAAATGACACCTTCCGTTACAGAATATGTTTCTTCAGATTGATCTTATTAGTGTATTCAAATGGATTTTTGCTTCACAATATATAAGGTATTGTTTTACTCTTGCAATATCTTATACGTGGTTTACTTTGATGTACTACTTGTATAAACCACACGCTTACTTATATAGTTTATAGTTGTCAAAGTAAAACTGTTAAACAAATACGGTTCCCCCACCTACTGTGTTGGATTTTACTCCTTGTAATGAACGGTATCATTTCTCAAGCAGGACAGACTTACAACTAGCAATTGAATTTGCACTATTTGACTTATACTCATACTAAATAACCAAACTCATACTAATTATGACCAAAAGTGGAGACCAAAGTGCATGTAACAAAGGTTATTTGTGTATTATGGAAGTAAAGTGCTACTTTGTCTCCCGCATAACAGAATCAGCTGATATTTCGCTGTAATAATTAACGCTGCAGCTATAGCGGAATCTGATCAACTGATTGACATTTCGCTCCAGCTGCAATTAACGTTCCGAGTTCCGAGGTTTGGCTCTATGCGTCGGGCGCCAACAATTTACGGAGTTAAATATAGAATATATAGTTGCACTTTACTCCCTAACAAATAACTATTGTTACATTCAATTGCTATTTGTAAGCCTGTCTTGGTTGGGAAATAGTATTAGACACTTCCACTATTCTATCTAATGGAGCTATTTTGCTTTGTTTTTTTTCAAAGGAAAAGATTTCAAAGCTTCATTTTTGTACTGTAGGTATTTTTTGAATTGTAGACTTTATAGCAAGATTTTATCCAGGCAAAAGGTAAACCAAGTGATTTTTAAAAACGAATTTTACTTTGCTTTTTGAAATGTGAATTGAACCCTTACCATAACACTCCTTGAAGTCCTTAATCCATTTAAACACATTTTTCTGATATAAAGGCTTAACCTTAACCACGTTACAAATAACACATTATTATCAAATGTAGAGTATTGTGTTATTTTTAATAAAAAATGTGAGAGTGAGGCGATCCCGCAAGCCTTTGGATCTCTATTTCATTAGCAATTACCAATAATTTCAATACTTGTAAAATAAAATATAAAATAAAATACGTGTCTCAAAAAAAGTCTTAGCGGTTTAAAAGATGTCATCATAATGATTTTGGATGTTTTAAATTCTATAATATCTCGGTATTTAAAAAATATAATATAAAATACATTACTACAAATCCAATTGGTTGGTACATGATTAGTTGGTTATTTAACTGCAATTTTCTTTTATGACCTACATCATTTATATTTGAACACGTAAAATATTGCTTTATCAAAAATAATAAAAATTTCTGCGATCAAAGTTCATTGTTAGTGATGGTGAGCTTATGTTATTCAATGTATTTTTGCGTTCATTTTCCATAATTTATTAGTAAAAACTAAGTTTCACGACGTTTCGGGATATGGAATCTGATCCCGTCTTCAGGTGGAAAAGATACCTAGAACATAACAAAATTAGTGTGCAATCCAGACAAGCTGGAAAAAACACTGAAAAGCTAAAACAGAGATCTGTAAAAGCAGTCAAAACAAAATAAAACTACAATAATTAACATACTAGTCAACAGATAAAAACATTTATATATAGTCAATACGTGTCCTAAGCTACGTTAAGTATCCCACGTAATAAAACAATCCAAAACAATTGTTGTTTGGGGTATTTCTAACTTGGTAAACAAATAACCATTTGTAATTGTTCAAACATACTTTAAAATATTTTTAAGATTGTAATTTGTTTCTCAGTGCTTATCAGTGTTTTTTAAACCATGTTTTTGTAAACATTTCTGTCGTGTTAAGTAATATTTAATAATGAACAATAATTGTAAACGTAAATAATTTTAAATCTGTATCTACACTGAAATTAAGGTAGTTTGTATTTAAATTCTGTTTAATTTCTTTTTATATAAAGAGAAATATATAATTAATTATAATTAAAGTGATTTCTTTACATATTATTAATTTAGGGTGTTTTTGTCAATAGATCATATCCCTCTCCATAATATTTCATCAAAATCTATAAATGAGCCGTTATTGATATGACTATCTTTACATCACGCTAAATACATACTTTGGTACGTCAGGATTATGACTATTAGTTACGACTAATACAGTCAAGTATAATTGGTTAAGCTAGGTGACTAATCTTTACTGAGCGGACTACTAATAAGATTTTTTTAACTGTTTATGAACAGGCGTGAGAAATAACAGATTTAGCTAAAGTACAATAATAAATTTGAGATAAACAAACTAACGCTTACTAAATTTTTGTAACAACATAACAATTGGTTAATAACTTTTAAACCTAAATATATTTTTCTTATTTTTAATAAGAGAAAACTATGTCAATATGACATGAAGCAGGAGAATAAGACTAGCAGCTAACAAAAGGCACGAGCCATTGGAAGTGGAGACTTTGCCACACGAAGGAAGCCGAACTCGTCCGATGACAAACGAACTATCCGCAACAAATGCTTTAATATGAGAAAACAATGTGTGTCTTGAATTATCAGTGAAATATAGTATTTTCAAATGTAAACAGAAGAAACCTACTAATATTCTACAATATTACACTACATTTACGAAAATATCATAATAAACTAACATAATCTATCTCTGCAGAGCACTGTATGGCGGATCTTTTCCTTGTAAATAAACCTTTTACCTCAAAAAGTAAACACGAAAAAACTGAACCTGGGTCCGCATGATCGTGAATCCAGTGCCATATCTATTAAACTGTCATAGCGTATCGAACTAAGTAAAAGTTACAATTCATCAAGCAGTAGACGGTGCTGTGATTTTAAAATTTGCCACGAGTAGCGCTCTGTGTGATTTCAAAGTTTTAAACTGACAGCGCACACGTAGGAAATGTCCCCATTGCTAGTGGCGTGTGCCTTTTTTAGCTGCTGGTGAGCGTTAAGTAGGGATCCTTATCAATTACTGTCAATAAAGGTTGACAGGCAATAAGCTTACCTTCCACAAGTACATTGTTCTCTCTGTTGATTAAAGTAAACTGGAAACTAAAGAGAAATTTTAGAATAAACACACCCTAAGTTGGTTTATAAACTAAAACTTAACAGTTGCATTATTTTAGTTATTTATTTTTTATACGTATTGCAATTTGTATTTAATTTATTAGATTTTTATTTAATCTTGACATAAAATGTATTTAGTAAACATGTATAAGAAGTGTTTATTGGCTGATACCATGTGCAGTGAAAACGGTGGAGACTGTGGGGGGAGAGGGTGCTCATTTTTTCGCCCTCCCCGCATTTTTTATTTTTATTTGTTAATTACCATAAATTAATGTTAATTACCATTAATTACCATAATTTACGTAATTTATATTCTAATTACACTGTTTAATATGCATAAATCACTTTAAACAGAGCAATTGCGCATAGTTTGCAAACCAGCCCCCCCCCGAGTTTTCGTCTCTGCCATTTTGCCCCTCTGATGGCACACTCATGGACCATATCAGTGTTTGATGATAATGATATACCGACAAAGGAGCCACCCCACATTCCCAGACATTTGGGGTTGGTTTTATTGCCCACCTGGGGATCGTTAACAAAGAACCATTGTCCGAATTCCATTATAGTAGGGTAGATGTATGACATACCTGCGTTGTAGACTATGAGAAACAACCCGATGTGCGCTTCCCAAGTAAACGACTCCTGTGACGCTAGATCGCCTGTGTCAAATCCCCCACCACAAACATATATCCAAACATTTGCCATGGATCCTTTAGCCCATTCTACTTCCATATCATGAACAACAACTATCTAGGTTTAGCTCTAATCCAGAACTATATCATTGGGTTGGAAGGCAGATTTTAGACGGCAACTAAACTAGAC
The DNA here is from genome assembly GCA_963675035.1 of Allygus modestus. Lineage (NCBI taxonomy): Eukaryota > Metazoa > Arthropoda > Insecta > Hemiptera > Cicadellidae > Allygus > Allygus modestus. Next base: position 93,137,573 of record OY776116.1, read on the forward strand.
TTTAGTTTTAGTTGTAGACTTTTAGATGTAGACTACATCACGGTAGATGAGAAGAGATCTGCTCAGTTCGATGTTTGGCGGTTCATTTGTGATTTTCTGTGGAATTATACGATCTACGACCGAATATACACGATCATGGTTAATCTGCATGCTCTGAACATGTCAAATGTATCAACGACTGTGGTGTTGGTGGAGGTAGTAAAGGCCGATGTTGACTCCGGCAACGAGAGCAATGATGAAGAATAAGCCTTTATCAGCCGTTCAACATCATCATAAAAGGCCTTTATCAAGGCTACAAAAGCTTTTAAAGTTAGGGACAAAAGGGAATCTACCTAATACTGGAAGATTGTCTTAGACTTTTACCAATATATTGTATTTAAAAATCCACTTTTTTTGCCCCCCCAAAAAAGAGTCATTCTTCAATCAAACATTACATAACTGTCCATAACTTCAAGTCTCAGGTGGCCTTGACAATGGCCTGTTAAGAGTGGTCTTGAAAAAACCTTTTTATTGGTGCAATGTAACTGGGGTTACAGTCCAGTTACATGCAAGGAACTGGGGCAAAGTGTTTTATTTATCCATCTCGGAATCATTGACCACAGCAGCATTATGCACCCTCTCTGTGTCTTGCTTCTTATGATATTCGGCCTTCTCCGCTATTGCAAGCTCATCATCCAAATCATCCACCAGGCACCAATCTGCATTATGTTCAGCCCATTTTTCTGGACAACGCGGTTGACCACACCAATTTGTAAATGCATACTCCCTTGCCTCATACAACTCGTTCATTGATTGGACTATGATTAAAATAAACAGCCTCTACAAAGTCCAAAGTTTGATTGAAACAGCCTACCAGGTTGATTGATGACAACACTTGCACGCACATTTGGTGGCGGACCTTTCGTCTCCGCCATTCCCACCCCCAAATTCTTATTGTCAAACTGGATATATCTATAGTCAATAGTCACAACATAGAACATTCTACACTATCGCACCACCGTTCAGTGTTGTTTTGAAGCTTAAACTGTCATGATGTACTGTTTTTGTGTGTAAGTTGAAAATTAGTGTACAATGGATGATGCAAGAAGAGTGATCAATGCGTCAAAGGACAAGATACGTTATTTTTACCTACGCTTTACATTACGTAAAAGGTTAGCAGTCAAGTCGGCGTTAGATATAGGGAGCGACTCATTTTATGGTGAGCATTGTGGGAAGAGAGATTCTGAAAGAAAAAGTTAACAAATCTGTTAAATTTAATGAAAATCTAAATAGCCATTACACATACGAATCGACTGAGGATTTACAGCAGTTAACATGGACTCAAGTTGCGATAAATGAAGTGAGATTCCGTCGGCCATTGAAACTGATGTTGGAGAAAAAATGAAACATCTAGTCTGTTGCAACAAGATGTGTCACAATGAGTGCGTACTGTTTACTTCGAGGGTGAGCAGACACAACACCACTAAGTAATATGGTAGAAGTCGCACGGTTCAGACATGAACGCTTACGTTTCCGTGGACGATTATATCAAATCATTTATTGATGAGATTGAGGTTATGAAAAATAATGCTAATGATCATTCATTGACGACACCACCACATCAGACGCCATCTGTAAAGCCATAAGATGTCAGCAAGAAGCGAAAAAGACCACGTACCATCGAATTGGAATTTAAGAAACCAGGATGGGTATCACAAACATCAGATGATTGCCCCAATGTGTCATGGTTGGAGGATGGTAATACATTTGCTTTTCAAAACCCTAGAATAAAAAAAAATATTAAAAATGGAATTATACAATGGTACAGACGTTGTGTTCATGTGCAGATTAATTTTTGGACAAAGTTGGTGAAATGCACGAAAATGTTAAACAATTAGTTAATAAAGTGGAAAATATGTGGTTTGATAAATCATCAGGAGTACCAAAAATTACAGGATTAACTCAAACTGTTACACAACGCAGTACAGTTTCGCAATCAACGCCGAAGAAGAGAGCAGTCCGTAGAAACCGTTCGGTGGTGGCATAATCAATCATTTAGAGCAGCTGCCTGGACAGATCTCGACGCGCTGGTTTTTTGTGTGAACACCTGCACGGGAAAACACCTGCATTCGAGTCTAGAACTGTATTTTTCCTTTGCTGGAGCAGCTGCAATGAACACCTGTGAGCAAAATGGCGGCACCAGCCGGTTGTAAGGCGAGGGTGCTGCACGATGATTATCATTCCCAGCCACCTTCGCGTCTAGTCCACATCCTCCTAATTCTAGCATCATGAACAACGCTTCTGAGCTCGTGAGTGGAGTCGTCACCGATGCAGCTGTTGACCTGAGAACTGCACTACCGATACTTTTAATTATAGACAATATGATGCGTGAGGCTGAAAATCGTATGGGGGATTTTTTCACTAAAGAATGTTATCATCACAACATTAGTGTGTTTTTAATCACTCAAAATCGTCAAAATCTATTCCATCAGGGGCGGAGGCAGCGGGACATCTCATTGAACGTGGAATACATTGTGTATTTTAAGAATCTTAGAGACAGAGTGCAGATTAGGTACTTAGCCAGGCAAATAAATCCAGACAGTCCAATTCTCATCGAGGTGGCATACACATTCGCCAAAAATAATCCACACGGATACCTACTGATAGCCTTGAAACAATCAACAGACGAGAATATGGGAGTACGTAGTTGCATATTTGCAAACGATCATACGGATTATGTGTATATACCAAAGAAAAACTATTTTTTTTAGTATCAATCATGTCGTGCTAGCGGAAATACGCAACTCTGCTGAGGGCTTCAATTCATGCAACACCAAAGGAGTGCAAAGCCTTGTTAAAAGTGTGTGACAAGAGTCGTATTCACTCAGTGTGCGAGTGTGCTCACAACGTGTTGTGCGATAACGTTCCTCTCTCCAAGAATAGCAAAAGTCAGTTAAGCAAACACAAAGCGGCTCTACCAAGACTGGTGAAACGAGGCGAAGATTGGGCAAAGAAACGAAAGTATCTAATACAAAAAGGCAGTGGACTCATAATTACTTTTGAGCACAGTACTACAGGCAGCTTTGAATAGTTAAAAAACTACTGACATCCAGAATCAGTTCTATTTCACATTTTCAAGTAATATTTCAATGCAAAATTAATCGAAAAATACAGTTGCAAATTTTATAACACATTTACCAAGAGCTATTCGACTGGACGCTGGTGAATGAAAAATTACAATTGTGGACTCACGTTATCCTTAATCATTTTTATCCGTCGGTAATGATGAAAAATGTTCATTTACATACAACCACAAGAGGAAGCAAAAGTGAACATAAAAGCACTGGAGCGGGTAATGGACAGTAATTCCGATGTAACACCAATAGTGTTAGCTACTCAAAAGAAACTACAGAATTAAGTTACAGATTGGTGATTATACAAATATTCAAGAATTGTGTGATCATATCCATTCACAAGAACTAGCGATTACTTTTGGTTTAAGGTTTACTGTTGAAAAGGAAGTTAGCAAATTCATTGAAATATCAATGTGAAATGATGTTGGAACAATTAAATTAAGCCCAACGTTAGCGTTTCAATTGGTGTTTGTTCCAAATTAATTGACTCTGGAAGGTGATGCAGTTAATAAAAGCATCCGATCGCCAAACATTCGTCTTGGATTACCATCACACATGTACGTTTATTGTGATTTAGTTGAACCGCAGATGGTCGGTTAATCAGTAGCACCGTTATTGGAAATTGTCAATACATCTACGTCTATTTATGTATATGGATTGTATAAATTAACATCATTCATCGATCCGCATTATGTGCCTGTTATTAATAGATATTTTAACAATGTGGAAATAGACTTAAGAGATAGCACAGAACATCACTGGCCATTCTACTTTGAAACGTTGTGCGTGAAGTTACACTTTTGAAAAGTAGCGAGTCATTAGTCAATATGGAGCACGCAAAGTAGATGGTAGTCATACCGCAAGGGTTGATTGATCGATTGCAAACAAATACTACTAATAAAACGCAGACTAATCTATCCAGTGAAAACAGCCTCGATGTGGAGATGCATCAAATATTGAATAACAAACATATGGTTGACAGTGAAAAGTGGAAATTATATAGATAAGTGTTACATCGCTTCATAAATATTGCTGAAAATAATCGCCAACCGATTTGTATACCAATCGTAGAGACGGGAGAGATTGAACATAGTCATCGAATGCACACCACTGTGGAAGGTGGTCCAGTGAAAGAGATTGTGGAAACATTTTCCAAAAGATACAGATCTAGCACCCGCAACCTTTTACTATTCACGAAACGTGAAGGTAGTTTAATCAGTTGGGACGGTGGCTATTCAGTTTATATTAATGATGAAAAAATTCCAGAATAAAATGTAGTGGAAATATTAAATAGTATAGTAAAAGTGTGTATTCGTGATTACAAACCTCCATGATGGTACGAAGTGCTAAATACATTGAAAGCGATAAACGTGCCTAGGGAATATGTGAATAATATAAAAGCGCTAAAAGAAATAAATGCCAAATATCAAGTAACATTCAGCAGAGGATCAGATGATGAAGAAGATACAAACAGTTCAACTGACTCATTACTGCAGACACCGATTATAAATCAACTACGATCGGCTGGAGGAAAAAGAGCAACATCTACACCAGTGACAGGGGAGTTTAATTTTTTAAATAGAACAGGTTGACTTTCAAATTCTGACAAGAGAGATCCGGAAACCGTACACAGGGTAGGTTTTCATTATGGAACGTTTGCATTGCAATACGAGCAAACCAACGTCGTATGGTGCTGTGGCTCTTTTAGTGCGAGCTGCCAAACCTGTTTCAAAAGGCAAAATAATTGAATGGTTACACACAGGACACTTAAACTTTGCCCAAACCAGCCCGTAAACGTTTTTCCCGCACAATCCGTACATAGTGTTTTGTCAATTTGAATTGTTGCAAGCAGACTCGAATGATATGTGTGGTCTTAGTAAACACAATAATGGTGTCTACTACTTATTGACTGTAATAGACGTGTTTAGCAACTGCCTGCATGTAAGAGCGTTAAAGAGGAAAAAATTAGCCGAGGTGGCCAACCCTTTCGAGGAAATATTTTTGGAAGCGACCAAGACACCACGCTGTTTACAAACTGACAAAGGTACTGAATTCACTGATGCCAAGAAGAAAATATTATTCAAACAATACGGAATCATTTATATCACTACACAAACTCTTGTATCATGTGCTAGAGGAAAGGTCACGTACATTTATGGCCAAGCGATCAATTGCCTATGCCAAAGGTGCTGAGAAAAAATAATACGTACTCTGCAAATTTATCACGGGTCACTGTACTACTAATGTCACTGATATCAACGCTATTGGTTGTGGGTCGCTATCATTAATCAACAATCTACTATCAACAAACACGGTGCGATGTCACCATCAAGGGACAGCTCACACACGATGTGCCCTAACCAATTGTATCACATTACGCGGTTGGTTTTAAATAAGTAAATACAAATATCGATGACGATACCAGTTCCTGCTTCTGTTTTACTACTAGTACTATTTCTGCTACTGACGGTATCGATACAGTAGAAGGAATATCATAGAGATCCAAAAGTATCTGTCCAAACTGCCTGTACAGAAAGATGTTGTCTACGCTGCGGATCATTCACCACATTATATCTCACCATCTACTGCTATGGTTGTGAATACTGATCCACACAATGAAGAAGGCACTCACTGGGTTGCTTTCTACCTGAACAAAGGAGGAGGAATAATTTAATTATTTTACAGCTATAGTCAACCTCCACATCTGCAATTCTACCAAGGATTCCTGAGACGCAACGCTCATCACTAAATGTACAACGAGCATCGCCTTCAAAGTGACAACACTCTGGTCTGCAGCCACTACTGACTTGTATACCTGTACTGCCACACCCACTACGGCATGAAGAAGATGGACTTTGTACAGCTCTATGATGATTCGTCTACTGCTCGCAACGATGCACTGATCAGAATACTCTTTGTGCAAATGTATGTCAATCGAATTTTTTGAAATAATAACTCTTTCTCAATACTAGTTGTGTACTCAGAATTTAAAAAAATATTCTTGTTATTTTCCATCCTCCCCCTTTAGTATTTAGTTTAGACTCTAATTATCTGGAAAAAATACTAAATTTAATATTACTGATTTTATGAGAGTCTGTCCACTACATCTAACTTAAGACTAGTTTGGTAAAAATTGAACAAGTATAAAACGTGTGACTATATTTATTAACACTATACAATGAGATTTATCAGCAAGTGGAAAAATACATGAGACATATATTAAAAAAAACATTTTTTACATGAAATAACACTTTACAAAATAATGACTAGAATTCAAAATATGTACATACGCAGATAAAATTAATTGTGACTAGAATAAAACACATTTAAAATTACACTGCTCACAAGTGTCTCCCTGCCATTTTGTCTTTACTATCATGTGTCGCAGCGATTCGTGCACTCACTACTAAACAGTTAGTCACTGTCTTCTTTAATTTTTATCAAAACAGCTGGCGGTGGCGATGGTGGTGGATTTTTTGAAGACGGTGGTGTTGGCGGCGAAAAGAATGGAACAGGTTATATGGTGGTGCCGCTAGGGGTATAAGATAATGTCCCCAGAGCAGAGTGTTGACACCATACTCCAGTTGGACATAACGTTTGTCATCGAATGGTGCCAATGAAGGCTTTGTCACCACAATAAGTGGCTCTGAAAGCGTTTATTATCAGTGCTTTTGACTGTGTTCTGAAACAAACACTGTTCATAGTCGGCCACCGTCAACCTTTTTCCACATGGTAGGCGTCTCTGGTACGGATAGCATAGATGTTCCCATCAGTGTCAATGTAGGCCATTCTAATCCCATATAATCCGTATCGCTCTACCATGTCATAGTGGAAGCCATACACCCACCGTTTGCTGTGGTCCAAAATGCTCATACCTACATAAACTGGCTTGCTCAAGACCACCCGCACTTTCACCATCCGCTGTAGGACTGTACTATATGCGGCCATTAAAATTTGACTTGGCTACGTACTTAGTGTAGATTTTTTGGGAGGTCACCAGTTTAAAGTTCAGATGATTTTAAAAGTTTTGGAGACTCATACCGTAAAAATCATTAGCTTAAACAGCTGCACCTCAAACTTGTTTCTAGCCTGCTGTCTCAGTTCGGAATTCATCGTGACGTATAGCTTCAACCACTTTGATAGCTTCAAGCGCATTAACCGGTGGATTTGTTGAATACGTAGTCCATACGTCAACGCTTGCTGTAGATAACGGTAGTGTATTACGTATCATTCCTTAACCATCACGGTGGGCATTAGTTTTGTAGACTTTCCCGTGCCGCTTGTGAAACGTTCGTCTGGTGTGTAGGGAAGACGGTCTGCCGGCACTCTCTAACCTAGGGACGAAACGGCAAGTCACGGTGTTTATAATGGAGAGCCGGATCTCTAGGGTACTTAAGATCCACCTGAAAAACATATCCGTACTCGCCGTCCGCAGGCAGACTCTCTATGTTCAAGTCGTCACATTCCGTCTGTGATAACCACTCGAAACCTCCATATGGGAGTGGCTCGGACATTTCCAAAACGTACAAATTATTGGCATAGTAATACATCAAATATGTATCGTCATCATTCTCGACGCCATCTCTACTTGTAGATGCAGCCTCACCATTTCAATCGCCACAAGTTCCTTTTGTATATTTGTTATTGGTGGCGACGTGTCGGGTTACACAGTAGGTTAGTCCGTCTCAAATACCCTTCTCAAAAACAGATATTGATCTACATCGTGTGGAGTATCGAGGACCACACCGGTCTTGAACAGCATCACGTCCCACGTGTATGATGGTAGCGTCAGATAATGTGCAGTATCCAAGATTTAGTGTGTCATACACATATCTCAAAACCCCTCGAAAACATCATACAAAAGCATGAAGTCTGTTAGAAGATATATGTCTGAATAATCGCCAAGGTTTTTACAACCAAACATGGTCCAGACGCGTTGTGCGTGTGCGTAGTCTTTTTCTTTGACGTCATCTCTGAAGATTCCGACTGGCGGTAACACATTTTCATGTAGTATGCCCTGCGCCGTTATGTGCTCGTAAGGGAATACTCCCTTACGTTGTAGCAACTCAAACTCTTCTGGGTCTGTGAATCGAGCTCGGCATACTGTCTTCTTGTCGACTGGTAATATTGAGGTTAATTTCGCTAGCGACATCTGTACAAGTCGACAAATTCGAGTTTGATGGAGTAGCACCGGCCTACTCTGGGATATTTAAAACGTTTGGAGAGTATTTTATATTTCTACTCGGTATTTTCTAGCACATCAACGTCTCCTCTGTCAACTGCGAGCTTCCTGATGATGAATTGCGCGTAGTAGTTTGACAGATTGTGGAGGAAGACGTTGACAGTGACCTGCTCTTTGAAGCGAAGGTTGCAGGAATTGTGCGACGCTCTTCTGTACTTGTACGGGGGAGAGTTTAAGTGGTATTTAACCTTCAAATCAGCCACATCAACCCCGATAAACTCTTGTCGACAGATGTGACAAGAGGTATCTTGCTGGAACGCTGCTTTCTCTTGTTCTGTGAGATGCGGGTGGTTTCCGGGTCGTCGGTTGACATATAATATGTCTCCAATCTTCTCAAAATCGTCCTGTAGCATATTAATGAAGTTTTTGGAAGCGACCTCACCCCTATATAAGCGAAATATTGAAAATGTGTCACGCGTCGCTGGATCTTCGCTGTCGTCGTTGTCTCCCTCTTCTGCACTACGGTTGTCGTCACAAATGTAGTAAGCGAAACTATACAGTTTGTCTACGTTTAATGTCCTGACATTCTACGACCCTATTCCATCGCGTTGTCCCCCTCCTCCTCCAACTCCTCTATTTATTGCAGGATCCCAATCTGGTGGTTGATTTGTTGGAGGAGTGTCAATAGGTTCTTCATGATTGAACGTTACCAAAGTGCTCTCAAAGTCAGCGTAGATAAAAATGAAATACTATGGTTGGTTGTATAAGAGGCTGATAAATATTAATATAATGTTAGATGGATGAAAATGAGAAAGCCGTGTTGTGAATTATTGGCCTCTTACCTCTGGGGTTGGTAACAGGTTCCTGGATTGGGATGACAGGAGCATCTGCTGGTCTTGGCGGCACATCTGTGGGTCTCGGCACAGCGACATCTGAAATAACAAAACTATAGTATCCGAAATATCCAGTAATACAAAAAGAAAATGTCCAATTTTGAGGATGGGGTACATTAGAGGATACACAATTACGACACAATTTAAAGGCTATAGAATGCTCTAACTATTTAGAGAGTTATCTGATGTATTGCAACAACTAAAATGACTGTACGTTACATTTGTGTCAATAATTGCTCTGTAGCATGAGAGACTAAACAATGATGTTATTTTTTAGATACTAAACGTTGATGTTACTATTTACAGTTCTATATAACGTATTGCAAAAAAAATGTATATCACCTTGTATTATATTTATTAATTTGAGTAAATTAATAGCCATATAACATGACGTAGTGCAAAAACCATAATGATTTATCTTACATTTGTGGCAATAATTGCTCTATAGCATGAGTGACTAAAAAATGATGTTAGTTTTTTAGATACTAAACAATGTTGTTACTATTTACAGTTTTATACATCGTATTGCAAAAAAAAAATAAATAAAAAACAACATTGATCTCACCTTGAATCATATTGGTTAATTTGAGTAAATGAATAACCAAATAATACTAACCAGGACAAAAAGCGTTGTTGTCTGGTTGTGGTGGCATTGGGCGATGGATTGTCATGATGTGCCGATGAAGCGCAACTGCCCTTCTGAAATGTCGCATCCAGGCTCTGGGCAGATTAGCTGATCCCCTCCGTGTTCCGTACGGGCGTGTCGGATGACGTTATACCTCCTACGAAAGGCAGTGCCACATCCGGTGCAAGTGAAGGGGCGGTCGACATTCATGATCTATAAATAGAAAAAATCTAATTATTGAGACTGTTGTTTAAAACGGGGTACATATGAGTCTAAACAATGATGTTACTATTTAGAATATCATACAATAATTTACAAAACTAATATTTGTTTATTTAATTTATCGACAGTACGATGCGTTTATACTTTTATATAACATAGTTCCAAACAAAATAAAAACAAATATTTAATAACATTTCTAATTGTAGCATTTGTTGATCTAGATTATGAGAAACTATGTAATAGAAAATGTTTAAAATTTATTGACAATATTAAATTCATTCCTTAATTAATGGGCACACACATATAATGCTAGATAACAATGATAAAATAAACAAATTAATCAATGATGTTACTATTTTTTCGATATTATAAATATAAATATAAAATGTAGTGCAAAACTCAAATAATTTATTGATATTTCGACACATTTATACTTGTATCGATTGTTGTTCTGATGCAGTTTACAGATTCATCAATGATGTTAATATTTGTGGTAATGCAAAACTCAAATAATTTATTGATATTTCTACTTGTACCAATGGTTGCTCTATAGTATGAAAAGCTAAGCATAGATATTAATTGTAGTATGGTGATATGATTTTTTTAACTAAAAATAATGCAATTGAAGATAAGTGACAATTAATCAATTTCTTAATTATTCTATAGAAGATTGGTACTCTCTTATAAAAATATATTTAAAATATTCAATAAACATTTTCATTAGAACTGTTATTGAGAATAATGAATAACACTTACCTTTGATAATCCAGGGAACAGAACATAAGAAGTATAGCATGGCACACACACTTATCGACTGTACTCTCCGAACTCTAAACCAACTCTGACGATTTTCTCTGTGTGGTGTGAAGTATTATACATGGTGGGGGTAGTGTGTGGTGGGGGATGCAGCACATGTGTTCTAGCGTCGCCGGTGCTGTTGACTTGGGAAGCACACGTCAGTTTGTTTCTCACAGTCTGCAAAGCAGGTGTGTCGTAAATTATCCCTCCTATAATGGAATTCGGACAAGGGTCCTTTGTTAACGAATTGGCATGGTAATAACACCAACCCCAAATGTCTGGGAATGTGGGGTGGCTCCTTTTTCCGTATATCGTTATCATCAATCACAGTCATGGTAGTAGACCTCCGGAGAGGATAAAACCTGCTCCTGATTGGTTTTAACATTGGCTCTTATGGGGATTAAGCTCCGCCCCCTTGTCCTATAAACCAATAGGACAAGAGTTCCCCCTCTTAAGCCCCGCCCCCTCTCTCTGGTTGGTTGATACCAGGTCATGTGACTGAAGCCCCGCCCCTTCCAAGATGGCGGCTCCTAACCTACCATTTGACCACGTGTGTTAACCTAACTTTTGTCACATGTTTTTCCCACGCTTTTCCAAGATGGCGGCACCCACGTGGCTGACCACATGTTCTAACCTCACTTTAGACCACGTGTGTTAACCTATCTTTGTACCACGTGTTTTTTCCTGCGCTTTTCCAATATGGCGGTGTCCACGTGGTGGGAAACCTTTTTTGACCACGTGATTCAAGATGATGATCCAGATGGTTGAGAAAAATATATTGTATAGATAATTAGCCAACCACGTGACCCACCCACGTGATCTAGTGCTGCCATCCCAAGGAACAAAATACCTGCAGTGTATATATGAAGATGTATAAACTATGTTATAGAGTAAGAAAAAAAATGACCTACCAACCTACGCAAAATTAGTGTATAACACCTAACCAAGCTACGTCACGCTACCAGCCTCGTATAGATATATTGCCAGCAAGTGCTGCCAACCCACTTTATATATATACTGTAGACAGTTATACGTATATATCGCAAGAAAGTGTTGCCAAAAAAATCAAAAATCGCTAATATCTCGAAAAAGGAAGGTCCTAGGGTCGTTTTGACCCCAGAAAACTGCCTACTACGTAGTGTAGGCACTTCAGAGGGGTATCCACCTATATGAGAAATCTTAACAGAAATGTTGCGGGTTGCATCTCAAAAAATGAAGGGGCAAAATTTCAAAATTAAATATCTTGAGAACGGCTCAGCCGATTTACATGAAACTTGGTGTACAGGTATTTGTTATCATCCTCTACATCTTTCAAAAACCTAAACTCTGTAATGCAGGTAGTATCAAAACAACTGAAGGAGCTATAATTTAAAATGTAATATCTTGAGAACGGCTCAGCCGTTTTACATGATACTTGTTGTACAGGTATTTGTTAACCTCCACTACATCTCTCAAACAACCTAATTTTTGTAATACAGGTAGTATTAAAACAATTGAAGGAGCTATACTTTGAAATGTAATATCTTAAGAAAGACGGGGCCTTTAAGAATGAAACTTGGTGTACAGGTATTTGTTAACCTCCACTACATCTTTCAAAAACCTAAACTCTCTACTGTATGTAGTATCAAAACATTTGAAGGAACTATATTTTGAAATTTAATATCTTAAGAACGGCTAGATCGATTTAAACTGAACTTGGTATATATGTACCTGTAAACATCCTCTACATCTTACAAAAAACCTAAACTATGTACTGCAAGTAAGTATCAAAATAATTTAAGGAGTTATACTTCGAAATATAATTTATTTAGAACGCATTGGTTTGTGTTGTTCCCTCAACTGTCATTAGTTGGTGTAGGTCCCTCAATTGTCATTGGTTAGTATGGGTCCCTCAATTGTCTTTGGTTTATGTAGGTCCCTCAATTTTCATTGGTTTGTGTAGGTCCCTCAATTTTCATTGGTTTGTGTAGGTCCCTATAGTGTCATTGGTTTGTTTAGGCCCCTCAATTGTCATTGATATGTGTAGGTCCCTCAATTGCAATCTATTCGTGCAGGTCCCTAAATTGTCTTTGGTCTGTGTAGGTCCCTCAATTTTCTTTGGTTTGTGTAAGTCCCTCATTTGTCATTAATTTGTGTAGGTCTCTAAATTGTCATTGGCGTTTGGAGATCTCTTATTTGACATAGGTTTGTGTAGGTCCCTCAATTGTCATTGGTTTTTGTATATCCCTCAATTGTCATTGGTTTGTGTAGGTCCCTCAATATTAGTTGGTTAGTGTAGGTCTCTCAAATGTTAATGGTTTGTGTAGGTCTCACACATGTCATTGGTTTGTGTAGATCCCTCAACATTCATTGGTACGTGTAGGTCCCTCAATTTTCTTTGGTTTGTGTAAGTCCCTTATTTGTCATTAATTTGTGTAGGTCTCTAAATTGTCATTGGCGTTTGGAGATCTCTTATTTGACATTGGTTTGTGTAGGTCCCTCAATCGTCATTGGTTTTGTATATCCCTCAATTGTCATTGGTTTATGTAGGTCCCTCAATATTAGTTGGTTAGTGTAGGTCTCTCAATTGTTAATGGTTTGTGTAGGTCTCACACATGTCATTGGTTTGTGTAGATCCCTCAACTTTCATTGGTACGTGTCGGTCCCTCAATTGTCATCGGTTTGTAAGTCACTAAATTATCATTGGTTTGTATAGATCCATCCATTGTCATTGGTATGTGTGGATCCCTCAATTATCCTTGGTTTATGTAGGTCCCTCAATTGTCATTGGTTTGTGTAGGTCCCTCAATTTTCATTGGTTTGTGTAGGTCCCTCGATTGTCATTGGTTTGTGTAGGCCCCTCAATTGTCATTGGTTTGGGTAGGTCCCTCAATTGTCATTGGTTCGTGTTGGTCCCTAAATTGTCTTTGGTTTGTGTAGGTCCCTCAATTTTCTTTGGTTTCTGTAAGTCCCTCAATATTAGTTGGTTATTGTAGGTCTCTCAATTGTCAATTATTTGTGTAGGTCCCTCACTTGTCATTGGTTTGTGTAGATCCCTCAACTTTCATTGGTACGTGTAGGTCTCTCAATTGTCATTGGTTTGTAAGTCACTCAATTGTCATTGGTTTGTATAGATGACTCAATTGTCATTGGTATGTGTAGGTCCCTAAATTGCCATTGGTTTGTATAGGTCCCTCAATTGTCATTGGTTTGTGAAGGTCCCTCAAATGTCATTGGTTTGTGAAGGTCCCTCACTTGTCATTTGTATGTGTAGGTCCCTCAAGGGTCATTGGTATGTGTAGGTCCCTCAATTGCCATTGGTTTGTGTAGATCCCCCAATTGTCATTGGTATGTGTAGGTCCTTCAATAGTCATTGGTTTGTTTAGGTCGCTCAATTTCGATTGGTTTGTGTAGATCCCTCAACTTTTATCGGTACGTGTTGGTCCCTCAATTGTCATTGGTATTTTTAGGTCTCTCAATTGTCATTGGGTTGTGTAGGTCCCTTAACTGTCATTGGTATGTGTAGGTCTCTCAATTGCCATTGGTTTGTATAGGTCCCTCGATTGTCATTGGTTTGTGAAGCCCCCTCACTTGTCATTTGTATGTGTAGGTCCCTCAATGTTCATTGGTATGTATAGGTCCCTCAATTGCCATTGGTTTGTGTAGATCCCTCAATTGTCATTGGGATGTGCAGGTCCATTAATTGACATAGGTTTGTGTAGATCCCTCAATTAGCACTGGTATGTGTAGGTCCCTCAATTGACATTGGTATGTGTAGGTCCCTCTACAGTTATTGGTATGTGTAGATCTCCCATTTGTCATTGGTTTGTGTAGGTCACACAATTGTCATTGGTTTACGTAGTACCCTCAACTGTCATTAGTATGTGAAGGTACCACAATTGCAATTGGTTTGTGTAGGTCCATCAATTGTCATTGGTTTTTGGAGGTCTCTTAATTGCCATTGGTTTGTGTTGGTCCCTCAATTGTCATTGGTTTGTGTAGGTCCTTCAATTGTCATTGGTTACTTTAGGTCCCTCAACTGCCACTGGTTTGTGTAGGTCGTTCAATTGTCATTGGGTTGTGTAGGTCCCTCAATTTTTAATGGTTTGTGTAGGACCCTACAATTGCCACTGGTCTCAATTGTCATTGGATTTTGTTGGCCCCTCAATTTTCATTGGTATGTGTAGGTCTCTCAATTTTCATTGGGTTGTGTAGCTAACAAAATAGTCATTGGTTTGTGTAGGTCCCTCAATAGTCATTGGTTTGTTTAGGTCCCCCAATTGTCTTTTGTTTGTATAGGTCCCTCAATTGTAATTAGTATGTGAAGGTCCCAAAATTGCAATTATTTTGTGTAAGTCCGTCAATTGTTGTTGGTGTTTGGAGGTCCCTTAATTGCCATAGGTTTGTGTAGGTCCCTCAATATTCATTGGTTTTCTTTAAGTCCCTCAATTGTTTTTGGTTTGTATAGGTCCCTCAATTGTCATTGGTTTGTGTAGGTCCCTCAATATTAGTTGGTTAATGTAGGTCTCTCAATTGTCAATGGTTTGTGTAGTTCCCTCACATGTCATTCGTTTGTGTAGATCCCTCTACTGTCATTGATATGTGTAGGTCCCTCAATAGCAATCTATTCGTGCAGGTCCCTCAATTTTCATTGGTTCGTGAAGATCCCTGAATGGTCATTGGCATGTGTAGGTCCCTCAATTTTCAATGGTTTGTGTAGGTCTCTTAGTTGTTATTGCTATGTGTAGGTCCCTCAGTTATCATGGGTTTTTGTTGGTCCATCAATTGACATAGGTTTGTGTAGGTCCCTCAATTAGCAATGGTATGTGTAGGTCCCTCAATTGCCATTGGTATGTGTAGGTCCCTCAACAGTCATTGGTATGTGTAGATCTCCCATTTGTCATTGGCTTGTGTAGGTCCCACGATTGTCATTGGTTTACGTAGGAGCCTCAACTGTCATTAGTATGTGAAGGTACCACGATTGCAATTGGTTTGTGTAGGTCCATCAATTGTCATTGGTATTTGGAGGTCCCTTAATTGCCATTGGTTTGTGTTGGTCCCTCAATTTTCATTGGTTTGTGTAGGTCCTTCAATTGCCATTGGTTAGTTTAGGTCCCTCAACTGCCACTGGTTTGTGTAGGTCCTTCAATTGCCATTAGGTTGTGTAGGTCCCTCAATTTTCAATGATTTGTGTAGGACCCTACAATTGCCACTGGTCTACAATTGTCATTGGATTGTGTTTGTCCCTCAATTGACATTGGTTTGTGTAGGTCCCTCAATTGTCATTGGTTTGTGTAGGTCCCTCAACTTTTATTGGCTTGTGTAGGTACCCCAATTGTCATTGGTATGTGTACGTTCCTCAATTGCCATTGGTTTGTGCAGGTCCCTCATTTGTCATTGGTTTATTTAGGTCGCACTATTTCCACTGGGTTGTGTAGGTCCCTCAAATTTCATTGGTACGTGCTGGTCCCTCAATAGTCAATGGTATGCATTGTACCCTCAATTGTCATTGGTTTGAGTAGGTCCCTCAATTGTCATTGGGATGTGTAGGTCCCTCAATTGACATAGGTTTGAGTAGGTCCCTCAATTGGCATTGGTATTTGTAGATCCCACAATTGCCATTGATTTTTGTAGGTCCCTCGATTAGCATTTGTATGTGTAGGTCCCTCAATAGTCATTGGTTTGTGTTGGTCCCTCAATTTTCATGGGTATGTGTAGGTCTCTCAATCTTCATTGGTTTTTGTAGCTCCCACAATTGCCATTTGTTTGTATAGGTCCCACAATAGTCATCGGTTTGTACAGGACCCCCAATCGTCATTGGTTCGAGTAGGTCCCTGAATTGTCTATGTTTTATGTAGGACCCTCAATTGTCATTAGTACGTGAAGGCCCCACAGTTACAATTGGTTTGTGTACGCAGACATATCTACAATTAAATATCCTGCTATTAGAAACGTTATAATGGGCCTGGCAATTGATTCAAGACAATCATGGAGATATTCAAAACCCTGATCCATACTAGCAATAGTTATGCGAGGAGGTCTACAAGCAGCTTGAATAATATAAGACATAGCCTACAAGTAAAAAGCGAATTCAGCATATACTTCAATACAAAATCTTGTAATGTCGACAGTTTGCAAATGTAACACACTCTTGTACCAAAATACAAAATACAAACGGCAGCTTTGTACACTATAGAACGGTTGTAGCTAGAGACCGTAGTATAACCAGATATTGAACAATTCAGTAGTGTCCCATTATGGGACATAATTCATCTATTATACTTACCGTATTTCGTTTACCCTAAAGCTAAAATGAAGACAGCACTAATATAAAGTTGGGGTGTGCCAGTTGGCTCAAAAGTAGTAATATCTCTTGACGATACTGTACAACTAGCCTGTAAATTTCTTAACTTATATATAATTCAGTTGAAGGAAGGTTGGTTGTGCCTAGAAGGAATGTCAGCTACAATAACTTCTGTTGTTTGTGTTTTTACAAGAAACCCACTTAAATGGCAAATTATATAATCACTGACATGTTCGATTGCTATAATGTAGTATTTTACACCCATATATTGTACCTCACTACCTATATCTCAGTTAAATTTACAACAATCCCAATAGGTTTAGTTGTGCCCGTAACATGACAATAATTAAAATACCTGTTATACAACAATTATATACCTGTTATACCCTTCCATGACAACCATTAAGAAATCTTATCTTCGGTTTAGTTCCCTTTTCACCAACTACACTTACACTAACGCTAAAATATACTACTGGTACGCTCTTTCCCATATCCATCACAGTAGTATTGACAGACGTGCCAGGATTAAAAGCAGTGCCAGTGGGTTTTGCACTAATTTATATAACATTATTTTTATACTTAACATAAAATACAGGTCTTTGGAACATTTTCAAAGGCTTACTGACTAACTTGATTCTCAGTTTGGTACCTATTTTTGTAGATTATACTATATAACGTTTCCTGAGAAATAATCACAAGATTTTCAGAATACAAATGGGAGTCCTTTGACTTTTCGGGGATCTGTAAACGGATTCTGTTTTCAAAGTTGAGACGATCAAGTGGTATTGTTGCCTTGGGACTTACATACCTTTATCGTTGGGTGAAGTTCCAGGAGGCTGATTTTGTTTTATTCAGCTGATATTGTGTTACTGTAAACACTTAAAAACTGATAATATTGAAGTTAACCTTGGAAATAAAGCTAAGAATTTAAACGTCATTTCAGGAAAGAAATTTTAATCTCTGGAATTCAGTAATAATACAAAATGAACGTAACATCAAAAATTTCATTAAAACCACATTAATAGTTATTTTTTTGATGGAAACGGGCAACATCATAGTAACACTCTCAGGCAAACCAAGGTTTTCTATTAGTTTTGAGCTCTTTTTATTAAAGCCCTTCTTAATCAAAATATCATGCACGTTTATTAAAACTGTCAAGAAACAAAGTGACTAATGGGAACCACTAACCAATTGACCAGGATTGTCAGTGCTGTTTACGCAAAGGAAATAAAATCTAAATATGTTAATTTTCAAATTTACTAAAACTTCATTAATGTCCTCTAGTGGTAACAACTTAAAAGCCTAAGTAGTATCAGACCCCAAAAATCAAAATATTTCTGCTTTAAGATCTTAGATACGTTTTTAAAATAAGTTTCAATCAGCTCATCATCAACCCATCTGTTATTAGCATTGGTTTAATTAGCAGCAAATTGAATACATTTATACTTAATTTAAATTAGTGTATAATCTAACGAGCTAACTGTAACTTTAATTTCGTTGTGTTCAACCAATGTTGTGTTATGTCTAGTAATTGCTCTAAGTTTTCCATTCAAGTACGGTACTGTTTGTGAACACTAAAAAAAAGAGATTTGTCACGTTGTCCCAAACTAGTTTTAATGTCGTCAAGACTAGCTCAGAAGCTACGTTAAAAATAAACTATAAATAAATATGATTTACGATGGTTCGTTCACAATCACAATTTGTAATAACAACCACTTCATGACATAATACTTATTACACATATTCGATCTAAGCTTCCATACCACAGTAAACTACGTAATTCAGGCCGTAGTATCACGGTGTATTTTCTACTGTCGTGATTTCCCCAGTAGGCACAATCTCACTCTTCGAACGAGACCAAAGTCACGATAATGATCTTAACTAAAATTCGGAACTCTTCCGCCCTTGTCACACGTGGTATCACACGTAAGAGTACCATACGTCTTCTGCATATGATTGAGTGACAGCCACTTCATAACAAAATACTACCTCCCACGTGGTTTTACCCAAGTTTCCACACCACAGTAGACCGTGTAGGTCAGGCTGTAGGGTTCCGGCGCGTTCTTTTTGGTTACCCAGAGCTTCACCAGTAGTCCTAACCTCTGGGGTAAGGGGCCCCAACATCGCCCACTTACGGTGGTAGCCAAACCAAGGCAAATTGCTACCTCCCTTCTTGTTGGTAAATTTTAATATTATTTAAAACCTCCACAAGTCCGTTCAAGCCATCACGGGGTTGCCCTCAGCCGAATTTTGAGCACCCCCGCCCCTTTACTAAACACCCGTAGAGGTATACTACTTATAACTACTTAACGACCACTGAACGTCCGTTCAAGCCATCACGGAGGTGCCCTCAACCGAATGCCGAGCACCCCCGCCCCTTTACTAATCACCCTCAGCGGTATACTATGTATAATTATTTACAAACCCCTCATATCCGTTTCAAGCCATCACGGAGGAGCCCTCAACCGAATGCTAAGCACCCCATCCCGTTACTAATCACCCGCAGAGGAACTCAAACTTCTGTCTTACCGTCATCTTGAAAAAACCGCAAAAGACATGGTGTTGATTTGTTTGTTTTTATTCTTTTATGAATCCCTAGTGGAGATTATACTAGGCGTTATTACTTGAGTTACTTCAACGGTTATTAAATAATTCCAATAGACACCTTTAACTCTTTTCCTTTGCATAAGACCACTAACTACTTGGAGCAGCTCATTAGCAAACATATTTAGAACAAGCTTAAAAGCCACATAAGCGTTGTTCCCTTGAAAATGAGGGTTTCTGAAAATTAATCCAATCATGTCGTTTGCCGATGAATCCTCTTTGATATAGTTGATCAAATGCTCAATACCTTTTACCAACCATTTAACATCACTCACACCACTAGGTGGGGGAGTAATCTAAAATTGTATCTTCCTACGACATATTCCGAATGTTTTGTTAAAAACTGGCTCGCCAGTGCTTATTATTGACGGAGGGGTACTTATTTTCCCGTCTTATCAAACTTAACATCAGACATCCAACTGAGATTAAACACGTGACTACCCAGATAAATAGGACAATAGTTGCAGAAAAAGCCAAAATACCTGAATGATAACGAAGATAAAAGAGCACATCCGGGAACTCCCGAATATCATATGAAGAGTCTAAGAATGGCGGAAACACCCGATTGAGCTCATGAACACAATCCTACTGGCCGTGCCATTTTACCTGGAAGATTGTCAAATATATTATGGTTGGGTGTGAAAAGAATTGCTTTTGGGTTGGACGGGGTTTGGGATGTGTCGAGGCTGGGTTTTGATTTGGATTGCGTTACCCTCAAAATTGACAAACTCATTTTACAATCACATTGTAATGCCCATTACAACGAATTAGTTTTATATCATGTTTAGCACTAGAATTTGTACCATCGAACGCTAATTCATATCCTCCAGGTATGTATTGGTATACTTTAAGATTATATTTCTTCAGGTGTGCTTGCAGTAACCTGAGTTCACTAAGACCGAACACCTTAATAGGTAGTCTTAATTTTGCTTTATTCAGGAGAATCTTAGCCTTAAGAGATTGTCGGTTTTTTCTGTTTTTGCGGATAAGTTCATATTCAGGATCATTCTTAAGCTTGGCTTTACCCACAACTATCGCCTTTAGTAAACTCAGGTCATCAGTGGTGTCAATCCAGACTACACTTCTTTTATTCTTACAATAATTCTTAAAAGAGTCGTAATCGTCGGAATTCCTCGGTATTAGCTCGCAGGTGTCGATTTTTGGAGATCCTAGGGGGTAATTTTTCTGATTTACGGTCCGTTCAAGTGAATCTATAGCGGAAACCATGATAGGTGTTCTTACTCGAGTTACGTCTACGGTGATTTTATCACTCCACGAGGCACCTTTATCTCTATTGCTTTGCATAAGACCCCCAACTACATGGAGCAGATCATTAGCAAAAACGTGCTGAGCAGGCTTGAAGGCCACATATGCGTCACTGCCTTGAAAATGAGGGCTACTGAATGTGAAACCAATCTTATCGTTTTCTGAGGAATCCTCTTTGACATAGTCGATTATATGCTCTATGCCTTTTTTCAACCATTCAATATCACTTACACCACTAGGCGGTGAAGTAATTAAAAATGTTGTCTTCTTACGACACATCCCGAATCTTTTACTAAAAACAGTCTTAGAAGCGCTTAGTATTGACAGAGGAGTGCTCATTTTTATGTTCAAGCAGTTTCAAGTCAGAAAACTATCTGAGGAAAAATACAAGATTAATCCAATTTACAGGACAAGAGTTGTAAAAAGAAGCCGAAAACACCCGAATGATAACGGACTTTCACGAACATTTCCGGGAACTCCCGAAAGTTATCAGAAAGAGACCAAGGATGGTATAATCGGCTGTTCATGCCAACCGACGCAATCAGTTAGACATGCCCTCTTTTAATATAAAAAAGGTATCTCATTGTTAGGTTAATTTAATATGGCTAAGGTTAGGTTTATTTGTAAAAACTTCAGCAAATCAAAAATAATAAAATTAAAGCAGTGCTTAGGTTAATTTAAGCCAGCTAAGGTTAGGTGTATTTGTAAATGTTTTCAGCAAATAAAAAATAAAATAAAATTTAAAAAAAGAAAAGTCCTTTTTTAAATTTTATTTTATTTTTTATTTGCTGAAAACATTTACAAATACACCTAACCTTAGCTGGCTTAAATTAACCTAAGCACTGCTTTAATTTTATTATTTTTGATTTGCTGAAGTTTTTACAAATAAACCTAACCTTAGCCATATTAAATTAACCTAACAATGAGATACCTTTTTTATATTAAAAGAGGGCATGTCTAACTGATTGCGTCGGTTGGCATGAACAGCCGATTATACCATCCTTGGTCTCTTTCTGATAACTTTCGGGAGTTCCCGGAAATGTTCGTGAAAGTCCGTTATCATTCGGGTGTTTTCGGCTTCTTTTTACAACTCTTGTCCTGTAAATTGGATTAATCTTGTATTTTTCCTCAGATAGGTTTCTGACTTGAAACTGCTTGAACATAAAAATGAGCACTCCTCTGTCAATACTAAGCGCTTCTAAGACTGTTTTTAGTAAAAGATTCGGGATGTGTCGTAAGAAGACAACATTTTTAATTACTTCACCGCCTAGTGGTGTAAGTGATATTGAATGGTTGAAAAAAGGCATAGAGCATATAATCGACTATGTCAAAGAGGATTCCTCAGAAAACGATAAGATTGGTTTCACATTCAGTAGCCCTCATTTTCAAGGCAGTGACGCATATGTGGCCTTCAAGCCTGCTCAGCACGTTTTTGCTAATGATCTGCTCCATGTAGTTGGGGGTCTTATGCAAAGCAATAGAGATAAAGGTGCCTCGTGGAGTGATAAAATCACCGTAGACGTAACTCGAGTAAGAACACCTATCATGGTTTCCGCTATAGATTCACTTGAACGGACCGTAAATCAGAAAAATTACCCCCTAGGATCTCCAAAAATCGACACCTGCGAGCTAATACCGAGGAATTCCGACGATTACGACTCTTTTAAGAATTATTGTAAGAATAAAAGAAGTGTAGTCTGGATTGACAACACTGATGACCTGAGTTTACTAAAGGCGATAGTTGTGGGTAAAGCCAAGCTTAAGAATGATCCTGAATATGAACTTATCCGCAAAAACAGGAAAAACCGACAATCTCTTAAGGCTAAGATTCTCCTGAATAAAGCAAAATTAAGACTACCTATTAAGGTGTTCGGTCTTAGTGAACTCAGGTTACTGCAAGCACACCTGAAGAAATATAATCTTAAAGTATACCAATACATACCTGGAGGATATGAATTAGCGTTCGATGGTACAAATTCTAGTGCTAAACATGATATAAAACTAATTCGTTGTAATGGGCATTACAATGTGATTGTAAAATGAGTTTGTCAATTTTGAGGGTAACGCAATCCAAATCAAAACCCAGCCTCGACACATCCCAAACCCCGTCCAACCCAAAAGCAATTCTTTTCACACCCAACCATAATATATTTGACAATCTTCCAGGTAAAATGGCACGGCCAGTAGGATTGTGTTCATGAGCTCAATCGGGTGTTTCCGCCATTCTTAGACTCTTCATATGATATTCGGGAGTTCCCGGATGTGCTCTTTTATCTTCGTTATCATTCAGGTATTTTGGCTTTTTCTGCAACTATTGTCCTATTTATCTGGGTAGTCACGTGTTTAATCTCAGTTGGATGTCTGATGTTAAGTTTGATAAGACGGGAAAATAAGTACCCCTCCGTCAATAATAAGCACTGGCGAGCCAGTTTTTAACAAAACATTCGGAATATGTCGTAGGAAGATACAATTTTAGATTACTCCCCCACCTAGTGGTGTGAGTGATGTTAAATGGTTGGTAAAAGGTATTGAGCATTTGATCAACTATATCAAAGAGGATTCATCGGCAAACGACATGATTGGATTAATTTTCAGAAACCCTCATTTTCAAGGGAACAACGCTTATGTGGCTTTTAAGCTTGTTCTAAATATGTTTGCTAATGAGCTGCTCCAAGTAGTTAGTGGTCTTATGCAAAGGAAAAGAGTTAAAGGTGTCTATTGGAATTATTTAATAACCGTTGAAGTAACTCAAGTAATAACGCCTAGTATAATCTCCACTAGGGATTCATAAAAGAATAAAAACAAACAAATCAACACCATGTCTTTTGCGGTTTTTTCAAGATGACGGTAAGACAGAAGTTTGAGTTCCTCTGCGGGTGATTAGTAACGGGATGGGGTGCTTAGCATTCGGTTGAGGGCTCCTCCGTGATGGCTTGAAACGGATATGAGGGGTTTGTAAATAATTATACATAGTATACCGCTGAGGGTGATTAGTAAAGGGGCGGGGGTGCTCGGCATTCGGTTGAGGGCACCTCCGTGATGGCTTGAACGGACGTTCAGTGGTCGTTAAGTAGTTATAAGTAGTATACCTCTACGGGTGTTTAGTAAAGGGGCGGGGGTGCTCGAAATTCGGCTGAGGGCAACCCCGTGATGGCTTGAACGGACTTGTGGAGGTTTTAAATAATATTAAAATTTACCAACAAGAAGGGAGGTAGCAATTTGCCTTGGTTTGGCTACCACCGTAAGTGGGCGATGTTGGGGCCCCTTACCCCAGAGGTTAGGACTACTGGTGAAGCTCTGGGTAACCAAAAAGAACGCGCCGGAACCCTACGGCCTGACCTACACGGTCTACTGTGGTGTGGAAACTTGGGTAAAACCACGTGGGAGGTAGTATTTTGTTATGAAGTGGCTGTCACTCAATCATATGCAGAAGACGTATGGTACTCTTACGTGTGATACCACGTGTGACAAGGGCGGAAGAGTTCCGAATTTTAGTTAAGATCATTATCGTGACTTTGGTCTCGTTCGAAGAGTGAGATTGTGCCTACTGGGGAAATCACGACAGTAGAAAATACACCGTGATACTACGGCCTGAATTACGTAGTTTACTGTGGTATGGAAGCTTAGATCGAATATGTGTAATAAGTATTATGTCATGAAGTGGTTGTTATTACAAATTGTGATTGTGAACGAACCATCGTAAATCATATTTATTTATAGTTTATTTTTAACGTAGCTTCTGAGCTAGTCTTGACGACATTAAAACTAGTTTGGGACAACGTGACAAATCTCTTTTTTTTAGTGTTCACAAACAGTACCGTACTTGAATGGAAAACTTAGAGCAATTACTAGACATAACACAACATTGGTTGAACACAACGAAATTAAAGTTACAGTTAGCTCGTTAGATTATACACTAATTTAAATTAAGTATAAATGTATTCAATTTGCTGCTAATTAAACCAATGCTAATAACAGATGGGTTGATGATGAGCTGATTGAAACTTATTTTAAAAACGTATCTAAGATCTTAAAGCAGAAATATTTTGATTTTTGGGGTCTGATACTACTTAGGCTTTTAAGTTGTTACCACTAGAGGACATTAATGAAGTTTTAGTAAATTTGAAAATTAACATATTTAGATTTTATTTCCTTTGCGTAAACAGCACTGACAATCCTGGTCAATTGGTTAGTGGTTCCCATTAGTCACTTTGTTTCTTGACAGTTTTAATAAACGTGCATGATATTTTGATTAAGAAGGGCTTTAATAAAAAGAGCTCAAAACTAATAGAAAACCTTGGTTTGCCTGAGAGTGTTACTATGATGTTGCCCGTTTCCATCAAAAAAATAACTATTAATGTGGTTTTAATGACATTTTTGATGTTACGTTCATTTTGTATTATTACTGAATTCCAGAGATTAAAATTTCTTTCCTGAAATGACGTTTAAATTCTTAGCTTTATTTCCAAGGTTAACTTCAATATTATCAGTTTTTAAGTGTTTACAGCAACACAATATCAGCTGAAGAAAACAAAATCAGCCTCCTGGAACTTCACCCAACGATAAAGGTATGTAAGTCCCAAGGCAACAATACCACTTGATCGTCTCAACTTTGAAAACAGAATCCGTTTACAGATCCCCGAAAAGTCAAAGGACTCCCATTTGTATTCTGAAAATCTTGTGATTATTTCTCAGGAAACGTTATATAGTATAATCTACAAAAATAGGTACCAAACTGAGAATCAAGTTAGTCAGTAAGCCTTTGAAAATGTTCCAAAGACCTGTATTTTATGTTAAGTATAAAAATAATGTTATATAAATTAGTGCAAAACCCACTGGCACTGCTTTTAATCCTGGCACGTCTGTCAATACTACTGTGATGGATATGGGAAAGAGCGTACCAGTAGTATATTTTAGCGTTAGTGTAAGTGTAGTTGGTGAAAAGGGAACTAAACCGAAGATAAGATTTCTTAATGGTTGTCATGGAAGGGTATAACAGGTATATAATTGTTGTATAACAGGTATTTTAATTATTGTCATGTTACGGGCACAACTAAACCTATTGGGATTGTTGTAAATTTAACTGAGATATAGGTAGTGAGGTACAATATATGGGTGTAAAATACTACATTATAGCAATCGAACATGTCAGTGATTATATAATTTGCCATTTAAGTGGGTTTCTTGTAAAAACACAAACAACAGAAGTTATTGTAGCTGACATTCCTTCTAGGCACAACCAACCTTCCTTCAACTGAATTATATATAAGTTAAGAAATTTACAGGCTAGTTGTACAGTATCGTCAAGAGATATTACTACTTTTGAGCCAACTGGCACACCCCAACTTTATATTAGTGCTGTCTTCATTTTAGCTTTAGGGTAAACGAAATACGGTAAGTATAATAGATGAATTATGTCCCATAATGGGACACTACTGAATTGTTCAATATCTGGTTATACTACGGTCTCTAGCTAACACCGTTCTATAGTGTACAAAGCTGCCGTTTGTATTTTGTATTTTGGTACAAGAGTGTGTTACATTTGCAAACTGTCGACATTACAAGATTTTGTATTGAAGTATATGCTGAATTCGCCTTTTACTTGTAGGCTATGTCTTATATTATTCAAGCTGCTTGTAGACCTCCTCGCATAACTATTGCTAGTATGGATCAGGGTTTTGAATATCTCCATGATTGTCTTGAACCAATTGCCAGGCCCATTATAACGTTTCTAATAGCAGGATATTTAATTGTAGATATGTCTGCGTACACAAACCAATTGCAACTGTGGGGCCTTCACGTACTAATGACAATTGAGGGTCCTACATAAAACAATGACAATTCAGGGACCTACTCGAACCAATGACGATTGGGGGTCCTGTACAAACCGATGACTATTGTGGGACCTATACAAACAAATGGCAATTGTGGGAGCTACAAAAACCACTGAAGATTGAGAGACCTACACATACCCATGAAAATTGAGGGACCAACACAAACCAATGACTATTGAGGGACCTACACATACAAATGCTAATCGAGGGACCTACAAAAATCAATGGCAATTGTGGGATCTACAATTACCAATGCCAATTGAGGGACCTACTCAAACCTATGTCAATTGAGGGACCTACACATCCCAATGACAATTGAGGGACCTACTCAAACCAATGACAATTGAGGGTACAATGCATACCATTGACTATTGAGGGACCAGCACGTACCAATGAAATTTGAGGGACCTACACAACCCAGTGGAAATAGTGCGACCTAAATAAACCAATGACAAATGAGGGACCTGCACAAACCAATGGCAATTGAGGAACGTACACATACCAATGACAATTGGGGGACCTACACAAGCCAATAAAAGTTGAGGGACCTACACAAACCAATGACAATTGAGGGACCTACACAAACCAATGTCAATTGAGGGACAAACACAATCCAATGACAATTGTAGACCAGTGGCAATTGTAGGGTCCTACACAAATCATTGAAAATTGAGGGACCTACACAACCCAATGGCAATTGAAGGACCTACACAAACCAGTGGCAGTTGAGGGACCTAAACTAACCAATGGCAATTGAAGGACCTACACAAACCAATGAAAATTGAGGGACCAACACAAACCAATGGCAATTAAGGGACCTCCAAATACCAATGACAATTGATGGACCTACACAAACCAATTGCAATCGTGGTACCTTCACATACTAATGACAGTTGAGGCTCCCACGTAAACCAATGACAATCGTGGGACCTACACAAGCCAATGACAAATGGGAGATCTACACATACCAATGACTGTTGAGGGACCTACACATACCAATGGCAATTGAGGGACCTACACATACCATTGCTAATTGAGGGACCTACACAAACCTATGTCAATTGATGGACCAACAAAAACCCATGATAACTGAGGGACCTACACATAACAATAACAACTAAGAGACCTACACAAACCATTGAAAATTGAGGGACCTACACATGCCAATGACCATTCAGGGATCTTCACGAACCAATGAAAATTGAGGGACCTGCACGAATAGATTGCTATTGAGGGACCTACACATATCAATGACAGTAGAGGGATCTACACAAACGAATGACATGTGAGGGAACTACACAAACCATTGACAATTGAGAGACCTACATTAACCAACTAATATTGAGGGACCTACACAAACCAATGACAATTGAGGGACCTATACAAACCAAAAACAATTGAGGGACTTAAAGAAAACCAATGAATATTGAGGGACCTACACAAACCTATGGCAATTAAGAGACCTCCAAACACCAACAACAATTGACGGACTTACACAAAATAATTGCAATTTTGGGACCTTCACATACTAATTACAATTGAGGGACCTATACAAACAAAAGACAATTGGGGGACCTAAACAAACCAATGACTATTGAGGGACCTACACAAACCAATGACAATTTTGTTAGCTACACAACCCAATGAAAATTGAGAGACCTACACATACCAATGAAAATTGAGGGGCCAACAAAATCCAATGAAAATTGAGACCAGTGGCAATTGTAGGGTCCTACACAAACCATTAAAAATTGAGGGACCTACACAACCCAATGACAATTGAACGACCTACACAAACCAGTGGCAGTTGAGGGACCTAAAGTAACCAATGACAATTGAAGGACCTACACAAACCAATGACAATTGAGGGACCAACACAAACCAATGGCAATTAAGAGACCTCCAAAAACCAATGACAATTGATGGACCTACACAAACCAATTGCAATCGTGGTACCTTCACATACTAATGACAGTTGAGGCTCCTACGTAAACCAATGACAATCGTGGGACCTACACAAGCCAATGACAAATGGGAGATCTACACATACCAATGACTGTTGAGGGACCTACACATACCAATGGCAATTGAGGGACCTACACATACCATTGCTAATTGAGGGACCTACTCAAACCTATGTCAATTGATGGACCAACAAAAACCCATGATAACTGAGGGACCTACACATAACAATAACAACTAAGAGACCTACACAAACCATTGAAAATTGAGGGACCTACACATGCCAATGACCATTCAGGGATCTTCACGAACCAATGAAAATTGAGGGACCTGCACGAATAGATTGCTATTGAGGGACCTACACATATCAATGACAGTAGAGGGATCTACACAAACGAATGACATGTGAGGGAACTACACAAACCATTGACAATTGAGAGACCTAAATTAACCAACTAATATTGAGGGACCTACACAAACCAATGACAATTGAGGGACCTATACAAACCAAAAACAATTGAGGGACTTAAAGAAAACCAATGAATATTGAGGGACCTACACAAACCTATGGCAATTAAGAGACCTCCAAACACCAACAACAATTGACGGACTTACACAAAATAATTGCAATTTTGGGACCTTCACATACTAATTACAATTGAGGGGCCTATACAAACAAAAGACAATTGGGGGACCTAAACAAACCAATGACTATTGAGGGACCTACACAAACCAATGACAATTTTGTTAGCTACACAACCCAATGAAAATTGAGAGACCTACACATACCAATGAAAATTGAGGGGCCAACAAAATCCAATGACAATTGAGACCAGTGGCAATTGTAGGGTCCTACACAAACCATTAAAAATTGAGGGACCTACACAAACCAATGACAATTGAACGACCTACACAAACCAGTGGCAGTTGAGGGACCTAAAGTAACCAATGACAATTGAAGGACCTACACAAACCAATGACAATTGAGGGACCAACACAAACCAATGGCAATTAAGAGACCTCCAAAAACCAATGACAATTGATGGACCTACACAAACCAATTGCAATTGTAGTACCTTCACATACTAATGACAGTTGGGGGTACTACGTAAACCAATGACAATTGTGTGACCTACACAAACCAATGACAAATGGGAGATCTACACATACCAATAACTGTAGAGGGACCTACACATACCAATGTCAATTGAGGGACCTACACATACCAGTGCTAATTGAGGGATCTACACAAACCTATGTCAATTAATGGACCTGCACATCCCAATGACAATTGAGGGATCTACACAAACCAATGGCAATTGAGGGACCTATACATACCAATGAACATTGAGGGACCTACACATACAAATGACAAGTGAGGGGGCTTCACAAACCAATGACAATCGAGGGACCTATACAAACCAATGGCAATTGAGAGACCTACACATACCAATGACAGTTAAGGGACCTACACAACCCAATGACAATTGAGAGACCTAAAAATACCAATGACAATTGAGGGACCAACACGTACCGATAAAAGTTGAGGGATCTACACAAACCAATAGAAATTGAGCGACCTAAACAAACCAATGACTATTGAAGGACCTACACATACCAATGACAATTGGGGGATCTACACAAACCAATGGCAATTGAGGGACCTACACATACCAATGACCCTTGAGGGACCTACACATACAAATGACAAGTGAGGGACCTTCACAAACCAATGACATTTGAGGGACCTTCACAAACCAATGACAATTGAGGGACCTATACAAACCAATGGCAATTTAGGGACCTACACATACCAATGACAATTGAGGGATCTATACATACCAATGACAATTGAGTGACGTACAAACCAATGACAATTGAGGGACCTACACGTACCAATGAAAGTTGAGGGATCTACACAAACCAATGACAAGTGAGGGACCTACACAAATAATTGACAATTGAGAGACCTACAATAACCAACTAATATTGAGGGACTTACAGAAACCAAAGAAAATTGAGGGACCTACACAAACCAAAGACAATTTAGGGACCAACACGAACCAATGTCAATTGAGGGACCTACCCAAACCAATGACAATTGAGGGGCCTACACAAACCAATGACAATCGAGGGACCTACACAAACCAATGAAAATTGAGGGACCTACACAAACCAATGACAATTGAGGGACCTACATAAACCAAGGATAATTGAGGGATCCACACATACCAATGACAATGGATGGATCTATACAAACCAATGATAATTTAGTGACTTACAAACCGATGACAATTGAGGGACCGACACGTACCAATGAAAGTTGAGGGATCTACACAAACCAATGACATGTGTGAGACC
Source organism: Allygus modestus (assembly GCA_963675035.1). Lineage (NCBI taxonomy): Eukaryota > Metazoa > Arthropoda > Insecta > Hemiptera > Cicadellidae > Allygus > Allygus modestus. Next base: position 93,168,716 of record OY776116.1, read on the forward strand.
TACACAAACCATTAACAATTGAGAGACCTACACTAACCAACTAATATTGAGGGACCTACATAAACCAATGACAATTGAGGGATATACAAAACCAATGACGATTGAGGGACCTACACAAACCAATGTCAAATAAGAGATCTCCAAACGCCAATGACAATTTAGAGACCTACACAAATTAATGACAAATGAGGGACTTACACAAACCAAAGAAAATTGAGGGACCTACACAGACCAAAGACAATTTAGGGACCTGCACGAATAGATTGCAATTGAGGGACCTACACATATCAATGACAATTGAGGGGCCTAAACAAACCAATGACACTATAGGGACCTACACAAACCAATGAAAATTGAGGGACCTACACAAACCAATGAAAATTGAGGGACCTACATAAACCAAAGACAATTGAGGGACCCATACTAACCAATGACAATTGAGGGACCTACACCAACTAATGACAGTTGAGGGAACAACACAAACCAATGCGTTCTAAATAAATTATATTTCGAAGTATAACTCCTTAAATTATTTTGATACTTACTTGCAGTACATAGTTTAGGTTTTTTGTAAGATGTAGAGGATGTTTACAGGTACATATGTACCAAGTTCAGTTTAAATCGATCTAGCCGTTCTTAAGATATTAAATTTCAAAATATAGTTCCTTCAAATGTTTTGATACTACATACAGTAGAGAGTTTAGGTTTTTGAAAGATGTAGTGGAGGTTAACAAATACCTGTACAACAAGTTTCATGTAAAACGGCTGAGCCGTTCTCAAGATATTACATTTTAAATTATAGCTCCTTCAGTTGTTTTGATACTACCTGCATTACAGAGTTTAGGTTTTTGAAAGATGTAGAGGATGATAACAAATACCTGTACACCAAGTTTCATGTAAATCGGCTGAGCCGTTCTCAAGATATTTAATTTTGAAATTTTGCCCCTTCATTTTTTGAGATGCAACCCGCAACATTTCTTTTAAGATTTCTCATATAGGTGGATACCCCTCTGAAGTGCCTACACTACGTAGTAGGCAGTTTTCTGGGGTCAAAACGACCCTAGGACCTTCCTTTTTCGAGATATTAGCGATTTTTGATTTTTTTGGCAACACTTTCTTGCGATATATACGTATAACTGTCTACAGTATATATATAAAGTGGGTTGGCAGAACTTGCTGGCAATATATCTATACGAGGCTGGTAGCGTGACGTAACTTGGTTAGGTGTTATACACTAATTTTGCGTAGGTTGGTAGGTCATTTTTTTTTCTTACTCTATAACATAGTTTATACATCTTCATATATACACTGCAGGTATTTTGTTCCTTGGGATGGCAGCACTAGATCACGTGGGTGGGTCACGTGGTTGGCTAATTATCTATACAATATATTTTTCTCAACCATCTGGATCATCATCTTGAATCACGTGGTCAAAAAAGGTTTCCCACCACGTGGACGCCGCCATATTGGAAAAGCGCAGGAAAAAACACGTGGTACAAAGATAGGTTAACACACGTGATCTAAAGTGAGGTTAGAACATGTGGTCAGCCACGTGGGCGCCGCCATCTTGGAAAAGCGTGGGAAAAACATGTGACAAAAGTTAGGTTAACACACGTGGTCAAATGGTAGGTTAGGAGCCGCCATCTTGGAAGGGGCGGGGCTTCAGTCACATGACCTGGTATCAACCAACCAGAGAGAGGGGGCGGGGCTTAAGAGGGGGAACTCTTGTCCTATTGGTTTATAGGACAAGGGGGCGGAGCTTAATCCCCATAAGAGCCAATGTTAAAACCAATCAGGAGCAGGTTTTATCCTCTCCGGAGGTCTACTCATGGTCAATGTGTGTGTCGTCAGGGGGGGCAAAATGGTGGAGACGAAAACTTGGGGAGGAGGGGTGTTATGCAAATAATGCGCAATTGCTCTAATTACAGTGATTTATGCATATTAAAAAGTGTAACTAGCATATGAATTAGGTAAATTATGGTAATTAACGGTAATTAACAATAATTAACGATAATTAATATAACAAATTGTGTGGGGGAAATGAGCCCCCTCCCACTCTCCACCGCTTCCACCGCCTCCACCGCACAAGGTATCGGCCAATATACACTACTTGTAGAACAAAATCCGTAATTTTTACAGAATTGAATTCTGCAATAGTAATGATAGAATGTAATCACAGCAAATAATAAATTATCGTACATAAAACAAAACCACTGAACAGCCTCTTTATGATGTGTTGCAGTTTAGTGAATTAAAGCTATTACCATATTGATTTTATTTAGTTTCTGCATTCATGTACATTAATTAACTTATATAAAATAAAACAGATCAAATAAGGGTGAACTTCGATCATAACTTATTGTACATGTACTTTCGGGAAATTCAGTTTCCTAATCTAATAACAAAATGATAAAATAATTTTTTATTTGTTTTTGTCCATTCAACGGTTTTAAAAACCGTATTTTTTATTTTCCTTTACGTGTAAGGCCTTACAACAGATATAAGTTAATTTTCATTGAATATATTATACCGTAACTTCTATAGCATTAACATGATTTACTCATTTATAAAGATGTTTATAATTAAACTTATGTGGAAGATTTTTTATTTCGTAAAAAAAATAATTATTTATCTTGCTTTCAAATTAGTTTTACAACATTTGTTTTTCAAATTCGTTACATAAGTTTTTAACTGGTTCGTGTATAATATACCGTCCAAACCAATATTAATGTTTATATAACAGCTTAAACAAAACTTATTTTTCAAAGTTTCCTCAGAAATGCAAACATATGAATTATGTAGTAATTTTATTGATTAATTGTGAGAGTTCATATAATTAGAAGGTAAGTATTTTTGGCCATCAATTGGTTTCTTTAATGAACTATAAATTTGTGACTGTTTGATATTCAGGCGAGTTATGCTGTTTTATTTTATATTATGCTTTATTTTTTTGAAAAAAATACAGAAATACCTCCGATAAATTGAATGTTTAATACAAATAAAGTCCCTCGTGTGGAGCAAACATCTGATCGTTATTGCGATTGGTCCGATTTCAATTACAACAAACTGTAGCTGCAGATGATTCATTTGCGGGACGTGGGACTTATTATCACAACTACTAACTTACGCCGCAATGAAAAACAAATCAAATGTTTGAGTGATAAATAAACCATCCTTAGGGTGTTATACTTCGTTTATAAAAATAACTTATTGTTTATGTAACAGTGAGTAAACAATGTATTACAAATTGCGTTATAAAATATGAATAATAAGTAAATACGTAAAATCGTTGTATGTTTTTAAATAATAAATTAGGAATAGCTAAACTATGTCTCTAAATATAATATATTATATTGTAATTAAAATATGACAGTAAAAAACAACAACAAAAACAGATGTAACTACCTTTTTTAACTTGTTGTAATAGACATTTCTTGATTTAAAAGCTGTGATGCTAGAAAAACATAATGTAAGAGATCCCACAGTGTGTATTAGCTAACTCATTTGCAGTTTGGTAGTACATAAATTACTTCGGGAATCGGTAAATCTTTAATTTTAAATATTCTTTTACATTTATTTTATTACGTTTATATTTATTCTATTACAGGTTGTAAAATAACTAAACGAAAAGTTCATCAATATGGTTTGACATGCTATTTAAATAAATGTAATGATTATGATTATAATATATGTATCAGTTCAAAAATTATTTTCTTCGGTATAAACTGACCGAAAGGACAACGTTAGTTAATAACACATACAGTAAGCAAGTTTGGCCGGATGGGAGAAATTGTGGTTACACTTGTCCCTTTAAGCAGTCTCTTACACAAAATCTTTGCTTTGTGTTACCTGAACTATGTGAGCTTTGCTCGATCATACTTATCTTAAAATTAGTATTCATTGCCTGAATGGGTCTGAAAAAATTGCCATCTTTTCGGAAATAATGTTTCCATAATTATACTCAGTCCTTGAATTTTGAATCAAACAAAACCGATTCGACACTGATGCTGACTCATAAAACGACAGACAAACATTAGGTAAGTGTGCGAAATTAAGGGGCCAGAAAATAGGTACGCATTGGGTGTTTACGGCTTCAGAAAAAGTTTTAAGTAATTTAATATTTTTCTTATATTTCCTAACAAAACCTGTCCATTAGAATATGTGGTTAGTATATAGCATATCTACGGTTTACTCAAGGTTTACTGTGACTTTTAGCTTAACCATTTAGCTGCTCAGGGTTTTTTTCTCAGATAGAGATAACACTTATTACTGGATTTGGATAGAATAAACAAAAATAGTTTCATTCAAAAACGTTAACAGCAAAACGCTATATCTACAAGTGGGTAACACTGTGTTATTTATTTATAGTGTACTGCTTCGTCTTACTCAAACTTAAAAACTCGTATTACTGTACATTTTATAGTAACTAGTAAACAAGCACAAAGCCTGTTTATTTAATACAAAATGCACTACAGATTCTAGAAACTAAAATATGTATTCCAGCCAAGACTGTGATTGTACTGGTCATACAAAGAAAACTAACGGGATCAGGCAAGAGGCCGATGCTTAGTATATGGTATTATCTATAGCCATAAATAAACCAAGTTTTAACGGTCTCCGGCGGCTTTGGTCGATACTTCGATGATAAACCCAAGTTCCGAAGCGCGGCACTAATTAGCCTGTTAGTAAATACCGGTACTTGAAGTAAACGTTTTTATTTACAAATGTACAAGAAAAAACTATAGAAAGTATTTCCTACCATAACGAATTACATCTGATGTATACATTTGAGTAAATATATCGCAAATACTTCTAAATTAATTGAAGTTTACGACATTTACATTTACTATTAACTGTGGTGTAAATGTATAAAAAACATACTTAAAATATACGAGAAACACTGTCATGCATTTTAGTATCGTGAAGTATATAACAACTATCAAGATTACACCTTGTTCATTGGGGTTTCCACGGCACTTAAACTATTATTTGAAAAGTTTGGAATTATCGTTATTTAAAACTTCCTTATTTGAGTTAGTGTATTTTCATTAGTTATAAACGAATGAAAATAGTACAGTCGTGAAGAAAGAATTAGTAAGATTTTTTTATTCACAAAGCGCTACCGTTAAAAAGCCTTCACCTGAAACTTATCAACTTCAATTAATTAAATAGATAACCTGGCAAATCACGGAATACAAATTTCAATGAAAAACTCTACCCAAAACAACACATTATAAAAAAGGAAAATTTGGTTATATCTTTATGAATGTTTAACAATGGAAACATTATACCATTACCAATGTCAAGTAATAAAGTATCGTAACATAAAATAACTGTATAATAATTACTCTGCTGGTGTTGCCACTACCCCGAAACTATCATTTAAACAATTTGTATATCTCGTTGACTTAAAATTATTATAATTATTTTTAAATAAATTTTAAAAGTACAGCCCTGAGTGAGAAATTATAACTAAAAACAGACTGAGCTTATAAACACAACCGTTTGATAACGCACTATACCTGACACTCACCAAATTCAGTTGTAATTGAATATTTACATATAAGTTGGTGTTCCAAGAAACAGTTTAATAAACATTTTAATGTTTGCGAGAAAGCTCTACCCAAAACCACAATATATAAAATAGTGATATTTTAAATATTTTATAATGATCTTCTATGATATTTGATATGATATGAAAACCGAAATGAGTTCAGAAAGTAGCGGTCTATGAGCTCACCTAATGTACTATACATATTACGTGACTCTATAATCTGATCCAAGAGAATAAACAATTAAACAATTGGGCATTTAAATAAATATCATTTTAATGCTCAAAAGGAAACAGTGTTACTTCAATTTAAGAAACTTAGTAAACATAATATGATAGAAGTTGATCGTTACCGGACGGTAAGGTGCTTGTTGTAATTTTGGGAATAAAAAGTATTTCAGAGCTTAGCTATTATAACAATCCCTTTTTAGAATGGACATTTTTTAATAAATTAATATTTCTAATACGCTAATAAAGAATTACCTACCCGTCACACTGAAAACCCCAAAAGTTTAGTCTTCACTGAGAAAAAGGTTGATATTTACTGAGTTCTAGGGTCAATATAGCACCGACCGAGTTGGTTGGTTACCAGTAACCTTGTGAAATGGGTCAGTGATTATGGGTTAGTAATGACCAACTAAGTAGGTAAAATCGTTACTGTAGGCCATAAATGACCGAATAGATTTATAGTTGATTTAACTGATCAAGTTGGTTGTATTAACCTAGTAGCTAGGTTACTTAGACTAATCTTTCGGGTTACTTTAACTGAGCTAACGGTTACTCTAACCAAGTTAATGGGTTACTCCAACCGAGTATCAGGGTCACTTTAGCCCAGCAAAGTAGGTAAGTAACTGCTCGTCTGGGTTAAAAGTTAAAAGACCTCACGCCTCGTGGTTTTAACTTTTACCTTGTTCGACTTCGATGATCATGGAGATATGGGGAATCTTCTGACCAACTGGGACCTTGGCTCATATATTTCATAATTTTAATTTACGTTGATAAAGACTTTCTTAACTGTGGTGTCTCAGTTTAGGAATCTAACATTTTATGCTGGTCTGCTAATTATGGTTTCAATCTGGTTTTATCAATCCAACTCTATTGAAAATATAGCTAAACAACAGTTTTTAAAACAAATGTTAATGAGATTTTTAAGAATGCCCCTAAAGTGGAATATTGTATGTCATAACTTAGCCCTAAAGAGGAATTCGCCTACCTACCTATCTGAAGATAAAACTTTCTTAACAACTTCATTGGTATTTATTTTAATAACTGCATTTTAGTTAATTTTTAAAATAGAGCTGGATTGATAAATCTAAACTGAAATCATATTCAGTAGACCGACATTAAACGTTGAATTCCTAACCTGAAACAACAGAATTAAGAGGGCCATAATCTACGTACCTTCAAATGATGAAATATATGAACCCAGACCTCAGTTGGTCAGAAAGTTCCACAAATCCTCATAATCATTGAAGAAGAACATAGTAAAAGTTAAAATCACGAGACATGTGGTATTTAAACTTGTAACCTATGACCTGCTTGTATTCTACGACGCACTCGCCACTCACTTTTGCTCTGGTCTGATCTCTCTGCAGAGAAACAGTTGTTCCCAACATCACAAAGTTAGATACAACTAATTTAACCATGCTGCTAACCGAGCTAAGACGGTTATGAAAGACCCATCACACTACCACAGGTTAGTTTCCACCGATGTGTTAGTTAAATTCTCACGGAGTACAGGGTCAAATACTAACAATCCATGGGTTATTGGCAACTACTTCTACTAGTAACAATTAACCCAAAAGACAATATTTTGGGTTTATGATGTTGTAAGGTTATGTTGAACCGGCATTAGTAGGTCGAATAAACAATTAGTTAGCAGTACAAATCACTCGATTACAAATAACCGTATATACTTTGACTAACTTGAGTTAGTTACTAATGACCGTGCGGCACTGGTTGCTAGTAACCAACAATTGGTTACTGATGACCCAATAGATTTTAACCCAGACTCGTTAAACTCCGTGAGTTTTTCCGTGCACCGTGAGCCAGTAGGTCTGAGCGGCGATCTAAAGACAGCGGTAAAATAATGATAACTTTATACATTGAGTTATGTATGATTTTTTAATTTTTATCTCTAAGAATTTACATAGTACAAAATTATTAATTTAGTTTGAACTCCATTCCATCTACTTATTGAAGTCGTATCGATAAAATGCAAGAAACAATTAAGAGATAATAACACAAATTTATTCAAACAATTTTCCACCGTGCGTGTTCAAGTGAATAATGAAAAGCTAGCATCGTAAACTCGAGAAAATACAATAAAAGTTAGAATTTCATTACAAAGTTCTCATTCACAGAATATCATAGAAAAGTAATACGACATCTATTAAAGACACAAAAAACCTTGCATATGTATTAAAAATCTAAATAATTGTTTTAAAGAATTATTAACTGTAATAAATATGTTTATATATATTTATTATTTCCCATTCATTTTATAATTGACTACGTATTTTCAGCAAAACAAATATAGCTTAATATGTATTCCAGGACAGCAAACCAATTAACAACAGCTCACAACAGTCCCAGTTCCAGCCCAATGGCAAACCGGACTGGTTAAGGGACACTCTCAAGGAACCAGGAAAATATTATATTTATATTTTTATATTTTTTCATATTTTTCCCGACCGGAAGAAGGAAAATATTAAGTACACCCAGATGGGATATAATATGAGAAGAGGTGTTCAAGAGTAACGAAAAAATTAATAAAAAATACTGCAATTTAATACTTCAAAGATAGAAGAACGACCTTAGCCCTGAGAAGGACTGTGAGCTTGAAGATTCACAGTTTGGCAAGGGTTCGCCCGGGTCGCCAGCCCTCCTCTGGACAAGCCAGGGAGGATCCTCCTCTGGAGCCGGCTTTCCTCCCGTGCGATTGTAAGCCGAAGAATGCAAGTGAATGTACTGGTTAATCATACAATTATTAACTTTGGCTTAGGCGGTGCACGTGTGTACGTTTAAAAAGCCAATATAGTAACAATGTTTAACTAAACTTATGCAATAATAATTTTCATATAGGAAACAAGGAAATCCTGAGATACAAAGTTAAATTTGAATGTCGAATTTTAATAGTTAAATTTTAAAAAATTAATATAATGAAATGTAAGTTTATCAAATATAGCAATTTTTATTAATTTATAATAAATAATAACATATACATAAACAAATCAATAATCCAAAGTTATCATTGTTAACAAGAGTTACAGTGTAACCATAATCAGGTTCAAAAACCGATGGAAAGTTTCCCCTTTATTTCCTAATTTTTATTTGAAGTTAGAATTAATTGTTTAAATAATTTTTTGAAGGCGATAGCTTAAAAATCTCAAAATATAGTATTAAAAAGTTAGATTTCCTTTAAAATACAATAATGTTTAGTGCTTTGAAAATGTTATACTTTGCCCACTTTTTCCCTTTAAGGTGATATACATTTTTAAATAATTGTTCAATATATTTTTTTTGGTGTAGTAATATGCTCATTAGTGTTATTTCGATGTATTGAAAGAGTTTACAATTTATGAACAGTTAATAAGAAAAAAACTAAATGACTTTCTTTTCAAGTATTTAAATTTTGACCGCATTTCATGACTACACAAATAGGTTTATTTGCAAAATAAAACGCGGCATCAATCTTTTACGGCGCAACATGTTTCTGCTCGCTTCAAGGTTGTTTGACGACCATCCTATCTATTTTATGGCCATGCTTAACAAAATTATCATATTGTACTTTTCAGAATGTGTTTCTTTTTAAAAACTATACTAAAGGTCTTTCAAAGTAATACTACGTTTAGTAATACAATATATGTGAACGTTACGTAACTCAACAAGAGAGCATGTCGTTAATCCACAAGATTGAAGATGCACTCTTCCAATGCAACATTATAAACTGTATTGTAACTAAATTGCGGGAAAATTAGATTATTAACAACTCAATAATAAAGTTGCGCAGGTTTTAGCGAATTTCCCCTATAGGGAAGAAGCTATTACCGTAGGTGGCATGGTAAGACTTAAGCCCAAGACCATGATAACTTTTTGTTTTGAGGTCCCCAGATGCCAAAAACACCATTCGTTCAAATTAATATATATGTGTATATATATATATATATATATATATATATATATATGTGTGTGTGTCCGTTACCGCGATAACTTTTGAAGGAAACGCCCGATTTTGATTAAATTTGGCACAAATGTGTAGAGTAACATTCATGACTTTAAGTTCGAAAACCAGATTAATCGGACTATGGGAAGGGGGTTTTATGGGGGTTTTAAATTTTTCAAAATCAGTTTTTTGAATTTTTCCCCCTAAAATTTTAAAAATACATAAATTTAGTTTTAGCCATTTTATAGAGCTTAAACAAATAAATAATTTGGTGTTTTGAATCATTAACCTAGGTTAAGTGGTTGCAGAGAAAATCCAAAAACGTGTTCATAAAATCTCCTATGTTAATCTTATGGGAAAATGGTTTTTAACTTTTCCTCAATTAATTTTACTGTAAACTTGATATTTACTTTTACCAATCAGTTTAGCTCTACAAAACAATCATTTTGGTGTTTAAATTGTGATTCTACGTCCAACCGTTGCCGAGTAATTCAAAGTGCTAAACACAGTACGTTGTCCAATGTTATCCTTATGGAGAATATTTAAAATTGTATATCTCTATTATTAATGAATGAATATTGATGAAACTTGGTATGTGGCTTCAACTAGTACTGGTATATTGGTATTTGCACAACAAATTGATTTTTCTTGATTATCCTCTTAGCAGCAAACCTGCATTCTCATCCCTAATGTTATTCTTATGGAGAATACGTAAAGCTTTATATCTCCCTTAATTATGAACATAAACCATTAAAACTTGGTATGTAGCTTCACCTGGTTGAGCTATATTGGTAATTGCAAAAAAAAACATATTTTCATCTTCCTTTTTGCAGCAAACCTGCGTTCTCAGCCCTAATGTTATTCTTATGGAGAATAAATAAAATGCTATATATCACTTAGTTATTTATGTATTTTTATGAAACTTCGTAAGTGGCTTTAGGTGGTAGTAAGATATATATTTATGCATGGGAAATTCGCTGAGTACGCATATTTGCTGCGACGGGGGTATTTATTTATATTGTGTAAAACTGTTCTATCCAAGGTTCACCAGAAAACACAAGGGATTAATTAGTAGTTGTTTAAGTATGTGAATATATTATAATGTGTATCTGATGCAGCCAGATAATAGAACTAGTTTGTATGGTAAAAGGGGACGGAGAATGACAAATGTAAATGACGTAGGTGTTGGCAAATATGTATTTACAGCTGCGGACAAAGATGATGGAGAAAAACGGTCCCCACAGCTTCCAACTCCCCAGTCTGTCGTTGCATTACCTTTTATTCTTTGGGTTCTACATGTATTTCTTTAGACGTTGTATCTCACGGTGTACCCATAAACTAACTAAAAACTAAATTTATCACAACTTAACTATTCTGTACATTATTCTGTAACTGTTTGCAAACTAAACTTGATGTAGTTCATTTTGTAAAAGTTGCTGTTGTATTCTTATATCTACTTTGTATGTAATCTAAATTTTTATTGTATGAGCCATAAATATTGTATTTATGTTAAATTGAGTTTTATGCAATAATTTCGATATGCTTTATTTTAGTATAATACGATTACAATTTAAAATTGTTCAACAAATACATTTCAACCTGAGGAAGGCAGTTATTCCATATTTGATCAGAGGGATCACATTTTTCAGGTCTGTTACGTGGTTTTGTTTGTGGTGGTATAAAATGTCTAACTATGTAAGGTCTAAAAATGTATAACTCTTAAACGAAACATAAATTTTATTGTAAATATATATTTTGTGGACAATTTGAAATGTAGCTATTATATGGCAGCTTGGATAGTGACATTATTGATATTTAGTATTAAATGCTGTTCAACGAGGAAAATGTAAATGAGTCACAATCACTAAAGTATAGTTTGTATAATAAGATTGAAAAGTTAAAAATTAGGTAGTACTAACAAATGATTACAACGTATTAATTAATAGTTGGAATCGAAATTCATAATTTAGTAAATTTATTAATACCACAAGTCAAAACCTTAATTATTTGATATTTTTTAGTCAGCACGTAAGGAAAAAAGTTCTTCCAGAAAAAATGTCGAAAAATTTCAGTCCAATTTAACGATGTGGAGATGTTATATTTGTGGGGCGGCTGCCCATCATCTTGTCTGTTACTTTTAGTTCCACTGCACGTGTCCAGAAAATTGCGTCTTTTATTGAGTCATTCAGGTCGTGATAGCAATAACTTCTGGACATATACTATATTAGACCCTATGTTTTGATACTCTAGAAAATATTTTTCATGGCTCAATACTATTTTAAAAAGATCGTCTAAAAATCAAAAAATATTATCTCAACGACATATATGTCAATAGATGTTGTATACAACATTATGTTTATAAAAAAAATTCATCGTAAAGGAGTATAAACTCCTATGAAACAGTAAAAATTGTACTATCATGTACGTGTTCCACGGGATGGAAAAACGCCGTTATTAACGTTAATTATACAATATATTCACTAATAATGTACTCACGTACTAAACATTAAATAGCAATTGCGTAATTCCAAAACGCTATTTTTGAACCTTGAATAGGCGAGGGGTGGCGGAAGCTTTTGCCTTTGTAGAGTATATTGATCGGACGGATCCTGGCAAGTTTTTGTAAAGACAGCACTTATACGGAATCTTTGTGTATTAATTATCTTCCTGAGACATTTGAGCTCAAGTCCATTAGCTGTGCCACGTGGAGCAGAAGGTGTATAAGGAAACATAAATACGTGTATACGCATTTTCCTTTTTTACACAAGACAAATTTACTTTCCACAAAAATTTGAGTTTTGAAAGTAGAATAATACAACTAATTTACAGTAACAAGATTCTATTACAGTGAACACGGATGCTTATTAATGTAGAAAAAATGTGTATATTTATGTAATAAATTTAAATTACCCTTTTTATTTTCCTGAAAATAATTTGGAATACGTTCCAAGAGAGTATAATAATACGAAAGAGTATAATAATAGTATTATAACACTTAGTAAAACTTAGGTTATTGTATGTACGATAAAGTATCACACTGACCTGGAACTTTGTTATCTGTCCTACTCTAGGATGAAAGTTGGTACTTAAGTCTAATCTGTGTCTAGGTGATCTAAATTAAGAGTCTATTGGAAATAAATTTCGATACTTTTGTGGAGACACAATAACGAACGTATAATTTAATAGTGTAGATGGCTAGAGATTGTGGGGTTCATGCTACAAATCAAATATATGTACATTTTAAGTTTAGGTGTAGTGAATTGTTAGCTAGCTTCCCAATATGCCGTGTGACAGATAATGAGCCGTGTTCTTTTTGTTTAAAATTAAATTCTTTTGTGACTAAGCATTGTTTTTGGAAACATTATTGAATTTAATTTACTTTAATGTCCACCTAAAACTCCGTTTTATGGATTGGAGGCTCCTTTTAATTTTACATGTTATGTTCACGAGAACAGTAATGTACGTGAAACTAACTTTCTTACAGTAAAAGTTGGTCATACCTGATGAAATTTACAAGCTAGAATTAGGGTTCGATCCACCGATAGGGCCTCTACCATGATTCCGGAGTCTTTCGTCTTGATAGTATATGCTCTTAGTTTATTGGTTGATATGTTGACTTTTATTGCTCAAATATAAATTTAGCATGAACGCATTTAGCATGCATTTAGTATGCACTGAATTCTTATGACTGCAAAAGTATATAGGACTTTTCCTAAAATTTATTAATTTTATTTATTTATTTAATAAATCCTGGATAAGCCACTGTATTTTGGTAGTTGATAGATTATTTTCAATCTGTGTTGCTAATAAAATTGTCTATTGAAGCTAGTGATTCGCGGGTGTATGGCTTCTTGAATGATATTTAAGTGTTGCTTTATGTATAAGACCGCCTCAGAAACGTAAAGGCAGAGTATGGTTATTATCAGGGCAAAACGATCAAGGCCTTGAGCTAGTTAAAAGTGGCAGTCTTAACATGGATTTAATGTTGTTTTTCAACACCTAGGGGCAAGTTGATCTATTTTGAATTACCTTCATTCTTTAGATTTACCCTCATGGGGTTATAAATAATGGCTCATGATTGAATAATTAGTTTTCTAAGAAACATCATACCTAGACCTGTTAATATATTTACAATAAATACATCTCTGTTTCAGAAAACAAAAAACAAACCATTTTATCCCGGGCAATTGATGATTTCTTTCAGTAGCATCGAGTAAGATTTCACACAGTCTTGTGCTCTGTGGAGAAAAGGTAACGACAGTTAAAACCAATATAACTCAGTAACTGTGAATATGTCGTTAGACCTATCCACGGATGAATCTAAACCGCTTCATAGTAAACAAATTAAATCAGCTCGGGGCAAATTAGGTTCAAGTCCTATTGCAGTCGCCAGAGTTGTGGGAAATAGACTTAATGTGAAAACAACAACTTACGACACCTGATTATATATTATTAATTTTATGGTAAAGATATGAATAAAGAATTGTGGAGGTTAGGTAATTCTTAAGAAGAAAGAAGACCCAAGAGACTCAGGAAAAAGTTGTTTAATTTTAATTTTTTATTTATTTGTTTAGTTTACTGCATATCGGCCTTGAATAATGGCAAATTGTCCCCATAGAAAAAGCTTGGGGACTTAATAACGTTATCTTTGTTTGCATTACCACATGTGATTTAAGTGACTGTTCTGTTTACGCATTAACATGTGTTTATAATTCCATATTTTATAAAATAAATCGAACAAGAGGGGAGCGGAAAGCTACTAGTTAAATTTGCAGTCTGCAATAACAGCTGTAAATTTCTTGTTACAATCTACATATGAATAATAACGACTTTAATTGTTATTTTAGTTTAGTAAAGAAATTTACCAGCAGAAATATTATTAATAAAAATAAGAATGATTATACTAGTATCTGATATAGTAAAACAATTTATTATAAATTAAGAATATAACGTAACATTATACTGTAAAAAGGCATCAATATGATACGAGGCATTTACATTTTCGAAAGATAACTTAGGTTACATGCTAGATTTTGTCTAGACTTTCTAGCTGATGTCCCGTTCCACGTTCGGGATTCTAGCAGACGTAGAGCCATATGTTTTTAAAAGTTTACATTGATCAGCTGACTACCTAAATAAAATATAACTACATAATATTAACATTGGAACTTTGAAGGCCTGTGGGGCGAAGCCCTGATTGTGGATGTTTTTCACACCCCCAAAAGGCACATCTAGAGAGTAAGATATTTCAACTGGCACTAAATATATATTTTAAATAATAGGTTGTAGGGTCAAAGCTGCTGAACAAAAATTGAGAATTTCTTTTAATAATTTAGATAATAACATTTATATGTAATTATATATTCTATTAATTTAATTTTAGTTATGAAGTACAGAATAAAACAAATCGTACCTTAGGAGAAACAAGTTATTAAATAGTACAAAACAAAAATAACGTTACTATGGTTTCAAAATTTAATTTACGTAACGTATTTCTAAATTTGTTTGTTATTGTCTACTATGCATTTGGTTATAAAGGTCTTTCAAATTTTAGTAACATATACAAAGTTATCCGTTAGTAATATTTGAAGAAATACCCAGGGAAAAACTTGAAGCTATTGGGCAAATTTGCCTCCAAACTTGAAAAACTCGGCCAAGTAATGTTGATCGACTTGTTTTGTGTAGTAGTCGGAGGCACTGTTTTCATTGTTTTGTGTCTTGGAGCCTTGTCCCTTGTACAGTGCCTGACCCGCCGTCGATGCTGCTACTGACAAGATTAATGTAGTTATCAAGATACCTCTAGCCGGAAATTAATGACTTACTTAATAAAATATCAATGCAATATTTAAAACGGCCTGAACCTCAATTTATTACGATCAGTTTAGTAATTAAAACCGGTGTTAGAATATGATTTAAGGATTTTCTTAGGAACACATTTATTTTCTATTTTAAATTATTGTTTATGTTTACTTTTAAATAATTTTGTAAAATACTTGTAAATGTTTTATAACTATTAATTTTGTAATTCATGAATAGTTTAACATGTATTATTATTTGACTGATTTAAAAACACACCGATCTTTCCTTTAAAATGGTTATTTATGCATATTATTAGCCTATCTCTTAATAACATAATGGTATACAAAAAACTATCAATACAATTGCAGAAATGTATAAGTAAAAAATTAGAGTTATATAGAGAACAGCTTATTTTAACTCAAGTTTAGATAATTGAATTATAAACATCGTATGCCATATAAAACAGATGCAATTTGACAGTACCCATTGTTGTACTTTAATCAATGACTTCGCTTTGAATACACCATGTCACTCTGGATATGATAAAGGACTGACTTGCTTTGTAAAATTTCACAACGGATTGCATTTATTCACAAACATATACATCAAATTTAAAATTACTATTTAAAAAAAATGTAATATTGCTGACGAATATAATAATATTTAATTTTCAATACACCTTTTCAAAGTATTATGTTTTTTATTTGGATTAGATATACTGATTTTCTTTAACTTGCTTTAAAATTACTAACATTCAACATAATGTTTTTATTGAATTTGTTACACACATTTAATTATTCACAATCGATGTTAATAGCCCACTCAAAAATGATTTTATTTTTACCTTACGCATTTCCATTTTTCTTGGGTGAAAATTAGTCTGTTTTAATTCTAAATTCAAGAATTCAGGGAATAACAGTAAAGTCGTTGATCAGTAAATTTTAACTTCGCCTTATAGACTATACTTTTTTAGAGTTTTTCATTTAGTTTTTTTTTTATCTTAGTGTACTCTTGTAAGATTGACAAGTTTAGAACATTTGAGTTTTCTTAGTAGGACACAATTCGGTAGCAATGTAATTCACATGAATTTAAACTACAATGTCTGCTGATTTTTTAATTGGTATAATTGCAATAACACACGATTATATTACATGTAATCTAATTTTAATTTAATTCAATAGAAGCAGTAAATTAACTGTCGAAGAGGTAAGGTGTTCTTTAGAATGATATGTGAAGCTAATGAAACCAAAGCACTCCTGCAATCAGCCCATTATGCTCCTAATGATGGTCATTATTAACTCTCTACTCATTTGAATATTTCCGATAAAACATTGTCGTATAAAATACTTATTCACACTGAATTATATTTTGTTTCACATACAATATGACAATACATCGGGTTTTAACAGTTTGAACCTTTATTATGAAATTTACAAGTATACTTGGTTGTATGTATGTGAACTATGCCTTCTTATCTATTATCTACAAGTTTTTGAGAGTAAACGCGTAAATTTCAGTTGCTAGGAAATAAATATTTTTTGAGGTCATGAGGTTATTTTTTCTCACATTTCATTTCATAAACCAAGTGTCATTCAGCTGTAAATTGTATTCTGCATGAGAAAAACAGACACTTATTCTTGGCATATTCCAGTAAATTTATAATCTTGTTTAACATTTATCAGATTTACATTTCAATTTTAAAATGTTGATTGCGTTTGTAAGGAAGTTTCCTTGAGCACTAAGCTTGTTTTTAAGGATTGTTTGGTGACATCATCCAAATTGACAGCCTCTAAGATTTATTTAAACATTCCCCTATACACAGAATCAGGATTTTTGTTTCTTGATAAGGACCATTGGTCTGAGCTTCTCGGTTTGTTTGGTAGTGACGCTGCTGCTCAAAAGTCAACTGGACCACCAGTTCCACGCTCTTGTTCTCCTTCACGTGAACTGTTTAGGTTGTGATTCTGACATCAACTGCCATGTAAAAACCACAGGTAAATTAATATACTGTAATAATAAAGGGGACAAACAAAGGTCAAACCATCCACGTTTTGGACTACAGACTGTCGTGATATTTGTCCAAACAGATGTTTCGTTATTATCAGAAAATCATATGTTCTGTTTTATTACACGATAAATAATGGGTTGTTTATTGTGTTGAGTCTAATTAAATCATTTCTTTCCCATAAGGTTATTCTTTGTACTGGGGTTATCTTCTAGTGACTGGGGCCCGAGGAGCTGGGAGCTCAGCACGCCACACAGTGTGCCCTGTTGTGATCTATTGAGCTTATTTATTTAGCTGATTCCCTTACACAATGAAATGGAGAAAATATACCTGTAACGGGATACTTAACCGTAGGTAATGGCAAGGTAGGTTAGCATTGGTCTATTTTATATCCGTGAATCCATCGAATCGGTTAGTAAATTAAAAAGCTGGCAATCAGCAATTTAGTTTGTTTTTTTTCAGTTGGTGGATCGGCAGTAGTACTAGATTTTGGAAGATATGACAGCATGTTTACATACACTGGAACTGGCCAATGACTAGTCTAAATGACACTGAAATAAAAGCGTAACCACCAAAGTTGATATTTTAGTATGACTTAAGGAAATTAGGACTATATTTACAGTTGCTTTAATCACGTTTTACAGAAATGTATTTAAAATTAACTAGTTATAGGTAATATGTATAAGTAACGGTATAGGTGCGAGGACATGCTTTTAGTAAAACAAATTCTCATGATGTTTATATTTTGGACAAACACTGGTTTGCTTACTTTTTACCTTCTTTCCCTAATATTACAATGGGAATATTGTATGGGTATTGTATTGTATGGGTTTTGTATCTTGAAGATTAATATTAATATTTTATTGTGTATTGACTTATTATACTAGTATTTACAAATATAAGATTTTGTATTGATTAATGTTTAATAACTGTACAAAATACAAGACTTGATAATTGTTCAAGGATGTATTTTTGACATACAGAAAAAAATCAAAAACTAACATTATTGTTATATTTGTATCAAATGAAAAACAAGTGTAAGGCCACATGACAGGTTTGGTTATGCAGAAAGGGTTCCTATTTCACATAAATTATAGTTATTTAATCCTTGTGAAACCTTTAATTTATTAATGATTTACTTTGTACAGGGTGTTTCAAAAAGAACTTTACAACTTTGAAAAATCATATAAATTTAACTAAACAAGGTACAGAGCTGGTTTTGGTGTTGTTTTAAGGGAAAACACTTCAAGTTCTTTTACCTTGAACTAAAGATGCTCGATGTGGCTTCCGTTGGTTATCCTGCAGACATCTAATCGGATATCCAACGGAAGCCACATCGAGCATCTTTAGTTTAAAGTAAAAAGACTTGAAGTGATTTCCTTTAAAACAACACCAAAACCAGCTCTGTACCTTGTTTCGTTAAATTTATATGAATTTTCAAAATTGTAAAGTCCTTTTTGAAACACCCTGTACTATTCCCAGTTTAAAAAGGTATCAGCTGAATTCTTGTAAATAATATAGGAAACTAAATATTTCTTGAACGCTTTATTGCAGAAACACATTAGTACGTGAATATGCATTGCCAACGTCAACAAAGCTTAATAGCCTATATAAATTGAATAACCTTCAACTTGTAATGAATAACCTCATTATTCAAATAGTAATGTATTCAACGATACTCAGCGATTAATTACATAGTATCATTGTTTTCTGATGGATTTTTAGTTTGCACTTCAGGTTCCTTTGACGTAGTATGATTTATAAAAAGATTATTTTCTACCAAGAAACTATACTACGCTACTATAGCTACGCTAATTTTGTATTGATTTTGAGCTTTGGATTAGAGTAATTATTAAAAATGAAAGTCACACAACGCACGCATATGATTTTTCTCTGTCATCTTCAGTTAAATAAAAGTTCGTGCAACACGCAAAGACACGCCCCGACTAAATCAGGGACATTAATCTTGCATAATTTCTGGTATAATCAGTGTTTTCAAACAGATAGTAAACACAAAATAAAAAACTTTAGCTGAATTGCTAAGCTAATATAAAAGATAAACAGTTTTAGTCATAAGAGTATATTTAAAATTAAGATTATTAACAGCGTAGACAACTACTGTTTAACTTACTTATAATGCTATAAGTTTGTATCAGTACAATCATTGTTGTAATGCCACCAAATAAACTACATTTTCAAAAAAAATTAAAATATTACCTATTTCGAATAAGGAGGTACAAGTTATCTTATCATACCTTTTTGAGCTTAGTTAAACAAAATTGTATGGGTCCATCATTGTAAAATAATACTGGTCTAAAAATGTCACGAGAGTGAAAAATAACAGTAAACTCAATTTTGGTAAACTTTTTTTTGGGAAAGGGAGGAACCAAATAATTTATAAAATCATTCATTTGAATTTAAGTTGAATTTGTAGCAGATAACTTGTCAAGTTAACATGTTATATCAATTTTAAGGAATGCTGGGTGAATAAAAAACACCTTTGTACAAAGACAACCTTAAAGTTATATTGTAATTTTTATATATTTTATTATTTGTTTTTATTTTAAATGATCAAACCATTTAAAAACTTATACAGTAATCGTATTCCCCGAAAAAGATGATACAGGTCCAATAAACTGATGTTTATTGGAGTAAAGTACAACCTGATCTCAACATTTTCCCAATCACGTTTAACAATGACATCGATGTTGCGAATAGCTGCTATCAAATCTCGATTAAAGCTGTACCCCATTCCCATTTGGGATACTGAGTTATTAGTTCCACTTAATTAAATATTTCGATTATTCAATAGTTTCACTTAATTAATGTTACACTAGCAGCTTGAAGGGGATATTTCTCCTAACCTTGCTGAAATACACTACCTTATCTATTTTTTTACCGTCACTTCGTAGAAAAAGTAGAAAATTATCACATGTTTTAATGTAAACATAGCAGACGTTTTTAAATCTCATTGTTTTTCTTATGGGAGAGGTTTTACGTTATTTCTTGGTTGGTAGTAACTTTTTGGAAATATTGCTATTTTTCACGAGTCCTGGGATCAAGACCTTTAAGCCCTCTCTCATCGTCCTGCGATTTGCCAAACACAATTTTGACTTAAAAACTTCGCTTTCAGAATTATATATAAGGATTACTCCTTTTGCCTTAACTATTAACTTATTATACTTAATATATTAACTTAAGAAACAAATATATATATATAGATATATATACTTATTATACTTAGAATTTAACTAATATCTTAATAATATATAAAACAAAGTGGTGTTAGTTACAAATTTTATAACTCAAGAACGGCTGAACGGATTGAAATGAAATTTTTCTCACGGATATTTTATAACCTGGATAAACACATAGGATACGTTTTACCCCAAAAGATGTGAAGGGCTCTGCCCCTTTGGCTTTTAAGGTTTGCATTTTATTCCTTATGGTTTATTAGGAGTATATCTAAACATACTTGAAAGGTATAAATATTTGTTTATTATGGAAATAAAAAACTACTTGAATGGCAAATCTCACAATGGAAATTTAAAAACCTACTTGAATGGCAACTCTCACAATGGAAATTAAAAAAAAATACTTGAATGGCAAATCAAACCCTTTTTTGGATAGGCGAGTGAGCGAAGCGAACGAGCTCATATTGAAACTGAACGAGTATTTGACATAAAACAAATTCAATGACATTAGGACAGGACAACATCTGTTGGGCCAGCTAGTATATATATAGAAAAAAAACTATCGTGATTAGTTCGACCAGGCAGTCTAAATTATATTTAAAAAGGAGATATAATTTTTATTTGGTATTGAATTTGTATGGGAAAAATTAAATATTTTTGTATGCAATGTAATTAGCAAAGCTCTAGCTAAATTTATACTTTAAAATATCAATTTTATCTGTAGTTCAGCCTAATATGTAATCAAAATTAGTCATATTCTAGATTATTTGGTTTACTTATAAATATTCACCGTTAGCATTGTTAATCGATCGCCATGTATTTTTGTACAGTTACGTCTTCTATGCAAGTGCAGTGTAGGTGTAAATCCATCTTATAATGTTTTGAGACAAAGTTCATTTATCCTGTTTAATTATAACAACACACATCATGCTATTCAAGACATTATTTACAAATATATGAACATGGCAAAACCAATAGGACATAAAGTATTGTAAACTGATAAATGATAAATGATAAATGATAAATGATTTCATTTCCTTAAAAAGCAATACAAAACAAATACAGTGGAGAAGTTGGAAATAAACTGACCACTTTAACCAGTTGTGTGGTCAGTAAAACTAAAATAAAGCTAATGAAAAACAAAATAATACTTCAGTCTAGCTCAACATGTAAAGCTGCTCCCTGTGATGTTTGATAAATACGACAAATAAAAATAAAAAAGGAGTAACAATGCCAGACTGTAATTAACTTTACACCAACAAAAATATCAAGAATAATATTTAAAACAATACTAATATAACGTTTACCTATAAAGGATACAATCAAAAACAATATTTACTCATAAACTAGATTAAGCAAAATACTTTTAATTTTGAGATATGAGAGAGGCCAGCTGATACTGTTATCACTCGCACACGCATACACACAGTTGACCCTTGACTCTAGATAGCAATGCTTCTGTCGCCAGCGCTACCTCACACCGATACCATCAGGCGGCTGGTAGCCCGTAGGGCCGTCAAAACTCCGTCCCTGTATGGCCCAGTATGAGACGCTCTTAGTTAGCCGGTAGCCCGCAAAGGCTTCCAAGCTAACCGTTTAACACAATCACAGTTACATTCATACAAAATTCATTCCCTTGAAAACTTATGTTAGAATTAAATACATGTAACTTACGTCTTTTTGTTCCAATAGCCAATTAAATATTTTTTTATAAAAATAATTTTTCGAATTAATTTTTCTAATATGTTCCGGAATTTGGTTGAAATGTTTTGGTCCTAGATATAGTAAAGAGCGTCGGAATACTACCTTTCTAAACTTGGGAAGAATAAATAACCCGTGCTCTGCATTCCTTGTATTATAAAACCTATTATCATCACCTCTGTTTCCGCTTCTTACGTAAAAGATCCTTAAAACTTTATATATTATAACTATATTTTATACATAAATATATTTTTATTTTAAATAAATAAAAACTTAAATCACATGTATCTTTAATGCAGATTGCATTCCCCTTTGGGACCTACAAATTTTGTTTCATCTTCAGTTTTCGAGATTGAATGCGCTATATTTGGACCCTCTCAATCACTCTCTTTCCTTCTTTCCTCCTACACTTCATTACTTACACACAATACAATAAAAGTGAGAACGGTTTTAACAAAGATAGTTGTTTTTAGATCAAGTTGAAAAGGAAAATAACAGTACTGCCGTTTACCATGAAGAGTCTTTTGAATCTTTAAAATGTCCGAAGGGGTGAGATGTTACAGGTCGCTTACTCTCACCAACATACACACTTCCTGCTGTATTTGGCTACGTGTCTCTAGGTTGCAATAGTATCTAGACTGCTGGGAAAATGAGTGATGCTGGCATTTATACCATGCATGAATATTTATGATCTTTCACATATATTTTTTGAATATATTTTATTTTATTGAGAAGTTAAGCACTTGCTTTAATCAGATTTTTACATCATATCATTACTGTAATAAATCATACCTTTTGATTAGATTGGTAATCAAATACATTTTTAAAATCGATTTGTTATTAAAAAACGTACAACAATGATACAAATACATAACATATATTTAAAATAAGTCACAATATATTTGTAATAAGTGTGTTTTACTTGATGTACAAGATTAATTCAAAATATCTAAATTAATAACATTAAACGAAATATAGTTGAGATAATTATTTTTCTATTGAACCACTTCCTCGATATAATAGCATTTTGTGGTAAAGGTTGTTTTGTGTCCAATCAGTAATAAGCTCACAATATTACAAATGAAAATCAACCTATTAATGATGGAAACATATGAAATCCCTTCTGTAATCATCGTTGTTATAGCTACTTAGAATAATTGATAAGTATAATTTTACTTTATACATTTTCATAACTTATTTTAAATAGCTAATACACGCTGATCCTCATTCCATGGTGGTAACGAGGGAGTGAGCCACTCGAGGGAGGATGCGAGTAGTGATAGAAGTGCCTCTCCACACACCAACCACTCGTCGCACCCCGGTGTAGGGTGGGTTTCATGCCTAATGACTATTGCGGCGCCCTCTTGAACCTGAAATAGCGTGTGGCAAGACAAATACGGATATGAGTGTTGACTCAAAACCGCCAAACTACTCTTTAAACTGCAATCGCTGGGGGATATTGTGTATGGGTTGATTTGCATAATAAACAAATTTATCGTCAAATTATTTTATCAGTTCCTAAGAGGTTCATTGATAATTACATATATAATAATTAACAAAATAAGAGATATTGAATTATATATGCTTTAAAAGAGTAGATTAATCTCTATATATACGAGTGAAAATCAATATTTGTTTGGCTGTTTATCCTTCATGCGCTCCTTTACTATTCATCCAATTGCGATTAAACTTTGCATGGTCAGTCAGGTTGACACTAGGAAGGTTTGTAGTGACTAATAAAGTCCTATGGCGTTAGGGCTTCATCCCACTTGACTTTGAAACTAAAAATTTTATCCTAATGTAGTAATGATTTTATTTAAGTTTCCATGGTAACAATATTTAAACTACGATTTGTTTATATTTAATAAAATGGGTATTAAAGGCAGTCAAGAAAGATTACACGAACGAATTCGTTCCGGGCACCAGCTATTAGTGTCATAACAACTATTTAATTCGGAAAAATACTTCAGACTCATTATCAGTTATTAAGCGTATATCATTTTAGCCAAAAGGTATTCCCTATTAAGTTCGTTTGATGCGCAAATAAAAACAAAACCTAGTAAGTTTCCTGATCTCTTGCGGTTTCAGGTTCTCGCGGAGCACCTCAAATACAATAGGTCCAAAAGTCGATCACGTCGATTTCTATAGGTAAATGGCAACGTAGGGGTTACTTTTACTTCTTCCGAATGCATACAATGTTTGTGAAATGTTTTGTGGTCAATGAATGGATACTAATTTAGAAAACCTTTCTGAATTATATATTAGGCTAAATTAGGTGTGGAAGATTTGGGACAAGTAGAATATTCAAACATTAGTCAGAGCTTGGACCCGAATTATCTCCTAAACTATGTTACTAATATTAAAGATGGATCATATTTAAAATATTAATGTCATAAAGTTATAGTGTAAAGTTTCAAATGAATATTCAGTTTTGTATTTTATTTAGATGTAATATAATTTTCTTATTTGACTTTAGTAAAGCAGTTCCGTACCGAGGAGCACTAATGATTAAAGGTGCATTAATTTTATTTTATTTTATAGATTTCTTATTTGACTTAACTATCGCATTAAATCACATTATCTAGTTCGAAAGTCCTAAATTATGATGTTCACTTTCCAATAGTATATCAGTTCTGGTTGTTAAAGATTTAATAGTTTAAACTTGACAAACTCATACAAATTTTACGAACGGTTGATTAGCATATAATTTCGCTGTCTCTAATTTTTTCATGCCATTAAAGTGTACTCAATGTCATCACAGAATGTAAGTGTTTATTATAAAACGTTTCTCTTTTGTAGCTGATATATAACTTTATATGTTTTGTAACTAAAACGAATATTTGTTTATATATATTCTTAGTAAGCCAAGTAAAAATAACGTTTGAACCTTTATTTTACTGTAGTAAATATAACACTGTTGCCTTCGTAAAAACATATTTATATTGTTTATTACAAGACATTTAAATGACGAAACGATAGTTAATAGGGCTATAGGTTCTAGATAATTATAGGTTGTTTCAGTCAAATGACAGCTTTAATGGAGAATACTGGGTAATAATTAATAACAATAAACTCTAATTGCATTGAGTTTAACAAGGTTTGGCGTTATAACTGTTAGTGTTCAGTATCCTCTAAAACATTTGGAGTAATATATACCATCACCATCATTATATTATTAAAGTAAATAAAATATAATTATTCTCAATCGTGAGTTTCAAGAATATTTATTACAAAATAAAACAATATAGCATTTAAACCAATAAATCATTTTGTTATTTTACTTTCCTATTGGGGTAAACAGATTTTATATTTATCAAATTGTTAACTGCTACATTAAATTTACATTTATGTTACTAAACTATTTCAGGTAGGCTACAAGTAAACTAATATTTAATTCTTGATTTATAAAGTCAGTGAATATAAATGAATTCCTAAAAGTATTTTATGTTGTATAAAAACGGTTAGAACATATTTAAAGTCTACAAAATTTAAGTGTGCAGGCTAAAATTACGTTAAAAGACAACAATTCTAAATTGAATGTGATTGGACTTGATTACGAATCCTCAAATACTAAGAAAACGTTTTTCAACCTACGTTTTTTGGGGTTGATCGAAACAGGAATTTTATCATTATTACAATAACACGTGCTGAGGGATGAATAAATAACACAGTGTCGTGGTTAAGTAACAGATACAAGATTTATCTCAAAGCGTTCTCAATTAAACAACAACGCTAAAATCGTCCACGAGGAATACAGTTTATTTTACATCAAGGTTTAATAAATATTATCAAATTTGTGGACTAGCAACAGCTTTATTCAATAAATACTGCACATCTATAAATTTTCAGATTAATATATTTGTTTGTGCACTATCTATGTAATATTTATAAATACTTTCAGCCCATCAAACAATATACGTAGTTTTCTAGTACTCTTTTCCTGAGAGTTCAAAGGAAACTAAAAATGTGTTGCCGTTCTCCTTGAAGATATGAAGTATCCCTATATTCATATCGATCCGAACAAATAATATTTCAGTAAAGAAAATAGTGGCTATGCTTTGGGCTTTGTATCCGTGTAATCGCCTGTGACTCATTGAACTATTCACATCGGTTATATGTTACAGCAGTAAATCTGGCTGTAAACCTGTTCATTGTTACACAGTAAAATTAATTCATATTTACCAGCTGATTATGTTTGCTACATATTGTAGGTGGGCAGTATTTTATTAATTCCACCATAATTATGTTTTTATTTCTTTCTCACAATATATGTTTATTTACTATGCTTATAGCAAGCTCTCCTGACTGACAGTATATCAAAAGAGGAAGAACGAGACTAAGAGATTATTGTTCTCTGGACAATACAGCTCTATCGTTAAAGTGCTGGCAAATAATACTCCCAGCCACATTATTGTAACTAATCACAACAGCATTTGTTGTAGTTTCCAATAACCTATATTATTTTCTATAGGTAATATAACACTCTTACATACCTTCTTTATGTATTTACATTGTAGACGAAAATCACATGCACAACGATGAATAATTGTTGCTTTTTCTTAAGGTAGGCATAATAAATTGCTATATACCTTGCTCTCAGTGTTGTAAAATGATTATCATTATTTATACCTTGCATATCCTGATATATTTCAGTCACAAGGGATTCAGTCATGCAGTTCTATTTATTATAAACGTATTTTATCGATTTTAGTTTTATGAATTAACTAACAATATGTAGGACTACATGATTAGAATTAGCACTTCTGGGAAAACGTCTAATACATATATCTATTTTTGAAACCACATAATTTAATTTTACAAATTAATAAGTCTTGCTATAAAATTAATTAAGTACTTATTTATCTAACTTCATCAACTAATTATTTAAACATAAGTTTTACAATTTAGAAAAATATGCTCATTTAGAGTAAAATATGTGAAATCAAATTCTTGGTAAGAGGCATAAAGCACACTCGCATAAAAATACTTTAAGTAAGCTTTGAGTTATGTAGACTAAAACTTCCGCCCGTTTTGTGGAAGTGGGTCGTATATTCAAATGATAAGTTGGGTCATTTTCATACCATGTTTAGTTTACTTGTAAGTATTTTTCTTCAAGTGACTGCAAACTCAAGATGGTAAAACTAAAACACATAATAAAACATCAAAGAGTTCACTGGGTTCAAGGAAACCATGTCTTATAACAGTAAAATTTGTAAGAAAATTGTACCTGTTAATACGTAACGTTTTCACTTTTTACTCTAATTAACTTGCAGTAACTTGTTGGTTCTTACTCACCAATACAAAGGAAAAAAATTAGTTTAAATAGTTTTTACGGTGTTTTATATTCTTAAAAAATGCTCCAGTTTGATTAACTAAGTTATATTTTCTTAAAGCTGAAATTAAAGATAAACCTCGTCAGAGACACCTTTTTGTAATTATATAAACTAGAAGTATGGCGTCAACAATGCAATAACAACAATGAGTCTTTCATTCCCTAGATGGAGCTAGGATTACAGTCCATTCAGCCAGCCTTGTATTAATTCAGCCAGCCACTTGACATTGGTGGCGTTATTAGGAATAAAAACTACTATTGTAGTAGTTTACCAAAACTTGTATGTATAATGGAATTGCACTATTCTCTAATAGTGCACTTCCTACTCCGATCACTACACTAACAAATACCACTGGTTTCATTTGGGTAGTGTTTTATTTATAGTTAATCATTAGTAAGTTTGGAATCTAACTGAGAGTGTTGAAAAGGTGTAGAATGAATTGCAGTGTGTTTTATCCAAAACAAACCACATGTTGCTGATCCTTTTATCACTACTGGCTGGCCCAAGCAGTTTAATTAACATAAGTTTTAATTGCCTACAAAATACACTTTTCATGTTCCAACACAAGTAATAAACTAACTCAACGTAATACTTTTTTTATCGTTTAGTTTAAAAGTATTATTTAGTGTGACCACTTATCACATTGGGCTATTGATCGGGGAATATTTATTTAAATGATCAAAAACAGGTTAATCCTGTAGATGACGTTTGCGTTATTTCACGTTTGCTGGCAAATTTTGGGAAATACTGCTATTTTTCCAGAGTCCCTTGGATCAAGACCTTCAATTTGAGCCCTCTTCCATCATCCTGCGACTTGCCAAACACTCACAATTTTGACTTACAAATTTTGTTTACAGAATTATATATAAAGATGAACACTCCACCTTACAATTCCTTACTGACCGTAACTGTCGTAGCTGTCTGTGCTCATATTTAATAGCGTGATAAAAATTTCAAGTAAAACGTTGAGTTACTAATACTCATAATAAGAGCATCGGGATGTAAGAAGCGATGCATAAAAGATTACACTTGATAACATATGTGAGTAAAACTCAATCGCAAGAAAGGTATTAACATCACTTTAAAATATAAATTATTGTAAACGCCTTTTTAATAAGAAAACACCAATTAGGATAAGGTGCTTACAGTAATCGCACTAAGCCCAACGAGAAAAGTAGATTGGATGACATTTTTCATAGTTCAATCTCCTTATGAAATACTTTTTCAAAAACGTCGATGTGTGAATATCTTATACTTTATATATATATATTCATATATTTAAACTTTTTAACAATTGTTTTATTATTTATAACTAAACTAATAAATGAAAGCAACTAGTAGAACAATTTATTTATTTAGTTTAAAACTATCTAATGGTGTTTGTTTTTTGTTAGTTGATTAGCTTAGGATGGCTGAAATAAGTTATATTTTAAATTTAAATTTGGTCGTAATTACTATTAAAGTATGTTTTATAAAGACACTACTCATATGAACCCTTCAGACCGGGCAGTAAAATACTTGGGAGTGCTATTGGACCATAAACTAAATTTCAAACTTCACGTAAATTCAAAATTAAACCAAACATATTCTTGACCATCTAATCTTTATCCTCTCATTGGCAGAAGATCTTCTCTTAAACCTTCCGGAACAATTTTAATATACAAAAATATTCTCCGGCCCCTTATAATGTACGCCTGTCAGGTATGGGGACTCACTATTTCTTCAAACAAACTTTCCAACATTCAAGTATAACGTTGAACAAGAAATTAGTTATGTAATCAAACAAATATAATAGCATAATATTTTGTTTTGTAATGGAGAGATTCTTAACTCCGAAGCGTTCTTTTCGGTTAAATTAAATATATAAATTATAAATTGGTGTGATATTTACTTTTTAGTCATAACGATTACTTCATTTAGTTTGGCCACCCATTTTGAACCCTTCATTTGAATAGAACATGTTATACTAATAATTTGAAATTCTATTCCTTGCAATATCATTACCCAGACTGCTAGCGTCTTCTGAAAGTGACACGTCCATTTGTTCTGAAGCTTTGCTAATGAGCTCTGTGCAATTCTTTTCTCCCAAAATGTTGAATACTTATATATACACATCATACGTATTAAATATTTGTAATATATTCAAATGTGTTTTGCAAAAGTTAAATGGACATATAAAAATTCATTACAAAGATGGATTGATATTCTTTTGTTGTTGTTTATACGTCAATAATCTTAACAAATGCTTACATATTCGTGCAAGTACAAATTTACTATTAATGTTTATCATCTTGTTTATTTAAGTAGCATACAAATGTTATACTAATCTTGGTTATGAGTATATTTATGGCACATATACTCAACATTACACAATATGACATAAATGCGCTACTATTATTATAATTTGCATTATATTATCAGCACATTTGACAAAATCATCAAATCTATTTTAAATGTCCAATGACGTTTATTATTCGATAGTAAACTTTTACACACAAATTTTGATACGTGTTACCCTTTGAATTTCATTGAGTTGTAGCATGTACAATTTTTACTATTTGCTTGTTTATATATATATATATATACATATGTATGTATATATATATATATATATATTTATATATTACAATGTTAATAAACACTATGGAATAAGTTCTTTGACTTTGGTCTTCTCAAAAAGGTAAAAAATATGATTTATGTGATTCGTAATTTTTTTTTTGTAATTCAAGTACTTTAGCAATTTTTATAAACACTCTATTACTTCTAAGCTGAGATCTGAGTTTGAATTCATAACATTGTCTTCTTATTTCAAGTCACTCATATTTTCTTGGCACATCATATTTTTAGCCCTAAATAGATAGTTAGTTTTTTAGAGTTTAAACCATAACTGATTACCTTATAGCTTTAAATTTTGCCAATTAACACTACAAAACACACATTCTTGGATTCTAACCCGTTTAAATTTTGATTCGTCTGGAGCGCATTGTCTAACACAGTAACAGCCGATGAACCTTCTGCTTTTGTTTTTCTTCCGCCTTCTATAACAATGATGATGAGTTTAGTTAGAGCAAAGTATTATTTAAAACCCTAGTATGACGCAGAACTCAAATATAACCATTAATTTCCAAGATATTTGCACACTACACCTAGTACCAAATACATTCCGTGTATTTAATCTTGAGTGTGGCTCTTGCCTCCAGCTCAGTTCTTCCAAGACCTCTACAATGACTTATTTCTCCTCCTCTGTCACTGGACTTTTAAAGAGATAGAGATTGTAAAAGCCAATCATGCACGCAACCTAAAAGCAAAGTAATGCTAAAGAACGTTAAAGCATACCATGTAGTCTAACTACTTAACGCTTTTTAGTCGAACTGTTTTCAAGCCACTCCAAAAAGTACAAAATATAACCCCTTCAAAAATATTAAAATGTAAATTTTAGATATTTTAATACTCTAGTGCATATTTTATAATTTCTCTACTTTTTATTGTATTTCTATAGGTGTTCTTTCATAGGTTCTGGTTATTTTCGGCTTGTAAATCTTTAGCGTTAGATGTAACCATTATTTAGTTGGTTAAAGTGAATACCAGTAAGATAATTAAGTTGTTTCGTGCAGAGTGATTTTCCAATTCCTATAATATAATATATGGTTATCCCATAGAAAGAACTACTCTTTTGCATGAGTCAGTTGGTGGAGACCTCCTATAACTTTAATTTAGGAATTAGGATTAAAAAATGGTTATTGCATCACGCTTCTCCTCTTTCTACTCGTTCTCTATAGAGAAACATTATTATAGTCTTATTTTAAATTAGTTATGAAAAAAATTCCATGGATCCTCACTGAAGATTATTATTTTGATTTTGAATTATAAAAATAATAACTTAGCAATGCGGGTAAGGTTGACTGCAAATATTATTAGGCATACTGTAAATTAAATTATCCTTAGTGTTTGTTAATTATTATTCATATTCAATGGAATTTGTATACATTCTGAAGTGTTCGGTTTAGAAAAAAATATATAAACGATATTGTAGAGTTGTATTTCCTAGATAAGAATAGTTCTTGCAATTATTAAAAATTGGTTTAATGTTTATTAGCGTGTGCGTCTTTGGCGGTACGGTTCAGGGTTATTTCAAACCACATATTTTGCTCCGGGAGTAGAAGCAGGTAGAAATCGGGGCCGCTGGAAACACCTATTTTGTGTTTTCAGGGGGAGAGCAGCTGAAAACTAACTATTGTGTGTCCAAACTGACCATATGTTTGGCATGTTTTAAACTGTACTTTTGCATTCACAGTATATCACAATTAATACTCTTGGTAAAAATAAGATTACTATACATCGCAAATTTATTTTGATTTTCCCATTTCAAAAGTCTTTAACATATTATCTAACTTACGCTTTGTTTTTCTAAACCACAAATAACTTGGCTCAGTACAAATATTACCTCAGTACCCTGAAAACTCATAGAATTGATTCTGATTGAACAATTTGCACCACTCGAAATGGTTTTCTTAATTGGGTGGATCAACGCTCGGTTTTCAACAGTTCCAGTGTTTTGAAGACAAAGGATTAAGGCTGGCCAACATAGCTGAACTTATATTTTTGTAGGTTCTCCAAGTAAGATAATCTAAGTATTTAGAAAGAAAGTTCGAATTGGCTTTGCAGCTCCAGTTAGACTGATAGTGATAGCTACTCTCCACCTAGTGGAGGAAAGGTGTTTTCAGCGGCCCCGATTTCTTCCTGCTCTACCCCCTGAGAAAAAAGAAGTCTTTTGAAACTAGCCCAAACTGAGGAGCAAAAGTTGTGCAGCCGTTTAATATATGTCACGTGAGTGGTAGTGGTAATAAACGCTGTCCATCCGTTATAAGTCAATACATTTATAGTAGTTTCAAATTCAAGGCCTACAAATATAAACCGTAATTCAAAAAGAGATCAAAGTTGTTTATACAAAGCACACAGTTTTGGGCCAGGATATTTTATATCACTCTCCATCGCAAACCATATTACTATTTAATGCCTCGTAATAAAATATTTTGTATATATGTTAGTTGATTCAATATTATTCGATTTAAATAAACTTTCATCAAATGTTTCCTTTCATATTTATATATTGTGATATTAATAACAACATAATCAACAAAACAATATAGGTAAATTTGGTTTGGTCCACCAAAATAAAATTGCAGTAAATGCTTAATGAATGTTTCATGTTGTTGATACCCATTATAGGGGTGTTTTGAGGCAGATAATCCTGAGCCATCAGTGAAGTATCGACATAGCCACGAGGGAACTTCCAAGTTGGATTATTTACGGCCAATAAAGCTGATACCAGCTTTGAGTATCAGTGGAGTTTGTTTAGCTGCTCTTAAGCTGGCCTTGATCCTAACCGTCTTGGAAAGAAGTAGCTTAAAGTATTTATTTAAACTGCCTAAGCTCATAAACTTTTCCCTCTAAAAACATTACGTTTAATAGGTACTGTTTTTATAAAATATATGTTTATTGTTTTTCGTAAATCTATTGATGTTAGCACTATAAATATTGAATTCTGATTGGATTGTAATGCTTAATCTATGATTGTATCGAGTATTATCATAGATTAAGCATAGGAGTATGCTTAATCTATGGTATTATCTACGATTTATAACTTCAAAGTAACTTTTTAATACGAATATTTTAACGTTTACAACTTTGTAATTTGTAAAAAATATTACTGTTACAGCTATATTTCCCAAACTTAATATTTTGTTGTGATTGTTTTATTAGTTAGTACATTAAACAAATTAAATTTTGGAAGATTTTACGTTGTTAACAAAAATATTACAATTATTTTCATTATGTTTTACTGGTGAAATTATTACTTGGATAACATTTATATGTCATAACTTTAATTTTTGTTACAAAAACAGTAAAATCACAGGACACTATTTTGCGTTAAAATTTAATGAGTTGAGTAATGGTTAGACTTGTAACAGAACTACTTCAGACACAAATTACATCAAATTACATAACTCTGTGTAATAAATTGTTTCCTTAGGAAAGCTTTTTTAGCAAAATATCCCTTGAGGCGACCAAAACATTTTCCATTGGATCAATATTCCTAACAAATATGATCTGTACTAATAATTTGTACAACTATTATATTTCTA
This sequence comes from Allygus modestus, assembly GCA_963675035.1. Classification (NCBI taxonomy): domain Eukaryota; kingdom Metazoa; phylum Arthropoda; class Insecta; order Hemiptera; family Cicadellidae; genus Allygus; species Allygus modestus. The sequence goes on from OY776116.1 coordinate 93,202,610, forward strand.
CAAAAAATTATACGTACTAAATATAAAAGGCATTACTTCTTTTAACTCATGGTGAGGAACAAATTTGTTCTACAGTATGGCCAATTAGGCATTATTATCCATTATTTAACTTAACATCAATTGTTTCCTTTACAAAACTGATACCATTAAATCACAATGTATAATGTTGAATGTAATTTGGATGGAGCCCCGTTGTAGATGTTCTGTTGGTATTAAATAAACTTAATTTTGTACGTTTTCAAAGCAAGCAATTTATAATATAACCTGTTCCTTGGTGGGTTAAGAGTTTTTAGTCAACGGAATTGAATTTACAGTATGTTAGAAGCCCGGGAGTATATTATTTTAATTGAAGAAAAAGAAAATGTTGATTTAGATTTAAGAAGGTAATTTCTTGGAATCCAGTTCTGTAAAGCATTTTCTTTTTATCGAATTTCCCCTATAGGGAAGAAGCTATTACCGTAGTCGGCAGGTTAAGACCTAGGCCCAGGACCATGATAACTTTTCGTTTTAAGGTCCCCAGACCCCAAATACGCCATTCGTTCGGAACTGTATATATATATATATATATATATATATATATATATATATATATATATATGTCCGTGGGTGTGACAACTCTCATAAAAACGGTCCGATTTTGATGAAATTTAACACAAACGTTTAAAGCAATATTTATGACTTTAAGTTCGAAAACCAGCCAGGTCGCTCCATCCAAATGGGTATTTTGGGGGGGTTTTGTACCCCAAACATTTTTCTTGATATTTTTACATGTAATTTTCAAAGAGTTTGTGTTCTCACTATTTGATTCAGCTTTAAAAAACACACAATTTGGTGTTTTGATCATTTCTCTACGTCAATTGGTTACAGAGATATTGAAAGTGATAAACACAGTACGTTGTCCAATACTATTCTTATGGAGAATAAGAAACAAATTATATATCCCTTATTTATGAACTTATACTAACGAAACTTGGTATACGGCTTCTTCTGGTTGTGGTCTATTGTTATTTGGACAAAAAAAGCAATTTTTACCGATAATTCCCGTAGCAGCAAACTTACGTAGTCAGCCCCCATGTTATTCTTATGGAGAGTAAGTAAAACGTAATGTCTCCCATGATTATGAACATAAATTAATAAAACTTGGAATGTGGCTTCAGTTCATTGAGTTATATTGATATTTGCATAAAAACTCATTTTTTCAGTTCTTTGTTGCAGAAAACCTGTATACTCACCCCCATGTTATTATTATTGAGAATAATCAAAAGGGTATATATCGCTTATTTATGAATGTATATTGATGAAACTTGGTATGTGGCTTCACTTAGTTGAGATATATTGATATTTTCTTACTCAGCCCCCATGTTATTCTTATGGAGAATAATTAAAATATTATATGTTGCTTATTTATTAATGAATATTGATGAAACTTGGTATGTGGCTTCACCTAGTTGAATTATATTTATATTTGCACAAAAACCAATTCGTTGTGTTCCTTGTTTCAACAAACCTACGTACTCATTTTCAATGTTATTCTTATAGAGAATAATTAAAATTGCATATATCGCTTTTTTATGTATATATCGCTTTTTTTATGTATCGCTTTTTTATGAAACTTGGTATGCGGCTCAATGTGGTATTAAGACATATCTTATGCATTGGAAATTTGCTCAGTACGCAGGTTTGCTGCGATGGGGATATTTGGCATTTCCTGAGTTTATTTTAACTTCAAATTTGCTTTTACCAATCTGTTCAGTTCCACAAAACAATCATTTTGGTGTTTATATTATGATTCTACGCCCAACCGTTGCAGAGATATTCAAAGTGCTAAACATAGTACGTTGTCCAATGTTATCCTTATGGAGAATAAATTCAATTTAACATCTTGATTATTTAGGAATGTATGTTGATGAAACTTGGTATCGGCTTCACGTAGTACTGGTATATTGATATTTGTACAAAAATTTAATTTTTTATGATTCCCGTAGCAGCAAACCTGCGTACTCAGCCCCCATGTTATTCTTATGGAGAATAAGTAAAATGTAATGACTCCCTTAATTATGAACATAAATTAATACAACTTGGTATGTAGCTTCACTTGGTTGAGTTACATTGATAATTGCATAAAACCTTATTTTTTTGTTCCTTGTTGCAGCAAAACTGCTTACTCAGCCCCCATGTTATTCCTATGGAGAATAACTAAAATGTTATATAGGGCTTATTTATGATTTCATATTGATGAAACTTGGTATGTGGCTTCGCCTAGTTAAATTCTATTTATATTTGAATCAAAACCAATTGTTTGTGTTCCTTGATTCAGCAAACCTATGTACTCATTACCAATTTTTATTCTTATGGAGAATAATTAAAATCGCTTATAAGTGAATATATTTTTATGAAACTTGGTATGCGGCTTTATGTGGTATTAGGACATATATTATGCAATGGATATTCGCTGAATACGCAGGTTTCCTGCGACGGGGGTGTAATCCTATTACTACGAAAATGCACCTTACTGTATGTTATGCTTCAAAATATACATATATAAAATTTGGAAAATAAAATAAATTTTGTTTAGAATAAAAAGGCTCTTTATGGATATAATATGAATATATACAAATTTTATAATATAACAAATTTTCCTGATATTTTGATTAATTTTTAAATATTTCTATACTTTTTAAAGAACTGACCACTTCAAAGTTGTATTAGGTCTTTACCAGAGGAATGTTGGTTTTCATTCATATGCAACGTTGTATTAATGTGTTTCAAAACCTTCTATAGTTTCAATTTCATTTCTTCCTAAAGACTTGAAAAATGGTATGTTTGTGAAGCCATTACTTTCCAGTCACTGAACTTATTGTTCTGAAACCAGGTAGGAGGACATATATTAAATTCATGGCGAACACACGCCTGCGAAAACATTCTCATTTTGATAGGACCCATATCGATCTTGACAGTTTCCATGTTATTATTTAATTAAAGTTTGTTCTTTGGTCAGATTATTACTTAAACTCATGCTTTTTTATTCGAGATGGGTTGATATACTGCCACAGAGTGGCACATCACACAAGACCTATCAGAGTGGCACATCAAACATCTGATATGAAATTACTAATATTGAAAATTAATAAATTCCTAAAACCTTATGTTTCCAGTTTCAAACAGTTTTGGACATGATTGAAGTAGTGTTTTAATACACTAACTACAATAATTTTCTCCATAAAAATCTGACAGACCTTCGTAAGATGAAGAAAGTACTTAACGTATAAATTATGAAAATACTATATAATCTCTCCTATAACAGATTAAATAGTTACCCAACACTTGTAAAATGCATTTAAATAATACAATGTCGATTAAAAAACCTACTACAAACACATCGAACACCGCAATCCTGTAATGAAAATAACGCTTCCCCAATGGGATCGGCGAATGTTGTTTTTCCATCTTGAGCTATTTTCGCTGAGAGATTGAACATGTGATATTAGAATTCCTAAGTCACATCCCTACATTCTTTGCTAACTGAACAAAATATCGTAGTATCTACACGATATCTACATTATATTATCTAAGTTGTGATTTTAAATAATCCACCCATTTTTAGGTGGTTATTATGTCATTTTTGTACATTAGTAACTTATAAGATCATTATATCTGGTAGGGCTAGGTTTAATAGGTAGTTTGACACAAATCCGTTTTCTACAATTTATAATAATTCAAAATCCAAATCTCATGTAGATTGAGTAAACTAGGTTTGCAAAATAACAAAGTTTACGTAGTGACTAGTAATAACAGAACCATAGGACTAATGTCCGTTTTGTGATCCTCGCCTACGTAAAGGCCATCCTCTAGGGCTACTCAATTAACGTGACAAAAATGCCACAAGTATAAATTTTAGTATACCGTAGTACAATAACAAAACATAAACAAAAGCATAGCTGGAAATTTATAGTAGTAAAGCCATTCAGGGGTGAAATACTGTATTTTTTACTGTCAAATAAACTTTGGAAAATTGGTGAGCCGTGTTGTACAGAATTGACAACGATTTGATGTATCAGAAAACAATTCCTTGCTCCAAAGTAGGCTTATGAACGAAAGTGGCTTGCTTCTTAATAGAATACACTATTTGACGTCAGGGTGTGACATGATCTATTAGGGTCGAAACTCGAGTCACCATCTTGTGAAATTTAGAACCGATAGTAAATTAAGGTTAATAACCTTTCATATTACACCTTATCGATTCAGGAGGAATACAGATGTATTTTGATTTGGTAAATTAATATAGTTGTGTAGTTTACAGCTTTTGTTGTAAAGGATAAAACCAATATCTATCATGTAATAACATTTTCATTTATACATATCTAACTAATGAAAATAAAACTACACTAATGTAGAAAACCACAAATGTCACTAGAGTCAAACATGTTTGTTTATCGCATCTAATGTTGATCAAATGGGCTTACCCTATACCACCCTTCACAGTACCAATCCCTATTTATGGTTTGACTCGTGAGTAACCTCATGTATTTTACGTACTTCCATTTTCTGCAACTAACGGCTTTACTAACAGACTGGTGCTTCTTTGAGGAAAAATATTCAGAAGTAAATCATGACTTTAATGAGGATTGGAGGGCTTAAGTTAATTAGATATCGCTGAGGTTTGAAAATTATCTTTCTTCTCGGCCAAATGTTATTGAAAAAGCAGATTATATATTTATATTTTACTTGTGTAGAATCATATAATCCTACCGGAAACTGCAAAAGATATATAATTTTTAAACTATGACACTATGATTTCAAGCTCTAGTTAAATTCTAAAATAAAATGTTGAAAACAATGAACTTGCACTAATATGTATAAAGTCTTTAATTTGTAAAAAAACTTCCTCTAATTTTTGTAAATCTTTTATTACCGATGCCATAACGAGCCAGTCACGAGCGTGGCCATTATACATATTATTCAAACAATATTTAACTGATAGATATCAGTCGATATGAAAATAATGTACCATATTGGATAGTCTAGAATAACCAGTTTGACAAACGATACCTGATATCTCACCGTTACAATGTTACATGTTACAGGGCTCGCGTCTGCTGATATTGCCACTGGATCACCTGCCAAATGGGACTGTCTCCGTAATAGGGCTCTATATATGATGAATGTTGGTCGTCATCGGTTTATTTGATTGAGTCTTTGAATCGATCAACTATTTTTCCTACAACCGCGACCAAAGTGTTTCTTTCCGACTTAAAAACACATAATAAAACAGCTGTTTTCTATTAAGCGAGTGAAAAAGACCTTTTAGCTCGATAAGCTTTACTTTTCCGCTTGCTTACAGCTAAGAAACAGCTGATTGATTGTTGCTTTGCACCAGGCTGTGTGTATAACCTCATCTCGTCACTCAGCAAAAATGGTTGAAATTACATTTTTGGTATGTGTGTGGAATCCAAATATTGCAGTTGTAGGACAAATGTTTGTAAGTAGTTCTAGTCTAAGTGTCTTTGTCCCTATCAGAAAATTACCACACATTGCTGCGAGTCGAGCGGTATCAGTTTTATCTCAATTATTAAGACCTACTTTAAAACCTACTTTCACCGTACGTAACTAACTATTTTAGATCATAAAATACGTCAAAAATATAAGTCAATGGTCTCTTACAGTTATTAATATTATTTGTTGCTATTTTTAAAATCACGTTTTCAATTCATCTCTGCAATAATAATTAAACGTTTACGCAAATGAAATAAGCCGTGATACATTTCAAACAAAGCCCCACAAAGATTCTGCACAAACATTGACCGCTAAGACCCTCTGTGATCCTGCATATTAAACGGCGTTTATTACACAATAATTCATTCACAGTGGGAGTTCACAGTTTATGGTCATGGAAGCCTATATATATATATATATATATATATATATATATATATATATATTTATACATATTTATATATATATGTGTGTATGCACTCTAGCGGTCGCATTTTTTGTCCGATTAACTTCAAATTTGGTAGGGACGTTCCTTTCTGTAATCAGTTGGACAAGTTCTTTGGGCAAAACAATCGGAAAACTCTAAACCCTTTTTTGGGGATTAATCTTTCAAATTTCGAGTTTTTGGGCCCAAAAAGGGTCAGAAAAGCCCCGGATGTAAAATTAATCCATGTAAAAAGATGGGAATTAGTGAGGCGAAAGTTTTAAGAACTCTCTCATAATTCTAGCATAAATATTTACCGAGTTATTAAAGAAAATGTGTTTCGACTAAACACAGTACGTTGTCTTATGGGGTTTTTACACTAAAAAAGCCTGTTATTCCTTTGTTAGAGTACTTTTATCATCCCCAGCAACCTCACGCCTACTTTCAAGCCTGCCTGGACCTTCTCCTAACATTATAATGCGCAAAATTGTATTCCCAGCTTTGCAGGTAAATGAAACCAGGAGCATCAGAACAGCCAAAAAAATCAATGTTTTCAGATTTAAATAAAAATTGGAATACATGTTTGTTTTTACACATATTTTGAGTTTTAAAAGTTTTTTTGTGGAAATTCACTTCCCTCACGTCAGCGTGCTGCGTGCGAACTCGTTATTTACAATATTATGGTATTTTCGTCATATTATTGTTTATGCTAGTTAAATAGCTAGTATTCTTGCAAGAAAGAAGAGATTTAGCACGTTTAAGATAAATGTATGTTTATTGTTTTTTACCGGTAAGGATAATAGTTACAAGTATAAGATTTTTGCTAGCAATATCAGGGTAAAACAAAGACCATTATGCCATCCAAGCAATATTAGTTAAAAAAACAATCACTGGGATATTTACGAATCACTCAGTCAATAAAAATAGTTCCCACCAAATGGACACTCCCAGGTCGACGGTTACGATGGTGGTACAGTAGTGGAGACTGATTGTGGTAGTGATGATGGTACTGATTGTGTTGGTGGTTGTGGTTCTGGAGTTTTTGGAGGAAGGTACATGGCACTGTCTTCCATCGCTTCCAACTCTTCCAACAACATAAGGATTGATTTATCCACTTCGGCTACACTTGTCATTTTTGAGTGTACTCTGCGACAGCACTAGTCGAACTGATGGTACGATGCGAATTCGTATCTGCTCAATGAATTTTCTGAGACGATATTCTCGGCAGATAACTCATCACTACTTTAATTAGATTGTGTTCGTTGAAGTTTCATTCATAACGTGCTTTACAATATTTAAAAAATTGTGAGATGTAAGAATGTTATTATATGTAGAGTTTTAGTGCATACCACAAATGTTCATTTACTCTTTGGCTTTGTTCAATATGTTAACTACGTTGGGAACATTCTCTATCATGAAATTAACTTAGAAACCTTCATTCTTCGCTTTACTTAAAGCCTTGTTAAAGTTTATTTTCTCTATACGGATACACTTGTATTCACATACTCCGTAATCCTTCAGTAGTGATTTTTTTTAACACAAAAAAAATTTTGAAGTTCATCTTCGTTAGGGAAGACTGCCACTTTGGGCGCTTGGTCATGGAACAACTGATTCATGGATTGGTTTTCAGCTTCAAAATGATTTTTCATCTTGGTTAGTTGTCGATTGTTTTCGATTAAGTTTGCGAACAACTGTGTGAGCTGAGTGTTTTCGTTCTTAAGAAGTTGATTTTCATTTATTCGTGGATTGGTTTTCAGCCTCAAAATGATTTTTCATCTTGGTTATTTGTCGATGGTTTTCGATTGAGTTTGCGAACAACTGTGTGATCTGAGCGTTTTCGTTCTTAAGAAGTTGATTTTCATTTATAAGTTTGTACTCTCCATCCTTTCGTATGGACAGTAGGACGTCTTCTGTAATCCAGTTCTGGAAATGTTCAGTTAATTTCATTTCAGACTTCATAGCTAATGAATGTAATCCGGGTTAATTTATAAGAATAGTGAGTGGATGTATAAATGATATTACGGTCGATTCACCTTTCACGAAATCTTTGTAATGTATTTTGTGTTTTGTTCTTACATGATATCTTACTGCCTTTTTCGGTTCTACATATTCCAAAATATTAGCTACCTCCTTAGCACAAAACCACGGATTATTTTCACTATCAAATAGTACAGTAACGTTTCGATTTTTAAACACGTACGCTGTAATGCAAGACATGATTCACAAACACGAGAAGCGGAGGGAGATTTATCCATTACTTCGGTAGGGAATAGAATGACGCTGCAATCCTCAGCCTGTAGGTTCAGTACTTCCTACATGCACTTTATCCCTCAGCCGACCAATTAGAGAGCAGGGTGTACAATTTTGACCACTCGGAGAACGGTTTATTTCGACCAAACCCAGAGTGATGTTTTAACAGGTTACAACCAGTTTTATACTGAAGACGAAACCTAATATAGGGGTGGGGGTTTTAAAAAATCCACGAAACATAAATCCGCGAAAAACTCCTCGAAAAAACCGCGAAAAAATCCGAGGGAGGGAAAATGGCGGAGACAAAACCCCCGGGGGGGCACAACATATTGGGGGCTCGTGGCGGGGCTCGGGGCGGGGCTCGGGGTGGGGCTTGGGGTGGGGCTCGGGGGTATTGCCCCACCGCAGCTCCACCGTGCCCCACCGCAAATGGAATTGGCCAACATACACTGCTGACAGTATTTGAAGTTTCCATATGTGGGGTGCTTAATTCTAATCAAATTTGCAGGAAATATTATTTTATATATTTTTCAAAATAACTGATGACATTCACCTACTACTTCTATGTTAAGATTAATAAGATAATTAGATCATAAATCAAATATAATTATAAAATTAAAAAACAGCCAGTATGTATGAAGTCCGGTTTCCATATTTCCTTTTAATAATGTTGGCTAATATTTAATTTTAAACCCCAGCACTTATGTTTCACGTCAATCATATAAGAACATAATTAACTAAAAAGTATTTAGCGTTGCAACAAGTTGACATAGAGCAATTAGTAATTATCAGTTTGCGTACACAGAATGAATATTCTAAGCGTTCAAAAGATATGAATATTCTATTGCAGTTCAAACAAACATAAATGAATCTTTAAAGCCAATATTTAAATTGAATATAAAATACAAGACGATAAAATGTAAACAAATTATGACATATTACAACTAAAATGGTTTAAGTGCATTAACTACATGTATATATATATATATATATATATATATACTTTTTGAAACTTGTATCTTAAAATAATATATATTTTTATACAGTATTCATTTTATTTACATAGACTACTATTTTTTTATTTAAATCATATAATTTGATACAGTAAATTTTATTTTATTAATGGCATTATATCCTGTTGTTTAAATTACAGTGTGTAATAATCTTTATCCTTTAATATATTCCTTAGAAAAACAGCAACTTAGGAAAAGGTAGGAAGAAAAACGGGGAGGTAAACAGTCTTATCAACAGCTGTAGATAAGAACTAACAAGAATAGCTGCAACTAAATCACTCAGTCTTGCCTCACTTCGTTGACAGGTGAGGACTTTTCGCGAGGTTGGAAACATTATCTTCTAATTCTTGTTACGTTTAAAACTAAATAACATCACTACCAAATGTTACTTGTGCTATGTCAACTAAAAGCCTAATTTAAAACATACTTTATTCCTGGTAATTTTAAATCCATAAAAAACAATAAATAATTTATCATTTTCAATCCACAATCATGGTAATTGGAATTGTTTTAGTTTCGAATGGTTGTGGGTTGGATTTTTTTACTTGCATTACAAAGTGTATATTATTTAACTTTAAAGCAAAACTGTTAGTATAAACATAAAACTATTTAAACTTAATAAAAAACCATTAAAATCAGTTTTGTAACAAGATTTTAATACAGTTGAAATTTTCATTAAAATATGTTTCAATAACATATAATTGTTTACACCAAATACCATTAAATATAAAAGTTTAATAATTTTACATAGATAACGTTAGATTGAAATTTCAAACTGACTTTATGTCACGCATTGATTAACATTGCTTTAAGAGTAACCTTTTTTTATTTTCACATTAAACAGTATACAAATGAAAACGTTGCACAAGCCTTCCAAGCTGAAAATAGTGGATTTATTTCAGTTGAATTAATAATGTATATAAAATAACCCTCCCCAGAAAATTCAAGAAACTTAATTTAGTACAATACCATGGTCCTGTGATTAAGGTTTTGTTAAAAAAAAGTATTTTAACATTATAAATAACACAATTTAAAAAATCTGAACATTGTCATTAGATATTAAATTTTAGCAAATCTTATTGAAACTATACTGGTTATTCAACTGAACGAAAACAGCTAATCTGTATACTGAATGACAATATATCCTTTTTTCAAACATTTTATTTTTACATTACTGTACAATTGCCAATAAACAAACAATTCAGAACGGTATATTAAGGGAATCCAGTCACTAAGTGAATACCTTGAAGTTTCCGAGTATTTGCCTATGTGTTTTTGTTACCAAAGTATTTCCTTTTGCAAACAAAATAATATTACAACAAAAGACATGTTGCAGTAAATTTGTCCTCAATCGTAATATATTTAGTTTAAAGTAATATATTCCATTCCTGTTTCAGGAGCTTTAGTTTAATAATATAAAGTAATTGGAAAATTATAAAACTATATCCAAAGGATTCGTTTAACGTAACTTAATTTGCTGCATGTGTCCCTCAGTATATTATTAGGCTCAAATACTAGTAAAAGCACTACTGATGAATGTGCTATATATAAATACAATGCATTATATGTACTAAAGTACGAGTATGTACATTTTACACCAAGAGAGGTGATATTGACAGTGTATGTTACATACTCATCTTCTATTCCAACCAGTCGCGTTGAGTTGTTGACACGGCTGATGAGATGGCGTTAACGACGTCAGATAACAAGATAACTCACTGCGTCAACACGGTCGATACATTTACATTTTGTAAATTAATATGAACTAAAACATTGTTAAAAGGAGGTCTAATATTCCATATGGGTAGAATAGAACATTTAGTATTCAAATAAATAAAAATATACTCCAAAAATTACAATGAACTGTAAATTTAATGATTTATTGCAGTATAATGTAACATTCAAACATGTATAAATAACTTTGCAAGTTTACAGTTATTCATAGGTAAATCACTGTGTGATGTACGTAATGTTTAGTATCTACGACATAGACTGATTTATCCATTATGTTATATGAATGTTTTTTTTTGTTAAAGAACATCAATATAACCTAATGGAGTAAATGTAGTAAGCAATATATTTGTATTAAAAAGTAGTTAGTTTTTAGTTGTATATTGTCATGTTTGGTTATTCAAGCTGCATGTTACCTTGGTTCAAAAGGCCTGTTACAAGAGCAAGCGAAAATTGACCTCTCAATGAAAACAGTATTTACGTTCTGTGCAAGAAACCCTGCATTGGATTGAGTGAAAGTTCTATACATACCATCAAACTATTATCATATTATATTATTATGATTTTGTTTGATAATTTATAATATTAGTCTTTCTAGTCATGTTTTTGCTGTGTTATCAGTGTTTCTTTTTATTCACAAATGCGTTTTGTAATATAATCAATCGTTTTCTGCCATTGTTCATAAAATGTGTTATAGCAATGTAAATTAGTAAGACATAATAAAATAAAACAAACTAGTTGTACTGTTGCTCGAATCCAGGCAAGTTAGTACCCCACGAAAGGTTACTTCAGCTGTAAACAAACATCACAAAATATCTTATATTAAAACGGATGATAACAACGTACTTTCAATCAACACGTAGTTTAGTCTTCAGCTGTCGGATAGCGCCACCGTTCCAAAGATTCAGCCCTATACTAAGTTTGAGTGATGCCGAGCGATGCCCCTGTTTAAAATTCTGAGACGTATTGGAAAATCTACGTAAAAATACCTTTAATTAGACACTTCAAACGTTAAAATCCGTCCAGCCGGTATCGCGTTATGACTGTGAAGAAACCCCTAGCGTATTAATATGTAGATTATTTAAACTGTTCATAAATAAATTCAGTCGATAAATGCCACAAACATAAATAATGTGAATGCATAGTTAAAAGGAGTGTAACTGCCTGAAAGTAATTTCAAAATGTGTAATTTTTTATTAGTATACCTCAAAACCTAAAATATTAACATAATTTTGAATAAATAAAATAATCTGACATGTGAGCTAATGTAAGTCAGTAGGATGGAAACCCCCACTGTAGAAAAAGAAACTTGTATTTTAAATGTTTATTACATCATAATATATATATACATATCCTTTTTAAGCTTTAAGTAGATTACTTGAAAAACGTATTGGGGATTGTAATTGTGTATTTAAAATTTTATTTTACTTTAAGATTGTAAAATCTGTATACTATGCATATTTTTAATGTTGTACAGTTGCAGTTAAGTATCGAACAATTTATTAAAAAGTATACGCGTTGTTTCAATTAAACAGTACTCAATAAACTACAACACACTAAAGTACTGAACACACTTAAAAGTAAATTTATACTAATACTGTACAACACGGTAAATATACATAAAAGACTGTAGAAGGCGATCTATTTCTTGAATGGTCTGATTGGGCCTGATGATGACCGGTGTAACTGGTTGAAATCGATTACCTTGTACAAATCTTTATTAATATGTACCACATTGCATGAAAAAACAGTATAGGTGTCGATATAGTTTTTAGTGTGGTTAGATGTGGATTATTGTTACCTGTTATGTATTGAAGATACGCACGAATATAAAGATACTTTTAGTGTAGTTCATACTGGTGGCATGTTTCATATGTAAATTATAAATAACACAAGTGTATTCCAGGGAATTATACCTACCATACCTTATTTATAGAATAAAATTATGTCTTACAATAATTATCAAAAGTATATTCAAACACAATATAATATGTAAAGTAAATTATTGTTTGTTTACCAATATTATTGAATTTTTTTGTTATATAGCCACAAGTGTTTTAATGACCTTCTAAAATGTACTTATCACGAAAAAGTCAATAAAAATACCCTAAAGGGCAATGGAATGACTAAAACACATTTCCTTACTTTTAAATCTATCATTATGTATCATGCAGTCATTCCCATGGTTTTGCACTAAAAATTATATGTTTACATAGACTATTTCATTTCGGGTATTCATGCACTGAAATATTTAGGTTAATTCTCAATAATTTGTTGTAACCTTGGGAATATATAATATTCTATTTCATGGTCTATTGATGAAATAACTTCTCCAATCTCAACCATGCGGCTAACTTCGATTGACGTAATTGCTCGGTTTCACTGGAGGGAGCGCTAATGGTAACTAAATGAACCTCGGAATTGTTTCTTTAGTAATTCGTGCTGGATTGTAAATTTATGTGTTTTCTTAAAGTTTTAAAATAACCAGCGTAGGATAATGGCTAATTTATACAGAGTTGGGCTAATCATATATGTTAAGGAATTAATCATAATTTTACTACCTAATGAGGTAAAGAAAAATATAAGAGTTTGTGTTTTTTAATAACATTATTTAAATACAAAGTATAAACTTGTCTCGCCTTCTTCCTCAAATAGTAGCGTTAAAAATAAGAATGGTTAACTAGGATTACTGTTTTTTTTACCAAGCATGTGAATAGGAGAGGTATAAGAGAAATTAAAATTAATTAATTGACTTGAGAAACTATTTTATTCGAACACATTATACTTACATACTAATTTTGTAATGGTCTTTGTTTTAAATTTATAAATCACCTTATCACTGAGTATATATAATTATTTACTCTTAAAGTGGTTGTTTTGAATGTTTTCTGAATAATTAAATAAAAACCTACCATATTTACAAGTATGTTTGTTTATTTTGGATGGCTAAAATGATGTAGTCAAGAGTTTTACTTTTCATTACTATTTTTAAAGTATTACATATAAAATAATTGGATGAATATTTTGAAAAAAATATTGTACCTTAAGAAATAGATATCACAAACAATGATCGTTTTAAAAATATTGATTTACATTAGAAAAAACCTAAGAAAAAATAAAACACAGTTTTTACTGCCCCATTAATTAGTTAAACTTCCTCGTATTTTTGTTATTGATTACCAGGTTTGTGTACAAGAGTATGAGCAATTTACTGTTGTATATTACAAGACATTTTATAATGTAATTAAATTAAAATAATAATTTTAAATACACATATAAACAAATAAACTGCACTGTTTGCATTATCGTGTGCTTTAGTAATAAGCTTTAAATGTATATAATTTTAATTTGATGTCAGAGGAAAATAATGATTAGTTATTAAGTTACATACACAAAAAAGTTGAGTGTGAGGAATAATTTCCGATTGATTATTAGTGTTCACCGTTTAACTGAGACTTCATGATTATAAAACATTAACTTATAACAAATTACATAATTAGAAACAACATTTTTGCTAGAAGTAAAACATTTAACCTTTATAATATTCCCATCTGCGAATATGGTTGATTGTTAGCACTCCAGCAGTTGGTCGTGACACGACATTTGATATCACTGTTTTGTAAATATAGCTGTATAAAAATAATTTCTCATATGTTCTTATATATAAATACTCCGAAATGGTAGTATGATAAGAGGTTAACATAAATTTGTAAACATATCATTAGTTAATCTTAGAATGGAATGGTATTTTTTAAACTTAGGAATGGTAGGTTAAAAATTATTTTTACAGCTAAACTGTAAAAGACTATTGAGTGTTCTATTAGGTCAAACCACAATAACGGTAGTTAACAATCTTTATCATTACAATATTATTATGTCTAATAAATATAAATATATATAGAAAACACTGGCTAGTTAACATATTTACTTATAGCTGTTACAGTAGTAATCTACTTAGAATCCATAAATCGATAAGTATGCACACCTTACTAAAGAGACTCGATGCATCAATATATTTTTTTATCGAAGTCTAACGTGAGATTATAAAATTTTTAAAAGGGAAATAAAAGATGCAAGAACTAAATGTATCACCATCCATCCACTCGTTATTAAGAAATAAACCGCTGTCACAGTCAACGATGTAAGCCGCGTGATAGACAGTCAACATAGTTTTATCAAGAATTGTTGATATGGTTTGGTAAAATCTAGAATTCGAATTGTAATAAAATTGCTTTCCGGTGTCACAGTACGATATTTAAATTGTCCAACAAAGGAGAAAACATATTTTTTTAGGAAAGTAGAAATGATAGGCATAGTAAAGAAAAACCGATGTGTAAAATATGCTGCTTATTATTTTCAAGGTTATAAATTAATGGTAAATGTTTTATTATTCTCAGAGGAATGATTAAGCATAACTGAATGCCAAGTAAACTCTCACCACCTCGGTAACTGAATTTGTGGTACTTGGTGACCAGAGTTGTGGCTACACTGTGGCAAACCTTGAGGCAATTTGTGCATACATATAATAGGGAAAATAAACGGTGTTAAGCATTATTTCGTATCCAAGTGGGGTCCAACACTTCTTTTATAAATAAACTGGCATATTTAATCATATCCTATAGCATTGATTTGAATTGGTAAAGCACTGAGTGCTTTAAACTTTACAAAACAGGTCTCGCAAAACCGCTTACTAAATTATACAGGGTGTCACAAAAATGCGTAGCGCGCTATGCAGAACCATATTCTAAATAGAAAAACAAGTTGAAAATGTAGTGTAAAATTTGTTCGATTTCGGCTTAGTTTAGGCGTAATCCGCCATTTTGTATTTTTTTGAAAATAATTAATAATTCAAAAACCCTTCGAGATTTTTTTTGAAACTTGGTATAAACATTAAGTTTTTGGTTTTTAACATTTTCCAAAAATAATTTTTATTAAACATCAAATTTCAAAATGGCGGCCATTTAAATATTTCACAGTCAAATTCCATGAAAACTAGCAACTGAAACAAACTTTTACAAGACATAAAATTTAAAGCACTTTGTAATCCAAATCTAATGAACATTTTTATTGTAAAAATCGGTTAATAAACAAAAAAGTTATGGCAATTTTTTATAATAAATTTCAAAATGGCGGCCATATAAAATTTTCAAAGTCAACTTCCCTTGTGAATTTGACCAAGTCCTTAAAATTTTATGTCTTGTAAAATTTTGTTCTAGTTGCTAGTTTTCCAGGAATTTGACTTTGAAATTTCTATATGGCAGCCATTTTGAAATTTATTATAAAAAAATTACCATAACTTTTTTATTTATTAACCGATTTTTACAGTAAAAGTTTCATTAGATTTGGATTACAAAGTGCTTTAAATTTTATGTCTTGTAAAATTTTGTTTTAGTTGCTATTTTTCATGGAATTTGACTTTGAAATATTTAAATGGCCGCCATTTTTAAATTTGATAAGTTAAATAAAAATTGTTTTAGGAAAATCTTAAAAACCAGAAACTTAAAGTTTATACCAAGTTTCAAAAAAAATCTGGAAGGGTTTTTGAATTATTAATTATTTTCAAAAAAATACAAAATGGCGGATTATGACTAAACTAATCCGAAATCGCAAAAATGTTACTTTACATTTTCGACTTGTTTTTGTATGTAGAATCCGGTTCTGCATAGCGCGCTACGCATTTTTGTGACACCCTGTATGTTAAATCTTTGTTTATCTCAAACATCTCACCTCATAATCTCAAGCTTATACCATTAAATTCAGGATATGTCGCAATGGTTTCTGAATGGTGTTAGCTATCTGGTATACAATCGTAAATGAGAATCGTATCTCGAATGTATGTAAATACAATCAGAAACAACAAGAGGTATGAGTAGCATTTCATATGCTAATGTTATGGCCAACTTTACAATCGTGTGACTTAATTTGCCAAACACAATCACGACTCTAAACTATACAATACCCAGCTACAGCATCAGTAATTTATGTAAGTGTTAGTTTACCGTTAAGAAATATAGATCAAATAATTTGTAATATATTAATTACATAACCCATTTATGAAACTTATTTTGTAGAAGCTTACATCAAAACTAAGGATGTATAAAAATTTTAACAGGAAAACCTTTACCTTCGGAGAACTTCGTACAAAGTGATTAATATAACGAAACTTTTTTTATATAAAGGGTTAAACATTTTACAAAAGAAATTATAGTTTTTTGTGCATAAAAACGCAATAACTACGACAACAATACACAAATCAAAACAAGTTGGATTTTTACTGATAACTTGTGCTAACTTAGTTCATTATTAATGTAAATGCAATACACTTGAGGGATTGAGTAGAATCGACCGACCATTTTCTCAACACTCGGAAGACGAATTAGCATATGTTTTATCCTCATCGTGTACAGAGCCTTAGGCTAGATTGTTTGGCGAAGCATAAGGTTTATATACGTTATAGGTAATTCGACAACCGTACCGACCGTTAAAGGTAATTCGATAACCGTACCGACCGTAGACTCATGTATACAGTTGCGTATGTCCTGTTAAATAAATTAACTCATCTACTCTGTTACTGAATGTCCTAATTAATTGTGCAATCGAAGGATGGATTTGTTGTCACTGGTTTATCCGATTATTGAACCACTACTACTGTTACACGTTTTATGTCAGAAGTGTTTTTTTCTCAATTATTTACAGTTATTATATAACATAGAAAGTTGTTGATTTTGACAATGTCGTATTATGTACTAAACGTTCAAATCTTCCTACATAACAGTTAGTGTACATCTCAATTTTGTCTCTTTGAAACTCAATTAAGTTCAAAAGTGAAATATTGATTTTTAATTCTAATGATTGTTTTTTCATTCAAATACAAAACGAAAGGTCATTAACTTAGCTTTTGGGGTTACAAAGGACAAATACTCAGCTACAAGAAAAATAATTATGTGTTTCCTTCAATTTAAAATGATACAAAGTATTTCCTATATCCAAACATTTTCCTGTTCATTGATTTTTTTTTCTCAAAATAAAAATAAAATAATCTACACATCTTAAAGCACAAACAAAAATAAAAATACCCCCGTCGCAGCAAACCTGCGTACTCAGTGAATTTTAAATGCAGAATATATGTCTTAATACCACATAAAGCCGCATACCAAGTTTCATAAAAATATATTCACATATAAGCGATATATACAATTTTAATTATTCTCCATAAGAATAACATCGTGATAAGTATGTAGGTTTGCTGAAACAAGGAACAAAAACAATCAGTTTTTATGCAAATATAAATAGAATTTAACTAGGTGAAGCCACATACCAAGTTTGATCAATATTAAATCATAAATAAACGCTATATAGCATTTTAATTATTCTCCATAAGAATAACAAGGGGCTGAGTAAGCAGGTTTGCTGCTACAAAGAACAAAAATTGGGTTTTTATGCAAATATCAATATAACTCAACAAGGTGAAGCCAAATACCAAGTTTTATTAATTTATGTTCATAATTAAGGGAGTCATTACATTTTACTTATTCTCCATAAGAATAACAGGGGGGCTGAGTACGCAGGTTTGCTGCTACGGGGATTATCAACCAAAAATCAATTATTAGTGCAAATATCAATATACCAGTTGCCAAGTTTCAACAATATCCATTCATAAATAATCAAGATATCAACTTTTATTAATTCTCCATAAGGATAAGATTGGACAACGTACTGTGTTTATCACTTTGAATATATCTGCAACGGTTGGGCGTAGAACCACAATTTAAACACCAAAATGATTGTTTGTTGAGCTGAATTGATCGGTAAAAGTAAATATGAAGTTTACATTAAAATTAACTGAGGAAAAGCCAAAAACCTTTTTCCCATAAGATTAACATGGGGAATTTTATGAGTAAGTTTTTTGGATTTTCTCCGCAACCACTTAACCTAGGTTAATAATCCAAGATACTATATCATTTGTTTTTAAGCTCTATAACATGGTCAAAACGAAAATCATGTTTTTTTTTAATTTTAGGATGAAAAATGCAAGAAACAGATTTTTGGAAATTTTAAAGCCCCCATAAACCCCCCGTCCGATTTTTCTTGTTTTCGAACTTAAAGTCATGAATGTCACTTTACACATTTTAGCCAAATTTCATCGAAATAGGACGTTTTTTACTCAAATTATCGCATTCACGGACACATATACAGATATATATATAAATTTGAACGAATAGGGTTTTTGGCATCTGGGGACCTAAAAAAAATTTATCATGGTCTCGGGCTTAAGTATTACCATGAGACCTACGGTTCCATGGATTCTTCCCAATAGGGGATATTCGCTAAAAATACTCTACTTATTATCCTCTTAAATCTGTTTCCTTTTTAATGTCTGTATGAATAAATCGGAATTAATAAACTAATGCAGCTTCACTATTTCACAAAAAAGTTACATGAAGTTTACACGTAATTTTAATTTAAAACAACTATATTCAATTTAAATTTACTTTCATTCATGATTTACGTGCAATTAAAGAAGTGGAGAAAACGTAGGGCCCCCAAGGCATAGCTTTTTTGGAAGTTTCTTTTCTTCAAAATAACCAAAATTGTAAACAGCGATCAGATAAAATAAACAAAACATGATAAACAAAAACAATATACAGAATTAGGTGTGCCATAACGTTGGATTTACCCAAAGAAAGGACTGCAGTGTAGTGTCCAAATTTTACTTTTCAGTATTCAATGTTTTCTTTACAAAGCTTCAATGAAAAACTGTAGAATTACAACTCTCTGGGAAATCCTAGGGCAACATTGTAATCGAGGAGTTATTCTGAAACCCTCAAGATGATCACCCTCTCACAGACCTAAAACGTCTTTGGTGCTGTACGTTGAGACGCTATGTATCTTTGAAATTGGTAGTTGAGACGATACTCAACCGTACATTGGGCTTGGAACATTGAGTGCCTCTATAAAATTACAAAATTCCTACTTACTTGTTTACGTTTGAATCCTGAACCTTGGATATTTGAGAAACGTTGAAACCACAAAATTGGCAGCATTTATTTTAAAAGCCATTCTAAACTGAAATTAAAATATTGTGTATTTTAATATTATCAAATCATATTTTGAAGTTATTTTACTATAAAAAAACGAATGGGGATAACATATAATGCTTGATGCTAGGAAACATAGTAAAATTCCTCACTCTTCTGTCAGGGGCAAGCTGTTAAGACAAGAGGATTTATACGGTGGAACTCTAATTATTTTCTTGCCTCTTCTCTTAAATATTGAATCAAAGCAACACAACATGGGTAAAATGGTTGTGAGTTTTATTTAAGTTAATAAGTTAATAAGTTTAAGTTGATAAGTTTTTTCTTGTGTATATATTTTAAAGTTTACTCTAACTAAAACCATCGATATTTATATCGATGACTAAAACAAGAAATAAAATGTGCCTACCAGTATTTAATCGTAAACTTACTTAATTTAAAATATAAACTCACCTGAAAATCGATATTAAATAAATTTTTAAACTACCAGTTCCATATAAAATGTTCAACGAATTACTTATATTAATAATTATAATTTACTATTCGAAGTGTTTAATTAGGTTCAATGGGATATTCTGGTTATAAAAGGAAGCATTTGGGCCAGATTAGTTAAGTTGAAGATCCTTATTAGGCATATTCGTTATAACTATGGAGGACGTTATGGTTCAGTAAGGATTACATTGATAAGGAGAAAGGTCAATATTTACAGGATATAAACTGAAGAAAGGTTGCAATTTCATTGTAAATTACAAATACTGTACAACGAGCTTCAACTTTTGAATGATAGTTGTCATGGTACTTATTACAGCCGAATCAAATTATTAACTTTAGTGCGTCTAGGACCGCAGTTAGGATTATGCATAAATAAACAAAAGTGATAGCGAGGATGAGTTAATGAATAAAGAAACAGTTTTAATTTAAAACTAGTGATGATATGAATAATATTTTACTTGTCATGGATTAAGAACTGGTATAGACACATATGTGCAACATGTTTTATGATTCAAGTTTTCTTATCTTAGCAATATACTCGTATATTAGACGATCAACACATTTAACCTACCTGTTGCTTACTGCTCTCAGAAGACCATTTAAACGTTTTGTCTTAATTTTTCGTTGAAAAATTACTGTAATATGTTTCAAAAAATCAATAAATTAACAAATAAATGTCTTATTACTCCAATGGTGAGCTGGAATACTAGCATACAGCACTTATGGTGGATCATTATTTACAGATAATCTTGTTGATTAAAACTTAAGGTAATTTAAACAAATTATAAAACTGTTAATGATTCCATTTTAAAATGGTTATATTTTCTTTGTTGTCGATGTAATACGTGAAACCATCCAGCCTGGAGGTCTACCCACAAACGGAATTGGCGTATCCCGTTAATTTTCTTTAATCCACTCAGTAGGGTTTATAGGAACAATTTTATGATTTACTTAAACCTATTTGATTATATTTAATGAAAATAACATGAATAGAAATTAATAAACAAAGTAATAATTATTACATTATTAGGGTTGCGTCAAGGAATATAAGTAGGAGGTTTGGATTAAAACATTATTAACGAACTATATTCTTATAAAACTTTGTTCGTAAATCTGTTTCGTGTTAGTAGAGTTGGCTGTAAGGGTATTGTAAGAACTATAGGTTTTACCCAGTTTCACCCCACCCACCAAGTCCATTATTAATTGTTTTTATAGTTAAGCTCCCAATATATTTTGTTCATTTCTGACTTCCTAAAGCTCGAACAACCACGATATTATGTCGGCACAAATTTAGTATTTAGAAATATGAAAAAAAAAGTATTTAGAAATATAATATTTTAACTAAATTATAAAAATGCAGTTTTTTAATGGAGACAAAATGAAATATTGATTATATATTTGTTAATATAATGTATTTATTTATTATATATTTTATTTATTTACTGTGTGGAATTTAATTAATTTTACACAGTTATTTATCCATCTTCAATGCGTATAAGGAGACCGGGTATTCATATTATGTGTTTAAAGACAAAACTTAAAAGGAAAAAGGTACAAATTTACACAAAAAAAATAAATACTGAACTATTTATAATGTATAACATACATTTATAGGTTGGCTCAACTAGAGTTTTGTCTATTTCAAACGTTTGACCATATACGGCACACTCCCCTATTCATGCCGTACATGAGTTCTGGTTTTCACTTATGTGCTTGAGGCTCATGTATACTTGCATTGTAATCGAAGGTAAAATTAAGGTAAATAGAGCATCTTTACTTTTTGTATATGCTGTATAGCTTAAACGACGAATTATAGCATTTTATTTTATTTTATTATATTTAATTTATTTTAACGATGGTATTAACATATATAGCTTAATTTATGTAATTCAAAAATATGGTAAGACAATTGGTACTATTACTAATTAACGATATTTACGCTAACTTCGTTAGCTAGTAATATTTTTGATTACAAATAGTTAATCTACAATTAAATGAACGTTCTTATCACCTCTGAGATCCATCCATTTGGATTACCAAGACTTACCTACAGATTTAGTGGGTTTTCCACGGCGACTCGAAGGGATTGAACCTGGGGCCTTGCAGACCGAAGTCTTGCGCTCTGCCACTATACCAGGTGCTCCCTAAATTTTTCATCTTATATTTGTATGCTAAACCTAGCAAAGACAAAACTTTGTATTTATCAATATGTATCGGCTATATCAACTGTATCCTTAAGTTTGTTGTGGAGAAGAGATGAGTCGTTCTGTCAAGACCCGTTCAGTTGGAACGGAACATTGAAATGGACGACTTATCCAGATCGCACTGTTTCAAAAGACCCGTTCACTTCCAATTTCGTTCACCAATGAATTGACTGTTTGATTTAAAAATTTAATTATATATTGAAAACCCTTGAATCCTATTTTCTTTGTACGTTTACAAAATAATTCGTAATATTATTCTACACGCATACGATGGATTAAATATAACCACTTCAATAATGCAGAGGAAGGAAGCTGTTCAGTTGACTCACGCTGTCCATGTATACTGTCGTCCTTTCGTTCGGTCGTTTCGTTCCTGACTGACCGAGAACCGAATTTGACCGAAGAAGTCTGATTACGTCCCAATGACAATCAAGCCTTGGAACTTGGAACGGACTGAAACAAGCGGAAACAAAAAATGATGGGAACTTAAAATGTACAGTTTATTTTGTTCGTTGTTAAGAAGTTGGAGCGTGGTTGAGGTTTTTTTATTCCGATTTGATTTATTTCATTTATATTTTATTTTATTTACAAATGCATAGTAAATAAATGTAATCAGTAAAGGTTATTGTAATTTGAGCAAAGTCCTAATAAATACTATGTTAGATTTAAAAGTATAGTAGTTTTAAATAAGCAAAAGGAATCCCGGTGCTATAAGAATGAATCAATTGATTTGTAAATATTTCTAAAGTATAATTTAAAATACATTTCTTTCTGAAATCCAATATAAACCGGGGCTGTAAACGGGTAACCACTGAATGCTTACAGCGCAATCCAAGCGAGTTGTAATAAAATTTCATTTGAAAACTTGTTTAATACGTTTTAATTTCTGTGCCGCAACCTTCATCCCGTTCACTGAGCTGTCTAAAGTAAAACGTTTACATTAGAAAGTTTAACTTTTTGACTATCCAAACATTTATTTAAAAGAGTTTCGGTTAAAAACCATTTCACGGTTTATGTATTTTCTGTATTTTTATATAAAGTAATTTTATAAAAGTATATAAAAATATTGTAATTTGTGGAGCTATACATATTATAAAATCATGTAGCTAAAAATTAACATGTTAACTAAAATAAAATAATAAAATAGTCTCTGAGGAAAGTAAAATGCAGCGGAAGTGATTGAAAACATTACTATTTACCAGAGTTTCAAACCCTATATTGTATAACACAGTTGAACATCTTCCCACCTCCTGTTCTTTAAAGAACGCAGCCATTGTCATCGCTCACGTATGTTAATGTATCTTTTTATAAAATGAAATTTATAACAAGCTATAGACATGTTAGATACTCTTACTGAAGTCCATACCGCACCAATATAATGAGTGGATTTGAGATTTATATACTACATTAGACAAAGATGTTGCAAAATTGTCATAACCTTGGTTTTAAAAGCATAAGGACATGTCTTGTTAATCTACTTTCTGATTCAGGATGTAATTATAATAGTCTTACAACACTTTAAAATATATTTACCCCTAGACTGAACTCACCTGCACTACGACAAATAAACATAACAAGATGGCCAGGCATAACCAGGTACAAGGCAATCGATATTGACCTGTCACACCTATTATCATTAGGTCCAATGAGAGAATGTAACTGATGATGATTTAAGCCCTTGAAAAATAATAATATACACAATCAGTAGTGAAATAAGAGAAACACTGCACTAACTTACCTAAGAATTGTATTTAATTAATTTAACTAGACCTTAATCAATTAAATCTAGGTTTAATTTAATTGACCTTAATACATGCTCAATCAACCTGTAAAGCTTATATCTGAAGATGGCCCAAACATTCCTTATAGCAGTCGTATTTCAACCAAACAAACTAAATCCATTAGTCAGTTTTAAGTATAGTTTTTAAGATATTACACGATTGGGATTAAATAAGAAATATTTAAATTATTATAAAAAAAATATTAATAGCGAAACTACTAACGCTTTTAGTAACCCCCTCCTTTAAGCATGCCACGTATTTTAACATCAAATTAGACAAAAACCATTTTTATAGTTGGCTATAGGACCCATCCAGGGTACAAAAGACCATCGCCAGCGTTTCTGTTGTTAAAAGCAATCAATTTGCCAGTAAAAACATAACACAATAAACTCCAACGCACAAACGAGACAACACAGTGTTCTCTTTAATTTGAGGTTTTGAACCTTAACAAAATACTTATACTGTGTATTACTTCTAAAAAATATGTTTTGGGAAGAAAAAGAGAACTCTAGCTATTTCAGGTATTTAAAAAACACTTTTTCTTTTAAGTGATTTAATTTTTTTTTTTCAATTCGATATATCTTTTTTATTTTTTAACCAATTGAGATGATTATTTTTTTATTTTGTAACTAATAAAGCCTATTAATTTTTGGTGCAAGAGAATCAATGTCCTAAAATTAGAAGAAAAGTTACTAACCCTAAAACTTTTGTTTTGAAAAGAAAATTACCATAATATTACATTTATATTTATATTTTTTTGTTTTTAGTCTAGATAATTTTTGATACACCAAAATCTTACAAATTTGTCAAAGATACTATGGAAAAAATGTGAAAGCTCTAGGAAACAGTTTAAAAGGTATTAAAATTTATATATGTACAAACACGAAAAATCAAATTTACGGAAAACAACGTTAAAAGTTACACAACACTGTTCGGAGCTGTAATTGACACTAAAACTCTCCTGCTCCATGTGTGTTTCCTTCTTTGGCTTTCCTGTTTCCTTCTTCAGCAAGTTGGGCAGCTTTAACCTGTTTCCTGGTTTTTGGTAGTTTTCACTGGACCTTGCGTTCCGAAGGCGTAGGCGTTGTGAGTCTCTCGCATTGGCAAAGCGTGCAGTGTTTTTCCCAGGCGACACTCCGGCTTTCTGAAGTAGGTTTGCCATGGTCGTGAGATAGCCTCCGTTATAGATACTTATAGCTTATGCTACTGCAGCATCTACTCTTCTTTTGGCTGTAAATGTGACTTTGGGGCACCTGCTCTGTATCAGGCCATGAAGGGACTCGTTAGCGTTTTGAGTTTTTCCTAACGAGCACCGATTGAGGAGGTTTTTGGTTGAAAGTCGATTGTACAAAGGCAAAACATATTTGTATAATGTTCATTTACAGGTGTTTTTATGCACTCAGAGTGCTTTCTGGGTTCTACTTTATTCGATATATCTCCCTGGTAAAAACCCCAACTCCGACTGCCGGGAGGACATTTACTGTGACGCGGATTGTCATCTGTTGATGTGCAATGTTCCAATGTTGCAAATATTGCTGTCTTCATTTCCGTTGAATTATCTAGGTTATTTATGATTGTATTTCTGTAGTATTGGGTGAGTTTTTCAATAGTTTTGCCTTTTAAAATACCATATGAATTGCCACCAACCGTTGCTTCCTTGGCACTCCTGCATGTTTTTACAACATTTCGAAGGCCGGTACCTAAACGCTTGGCTATGTGGTTTACGCATTCCTGTTTCTCTATTTCAACATTATCACCATATATGTTCAGAGACTGCACGTGATCAAAAGATTTTGAATCACCATCGGGTATCACATTAACGTTGCGAAAGCCGAGGTTTTCATACCGTCTCCAGAGTCTTTCGGCAGCTTCAGTTTCCATCCCAGGAGATGAACCATGGTAATTAGCCTGACATCTAGGCTGATGTTTAGAAAACCACTCTTTGTACTCCACAGACTGTTCATCAGTTTCACTTTTTTTCTTTTCACACATTCTGCAATATTTTGACCAAATTTTATAGTCTATCACCAAACTAGTCACCACCTCTATCACACAGCCCACACCCTACTTTGATGTGAACCCCCTTTTCTGCCATGAGCCATTATAGCTTATCCCAATAATTTTAGGCTTGATAAGGTCCAATGTTTTTTTCAATTTCCGAGTAAGCTTTTTCTACTTCAACTCGGGAATTTTTCAGGCATTCTTCGGCACCCTGTTTTGCGACATGAACTAATTTGCCGATATGACGGTCATAAGCCGCGTGGTTTATGCAAGGCGTATTTATGCCCATCGAAAAAGTCTGAAGAGCCATATGCCCTTTTCCAAATGACCTGAAAGATTTAACTATTCTTCTGTTTGCATCAAAAGGTTGGCCAGGCCTAGGGCAAGTTTAATTTTCCTTGGAACTAGCATCAATTCACCGTGACGCTGTAAAACTAGTCGTTTCATTGCAGGAATCACAACTTATTTCAATTGTTTGTGCAAATCCAAATACACTGGATACTGTAACTTTACAGTGTAGACCCAAACAGTGTTTGGACGGAAGACTTTCTAAAAACTTACAAAGACTCGCAACATCTACTAAACTGTGCGTGGGTGCGTGATCACATGTTTAAGTACGAGTTTTGTACGAAGCTATAAGCTCGAATCCTGTAGGCCTAGTTCTCTTTACTGGAGGTTCATCATCACTTTCTAAGCCTTCAACACTTATTGGCCTAAGGCTGTCAGTACTTACTCCTTCAGTTGGTTCATTTTCACTCTGCTCTAAAACTTTCTTCTTTTGCCCCGACCTTTTTGCAGCATTTTCCCGGTTGAGAGCTGACCTACATTTTTTAAATTGTTCACCCTACCCATTTCAAAAACAGATGTCCCAAGTTTATTACCTTAACTCAAAACGAAGCTCAACAAAAATTACACCAATTTTGTCACATAACTGAAACACTCACACTAGGCCTTCAGACCTTCTTGTTATCAGATTCAATGACTGGAATTATCTTTAACTGTAAACAAAACTTATTTCTGGTAGTAAGCTCACAACAAAAACAAAACATAACCAAAAATTATTATGTTTATGTCACGACTGTCAGAAGAAACAGGTGAGAAACATTTAGCAGGTGAGCCAACCATCAGGTTTGATTTGCATTTATGTTATATATACAGTACAAATAATTATATACATGTATATGAGTAGTTATATACATATTTATATATATCCCTATAATTGTGTATGTCCTATTGTATATTCTGATTATAAGTAGTAATAAAAATATCTGTAAATCACTAGCAATAGAATCATTTGTGTAAATTAAATTTTTCCCGAATTTGCACAAAATTGTCAAATGCGGCAAATTTTAATTTTATTTATTTTTATATGGAAAAATTACCAAATTATCTGAAATTTTGCTGGTACACTCACAATAGTATGTACTATCAAAAGATGATAAAAAAATTCTTTAAAATACCCAAAATTGCCTTTTCGGAGTGTCGGATCCCCTTCTAATGCTTTTAAGAACCCCCTCCTTTAACGCGTGTACTGCCACGTATTTTAACATCAACTTAGACAAAAACCATTTTTATAGTTGGCTATAGGACCCATCCAGGGTACAAAAGACCAACGCCAGCGTTTCTGTGGTTAAAAACAAACAATTTGCCAGTAAAAACATAACACAATAAAATTCTACTCACAAACGAGACAGCACAGTGTTTTCTTGTTTAAGCGTTTGATTTTTCGGTTGTTGACTTGTGTGTTTATTGTAGTTTTATTTTTTTTTTACCGCTTTTACAATTCTCTGATTTAGCTTTTCAGTGTTTTTTTTACTTCAACTTGCCAGGATTGTACCACTAGTTCTATTATGTTCTAATTATTCTTTCCACCTGAAGACGGGATCAGATTGTAGATCCCGAAACATCGTGACATCTGTTTTTTTACAAATAAGTGATGGAACATGTCCGCAAAAAGTCCTTAAATAACATTATTATTCTCATTTATACAAACTACTAATGCAACTATAATCTCTTGTTATCCTTTTTATTATTGCAAGACATAATTAATCATATCCTGCATTATACATATATAAAACTGATTGCAGTAAGATATAATAATAAAACTCCTAGTTTTACGATTATTCCACTATTTAATAACATGTGTATTTTAGATAAAGATTTACCACAATAAAGTTTGATCAATAGAGAATAAATACTGCTATCATATTTTCTGTACTTATTTACTTCATTTTAATAATACATTTTTAGCTTTGGTTCCGAATTACTTTTTATTGATAGCTGGTTTGGATGGAGGTTGGGGATACAATTTGTTTAACAATTCACACAGATTATGTAGGTGTAATTATATAAATGTATACTAATGATTATGTGTTTTCTTCCATTGATCACAAAATGAAAACGTTACAACTTATTACATTCTGAATAGTTAAAATTGTTGTTACTGTGGAAGCTAAAAACATATTCATACAAATCAAATTTGTATTATCTTAGGTAACTCTTACCTTCCTATAATATTAAAACAGAATCAACATTGTCTCACTCTGAAGGAAACTTTTAGTTAAAATGTAACATAAGAAACACAAATCCGGACCGTCGTCTGAGGCGTGGTTAAGCCCATATCTCTTTTTTTCGCATGATTGCGATTATTATTATAAATGATTATACACTAGGAAATCACCGTTTCTACAGGAGTGATAAATAACAACTAACAAAAAAAAACAAAATAAATGTGTTTTTTTATAGTTAACTTAATTGATAAAACGTGTTGTTCAGCACAAATGGTAGACTACTTTCATAGAGGCATTACCATTTGCATCCCGTTGTTCAAACAAGTTAGGAAAGGTATAAACATTTAGTTGCATATCGTACAACTTTATCTATCTTGCCCAAAAATGGAGAGCAAATTTGTAGTTTTAAATATCTTGAGCGGAAAAGAGTGCAGTATACAAACTTACCTTTTCTTTAGAGTATAGTTTATACTTGTATCAGTTATATTTATTGCATTGAAGATTTTAATATTAGCTATTATTGTTTCGGACGACAATCCATATAAATTTGTGGCACTATAACTTTATTAAAATATATTTCTCAATATACTACTAGGATTTAAATATATATCTCGATCTTTGTTTTAAAAATTCAAATGCCTTATATGTTCAAGTATTATACCGATAATTATATTTTTGTCAAGTGAACATTCTGATTTTTTTTAAATCTTAGTGTAACACACAGTGACGTACATTCAACTATTTTCAGAACCAAGCAACCATACCCATACCCAGAAAAAATTGTATAAAACAGTAAGGGGGTTTGAAATACTTGCTAGACATTATTGGGGTAATTCGCACTAGACCATTTGCTTACACTTCATATTACATGTTTCTGATCAAAATATTTTCTTGGATTAAATAATATTACGCCAAAAGTAATTTGTATTGATAAAATTATTAACTCTAACTGAGGCAAACAAGTTTTATGACCTATGTTGAATCATACGTTTTTGTTACATGCGCAGCAGATAAAAAAATGTCTATATAAAGTTTGCCTTCGGAAACACATATTACGACAACATACGACCTGATAAAGAAGCTCCATAATGTCCTTTGTCATGAAAAACCCATCACTGCTTCTACGAGAGTAGAGGGTATCAGAGATGGCTTCGACAATGGAAACCGTTTCCTCACTTACGAAACTGAAATAAGGCTACGCTGCTAACATAATACTTTTGGTATTAGGAAACATCAGGTATTGATTCTAAGCTGAAGTTAGTTATGTTAAAATATTGATACCCTGAATAAAATGGATTAAATTATTGAATGCATTTTATTCAGGTAATTAAACTTCTGTAACACATTTAAACTAGTTTGTGTTAACCAAAAATATTACAAAAGTTTTACTGTCTCATTAAAAAATATACTTTGATTTAAAAGATAAATAAAAAACAGTTAATTTATTGAAATCGCAAAATAAGTCTTCGTTTGATAGAACAAACACATGTTTAACTGCATTATGAAATCAATATAATCCCTGTATAAGTATTTTGGAAACATTTCTTTTGATGAACGAAGTGAATCACTGTATTGATGAAGAAGTTTCAGTGGCCGTGTGTGGGTGTGTGGGTGTGTTATCGAAATACTAAATAACTGTAAAACATTTCTTAATGAAATTTTGAAGGAGTCATTTGGGATACCAAAGGGATGTTTTAACACAGCATTTGTATTTTATTTTGGATTATTAATAATTATTAAAACTAATTTTAATGTTTGATATTCAGTAGTTGAATTGGTTTTCGTAGTAAGCTATTGACTATGGTTGTCTTTAAAATGTCAGCTGGGATTTGTCTGTGTTTCACTTGAGGGATTTTTATCCCCTATATGGGATATTTTGACTGCTTGTGGGATAAAATGGGACTGTGGGATAAAGTGGGATTTTTTTGAAATCGGCATTACGTCTGCTAGTTTGCTTACAACTTACGACCAGAGCACCTTAGCAGTAGCACTTCTAGTGGATTTTCTCGCCGTACTGGCAGTTGCGGGGTTTCCCATTTTTAACCTCGCTGTCCGCACCTATTATGATTTTATAAACGTCACAGAACGAACACTGAATCATGTCAATTTCGCTGGCCGAGCCATGTTGGAATTAACAAGTAAACTATTTGCCATTATTTAGTACCTACTTCGTACTCTTTAGTACTACCATTAAAAATATTAGTACCTCTCACGTAAATAAATTATTTAATTTAGTTAATTCACCGTATCATTTAACCTATGTCGCATTGCTCAAAATCCTTTGAGGTACTAAAATGTAAAATACCTATAGGTAATTAGTAGATCTAAATAAGCTCTATCTAACGGTATAAATATTGTACTAATACATTATTCAATAATCATATAATATTTAACATTAATGTGTTGCAATGTTTAACAAATCAGTGGGAAAGTGTGGGATATGACGAGGGATACTATAAGGGAGAGTCTGGGATAAAGTGGGATTTTTTGTATCAGTGCGTGGCATATTTTTCCCGTAGAGTGGAAACACTGCATATTTGTTTATAATTTACTCAAATGTAAACATAACCAAAACTATGGATTTGGTTGTTTTGTTCCATCAATTTTTTTTTATTTCGAAATAGTTTAAAATGTGAGTGTTATGTAAATTAATAGTGTTTTGTCGTGTTTAAAACAATGCTTGTATTTAGATTTATTATCAGTTTATTTTTTACTGGAAAACTTCGATGTAAAAGCTAAGTGTTTGGACTAGTGATGGTAAATTAATACAATAGGTTTTGGAATTTTTGAATTATTGGGACAGTATAACTCTGTAACACGACTGACTGTGATTGATAATCAAGCGTGTTGTAGACCTATAGTAGACTATCATACGTGCAAACTATCTTTATTACATGTAATGTACCAAATAAGCCTCACTGTCACCTAATGACATGGGATTAAAGTTTTGTAATCTACCGGTCAGTAAAATAGTCTGGTTACAGTTTATATTTGTTTGCATTTTCTGTGGTTAATATTGATTTTCATAAACAATCAAGATGTCAAAAACTCCCTAATCCCAACCGTCTACATTGTTCAACTAATTACGATGTAGACAGATTGCCCTCCTGAAAAATTGTCATTAATGTAGATGTTGGATTTTGCTTTTAAATCTCTCTTGCTGCGATTTCAGTAGCTTGTGTATTTAAATTCAAACCAAAATATATTAATGATGTAAACATTTTTAAATTTAAGGTATGAATTTTATAAGATACTGTTAGGCCTATATAAATAAATCATTGAATATCTTTTTTTACATTAAATGGGTTTAAAACAAGTATATTTCTGTATGTTTAACCCCCTGATTTTGGAGCTGGTAATTAATAGGTCTAATAATTATTGGCAACTTTTCTCTCAGGTTATATATTTAAAAATCGTCGAAAACCATCCGGTACCAAAAATATATTAGTCATTGGCCGAGTCTTAAAAAAGCGTGAACAGGAGCTAGGACATGTGACCAAATAAACGCAATCAGTTTAATCTAATTTGCTAGGTACACACAGTGGTTTTAAGAGGTTAATTGCTCCACCTCACCCTCCAGGGTTAGATGGAAACGTATTCCGCATATTCTCTATTCATTGCTGCTAGATTAGGAAACCCCAGCATAGCTGCTATAGGCACGTTTTCCATAAGCGGGAATTTTGCGCAGGTTACCAGAAGGTTAGGATATAGCAGGAAAGGAAAGGGTGGGATGGGACAGGCAGCCAAATTGGCCTTTCAGAGTACCAACTCCCGTGACTTGTGACAGCTGTGATCAGGCTCTATGTGGACCCGCTCTGCCCTCCAACTGGCCAACTCAACGGATGGGGTATTCATGTACAACAGCCAGGGACCATACATTCTCAGGTTGGGGACCAACCCCTGAGTTTCCGCCCCGAGCCGCTGCAAGTGGAGGGACCAAAGGTTAAAGGGAAGTTTGTCATAATGGACATCCAAAAAACTTCATATGTAATGACAATTTCATTTGCTGTACCCAATGTCAGCATCCAAACTGGTATAGACCAGTTTTAAGGTTGTCCTGGGACGAATAT
The DNA here is from genome assembly GCA_963675035.1 of Allygus modestus. Taxonomy (NCBI): domain Eukaryota; kingdom Metazoa; phylum Arthropoda; class Insecta; order Hemiptera; family Cicadellidae; genus Allygus; species Allygus modestus. The sequence continues at coordinate 93,235,614 of OY776116.1, forward strand.
TCTCTATTGGTCAATGCTAACACACCAAGTTTTAATAAAATTAAAAAGTATACAAGAGATATATGTTTTTTATTTCTTATAAGAATAACATCGGACAATATACTTAGTTTACTGCTGAATGGAAATTGAAATATTCTCCACAACCATTAGTCGAATAGCCTACTAACGAAATACTAATTTAACCGTGTGTGGATTGGAGTACTAATTTTTCATCTTTTAGAGCTTTTTATGGCAATGAGATGAAACTGTTGAAACCTGCTAAAAATATTTAAAGTTTATGGTACTAAGAAAGGTAAAAAAACTGAAGTTTGGGATCTCTTAAGCCCTGTAATTTCTGAACCCAAATTTTTCTAAAAAATCAGGTGGTATATTTTATTAGAAACCTAATATAAACCACCAAATAAAAAATCCAAAGATTTCGAAAGCGGCTCCTCAAAACTACTCCAGACCTATATACTACGTTGTTGGGTACCAAAATATTATGGATACCTCTTTGTTCTTCCCTCAGGGCTCTGCCTTTACTATCACTCCCAAATTTTAATTTTAACGTATGATTCGTTGGATTTATTTTGTTAAAGCAGCATCTCCTGAAAGATGTCCCCACGTTTGATACGCCGCCCTACTCAACCATAGACCTCCACCGCACAGGAAAATTTTCTTTGTTATTATTTACACCTTTTTTAGTAATTTTAGAAAATTTTCAATTATACAAAAAATTGTTGTTATTTTCTTTTAACCCCGACCTTAGAGCTCCGCCTCGCTGGCTTTAAAAGTTGCCTTGTTAAATTTATGGAGGAAAGATGATCCTTGGGTAAGCGTTCGGGAGTTCGGGTTGAGTACTACTAGCTGGTCAGACAGACATTATTCTGTCCTAATGTCACTGAATTTGTTTTATGTCAAAGATTCTCGTTCTTTTTCAAGATGAGCTCGTTAGCTACGCTCACTTGCCTATGTTTATATAGAGCTTGCTTCGGTATTGAAAATGAGTTGCTATTCAAATAGATTTATTATGTCTATAATAAACATATGTTTATATGCTTTTCAAGTATGTTTAGATATCATCCTTATAACAGCTGTTTGATGAAACTAAATAACTAACATACAATCCCGACTTTGTTTTATGTATTTAGATAATGACAATCACTTAATAATATCTTGCCATGACAAAGTTAATATACACTAGGCAGCAATATGGATTTTAGCAATTTGAAATTTAAGTAACTGCACAACGCCATCTGTAGAGCCTGATATAAGCGTAGGTTATATTATATAAATCAAACAGGAAAGTTGGCCGGGCTGGTAAGGGCCCGCACTTGCATTTAGGGTGTAGACCAGAGCCTGTACAGACCTAAATTCATCCCTGGCCGTCTGTATGCAGAACTTCAAACATGCTAGAATCCAGAATCATTGTCCCTGTCTCGTGTACATTCTATGTGCCTAAGAGTAAAAATATGTTATAGTCAATCAATACAAATGCTGAATTATTTTGACTCAATCCTATCCTACACTATAATATGAGTAAGGTTTGCATGCTCGCTTGCTTGGTTGATTGCTTGCAACTCTTATCTCAAAAACGGCTCCAACGATTTTCTTAAAAAATAACTAATGTGTCCTTCCAACTACTTGTGTTGTAAAACCTGATATCTGGGTTAAAAATAAGTTCTAGACATGTCCCATCCCCCAAAAAAAACAAATAATATAAAAAGCCGCTATGGAAAATTGAAAAAATCACATTGGGCTTTTGGAGATTAAAATAAAAGCAAAAGAGTCATAACAGCTGTTCAAAATCTTTCAGCGAACTCTCAAAGTTATACTCATATAGTTTAAGTACTACCTGGGACTGAGCTTTGCTAGGGAAAGGTCAATCTTGTTTATGACTTGGAGTTGTTTTTCACCATGTACCCTACTAACAAGCATTTTTGAGGTCACAACAGTTGTTATTATAATGCACCTTTGAGTCATTCTGGATATGACCACTCCACATGTAATATTCATTCAAAGGATTTATTATCTGATTTTATGGAACCACATGGAACTCATGTTGTTTATGATTATTAACATGTGGTTTCCTGAGAGCAGAGATTAAAAGATTTGAGAGAAGATTACATACATAGAGTAGTAAAATAAATCAAAGGGATATTGAGCTATAAATAACAACTGGAGTGACCTTAAATACCCCGTAGCAGCAAACCTGCTTACTCAGCGAATTTCCCATGCATATATATGTATCTTAATACCACATAAAGCCACATACCAAGTTTCATCAATATACATTCATAAATAAATGATTTATGACATTTTAATTATTCTCCATAAGAATAACATGGCGGCTGAGTATGCAGGTTTGCTGAAGGAAGGAACACAAAAAATGGGGTTTTATACAAATATCAATATAACTCATTTAGGTAAAGTTACATACCAAATTTCATTAATTTATTTTCATAATTAAGGGAGGTAACACGTTACTTATTCTCCATGAGAATAAAATGGGGCTGAGTACGCAGGTTTGCTCAGGGTTTACGCAGGGAGCCTTTGGCAAAAAAAATTTTTTTTGAGCAAATATCAATGGTCCACAACCAGATGAAGCCGTATACCAAGTTTCGTCAGTATACGTTCATAAATAAGCGAGATATAAAATTGTTCTTTTTCTCCATAAGAATAACATTAGACAACGTACTGTGTTTAGCACTTTCAATATCTCGGTAACCAATTGACGTAGAGAAATAATCAAAATACCAAATTGTGTGTTTTTTAAGCCAAATCCAATGGTAAAATCCAAAATTTGACTATTTCCAAAATTACATGTAAGAAAATTCAAAAAACCCATTTTTCGGGTCAAAACCCCCCCCAAAATACCCCTTCGGATGGAGCGATCTGGCTGGTTTTCGAAATTAAAGTCATAAATGTTGCTTTACACGTTTATACTAAATTTCATCAAAATCGGATAATTTTTACAAGAGTTATCGTGCTCACGGACACATATATATATATATATACATATATACATATATGTATACATATACACATATATACATATGTACACATATGCACATGTATACATATATACATATATACATATATACAGTTTCAAACGAATGGTTTTTTTGGGGTCTGGGGACCTCAAAACGAAAAGTTATCATGGTCCCGGGCCTAGGTCTTACCATGCCGACTACGGTTATAGCTTCTTCCCTATAGGGGAAATTCGCTAAAATGTAGAAAAGAGGCAAATGAGTTATACAAATCTGATTATCAGTAGGGGGAAGAGGTGAAATAAGCTCCAAGTCATCTAAACAAACTGACTGGCCTCCCCCCGAGCAAAGTTCGGCCCCCAGGTATCATATATACTCTAATATGAGTAAGGTTTGCTTGTATGTTTGCTTGCTTGCGACACTAATCTCAAAAACGGCTCCAACGATTTCCTTAAAATGTTCAAAATAACTAATTTCTGGGATAAAAATAAGTTCTAGACAGGTCTCATCCCCAGGAAAAATCAAATAATGTAAAAAAATAAAATGAAAAGTTAAAAAAATTAACATTGGGCTTACGGAGTTTTAAATCAACACAAAAGAATTTTATCAGCTGTTCATAATCAACCAGGGAACTGTCAAAGTAATACTCATGTTTTTTATGATTATTAACATGTGGTTTCCTGAGAACAGAGATTAAAAGATTTGAGTGAAGATTATATATATATATATAGAGTAGTAAAATAAATGAAAAGGACATTGAGCTATAAATAGCAACTGGAGGAACCTTAAAAATGTAGAAAAGAGGCAAATGAGTTACACAAATCTGATTATCAGTAGGGGAAAGTGATGAAATATTACTCCAAGTCATCTAAACTGACTGATTGGCCCTCCCGCGAGCAAAGCTGGGCCCCCCAGGTACTGTCGTGTTAAAACGGATATGAGAAGGGTGTTACCACTCCAGTAGTCAGTAGTATTCTTTATTTACATTAGTCCTAAATTATCTGTTCTTGCCGTTGTGGAGTTAAAACGGATATGGGAATGGTGTTACCATTCCATTAGTAAAATGTTTGGTTTATTAATTATCTGTTCTTGCTGTTGTGGAGTTAAAACGGATAACAGGAGAGTGTTACCAATCCAGTACCTGCCTACATATCTTTAAAAATTCAGTCTTCGTTCATCCTCTTACGGGAAGAATGAGCGTACAAGAAACATTTCTTGTTACTAGGTGTTAATAAATTACTATATAGTTGTTGCCTGTAGATACTCGACGCGACGGATACAGCTCCAGTCGTGGTGAGTGGAGCGCTAGGCAGATGGTGCGAATCATGTATAAAATGTACTTTTTAAACTGCTATTTCCTTCCAATTATTTTTCTTGTAGAAAATTTTAAGAAGAAAATAATGGAAAACAAAAATATATTTTACAAAAAATACAATTATTTTAGTTAGAGCGTATGTCAAAGTATTCCTTAAAAACAGTAATGCTGCATCCTTACTATGCATACACAGATACTCTTTAGTATTTTATAAAAATAACAATTCAATTTTTACTTAGGCCTAAACCTTAGTAGGCTAATGAAAACGTTCTTTTGGGTTCAAAAACATCAGAAATAAGTAGGCCTAAAACTATAAATTTGTATTGCATAGTTTTAAAATGTTCAAGACATAAGCCATTCGAGAATTATCAAAGGCCTATAGCAATATTGTAATCCTTTTAGTTGACCTAAAATAAATATCGGTATTATTAGTAAAACAGAGAGCTTAGTGACACCGTTTATAACCACGTTATAAGGTCTGACGGCGGTTTCGAGCCCGCACGTCTGTTATGTAGACAGGTGCGCTATCGACTGATCTACGAAAGCCGACGTTTGAAGCGGCGAAGTAAAACATTACGACGTGACATCGGAACAATTGACTATACTTGCTGAGTGGAATAAATCTATTTATTTCGATTATTTCCTTACACACCCAGGGTTGGGAGCACATGTTGAATTAAAACCGGTGCATTAGTTCCTTAATATGCTCACAAATTTTATTAAATATGAATGTAAACCATTCATTTAAACTGACCCTTTACAATTTGCCATTGAATCATTTATAGCATTAATGTTATTACAATCAACTGTTTTACATAATTAATTAACTTTAGGTATAGTACTAATCAATTTAAGAATCAAAACTGATTTATTTTGTAATTCACCAACTATAAAACAGCCTCGTTTAAATAATATAAAACTGTATAATTGTTTCTTTCCATTTAAAGAATAATACATAATAATTGTTTATGTTTTTAGGTACTGGCCATGATAAACCAAATGCTTATTGAGCGTTTGATTGTCTTCTGTTCTTAGACAAAATATCTCGTATCTTTTCAATCAGCTGATTGAAGAACTGTAAAATAAAATCATTGTGAAGGTTTGGAAATGTCCAATTTTTTTTAATTCAAGAAAGTAAGATAACGTAAAAGTAAATAAAACGTGCTAATATAGAAAATGTAGCTTTAATTTGGTACAAACTGAAGGTAAATCGGTCCAGTTTGTCTCAGACAAACTGTCCAAAGGATTGAAAAAGTTAACTTTTCCCCCATGTTAAATCTCCATAAGAAAAGTTTATTTTCATTTTTGACCCATTTAACGTAAATATTATCAAAATAAAAATAAAACCTGCTAATATACGACCGAAAACCTTTGTTTTCGTACAACCCGCATGTAAATCGGTCCAGTAGAAGTCTCAGACGAATTGTCCCAAGGATTTCTTCCTTACGGCTTTAAATATATAGATTAAAAATTATTATAAGATTAGAATTTATTTGATGAATGATTTATATTATTCAATTAATGTATTTGTAAAGATAAACACTTTTAGACTATGAAGAGTCTACTAGACAACCTAAACTAAGCATATTAAAATAAGATTCTATCTTGAGCAAAAGCGACTCAATGAAGACCATTTTTGTAGACTTGAACACGTTCGCCTGTGCTGGTGTTAAAACAAATTGATAGGGAATAACAAACAGGTTTGCAATTAAGTAAGTTTATCTATTTGAACTACATTTATTGCGTAATTTATTTTCGATAGCTTTTTTATTCATCCATAAGGCAATATTGTTGTTTTTGTTTAATTATTGTTGTGTATGTTTGTAAATTGGTAAACAATCGTGTTAAAATAATTAATTGGATGAACGTAGTGAATCCTTATTTTCAGTTTGGAATTCGAAGTAGTGTGACACAATCTACATTTTAACGGTTTTATGGATTATCATGACATTTTTAGGGTAACGTTTTGATGGTTTAGTGCTTTAAATAAACTATAATTGACGAATTATTATTACACTTTAATAATTATTAATTTTTTCATTGAACATTATTTCAGTACATATTTTGAGCTTTGTAGTACCGTGTTGTTTTAACGGTCAAAATACGCCAGCTCAGCTGATGTAATTTTGTTTTTTTTGTTTGAAGTTTGTGTTTAGGTTAGAAGTTACGTTACTAATAAACAGTTTATTTATTTAATTTGTTCTAATGGCTTTACCTACCTACTCCTTTCTGTTAGAAATTCGAAACGTGACGTTCTTTTGAGTTCAATAATAATAATATTTTCATTAATGTTATACCGTAGCAATAATCAAATGTAAACCTTCTGTAACCGATGTTTCCTTGTGAGTTCCACACACGTAACGTATGTGAAGCACTGTGGTTCAAGTTGGATTTAATACGATAACAAGTGTTATCGGCGAGAATGCCAACATTATACTGCACTACTAAAAAACAACCATACATATTGGTAGTTTTGTATCTGTGTTGATTTGCAGATAGTTTGTGTTCGAATAATACTCAGGTTTTGTATATTAGCCTACAGTTTTAGCCATAACATGGATGATTATAACACAAGGTGTGACTAAAAACTAACTAACTTTTTATGTTAGTAATAAACTTGAAATACTGTCTACAAAGTTTTATGTCCATAACAGACAGTATCCTTTGGCTAATTCAGCCTAATGTTTCATTAGGCTAATTTAGTTAGGCCAATGTTATTGTTGTTTCTCAACCATCCCAAGTTGGTCAATTATTATATTTTAATTTTAGCCTTTCTGTAAATGTATTCTAACGATAAGTAGGTCTTGGTAGTGTATGTAGGGGGAATGTTATGATAGGCCTAGCTAATATTTATATTTGAGAGTTCCTAAATGTCCACTTGCTTTTCGTGAGAAACTTAAGTTCGCTGAGACAAACTGTAGGCTTACTTGGAATGGCCAAACATATTGAAATGAATCCAACAAGCCAAACCGTTAATAAACCTTACCTAACCCAAGGTATCTACTTAATGTGATAAGCACCCAGTGTCGTCCTTAGGGCGGTGCGACAGGTGCAGCCGCACAAGGGCCTCGTGCCTACGAAGGCCTCGCACTTGAGGTTTTTGTATGTGGAAGCTAGAGGCTTCATGGCCATGAATGGGATCAAAAAAGTAGACTTTTGATGATTAACAATTGAAAAACTGAATCCAATTTCCAATTTTGTGGTACGAACATAATTTGCTAATTTTGACATGTTTTAATTTAACGGCAAGTTCTGAAGTAAATGAATTAACCGTTGTGTTTAGCCAATAGCGAGTGTATATTCTCAACGTAGCAATCAAGTCTGTGTCGGGACTATACAGGGGCCATAATTTTATTTCCATATTTACAACGGAATGAGTTTCAGGTATTTTTCAGTTTATCCTAGCTATTTTGTCTATATTTATTACTTGTTGATTTTTTGCCAAGAGGGGTAAGAGTGAACTCCGATGGTAAAATAGTATTGTTTGTTTTTTCCGACTCATCTTGTACAGCGTTCTGCGGCTGTTAGGTTAGGTTATGTTACGTTAAAAAACAAATCCTATCTTATCAAATGAGTTATATACCTATAGAGGTCTCGTTGGAGTAAAAAACTGTGCTTAAATGCTGACCACCATTTGACCCTCTATACTCTCCGGTCTCCATGGCAACAAATATGTTAACCAATCAAACCCCCTCTTCACAAGTTATGTTAGTCTTTATTACTCTTTAGCTAGATGTTTTGTTTACAGAAATGTCCTCCAATGAGGCTTTACTTCTTTAACACGGAACAAGCACTCTATAATTATCTAAACCTAGTTATCTTATCCTGACCACCACAGTCTGTTAACAGTTTTTAACTGTTGAATATTCGTAATTGGTTGAAATAGAAATTATTGGAACAATAAGTTACATAAGTTTACCCTAGCCTGTTTAATTTTTTCTGAAAGATTTTTTACTGTAGAATTCACAAATAAGGTTAGTGTGTATCAGAAACTTTCCTTTTGGGTACACTTTCATAATTGATGATGAAGCGATAGTATAAAAACCCGAATGAGATTGTTCGATACGGTATAACTATTATTTAGGTTATTCGATTATGGTTTCGGTTATGTTCGGTCTCAAAGATGTGGAAGATATTGTCTTGAAATTTGTCCAGATAAGAAACGTTGATTCCATTAATACTTAAATATGTATTCTCGGGAACAAACATTGTAACGGATCTATGGAAATTGTACGTTCTTTTTACATGTTGCGGTACGGTATACCAGATACAAAACATACATTACAACTCACCTAACACATTTGGCTGATTGGCAAGTTATATCCTGGAAACCTTTTAAATTTGTTTAGTTTTTTAGTGTTAAGTTTTGTTAATAAATAATTTTGTTTATACCGGTAGAGTAATGTTTATTTCATTTTTATTTTAAGTTTATTTGAAAAAACAAAAACTAAAAAGCAAAAATTACGTAGTAACTAGCATACAGACGATAAAATATTTTACAAACAATCTAATCGATATATCGAAAAACTTATCCGGCTTTGTGTATTGTTCTACTTATGAAAGTGTACCCTTCCATTCTCCTGGAATTTTAAAGTTTCTACAGAATCCTCTAACCAATCTGGTGTGTTTATTCGTGACGGATAATTTTGGCTGTTTGACAAGCGTTAATAGGCTACATTCTTCACAATCGAATGAAAGCAAATACTCGGATACTTTCCTTTAAAACCATGACTTTTTTGGTTTCTAATTTTGTTAATTCACTAGGTAGTACCACTGACGAAAAAAAATTAATGTAGCCTAGGCTATGTTATTTTTTTTTGTTTTTTATGGTATATTAGCCCTATTCTATTTATAAACATAAAACGTAACCAAACATAATTAACGTAAACCGAATTAATGGGTTTTTTATGAATCGAGTAACAAATACCCGACGGGAATACTCATTTTTAGTTCTGATATCCAAACCTAACCTAATTAGGGGTAAAAGGCAAAAGAAAATAATTTCTGGTACGTGGATGGTGGGTTTGACATGTGTGTTTATTACGTTAACTAACGTTGAGTTAGGTAAGATATTTAACATAGGTCAAAGCACTCATACACATTCCCTAAGCACTCAGACCATACCTGAGCTACCACGATTTACCGTGAACGCTAAAAGTTACAACTCAAGAAGCAATTAACGCAACTTCTGAATTGGCAACATCGATGGTGAGGTTTTGATGTCCGAATACTACTGGCCACTGAACGTGTGGAGCAGATATCGGTGAGCGATAAGATAAGACTCCCAGGAATATCAGAGAAACAGAGACAATGAGAGTGTACGTTAGCAGGTGTGCGGAATATGTTACTTAGTAATAAGAAATATGTTGAATGGCAGCAAATAAATGGAAAGCCAAAATGGTTGTGCTTGTTAATTAATGGAAAAGATACAAATATTCATTTGATAGTTGTTAGTAATACTCTTATAATCTAAATGAAATGGAAATACAGTATAAACACTGATTACAGGGAACTGCACTGATTTTAGGTGTATAGTATGTATAGGCCTATATGCTAATGACATTTTTAACAAATAGGTACGGCACTGTTTCATCGCAATTCGATGTAGGCCCTATGGTTAAGGAGCGCATAAAGTAAAAAAAAAACAAAAGTAATTTAGATGAGAGAGATTATGTTTTCCAATCTTGATTTGTTTTGACACTAAACAAAATCCTACTATTTACTTTACAGCTTGAAATAAATAGGCTGCTTTTTACAACATTTTATATTGGTCATTTGTGAAAAACATAACAAATCTTTCTTCCATAAGATTAGCATGGCAACATTGAAGTCCTATGGAGCGAGCCCTTACCTTAAGTTCTAGGACTTTGATTAGTGGTTTCCCAGGGTTAACCTGAATGTCCATGCAACGTTTCATCGAAATCGGATGAGCAGTTTAGGAGGTAACAGATAAACATTCAGACGCGGAAAGAGACTTCAATTTGTACCATGAATACATTAATTCTTTTAAATGTTTATAAAGATATATTTATATTTCACATTATAATAGTTTAAAATTGTTTCCTCAGAACTCCTGATTTGAAATATACTACAATAAAACAATATTTCAACTTTTTTTGTATGCCATTTTTATTAAAATGCACGCTAATGGGCAATACTATATACAGATATGACCCTAATGTAATATAAAAATATGATTTAGCTTTCTGAAATTACTGCTACAAGTGCAACTCCCTCTAAAGTGTATTGTAAGATTTGGAACTTACTGTTTATGTCCTTTGCCCACAATTTAATGATTTTATAATATTTATTTAATACATCATGTACATTTTTATTACACCTCATTTAGTTTATGTTTTGCTTTACTATAATATGTATATGAATAATTCAAAAAGCCAATATTTTATCATGTAATTCACAATATTAAACTGCTCAATAAGGTTCATTTAACTATCAAAATAAGGTAGTAATTTAACTATTCGCTTCATCCTCTTACGCGACATTAGATCGTACTCCTAGTATCTTACATAAGGCGATTTTTGTTAAGAGAACTCCGTTATTTCTGAACCAATTTGAACGATTGAGGTCAAGATATTTGCCCTGGATAGAAATGTTACCTAGATTTTAAATATATAACGTAATAATCATGTAAAATCCATTATATCTTTTATTAATCTATATATTTGTTGACGGTTTATTTTTCACGTGTATTAATATTTTTAACAATTTGTTTTAAATTGATTTATTTTTGCTTTTTAACTAAACATTTGGGAATAATTAAAACGTGATTTACATTTAGAGACTAGGCCCTTTAGCATAGAAGGTTTTTCTGGTAGTATGGCAGTGGTATTATACAATTATTTAATATAATACAATTTAGGTCTGCGAATAAAGAGATTGAACAAATAAATAATAAGTACCTGGGAGGCCGAGCTTTGCTCGCCGGAAGGCCTGTAAGTTTGTTTAGATGACTTGGATTAATATCTCATCACTTCCCCCTACTGATAATCAGATTTGTATAACTCATTTGCCTCTTTTCTACATTTTTAAGGTCCATCCAGTTTTTATTAATAGCTAAATGTCCCTTTGATTTATTTTACTACTCTATATATGTAGTCTTCACTCAAATCTTTTAATCTCTGCTCTCAGGAAACTCATGTGATAATCATAAACAACATGAGTATTACTTTGACAGTTCCCTGGTTGATTATGAACAGCTGTTACAATTCTTTTGTTTTTATTTGAACTCTATAAGCCCAATGTTATTTTTTTAAACTTTTCATTTTAGTTTTTTTACATTATTTGATTTTTCCTGGGGACGAGGCCTGTCTAGAACTTATTTTTATCCCAGAAATTATTTATTTCGAACATTTGAAGGAAATCGTTGGAACCGTTTTTGAGATCAGTGTCGCAAGCAAGCAATCAAGCAAACATACAAGCAAACCTTACTCTTATTAGAGTATAGGATTCATTAAATCTAAAATGGAAGTTCGGAAATTTAAAAGATTCAAGCGCAAAATATAAACTGTGACCTGTTTTGTGCAGTCCTAAATGTATAGAAAAACCGGCTCTGAAAAATTACGAAAAAGTAAGATTAGAAATAACGAGTAATGTATTGACTCTATTGATATTTTATCCTCTCGACTTACATGCGGATTTGCCTACGCTGCTTGGGCATGATAACAGTATTTTAACCCAGATATTGAGCATAAAGAGGCTGACAGGAAATTGTTTATAAATGGGGTGTCTTACGTAAATCCAAAAATACTGTTACTATTGCCTTCACCTGTTTATACTCGTACCGTGAGATTCAACATACCGAAACACCTCAAAAAGTGATCTAGAATATTGAATTTTTCAATAAATCGTATTTAATTAAACTTTAAGAGGCTTTATATTTGATATGTTTACTTCTTAATCATTGTAAATACATTTTTTACTTCTCGCGCAGGTACTTTACTCTATTTAGTAATTAAATTGTAGTTTCAGCAGCCAGAGAATTTCAAAATGTAACGTGTAGTAACAAATCTGGTTGTTATAGAGTAATCTAACAGTAACCTGTGGAAAACTATTCATTTTCCTTAACGTTAGCTAAAGGACTGACAGAGCGAATGTCGATAGCAGACTTACCGGACGTCAAAGTTGGCGAGCCTGATTGATAAAGATAGCGTCGTCTAGGTCTCCATTCTTCGTTTTTAGACAATTTCACAGATAAAAACGTACGTGACAATACTTGTTAAAAATATCCGATGTTTTGTCCCACAAACATAAACAAAATTAACAAATCATTAATGTAATAAAGAGCTCATGTATTTTGTTTGAGTATGCATTGTGATATAACGTATTTTTGCATCTATTCATTGTTGTGTCTTAATTGTTTTTATTATTTAAAAACAAAACAAATTAAAACATGGAATATATAAATTAAAACTTAAAAAATAACTTAGTAATTATATACCCACTATCGTTAACCTACAACGTAAATATTTACGGAGTAATTAAATAATCGTGGACTGTAAAGCCAAACCACAATGAGGGACTTGGTTAGTTTGGAGCTAAAAACTAATTCATTATAAATGTAAAAGGTTTTATTAAGTACTATGAAAGAAAAAGAAAGAAAAACCAGTGATTTAATTACAAAATAAAGTAATTGTACTGTCCATCCATAAACATTAAAAGCAAAACATCAGAGGAGAATAAATCAATAAAATAAGGAATAAATAACTGCACTAAGTCAGCAATAGTCCAAAGGACTGTCTGCTGGGCTGGCACGCTGAATATTGAACAAGAAAATTATTACAATTAACAATAAAATACTCTCTTGTTTCTTATTTCCCATGCATGTGGTACATCACTAAAAGCATTGATTTCCTATAGCAAATAAAAATAAGAAAAAAAACACAGGATATTACAATTCGCTTATCTCTTAGCTTTATATATACTATACTTAATTCCTAGTAAATAAAGAAAGGATGGCATATGATTATTTTCGTAATATTTATTAAAAATTAAATCCTGAAACTAGTTCCATCCTAATTTTCCAAGCATTCATAAAGTAAAAACCCAGACACCGCCATTCCCTCCCATTCACATATGCGTAAAAGTCCTCCCAAGATAATTCATTCTTTGGTAAACATTTTTTACTCACACCTGATAAAATTGGACATCTACATACAAAATGAAAAATATCCTCATCCTCTCTAAAATTGCATAAACTGCAAAAAGGATTTTGATTTGCTACCCTTGGCTTATAATCTAAGTTTATTGCTTCTACCCCTGCCTGAAAAATCTATTTCATCGCTAACATTGTTACGTTATCGTTCAGATAAGACTTGTACCCCAGGTGCAGGTTCAAGGACGCGTACAACTGGTGACATCGCGCGCCCAGAGTCGCTCCCAAGGTCACCTGATGCTCGGCCGCCATGACCGCCTCTAAAACCCTTGTCAGCGACACCTGCACTCTCCCCGCGTCACCTTCCATGCTCACCTCTATCCCGTGCGCGCGTCCTAATCTACGTCACTCCTCACACCAATACACATTTTTCCAATTACTTGTTTTGCAAGGATTCACGCCAAACGTTCATCTGGTAAGGGCAAAATTCCAACTAAATAATTTAAATTAATATGCAAAGTGTAAACAAAAATCTAATTAACCCCGGTCTCCAGATGCAACGCATTATTGGGCGTATTACTAGGCAAGTGAAATAGCCTCTTAATGAAAAGTCTCAAAACTCCCTCAACTTGTTCACTTCTATGATAACCCCATACTTGACAACCATGGCAAAGTATGGATCTGATAACTGCAACAACAAAAAATTTGAATTTGAACCCAGTGAAAACCCGCTATTCCCAAAAAGTTACACCAAATATTATTAATTCCCAACTTTGCACTAATTTTAAATTTGTATAAGATTCCCATGAACGAAAGGTTTATTTTCAAAATAAAACGTGGCATCAATAGTTTACGGCGCAATACGTTTCTGCTCGCTTTGGGGTTGTTCGAAAACCATCCTATCTATCTTAAGGCCATCCTTAACAAAATTATCATATTGCACTTTTCAGAAGGTGTTTCTATTTAAAAACTATACTAAAGGTCTTGCAAAGTAATACTACGTTTAGTGATACAAAATATGTGAACGTTACGTAACGTAACAAGAGAACGTGTCGTAAATCCGCAAGATTGAAGATTCACTCTCCCAATGCAACATTGTAAACTGCATTGTAACTAAATTGTGGGAAAATTGAATTATTAACAAATAAATAATAAGGTTACGCCGGTTTTTATTTCTATTGTGTAAAACTGCTCTATACAAGGTTCACCAGAAAACACAAGGGATTAATTAGTAGTTGTTTAAGTATATGACTATTTCATTATGTGTATCTGATGCAGCCAGATAATAGAACTTAGTTTGTATGGTAAATGGGAACGGAGAATGGCAAATATAAATGACGTAGGTGTTGGAAAATATGTATTTACAACTGCGGACAAAGATGATGGAGAAGAATAGACCCAAGAGCTTACAGCTCCCCGGTCTGTCATGGCATTACCTTTTATTCTTTGGGTTCTAAATGTATCTTCAAACAGTTTGGACTTCACTGAGTACCCTTAAACTAACTAAAACCTAATTTACTTTAAAGTAACCATACTGCAAATTTTTTGTAACTGTTTGCAAACTAAACTTGGTGTAGTTTATTTGGTCAAAGTTGCTGTTTTATTCTTATATCTACTTGGTATGTAATCTAACTTATTATTGTATATTCCATAAATATTGTATTTATATAAAATAGCGTTTGCCGTGAATAAACAAATATAAACTCAATAATTTAGATATTATTTATATTAGTATAATACAATTAAAATTTAAAATTGTTAAACTTATACATTTCAACCGGAGGAAGGCAGTTATTCCATATTTGATACATGGAATCACGTTTTACAAGTCTGTTCTGTGGTTTTGTTTGTGGTGGTATATTTATACGAAACATACATTTGAGTGTAAATATAAAACAGAAATAGCGCAATGTGTTGGACAATCTGAAACTTAGCTAATATATGACAGCTTGGATAGTCACATTAATGGGATTTAGTATTAAAATTAGTTCAATAAGGAAAATGTTAAGTTGAGTCACCAACACCAACGATTAGTTTTTTTTAATAACATTGAATAGTTTTAAATTAGTTAGTACTTACAAACTATTACGTCATATTAATTAATAATTGGAATTGGAATTTATAATTTAGTAAATGTATTAATATTTACAAGTCAAAAACAATAATTATTTGATATTTTTTCTCCAACTCGTGACGAAACTCGTCCTTCCAGAACTAAAAAAGATCAGCTGATTTCAGTCCAATTCAACGATGTGGAGATGTTATATTTGCGGGGCGGCTGCCCACCACCTTGTCTGTTACTTTTAGTTCCGCTGCACGTGTCCAGGAAATTGCGTCTTTTATTGAGTCATTCAAGTCATGATGGCAATAACTTTTTGGTATTAAACCCAATGTTTTTATACGTTAGGAGAATCTATTGCGTGGCTCAGTATTATTTTAAAATAATATCGTCTACAAAATCAACATATATATCAATTCCCCCGTCGCAGCAAACCTGCATACTCAGCGGATTTGCAATGAATATATGACATAACACATTGAGCCACTTAACAGGATTCAGAAGAAATATGTTTACAAACAAGCGATATTTAAAATATTAATTATTCTCCATAAGAACAACATTGGGGATGAGTACGCAGGTTTGCTGCAACAAGAAACACAAAATAATTGGTTTATATGCAAATATAAATAGGACTCATCTAAGTGAAGTCATATACCAAAATTCATCCATATATATTCTTAAATAAGCGATATATAAAATTTTAATTATTTTCCATAAGAATAACATGGGGACAAGCTACCTAGGTTTGCTGTTTCGGGAACCATAGACAAAAATTTTGTTGTGCAAACAACAATAAACCACAACCAGATGAAGAATTATACTATTATCTATTACTTGGATATACCCAATTTTGACAGTTTATGTCCATAAACAAGCGAGATATAAAATTTTTCTTTTACTCCATAAGAATAACATTAGACAACGTACTGTGTTTTGCATTTTAAATATCTCAGTAACCAATTGACGGAGAGCAATGATCAAAATACCAAATTATTTGTTTGTTTACGCTGAACTCAATGGTAAAAATAAAAGTTTGATTTAAATAAAAATTACATGTGGAAACCCCCAAAAGAACGAAAACACCCCTTCCAATGGTGCAATACGTCTGGTTTTTGAACTCGTTCAAATAAATGGTACTTTTGACATTTTTACCAAATTTCATGAAGATTTGAACTTTTTTGCGAGAGTTTTCGTGCTTACGGACACACACACACACACACACACACACACACACACACACATATATATATATATTTATTTATTTAAACATTTTAACGAATGGTGTTTTTGGCATCTGGGTACCTCAAAATGAAAAGTTATAATGGTCTCGGGCTTAAGTCTTACCATGAGACATACGGTAATAGCTTCTTCCCTATAGGGGAAATACGCTAATAGATGTTGTATGCAACTTTATGTTGATAAAGAAAAATCTGTGTAAAGGATTACCATGGAACGTGTTATACGGGATGAAATTATAAAAGCTGTTAATAACGTAAATTATACAATATATAAACTTATAATGTTCTCACGTACTAGACGTTAAAAACGATTTTATCATTGACCTGATGATGATTAGTGTGACCGGTCACAATAGATTACCTTAGACCATACTCATATAACCACCACAACCATACTCATCTTTAACACAACTACAATATTACTTTTAAAGTATTGTTAAAAATGTTAGTTACATCCAGTAAAATGGTGTATATCTTGAACATTAACGTTAACAGAAAGTTATGTATGCGATTTAAAATGCGATGAACATTTTACAATATTAACAAGCACTCAGTACTACATCAGACGATAATGATAACACCCTCCCGAGTACGACAGGCATGTGTAACGTCATGAGTCCAATCGGTCCACGTACGTTGCGATGGCAGCCTCATGCATGCACAATCAAATTAGTTCAAATTTAATACATTGTATTACAAATGTATTTACGTTTAAACGTTTTTGAAAAATGTTCTGCGAAAGAAAATTGGTTAGTCCTAGACTTTGTTTAGACTTATACCTATTATCATCTAAAATACACATATATATAATTAAATATTTTTATTTAATGTAAGGTATGATGTAAAGAGTAAAAATATACTACCTCTGTAGAACAATTTCACTAGCAGCTAGAAAACCACACGAGCCACTGGAAGCGGAGACTTTGCCACCCGAAGGAAGCCGAACTTGTCCGATGACGAACGAACCACCCGAAACAGATGCTTTATTATGAGAAAACAGTGAAATGTAATATTTTTAAATGTAAACAGAGGAAACCTACTTATATTCAAAAAAAATTCCGTTACATTTACGAAAATATAATAGTAAAATAAACTAAACTAACTCCACAGAGCGTTGTATGACGTCTCTTTTCTTTGTAACATATTACAAAAATGGGTTTGTATAAAATATAACAAAAATCGGTACCTCAAAAACTAAACCGGAAAAGGTAAAATTGAACCTGGGACCGCATGATCGTGAATCCAGTGCCATATCCATTACATTACCATAGCGTATCGAACCAAGAAAAAGTTACAATTCATCAAGCAAAAGACGGCGCTGTGATTTTAAAATTTGTCACGTGTAGCGCTCGGTGTGATTTCAAGTTTTACGCTTGGCAGCGCTCACGTAGGAAATGTCTCCGCTTCCAGTGGCTCGTGTGTATTATTAGATTCTAGTAGAAATTTCTAAGTTACATGGTATGAAACCAAAAATAATGTTACCATGGTTTCAAAATTTGAAACTTGATTCAGTAACACAATTTTACGTAACGTATTTCAAAATTTGTTTGTTATTTCCTACTATGTCTTTGGTTATAAACGTCTTACAAATTGTAGTAATTGGTATACAATTGTCATTCAGTAACAATTGACAAACTACCCAGTGTAAACCTTTAACCTATTGGCCAACTCTCCCGCCGACCTTGAAAAGATATTCTCGGCCAGGTAATGTTGATCGACTTGTTTTGTGTAGTAGTCGGAGGCACTGTTTTCATTGTTTTGTGTCTTGGAGCCTTGTCCCTTGTACAGTGCCTGACCCGCCGTCGATGCTGCTACTGACAAGATGAATGAAGTTATCAAGATACCTTAGCTGGGAATTAATTATTTATTTAATGGAAAATTAATAAATTATCTAAAACAGCCTGAACCACAATTTATTACGATCAGTTAAAACCGGTGTTGGAATATGATTCACGGTTTTTATTTTTTATTTTATTTTCTATTTTAAAATTATTGTTAATGTTTACTTTCAAATAATTTTGTGATATACTAGTACATTTTTTTCAACTATTAATTTGGTTATTCATGAATATTTGACACGTATTATTAGTGAATTTCCTTTGGAAAGTGAACTATTAGGATGACCCGCACGGTGAAACTTAAGCCCGGGACCACCATAGAAGTTCCTAACGTGACCCCCTGAACAAGTTTTGGGGGCTCGTTCAAAATTATATATATGTGTGGGTTTGCACTCTAGTGGTCACATTTTTTGTCCGATTTACTTCAGATTTGGTAGGGACATTCCTTTCTGTAATCAGTTGGACAAGTTCGTTGGGCAAAACAATCGGAAAACTCTAAACCCCTTTTTGGAGCGATTAATCTTTCAAATTTCGAGTTTTTGGGCCCAAAAAGGGTCAGAAAAGCCCCGGATGTAACATTAATGCATGCAAAAAGATGTTACTTAAAAAGGCGAAAGTTTTAAGCCCTCTCTCGTCATTCTAGCATAAACATTTACCGAGTTATTAAAGAAAATGTGTATTGACTAAACACAGTACGTTGTCTTATGGGGGTTTTACACTAGAAAAGCCTGTTATTCCTTTGTTAGAGTACTTTTATCATCCCCAGCAACCTCACGCCTACTTTCAAGCCTGTCTGTACCTTCTCCTAACTTTATAATGCGCAACATTGTATTCCCAGCTTTGCAAGTAAACCATAAGTATCAGAACAGCCAAAAAATCAATGATTTCAGATTTCAATAAAAATTGGAATAAATGTATGTATGTTTCGGATTTTGAGTTTTACAAGTTTTTATGTGGAAATTCACTTCCCTCACGTCAGCGTGCTGCGTGTGAACTCGTTTATTGAATGATTTAAAAACACACCGATTAAAATGGTTATTAAAATGGTTCTTTTAAAATGGTTATTTGCACATTTTACTAGCCAATCTCTTAGTAACAATCTCTTTATCTTTTAATGGTATATAAAAAAACATAACAATACAATTGTATTAATGTATAAGTAAAAAATAGATTTATATAGAGAACTGTATACAACTCAAGTTTAGAAAATTTAACTATAAACATCGTATGTCATCTAAAACAGATGCCATTTGGCAGTACCCATTGTTGTACTTTACTCAATGACTTCGCTTTGAATATACCATGTCACCATGAATATGGTAAGGGACTGACATGCATTGTACAATTTCACAACGGATTATATTTATTCCGTCTCAAACATATAACTTATCTAATTACTCTATATTATTAATTATTTAAACAAATTTAAATTGCTTAAGAATAGAATAATATTTTATTTTTAATCAACCGTTTCAAAGTGTTATGTTTTTTATTTGGATTAGACATACTTATTTTATTTTCCTTGGTTTAAAATTACTAATATTCAACAGAACGTTTTAATTTAATTTGTTAAACACATTTAATAATTCACAATCGACGTGAATAGACCTCTCAAAAATATTTTTAATTTTACTGTCCGCATTTTCATTCACCTTTGGTGAAAATAAGTCTGTTTCAATTCTAAATTCTAGTATTTATGAAATAGCTAACCAATAACAGTAAAGTCGTTGATCAGTAAATTATAACTATGCCTCATAGACTATACGTTTTTTTAAAGATATAATACAACCTTTTTTGGTAGTTTTACATAATATAGTTTTTTTTTTATCTCAGTGTACTTTTTAAGATTGACAAGATAAAAACATTTGGGTTGACTTAGTAGTACACAATTTGGTAGTAATGTAATTCACTTGAATTTAAACCACAATGTCTGCTGATTTTTTAATTGGTATAATTGCAATAACACACGATTATATTACATGTAATCTAATTTTAATTTAATTCCATAGAAGCAGTAAATTAACTGTCGAAGAGGTAAGGTGTTCTTTGGAATGATATGTGAAGCTAATGAAACTAAAGCACTCCTGCAATCAGCCCATTATGCTCCTAATGATGGTCATTATTAACTCTCTCTACTCCTTTGAATATTTCTGATAAAACATTGTCGTATAAAATACTTATTCACACTGAATTATGTTTTGTTTCACATACAATATGACAAATACATCGGTTTTGAACAGTTTGATCCTTTATTATGCAATTTACAAGTATACTTGGTTGCATGTGTGCGAACTATACCTTCTTATCTATTATCTACAAGTTTTGAAAGTAAATGCGTAAATTTCAGTTGCTACGAAATAAATATTTTAGAGGTAACGTTATTTTTTCTCACATTTTATTTAATAAACGAAGTGTCATTCAGCTGTAAATTTTATTCTGTATGAGAAAAAACAGACACTTACCCTTGATAAATTCCAGTTAAAATGTAACCTTGTTTAACATTTACCAAACTTATATTTCAATTTTAAAATCTTGATTGCGTTTGTAAGGAAGTTTCCTTGAGCACTAAGCTGGTTTTTAAGGATTTTTGTGACAAAATCCGAATTGACAGCCTCTAAGTTTTATTTAAACATTGCCCTATACACATAATCAGGGTTTTTTGTTTCTTCATAACGAACATTGATGTGATGAAGTGATTTTGACATGCAGAAAAAATCCAAAACTAATATTATTGTTATATTCGTAACAAAGGCAAAGACAAGTGACAGGCCACATGACAGGTTTGGTTATGCAAAAAGGGTTTCTATTTTACATAAATTATAGTTATTTAATCCTTGTGAAACCTCTAATTTATTAATGATTTACTTTTTATTATTCCCAGTTTAAAAAGGTATCATTTGAATTCTTGTAAATTATAGAAGAAACTAAATATTTCTTGAACGCTTTATTGCAGAAACACATATACGTGAATATGCATTGTCAACGTCAAAAAAGCTAAATAGCCTGTATAAATTGAATAACCATCAACTTGTCTTCAATCACCTTATTATTCAAATAGTAATAGCCTACATGCAGGATTCAATATTAATCAACGAACAGTTACATAGTATCATTGTTTTCAGTGATGGAGTTTTAGTTTGCGCTTCAGGTTCCTTAGAAGTAGTATGATTTATAAAAGATTATTTTCCACCAAGAACCTTCCTATGACTACGCTAATTTTGTATTGATTCTGAGCTTTGGATTAGTCTAATTATTAAAAATCAAAGTCATACAACCCACGCATATGATTTCCCTTTGTCATCTTCAGTTCAATAAAAGTTCGTGCAACACGCAAAGACACGCCCCGACTAAATCAGGGCATTAATCTTGCATAATTTCTGGTATAATCAATGTGTTCAAACAGATAGTACACACAAAATAAGGAACTTCAGCTGAATTGCTAAGCTAATATGAAAGAAAACAGTTTTAATCGTAACAGTAAATTTAAAGTTAAGATTATTAACAGCGTAGACAAATGTTTAACTTACTTGTAATAAGTTTGTATCAGTACAATCATTGTTGTAATGCCACCAAATAAACTACATCATCAACAACAATTGTAAAATATTACCTATTTCAAAGAAAGACATACAAGTTATCTTATTGTAAATTTTATGGGTCCATCTCTGTTAATTAAAACTGGTATAAAAATTTCACGAGAGTAAAAAAGGACAGTAAAATCAATTTTGGTAAAACATTTTTTGAGAGTAAGGGAGAAACTAAATAATTTATAAAATCCCACATAGCAAAAGTCCTTGATTCAAGAGCATATTTTTTCTTGAATTTGCCTCAACGATTCAAGGTACAAATTTTCAGATGCAATCAGGATTGTTTCAAGGTCAAAAACGCAACCCGCTTTCGCAGGCCTTGATTTGTGCTTATTTTGACCATTCCGACCAATGAGGCACCATTACGCATTGCTACACATTGTGCTCTTCGATAGACGCCGTGTCATCCCCCATTCGCCATTTGCAATTTTTCGTGGAGAGTGTCAAGTTGAGAAAGTTGATAGTTTCGTATTCTGTTTTTAAGTTTTTAAGAGTATTTTACTTTATATTTTAAGTTTGGTTACTTCGGTAACAGAAGATAAAAGGTAAATGGATACAACATCTTTACTCATTGTAAAGTGCATTACTTTAATAACCTAGTTAAATGTCTAAAATTATTAAGGATTAAGTTCAGGTTGGATTAGTGAATTCCTCTTTGAATTTAAAATGCTACAATTAACACGAACATGTAAACCATGTTAGTACCATTGTTTAAAATTTTCATGATTTAATACTAATTTGACACTGGGTCATGCTTTTTTCACACTCATCTCAACTTTCGGTAACTACTTTTTCAGGTAATTCAGGCCTAGGCCTAAACAAGACTGTATGAAAATAATAGGATAAAGTATATGCACCTTTGTGCTTTTAACGGTTTCAAAATAGTTGCAATAGATCCAAAGCAGCATAGCCTTAGTCACAGTAACATACCTAACCTTTAAATTACCGGGTAAAACTTTGTTTGCTGTTTAAAAGGTGACAGGTCTTCTATAATAGGTAATTTAAAAGGAATTCTTTATTCCTTTATATACCCTATTATTAACGAAGGGTTTAGTCTGAGCCTTGTTATTGATACTGTTATTCCTGGGCCTAACCTAGCAGCTGTGAATACTTCCTTCAAACAGTTTTAATATTTTGTTGACTTAAATGCTACAGTAGGTACTTTATCCTAAAAGAGGCTAAGTAGTTTATTTTAAGTTTTAACCTAATAAGTTTAAGTTTAATCAATTGATAATGGGATAATAATAGGTGATTAATCGATTGTGTTTTTCTTAGGCCTAACATAAGCGTCAGCCTAGTTAGGCTAAAACTTAAATTAAACTAGCTAGACTCTTTTAGGATGAGGTACTGTAGCATTTAAGTCAACCGAATATTAAAAGTGAATAAAGAATTTCTTTGAAATTATTATACAGACCTGTCAGCTTTTAAACATCAAACAAAGCTTTACTTTGAAGTAGTGTTGGGGTAGTCGACTTGTCGTTTAACCGACTAGTAGCCAATCTAGTCGACTAGTCGGTTGTTTTTACTAGTCGATGGTGACGGGATAATTGACTAGAAGACTAGTCGTTTAACCGACTAATATTACTGATATAGTGTACTAGTCGCTTATTTACACTAGTCATATGGGATGACCGACTAGTAGACTAGTCGTTTAACCGACTAGTATTGAATCTACTGTACCCTACTAGTCTCATGTTTTACTAGTCGACATAACGTTTGCGACTAGAACGAGCAATGATTTAGTTAGATGGGAAATACTGAGACTAGTCGGTAGAAAGTTTTATTTCGTGGTACTTATTTGTTACCACCTGGATCTAGTGTTTCCATCTAACTAGTCAAAATTTGCACTACAAAACAAATATTTAAAATTAAGAAAACTTATTTGACATTATAATAAATTATAAACAATATTTATTTCTAGTGTACTGCCGCACATTATATTTTAATTGTTAATTAATACTCTAAATTATTTAAATAATTAAACTGGCCAAATTATAAACAGTAAAATATTGTCATTAATTTAATTTTTAAGGCTCACGACATTATAAAATATTTGACTATAAAGTGTACAATAATAGGCTATTATAATATTTTATTAAAGATCTATTTTAGGTACCTGTATTGTTGAAAATGTAAGTTTTATTTTCACAAAGCGTACTACGCCTAGGTAACAAACAATATTTCATGGTTGAGTACAAATGTAGTTACAATAAAAAACATATTTAAAACAAACTAGTATTGTAACAACAAAATTCCTAAGTAAAGAATTTCTCAACAGTGATCCGTGTTGGCCGCGTCCCAAACAGAACTAGGGAAATCAATAAACCCTGTCAAGACATGAAAGAAATTACGAATTATTTTAGAGTTGCAGGAGAATTCAACTAGTCGACTAGTAGGTTAAACGGCTGCTCAACTAAACCAAAATCAAACAAGGAAACTAGTCGAATAGTTTGTACGATTAGACTGGTAGATGAACAAAAGTAGTCGGCTAGTCACTATTCGATAGTATAAAGTAGTCGATAGTCCCATCACTTTAAATTTTAGGTATGTTACTGTGACTAAGGCTATGCTGCTTTGGATATAATGCAACTATTTTGAAGCCGTTAAAAGTACAACGGCACCGTACCTATATTTCCTCCTATAAATTTCATACAATCAGGTTTAGGCCTAAGCCTGAATTACCTGAAAAAGTGGTTACGGAAAGTAATAGGTCGTTGAGATGAGTTTGTAAAAAAAGTCATGACAGTGTCAAATTAGTTTTAAATCATGAAAACTAATAAACAATATGGTACTAACAGTTTCTAGTTTGTGTAAAATGAAGCATTTTGGGTTCAAAGGGGAATTTCCTGATCCAACCTGAACTTCATCCTTGATAATTTTAGACATTTAACTAAGTTATTAAAATAATGTACACTACAATGAGTAAAGATGTTGTACCCACTTACCTCTTATATTCTTTTTCCGAAGTAACTGAATTTAAACTATAAAGTGAAATACTCTTACAAACTTAAAATAGCTTAATGAACTTATAAACAGCCAACGAAACTATCAACTGTGTACACAATGTTGATACAATAATGGAAATTTGATTATTAACAAACTTAAATATCTTCAATTAAAATTAATTGTCAAATTGCGCAACCTTTTATTTGACTACACTAAATTAAATCACGTTTCAAGCTTTTAAAATTAATTAATGGATTATTTTAGAAGTGTATGTTTAGAATATTCATTAGTTGCTATTTCCACCTTGATTTATTATAATTTACCCTAGAATTTATCATTATGATATTTTTAGCCTTAAATTAGTCACTATAATTAGCTTTGATTAATTCCTGATTTAACCATAATTTAATAATTATTCTGTTTTGATTTAGTATGATTTAACCCTAAATTAATCCTCATTTAACCTCAAATTAAACCTGATTTTGCCCTAATTTGTAATTGCTGCTTCAATTGTTATCCTTGAATCAAGATAAAATATTTTAGGTTCATTCAAACAGCACTAGTGTTGACTTGAGCTCTTGAAACAGGCCTGATTTTACCTTCATGCCTTGAAATTTTCACCTTGATCCAGGCTTGTTTATATTCTATGACTAAATAAGCCCTAAAGTTCAGGGCTTATTTAGCCTAAAAACAAGCAAAGTTTGCTATGTGGGATCATTCCTTTGAATTTCAACGTCTGTTCAGTGGGAAATGTTAAAACATTTGAGACTTCTGTAAGGGTGTGCTCCATTCACGAAACATTTGAGACTTCTGTAAGGGTGTGCTCCATTCACTAAACATTTCGCGTTTTTACCTGTTTCCCCACAAGGCCAATATTAATCTTCAAAGCTCATTAATTCTCATCAGATTATCCAGTATAGATGATTTATGGGTAATCTAAGAGATACCTAGAGATTTCAGTGAGCAAGGTTTCGATATTACAAACAGTAATGGTTCAAAGGAACTCCAAAACATTCAATATTAAAGATTTTTGATGGTGAACTTTTGCTATATCAATTCTGTTCACTGAAATCGCTACATGTTTTGGCTCTTTAACATTTGAAATAAATCAAACGTTTTGGATAATTCAAAGAAGAGACCGGCTTTGAAATGTAACAATGGTCTTATGGAAGAGGCAGGTAGATGGAGAAGACTGGAGCCCTCCTACAATACCCCCCCCCTTTACTGTAGCCCCCTTTTACGATATTGTAGTGTTTTAGTTTCCGTAAAAAAATCAATGCCTTCACTATAACAGATCACTCAATTCACGAATAAAGTTTTAAACTAGAACTCACGGGATGTCAACATAAAAACAAACCTCGTATATTATTTATAAATATTCATTGTATGATTCATGTTTGTCTTTTCAAAATATCACGGTTTATCAGACGAACTAAAAGGGACATTGTCATCACTATTACCTGGTAAGACAATGTTCTATTACGTGGTATCATGACTACGTTTTATTAATAACATCAAATTAAAGAAGGCATAAAGTATATGCCCTTCTCTCCTAAATCAAATGTTTTTAGGTGTGAAAGTACAAACATCAACAATCGTTAAAACTATATTTTCGTGGATTCAGTTTATATTTATGATTTTTAATGCAGATTAATTAGTGTATTATTTAAGTTTATAAGATAAATCATTTCATTTATTATGGTTGGTTTTGAAAATTCAATTTTCCTCGTAGTTGCCATCAGTGATAAAAATGTAGATCCTCTAAACCACTGCCTTTCATCTTAAAGTTAGTGTGTGATATCGATATCCCTGTGAATACAAAGCGTTTTGAACACTGAACAAAACCATTGCCCACAAAGCCTATCTCTGACTCTGCTTCCGCAGCCCTATCCTCCTTGTTATCCTCAGAAAAGCTCTTTTGTGTCAATGAAAGCCTTCTGATAACTTCACGCCATTACACAAATCAACTTGATCAGAAGATGACTTAAATATATGTCCATAAGGTTTAGAACACATCATTTAAAAATGTATAATTTCAATGCGTTAATTTATATCTTGCCTCTGGGCCTGATCAGCTATTTACTATGTTCCTGCTGCGTTCCTTTAGTAATAACGCCATTCGTGCAAAAAGCATAGTTTTATTTCCACCATAATAGCACTTGCAATACTATTACCTAAAATTGGAAACCCAGAAAGTCATAGAAATAAACAATTGAATATCCCTATTATTAAATACATAATTGTAACAGCAATAGCTCGGAAAGATTCAGTATAACTGTGAACATATTTTATATTGATGAAGGACCAATAAAATATGTTCATATTTATGGTTTTTATGGCAGGTGGTCTGTCTCATTTATCAGTTTATCTCTTAAAGACTCTGCTTTTCTATTCATTATTAGCTTTCATATTTGCGACCTTAGTAATTTTCTTATAAGCCCAACAAGTTAAAACATACTGCCAACATGTTAAAAAAATGAAAGTGTAAACGTATGTCACGTTTTTTAGTGACAGGTATAGAAGGTGGTAACTAATTATAGCAGAACTAGACTTAAAAGAAAATATTTGTGAAACTAAAATTGCTGTCGATTTAATTGTTTTTTTATAGAAGTGGCAAGGCATGTGTTGAAATGCATATTTGTTAGTATTGAATTTACGATTATTTTTATTATATAACGACTTTATTTTTTTTATTTTAATCATGAAACATATTGAAGTAGTTTTTTTCTCAACCCACTGATGATGGGGTCTGCCCTAACTGTATCAGTTTTACTTATAAATGGTTTACTTTAATTGTAGATAAAAAAGATGGAACAAATTAAAAATGATATCAAGGGAACAAACTGGGGTTGGCCTCGAGGGTAACGAAGATTTAATATTTCCCGCGAAATGACCCTCTGCCTTACCTGTTACCCGAATCTTTCAATCCTTATTTATATCCAATCACCAGAAATAGAATACAAAGGTCACTGGGTTTTAGAAAATTTATCCTATAGGGAAGAAGCTATTACCGTGGTCGGCATGGCAAGACCTAGGCCCGGGACCATGATAACTTTTCGTTTTGAGGTCTCCAGACCCCAAAAACACCATTCGTTCGAAACTGTGTATATATATATATATATATATATATATATATATATATATATATATATAACATTAAAACAGATAGATTTAAATGATTAACAAGAAGTTTTTTTGCGAATTTTCGTTTATAATACAAACGTTTTCAAGCAATAGAGGCGAAAGAATGGAATTTGAACAGTAAATAAATAAAAATAAACAAATGTTTTACATTTGACTTTTAAATACCCCCGTCGCAGCAAACCTGCGTACTCAGTGAATTTCCAATGCATAATATATATCTTAATACCACATAAAGCCGCATACCAAGTTTCATAAAAATATATTCATATATAAGCGATTTTAATTATTCTCCATAAGAATAACATTGATAATGAGTACGTAGGTTTGCTGAAACAAGGAACACAAATAATTGGTTTTTATGCAAATATAAATAGAATTTAACTGGGAGAAGCCACATACCAAGTTCCATCAATATTCAATCATAAATAAGTGCTTTATAACATTCTAGTTATTCTCTATAAGAATAACATGGAGTTGAGAAAGCAGGTTTGCTGCAACGAGGAACAAAAAAAAAGGGTTTTTTATTAATTATCAATATAACTCAACCAAGTGAAGCTACATACCAAGTTTTATTAATTTATGTTCATAATTAAGGGAGTCATTACATTTTTCTTATTCTCCATAAGAATAACATGGGGGCTGAGTACGCAGGTTTGCTGCTACGGGAATAATCAACGAAAAATCAATTTTTTGTACAAATATCAATATACCAGTACTACGTGAAGCCACATACCAAATTTCATCAACATACATTCATAAATAATCGAGACATCAAATTTTATTTATCCTCCATAAGGATAACATTGGACAACGTACTGTGTTTAGCACTTTGAATATCTTGGCAACGGTTGGACGTAGAATCACAATTTAAACACCAAAATGATTGATTTGTAGAGCTAAACTGATTGGTATAAGCAAATGTGAAGTTTATAGTAAAATTAATTGGGGAAAAGCTAAAACCCATTTTCCCATAAGATTAACATGGGAGATTTTATGAACACGTTTTTTGGATTTTCTCCGCAACCATACAACCTAGCTTAATGATTAAAAATACCATATTATTTGTTTTTTGTAAGCTCTATAACATGGTCAAAACCAAAATTAACTTTTTTTAAAACTTTTGTGTGAAAAATTCAAAAAAAATGATTTTTGGAAAATTTGATACCCCCATCAACCCCCCTTCCCATGGTCCGATTTTTCTGGTTTTCAAACTTAAAGTCATGAATGTCATTTTACACGTTTTAGCCAAATTTCATCAAAATCGGACGGTTTTTACTCAAGTTATCGTGTTAACGGACACATATATAGATACATATATATACATATATATAAATTTGAACGAATAGTGTTTTTGGCATCTGGGGACCTCAAAAGAAAAGTTATCATGGTCTCGGGCTTAAGTCTTTCTATGAGACCTACGGTAATAGCTTCTTTCTTATAGGGGAAATTCGCTAAAACTGAAAAATGTGATTTTAGGTACAGGTAAAAAAATAAAATTTAAATTAAAGTCAGCTGAGTTGAATTATTTTAGACTTAAGACAAAATTACCTGAGATTTAACCCAGAAGGAACCTTGGTCTTCAATACTAACTGATGTGCCAATTCAGAATTTCTTAATATCAGTTGTTTATATTTTGGATTTTGATGTGGTTTAATTTTGTGAAGTGCTTTTAGTTCATAGCACCCTTCAAAATTTTGGTTGTGGTGAGTTGCATGATTATAAATTTGTTTTCGTTTGTCTTTATGTACCACAAAGATGGTGGCCAGTCATACGTACTCGCAAGGAATTCGTTCTAAATATATATATATATATATATATATATATATATATATATATATATATGTGTGTGTGTGTGTGTGAGTGTGTGTCCGTGAGCACGATAACTCTCGTAAAAATTATCCGATTTTGATGAAATTTGGTATAAACGTGTAAAGCAGCATTTATGACTTAAGTTCGAAAACCAGCCATATCGCTCCATCCGAAGGGGTATTTTGGGGGTGTTGTACCCCAAAAATTTTTTTTTTTTATTTTTAACATCCAATTTTTGATATAGTCAAATTTCAGTTTTCACCATTGGATTAAACTTAAAAAACACACAATTTGGTATTTTGATCATTCCTCTACGTCAATTGGTTACCGAGATATTGCAAGTGCTAAACACAGTACGTTGTCTAATGTTATTCTTATGGAGGAAAAGAAAAATTGTATATCTCGCTTATTTATGAACGTATACTGACAAAACTTGGTATACGGCTTCATCTGGTTGTGTTCCAGTGATATTTGCTAAAAAAAAAGAAAAATTTCTTGCCAAAGGCTCCCGTAGCAGCAAACCTACGAATTCAGCCCCATCGTATTCTTATGGATAATAATTAAATGCTATTTCTCCCTTAATTATGAACATAAATGAATAAAAACTGGTATATGTCTTTACCTAGTTGATTTGTATTGATATTAGCATAAAAACCCATTTTTGTGTTCCTTCATGCAGCAAACATGCGTACTCAGCCCCAATGTTATTCTTATGGAGAATAATTAAAATTGTATGCTTAATTGTGAATATATTTTTATGAAAGTTAGTAAATGGCTTTATGTAGTATTAAGATATTTATATCTTCAATGGAAATTCGCTGAGTGTGCAGGTTTGCTGTGACGGGGGTATTTAATTATAACTTAGATTTAAAATTACCGTTTGATAAAGGGTTTGGTTCTCTAATCTATTTTCCGTTTTTTTTCATGCATATAATTGTTAATATATTTTACTCCGATTGGTTTTGTACGAATGTGATTGCATTATTGTTTTGACATGCATACTAGATAAAAACGAACTTGTTGTTAGTTAAATTTTGCTCACTATTTCAATAAACCACATATGTTTTGCTATGGGGTTTATTGAAGCCTAAAAATAATATACATCATTAATTAAAACCAGAGTTTAATTTTTCACCAGTAGTTTGTGGTAGCCCTAATTACTCATATTTTTGAACATTTTAATGTTTTGCACATTATTTCCTCTATGTAAAGCGGACCTGACAGGACGATATTGTTGTAAGTTGAAATAATATTTAATTGTTCTATCTCTTATCGTGGTGAAGAACTTAAGTAAGATAGATCGTATCCTTAGCACCACGTTAGGATATGTGCTTCAAGTATTGAATTTATTATGTAACTGACAGATTCTTTTCATTCATAATTTTAATAAGAATATGTATAAGAAATTCTCATGGTAGTTTTTTAAAGAAAGGGAATTTGGCCTTTTTTATTTAAAATAAAATAGGCCCTACTAATAATAAACTATCAAAAATATTACAGGCTGTTTTAACAATTTGTTGTTGTAGAAATTTAATAGATATAACCTATGCTAGCTGACCAATTTCCTAGATAGTCAACAGATCTTATATTGACAGCAAAACATATTTTGTTGACAGCATAGTTACTGAATTTAATCGTCAAAGGATTATGTAATAGTATTTAACTACGTAACGAGTTCATATCAAATACTTCTGTCTTACTATTACTTTTATTCATAAAGTTGTAATACTTGGAGCTCCAAAACCACAAAAAAATTATTAAAGGACATTTTAGATAAAACTCTTTGAAACTAGAAAAGTTTTGTTGCACTGTGATCCAAAATAAAAGGTAAGGTCTGTCTTTTGCCTGTAAAATACAAAATTATAATCCAAAATTAGACTAGCATAAGAAGTTATATGGGTGCAATGAAATATAATTATTACAATTGTTGTACTAATTTACACCAGTCTTACTCAGACATAAATTACGTATATTTCAGTAAAGAATAATAATGTATTAGTAAATATATTTATCCTCACCTCCCTAATTTCATCACCCTAATAGGCAAAATTCCAGATTTTTAAACCGGTAAAAGTTGCCAGATTTTTATGCTCAACTTCTCTAAAATTAATAGGGCATTAATTTGTATTCATAAATTCCAAATATTTTAATTTTTTTGGGCAACTTTTACAGTACAATTGACAGGAAAAAACCCTGTGCTTTTTATATTGAAAAAAAAAATCAATTCAAGAGTCAAACGTCTTGCACAGCCTAATAACGACACAGTGAATAGATGGGTTATTACAGTTGTTATTGCAAATATAAACTTACATACTTACTTATAAACTTATATTGAATTTTTTAAATAGGCTATATAATGCTTATATTGTACCCGGTTTCACCCTCGAATACAACAGTTATGTGTGCTGCATTCTGTGGTTAGCCCGTGGAACTACTACGAATCAAGATCAGCTGTTTGTATTTCATCAGCTCAAACAAAAATGAATGTCCATAAGGAATACATGGGAACTAGGAATACATAGAATTTTCAAAACGAAAATAGACATAGGCCTTTTTTGGAATATAAGGAAAATTCCTGAAAATTGTCATGCCAATCGGTTCAGTAGTTTTTTAGTGATTGAGGAATAAAAGGCAGAGAGACAGGCAGACACACACACACACACACACACACACACACACACACTTCCATTTTTATATATTAGGAAGGATAAATCTATTTACTTCCACAAATGCAAATTATTTTTACTCCCAAAGACGTTCAAGGCAAATTCTTTCCGGTACACATATATTTTGATTTTATACGACTAGTATTATATTATATGCTTTCATTTTAATTTTGTATTTATAACCCTCCTACCAAAGAACATGCCAAACATACATTGAAAATGCTTAGGTATAAATAAAGTTTTAATATTCAAGAAATTATACATCTTTACATTCCTGTCTACGAAACTGTACACCTCACAAGATTGTAATATATATTTAAGGTTGGTACAATTTATTATATCATTCAGATAATAGAATAAGAATGTCTATTTACGCTTTATGTAAAGTTTACATCACATTTTATCCTTAAATGGAAAAAAACTGAAATTAAATTAACTTAAATGAAAACAAATTACGCACTGTGAAACTTCAACACTAAATACAAGTTTATGTTTAAGTAACATGAATAAGTATATTTCCGTAAATCCAGAATTGTTATTTAAACACAATAAATCAATTTTGAAAAATTGAGCTCATCTTAGAGTGATCTAAGAATGGCTAATTAAACGCGCGGAGTTAAATAATACACAGCATCATTCACATTAAGAACCAAATTAAACATGTAAAACATCCTTAAATATTTTATTTAATAATTTAAAATGTTGAATGACTCAAAATATGATCACACAAAATCGTTAGCGCACTGGCAACGAGTCATATAATAAATATATCCCAATGCAAGCCTAGATTTAGTGACATAATTCGACTCATGGGAATGACATGCAGATTTATGATAACACAAGAGATGGATATAATGTTGGGTATGTTAGTATAATAGTGAGATAATAATATATACTCGTATATAGTGTCTAACAGAGATACATTTCTCGTGATATGTACAGTTGTGGGATTTACCGTATGTTATAATGGATAGGCTCCCTTTGTATATATTTTTTAAAGTTTATTGTAGATCACTCACAACCCTTGTAACTCTTACAAACCTAATTTGGCGTAATAACCTAATATTGCTTTACATAAGATCTTTACACCAGACGGAAAGATAATTTAAAGCCACTATAATAGTTCTACCAGTTCTGGGGCAATAAAAACAAAATGAGTAAAAAAATAAGATCTATTCATATAAGTATTGTAGTCAATGCAAAATACAAAGTTAATATTTGTATCAGCTAACACCTTGATTTAATAGCAAACAATATTTATATCTTTAAATTTTATAAGCTAGTTTGCTTGTAAGTTATTAATTACAAAACCAGTACGTGTAAAAATGTTCACGTTAATGGTAAAACATATAAATTCTGTTTTTAGTTTTAAACTATGCGTGTATAGCCAATAACTACTGATTGCAAGGTGTTTATCTTCAACATTTGGTTTTAATCTTATTCATCAACTAAGGATTTTAAATAAATCATCGGTAAATTGTTACGTCAAAATTTGAGGGCACTACGCCCCTTGCGTGCTTTGATAACAGCTCGTATTATTATCTCAACCTCCCTTGGAAAACCTATTAGTCTCAAGCTGTTCTTAGTTTTTTCCACAAATCAAACTCTTTCCTGTGATATCCCTCATTTAATATCATTTTATACACATGTAAATATTTACAGTTAGGCTCCCGCTTTCTAAATGCGTTCGCAGATTATTATAAATGTGTGGAAAACATGTTTAAACTATCTTAAGAATTACCGAATTTATTTCTTAGCGTTTGTTGCAATTTACCAATTTCACCAGAGAACTAAAAGTCAGATTATGAATAAATACATGAGTTTATTTATATGTTACTTTTTGGTATGCCCGTGCTTTCCAACGGGGTGGAAATTCAAAGTAGAAAAATTTTAAACAAAACAATTACAGTATGCAGTTAGTTATACTCCTTATAACAGCTGTTTATTTTAAATTATTTTAAATAGGAAAACACACGTGTGACATAAACCAAATATGATTTGATGGGATATGGAAGTCAAGTAGGGCAGAACTCTGAGGGCAATAAACGGCGATACGCCTATGACACTCATGGGTATAGACTACATTTGTGCAAAATTTCAGCAGAATTGGTCCAGTGGTTTTGGTGTGATGGAACAATAGACAAGCAGACATACAAACAGACACCACCTCATTTTAAAAATAGTAGTGATATAAGTAAATATGAAATTGAATATTATTTTACTAAATATGTAACATCGTGTTTTATATATAGAAAGTGGTAAGCACATTTATGCATAGCACATTTTTATTTAATTAACTTTTCACTAATGGGTTTATGAATGATGATAAAACGTGGAATTCTTGAAAAAGAAAAATCAAATTTATTTACTAAATATATTAGAAATATAATCAATTTGTTGATTTTTATTTCACTTTGAATGTAAATAACCCGTGTTTGTGTACCCAATATTATACAGTACAGACAACAAGTGATTGTAACTCTTGTTATGCAACAACAACACGAATAATAAAATAGGAACGGTATGACAAATAAAATAAGTGGAGAGATACAATGTGAATCCTTATTTTTCTCTGGTATTTCCTTATTTTAATTTGAGTGGATCCAGTTGCTCCAACTTTAGCAAATGATATCCTTGTGTGTTTACCCAACTCAAAAAGGACCTTTACCTTTACAGTATTTATTTTATTTATGATAAGCTTGAAAGATATGTTTTATCCTGTTGTGCTGTGTCCTTTTAATGTATCAAAAGCTGCTAAATATTCAATTCAGTTATTACCTACATTCGATAAGATTATTGAAACTTTGAAAGCTCATTAGATAGAGCCCTCATCGTGTATCAAAACCCACTTTGATTGATTCCAGATATGTACACAAAACTATAGTTTTTGAAGACGGGAGTCACTGGGAAAATTCAAGAAGGGCACACTTAAAAATGTATACACAGATAAATAACGTAATACAATAACATCGTTATAACGTTATTTACGAACAAGTATTTTTAATTTTATACGTTGTATATAGATGCAAGTAAGAACTTTCTTATTTTACTAAGGTCTAAAGAAATCGTGTGCACTACTTAAAATACTAATGTAATGATTTTAATTTATTATTCTGAATACAGATGAATAAAACTATATCATAATAAACTCATAGACATATACTGTTGAAACAACACGTGATAGAGGATGAGGAGGTGGTACGTGGGGGTTACATTCTGCTAGTTGCATGTCAAGCCAACAGAAGCCGCCTCACCCAGGCCGTGTTTTCGACCTTCACAACTGTACCTGTCTAAATCTATAGCTTTCGATATTTCTTTTTACTAACACAAAATAAACACATATACTGTGATCAATTTTTAAAATGCACACCTCTAATGATGTAGTTATTAACATTTCAATTAAACAAACGTTTTTTCTCTAGGTTCATGGTTTTCTGATATATGCTTATTTTGTAAATAGAAATCTAAAATAGCTGAGTTTTAATTTAATTAACAATACTAGAATTTTTATAGAGGTAAACCCCCTTCGTAGAAAACTAGTGGAGGAATGCGACCAGACCTATTCATATATAAACTAAATGGCTTAGAGTCGCCTGAGAATTATGCAAGAGTTGGACTTTAGGAGTATATACAACTCAGTTTTTTTGGAACCGCTAGCAGCCCGGTATAGCAGCGTGGGGAGGAAAGGGGCGGGGTGAATAGAACTTAATCTAACAAAATGCATACATTGGACAAGTGTCATATTTGACGTAATGGTGAAGATGAGAGAGAGCATAGATTCCACGATAATAATAATGAATATAACATTTATGTTTAGAACGCCAAGTGTAGGATTAATATGTTCATCAAGTTGATGGTCTATTTAAGTAAAACTAATTAAAGCTTGCACGAGATTGAATGCCATTGAAATGATACTCCACCAGACGCATCTTTTATTCATGAACAAATATTTCTGGTTCCTTAAACCCACGAAAGAGAATTCAGTTCTAAAAATCTTCATGCAACATTGGATCAGAATTGATTATTGTTATTTAAAATTTATAGTGTTAAAAGTCAGTCACTTCAAAATAGTGACCACTGATCTTGTATTTCCGATAGAATTCACCCAACCAAAATTCACCTACGATATCAAAATGCACCTACGGCCATTAACATTTATTGGTTGTTGTTCATTATTGCCTTGACCCTTGTGGAGATCGCACCTACATTATGCATCGCTGCGATATTTGCAAGTCTTCATTTAAGGATGAATTTATTTTAATGATACATAAAGAACTGAAACATAACAAAAACCAAAATGAAGAATATGAAGAAGAAGAATTGAAAGAAATAGATCAAATGTTAGCTCAACACCAAAATTCCAGACCTAGTGTTATTCAATATGCACCATCAACATCGACTTCTACCTCTGCTATGTCTACACTTCACCGTCCTTCAACATCATCATCATCATCTGCATCGACTTCTACGCCTGTTCTGTCTACACTTCATCATCCTTCAACATCATCAGCTGCATCGACTTCTACGCATGCTCTGTCTACACTTCACCGTCCTTCAGCATCAACAGCAGTAAATGTAGAACTACATGCCCGAGCACTTCCGGGTAATGTAGTAACCCACTTCAAAATTGACAATGCAAAATTACAACTCGAAGAGTTTTTAAATAACGCAAAAGGATTGGTAAGCAACACTTTGCAAAATGAATTAAAAAGATTAAATTTTATTAAATTTGGACTATTAATGGATGCTTTATTTACAAACATTCAAAATGAAACTTCACCGAGAGGGTTTTTAACAAAAAACCGAACTATTATGTTTTCGTCAGATATTGATTCAATCGTATCTGAATGTTTTGAAGAGCTAATGACTAAAATACAAGAACATGAAGGAAGAGGCTCTGGATGGAATTTGTTAAGCATCACAGGGCTAGACTTAAGAGTACACAAACACGGCTATGGAATTCGAGGAAGTAGCTACATTCCTCTACCAACAAAGATTAGAAATACCTTATCCTGCGTCAACGTACAAAATCAAGATACTGAGTGTTTTAAATATGCTATGTTGGCCAAATATGTAACAATTCATCCGGAAAGACCAAGTCA
The DNA here is from genome assembly GCA_963675035.1 of Allygus modestus. NCBI lineage: Eukaryota > Metazoa > Arthropoda > Insecta > Hemiptera > Cicadellidae > Allygus > Allygus modestus. Next base: position 93,273,402 of record OY776116.1, read on the forward strand.
CTATTATGAAGAAGTACAACATAGATATAATTTCCAAGGGATGACTTACCCTGTTGCTATAACAGACGTTTCAAAATTTGAAAAACAAAATCCTTCAGCTTCTGTCAACCTCTTCGGATTGGATTCGACAAACAATTTGTACCCCTTGCGTATAACACCAAATGAGCGCAGAGATCATACCGATTTGTTATTAATTACTAAAGGTGATATTTCACACTTTGTGTATATCAAAAAATTTGAAAGTCTTGTTTCTAATCAATTATCTAAGCATAAAAGAAAGATGACAATTTGCAAAAGATGTTTTTGTCACGTGAACAAAGAACTAAGAAGGGGAGGGTCTGATTGGTTAGTAGAACACCAGCGGTTATGTAATGGAAACTATGAAGTAAGAATTAAATTGCCGCATCCTAGCAGAGCGCAGATAAAATTTGACAAAGTAATACAACAATACCGTGTACCTGTTGTTGTTTACGCTGATTTCGAGTCTTCTTTACATCCGCTTGAACAACAAGAAGAGGACGTTACAAGAAGAAGCAAATACCAACTTCATTCACCAAACAGTTATTGCATACTAATTAAATCCACGTTGACTGAAGACCATCTTCAAAAATATGGAATATCATCTTCTCCAAAGATTTATCGCGGTGAAGAAGCAGCCAAATACTTTGTCGATGATTTGTATGACATAGCTGCAAAGGTAGAAGAACTGTATGGAACAAAGGTACCCATGTCACCTATGGAAGAAGAAGAACTTCAACATTATGATTCAACAACAACGTGTTATTTGTGTAATAACACCTTTACACTGGATAACGTTAAAGTTCGTGACCACGATCATCTTACGGGAGCGTACAGAGGTGCAGCCTGTAACGCTTGCAACTTGAACTACAAACTACCATATTTTATCCCCGTAGTTCTGCACAATCTGAGTGGTTATGATTCGCACTTCATAATCCCCGAACTAGGAAGAGATAATGGAGCAATAGACGTTTTGGCTACTACAATGGAAAAATTTATAAGCTTTTCAAAAAAGGTGGGTAAAATTAAATTAAGGTTTGTTGATTCATTTAGATTTATGCCTTCAAGCCTCATGAAATTATCTGAAAATCTAAGAAGAACAGATTTGATAGAAACAAGCAAAATTGTACCCAATAGTAAAATGGATTTGGTTCTTCGAAAAGGAGTCTTCCCCTATGATTACATCGATGGACTGCATAGATTTGATGAAACATCACTACCTTCACCAGAACACTTCAAAAACAAACTTAATGATTCGGAAATATCACTTGAGGACTATCAACACGCACGTCGAGTATGGAACGAGTTAGATATGAAGACCTTAGGAGATTACTCGGACTTTTATGTCAAACTAGATGTAACTCTTCTTTGTGATGTAATGGAAGAATTCCGAAACACCTGTTTTGCTGCATACGGTTTGGACCCTCTACATTCGTATACTTCACCAGGATTAGCTTGGCAAGCCATGTTAAAAGAAACAAAATGCAAACTCCAACTTTTAACAGACATTGACATGGTTTTAATGGTTGAAGCTGGAGTAAGAGGCGGATTGACCCAAAGTGTTACCAGACATGTCAAAGCCAACAACAAATACCTACCCGATTACGATGAAACCAAACCGTCAACCTATTTAGGATATTTCGATGCAAATAACCTGTACGGATGGGCAATGTCAAACCCACTTCCTTTTGATAACTTTAAATGGATTAATCCCGACTCTATTGGCGATATTTTACAAATTCCGAAACATGGTGACACTGGATATATTTTGGATTGCGATTTTGAATACCCAGAAAATTTACATGATCTTCATTATGACCTTCCACTTCTTGCTAAAACAGAAATTTCACCAATTGGAAAACACCCCAAATTAATGATGACATTAAATAATAAACAACGCTACGTGGCTCACTTTTGGGTGGTTCAACAAGCTATCGAATTAGGACTACGTCTAACAAAAATTAATAGAGTTTTGGAATTTTCTCAATCATGCTGGTTGAAACCCTACATTGATTCAAATACCATTAGAAGAGCAGCAGCTACATCAGACTTTCAAAAAGATTTCTTTAAATTAATGAATAATGCGATATTTGGAAAAACATTGGAAAACAAAAGAAGACACAAAAATGTTAAACTTGTTACCGACGCAAAAAAATTACAGAAACTAGTACAGCAGCCAAATTTTGGAACATCTATAATTATTAATGAAAAACTTGTAGCAGTGTCCATGAAGAAGACGAGTGTGAAGATGGATCGTCCTTTGTATATAGGCATGTCAATCTTGGACATCTCAAAAACACACATGTACGATTTTCACTACAACAAAATGGTGGCGTTCTACGGAAGAGAAAATATATCTATTACATATATGGACACTGACGCTTTCATATATCGCATAGTAACATTGGACATGTATAAAGATTTGCGTACATTTATTTACAAGAACGACTTTGATTTCTCCGATTATCCAAAAGATCATCCAAACTACGACAATGACAGACACAAAAAAGTACTAGGCAAATTCAAGGATGAGGCTAATGGTGTTCTGCTTGAAGAGATTGTTGCATTGATGTCTAAACTATATTCTTTGAAACTCTATAATGAAAAAGAAGAAGAAGAAGAAAAGAAGAATAGCTATATTAAGAAAGCTAAAGGTGTAAAGAGTTTATATTTAAAGAAGAAAGTGCATTTTGAACACTACAAGCAATGCTTATTTGAGGATAACATCATTACAGCTAAATTCAACACCATCAGAAGTTTTAACCATCAGCTGTACAGCGTGACTGAAGTTAAAAAGGCGCTATCCTGTAATGATGACAAAAGACAAACACTTCCAGACAAAATCAACACATTACCATTCGGCCACTACTCCCTCAACCCTATTGACGAGTAACCTTTTCATCGTCCTAGATCCTTTATCCTTTTCCTTTCCGTAAAAAAAGGGGAAACACAGCAATGTTAAGCTGTGTTTCCCCTTTTTTTACACAAGTTTTAAATGACCTTGAACTATATGTATATATATATAAGCAGATTTATACCAAAGAATATTTAATACCATATCAGCTGCCTTCGTGAAACCATCATGTCAGACCTGAAGGAGAAGATTATTAATGAACTACACAAACCTGCAAGAATAAAGTTTCCAAGAAGAAATACTGTTATAAAAGGGATAAATGATCTATATCAAGCGGGTCTAATTGAAATGCGACCGCATAGCAGAATAAACAAAGGATTTAAATATATACTCACAATTATTAATTGTTTTACAAAAGTTGCAGACGCTTTGCCTCTAAAGGACAAGACTGGTAAAAGCGTAACAGAAGCCATGGAAATAGCCATAAAAAGAGATAAAAACAAAATTAAACATTTACAAACTGATGATGGAACAGAATACTTTAATACAAACTTTGCACAGTTAATGAATAAATATAAAATAAATCATTATTCTACAAATTCAGAGAAAAAAGCAGCTATTGTAGAAAGATTCAATAGAACCTTGAAAGGAGCACTGTATAAACAATTTTCAAAAAGAGGTTCTTACGTATGGTATGATGTTTTACCACAATTAATAAATGATTATAACAACAGGTTTCATAGAACTATTGGTATGAAACCTAACAAAGTAAATAGAAGAAATGCAAAAGATGTATTAAAACGCATAAAGAAAAATACAAAGCCTAAAGTAGAAAAAATGCAGCCAAGAAAATTTAATGTAAGTGATAAAGTACGGATTAGTAAATATAAGGGAGTGTTTACCAAAAAATACCTTCCCAATTGGACGAATGAAGTTTTTACAGTGTATAAAGTGCAACCGACTGTACCTGAAACGTATATCCTAAAAGATAACAAAGGAGATTTGTTGCAAGGTGCATTTTATGGACATGAAATGTTAAAGTCAACAGTAGGTGATGTATATCTTGTTGAAAAAGTGTTACAAAGAAAAAAGGACGCAGTTAAAGTGCGGTGGTTAGGGTTTAACAAAACTGAGGATTCATGGATACCTATAAAGGACTTGGTTTAATACAAGCAACTCATTTCATCGTTAACCTTTGAGCAGGATGGAGATTATTCACCATAAAGATCGATTCAATATTAATAACATAGATGATTTAACTGTGGATAACGTTAAAATCAACAATGGTAAACACGGTAGTTTACTTCCAAACACTGTTCGATGTATAGTAAGTGGCCCCTCAAACTGTGGAAAGACCAATGTTGTCTTTAATTTGATCACTAATCCGCAGGGATTAAGGTTTAGTAACCTATATATTTTTTCAAAGTCTCTACATCAACCAAAGTATCAATTGCTGGATAAAATCCTATCTGATGTGTCTGATGTTAATTTTTACAAATTTAACGCTAGTGATAGCATTATGCAACCAAACGAAGCGAAACCGTATTCTGTATTTATATTTGACGATGTATCTTGTGAAAATCAGGATACTATTAGAAACTACTTTGCCATGGGAAGACATAATAACATCGACAGCATATATATAGGACACACTTATAGCAAAATCCCAAAACAACTTATCAGAGATAATGCAAATATTCTAATTGTATTCAAACAAGATGATACTAACCTAAAACATATATATAACGATCATGTGAATGCGGATATGCCATTTGAAAAGTTTAAAGAGCTTTGCGGAAAAGCATGGGCGGAAAAGTATGGATTTTTGGTTATTATGAAAGATCAAGCTATAAAAGATGGTCGTTATAGAATAGGTTTTGATCAATTCGTTTTAATACACTGATTAGCGGTATTACTGTACAAGTCGTCAAGGTGTGAAGATGGTTAACCAGGAAAAGCTATTAAAGGAAATAAAATCACTTAGTGATTCTATTAGACAAAAAAACCGAGCTTTAAAATCAGGTATAAATGAAAGAGAGCAATTTTTAGAAACAACATTCAAACCTGTTACTGAACCTTTAAAGCGATTAGCACAAAATATGGAAAGACCTTCAATTCGCTTCGAAGGAGACAAAATGCTACCAATTTCCAAATATGAAGAAGAATTTCAGAATGATGAAAGTTCTGACCAGTTACAAACATCTGAAGAAAGCGACGAGTATGAAGAAAGCGGAGATATAGGAGATTTAAGGGAAAAGAACATTGCAGGAGATACAAGTACAGAAGATACAAGTGCGGAAGATACAAGAGCAGAAGAAGAGGATATCAACCCATCCAACTTAAGCAAATTAGGCACAGATATTATGTTTAAAGGAACACTTGGAAGAAAATATACATTAAAAATGTTACATGGCACACATGCTAATCGAAATTATCATACATATGGAGCTAGAATAGAGGATAAAGGATTAATGATTGGAGATAGAAAGTTAGATATAAACGAAAATGATGATATAGTTATTGGTGATAAGAAATATAAAGGTACAACAGGTTTGTTTGAACTCATCTTTAAAAATAATCCTGGTAAATATACTAAAAAGGATTTACAATTGTTTAAAAATATACTAGAGTATACAAATGCACATAGAAAAAAATATTCCAAAGACCTATCTATTCATAGAAACAGGTCAATAAAATACACAAACATTATATCTAGTCTTTTCCCCTCGAAATCAAATAAAGCTCCAATTAAAAGAAGAGCTTTATCTTCTGCTGAATTAAATGTTTTGCATAAAAAAAGAAAAACAACTGATCCTACTACATCTGGAAGGGGATTATTAAAAAATTTGTATAAAACCAATATAATATATTACAACGATATAAATAAGTTATTTGATCGAATGAGGTTATTACATGAAGCTATGGAAGCCGGGCACACTGGTTTAGAAAACGAATGGGTAGCTTTGGTTGATGAACTGCGAAAACGAGAAATAATTGTTCAGTAGACGTATATATAGTAAGAACCTAAACGATAGCGATTCAGTTACATCATGAGTGTGGACAAGTTTGGACGGTATTCCGAGTTTGGAGTAAAATCTGGATATAGTGAAAAAAGAGCTGGGTTTCCGTTAACACCTGATGGTAATTATAATTTTGAAGGAAAAGTAATTCAAAATGTTGGTGATCCGCTTTTGTCTTCTGATGCGGTTACGGTACAATATATGGATAAAAGAACCCCGATTGTACACGAAGACCATTGGGGATTTTCCGGTAAAAGGTTAAGCAATATAAAACATCCCATTTATGATGGTGAAGCAGTAAATTTAGCGACTTTAAAATTGTTAACGATTTACAAAAAGAATGAAACTGATACAAGCTATGATGTAAAAAAATTAAAATTGTCAAATGTAGGTGATTGTGAGCAGGATGGAGACGCTGTAAATAAGAAAATATTTGATATAGTACACAAGAAATGGACTACAGAATATGAAAAACATATGGAAAGGTTTGGTGCAGCTTTATTTAATTATATCCATCGGGCTTCAGGAAGAGCTGTAGCTTCAGATGTTGACAGCCACAATTATTTAGACTGGAAAAAGATACACAATCCAGAAAAACCTAATCAATTAGATAAACCGTCTGAGCCTTCTAAAGTCAAGACATTAGGAAAGGGGGATAAAGTGAATGTGATTAATGAACCAACAGAAAACGATGAAGATTATATAAGAGAAAAAAGAATTTAAATACCCATGATAAGGGATAAAGCATCAGTTATATTCGAGAGATGATACAGAGAGGATGATGGAATCCAATATTACTGCGTGGAGTTTAATATCTCAAGAGCCGAGATTTCCCCAAGGAGTGCTGACAGATGGTTTTGTTCAACGGTTTGATAGATATATGGATTGGGAACAACTTTCCATACACTACCTCTTCACAATGATTATGTTAAGAATTTATTTTCACAGAGTTAACTGGATTCATATTTTACAAAGACAACAGTTTTCAGAAAACTTCCTTGTAGAGATGACATCAAATTTTAATAACTGTTGGGAAGTAATAAGTAAATATCAAAATCTCTCTGAAAATTACATTGACAATTTTAAAGATAAACTAGACTGGAATGTGTTATTTAATTACCAACGATTAAGTGGCAAGTTTCTAAGGGAACATGACAACTATTTAGATTTTATTCATTTTACCGAAAACAACGATACCATCACCAGTGGAGAAACATTTGAAACATCTTCAATTACACCTTATTTCTATTTTTACTACTTTTATTTATTATGTCTACATTTAATTAATTAATCCATTTCTATATAATAAATGGATTTTAAACAGTATATATAATACAAGAAGCCAAGACTAATATTACATTCATTGTAAAACATTTATAGAGTGCACCTACTGACTGTAAGTTTGGCTATAAATAGTCATGCCGAGGGCTAAACGCATCAGTCATAATCGAGAGAGATTACAGAGAGGAAGGGGAATAGCATCAACAGCATTTTCTCTATTAAGTAAACCGGTTGGAGCTATAGTTAACAAGGCGATTGATTTATTACCTGTGGAATTACATTTACCTGGAGGATATCAATATTGTGGTCCTGGAACCAAATTAGAGAAACGGCTTGCTAGAGGAGATCCTGGAATAAATAAGCTTGATCAGGCTTGTAAACAGCACGATATAGCGTATTCCAAATTTGGTGATACAAAAAATAGATCAATAGCGGATAGAGCACTTTCTGAGAAAGCTTGGCAAAGAGTAAAATCTAGTGACGCGAGTATTGGTGAAAAAGCATCGTCTTTAGCAGTAACAGCAGCAATGAAAGCAAAAACTACGTTTGGAGGAGGAAAGAGAAGAAGGCGTGGGAAAAGACCCGCTAAGAAACAAGAAGGTAATATCAGAAGAAAACGTCGATCTACTAGTGGTAAAGGTAAAAAGAAACCAACAATATGGTCAATGATAAAAAAGGGAGGAGGACTATACCTAAGACCGTATCGTGTGTATTAAATAAGAAAGAGCAATTAATAATTAAAAACAAAGAATTAACCAATGAAGAACTGATTACATATGCTTCTTGTTTGAAAATCCCATTTTTTAGAGGAGTATTTATGAAAGATGAATTACCGGTTAAAATGTGGAAAAATGAGACTGGTATAGTAAATTTGGATAATAGTGAAGGATTAGGCACTCATTGGGTGTGTTACAAGAAACTTGGTGAAACGATTTATTATTTCGACAGTTTTGGAAACCTTCCACCACCGAAAGAACTTCAACAATACTTTCGTGCGGCAGAAAATGTTTTTTACAATTATACAAGAAAACAACCTGATGATACATCCATTTGCGGTCATTTATGTTTAGACTTTTTAGCTAAAAGTGTTAGTCAACTTTAAGATGTCTTCGTATACAGTGTCATTAACCGGTAACTCATGTACTTTGCGCAGTATTCTGTTTCCAGCGCTACGTTTGCAAAAAGGAAGACTATGGGAAGCCGCATTATTGGATTTAACAACATATAACTCTATTCCAAACGTTAGTGAAGGAATTAATAACAAAATACATTATTACAAGACAAAAGATAATAAAGGAAAATATTCAGCTTTGGAAGAATTCAGTTTACCAACAGGAGCTTATGAAATTGATAATATAAATGAAGTTATACAAAAACATATGGGAAAAGAAAATATAACGATAAAAGGCAATAACAATACAATGAAAGCCGAAATTACTTCTAAGTATTATATTGATTTTGGCCAAGAACGTTCAATTGGTAGTTTATTGGGGTTTTCTAAGGAAACAAAGGTATTAGAACCTAATACAACTCATTCTGGGAATAGAACTGTGACGATCATCAAAGTAAACAGCATAGACATTACATGTAACATTATACAAGGATCCTACAGAGATGGAGAAAATCGGCATATATTACACACATTCTACCCATCAGTCGCACCGGGTTTCAAGATAGTAGAAAAGCCTCAAAACCTTGTGTACCTACCGTTAAACACCAGTTTCATTTCAGACATCGAGCTGAACATAGTGGATCAAGACGGAAACCTTATTGACTTTCGAGGAGAAGCTATTACTGTAAGAATACATATAAAATCATCCGCTTAGATAATGGGGTTATCATTTAAAAAGAGAGAGCCAACCAGCAAAGAGGTCAGTAGCTCATCAGCTGTAGAAGGATTAACAAGTGACAACATTCGTTTTCTAGAAGAAATTGGATTAAAGGTCATTAACAATGGATATACTGGATATAGCGCAGGGCCCAACATTCGACGAGACCTTATGGGAAAAGGAATATCACACGCACAACCCTTACGCTTCGTCCAAATTAAACAATAACGATGAAATTAGGATTCCTATACAACAACAAGACATTTATACTCTTCCATGCGAAAGTTATTTATATATTGAAGGAAAAGTAACAAAAGCTGACGGTACTGTTGGAACCACTGTTCCGTTCATAAATAATCCTATGGCATTTTTGTTTGACGAGATTAGATATGAAATTTCAGGAGTTACAGTCGATTCAACAAAAAAGGTTGGAATTTCCAGTACATTAAAAGGATTAGCGTCTTTAACACCAAATGAGAAGAATCTGTTAGCTGTTGCAGGATGGGTTGCACCAGACAAAAGTATAATTACTCCTGACGCTTCGGGAAACTTTGATTTTTACGTACCTTTAAGATTACTTTTAGGATTTGCTGAAGATTACAGAATAATAATAATAAATGTAAAACAAGAACTAGTTTTATTAAGGTCATCAAACGATAATGATATTATTAAAGCATCTGCTGGAACAACTGAAGCCAATTTAGACTGGAAACTAACATTAGACAAGATTGTTTGGAGAGTACCACATGTGCGACTAAATGATGAACACAGGATTACATTATTAAGAAAGTTAAAATCAGATCGAGACATTGTAATACCATTCAGAAGCTGGGAGTTTCATGAATACCCCGTTTTACCTTCAACACAACGGCATACATGGACTGTAAAAACTTCTACTCATTTGGAAAAAGCGAGATATGTAATCTTTGGATTACAAACAAAGAAAAAAAGTATATTAACTGAAAATGCTGGTGAATTTGACCATTGTAAATTAACAAACTGTAAAGTGTTCCTGAATTCACAATTCTTTCCCTACGACAACTTTAATATCTCTTTTGATAAAAAAAGGTACAGTGTTTTATACGATATGTACGCTAGGTTCCAAAATTCATATTACGGCAAAACAAACACACCTCTACTATCTCCCGTACAGTTTGAATCGAAAGCTCCGATTGTTGTAATTGATTGCTCCAAACAAAACGAATCTGTAAAATCGTCTAGTGTTGATATAAAAATAGAAATGGAATTTCAAGAAAACGTACCTGCAAATACATCTGCGTATTGTTTAATTTTGCACGATAAAATTGTTACATACACACCGTTGACTGGTATCGTAAAGACGGTATTGTAAAACGTTGTACCACCACCGGCACCGCCACTGTCGCTAACCTATAAATAGCGGAGCAACAATGCAGGTCTTCAGTTGATCGTCTATCGTCGCATGGGCAACATCTTCTACAAAATGAGTTCTCCATCTGTTGTACAAGGTGATGCAGAGGTAGCACCGTTATTGGAACGTGATAATACTAGTGAAGAAGAAATCATCAAGGAAATAACTGCATTTTTAAAGTTTGGTAAAAGAGATAGAGAGGAGGAAAGTAATGCAGACCCATCAAAGGTAGTACCAAAGAGGAAGAAGAAAGTTGAAGAAAATATTCCTCCTCACATTTTAACTGAAGTTTTTTTGCGAATCTTTTACCCCATCTCAGCATGCATCAGTAAAAGTGTATCAGTTGGATTGATGAAGTCATTGGATTATTCCCCTACAGTAATACTACACCATGGAACAAAAAAGGTTTTATTTTCGCAAAATGCTTGGGAGTCATTTTTGAAACATGTACATTTAATAGAATGTTATTTAACTAACAGTTTGTGTGGAAGGAAAACACATATTCGACTTTTGGATTGTGACAATGAAATCGATATTGTTAAACATCGTGGACAACTACAAGTGCGAATTAGAGACTTGACTCAACATGAAAATAAGATTCTACTGTCACGTGAAGAATTCTACGTTTTAAACTACGCAACAGAACCTATTACAAGGTACATGAGACAGTTGGTATTTGCAAGCGCTATTATTAAAGAATATTTGGTCGATACTTTGGAAAAACAACCTGATAGCACCATCGTGTACGGACCTGTGGATACATCTATTTTTAATAGAATACCTCATGAAGTTTGCATGTGGAGAAAGTTAAAGGATTTTGAACCACTTGTAGAAATCGCTACAGAAGCTACAGAAGAAACAACACAGGAAGAAGAAACGGAGAAACAAGAAGAAGAAGAAAACGAAACACAAGAAGAAGAAGTTAAAAAAGACTAAAGTTTGACTTAGTAAAGAAGAACACACGTGGGGTAGGCCTATTGGGGACGGTGCCCACGTTAAATATACACCAACGCGCCTGCAACTGTACGGCCTGGTATTTAACCTACCGTGGTGTGGAAAACAGTTTAGTTGATCGCTAGGTGCCATGATGAGCGGAGGGGATGAAGAAGTGAGTGTAAAGCCTTGTGTAATAGAATTTAAAGCATTTCGAAATAATGATGATAGGTTTATTATCAAGGAATTAGTAATTTTAGACTTGCTTACATTTGTAGTTTACCCATTCACGTTTGAAGCTCCTTTTTCTTTTAACAACCTTAACGCCAAAGCAAAAAGTACAAACAAATGGATAACAAACTACTTTCATCACATACATTGGTATGAAGGATTTATAAGCTACAGTAATCTGCACAGTATTATGTTTAACTTTTGCAAACAATATTCACATATATACACAAGAGGATTAGAAAAAAGGAACTGGATACAAAAGTACACGCACGGTGATGTTTTCGATATAACCATCGGTAAGGACTTTAACATTAATCTCGGTAATATTTGTGTTGCTGCAAAAGATCCTAAACACGGACAATTAAACTGCGCATTGCACAACGCATATCGTTTGGCTGCTTACTTGGAACAAACGCAGAAATGTGGTGGGGGTAGCAAAGAACCGGAATGTGGTGGGGGTAGCGGGGCCTATAAATACGAGGAGCCAACACCGCTCCGGCACGAGTATTATTCGAGACTCCGAAGAGGCAACATCACAGAAGACACCACAACCACCACTGACGAAGATGACATCACAACAGTTTCTACAAACACTGGTTGATCAATTCAACACTCATTCAAAATCCGACCTTCTGCTAACTAAAAAGTGTTCAGAACTAAAAGAACAAAAACACTACATTATTCATAACATCAAGAAAGTGGAAACCACACATGGAGAAGCAATTCTAGTTTCATTGAGCGAAGGACCTTTCTCTCCAGGAGATGAGCCGAAGTTTCAAGTATTTCTTCCAAAACGATTTGTTCAACTGCTACAAAATGAAGATTTGCGAGATATTCAACCGGGGACGTTGTATTTGGTATCACACGGTGTAAGCGGCAACAACTCGACGGAACTCACTCTGCACATCACGCATCCTTGTACATAATGTCTCTGTTTGTATTTTATTGTTTGTATTTCTAGTTATCAATGTTAAACTTAAGTTTATTGTATTGTAAGATGTTTGTTTAGTAAAGAAAATAAAAAAAAATAAAATAAAATAAAATAAAAAAAAAATAAAAACAGCAACACAGCAGTATATTATTTTATATACTGCTGTGTTGCTTTTTTTAAAATTCAAATGGATGACCTTGAACTTTCATTCAGGGTTAACTTATGAAGAGGTATAAAAGAGAGGGAGCAGTGAAGTTAGTCTCAGTCTTGTCTAACACACGCTGCAGCTAACATGTCGGTGTCACCTATGAAAAATTTATTTTTCGATAACAATTTGAAGACATATTGTTGCGAGTTACAATGTTTTAAAATACCAGGCGATCAAGTTGACGGGAAAGCTTGTCGTAAGTGCAAGTGTTTCAGCTATTGCATATGTAGATGTAAAACGTATCAAATGAACCGACAAGATAAACTACAAGAATTACGCCGAAGGATTGCATTACTGTGGCGGCGAATGTAGTAGCAACCAGCTGCCACCTGCCGCCTGCCATCTGCTGTCCGCCATCTTCTCCGCCCCACCATTTTGTTTGATACCAGAACGCTAGCTAGCGAATAGTCAGTACACCTCCGGCTCTCGACTGGTGAACATCGAGTGCTCTTCACAAACGTAAAACATTGTATTAAAATGTCCATTAAAATTAGGTGTATTCATTATGACTCTATTCATCTGGCGACTTTCCAAGACCTCGAGGTTTTTAATGAAGAGTTAAGACTTCTCATTGCGTCCGGTTACGATTTATCTTTGGAACTTTACGCATCAAAAAACAACATGGACTCTGCGCAGGAATCGAAGTATATACCGTCTTTCTTCAGAAAGCGAAGTGATGGCCGCAACTCGTCCGGATCAACAACATCGATGACAACCAACAACGGGGAACTATTGTAAACATGAATTATTGTAAACATAACTTATTGTAAATAAAAATAAAGTAATATTGGTATTAGTACTACCTCGCACTCGTATCATTCGATTGCTTCATTCGATAATTTTCATTCGATATTTTATCGAATTAAAACTATCGAATCACAATCGGATTTTACGCGTGCGAGGTAGTACTTTTTTAAAATTACCTCCCCGTGACCTTGAACTTTGAACTTTAACTCATTTCGTCACAAAACCGCCTACGTCACTGGCTCAGCCCCAGATGACGTCTTTCATGACTCAGCGCATCCGGTCACGTGACCGGATGACGTCACTTCCGGCGCAAAACCCGCAAACCCACACTACTCACAACGTACATTTGTACGATGTAGGGGGGGGGGCTATCTCGGTTACCATAATTCGGATTTGAATTCTGATTGCAGATTCTTGTTCGTCTAGTCGAGCCGAGAAATTTGCATACCCACAAAGTACATTTGGACGATGTAGGGGGGGGCTATCTCGGTTACCATAAGTCGGATTTGAATTCTGATTGCAGATTCTAGTTCGTCTAGTCGAGCCGAGAAATTTGAATACCCACAAAGTACATTTGGACGATGTTGGGGGGGCGGGCTATATCGGTTAGCATAAGTCGGATTTGAATTCTGATTGCAGATTCTTGTTCGTCTAGTCGAGCCGAGAAATTTGCATACCCACAAAGTACATTTGGACGATGTAGGGGGGGCTATCTCGGTTACCATAGGTCGGATTTGAATTCTGATTGCAGATTCTTGTTCGTCTAGTCGAGCCGAGTCATTTGAGTACCCACATCGTACACTTTGGATGATGTTTACAAAAAAGGGGCCCGCACCACACTTTTGACCTTTTTTTTGCATTTTTGGAATCTCCTCGTCAAGCCGAGTATTCTCAGTACCCACATGACATACTTTGGATAATTAATACAAGAGTTGATCAGGGTAACGCTACAACCAACAGAGCTAGCCCATCAGCGCTTGCGGTCAATTGAACTACCAGTGAATGCAAATTTTAAGGAGAATATAATTGCAATGCTTTGAACATATACTGCAAAGGGGGGTGTATCGATACACCCCCCTTCAAGTACTCTGCACCGAGGCAGACGTTCACACAAATAAGCGTCGCGTCCAGTCTACTGTCTGGGAATGCGGATGTTGTAATTTGATACCTCGACTGGAGGGTGCAGGTGTTCACACAAAAAACCGACAAGTCGAGACCTGTCTGGGAATGCGGATGCTGTAATTTGATACCTCTACGGGAAGACGGCTGACCCTTCTAGGAACCCATAATTATAGACCACCTGCGTCAAATTCCGAGCAATAAATCACCAGTTGTCAAACACCCACGGTATCATTCTTGTTTTAGGCTTCAACAATTCCTGACGTATGGGGGAGCGAAAATCTCCCCCTAACCCATTATGTGTTAGGGGGAGCGAAAATCTCCCCCTAGTAATTAAATCAACAGAACACCAGTTGTCACGGTCTCATTCTTGTTCTAGTCTTCAACAATTCCTGACGTATGGGGGAGCGAAAATCTCCCCCTAACCCATTATGTGTTAGGGAGAGCGAAAATCTCCCCCTAGTAATTAAATCAACAGAGCTAGCCCATCAGCGCCTGCGGACAATTGAACTACCAGTGAATGCAAATTTTGAGGAGAATATAATTGCAATGCTTTGAACATATACTGCAAAGGGGGGTGTATCGATACACCCCCCTTCAAGTACTCTGCACCGAGGCAGCTGTTCGCACAAATAACCGTGGCGTCCAGTCTACTGTCTGGGAATGCGGATGTTGTAATTTGATACCTCGACTGGAGGGTGCAGGTGTTCACACAAAAAACCGACAAGTCGAGACCTGTCTGGGGTGCAGCTGCGCCCGACCCCAGGAGGGGCAGGAGGAGCAGGCCTCTTCTTATGGAAATGCTTCAAGGTGCATTCATCGTCGTCTTTTCGGTTGTAGAATTCATCACCTTCGAAGTAATCATCTTCATCGTCAAACGGTCTCTTCTTATTATTGCTATTCATTGTCGTTTCCGCTGCAACACATACATCCTCCAACTTAACGTCTGTGATGTCACAATCCCACTCGATGTTGGCCATGATCTCTTCGTAGCTGTTGACGCTTCGAAACTCAAGACTAAACTAAACTTTACTGCTAGGGGCGGGCTGTGCGTCGTGGGATGATGGGCGCAGGTGTACAGACAAAAAACCGTCGCGTCACCCTACTGTCTGGGAATGCGGATGCTGTAATTTGATACCTCTACGGGAGGGCGCGGGTGTTCACACAAAAAACCGACAAGTCGAGACCTGTCTGGGGTGCAGCTGCGCCCGACCCCAGGAGGGGCAGGAGGAGCAGGAGGAGCAGGAGGGGCAGGAGGGGCAGGAGGAGCAGGAGGAGCAGGAGGGGCAGGAGGAGCAGGAGGAGCAGGAGGGGCAGGAGGAGCCCCCCCTCCACCCCTCCCCCCCTCCCCCCCCTCCGACCGGGCAAGGTTTCGTCTGTGACACTTTTGCCAGCCAAGACGCCTGCGGACAATTGAACTACCAGTGAATGCAAATGCGGATGTTGTAATTTGATACCTCGACTGGAGGGTGCAGATGTTCACACAAAAAACCGACAAGTCGATACCTGTCTGGGGTGCAGCTGCGCCCGACCTCAGGAGGGACAGGAGCCCCCCCCCTGCACCAACACTTGGAAGAAAATCCTCCTACATTAGAAGGATTTCCTTCTGTTCCCTAACATGAAAAGCTTTTGTGGCCTTGAAAAAGGCCGATTATGATGGTGGGATCAGGTGGAGGCTAAGGTGTTGGAAAACGTTTATTTTTTACTGTTGACAAACTTTGTTACTTCATCAGGGTGCAGTTCATCGGTCCGCCGATTCCACCACATTTCAACAAGCATCATGTACTTCTGCTCATGTTCAATGGCGTAGAAGTGCTCCTCTTCAATGGGGTAGAAATTCATCTTGTAGTCCATGTCACGCTGCCAATATTCCCACTCCAAGCCGTCCAGCGGGCAATGGTTCCACATGCTGTTGATTCCCCGTCGTCTGGAGTACAGAGCGTCGTCAAGATCTTGAGTAGTTGAATACATTTTTGGTTCATGAACGTACTTGAACTTTTTGTCAATGCGCCATAGCCTCTTCTTATGGAAATGCTTCAAGGTGCATTCATCGTCGTCTTTTCGGTTGTAGAATTCATCACCTTCGAAGTAATCATCTTCATCGTCAAACGGTCTCTTCTTATTATTGCTATTCATTGTCGTTTCCGCTGCAACACATACATCCTCCAACTCAACGTCTGTGATGTCACAATCCCACTCGATGTTGGCCATGATCTCTTCGTAGCTGTTGACGCTTCGAAACTCAAGACTAAACTAAACTTTACTGCTAGGGGCGGGCTGTGCGTCGTGGGATGATGGGCGCAGGTGTACAGACAAAAAACCGTCGCGTCACCCTACTGTCTGGGAATGCGGATGCTGTAATTTGATACCTCTACGGGAGGGCGCGGGTGTTCACACAAAAAACCGACGAGTCGAGACCTGTCTGGGAATGCGGATGCTGTAATTTGATACCCCGACAGGAGGGCGACCGACCCTTGCAGGAACCCATAATTATAGACCACCCGCGTCGAATTCCGAGCAATAGTACACCAGCTGTCAAACACCCACGGTCTCATTCTTGTTCTAGTCTTCAACAATTCCTGACGTATGGGGGAGCGAATATCTCCCCCTAGTAATTAAATCAACAGAACACCAGTTGTCAAACACCCACGGTCTCATTCTTGTTCGGGAGTTTGAAGTGTGTGGCTGTGTAATAGTGTTGCTGTGTGACGTTCTGTCAGAGCGATCGCCCGACGTTTTGACCTAACCTACAAAATGAACCACTTAACCGCCTATGTGTTTAATGATCGGCCTTTGTCTGTACTGTTTGACAGCAGCGATAATCCATGGTTCAAAGCTAAGGATGTAGCTACAATATTGGGATACGCCAACCCTAAAGAAGCAATCAGAGTACATGTTAGAGAAAAATATCGCAAAACAACTCCTGAAGTATGGGGGAGCGAAAATCTCCCCCTAACCTATAACGAGAAACATTCAATCTTTCTTAACGAGCCGTGATTATATTCGTTACTTATGAAATCTAAAATGCCCATCGCCGAGAAGTTTCAAGATTGGATCTTTGAAGAAGTTTTGCCATCCATTAGAAAAAATGGTCAGTACAGACTTATAAACGAGAACCAACGGCTGCTACAATCACTTACAAAGTCGCTAACAAATAACCGAAAGCTAGATCAAACAAATTCCGAGTTTAAAACTACAAATGATATATTGTGTATGGAAAACCAATCCATGAATCAAACGCTGATCGAACAGACATCTAAAGTGGCAGTGTTGCCTGAAGATGTAAATCTGAAGCATATATTTTGTGTGATGATTAGGGAAACCCTTCTAGAGCAGTACGGAGTTTGTGAATACAAGTGCATTCGAACACAGAAAAGGAATTTCAAACAAGCCTTGAAAAAAGCAAAGGAAGAAGGATTTACAATGTGCTACTGTAGAGAAAATGTCCCCAACGGCATAAACATAGTGAATAAGGCTAAAGAAGTGATGAAGAATTACGGCATGCACATTGACTGCAGATACAACAACATCCTAACCTCGCACAATTTCATTAATGTAGTTGAACATATCTTTGACAATGCATAGGTCTGCGCTTGTGGACTCGTTCCAGAACCTTCGACGCTAGTCAGGTAGCAACAGTCGATACGTGCTCCAAAGATGACCAGTGTGGATGACGCAAGAAAAGTAATCACCATATCAATGAACAAAATACGTTATAAACGTAACAACATCCGAGAAAGGCTCGCAATCAAGTTAGTGTTGGATAGAGCGAGAGATGTGTTTGAGAGAAAATATCATATGAAACAGCATACTTATGAAAAAAAAAAAATATTGAATATCATGTGAAAGAATATAACTATGAAGAAAACAAAACAGACTGTTAAATTTAACGAGGAGCTAAATACACAGTACACTTACGAGCCCTGTGAGGATGTACAACAATTAACGTGGACTCAAATCGCAATAGATGAAATGAGATTCCGCAGACCGTTTGAACTGATGTTGGGTGAAAAAATCAAACATCTAACCTATTGCAACAAGATGTGTCACAGCGAGTGCACAGAGTTTACTTCAAGGGTGAGCAGACGCACCACCAGTCCGTAGTACGGTAGAAGTCACACGGTAAGGACGTCAACATGGACGCTTACGTTTCTGCGGACGACTATATCAAATCGTTTATTCAGGAGATTGAGGTTATGAACAATAATGCTAGTGATCAGACATTGGCATCACCTCAGACGTCATCTGTAAAACCGATCACTGCCTGCAAGAGACGAAGGAGGCCAACTCTCATCGAAGTGGAAACCAAGAAACCAGGATGGGTGCCAAAACCAACAGATGATTGTCCCATAGTGTCATGGATGGAGAATGGGTATACTTTTGCTGTTCAAAACCCGGGAAACAAAGGATAAATTTTATTGAAAATGGAAATGTACGATGGTACAGATATGGTGTTCATGTGCAGTTTATTTTTGGACAAAGATGGTGAAATGCTCCAAAGTGTTAGACAAGTAGTTGATAAAGTGGAAAACATGTGGATCGATAAATCAACAGGAGTACCGAAAATTACAGGCTTAACTCAAACTGTTACACAACGCAGTGCAGTTTCGCAACCAACGTCGAAGAAGCGAGCTGTGAGGAAGAAACAACGAGTGTCGCCAGCAGTCAATTAAAGCATCAGCATTCCCAGACAGGAGGGCGACGCGTCGGTTTTTTGTTTGTGAACACCTGCGCCCGGCCAACTACTAGAGATGTCGAGCAGCAGCACTTTCAAGCTAGAGTTTCCGAGCGTGAACGGCACTACAGCAACCGAGGACCTGAGAGCTACCCTCAACAACTGCAAGTCTGACTCTCCGCTCTACACCAGGATAGACGATCTCAGAGAGGAATGCGGCTATCTCATCACTGCGGTGGAGCGAGCCACAACACCCTTTGGCGAGACGATCATCGTGATCCTGGAGGGGCAGGTCGGGGACGACTTCTTTCTGCGAGTCTACCTGCCTAGGCGCTTCAACGAGGTCCTGAGCAACACCGACATCGAGCGCTACAACAGCGGGTTTGGAGAACGCCTTCGCTTGGTGAAGCGCAGCCCGAGGGGTTCCAGTAGCAGATTCACACCTTTGGAGTTTATGTAAAGCAAGACTTGAAGATTATGTAAATACCTTTGTAAATTAGTTTTCGTAGTCAATACTTATAGTCACGTTCAGAACATAACCACTGTGTTATTTATTTCACTTAACCCCAAAAATGTCCTTTGGTAGTAAGTTTAAGAGCGTGAGTATGGTAACTGTGAGGTGTTTAGCTCATCAGCGTCATCATCAGAATCATCGATATTTGTACATAGATGTAACCCACCGCGTAATGCGATACAATTGATTGGAGCGCATCGTGTGTGAGCTGTCTTGTGATGGCGACATCGCACTGCGTTTGTAACAAAATAACGTGTACATTAACACGACGATCACTTTTCTTGCTTAAGTCACGATGGGCATTATGGCGTACGGGACGATTGGTAATAACAGCGTTTAAAGTAAACTGTGCACATTCGTTGTGATACGTCTTGTCACAACACGTTAGATTTCACATTCTCACATTCAACATCAACTACAATTGTAGACGTAATCTCATTTCATCTGTTGTGATTTAAGTCCACGTTAACCGTTGTACATCCTCACGCGGCTCATAAGTGTAATGAGTATTTAGTATGACAATAAACTTCTCGAATGTTAGTACGTTAAATCGTAGCTTGTTCATTGACGCATCGATCCCTATTCTTGTTTCAGTCTCAATATGCATTATGGCGTACGTGCCAGATGGTACTAACAACGCTTGAAATAAACTGCACACATGTGTTGCGATACATCCAAACACAACAAGTTAGATGCATCATTCAATCATTCAGCATCAATTGAAATGTTATGCGTGGCATCATTTCATCTGGTGTAATTTGAGGGAATAACTCGACTACGAACCTTTATCGTATGTTAGTTCGTTAACAACGTAAATTGTACATTAACACGATGATCACTTTTCTTGCTTAAGTCACGATGTGCATTATGGCGTACGGGACGATTGGTAATAACAGCGTTTAAAGTAAACTGTGCACATTCGTTGTGATACGTCTTGTCACAGCACGTTAGATTTCACATTCTCACATTCAACATCAATTACAATTGTAGACGTAATCTCATTTCATCTGTTGTGATTTAAGTCCACGTTAACCGTTGTACATCCTCACGCGGCTCGTAAGTGTAATGAGTATTTAGTATGACAATAAACTTCTCGAATGTTAGTACGTTAAATCGTAGCTTGTTCATAGACGCATCGATCCCTATTCTTGTTTCAGTCTCAATAGGCATTATGGCGTACGTGCCAGATGGTACTAACAACGCTTGAAATAAACTGCCCACGTGTGTTGCGATACATCCAAACACAACAAGTTAGATGCATCATTCTAACATTCAGCATCAATTGAAATGTTATGCGTGGTATCATTTCATCTGGTGTAATTTGAGGGAATAACTCGACTACGAACCTTTATCGTATGTTAGTTCGTTAACAACGTAACTTGTACATTGACGCATCGATCACTTTTCATGCTTAAGTCACAATGTGCATTATGTTGTATGTGACGACTGGTAATAGCAATGCTTGAAGTAAACTGAGCACATGTGTTGCTATACGTCTTGTCACAGCAGGTTATATTGCTCATTTCCCCTTTCAACATCAGTTACAATTGTATGCGTAATCTCATTTCATCGGTTGTAATTCAAGTCCGCGTTAACTGTTGTACATCCTCACGAGGTTCGTAAGTGTAACGAGTATTTAGTTTTACATTAAACTTCTCGTATGTCAATCCCAAGTAATCGGTGTTTAAAGAAATTTGCCTTTCCCTCAAGAATTGTCACTAGCATTATAACATACGCGTTTAATAACCAGATCGCACTTGTAATATTGTTGTATACCAATAAAAATTCCAAGTAATCGAGGTTTGAAGAAGTTCGCACATTGATAAAAAAAAATCCAAGTAAACGATGTTTGAAGACGTTTGAGTTTTCGCCATCACACAAGTTCCAATCTTGAGTAATGTCAACCCAAGAAAATGAAAGCTAACAGCATCACGTAGTTGTGTTAAGTTACGATAGGTATAGTTAGGTTTATTAAGACTGTTTCCAGTTAGAAAGGGGAAACATGGAGAGACTTATCTCATTGTTAGGTTACGATATCCTGTGTAAAGTTAGGTCCCTGCATAGAAATAGGAAACGTAGGCAATTGTATCTCATCCTTAGGTTATGTTATGCTCTGTTAAGTTAGGTTTGTGCTTATAGATAGGAAATATTGCCAGTAGTCTCTCGTCGTTAGGTTAAGTCATGCTCTGTTAAGTTAGGTTTGTTGTTGATTAAAAAAAAAAATCTGTACCTTAATGTCTGCGCGCGCAATTTAAAAAGGGTATAATCATAATGCGCACGCAGACATTAAGGTACAGATTTTTTTTTTTAATCAACAACAAACCTAACTTAACAGAGCATGACTTAACCTAACGACGAGATACTACTGGCAATATTTCCTATCTATAAGCACAAACCTAACTTAACAGAGCATAACATAACCTAAGGATGAGATACAATTGCCTACGTTTCCTATTTCTATGCAGGGACCTAACTTTACACTGGATATCGTAACCTAACAATGAGATAAGTCTCTCCATGTTTCCCCTTTCTAACTGGAAACAGTCTTAATAAACCTAACTATACCTATCGTAACTTAACACAACTACGTGATGCTGTTAGCTTTCATTTTCTTGGGTTGACATTACTCAAGATTGGAACTTGTGTGATGGCGAAAACTCAAACGTCTTCAAACAACGTTTACTTGGATTTTTTTTTTTTATCAATGTGCGAACTTCTTCAAACCTCGATTACTTGGAATTTTTATTGGTATACAACAATATTACAAGTGCGATCTGGTTATTAAACGCGTATGTTATAATGCTAGTGACAATTCTTGAGGGAAAGGCAAATTTCTTTAAACACCGATTACTTGGGATTGACATACGAGAAGTTTAATGTAAAACTAAATACTCGTTACACTTACGAACCTCGTGAGGATGTACAACAGTTAACGCGGACTTGAATTACAACCGATGAAATGAGATTACGCATACAATTGTAACTGATGTTGAAAGGGGAAATGAGCAATATAACCTGCTGTGACAAGACGTATAGCAACACATGTGCTCAGTTTACTTCAAGCATTGCTATTACCAGTCGTCACATACAACATAATGCACATTGTGACTTAAGCATGAAAAGTGATCGATGCGTCAATGTACAAGTTACGTTGTTAACGAACTAACATACGATAAAGGTTCGTAGTCGAGTTATTCCCTCAAATTACACCAGATGAAATGATACCACGAATAACATTTCAATTGATGCTGAATGTTAGAATGATGCATCTAACTTGTTGTGTTTGGATGTATCGCAACACACGTGGGCAGTTTATTTCAAGCGTTGTTAGTACCATCTGGCACGTACGCCATAATGCCTATTGAGACTGAAACAAGAATAGGGATCGATGCGTCAATTAACAAGCTACGATTTAACGTACTAACATTCGAGAAGTTTATTGTCATACTAAATACTCATTACACTTACGAGCCGCGTGAGGATGTACAACGGTTAACGTGGACTTAAATCACAACAGATGAAATGAGATTACGTCTACAATTGTAATTGATGTTGAATGTGAGAATGTGAAATCTAACGTGCTGTGACAAGACGTATCACAACGAATGTGCACAGTTTACTTTAAACGCTGTTATAACCAATCGTACCGTACGCCATAATGCACATCGTGACTTAAGCAAGAAAAGTGATCGTCGTGTTAATGTACAATTTACGTTGTTAACGAACTAACATACGATAAAGGTTCGTAGTCGAGTTATTCCCTCAAATTACACCAGATGAAATGATGCCACGCATAACATTTCAATTGATGCTGAATGATTGAATGATGCATCTAACTTGTTGTGTTTAAATGTATCGCAACACATGTGTGCAGTTTATTTCAAGCGTTGTTAGTACCATCTGGCACGTACGCCATAATGCATATTGAGACTGAAACAAGAATAGGGATCGATGCGTCAATGAACAAGCTACGATTTAACGTACTAACATTCGAGAAGTTTATTATTGTCATACTAAATACTCATTACACTTATGAGCCGCGTGAGGATGTACAACGGTTAACGTGGACTTAAATCACAACAGATGAAATGAGATTACGTCTACAATTGTAGTTGATGTTGAATGTGAGAATGTGAAATCTAACGTGTTGTGACAAGACGTATCACAACGAATGTGCACAGTTTACTTTAAACGCTGTTATTACCAATCGTCCCGTACGCCATAATGCCCATCGTGACTTAAGCAAGAAAAGTGATCGTCGTGTTAATGTACACGTTATTTTGTTACAAACGCAGTGCGATGTCGCCATCACAAGACAGCTCACACACGATGCGCTCCAATCAATTGTATCGCATTACGCGGTGGGTTACATCTATGTACAAATATAGATGATTCTGATGATGACGCTGATGAGCTAAACACCTCACAGTTACCATACTCACGCTCTTAAACTTACTACCAAAGGACATTTTTGGGGTTAAGTGAAATAAATAACACAGTGGTTATGTTTTGAACGTGACTATAAGTATTGACTACGAAAACTAATTTACAAAGGTATTTACATAATCTTCAATTCTTGCTTTACATAAACTCCAAAGGTGTGAATCTGCTATTGGAACCCCTCGGGCTGCGCTTCACCAAGCGAAGGCGTTCTCCAAACCCGCTGTTGTAGCGCTCGATGTCGGTGTTGCTCAGGACCTCGTTGAAGCGCCTAGGCAGGTAGACTCGCAGAAAGAAGTCGTCCCCGACCTGCCCCTCCAGGATCACGATGATCGTCTCGCCAAAGGGTGTTGTGGCTCGCTCCACCGCAGTGATGAGATAGCCGCATTCCTCTCTGAGATCGTCTATCCTGGTGTAGAGCGGAGAGTCAGACTTGCAGTTTTTGAGGGTAGCTCTCAGGTCCTCGGTTGCTGTAGTGCCGTTCACGCTCGGAAACTCTAGCTTGAAAGTGCTGCTGCTCGACATCTCTAGTAGTTGGCCGGGCGCAGGTGTTCACACACAAAAAACCGACGCGTCGCCCTCCTGTCTGGGAATGCTGATGCTTTAATTGACTGCTGGCGACACTCGTTGTTTCTTCCTCACAGCTCGCTTCTTCGACGTTGGTTTCGAAACTGCACTGCGTTGTGTAACAGTTTGAGTTAAGCCTGTAATTTTCGGTACTCCTGTTGATTTATCGATCCACATGTTTTCCACTTTATCAACTACTTGTCTAACACTTTGGAGCATTTCACCATCTTTGTCCAAAAATAAACTGCACATGAACACCATATCTGTACCATCGTACATTTCCATTTTCAATAAAATTTGTCCTTTGTTTCCCGGGTTTTGAACAGCAAAAGTATTCCCATTCTCCATCCATGACACTATGGGACAATCATTTGTTGGTTTTGGCACCCATCCTGGTTTCTTGGTTTCCACTTCGATGAGAGTTGGCCTCCTTCGTCTCTTGCAGGCAGTGATCGGTTTTACAGATGACGTCTGAGGTGATGCCAATGTCTGATCACTAGCATTATTGTTCATAACCTCAATCTCCTGAATAAACGATTTGATATAGTCGTCCGCAGAAACGTAAGCGTCCATGTTGACGTCCTTACCGTGTGACTTCTACCGTACTACGGACTGGTGGTGCGTCTGCTCACCCTTGAAGTAAACTCTGTGCACTCGCTGTGACACATCTTGTTGCAATAGGTTAGATGTTTGATTTTTTCACCCAACATCAGTTCCAACGGTCTGCGGAATCTCATTTCATCTATTGCGATTTGAGTCCACGTTAATTGTTGTACATCCTCACAGGGCTCGTAAGTGTACTGTGTATTTAGCTCCTCGTTAAATTTAACAGTCTGTTTTGTTTTCTTCATAGTTATATTCTTTCACATGATATTCAATATATTTTTTTTTTCATAAGTATGCTGTTTCATATGATATTTTCTCTCAAACACATCTCTCGCTCTATCCAACACTAACTTGATTGCGAGCCTTTCTCGGATGTTGTTACGTTTATAACGTATTTTGTTCATTGATATGGTGATTACTTTTCTTGCGTCATCCACACTGGTCATCTTTGGAGCACGTATCGACTGTTGCTACCTGACTAGCGTCGAAGGTTCTGGAACGAGTCCACAAGCGCAGACCTATGCATTGTCAAAGATATGTTCAACTACATTAATGAAATTGTGCGAGGTTAGGATGTTGTTGTATCTGCAGTCAATGTGCATGCCGTAACTCTTCATTACTTCTTTAGCCTTATTCACTATGTTTATGCCGTTGGGGACATTTTCTCTACAGTAGCACATTGTAAATCCTTCTTCCTTTGCTTTTTTCAAGACTTGTTTGAAATTCCTCTTCTGTGTTCGAATGCACTTGTATTCACAAACTCCGTACTGCTCTAGAAGGGTTTCCCTAATCATCACACAAAATATATGCTTCAGATTTACATCTTCAGGCAACACTGCCACTTTAGATGTCTGTTCGATCAGCGTTTGATTCATGGATTGGTTTTCCATACACAATATATCATTTGTAGTTTTAAACTCGGAATTTGTTTGATCTAGCTTTCGGTTATTTGTTAGCGACTTTGTAAGTGATTGTAGCAGCCGTTGGTTCTCGTTTATAAGTCTGTACTGACCATTTTTTCTAATGGATGGCAAAACTTCTTCAAAGGTCCAATCTTGAAACTTCTCGGCGATGGGCATTTTAGATTTCATAAGTAACGAATATAATCACGGCTCGTTAAGAAAGATTGAATGTTTCTCGTTATAGGTTAGGGGGAGATTTTCGCTCCCCCATACTTCAGGAATTGTTTTGCGATATTTTTCTCTAACATGTACTCTGATTGCTTCTTTAGGGTTGGCGTATCCCAATATTGTAGCTACATCCTTAGCTTTGAACCATGGATTATCGCTGCTGTCAAACAGTACAGACAAAGGCAGATCATTAAACACATAGGCGGTTAAGTGGTTCATTTTGTAGGTTAGGTCAAAACGTCGGGCGATCGCTCTGACAGAACGTCACACAGCAACACTATTACACAGCCACACACTTCAAACTCCCGAACAAGAATGAGACCGTGGGTGTTTGACAACTGGTGTTCTGTTGATTTAATTACTAGGGGGAGATTTTCGCTCCCCCATACGTCAGGAATTGTTGAAGACTAGAACAAGAATGAGACCGTGGGTGTTTGACAGCTGGTGTACTATTGCTCGGAATTCGACGCGGGTTGTCTATAATTATGGGTTCCTGCAAGGGTCGGTCGCCCTCCTGTCGGGGTATCAAATTACAGCATCCGCATTCCCAGACAGGTCTCGACTCGTCGGTTTTTTGTGTGAACACCCGCGCCCTCCCGTAGAGGTATCAAATTACAGCATCCGCATTCCCAGACAGTAGGGTGACGCGACGGTTTTTTGTCTGTACACCTGCGCCCATCATCCCACGACGCACAGCCCGCCCCTAGCAGTAAAGTTTAGTTTAGTCTTGAGTTTCGAAGCGTCAACAGCTAAGAAGAGATCATGGCCAACATCGAGTGGGATTGTGACATCACAGACGTTGAGTTGGAGGATGTATGTGTTGCAGCGGAAACGACAATGAATAGCAATAATAAGAAGAGACCGTTTGACGATGAAGATGATTACTTCGAAGGTGATGAATTCTACAACCGAAAAGACGACGATGAATGCACCTTGAAGCATTTCCATAAGAAGAGGCTATGGCGCATTGACAAAAAGTTCAAGTACGTTCATGAACCAAAAATGTATTCAACTACTCAAGATCTTGACGACGCTCTGTACTCCAGACGACGGGGAATCAGCAGCATGTGGAACCATTGCCCGCTGGACGGCTTGGAGTGGGAATATTGGCAGCGTGACATGGACTACAAGATGAATTTCTACCCCATTGAAGAGGAGCACTTCTACGCCATTGAACATGAGCAGAAGTACATGATGCTTGTTGAAATGTGGTGGAATCGGCGGACCGATGAACTGCACCCTGATGAAGTAACAAAGTTTTTCAACAGTAAAAAATAAACGTTTTCCAACACCTTAGCCTCCACCTGATCCCACCATCATAATCGGCCTTTTTCAAGGCCACAAAAGCTTTTCATGTTAGGGAACAGAAGAAAATCCTTCTAATGTAGGAGGATTTTCTTCCAAGTGTTGGTGCAGGGGGGGGGCTCCTGTCCCTCCTGGCCCTCCTGAGGTCGGGCGCAGCTGCACCCCAGACAGGTATCGACTTGTCGGTTTTTTGTGTGAACATCTGCACCCTCCAGTCGAGGTATCAAATTACAACATCCGCATTTGCATTCACTGGTAGTTCAATTGTCCGCAGGCGTCTTGGCTGGCAAAAGTGTCACAGACGAAACCTTGCCCGGTCGGGGGGGGGGGAGGGGGGAGGGGGGGGCTCCTCCTGCCCCTCCTGCTTCTCCTGCTCCTCCTGCCCCTCCTGCTCCTCCTGCTCCTCCTGCCCCTCCTGCCCCTCCTGCTCCTCCTGCTCCTCCTGCCCCTCCTGGGGTCGGGCGCAGCTGCACCCCAGACAGGTCTCGACTTGTCGGTTTTTTGTGTGAACACCTGCACCCTCCAGTCGAGGTATCAAATTACAACATCCGCATTCCCAGACAGTAGACTGGACGCGACGGTTATTTGTGCGAACAGCTGCCTCGGTGCAGAGTACTTGAAGGGGGGTGTATCGATACACCCCCCTTTGCAGTATATGTTCAAAGCATTGCAATTATATTCTCCTCAAAATTTGCATTCACTGGTAGTTCAATTGTCCGCAGGCGCTGATGGGCTAGCTCTGTTGATTTAATTACTAGGGGGAGATTTTCGCGACACTTTGCGTAACACATAATGGGTTAGGGGGAGATTTTCGCTCCCCCATACGTCAGGAATTGTTGAAGACTATAACAAGAATGAGACCGTGACAACTGGTGTTCTGTTGATTTAATTACTAGGGGGAGATTTTCGCTCCCCCTAACACATAATGGGTTAGGGGGAGATTTTCGCTCCCCCTAACACATAATGGGTTAGGGGGAGATTTTCGCTCCCCCATACGTCAGGAATTGTTGAAGCCTAAAACAAGAATGATACCGTGGGTGTTTGACAACTGGTGATTTATTGCTCGGAATTTGACGAAGGTGGTCTATAATTATGGGTTCCTAGAAGGGTCAGCCGTCTTCCCGTAGAGGTATCAAATTACAGTATCCGCATTCCCAGACAGGTCTCGACTTGTCGGTTTTTTGTGTGAACACCTGCACCCTCCAGTCGAGGTATCAAATTACAACATCCGCATTCCCAGACAGTAGACTGGACGCGACGCTAATTTGTGTGAACGTCTGCCTCGGTGCAGAGTACTTGAAGGGGGGTGTATCGATACACCCCCCTTTGCAGTATATGTTCAAAGCATTGCAATTATATTCTCCTTAAAATTTGCATTCACTGGTAGTTCAATTGACCGCAAGCGCTGATGGGCTAGCTCTGTTGGTTGTAGCGTTACCCTGATCAACTCTTGTATTAATTATCCAAAGTATGTCATGTGGGTACTGAGAATACTCGGCTTGACGAGGAGATTCCAAAAATGCAAAAAAAAGGTCAAAAGTGTGGTGCGGGCCCCTTTTTTGTAAACAGCATCCAAAGTGTACGATGTGGGTACTCAAATGACTCGGCTCGACTAGACGAACAAGAATCTGCA
The DNA here is from genome assembly GCA_963675035.1 of Allygus modestus. Taxonomy (NCBI): domain Eukaryota; kingdom Metazoa; phylum Arthropoda; class Insecta; order Hemiptera; family Cicadellidae; genus Allygus; species Allygus modestus. The sequence goes on from OY776116.1 coordinate 93,302,833, forward strand.
ATCAGAATTCAAATCCGACTTATGGTAACCGAGATAGCCCCCCCCCCTACATCGTCCAAATGTACTTTGTGGGTATGCAAATTTCTCGGCTCGACTAGACGAACAAGAATCTGCAATCAGAATTCAAATCCGACTTATGGTAACCGATATAGCCCGCCCCCCCCCAACATCGTCCAAATGTACTTTGTGGGTATGCAAATTTCTCGGCTCGACTAGACGAACTAGAATCTGCAATCAGAATTCAAATCCGACCTATGGTAACCGAGATAGGCCCCCCCCCTACATCGTCCAAATGTACTTTGTGGGTATGCAAATTTCTCGGCTCGACTAGACGAACAAGAATCTGCAATCAGAATTCAAATCCGACCTATGGTAACCGAGATAGCCCCCCCCTACATCGTCCAAATGTACTTTGTGGGTATGCAAATTTCTCGGTTCGACTAGACGAACAAGAATCTGCAGTCAGAATTCAAATCCGACTTATGGTAACCGATATAGCCCGCCCCCCCCCCAACATCGTCCAAATGTACTTTGTGGGTATGCAAATTTCTCGGCTCGACTAGACGAACTAGAATCTGCAATCAGAATTCAAATCCGACTTATGGTAACCGAGATAGCCCTCCCCCCCCCTACATCGTCCAAATGTACTTTGTGGGTATGCAAATTTCTCGGCTCGACTAGACGAACAAGAATCTGCAATCAGAATTCAAATCCGACCTATGGTAACCGAGATAGCCCCCCCCCTACATCGTCCAAATGTACTTTGTGGGTATGCAAATTTCTCGGCTCGACTAGACGAACAAGAATCTGCAGTCAGAATTCAAATCCGACTTATGGTAACCGATATAGCCCGCCCCCCCCCCATCATCGTCCAAATGTACTTTGTGGGTATGCAAATTTCTCGGCTCGACTAGACGAACTAGAATCTTCAATCAGAATTCAAATCCGACCTATGGTAACCGAGATAGCCCTCCCCCCCCTACATCGTCCAATTGTACTTTGTGGGTATGCAAATTTCTCGGCTCGACTAGACGAACAAGAATCTGCAATCAGAATTCAAATCCGACTTATGGTAACTGAGATAGCCCCCCCCCCTACATCGTCCAAATGTACGTTGTGGGTACTCAAATTTCTCGGCTCGACTAGACGAACAAGAATCTGCAATCAGAAATCTGATCCGAGGTTAGGTTAGGTTAGGATGGGTTAGGTTAGGTTAGGTTAGGTTAGGTTAGGTTAGGTTAGGTTAGGTTAGGTTAGGTTAGGTTACGTTAGGTTAGTATTCGCAAAAAAAAATTCGCAAAAAAAAAAATTCGCAAAAAAAATTCGCAAAAAAAATTCGTAAAAAAAAAATTCGCAAAGTGTCACAGACGAGACCTCGGGGGGGGGGGGGCTCGGGGGGGGGCGTCCCTCCTGTCCCTCCTGAGCCAGTAGTGTCCAATACACCCTACTCATACCTCAAATTCTTATTACATTATGCTGTATATTTTGGTCTACGAACCCTCAGTAAAATACCGGCTTTCATTTACGTCATTGATCATTGAAATTGGATGAGTTTTAAGCGAACGCACTGTGGACAACCAACATAAAGTTCAATTTTTCCAAGGGTTTTCTTTAAGTAAAGATAAATGGCTTCAGCATAATCTATGTTACTATATATGTTTTGTTACGAGAACAATCAGTGAACCACAGGCTTTCAGTTGAGCTATTGTTTATTTTGATAGGATGAACTTTATGCTAACTGCTTGATTCCAAATAACTTAGATTTTACTTTTTATAGGATTCGTCTTCAATCAACTATCTATAACTCTAGTTTTATTGAAGTTATTTGACATATTTTGGTCTTAAAATACTCATAAAAATAAACTCTTTAATTTTAAATGTTGATTTTGAAATCGGACAAGATTAAGGCAAGGAATGTACCTCTATTCAGCACAAATCTGACTTTTTCCAATTTATAGTTCTATAATTCCATTTATAATTATGTTATGCTAAATATTTTGGCCTAAGAGCCTTCAGTGAATCATTGGCTTTTTGTTGAGGTATTATTTATTACATTCTGATATAATTTGTGCTATAAAGATCTTGAGTGTTACACAGTATGTTGAGTGAACCCTACCCTCCAGTTTCAGCATATTTTTCAGAAATGTTATTTATAAAATCCATTCCTACTTTTTTAACCAAATATAAATGTATATATCTGGCAGGCCTACTAATTTGATTTCAATAGTATCAACATTATTATGTTAAGTAATTTTTTTATTATTTATTTCAATGTTCTAGTATTACCTTAATAAACAGTATATTGTGGTTAGTTTGGCCAGGCAGTTCTGAATTATATTTCAAAGAGGGGTATATTTTAAATTTTTAATTGAATTTGTAAGTAAAAATTACAGTATTTTTTATTTAATATAATTAGCAATATTTTAGCTAAATATTCCAATTTTAAATATAAAATGTAACTATAGTTCAGCCTAATACATCATCAAAATTATTCACACTCTAGATTATTAGATTTACTTATAACTATATTTTGACTTAGAATAAACTCGAAATATTCACCACATTGCATTGTTAATCGATCGCCATGTATTTTTGTACAGTTACCGTCTTCTATACAAGTGCAGTGTATGTGTAAATCCATCTTATAATGTTTTGAGGCGAACATTATTTATTCTGCTCAAGTATAACAACATGCATCATGCCACTCAAGACATTATTTAAGAATATAATAACATGGCAAAAACCCAAAGGAAATAGAGTATGGTAAATTATAGGACATACATAATAGTAGTTTTTATCAAAAGGAGTAGAAGTGGTTGTTTTTTATGCACAATTTAGGAGGCTTCACCACGCTCGTAAAACACGGTTTAGCACCAACAACACACTTTTTATAAATGTGATGAACAATTATTTTATCATACTGCCCATAATAAGCATTTGATGGTTGAAAATTTGGACCTTATTAACTTAGATGATTTGTATAGTTTAGGTAGTTCAGATAGGTTAACTTTACTATATAATATTTCAATTATTTAACAACAACAAAGTGTTTGTTACCTTTGAAATATGCATATGTAAAAAGGAACAATGACAATCTTTGCACACTGACAAAATGTAGAGCAGATTTTCCTGTGCGCCATTTTAAAGTATCAGAAAAATGCGATTTTATGGATTAATTACAGACCCAAAAACAGCTGCTTTTGTGCAGTATGATCAAAATAATTTTTTTAATTTGAAAGAAAGAAACATTTAAATCACATGTATCTTGATTGAAGATAGCATTCCCCTTTGGGACCGGTAAATTTGGTTTGTCCATCTTCAGTTTTCTTCACTGAATGCGCTATACTTGGATTTATCCCTTTCAATCTCTATATTTCCTTCCTTCCTCCTACTCTTCATTGCTTACACAATATAATATTAGCCAGAACCTTTTTAAACAAAGAGAATTGTATTCAGATTAAGTTAAAAAGGAAAATGGTACTGCCGTTTACCGTGAAGAGTCATTTGAATCATTAAAATGTCCGTGGGGGTGAGAAGTTACAAGTCGCTTACTCTCACCCCCAACCACAACTACCTGCTGTAATTGGCTACGTGTGTCTAGGATGCATTAGTATATGGACTATTGGGATTGGCATTCCTACCATGCATACATGATCGTTTATATACATGTTTTGTATATATGTTTTATATTTTTGGAAATTTCACTATTGCTTTAATCAAATTTGTACATCATATCATTAATATAGTAGTTCATACCTTTTTATTAGAGTGGAAATAAAAAAAATAAAAAAACTGATGTTTATTATTAAACAACTTAAAACAATCATACAAACACATCTATATATCCTATATATTATAAAGAAGTGGTGGTTTCTGTCTGTCTGTGTGGCTGTCTGATGTTCCGAGTAAACGCAGAAACTACAGAACCGACTGAGCTTAAACCTTAACAAAAAGGTATATCTTGAACCCGCGAATGAAGATATACCGCACGTGATTCATTACACAACTCTACTCCACATACTCAAAACACAAACATCCCGCAAATCCTTCTATCCAAACACATTCACCTTGTGTTGTATGCAATTAGTATACACACAACATCACAACATATATGCATGTCCGGTTTTTCATTGTACCGACGTCCTAAATTATCCTTTAATACGTAATCCTTTATACGTAATACTGTATAAAGGATTCATAGGCCCTTAAAATCCCGTGCTACGGCTCATGAACGTCCTAAGTTTCAATGTTTACATTTCAGCAGAAAGTAAACATTCAGAAACTGTAATACGAACAGCTATGGATACTTCCATTTGATAACTTAAGGAGCAGAAGCAAGAACAGCTGTTTCTAGCTAACCTTTCTAACCCGTGCGAAGTCAGGTACATCAACTAGTACCACGTATTACAAAAAAGGTCACAATATATTTTTAATTTAAGTGTGTTTTACTTGATGTACAATATAAATTCCAAATATATAAATTAATAACTTTAAACGAAATATAGTTGAGACAATTTTTTTTATAGTGAACCACTTCCTTGATATAATAGAATTTTTTGGTAAAGGTTGTTTTATGTCCAATCAGTACTATTAAGCTTCCAATACACGCTGATCCTCATTCCACGGTGGTAACGAGGGAGTGAGCCTCGTCGAGGGAGGATGCGAGTAGTGATAGAAGTGCCTCTCCACACACCAGCCACTCGTTGCACCCCAGTGAAGGGTGGGTGTTATGCCTAATGACTATTGCGGCGCCCTCTTGAACCAGAAATAGCTTTAGGTAAGACAAATAAGGATATGAGTATTGACTCAAAACCGCCAAACTACTCTTTAAACTGCAAGCAAACGGTGGGGGTTAGTATGTATAAGTTGATTTGTATAATAAACAAATTTATCGTAAAATGATAATAACACTGCCCAAAAGGTTCAATTAAAATTGAATATGTGATGATTAACAAAATATCACAGATTAAATAATGTGGGCATCGAAAGAGTAGTTTATACGAGTAAAAATATATGTTTGTTTAAATTTGTTGTTTGAATGTTTATCCTTTATGCGCACCTATACTACTCTTCCGATTGCGATAAAACTTTGTATTGCCGATTAGGTTAACCCTAGGAAGGTTTATATCCACTAATCAAAGTCCTAGAATGTTAGGCTTCACCCCACTGGACTTTTAAATTATCAATAAAACACAACGCACAACGCCCCTGCTTATTTTTTTTCATTCCTTATCAAAGAATGAATGGATTTAAGTTTCCAAAGTAATAATACTTTAACAATGGTAAGAGAAAAATGGGATTCAATGGCAGTCAAGAAAAACCACGCAAACGAAGTCGTGCCAGGTGCCAGCTGTTACCAGCTATTGTGTTTGTAAAAGTACCTCAGACTAATTTAATAGTTATTAAGTGTATATCTTATCAGCCTAAAGTTATCACCTATTGTTATCGATTGTTGGGCACCTATAAGTTTTAACAAGTTTTTTTTTATGAGTTTTAATGTAAGTTTCCCGATCGCTTTGTGTCTCAGGTCCTCTCGGTGCACGCCATATACAATAGGTATAAAAGTCCATCTTATCGACTTTTATAGTAAATGGAAACATAGGGGTTACTTTTGAAATACTTCCGAATGCATATTAAGGATAATTATACAATGTTTGTAAAATGTTTCGTAGTCATTGAATGGATAGTAATTTATACAACCTTTCTGGAATGTATAAGGCTAAGTTAGGTTTTGAAAGACTTTCGACAAAATTAATATACAAACATTAGTTTGAAAAGTAGGTTTACATTTTTCAGAAAATTGGCCTGAATCATCTCTTCACTTACGTTACTAAAATTATTTAAAATCGTATTGTTATAAAATCATAATGTAAAGTTTCTTATAGGCTACATATTCAATTTTGGTTCTATTTAGCTTTGACTTTAGTAAAGCAGTTATGTACTGAGGAGTGATCATGATAAAAGGTAAATTGCTTTTATTTTATTAGATTTTTTGACAATTATCACCTTAAGGTACATTATCTAGTTTTAAAAACTTGAATTATGACTTGCCAATCGGATGACGGTTCTGGTTTTTAAGGGTTTACTGGTTAAAGGTTGACAAACTCATACTAATTTTACGAATAGTTGATTCTCATATAATTTTCTCCTTTTTGTCATTACATCAAAAAGTAGTTATGTGATTAACATACAAAAATTAAAGTGTTACTAGAAAATTTACCACTTTTGTAACTGATATAACTGTATACGTTTTGTAACTAAAACGTCTCTTTGATTACATATATTCTTAGGAAGGCATGTAAAAAAATGATTGAACTTTTTTTTTACTTTTAGAGCAAATGTAGCACTGTTGCCTACTTAACGACATGTTTATATCGGTATTACAAGGCATTTAAATGACTAAACGATAGTTAATAGGGCTATTAGTTCTGGATGATTGTAGGTTGTTTCAGTCAAATGGCAGCTTTAATGGAGAATACTGGGTAATAATTAATAACAATAAACTCTAATTGCATTGAGCTTAACAAGGTTTGGCGTTATTACTGTTAGCGTTCAATATCCTCTAAAATATTTTCAGTAATATCTACTAGCACCATAATTATATTGAAATAAATAACATATAATTATTTTCAATTGTGAGTTTTAAAAATAGTTATACCATTTTTCAACAACAATATAACATTAAGAAAATAATAATCCTTTAGTTATATACGTTTCTATTTGAGTAAGCATTTTTTATATTTATCAAATTGTTACCTGCTACCAACTGGTACCTTATATTCATTTAAGTTGTTTAAATATTTGTTTTTGGCTATTAGTAAACTCATATTTACTTCTTGATTCATATATAGTCTGTGAATATACATATATTCCTAAAACTGTTTTATGTTGCATAACATAATATGTTTAGACATATTTAAATTTCTAAATTTTTTTAGTGTGCAGGGATAAGACAGCTAAAATTACAATTATTATGGCATCGTTAATTTTGTAAATTGAATATGATTTTATTTGTACTTCATACGATACATCAAATACAATACTTATCATGATTACAATAACATGATCTGAGGGATGAATAAATACTACAGTGACGTGGTGAAGTAACAGATAAAATATGTATCTCAAAATGATCTTAATTAAAGAAAAACGTTAAAATTGTTCACGAGGAACACAGTTTATTTTACATCAAGGTTTAATAATTATGATTGAATTTGTGGACTAACATCATCTGTGTCAAGCCTTCAAGTTGTACAATATTTTACTCTCAAACCAAGTAACATTTTATTTGCACCTGGGAATAGTTTTATTTCTTTATTTTTTTACGTAGTGGGAATGCATTTACGCGCGGTGTGTAAGACTCGCCTTGCTTAGCCAGGGAATACACACTAAACCCCCTCCGGGCCGCGGGGAACTAGGCAGAACCCTTTCGGATGAGTTGTGTCTGGCCGCGTGTCTTGCGTCGCTGACGGATCACACTACTGTATTACCGATGCCTAAGGGTCAGTCAGGCATCCCTCGTCGCGCTTCGCACGATGTATTGAGTGGGCGTTAGAAGTAACTGCTCCCCACGGTATCTCGCTCTGCAGCATTATATCCACTACGGTGTCCTGTGTGAGAGCACCTACAGTAGTGATAAGTTTTCTCATTTCTTCAGAGAAACGCCCGCACACGAAGAACGAGAGATGGACATCATCCTCGTCCTCCGGGCAGTAAGCACACCGAGGTGACCTGGCCTTCCCCGTTCGGTGGGGTACTTTCTAAAGTACCCGTCACCCGTCAGAAACTGACACAGGTAGAAGTCTATCTCCCCGTGACCACGGCCAATCCAGGCACGGAGATCTCTGATGAGGCGACGTCCAACGACCCTTGGTGCCCTTATTCCACCTGATCTGCCAGGCTGTTAGGGTGTTGGCTCTTGCAACTGCCGCTAATGCACTTCTGCCCCGCTCAGAGGCTTGCCGGAAAATGGCCTGTCTCTCAACTGTGAGCAGGTCGAGGGGGATCACTCCAGCCACTGTCTGTGGGAATAGTTTTATTAAGCTTGCTTAGAGTTTTAGTATTATAACCTAAATTCTCCTATCTTTGGTAACAAATAAAAAAAACTTAGCCTCGATAAATCTGGTCAAGCCATTAAAATACCTGTATTAACTCTGGAATGATAGATACTCAATTATAGCAAATTAAAAAGTAGTTAGTATGTATTAGATTCTTGATGTCAGCGTCATGTTATAAAATGTAAACAAAAGGGTGATGAAATTTTAAAATAATCTTAAAATAATAACTTTATGAGTAAATAGTTGATATTTCAATTTTAATGTTTTTGGACTATGCGCACATGAAAACTTAGAGGCAAATGGAGTTGTCTCTTTTAAATGTTATGTGATATTGAGCACAAGTGTGAGCTTTAATGACAGACAAAAACGAGTTTCCATGAAAAGCATACCTAACGGGCCAATCTATATATTTTCAGATTCATATACGTAATAGTGTACTATGTAATATTTATAAATACTTCCAACCCATCGAACAATATATGTCGTTCTCTAGTACTCCTTTCCTGAGAGTTTAAGGGAAACTACAAATGTGTTGCCGCTCTTCTTGAAGATATGAAGTATTCCTATCTCATATTCATATTGATCCGAACAAATAATTTTCAGTAAACAAATTAGTGGCTTCCTTTGGGTTTCGTATCCGTGTTATTGTCGGTGACTCATTGTACTATTCACATCGGCTATATGTTGCAGCAGTAAATCTGGCTGTAATTCTGTTAATTGTCATACTGAAAAGTTAATTCACATTTACTAGCTCATTAGTGTTGCTATATGTTTCAGGTGAGCAGTATTTAATTAATTTCAACATAATTATGTTTGCTTTACTATTGCAAAATATGGCTATGCTTAAAGCAAGCTCTTTCGACTGACAGTATAACAAAAGAGAGAGGAAAAGAACAAGAGATTATTGTTCTCTGGACAATGCAGATCTACCGTTGAAGTACTAGCAAATAATACTCTTAGCCACACAATCTGACTAATAACAACAATATTTTTTTCTAATTTCAGCTTCCGAACATAATTTTCTCTCGGTAGTATGATACTCGTATATACCTTCTAAGTGTATTTATGTTGTAGAGAAAAATCACATACGTAACGATGTGTAACTGTTGTTTTACGGTAGGCCTAATCACCAGCTATATGCCTTGTCATCAGTTTTCGATAATGATAACCATATTTATACCTTGCACATCCTTATGAAATCCAGTCACAAGGAAAGCAGTAAAATCATTTATTAATGTAGTTTATCAATTTTAGTTTTATGAATTAACGTAACATATCTTTATATGAGTAGAATTAGCACTTTTGGTAAAACGACTAATACATATATCTATTTTAACACCACAAAATTTAATTTTACAAACTAATGAGTAAGGCTATAAATTTATTAATTTTGTTGTTTTTTCTGAATCAGGCTTGACAATAATCAAAGTAACCGTTTAATATAGGCTATTAAATAACTTAAGTACTTATTTGTAGTACTTAATAAATAAATTATTTATCAATTAAATAATTAATTTAACCATACATTTTACAATTTAGAAAACATATGAAATCCAAATTTGGAGAAAAATATGTCAAACCATATTCTTGGTAAGAGGCATAAAGCACAGTCACATAAAAATTACTTTAAGTAAGTTTTGAGTTATATAGACTATAACTTCCGCCCCGTTTTGTGGAAGTGGGTCGTATATTCAAGAGATAAGTTGGGTCATTTCATACTATGTTTATTTTACTCGTAAATATTTTTCTTCAAGTGAATGCAATATTAAGATGGTAAAACTAAAACACATAATCAAACATCTAAATGATCACAGGGTTTTAAGGAAATCAGGTATTATAACAGTGAATTTTGCACATAAGATAATTGTACCTCTTAACGCGTAATATTTTCACTTTTTACTCTAATTAACTTTAAGAAATACGAACACACCAATACAAAGTAAAAACAGTGTTAAAATAATATTTAGAGTGTTTTATATTCTTAAAACTATGCTTTAGTTGGATTAATTAAGTTTTATTTTCTTAATGATGCAATTAAAGATAAATACCGTCTGAGACCCCATTTGAGAATATATAAACATGAATAATGGCGTCAACAATGTAATAACAACAATGAGTCTTTCATTCCCTAGATGGAGCTAGGATTACAGTTCATTCAGTCAGCCTTTGTATTAAGACTTGACATTGGTGGCGTTATTACGAATAAAAACTACTATTGTAGTAGTTTACCAAAACTTGTATTCAAAATGGAAGTGCACTATTCTCTAATATTTGTCTTCCTTATTCTATCACTATAACTAACAATCATAAAATGGTTTCATTGTCGTAGCTTTTAATGTAATCATTAGTAAATTTTTAAGTAATTTTGGAATCTAACTGAGAGAGTTGAAAAGGTGTAGAATGAATTGCAGTATGTTTTATTCAAAGCAAACCACATGTTGCGGACCCTTTTTCACTACTGGCTGGCCCAAGCAGTGTAATTAACATAATAAGTTTTAATTGCTTACAGAATACACTCTTATGTCTCCAACTCAAGTAATGATCTAACACAACTTAATCCTTTTTCATCGTTTAATTTAAAAGCATTATTTAGTGTGACCACTTATCCCATTGGGCCATTGATCGGGGAAAATTTATTTAAATGATGAAAAACAGGTTTTTGTTAATCCTGTAGATGACTTGGAATTCAAAAGTAAATAAATGTATTCGTTTAGTTATAATTTGTAGTATCATCAATACGATATCGATTTCACACTCTTAAAAGCCTATCCGTATTTTACGAAATGCTAATGCATTAGGATGTAAGGGAAGGAACCATTCTATTAGTCTAAATAACAATCCATAGGCAATATTACGAATAGATCGTTTACCTATTCTATTTCTGCGAATATTTCTGTACAATAATTAACAAAACTGCAGGTATTATTACACGAGTAAATCAACATCATGCCTTGTCTTATGACAGGAAATTACATACGAAATAAATTCATCAGTGTTTCATTTTTTATTGACGGTCTCCCTTATATGTTACGGTTTTGTCATCAACTGTTGATACACTATTATTCTGATTATGCAGCAACTCTTGCGTGCTTTGGTAACATCAAACAATATATCAACCTCCTGCAGGCACTCATTGCGATCAAGCTGTTTCAAAAGTCTGCAAGGACAGAGACTAGACAGAGAGGATAACAACTCTTAATAGCTGGTAGCTGTTAGGATAGACACATTTTATTCCAAATTACTATCTACTTTGAGTTTGTTTGTCAGATATAAATGGCAACACGTAATATTAGAGCTAACACATGATTAAGAGTTGTATCTACAGACTTATAGATTTGTTTGTGCCTTAGGACCAGTGATAAAACTGTATCGAAGCTTAACGTCTTCCGTGATTTCAGTAAATTGGTTGTAAAACATTTGTGTGATATGGTTAAACCACAAACCATAAACTTGATTTAATTTGGCTTAGTTGAGGTGGATACAGTTCAATAAAGCTGAGATGAATTGGAAAATCTGGACATTTTTGAACAGTCAAAACTATAAACATCTTTGACGTAGTAATTAATAAACCATTTTAAAACGTGGATAATATTCTCAGAAATTATTACTTATGGTTCAAATAAATGAAGTCCACGATTGAAAGTATGTTTAATGGTTTTTATAGAATTCCTAATATCCTGTCTCAATTCATTTTGATTGAGAGCCATAGCCATATGTTTTTGTGATTACATATTACATTAAATATAGTTTATTATAATAAAGAACAGTATCAAACTGAAAAGTTGTTATTTTATTAGTTACAGTTTTGATCGTCTGTCACAATAATCATAAACACGATTTTTAGTCTGATTGACACTACGGCAGTTCTTTTACAGGAGATAGTAGCATACATATGTTAGGAGCAAGTAGATAGATTATTCGTGATTTATTTCATCTGCAAGGCTTTTTATTTTCTTATTTTAAGCTTAAAACTACTTATTATCAAACGTAATGGCACCAAACAAAAAGCAATAGTTTATGCTTGCTGCTTCAAGACTTTATCGGTTAAACATTGTACAATTATCTTCAGAATAGAGATGTCACAATAGCCAGCCTCATAAGTTCACGTGTTTAGGTTCTTTGTTGTTTCAGAAAGTGCATGTTCCAGTTTGCAACTTATTAAAGTAAACTATGTTCTGCGGTGTTTTTTTGCATGATGTAGTTTTATCTTTTTCTTGTGTTTTAGTCGTGACCTACCACAATACATTCACCCAACTTGTAACCGTAGGTAGTCACAGTGCAGATACAAACACTAACTCTTACGAGTTACAGTGCAGATACTGGAACAAATCGCTGTTACAATTCCTTACAACTCTCTGAGTCACAGATTAGACATATATACTAGTGGCTTGAAGGGGTCATAGCCCCCTAAACATTCTCCACTACTCTGCATTATCTGATTTGTTTGCTCTTTTCATTCCGAGGAGAGTAAAAGTCTATAAATAGGAACACATGTCAGTTCGTAAACGAAATAGACACTTATTCACATGATTACATGTAAATGAAGAGGACGTTTTTAAATTCCCATGCTTTTGCTATGGGGAATGTTATGCCTTATTTCACGTTAGCTGGTAAATTTAGGGGAATACTGCTTTTTTTCCAGAGTCCCTTGAATCAATTCAAGACCTTCAATTTGAGCCCTCTTCCATCATCCTGCGACTTGCCAAACTCCTACAATTTTGACTTAAACATTTCGCCTACAGAATTATATATAAAGATGAACACTCCACCCTTACACCCTTACTGACCATAACTGTCGTAGCTGTCTGTGCTCATATTTAATAACGTGATAAAAATAATAAATAAAGTAAAATGTTGAGTTAACAATACCATAATAAGAGCAACGGGATGTAAGAAGCGATGCATTAATCAAACAAATATAATAGCATAATATTTTTTTTTGTAATGGAGAGATTTTTAACTCCGAAGCGTTCTTTTCGGTTAAATTAAATATATAAATTATAAATTGGTGTTATATTTACTATTTAGTTATAATGATTACTTCTTTAGTTTGGCCACCCATTATAAACCCTTAATTTGTATAGAACATTTTATATTAATAATTTGAAATTCTATTCCTTGCAATATCATTACCCAGACTGCTTGCGGCTTCTGAAAGTGACACTTCCATTTGCTCTGAAGCTTTGCTAATGAGCTCTGTGCAATTCTTTTCTCCCAAAATGTTGAATACTTATATATACATCATACGTATTAAATATTTGTAATATATGCAAATGCATTTTGCATAAGTTAAATGAACACATAAAGATTAATTATATAGATGGTTTGTTATTATTTTGTTGTTGTTTATACGTCAATAATCTTATAAAATGCTTACATAATCGTGCATGGACAGATAAACTATACATGTTTATCACCTTGTTTATTTAAGTAGCATACGAGATGTCATCATACTAATCTTGGTTATGAGTCTATTTATGGCACATGCACCCAACATTACACAATATGACATAAATGCGCTACTGTTATTATAATTTGCATCATTATATGATCAGCACATTTGGCAAAATCAACAAATCCAATTTATATGTACAATAACGTTGTTATTCGATAATGAAACTTTACACACGAATTTCGATACGTGTTACCCATTGAGTTTCATTGAGTTCTAGCAAGTATAATTTTGTACCATTTGCTTGTTTACAATGGTTTACAATGTATATTACAATGTTAACAAACACTACGGAATAAGCTCTTTGACTATGGTCATGTCAAAAAGGTAAAAAATATGATTGATGTGATGCTTATTTTTTTAATGTTTTTAAGAGCCGAGTTTGAACTTATAACATTGTCTTCTTATTTCCTTGGCAGATCACAGCTATAGGCCTAAATAGATAGTTCGTTTTGTAGAGTTTAACCAATAATTGATTTCCTTATAGCTTTAAATTTTGCCAATTAACTCTACAAAACACACATTCTTGGATTCTAACCCGTTTACATGTCGATTCGTCCGGTGCGCATTGTCTAACACAGTAACAGCCGATGCAACTTATGCTTTTGTTTTCTCTTCCGCCTTCTATAACAATGATGTTGAGTTTAGTTGGAGCAAAGTATTATTTAATAACCTAGTTCGACGCAGATAAAAAATATAACTCAAATCTCACCACCAATTTCCAAGATATTCGCAGACTTCACCTAGTGCCAAATACATTCCCTGTATTTTAATCTTAAGTGTGGCTCTTGCCTTCATCTCAGTTCTTCCAAGACCTCTCAGCAATGACTTCTTTCTCCACCTCTTTCACTGGACTTTTACAGAGATAGAGACTGTAAAAGAGAATCATGCACTCAACCTAAAAAGGAAAGTAATGCTAACGAACGTTAAAGCATAAAATGTAGTCTAATTATTTTCAAGCCACTTCAAAAAGTACAAAAAATAACCCATTCAAAAATATTAAAAATGTATATTTTAATACTCTAATACATATTTTATAATTTCTCTACTTGTTATTGTATTTCTATAGGTTTCATATGTTCTGATTATTTTCGGCTTGTAAATCTTTAGCGCTAGATGTAACCATTATTTAGTTGGTTAAAGTGAATATCAGTAAGGTAATTGTTTCGTGCATAGTGATTTTCTAATTCCTTTAATATAATCTATGTGTATCCCATAGAAAGAACTACTCTTTTGCATGAGTCAGATAGTGGAGACCTCCTATAAGTGTAATTTGGGAATAAAACAAGGAAATTGCATCACGCTTACAACCTTTCTACTCGTTATAAATAGAGCAACATTATAATAGTCTTATTTTAAATTAGTTATGAAAAAAATACCACGGCTCCTCACTGAAGATTATCATTTTGAATTTGAGTTATACAAATTATAACTTAGCATGAGGGTAGGGTTGACTGCAAATGTTATTAGGCATACTGCAAATTAAATTATCCTCAGGGTTCGTTCATTAGTAAACATATTCTATGGAATTTATATATATTCTAAAGTTTTTGGTTTAGAAATAACATATAAACGACATTGTAGAGTTGAATTTCCTAGATAATAGAATATTTCTTGCAATTATTAAATAATAGTTTTAATGTTTATTAGCGTGGGAGCCTAATTCAGGTTAATTTCAAATCACATATTTTGCTACGGGGGTTGAGCAGGTAGATATTGGGGCCACTGGAAACACCTCTTTTTCTCCGCGAGGGGGAGAGTAGCTGACAACTGTTGTGTGTCCAAGCTGATCATATGTCTGGCATATTTTAAATTATACTTTTACGTTCACAGCAAATCACATTTAGTATTCTTAGTTAAAATCAAATCACTGTACATCGCAAATTTGTTTTGGTTTTCCCAGTTCAAAAGTCTTTAGAAAATTGCAACTATTACAATCTACCATTATGTTGCAGTAACTATGACGATAATAATGGAATAGTCTTTGCAACACAAAATAAAAATAATACATTGTGAGTGGGAGTGGAAACAATGTGTTTACATTGAAATATATTTTATTTCTATTGATCCTTTTTTAAGTGAAAAGGTAAATGCTTAAGTTGAACCCCATGGTTTTATCCACTTATGATAAAATATAATTATTAATAATCATCATATGCTATATACACCACAAAAAAAAGCTTTATGTGTTAATAGTGTACTTTTACATTTAAGGAAAGTTAAAATTAGCACACTTAGTTACAGTAAAATTACTTTACACATACAGTTTATGTCGCTAAATATGATATATTTTTGGTAAAACTAAATTAAGAAAACCATTTCGAGTGGTGCAAATTGTTCATTCAGAATCAATTCAAGTAGTTTTCAGAGTATTGAGGTAATATTTGTACTGAAGCAAGTTATTTGTGGGATTTTAAGGAAGGCAGTGGTAATGGCCGCAGTCTCGGGTGGATCAACGTTTGGGTTTACAACAATTACAGCGTTTTGAACACACAGGATTAGGGCTGAACTTAATATTTATTGTAGGTTCTCCACGATTAGTAAGATAATCAAGAGTGTTTTGAAAGAAAGTTCGAATTAACTTTGCACCTCCAGTTAGACTAATTAGTTATTGTTAGCTACTCTCCACCTCGTGGAGGAAAGGAGGGTTTCCAGCGACCCCATTTCTACCTGCTCTGCCCCTGGAGCAAAAGATGTGTTTTGAAATGACCCTAAACCGCAGAGCAAAAGACTTGCAGCCGTTTATTATACGCCACTTGAGTGACAGTGATAATAAATGTTGTTCATCCGTTATGTTTATTATACATGAAATATATAGCAGTTTCAAATTTGCAGTCGAAAAATATAAACCTTACTTCAGAATTAGATACAATTTATTTATACAAAGCACACAGTTGGCAGTCCGGAAGTTTTATTTCATTCTGCATCGCAAACCTTACTGTTTCACGCCTCTGGGTAAATAGTTTTTCCCCACCTAATCCTAATTTGTAGTCTAATTTTACTCCTTGTAATGAAAGAGTAATGTGCTACTTTGTCTCCCTAAGCTATAACATGCGGAACAGAATCAGCTAATATTTCGCTGTAATAATTAACGTTCCGAGTTCCGAGGTTAGTTATTACGCATTACGCAACCAAAATGGACAGTGATTGTGAATGTGAATACTTATGGATACTTGTGAATTTTGGGGAAAATTGTCGCCCTCACCTACGGCGTGGTGTCGGGCGCCAACAATTTCCCTCAGGGAGACAAAGTTGCACTTTACACCCTTAATACACAAATAATTACTTTATAACTGTTGATTTATATACTATTATTCAACTTAAATAAACCTTCACCAAAAGTTTAGATACAAGTTTAGTCAAGATAAATTTCATTTACCTCGAACATCTACAATTTAAGTAAATATTTAATGTATAATAAGGTTTACGATACCCATTACAGGAGTTTTTTGAGTAAGATAATCCTGAGCCATCAGTGAAGTATCGACATAGCCACGAGGGAACTTCCAAGTTGGATTATTTACGGCCAATAAAGCTGATACCAGCTTTGAGCATCAGCGGAGTTTGTTTAGCTGCTCTTAAGCTGGCCTTGATCCTAACCGTCTTGGAAAGAAGTAGCTTAAAGTATTTATCTAAACTGTCCAAGCTCACAAACCTTTTCCTAGAAAAATATGACGTCTAATGGATACTGTTTTGATAAAATAAGTTTATTTTATTTCGTAAATTAATTGAGGCTAGCTCTATTTTTATAGAACCCTGTTTATAATATATTGTATAAATAATGTGTTTAGCAAAAATATATAAATTTTGCTAAACAAATATTATCTATATTAATAATTTGTTCAACTATAATAGTGTTACCAAAAATAATACGTATTAAATATAATAGGTATTACTTATTTTAACTCATGGTAAGGGAAATAATGTATTGTACAGTACGTTCACCTGGTCATTATCTAGATCTTACTCAGTATTTAATTAAACATAAATTGTTTCCATTACAAAATTAATCCATTAAACTCATCCAATGTATAACGTTGTGTGTAATTTAGATAGAAATCCGGTATAGATGTTCTGTTGAGATAAAATGAATTTTGTATGTTGCCAAAGCAAGCAAATTATAATAGTACCTTTCCTTTGTAGGTTAGGTTTTTTTTAAACAAAGGAATGAAATTTCTAGTATGTTAGAAGCCTGCAAGTATATTTTAATTAAAAAATAAAGAAAATGTTGATTTATGTGTACGAAGGTAATTGTTTGGAACCAAGTCAAAGAAAACTTTAACTTATTACTATGAAAACAATTTTACTTCATGTTATACTTCAAAATGTGTATGTGCAATTTTGCAAATCAATTATGTTAAATACAACAAATATATATATTAAATAATACGACTGAATACAAATTTCCTATTATAAAAAAGTTTCCTGACTTTGATTAGATTTAAAAATGTCTATATTTAAAGGAAAACTGATCATTTCAAAGCCTTATTAAGTCGTTTCCAGAGGCTAAATTCATCATATGCAACTTGTAATAATGTGTTTGAATTTTCTGTAGTTTCAATTACATTTTTTTCCGAAAGACCTGAAAGATGGTATGTTTGTGAACCCATTACTTTCCAGTCACTGAACCGATTGTTCTGAAACCTGGTAGGAGGACATATATTACATTCATGGCAAACACAATCCTGGAAAACATTCTCAGTTTGATGAGACCCATACCGGTCTTAACAATTTATACGTTAATATTATTGAATTGAAGTTTGTTCTTGGTTAGATGATTACTTAAACTCATGATTGTTTATTCGAGATGGTTTAATATTTTGTCACACATCTGGGAAAAAATTACTGAAACTGAAAATTACTAAATTCCTAATATCTTAACTTTTCAGTTTCAAACAGTTGTGGACATGATTGAAGTTACTATTTTAATACATCTCCAGTGATCGGGACACTCAAGATGCTACGGAGAGGAAGGTTCGAGGAGGGCTTTCAGTACTTTGATGGTAACATTGATTACTTAGACAAAACTGACTGCAATTTAATTTCTGACAGACCCTCGTACGAAGAATAAAATACGTGAATTTTATATATATATATATATGTATATGTATATGTATATATAGAAGATAATATAGTTACCCAAAACCTGCAAAAACTATGCAAAAATGTATATAAATAATGCAAAGTTGATAATAAACCTAACACAAACACATCAAACACCGCAATCCCGTAATGAAAATAACTCCCCAATGGGATCGGTGAATGCTGTTTTTCCATCTTGAGCTATTTTTGCAGAGTGATTAAACATGTGATATTAGAACTCCTCAATGATGTTTCTACATTTCGTGCTAACTGAACAAAATTATGTATTATCTACATTACGTTGTGATTGTAAATAATCTACCCATTATGTAGGTGGTTAATATGTCGAGTTTGTACATAAGTAACTTCTAAAAACATAACATTAGATAGGGCTAGGTTTAATGGGTAGTTTTAATCCAAACAAACGTTTTCTCAAATTGATACTAAATCAAAACCCAAACTCACGTAAATGGAATAAACTAGGTTTGCAAATTAACAAAGTTTACGAGGTGACTAGTAACAACAAAAGTATAATTTAGTTAATTAATGTCTGTTATGTTATCCTCGCCTATTTAAAATCCGTCCCTAGGGCTACTCAATTAGCGTGACAAAAATGCCACCAGTGTCTGTTTTAGTATACGGTAGTAAAATAACAAAACGTACAGACAAGTATAGCTGGCATTGATAGTAGTAAAGCCATTCAGGAGTGGAAGACCGTATCAATCACTGTTAAATAAACTTTTTAAAATTAGTCAGCCATGGTGTATTGAATTAACAACGGTTTGAGGTATCAGAAAACAATTACTTGCTCAAAAGGAGGCTTATGAACGAAAATGACTTGCTTCTTCATAGAATACACTATTTGACATCAGGGTGTGACATTGTCCATTAAGGTTTTTATTAAGGTTGAAACTTGAGTAACCATCTTGTGAAATTCAGAACCGACAGTAAATTAAGATTAATAACATTTTATTTTACATCTAATGGATTCAGGGGTATGCAAGTATATTTTAATTGGGGAAATTAATCTACTTAAGTAGTTTGCAGCTTCTTTTATAAAGGATAAAACCAATATCAATCATGTAATAACATTTGAATTTATACATGTTAGGCTACAGAAAATACAACCACACTAATATAGAAAACTACAAATGTATTTAGAGTCAAACAGTCTTGTTTATCGCATCCAATGTTAGTCAAATGGGCTACACCATCGTTCACAGTACCGACCCCTAAATACGGAGGACTCGTGAGTAACCCCAAGTGTTTTACGTGTTTCCATTTTATGCTAGGTATTATATATGCCGGCTTTACTAACATGCTGTGCTGCTTTGAGGAGTAAATACTGGCTTTAATGAGGATTAGAGTGTTTCAGGAATAAGTTAATTAGATATCGCTGAGGTTTTTAAATTATACTTATTCTCGGCTAAATGTTAGGTGTAATTTGGATATTTCACTTGTGTAGAGTAATTTAAACCTACCGAAAGCATTATAAAAAAATAAAGTTTTGAAACTATGGCACTATGATTTCAAGCTCGCATTAAATTCTAAATTAAAAGGTTGAAACTAGCTCAGTTTGTCCTTACTAATATGTTTAAAGTAGTCTTTCTTTTATAACAAACTTCCTTTATCTTCTATTATTAATATTATAATTGTAATACTCCTAGCAAGTCATGAGCATGGCCATTATACCTATTATTCAAAGGATATTTAACTGATAGGTACCGGTATCAGTCGATATGAAAATAATGGACCATATTGGAGAGTCTAGAATAACCAGTTTGACAAACGATACCTGATATCTCACCGTTACGATGTTACATGTTGCAGGGCCCGCGTCTGCTGATATTGCCACTGGATCACCTGCCAAATGGGCCTGTTCCCGTAATATGGTTCTATATATGACGAATGTCGGTTTATTTGATTGAGTCTTTGAATCATTAAACAATTTTTCCTACAACCGCACCTAAAGTGCTTCTTTCCGACTTAAAAACACATAATAAAACAGCTGTTTTCTGGTAAACGAGCGAAAAAGTCCTTTTAGCCTGATGAGCCTTACTTTTCCGCTTGCTTATAGCTAATAAACAGCTGATTGATGGTTGGTTTGAACTAAGATAACTGACTTTGTGTTTATTACCTCAATCTCTCAGCCAAAATGGTTGAGTGTAAATTTTGGTATGTATGTGGAATCCAAATATTGCAGTTGAATGAAAAATCTTTCCATGTAATTCTAGTATAAAGTGTCTTTGTCGTTTCGGAAAATATTGCTAAAAGTCAAGCGATATTAGTTTTCTCTCAAGTATTAAAGACTTACTTTATGCTCTTAATAGATAACTAACTATTTTATGGTCATAAAATACATCAAAAATGGATTTGATGGTTTACTACAGTTCCTCATGTTATTTGTTGATATTTAGAAAATCTCGTTTTCAATTAATCTCTGCAAATATAATTAAACGTTTACGCAAATTAAGTAAGCCATAAGAGTTTTCAAACAATCTCCCACAAAGATTCAGTGCAAACATTGACCGCTAAGACCCTCCGTGATCCTGCATATTAAACGGCGTTTATTACACAATAATTCTTTGAACAGAGGGAGTTTACAATTTAAGATATTATAATTTGTAAGTTTCATTATTTAATGTACCATGTATTAGTTAATAGCCATGACAGGGTAGCATACTGACAGGGCTGGGCTGTTTTTAGTATAAAGGGTCATGGGAGCCTATGGTAGTCTTTCAAAGTATTTATTAAAACATAATAGCATTAACTTTCATGTGCAAACGGAAAAAAGCTTATATACATAATAAGGTAATTACTGTAAATAATTTCCAATTTGTTATGTCTTTAATGTAGTGTAGTACGACTTATTGGAGAGTTCAAGTCCTCCTGAAACTGACACTTACCTTTGAATTAATTTGGATTGTATTTATGGGTTGACTGCTAAGTTGTGACGGTTTAGTTGGTAAATGTATGGGGCAAAACCAAAAATATATTCTTTATAGAGGCATGTTTTAATCAATATTGGTGCAAACCTATGCTATATACTGTGTCAAGACAGGATTTAATACTATAAATAAGTGAGCCGATTGTTCAACACTTTAACTCTTAACTAATATATCAACATTTAGTTTTATCCTGAAGGAGGACCCGATGTAAGGTAAAGTTATGCATTTCATATTAGTGTCACTACCATGTGGCCGGTGCTTATGATGCAATATCAGCAGACTTTGGTCAATATGAAACGTCAACTCATGTATTGCTCTCGTTAGGTGTTCTTATGAAACTTTTGATTAAAAACTATAAAATTCCCAATAGTATTCCTTCAAACAACCCTGGTTAAATATTTTTACAATAATAATTATCGTTTTCATCATTTACGTTTTTTCAGTTTAAACATACATGTTTTTCACTAAAACTTATTTGTCATGACAATTCAAATACTATACTATACAAATATTCAAATAATTCAAATTCAAATAATTCAAATACTATATTCACTATACATCTAGTAGTTTAAATACCTATATGTAACTGAAATCTATTCAAATGTAAAGCTTACATCGGATACTACGTATTGGACAAATATAATTACAAGTTAAGGTATACATAGCGTGACAACTAAGGTAAAAAAATTAACAAAAGATATGCTTTAAAATCAATGATTATCTACTACAGTATACTATGGTATTATCGTGGTATATATTCCATGATAGTTAAATAACAAGTATTCTTACAAGAAAGGAGAAATTTAGCATGTTTAAGACAGATGTAGGTTTATTGATTTTTACCAGGAAGAATAATAGTTACGAATATGTGGGTTTTTATATCTTTATGCCATTTAAACAATCTTAGTACAAAAAAATTAAAAATTAAAAAAATACTAAACACATTTTACAAATCACACAGTCAATCGAATGGGTTCTTATCAAACTTTAATGTACAAAAAGTATGTGTAGTTTACCTGCAAAATAGTTTTAATTTTAATTTTTGGAAGCAGAATACTATTTTCAAAAGAACTGTGTTGGAATATGAAATGCTCGGGAAACAAGCTAGCAAATTTACGATTGGTAACAGCTGCTTTGAAGTAACTGAAACGCGATGCTACAATCCCCATATATTTTAATCAGACTGTTTATTCATAGAGACTACTGTAAGTAAAGCAACATTGCATGTCATATACCACCACTGTCCATTAGTATAAACATGCAGTAGTGAAATCTTTAACTTTTAATAGATTTAAAGAAAAAAGTAACGTAGGATAAAGTATGGAAGGAAAACGGGGAGGAGAACAGTCTTATCAGCAGCTGTATATAAGAACAGTTTTATTTATTTATGTTCCCCTTGGTTAATAGATAGTACATGTTAGTAAGATATAGCTCTCCAAGCCCATCCAAGCCACAAAAATAAATTACGTTTGATGATATTCATAAATATGGTATTTTTCATAACAGATTCTCTAAATTATCTCAATATAGGAAAGTTCTGTCTATACCATTAGTAAAGTAATAAACTCATAACATAGTTCTAAACAATTTCAGTCTAATAACCTTGTGATTATTCTGACGTATTGAGTTTTCTATTTTCAGGGTGTTTAATTCTAATCATTTTTGCTGGACATTTTATTTTATATCGTTACAAAATTACTAATGACAGGTACCTATTACTTCTAGGTTAAGATGTATAAAGATCATTAGATCGTAAGTATTTATTTAAAATATTAATAAAAATTATAAAATATAAACAAAGCAACCAGTATGTATTAATTAGTTTTTCCTCATTTCCTTTTATTAATGTTGGCTCCTATTTAATTTTATCATCGAACTATATGAATTTTATATATCAGCACTTATGTCTCACGTCGCTCATATTATAACATCATTACAACTAAAAAAATTAGCGTTACAACATTAATGTTTTTAAAAATTACATACATTTTTTCAGTAAATCCAAGGCAATTATAACATTTCTGGCTTAAATTCCACAACCTGACTTAGAGCAATTAGTAATTATCAATTATTTGTGTAAACAGGATTAATATATTGAGCATAAACAAGATATGAATATTTTTTTGCAGTTTGAGTAAAAAAAAGCAATAGCCAATAAGTTGCTATGTTAGTGTTTGCAGTAATATCCAATAAGTTAGGTAAATATAAAATCCTAGACGAAAGAATGAAAAATGATCACATATTCCAAATAAATGGTTTAAGTTTTTTCACAGTTTTTAATTGCATTAACTACAAGTATATACATACTATTTCGTCGACAGGCCTGTCTAACTGTTTAAATGTAATATTCGTTTCCTGTAATCGTCGAGACCTTGTGAATGTACTCTGTTGTGTTTTTTAATTTTCTGAGGAAGCCATCTGGTCTACAACTTCACTCTGTTAAGGAGCTGATGATGACGTCGTTGCGTCGAAACATGTACTTGGTTTCAACCTGCAACAATTTGAGCTGACTGACGGTCTCACAGTAAGTGATTTAGTCTTACAAAACTATTAGTATAAACATTTAATTATTAGAGCTTAATAAAAACCCATGAAAATTAGGTTTGTAACGAGACATAAATACAGCTGTATTTTGCATTAAAACATGTTTCAATAACATATAATTATTTTAAACCTACAATTAAATATCTAGTTAATAATTTTACTTACATAACGTTAAATTGTAATTTCAAACTTAATTTATGTTACACTTAGATTGTCATTGCTTTAAGAGTTACCTTTTTTATGTCCACATCAAAACTGTATAAAACGGAAACCTTTCCACAAGCCTCTTAAGCAGACAATTGTTAAATTATATTCCAGTGAATAAATAATGCGTATAACGGAACCCTACCTAGAAAATCCAAACAACTCAATGTAAACTCGATATCATGGTCCTTAGATTAAGGTTTTGTTAAAAACTGTATTTTAATATTATAATTGACGTAATTAAAAAACATTTAACATTATAATTAGATAATACATTCTATAAAATTTTGTGACACTATACTAGCTATTCAACTAAACCAATATAGCTATTTGTTATACTAAATGACAAGACATCCTTTTTACTAATATTTTATTGTTACATAACTCTATTGATTAAATATGAACTAGTTAGTTAGAGTGTTGGGGGGAAGAGTGGATTCAACTTCATGGATGTCCCTATAGCTGCATTAGAGGCCCATTATGAGCTCTTAACTCTCTCTTATAAACGAAAGGTGTTGAACCTGATGATGCTGTACAAGTTGTTAAATTAAATGGTCGATTCTCCACCTCTGCTCCAGATGATCAACCTGAGGGTACCGACAGACACATCTCTGAGGTCCCACCCTCAAGCACAAATTACTTTCTACACAGCCACCTTTCTCGTCTTTTGCGGGCTAAATCAACAGTCAGTCAGTGGGCTGAACAGTGTCAGTGGTCTGGTGGATTTTTTTTCTGACACCGTGGGGTCCTTCAGAAGATCAGTGTTCGGCTCCCCGCTGGTCAACGGCACTTAGTGGATTGCATCTGTGCTATTGCAGTAAGCATTGTTGTGTTTGGTGGTGCCTTTAAGGAGCCACATGCATGCAGCGCGCGTGAAGTATGGCTAGTGTTTCACATATTGTTTCAGTTTTTAGTCCTGGTTGATGGAATCAAAATTCTATACAAATCATCAAAGTATTATTATCTGATAGTATTATGATTTTTTTGATTATTTTTAATACTAGTCTGCCTAGTCATGTTTTTGCTGTGTTATCATTGTTCTTGTTATTTACAAATCCGTTTTGTAATATGGTCAATCGTTTTCTGTTGTTTAAGAAATATGTTATAACAATGTAAGTTGGTACAAACAAAATAAAATAAAACATTCAAACAGTTCATTAAATAAATTCAGTCGATAAATGTTACAAACATAAATAATGTGAATACATAATTAAAACGAGTGTAACTGACTAAAAGTAATTTCAAAATGTGTAATTCTTTATTAGTTTACATCAAAAATGAAAATATCAACATAATTTTGTATAAATAAAATAATCTGATATATGAGCTAATGTAAGTCACTAGGATGGAAACCCCTACTGTAGAAAAGGAAACTTGTATTTTAAATGCTTATTACATTATAATAGATACATATTCTTTTTAAGCCTTAAGTAGTTCACTTTATAAACGTATTGTGGGTAGTAATTGTCTAGTTTTATATTTATTTTTACTGCAACATTAAAATATTTCTAGACTATGCATGTTTATTAGTTTTACAGTTGCAGTTAAGTATCGAATAATTTCTTTAAAAGGATACGTGTTGTTTCAATTAAACAGTACTCAATAAACTACAACACACTACAGTACTTAACACACTTAAAAATAAATGTATGCTTATGCTGTACAAGGTAAATATACATAAAATATTGTAGAAGGCGATCGATTTCGTTATTTAGTGAATCGCTCTGATTGGGACTGATGATGGCCGGTGTAACTGGTCGAAATCAATTACCTTGTACAAATATTTATTAATATGTACCACATTGCATCTAAATAAAGTATAGGTGTCGATAGAGTTTATAGTGTCGTTAGACGTAGTTTAGTGTTCCCTTTTATGTATTGAAGATACGCACGATTATTAATATACTTTTAGTGTAGTTCATAGGAATGGCATTTTTCATATGTAAATTACCAATCGAACAAGTGTATTCCAGGGAACTATACCTACCATGCCTTATTTCTTGACATAAATTATGTTTTACAATAATTTTCAAAATTATATTCGAACACAGTACGATATATAAAGTACTTGATTGTTTGTTTACCAACGATTCATAAATGTTTTTATTATACAGCTCAAGTGTTTTAAGTAATCTTACAAATGGTGCCTAACACGAAAAAAGTCGATAAAGATGAAATCAAAGACAATGGAATGATTAAAAACACATTCCATCAAATTTGAAAATAAGAATTATGTTAGTTTATTTTAGATGGCTAAATTGCTGAAGTCAAGAACTTCACTTTTTATTACACTTTAAAAAATAGTACATATATAATTATTGGATGAATATTTTGAACAAAATATTGTCCCTTAATAAATATATATCAAAAACAAAGATCGTTTTATAAATCCTGATTTATATTTGAATAACACCTAAGAAAAAAAACACATTTTTTACTGCCCCATTAATTAGTTAAACTTGCCTTTCCTCTTTTTGCATTTATTGATTGATGTATATATATAACTTTAGAATTTTATGACAGAGGAAAATAACGATTAGTTATTAAGTAACATAGACCCATAAAAAGTTCAGTATGAGGAATATTACTTCTATAATTTCCGTTGGATTATTAGTGTTCCCCGTTAAACTGAGACTTTATCATTATAAAACATTAACTTATGACTAATGACATCAATTAAAACAACAGTTTTGCTAGAAACAAAACACTTAACCTTTATAATATTTGCATATGCATAAATGGTTGGTTGTTAGCACTCCAATGATCGTGACACGACATTTGATTGCACTGTTTCGTAAATATAGATGTAGAAACATATTTTCTTATGTATATAAATATAACAGACCGGTAGAATAATACGAATTTTAACATAGATTTGAAAACATATTATTAGTTCATCTTACAATGGTATGGTATTTTTTAAACTTGGAAATGTTACAGATGTAAATTATTTACTAAGCTAAGCTTTAAAAGACTATGTCAATCTACAGTATCGATGAACAAATATATTCTATTAATATAAATTTTTTATTAAAGTCTAACCTGAGGTTTGTAAATGTTTAAGAGTAAAAATAAAATATCAGAAATGCTTACATTGAACTTTATTTATGAATATAATACGTTTAACGGGAGAACTAAATGTATCATCATCCATCCACTCATTATTAAAAAATAAACCACTGTCACAGTCGACGATGTAAGCCGCTTGATAGACAGTCAACATAGTTTTATCAAGCATGTTTTAAATGGTTTGGTAAAATATATAATTTGCATTGTTATTGATTACCAGTGTTATGTACAGTATTTAAATTGTCCAACAAAAGAGAAAACATAATGTTTTAGGAAAGTAATTATAGGCATAGTAAGGAAAAGCTGATGTGTAAAATATGTTGGTTATTATTTTCAAGGTTATAAATTAACAATAGATGTTATATTATTCACAGATGAATGGTTATGCATAACTGATTGCCGAGTAAACTCTCACCACCTCGGTAACTGAATTTGTGGTACTTGGTGACCAGAGTTGTGGCTACACTGTGGCAAACCTTGAGGCACTTTTTGCATACATATAATATGAAAGATGAACGTTTTAAAGCGTTATTTTGTATCCAAGTGAGGTTCAACACCCTCTTTTATAAATAAACTGGCATGTTTAATGATATCCTATAGCATTGATTTAGTTTCTGATTGTGTAAGCTGAACTGAATCCTTTAAACTTTACAAAACAGGTCTAAAACGCCTACTAACTTGTATGTTTAATCTTTTTTTATCTCAAACACCTCACCTCATAACCTCAAACATATACCATGAATTTCAGGAGATGTCGCAATGGTTTCTGAATGGTTAAATGTTAGATGGTTAGATGTTTCTGAATGGTTTCGAATGTTAGCAATCGGTTGTACAATCGTGAATGAGAATCATATCTCGAATGTATGCAAATACAATCGGGAACAACAAGAAAGAGGAATGAGTAGCATTTCATATGCTAATGTTATGGCCAACTTTACAATCGTGTGACTTAATTTGCCAAATACAATTACGACTCTAAACTATACAATACCCAGCTACATCAGTAGTTTATGTAAGTTATAGTTTGGCGTTAAGAAATATAGATAAAATAGTTTGTAATATATTAATTATATAACCCATTTATAATGCTTATTTTGCAGAAGTTTACATCAAAACTAAGGTTGTATTAAATGTTAACAGGAGACCTTTTACTTTCGGAGAACTTAGTACAAAGGTGATTAAATATAAATAGAACAAAACCTTTTTTAATATAAAATGTTAAACATTTTCAGAAGAAATTATAGTTATTTTGTGCCAAAAAACGCAATAACGAAGACAGCAATGCACAATTCAAAGAAAGTTGGTGTTTAATTGTTAACTTTTGCTAACTTAGTTCATTTTCAATGTATATGCAATGCACTTAATTTATCGAGTAGAATCGACCGACCATTTGCTCAACACTCGGACGGACGAATTAGCATATGTTTTATCCTCATCGTGTACAGAGCCTTAGGATAGTTTGTATGGCGAAGCATAAGGTTTATATACGTTAGAGGTAATTCGACAACCGTACTGACAGTAGACTCATGTATACAGTTGCGAGTGTCCTGTTAAATAATTTAACTCATCCGCTCTGTTACTGAATGTCCTAATTTATTGTGCAGTCGAAGAACGGATTTGTTTTCACTGGTTTATCCTATTATCCCAACCAATGTACTACTGTTACATTTTTCAAATCAGAAGTGTTGTTTTATTTTTATTTTTTACAGTTGTTATGTAACGTAGAAAGGTGTTGATTTTACTAAAGACGTATTAAGAACTCAACGTTCAAATGTTCCTACATCACAGTTACTGTACATCTTAATTGTTTTTGTTTGAAATGACCTTTGAAACCTCAATGAAGTTCAAAAGTGAAATATTGGTTTTTAATCGTAATGATTGTTCTTGCATTCAAATACGAAACGTAAGGTCATTACCTTAGCTTTTGGGGTTACAAAAGACAACTACTCAGTTACAAGAATAAGAATGATGTGTTTCCTTCAATTTAACATGATACAAAGTATTTCCAATATGCACACATTTTCCAATTAATTGATTTTTTTCTCAAAATAAAAATAAAATAATCTACACATCTGAAAGAACAAACAAATTTAAAATTCTCTACTATAATTATCCTCTTAAATCTGTCTCCTTTTGAATGTCTCTATAAATGAACAGGAATTAATAAAGTAATGCAGCTTCACTATTTCACAAAAAGTTACAAAACGTTTACACGTAATTTTAATTTAAATCAACTATATTCAATACTTTTATTTATGATTTATGTGCAATTAAAAAAGTGGAAAAAATATAGGGCCTGCAAGGAAGAACCTGTTTGGAGGTCCCTTTCCTTCAAAATAACCAAAATTATAAACAGCGACCAGATAAAATAAACAACCATGATAAACAAAAACAATCTACAGAATTAGGTGTGCCATAACGTTGGATTTACACAAACAAAGGAAAACGAGTTTGCACGCAGCACGCTGACGTGAGGGAAGTGAATTTCCACATAAAAACTTTTAAAACTCAAAATCAGAGTAAAAACATACATTTGTCCAATTTTTATTGAAATCTGAAAACATTGATTTTTTGGCTGTTCTGATGCTCCTGCTTTCATTTACCTGTAATGCTGGGAATACAATTTTGTGCATTATAAGGTTAGGAGAAGGTCCAGTCAGGCTAGTAGGTGTGAGGTTGCTGGGGATGTTAAAAGTACACCAACAAATGAATAACGGGCCTTTCTAATGTAAAACCCCCATAAGACAACGTACTGTGTTTGATCAATACACATTTTCTTTAATAACTCAGTAAATATGTATGCTAGAATGACGAGAGAGCGCTTAAAACTTTCGCCTCTCTAACTCCCATCTTTTAACATGCATTAATTTTACATCTGGGGCTTTTCTGACCCTTTTTGGGCCCAAAAACTCGAAATTTGAA
The DNA here is from genome assembly GCA_963675035.1 of Allygus modestus. Taxonomy (NCBI): domain Eukaryota; kingdom Metazoa; phylum Arthropoda; class Insecta; order Hemiptera; family Cicadellidae; genus Allygus; species Allygus modestus. The sequence goes on from OY776116.1 coordinate 93,333,111, forward strand.
AGATTACCCCCAAAAAATGGGTTTAGAGTTTTCCGATTGTTTTGCCCAACGAACTTGTCCAACAGATTATAGAAAGGAACTTCCCTACCAAATTTGAAGTAAATCGGACAAAAATGCGACCGCAAGAGTGCATACACATATATAAATATATATATATATGTCTATATATATATACATATATATATACATATATATATACATATATATATATATATATATATATATATATTTATATATATATTTATATAATTTTTAACGACCCCCCTAAACGTGTTCAGGGGGTCACGTTAGGAACTTCTATGGTGGTCCCGGGCTTAAGTTTCACCGTGCGGGTCATGCTAATAGTTCACTTTCCAAAGGAAATTCACTAATAACAGCAGTGTAGTGTCTACATTTTTCTTTTCAGTTTTCAATGTTTTCTGTACAAAGGTTCAATGAATAACTGGAAAATTCCAACTCTAGGAAATCGTATTAGTAGGCATAACATTGTAATCGATAAGTTATTCTAAAACCCTAAAGATGATCACCCTCTCACAGACCTAAAACGTCCGTATGTCTCTTTGGCTCTGTACGTTGAGTTTCATGTAACTTTGATATTGGTAGTTGAGACGATACTCAACAGTCCATTGGGCTTGGAATATTGAGTGCCTCTATAAAATTAAAAAATTTCTACTTACTTTTTTAGGTTTGAACCTGAGATATTTAAAAAACTTAGAACACACAGAACTGGCTGCATTTATTTTAAAAGCTATTCTAAATAAAAATAAAAATATAAAATATTCAATCATTTTATATGGTAAACATGATAGGTAAAGTAAAATAATGTTATTTTACGGTACGTTACAGAATCTTCAAATGCATAAATGCTAGAGCACTCACGATTTTAAGTGTAAAGATCCATTTGTTATATTATTTTGGTATAAACTAGACCAAGAGTCAACGCTTCATTTTAATATCAAGGCAGATGTATTTAATATTATAAAATCATATTTTGAAGTTATTTTATTATAAAACAAAACAAGTTGGGATAACATACAATGCTTGATGCTAGGAAACATAGTACAATTCGCTACCTAGCTTTTTTGTCAGGGGCAAGCTGTTAAGACTGGAGGATTTATACAGGGCGAACTCTAATTATTTTCTTGCCTCTTCCCGTAAATGTTGAATACAAGTTTACTTAAGTATTTGTTTTTTGTGTGTATATATTTAACAGTTTACTCTAACTACGATAAAAATAAAATTGCTTACCGGTATTCAATCGTAAACTTACTTAATTTAAAGTATAAACGCACCTAAAAATCTTTATTAAATCAATTATTTTCCGAACTACGAGTTCCATATAACATTTTTAACAAATCACTTATATCAATAAATATACTTCACCATTCAAAGTGTTTATGTTCAATGTAATATTATAATTATCATACAGGTATTTAGGCCAGATTGGAAGTTCTTTATTAGATATATTTGTTATAGCTATGGAGGACATTAAGGTTTAGTAAGGATTACATTGATAATGAGAAAGGTCAATTTTTACGGGATATAAATTGAAGAAAGATTACAATTTAATTGTAAATTAAAAAGACAGCACAACGAGCTCCAACTTATATTTGAAAGATAGTTTGTTATGGTTTTTTTACAGCCAAATCAAATGATTAATTTTATTTCTTCCAGGACCCCAATTAGGATAATATATAATTAAGCAAAAGTTAGTGGCAGAATGAGTTATTGAATATAGAAACAGTTTTATTTTGTTTAAAATGTATAACTAGTGATAATACAATTACTATTTTCTTTCCGTTTATCAAGAACTGGTATAAGAGACACATAAGTTGAACATTTTTTATGATTCAAGTATTCTTATCTTAACAATTGATATTAGAAGATCAACGTATTTAACCTACCACATATTTGACCTATGTTGCTGACTGCTACCAGAAGACTATGCAAACGTTATGTCTTAATTTGCCGTTGACAAGTTACTGTAATATGTTTACAATAATAAGTAAATGAACAAATAAAGGGCTTATTTCTCCAATGATGAGCTGAAATACGAGCATACAACGCTTATGATGTACCATTATTTACTGAAGATCTTGTTGATTAAAAATTAAAGTGAAAAAAACATTATAACACTGTTAATAATTCCTTTATAAAATGGTTATATTTTCTTTCTTTGTTGATGTAAAACGTGAAACCACCCAGCCTGGACGTCTACCCACAAACGGAAATGGCGTATACCATTCATTTCCTGCAATCCACCCGGTAGGGTTTATAGTAAAAATGTTTCATGATTTCCTTAAACCAATTAAATTATTTTCAATGAAAATACTTTAATATAAATTAATAAACAATATAATAATTACAGTATTGCATTATTACATTTGTGGCAAAAAATATAACTATGAGAATGGGATTAAAAAGTTATTAACGAACTATGTTCTTATAAAACTTTGTTCATAAATCTGTTTCGTGTTAGTAGAGTTGTCTGTAAGGGTATTGTAAGAACTATAAGTTTTAACCAGTTTTATCCCATCCACCCAGTTCACTGCTTGTACAACCACGATATTATGGCGGCCCAGATTTAGTGTTTAGAAATATAAAACAAAAGGCAACCTTAACCAAATAATAAAAATGTTTTTTATGGAATTGGAAATAAAATTAAATATTAATTATAAGTTTATTTATTTAATGCATTTATTTATTATATATTATATTTATTTACTGTGTAGGATTTAATTACTTTTGCACAGTTATTTATATATCTTCAATGCGTATAAGGAAACCAAGCAACCAAGTATATTGGGTGTAAAGACACAACCTACAAGGAGAAAAGGTATAAATATACACAAAAAGGATTACACACTGAACTATTTATAATAATAGTTTATAATAAGTATAATGTATATTTATAGGTTGGTTTAACTAGAGATTTGTTGGTTAATCTATTTCAACCGCGTTTAACCCTATGCGGCACACTCTCCCAAGCACCTGGGCTCTGGTTTGCACGTACATGTTTGATGCTGTTGTATTCTTGCAAAATAAAGTGTAATACAGCATCTTCACTTTTCTTATGGACTAAATAGCTTAAATAATTAATGTTAGTAATTTTAGTTTATTTTATTATATTTAATATGTTTTAAGGATGGTATTAACGTATCGTTAATATCCAAAAGTGCCTTAATATATAATTTATTTTAATGTAATTAAAAACACGGTAAGGAAATGGGTATTATTACTTATTAATAATATTTACGTTAGCTTCGTTAGGTAATAATATTTTTTATTATAAATATTTAACAAATTTTTAAAAATCGATTTTTTTGTGTTGGACGATCCATAGTTAAGTGAACGTTCTCATGACCTCTGAAATCCATCCATTTGTATTTCCAAGACTTACCTATAATTTATGGGGTTTTCAAACCAGCGACATGCGGCTTTATCACAACGGTGAATCGAAGGGATTGAACCTGGGGCCTTGCAGGCCGAAGTTTTGCGCTCTGCGACTATACCAGGTGCTCCCTATATGTGTCATGTTTATTTTATTCATCAACGGCAAGCAGCCAATTTACAAAATATACAATCATGCAAGATAGCAAAAACATTAAATCATAACAAAATACTTAAGACGAGAAAGAATTGATCGAATGCTCAAGGAAATATAACAAATTATTACAACAACAAAATGTAAACAAGGTAGTGCAATAAATATGAACAATAAAAAAATAGACAATAAAATTAACAAATAATTTTTTTATAGTTTACGATAAATACCAGAAAAAATAACAATAATAAACGATAACAACAAGCAGACAACAAAATTACAAATTAATTAGTAGACCAGTTCTTGGTGCTTCAGCAGGACCAGCCATGTAGCAGCAGCTCCAGTAGGTAGTCATGTTAAATTTTTTATGATAAACCTAGTAAATAACAAACATTTATAAACCAACATGTATCGGGATATTAATGTACACCCGTAAGTTCGTTGCGGAGCGTAGTTGAAGTTTTTGTTTTATAGAATAATGTAGATTTTATTTAGATTTATTTATTTTATTAATAAATCTGAATAAAATAAGCAAAATTTAAATAAGCAAAATAAATCATGGTGCTATGTGACTGACTAAATTTATTTGAAATATTTCTAATGTAAAATTTAAAATATATTTCTTTCTGAAAGGCGACATTAACTGGAGCTGTAAACAGGTAGCCACTGAATGCTTACAGCGCAACCCAAGCGGGTTGCAATAAAATTTCATTTGCAAACTTGTTTAACACGTTTTACTTTCTGTGCCGTAACCTTCATTCCCTTCACTGAGCTGTTTAAAGTCGAATATTTCCATTACAAAGTTTAATTATTTGACTATTCAAACATATATTTAAAAAGATTTTCGATTGGAAAGCACTTTAAAGTTTATATATTTTTCTGCACTCTTTATGTAATAATTATATAATACCCCCGTCGCAGCAAATCTGCGAACTCAGCAAATTTCCAGTGCATATATGTAGAAATAAATGTGGAGTTTTTAGTGAAATTATCTGAGGAAAATCTAAAAATCGTATTCCCATAAGATTAACATGGGAAATTTTATGGACATATTTGTTGACTTTTCTCCACAATCACTAAACCTAGCTTAATGATTCAAAATACTAAATTGTTTGTTTTTTTAAGCTCTATAAAATGGCTATAACCAAAATCTAGTTTTTCTAAAATTGTAGGGTAAAAAGTTCAAAAAACAGATTTTTGGAAAATTTTAAACCCCCATAAAACCCCCTTCCCATAGACCGATCGATCTGGCTTTCGAACTTAGTCAAAAATGTTACTCTCCAAATTTGAGCCAAAAATCAAAATCGGATGCTTCCACATTCCACAATAGAAGAGGTGGATTCAATAGATGCCGAGGTGTTTCTTCAAACGGCATATTATTACACGAAATGCTTCCTCGGCAAGTTACATATCGAGTTCTGGTTGGATAGACCGTGAGCCCCACACAAGTGTCGACAACTGAGGGCTGACCTGGGAGACGTGGGTTCAATACCGACACACGCCGTCGCATGTCGCAACGCCATAGTTTGGCTCCTTCGGGAAGCTAGTCCCTCGGTATATGTGAGGGTTGTAGTAAACGGGGGGTAGGTTAAGCATCCCTTTTCAAAATAAAATTAAATAAAAGATAATAAAGAATAAGAGTGATGGATGACGTTTGTCTGAAAACTTCATTTATCAACCATCTTTGGAGTAGGTCTGTTCAAGGTCATTGGGGGGGCTGACGTCATCGGGGGGGGGGTTCCTGACGCCATTGGGGGGGGGGATGTTTTCCCTTTTATTAATATAGATACTTAAAGCTAAGACTACAATATTTAATGGTTTCTATTTATGAAAAAGGGTAAGGGTATCTAACTTTATTTTGGAAATACATATATCCAGAATGCTGAGACCCCTCCCTTACCGTTGGAGCATCCATTGCGTTTAACAATAGTAAGCACGTCAAGTAATTTTCATTGCTCCACCAGTTACACTCCCACACACTCCGTCCACAGCAGAAGCACTTGTAGTGTTCTTCGCTGTCTGCACAGCGAAACACTGTCACAGTACTGATCGGTTGTACCTCGTACAACAGTTTACCACAATAATGGTTTTTATGGTCACAACGTCTACACTGGTACACTATGTGGCGATCGTACTTCCTATACAGCTCTCTGACGCGCTCGTCCTCTTCACGTCTGGGAAGCACCGGCACATAGCGTCGTACACTGCCCTTCCAACAAGAAGCGATGTAGCGTTGTATAGGTATCGGTAAGGCGCCGAACCCCTTATACAACGAGTAACTATAATGTCTAATGGCTATTGCCGACAGTTGAGCGAGAGACGGTGGATTATGTTTCTCCATCGCAAAAGCCAACACTAGAACTGAGGTCGCAAACAACTGTTGAGTGACCACGTAGCGATGACGCATGGGGTTATTCCACAAGGGTGGAAACAGCCAACACGATAATAGCTTGTTTACGTCGTTAACCAATTTGAAAGGGATTTTCCACTGGGCAGTGTAGGAAAACATTCAAGATGCTTCTAGAAGCTTCTAGAACAATCCACTTGTTTACGTGAAAGGGACTTTCCACCGGTCAATGTAGGAAAATATTCCAGATAATGAGAGGGTTATTCCACAAGGGCGGGAAACAGCCAACGCGATAATAGCTTGTTTAGTAGCCGAACCCTCATTCTCTTGTCGAGAACTGACGGGGCAGCATGTCAGGCGTGACACACGTTTTGTGCTGTCCTTATACTGTGACCGCCGCCTTTCAGCGAATAGAAAGGGAAATGAACTACCACCTGGTGATCCTCCGCCTCGGCTACGTGGAAGAAGACGGGCGGGTGTTCACGTTCCCGAGGCGTTCACGTTCACCGCCAACGTACCGGTGGAGCTAGATCTAGTAAAAGAAAGGATCAGTGGGTTCCTCTCCAATGGCTTTGCGGCAGTAATAAGCTACGAGAGGACCCACTTAAGATAAGGACCGAGAAATATAGTAAAATAAATAAACCGAAGGAAAACAAGAAAAAAACAAAAAAAAGAAACATAAAATAAAAAGAAGATAAAAATGAAATATAAAAGACCAAAAAACAAAAAACAAATATATAAAATAAGGCAGATGGGTGAGGTTTGACTTCGTAGGTTTAAGTAAGGTTATAGGGTAGGTCAAGGTTATCGCCGGGGGGACGTAATCGAGGGTCACGTGTTCGGGGGGGGGGGGGGTGACGTCATTGAGGGTTACGTGACCGGGGGGGTGCATTCTCGCATCCTCACTTCGCCCTTGCCAGTTTTGAATCGGCCATTGCACCCTACTAATAGCTTCTTCCCTATAGGGGAAATTCGCTAAAAGCATAGAAATAAATCGTTATGTGCAGAGCCAAACATCATATAAAATCGTATAGATATAGTTTAACCTGTTGACTAAAATAAATTCAAAAACAGACTGTAGTCTGTGAGGAAGAGTAAAATGCAGCGGAAGTGATTGAAAACATGAATAAACATTTCCCAGAGTTTCAACCCCTATATTGTATAACACTATTGAACATCTTCCTGCTCCCTGTTGCTTTAAATAATGCGCAGCCATTGTCATCGATTGCGTATGTTAAAGTCTTTTTTATGTAATTGAACCACGCCCCCGCACCCGCACCCAAGCGAACCAGAATTGGAAGCGTGCTCCCATGGACGCGGGGCGAGGGGCGGCTCACAGCCCTACCTAAATGTAAAGACCGTGGAGGAAAAATTAAAACGCACCATTTGAGAGGCACAAATTGTAATAGCAATCAAAAACAACAATAATACATGTGAGTTAAATCCTTTTGGAAACAAAAATCTTTCTCACCTGCCTTCTAGTTTACATGTTCAAATAAAGGTGCTTTCATTCTATAAGATTTCCAAAAAAAAGCAGTTTTAAAGTTTGGCTAAGTTAAAAAAAAGAAATCCATTCAAAATTAATTTAAGTTGATGGAGTTGAGTTAAATGTTGACATTTTCAATTTAAAAAAAAATTAACCAACAATAGATAAACATTTAAATAAACACTTCAACAATTCAATAAATAATTAACAATAAAACAAATAGGACAACGAACATTTCAATAATAATTTACTTAATTGCCTTTTATAGATCATTGGTTGGAAGGGGCCCCCTTAAATAAATAACAACGATTTCCAACAATTGTGCCTAAAAACTAAATAACAATAATAAACATTAAGAGTCCATGGTGGCAATAGTGTTCAAAAAACAACAATCAATAAATAAATAAATATATAAACAATAACAACAAAATTCTTATGATAACTTGCGGCAGGCGGCGGTTTACTGGGCGGGTCGAAGCGGCCCACCGGAGGGGCGACGAAGCTGGGCGGAGAGGGGGGCCAGGATCCGATGACGGCAGCCAAGTTGGAGAAATCCCTCTCCGCCGACGCTCATGATGTTGAGGTGGTCGCGCTCCTCCGGGACCCTGGGAAACACAAACCCAGAAACCCCAATAGTAACAGTTCAAAATCAAAACGGTTCTGCCACTTTCGAAGTTTTTTTTTTTTTTGTTTTTTTTTGTCACAAATTTTCCAACCACAATTGCTAATTACATAAAAAGAACGTTTTACCCTAACTAAAATGTCAATTTTTGAAAAATCAAATAAATTACCACATAAAAAAAACAAGTACAAAATTTTGGGACAGAAGTCCCCAAGCTCCCCTACTACTGTTCACAAAAAATAATTTAAAAAAGATTAAAATTTCAAAAGGTTGATTTTACTAGTTTACAATGATGAAAACAAGTTAAATAAACTAAACACTGGTATTTTAAAATGAAACAAAGTACAGTACAAGAATAAACAAGTTAATATTTTTAATAAATTCACTGTCAGGTCAGGTGAGAGATGAAATCCATTTAAAATTCAAAAATTAGGAACAAACCCAAAACTATCTGGTCCAGAGTGGCAAAATATAGAATAAAACAATAAAACATTAACAAATAAACATAGACAAACACATGAAATAAGCAGTTTTAAAGAAAAAAGAAAATGTTGGCCTAGAGGAACATTCACATGTATTTTGTGTAATAGCTTAAAAAATTACCAACAGAATTTGCTCGGAATAGTCTTAAAAGTTGGGGGGAATATGCCCCCAGCTTTCCAAGCCTAAACCGAGTCATAAAAACAGGCCTCAGGCCAGTTGGCCTAAAGAATACCCAAGGGTACCTCAGTACCAGAAAAGTCAAAATTGAAAAAACTCATAACTTAATTATTTATGAACAGAATTGGCTAAAACTTACAGGGAACATTCATGAGCATAAGTTACAACTAATAATAACCAAACTGGCCCCTGGGAAAAGCCTAAGGCCAACTTATACCACAAAATCAGAAATGCCACAATGGCCTAGCTTTGTCAGTTACAAAAACACATTTACCCTAATCCAAAATGAATGATTGACCTCGCCAAGGTGTAGGCCAACACAAGAATACAAACTAAAGCTATTTGGAGGCCTTAGGCCTAAAATTACACAAACAATAGACAAAAGCAAACTGAGTTGGGCCTCCCAAGTAGTGTATTTCAAAATCTTATATCTCGGGTTATATTTGCTCTAGGACCTCGGGAAAGGTCTTAAACTAAACACAGCAATGCAGACTACAAAACAATGACATAATATTTGGTCTGACGCCCACCAAGCCTTGGCCAAAGGCCAAAGAAAAGTGAGAAAACGCTCAAGTTCAACTAGGCCAGAAACATGGAAAAACACATTTAAATACTGTTCAGAGCTATAATCTGAGGCACAAAATGATGTTAAACCTTTTAACAGAACCCAAGGGGCTCCCATAAATCCTACAGTGACTGGCCTAAGGCCGCGTGGAAAAATCCAAAGTTTTAACCTAAAATTACAGAAATCAAAATATTACGTACCCATCAGACGATGACGGCTCGTTTAGACGAACATTACGATGACAACATTCAACGAAAACATAACATACAACTTTACTTATCACAAAACTTTAATACAGAAAACACAACAGATGCTCGTCGTTTGACAGCCACACGATCTATGAGCAAATTGCACATTGTGCAACGGAAATAATCCTCGGGGGTCACAAGTCAACGCCCAAGGACTCTGCACACGAGGTTCACGGCCGTGCAAATGGGGACGTCAGACCACAGACACTACAATCGGTACTATATAAACACTAAATGAGGCGTGACATTCGTCGGTGGAAAGTAGTCACGGCTCAACCTCCCCCCCCAAAAGAGGACACTCCTCTCCAAAGGGACAACACAGCCTCTCCCCATTTCTGAAAAACAACGACACCCGTAGACGACTCAAGTGTCTGGAGTGGGGAACGCCGAGGGACTTCCAGACTGGGGGGAATACTCACCCCCAGGATTTGCTCTGGCCAGAGCTGGGGATTTTTACTAGGGGAAAAACATCAGCAGCGCACAAAGGACAGAAGAGGTGATCAATCTCTCTGGCCCAGTGCACTTCCCACCCAGACACAAGAGTGACCTAGCCATGGAGTGCTTCATGAAGAGTAACCACCCGGCTAAACTGACTCCTCAGAAGTTCGGGGTCCAACGATGCCAACTTGTTCATGTTGTTTTCAGTCAGTGCGTCACCTACCCTACAACAAAAATACACCAGTAACACTAAACATACTTAACCTCCTAAGATCCCTGGACTGAAATGCCTATTCGCCTGATGAGGTCCCAAAAGAAGAAGAACCTGCCCATTCATACCGCCAATACCGCAAAAATTGAACAAAGATTCACACACACATACGTACACAGATACATACACTAAATAACAACACCTAACACTTGTCTGGTGGGGTAAGCACACAACAAGATTTAATTTTGAGTGTCGGCCATGCTTTAGAAAATTCTTGCCCCCTAAGCTCGGAAGCAAGACATTAACCAGATTCCACCCGGTGCCTCGGCTAAGGGCGAGCTCCTAATTGAAAAAAAACATTTGTCTCCCCCCACCAGAACAACAATTTTTCCAGAATCAACTAGCACAAAACACCCGAGAAACAATCCATCCACGGTCCTTCCAAAAAAAATTTAGAACGTGGCCAGTGATCGGGTCTCCCAGTCCCTCAGTCATGAACCGATAAGGTCCACAGCCAAGGGCCAGGACCACAACCACTGAGAACCACGCTCTGCTACCATCTGAACCACGCCCCCGCACCCGCACCCAAGCGAACCAGAATTGGAAGCGTGCTCCCATGGACGCGGGGCGAGGGGCGGCTCACAGCCCTACCTAAATGTAAAGACCGTGGCGGAAAAATTAAAACGCACCATTTGAGAGGCACAAATTGTAATAGCAATCAAAAACAACAATAATACATGTGAGTTAAATCCTTTTGGAAACAAAAATCTTTCTCACCTGCCTTCTAGTTTACATGTTCAAATAAAGGTGCTTTCATTCTATAAGATTTCCAAAAAAAAGTAGTTTTAAAGTTTGGCTAAGTTAAAAAAAAGAAATCCATTCAAAATTAATTTAAGTTGATGGAGTTGAGTTAAATGTTGACATTTTCAATTTAAAAAAAAATTAACCAACAATAGATAAACATTTAAATAAACACTTCAACAATTCAATAAATAATTAACAATAAAACAAATAGGACAACGAACATTTCAATAATAATTTACTTAATTGCCTTTTATAGATCATTGGTTGGAAGGGGCCCCCTTAAATAAATAACGACGATTTCCAACAATTGTGCCTAAAAACTAAATAACAATAATAAACATTAAGAGTCCATGGTGGCAATAGTGTTCAAAAAACAACAATCAATAAATAAATAAATATATAAACAATAACAACAAAATTCTTATGATAACTTGCGGCAGGCGGCGGTTTACTGGGCGGGTCGAAGCGGCCCACCGGAGGGGCGACGAAGCTGGGCGGAGAGGGGGGCCAGGATCCGATGACGGCAGCCAAGTTGGAAAAATCCCTCTCCGCCGACGCTCATGATGTTGAGGTGGTCGCGCTCCTCCGGGACCCTGGGAAACACAAACCCAGAAACCCCAATAGTAACAGTTCAAAATCAAAACGGTTCTGCCACTTTCAAAGTTTTTTTTTTTTTTTTTTTTTTGTCACAAATTTTCCAACCACAATTGCTAATTACATAAAAAGAACGTTTTACCCTAACTAAAATGTCAATTTTTGAAAAATCAAATAAATTACCACATAAAAAAAACAAGTACAAAATTTTGGGACAGAAGTCCCCAAGCTCCCCTACTACTGTTCACAAAAAATAATTTAAAAAAGATTAAAATTTCAAAAGGTTGATTTTACTAGTTTACAATGATGAAAACAAGTTAAATAAACTAAACACTGGTATTTTAAAATGAAACAAAGTACAGTACAAGAATAAACAAGTTAATATTTTTAATAAATTCACTGTCAGGTCAGGTGAGAGATGAAATCCATTTAAAATTCAAAAATTAGGAACAAACCCAAAACTATCTGGTCCAGAGTGGCAAAATATAGAATAAAACAATAAAACATTAACAAATACACATAGACAAACACATGAAATAAGCAGTTTTAAAGAAAAAAGAAAATTTTGGCCTAGAGGAACATTCACATGTATTTTGTGTAATAGCTTAAAAAATTACCAACAGAATTTGCTCGGAATAGTCTTAAAAGTTGGGGGGAATATGCCCCCAGCTTTCCAAGCCTAAACCGAGTCATAAAAACAGGCCTCAGGCCAGTTGGCCTAAAGAATACCCAAGGGTACCTCAGTACCAGAAAAGTCAAAATTGAAAAAACTCATAACTTAATTATTTATGAACAGAATTGGCTAAAACTTACAGGGAACATTCATGAGCATAAGTTACAACTAATAATAACCAAACTGGCCCCTGGGAAAAGCCTAAGGCCAACTTATACCACAAAATCAGAAATGCCACAATGGCCTAGCTTTGTCAGTTACAAAAACACATTTACCCTAATCCAAAATGAATGATTGACCTCGCCAAGGTGTAGGCCAACACAAGAATACAAACTAAAGCTATTTGGAGGCCTTAGGCCTAAAATTACACAAACAATAGACAAAAGCAAACTGAGTTGGGCCTCCCAAGTAGTGTATTTCAAAATCTTATATCTCGGGTTATATTTGCTCTAGGACCTCGGGAAAGGTCTTAAACTAAACACGGCAATGCAGACTACAAAACAATGACATAATATTTGGTCTGACGCCCACCAAGCCTTGGCCAAAGGCCAAAGAAAAGTGAGAAAACGCTCAAGTTCAACTAGGCCAGAAACATGGAAAAACACATTTAAATACTGGCCAGAGCTATAATCTGAGGCACAGAATGATGTTAAACCTTTAACAGAACCCAAGGGGCTCCCATAAATCCTACAGTGACTGGCCTAAGGCCGCGTGGAAAAATCCAAAGTTTTAACCTAAAATTACAGAAATCAAAATATTACGTACCCATCAGACGATGACGGCTCGTTTAGACGAACATTACGATGACAACATTCAACGAAAACATAACATACAACTTTACTTATCACAAAACTTTAATACAGAAAACACAACAGATGCTCGTCGTTTGACAGCCACACGATCTATGAGCAAATTGCACATTGTGCAACGGAAATAATCCTCGGGGGTCACAAGTCAACGCCCAAGGACTCTGCACACGAGGTTCACGGCCGTGCAAATGGGGACGTCAGACCACAGACACTACAATCGGTACTATATAAACACTAAATGAGGCGTGACATTCGTCGGTGGAAAGTAGTCACGGCTCAACCTCCCCCCCCAAAAGAGGACACTCCTCTCCAAAGGGACAACACAGCCTCTCCCCATTTCTGAAAAACAACGACACCCGTAGACGACTCAAGTGTCTGGAGTGGGGAACGCCGAGGGACTTCCAGACTGGGGGGAATACTCACCCCCAGGATTTGCTCTGGCCAGAGCTGGGGATTTTTACTAGGGGAAAAACATCAGCAGCGCACAAAGGACAGAAGAGGTGATCAATCTCTCTGGCCCAGTGCACTTCCCACCCAGACACAAGAGTGACCTAGCCATGGAGTGCTTCATGAAGAGTAACCACCCGGCTAAACTGACTCCTCAGAAGTTCGGGGTCCAACGATGCCAACTTGTTCATGTTGTTTTCAGTCAGTGCGTCACCTACCCTACAACAAAAATACACCAGTAACACTAAACATACTTAACCTCCTAAGATCCCTGGACTGAAATGCCTATTCGCCTGATGAGGTCCCAAAAGAAGAAGAACCTGCCCATTCATACCGCCAATACCGCAAAAATTGAACAAAGATTCACACACACATACGTACACAGATACATACACTAAATAACAACACCTAACACTTGTCTGGTGGGGTAAGCACACAACAAGATTTAATTTTGAGTGTCGGCCATGCTTTAGAAAATTCTTGCCCCCTAAGCTCGGAAGCAAGACATTAACCAGATTCCACCCGGTGCCTCGGCTAAGGGCGAGCTCCTAATTGAAAAAAAACATTTGTCTCCCCCCACCAGAACAACAATTTTTCCAGAATCAACTAGCACAAAACACCCGAGAAACAATCCATCCACGGTCCTTCCAAAAAAAATTTAGAACGTGGCCAGTGATCGGGTCTCCCAGTCCCTCAGTCATGAACCGATAAGGTCCACAGCCAAGGGCCAGGACCACAACCACTGAGAACCACGCTCTGCTACCATCTGAACCACGCCCCCGCACCCGCACCCAAGCGAACCAGAATTGGAAGCGTGCTCCCATGGACGCGGGGCGAGGGGCGGCTCACAGCCCTACCTAAATGTAAAGACCGTGGAGGAAAAATTAAAACGCACCATTTGAGAGGCACAAATTGTAATAGCAATCAAAAACAACAATAATACATGTGAGTTAAATCCTTTTGGAAACAACAATCTTTCTCACCTGCCTTCTAGTTTACATGTTCAAATAAAGGTGCTTTCATTCTATAAGATTTCCAAAAAAAAACAGTTTTAAAGTTTGGCTAAGTTAAAAAAAAATAAATCCATTCAAAATTAATTTACGTTGATGGAGTTGAGTTAAATGTTGACATTTTCAATTTAAAAAAAAAATTAACCAACAATAGATAAACATTTAAATAAACACTTCAACAATTCAATAAATAATTAACAATAAAACAAATAGGACAACGAACATTTCAATAATAATTTACTTAATTGCCTTTTATAGATCATTGGTTGGAAGGGGCCCCCTTAAATAAATAACGACGATTTCCAACAATTGTGCCTAAAAACTAAATAACAATAATAAACATTAAGAGTCCATGGTGGCAATAGTGTTCAAAAAACAACAATCAATAAATAAATAAATATATAAACAATAACAACAAAATTCTTATGATAACTTGCGGCAGGCGGCGGTTTACTGGGCGGGTCGAAGCGGCCCACCGGAGGGGCGACGAAGCTGGGCGGAGAGGGGGGCCAGGATCCGATGACGGCAGCCAAGTTGGAGAAATCCCTCTCCGCCGACGCTCATAATGTTGAGGTGGTCGCGCTCCTCCGGGACCCTGGGAAACACAAACCCAGAAACCCCAATAGTAACAGTTCAAAATCAAAACGGTTCTGCCACTTTCAAAGTTTTTTTTTTTTTTTTTTTTTTTGTCACAAATTTTCCAACCACAATTGCTAATTACATAAAAAGAACGTTTTACCCTAACTGAAATGTCAATTTTTGAAAAATCAAATAAATTACCACATAAAAAAAACAAGTACAAAATTTTGGGACAGAAGTCCCCAAGCTCCCCTACTACTGTTCACAAAAAATAATTTAAAAAAGATTAAAATTTCAAAAGGTTGATTTTACTAGTTTACAATGATGAAAACAAGTTAAATAAACTAAACACTGGTATTTTAAAATGAAACAAAGTACAGTACAAGAATAAACAAGTTAATATTTTTAATAAATTCACTGTCAGGTCAGGTGAGAGATGAAATCCATTTAAAATTCAAAAATTAGGAACAAACCCAAAACTATCTGGTCCAGAGTGGCAAAATATAGAATAAAACAATAAAACATTAACAAATAAACATAGACAAACACATGAAATAAGCAGTTTTAAAGAAAAAAGAAAATTTTGGCCTAGAGGAACATTCACATGTATTTTGTGTAATAGCTTAAAAAATTACCAACAGAATTTGCTCGGAATAGTCTTAAACGTTGGGGGGAATATGCCCCCAGCTTTCCAAGCCTAAACCGAGTCATAAAAACAGGCCTCAGGCCAGTTGGCCTAAAGAATACCCAAGGGTACCTCAGTACCAGAAAAGTCAAAATTGAAAAAACTCATAACTTAATTATTTATGAACAGAATTGGCTAAAACTTACAGGGAACATTCATGAGCATAAGTTACAACTAATAATAACCAAACTGGCCCCTGGGAAAAGCCTAAGGCCAACTTATACCACAAAATCAGAAATGCCACAATGGCCTAGCTTTGTCAGTTACAAAAACACATTTACCCTAATCCAAAATGAATGATTGACCTCGCCAAGGTGTAGGCCAACACAAGAATACAAACTAAAGCTATTTGGAGGCCTTAGGCCTAAAATTACACAAACAATAGACAAAAGCAAACTGAGTTGGGCCTCCCAAGTAGTGTATTTCAAAATCTTATTTCTCGGGTTATATTTGCTCTAGGACCTCGGGAAAGGTCTTAAACTAAACACAATAATGCAGACTACAAAACAATGACATAATATTCGGTCTGACGCCCACCAAGCCTTGGCCAAAGGCCAAAGAAAAGTGAGAAAACGCTCAAGTTCAACTAGGCCAGAAACATGGAAAAACACATTTAAATACTGTTCAGAGCTATAATCTGAGGCACAGAATGATGTTAAACCTTTAACAGAACCCAAGGGGCTCCCATAAATCCTACAGTGACTGGCCTAAGGCCGCGTGGAAAAATCCAAAGTTTTAACCTAAAATTACAGAAATCAAAATATTACGTACCCATCAGACGATGACGGCTCGTTTAGACGAACATTACGATGACAACATTCAACGAAAACATAACATACAACTTTACTTATCACAAAACTTTAATACAGAAAACACAACAGATGCTCGTCGTTTGACAGCCACACGATCTATGAGCAAATTGCACATTGTGCAACGGAAATAATCCTCGGGGGTCACAAGTCAACGCCCAAGGACTCTGCACACGAGGTTCACGGCCGTGCAAATGGGGACGTCAGACCACAGACACTACAATCGGTACTATATAAACACTAAATGAGGCGTGACATTCGTCGGTGGAAAGTAGTCACGGCTCAACCTCCCCCCCCAAAAGAGGACACTCCTCTCCAAAGGGACAACACAGCCTCTCCCCATTTCTGAAAAACAACGACACCCGTAGACGACTCAAGTGTCTGGAGTGGGGAACGCCGAGGGACTTCCAGACTGGGGGGAATACTCACCCCCAGGATTTGCTCTGGCCAGAGCTGGGGATTTTTACTAGGGGAAAAACATCAGCAGCGCACAAAGGACAGAAGAGGTGATCAATCTCTCTGGCCCAGTGCACTTCCCACCCAGACACAAGAGTGACCTAGCCATGGAGTGCTTCATGAAGAGTAACCACCCGGCTAAACTGACTCCTCAGAAGTTCGGGGTCCAACGATGCCAACTTGTTCATGTTGTTTTCAGTCAGTGCGTCACCTACCCTACAACAAAAATACACCAGTAACACTAAACATACTTAACCTCCTAAGATCCCTGGACTGAAATGCCTATTCGCCTGATGAGGTCCCAAAAGAAGAAGAACCTGCCCATTCATACCGCCAATACCGCAAAAATTGAACAAAGATTCACACACACATACGTACACAGATACATACACTAAATAACAACACCTAACACTTGTCTGGTGGGGTAAGCACACAACAAGATTTAATTTTGAGTGTCGGCCATGCTTTAGAAAATTCTTGCCCCCTAAGCTCGGAAGCAAGACATTAACCAGATTCCACCCGGTGCCTCGGCTAAGGGCGAGCTCCTAATTGAAAAAAAAAAATTGTCTCCCCCCACCAGAACAACAATTTTTCCAGAATCAACTAGCACAAAACACCCGAGAAACAATCCATCCACGGTCCTTCCAAAAAAAATTTAGAACGTGGCCAGTGATCGGGTCTCCCAGTCCCTCAGTCATGAACCGATAAGGTCCACAGCCAAGGGCCAGGACCACAACCACTGAGAACCACGCTCTGCTACCATCTGAACCACGCCCCCGCACCCGCACCCAAGCGAACCAGAATTGGAAGCGTGCTCCCATGGACGCGGGGCGAGGGGCGGCTCACAGCCCTACCTAAATGTAAAGACCGTGGAGGAAAAATTAAAACGCACCATTTGAGAGGCACAAATTGTAATAGCAATCAAAAACAACAATAATACATGTGAGTTAAATCCTTTTGGAATCAACAATCTTTCTCACCTGCCTTCTAGTTTACATGTTCAAATAAAGGTGCTTTCATTCTATAAGATTTCCAAAAAAAAGCAGTTTTAAAGTTTGGCTAAGTTAAAAAAAAGAAATCCATTCAAAATTAATTTAAGTTGATGGAGTTGAGTTAAATGTTGACATTTTCAATTTTAAAAAAAATTAACCAACAATAGATAAACATTTAAATAAACACTTCAACAATTCAATAAATAATTAACAATAAAACAAATAGGACAACGAACATTTCAATAATAATTTACTTAATTGCCTTTTATAGATCATTGGTTGGAAGGGGCCCCCTTAAATAAATAACGACGATTTCCAACAATTGTGCCTAAAAACTAAATAACAATAATAAACATTAAGAGTCCATGGTGGCAATAGTGTTCAAAAAACAACAATCAATAAATAAATAAATATATAAACAATAACAACAAAATTCTTATGATAACTTGCGGCAGGCGGCGGTTTACTGGGCGGGTCGAAGCGGCCCACCGGAGGGGCGACGAAGCTGGGCGGAGAGGGGGGCCAGGATCCGTTGACGGCAGCCAAGTTGGAGAAATCCCTCTCCGCCGACGCTCATGATGTTGAGGTGGTCGCGCTCCTCCGGGACCCTGGGAAACACAAACCCAGAAACCCCAATAGTAACAGTTCAAAATCAAAACGGTTCTGCCACTTTCAAAGTTTTTTTTTTTTTTTTTTTTTTTTGTCACAAATTTTCCAACCACAATTGCTAATTACATAAAAAGAACGTTTTACCCTAACTAAAATGTCAATTTTTGAAAAATCAAATAAATTACCACATAAAAAAAACAAGTACAAAATTTTGGGACAGAAGTCCCCAAGCTCCCCTACTACTGTTCACAAAAAATAATTTAAAAAAGATTAAAATTTCAAAAGGTTGATTTTACTAGTTTACAATGATGAAAACAAGTTAAATAAACTAAACACTGGTATTTTAAAATGAAACAAAGTACAGTACAAGAATAAACAAGTTAATATTTTTAATAAATTCACTGTCAGGTCAGGTGAGAGATGAAATCCATTTAAAATTCAAAAATTAGGAACAAACCCAAAACTATCTGGTCCAGAGTGGCAAAATATAGAATAAAACAATAAAACATTAACAAATAAACATAGACAAACACATGAAATAAGCAGTTTTAAAGAAAAAAGAAAATTTTGGCCTAGAGGAACATTCACATGTATTTTGTGTAATAGCTTAAAAAATTACCAACAGAATTTGCTCGGAATAGTCTTAAAAGTTGGGGGGAATATGCCCCCAGCTTTCCAAGCCTAAACCGAGTCATAAAAACAGGCCTCAGGCCAGTTGGCCTAAAGAATACCCAAGGGTACCTCAGTACCAGAAAAGTCAAAATTGAAAAAACTCATAACTTAATTATTTATGAACAGAATTGACTAAAACTTACAGGGAACATTCATGAGCATAAGTTACAACTAATAATAACCAAACTGGCCCCTGGGAAAAGCCTAAGGCCAACTTATACCACAAAATCAGAAATGCCACAATGGCCTAGCTTTGTCAGTTACAAAAACACATTTACCCTAATCCAAAATGAATGATTGACCTCGCCAAGGTGTAGGCCAACACAAGAATACAAACTAAAGCTATTTGGAGGCCTTAGGCCTAAAATTACACAAACAATAGACAAAAGCAAACTGAGTTGGGCCTCCCAAGTAGTGTATTTCAAAATCTTATATCTCGGGTTATATTTGCTCTAGGACCTCGGGAAAGGTCTTAAACTAAACACAGCAATGCAGACTACAAAACAATGACATAATATTTGGTCTGACGCCCACCAAGCCTTGGCCAAAGGCCAAAGAAAAGTGAGAAAACGCTCAAGTTCAACTAGGCCAGAAACATGGAAAAACACATTTAAATACTGTTCAGATCTATAATCTGAGGCACAGAATGATGTTAAACCTTTAACAGAACCCAAGGGGCTCCCATAAATCCTACAGTGACTGGCCTAAGGCCGCGTGGAAAAATCCAAAGTTTTAACCTAAAATTACAGAAATCAAAATATTACGTACCCATCAGACGATGACGGCTCGTTTAGACGAACATTACGATGACAACATTCAACGAAAACATAACATACAACTTTACTTATCACAAAACTTTAATACAGAAAACACAACAGATGCTCGTCGTTTGACAGCCACACGATCTATGAGCAAATTGCACATTGTGCAACGGAAATAATCCTCGGGGGTCACAAGTCAACGCCCAAGGACTCTGCACACGAGGTTCACGGCCGTGCAAATGGGGACGTCAGACCACAGACACTACAATCGGTACTATATAAACACTAAATGAGGCGTGACATTCGTCGGTGGAAAGTAGTCACGGCTCATAATGGAATATATAACAAGGTGAAGACATTTTAAGATTACTAATTTTAGATAGAGACTCTCACTGAAGTTTGTACCGTACCGATCTAATGAGTAGATTTTAGATTTTTGTCCTACATTAGACGAAGGAGCAGCAAAATTGTCAGAATCCTGGCATTCAAAGGCAAAAGGGCAGGTCTTGTTAATCTTGTTTCTGATTCAGGATGTAATTGAAAGACGTCTTACAACACTTTAAAATATATTTACCTCTAGGCTGTACCCACCCACAACTCAGGAAATAAACATAAAAGATGGCCAGGCATACAACCAGGTACAAGGCAATCAGTGACCTGTCACACCAAGCATCATTAGGCCCAATGATAGAATGTACCTGATGATGATTTAAGTCCTTGACAAATAAAAATATACACAATCAGTAACTAAATAACGGAAAAATTGGACTAACTAACCATAATCTACGAATCCCATTTAATTAGTTTAACTAGAGTGAACTTTAAACTTGCTCAATAAACTTGTAGAGCTTATATCTGAAGACAGCCCAAACATGCCTTATAGCAGTCAAACAAACGAAACCCATTAGTCAGTTTTAAATATCGTTTTTAAGATATTACACAATTGGGATTAAATAAAAAGTATTATAATTATTATTACAAATAAATTATTATTATTAATTATTAGCGAAACTGTTAACGCTTTTAAGAAACCCCTCCTTTAAAATGTGTACTGCTACTTATTTAAACATAAACTTAGATACAAACCATTTTTATAGTTGGCTATAGGATACATCCAGGGTAAAAAAGACCAGCCGGAAGAGTTTCTGTTCTTAAAAATAAACAATTTGCCAGTAAAATACAGAACACAATCAAATCCAACGCACAAATTCTTTCCACCTAAAGTCGGGATCAGATTCCAGATCCCGAAACGTCGTGAAATTTGTTTTTTACAAATAAGTGATAGAAAATATCCGCAAAAATTACTTTAATAACATTATTATTCTCATTTATACAAACTACTCACGCAACTATAATCTCTTGTTATCCTTTTTATTATTGCAAGACAATTAATCATATCCTGAAATATACATATATAAAACTAATTGCCGTAAGATATAATAATGAAACTCCTAGTTTTACGCTTATTCCACTATTTAATAACATGTGTATTTTAGATAAACATTTTACCACAATAAAGTTTTATTAATAGAGAATAAATACTGCTATCATATTTTCTGTAAGAAATTTGCTTCATGTTAATAGTATATTTTTAGTTGTGGTTCCGATTTACTTTTTATTGATAGCTGGTTTAAATGTAGGTTGGGGGATACAATTTGTTTAATAATTCACACGAATTATGTAGGTGTAATTATATAAAAGTATACTAATGATTATATGTTTTCTTATTCTCGATCACAAAATAAGAACATTATAACTTATTAAATTCTGAATAGTTATATATGTTGTTAATGTGGAAACTAAAAAAATGATTATAAAAATCAAATTTGTATTATTTTAGGTAACTCTTACCTTTCTATAATAATAAAACAGAATAAATATTGTGTTACTCTGAAGGACAACTTTTAGTTAAAATGTAACATAAGAAACACAAATCCGGACCGTCGTCTGAGGCGTGGTTAAGCCCATACCTCCGCTCCGACCAAATAACTTCCATCAGTCCGTGGTAACACTGCGGCTTCTTGTGACCACGGCGTTGAGTCCTCAGATATTCAGCGATAAAATTACTGTTTAAAAGTATCAGCATAAATTTTATAACAACTATAAAATAACACGATTTCGTGAAATATACGATACGAGTTGTATAGTAAAAAAATACCTTAATATTATTATAAAAGAAATTTCTTTGCGTGATTGCAATTATTATTATAAATGATAATACACTAGGAAATCACCGTTTCTATAGAGGAGATATATAAAAATTAACAAAAAAACAGAAATGTGTTTTTTATTCTTAAATTAATTGATAAAAAGTGTTGTTCAGCACAAATGGTAGTCTACTTTCAAAGAGGCGTTACGATTTGCATCCCGTTGTTCAAACAAGTTAGGAAAGGTATAAACACCTAGTTGTTTTTCGTATAACCTTATCTAATTTCCCCGATAATGGAGGGAAAATTTCTGGTTTTAAATATCTTGAGCGGGAAAGAGTGCAATACCTTTTCTTGAGAGTATATTTTATAGTTGTATCAGTTATATTTATTGCATTGAGTATTTTACAATTAATTATTATTGTTTCGGACGTCAATCCATATAACCTTGTTGCAATGTAACTATATTAAAATATATTTCCTGATATTCAACTAGTATTTAAACTTATAGCTCAATGTTTGATTTACAAATTCAAATGTCATACGTGTTTAAGTATTATATCGGTAATTATATGTTATGTTAAGTGAAAATTCTTATTTTTTTAATTTTAGTGTAACCCATTCAACTTTTTTCAGAACCAAGCAACACCCATACAACATAAAAATTTAATAAAACAGTAAGAGGGTTTAATATACTCGCTAGACATTATTGGGGTAATTCGCACTAGACCATATGTTTATACTTCATATAATATTTCCGATCATAATATTTTCTTGAATTAAATTATATTACGACCAAAACTAGTTGTTATTGATGAAATGAATAACTCTAACTGAGGCAAGTAAGCTTGATGGCTTATGTTGAATCATACGTTTTTGTTATATGCACAGCAGGTAAAGTAGGTGTCAATATAAAGTTCACCTACGGACACACATATTACGACAACATACCTGATAAAGAAGCTCCATAATGTCCTTTGTCATGAAAAACCCATCACTGCTTCTACGAGAGTAGAGGGTATCAGAGATTGCTTCGACAATGGAAACCTTTTCCTCACTTACGAAACTGCAAAAGGGCTACGCTGCTAACATAATACTTTTCTTATTTGGAAACAACAGGTATTGATTCCAAGCTAAAGTTAGTTATGTTACAATTGAATGCATTTCAATCAGGTAGTTTGAACCTCTGTAATAAATCTGAATTCGTTTGTGTTAACCAACAAAATTATGCAGGTTATTGTAATCTCTTTGAAAAATATCCTTTGATTTAATAGATAAATAAATAATATTATTCAAATCGTAAATTAAGTCCTTGTTTGATAGTACAAAAACATATTTAACTTCATTATACAATAAATGATGAAGTATTTTGGAAACATCTCTAGTTAATCGGGTATTAATACATAACAAATATGATATGATTAGAATTGCTTTGATGAATGATTTATTACATTCAAAGAACGCATTTGCTAGATAAACACTTTTAACACTTTTTACCAGACAATCAAAATCAAGCATATTAAAATACAATTCCCTCCTGAGGAAATGCGACTCAATGAAATCCATTATTTTAGACGGCGATAAAAAAAATATGGCAAATAACACAATCGTTTGCAATTAAGTTAATTTAATACAATATGTCTATTTGAACTGCTTTTATTGCGTGATTTATTTTTAATAGGTTATTTATTTATTCGTAAAGCAATATTGTTTGTTTTTGTTTAATGATCGTTGTGTATGATTGTAAATAGGTAAAGAATTGTTTTAAAACAGTTAAAATCTTATGTATTCGTTAAAATCTTATCGCCTAGGCGACTTTCGTTAAGAGAACTCCTCCGTTACTTCTGAACCGATTTCAACGATAATGGTATCAACACGTTTCCCTGATTCGTAACAATTTATTAATTTTAAAATAAATAAAATAACGCAATAATCATGTCTAGTAACTTATATGTTTATGGTCTATATATAATATTTATTATTGTAATATTTTGCACATTTATTAATAATTGTTAAAGATTGTATGGAATTTGTTTAATTTTGCTTTTTAATTTAACGTTTTGGGAATAACTAAACCTTAAATTAAATTTAAAGGTTAGGCACTTTAGCATAAGTTGTTGTAGTAGTGTGGCAATGGTAATAAACCATTATATAATATAATACAATTTATGTTATTAAAAGAGAGATTAAAAAAATCAATAATAATCCATTAATTCTAAAACAGAAGTTTAAAAAACTGCAAACACTGTGATCTGTTTTATTACAGTCCTAAATGTATAAATGAAACTGACTGTGTCAAAAATGACGAAAAAAAATGTTATAAATAATAAACAATGTATTGTCCTTACTGATATTTTTCCCCTCGACTTGCAGAGCGGATTTACCTTACGCTGCTTGGAAATGATAACAGTAATATAACCCAGACACTGAGCACAAAGAGGCTTACAGGAAATTGTTTATGCCTTACATATATCCAAAAATGCTGTTCCCATCGCCTTCAAATGTTTATGCGTTGAGATTCAACTTACCAAAACGACCGATAAATTGTTCCTAGAATATTGACTATTTGTTCAAATCTGATTAAATTCAACTGTAAGTGGTCCTGTCTTTTATATGCTTACAGCTTAATATTTTAATTCCATTTTGGACTCTTGACGAAGGTAATTTACTCTATTAAGTAGGTGTATTGCAGTTCATTGGTTAGATTGAACGAATTGTAACGTGTAGTGACAGATATGGTAGTTAAAGAGTAATCTAACAAAAACATTTGAAAGACTATTTATTTTCCTTAACGTTAGCTAAAGGACTGACAGAGCAAATGTCGATAGCAGACTTACCGGACGTCAACGTTGACGACCCTGATTGATAAAGATACCGTTTACTAGGTCTCCATTCTTCGTTTTTAGAAAATTTCACAGGTACAAACTAAATCGCACGTGACAATACTTCTGACAAATATCCAATGTTTGCACAACAAACATAAAACAATCAATATCCGAAACAGCAATATAATAAAGAGCCCTTTTATGTTATTAAAGTATATATCGTGATCTAACGTATTTAGTTACAACAATTTAATAACGTTCTTTTTTGTTTTTTAGGTGCTTTCGATTTAAACAGTATACACACTGAAACAAAAATTCATAAACTAAAACTTTAAAAATTATGATGTAGTTCTATATCCATTATAATTAACATACAAAGTAAATGTGCACTGTGCGTGAGTGATTCGTGGTCTGTAAGGCAGAGCCGTAATGAGGGACATTGGTTGGATGAAGTTTAAACCTTCCATTGTTTCAAATTAAATTTAATTAGCTGAATGAAGTGCCATGAGTGTAAAGAATACATAACTTTAGGTTATGCATGTTTGATTTCTGGTTTGATTTTTCTTTTTAAAAAGTGAAAACAAAGAACCAATTTTACGATATAATTGAAGATGATGTAATTATGATTAAATAGGGAACAAATGCTTTGATTTAATTTAAATAAACTATTACCTGCACCAACTGTAGTACTATTTTTTTGTTTGGTCTATTATTACGAGAAATAATACTTACAAATAGTACTGGACAAATATTGGTGTTTAAATCAGCTGTTACAGTATTCTTATGCGTTACTTTTCTGTGGAATCAGTAAAACATGTGTTACTCTAAATCATATTTTCATCATATGAGATATTAATAACAATATAAAATGTATTATCTTACTGGTATGGATTATACATTGTACTTGTCATATTCTCATTATGTGGCTTAGTTTTTCCTAAACTTTGGTAGGACAAAATCAGTATATAGGATATGTGAATGGCATAGAAAATTGAGGACTTCCAACTAAGTGATTAAAGCTATTTAAAACTGCATTTAATAAAAGTGTTGAAGGTTATAGGGTATGAATAAAACTCCTAAATCAAGACTTCCGGCACGTTCCTTAGATAACGGTAATTTATTGGTGCATTGTAAAGTCAACGGTATAACCGGGACCTCTTGTCCTTATTGTGTTGGAATTTCCATTAATTATTTTTACAACAAAGCATTATAATTCTAAAATGTGCTATCACCATTGGGTCTATCTATTGGGTCATTGGGTATATCTACTAGAGGGGACACCTTACGGGAGCCAGAGTTAGTAACCGCAGTGCTGCGATCTAGTGTCATATTAAGATAACTAACGTGATCTGCGGCGTCGTTAGGCTGAGTTAACTCATCCGCCGTACCCGACACGTGTGAACAAAATATAACTTTGATGACAATCACAAAAAAGGTTTATTTAAACATTTTAAAATCTCGACGAAAACTTTCCTAACAAATATGATGAACAAAACCGCGACGATCCCTGGCGGCGTAAGACGGAACTACGTCGACAAATCTCTAACATTAATTTGCATTGCGAGCCCCCTATAGTAGACATAAATCCAATGGTATCACTGAATTCCCACTGTCTTAGAATGGTAAAGTTATTTAATCACTATTGCTAATTTGGAAAATGTAGCGTCCAAATTAAAGGCTAACCTTTAACAATCATTGATTAAACTTTGCAGCTTGGGACGTTATATTCGTAATAACAAACATAAACATTAATTCCAACAATAAAACCTCATTTAATGTCATGGTAAATGTGTCAGTGACTACCAACAACTGTAAAACAGGATTCAACCAATTACGTCTCAAAAAACTTCAATGTATACTCTGATTGGGCTTATTAATGACTGTTGAGACTGGTTTAAATCGAGCGCCTTGTGCAGTTCGGAATAAGTGTAAATATATGTATATAGGGTAGTGCTGTGGGAAGAGGTTTACACTGTAAAATATGCATGGTGTTTACAGTATTTTCAAATATAACAGATAATTAAGCAGATTATGCTTGCAAATCATAATATTGGTTATTGTTACCCAAAATTGTATTTCAGCCCCCACGTTGTCGGGTAGAAATAGCAACAAATCTTAGAGCGTCTGTGGTTTGAATAGAATATATTTCCAAAAGAAATTATAAAATATGAAAGTCAGTGAAGGAAGTGATCCAGTCGGGGCGAGAGAAGCTGCTTCAGGCTTTGTGTTTGCGACGTCTTGGAACTTTTAAATCCTTCTCTCTTGAAACACGACAAGGACCAATAGATAAACTGTCGTGCTCGTATCTCTCACAATTGATTAAAAAGGTTTCTTTGAGAATAGTTTTAATCAGTTGGACATTAAAATAAAGCACATAGAAGACTAAACATAATATAGGTTCAGCAACAACATATTATTTAGATAGGTTTTAAGTAAAAGCTGTTGCTAGTGTGGGTGAGTCATCTGTGTTAGTCAATTGTTTTCATATTTTCTTCGTAAAAATAAAAGCCAATAGATGCATGCCTTGTTAGATTTTGTTCCTAAGTAAAATATTAAAGAATAGTTTTGCAATATTGTATAGAAAGTTTATTTCCGAATAATTAACCAACCATAAGAGCGGTAACATGCCCCTGCGTTTTAATGTTTTCTTGTAATAACAAAAAATCTAGTAGTAATTTTGGGATGGTAGAGTGGGAAATAATTGCTCTGTGTATGAAATGAAATGATCACTGTTATTTTAATAGAATCAGTTATAAATTTGAGGAATCATCACCGTTAATTTACACTTTCGTATATTGACAAAACAATTAGTAGTTACACCAGTGGAAGCTTATTTTTGATATGCTTGTGTTGAGAGATTAATGTGGTAATAGGTTAATGATGTTAATACATTCGAACAGAGTTTAAATTAATTTTGAAGTGGTTTGTTAAACTTATTATGTTTTGTACAACGCCAAACATAGGTAAAGTAACCTGCATTGTATCCTTGGCCATTTAATAAGTATTATTTATATTTAGTTCTTAAATATAAACATAATAGTAAAAAATAACCTTATATATAATTATTTGAAAAAATAGTTATTAAAGTACAACTGTTTTAGTATATATTTAATTTTTAAAAGTTTATCGTAACAGGTATTTGGAGGAATGCTTCACGTTTGAGTCCTAATCAGCTGACAATCCTTCCAATCCACTAATACTTTCCTTGGTTTACTTTAAGTCACAGTTCTTCCACTTTCATCCACATCATTTGATTGCTCTACTGATTCCTAGAAACTGTATTACTTTAAACTTAGGATACGTGAAAAAACTAAGAAAATTAAAATGGGTTGACCACCATGCAATTGGGTCTCCTCAACGCTACAAATGATAATGATTTACAAACTGCTGCTGGTAAACGAGTACAACATTTTAATCGAAGATCTAAAAAAACTGCAGCTCAAACAGCTTATTAAATGTTTTATTAGTATCTAAAACACTAACGTATATGCAAAGTGGATCAAATGAAAATTTACGAAAAGTAAAACAGCAAAAGTTTATTTTGTAAATGTATTGAACAAAAACTAAATAAATGATCAAACACGTTTTGTATAAAACTCTGGCAAATAAAACTGTTAATTTACTTATTATGTAAGAATAGGAAGCTCGATATCACTCAGATAACACCTTTACCCTAAGTCTCCTACTTGTATCTAAACCTATAAAGGCAAAGCCTTCACTTATTCACCCATCACGAATTCTCCTATTTCCCAATCTAGAGAGTTTAAACTTTGTAAACTTATTTTTTAGGCATAAAATAGGAAAATTTAATGCTTTTCATCCTGATTTGACCTTAGGGCTTCACCAGAGACCCCGACAAAGTTCCCATGCATTCCTTATAGGCATTCATTATTGTTTGAGCTAATGAAAATACGAACAAACAGCTGACCTTGATTCGTAGTAGTTCTACGAGCTAACCATACAACGAAGCATACACAACTGTCATTGTTTGTATAAATCATTTGCGCGGCGAACCCTGCAAGCAACAGCTAGCTGGTCTATATACCGTTAGGTTTTAAGATTCGTTCAAAGATTGAGCATATATCTAACACTACATTCAGATTTATTTATAAAATATAAATAATTTATTGTGATTTGAAATCCTAAGGAATATATTTGTTTAATATTTGTTTGTTTACAAACGGATATAATGTATAATAGATTTGCTATTATAATTTAAATTTCGAGGTCTTAATGTTAACTTTATAGTAACATATATTTAACAAATTCCATCTCTTATTCGTCAAATGAATGCAAAACTCTGTTAAAAGAAATATACTTCTACTTTGAGTGAAAATGGTAATAGTGCCCGTAATAATATCAAGGGAAGATTATGAATTAATCTGAATATTCTAACTGATATTTTATGAAAATAAATGCTAACAGCAATCATAAATACCATAAGATTAATGTAGACAGGAATATACTGAAATTAAATCACAACCTCTATACCATTCCGTGGCGACGCCATTGTACCTGTGGAAAACTAATTTAAGCCCGCAAGTCGAGCCTTATAAATGCAATGTTGTTCGGATACAAGCAACAGGTGGGAGCCTGTATGACGTAGTGTACAGGATAATACTGCATCATATTCAATCATCCTGCGATGGGAATAATGAAATAACCCTTATGAATTAGGCACATAGTTTAGTAATTAGTCTCTAAACAGTTCTCTAATATAAATCATTGTAAATATATTATCCTTCACTTCCTTATGCACTCTTAAAGACAATAATAATAAAAGTTTAACTGTAAAAGACCAATTTATTTTAAAATTAAGTAAATAGTCAGTCACATATTACTAAATTTGATTTTCTCTATTGCTGGCACCTTTTTGGGCCTAAAAAATGGAGTTACTTTTAAAACTTGAAGTAGTCACGTTGATTCTTTTTATTATTGCCTCGTACATTTTCATAAGTGCTTATTTACTTTTCAGTTTTAATCAACACGTATATCTAGCAAAGGTTGAATTGATGGTATTGTTTTGCTATATGTTAGCTTTAACGTTCTATTCATACGGAGGTCACTCTACATTATGTGTTGCATGTGTTTGGCCATTAACTTGACAATGAAAGCAATTTTGGTAGCTAGAGATGATCTTGATTATTTGAGTTGACGATTTAATTCACCTTCAAACTGTTCCTGAATAGCCTTGTTTAGAATTATTTATAAGTCAATGCTCATAATAGTGTGTTTCCCATTGTTTTCTTACAGTATTCTCTTGTCTAAATTAGAACAGTTTGAAAACTTTTGATTAATATTTGTAGTCGTTTAACTATCTTTACGACATTTAAAACTTTACCCCAACGTTTATACTGTTGCTAACATATTCAAATATCATATTTATTTTTACGTATTCCTCATTCATTTTATATTCACCAATCAAAAACCGGGTATTTACGAACTATTTATCTTCACTTTGATGACTTAATAATTGTAAACGCTTCAACAACATTGAAATTATTAATCTTACATAAATACAAAATAAGCTTATCGAAGGTCGGAAATATATTATTTTTCTGTCAAAAACACTCCAAATCCGTTTTTACTCCCAGCTACAAAGACGTGTTTCACGACAGAGTATTACGGAGGTTCTTTATCAGATCATATGTTGTTGTGATGTGTATTATCCAGAGGACAATTTATTTACACCTCTTTTTTATTACTTTCTCTTCTTGTGTTACAGTTCATTTATAAATAAATTAAGTACTGGGTGGAATTAAAAAAAATAAAATTATATAAAACAAAACAATAAAATAAATAAAATATAGAAACAAACCTGTTTGTGTAAATAAAAACTAGATTTCTCAAAAAGCAGATGGTTTGGAATAACAGAGGTTATTTTTAAACTCTAACATATTGTAACAAAATAATAGCATAGTTTTAGGGTATGTCGTGTTATAAAATATTATAAAATATGAATAAAGGGACATTTGAAACTGTAATGTAAAACTTTGTATTCTGTAAAGATAACCACTGCAGTCAACACTACACATTATTTTTGACCAAACAACCAGCTGATACATTACAATACAGTAGTTGCAAGTTATTTTGGCACAATAATATAGTGACGATAACGATACACCAATAAATGATCAAATGCGTTTTAACTGTAATATAAAGCTATTCTCTTTAACGAATATTTTTAAGTATACTTAGAAAGTTAACTTTTAATTTGTTATGAGAAGGGTCCTCCTATTGGTGACCGGCAATTTTAATAGCGGTTTTCAAAAGAAAAATGATTTTTTTATAATATAGCTCTATGATAGTTCAATGAGTCTGATTCCACTCAATTTCTAACTCTACTTAACTAGATTTATTACACACGTTGCGTTTTTTCATGAGCAATGTAAGATCTAATATTAGCCTAAAGTTATAAAGCCAGGGTCCTAGCTTAACTGAATCACTTACTAATGTAATCTGCAAAGATCAGCCAATGCATTAATAAGGCTCAAAATCTTAACCTATGAAAAATAACCTACAATAAATCAGTTGAAATGAACAATCACAGTTGAACTCTTGACTCAAACCTCCCCGAACCTCTAAAATGAAGCTACTTAGTATTCGTTGCTGCAAAAGAAGAAATTTATAAGTCTAAAATCTCCAATCTTCAAAGACTAAGACAAAGATACAACTCAGCCTTAGCAGTGATTTAATGTCTTATGTAAACAAAAGTGTGACCTGACCGCATTGTTTATGTAAACAAATACCTAATACATTGCCTGACAGTGTTAATGTCATCCCAGTATTGGAATGTGCAATAGAGTGTGATCAGATAAAACTGAGATAGCTATAGTTTTGCTATTTATAGAAACAAAGTTGAAGATTACAAAAAAATAATCTAATAACATTTAAGAATATGTTTGTCACTTGAAGTTAAAACATGAAAATATTTTAGCTATTAAAGTTCTATATTCTGGTCTAAACATAATTGTATGACTTATCTAGTGACTTCTTGATTTGGTTACATAAGCAAGTAACATCTGATTTTGTTACATCTTAATATAGTAACTTACATCTTTCATTGCAGTAATTTATTTAATTTGTATATCCCTTAACTAAATATGTTAATGTTTCTTTCTCTTGTATGACCATAGAGGAAATAGTCACAGTAATGCTTAGCCGATCACATAGAGGCTGCTTTAAATCAGGTTTGGTTAGTGCAGATAATAACTACTGCTCCTGAATATTATTTTAATGATATTTCAGGTTAATGTATCTCTTAGTATAACAGTTTTAACATTATAAAACGAATACTGAAACTGTATTTATATAAGAACATAATTTCGTTAAATGTATTAAAATGTTTTTGTATACAGTGCATTAACATTTTAATATATTAATCATGTTCCTTGTTTCTTATTTTAAATGCTTGCACTAATAAATGTTTTCAAATTGAATAAATTCTTGCAATTAATTAACTGTGTCATCATCTTTCTTAACATAAATTCTAATAAGAACATAATTTCGTTAAATGTATTAAAATGTTTTTGTATACAGTGCATTAACATTTTAATATATTAATCATGTTCATCGTTTCTTATTTTAAATGCTTGCACTAATAAATGTTTTCAAATTGAATAAATTCTTGCAATTAATTAACTTTGTCATCATCTTTCCTAACACAAATTCTAATAAGTTAAGGATTAATATTTTAGTTTATAATAAAAAAAAATACTTTTTCCATTTCTTTGGGTAGTAAATGTAAATTTGTGTGCTTCCAATAAACTGCCCATAATATATTAAAGAACATCAGTATCTTGTATGCTCGATTGTATAAAAAAACATGTTCTTACAATTTTATAAAACTGTTAGTAATTATTTTGTTATGTTTCCACATAACTTTTGTAAACATAGAGGATTAGTGTTTGCATCATAAACGCCATCCTAAAATTATTTGACAAACAAGTAATCTATGAAAAAGATTATAAATATGCTATAGTCATGATAGTTCCAGGAATTAACCGGCATGTCTATAGCCTTGAACAGTGTTATATATTAATTATCGTATTGGTTGTACCTAAACTAAAGATTTAGTAACTTGACACAGACATACTAAACATTCCTAGTTGTCTTAAAAGGAACGCCGTAAATCTTTGCAAAATGGTTCATCAGATATTGATTTCCTGTTAAGTTTATTTGCTGAGTGCCAGATTTTTTCTAAAATTTGTAATCTTCTGCCTAAATATTAAAGGGGAGTATAAGAATAAATATTTATTGTAATCATTGGTTGCTTGGCGATTAACGGCATAACAATTCAAACAAAACACAAACACATAATAGTTTTAAAGTCTGAAATAAAGATTAACTATACAAAATGTAAATCCCTAATATATGTACGTCACATTAGCAATTAAAATTACCATGCGAGCAACATACAATCTTGTTATCTGTCCATGTTATGTTAGCAAATCGAATTGATATAAATTTAAATTTATGTCTACTTTGAACAAAATAAATATCTGGATTGTTAGTTTTAGTTTAGATGCTTACTCATACAAAAAAGTTAGGGTTAGGCATTAGGCATAACAACAGTAAAAATCAATAGGTAAACACTCTCAGAATCTATGCTCAAAAACTATTTTTAAATACGACTAAAATAAGTTGCTTTGTTATATGGTTAAATAACCTCCGGCAAAGTATTGAATTAATCGCATGTTCTAAAGGTCTAAATCAACATAGATTACGTTCAGTCCCCGACGGACAGACTGAAATAACAGTTTATTATAAGCCACAAGGGATCAATAGTTCATCTCACGTCAGTATCGTGAGTGGGACGTAACAGCTCTATTAATTTATTTTCAGGGATATTTTTAAAATTTAATAAAAAAATCTTTTAAAAGCTAAATCTGGTTACGGAAAGTTTAAAATTTATTAATTTTGTTTGCAAAGACAACTAATACACAGTATGTTCTCAGATTGCTATAATATGTGAATTACTATATAATTATAAATATGATTTAGACGTTACTAAACAGTCTAATAACCTGGTTTTAAATAATTAGTGAAATTATTTAATATGTTTTACATCGAAATTTACTTTGAACATCTATTAACGACGAATGTAACTCTTGCGACTTTCCCCATTGTTAAGCTTAGTTTATAATCAGAACTCAATATTTGTGACGGAAATAGCTTAATCTCTCTATTGTTTCGCCTCTTAACCTCTTTATTTGTTCCTTCCTTTTACATTACTGAATCATGAGCCTCAATTAGGTATTACTGTTACTACGTATATTAAAGTGTTACTAAACACTAAATATTGCTGTGGCTAACTAAAAGGAGGGCAGGGTATATTATTATTATTATTCGGCTAAATTTTCTATTAATACAATTCAGCTAAAACAAGGAAGGTCCCCTTCATACAAATCCTGGCTATGACTAACTGCGTTAAACGATATTTTGTAATTATGTCCAACCCAAAACGAATATTTGTTTAACTTAAGACATTGAGTTATCGTTAAATAATCTCAGGTTATAATTTATAAAAAGGATTTTTTACCTTTACATTTATTATTCAGTTAACTTATCGTCTAAATTATTATTCAATCAACACTAAAATTATGATTCTTTCTAAATGTATCAGATCTAACTACATGTTATAAAACCTTAGTTTAATCTTGGTTCTTATACTGGTCCTGGTTTTCATTTATAAATAAATGTTAAAATCCCAGTTAATTATATATCAAAATCATCAATATCCATTTTGCAAGTGTCCGAAGCGTCTCACTCTAATATTTGCATTAACCTAGTTTAATATTTCCTCCACAGGCTTAACATGTTAAAATATTTACAGGTACATGTTCATTAAAAAGTAAACTTATTAATAACAGAAAACGATTTGCGCAGTAAATACACACGTTTTACATAGATTAGAAAATTATATTTAGGGTATTGACAAAGATTATTAATATCCTAATGATATTGTACACGAAATGCGATATGTATATTCCCCACGGATATCACAGTGTGAACGGAACTCTGTTGGGACTGCCACATAATTCGATGTACTCGTGATATTATATTGTGTACATTCACTGTTAACAAATACAAGTAAATGAAATAGTGATATGGAAGTTTATGTTATTCAACGTTTTCAAAATTTGTTTGCTTGCGAGCTTATTGGTAAGCAATTATCTAGTTATTATACTGATATACCAATTGGAAATGGAAGACTGACAATACATTTCAATATAATAATCAATATAATAGCGTTTGAATTTTTTATTTCTACATTTGCCATAATCTAATGAACTGTTTAAGTAATCATAGAGGAATTACCAATTATTTAGGTTTGTGTCAGCTTTCGCTTGTATTCATCATATATACGGCAAACAAGTTCCATAATTACTTAACAGGTATGTTAATAAAACTCATAACAAATAATGGAATATAATTGTATTTATTTTTTAACGTGGTATAAATATCAAACTTAGATACTAGAAAAAAAATTGTTTCTAAGTGTTATTATATATATACAAGAGTATAGATCATTGATAGTTATTTGTTATATAAAGATGGAAGAAATGAGTTGTTAAGGCCATCCCTAACTTATTTTCCTAGAGGGTAAACCAATCACCAACTGGGATTTTATGGAACCTATAATAGTATACATTTTAATATTCAATCTATATCACACGCAGGGTTAGTAAAAATGTCAAGTTGTTCTCTATTACCAAATTGGATTAGAAATAACTGTGTACGTACCTGTCGTCTGTAACTCACCCGAACTTTTCTCCTACTGTCACTCAGGATCAATAATATACAGTTTACTTTGTATAACCAAATGAACGTTTGATTAACAAAAGAGAAGAGAGAAGAGATTCCTACAACCTTATGTTCGGAGAAGAAGGATAAGTTGTTTCACTAAAATATATATAGAAACGATTACATTTAATGAGCATGATTACAAACTACCATTATAGATTAACATAACTATTGATATCTGTATGGAAAAGTGTTTTTCATATTAATTTAAAATTATTTTTCTATATTAATATTGTATCCAAAAAAGGATTTTAAGAGAATTTTTTACGTTTAAACAACTCTTAGGATTTTAAATTAATCTTAAATTTACTATAATAATCGGAAACCACTTTCGTTTAACTTGATTGTCAATTTCACTAAAGGTAGTGATAAACGGGACCGTTACTAGCGACCTCCAATGTCATAAATCCTACTAACGAGCCACTGATGCATTTCAGTATGATATATCTCTCATTACAATGGCTTTATCTGAAGAGGTAGAAAACATTATAAAACTAGCTTCACAAATTAAATGTTGATTTTTAATATCAAAATTCTGTTGCCAGAGGGATATTAATAATCAATTTTTTTATTGTCTATGACCTTTAACAGTTAAAAGTATTGCGGCGGTTTAGCTAACCGATTGTGCACTTTTTTAAAAGCACCAATTTGGCACAGAGGTAGCTGTAAACGATGTACTGTAAACAGATTTGGATGTGGAGCCA
Organism: Allygus modestus; assembly: GCA_963675035.1. NCBI lineage: Eukaryota > Metazoa > Arthropoda > Insecta > Hemiptera > Cicadellidae > Allygus > Allygus modestus. Next base: position 93,369,614 of record OY776116.1, read on the forward strand.
TCGGCCAACCACCCCATGGTGGTCGTGGCAGCTATTTTCCAAAATTTTCGAATCGTGGTGCGAATCTCAAAATGTTCTGGAGTAAACATAGGAAAATTATACATGATTTTATTGGCCTCGTTTAAAGAAACACTTAGGCTAAAACACAATTGAATTTCCTTTATCCGTTTCTAAATGGCGGCCATTCTTGTGTAAAATATTGACAGTTACGAAATACGCTATATTTTCTAACCCATAACTCGTATTCTTTTATATAATAAATTTATAAATAAATTCAATGACATTTTGTGTTTGCTTAAAACCAGAAAATTCCAAAAATTCAAATAGTAGCATGTGTCATAAAGCATATCATTGAAATGTTAATATAAATCTAGCAACTTTATAATTCACACCAACCTTGTATCTCTTTTTTTAAATAGCAAACATCGTAATTTTTGTGTATGCAATGCATGTTAATTTGCTTAATACTTGCAAGTATTCCGTGGTCACATTCATTTAATGTGTTTAAACAAATTAACATTGCTGTTTACAAAAAACTAAAAGAGATAAAAGTTTGATTTAAACTAGAAATGTTCTATGTTTTACAAGACCTTTTCAATGGTATGCTTTTTGACATACACTACATTTGAATTTTGGGCATTTAGCCATTTTCAACAAGAATATTTTATTGAGATTTTGATTTTTCAAGAAAGCCTGTCATGCAGCATACCAGAGCGAAGCTTAGTTTATCGCGTTCAAAATTTGAATTGAAATAAGAATACGAGTTATGGTTTAAAAAATACAGGGTATTCCGTAACTGTCAATATTTTAAACAAGAATGGCCTCCATTTTGAATCGGATAAAGAAAGTGAATTCTGTTGTTGCCAAAACGTTTCTTTTGAAGAGACCTTTAAAATGATGAATACTTTGCCCATGTTTACTTAAGAAAATTGTGAGGTTCGAACCATGGTTCTAAAATTTTGGAAAATGGCCGCTCAAATCTCAAAGGTATTCGGCCGCCCAGTGTGTAGTTAGTCAGTAGCAAAATCATTCATTACATCGGTCTATCTCTGTGCCAAATTTGGTGCTTTTATAAAAAAATGCACAAAATGTTGACATACCCTAGCTAAACCACCGGAGTAATGTTACTAATTTAAACAAAAAGCTAACTTCCCCATTTCAAAATTTTCCCGCCAAAAAACTATTTAGTCGTGGTTAGGCGTTCGGCCCGTGAGTCATCGCGGGGCAGCGGGGCGTTTTCATCACTGCCGCACGAAACGTCAGTTTGGTGTTCGGGACAATGTTTTTTAGTGTCGTCCGTGTTATTGATTATTCGTGGAATAAAACTAAAGCGATGGAAACCCAATAATTCATTGTACAATTAAAGTAACCTCACCCATAACATGTTACGTAGAGACCTAATAGATTTTCCATTTATATACATAATTTGTTCAAAAGTATAGTTGCTAGTTAATACGTACGCTCAGAAGTTGCATAGGTCGCGTCCATAGCTAAAAGATCCCAGAGGATGATAGTCCAGTTACCAATGGGACTACTGTTCGTTTAGCAAAAGAAATGAAATTGTCAACGGAAGCGGAAAGTGTACTCCACAATGTCGGTGGAGCAGATATTTGGTCTTTGCCCTGTAAATGGGTCTTAGTTTATGATTATTTACTAATACAAATGTTGTTATTTAACTCTTGTTTTTAGTACTGATTAAGAAAGTACTAATTATATTGAAGGAAAATTTATTCATGAAGGTCCCAGTTGCTGCTAACAAATTGTCCTATAAAAAATAAATAAATACTACAGGAAGAACGATTTTATTGCTTACATAATAAGCACAACCCAAATATAAAACAATGTAATAAAAAATTATAAATGAGATATAGTTTCTTATCATATTATTATATTGGCGTAATGTTATAAACTAGATTTATATAAAACCATTGGAATTGACTATAATGGTTAAGATTCCACTCGATTAATGACTACGGAAAGTGACTAATGAAAACCGATAATTGATCATTACGCTGTTACATGTTATAGGGTTCGCGTCTACTGATATTGCAGCTGGATCACCTGCCAAATAGCAGAGTTTAGGTTCTAAAATAACCGGAATGACAAATGATAACCGATAACTGTTACGGTGTTACATGTTATAGGGCAAGTTTCTGTCACTGGATTACCTGTAAATTGGCCTGTATCTCTAATAGAGCCCTAAAAGTAATGAAACATATTTTAGGTTCTAGAATAACCGGAGTGACAAAATATACCCGATAATGTTTCAATGCTATGTTACATGTTACATGGCCCTCGTCTACTAATATAGCCACTGGATCACCTGTAAAATGGAGCTACCTTACCAATACGCTTATATACAGGGTGTCCCGGAAGTAAGTAAAAAAACTTTGGAAATTGGTTATATGGTTCAAAATAAAAATTAAATTAAAAATAACATTTTTCCAAAACGCCTTTTTACCGAGATACCCGCCATTTTGTATTTTTTCACTAAATTGTTATATCTTAAAAACTATTAAAGATATATTTATGAAACTTGGTATAGTGTTTAAGGTAGTAATAAAATAATCTTAAACAAATAATTATTAAAAATCTTTCTCCTTTTCAAAATTGCGGCCGTTTTAATGTTTCTAACTAAAATTGCTAAAAACCGGCCTATTATATGAAAAAAGTCGAGAACACTTTTATTTAGTACCTTTAATTTTTCATCAAACGATACCAAAATCAAAAAGATCAACTATAAAATAGCTGAGAAATCACGATTTTTAGTTGTACTAAAACTCAGCCAGGCGCAATGAGGACAAGCTGTCAGGGCGCGCCTGGCCTGTACAACTAAAAATCTTTATTTCTCAGCCATTTAATATTCGATCTTTCTAAACTTGGTGTCATTTGATAGACAGTTAAAGGTACTAAATAAAGGTGTCCTCGACTGTTTTCATATAATCAGCCGTTTTTTTAGTAATTTTAGATATAAACATTAAAATGGCTGCCATTTTGAAAAGGACAAATATTTTTTAATATTTTTTTTACTATTTTATTACTACTTTAAACACTATATCAAGTTTCATAAATAAATGTTTAATAATTATAAAAGATATAACATTTTAAAGAAAAAATACAAAATGGCGGATATCTCGGTAACAAAGCGTTTTTGGAAAAATGTAATTTTGATTTTGATTTTAACCCATATAACCAATTTCCAAATTTGTTGTACTTACTTCCAGGACACCCTGTATGTCACGGAATTCATCATGTCTCCTTCATGCAACGCTAAAACCGTTTCACAATGCCGTGCATAAGACACCAGCAACGTTTAACCTCCACGGTTAAACAATATTCAGTATGAGTGTGCATATAGTGTAACTGTATAATATGTCTCTAGTTTCGTTAACATATTCCCTAAACTTATCATGCAAAAAAGTGCTGTCCTCTTTTATGTACAGGAAGCCTTAAAACAAACATCATACAATTTATGAATGACAACTTTTTTTCTTTTTTTCATTAGCTTATTCATGCCACTTTTAGTTGTACAATCTAGTTATATTCAACCATTAAACAATTGAACTAATTCATTCCTTATTTCTTATCCATACGAAAGGAGAGATAATACCCCTTATTTATTCAATGCATAGCAGTCATTGGGCTATTGAAAATTGAAAATATCTAATATTACGTTATATATTACTTTTATTTTAAAAAAAGGTTAAGCCCTAATATTACTGTATGTTTTTACACACAGAAGAGTCATAACACGGGCGTATTATTCCAAGGATGGGGAAGGGCAAGATCAAACCTAATAATAAGGTACAATATAATCTTTCGTAGTCAGCAAAATTACTGTTCATACAAATTTTTTTTATCATCAAATCACTTAATCAAAGAAGCACAGAATGTACGGTAAGGGTTATTTAGAGTATTTGTTATTTTCATGTACCTAAAAATATGTTCATTGAAAATCAAGGATGCATAGTTGATTTCAGTGAGTAAAGGAAACATAGAATCATGTTTTGAGTTCACTGGCGTGCATAATTTGCATCAAATTAGCACTTTAGTTTTTTTCGGTAGAGGGTTTCTATGCAACGAAATTATAAAGAGCAGCTATCGTCTCAAAGTCAGATGTTCTGTGCTTCCGTCAGTTGATTAATTTCTAACTCACAGTTGTGAAATAAAATGTAAGAGTTTATATAATAATACGTTTGATTTAATATGTTATTCCTATCATCAAATAATATCTATATGATATTAGGAAATTAAGTAAGAGATTGGTAAATTTAGGCAGCTTTTAGAAGGGCGATAAAGATAAATCTTGCATGAAAACTTACTTTGAGATAAGAAACAACTATGCAATGTGTACATGAATCATAATTAACAAATTATAACCAGTTTTTTTTGAAAATTAAACTTTGTGTTATTAATTTGTATTACTCGTTAAAGGAAAACTTAAACAAGTAAATACTAAACCATTTTCAGCGCTACTGATTGTGTTCTGGAAGCAAATTATTTACCTAAGTAGAGATTATTGTAACTCATTGAAGTAATGAAACAACTATAATTTATTTTAAATCTTTATTTACTTTGACCAATCGATCTAAAAATAATATCTTGGTTATTAAAGCATGGTTAACCGTAATACATAAACTAGAACAATAAAATTAAGGTACCACATTTTTATGGAGTCATTTTTTAAGACAACAACGGTTATGACCGTTGAATCTGCGCAGTAAAATAGTAATACGTGCAACAGTGACAACGGATGAATAAGTAACCTTTCTTATCAAGCAATTTAGCCCGAGAGTCTTTAGGTAAATATTGGCCGCTGTAAGTCCCCGTGGTTACGCATATTGAGAGAGTCTTAGCTGTTATACTAGATAAACGGTACAGTAGATATATGCTTACACTTTTGCTATAATGTGGTTTACTTACTGCGAACAACGAGTTATCGTGTGTAAGAGGAAACAGGTGTTCTCAAAAACATTATTTTTTTAACAATCCTAGCTCATTGAAAGAGCAAAAGTATAACTGTGAACAAAAATGGTGCTTTAAATTTGATTAGTTGGTGCCTAAAATCAATGATCGAAGATGATCCCGAAGATGAAAATAAAGTGAAATTTAAAAGTGTATACAGGTTTTTTTTATTTATAGTATGGTTGATTAGTGTAATATTAGTCATTTATTTTTCAATTTTTCCCAGCTACACACAAGACAATAACAGCAAGATAGTTTGAAAGTAAGATATTCCACTATCACGACTAAACCCTTTTAACCCCTTAATACATTTTCAATTGTATTACCTTAATAAAAACATATAATTATTAATTGGAGCACAGTAAGTATAAAGTTATTTAAACTACGTTAGTGTTGATCGGGACCTAAATAAGTAATATAGTAAACATGTGATTTAATCTACTAATTTATGTACAAATAGGTGTCTTTATAATAGATAATCAGTCTATTCCTCTACAAATTACTTATAAAGTCCACTGGTCACTCCACGAGAAGCAGACTAAGTGGTTTAGTTGGCCAAACTTCACTTGTCAGTTCTTATCTACAACAGTTGATTGAACATTTATCACTTCGTTTCCCCTACATCCTGCGAGTTACTCAGTTTACTTTTGAAACAAGATATCCTATGCTACCAGATAATTGTTATACTTAATCCAATCTTCACATGATATAAGAAGTACTTCTCATCAAAATCCTATCTATTGATCAAATTATATAAGCAATGGACTAAAAAGTTTCAATCATATACTAAGTAATTAAAATAGAATAAACATATATACTTCGAAACATATAACCTTAACATTTATTATTGGTAAATGGAGCTCGGAAATAAATATGATAAAATATTAGTTCACGAGCTGGAACTAGTTTGCAGTTTATGCCGTTAAGTGAGAAATAAGTTTCCATTGTCGAAGCCATCTCTGATACCCTTTACTCTCGCAGAAGCGAGAAATGATGGGTTTTTCATGACAAAGGGCATTACGAAGCTTCTTTATAAGGTCGTATGTTGTCGTGATGTGTGTTTTCAAGAGGAAACTTTATATTGACACCTGTTTTTACTTGTTTGTCATAGTGGGAAATGCATGATTCAATATATATAAAGTAGCTAACTAGATTTAACCTTGGTGATGATCTAAAGAATAAATTTAATTTCGCTACTCTATTCACTGGAAAACCTTTTAATGACGTTCTTTTAGTTGTAACTGGTGCCATTAATTTAACAAAATTTTATTAAGATTATTAAAATTATTTATTTTCTTCGTATTATTTATTTTTTAAATGTCTATTCCATTATAATAATAAATTCATACAAGTATTATTATGTAAAGTAAACTTTCGTAATGTTCTCAATCTGTAAAAACGATGATGAATAAATATAGAGACCCACACAAACGCTATAAGAGATTTTAAACTGTATACACATCAAATATGTTTTATGGAACAACGGGTTTCAAAACTATACTGAAGGAACAAAATACAGACGCGCACGAAGTGGGTTTTCTTCTCGAAGTCTTTCAAGAGAAAGAAAACAAAAACAGTAATTAGTTTAAGGGGCTCGGAAAATAATATGGGAAAGTAAGTTTAGTTCCAAGTCAATTTTATTTTGCTACTCATTGCAGTATTAACTTTAACAAATACCGAACTTTTATGATCAATTAGTTCAAATATACGGTGCTCATGTTTTTTACAACTTAATTTATAAAAAACTACAGGTTAAAAACTTAAATTTCAAACCCGATATTTTTATTGGTTTAAAGAGTTTGTTTATGAATGTATTCCACATTTGACAGATTGTCTATAAAATAGAAGGCAGAAAAATTATGATAGAGTTTTAAATTATTATAAAGTGTTGCCCTTATTCCCTTTAATCATGGATAACACCCTCACAAACATGATAAAATAATTATAAAATAGCATGGATGATCCGAGTCATAACAAAAATAATAATTCTAAGAGAAAACCCATAGAATGTTTTTAATTGAATTGAAACTATGGTGGTTAAAATTAATTTATAGATGTTACTTAAGGACAACATTGCAGTTTAGTATTATTTTGCCAGCATGAGCGTGAGCATCTGTGGTTATGTGGGAAACGCTCTTGAATGTTGCTAACTCAAGTTGAAGCGATCTTGATTACTTAGACTGATGAGCGAGTTCATTTCAAATCTTTTATTTAAACTTCTTCTTTCTTATTCGTTACCATAACATCTTCCACAAAGTAACATTAAACCGAGTTAACATATCTCATTTAATAAACATTTAAATTCATATTCTGAGATATCATAAATAATATTGAAATAAAACAAAATATATATTACAAACTTCATAAAAGAAAAATAAGATTTAATTCCACACTATTAAGGTACTTATTAAAAATTACAGAATTAAACATGTTCACCCGTCCATCATCAATGTCAGGAGATACTAGTAGCTGTATAACTTGTTAACTAATTCACCTTAAGTTTAATTTAGCATAACTTGTTTTAATCATCAACCAATTACCTAAACGAAACGATTTCCTAACATGTGTTGTTGTAACAAATCCCTTCACTGTCTTAGAAAAAAGTAACATAGAATATGTTATTATTTATTTTATCTTGTGTGGAATTTAGAGTTTGCAAATTAACCCTGACTAAACCTACATTTTGTTTAAAGCAGGAAAACATGGTGTGTTGTGTTTATACTTTTGGATATATGATACCAAAGTTCTGACTTTGTGCCTTGTAAGAATAAGAATAAGAATGATATATTTTCTCCAATTTAACATGTTAAAAAGTACTTCAAAAATGAACGCGTTTTCCTGTTCATTGATTTTGTTCTCAAAATTAAAATTAAAATAATCTACACATCTTAAAGAACAAAACAAAAATAAACAATACTCTACTCAAATTATCCTCTTAAATCTGCCTCCTTTTGATTGTCTCTATAAATAAAACAGGAATTAATAAACTAATACAGCTTCACTATTCCACAAAACAGTATTTACACTTAATTTAAATTTAAAACAACTATATTCAATTTACATTTACTTTTATTTATAAATTAAGTGTAATTAAACAAAATTTGGAGAAAATGTAGGACCTCCAAGACATAGCCTGTTTGGAGGTTCCTTTCCTTCAAAATAACCAAAATTATAAACAGCGATCAGATAAAATAAACAAAACGTGACAAACAAAAATGATCTACAGAATCAAGTGTAGACCTGTTCTTATTCCCTTTAGTCATGGATAACAAACATATTCCCTCACAAACATAATAAAATAATACCTGTGTTGAACGTATATGTTACAACTACGGTGTATAATATAGCAACCCTAATCATAAGGATATCTAAGGCCCAACTTTAGCTAAGGACCTTACAAAAAAGCATAAATACGTTGACTCCGAGCTAATTAAAAAGTGGCACTGACGTTGGATGAACTCATTAACGATTTGTACCAACACAGTGACGATATATGCCTACACGTTATCCATACATGCCAACACGTTAACGATATATGCCTACACGTTATCCATACATGCCAACACGTTAACGATATATGCCTACACGTTATCCATACATGCCAACACGTTAACGATATATGCCTACACGTTATCCATACATGCCAACACGTTAACGATATATGCCTACACGTTATCCATACATGCCAACACGTTAACGATATATGCCTACACGTTATCCATACATGCCAACACGTTAACGATATATGCCTACACGTTATCCATACATGCCAACACGTTAACGATATATGCCTACACGTTATCCATACATGCCAACACGTTAACGATATATGCCTACACGTTATCCATACATGCCAACACGTTAACGATATATGCCTACACGTTATCCATACATGCCAACACGTTAACGATGTATGCCTACACGTTATCCATACATGCCAACACGTTAACGATATATGCCTACACGTTATCCATACATGCCAACACGTTAACGATATATGCCTACACGTTATCCATACATGCCAACACGTTAACGATATATGCCTACACGTTATCCATACATGCCAACACGTTAACGATATATGCCTACACGTTATCCATACATGCCAACACGTTAACGATATATGCCTACACGTTATCCATACATGCCAACACGTTAACGATATATGCCTACACGTTATCCATACATGCCAACACGTTAACGATATATGCCTACACGTTATCCATACATGCCAACACGTTAACGATATATGCCTACACGTTATCCATACATGCCAACACGTTAACGATATATGCCTACACGTTATCCATACATGCCAACACGTTAACGATATATGCCTACACGTTATCCATACATGCCAACACGTTAACGATATATGCCTACACGTTATCCATACATGCCAACACGTTAACGATATATGCCTACACGTTATCCATACATGCCAACACGTTAACGATATATGCCTACACGTTATCCATACATGCCAACACGTTAACGATATATGCCTACACGTTATCCATACATGCCAACACGTTAACGATATATGCCTACACGTTATCCATACATGCCAACACGTTAACGATATATGCCTACACGTTATCCATACATGCCAACACGTTAACGATATATGCCTACACGTTATCCATACATGCCAACACGTTAACGATATATGCCTACACGTTATCCATACATGCCAACACGTTAACGATATATGCCTACACGTTATCCATACATGCCACACGTTAACGATATATGCCAACACGTTAACGATATATGCCACACGTTAGATCAGTTTAAGTGTAAAGACAGAAAGTGGGTTCACACAATATTTAATCAGGAAATTAAATAATTCTAGGTACCGTACCATCGTTAAATAACAAGCCATTCCTTAAAATATTTAATATTTGAATTTGTGAAACCAATCAGGTAATTATCTAAACATAACTACTATGTATATTTAAATAAACAAATATACAGTACACTGTAGGCTAATGTGTGTTCTGTACTAACATGTATTTGTTATTTTGTTCAAATAATTTTTCAGATACAATTTAAGTGTTAAGCTACGTTATGTTTCAAAAACCCTAAATATATCTGGGTAATTTTCAGCCATCCTGCGTTACTAACGGATTAGTAATAAAAACAATGTATAATACTAAGTACAAAAAACCTTGTACTGTATCTTGCATTGCAATGACTATGATAACATGTTCTTAGAAAATAAATAAATTTTAAACTATCAAATTTAATCATAGCTGTAAACATTATGTTTTACATGCATTTTTGTATGCTTTTACAAAGAAAATGTATACTCACAAAGCTGAACTGTATAACCTACAAAAACATACAGAGAAAGTGATTGAAAACATGAATAAAACATTGTACAGGGTTGTCATTCTCCAATATGTAAAACTGTTGAACATCTTTCCCACTGTTGTCGTTTTTGGAATAAATGTGTTATGATTTTTGAAAGTTGGAATGTTTCAATAAATGATAAATAAATATAGTAAAATTAATAATTTAGAATCTAAAACAAGATTTAAGTAAAATTTTTACTAATAAAAATCTTTAAGTTATTATAATTGCATTGGAATTTTCTCTAGCTATATTTTAACTTAGTAACCCATTAACCTCTATATTATTCCCCGAACACCCACCATTACCATACCATTAAGGCTTCTTATAAAACATACACTAATTTTTAGATTATCAGTCATTACATACTACGAAAATATTTTATATATCTCAAGATTGAATTTTACTTTCTCCCCTTATACATACATAGTATGTGGAAAAAGTATTGTTTTCGTCAAAATTTTCGAATTTGAGTTGATAGTGGAAATATTCGTTTTGGTGCTCCCTGAACCCAAAAAAGTGGTTTTTACGTGATGTATGTCTGTGTGTGTGTGTGTGTGTGTGTGTGGATGTGTACAGAGCTAGAGCCTTAACCAATGGGCCGATTTTTATGAAATTTGGCATGTAGGTACTTATCCAAGATATCTCCAGGAGTTTTTCATTTTTTGAATTTTTTGATTTTTAAGGGTAATTATCCCCCAAAAACCGCCAAAAAACATGAAAAATCCAAATTTATCAAAAATGGCTCAAACGATTTTGATTCAACTTTAGTCGTTTGTGGAACTTTAGTTTTCCAACAAAATGGCACCACCCGTATTCCTGTAAAAATTTGGGTTCAGAAATTACAGGACTTAAAACATCAAAAATTCAGTTTTTTTGGATTTTTCATAAAAAGACATAAATATAAACAAATTTTACTATTCACCATTAAAAAGAGCTCAAAAAACTAAATAATTTAGTATTTTGAATTACTATTCAGTAGGGTGTATTGGACATTCCTGGGGCAGGAGGAGTCAGGAGGAGCACCCCCCCCCCCCGAGCCCCCCCCCCGAGGTCTCGTCTGTGACACTTTGCGAATTTTTTTTTTTTTGCGAATTTTTTTTTGCGAATTTTTTTGCGAAATTTTTTTTTTGCGAATTTTTTTTTTGCGAATATTAACCTAACCTAACCTAACCTAACCTAACCTAACGTAACCTAACATAACGTAACGTAACCTAACCTAACCTAACGTAACGTAACCTAACCTAACCTAACCTAACCTAACCTAACCTAACCTAACCTAACCTAACCTAACATAACCTAACGTAACGTAACCTAACCTAACCTAACCTAACCTAACCTAACCTAACCTAACCTAACCTAACCTAACCCATCCTAACCTAACCTAACCTCGGATCAGATTTCTGATTGCAGATTCTTGTTCGTCTAGTCGAGCCGAGAAATTTGAGTACCCACAACGTACATTTGGACGATGTAGGGGGGGGGGCTATCTCGGTTACCATAAGTCGGATTTGAATTCTGATTGCAGATTCTTGTTCGTCTAGTCGAGCCGAGAAATTTGCATACCCACAAAGTACATTTGGACGATGTAGGGGGGGGCTATCTCGGTTACCATAAGTCGGGTTTGAATTCTGATTGCAGATTCTTGTTCGTCTAGTCGAGCCGAGAAATTTGCATACCCACAAAGTACATTTGGACGATGTAGGGGGGGGCTATCTCGGTTACCATAAGTCGGATTTGAATTCTGATTGCAGATTCTTGTTCGTCTAGTCAAGCCGAGTAATTTGCATACCCACAAAGTACATTTGGACGATGTAGGGGGGGGGGGGCGGGCTATCTCGGTTACCATAGGTCGGATTTGAATTCTGATTGCAGATTCTTGTTCGTCTAGTCGAGCCGAGTCATTTGAGTACCCACATCGTACACTTTGGATGATGTTTACAAAAAAGAGGCCCGCACCACACTTTTGACCTTTTTTTTGCATTTTTGGAATCTCCTCGTCAAGCCGAGTATTCTCAGTACCCACATGACATACTTTGGATGATTAATACAAGAGTTGAACAGGGTAACGCTACAACCATCAGAGCTAGCCCATCAGCGCTTGCGGTCAATTGAACTACCAGTGAATGCAAATTTTGAGGAGAATATAATTGCAATGCTTTGAACATATACTGCAAAGGGGGGTGTATCGATACACCCCCTTCAAGTACTCTGCACCGAGGCAGACGTTCACACAAATAAGCGTCGTGTCCAGTCTCCTGTCTGGGAATGCGGATGTTGTAATTTGATACCTCGACTGGAGGGTGCAGGTGTTCACACAAAAAACCGACAAGTCGAGACCTGTCTGGGAATGCGGATGCTGTAATTTGATACCCCGACGGGAGGGCGACGCGACCCTTCCAGGAACCCATTATAGTCCGCCCGTATCGAATTCCGAGCAATAAATCACCAGTTGTCAAACACCCACGGTATCATTCTTGTTTTAGGCTTCAACAATTCCTGACGTATGGGGGAGCGAAAATCTCCCCCCTAAGCCATTATGTGTTAGGGGGAGCGAAAATCTCCCCCTAAGCGGTGCACGGGTCGCGACACGCCATAGTCTCTTGATAGACTTCTTCGAAGACGGACGTCTACATTAATTCGATAACAATGTCGTTTATTCATCAGAAATCGTGTGAATGTGTGAAGACTGAACTGGACTTGTTTTCGTTACCGCCTACGCAGACCAGCATCGAGAGCGGTAAATGGGTTCAATACAAACCGATCTCATCGCTGACGGACGATTCGCCAATAGAGTTTGTAATACCCGGTCACGGTGACGAGTACACGGACCTGACACAAACGTTGTTACACGTGAAAGCCGCTATTGTGAAACAGGACGACACTAAAGCGGACGGTGGGCAACCTGCTAAAGAGGTGGGCCCGGTGAACAATTGGCTCCACTCGATATTCAGTCAAGTGGATCTCTATCTCAATCATAAACTGGTGTCACCACAAAACAACACGTACGCTTACCGTGCCTACTTGGAAAACCTTTTGAACTACGGATGTAGTGCGAAGAATTCGCACCTGACTAGCGAGCTGTTTTTTGAAGATTCGGCCGGACTAATGGACGATTGTGACGAATTGAACGAGGGATTGAAAAAGCGTCGCGATCACACGAAAGAAAGCGATGTTTGCGATATGGTCGGTCGATTGCACATCGATCTGTGCAATCAGAACAAATTCATGTTGAACGGTGTCGAGATGCGATTGCAACTTAACAGATCCAGAAACTCGTTTTGTATAATGTCCAAAACGCTAACTACCTACAAGGTGACAATTAAAGAGATTAGTCTTTTCGTACGTCGATGTAAGATCAATCCGAGCGTATTGTTGGCGCACAGCAAAACTCTCGAGACCGGCACGGCCAAGTATCCGATCACGCGTGTAGAAGTGAAATCCTTCACACTACCCTCCGGTATAATGAGTAAAGCTTTAGACAGCGCATTTCTCGGTCAGTTACCGAAACGTGTGATAATTGGACTGGTCAGTAATCTTGCGTTCAACGGAGATTTCAAGAAGAATCCCTACAACTTTCAACACTACGATATGAATTATCTCGCATTGTACGTGGACGGTGAACAAGTACCGGCCAAACCGTTACAGCCCGTTTACACATTGAACAGTGAGACATATATACTCTCTTATTACACATTGGTCACCGGCACCGGAATCCAGTTCTCCGACGCAGGTAATGAGATCAAGAGAGGTGACTATCCGTACGGTAATTGTCTTATGGCGTTCGACTTGACACCGGACATGTCCGCGGCTGAGTCGAGTCACTGGAATCTCCTGCGCAACGGTAATCTACGTATCGAAATTGGATTCTCCAAAGCGTTGCCCGAGACCGTCAACTGTATAGTGTACGCTGAACTGGACAACGTCATCGAGATCGATCGTCACCGTAACGTAACAGTTGACTTCAGCGGGTGAATAAAAGCGAACGCCAAACAGAAATATTGTCTGACAGCGAGTGCGTACAGTTTACTTCAAGGGTGAGCAGACGCACCACCAGTCAGTAGTACGGTTGAAGTCGCACGGTAAGGACGTTAACATGGACGCTTACGCTTCTGCGGACGACTATATCAAATCGTTTATTCAGGAGATTGAGGTTATGAACAATAATGCTAGTGATCAGACGTTGGCATCACCTCAGTCGTCATTTGTAAAACCGACAACTGCCTGCAAGAGACGAAGGAGACCAACTCCCATCGAAGTGGAAACCAAGAAACCAGGATGGGTACCAAAACCAACAGATGATTGTCCCATAGTGTCATGGATGGATGATGGGAATACGTTTGCTGTTCAAAACCCGGGAAACAAAGGACAAATTTTATTGAAAATGGAAATGTACGATGGTACAGATATGGTGTTCATGTGCGGTTTATTTTTGGACAAAGATGGTGATATGCACCAAAATGTCAAACAAGTAGTTGATAAAGTGGAAAACATGTGGATCTATAAATCAACAGGAGTACCGAAAATTACAGGCTTAACTCAAACTGTTACACAACGCAGTGCAGTTTCGCAGCCAACGCCTAAGAAGCGAGCTGTGAGGAAGAAACAACGAGTGGCGCCGGCATTCAACTAGAGCATCCGCATTCCCAGACAGGTCTCGACGCGTCGGTTTTTTGTGTGAACATCTGCGCCCGGCCCTTCGGACCATCCACGTAGAAGAAAATGGCGGCGAGGGTTTTCTAAGGCGGGGCCCCGCCCGATTGAGCATCATTCGCCACCAGATCGCCGCCTCACATAGACCTACTCCAACTACTACTACTAGAGATGTCGAGCAGCAGCACTTTCAAGCTAGAGTTTCCGGGCGTGAACGGCACTGCAGCAACCGCGGACCTGAGAGCTACCCTCAACAACTGCAAGTCTGACTCTCCGCTCTACACCAGGATAGCCGATCTCCGAGAGGAATGCGGCTATCTCATCACTGCGATGGAGCGAGCCACCACACCCTTTGGCGAGACAATCATCGTGATCCTGGAGGGGCAGGTCGGGGACGACTTCTTTCTGCGAGTCTACCTGCCTAGGCGCTTCAACGAGGCCCTGAGCAACACCGACATCGAGCGCTACAACAGCGGGTTTGGAGAACGCCTTCGCTTGGTGAAGCGCAGCCCGAGGGGTTCCAATAGCAGATTCACACCGTTGGAGTTTATGTAAAGCAAGACTTGAAGATTATGTTAATACCTTTGTAAATTAGTTTTCGTAGTCAATACTTATAGTCACGTTCAGAACATAACCACTGTGTTATTTATTTCACTTAACCCCAAAAATGTCCTTTGGTAGTAAGTTTAAGAGTGTGAGTATGGTAACTGTGAGGTGTTTAGTAGCTCAGTAGTAATCATGGGCTTGATGTGGAAACATCCGTTCTCAGCCATTGTGGCGGGACCTTCGGGTTGTGGCAAGTCTCAGTTTGTGTCAAAGTTTATAAAACACATTACAGAAATGTGTGACACGCCATTTACCAGTATAAACTGGCATTATGGTAGTGGTGGTGGTGGTGGTGGTGGTGGTGACTCGAAAAATGTCAACATTAACCACATAGAAGGTCTACCAAACTTGGAGGATTTTTCTGGTAACGAGCCGATACTTGTGATTATAGACGATATGATGCGTGAGGCCGACAACCGTGTGGTGGATCTTTTCACAAAAGGTTGCCATCATCGCAACATTAGTGTGTTTTTCATTACACAAAATTTGTTTCATCAAGGACGCGGGCAGAGGGACATCTCACTGAATGCGCATTACATTGTGTGTTTTAAGAATCCTAGAGATAGAGTTCAGATTAGGTACTTGGCCAGACAAATATATCCAGACAGCCCGAAATTCATCGAGGAGGCGTACGCTGACGCTACTAGGAATCCACACGGCTACCTACTGATAGACTTGAAACAATCAACAGACGAAAATATGCGAATACGAAGTTGCATATTTCCAGACGATTCTACCAACTATGTGTACTTGCCAAAGAAAAGGTAATTTCGCCATCAGTAGTAATCATGTCGTGCTTGCGGAAGGACGCAGCTCTGCTTACGGCTTTCATACACGCAACACCCAAGGAGCGGAAGGCACTGTTAAAGGTGTGTGACAAGAGCCGCATTCGCTCAGTGTGTGAGTGCGCATACAACGTGTTGCGAGGTAACGTTCCTCTGGCGAAGAAGAGTAAAAGTCAGTTAAGCAAACACAAGGCGACGCTACGTCGATTGGTGAAACGCGGCGAAGGCTGGTCAAAGAAACGAAAGTATCTCATACAAAAAGGCGGTGGAATCTTTATACCATTACTTTTGAGCGCAGTACTACAAGCAGCACTGAGTAGATAAAAATGACTAGCATCAACAATCAGTTCTATTTGACACTGCCCAGCAACAGTTCGATGCAGTATTATCCGAAAAATACAGTTGCAAATTATATAACACATTTGCCGAGAGCTATTCAACTGGACGCTGGCGACTGGGAAATTGCACTTGTGGAAGCGCACTATCCAATGACATTTCTATCTGTCGGTAATGACGAAACAATTGACATTTGCATACAACCACAAGAGGAAGCAAAAGTGAACATAAAAGCGTTGGCGCGGGTTATGGACAGTACTGCCGATGTAACACCGGTAGTGTCTGCTACTCCAAAACAAAACCACAGAATTAAATTGAAGACTGGTGATTACGCAAATATTCAAGAATTGTGTGATCATATCAATTCACAAGAACTAGCGATTACTTTTGGTGTAAAGTTCACCGTTGAAAACTCATACAACAAATTCATTGAAGTATCGATGGGGACTGATGTTGGAAAAATTACATTAAGTCCGACGTTAGCGCTTCAATTGGGGTTCGATCCGAATGAATTGACGCTGGAAGGTGATGCAGTTAACAAAAGCATCCGTTCGCCCAACATTCGTCTTGGCTTACCGTCACACATGTACGTGTATTGTGATTTAGTCGAGCCGCAGATGGTTGGCGATACAGTCGCACCGTTATTGAAAATTGTCAATATATCCACGTCTACTTATGTATACGGATTGCATAAATCAACATCATTCATCGATCCGCACTATGTGCCTGTTATGAATAGATCTTTTGACAGTGTGGAAATTGACTTAAGAGATAACATTGGTAATCATTTGCCATTCCACTTTGGAACGTCGTGCGTGAAGTTACACTTTAGAAAAGTAGCTAGCCATTAGCACAGAAATGGAACATGCAAAGAAGATGGTAGTTGTGCCGCAAGAGTTGATTGATCGACTGCAATCAAATGCTACGGATAACAGACCGACTAATCTATCCAGTGAAAACAGCCTCGACGCGGAGATGCAACAAATATTGAATAACAAACGTATGGACGATAGTGAAAAGTGGAAATTGTACAAACAGGCGTTACATCGCTTCTTGCATATTGCAGAGAATAGACGCCAACCGATTAGCATACCAATCGTGGAGACGGGTGGGATTGAACATAGTCGACAAGCGCACCCCGCTGCGGAAGGTGGTCCAGTGGAAGAGGTTGTGGAAACGTTTTCCAAAACTTACAGATCTGATGCCCGCAATCTTTTACGTTTCATGAAACGTGACGGCAGCTTAATCAGTTGGGACAGTGGCTATTCAGTGTACATCAACGGTGTAAAAATCCAAGACTCAAATCTAGTGGATATCTTAAATTGCATAGTAAAGGTGCGTATGCGTGATTACATACCGCCAGGATGGCGGGAAGTGCTCAACGCATTGAAAGCGATGAACGTGCCAAAGGTCTATATGAATAATCTAAGAGCACTAAAGGAAATAAATGCCGAATATCGATCATCATTCACAGGAGGAGAAGGATCAGACGATGACGTGGAAGACACATCAACTGAATCAATACTGAGAACACCGCTAGTAAATCGACTACGATCGGCTAGAGGAAAACGTGTAACAACTACACCGGTGCGAGCGGCAGAGCAGTTTGATTTTTCAAATAGAACAAATTTGGACAAGTGGGAAACGTACACAGGATAGGTTTTCAGTATTATGGAGCGTTTGTATTACAATCCCATCGAACCTTCGTCGTATGGCGGTCTAGCTCCTTTAGCGCGAGCTGCAAAACCAGTTTCAAAACGCAAAGTGATTGAATGGTTACAAACACAGGACACTTACACATTGCACAAACCGGCACGCAAGCGTTTCCCGCGCAATCCTTACATAGTGTATGGTCCATTTGAATTGTGGCAAGCGGACTTGAACGATATGCGTGGTCTTAGTAAACACAACGACGGCGTCAACTACCTACTGACTGTAATAGACGTGTTTAGCAAACACCTGTATGTGCGGACGTTGAGGCGGAAAGAAGGAGCTGAAGTGGCCAACGCTTTCGAGGAGATATTTGCCGAAGCGACCGATACACCTCGCTGTTTACAAACCGACAAAGGTACTGAATTCACCGGTGCCAAGACGAAAAGGTTATTCAAACAATACGGAATCATCTATGTCACTACACAAAACCCAGATGTTAAAGCGGCCGTAGTGGAACGCGTGAATCGCACTTTGAAAACACGCATGTGGCGATATTTGACTTACAAAAACACATATCGTTACGTAGATGCGTTGGACAAACTGGTTAGTGCATACAACAACAGCGCTCACAAGAGTCTAGGCAACAGAATACGACCAGTCGATGTGACTGTTGACAATAAGCGAATATTGCATCAGGTATGGCGTCGCATGTTCGGTAAGATACCGCGTCATGTTAAGGCAAAACTGACAGTTGGTACCACAGTGCGCATATCTAAGGAGAAGGGTACATTCGCAAAAGGTTACGAGACTAATTGGAGTAAAGAAGTGTTTGTGGTGCGTCGTGTAAACACATTGATGCCTCTGCCAATGTACACTTTGGCGGATCTCAACGGTGAACAAGTGACTGGTCAGTTTTACGAATACGAATTACAAAAAGTGACAATATACAACGACCATCTGTTCAAGATTGCTGAAATACTAGCCGCTAAGGGTCGTGGTCGCAGTAAGCGTTATTTCGTCAAGTGGGCAGGTTACGGAGACGAGTTCAATTCTTGGGTAGGAGCGCAAGATTTGCAAAATGCCTAATAGCAACCAGTTCTATTTGACATTGCCCAGCAACAGCTCAAAGGATTATTTTCCAAAAAACACAGTGTCCAAGTACACTACACATCTGCCGAGACAAATTCGATTAGAAGGCGATGGCGAGTGGGAGATGGCTTTGGTCGAAGCGCATTATCCATGTTCCTTTATGACTGTGGACGATGAATCGTGTATTTGGCTCGACTATAAACTCGTTCTGCCGAGTATTCCCGTCACACTCAGCGTCGAGCACATTATGCTAAAGATGAAACCCAGTTATTACAAGAACATAACCGATTTATTGAAAATGATCAATAAAGCGAAGGATGTAACCCAGTACTTGTACTTTGAGTATGACAAAGAGCAGGACAGAGTCAAGATCACGACAATGGTGGACGGTATAAGCAAAGTGCATTTCTCCGAAGGGCTGTCTCTCCAGTTGGGTTTCGATCCGTACGAGAACGTTTTGACAAATGACCTCACAGCGATATGGCCACCAAATCTGACTATGGGACTGCCGACACACTTGTACGTGTATTGTGATCTGATTGAACCGCAGCTGATTGGCGACACTACAGCGCCGCTTTTGAAGATTATCAACATTGACAGAGATAACTACGCACACGGCGCGCATAAGACTGTGCATTTCATCAGTCCTCATTATGCGCCAGTTATGAAAGGAACATTTGAAACGATCGATATTGACCTAAGGGATCACGCTAGTAAAAAAGCGTCATTCCTCTTTGGGACGTCGTACGTGAAGCTTCATTTCAAAAGAGTAGCTCAGCAATTATGAATACAAACGATCCCTACTTGGCTTACTACCGTCGCCAACAATTGCAGCAGACCGGCGGCAGTATCAATAGGGTATTTCGCGGTGCACCCTACCAGCGCGGACATGGAATTGGCAGTTTCCTAGGCGGTATGTTCCGCACCATCACACCGCTACTCAAGTCGGGAGCCTCTGCTGTGGCCAAAGAGGCGTTGAAATCCGGTGTTGGATTCTTGGGCGACATGGCCATGCACCAGCGGGATCCCAAAGAAGCCGCTAGAGATCATTTCAGCCAGTTTACAGACTCGCTAAAACGCACGGCGGATGGCAAACTTCAACGTGTGCTAAGTGGCGGCGGCGGCTCTCGCGCGAAACACCGTCGCGTAACGCGAAAGAATACCACGAAACACCGACGCGCTACTCCTGCGCGAAAGACTAACGCGAGACTCTCGCGTAAGAGGAACGCGAAGCGCGCCATGTTCGGCGGCCGTCGTGTCACACCGCAGTCTTTGACGAAACTCCTTCGAGGAATGTCGGCGTCGTCATCCAAGAGCACCAGCAAGAAGAGAAGGACAGTTAGGAAGAAGACGAGGAAGACGAGGAAAGCAGTGAGGAGAACTTCCGTACGTGATATATTCAATTAACACACACGCTAGCAATGTCGTTTCTACATCAAAAGTCGTGTGAATGCGTCAAGACG
Organism: Allygus modestus; assembly: GCA_963675035.1. NCBI lineage: Eukaryota > Metazoa > Arthropoda > Insecta > Hemiptera > Cicadellidae > Allygus > Allygus modestus. The sequence continues at coordinate 93,390,519 of OY776116.1, forward strand.
GAATTGGACTTATTCTCCCTACCGCCGACGCAGACCAGTATCGAGAGCGGCAAATGGATTCAGTACAAACCAATCTCCACACTGACTGATGATTCGCCCATCGAGTTTGTTGTGCCCGGCAACGGCGAAGAATACACCGATCTTTCGCAAACAATGTTGGAAGTTCCAGCGTCTATTGTCAAGTCGACAGGAGCGGCAATCGCAGATGCCGATGAATCGAACAAAATTGGCCCAGTCAACAATTGGCTGCACACGTTATTCAGTCAAGTCGATATGAGTATGAATCAGAAACTGTTAACACCACAAAACAACACTTATGCATATCGAGCGTATATTGAAACATTGCTGAATTACGGCTATGATGCTAGGAAATCACATTTAACATGTGGATTGTGGAATGCGGACGATGCCGGCCACATGGACAATACTCTGGACGATAACGATGGACTAAAGGCGAGACGAAAAATGACAAATAAAAGTCGTGAAATCGATATGCTCGGTCGCCTACATGTGGACATGTGTAATCAGAACAAGTTCCTGTTGAACGGTGTGGAACTGCGTTTTAAACTGATCCGATCAAAAGATTCCTTCTCCATTATGTCGGATGATGGTGACTACAAGGTGCACATTGTTGATGCGAATCTCTGGATACGAAGGTGTAAAGTTAGCCCCACTGTACTGTTGGCGCACAGCAAAACGCTTCAGACCGGCACAGCTAAATACCCAATCACTAGAGTGGAATTGAAAACATTCACACTACCGTTTGGAGTGAGGAGCAAAACTTTGGACAATGTGTTTCTAGGTCAAGTGCCGAAACGAATCATTGTCGGACTGGTCACCAACGCCGCTTATAATGGCGATTTAAAAAAGAATCCATTTAACTTTCAAAATTTCAAAACCAACTACTTCTCGCTGTACGTGGACGGTGAACAAGTGCCATCCAAACCGCTACAACCACACTACGAAACCGGCAAGGGAAAATACGTGATGGCGTATCACAGTCTGTTTTCAGGCTCCGGCATACACTTTAGCGATGCTGGTAATCTCATAAATAGAGACGATTACGACGATGGATACTGTCTGATGGCATTCGATCTAACACCTGATATGTCAGCAAGCGACACGACTCATTGGAACCTAGTGCGCAACGGCAGTGTGCGTATGGAGATTGCTTTCGACACGGGGCTCACAGAGACTGTCAACTGTCTGGTATACGCAGAGTTTGACAACGTCATAGAAATCGATCGTCATCGCAACGTGTCTGCGGACTTTGGTGGTTAGATCGTTGGCAGCGGCGTCATCGTCCTCCTCCTCCTCAGTCTACAACCAACATTCGCACAAGATGGATCGTTTATGCAGAGTACCGCGTAAAAATTTAGCATCTCCAATTATTGTGGATTTTCAATGTTTCAAGGACAACGCATATGACTACATTCTGAAGGAAGTGTGCGTCTTGGAATTGGTCAGTGGAACACTGCTAATGCATCATATCGCCAAATCACCATTCAGTCGAGATTTCCTATCACAAGAGAAACTGCGTGAAAGCTATTGGCTCACAAAACACTGTCACGGATTGGAATGGGACCAAGGTGATATCTGGTATCATGTGCTAGAGGAAAAGTTACGTGCATGTATCGCCAAACGACCGATTGTCTACGTCAAAGGTGCTGAGAAAAAAGAGTTTGTACGATACAATTTCATCACGGATCACTGTACTACTAATGTCATGGATATCAACGATATTGGCTGCGGATCACTACCGTCAATCAACAGTCTACTATCAACAAACGCAGTGCGATGTCGCCACCACAGAACAGCTCACACACGATGCGCTCTAGCCAATTGCATCACATTACGCAGTTGGTTACATCTAAGTACAAATATCGCTGACGCTGATAATTACGCTGACGATGGTGAGAGTGATACCAGTTCCTGCTTTTGTTTTGCTACTAGCACTACTACTCCTACTACTGACTGTGGCGTCGACACAGTAGAATGAATACCTTATAGATACAAAAGTGTATGGCTAAACTGCCCGTACAGAATGTTGGTGTCTACGCTGCGGATCAATTGCCCCATTATATTTCACCATCTACTGCTATGATTGTGAACACTGATCCACACAATGAAGACGGCACTCACTGGGTCGCTTTCTACCTTAACAAAGGAGGAGGAATAATTGAATTCTTTGACAGCTACGGTCAACCGCCACATCTTCAATTCTACCAAGGATTCCTGAGACGCAACGCTCGTCGCTACATGTACAACGAGCATCGCCTTCAAAGTGACAACACTCTGGTCTGCGGTCAATACTGCCTTGTATTCCTGTACTGCCGCACCCACTACGGCATGAAGATGAAGGACTTTGTGCAGCTCTTTGAACACTCTTCTTTCGGCCACAACGATGCACTGATCAGAAGACTCTTTGCACAAATGTATACCAATTGAGTTTTGAAATTTTGCATTTTTCTCAATAAACTAGTTGTGTACTCAGAATAAAAAAAGAAACATTCTTATTATTTCCCATCCTCACCTCCTTTACCCCAAAGTGGGGCAGATCTAACATACAATGACATTAGCAGGTGCATTCTAGTCTTCAACAATTCCTGTAGTATGGGGGAGCGAAAATCTCCCCCTAAGCCATTATGTGTTAGGGGGAGCGAAAATCTCCCCCCTGGTAATTAAATCAGTTGAACAACAGTTGTCAACCACAAATTGGGACATACCTATCATACAATGATTGTAAAGTAACATTCATATCTGAACCTGGTTTATATGAATTAACATATTCCTGAATAATTTTTTTTTTACTTTAGTATCTTAAGACTATGTGAGGGGAGAAAAAAAAGACGAATGTATATACGAACAATTTGGCTATTTATTTACACACCTTATATATATATATTTTACATCGAGTATGTGCTCCTAAACATTTGTATTTGGCTAGCAAAAACGAGACTCGACACAAACTAACGACTAGAACAAAAAGAAAAAAGGAGCACATTTCTAAGTTTTACGAGACTCGATACAAACTAATGACTAGGTTTAGCAAAATCGGAAATTTACAAGTCAAGTCAGGGTCTTTGGTAATATGACACAACCACTCAACGCTCCTCATCCTCCGCCTCTTCATCGTCTTGAGGGATGTCTTCGGGCTGAGGTGGAACGTCAAAATGCCCCCAAGGCAGTGTATTTACACCGTCCGGAAGGATGTAGCGTTTGTCATCGTTACAGCTCAAGGATAGCTTGTCGACTTGAACTGTGAAGACGCGGTGGTTTCGGGACTGGAACCTGGTGTTGATGGTTCTCTTCAACACGCCGTTGAAGAGGCATTCCCGATAGTCGTCAGAGGTTAGATTGTGTTTTACAACACCTCTAGCGACTTCCTTGGCGCGCTTCACCGTCATGACCTGCAACTCGTCATCTTCAGTCCTCTCCTCGAACTCGACAATGTCCATGAAATAAAGTTTCGAGCGAAGACCGAGGTACTCGAGCAGCGGAAGACCGTTCGCTTCATCCTTAAACTTTCCGATGACTTTGGCGTTTATGGGGCTGTAGCAGGGATGGTTTTGGGGGTACGCACTGGTGTCGAAATCGTCCAGATGCTCCAACATGTCCTTATAAACATCTTCAGTCTGGATGTCGAACACGAAACTGTCAGTGTCCATGTAGTCAACCTTCAGACGATCGCCGTAGCGGTTCTTCATCTTTCGAAGGAAGTCGTACATGAGCCACTTGCTCAGATCGAGGACACACATTCCGACGTAGAGCGGTTTGTCCAGGACGATATTGACTTTCGACATGTGTACAATGGCGACGTCATCGTTGAAGTAGGTTCGGTCCAGGAAGTTTGACTTGGCTACGTACTTCCTGAACATCTCCGGCGTACACACCAGTTTAGCGTTCATTCGCTTGCGAACATTCTCGATCGTCTTGCCAAAGACCGCATTGTTCATTAGCTTAAAAAAGTCTTGCTCAAACTTGGTCTTGGCCTTCTTCCTCAGTTCGGTGTTCATTAGGATGTAGCTCTCTAACCACCGAGACTGACGGAACGAGATGACGCGATGCACGTTCACAAGCTCCACTCCATTTTCCAGCGCCTGTTGCAGGATTCTGTAATGACAGATGTAGTTCTTCTTGTCATCCAGAGTCGTAACGAGCTTCTTGAATTTCCCTCCTGGCGGACGTTTGGTCTCGCAGCAGTAGGGGAGATCCTTGTGAAGGTCGTGCAGGTGGGCGGGGTAGCGAAGGTCAACTTCCAAGACATAGCCCGCGGGTCCTTCGGGGTCCAACGCTGCAATGTCCAGGGACGCGATCTCCTCGCGGCTGAGCCATTGGAAGTCTCCCTGTGGAAGACACTGGGACATGGCCCAACCGTAAAGGTTGTTGGCGTCCAAGTATAGCAGGTGATTCGTTGGCTCTTCAGGTCGTCGATCTTCAGGGCGACATCCATCATGGTTGGCCTTGGCGTGTCTGGTGATCGCCTGGGAAATACCTCCTCTGATGCCTTGCTCGAAGAAGAGGTACATATCAAAGTCCTGTATCGTATCAAGCTCCACTCGACAGGTCCTTAACATGACATCCCAGGCGTATGACGGTAGGGTGTAGTAGTGCGCAGGGTCTAGTTCGTATTCAGCCATCGACGTGTCCCTGAAGCGTTCAAAGACGTCAGTCAACAGCGCAATGTCACAGCGCAGGTACTTCTCAGCGTAGTCCTTGAGGTTCCTACAACCGAAGGTTTCCCACACGTTGCGAGCATGCTCGTAGTCTGCATCCGTTATGTCCTCCAGGGTAAGGTCGTTGTGGAAATCTCGCTGCAGAGGCAGTTCCGTAGTATCTTCCAATACGGCGTTCGACGTTACAAAGTTGTACGGGAACACGCCTTTCCTACGGACTAGATCGAAGAGGTGGTCTTCGGGGAATCTCTTCCTCGTCTCCAAGAGTTGAGCTGGTGGAAGTGCGGCGGCGAGGCTGGCGAGGCTCAAAGCCAGGAACCTGTAGGTGTCGAGGAACCTGACTCTGAATCCTGGCTGTCTTTTTCCACGCCCTTGCATCCCAACCGGTGCCGCTGCTCGGTCGAACAGGAACCGCTTCGTGAAAGCGATGTACCGCTCTTCCGTGTGAGCCAACACCTCAACATCACCAGGGTCGACCGCCAACTCCCACACTATGAAGTGAGCGTCGTAGTTGGAGAGATTGTGGAAGTAGCATTGACTACTCGCTGCTCCCTGTAGCGTAGGTTACATGATCTGTGCGCAGCGCCACGGAACTCGTAGGGCGGCGCGTGGTTGTGATCACGAACCTTTGGGTCTTCGCTTGAAAATGCCGATCCGCAGAGGTAGCAATTCGCTGTCGAGTTGTACTGCATCGTTTCGGCTGGGGTCAGGACAGGGCGCAGATTTCTTGCTTCGTACAGAAAGTTCCACAATCGCTCAACATCAGTTTTCAACATCTCCATAAATGTCTTTGACGCATCATCCCCGAAGTAGACTCGAGGCTCAAACTCCTCAAGTCCGTACGAGTCGATGATCTGGTACGCAAAGGCGTATGGGATGTGGATGTGGGTGGCTACTCCTCCGTGCGGTTCATCCACTTGTTCATCCATCTCCGCGGTCGGCAGTAGAGCACACTCAAAGTCCGCGTAGATGGTGAAACGCTCGCGTCGGGTGAACTCTGGATGGCTGAATTTGATTTCTGTCTTTTTCGGCGTATCCATGCGAATAGGGGCTGAAGCGGAGCAGTATCGCCTATGCTCCTCCAGACGCTGTGCACCCGTCAGACCGAGCTTGTTCGGACGGTTATCAAAGTGCGCGAAGCACCGCTTACAGATGAATATCCTGCCCATATGTGCTGTGAGTTGGGGACGGATCAGTCGGCCAAGGTCTTTGATGTAGGCGTAGTGACTATCACCGTCCGTTGTCACGTACAAAAGGTCGCAATGGTCTTCACGCTCCTGCCTACAAATCTTCAAGGGGAAGACGGTGTCCTGATACTTTGGTCGTCCGTCAGGTTTCTGACCCACGCACGTGTGATCAATACCATAGACGTTGATGCTGATGTTGTTTGTCCGCTCAAACGTCTTGATACTCTTCAGAGCAACGGGGAATTGAAGGCCGGTCCAATCGTATCGGGCGATGATGTCGTCGGTGTACGATGCCGGTCTTTTAGGGTGATCTTGAACAAACTTTCCCAGGACTGCATACATAAAACACCGCTCATCGGCGTTCGATACGTTGACGACTGCTTGGGTGTTCTCCAGAGACGTAGGCAGTGGGAGCCAAGCTCGACCATCTTCACCTAGAGGAGTGTATTCGTTGATGCCGACCTCCAAATCACGAACGCGAAGGTATGTCCACCCGGAGCCGATATGATCACACTCAGCCTTCTCTCTGATAAGCTTTGCAAAAGCTGTTGTGATGTACTGGTTCAGGTCCGAGGTCGTCGTCAGCGGAGTCATCTTCGTCTTGAAGTTGCGCAGGCAGGTGTTGTTGTGAATATTTTGGAATTCACACTCCAGCTTCAAGTTGACCTTAATGCTGCGGTGTTTCACCAAGGTGTTCTCAAGCAACTCCGTAAGGCTCACAATCAACAACGCCATCACTTCTCCGATTGTGACGAGATTCTCCATCGGTCGCTGCAGACGGTAGGTTAAGAGGCGGTTGCGAAAACCCCGTTGAATGAGTGAGAATACGGGGCTTGACTGTCCTGCTCCAGTCATCTCAACATCATCGGGTTGCGGGTGTGTGCTCGTTCCAGGTTGTGGCTCCGTGCTGGGTCCTGGCTGGGGTTCGTCCTGTATCATAGCCACTCGGTTCAGGATCAGGTCCTTCATGATAGGGCAAGAGAACCGCTCATGATGGTCCTTGTTGAACAGCTGGTTGAACTCCTGACCGCAGTATGCGCAAGGGAATCTCCGTTCTTGACCATCACCGTGAAATTGCATGGTGTGTCGACGCAGGTTGTCTTCCCTCTTGAATTCGGCGCCGCATGTGCCGCATATGAGCCTGCGGACTCTGCTGTGGGTCGAATCCACATGTCGACGCAGGTTTCCTTCACGACGGAAACGGCGACCGCATTCATGGCAGGTGTGGTGGCCAGGACCCGGTCCTTCATCTGAAAATAAAAATAAAAAACAGATTAGGATAACTAAAGATACAAATTCCCCTCTCTCGAGAATCACATTTCAAAATGGAGTTGTTAATTAAAAATATCACTTTTCAAACAGGGAATGTAATCTTCTGTACTGTTTGTCTACATTCATGATTCGGGGTTCAAGGCTAAGGATGTAGCTGCAATATTGAGCTGCGCCAACCCTAAAGAAGCATTATGTTTTAGGGGGAGCGAAAATCTCCCCCTAGTAATTAAATCAACAGAACACCAGTTGTCACGGTCTCATTCTTGTTCTAGTCTTCATCAATTCCTGACGTATGGGGGAGCGAAAATCTCCCCCTAACCCATTATGTGTTAGGGGGAGCGAAAATCTCCCCCCTAGCAATTAAATCAATAGTACACCAGTTGTCACGGTCTCATTCTTCTTCATGTACCTAGTTAAATATTATAAAAAAGGTAATTAGTTTCAAGGGGAAAAAGTTATTTTAATGTGGATTCTCACCTTCATCGGAGTGTCGGTTGTCATAGGCAGTGGTCTGCGGAGCATCAATCACCTGCCGGGGTGGAATGGCTCGGTGGTTCGCTTCCATGTGACGCTCTAAAGCTCCCCGGTCTACGAATGTGGCTCGACATGCAGCTTCTCCATCTGCAAACGCACAAAACGATTAGATTGTGAAATGTTTAACACTTACCTTTTTTTAAAGTATGTAATGTGGGTACTCTGATGACTTGATGGGGCGAGCAATAACATAAGTTATTAAAATTAAATTATATTGATATAGTCATGTTATTTTTAAATTTAAAAAACAAAGAGTTCTCTATTCGCGCTAAATAGTTAAAGCTGTTAAATAAAAATAATTGTATCACTCTGCGGTTATATTGCATAGCGTATTCCTATATTACTAACATTTAGGTCTGATTACAACAATAATGCAACGCAAAAAACGTACCTTGCTGCGTTGGTGTTGGTGGTAGTAGTTGTGGTCTCAAGCCGTGGAATCTGATGTGGTGTTGCACCAAATTGTTTCTACGCACGAAAATACAACCACAAATGGTACAAACGTGTGTGGCGTTCATCTTTAATATGGATTATAAGTTTTGATAATCACAAACAATACAGCACAACACGTACGTTTTAAATAGTTCAAAGGTGCTTTACGCAAATCGCAAATGATGACAATCAACAACTAACACAAATCGCGTAGAACGGAACAGGATCGGACTAACACGTCTTCACGCACTGAACTCTCGAGTTGAACTGAAGGAGGGCTGGTGATGTGGGTGACTCTCCCCACTAATGGATTTCGGAGAAGGTCGGGGCAAAAACTCTCAACCGCTGTCTTGGGTAAAGACCACCCTGCTCTAATGGAACTCGATATGAGCGGTCTATTATGGGTTCCTAGAAGGGTCAGCCGTCTTCCCGTCGAGGTATCAAATTACAGCATCCGCATTCCCAGACAGGTCTCAACTTGTCGGTTTTTTGTGTGAACACCTGCACCCTCCAGTCGAGGTATCAAATTACAACATCCGCATTCCCAGACAGGTCTCGACTTGTCGGTTTTTTGTGTGAACACCTGCACCCTCCAGTCGAGGTATCAAATTACAACATCCGCATTCCCAGACAGGAGACTGGACACGACGCTTATTTGAGTGAACATCTGCCTCGGTGCAGAGTACTTGAAGGGGGGTGTATCGATACACCCCCCTTTGCAGTATATGTTCAAAGCATTGCAATTATATTCTCCTCAAAATTTGCATTCACTGGTAGTTCAATTGACCGCAAGCGCTGATGGGCTAGCTCTGATGGTTGTAGCGTTACCCTGTTCAACTCTTGTATTAATTATCCAAAGTATGTCATGTGGGTACTGAGAATACTCGGCTTGACGAGGAGATTCCAAAAATGCAAAAAAAAAGGTCAAAAGTGTGGTGCGGGCCCCTTTTTTGTAAACATCATCCAAAGTGTACGATGTGGGTACTCAAATGACTCGGCTCGACTAGACGAACAAGAATCTGCAATCAGAATTCAAATCCGACCTATGGTAACCGAGATAGCCCGCTCCCCCCAACATCGTCCAAATGTACTTTGTGGGTATGCAAATTACTCGGCTTGACTAGACGAACAAGAATCTGCAATCAGAATTCAAATCCGACTTATGGTAACCGAGATAGCCCCCCACCTACATCGTCCAAATGTACTTTGTGGGTATGCAAATTTCTCGGCTCGACTAGACGAACAAGAATCTGCAATCAGAATTCAAATCCGACCTATGGTAACCGAGATAGCCCGCCCCCCCCAACATCGTCCAAATGTACTTTGTGGGTATGCAAATTACTCGGCTTGACTAGACGAACAAGAATCTGCAATCAGAATTCAAATCCGACTTATGGTAACCGAGATAGCCCCCCACCTACATCGTCCAAATGTACTTTGTGGGTATGCAAATTTCTCGGCTTGACTAGACGAACAAGAATCTGCAATCAGAATTCAAATCCGACTTATGGTAACCGAGATAGCCCCCCCCTACATCGTCCAAATGTACTTTGTGGGTATGCAAATTTCTCGGCTCGACTAGACGAACAAGAATCTGCAATCAGAATTCAAATCCGACTTATGGTAACCGAGATAGCCCCCCCCCCTACATCGTCCAAATGTACTTTGTGGGTATGCAAATTTCTCGGCTCGACTAGATGAACAAGAATCTGCAATCAGAATTCAAATCCGACTTATGGTAACCGAGATAGCCCCCCCCCTACATCGTCCAAATGTACGTTGTGGGTACTCAAATTTCTCGGCTCGACTAGACGAACAAGAATCTGCAATCAGAAATCTGATCCGAGGTTAGGTTAGGTTAGGATGGGTTAGGTTAGGTTAGGTTAGGTTAGGTTAGGTTAGGTTAGGTTAGGTTAGGTTAGGTTAGGTTATGTTAGGTTAGGTTAGGTTAGGTTAGGTTAGGTTAGGTTAGGTTAGGTTAGGTTAGGTTAGGTTAGGTTACGTTAAGTTAGGTTAGGTTAGGTTACGTTACGTTAGGTTAGGTTAGGTTAGGTTAGGTTAGGTTAGGTTAAGTTAGGTTAGGTTAGGTTAGGTTAGTATTCGCAACAACAAAAAAATTCGCAAAAAAAAAATTCGCAAAAAAAAATTCGCAAAGTGTCACAGACGAGACCTCGGGGGGGGGGGGCGGGGGGGGGCGTCCCTCTTGTCCCTCCTGAGCCAGAACACTCCATTCTTCCCTACTCTATTCTACGATTGCTGGTTTCGGAGAAAATTGAAATTGTCATTTTGCGGTAAACGCAGTACGTTGTACCATGTTATTCTTATGGGGAATACAAAAATTACTATTTCTCTCTTATTTACTGATCAATTTCATTCAGACTTGTTATGCTTGTCAAGTTAGCATTGACCAACAGAGGAAATTCGAAATATTTTGCCCCTTAATAACCCTAGGGGAATAGGGGGCATTTCCCTCTTAAAACCACGAGTGAAGCAATGGATTCACTAGTGCCTCCAAAGGAGGGGTTTTGGGTGGATGTTTTTTAAAACAACTTGTTTACAAGATTTTCTGTACATTCGACCGTGCTTTGTATTCTATATTTAGTAAATAAAAAGTAATTTATTCATTAAAGTTGGGCTAGAAGGGAGAAAGTATGTGTCAGTTTCCTGATACCGTTTATTTTTTTTTACCTAACACTTTGACATAAAACAATGCAACGAACTATGTGTCGTAAACATTCAATTCTGGAAGTAACTCCTGAAATTAAGTTTAATTGCTTCAAACATATCCGTCCATTGTAAAATTACACTTTTACAACAGACTTATATCAGTTATTTAATTCAATTTTAAATTATTATTTGATGATAAAACATAAAACCTTAAAAGCATAAAATACAAGTGAGTTGATAGAAAAGAGTGTGATTAATTGATAAACCACTGAAATCTCATTCACGTCATCCGAACGTGTTTCATACATAAATAATATTTTTGAATTACTCTTGTAATATCTAATTTACAACCAAACTAGATTTTAGGATGTTAACTTAATTAGTTGTGGTAGTTAAGTCCAAATATTAAATAGATTTTTAATTTTACATTTACTAGGTAAAATATATTATTTGAGAATTATTTCCACTAATCCATTACAATAAATCTAACAAATTTTTTTTTCTGACACAAACGTAAGACTACCATTTTGGTATGTACAACTCGAGGATATGTCGGTTATATTTTACCCAACCAATTAAGAAAGGGAAAACCAATTTTCTTACTGAAAAAATTATTGGCAATACAATTTTTCCTATACATGCATGCTTTTTAATAATTCAATTAATAATACGTTATTGTTATAAACTTTAAATAACATATTTATTCTGGAATTTAATAGTTTCATAATTTCATTTAAAACTGAAATTTATATTTTTTGCGTTTCCATATCTGATTATATTAAATGTTTCTGAATATTTGTAAGGGACATTTGTGTTGGATTATATGGATTGATATTGATATGATCTGTCATACACAAAGCCACAGACTTTTAACTTGATGGAAGTTATTTGGTCAGAGAGTAAGTATGTACTTAGCCAAGCCACAGGTAATGGTCTGAAATTGTAATAGATATGTTGCATCTTATTGTTCTTTGCTAATCTATTTTCACTTAATTGTGGGTGTAAATTCTATTATATGCATGTATATCTATTTAATATGTACTGAACACAAGGTATTTCTCAAATTCAAGGTAATCTGTAGTTAAAAACAAAATCGTAAAATAATTAACACATCAAACAAATACATACAGCGAAGAACTAATATTAAACCCCAATTATTTGTACATTATTCTATTATTATAGCTACCTAGTATATCCTGCTATTTTATCTTCCATTTTTATATTTTTGATTCTGCCTCAGAGTCAGTCATTTTAAAGATAAGCTTACGGTATTGTTATACCTTAATAATTTACTATGAGAAACAAATTATGATTTAATTGTCAGTATAAACAACTACAAAATACAAATACAAAGCAGCAAGGTCATAAACTACGTTATATTTATTCATTTTACCATATAATCATTATAAACAAACAAAAAGGTGTTATAAGACTATTCTCTATAGCTGTAATATTTTCAGAATCAGATAAAGAGTATTTACGAAAATGAAAAAGGCTAGAGCCAACTTAATTAGAAATACTCTTTCTAAGATGATTAGTTTTTCATTAAGAACCCCTCGGCAAATTGGATCTATCATGCTTCCTATAAATAATATCAATCTCTATATCATTTATTCTATTTACGAATACAAATATTACTGAAGAATAATTAGTTTTACTGGCTTGACAAGATACAGGTAATTACCATTAGTAAATCAATTTTGGAAAAAAGTGTATACGTTTTTGCACTTTTTCACATAACTTTAAATAGTTATTTTATTTCACTTTTATATTGTACTAAACGTTTTTATAATATTAACAGTGTATATTATGTGCAATCTGAAATGAAAACCCTGAAATTGCACCCTGAAAATGTTAAAATACCAAAGACCCAATGGTCTCATAGTTAAACCAAATCTAGCTAATGCTTTATATATTACTGATGAATGGACTTCAATGCCGATACTTACAATTCTCAGAAATTCTAATCACTGCAATTCATCTGGTTGCCCTTGCATAACGTTTTCAGCGTCAACTCAGGCTATGCAGTAATATCATGATATCATTGTAAATTATTATTACATCATTTAATTAGTAGTTTTAACTCTTTTAACACTCATTTGAGTCTTGCACATTCTAATATTATAGTATTTTCTCAAATATAATAAAAGTATAGAAATATAGTGATTATTATATTAAATACCGTATTTTTATAATCAGATGTTTTTATAATAACAGTGTTTATGTTTATATTTTGAGATTTAAATTAAAATAGCTTTGCAATGATTCCTTTAATGCGTTTTTTTTTATCTTCAACTGGTAACGATGAGTAGGCCTAAAACAGGTTGGTTGTCAGATGGAGTAGTAAGAAAACAGAATGTCTTATATTTCTATGAAGTTCTTTGCGGTGGAATTTGGAAAAAGGGAACATTCACATCATATAAAACATGTGGGAGCTGTAGATGAAAACAGAATATCATCTGGGATGAATGTCAATCTTATTTAAGGGGAGTAAAAGTATAAGATGGTGATTATATTTACAACTGTATGTTTATAATCATATATTTTTATAGTAATAATTATGTTCATGTTTATGTTTTGAGATTGAAATTAAAACAGCTTGGCAATGATTACTTTAATGAGTATTTCTAATATCTTAAAAGTATCTTACACCATGTTTGGCTTGATGTTTTAAAAGCGCCAACAGCATTTTAAGCTGGTTGTGTACTTTTCATATTTTTCAATGATCTTAAAGTGTAGCGAATTTATTATGCCGCTATATAAATGTCTGTGGTAGATAACACAAGCCTAACAGGACATGCAATTCCTCTTTCAACACCAGGGTTTCGGACGTGTTGATTCACATGTTCTATTTCTGTGATGTGGGTCGAATGTACAACATTCAATGGTTGGCATAGTACATTGTACATTGTAATAGTGGGACCTTTAAAATGGATAACCCTATATGTGCGATGATAAAACTATTCAAATATCAACATTGATAAAGACAACAATGACAGCAATTTCTCAGGTAACCGGAGGCGGTAAGATGTTCGATAGCTTTTGAAACTCTGGAAATGTTTTATTCATGTTTTAAAACATTTCCGCTGCATTTTCCTCTCTAACTTGTTTACAAGGTTCAAGTATCTTCTACTTAATTTTTTAATTTTCCGTTTTAACTGAGTAAATCAAAGTTATTTAAATGTTATATCATCTTAACATTCCAACAATATTAATTAAACATTTACAAAGAAATATTCATGACCTGTTAGATTTTTAAAAATTAAACTTAATAGTTTAAGGGTTTTTTTAAAGTAGGTAGATAGAAAGTTAAATAATATTATAGTCTCTAATTTTAATTAACGATTGATTAAAAATAGGTTTTCATGGAAAATATCAGCTTTTGCTACTCGCATAAAAGTATAATCCCATTAGAAGATATCAGAGCAGAAGATTTGCCTAGACGTAGCGAGTGGTGGAAAATAACTGAATTCAAGTGACCTAATATTGATAAGACATCCAGGTAATAATTTTAGTGTATTGTTTTCGATTTACCCTTAACCCTGAAATTTCGTTCTTCCTCCTACAGCACTTTTCAAAATGACTGTGGCTATCATGAAATTGAAAAAGTAACTGATATTTATTATTTAGGCATTGTCCTTGATCAAAAGCTTTCGTGAGAAAACACATAATTATACTAAATAATAAAATAAGAGCCTCAATTCGAACTCAATTAACTTTTGCAGGACATCCTTGCTTAGACCTATAATAAACTCTAAAATACAATTCGGAGTAGTTTATTACGGTGGTATATAAAAGACAATTCGATTTTCTACAAAAATATTTATTCGTGTGTTTCTGAAATAATGGTTGAGAGACAGTTATTTTCCTCTATACTATTGAGTATAGTATAATGCTAAGTTGAACATTTTACCAGTCCAACACTTATTTGTTTTTAAGGCGATAAAGATATTTTACATTCAAAGCGGAAATAGTAGAAACAATGCATTATTTTACAATGCTGTAGACACAGCTCATGGTAATTTTAGAACTCCAAAAGCAAACAAAAATATATTTCGGCAGTCTTTTCGACTACCGAAATACTTTAACAAAAAAAAAATAATAATAAATACTTTAACAAGCTACCCACCACCATAAGAGAAATCCCTAGTTTTAATTCATTTAGCAACAAAGTTAAATAATGGCTCTTAAGTAATCATCATGATATTAGTTTTATGAACAGTGTTACCTTGATCGTTCTTTATCTCCCAGGTGTGTTATTTTCCTATTGCTTTTCTCTACTCTATATAGTTTTTCTTTTAGTTTATAAGAAACTTGAAAAACTATTGTATTTTTGTTTAGTTTAAATAATCATACAAACTCGGCAGGTGCGACAATTACCTAGATGCTAGACTCAAATGATTTTTTTCGTTCATTAACTTCTCTTTTATTTTAAACTGATAACGCAAATTGTATTGAGATCAGTCAATTTCCAAGTTCTTACTTAACATTATGTTATTGCATACAAGTATGTAAATAAATGTATTTTATTAATTTTTCAATAGTAAGCATAACATTGCTTATATTGCAGGCATTATTAGTTTAAGTCTTCCATTTACCTAATCACAATATATTGCCGCTTTCTTAAAGAAACATATGTAATCATAATACATCATTATAATAATCATAATGCATGTTTAATTGTGCTGTCCTTTGATGGATGGATTGTGAGTCCTTTGATGGATTTATCACCCCACTGTATTATCACTGTTTTAATAGCTATCAACAAAAACGCCCCTCAGTTTTTGAATGGAATATGTTTCTAATACGTATTATAAAATATGAATGTCGGTGGCAGGAAATGATCCAGTGAGTCGAGAGAAGCTGCAGGCTACAGTGTTTGCGACGTCCCGGAACTTCTAAATCCTTTACTCCAGATATCGAGAGAAGCTGGAACCCCTGATATTGACAACACCAAGATAAAATGTATAACCATACACTCCTTACATACATCGATATACAACAGGCTAATCACTATTTTTTTATAGTTACGTCGAAATGAATTCATTAAATTCACTAGTTATAACATTGCACATTACCCAATGTGTTTTTAATCTAAATAAATGTAAAACCAATATAAACAACAGTTATTAAACAACATTATTGTGTATATTTTTTTATAAAAAGATGTTGTCATTATTTTGCGGTAGCAATACACTACAACATCGTTTAGATGGTCATACGATATATTTGTATAAGGTTGAACCAATTACCATAGTGTGAAAAGAAATATTGAAACGTTAGTTAATATAACAAGAATAGATCTGGCCATTAATAAAATATGTGTTTATGTTTTATTTCACAGCTTAAATAGGAAATAACATATTTTGTGTTTTATAAACAATGGGAACAAAGGTAAATGTTTTTCTGTAGGAGGATGACTTGCAACTGTGAAATAAAACAATCAATTTTATAACTAATGAAATCGCACCCTCCCTAGCGTAATGATCAGCTTTTTAGTTTCGGGGAAAGAGTTCACGAATTATCCTCGCAGAGTGCTTGCGTGTTATTGAGAAGTTTCGACCGAATCTAACAACGTTTATACAAAATTTCCACTGCCACTGAAATTTAAAAAAATATCAAAGACAAACATTTACTTAAGAGCCTAATCGGTAAATGTGATGTTTTACCAATACTACAAGCAATTAAACAGGATAAAATAAACTACTCCTCACAACTCTACTAATTATATTTACACTTACACTTATGCTTACATACAAGACGGTAAATATACAAAAATATGGTTCAAGGCGTATATAACTGTTTTATATGTCAACCGTTTCGTATGTAAGTGTAAATATATTTTATAGTTTGGTGAGACGTAGTTTATTTTATCCTGTTTAAATGTTATGACAATTATTATGCTACCATACTATTTAAAATAAAGCAGTTAAACCAAAGCGATAAATGTTATTATGGGATAAAATGAGATATTCCTAATGCTTAGGAGTATATGGACTGAAAGTTAGGTTCATCTAGTAGTACGGAGTCAATCACTCACTGCTAATTTGTGTGTGCGTGTAATGCAACAGCATCAGAACGGTAACACTGATCGTAACCTTACTGATTGTGGACGGATCATTTCTAAACAAGTATAAAGTTCCCGGTATTCAATAACTGCAATTAGAAATAAATATAATTTATTCATTAGTTAAATTTAGTTATTTTTATCTCAACATTTCCGTAAATTTAGTATAGTAAATTAATTATTGTGATTGTTTTATGAGCTGGCTTATTCAATTTTTAAATTTGTACTGTGCATTATATTTGACGTAGTAAAGGTAGTAAAACGATTTGTACGGAAATAATGAGTAAGCGATTTATTGTTAAACAGGAAACCTTTATAGTTTGTTTTACATAAAATAAATAATATCTTTTGAATCCTACAGCAGATGGATTGCCGGAAATTAATGGAATACGCCATTTCCGCTTGTGGGTCGACCTTCCGACCAGGGTGGTTTTATGTTTAGCGGAAAACAACCATGATATTGTTATTTGTTTGATTTAATCGTTTGTAAAACATAAGACAAATGTATCCAAGCCATTGATATTGTATGTGGTTTAATTGCATGTTTTCAGAATTGAGCAACGAACCGGCTTAATTTTTGTTTTCCTTTAAGTTACATTATAAATACGTCATTTGTAAAAATAATAACAACATATTTTGTATAAACTACTCTGGAAATCATCACCGTTACAAAACAGCATAATTTATTGAAATAAATAATTAAAAAATAAATTCATAATTACGTATCTATTTCTAAGTCGTAAGTGATGCAACTTAATAGATTTAGAACCATAGCAAATCTTAATTATATTTTTTCATTTCACAAATAGAAGAAGAGGAAAAAATTAATACATAGGCACAATCCAACTTACACACCTTTAAGTTTCTAAATTTATCACTACAGCTGTTACTTTACAGTACTTAACAAAATATGATGCTGTCATTTTGCAATACAGCTTTATTATAGCTACAAACACATATTTACTTCATCTACTTTTAAATCAAACCAATATTAATGTTTGTTGTAAATTACCTGAATTTGTCAGTTTTTAATCATTAAAATAACTGTTGGTCGTAATATTATATGGTGTGGCTCGATAAAACTGGCTATCGGGGAAAATGTGCTTATGATAAATGTATGTCCCAGCGCTACAGAGGGAGAGTCACAGTGGTTGAGGCAAGTCGCTGTTACGGTAAGAGCGTAAACTCAACCGTAGTTTGGGAGCTGTTCCGAAGCCCGAGATGTACGACTGACAGAGACCGTGGACAATGGACGTTGAGACTCTTCGAGGATCTCGGCGTTCGGAAGAACGTGAACACGGGACGGTAGACGTCCATCTCACCCAGCTCCTCACCGGTCATAATTGACTTTGGAGAGTATCTTCATGGAATGGGGAAAACCACAAGTCCGAAATGTCAGTATAGGAAAAACCTAATAGTTCAGTTGTTTAAGACTATTTGTTGCTAACCAATGTTATAATCATTGAGGGTCTCCCATCAACACTACCATAGATCAAAACACGTTTGCAAAATAAAATGTTGTTTATTTTTGTAACTAAGCAAATATTTACAAAGCCTCATAGCAAAACAAATTGTTTACAAAACAACAACCAGCAATGTCGCGTAAAAAGAATATCTGATTTAATATTTATGAAAGTGGCAAGAAAATAATTAAAATTTAGACCTTCAAAATCCTCAAGTCTTAACAGCTTGCCACCAACAGAAGGCCGAAAGAATAAATTATTTCTAGGCCCTCCCGTGCCAAGTTGTTTTTTATTATTTTTGTATTAGTCCTTTAATGTTGATCTGTAATACTGCAAACTGTGTATTCCAATATGAGCTCTAAATTTTGTTTACATATAAATTGGTTAGCAGATTTATAATTGATTTATAATTTAATTTGATTTATATTATTTATATATATATTTGTATATAATTGATTTATAAATTAACAAATTTATAATTTAATTATTGTATTTATAATCTATTAACGTATCTTGGAAATTATATCATTTTTATTCATTTTGTTGTTTTAAAACATTCATCCAAACCCTAGGTATAAAAGTATGAATAGGAACTGTGGTCTAGTAAACAATCAAAAATGTATTGTTGTGTGAGAAACTTTATATAATCAACATAAACAACCTATACATTGACGGTTTGTATGAGTCTTGACGTAATGAATACCTATCTAACAATTTATTTTATAGGGTTTTAGAAAGATTATTAAAATAATTAACGCATTTTCCATATCCATATTATTCCATATTTTCCATATTAATTTTTATATATATTTATTTTATTATAATAAAGTTTCTGCGATTTTATTATAATTTTCTTCGTTTAAATAATTCTAGACATAAATATCCTTGACACCTGAGATGATCTGGTAATTTCTAAAGTATTTACTTATGCAAACAGTATGTAGATAGATGTCCACTATCCTATGTTGTCCTCACGCTGAACATGTTTCGGACGAATTATCGTCCATCTTCAGCAGCAGTCGAAGAACTTAAAAAGCCAATTTTCAATGGTTGTCGATTCACACACACACACACACACACACACACACACACACACACACACACACACACACACACACATGCTTATTTAACATGTTACCTTTCCCATTGTTTAATACATTTTTAAAGATAAATAACTCCTCCCACACCTGAGCTTTATTTTGTTGTTGCAATGTTTTAATACAGTTAAGGACTGATCAAAGTTAATTTTGTGACCGTTATTTTATTTTATATGCTGTGCCACCATCCAAGAGGTATTATTTAGATTTACTGCTTTGTGTTTAAATAGATCTGAAAAGTACCTATTAGTGCAGCCAACATATTTATTTCTTATTGGATTTTTCTCCGCCATTACATTCTATTAAATACACACCTTTTTCAATAATTTAGTCACCTATTGACTTTGTATCCGGGAAAATTTATTATTTTTTAAACATTTCCAACCACTTCAGAATGTTTATTTATATAGCTCAATGGTACGAACTGTTTTTTTGTTAGATCAGTCTGATTAGGGTTAGCTAATTTAAACTTAGTTTTTATAAGGTATGGGTCATAACAATTATTAAAAGCAATCTGTTTTATGATATTATTTTCTTTTTTCAATTTCTTGTTTGCAAAGCCGGTAGGTGAGTAAGCGGTGAACCATTGAATAAAAAGCTGCTAATTTATACTGATACAAGTTTTCATTAGCTAAGTAATACTTCTAACTTCTGAATTTCCATAAGTTATCAGGTACATAGACTATTAATACATCGCCGTTTTTTATTGAACGGTATCATGATTGTGAGTGGCTAATGATGTAACTCGATTGATAGTAAAGTCGACTCTATCGTTAGTATAGTAAACGCCACTTGTTTCCATTTGCATGTGTTTGAGGTATGATTCGCATTTATGATACCATACCCAATTGACAACTACTCTATTTGGAAACCATCGCGATACTACTACCGATAATGACGTTCGCGAAATAGTATGATTAGTATATTTCGTCTCAAGTCCGGAAAGTGGCCGTTACTGGTGCACGATCGAGTGTAACTTCCCATATATCCCAGCCAGCTGAGGGAGATGGGTAGGATCTTAGTCTCACACAAACACCGGCAGCCTTAGTGAATACACTTTTCCCTATGTTCGGCAGACACTGTACATCAAATATTTATATATATATATATATATATACATATATATAAATTTGAACGAATAGTGTTTTTGGCATCTGGGGACCTCAAAACGAAAAGTTATCGTGGTCTCGGGCTTAAGTCTTACCATTACACCTACGGTAATAGCTTCTTCCCTATAGGGGAAATTCGCTAAAACCATATTCTTTAGTTTCCTTTGTTTTTATTCTGTATTCTTTGTTCATATAGCAACCCCATAACTTATTTTTTCATCCTTTCACAATACCTTTCCATATTAATTAAAAACTATATTTTCTTTAATTTCATAATTAATTCTTATAATTCTTTCAGCAAAGTATTTATTATTTTTCGAATCATCTCCCTTTAGAACTAATATTTGAATATGCATTTTCAATTTATACAAACTATGATTATTGTGTGTGAAACTTTCCTATGCACTGCAATGACTGCAACAACCAACCATGGATCTACCCTGATGATCTACTGAGTGCGGAGAAAAAATGAAATTCTTCCTTTCGTGAGTGACTTGAATTATCAATTAACAAACTTTTCAACCATAAACCTTAAGTGACATCGAGATCTTTATATAAAATTCTTATTTCATACCTTTGTAAAATGCAATATTTAAATAATTTGCAACTCTATTCTTTCTTTTGTTAATCTATTACTATTGGTTTAACAAGGTAACAAATTAACCTTGTGTGGTCCTTCATCCTACAGTCTAATCTATAAACTCCCCTCAATATACAATCTTAGCAAATTATATAATCCCCTCATCCAATAAGTAATATGTATTATGTAAGTAATTCTTCTGGCTAGTTTTGGTACTTCTCCTTAAATATATACAATTTTAAAAAGTTAACGTCACAGTATAAACGTAAATTTAAATATTATTGTCTAAAGGCATTTTTAAATAGTAATTTTTGGTTATCACCATACTTAATATGCCAATCAAAATGTGTTTATATGTAGGCTATTTTGTTACAGTACTTTACATTTGCCCCCCCTCCTTACTAACACAGCATTACACTTATTTTGTTAATTTTTCAGCTCTGTTAAAACAACTTTAGAAGCTGATGAGAAAGTACCAAGACTTCAAAGCTTCATGAATGATCAGCTTAAAGCTCTCCAAGTTAATTTGATTTTCATTTCACTAACTACAGCGAACCCAAGCAGTTGTGGTTATTAGACCCAAGTCCAATCTAAATTGGTGACCTGGTTGAGGTTTCAAAGGTTAATTCGTCAATTAGTAACTCGATTACATTTACTTCTGTCACAGTAATCCTATTAGTCAGCGGTTTAAGATGCAGTAGGCTTTATTATTCCTCTAATTCATTTTGGTAAATTTATCTGTGACAAAATAATGATAATAATAATAATGATGATATCATTATTGAGCCTAAATTGTAAAGTGTTAGTTGTTAAATTAAATTAGACTCTGGAATATTGAAACTCCAGTTTCAGTAATGTTGATGTTAAATTATGTGAACTTAAACTCAAATTTTCAACAGCAAGATATGAGTAATAGTTATGATATACTTAATAATAAAAAGTATTGTTTAATTTTTTGGACACAATTTTACTGCTCAATTGAAATAACTGCTCTAACGGCTTTTCTGTTTAGAAAACACACAAACCCTTTTCGGGAAAACGGTCCAAACCCTTCACATTTATTTGATTACTTCGGTATTTTATTATGATACAATCTAAAGGATCTATATAAGCTTAATCAACTTATAAATATTATTTTTTCTTGAAATAAATTATATATAAAATTTAATAGAAGCAACTAAAATAAATTAGTTTGAAATAACAAATTAAAAACCGCTAAGAGCATAGAATAATAATTAAAAACAGTTGAGAGTTCAGAGTAGCTAACGCAGTTTCAGAGTGACTAAAGAAAGGCGTCGAGAGGTACTTATAGGACTTCCAGCTGATTAGGAGTCTGACGTTTCCTTTGGCTGCTCAGACAGTACACTCCGTTGTAAAACGCTTATCTTTGGGAAACTTAGAATCTTTTTGTTCTTAAACATTTATATAGATCTTGATTTTGATATAGTTTGGATTTCGTGAAGGAACTTTTTCGGTCATGATTGATCTACCCTCACACAACTATGTTAGACGATAGTATAAAACGAAAATATTTATATTAATATAATTGGAAATATATATATATTTATATATATATTTTAAACTAACGTAGTTTAAGAATTTACTAATCAGTTAGATCAATTAATATAATATCAATTTTAAACTTATTCATTGTTCAAAATTTCTTTCAGTAGTTTTGTCAGAAAAATGTTGAGCTTGGATAAATAAAGAACGCTCTTCGAACACATGTCACGCTACCATTCCATGTGAAAGGGACCTTAACGCCTGGTTTGACGAGAAACTCATTACGCTAATGTATTGGGAGGGTAAAAATATTTTCAAACCTAAATTTGTAACTCCATCACTCTATTTAATTCAATAAACTGTACTTACTTACTTACTCATCCTTTTCTTCACAGGTCTTCTTAAAAGATGCCACTGAAGGCGTTGAGTGTCCTGATATAGGTCCAAAGGTAAAGAAATTCAGTGGACACTGTCCACCAGTCACTTTTTTACTTAGGTAATATGGTTAGATTAGACAAGGTTAGGATAGGTTTTTTTACGGTTTGATACTGAGTGAGAACTGGATTATTTGAGGCTAGGTAGCCACCCAGATTAAAAACTGTTTGATTTAATGTATTATTTCAATTCTGTTTTAAATTTATCTATTATATTTATGTCTGTAATATATTCTGGAAGGGTTTGGAAAAGTGTTTTGCCACTATATTTTGGTTGCTATTGTAAACGATTCAATCTAATGTAGTTTTTTGGAAAGCTGTCTATTAAATCTAGTGTTGAACGAATTTCTTGGTTCTTACATGTGTAACTTTTGTTGCTTTATGCAAGAGACCACCTCAAAAATGTAAAGTGTTACCAAACCCCTATCGGATGGGTTGATCAGTATGATTTTCGATCTCATTCAAATAAATGCCACTTTATACTGAGTAAAAATTTTCGTGGATCTTCTTGTCGAGAATCCTGTTATCAAGCATACACTCGCATAACGACATTTTAATACATAAATATTTGAGCGATTGGCATTTTTATAATCTGCGGACCTCAAAATAAAATGTAATCTACGGAGAAACAGGTAACAGGTTAAGGGAAATTATACAAATAATTAAAGACTTTAAATTTGAACTAAACATAATACGATTAAAGCAAAATGTAGTTTACATTTACAACACAATGAACTTTTTGTTTTAAGATTAAATACTTTGTTAACATTTATTAATCCAACATATTTTTCAATCCTTAACGTATTTCAACTATGGAATGTTAGTGACCTCATCCGAGCCCAAATGAATGGCTCGGTTACCTCCACTAAATTAATATAAATCAAACACTATGCATAGGCTACAGATATGAGTCCAGTTAATACTCTTAAGTTTTTCATTTAATTTCATTTAATATATTTACGGTTTACACCAATAATGCATACAAGTACAAGATTGCATAAATACAGAATAGTAAACGTAAAATACTTAGACCAATGGTACAACTACGGTAGATATAACAAAAGTAACAAAAAATGGTCCATATACATAGTAACGTACAACAACTAATGAAAACAACGTAACAATGAAAGAGTTCAATAACTTAACAAACTTACAAAATAATTCAGCATAAAATTAAGCACAAAACAATGGTATGAAACATATATGAAACAATGAAACAATATAACATGTAACTTGCAATTAGATAATGAAATTTTTAACGGTAAAAAAATAAAAATTCAACAAGTTACAAAAGAATCAAAAACAAGAACGAATAATAGATAACAAACAGGATAATGGAACAATTTTACTTAAATAGGGTTCATGACTTCAGGTGGTGGCCACTATCATGGAAGAAGTCGTGGAGAGCATATGCCAGGTTTCCAAGCCTGTGAAGTCTTGGGACGGTGCTATGCAGTTCATACGAAGTGGAGCACGCCTGCTGAATAAATGTGAAGATCGAGTTCGGCACGGGATTCTGAAGTCCAACAGCATGAGCAGTCCAAGACAGCCTACCTCCCCAGTAAGAATTCCACGCAGGAATTTCAAATCGTGTAGCTGCCGTCTCCTCGTCAGTGGGTCAAGCCCCACGATCCTATCCATCTCGTCAAGTGGAACAGATTGGTAATCATAACCCAACCTCACAGCAACAACCCGCAGGAATCTGACCTGAATCTTCTGAAGACATTGGTTATGTCCGACCTGGTAGGGTGACCACACAACACTCCCAAACTCTACACGCATTTTGTGTTTAAAACTGAACAAAATTTCTTTCAATTTTGCTATTGTTTCGTTATTTTAAATATGTCTGCATTTGTTAAACTGACTTTTCCAAGAACATTTAAAGTTGTTAATGATAAAACAACTATCTTGCAATCTAACCCAGATTTATGTTCAACTTTACCACCTAATGAATCTGTTTTCTTTTGTTACTCATATTACCTTAATATAACTGTGCGATACAAAAACAATTGATCTTACACTAATATATATATATATATATATATATATATATATATATATATATATTAGCATAATAGGCTTCATGGGATTCCCTTGGAGGACCAACGTCCTTTTTGGAGGGAAATCCTTCTCCTTCTCACCTTTTATGTCATTTGTGTGCCTATTAGCACAATAGGCTTCATGGGATTCCCTTGGAGGACCAACGTCCTTTTTGGAGGGAAATCCTTCTCCTTCTCAACTTTTATGTCATTTGTGTTTAGTAAAATATCTTCTACATTACTAACTAATTTAATTAATTTGCTTGTTGCTTCATATCGACGGTCATTTTCGCAGCATGTTTTAAAACCTAAATGAGCTCCTTTATACCACCATAAAAGGATACACGAGTTTAAAAGGCCGTGTTAATTAATTCAAAATTATAGTTTAGTTTCTACTGAGCATATCTAAACAAACATGATTTAAGGTCGGAAAGCTATTGACTAAGGTGTAAAATAATTATCCAAAAAATATATATTTTAAATTATAAACTCTTTGATTGGTTTGATAAATAGCATATAATTAAAACTGGAAATGTACATTTGTTTTTTTAATTGTGTTTGTTATTTTAAATTTTAGATATTAAATATAGATCTATATATATATATATATATATATATATATATATATATATATATACAGGGTTGGTGAAAAGTCCCGGGACGGCTTAATATTTTTTTAACCGTTACAGATGGAGCTATACAAGTTGGTACACTGTTACTGGGCATAAAACACTATTTTACTACAATTTCAATGAGCCGCTACCACCTCAGGGGGACGGCTCACAAGGAGTCGGAAGAAAATCTTAAATAGAAGCATAGGTTGATATTCACATCAAATTAAAGGTCTTTATTAGTAGAATACAATGCCACAAATCCGACTTTAAACGGACAACCGAGCCCAAAATGGCAGCTATTCAAAAATGGCTTGAATTTGAAATTTTGATGTGCTGAAGTTTTGAATCGGTTTAGTAATTTATTAGCTAGGAGAGTAAATTTTTGCAAATTAAATTGAAATGTATTACATTAATGTAATTTTACATTTTAATGCAAAATTTAAATGTGTTACATTAGATTACACACAGCTACTTATCAACATTTCAAATTCAAGCCATCTTTTAATAGCTGTCATTTTGGGCTCGGTTGTCTGTTTAAAGTCGGATTTGCGGCATTGTATTCTAATAATAAAGACCCTTAATTTGATGTGCATATCAACCTATGCTTCTATTTAAGATTTTCTTCCGACTCCTTGTGGGCCGTCACCCTGAGGTGGTAGCGGCTCATTGAAATTGTAGTAAAATAGTGTTTTATGCCCAGTAACAGTGTACCAACTTGTATATCTCCATCTGTAACGGTTAAAAAATATTAAGCCGTCCCGGGACTTTTCACCAACCCTGTATATATATATATATATATATATATATATATATATATATATATATGTATATGTGAATTTATTTTCAACAATAATCATCGTTGTAAAATATTATTTAGCTTTGAATGCAAAGACATTCCAAAAGCTCCCAATACCAAAAAAAGTTCTAAACTGGTCAATGTATCGGAAACGGTTTAAGTGATTTAGTTGGAAAAGCTAAGCTTTTCAAATCTTATCTAAAGAAGTGCACATTTACCCTACTAAGTTTTAACTCCCTTTCTTACTCAATGCTATTTCTTTATTCTTCCTTGCAAATTTCAAGAAATCTGTGTTGAATTGAACTTGGAAGCCATCGCTCATACTACAATTACTAAAAATGTATATCAAAACTTGCGATCTTTCCAAGTGAGTGTATATTTTTAAATAACGTGTTACTCATTATTAATTGAAATGTCGTAAATCAGTGTTAATTAACTTGGAAATTGATGTGTGTACCGAAAATCAACTTTGTGATATTACATTTGTCTTTGTTTTGTTTTTAAGCTCAATAACCAAATAATTTTGGAGTAACAAATACCCAACCTTATACTATAATTCTAATAATTCCATTATTTAAAACATTTTTACTAACATATCTAACAATTCAGCTAGGCTTTAATCTTGGATTTATTTAATACAAATAACATTTATAATCATACATTAATATCCAATAAATAATCAGTGTCAACAAAACTATGTTTGTCATAATTATGCACTTGATCAAATCGGTTCACGCCTCAGCAGTTTTTGGTCGAGACTAATTAAACCCTTTTAGTTTGGATTAGTTCAATTGTGATGCCCTCCCATGAATACATTTTGCAACATTAATGCAAATAGTTCAACTAAACCAACCTGCCACTGGTTACAATATTAAAATATGTCCATCCTCCCGTCAAAATATTGCTTTTTATCGGATTGTTATACAAACAAAAATGCCCTGGCTATGTATTTTAGATCACAGAATTCTCTCCCTGACACTATCATTTATTTGTCTAGAAACGTAATACGTTGGAATACTGTTAATAAACAGGTTCTTTCACGTACACGTTCAACGGCATTTTTTTATCTCCGAATGTAGTTTTCAATGACTATTATAAAGTTTTTTTACAACTACGCATCGGTTTACAAAAATAACCAGGTAAAAATGTATTCTTAGCATAGAAAGTTATTTTGAAGTACAACGATAGGGTATTTAAATAATATCTTCGAATATAATTACAAACTTTAAGGGGCTGCTATATTAATAATAATTGTGTAAAGATTATTATTTAAAGTAGGCGTTCTTAATTTATTATTATTTTAAAAAAAGTTTAAAATCAAATTAAGTAAACAAAATTATAAATTAATTAACCAAGTCAAATGTTTATAATATTTTACAATTTGTTTAACAACAGTTTGTTTTATTTATCGGTTTATTAATGTTTATATTCTTTTACTTACGTCTACATTCCGGAATCTCGGGCTTCGATCGCAATCGATTATTTTCATCTAGTAAATATTCATTCGGTTTATGGCCAGTTATAAACAGGGAGTTACTTAGTACCTTGGATCATCCCACTGAGGTTTCATAAGCAAGTTCGTAAATAAAGTAACTGTTTTGTTGTTGTTATTTTTAAAGAGGTTAGTGGTCTCTTTTTCCTATACTTTGCCCTTGCTCAAGGAGGCTCAGGAACATATCAAGCAAAA
Source organism: Allygus modestus (assembly GCA_963675035.1). Lineage (NCBI taxonomy): Eukaryota > Metazoa > Arthropoda > Insecta > Hemiptera > Cicadellidae > Allygus > Allygus modestus. The sequence goes on from OY776116.1 coordinate 93,418,676, forward strand.
CAATATGGTATTGAGCTGCTACAGTATAACTGTCAAAATATACACTATCCAGGACAGGGATTCGAAAATCAAGTTGTTTCTACTGTTCATTGCAATGATTAATGTGCCTTAAATCAATATATTGATTTGGATTTTTTCGTTCTGTAGTACGCAAAGATTACATAAACTAATAATAAAACAATCTTATGTGCAATCGTGATATTAGTGAAAATTTAATCTATTGATTGACAAGTTCAAGATTAAGTTAATCTTTCATTGTGTTAATACTTTTGATCCTTAATAGGTTTAACACTCATCGTAATTTGTGAATTAAAATTATAAATATATAGTAATAATAACTGTGGGTAATAATAATGAAAACAATATTACTTTTGGTAAAGACTGAATGTGTTGGAAAGATCATAAATCTACAAATATAGAGCAGGGGAAATTACATGGGAAATGCATATATTTCTGTGGCTCAACGCAGCTGTTACCAGTCGTATATTTGCCATGTCGTTTCTGATCACTATCACGTTATGTTAGTCTGGCATTTATATTCTGGTTCTATTCTTTCCAAATTTGTTTTCACAACCACATAATTTTTTGAATTTAATTTCTTCTGTATTATACTTTCCTCGATCACATTTATTTAAAAAATTAACTAACACAATTTTTATTTGTAGCTGAAAACAATAAAAGGAGAATACAATTAATAAATTCAAAAACGGTTTTAAACACGGTTTGCTAATTATATTCATTACTATTCTTTATTAAATGAAATTTCGCAAGGACACATCCTTTTGATCGAGTGGCTAAAACAGAATTTGTGCATGGTTTTTAAATTTACCTTCACTCCCACATTTTTACGTTAATCTAAGCTTTAATTGAAAGGTGTCCAAATTTAATATTTAAACAACGATATATTCAGTAAATTAACATTGACACTAAAACAGTTATCAAGATTTAACATTTAGTTTAATTCATGTGTGTTCTAGTCTTAAAGAAAGTTACGTTCTGTAGACATCTTTGATTAAGACGTACAAGGGTTTTGGTTGGATAACGATCGGAAAGTAACGGTTTCTAAATGAAAGTGTAGCATTACCAGAGAGGGAAAAACTAGTATAACGTATCGCTTTATGTTTAGTAGTGACAAAAGCCTGCTTATACTGATACTTTAGCACTGGCCAGGTGGTGCTGAAGCTAATATGGGGTTTATAACTTTATCTCACTTCGGGCTGAGTCAGGTGAGACTACCTGTGTCAGTTGGCAATTCACAATGTCTCTCTATTAGAGCATTAATCAGATACTTGAAATATTGGTCTCGCTAGAGTTACCGTGCTGCGCAGTCGATGTGACGTGTTGTTCCATTCAAATGCCTGGCGTTTGTTTGAGTTTGTATTTTATTTTAACTGTTTTTACAGTTATCTGTTTTAGCTGATGTATATTGTCCAGCTTTGCTTGTATTGTGCCACTACTTGTTTTTTTTTGCATGTAGTTTTCTCATCTAAATACGGGATCAGATGGCAGATCCCGAAATGTCATGAACTTGTTTTTTTATGAACTTATTTAGTTTCAACGTTATTTTATATTATTTTTGTAAATATGAAATCAAGGGAAATACCCCTCCTAAAGAAAGCTCTAGACTGCATTAATTATCAGTTTTAGATAATAAGTATATTTTATCTGTGGTAAATTATAAAGTTGATTTATCTGGCGAACCTGAGGTAAGGGGCGAGCACAGTAACCACTACTACGCTACCAAGCAGTTTTTTCTTTATATAATTAATCCCAAATTTAAAACTAAGATGATAAAACAGAATTGCATCTTTAAACAATTTTGTTTCTCAAATTTAAAATATTGAATCTTTAATATCACCCAGTAGTGCTATCCACTATCTGTATGAGACTTGTAGTGTGGTATTACAAATCAAATTGCAAACAAAATATTGTAGTAATACAAACATTCTTTGGTTATTACATAAATCAATAAATCAAAACCGAATAAAATAAAATTTCGAAGAAATATCTGGAAATAATATTAAAAATAAACGAGAAGTATGGGCTTATTGAATGTGAATAGCTTTGAGTTGGAATACATATATTGTAATGCCTAACGCAGTTTAGTATGCAGGAACACGGAGATTACTAGCGCTCAACGGTGGACCTGAATCTTTGTGGTGGTTTGTTAAGCAAATATTATGGCTTACTTAATTTGTAAAGTGTTTTGATTCCATTTGCAGTGATCTGCCCAAAGCAAACATTTGAAATATTAGCAATATAATGGACATTTCTCTACCTTATTTAAAATCCACTGTTAGTGATGGTGAGTTTATGTTATTTAAGAAGTTATTGCGGACAATTCCCATCACTGATTTCCGAATGACTTCAAAAATAAACGTTAGGCTCCTTGCTATATGGCTAGTTTAATAATGAACTAAATAATCGTATACCAAGGTTAATAGATTTGTTTGATTGTAAAGTCTTTATATTTGTAAACTTTCAAAAACCTATAGCATACCAGAGTGTTAGGGTTATTTATCTGTAAACTGTGAGTAAACATATGACGTCAGAGCATTGCCTTTAAATCACAATAAATAAAACTGTTTAGTAATATTGTGAAAAGACATAGACAATTAACAGTAACATATGCCTATTTTTAGGAAGATTTGGCAGTGGCCATATCAGCAGACGCACACATGGCCACATATAACATGTGACGGAATGTTATCAAGTATCAAGATTTATTTTGCCACTCCTTCAGCCACCACCTTGGGACCTAAACCTTGGGATGCGTTCCTTTTTTTTCATATTTGAGGGGCGATTGAGTTGCAAAATCAGCAGATGCAAGCCCTACACATACATCGAATATCATCGTAACGGAGAGTTATCAAGTATCTTTCATCACTCGATCTATTCTGTACCCATTACTGTCATATCAAGCCATTACGAAGGTGGACTCACTAGCAGGTGATCCAGTGGCAATATCATCAGACGCCGCCCCTTTATCTTGTAACATCATAAAGGACAGTTATTAGGTATCGCTGGCCACCTCTTTTTTTCAAGATTATTGAATTAGGTCCATTAGGGGTTGTGCACATATTACGTCACGCTGACCCGGGAGGGGGAGGGGGTGGGGCACATCGTGACAGACCGTGAACGAAGATGGGGATGAAGGGTAAGGGCCGCGTGACGCGTCACGATTAATGGAGTTAAATCCTGTGAAATATTCTGTTACAGAGTGATAAAATACCGTACCCACAATTCAGAACTTAATGATTAATAAGTGTAACCTGACAAGGGGGAGCGGTGTTATAAGCAGCGTAACAGAGCGTGACAAAGGAGGGGAGGGGTTAAAAAGGGCTAAATATAGTGTGACGTAATTTATGCATGGGCTCTTACTTTTATATCGAGCTATATAAGGGAGGTTCCACTGGCATAATTAGCAGACGAGGGCCCTGCAACATCGCAACGGAGAGTAATAGGTACAGTTTTTCATTCAAGTAATTTTAGTCCCCTTCAACCACATAATTACTTACATATATATCAAGTAACCTCCCACGTCAACAGTCTTAAATTTGTTTGAGTTATAAATTTGTTTTTAGGTAGTAAAAGGGGTAGTGGAGCATTTAATAGTAAAGTCCCTTCTTTACTATTAAAAACAGGGACAATTAATTATACTGAGCACGTATAAAAAGCTGCAACCAGAGTTTAGCTTTACAATTCACTGAGAGCTCATTTTTAAAGATACAATAAATATTAATATACCGTTTTAAATTCTTGAAACCTAGATAAAAAACATATTCTGGTGTCATTTTCTCTTGGGAAACCAACGGAATAGTTTTTACAGACTTTAGTATTGTACTTATGTTTATTTGGCACAAGCATAACAAATATTCCAGTGCAAATATAAAGTAAAAAAATACCAGGTAAAACCAGGTGGTATATTTTAAAAATTAAATTATTATTTTATCAGGTTAGCCTAAAGCCTAAAACCAGATAATAAAAATGCATTACGTTTTCTATGTAATTCTCTATTACAATCTTTGTAAACAAGCGACCATTCCACTGGAGAAGTGTTACTTTAACTTCAACATTAGATAGGTTGTATCGAGTTTTTTTAGCAACTTAGCATAACTTAAATGGGTGAAAACAGCTGTTAGTACAGTACTGTTACCATAATATAATTTATATTTAAATTGTTTGTATTAAAGTGTGTATTTGTTTATTTACTATAAAATAAATTCTCACGGAATTTGAGTTTTCAAATGTGTAACGACAATAAGGACATAATATTTCTATAATGATAATACGTTTTAATACAATCTGGGATCTGAATGCACTTTCTTTGCAACTCGTTAAAGCATAAGCTTCTGCACCCACATTAACGAACAAAGATGTAAAGTAATAAATGCATATTTCATTTGTACACTACTAGTTCCATCCGATAGTCCAATGCATAACATCTAAGTAAGCAATGAGTTGTTTTTATTTAAGCCATTCAATAGTGTACTACATTGTCAGAAGTAAATTTATTAATATGCTTGCTTGAATATATTAAAACCATTATGACAAAGCTTATTTTTGTGTAGACATCATTGTTCCAAAGCCTGAAAAAGTTTGTGGCATTATATGATAAGTATTGGAGATACATACTTAGAGGTATGCAAGGTAGGAGTGCACTAGTTACCTATAACACCTTCAAAATTGGATAAATTACTACGTAAAGTACATTCACATTTTGATGGTCAACTTTGCCGAACAGCATTTCTAGTGCCTGGAAATGCATATTATCTGCACTACTGTTTGATATGCACTACTTTTCAGTACTAAACCACAGCTGTTTTATACTCATTACGAACATACTCAGGTTTAAATGCTGATTAGTCATTCATAAAAGAGATTGAAAACACATAACACGACAGAAGACGATGCATAATATTTCTTTAACTAACTCTACTTGGCCAAATGAACATAGTCGATACATGTGGTGCAGCACTTGTAAATGACAGGTTATGAGTAACGGTGCAGGACGTCTCAGTACGTCCTCCTCTCCCGCTCTTCCCTCTCTTGTCACCTCTTCCTCTCTTATTTTATCAATACCTGTTCTTTTTTGTAAACATTAATCTTTGGAACTAAAAACTCATAGAATAAAAATGTCATCTTATATATATCTTTCAACGTAATATTCTATGATGAACCAGAATCTAGATTATTTAATCAGTGAATTTCAGTGTAATAAGAACAAAGTTAATAGTCGATGCAAAAGTAAAGAACTTCATTTTTTAGATTCAATAAGCTGCACAAGACAATCGTTTTGCAGACCTTACTTCCCATCCGTCAACGTATCTTAATCAGCGTCTCTAAATGGAACGCATTTTAATAATATACACATATTTAAGATCAAATCAGAGAATCACTCAGAACATGCGGGCTCCTAACAGAGAGAACATTTAATTCCTTTGACAGAAATACTTGAATCCACCCGCATCATTTCCAACACAGACATCTAATACCACTAAATGTTGTGAAAAGCTCTTCAATCAAAAACTTTCTTCGACAAAATATACAATTAATTCTACAGTTTTAATATTATTGTAAAATCCACATAAACGTGCATCAATACCAGATATTATAATCATTAAACAGCTATGAAGTTATAGGTTTAAAACTGTTTAATAAGCTGCCGTTAGAAGTAAGGAATTACCCTTTAAATAGATAAAAGGTTATATGATTGGTTAGTGGTAAACCCTTTTTATACTGTAGATGACTTCTTTGAACACCAGAATTATAATATTTCTTGACTTTTGTAATGACATTTGTAATTTGTGCATATAGGCTATCTATTTTATTTTCGATTTGTGACAATTTTTAATCTGTATCTGTAATTAAATGTTATGTTTGTTAGTATGTTAGGCCTTAGTATTAGTTTGACTTTGTCTATTGCTGTAATTGTCTAATGACAGTAAAATATTATTTATTTATTTTTATTTTATTTATGAGTCTAGAAATATCCTTGCATTACTGGTCAACATTGTATTTTTGTCATGTTCAGTTTATCTAATAGCTTTATAAATAAGACTAAGCTCTTACAACTGAATACTGTGATATTCGGACACAGTATTTTTCAGACTACCGGCGAGTTTTCCCTCTAATATTGAACATGTATACATCAAATTCCTTTTATGGAAAATAAAATTTAACAGAACACTCTCTATCATAAATTATGAGAGTTTAACTTTAGTAGGGGGGAATGCAGTGAGATCTGTTATAGCCACCTTTAAAGAAGGCCGCAGCGTTCGAACTGGCAACGCTGCCATCTCACAAAGCAGAGGAGTCACTGCCAGCACATATCCCATAGCCGCCAGTCGAATAACACGTCCTTTTAAATCATTTTAGCTGTATTATTTTGTTTTATTGGAGGGAACAAATAGAATGGGCGTCAGGGATTGATGATAAAGTATACAATAGCAGAAAAATAATATTAAACATACGAATTCCCAATAAACTAAAACAATATTAATCATGTACTTCTGTTGGGTTTTAAAGATGATTGCTTAAAAAAAACCATGGTCAGAGTAACTAATCCGTTTTAGATGTCCCGATGAATACATTTCAAAATTAATATGTTGAACAAATGCCACTAATAAACTGCTTAAAGTAAAAATAAACAGTGGCAAATGCAATACGAAGCGCACAATTATTTCTTTGAAAGGTAAAAGTGCAGACAAAATGTTAATACTTTGTACAGACATGAGTTGTATTTTAAGTACTTGTTGCTATATTAAGTACGCTTTTTCTTTAAATAAACGGTTGTATGTCGTTGTTTTCAATCTTGTTTAATCTTGTTTTGAAGAATACTGTACTTTATTAGCACTTATAGTAAATGGTAATAAGCTATCTTATCTATTGATATTTATAAAAAAAAAACTAATGAAAAAATGTAATTGTAATTCAAACCCAACTAATCCAATACAAAAAACAACTTGCCTTTGCTATGGATTAACAACTTTAAAAAAGCCAAATTACGCCAAAAATAAATGTATAAAACTCTTAAGTAAACAAATTTTGAACGTAAGTTTAAATAACTTTACTTTAAATTCAGTAAGTGGGTGGAATTGATGATACATGGGCATTTTAAAAATTGATTAAATTTATTCAATTCCTAGCACATTCTTGAATTTACGGTGCAAGACATTATAGTTTTACTATGCCTAGTGTAAACCCAGCAACACAGACTTTAAACACGCTTAACTTTACTATCAGCTTAAATATGAACATTGTTGGTCTCACAACAGGGTAAGACACTAGTAAGCGAAACGAGAAACATCACTTAAACGGTATTTTCTAACATGAAGGGTAGAAATAACGATTTTAGATGGCGGCGTCACGTTTTCCCCATGCTAGTATACGGGTGGCGAGGCACGTGGTAACTCCTCTTGCGGCGTTGCCAATTCTGCTACGCCGTGGCCTTCATTAAAGGCGGCTATGGATCTATAGTCTATACCTGCATATAAATAGTCATTTTTTCTTTTCTGAATCTAAAAAATAGTCAATTTATCCAACTACTACAATTTGAATGTTAACTTTATAGTATTGCGTTTACTATCCGGGAAAAAGGCATTAAAACAATAATATATTTTTATATATTGTATATAAATTTAAATCAATAGTTTATTTAATTTTATTAAAGGCAGAGATACATATTTTAAAGGTTTATCATTAAAAAATATATCGCTAAAATATTTCAATACAGTATAGTATTTATTAAGTAGAATACAAACAAAGTAGCACACATTGTTAAAATTTAATCTTAATAGTTCTACCCAATGTAATAATTGCTTAAGTATTATCTATAGCACTTAACATATTTTTAATAAATTAAAAAATAAAGTGTATGCTTGATCAGTTTGGATACTTTAAGTCCCTTTCTCCAAAGATGGTTAGGATCAGGGAAGCTTAAGAGCAGCTAAAAAAACTCCACTGATGCTCAAAGCTGGTATCAGCTTTATTGGCCATAAATAATCCAACTTGGAACGTTCCCTCGTGGCTATGTCGATACTTCACTGATGGCTGAGGACTATCTGCCTCAAAACACTCGAGTTGCGCTTCAAGGGGCCCATTTAATATTGGATTATATCTTTAAGCCGTTGCCCCAAAACAATGTTCCCTGTCCCTGTGACTTGTTTTTATAAATTTGTTGAACCTTAAAAACTTAGGTTCGGAATGTCACAATTTACATCCCACTAATAAAGCAATGCCACTGAGTTACAGTTCAACATTTTTTATAATTTTTTAAAATATTTCATTCCCAGTGGCTTACATTGTTGGCTTCTGCGCGCAAAGTTAGTTTAATACCACTTGTATTTTAACATAACAAGGCTCTTTCGAATCATACTCCCCAAATCTTGCTAAAAAAACAGCCATTTTACAAAATATTTACAAATTAACTATTTTGGGGAATTTTATGAAAAATCTAACGATACTTAAAATATTTAAATCAAGTAATAAACAACCGAGCTGTTGCAAATCTTATTTATTCCATTGTTGTATCGTGGAGGAATCGAAAATTGGCCATGTCCAGTAACACATAAATTGTATAAGCCTAGTTATTTATGACTCGATTTCAACAATTTAAGGATCATCAGATATTCCATAAGATTCTCGAAAAGAAGTTAATCTTGTATATATATTTTGTAAAAGGGCTGGTTTTCAAGGCATTTAAGATAGAAAATTAAAAATAACCACCGTTTTTAAGTTGTCAAAGTTAATTTCACCATTAAGGTATTTTTGTTGTAGACCATCAACAGTTGACTTAAGTTTAGTTTAAATCATTTTTGTGGTTTTAAAATATAAACTTTAAAGTGAAAACCCCATACCGACCGACAAACGGAAAACTAGGCACAGGAGATCCATAATTACATGGTAAAATGTGTTTATATTGACCCAATGAATGACGCTATATCCCTTTGTCTAGAGATATACGGGACACCCTGCATATTAGAGGTACTATACGTGTAACCCACTGGTCAGGAAGATAAAATGTATTACTTGATAATGCTAGCTACTCATGGTTTTTCTGGAACGCCCTAAAGTTAAACAACAAATGCCCAAAGAATATAGAGTAGCAGGATTTCTGCTACCATGAAGACTTTGTTCAAATCTATGTAATTCTACTCAGTCAGTAGGCAACGCACCTTCACCGACAAATTCATACTGAAGACACTTGGTTCCAATATATCTACCAAAATACCTAAGGAGAATGCATTTTCTAATAAAATAAGATAAACTGTTATTACTCTAAGAGAAAAATCTTTGATTTACATTTTCGTAGTTCGATCAAACACGAAAATTAAAACAAAACCAAGCAAAATATTTGAATGATGCAATTAAAATAACTTGACACATTGAAATTAAAACTACGTTACTTTAATTTGGAAATACTATTTTATTTTTTAATTAACGTTTATATTTTACTTACTACCAAGAACAAAGTGGACAGCACGGAGTAACACGTTCTGTTTGAAAGATAACTAAATCACTGACACAATGCCCACGTTAGCCTCCTGTACGGCGTCTGATGTTGATTGAATAATCGAGTTACTTCTTTATACGAGAGCACTCTCTTTATTTTTAGACTAATAGGCTAAACATGTTGTCATTTGCTATAAAGGTTTTTATTTTCAGTGGGAATTTATTTGTTTGTATTAATGCAAACTAATTTATGTCACATTAAGAAGTACCACTAGTTTTAAAGATTAAATTATCGTGACCTTAATTATTTGGTTGAATGTACTTATTCGATTGACAATGGCAATTTGTTTTGTTGGATATGCAATGACAAATGCAACAGTATAAATATCATCATCACCTACGCAAACCTAGAGTAACGTTGCTGTCAACGTGTTACTTCCTAAAAGAAGTTGGCAACATCATAATGCGTATCTGGCTGGGAGTGACATTGTTTTTTTCTCCACCGAATACAATTTATGCAAGGTATTCTTTATTATAAAAGCACACTTATTACAAAAATTTGCCATTTATTAACATGAAAGGCATAGTTGAGACGTATCTGACATAATCAAGATGTCTATGATGTAATACATCACCAAAACTGTGATGTACTTATGATAAATGTTGTTTTTGTATCAGTTCGTCATCTAATAATTTGAATTATCCATCGCATAATTGACGTAAGCCCTTTGACATGCTAGTTTGCATAAAACTAGGAATATGTAATACTTAACCATTATAATTCTCACATTATGAAAGGAAAATGTTGGCAAAAATGGTATAAAGCTCATAGAATACATCGCGGAAAAGTTATGAAACAATTTCCAATACGAGGCGGGACTTTCACTGCAGTGTGAAATATTGCTTTCAAACTGTCAATCGTCTGTTTTACGTTAAAATATCATCTTTTTCATTTGTATGACGTGTATTTAGGTTTTAAGCAACATTATTTCATTATTTGCCTATTAGGTTAATCAACGTTCCTTTTTACTGACCCTCCATTATTTACCTTAAACATGTAATATATTTATTACATGTTTAAGGTAAATTATGTATATATATATATATATATATATATATATTTATTTATTTATTGCTAAGTTTGAGATAATCAGTCTCTCATTTGTTAGTTAAACTTACAAATAGAATTAAATAACTCATATATACTCAAATGCAAAAATAACTCAAATAAAATACTTTCAGAAAATATTAAAAATCAAACCCGATAAAACTCACAATTTATATTTTCGTATATGTATCCTCTAAATTAAAGAACTTCAATTTGCCACATCGGGCGCTTTAAATTTACAACTTATTAAATCTAAATTATGAATAGTAATAAATGCCGATAACTCTTATAACCCTTACATCCCTCAACCTTTAACGCTTATAACTCTTTATTAATAACAGTACTTGTCTATTAGGTTAAATATAAATATATATACATTTATTTTAACATAAATAATAAAACCTGATGAGTTTCCAACAAATAATATTTCTATATCAGCACTGAAATTTTTTGAATCAGCTATATCAAGAAATTACCTAGCTGAAGTATTGATATCAAAAATACATTTTGCTACAGATTTAAAACCTCAAGTAATCAATCTAAGTGATTACAGTAGGATTACACGGGCTAGCCCCATATGGACTACTAATACGAAGCAGAATTATTTGGGAATGTATCAACATGTGTGTGTGTACAATCGCAAATTGCTCAACCCAAGTGATTACAGTAGGATTACACGGGCTAGCCCCATATGGACTACTAATACGAAGCAGAATTATTTGGGAATGCATCAACATGTGTGTGTACAATCGCAAATTGCTCAACCCAAGTGATTTCAGTAGGATTATACGGGCTAGCCCCATATGGACTACTAATACAAAGCATAATTATTTGGGAATGCATCAACATGTGTGTGTACAATCGCAAATTGCTCAACCCAAGTGATTTCAGTAGGATTACACGGGCTAGCCCCATATGGACTACTAATACAAAGCATAATTATTTGGGAATGCATCAACATGTGTGTGTACAATCGCAAATTGCTCAACACAAGTGATTACAGTAGGATAACACGGGCTAGCCCCAAATGGACTACTAATACGAAGCAGAATTATTTGGGAATGCATCAACATGTGTGTGTACAATCGCATTACTGACAAACAACTGTTATTGTGTATCTATTGGGGTGTATAAGCTTTTCCAGTTATGCTGTCACTATCATAGTCACTATCGTAATCCATATAGTTATAACAGTAGTAACTATTGTTTTGTTTGGTTATGAGTTGTGATATTAGGTACACATAACACTAGGTGATATTAACTTTGTGTTGATGTCGTGGTAGTATCTTTAATTAATGAATCCATTTCTATGGACATGAACAAATAAATAATATACATGCTTACGAAATTTATTGAAACTAAACCTTCATAAGAGGCGCAAAATGTAAACATTTAACAAACGGTAGCAAGCAAACTTATTAGAAAGAGATTTGTGTACGGATGATGACTATTATACATCTCAATGAACATTTTTTAAATTTCAAACTATTTTTTATTTTTGTTAACTTAACTTACATTATTTTGAACAATAGCAGTAGGAAATGACCATTTGGCAGTGAGAATATTGAGCGGAGCTCATTAGCCAAGCATCAGTGCAAATGGAAGTGTCACTTTTAGAAGCCGCTTGCGGTTCCGGCAATGACTGTGCAATGAATGACTATGTTTTTACTTTGTATGTAGACAATAAAAGCAAAAGAGTTTCAGATTGTTGAACTAAAATCTGAAAATTAATAATATTTAAATAATATTATTAATAAATCAAATGTGATAATCATTAATGGGGTGGGAAAATTTGTATTTGTTATACTACATTTAGAAATAGATGGTAATGTAATTAATGATGGAATTAATGTATAAATAGTATGTTCCTTTATGAATAAATTATCTTTGCTCGACTAAATTAAGTAAGCGTAGTTTAATTTTCAACCTTTCTCGTCTTTAATAGCAAGTGAATTCCCCTCCCAATCGTATTCTCTCATAGCACGCTGTGTTTAATTCCTGTTAAGCATCTGTTACTGATCACTGATGGCGATTGGGAAGAATCCTCAGTTAATTTATTTTGTTAGAGATGCACAAGTTATGTACAGTGATATGACCACTCTCGGATATTTCTAGGTTATATAGCAAAACTGTATTCCATCAAGCTTAAATAATACAGTTTGGATATATTTGCAGTTGCATTTGGGGGAAACAAATTATATAATTTATCATTTAGTAAAATGTTGTTCGATACGATGGAGAACCCCTTCTGATATGCCATGAAGAAGAAAGTATAGCGTTGGCAGCAATACTTTCTAAAGAATCTTACTTTAACTAAACATATAGAAATTAAATTAAATTGAAATTCTCGCTGTAATAAATAAAAATAACACTATTATTTGTAAAAATACCTTAAGTGGGATATGTTAAAATTCTATTTAAAACCTGGATGTAGTATCAAGCTTTGGTAACTTTTAGTATATGAGAGATAACTAATTCCTTAATTTCCTTTAGAGTTAAAATATATACCTTTACGCAACCTGTAATGAACCTATGACTACAGGTTGCGTAAAGGCATATGTTTCGAAGTGAGTTGTATAAACATACATTATACATTATTGTTGCGGATGTTACCAAGTATTTTACTGACACATACGGAAAACAGTAAAACCTTTTTATTTAACTTGTTTATACATAAAGTCACAACGATTTTTAGGATCCTATACATTTATCAATAACTGAAACTCAAAGTTTGACATATAAAATATACGTCTATAATACATATATCCGTTTAGTTATTCCTTTATTTATAAATAAATTTATTACAATCTTTACATAAGGCTAAGTGATAATATACCTTTTGAGTTTTTATTTATAAGAAATTACAAACTATGGGAATAGACATTTTTATGCACTTGAAAAAGTCGATTGTGTACTTATCTAGTAACAATAAAAAAATGTCTCACATTAATCTTTCTTTCTCATTCAGCTTACAGCTATTACCGCAATCCCATAAACCCCATAATAATTAAATATTTTGTGATGAAATGTCTTTAAAATAGTTTATAATTTAGGATTATAGAATAACGTTATGTTTAATGCACTAAAGATTATCTATCTATTTTCCTCTATATATAATCATATACAATAACATTTCATACCTCTTCCATTTCGTCGCTCAAACAATAGTTTTTTTTATTGGTCCTTCATATATATATATTATATAGTTATAGAGAGGTTCATCCTAAAAGAACTGATAAATTTTAACAACAAATTTTATTGGAAAAATTTCAAGTATATGGAAACATTAATATATGTAAAGATAAAACTTAAAATCTGAAAAAGTATTAGTGGTACTGAAAAAATGTTGATGTGGCCACCGTTTAAAGCTAGTCTATCCTAACTTTGTAGCATTTTTTGCGAGCATTGCACTGAACATTTTTTTAGTAATGCTTGTATAGGTACGGAGAGTCATGCTATAGCAATAATTATTCCTTCATTTTAAATACAAAACGTTTATATAAACTTGCAAATAAAATTTGATTATATTATACATACATTCGATTTAGTTCTTATATGCAACATGTGTGTAGTATTCAATTTTTAGTCAACTTTATCCAAGTGATAAATAACAGTTTCCACTATACATGTTATAATTGTATCCAATTGTTTATTAATGTGGTTTACAATTGATATGTTGATATTTTAAGCTTCAAGACCGATATTGCCAGGTACAGGGCTTTGAGACCCTTTAAACGTCTGATCTAGACTCTGATACCGCCGGTAGTTCTAGAAGTCAACATTATAGAAGACCGCAGTCATTATAATTTTCATATAATATCTTGTCCATACAGTATAATTAATAAACACAGTTTGCTATTAATTCATCTTTGTGGGAATGGTGTATTTGATCATGTTTTCATAGCAGGCTGCAGCCTTTTCATCATCAGATTAATAAATAATTAACTATTAACTAATTATCACAATATTACGTACGAGAAGTCCACAGATTTTTTTGGAATATAATGAAAGAAAATGTGTTTAACGCTTTGTTATAAGACTAAACGTAGATGGGATTTTAATATGTGGAACACAGTATCTATTGCAGTTACAAAAGCCATACATCATTTCAATATCACTTACTTTACTAAACTAATTTGAAATTTATTAAACGTTATGCTTAAGTGTTAGAAGTTAAAAACGGTTATTTCAAGACATAATAACTAAAATACATGGAAAATCTAAGATATGCATTTTTTATGCGGGAATGTTTTGATACAAATCATAACCCCCCCGGCGCAGCAAACCTGCGAACTCAGTGAGTTTTCAATGCATATTTATACGTGTCTTAACACCACATAAAGCCATAAATTTTCACAAAAATTTAAAATATAAAACTCTATTCTGTTTGCAAATTAAATTGAAGTGTTGAACACCCTACGCTTAAGTGACTACAAAATGTGTGATAGACCAAAACACATTGCAATGGCAAGCCACACAGGTTTGCTTTGTGTCAAGAACACTGTATTGTATTTTTGAAACTCATAATAGCGATGGATTTGAATTTATTTTTTGATTTATTTGGACTTTACCTATCGCTTCTAGTGTTTAAAACTACACTACGTTTCGGGAGGTAAGGAAACTCCTCCCGTTATCAAGTGAACCCTACTTACATCTAAATATCAAACTCTTACACCTAACTAACCTACATTTTTTTGGATTTTTTTTATTTTTCTTTTACATTCTAATTTACACTAACACAAAGATAACAAAAAATCAAATACAATACACTAACACAAAATTTATATACACACCTAACTAACCTACATTTTTTTAATATTTTACTTTACAATTTAATTTGACTAACAGAAAGATAACAAATATATATACAAAAAATCGAATACAATACACTAACACAACATTTATATATACGAACAAATGAAAAACTGACAATACATTACCTGTTCTGCATCGTGGCCTCCAAGCTGACGGGCAAACACGGGAAACGGGCTCACGTCCATCCACAACCAAACCGCACACTAGACTAGTGGCTAGCGGCAGTGGAGGGGGGAGAGCCGTTACCCCCACCTACCGACAGGGGCACGTGACGACACAGCTGTGGCTACCCACACGTCTTTGTCGACGGGAACATGACACGGAAACCAAAAACTGCACGATTCCTCCTAGAATGCTACACGGGCACCAGTACGATATTCTCATAGAGATTACCGCATGCCTCCAAGGTGAGCATTGGAAACTGGTCATGCAATCAGGTGGCCGTGTTTCCTCCAAGGGCGATCACGGACGCATGTGTCGTAGCCGCATTGGATGGACTCTAGACGCAGGAGCAACTATAACACAAGGAACTGGCGTGTGTTTGCGGGGTGATTTTTGACTGAAATGGTTTTTAATTAAGGGAATCCATAGTGGCCTGACATCAATACTACTCTGACTTATTGGATTTTCATGTAATTTAATTAAAAAAAAGGAAAGGGGGACAAAGCCAAACACTGTTCCAAATGTGGATAAACCAACAGCTTTCAAAAGCATCCCATATGTCCCAAAACTGTCGGAAAAAATAAGGCGAGTTGCCAGAAAATATAAGATCTTAACAGCTTTTAAATCGTCAAACACTCTGAGACAGCAACTAACTAAAGTAAAACCGAAAAATGAAGAACAAGCCTCAAAAAACTGTATCTACAGCATCAAATGTGAATGTGAGGGTGAATATATAGGGGAAACTAAAAGGCCGCTAAAAGTTCGTATAAACGAACATAAAAGAAACACAAAAAATGGCGAAACAGTAAAATCTAAATTGGCAAAACACGCCTGGGAAAATGATCATAAATTTAGTTGGGAAGAGGCAAAAATTATACATCATGAGTCTCACTATTATAAAAGAAAGTTTGTTGAAGGGGCATTAATTAAATTACATGAAAATCCAATAAGTCAGAGTAGTATTGATGTCAGGCCACTATGGATTCCCTTAATTAAAAACCATTTCAGTCAAAAATCACCCCGCAAACACACGCCAGTTCCTTGTGTTACAGTTGCTCCTGCGTCTAGAGTCCATCCAATGCGGCTACGACACATGCGTCCGTGATCGCCCTTGGAGGAAACACGGCCACCTGATTGCATGACCAGTTTCCAATGCTCACCTTGGAGGCATGCGGTAATCTCTATGAGAATATCGTACTGGTGCCCGTGTAGCATTCTAGGAGGAATCGTGCAGTTTTTGGTTTCCGTGTCATGTTCCCGTCGACAAAGACGTGTGGGTAGCCACAGCTGTGTCGTCACGTGCCCCTGTCGGTAGGTGGGGGTAACGGCTCTCCCCCCTCCACTGCCGCTAGCCACTAGTCTAGTGTGCGGTTTGGTTGTGGATGGACGTGAGCCCGTTTCCCGTGTTTGCCCGTCAGCTTGGAGGCCACGATGCAGAACAGGTAATGTATTGTCAGTTTTTCATTTGTTCGTATATATAAATGTTGTGTTAGTGTATTGTATTCGATTTTTTGTATATATATTTGTTATCTTTCTGTTAGTCAAATTAAATTGTAAAGTAAAATATTAAAAAAATGTAGGTTAGTTAGGTGTGTATATAAATTTTGTGTTAGTGTATTGTATTTGATTTTTTGTTATCTTTGTGTTAGTGTAAATTAGAATGTAAAAGAAAAATAAAAAAAATCCAAAAAAATGTAGGTTAATTAGGTGTAAGAGTTTGATATTTAGATGTAAGTAGGGTTCACTTGATAACGGGAGGAGTTTCCTTACCTCCCGAAACGTAGTGTAGTTTTAAACACTAGAAGCGATAGGTAAAGTCCAAATAAATCAAAAAATAAACACTGTATTAATCCATTTGATGCCTTTTCACACCTCTAGGTAGCTATCTACTTGCTGTTCTACCTCCCAATATTGCATTATATGTTACATAATAATATAACATATAATAGCATATTATAGTATATAATTATATGCTATATTACGGATTAAATTAAACGTAAGTACTACTGAGTAATATTATTCTGACTGAGACCGTACCTTGATTTTTAACAAATAGTAAGACTTGCCAATTAAGACTTTTCACAACGAGATCTTACGTCATCGATTTTGCATATGTACTTAAAAACCGTTATTATAAAACCTAAAAAATTAATTTAAATAAATCTTATAATATTATACGTAAACATACTCATTGATCACTTCTTTAAATTATACTAAATATTTGTTATATAACTAAATAGGTCTACTTAAGATACTTTAGACATATTACTAATTATTTTCTAACCTCTTTACAGTCTGAGGGTAGTCTGAGAGGGACTGCGGGGTTTACTTAAATTGTTAACATTACATCTAAGCCATTACTGGAGTTATTGTTAGTTACAACTTCGTTAATTTTAAATACTCTTCTTTCAGTAAACATACCTGAAAGAGATATCTCACTCGAGGCTTAGCTAAAACTGCGATTCATAAAACCACAGCATTTCAAAAAAAGGAAGTACACCTAATTGGTAACCCATTTTCGGTATTACTTTGCAATCATAAGGTAAAGCAAAAATTGTTCAGAATGTTAGACATAAATTAGGTGTTTTACAAGTTATATTTTCCTTTAATTTGAATCTTGTGGACTTTGTGTTATAGTTATTGTTGCTTAAAGATAGAAGTTGCTTTGAGGAAGATATTTACGAAGATTAAACATGTCATGCCCAACTTTTCACTCGGGTATATGACGCACTTTCACAACTCCAAGTTTTAGTCTTCATAATTCACCGCTTCCCTAAAGTGTTTTTAATATGAAGATGTTTTCCTTCTCCCTAAAGTTCAAGTTTTAGTTTTGATCATAAGCTTAGGATATATTTTAATTTATCTTACATATAATTTGCTAGGTAAATGACTAGTTTAAATAAATAAGTAATATTTTAACATAAACCTTTTTTTTAAAAAAGCTAGATTATTTTCTCCTACAAATTTGCATTTTTTACATATATTTTCTCCCTACACTTACTACCACAGTTCTGTATAGGTTTTGATATACAGTAGGCATATTATATTTATGTAATATATAACATTATTCTTAAATATATTATTGCTTTTAACATATTCAGACTCAGTTATATTTATGTATTTCATTCTTAATACGTATCCTATAAACATATGCCGAAGTAATCATAGTCATACTTTTAAAGCTTTTATTTTTGTTAACTTTTTTCCTTTCGTGGAAAATTTTGTTCTCTTGTAGTAAAATGTATAACAAATTAATCAATATACATACGATGAACTACATTCAGAGCAATGATTCGGGCAACTGCTTATCTCTAACATCTAAAGACATGTACGTGTCACTGTGATAAACCTTTCTCTTATTACATGGCTATGGCCCCTGATTGCATAAAACATATATAACATATATAAAAATTGTATTTAATATAGAAATGATTTTTCCCTGGTTGAGAACCTTTTCAATTCTGTCAATTTCAATTGTTTTGCTTATGAAATGTCACATGCAAATTGACAGTGAATAAATCTATAGCTATTTCTTAAAAAGGCCTACTACTCATCCATGAAACATATTAATGCTTGATTTTGAATGCAGAGTGAGGTCATGACGAAAGACTTGAATATGAATCAGAAAAATAAAAACATAATTATTGATCCTTGCTACAACGTAAACAGTATTACTCAGGTACCATTTTACTGTTTTCACTTACAACCAGAACAATGGGATGGATCTTCTCCGGTGTGCCTAAGGTCACCCTGTTCTCACCAAACAAGCGGGAGCAGAGAAAGGCTGTCGTTGAGATGGAAGAGAAAGACGGTCTTCTCTTTCTTCGGTCTGGGAAGATCAAGATTGGCTGGGTCGTCTGCCGAGTTCGGCAGCGCCTTGAGGTAGAACGCTGTTTTCGGTGCCTCGGGTACGGCCACACGCGTCGGAGTTGCTCCGGTCCCGACCGCGGCAACAATTGTTGGAAGTGCGGTAGCGGCGAACATAAGGCCGCTGCTTGCACAGCGGCCGCTTCTTGCGTTCTCTGCACCGGTATACCTGGAGCGTCCGCGGACCACATTCCGGGCTCAGGAGCGTGCAGGGCTTTCAGGAAAGCCCTAGACGCTAAGGGGGCTCGATCTGCCACGAAATGATCCGTTTCGTCCAGGCAAACCTGCAGCGGAGTCGAGCAGCTGACGCCATTCTTGAGCAGCTTGCTTGTGAGGTCAAAGCCCAGATCGTGATCGTCAGCGAGCCCTACCGGATCAAAACCAGTCCATCTTGGTTTTATGACCGGCTTGGCACCACGGCTCTCTGGATTTCGGACAGTCGCGGGATTCAGGTGTTGGGTCACGGATCCGGTGACGGTTACGTCTGGGTGAGACTTCGGCGAGTTAACGTATACAGTGTCTACCTCTCTCCCAACTATTCCGCCGAGGAGTACCGGGAGAGGCTGGAGGCGCTGGAAGACAGTCTTCAGGGTGTCTCGGGGGGCGTAATAGTTGCTGGGGACTTCAACGCGCGTGCCGTTGAGTGGGGCATGCCAGTCACTAACGCCCGGGGGAGACGAATCTTGGAGATGGCCTCGAGGCTCGACCTGGAAGTGGCGAACAGAGGGGACATGCCGACATACCGAAGACCTGGTTTTGGTGACTCCATACCAGATGTCACGCTGGTATCGGCAGGGTTGTTTCCTCTGGTAGCGGGTTGGGGGGTGATGGACGTGTACACGGCCAGTGACCACGAATTCATCTCCTTCAATCTGGAAGAAAACGAGTTGTCTCGTCGATGCAGTACCCGAAACCTAATTGGCTGGAATCAGGCCAAATTGGACAGGGGAAAATTCGTCGAGCGGCTCAGTCGTAGCCCCGAGGCCGGTTTGACGGAGCGCTTTGACTCCGCTGATCGAGATCGGGTCGAAGCTCTCGTGGGTTCCACAATGCAGCTGATCAAGCGTGCATGCGACTCGTCGATGCCTCGGAAAAAACCTGTCCGGGGTCGTCGCCTCGTGTACTGGTGGACGGACGAAATCGCGGAGCTCAGGAGAACGGCACTGATGCTTCGCAGAAGAGCGCAGAGAACTCGAAACCGACCGGAGGCTTTGGCCAGGTCGGCAGAGCACAAGACTGCGAAAAAAGCTCTTGCCAGTGCAATTCGCCTGAGCAAGGCTCGCTGCTGGAAGGAGCTGTGCCGGGACGTGGACTCCGATCCATGGGGAAAAGGGTACAAGCTCGTCACGAGAAAGCTCGGGGGAATGGGGGCCAGCAGTGCCTCTATGCCTGCAGGCACGATCACGGCCATCGTCGATGCTCTCTTCCCAAGTCACCCTGTGAGGCGAGAAGAAATAGTAACGGGGCCGGTGCCTGATGTTCCTTTGTTCACGGAACAGGAGCTCGTGGCAGCGTCGTCTGCCATGCACAACAACAGAGCTCCAGGCCCTGATGGCATTCCGGTTGAGGCTCTGAAGGTTGTGGCGGGAAGTCACCCACATCTGCTGCTGCGCATGTTCAACGCGTGTTTGGCGACGGGTGTGTTTCCGTCACGCTGGAATACAGCTATACTGGCGCTCATCAGCAAAGGCAAAGGTGACCCGGAGTCCCCGTCGGCATACAGACCACTCTGTATGTTGGACACGGCGGGTAAACTCTTTGAGAGGTTGCTGAAACCCAGGTTGAGGTTGGCCGTCGAAGCCACTGGGGACTTGTCCCCCCGGCAGCACGGCTTTCGGAAGGGCCACTCAACCTTGAATGCCGTGGCTGAAGTCCTGGGCGCCGTCCAGCGGGCTGACACGGCCTGCCATCAGGCCAGGCCGATCGGCTGCTGGTCACCCTGGACGTTAAAAACGCTTTTAACTCGGCCCGTTGGGTGGACATGCTCGAGGCGTTGCAGCGGGACTTCAGGGTACCCGACTATCTCTTGGTCGTGGTTCAGGACTACCTGAAGGAGCGCAGGCTGCTATATAGCACAGAAGCAGGGGTCCGTTCCAAAGTGGTCACCGCCGGCGCGGCGCAAGGGTCGATCCTTGGCCCTGACCTTTGGAACGTGGCATATGACGGAGTACTTCGCCTCGAGATGCCACCACAAGCCTATCTCGTGGGCTACGCAGATGATGTAGCCGCAGTCATCACGGCTCGGAATCCGGAGTTAGCCCAGCTTCGCCTCAACCAGGTGATGTTTCGGGTCAACAGATGGATGAGCGGTCATGGACTTGAGCTGGCGGTCGCCAAGACCGAGATCGTCATGCTCACGCGACGGAGGATCCAAACAGTAATCCCTATGACTGTTGGTGACGTGGAGGTCCAGACGAAGACTGCGGCAAAGTATCTGGGAGTGGTGCTTGACCGCCGCCTCACATGGTGGGAGCACATCCAGGTGGTTTGCAACAAGGCGACGAGGGTTGTTCTGTCGCTCAGCAGATTGATGGGGAATGTCGGAGGCCCAAGGTCCAGCAAGAGGCGACTTCTCATGTCCACCGTCAACGCCACTCTCCTGTACGGCGCAGAAGTGTGGGCGGGTGCCATGAGAGTCAAAAAACACAGCAAGAGAATTCTCTCCGTTCAGCGCAGGGCGGCTCTTAGGGTTGCCTGTGCGTATCGCACTGTGTCTGGACTGGCTGTAATGGTTGTGGCTGGAGTGTTTCCCCTTGATCTGCTCGCCGCTGAGAGGCAGAACATCTTTCGCCGTGCTCCTGATCTCGGAAGAGACCAAGCTGCTGTGGAAGCCAGACTCGAAACTCTGCGAGTTTGGCAAGAGCGTTGGAACGGTGGACTGGAAGGGCGATGGACGTTTCGTCTCATCAGAGACATAAGCCCGTGGTTGAGCCGTGCATTTGGGGAAATTGACTTTTTCTTGTGTCAATTCCTGACGGGCCACGGGTACTTCAGGGAATACCTTTTCCGCATGGGGAAGGTGAGGTCACCTCAGTGTAGTTACTTCCCGGAGGAGGTGGATGATGCTCATCATACTTTCTTCCGGTGCAGTCGTTTCGCTGAAGACAGGAGGAGGCTCGTCTCTGCTGTCGGCGATCTGTCCCCGGACGTCGTGGTGGGGGCGATGCTTCGAAATGAAGACTCCTGGAGAGCGGTTGCGCTCTTCGTGCAATCCGTTCTTCGGGGAAAGCGAGACGAGGGATGCTTAGGTGACCTCTAAGTTTCCCGAAACGGTGACGTGACCCGTCTGGGCGCAAGACACGCGGGCCAGTGCCGAAGTTGTCCGATAAGGGTTCCGGCCTGGTTTTTCCCCCGCGGCTCCGTAGGAGGTTTAGTGGGTATACCTCGTAAGAGGGAGTCCCACACTGTTCCTTTGGGTTCGCGCATTAAGCGTTCCTCCTACGTAAAAAAAAAAAAAAAAATGGGATGGATCTATATTTTTGTGCTGTTCATAACGCTGAAACAAGTCACTGTTCATAACGTCATAATAAACAAGAATCAAACTTATAAAATCCCTCCGATTGTAAGCTAGTTTATAATGACCTTAACCAGTAAAGAGTTGAATAATTCATATGGAAAATGGTTTTAAGGAATATGGTAAATAACAAATTTCAATATAGCTATTGTTCATAAGCTTCAAAATAAACCGTGTTAATTTTTGTAACAAATAATATTTTAATATTTTCTAAAACTATTATGCAAAACTTATTTAAGAATACAAATAAAACATAAATATCAAGATATAATACGAAAGGAGTGTTATTGGTTGGTACAAAACGTATAACTACAAATGGTTTTACCTTTAAGATTTTATGATTGTTAATAATCATGATTATTTTTTTATTAGGAAGATCTGTGATAGAAAGTTGTGTTTTACTATGTAATTTTGCTTTATAATCAATATTTTATTTTATATGAGATACCTAATTTGTTCCAAACACATTAGAATAACGTACCTTCAAAGGTAGTTCTTACAGTTAACACTGTAAACTTACTACTGATACGGTAACACTGCTATTCAGAAAAAATATATATATATATTAGAGAACCAAATTCACAGTAAAGGGCTACTATAATATAAGTATAGAAACATGAAAATAACCATGAGTACCCTGTTAAAAAGAATATTATAAAACATGTTTTAACAGGGTACTTATGGCTATTTTAATGTTTTTTTACTTATATATATGGTTTCTTCTTATTGATGATACTTAATTTTATATTTATAATTTTAAAACCCGGGAATGGAGCCATACAACATTTTTGAGACGATTAACCCTATTAAGGGTGTAACGCACCCTCGGCACCAGGTAGAGAGATCAGTCGTCGTGTATGGAGAGCCACTTCTGGTAAAGTGGGACAGCCACCGTCCGCCCTCTGCCCTCTACCTGGTTCAAATCATCATTACAAACGTGGAATGCAACTCAACATTAAGCCTTAATACTAAGTAGAATTAGACCGATATTTAGAGACGGTTGCATTATTATGAAAGGCATATTGTGAAATATAATACAGTAATAAATCAAATTGTTATAATCAAATGAAGTGTATTTCAGATAAATACTTAAGTCCCCAATCACATTCATATACACACCTATCTCGTGTTATATGTTGACGCGTTTAAATAATTAACGGTACGAACCAACACGACTTACCTTTGTTTCAGGAAAAATAATAGTTACAACAATATACCACTGAGAGAGTTACCCCAAACCATTGTTTAAATAAATTATGTGGTATCGGTTTGCACACCCTAACCAGTGCTCGTTCGTTTTCCTTTCAGATTCAAAGTCCATTTAAAACCACAAAACGACAACATATCAACAGAAGTGTTGAAACAGTGTTTTGCATAGCGAGTAACCAATCGGATTAGCATTGTTCACTTCATTCTGTGGTATCGGTTATCACACCTCATTTTTTGCGCAGTTACCTTTACTATGGACATGTTTTTTAAGTACAAACCAAAGGAATACGATATAGAACATTCAAAGTAACCGTATAATAGATATTCTAATTTCTTGTTTACATCATATAATTTAAATAAACGTTGATTCAAATAAGGTACTAACCAATAAGTGACCTCACCAAATCAGGTTGCATCTCAAGTATTTTAGATCATATTTTTTCATATTCTAGTGTTTGATGACGTTAAATTAAACTAATCTTAAATGAAATCCCGAAACATGCCGTTAAATAACTTATTAAAAATTGTTAAACAAATGGTACTCAGTTGGAATGTTTTATTTAATAACTATTTAAGTATCCCTAACAAATGGATGTAATTTAAATTCTAAATTAATCTTGTGGTTGTACTCTTAAACGTAGTAATGCATCTTTCTATGCCAACTTTTATAAACAATATGATTTCCACAACTCATGATTTGTAAAATCTCTCCATATTTTTTCTCGAATTGAGTTAAAAGAAAATGCAATATTATGTAACTCCTATGCAGTTATTCCATCCAAATGTTTTACAACCATACCTAAGGCATGTTTAGTAGACTATCACTTCTCACCGCCTGTACCATGATTATTGTAAACAGCCATTCATATGCATGAAAGTTGTGAGACTGAAATTTGTAATAATGATAGTAAAATGAATATATATGCTGGCAGCACTATCGAGAATTTTTCCAAGGGGATTGCTCCAAGAATAGTCCCAGCCCCAGCGAGCATGTGCTCGCTGCCCAGCCCCCGCTAAATAATTTATCTTGGTAACAATTGTACACTTTTACTTATTTTCCCTAAACTATAAAAATCCTATGATTTTTGTAAAATATTATTTGGACGACGATATATTTAGTAATGTGTCGAGAATGGGAGAAAATAACAAAGATAGCGTAAGGGAGAATGATGGTGGGGAGCGGGGGAACGCTGTGTTGAAATGGCTCGAGTATAACGTGTTCAATCTCTTTGTACAAATAGCTGAAGATGGAACATCAACATTCACCGATCGCAACGAGTTTATTTTAATTTAAAATGGAATTCGTTCATCTCTTCCGCTAATATTGGAAACATTTAATGATTGATATAATTAAATATTTTAGAGACAACCGTGTGGGTAAATAGGAAACGAATTATTTTGACTGCGATTTGTTTTAAGTGGTTTAGTATGTCCAAGAAGATATTTGTATCTATAAACTTTGTGACTGAAAGTAAGTACGACTCTATTGTTATTTAAGTTGAAATCATTTTGCGGCAACCTTCTCAGATTTGAGAGGCTTCAATAATTAATTCCGGTTTTTCATAGTTTATCCTCATTGGGAGGGGCCAAAGCTTTAAACTATTGTACTGTAAATTCATTGTATTGTAAATTCATTATTTTACTGCTGTATTCTCATTATCACGGCCTTTGTTTACGTTCGCAATAATGTAACACAAGCACATCTTAAATATATTATTTCTCTAGCCTGTTTTTCTGTCTATCTTCCTTATTCCTTTATCAAATTCCATGATTTACCCCTCATTTTAAAGCTTATCGTGCCGGCTATTGACGAAAAATAGACCCACGGTCTAAAAATTTACCGCTTCTCGGAAATTTTAATAATATGAAAGATAAATAAAGGGAATTGTTTGTTTTGACAGGAGCGAAAATGTAAACAAAAGAACATCTGATCAGCTGACTAGATTTGGTTCGCAGTGCGGAATTCCGCACGGGTCGACTAAGTACACATTATTAAAAAGAGTAATAATCCCGCCCCATAAGCCCCAAAACGTCAACTTAATGTTTGACCTTTATGCTGTATATTTTACCTAAATAGATTTTTGCAAGAATAATTTTAAAGAAGATTGCAGCTTTTTGGGTTCTGGTATCTGTACTACTATCATAATTGTAGAGGGCACAATATGCATTTAATATAACACGTAAAGGACCCTTTTTCGTTTTGGGTGGTCTAATTTTTATTTTCTATATGCCATGTGTCCTGTAAACAGGCCTTCCTTTCTGTAGCCCCTACTGTCTAAAAAAAGGTTTCCCGGAACAGATTTAAAATTTCCTGAATAAAAAAAATTAAGAAGATACCTAATTTTCAGCCACGCTGTGTTTGTATATAAATAATGTAGCAACCTATTGCACAACCAACCATTGATATTTTATATATTTAAAATACTATATAACAGTAATTTTATTTTCTGTACCTCTTTCTTCTGAATAATGCACGTACATATTAAAACATTTTCTGATAATTTAATCACGATCATTGGTCAGTTTATAACGTGTATGACGAAAGTAAAATCTATTCATGACTTGTAATAATTTGAAAATGCAATTCAGTAATAAACTAAATTTGTTATTGAATAACCAGTCTTACGGTCTTAACCACTTCAGGAAAATTAGTATAACCTAACCTAAAAGTCCCTGACCTTTAAGTATCTACAACTTGTATTTTATAAAACGATATTTTTCTTTCGGCTACTCAAAAATAGTACCACTCAAAATGTTTAGGGGAGATTAATATACTAGTGGAAATTAGCATAATTTTGAATTGTATAATCAATATCGTGTTCACTTCAGGATTTTAATGATTTATTATAAGTTATTAGTTACAAACAAAACTATATATATATTTATCAGTTTAATTTAACCTCTAGTGCTTTTACAACATTTAGAATTGCATACATTTACGTTAATTTATTACCTTAGATAATAATTTTCTTTCTTTTAGCGAAATTCCCCTATAGGGAAGAAGCTATTACCGTAGTCGGCATGGTAAGACCTAGGCCCGGGACCATGATAACTTTTCGTTTTGAGGTCCCCAGACCCCAAAAACACCATTCGTTCGACACTGTATATATATATATGTGTCCGTGAGCACGATAACTCTCGTAAAAATTATCCGATTTTGATGAAATTTGGTATAAACGTGTAAAGCAACGTTTATGACTTTAAGTTCGAAAACCAGCCAGATCGCTCTATCCGAAGGGGTATTTTGGGGGGGTTTTGTACCCCAAAAATGGGTTTTTCGAATTTTTTACATATAATTTTGGAAATGGTCAAATTTTATTTTTTTCCATTGGATTCAGCTTAAAAAAACACACAATTTGGTATTTTGATCATTTCTCTACGTCAACTGGTTACCGAGATATTGAAAGTGCTAAACACAGTACGTTGTCTAATGTTATTCTTATGGAGAAAAATAAAAATTTTATATCTCGCTTATTTATGAACGTATACTGACGAAACTTGGTATACGGCTTCATCTTGTTGTGGACCAATGATATTTGCTCAAAAAGACAATTTTTTACCCAAGGCTCCTGTAGCAGCAAACCTGCGTACTCAGCCCCATGTTATTCTTATGGAGAATAAGTAACGTGTTATCTGCCTTCATTATGAAAATAAATTAATGAAATTTGGTATGTGGCTTTACCTACATGAGTTATATTGATATTTGTATAAAACCCCATTTTTTGTGTTCCTTGCTTCAGCAAACCTGCATACTCAGCTGCCATGTTATTCTTATGGAGAATAATTAAAATCTCATAAATCGTTTATTTATGAATGTATATTGATGAAACTTGGTATGTGGCTTTATGTGGTATTAAGATACATATATATGCATTGGAAATTCGCTGAGTACGCAGGTTTGCTGCTACGGGGGTATTTACAATTTAAAATTACCATGGTCTTTTAATGCAATATTTGGTAGTTGTGTGGAGGCCTAGGCTTTTAAACAGCTGTTTAAAAAACTAATCATTAAATACACTTACGGTACATATTTGCAAAATCAATTAATTTCCAAATTGAAAAATGGCACAACAAGTAAAAACTATGATTGAATATTGAAACAGTGGATGGAATGTACACAACCAATCTGGATTTGATAAGAGCCACTCGAACATCGATGTCATTGTTGAAAGTGATTGCGGAAATTTGGAGTTTAGAATCCCGCTTTACTATACCGGGATTGTTTTTATTTCATTTGTTTTGTTTCAACAAACTACGTATAATTATGCTGCTGAACTATACGTGACACGTTTCTCTTCTAGGTTTGCTCAATGGTCACGGAATAAATTATTTTAAATTAAAATATTATAATGGTTGTCATGAATCTAGAGAGAAGCGTTTATGAATTATATTGAATAATGAAAATATAAATATTTCTAAGCGATAGGGACGAAAGTACCTTTATTTAATGTAAAAATCGCCTCGTAAAAAGGTTTAAAAATGAATAAATAACAACTTTATTGTATATATCCTTTATTTTTAACATATTAGTTTATTAATGCCAGAGAAAACTATATACTATGGTAGTTACTTCATAAAGTTAAAGTTTGAGTTCTTAACGTAAATAAGTGCTGAATAAATACTACGATATTATTCACATTCATTAGGTTGTACGTTAAATAAATAATAACCAGAAGTAAAATACCGAAGAGGTGTTATTCACACAGTAAATGAAATAATAATTGCTGTTTTCTATTAAAGAACAAACTATTGAACAGGTATGAGGTTTTAGGCTTATAATTATAAAATATGAAACTTTTAAAACTCACATGCTTAACTATTTACAGTTTAAAACAAATAATAATACTAATAATAAAATCGTGTTCATCAGTAATGCTAATTGAAAACGTGTTGGGCGATGTGTTATACAAGATGGAGTACGAACTATTTGAGGTGGTCATTATTCTTTTTTTAGAGTAAATCTTATATAAATAAAATTAGAGTTTTGTCTCTACATTGCTTGGATTAATGAAATTTGATAATATATTCACATTTTACACCTTAGGGAAGCCAAAACCAGTCTAATCTCAATTTATGTCTGTCTGTCTATATGTCTGTCCGTCTGTCGGTAAGGCTAAAGGACGGGTTTATGGGAAAACGGATGCACTGACTTTGATGAAACTTTGTTTCTTTGTTCTATGCATGCGTGAGAAGGATTTAGGCCACTTTAAACTGGCATACGTCTTTTGGAAAAATAATGGCAGCCGCTCAAAAACGTGATTTCGTGTGGTTTTGGTAGTGTTTTGTTCGCTTTTGACAGGGAAACGGGTACACTGATTTCGATGAAACTTTTTTTCTATGGTCTATATGTACATTAGAAGGTTTTAGGCTAATTAATTTTTTTGAAATCACCTTAGGACTCTGCCCAACGGGGTTTTAAAGATCCTACGTTATTCTTATGGACAAAGCATTTATTTATATTGAACCAGATGATGACTGAAGAATATTTATTTTATAAACAGATGTTGTTTTTATTTTAAACATTGAGTGAAGATCGTTCATAAATAAAATAAGTATACAGAGTGGATATGACTTAAGAATGTTTATTCTATAAACAGCTGTTGCAGTTCTTATTTAAAACGCTGAGTGAGGATTGGTAATAAATAGCATAAAGTATACAGAGTGGATACATGATGATCTAAATCTATATTTATTAGACTCATGTACT
This sequence comes from Allygus modestus, assembly GCA_963675035.1. Lineage (NCBI taxonomy): Eukaryota > Metazoa > Arthropoda > Insecta > Hemiptera > Cicadellidae > Allygus > Allygus modestus. The sequence goes on from OY776116.1 coordinate 93,448,511, forward strand.
CACTGACAAAGTGATCAATTCATCTAAAAAACAATGACGTTGTCAATGAAGATGCAATTTTGCATGGTTGGTCATTTGCTGAAGATGTACAATAAGAATACGTTTAAAAAATCCTATAAAGGCTCTGCCCTAATTTACTTTTATGAAAGTTTTATGAGTATTAATCAGATCAAATAGTAAGCCTATTCCCGTTACGGAAATGTTTAAGGGCTTCGCCTCCCGGAATTTCAAAATATAATCTTTTAACAACCGTGCACCTACTACTGGACTGATGGAGCTGAAATTCAGTAGGAATATAGCTCAGTGCAGACATATTTACCTACTCCAGATACAAATATACTCAAGGGCTCTGGCCACTGGCCTTTAATATAAGCGTGTTAATCATCACACACAAAACAACTTAACTAAAATAGCTGAAATTTGATACCTTAAAGGAAATAAGAAACGACATCATGATTATAATGGGGTGTCACGGTGTTGTTCTCTGGAAATTTCACACAGACCCGTTGTAACGCGTGAGACATGGGTGGACAAGATCTACTCTCCACAAATATATTTTATGTAGCCGGCAACTGAGCGTCTGAACGTAACAGTAAATATCAACTTGTGTTTTGGAAAAGATGATGGGATTGAGGAGTTTTTTATGCCCTTTTAAAAGTTGAGAACGGGACATTGAAAAGCAAATGTAGTCTCATAAACATCTCTCCTTCACTCAGCACAATCGTTGAATCACAGGATTTACTGATTGACAGTTTTTTTAAGAGGTTCATAAACAGTTTCATTTGGATAGTGCCTGGCTCTGTGATTTTGCCATCCTCACGACCACCAATGAACAAGCAACGGAGATCAACACAAAGGTCCAAAGCGAGGAATGGACGAATAAATTGTTTAACGCCGTTCTCTTAACCATGACCACACCGTTCACTATCCGACAGAGTTCATCAACTCGGCAACATTACCCGAGTTATCTGCCAGTATGTTTCGTTAATGTTTATTAATTTTACATTACTCATGTAAAATTTAATTTAAATATAGTAAAATTATGTGGGTTGATATTCTTTTTTAATTAATCTATTATTTATACACACAACCTGTACGAAGAACGGGCACACAGCTAGTACAGCTCTAAAGGTGTTAACTTACAGCGATAATCAGTTGTACTGATTTATTTATAAAAATATATATAACATATTTACAATCTTAGCTCTCGCAATAACTTAAATTAGTTTTCAAGTCTGTGGTTGGAATTCCTTTAGCTGCAAATAGTTGTATTTATGTAAGAGACAAAGCAAAAGAATATGTGAAAGGATATTTGATTTAAATCTTTGGGGACCGAAATCCCTCTTCCAGAAAAACATCAATCCCTTTGCCTGGCGTGAGTAAACGAGCTGACCCTTCGAGGTCTTGGACCAAAGGGAATCTTTTTTATACTGATCTTCTAATTTTCCTTGGTCACCCAGACAGTCAATCACTTTAGGAGATTCTACTAATGGATTTATGAAAAACAATTAACCACTATAATGTACAAAGTTTATAAAGCTGTTAAGTTTTTGTATATGTATTCCGAATATCTTAAGGGGTATTAGGACGAGTTACACATACATGTTACGCATATTCAGATTATGTTTTTAATTAAGCCATGAATTAATTTACTAAATAGACAAACTCAAAAAAATAAAAATACAACGATATTTAATATGAAATATTTATTAACAGGCTACATTTACGTCAATATATCCAATTTTGTTTCTATAAAAGCGTACGTTTAGGATGATACATCACAATAATATTACTTTATTACAGAACGAGTTCAACTTCCCTGTATTTATACATTATGTGATTTTTAACGATATGCAACTGCTTAATTAACTTGTGTTACACTTTCACCATCTCAGATTCACGTAAAGGGAAACTATTTCCGAGCAAACATTTACGGACAATGAAAATGAGCCAACTTATCTTCTTCATATACAATTTCCATGGTCAAAAAACTAAAGTGTTTAGTCTAATTTATTTTCCTCTTCAAAAAATGAGGTATGTTAAATTAATAAATTGTCCTGCTTTTAACACCTTTTTGAGATTATATTTTTATAAATGGCCAATTGGTAATACCAATTTAGTTAACATTAATAAATAGGAAGAGTTTCCGTGTCATTCCAGTTACTGTAAGTAATAAACACTTACCAATAAATTATTTATAAAAAAACTTAAATTTATAAGCACTGTATTAATTTATTTAAGAGGAATTTATTTAACTGAAATATTCTGTACTAGTATACTATGCAAACGGTAACGAGTTGGTGAATGTTGGTTGTAACGTTGTAACCTAAGCTTCACCTAGTCGATTGGAAACAAATATTGTAATAGCTTACCACAATATTGAGCTGTCATTTGGGATTAAGCTGTACAATGGTTTTCCATTGATAACGGTTAGCTGTAAACTATTATAAATTCAGAATGGAAATATGCAAAAATATATGTTTAAAGGCATACCGAGAGACAAACAAAAGACAATCCTATGTTTAAATATATTTGTTTGTCTATTATATGTTCATATGTATATTATTATACTGTCAAAGATAAAAGTTAATAAATTACAACCCGAAAAGCCTATAGGGATTTTAGTCAGTTAAACTGAAATTCATCCGTAGGTAAATTTAGAAATAAATATATAAAATATAATAAACTTATGATTGCCGCATAAATTGAAAAGGAAGAAGAAATTAACCCCAAATTATTGTTGTAAATTATTCATATTTTGTCCTGTACAAAAATAGTTTAAAATTAATTTTTATAACTTCACTAAACAGGCCGGTGGGGAGAAGTCTGGCTTTTTCTATTTTATTCGGATAACAGTACAGCAAAACTTTTCTTATTTGAAAAGAGTTTTTCCTAAATTACTTTACATGCTTCGTAAGTATTTTCCGAGTTTCCAATTTTACATTAAACACTTTTCAACTTTATGAATACAAATATCGGTAACATGGAAGTTTTTATTCTAGCGTATTTCACAGTTTGAAATAATTAATTTTCTTGAAACCGTTTCTTTTAACAGTCAGCTGTGTTAAATAGATGAGCAAATCTTTTTAGTTGGTTAACAAATACACATTTAGTAGGTTAACAAATACACATTTAGAGAATCAACTCTTTGGTTGTGAGTTGATTATGAATTTACGATAACGTGTTTTACGATGAACTGTGAATCAGGATAACTGTGATGTCATTGTCTATATGACTTAAAATGAACCGGTAATGCCATAAATAAAACTTTAACTTTTTTCATAAGTCTTAAACGGATAATTATCAGGCTCGATACTGTTGATACTATGGTAATTCTTTTCGAAAAGTAATCATAAAATAACTAATTCAATACTGTTTTTAGTATAAAATTTTTAACTTTAAACCATAGGTATTAATATTATATCAATTGTAAATATTATTCTTAATTTTATTAATGTTTTATTGGCCATTACAAAGGTATTTTAATCTATTTATATTTATTAGTTGATGCTGAGTAATAATACCACAGATTAAAACTTTAAACTAAAAGTCATACAATAAAATATTATAAGTGTATAGTTTTTATTTTTTTATTAAAACAACATATATAGTGTAGTAAAACTGGTATCAACTCTGAACAAAAACATCTTATGACTACTTCAGTTATTAGAGGCCAAATAATTTGTATTAAAATCTTCCTAGTATATACATTTACAATAGCCTTAATTTGATAAAATGGTATTTTTAACTTTGTTCAGTACTTTGCTTTACTTTTAGTCTACAAAGTTCTGATATATATATATATGCAAGAAACTTCAAAAGTTTGTGAACCTTCAATCCATCAACACAAGGCAAGGCTTGCAACAAAGGCGTCAGAGGGTTAGGCAACTTGTGGTGTATATATATATATATATATAGACTTTAAAATGGCCAAGCTAAAACTGGTCGTCAAAATGTAAATTATGAAAATGAAAACTGGGTACTTTGTTCCTCATCATAATGACATTAAATTATTATACATATATTTATATTCTAAGAGCGAGATTCAATATTAGGTTCACCATTATATAAAACACAAAACTACAACAGATGTACCAGTGAAAATGGGAGAATGACTTCAGTAAATTTCCCCAACATCGATTGACGCATAAGTGACACAAATTTACTCACTAACCATTTACAAAAATAGTAGATGTTTAGATATTTTTTATTAAGAAATTAATGTACAATCTTTGTTAAATAACTGAAATTAAAATATGGTTAGAATTTACTTCTTATTGGAGTTCTTACGGCATATAGTTGAGCCGTGACAATGACCCGTTGCACAGCGTCACGTCTCTGTTTCACTTTTATTTGTTATAGTATTTATTTTTGTGTCATTGGACACTGCCCGGAATTGCGCACGGCTGTCTGCAGAGCTCCTGGGCGTCGGGCTGTGAACCCCTGACGTCAACTGCCGGCGAGCAACGTGCTTTGCACTCATAGGGCGTGTGGTTGTCAACTGTAGTACCACGGATGTTGTTGTGTTTCCACCTTAAGTGATATTTGTTCAATTCTTTAGTGTTATATTTTTGCCTTGTTCTTCTGTGTCTTCACCATGGTACTCTAAGTACGCCTGCTGCGTCAGATGGGGTCCCGGGGAGGAGCGACCTCGACTTCCAACCTGGCTTCGGCGGAGAGGGAACTTCAGGGGGGCTCCCCCTCCACTTTGGCTGCCACTCTGGACTCTGGCCCCCTCTCCTGCCTGTTCCGCCACCCCCGGTGGTCTACAAGTAACCCGCCCAGTTGCCGCCTACCGCAAGTTATTTCAACTGAATTAGATTGAACTATGAACCATAAATGTGTGCCGCTGAATGAATGTAGCATTTATGTGAACTGCAATATTTGTTAAATGACCGCCATGTAACTTTAAAGTCACCAGTCAATTTCTCTTTGAGGAGCCTTCTCCCAAATTGTTCTAGTCAATTAAAATTTAAATGTCAATTGTAATCGTACGTTAACTGTTTGTCTTGTCTGTTATTTAATTATTAATTTATTTGTCAATCTATTTATTCAACTTATCTATTTAACCTTTTACCAAGTCTCATGAGATTTAAATTAAATTGCAAATTATAAAAAATTGTAATACTATCTCAAGCCGCAACTTCCAGAAATGTTATTTTGATATGTCTAAACGTTGTTAAGTTTCAAAAGTAATGCATTGTTAGATATTCTTTTTTACCTTTAATTAAAAAAAAACTGTAAACTAGAGGAGTTGCATAATGCCATTTAAATAATTATTTGAGTCTTGCATTTACATGTATTTTGCTTTTGTATTACAGTTTGTTTTCTCTAAACGGTGAGTTTTCATTGAATTTTCCTCCACGGCCTTCCTTGGTGTTAGGTAGGGACGTGAGCCGCCCCTCCCCCCGTCTCCATGCTTCCTGCTCATGGTTCGCCTGGATGCGGGTGATGGGCACGGTTCATAGTTATATATAGATTTTTAAATATGTTTGTTTTATTGCAGCACATGGTAATTAGTAATAAAATCGAACGCGCTGCTACTTAATTGTGCTGACACAAAAATGTTTAAAGTAATAAACAATTTAAGGGAATAATTTAAGAGATTTAGCTATAAATTATGGTGTAACTTTAAAAGATTCGGTACAATAAGAGATGCAAAATTCTTTAGCGAGGCAACGACGTTAAAGCCGATATGAGGCTTATCGTCCTCAAATAAACTACGGTTCTATGGTCCCTTAGGCCCTTTACCATATTTATCAGATAAACAGTTGTTGCGTTGGGTAATTATATTGTTAATACGGTGGGTTACCTAATAAAACAGTATTGTTTAAGTTATAACATTTCCTTGTTTCAATCGTTTAGCTCTCATCCCTAAAACAATTATGTTAAAAATAGTACATAAATATTGGACGAAAAACCTGGTTTTCTTTATATAAATACATTTATTTGTAGCAATTTCTTACTTTAATCCATAGTATTTTTGTGGATGGACAGAACGCTGTAACTCTAAGATGTAAGTCACTAATTAAAAGTAATTCCTGCACTATGGTTTCTAATATTATGTAGATTAATAATGTGTGTTATATATTGCCTCTTGATCTTACTCAAAATATATACCAAGTTGTGTACAAATTAATAATTTTAGGCAAGATTTAATAGTCTCTTTCAAAATTGTAGTTTACAACAATATACGTTTACTATTAAATCGGATCAAAATAATGGAAGAGTTTATTCCACAAGTAGTTCTACAAGTGGAGCAGATAATAACAGAAAAGTATACATTTACTCAGTACAAAAATACTGAGTATATGTTTACTAAGTATTACTTACTCAGTATATATTTACTGTGAATAATAACAATGCATATATATAAACAATTTCTATACACGTAGACAATTTAACATCAAATAAATTGCACAGTATTTTGTTTCTTCAAAGCAATTAATCAATTACATAATAACACGACAGCTATCTCTCTCAAACAAAACAAAAATACAATATAGTTTAGCAGCTTCTATAAAATTAGTACCACACAAAATCATCAAACATCATTATAGGTTTCTGAAAACAAAAACATAATAATGTTTAAATTGCCAAACAACCATGGAATTAAATCCTTTAACACACACTTATTAGACATTTTTCGGGGTCCGTCTGCTTTGGATGACATCACGAATGTAAATCAAATTAAACTTACCACTTTAAAAGTATACGTAGGAAACGGGCTGAAAATATCACATAACAATAAATAATAACTAAATAACAGCAACGATCCATGCTAGATTACTATAATACATACAATTCATAAAAATATTAATTATATTTAGTTTCAGCCTAGAAATGTATTGATGACTTTAAAAATAGTTATTACACATTAAAAGGAGAATGAATTAAAACTACCAAGCATTTGAATTGCCTAACATTAGAAATTGTTTAGATGTATTTACCTGCAATTAAATTCTGAGTTCAATAAATGAAACTAATATTTACAAAATATAAACGAATTTAAAAATATATTTAGTATAATTTTTTACGAGTACTTTAATTTCCATACTCACTCTGTTCTGTAATAAACAAAAAATACAAATTAATAACGATTTGTATATAGCACTTAAAATCGTTAAAAGAATCGGTTACAGTTAGATTAAAATAAGTAAATACTATCACAGTTTATACATTAGGTTTTTTTTTCTCACAATCACTATTTTGTTTTTTATAAGATACCTTAAACATTTTAGAGACCAATAAACTGCTTGCCTACATATAGACATGTATGTAACTGTTGATGTACATGTAGAAGATGTTTAAATATTACAGAAGACGTTGGGCGGGGATGAATCAGACTGCTCTCCCCTTGCTCTTGGAGGAAGTGATACATTTCCGGGGAGCATCACCACATCCTCTGCTTTCCTGTCAGTTATTCATCCAACCACTGTTTTTTTTACCGTTACAAAGTTCAGTGGCAAACTCAAATAAATATTAGTCATAACTTTTACTTAAAAGTAGTCCTAGGTATATGATTTTTTTTGTACAAACAAACTTGTAATTTGTTATTGTATCACTATCGGTGGTTGCACTTATTACGTCAATAAATAAAACAAACATTATGGTTCGTCATACACAAATATCCCTTTATAGAATATAAATTATTTTACTTAAATCGTATTAAAGAAGTTGTTTTATTCAATATCAGTATAACGTGGAGTGTTATATTATTAGGGAACTAGTATTGACTGCCGCTATCGCGACCGCAGGAAATGATCAGCTGTTTCAGGAACAAAGCTTATAGAAATCCACAGCTGAATACTCCCGGCGCCGCTAATATGCTAAAATGGCCTAAAAACATAAAAATGTAAGCTACCGTAACACAAATAAGGTTGATTTTCAATAATACCCCCGCCACAGCAAACCTGCATACTCAGCGAATTTCCAATGAATATATAACATAACTCATTAAAACACAACAGGATTTATGAGAAATATATTCACAAACAAGCGATATTTAAAAAATTAATTATTCTCCATAAGAATAACATTGGGGATGAGTACGCAGGTTTGCTGCAACAAGTAACACAAAATAATGGGGTTTTATGCAAATATCAATAGAAAGCACTTGCAATATCTCAGTAACCAATTAACGTAGAGCAATGATCAAAATACCAAATTGTTTGTTTTTTATGCTGAATTCAATGGTAAAAATTGAAAATTAATTTAAAATAAAAATTACATGTGGAAACACCAAAAAAACCATTTTTGGGGTACAAAACCACCCCAAAACCCCCATTCCGATGGTGCGATTCGTCTGGTTTTCGTCTCGTTCAAATAAATGGTACTTTACACATTTGTAACAAATTTCATTAAGATCGGACCTTTTTTACGAGAGTTATCGTGCTTACGGACACACATACACACACACACACACACACACACACACACACACACACACACACACACACATATATATATATACATATACAAATTTGAACGAATGGTGTTTTTGGCATCTGGGGACCTCAAAATGAAAAGTTATCATGGTCTCGGGCTTAAGTCTTACCATGAGACCTACGGTAATAGCTTCTTCCCTGTAAGGGAAATTCGCTAAAAACAAACGACACGTACAGCTTTCCTAACCTCGATTACCCCTAAAAATTATTTTTTCGTAGCTTGGGAGCCATTACAGCTCGAGAAACAGCCGCGGACGGACGGACGCACGGAGCGGACGGACGGACGGACGGAGCGGACGGACGGACGGACGGAGCGGACGGACGGACGGACGGAGCGGACGGACGGACGGACGGAGCGGACGGACGGACGCACGGAGCGGACGGACGGACGCACGGAGCGGACGGACGAACGCACGGAGCGGACGGACGGACGCACGGAGGGACGGACGGTTGCACGGAGAGGACGGGCGGACGTACAGAGCGGACGGACGGACGCACGGAGGGACGGACGGTCGCACGGAGTGGACGGGCGGACGCACAGAGCGGACGGACGGACGCACGGAGCCACAGACAAATGCGAATTATAGTATAATAGTATTTGTGGCCGCTATCGTGACCACAGGAAATAATCAGCTGTTTCAGGAACAAAGCTTGTATAAATAGAAATCCACAGCTGAATACTCCTGGCTCCGCTAATATTTTCTAAAATGGTCTAAAAACATAAAGCTTTAAGCTACCGTAACTCAAATAAAGTTGTTTTTTTTTCAAGAAAAAAAAGACACGTGGAGCTGTCCCGACCTCGATTACTCCAAAAAATATCTTTTCGTACCTTGGGAACCATTACAGCTTGAGAAAGGGCCGCGGACGGACAGGCGCACGGAGCGGACGGACGGACGCACGGAGCGACAGACAAATGCGAATTATAGTATTGATATCATATTATTGAGTAAGAGTAATATTTGCAATTACAATGTAAATAAATCGGTTTCAACGAACTACCTAAAGAGTCTGCCAAGATGACATACATGGGTGAAAAAATACGGATTTTGAAGGTTTCAACCGAAATTACTTTATAAGTGGTAGTAGTTTATACGTGTAGGTTTAGTTAAAGTATTATTTTTAATTATTGTTTTAAGACTGTTTATTTTTAATTTTGAGACAAATGTAATAAAAAACTGTTTACTTCTTCCTGTTTTAGGAGTAAAGTAGGCTATTACATTTCCATATTTTTTTTATTAATTTAATAACGAAGGATGATTTTAATTTGTTTATCCTGTTTAATTTAACACTCTATCAACTTTCTTGGATATTCAATTTACAATACCCTAAACGCAACGCGGTGTTCTTATAAAAAAATCGTATAATAGACATTAGATCGACAAATTTAGGCTACTCTTGTACACTATGATTTACAACATAAAATCAAATAAACCCATCATCATATTCACAGTGACAGAAGCATTCAAAACGATGTTATTAAGTAAATACCCCCGTCACAGCAAACCTGCATACTCAGCGAATTTCCAATGTAAATATAAATGTCTTAATACAGTAGAACCTCGATAACACGACTCTCAAGGGGATCTCTAAAATAGTCTTCTTATCGAGGTGCACTTGTAATTGAGGGTCGTGTTATCAAGGTTGTTTTCACAACAAGACGTGCTATCGAGGTCACAGACTTTTTGCTATACCAAGCACATTTTTTATGAAACATTTCTAATTTTGTTTTAAGCAGAAAATTACCGTATAAATCAGTCATTTTAGAAAATTAATATTACCGTAAATTGTTCATTGTAGGCCTACTACTGTGATAATTTTTCTTATTCAATAAAATACTATGCAGAACTTACGGCAGTAAGAAAACATCAACCGACTCAGTTCACTAAAGTAAAGAGTTAATAAGCTCAAAATTACAGTACCTTAACCTATTGTGAAATACTGATTTGACCGTGATAGATAAGGAAAGGCCGGTAGGGGAGGCGGGATAGAGAAGCAGGGGTTTTCCGGTTGAGACCTGAGCCCAAGACGTTGTTGTTTACTTCAAAACATCCGATCTAACCTTGGGAACTATGCGTGAGAAAGGTCGAGTCGTGCTATAAAGGTTCCGTAACGCAAAACAGCGCGCTATTGAGGTTAGAGTCGCGAAATAAAGGTTCACTTACCCAAAAAAGCGTGTAATTGAGGTGGGAGTCGTGCTATAGAGGTTCAGTTATTTAAAAAGACGCGCTATAGAGGTTTATTTATTACTAATATGAAATGACAAAAAGACGTGCTATCGAGGTATTTATTTGAAAGTGAGTCGTGTTATAGAGGTATTTATAACATTGAGTGTTATGGGAGATTCACGGGGATTAGAAAATCAGACTCATTATCGAGGTTTTCGTCTTATCGAGGGTCGCCTTAGCGAGTTTCTACTGTACTACATAAAGCCACTTACCAAGTTTCATAAAAATATATTCACAAATAAGCAATATATACAATTTTAATTATTCTCCATAAGAATAACATTGGGGCTGAGTACGTAGGTTTGCAGCAACAAGGAACACAAAAAATGGGTTTTTATGCTAATGTCAATATAACTCAACTAGGTGAAGTCGTATACCAGTTTTTATTCATTTATGTACATAATTAAGGGAGACAGAGCATTTAATTATTATCCATAAGAATAACATGGGGGCTGAGTACGCAGGTTTGCTGCTACGGGAGAATTATGCAAAAACAATTTTTTGGAGCAAACATCAATAGACCTCAACGAGATGAAGCTGTATACCAAATTTCGTCAGTATACGTTCATAAATAAGCGAGATAAAAAATGTTTCTTTTCCTCCATAAGAATAACATTAGACAACGTACTGTGTTTAGCACTTTCAATATCTCGGTAACCAATTGACGTAGAGGAATGATCGAAATACAAAATTGTGTGTTTTTTAAGCTGAATCGAATGGTCAAAACTAAAATTTGACTTTTTCAAAAATTATATGTAAAAAATTCAAAAAACCCATTTTTGGGGTACAAAACCCCCCCAAAATACCCCTTCCGATAGGTCGATCTGTCTGGTTTTCGAAATTAAAGTCATAAATGCTGCTTTACATATTTATACCAAATTTCGTCAAAATCGGATCATTTTTACGAGAGTTATCGTGCTCACGGACACATATTTATATATATATATATATATATATATATATATATATATTATTATTTTAAACATTTTAAACACAGTACCCTGGTTTAAATTATTTTATTTCAAGACCGACATGTTTCGGACCTTAAGGCCAGGGTCTCCCCCTTCTGGTCTCTTAGCTGACATTTATATGCATAGCCTAGAATCTAAGAAAATTTTAAATTACATAAATCCTTTCCGAAATAAATTTAAATATTGGTATAGGTATGTCGACGACATAATATGTCTCTTTGAAGGATCAGAAGAAGAAGCAACAAACCTTTTAGAATATGTAAACTCTTTATCAGTTTCGATAAAATTTTCCCAAGAGGTCCAAAAATCAAAAATAAACTTTTTAGATGTTTCAATATCAAATGAAGATGGGAAACATATTTTTGAAATTTTCAGGAAACCATCTACCAGTGATTGTATAATTCCATTAGATTCAAACCATCCATGGGAACAAAAAATGTCAACATTACATTCTCTGATCAATCGGTTGATTAACATCCCCATGAAAAATTCAAGTTTTGTAAAAGAAAAAAATGTTATTAAATACTTAGCCTTCAGAAATGGATACAACCCAAAAATAATTCAAAATATGATCAAAAAGAAACAAAAAAAGATAAATCAAAACAAAACACAAACAGAAAAGATCAAAGAAGAATATATATGTTTACCATACAGCACTAAATTCAACAGAGCAATAAGAAAAACATTTCGACATTCAAAATTTAAAATAAGCTACAGAACCAAAAACAATGCTATGAAAATTATCAATAACAAAGTTATTAAAGAAAACAATAAAAGTAAAAAAGAATACAATAGATCAGGTATCTATAAGATCAATTGCTCAGAATGCCAAAAATATTACATTGGACAAACCGGCAGGACGTTCAACTGCAGATATAAAGAACATGTGCAAGCATTTAAATCAAAAAACAAGACAAGCATGAAATCCAATGTTGCAGAGCACATGATAAAGTACAATCATAAATTCAAAAACATAGAAGATGATTTGCAAATAATAGAATATGGGTCAAAAGGAGACAAACTCGACGTTAAAGAAGAATTCAACATTTACTCCAGCTACAAAAAAGATCCACAAAATATTATTAACACCATGCAAATTCATATGCAAAACCCAATATATGAAAAAATATTGAAACTAAGATCTATTAAGCCACAATAGTTGAGAAGAATGTTAAAAGAACTGTGGAAAAAGTCATATGATTATATTGTCAGCAATTTATGGTTTACATTTATATTTATTTTTAATAATTGTGAGGTTATGTTTTGTTTACGACCATGACTATGGCCTTAAGGTCCGAAACATGTCGGTCTTGAAATAAAATAATTTAAACCAGGGTACTGTGTTTAAAATGTTTAAAATAATAATTATATTAGTAGCCCTTTTTACTGAAAATTATATATATATATATATATATATATATATATACAGTATCGAACGAATGGTGTTTTTGGGGTCTGGGGACCTCAAAACGAAAAGTTATCATGGTCCCGGGCCTAGGTCTTACCATGCCGACTACGGTAATAGCTTCTTCCCTATAGGGGAAATTCGCTAATCCCTATAGGGGAAATTCGCTAATCCCTATAGGGGAAATTCGCTAAAACCAAACAATGGGTCAGAATTCATCTGTTTTAAATAACGCATTTATCAATATCGATATTTCTAAACATTAGTGACCAAAGCACAATCATTAGATAAAATATGACTTGGTCATAATATGTTTCCTAACTTCAGAGATAATTTGTATTACTTATATTGTATATTCACCTTTATTCATTTCCGTCAGTTATTGTGATAATTTTTGTATGCTTATAATTACTTAAATATCAATGTTATTCAATATGTACATTTGTACCATGTAAAATTGTTTTCGGCAACCTTCAGTAGTTATTACAGTAAAAACTTAGTGCTTATGAATATTTTTTCTGATTGGAAATTTTGAGAAGATAACTGTAATTTGTATACAGTTTAGTGGAATTTAGTGGAAATACTATTTTAAATTTGTACGCAGTTGTAGATAAACTTCTAAGTTATATTATTATAATAATAAATAATGATAAAGTTGTCTATCATATTTATAACGAATCCCTCAACAAGAGCAGCTGAGATGCTGTAGGTTCTCCGTCGAAGGAAACCTTGTTACATATTGATTACATGTTTTACAATATAACTGGATTATACTGTTTGCCTTGTTATACATTTATTCTCTTATTACATCGCAGCATAATATCGCTTGTGTTGTGTTTGAAATTGTTTTTATTGTTATTTAAACCATCTTTGTCTTGTAAATATTCAATATATAGATTTTTCTACGACGTTTTGATAACTTGTAATTGTGTGCGTTTCGTAGACATTAGGACAAAAAGTCTTTGATAAAGTTGAATAAGTAATTTCTTTTGATATTTTGATGAAAAACTCATTGTTGTCATTTTACTTAAACTTAATTGTAATTACGGTTTAAATACAATGGGAATCCTAAGCAATAAAGTTTGTAAATTAGACCTGCATGCCATGCATGTCTAAGTAATGTATTTATAAGTAATGGTTCACGTTACTTATAAATTTAAGTTATTGGTAGGATTGTATATGTTTATAAAAATAAAGAATTTAGGTCGATATTATATAAAGGATTTAAGATTATATACTACTTAATTTCGAAAATAGATAGCTTTAAACCTTGTTAGCAATAAAACTAACCAACTCATAAAAGCATTACGTCCAATTTCACAAATTATATCTATCTATATTTTTGAAATAACGTAACACAATATGGAAAATGCATTATAATATTTATGAGCACAGCCGGAAGATAGGATCGTTCAAACAGCCCCGTAGCGAGCAGAAACATATTACATCGTAAAATATTGACAACTTTTTTTTTACTTTGTAAACAAATCTTACAGTTTTTGTCACATTTGTTTGTCACGCGTGTTATTTAAGAAAATCTGTGTTTGATTAATAGGTGACTTTATTTTTTGGTTTTATTGCGAATGCGTTCGGTATTCATACACTTTTTAATATTTCCTGTGAATTATTTTTTGTTGTAAATTAATTTAGATTTGGTACGTTTTGGTTTTCCATTAAAATTCCTACAAAACGTCCTGTCATAACAAAATAAGAAGATAACTTATTTAGGCTCTAGTCCACCCCTTCCGCACAGCGCTAGGAAAGGGTGTGCACAAGATCTTAACTACAGCTGCTTCATAAACTCTTGAATAAAAGTTAAGGTATAATATTAAAGAGGAAGGTATTATCTACAAATGATCGTTTTTTTTATATTTTTTATTGAGGTGCACTTACAAGCCCTTGTAAATTTACAAAAATGAGCTTTTTCAAACGTCAACAAATTAAGACAGGAACATTATTTTAAAATTCTAATTACGAGCATGAGAAAAATAAACTGTCTTCTGACAAATCCCGTTTATAGTTGTTGATATCATAATTATCATAGCTGCAAACAGGCATCATGTGGACCTCCACAACGCTCTTTTTCCTTATTTTACAATGCATTTTCAAGCGGCGGCACAGATTTGTCCGTAGGGTAGAGCCTTAAAAACGGTAAAATTAATCCCAACAATTTTATATGACCGACCACTACAGCTCCGTTCTGAGTGCCGGGTTCTCTTGTGTCTCTCCCGTAGGGACGTTTTAACCATGAAAACATGAAACAAAAACACTGTAGCGACTTACGTCTTGTTTCACTCTTCCCGGAATAAATTTAAGTTATTGGTAGGATTGTATATGTTTAACTTGTACCGGTGCACTGCAGTGGTTAGTCTGAGTCATGATAGGTTTTTTGTTAATCACATAAACTTTATCCGTAAATAGTATAGGACACGTCGTAGGTCACTGTAGTGCGTTTGTAGCTTGTAGGATAATGTTTTAATATAATCGAGAAATATAATTATTTTTTGTCACTTGCGTTAGAGCTTAACGTGCACTATCCCTAGATTACGACCTCGATTTGACGGAGAAGACCAGTTTTTACTTGGATACGAGTGGAACGACGCGCACTAGGTAGCACGTCGCGTCGGTCGGGGCTTAGTCGTCGGACCAAAGTTGATATCTGATGGACGTGAAATTTATTTATAATTACGGAAAAGCCTGCATTAAAGTTGATGTTCCATAAAGTTCTAAAAGAGAGCCTGGTAATTGTATTTTCGGATCAGAGAGTAAATCCGTTTTAGGCCCTAAACAAATCCACTATTAAATATTATATTTTTTAAATTGTAAATGAATGTAGAATTTATACATAAATGTATGGAATTTACTAAACAGCGAGAATGAGCATCTTCTCGTGTCTAATATTGCAAAATTAATCTAAATATTGTTAGACATTTAACTGGATAAACAAAATCGTATTTCAGTGTAAGTACTGAAAATATAGTAAAAGTGGCAACTTCAGTTGAAATGGAGAAAGGTGAGGTGTAATTTAAAATGACAAATGACATAAGTAAAACTTAAGCGCCCTCGCTGTTTTCCCGCTATCCTGCTAATGATTGCCATAATTTAACTTGCCCACCTCATTTTGAATAATCTCCTTCGTTATCAAAAAACGATTAAAACAGAATAATATTTCAAAATATATTTTGTTTATGTAAACAAGTTAGTTATTTTATTTCTTATAAATTATAAAATCAATATAGTTAAGTGTGTTTTTGATGTTTTTACTTTAATTATAACAATAACAAATTATTTTACCAATCATGCCGTGTAACCCTCAATGTAAATGTATCAAACAGATATCCTATACTATCTTGCAACCGTTCGTGAGGTTAAAAAATATTCAGAAAAGTCACTAAACAGTTGATTGTCAGCGTATCAACCAACGAGATATATAAATATAGAGCTCTCGTCTCTTGTTAAAATAAACGGTATCAGGAAACTGACACATACTTTCTCCCTTTTAGCCCAACTTTAATGAATAAATTACTTTTTATTTACTAAATATAGAATACAAAGCACGCTCGAATGTACAGAAAATCTTGTAAACAAGTTGTTTTCAAAAATATCCACCCAAATCCCTGTTTAGGAGGCATACAGAATTCATCGCTACACACGTGGTTTTAAAAGGGGAAATGCCCCCTATTCCCCCCCCCTCAGGGTTATTAAGGGGCAGCATATTTCGAATTTTCTCTGTTGGTCAATGCTAACTTGACAAGCATATCAAGTTTGAACGAAATTGATCAATAAATAAGAGAGAAATAGTAATTATTGTATTTCCCATAAGAATAATATTGGACAATGTACTGCGTTTACCGAAAAATGAAAATTTAATTTTTTTCCGCAACCAGTAATCGTAGAATAGTAATTCAAAATACTAAATTATTTAGTTTTTTTAGCTCTTTTTAATGGTAAATAGTAATTTTTTTTATATTTAAGTTTTTTTCTGAAAGATCAAAAAAACTGAATTTTTGATATTTTAACTCTTGTAATTTCTGAACCCGAATTTTTACAGAAATGCGGGTGGGGACATTTTTTTGGAACACTAAATATCTACAAACGATTAAAGTTTAATCAAAATCGTTAAAGCCGTTTTTGAAAAATCTTGATTTTTCATGTTTTTTGGCGGTTTTGGGGGATAATTACCCTTAAAAATAAAAAATTCCAAAAAATGAAAAAATGCCAGGAGATATTGTGGATTAGTACCTAAATACCAAATTTCATAAAAATTGGACCATTGGTTAGGGCTCTAGCTCTGTACACATCCATAAAGACAGACGGACAGACATACAGAAATCACGTAAAAATCACTTTTTTGGGTTCTGGGAGCATCAAAACGAATATTTCCACTAACAACTCAAATTCGAAAATTTTGGCGAAAACAATAATTTCTCCATATACTATGTATAAGGGGGAGAAAGTAAAAGTGAAGCCTCATTGGGGGATATTTTTGTAAACAAAACATCTGGCCAAAGAGTAATAAAGGCTAACATAAGTTGTATAGAAGGGATTTGATTGGTTAATATAATTTTTGCCATGGAGTTCGGAGGGTATAGAGGGTAAAAATGGCGCAGAGCATGTTGCACAGTTGTTTTATCCCAGACAAGACCTCTATAGACTTATACCTCGTTGGTATCAACATCTAATTTTGTTTAGAATCTATTTTAATACTATCCTCGTGACTTGCAGTTACTCCAGAACAGCTGACGATGCTCCTCCCACAACCCTTCTATTACATACAATCTATATATTTTTTGTACATAATTTATTTCTGGTTCAACTTATTTACATTATACACAGAATTATTAATTAAGAAGGATGAAAAACATTAAAAATAACATAATAGGTTCGCCCTATTCAGAGACACCTTGAGACTATTTTGAAAACTAAAATGAACTTAGTAAAATGTTTCTTTTGAAAACAAAAGAGAAGAAAAGGGTTTAAACTAAAACAAACTAAATAAAAACAAGGTTTACATGTTTGGCAAAATATCTTGGTACAATCTAGGTTTCAGTCTTCTGTTTAATAGTTGCAATCCAATTCCAAAATGTCTAGCTCCCGGTACATTAGGCAGACGGTGTGAAAACTTTGTTGTAACTTTCTTGACGTATTCCGTTATAAAGTCGACTCCAAATTCCCGGTGTAATTGAATGTTTTGGATGTACCAAGGTGAATTTACAGCAATTCTTAGCACTTTGTTTTGAAATACTTGCATTTTTGAAAGTTTTCTTGCAGAAATATTAAGTCCCCATACCTGTCAGGCGTACAGTATAAGGGGCCGAAGTATACTCTTGTACATTAAAATGGTACAGGAAGGTTTAAGAGAAGATCTTCTGTTAATGAGGGGGTAAAGAATGGATAGTCGAGAATATGCTTGGTTTAATTTTGAATTTACATGAAGGTTAAAATGTAGTTTTTGGTCCAAAAGAACTCCTAAGTATTTTACTGCCCGGTCTGAAGGGTTCCCATTTATTGTACTGTTATTAATAACAATTCCGGGTGGCATTTGAAATTTTCTTAATGAGAAGATTTTTACTTCGGATTTTGTTGGATTCAAGCATAGATTCCACCTGTTGAACCATTGAACAATACCATCAGTTGAAGCTTGAAGTTGTTGTTCTGCTTCGATAATGTCTTTACTCCGAGTGATAATCGCAGTGTCGTCTGCGTACATGGCCAGAGTAGCGTCTAGTGGAATAGGAATATCATACGAAGATGTTAAAAAGTAATGGTCCCAAAATTGATCCTTGGAGCACCCCTGCAGAAATTCGGCGATATGCAGACGACGAGGGATTAATTTTTACAAAAAATTGTCTGTTTAAGAGAAATTATTTCAATAAACGTTTTAAATACAATGGGAATCCTAAGCAATAAAGTTTGTAAATTAGACCTGCATGCCATACCTTGTCGAAGGCTTGTGAGACGTCGAGGAAAATTGCAGCAGTGTGTTTTCTTTTTCCGAATCCTTGTACAATAGTTTCTGTTATACGCTAGGCTTGGTGAGTGGTTGAATGTTGGGGTCTAAATCCGAACTGATGCGGAGGGATTGCATCAGTAGTGGCTTCAATGAATTTGTTTAATCTCCTCTGGATAACCTTCTCGAACAGTTTTGGTAGACAGGGTGGAAGACTTATTGGTCTGTAACTGGATGTAGAAAATTTTGGTTTGTGAAAAACAATAATTTCTGCCTTTTTCCAAGAGTCAGGGAAATATCCTTTATGTATAGAAGAATTAAAAATTGAGGTTAAAACCGATATTGCTCTTGAAGTGAGGTTTTTTAGAAAAATATTTGGGATAAGGTCAGGTCCAGGTGATTTCCGAAGGGAAGCTTCTTTATCAGCTCCTTTATTTCAGATGGGGCGACGTACTTGATGGGTAGCTCAACTGTTAAGGTTTCATTTGTAAAGTTGTCGTTGACGAGGGCTTCAGTATCATCACTTACGTTATTAGGAGAGAATGCTTCTTCGAAGAAATCAGCAAGGACGTTACACTTCTCAAGATCACTTTCATAAACATTGTTGTTATGTCTTAGTGGTGGGATCGCGGTGGAAGTGCGTAGTATCCGTTTAGTAGCTTGCTAAAGACTAGAGTCACTTGGGTTGATATCGCTGACATAAGCTTTGTAAGACATAATTTTGTACTCGTCGATTTCCCGGTTTACTTGTCGAATAAGTTGGTTAATCTCCTCCGTATGTGAGGTTGCCTGTATCTCATCCATTGACGTCGAGCTTCATGCTTAGATTTAATTAAATTAATAATACGTTCAGGAGGGGTTAGGAAATTATTGTTTTTCTTGGTAGACTGCTTATAAGTAGCCAGTTGCGTTGTTTTTGGAGACATTTTGTGAAATTTTGGATAGCCGTGTCGATACTAGCAAATGAATCAAGGTTTTGAGGCAACTGAAGATATTCGTCTAGTTTTACACCAAAGGTTTCCCAGTTCACACTCCCTGTTATTAGCCTACTGGCAGGTGCACTATTTTGGGGTTGGAAAAAAAAAATAATTATAACGGGTAGGTGATCAGAGTCCAGTTCAGGAACAACATTGTGTAGAATAGGGGATGTAAAATTTTGAAACAAAACGATATCCAGAATGTTCAGAGTTTAATTATTGAAATGGATAAAAAGTGGGCTCATCTGGAGCAGACACATTCATAATTTCATCTGTGATAAATTAGAAGAGACGTGCGCCATTTGGGTTAGTGGTTCTACAACCCCAATTTTGGTGTTTACAGTTTATATCACCAATAAGTAATGTAGGGGACTGCGCAGTGAATATATTTGTCATATCATTTAAATTAAGTCTTCGATTCGGCGATTTATAAGCAAATATAATATTTACAAAACTACCACCATACAAGTACAATTTTATAGCAGTGGCTTCAATAGATACAAGGTTGGGTAAAAATAAACTGCAGTGATTAATGGATGTTTTGATAAAATAGCAACGCCCCCTGAGGCAAAAGGTGCCACTCTGTCTTCCCTATAAACATTATAGCTGCTCACCTTAAATGCCTCATTATTTATTAAGTGAATTTCCGTGACACAAGCAATGTCAACACTATGACGAACCAAAAATTCAGAAAATATTGATTTTTGCTTCTTTAAACTATTTGCGTTCCAGTTGAGGATTTTGAAATTTTGAAAAATAATCCTATTAGATTGAGCCATTTCTAATAAAAGACGAGATTACGTGTTGGTCAGAATAGTTTTGATCATTGGGATTAAGGATTTAACTAGTTCTACTATAAGAGTTTCCAGATTATTTGTGCTTGACTGTTCATATTACCAGACTTATTTGAGTCATCTTCTAATTTATTAACATTTGAAGAGGGAGAGCGGGTTCTCAGGGGTGTTTTATATGGATTATGTTTACCATTTACGACGCCAGCGTAGGAGGCTTTGTGAATTTGAGGTCGGACTTTCTCAGTTGATTGGGGATTCATTTTAGTCCCGGAAGTATTTCTTATGACCTCTATGGATGGCTTAGAGTTTAGTTGTTTAGGTTTTGGTTGTTTTGAATTTTTGTTTTTAGACAAGAGGCTTTGATAATGTGTACAACCCTTGAAATTGGCGGTGTGATTTTCACCGCAGTTGACACATTTCGGTGTCACATCTTTAGAGAGGGGACATTCAGAGTAGTGATGATTGTCGGTGCAGCGAACACACCTGGGGTCAAGGTGACAAAAGTTTTTGTTATGGCCATATCGTTGGCAGTGTGTACATTGAGGAATGTCCTTATATTTTCGCTCAGTGGCGGATCCAGCCAGGGGGTGCGGGGGGCACGCCCCCCCCTTGGACTCAGAAAGTGTGTAATTAATGGGTAATAGCATTGACTATATATCTGTACTAGACTGAAAACCTTATGGACCCGTCTGATAACAAAAGAGGCGGGATTCTCCACGTAGTTCTGACAGCACTGGATCGAAATCACCACCATCGCACACAATGGTGGACGTAACTCTACAGGTGTATAGTCAATGGTAATAGTGTAACGCTGTACTAGTTTTTGTGATTAATATTTGCAAACACATTATTTGCACCAACACGTCTTACCTACTGGGCAATGCTCTACAAAACGGAGCCTCCCCTATAACGGGTCGCTAAGAATAGTTTTAACAGTATAATGATCATGGAATGTGTAGGTCAAGATAGTGAACCCCGTTGGTAGGACGGTAATGAAGCAAGTCGCCATATAACGATACGTCCTTTATGTGTGTTAAGTAACTTACTGCATGCAAACATTAGTAAGATAAACAGTTGCCGATCGATACTTAAAATTAGGGAGTCACTGAGCTCCTTAAATCCGACAAACACAACTTACTATCTGTAAGATAAAGGCACCGGCCAGGGCTGAGCATCTCCTAGGGTAACGCACCTAGGGTAACGCACCACAGCACCGGCCTATTACCTTTGGCCGCAGTACCAGCCTAGGGGCTTGGGCCGAGCATCCCTAAGGTCACACACCACAGCACCGGCCTATTGCCCTTGGTTTCCCTAGGAGCACACACCGCAGCACCGGCCTAGGGGCTTGGGCCGAGCATTCCTAAGGTTTACGCACCTCAGCACCAGACTATTGCCTTTGGCTGCCCTAGGGCAACATACCGCAGCACCGGCCTAGGGGCTTGGGCCGAGCATCCCTAAGGTCACGCACCACAGCACCGGCCTATTGCCCTTGGCTGCCCTACGAGCATACACCGCAGCACTGGCCTAGGGGCTAGGGCCGAGTATCCCTTAGGTATCGCACCACAGAACCGGCCTATTGCCTTTGGCCACCCTAGGGGAACACACCGCAGCACCGGCCTAGGGGCTTGGGCCAAGTATCCCTTAGGTAACGCACCACAGCACCGGCCTATTGCCCTTATTGGCTGCCGTAGGGGCTTGGGACGAGCATTCCTAGGGTAACGCACCACAGCACCGGAATATTGCCTTTGGTTCCCCTAGTGGCACACACCGCAGCACCAACCCTACAGTCTTCCTCAATCTTCTTCTTTTCTGAAACCTTTGCGTTCTACCTTGGCCATTTTGTGCGCGTTGGTTTAGCCTTTAGTAGTGCGTGTTACTAAATAAATCTGTATAAAATGTTTGTTTTTATAGATAGTAGTTGTATAACATGTGTATATTTTTGTTCCTACTGTTTATTGTATCAGTGGATTACATAAATATTACACATTTCATTGCGAAATAAGTGTTACAATGTTGTGTTTTATTTGTTAGCATCATGACTGAATTGAATTTAGCGAGTACTAACAACTGCCTCCCATTGCTGCGGGACGTTATCGTTTAGTGAGAAAAAAAATCTCAAGTGCGCTCCCCCTCAACAAATTCCTAGATCCGCCCCTGTTTTCACTTTGGCTCAACAGATACTAGAGCGTGACATAACTTGTCAAGTTTAAAGATTTCTTGTCCGTCGTCGTTATTCTCTAGCTCGATGATGCACAAGGGTATAACATATTTCTGTTTATTAAGCAGCCTAACTACTCTACATACCGGGAACTTCTTACTGAGAAGATTAGATTTGATTTCATCCTCAGTTAATGATCAAGGAACGTTTCTGATTACAACTTCTAGTTTTTTATCAAGAACAGATTGAAATGTATGAAATTTAACATAAGACTGTTCGTAAAAGGATGTCAGAGTCCGAAAATCTGTGATATCTGTCAGGTTTATTTTAAGAGACTTTCCTTTAAACGCAGTTGAAAACTCGTGAGACACGTTATTTTTAATGTTCTTAACAATTTCTTGATGATTATTTACTTCATGAAGAAAAATAGGTGGAATTTTATTTTGAAAACTACTCTGTTGTTCAGGACTATTTTCGGATGAATCAATTTTACTAGTTGAAGCATAACTATGATCGGAAAGTACATTGAACTGATTTTGTTTGCATAGTTGTGAGGGATCCAAGATGTACCTTTGGTGTGTAGGAATTAAAGCGCTACCTTTGGCTATTTTACGTTTTGGAGAGACGAATGGTTCGCCCTCTTCATGCTGTTGCTCCATATTACTTGGATTTTCATCAAAGAGATCTTCGTTGGTAAAGAACATGGCTGAACTACTATCGTTAGGTTTAACGGGTGAACATATTGTAACTTCTGATTCAATGTTGTTTTGAGGTTAGATTTATGTTTGAAAAAAGAAGGTTTTTTTATTTAACGGAGCAGTTACTCAAAGTTTATGTTAAAAATTAACTTTAACATGTTAGAAAAGTGTCGGTGACAAGTTCACAAGAAAAAAAAACTCAAAAAACTAATAATTATTAAAAAAATATCACTAGCAAAAATGACAACAAACTCTGCTGCCAAATCACAACATCATCAACATGTTTTTACAACTTTAAATTATCTACAATCTATAGAACTGTGATCCACGTGGAAAGGCTAATCTACTAAGCTCTGAAGAAGCATTTATATTTCACGTTATGTGCTGCTTGACATATTGAACTTGCGGAATACAAATTATTTTGTGGCCCATGATTACGCAAGCTCGTTTTGTTTTGTGTAACAACTAGCAAGTTATTTTATACTTATAATTGATGATGGAACGAAGTGAAAGAAAAGTATAGCAGGGACAATGATTCGATGTCCGTCTGTGAGAGAGTTTGTGCGTGGGTGTGGGTGCGTGTGTTCGTAATGCAATAACGAGAAAACGGCTGCACAGATCGTTTTCAAATTTTACACAACTTATTCCCAGTACATACTTTACGCCACCAGTTCAAAAATTCGTTTAACCGTTTTTTAATAATTAACTTTTAAAAGTTGTAACCTTTCTATAAGGTAAAGCATTGGAAAAAAATTACCTTTAGTAAAGTGCGAGATGCTAATAAAATATTATTTCGTAATAACAAATACAAAAATACAAATGATCCTATTTAGGTACCATGTTTTATGATTAAATGATTAAAGTATACTCTCCGTTTGACATGAGTTAATTCATTTATCAAAGGTTTTTGGAATTTTTAGATTAAAAAGCTAATACCAGTTTTTATAAATAAAGATAACGTTCTTCTATAATGTGAGTAAAAGTTAATAGTTTGTTCGGTAGATTGCAGCAGCCATTTATTTCTTTCGTGTTTACTTCTCCCAGCTGTGTTCTTTTGTAAGTTTATATTTATTTTTTATATTCTAAATACCCCGTCATGGCACCCTGCGTACTCAGCTAATTTCCAATTTAAATAGAAATTTAAATAAAATATCTATCTATAATATTATAAAAAAGAAGTGGTTTCTGTCTGTCTGTCTGATGTTCCAGGTGAACGCAAAAACTACTGAACCGACTATGGGCTGAAACTTTACACATAGGTAGATCTTGAACCCATGCAACACATAGGCCTATTCACTTCCTTAAAATCCCCTCGGGCTACGCCCCGTGAACGTCCTAAGTTTCAATGTTTACATTTCAGAATAAAGTAAACATCCAGAAACTGTAACGCGAACAGCTGTGGATACTTCTATTTGACAGCTTAAAGAGCAGAAGCAAGAACAGCTGTTTCAAGCTAACTAAAATGCAAATTGCATTGACTAAAGAACGGGTAAAGAAAACACCTGTGCGAAGAACGGGTACATCAGCTAGCTATTAATTAATATTAATGTGGCTTCAACTGGTTGTGGTCTATTCTTATTTGTACAAAAAACAATTTTTACCGATACTTCCTATACCCCCCCCCACCACCCGATTTTATATTTTTGCTCCCCCCCGATTTTTATTTTTGCCCCACCCCCGATTTTATATTTTGCTCCCCCCTCTTAGATTTTTTATTTTTATTTTATGTCCCCCATTTTATATTTTTGCCCCACTCCGATTTTATATTTTTGCTCCCCCCCGATTTTTATTTTTGTCCCCTCCCGATTTTATATTTTGCTCCCCGCACGATTTTATATGTTTGCTCAACCCCCTCTTCGATTTTTATATTTTTATTTTATGTTCCCCCAATTTTATTTTTTTGTCCCACACCGATTTTATATTTTTGCTCTCCCCCCACGATTTTTGAATTTGTACCCTCCTGATTTTATATTTTGCTCCCCCCCACGATTTTATATTTTTGCTCCCCCTCTTCGATTTTTTATTTGTATTTTGTCCCCCCATTTTATATTTTTGCCCCCCCCCCCGATTTTATATTTGTTTGCCCCCCGATTTTATATTTTTTGTCCCCCCCGCATTTCATATTTTTGCTCCCCCCCGATTTATATTTTTGCCCCCCCCCGATTTTATATTTGTTTGCCCTCGATTTTATATTTGTATTTTATGCCCCCCCATTCTATATTTTCGCCCACACTCCGATTTTTATGTTTGCCCCCCCACCCACTTCGATTTTATATTTTTATTTTATATCCCCCCATTTTATATTTTTGCCTCCCCGATTTTTTTTTGCCCCCCACGATTTTATATTATTTCTCCCCCCATTTTTATTTTGGCCCCACCCCCAATTTTATATTTTGCTCCCCCCCTCTTTGATTTTATATTTTTATTTTATGTTGTCCCCTTCCATTTTATATTTTTGCCCCCCCGATTTTATATTTTTTGCCCCCCACAATTTTATATATTTGCTCCTCCCCATTTTTATTTTCGCCCCACCCCCAATTTTATATTTTGCACCCCCCCTCATCGATTTTATATTTTTATTTTATGCCCCCCTCCATTTTAAATTGTTACTCCCCCCCCGATTTTGTATTTTTACTCTTCCTCCGATTTTTATGTTTGCCCGCCACTTCTAGTTTATATTTTTATTTAATGTCCCCCCTTTTCTATTTTTGCCCCTCCCCTTTTTTTATTTTGTTGCCCCGCTCCTGATTTCATATTTTGCTCCCCCCCACCGAATTTATATTCATGCCCCCCTCCCCCTCCCCAAAATTCTTTATTCTTTTTTTACTTGAGTTTTTTTATTTCTAAAAGCGAATCCAAAGTGTTACGTGCACCGATTTGGAGTCGTAAACCACACTCCGTTTACTACCCGACAGCGTTCCTCGACTTAGCAACAGGACCCGAACTATCTGCATGTATAATTCGTTAACTTTGATTTAATTGTACATTAAACTTGTGAAATTTAATTTTAAGATTGTAAAATATTGTGGATTGTTATTTGCTTTGGTTAATCTACCACTTATACAACCCGTATGAAGGACGGGTACACAGCTAGTAATATTATATAGAAGAGGTGGTTTGTGTCTGTGTCTTTGCCTGCTGTTCCAGGTAAACGCAAAAACTACCCAACCGACTGGGCTGAAACTTTACACAAAGGTAGATCTTGAACCTGTGCAACACATAGGCCTATTCACTTCCTTAAAATCCCCTTGGGCTACGCCCCGTAAACGTCCTAAGTTTCAATGTTTACATTTTAGAAGAAAGTAAACATTCAGAAACTGTAATGCAAACAGCTGTGAATACTTCCATTTGGCAGCTTCACACCTTTTTTTGGCAGATCTCAACCTTTCTAACCCGTGCGAAGAACGGATACATCAGCTAGTTTAATATATATAAGAACAATTTATCCTATGTCATATAATTAACCAAAAACAAAGTAGACATTTTCCTACAGAGTCATCAGAATCAAGACTATTTATTAAAATTTTTGTTATGAAATTTCGGTTAGAACTTACGTTATCAATAGTAACTTTCATCTACCATTTCCAAGTTCAGTCAGTCCAATACGTGAATATTTTAGCGTACTCCTAGTTTATTTTATAACATTCAACAGCAGGCATATGCTTGAAATATTGAAGCTGATGTCAAATGGCAAACAGACGCTAGGATTTGTTCTGGTGAGGCGTTTGTTTGCATTAAACAATCCTGTTTGCTCGCCGCAGTCTCATGCGGGATCTCTGCAAACACATTGGCTGCAGAATGATTGATTCTCTTTGAACAACTGTTGTTTAAAATATATCATTACACTCGTGAATTTTCTCATGCAGGAATTTGTAAATCAAAGCATGAATAATATTGGATGGTTATGTTCATATTTTAAAGTTACTAAAATAACAAAAATTTTAAATAAAACTATTTGCCAACAAAATGTACTTGGCTATTGATTACATAAATACAAATTGCCCAAGAACTACGATTATTAACATAGTTACACATAAACAAGTCATTCAATCGTATTATGTATATCCTAAACACTTTAATTAGCCATAAAATGGAAAACCTGTATTCGTTTACTCCTCCTATGATAATTTAATGAGTACAATGTTGATATTACTAACCAACTCAGATGGTGTTAAAGAATCAGGTTACGTAAATTACAGTATAAAATACATCTTTGGGTAAGCCCCGGACTCCACTAATGGAACAAGTTGTTATTGCCTTTAATACCATTAAACCGATAAACCCTGATATAACTTGATTCTGGTCATAAGATTTTACTATAATGTTCAGCTATTTGTGTTAATCATACTAAATAGAGACTGGAGATTAAACACCCTCGTGCGTGATCTCTTAATTAATTTTACTTAATTTTATATGTAGAGTACTAAAGCCTAATATTTTAAACTTGTTATTTATTATATTGTACAACATGTTCATTACTATGACAATGTAAAGTTACACGCAATAATTTTAAAGTCTATTTAATTTGTAATGCACTTGGTTTTTACTGTCACTTGTTATGATATTGTCACAAGTAAACATGTTAGTTTATGAAGTTAAAGTTATTTTTTATGATGCTGTGAAACAAGACGTTTGGGTGAGTATTATGCGAGTAGATATATATATATATATATATATATATATATATATATATATATATATATATATATATATAATAATGTATAATCAATAATTATGGTTGAACCCTCCATATCATTCTATTACCAGTCATAGGTAAAATATACATTTCTATATGTTTACAAAAACATAATATATGGCGTGATATATTATTTATCAATTGTTAAAATGGGACCGCGTCTAGGTGTCACCCCGTCAACCTGTCACCCCGACAAACCATCACCTTTTAAAACAGGTTTTGAGGTGACGTTTGACGCGCATCGTCCCCGACAACCCGTCACCATTTGAAGGAGGTGACAGGTTGTCGGGGTGACACCTTGACGCGAGCGTGCGAGGTGACGGGTTGTCGTGTACGGAGGCGTCTAATCGTCCCCTCCAAAGAGAGGAGTTGACACCTTGTCGGGGTTACACCTTGACGCGAGCGTGAGAGGTGGCGGTTTGACGTCGATGCAACCGACAACTTGACACCACAGCAAATCGCCACCCCGATAGGTTCCTCCCTTTGAACTAAAATTACATATTTGCACGCATAATCAATTCGTTTAACACTGCAATAGAGACAGCTTCTTAAACTTTATACTTGGTATGGTCCAACAAAACCGCTGATGATTTTTGTGGTGAATGGTTCTATCAGTGGTTTTAAACTATTTCAACTTTCTTAATAGAGACAGCACAAAACATTTGTAATGCGTGAACTCTACTAAACGTATTTTTCAGCTCGCTTCAATGCTGTTTGTCATGTTTATAATAATTCTAAGGTAGGTAAAAAAACTTTCGCAATACCACAGAAGTAGTCATTATAGAAATGATTTTGCAATTTCGTCAAAACATCATCGAAAAATTTGAACACAATCCCCTTAGTAGTTAAAAATAAGTTTCACGGGGGGTGACCATAATGAAAATGTGTTTCATGTGCAAGATGCAGTTGGTTTATACGCATAAGGCAAGACAGTTTTCAAAGCGTACTCACGCGTACTCATTTGTGTCTATATCATTGCATTTTTTCCGTTACTAGATGGGAACTGACGAAATGTTGTTGAGTTTGTCATTATGTATTGCTAGATTCAAAGTGATGTGATTGACTATCGTGAGAATTTGACCAATCTCGCAAATCACACTTCGCATAGAATTTACATATTATTTATTTTCTATGCCGCCTTCATGAGAAAAGTTGAATAGTTGAAACCACGGATATGAAAAAATTGTAGTATCTAAAGAACCGTTCACTGCAAAAATCATCTCTCTAACCAATGAAATAGCTGTGCTGTCACAAAACAAAATGTGAGCGCTATTTTTGGACCACCCGTTATACGATTAGGCCTATAGCAGTTTCCCGTGGCTACGCACACGCTCAAACTGAGGTTATAAACCAGTTTCTTGTTGTTGCCTTTAAGACGAAACCCCAAAGAATAAATTATAAGGTAAAACTGCAACATATATGCTTTATTACAGTTATTACTTATTTGGTTTTATCAGTTGGTATGTTAAAAAATTAAGACGCTATTATGAAGGTTTATTAAGATGGCTTATAAGGACTATGAAACGACTACCTATCATGAAGACGTTACACGCTATTCTTTAAGATATAATTTTTTTGAGTTGAGATTTCTGAAACAAAGTTACGAAAATTGTTCATTTAAAGTAATAGGATTTTTTAATTTAAAAGTCGAATGAAGCCAATCTAAAATTGTATTTGTAGCCACAAAGATACAATTCCTAGCATATCATAAATTTATTTGAAAACATACTTGATCTTTGCACGGGTTACAGAGAATATATGAATCCTGATGTGTCAGCTTTTTCAGCCTTTTACTTGCGAAACCTACTCTTTGTGTCATCTTCTTTGTTTACGTTTTAAAAGTCAACTAAAAGTGAAATGAAAAATTTTAAAGTGATTACTTTTAATACATTTCGATTTTAAACTTTATTCATAGTATCATAAGGCACTTCTATGAGAAAAAATATGAGTGGCTTTGAAATTTCATTTAGGTTTGATGAGAAATAAAGTCGCTAGGCTTTCTGAACATCGAGGTGGAAGATTCGATCAAAATTTACGAAACTTGTAATTTTTTCTCTGCTTAAAACGTTTATTTCTCGATTATTTATACATTCTAAAACAAACTGTCGTATACTTTGGTGTTTTTTAACGTGTTAAAACTGAATTAGATCAAATTAGGGCTTTAAATTTCTTTTTTGGTGGGTCGAAAAATCGCCTCATTTTCCTTCGTGTTAATAGTTACTCACGTCGCGTCGTCGTTCGCTCGTCGTCTGCTGGTGGACTTGGCGACGAGACACGACCGTGCCTCTAAATTAATGTAGTTTTAAATACGGTAGAAGATTAAACATGAATAATTTATAATTTGTAAAAGTTTATTATTTGTTTTAAGCATGGTAGCGCTGATAAGCCAAGTGGAGAAAGCCTATTTTTGCGTTATAAAAAGACAGAAACAGATGGAGCGGGGTGGCAGGTTGTCGGGGTGACACCTTGACGCGAGTGTGCGAGGTGACGGTTTGTCGTGAACGGTGACGACAGATCGTCACCTGGGAGTAGAGAAGGTGACGGGTTGTCGGGGTGACACCTTGACGCAAGCGTGCGAGGTGACAGGTTGTCGTCTCTGCACACGACAAAAAATCACCTCTATAAAAGAGGTGACAACTTGACGGGGAGACACCTTGACGGCATCGGTATATTTTTACGAGGTGTCAGGTTGTCGCCTGTGGCCAAAATGCCGAGGTGACGGGTTGTCGGGGTGACACCTAGACGGCTTCCCGTTAAAATATGAAGTATTGAAGGTTTTAGAGTTCCTAAATGACAAATTGTTGGATTTATATAGTGTTTTTTCAAGTTTAACACTCAAGTCTTACTGTCGTTAGTATATTAATGCTTGTTATTTGTTTTTTGTTTTTTAATTCATTTTTTAAAATGTAGTCTAGTTTAAAGTCTTTTTTTGACAAGCTAAATTTGTTAACTGTCTTTTCACACTTCTATTGATATTAAATTTACTATAGAAATGTAGATTTTAATCTTAATGTCCTTATGGACATTTGAAAATCCAACAGCTGACCTTGATTTGTAGTCGTTCCACGGGCGAACTACAGAATGCAGCACACAACTATCATAGTTTACACGGGCTAAGCCACGACGAGTCTTCTAGTATAATATAAATATATAAATATTAGGCTATATGCTTGGAAACTGTTTTCAACATATGCTAATAACGATGAGAATATATATATTTAAGATTGTTTCAAAATAAAATAAACTTATGAGGGTGGTAATCCTGAAAACCTCTACCCCCGACATACTCAAATTTACGCCAATGGTTCTCATCTCACACTGTCTCCTTATATAAACGGGTTCATTTATTCACTGCATACATTATGAGACACTTCTTGCTATCGGACCCCCCTTGACCCTGTACTTGAATAAAGCTCTTGACAAGAAACTTCAGAAAAATTTCCTAAGATTAAAATTTTTGAGATTTGCACTTTTTGGGGGGAAATTTTAAATTTTTTATTTTTCAACTTTGATTGTGTTTTTTTAAGAAAACAGTAAGAGGTGGTAGAAAAAATTAAATACAAAAGTTCTAGAACATTCAATTCCAAACTAACCATTCTTCATCAGATTTAAGATCCGATCATCTATTTTAGCCGCTATATTCATCCAAGAAGGAGTAATTTTTAGTGTTTTGGCCCATTTAAATGACTACAACGTTTTGCACACAAATCTTAGGGTAATATAACATGTTTTTAACAGCTGATTTCTTTAAAGCTAGTTGTTGTAGTTTTTATTTTGTTAACAAACTACAATAGTTGAGTTTCATTTAAACTTAGGTGTAAACTGAGGAATGCGAGTGAGCGAAGTGAATTCCAAAAGGGGATCACAACCTATTATAGTTATAATGGATGTCAAATTCCAGTATTTAAAATTTGGCTGAAAAAAATAAAATGTTCAAGCACTTGCATTCTGGTACCCAACTGAAAGACCTTAGGATCCTTCTGTTAGGACCTTCTGTTTAGGGGTTAATCTATACACCCGGATTCACCACCCCCTCTCAAAAGGTCTCTCTGGATTCATCCCGCCTGGTTCACTCAGATGATTACAAAGCAGAATAATTCTAGCATGCCTCTTTGTTGTCATTTGGATACATTACAATCACTACAAGAAAACTCCTTGCAATACAAATTCAACCAATCACATTTTTAATTAATTAGCTATTTTGATTGTATCTTAGAATGTAATCAACATGTCACTGAAATGTTTTCTCTACTTCCATCAGTTTTTCCAGCACCACATCACACTTGAAGGACAAATCGCTGCACATTTGCCTGACTTGACTGCAAGTTTTGTTGGTTAAATGGCAGTCAATGCCATCAGCTCCTGCTCTGGTTCGCAACCTTAAACACTTCCTGAGTTTGATCTTCAATTTCCTAGTTTTCATTTTAGCATGTTTCAGTTTTTCACAAAGAAAACAAAACATATTAAAGCAATAATCATATTTTAAATACTCTTTAGCTTCTTTAAAACACTTAACACTGATTGTGATTGTAAAAATAGCAACAACATTGGTGACGAAATGAAAAACTGTACTGAAGAATGGAAACGTCGGCGTACTGAAACTGCCATAAGATAACCATCCAAAAACATGATTTAGAGTAAAAAACTCTTGGTTTGTTCCATTAATAATACAGATTTGAATAAAAGCTGTGTAGAAAACAGCCCATGCTAAACCGAATCCGAGGGTAAATTTCAAATATATGGCCAAGGTTTTAAAAACTACTAGATTTCTTTTACCAAACTGAAAATTATGAAGTAACTGAGCTGGTATTATGATCACTAGAATTGCAGTTTCGTACCTTAAGATCGCTCTGTGCACAAAAATATCTTTAGTCATTATTAGGTCTTCTTTGTTGTTCTCATACCACTCATAAATGTACGCTTTTCTCGCTTCGTTATAAAAAGTCATACTAATCATGGTAACATAAAGAAAAATATTCAAGAAAATATCCAGTAATCCAATGGAAGAAAACAAATAAGCTAAGCCTTGCCTATTGAAGAGTAACACAGTACGACAGAGGTAATAAAACGTGAAGCTTAAAACTATTGTAAGTCTCGCCGTGTAGTTGATTGGTCTTGAATGTAGATTTGTGGTCTGGAAAAAAGTAAATCATAATTAATCAGTAATATAATTAATTTAAGAGGGTACACATTTATATATATAACTTTAAAAAAAATACATGACACAAATTATATCACACACACAGTGAATGAATGGGACGATCGTTCATGACCCCTTTGGAGCACTACTAGCTCTGTGGTGAGTAAAACCTTGTTAGCCAATGAATACACAGGATGCTAAACCTTGAAACATGACTGGCTAATGTCAAGCTCATTGATATTAGCAGCTCAATAAAACAGGCAGGGTGAGAAAACAGAATAGTAACTTTCTAAATAAATTATTCATGCCACTTTTGAGAAGAGTTATATACAACCATGCCAGCAAACAAGCAAACCTGACTCATATTAGAGTATAGAATGTAGGATATGGCATAATAGGGAGTTTTTTTGTAAAATTTTCCCATTATGCTCAAATGGAACCCACCGATACATGGATCCCTTAGTATACAACCAGCGCCGTCCTTAGCCAACCCGGCCGAGGCCTGGGGCAAGAAGTGTTCAAGAGGTCTTTCCTAATTTTATTATTACTTCAAACAATATCATTAAAAACTATATAACAGAAAATGTTTGTGTGGTAAACTACGTAATTACAGTGGGGTAAAACATTTTAAAAATCTGTTATATAATGACAAAAACATAGGCAATTACTCATGACTAGATAATTAATTATGACAATCATAAATGACATGAGTTGGCTCTGACAGTCAGCTCTAACAGACTTGCTTGCTACGTTGAGAAATACACTCCCTATTGACTAAATACAACGGCTAATTCATGTAGCTTCTGAACTTGCCGTTAAATGAAAATATGCTGTAATTATTAGCAAACTATGTACCACTAGCTTTGAACATTGTCTTCAGTTGTTCAATTTTTAATAGTTAAAAGTCCACATTTCTGCTCCCTGCCATGACCATGACGCCTCTAGCTTCCACGTAAAACAATCCCTCAAGCGGGAGACCTTCGTAGGCGTGAGACCCTCTGCGGCTGCACCTGACGTGCCACCCTAAGGACGGAACTGTGTACATCTGATACAAATCTTAACATGGAACTGTAAACTGATACAATAAACTACATGGACCTGTATACTGATACAAACCTTGACATGGAACTGGAAACTGCCATCAGCCAGTTTTTCCATCAAGAGGGTCACGTAACTCATCAAGTCTGTGTTGGCGTTGTACATGAGCATTTCCAGTATCACTACTCTCGTAGCCTCATCCAGCCAAGTTGACTGCTGGAGGTTTCTGAGAGTGGTTTCAGTTGTGGTGAGATTGTAGTCGAGTCTGCTAATGTATCCACCCGGCAGGTAACATTTTGGTGTCTTGAGCCCTGAGGAATACCACCAGTGAAAATATAACTAAACAATGCCTAAAAATGTTTTCGAAGGATAAATTGAAATGGATACAACTGGCTTATCTTGAATGGGTGATGGCCATCAATAATAAGTGGTTCTTGTTAAATGATTACACTAATTTGTTAATGATGAGAATATAACCATTACTGGTGTAAAATCAATTGTACAATTAACTGTAGGGAAGATGCATGTAAGTGTACCATTGTTTTAAACAGTTACACACACTCATGAGTGTTAGAGTGCTAGGTTTCCAAGACTGACATTTTAAACTTTCACATTTTTACCACCCTAACAACAGGGGTGGAACCAAAGGGGGGCGGGTAGGGGTGGTCGAGTTTTATTTTATTATTCAGGCATACAATGAAAGTTTTAATAAATCTGAAAGAAAATGTAAGCAGCAAAAGCCTCCCGAAACCCTGTTTTCCAGTTCCGAGAGTCAAATTTTGCCGCTCCCGTCTACAAGGTTACATTAAAATTCAAACTAATGAACCTCAACTTCGATAAATGGAATAGAATATACACCATTAGACAGGTGAAATTTTTAACTTCCATTTTAGTACATAACACATTACTTAGATCCACACGTATGTCAACTAAAAGCGTCTTATAAAAACATGGATATTCCAGAGTATCGCGAAGTTGTTGCAGTTTTGCCAGTTGGCAGACTGAAAATGCAGTGTTTTCAACATGGTCTTGGAGGTCGATTTTAGCCACACACGGCAAAGGTTGCTACCATTGTTTTCGGTGATTATTTGTTACTCGATTTCGCCCGCCTACCGTCGTTTGCTATCAGCTGTGTTTTGTTTACAGGTTAGGTTTGATTTTTGTGTAAAACCCGTAATCCGTTGCTAGGCAATAAATATCCAGTGGCTAGGCTAGAAGCAAAAAGTGCCTCGAATTATATGTAATGAAATAAGAGGAAACAGAGATTAAATTGCGTGCAACGGAAGCTCTTATGCCAAGTATTTTATTTTGTAAAAATGTGGTACGACATTTTAATTTTTTGAGTGGTTGACTGTGCCTGTCAGCCTCAATTCCTCATTGTATCTTCGCATTGCATAGTTCAGTATTGCAGATTTCAAATACGTTTTGTAAATAGTTTTTCGCTTGGGTAACTACTAAAATAAATTGTTTATTTAGGCATCTTACTTGTTCTTAGATGCCTACAGATGATGTAGAAAAAAGTGTGATGCCTATATATTTGTTATTTTTATTTATGGTCGGGTGCAGTAGAACTAAAGTTAATTTTTGTTTAGCTTGCTTATTTATAAAGTTAAAATTGCTTTTTTTTCTTGAGTACAAGGTTATTGATATATTATGTTAACTTACTTTAATTCATTGTATAATTTCATATAGTTAAAAAAATAATGGGGGTGCCAAGGACCATCCAGGGGGAGGGAGAGGGGTAACTTTCGGTGACCGCCCCCCCAAACATGACCTTTGGATCCGCCCCTGCCTAACAATCTTTCTCTCTTCTTCCTCCATGGGAAAGGTTCAAAACTAACATATACATATTAGATTTGTGCTTTTTTATTTGTGTTTTTACTATGGCCTACACAAATACAAGATAAGTCAGCTTTATCCCTTTCATGTTTAAAATCCCTGGGTAGTATAGTGGTTAGCGTGCTCACTTCATAATCTGAAGTTTTGTGATATCGATTCTGAGCGAATCCAGAGAAAATTCTGTGAAGATTCGAAACTAGATCCAGCTGTCATTGGTCATTGGACAATTAATTATAATTAATGATCCTGGCTAAAATAATCAGTCGGTTTCAGTAACAATGCTAAACAAGGCATCTCACCCATTCTACACTCATAATTCATTCATAAAGCTCGTCCTAGTTGTGTGATTAATAGCTCTTATACCAGTGAGTAAAGTTTTCTCCAAAAACAATAACCTTAAGTGGTTTTTCAGTTCCTATATTATGCAACCATAGCCTTATACCTGAGGAGCCGAGTTTCACTTGAAGAAGGCTAATCAGTTAGTTTAATTTGTCACCACTGCCCTCTCCATGGTGAGCAGATATGCTTCACTCACTTGCCAGTTTTCTTTAAGGTGGGGCCACGTTAGTGTTGCTAGAAACTCAATATTCATTCAGGCAGTAACTTTATCAAACATTATTTTGGATACCTAAACTCTAGGTGCAGACTTCACTCTGATGGTCTAGTCACTGTTTTCATGCTAATCATACACTGATACTTTTTACGAGGGTGAGTAACTTTGACATTTATTTGGTTATTTTTGCATAACTGTTCAAAATATCTTCCTCATTTTAGAGTACCTGGTATACAGTATATAATAAAAGACATGGAAAAGTTATATAGTTTGCACAATTACAAGTTTAGAAGTGTGTAAAGTTCTAATTTAGTTACAGTATTTGCTTTTCTCTTGAACTTTCTTATTGATAAGATTACTTTCTTAATACTATTCGTGATTACTAAATCTACAATTAGTCACCATTGAAACACAACACAACAAAGTTTTACAATTTGAAATAATTACAAACTTAATTTATTTTCAATTTATGAAATAATGCAATATCTCCTGTTTCATCTGCTAATGATTTGAATATTTGTAATTTGTACTACACAAAACAGATTTTTTGCCGATTTCATAATGAAATCAAGAATTTAAGTCTTCTTTGTTTTCTCTATAACTATGTTGTTATTTTTCCCCTTTTTCCAAAATTATTTCTTACCACTAACATATAAATCAGTTTTATTTATTCAAGATAAGTATGTTAATTTAAATATTAGTAGGTTTTGTCAAGTTATGTAATGACAAAACATCTTCTTGACATTTAACCAATATCAGAGCATTTTAATGAAAGTTTAGCTAATTTGAACAATATTTTAGTAGCTTACAGACCACATATCAGTAAAGGGCTGTTAGAATCAGAAAAGTGCCAAGGACTGTCGGAGTCTGCCCCAGCAGGTTTGTGGGATTGCGACCAGTTTGTAGAGAATTCCTCCTTCTCTCCAACGTTGAACCATGGCAGGGGTGCAAAGCACTGGCTGAACCTATCCGACATCAGAGGCAACACCTTGCACGAATCTGAAATGCAACATAATATTACATTTCTAAATACAGTACAATGTTGATTAGCCAAACTTAATAGTCTGAAATAAATAAAAACTATATAAGAGGCCCTAAACTGCCCAGTGTCAAATAAGACTCCATCAAAAGTACTTTCAGCTTTTGATCAATGTTGATAAAATTAGTAAAGCTGTATTTATTTATAGTTATGGGAGATACCCAGATCAAATTTTATCTGGAATATACAACTTTATCAGAACTAGTTACTATATGAAATTTAATCAAGATTCTGATCGAGGTTATAAAAATTGATCAGATATCTTGAAAACTTTAATATAATAAAGTAGATTACGAACCAGTGTCAGTCACAGTTATCGCTAACCCAGGGTTTTTTTTGGCTCATTTCACTGTGTCATAGTTATTGTTCCAGGGATCTAATTAAATTAAAACATCAATCTTGACAATAGTTTACAATAAAGAACCTTACCACGAGGAACACATTTTGCAATGAAGCAACTGATGCTTACCAAAAAATACAGACCCTTGCTTATTACTCAAACCAAATGATTACCCGGAATTAACTGATAATTTGCTGTAGTTCTTTATTGCCATTAAAAGGCAAGTACTCAAGAGTTTAAATCAATCTTTAATATCAATTTCAAATAAAATCTTATTACAGTAGATCATTAATCTTATTAATTCGAAAACCTCTATGGTTACTAACTTTTGTCTGTTCCCTTCAGAAAACCTCTACTATTCAAAAAGTAATATACCGATAATTCAGATCAGTAACTTTTGTCTGTTCCCTTCAGAAAACCTCTAATATTCAAAACGTAATATACCGATAACTCAAAGTGTTTTAACGCATAATGTAGCCTCTAAAATTTTAATATGTTTACACTCGGGCCGCTATATTTTGAATTGTATTGCTATAATTATAATTCGAAAGGTTACCTTTAAAACTCAAAGTCAACCTTTACAGTACAAACTGTGATACCGTAAGCCTCTGATATACTAATTAAGTACAAAAAACAAGCCTGTTGAAAGATGAACTAATGCAAATACTCAGTTTCCTCCAGATATAAATTTATTGGCGTTTGTTTTCTTTGCCCCTATAATTCAAATTTCATTCACATTAACCTCAATTATTCAAACACTCGATATTTCATACTTCCTTTAACTTTGAAATAAATTGCCTGCCCCCTGAATTTTGAATAAGTGAGGTTCTATTGTACAACATAAATATTCAGATATAATTTACCTTGTCCAACTCTTTGCTGTCTCAAAAAAGGTCGGGACATCAACCTTGTCAGATAGTCTTCTGTAAACCCCGTCTCCTGATCACATATTTCTACAAAAATCGTAAAAAGTTGTGTATTATATTATTAAAATAGCAATAAAAACTTTAAAACCTGAAAATATTTATTTTACATTCCTAACTTAAATATTTTCTAAAAATATTACCCTAATTAACAGCTAATTTATGATTATTGCCTACATTTATATGTTGCCAGGTTGGTAAACATAACTAAATAAAGTCATATTAGTTTATACAAATTTAGCAGTAATTTATAATAAAATCTGCAAATTCACTTTATGGCAACACAAATTTGCTGATTGAAACATCCTACTATAAATTTTAGACCTTCAAAATTTCATAATAAAATTTCTTTGAAAATATTACCAACATATTCCTGTTCTTGATACCAGTTTGAGAAGT
This sequence comes from Allygus modestus, assembly GCA_963675035.1. NCBI lineage: Eukaryota > Metazoa > Arthropoda > Insecta > Hemiptera > Cicadellidae > Allygus > Allygus modestus. The sequence continues at coordinate 93,488,103 of OY776116.1, forward strand.
TGCACATTGTTTGATATTATAAGGATGATCAAGAACCCACCGAGATTCACTCGATCGGAGGTCATGACACTGATCTCCTTTTCTGAGGTCTTTCCCGACTCCTCCCCCCTTCAGTAACGTCATCAAAATGGCTTCCATAACAAGTTACACAAAATTGTTAAAATACTGATATCTCCACTATCAGTCATGGTAACTCTCTATGGTTATAGTTCGCATCTCTACTATTATAAAAGGGAGGTGGTGTCTATCTGTCAATCTATTGTTTCTTCATTCCAAAACCACTGGGCCAATTTCTGTGGTTTTGGAGGGTTATGATTTTGTTTTCGCTTTATGTATCGTGTATGAATAAATGTGCGCGTAAGTGATTTAAGGATTGAGTTATCCCACCATATATTGTTATATCACTGAATAACAATAAACAACCCTAAACCTTAAAAAAACCCGTATTATTCTAAAGGTTAATAAACCTTTTCTTGTTGGGGTGTTGGTTGATTCATTGGTACCTACCTTCAATGAAAAGCACCGTTAGAATGCTTTTTTCTAGCTGAATCAAGTACGAAGCTTTCTACTGATACACCAATAAAAAACTCTACTTAGGAAAGGGAAAGTATGTCAAGAAGGTAATAACAATTTTCAATGGCAATCAGAAATATTTTTGCTGTAAAACATTGCCTAAGATCCACTGATTCAAATACTAAGATATCTATTTTGAGTGAAGTGAGATTTATCTACCATATAAGATTTTCCTCCATTTTATATAAAAATGTCCGTTATTTTATGAAATGGAATAGATAAATCACTAATATTATATAAATAAGGTGGTGTTTGTCTGTCTATTGTTCAATTACGCCTAACCACTGGACCAGTTATGCTGAAGTTTTGCACAAACATCGTCTATGAACCCAGGAGAGTCATAGGTCTGTTGCCTTTTAGAAAAGTCCTCAGGGCTCTGCCCCATGGCATTTCTAAGTACCCATGTTATTCATATGGAGGAGAATTTTATTTGATTTATTTCAGATGTTTTTTTTCTTCATTCAATTCATTCAAATAAACAGCTGTTTTAAGGATTATATCTAACTACAGACTGACATATTTTTGTTTATAATTTTTCTACTCTGAATTTTCACCCCGATGCGAAGCACGGACATAGCAGCTAGTATGTTAATACAATTCTGTAAAGCTCCAAAATATGTTCAATGGTTAATTAGTCTATGATCAACAAACTAGGAACTATTGCAAAGCAAACATATTATCTAAAATTGTTATTGCTTGATACAATATGCCATCTCCTGGACAAATTAAAATAGTAAATATTTCGGGTTCTAAACATCAGTGGGAAGCTTATTAAAAATAGTGTCAACTTATAAAAATGTTTTTATAATTATTTCATCTTCCTGCAACCACAGGTTAAAGAGCTATAGCGAAGAGAAAGGAAAGTGCTTTATTACTTAATATATTTCCTTGACCCTTAAACGAATAGCGTATGATAGAGTGGATGCATGGAGAGTCTCAACCTTCAACTGTACTTAACTTTACAGCGTTATTTGACAGGTCAAAACAAACAGAAATATACTATAACAAGTATCCTATTTAAATACTTAACACTTACCATGGGGCATTGTGGGTTTTCCATTAAACCAATGCATTTTATTCAAAGATGGGATTGCCACCGTTGAGACATAGTCATAGTAACTGTTAAAAAGATTGTCAATGAAATCTATATGATAAACTACATACAAATAAAACTGTTAAAAATACTAGTTGTAAGAACAACTAAAAATTATGTTTTACTAGTTCTAAGTTGGCTATATGGGGCTATACACATATTACGTGACACACTTAAGGGGGGTTACCAATATTTTGGTATATGTTGATAACAAATATATTCGAAATCGAAGGGTTAGTTCATAAGTGACAGTTTAAATGGCTTTGAATCCAAAAAAGTACATATTTTTTAGGATTGAAAGCCATTTACACTGTCACTTATGAACTAACCCTTCGATTTTGAATATATACATATGTACAAAATGGGTCATATTCAAAATTATAAATATAAAAATTCCAACAAATATAATTTATTTTAGTTAGGTTGGTTTTACTTAAAATAATTCCTTAAAAGTCAAAATCAAGCAACAGGTATAAGAGTTATTAACGTTTAAAGCATACACTGTAATGTTTCTAGTCCGCCATCTTGATGATGTCATCACAGGGTGTTAGGGGGTTCTGAGAGAGTGTTTCTATAAAAGCTAGTCTGATGATGAAACAATGCAAAATTTGGTACCGGTAACTAGAAGTGAAATATTTTCGACCCAAAGATGCAGAGCGCCGGCGCTGCGCTGGTACGGTAGCTGCTGCATATCGAGCATCAAGGTGTGTGCATTGCATTTCAGTGTTGCACACACTTTTATTGAAAACTTGTTGTTAAATGAACCTTTGGAATTTTTGTTTCTAAAATTTAATTGTTTATTTACCTCACAACTACACTGAACTATATTATTCAAACACTATACAATATACAACGGTTTGTTACTGGAAACATGTTTCTATGTAAAAATCAGCTATCAACCATAACCCATGTTCTACTTAAGAAATTGTTGAATAATATCTTAAATTACAATATACAACAGGCTACAATATACAGGCTATGGAGTATTTTTACAATATCAAAACAGGCTACTTGATTATTGCCTGTGATATTCAGCCTTAAGACGTGGGTGGTGAACGTAGCACGGCGCAATTGCCAAAATTCCGCCGCCACTGTGGCGTCGGGGCCCAAAGTGCACACGCTGTGTTTGAGCCTCTTAAGTTACGTTTCCATTGTTGAAACTATAACAATGTATATGTCATTTTATGCGGAATATAATTTACTAAAACTTTTGTCCCAGGTATTTGTTGGAAAACTTGCGTATTTATATTTTAGAGAAGAATAATGTTGAATAGTATTTTAAAATTTTCAAATATTTATTATTATAATGCAAATATCTACTGAATCGTTGGTCTGAGCTAATTTAGTAACTCCACCTTATTTGTAGATCTTTATGTAGGCAATCAAACAATAAAATAAATATGAAGCTAACAATAAATATTAACGGATACATGAGAGTTTTTGTAAATGCTTGCAGGAATGGGGGGCTAGGGGGGTTTAAAGGGGGGCTACGAGATATGCACCGGGGTTAATTAAGGGGACTTTTGGGGTTTTGTATCTCTAGGTGGGTACTATGAACTTGTATATGTTTCAGCCTGTTACTAATTTCATAGATTAAACATGGTATTCTTAATCTATGCTAATTTCTTCCGACATTTCGCCTTCATTGTCTTGGCTGTGTTTAAAAGGTTTAAGCTGTTTTAAAGCCTACTACAACTGAGTTACATAACACCTTGAAGGGGGTGTGGGGGGGGTATGGTCAAGCGTTATGGTGCGTTACATGGGGAAGGGGGGTCTGATTTGACGAAAAAATTTGTTACATAATATGTGTATGGCCCCTATGATTAATTGGGCCAACAATAATATTTAAGTGGGGGTATTTTGTAGATGCACAACAAATGCGTTCAAAATATGAAAGACAATTAACAAATGTAAATCTTATGGGAAAAAATCAGTTATTTATTAATTATATAATATTGCTAAGCTATCCATGTTGATCTCTTCAAAAGATAAACAATTCTTTATTTTGGCTTTCAAGAAAAATCTAAAATGTTACCCCCTCAGTACAAATTAAGCTTCAAATGTGTGTTCCAAACTGCTCAGTGATGTTCAACACTTTCTGACAGCATTTAAGAAAAAATAGTTGTTACTCTTTTGTTTACGGGATGCACTCAAAGATGTCCTACAAAAGTTACAAAATATATTCACAACTTCTTTAATAAAAGAGAATAGTGGCTCTCATTTTTTCTACTCTTTGCCCATCCACATCCATGGGCTTGGGCCTATGCGTCGAACGTGACAAAAGAAAGGGGTTAGTCACTACAGTAGAAGCTGGACAGTACTGACAACATTGACTCGCCAGGACTAAGACTCACATAACAAACCCACATCCATGACCATAGCCAGTGCCATGGCTCCAAAATCCATTGCCTTCATCACTGTGCCTGTCACTTAATATACTGTATTTGGATACTAGGTGGAAACTGGTGGAAATAAATGGCCTTTCCCATGGGGAAAACTTTTCTGGTCCAGTACTGGGCCAGTACCGGCCAGTTCTGGGCCAGTACCGGCCAGTTCTGGGCCAGTACCGGCCAGTTCTAGGCCATTACCGGCCAGTTCCGGCCAGTTCTGGGCCAGTACCGGCCAGTTCTGGGCCATTACCGGCCAGTTCCGGGCCAGTACCGGCCAGTTCTGGGCCAGTGCCACCCAGTTCTGGACCAGTATTGGCCAGTTCTGGGCCATTACCGGCCAGTTCTGGGCCAGTACCGGCCATTTCTGGGCCAGAACCGGCCAGTTCTGGGCCAGTGCCACCCAGTTCTGGACCAGTACCGGCCAGTTCTGGGCCTTTACCGGCCAGTTACGGGCCAGTACAGGCCAGTTCTGGGCCAGTGCCACCCAGTTCTGGACCAGTACCGGCCAGTGCCACCCAGTTCTGGACCAGTACCGGCCAGTGCCACTCAGTTCTGGACCAGTACCGGCCAGTTCTGGGCCAGTGCAACCCAGTTCTGGACCAGTACCGGCCAGTACTATGCCAGTTCTGGACCAAAAATATAACTTAAACTTGTTTTAAATCATGTAATTCATTGTTCCCGTCGCCACATCTGCTTTATTCTCAGTTTGACAGAAGGTTAGTTTTGTCGTTCCTTAGCTCATGATTAGGGATGGACGGGTTCCGAAATTTCGGGAAACTTCAGGAAAAAATAATCACGTATTTTGGCCAGGATTTGTTTATCTTGGGATTATATCACCAAACCGGTCATCTGTGGTGCAATCGTCTTTTAATATTGTTAATATTTGTTGGACCAAGGTCGGTTGTATAAATTATATTAAGTTATATTCATATTATTATCTTAATACAGAACAAAGATTTAAAAGGGTACACATGCAGTTATAATTATTTTAATTTTAATTATCTTAATTATATATTAATATATATATATATATATATATATATATATATATATATATATATATATAAAGACAAACTTACTTAATATTATATTAACATTTTATTTTTTGATTATTATTAAATAAGCCTGTACACTAATCTGCTAGCAGTTTTATCATATCCCACAACAATAACATGGCAAGAAAATAGATACATATAAATCAAATTAACCAAATTATTTTTTTCCAGCTTTCATTACTTTTATTCCTGTGATGTGCATGAGGAAAGATTCACTTCGAAAAATCAAACTAAAGTATCGTCCGAGGCGTGTAGATGTAGACTATTGGTAATTTATATACCCCACTCCATCCTAGTGTATTAGAGTCAGAAAGGCTGCGGGGGTTAAGGCGTGTGTCCAGTAAGTCAAAGATCGTGGGTTCGAGGCCCGATCTGGTCATGATATTTTTGCAACTAAATTCCTTTTAAAAATTTGTATTATTGGTTTATTAAATAATTAAATTGAAAAAATCATATTTTAAAACAATTAAAATAATTATTTAAATACAAAATTATAGTTTTGGCCCAGTATTGTGCTGTACTGGGCCTGTTCTGGGCCGATACTGGCCATTTGTTGCCAATTTTGGAAGTATCCCAGAATCTGGGCCAGTACTGGCCCAGTAAAAATTGTTGTCCACATGGGTTTGCCAACGTTTTTGGTCTAGTATGTACACAGGGGTGGACTGACCCTCCGGGACACTGGGAAAGTTCCTGGTGCATCCTCCCTGTAATGGCGTCCTGTCGCCCTCCTCGAAGGGGGGAAATAAACAAGTACTTGTAAACAAAATCTAAAACCAGTTTATTTTAATTATAATTATAATTTAAATACATGCCACATTAAAATAAATCAGTCTTCAAATTAAAACTCATAACGGGCGTTCATCTTTCAAGCCGAGTCAAGCGCTATACGCTCTCTTCCAGCTGACTATCATCTGCAGCTTAAATTTGGTAGATAAATATGGTGAATGAGCATGGTGGTATTGATGGGTACTTAGACACTTAGACTCTTCAAGAGTATTATTTTTAATGTCTAATTTTTAAAAGGTAAGTAGGCCTACATAATCTTAACTTCAAAACCAATACGAATCACCATACACTTTAATGTCCTAGCATAAAGGGAAATTAAGATATCAACCAAGGGAAATTAGTTGGCTAGTTGGGAAATTAATACATAGGATAATCCACAAATTTAGTGAAAAAAGTAGTGAATTAAGTAGACGTTCCTTCATGTCAGACTGTGTGTGTGTTGTGAGTTTGATATAAATGCAGATTTTTTTTTTCATTTTTTGTTACATTGTCATACAGCAAGTGCGTTCAGACGGTCGGTAATATGTTACTTTGTGATCTGTATGGCGCACGGACATCATCGGCTGAAGATCTTCTCTTCAACTTAGGGGTTTCATGTTCTATGGGGACCATGTTTTCTGACAGTCTCCTTCTAGTGTCAGACAGATATGTAAATCAATTTAGTGTTTGGTCTCTCAAATTAGGGTTAAAATTGAAGTTCAATTAAACCACTTAAGTGAGGATCCGAATGAACAAAGTTGCATTTGTACCATGATGCCCCCTTGAACAGCACAGCAGCGTATCAACCCCCCCCCCCAAATAACATTCCTTCCAATATATATATACTGGCGCCCTAAGGACCTATTCCACTGCCCTTTTCATACCAGCATTCCAACCCTGTACGTACACATACCGTATAAGTGTAAATATCTTTGAAGTGTTCCAATATATCTAAAGTAAATCCCATAAAGATATAACAACACATACTATAAAACACAATAAATTGTTGATGCTTGGTAAATATGCCTTGTAGAATCAACACTGCTATAATTTGAAAAAAATCTTTTAGTTTTAAGGACAGCTTTATCATAAATAAGCATGTATTGACAAACAAATTTTAAGTTATTTACTAAGGAAAATTAGATATACACCTACCTTACTAAGCTTGTAATGTTGCGTCCCTCAGCAAACATTTGCAAAATGTGATTTGTCGTCGGCACGTAAAGGCCCTCCCAGTGGATTAAAACTTCCAATGTCAACACAGTGTAAAGCAAAATTACCACAGTGAAGTTGATCACTATCCTCCATCGTCTCCAGTTGCTCTTGCGGATTCTAATTATCTTAAAATAAAAATATTTGTAAATATCAATGAATTGTTTTCCCCTCTGGGATCATTTGATAGAATCTTTCTAGTTTCTGTTAAAGTGGAGATTTTATACTGATGAATTAAACATTTATAAGTGCAGTGCAGTGAACCCTTTCCTATCAAAAGTATAAAAAATACCACTGACATACACAGGGGAGGAAAAAACAACATAACTTATAATGTATTGTCAACTGTCTTAGTATATAGAACACAAGAATACTGATTGGGTGTAAGTTCTATAGCATAGAATCAATGAAATGCAGGGGTGTGCGAGTATTCAAACTTCAAGCTTTTCCGAGCCGAATACTGCAATATTCGGCTCGGCTCGAGATTTGCAAAAAGGTTTGAAGTTCGAGCCGAATATTTAAAACGTCGACCACTGAAAATAGTCGTCTGCAATAGTCAATTTAAAAACAACTTTCCAGAATCAATGTTAGAATTCTCGTAGTTAGTTTGCGTCAGTAGAGCTCCATTCCATAACAAATATAATTCTGCAGTGCTAATGCTTTCGGTCCTTCGTAAAAAAAAACCAAACATTAACGTACTGTAATATTTTAAACTGCCGACCTGATCAGTGATCAACCAACGCAATGGAGCTACTTTCTCTACGCTCAATCACATCAAGTGGGCCTATCACACTATTCAGTTTGCAGTGCAGTGTTGCCGTTACCCAGGTGAGTTGTGCAATATTTCACGGTTAATAATAATTAGTACAACAACCATACTACTCCAGAAAAAGTACCACAGGAAAAAACTAAAATTCATTAAAACACTTTGTCTAATTGTTGCATCGGTACAGTCTTTTATACAACTTACAACTTAGTACGTTACACAATAATTATATTCCCCTGAGTCTGAAATTATGTCCACAACACTGTTGGCATACTCACTTTGCGAACTGCCTTAATACGTTGAGTGAAGATGGTTATCATGATGTAATAATGATTTAACGTGACCAACAGCAAGGGACAAGGGTGTACGTGATGAACAAGATGAGAAGAGTAAGTGTTCACCCTTACTCCACTCATCTTAGGTGATGAACGCCTAATAAACATGACGGCGTTATAATGTGCAGACAAATTAGTACTCTCCACAAATTGGATAGTTAAAAAATTGACGAATTGCGAGGTTCACAAAATCTATGTATCTTATAAAAATTCTGAATGGTGACGTAACGCATGTTTATAATACCGGTGGTCATATTATCTTAAAGGTTGATTATATTCTATGTACGCTAAAAGGATTGAAGTATACTCTTGGAGTATATGTACCATATTACTGACAATTAATTTCAATCAACACTTCTGTGGTATAGCAAAATTTATTGCACATTTGAGGGAGGGGAACTTTTCTTTAGATGTAGAAATGAGAATTGTGCCACCTCCAAAACAAAACAGATGGTTTTATACCCAAAAATAGCATACATGTTTTAGGCAGCATCTTGGTATGCTTTTTGACATATATGCTACCATTTTAAAACATAAAGGATAAAAAAAACAAGTTATTATAGAAATATTGATTTGTTATAAAAACCTGTCTTATAGCATACCATAGTAAATCTGAGTTTAGCTCAAGAAAGAAATTTGAATCAGAAAACAGAAAACAGATACAAGTAGTGGTTTAGAAAATACAGCATAATTTACCCTATGATCACATACAAACATTCAGAGATTCAAACCTGTGACTTTTGTTTGGAGCACCCTGTATACAGATTTTGATAAAAATGGGTTACCCATATGCGTTTTAATTGGGAAGAATTTTGTTTGATGACTTTAGACCAAACCATTTCTCCCATTATACATGTTGGACGGGTGGTCTGACTCACCTGTACCCGTAAGTATATATGTATTTAAAATCAAATATTTAAAGACATGTAACCACATGGGAAAGCGAAGGAAAGTTGCAACGTGTTATAGTAGCAAACATCTTTCGCACAACAAATCAAAATGTTAGTCATAACTGAGAAATTATTAAAAAATCCCTTCTTTATTGATCTTTTAAGTTTCAGTGTTTACTTATCAGAGATTAGGATTTAGTTTGATTAGATGATCAGAACTAGATTAGGGATTTCGAAATAGGCCAGTCAGTCAGTGGTATTTGGACTTAATATATTAAAATTAATAAAGTTGCATATGGTTTTACTATAGAATGCATCACAAACAAATGTTTCTGGGTCCCTTTTTTCTGGTGTAAACGAGATTGCCAAGACAAGTATTTCTTCATTTAACACGTTCCATGCCGTTGCCGTAGATCTACCGCATGGCTCAACATTGAAATATATGGAATTGTCATATTTAAACATGTTTTTAGCATGGACGGTGTTAATAAAATAGGTTGGCTACTCTAATGGTATGGTGGTTTTTGCGATGGTAGTCAAATGTGCGGATAGTTATAAGTATTATTCAGAGTTCAAAATTACTTTATCAAGTTATACAATGGACAAATGAATAGCTATTTCAAATTATAATATTACCATATTTTCTCTATTGTTCAAAGGGCGGTAATAATTTCTCCTGCGACTTTTCAAAATCTTCGATAGAAACTTGTCATTTCCCACCGACTCCTTGTTCAGTGCTGAGTCAGTGTCACACTCGTAAGACGGGATGTATTGGAGTTGCTGAAACAAATTTTAAACCTTAATTTTTTATTGTTGATGACAAAAATAACATATCTGCTGCATATGTTTTAGGGGAGATAAAATAACAAATACAGAAACAGTTCACTTTGCCTCAGAAACCTCTCAGTTTTTGTTTTATAGAGGGATCCAGAGCTTAATCCTTTTTAACATTTGTTTATTTAATTTATTAAAACTGTTCACTAAAGCCATGCTAAAGCTGTTCTTGATGCTGCACCTCTACACTATGTTCCATGTTATCTATGCAGAACAGGTATTCTGGAAGATGGTCATGTTACTACCTGAGCTGAGCACATTGTTAAAGTTGTTATGCGGAGACAGTTGAAGTTGTTTTTGTGAAACCGGGGAAAAATTAAGTGTGTTAATCACAAAAGTGTACTTTGGAAAATGCATGTGGAAAATATGTGTGCTACCAAACATGCTGGATATACCAAAAACTCAGCTATTTGGGATGAACTATTTTAAAATAGGGTAATATGTTCATTTTGTTGACTGGGCTACTAGGTCTTGAAAGCAATAAGTGAATTATAACAATTAAATGGTACTATGTCTCAACACAAACTCAAACTTTAGGTACTTGAACCTTTTATCTAAAATAAATTACATAGCACTTACACCATATAGCATTGCAAGAATAACCGCAAATATAATAATCTTCACTGGGGACATGAAGAAAATATTTGCCAGCGAGTATCGAAAACTTGTCTCCAGCCACTCATTGCTTGTTTTAAAATCCATTTTCAGATTGTACAATAGTATAAATACTCCTCCAACGAAAATGGCTGTTAAACACAGAATCCTGGAAACAAACTCAGGTGTTAATTAAACAGTAAAAAATACTAAATTAATTTTCAAATTAATTGTGTTTTAAAAATAAAACTATTTTAAAAATTAATAAATTATAATTTTCAAAGCAATATTTGCATTGATGAATCTTTAAAGTTAGAATTACTTATATGGTAAAATTGCGTAGCTTCATTTAAATCCCTTCTGTTTGTTGTAAATTTCAATGCCAGGGCAATTTTTAGATTTCTTTTTACTGGTAATCAAATGGTTAAGTAGATTTATACAATAGGTATGTATTTATGTCTGTAAATAAATTTAGACAGCTGGAGGCAGGATAATGTTGTACAGATATAATAATTATAATATATAATTGATATTATAACTCATGGATGACCAGTGAGGGGACCATGGAGTTAGGGGAAGATAGTTATGTTTAGAACTATTGTATAGTTATGTTTTATTAACCGTAATGATCTTTAAGGGATCAGCTCTAATAAAACCATAAAAAATAACACTTTGTCCAATGGTAATGTACAAACTGTGGGGGGAGGGCTATGGCCCCCTGATTTCCTTTTTACTTTCTCCCCCTATACATAGTATATGGAGAAAGTATTGTTTTCGTAAAAATTTTCGAATTTGAGTTGTTAGTGGAAATATTCGTTTTGGTGCTCCCTGAACCCAAAAAAGTGGTTTTTACGTGATGTCTGTCTCTGTGTGTGTGTGTGTCCGTGTGTTTGTGTGTGTGTGTGTGTGTGTGTGTCTGTGTGGATGTTTACAGAGCTAGAGCCCTAACCTATGGGCCGATTTTTATGAAATTTGGTATGTAGGTACTAATCCACGATATCTCCAGGCGTTTTTTTCATTTTTTTGGATTTTTGATTTTTAAGGGTAATTATCCCCCAAAAACCACCAAAAAACATGAAAAATCCAAATTTCTCAAAAACGGCTCTAACGATTTTGATTAAACTTTCGTAGTTTGTAGAACTTTAGGTTTGCAACAAAATGACACCACCCGCATTTCTTGAAAAATTCGGGTTCAGACATTACAGGACTTAAAACATCCAAAATTCAATTTTTTGGATTTTTTATAAAAAATCATAAATGTTAAAAAAGATTACTATTCACCATTAAAAAGAGCTCAAAAAACTAAATAAATTAGTATCTTAAATTACTATTCTACGATTGTGCTAGTTACGGAGAAAATTGAAATTTTCATTTAGCGGTAAACACAGTACGTTGTCCAATGTTATTCTTATGGGGAATACAAATATAACTATTTCTCTCTTATTTACTGATCAATTTCATTAAAATTTGATATGCAGGTCAAGTTAGCATTGACCAACAGATGATGTTCGAAATGTGTTGCTATTTAACCCTGGGGGGGCAAGGGGGCATTTCCCCTCTCAAAACCACTGTGTGTAGCAACGGACTCTATAGTGCCTCCCAAAAATGGATTTGGGTGGATATTTCTGAAAACAACTATTTTAGACAATTTTCTGTACATTTATCTATATTTCATATTCTATATTTAGTAAATAACAAATATTTTTGTCATTAAAGTTTGGCTAAAAGGGAGAAAGTATGTGTCAGTTTCCTGATACTGTTTATTTTCTAACCAACCAATAAGTCATCTCCCAATAGTGTACACACATAATACCAGAAACAACAGGCTGTTGATAATTGGGAATTGGTACAACATGTATAACGGGAGAACGGTTTGGTCTAGTCACCAACCAAAATTCTTCCCTACCAAAACGAATCTGGGCAATCTATTAAAAATATTGTCATCAAAATCCATGCACAGAATGTTCCAAAACTGAATGTCACGGGTTTGAATCTGAAAACTTTTCATAAGTAAATATTTAGGACAAACAATACATCATTATAAAGGTCTCATTAAAAGAAACTTTTCGGAGAAAACTGAATTCACTTATGTTTATCTGTTTCAAAATGGGGCCTTTTTGTGTAAAATATTGATATGCACAGAATATCCTGTATTTTCTAAGCCACTACCAGGACTCATATGTTTTTCCAAATTAAATTTTTACTCGTGGTAAAGCTTTGCTCAGCTTATTCACTTTGGTATGCTACATGACAGGCTTAAAAAAAAAAAACGAGTTTGCACGCAGCACGCTGACGTGAGGGAAGTGAATTTCCACATAAAAACTTTTAAAACTCAAAATCTGTGTAAAAACATACATGTATTCCAATTTTTATTGAAATCTGAAAACATTGATTTGTTGGCTGTTCTGATGCTTCTGGTTTCATTTACCTGCAAAGCTGGGAATACAATTTTGCGCATTATAATGTTAGGAGAAGGTCCAGGCAGGCTTGAGTTGCTGGGGATGATAAAAGTACTCTAACAAAGGAATAACAGGTTTTTCTAGTGTAAAACCCCCATAAGACAACGTTCAGTACTGTGTTTAGTCAAAGCACATTTTCTTTAATAACTTGGTAAATATTTATGCTAGAATGACGAGAGAGGGCTTACAATTTTTGCCTCACTAATTCCCATCTTTTTACATGCATTACATCCGGGTCTTTTCTGACCCTTATTGGACCCAAAAACTTGAAATTTAAAAGATTAATCCCCAAAAAAAGGGGTTTAGAGTTTTCCGATTGTTTTGCCCAACGAACATGTTCAACTGATTACAGAAAGGAACGTCCCTACCATATTTTAAGTTAATCGGGAAACAAATGTGACCGCTAGAATGTAAACACACACACACACACACACACACACACACACACACACACACACACACACACACACACACACATATATATATATATATATATATGTCTATATATATATATATATATATATCCCCTATATATATATACAATTTTGAAAGTCCCTCCAAAACGTGTTCAGGGGGTCACGTTAGGAACTTCTATGGTGGTCCCGGGCTTAAGTTTCACCGTGCGGGTCATGCTAATAGTTCACTTTCCAAAGGAAATTCACTAATAATAAAATACTGTATAAGATATGTATATTTTAACTTAGGTACCATTCAGCATTTTGAGATATGACGTCATCTAAATACCGGGTGTCCACAAAAGAACTGAAACATTTTAAAGGCAAATACTGATACCAAATAAGAGACTATGTTTAATGTTTTATATATGTATTTAAAGCTAAAATTCTCAAGTTTCATTATAAACTTAGTATAACTCGATATGAGCACCATTAGGGCATTAACATCCATTGTTTAATTTTTTTACATTTTTTTCAAATTTTGGACGATATTTTATTCTAAATTACTGAACTGTTGGCATCCCTCGTTAATGTTTGCACAGGCTTCATTGTCGTTCTGTGTGTTAATTTTTGAACATAAATCAGCTGTTATTATGAGTTCAAATAGACAACTAGACATGTTTATGTAGTGCAATGGCAACTCCACAGCAAAAAGCCCAGTGCGTTATATGGTTTGTGGAAAGTGGCTCTATTGTTACAGTCCAACAGAACTTTCGACATCAATATGGTGGTCAAGCGCCTGCATACAACACTATCCATCACTGGGTGAGTTCCTTTAAAGAGACAGGTAGTGTGCGGAAAGCTAAGTCGACTTGGAGACCTCGTGTTTCAGAAGAAAATGTAGACCAAATTCGTGCTTCTTGTCAGCAAAGCCCCAAAACGTCGTTGAGAAGACGTGGTCTTCAGTTGGGGATACCAAAATCAACTGTTCATAAGGTGATGAAGAAAAGACTTCACATAAAAGCTTACAAAATACAGTTGTTACCTGAAATCAAACCAAGAGACAAAGACATCAGGCTTCAATTTGCTGTTAGCATGCAACACAAGATTGAAGAAGACAATAATTTTTTGAACAATGTAGTCTTCTCTGATGAAGAAACTTTTCATGTCAGTGGTATTGTAAACCGTCACAATTGTAGGATATGGGGCACACAACCGCCTCATGAGTTCATTGAATATCAACGTGACTCTCCCAAGTTGAATGTTTGGTGTGGCCTTATGCACGATAAAGTTCTAGGACCTTTCATTTTTGTTGAGAATTCTATAAACGGTGACATTTATTGTGACATGTTAGAGGAGTACGTTTTCCCACAGTTGAATCAGATTGAGATGGAGAATGACCCTGTCTATTTTCAACAGGATGGAGCACCACCACACTACAGTTTGCGAGTGCGAGAAGCGCTAGATACTCAATTCGACGATCGGTGGATTGGCAGGGAAGGGCCCATCCAATGGCCTCCTAGGAGTCCAGATCTGGCTCCTCTGGACTTTTTCCTTTGGGGGGCAGTAAAGAATGACGTCTACTGGGTGCAGATTCGGGATCTTAATCACCTCCGACAGAGAAGAGTCGCACGTGTTGGTGCAATATCCCCTGAAGTACTGACCAAACCCTGGGAAGAGGTCAAATTTCGCTTAGATTTATGCCGGGCCACTAATGGTGCTCATATCGAGTTATTCTTAGTTTCTAATAAAACTTGAGAATTTTAGCTTTAAATACATATATAAAACATTAAACATAGTCTCTTATTTGGTATCAGTATTTGCCTTTAAAATGTTTCAGTTATTTTATGGACACCAGGTATTATAAGTCAAAATACACTTATTACTTATACTTATTATTCAGAAGTCACTTTATAAATTTACCACAGGGTAGTCGTGTGTGGTATCAAATTAAAGCCCTTGACTTGAATAGTGAAAGAAACACAATTTCCAGTTTCAAGCACATTTACTCATTATTGAAAGAGTCAAACTTATAAAAACCTATTCAAAATGTAAATAAATCAAGTTAAAAACTGTGATGTATCTCCCTCAAAGTTATACCATACTCGAAGACCCGGTTCAGGCAAACACACACAAGGACGTATTTATTTATTTGTTATTAAAGTATATACAGGGTGAGTTTCTACTGACGCCCATAACTTCGCCAGGGGATTCTAATGATAAAAAGGAACAAAAAAGTTCCAGTAAACGCTAGTCCGATTCCAAACCGTTTGGTCATAATTGAGAAATTTGTTTTTTCTACAAAATATTGGACTTTGTCCTACTATTTAATTTATAAAAATGAAACCAATTAACCTAGCGATTGATATTTAAAATAATTAGAAAGCGCATTAAATTTGCTATAAAACCAAGGTTACATGTACAAATTTCATTTCATACATCGGTTCCTAGCCAAGTTGAAATTAAAAATATGCTATAATTAATTATTCAGTTTAAGTTTAAAGACCCTTTTTGTTACTTTAATCTGGTGCAACGCGATATCCAACTAGATAAAAAACTTCCTCATTTAATAAGCTTTCAATTGATATGCTATTTGAAACTGCTGTAGGTGGGAATGACAGAAAAACTACCACCAAACTAAAGTAAAACACTGTTTACTGATTTGGTTTTAGCAAGATAACAAACCTACTAATAATAATCTATGTACTGATTTACTGTGAGAGAGCTGAGAAAACGTGTCCGCATCTGCATCAGACAAAGTGGTGGTCATTTCGAAAACTTACTCAACTAGCAATCAACTTTTTTCATTCTGAAGGCTTGTAATTAATTTGTTAATGCAAAGTAAACATTGAGTTACCGTATTATAATTTTGTGGTCATTTGCCTTGTATTATTAATAAGAATACCCTCACTCGTAAACCGTGTTTTTATTTAGGTTGATAGTAGTTTTTCTGTCATTCCCACCTACAACAGTTTAAAATAGCATATCAATTTAAAGCTTATTAAATGAGGAAGTTTTTTATCTAGTTGGACATCGCGTTGCACCAGGTTAAAGTAACAAAACAGGGTCTTTAAACTTAGCCTAAATAATTAATTATAGCATATTTTTCATTTCAATTTGGCTAGGAACCGATGTATGAAATGAAATTTGTACATGTAATTTGGTTTTATAGCAAATTTAATGCCCTTTCTAATTATTTTAAATATCAATCACTAGGTTGACTGGTTCCATTTTTATAAAGTAAATAGTGGGACAAAGTCCAATATTTTGTAGAAAACACAAATTTCTCAATTATGACCATACGGTTCGGAATCGGACTAGCGTTTACTGGAACTTTTTTGTTCCTTTTTATCATTAGAATCCCCTGGCGAAGTTATGGGCGTCAGTAGAAACTCACCCTGTATACATTCTGAATTTAGTCCAATTCGGAAAAGTGTTCTGAACCGATATTCTTCTTATATATAACTGAATAAAGAATTTCTTTATACAATTAAATCTAGGGTTCAAGCAGGCCGATGTTCATAATCGTTGCGTCATTGTTAAACCTCTACCAGTGTAGATAGACAAATAGTTATGCATTATGAAAGTTCTACATTTTTAATTAATTATATATTTGATAAAAATTATAAAATGCCCCCCATAATAAATATATTGTAAATTTGTTAGGAATGCATTTTTAGCCACCCCTGAGAAAGCAGATATATCATAAAAAAAACAACAACAACAAAACGCTAAACCTATAGTTAATGTGAACCGATTTCAATGTTTTACAAGTCATTGCAAACCTCTGATCACACAAATTTATGAAATATCACTAACGGTGTTCATTGTGATATGGCATATGCGTTAAAACGATAAAAACATGAGTGTTTTCAAAAATAAACTTTAAAAAATCTCATTTTTGTTCAACTTTTGAGTTGGTTTTATGACTTTTTCAAGAGATGTCTTTCATTACTTTGTAGTAAATTTTCGAAGCCTAAACAAAATTACCTACCTTTTTGGTTGGTTTTCCTACCGTTTTTTAATCACAGGTAAAAACCCCAAACAACTTCAAAATTTCTGATTATGTCTTTTGAAAAATATAATTAATGTAAGCCCTGCATACAATACAGGTGTTAGCTGACCTTTGTACAGCTAAATATGGAGTTCCACCAGACTCCTCATTGGAAACTCGTAATTTGTAGACTGACAAATAATTATAAAAGTTTGACATATTTTGTAATTTATGGAGAAAAACCCTAGAATATTAAATAGCAAGAAATACATTAAACATTTGTTAAACAATTACTTTTTTATTACAGTCATCCTTTGCATTTGCTTGATCAGTTCTGTCAACTAGTGTTTCACATTGATTTTTAGGGAATTTCATAAGCTTCAAAAATATAACATCTATTGTGGTCGATTCGTCCGCCGGTGCCGTTTATGAGGTATATCAAAAGTCAAACAATCTCCAAATTCGTAATCTATCTTTGGCAATATAAAAAAAGTGTAAGGGATAAATATTTAACACTAAATCTGGAGTTCCTATGGACGGATTTTAATATTTAACCCTTAATTATATGGATAGTAAAATAATTATGAAATCCTGACAAATTTTGTAATTTACGGAATAATAATAAATACCCCCGTCGCAGCAAACCTGCATACTCAGCGAATTTCCAATGGAGATATAAATGTCTTAATAGTACATAAAGCCACATACCAAGTTTCATAAAAATATATTCACAAATAAGCGATAAATACAATTTAATTATTCTCCATAAGAATAACATTGGGGTTGAGCACGCAGGTTTGCTGCAACAAGGAACACAAAAAATTGGTTTTTATGCTAATATCAATATAACTCAACTAGGTGAAGTCGTATACCAATTTTTATTAATTTATGGTCATAATTAAGGGAGACAGAGCATTTAATTATTATCCATAAGAATAACATGGGGCCTGAGTACGCAGGTTTGCTGCTACGGGAGAATTATGCAAAAACAATTTTTTGGAGCAAATATCAATAGACCTCAACGAGATGAAGCTGTATACCAAGTTTCGTCAGTATACGTTCATAAATAAGCGAGATAAAAAAATTGTCTTTTCCTCCATAAGAATAACATTAGACAACGTACTGTGTTTAGCACTTTCAATATCTCGATAACCAATTGACGTAGAGGAATGATCGAAATACTAAATTGTGTGTTTTTTTAAGCTGAATCGAATGGTCAAAACTTAAATTTGACTTTTTCAAAAATTAGGTGTAAAAAATTCAAAAAACCCATTTTTGGGGTACAAAACCCCCCCAAAATACCCCTTTGGATAGGTCGATCTGTCTGGTTTTCGAACTTAAAGTCATAAATGCTGCTTTACATGTTTATACCAAATTTCGTCAAAATTGGATAATTTTTACGAGAGTTATCGTGCTCACGGATACATATATATATATATATACAGTATCGAACGAATGGTGTTTTTGGGGTCTGGGGACCTCAAAACGAAAAGTTATCATGGTCCCGGGCCTAGGTCTTACCATGCCGACTACGGTAATAGCTTCTTCCCTATAGGGGAAATTCGCTAAAAACAAACTAAATTTTAAGAAATACGTTAGAAATTAGTTAAAAAATTGGAGTTTTTATGAATGAATATGAATTGCAGATAAAAATGATGATTGAATTGCAGATAATAAATCAAAATAACTTCCAAATTTGCAACAATTTTTTTATAATATATAGTGCGTGCAAGGAATAATAGCATTGTATACAACTAAATCTGGAGTTCCACCAGACCAAATGTAATACTGCCTCACTGGAAACCATTAGTTCTGAGGATTTTCAAGTAATTGCGAGTCAGAAATTTGATTTAATGAAAAACATACACAATTACAATAGTCCATTTAAAGAAATTCTGTGAAAAGTAATAGTTTGTTTATTTTTATTCAGCTTTCAACTCAGTCTAATTAGTAGTTTTCAGAAATACATAAAATCATTTTCTAGATTTTCTGAGCTTCATGAATAGTACCTTTTAAACGGATAAATTTAGCAATTATTATCAAATAACTTTTAAGTTTGAGATGTATTTATTTTTATACCGTTGCATTTTTGATACAACGGACTTTGTTGCACAGACCTTTTAACCTGCCATATCCATGTCAAAACCAACCATTGTATTATGAGGAATATAAATTTAAATATCTCAATATGATACATGACAACCTTGGAAATAATATATATGTTAAGAATAATGTGTTTAAAATGAAATGTGATTTAAATGGAATATTGTATTACTTTTGATTTATTTTTACTTTTTATGATTTTCTACAGGTTTGGTATAAAGATTGTTTGCATTCATAGAATAAAGTACAAAGTAATATAACTGCAAATTTAGGATAAACAATTACATTCAAATTAGTTTAGCAATATATTACATGTTAATACAAATAATAATAAGCAGACTAAAATATATTTTCAATTTTCAAGTAAAACACTATTTTACTATTGGCACCAGAGTAAGGCCTAAACAATATACTTTATATAGTTTTGACAAATAAATAATCACGTCTTTATCTTTTTTTAGGTACAGGGTCATCCATAGAGTGTGGTATAACTTTAAAGGAGATACATAACAGATTTTAATTGAATTTATTTATATTTTGTATAGGTTTTTACGTTTTATTCATTCAATCGTGAGTAAATGCCCGTGAAATTGTGTTTCTTGCATTATTTAAGTCAAGGGCATTAATTTGATACCACACATGACTACCCCGCGGTAAATATATAAAGTGACTTCTCTGAATAAATTATATTTTACGATTTCCAATATTTTCATGACACTATATCTCAAAATGCTCAAAGGTACCGAAGTGGCATCCGTCATATTCGGAATTAGCACATTATTTTCATTCAGAATCAGCAAAAAAATCCTATATACTGAAATTGTTTACTTTCATACGAAAGGTATTCAGTGGGCACCGGACTAATAACAGAATACATGCAAGTGTTATGCAAATTAACATGCATTTCATATGGGAAAATCACTTTTTGCTGATTGCGAAAAACAAAAAGCGATACAAGGTTGGTGTGGATTAAAAATTTGCTAGGTTTATAAGGCCTTTTCAATAGTATGTTTTTTGACATATGAATTTTCTTTGATGACTGTAGACCAAACCGTTAATTCTTCTGTTAAACATGCTGGACGGGTGGTCTGACTCACCCTGTATATCTATAATCTTTACACCCCATAGAATTTAAGTCAAAGATACTTTACCAAGCAGCGCAGATCCACTTTTTCCGAACTCGAGATGCCTGATCATCCTCCTCTGCAATGCGTACTGGCATCATCGGTTTGACCAATAGCACTTGGAACAGGAGGCTCTGCACTTGCTGGCAAATGCCCTTCCAGCAGCCTAATTAAATAAATAGATTAATTTGTTTTATGGTTGAATATTTATTATAATTTAAACATAATTTTGATTGGCATATTACACTTTGTGATAACCATGGGGTGTAATTAAAAATGTCTTAAAACACTTCAAAATATTGTCACACATACTTACCCTGTAATAAAGTATATGACAGTAAATATACTTATAAGAGGTACAAGGCTTCTTCTCATTGGGCTAGTGGTAGTTGGTGACTGATCAAAACCGATTGCCTTTCACCATCAAGAGGGTATATATATATATCTCACCATCGTTTAAGTGAGTGCAGTGTAAATGTAAATCTATTTTGAAGTTTTGTAATAGTAGTTTTGATCACAAGAAGCTAAAGTGGTTGTTTTTGGAGCGCAATCGTGTTTATCGAGCGAGGCGAAGCCAACAAACAAAATATATAACACGTGTTTGTTACCTTTGAATTACACAAATGTACAAAGGAACAATTACAATCTTTGAGGTCAGCGCACTGATAAAATCCACAGCTGATTTTTTGGTGCCCTATTTTAAGGTATCAGAAATATGCGTTTTTACGGACTAATTACAGACCCAAAAACAGCCGCTTTTCGTGCAGTATGATAAAAAACATGTTTTATTACATTCCACGATTCCACAAAATTATATTTAAACTTCTCTAGTAAAACCATTGTAAATATAAACAATATATTAACAAATAATTAAAATATGCCTCACTATTTCACTGAGCATGTTTATTACTACCGGTAATGAAATGTATATATGGCTGTTATGGGTTGGGTATTACTAAACAAACTCTCTCGGTTGAAACCTATCAGACACTAGTTGCAGCAAATAAGTAATAGAAAATACTTGACCAGCACCTCCTCTCTCCTCGTCTGTTTCTTCTTCTTCCTCGGAACCGAGGCTGGTCGCCGAGTTAGTGAGGCTGAGGTCGGTTTCCGAGGTCGCAGCTACCCAATGCCTCTGAGTACTGCTCTGGTTGGCCTGCAGCCCAGACTCCATGGGGACTGGCATCTTGGCTGTCAGAGTCATCGGGACATTCTCTCCTCTCCGGGGCACCGTGATCCGGCTCTTCCTGCAATTGCAGAAGCTGTGAGTAGTTTTAGTTCTAATCCAGTTACAAAATAGAAAAGCGTGAAAAACACTCATTGAATAGATAGAAACTATGAAACTGAATGAATAATGTGAATTTGTCTGTGGCGAAATTGAGATAAAGATATATCAAGAGGGAAAATGTAATTGAGCCAAGTGGAGTTCAATACAGATTAGGTCCGGACTGTATTACAGCTAAATTAAATACTAATGTATTGGTTATATGAGCTGTTCAGGACTTATATATGTTCTGGATTTATATAATGTGGTTTTAAAAATAATTAATTCCCAACTACTCAACAAGAGCCTGGTTCATCATATTTTTACCCAACCAATTAAAATCATATGTTTTTATTTTAATTTGATTTTAAATACTTCTCTTTTCCTATACTTTTATTCTCACCTGATATCTTTTGTTTACATTTTCATTGTTACCTATTTTATCATAACAAACCCTCTTCTCACTTCAGACCAGCAAATTACCACTCCCAGTTTAGTTTTTGTTAACATTTCATCCTCTTCTCATTTTATTTCCCCTTTTTGTCAATTATCAACATGATAATTTATGTATTTCTATCATGTTAATTGTTTTTTCCACGACACGCTGGTTAAAACCCCAAACTATGTATATGTACCTGTAATAAAGTGAGTGATATCATCTATAACCCTGGACCCTTCAGATCTTCTAGACCTTCTAGATCCTCTAGAACTTCTGGAACGTCTAGAACGTCTAGATCTTCAAGACCTTCTCATCCCATCTCCTGACTCATTTGATCTCCACATGCCTCATCCAAAGTAGTGACTTAAAGGTCAGAACTTTCACCCAATTTGGTGAGTGGATAATTAATTAATATCAACTTCTTTTGAACATTTTATTTTCATTTTGTTAAATTATAAATATCCTAATATTGGTGATCAGTGTCTTAAAACAATTAGTACAAATTATGAACTACAATACATAACATGTTTCCCTTTTCTATGTCAATAACCAGCCTGTCAGTCCTTACTTATTTATTACTTTATGTAAAATAAATGTTTGTTATATGTTATAATTTGTCCATTACTATCATTCATTTTTTGCTCTTCACATTGGTCCTTCGCCTATCTTTCTTATCTTTCCCAAAAACATCCAGCTCCAAACATTGGTCCATTAACGAACCGGATTCTGTTCATAGCAATTTGGACATATCGTTCTCTATTCGAAGTTAAATCACTATCCTAATACTAATTTTCTACCTCCTAATAATAGGCTATGTGTCTTAACCAGCTCTTGTAATACAACCCAAATATAGCAAGAGAATTCGTAACACAACTTTTTTGTAACCACTAACCATTTGCTACTTTGTGTTTAACTAACTGACTTCTATAAATGGCACCCCCAAAGAACACTGACTTTAAAATCGAAACTTATGAGCGGTTAACTGCAGTAACCAAAACACGACTTAACTTCATTAAAGGTTCAGTAGACGGTATCATCTCTCAAGAAGATCCTCTAACAAATGTTCAGACAAAAATGTTAAATGCTTACTTGTCCGAAACCAAGCGGAAAACTGAAGATTTTGAAACAAACTTTCAGCGTATTCTTGCAATAGGTGGTAACACGTTGGACATTGACAAACTAATGACAGATCAAAATGACATAAATGAATTATTTATTTATATTTCTTGTAATATTGAATCATTATGTCCGGTACCAGAACAGTCTGTTAATCCAAATAACAGTGTCGATGAAGCGTCAAGTGCTTCTGCGCACTCACAAGTACGTTTGCCAAAAATTGATCTCCCTAAGTTCTCAGGCGATCTAAGTACATGGACGTCATTTATCAATCTTTTCGACACCACTATTCATAACAATAGCTCTTTATCTGATGTTATGCGCTTTCAGTACCTCCTCAGTGCTCTGGACAAGGAACCATTATCTTTGATTCGCAGTCTCAGTATCACTCCACAAAATTATGCGATAGCTTACAACTTGTTACGAGACAGGTATCATAACAACCGTAGGCTTCAAATACTACATTTGAACAATTTGCTTGACTTACCTCAACTAACATCTTCACACATTCAGGGTGTTCGCAAGTTTGTAAATATATTCAATGAAAATGTTCAAGCACTAAATGGTCTTGACTGTGAAATTCAAGATTCAAATGCCATTCTTGTTGCAGTATTATTGCGTAAAATGGACGTAGACCTCAGAAGAAAACTAGAAGCATTTCGCGCATCTTCCTCGTCTCCTAAGCATTCTCTACCCTCAGTAAAAGAAATACTGGATTTTCTTAATACCGAATGTACGCAACTCGAGGACGCGACTTTGTCACAAAATATGCAATCCCTGGAAATTAACGTTTCTAACTCTCGTCCAAGACCCACAGTTAACAACAAAACTCGTAACCATGTCAGCATGATAGCTACTCAAGTAACACCTCAATCAAATGTTCATACAAACATTCCTGTAACGTGTTTTGCATGCAATCAGTCATCTCATAAAATATACTCGTGTTCTGTTTTCAAAGCTATGTCTCCTCATGAAAGATATCAGCTTGTTAAGAAATGTCATCAATGTGTATCATGCTTAGGTACACATGACACCAAATCATGTAAATCACAATTTAGTTGCAAATCCTGTAACAGTAGACGTCATCATTCGTTGCTACACTTTAACAGTGATACTAACAATGTCACTAGTTCCATAACTGTAACAAACTCTAATGCTAAACCATTAAACAAACAAATAAAATCTGACTCTATGGTTAAACCTGAAACATCTGTAACACTCACATCTCAGAACAACTTAGAAGTTTCATCCAGTAACACCACCGTAGTATTAGGCACTTTATTGGTACAAATTAGTGCACCAGGTGGAAACTCGCATGTATTTCGTGCTCTTCTGGATTCTGGGAGTATGTGTAACTTAATGACCGAACATGCAGCTAATCTTTTACACATTCCACGACATAAATCTAGTATCCAACTTTGTGGAATTGATCACCACATGACAGACAATAAAGGACAGATTTTTGTTAACATTAAAACTCTGAATGGTCGAACAATAGCCGCTGATCAACCTACTTTAATCCTCGATAGATTAACTGTTGATCTTCCTCGCATGCCTCTTTCTCCAGAAGTACTGAAAAGAACTCACTCTTTTATCCTAGCTGATCCCACTTTCCATGTTCCTAATCGCATCGATGTCATACTCGGAGGTGCACTCTTCCCCCAATTGTTTACAACAGAACAATTTTCACTTGGCCATAATATGCCATATGCTGTAGGAACACACTTTGGTTATGTAATAATGGGTACCACTCCTTGTCTGCCTTCTAATCCTTCTATATCCAATGTCATACCAAGTTCAACTCTCAATGTTTGTTTACACTCCATTAGTAATTCTGATTTGCATTCATCAATTCAACGTTTTTGGTCCCAAGAAGAACCTCCTGTTTCTTCCATTAAAACTCAAGAAGAAATCCAGTGTGACAAACACTTTATGGAAAATCACACTCGTGATGCCAACGGACGATATGTAGTTCGTCTACCCTTCAAAGATTCAAACTCTGTCTTAGGTGAATCAAAAAACCCCGCTGAATTGCGTCTCTTTGCCATGGAACGCAAGTTCTCTTCTAATCCTCACTTTTCAGAACTTTATCATGATTTCATGGATGAGTATTTATCATTAGGCCACATGTCCGAATGTAATGACATTGACCTATCTCAACCACACTTCTTTCTTCCACATCATGGAGTACTTAAAGAGAGTAGTAGTACGACTAAACTTCGCACTGTCTTTGATGCAAGTTGTAAAACCAGTTCTGGACTCTCGCTTAATGAAATCCTTTTAACGGGACCCAAACTGCAAAACAATATATGTGATCTACTTTTACAATTTCGTCGACACAATGTTGTATTCTGCTGTGATATTAAGCAAATGTACCGTCAAATTTCGGTTCATCCCGATGATAGAACTTTTCAATTGATTTTGTGGCGATCACATCCAAACCAATCCCCATCTATTTTCCAACTCAATACTGTAACATATGGAATTAACAGCTCTCCATATTTAGCTATCAGAACGTTGCACCAACTTGCTGATGACCATGGCGATGAATTTCCACATGCAGCTCATCTCTTGCGTAATCACACTTATGTGGATGATATTATCTCTGGAGCGGACACTGAAAACGAAGCTTTGACCCTTCAGTCCCAACTTATTTCTTTGTTAAATCAAGGTTGTTTTGAGCTTAGAAAATGGGTTTCGAACTCACCTAAACTTTTAAGTAACTTACCCGATTCACATCTTGAAACACCAAAGTTCTTGCAAAACTCAGAAACGCTACAATTTTCAGTATTAGGGCTTAAGTGGTCTCCAGTCACCGACGCCTTCTCATATGATTTCCAAACACTTACTTCACACAAAACTCCTACCAAGCGCTCTGTACTCAGTACGATAGCACAGATTTATGATCCCTGTGGATTTCTTGTCCCTTTTATAATGCTGGCCAAATGCTTTATGCAACTGATCTGGACAAAAGGACTGTCATGGGATTCACCACTTCCGTCAGATCTTCAGATGCAATGGTGCTCATTCACTGATAATATTAAGTTGTTATCTAATATTACAATACCTCGATCATTAAACTTATGTTCAACATGTAAAATTGAACTACATGGGTTCTGTGATGCATCCGAAGTCGGATATGCTGCTGTTACTTATCTAAGATGTGAACTAAACCAATCCGTATCGATAAAACTACTAATGGCAAAGAGTCGTGTCGCACCTTTGAAACGAGTCACGATACCTCGCCTTGAATTATGCGCTGCACATTTATTGGCTCAATTAGTGTCTCATATCAAATCCTTATTTCCTGATAAAATGACATCTAATAATATACATTTATGGTCTGACTCAACTGTAGCTCTCACATGGTTGCAAACCCCTCCATACAGGTTGAAAACCTATGTAGCTAACCGTGTTTCACAAACCCAAGAATTGGTACCTACTGAGTCATGGAGACATATCTCTTCCGGAAATAATCCTGCAGATTGTGCCTCCAGAGGCCTACTCATGTCTCATTTGATTGATCACAAACTTTGGTGGAATGGCCCATCCTGGCTATCGCTCCCATCAAATGATTGGCCAACATCTAAGTTTACATCTGTGACATTAGATTCGACCCACGAACTTAAACCAAACTCATTAACCATACTAACAACTACTTCACAAGAAGAATGGTCATTTCTGTACAAGTTTTCATCCTGGATAACATTGACTCGAATTATGGCTTATGTATTGCGCTTCATTCGCAATTGCTGTAGTTCACAACATCAAAATGGATATCTCAAAACTGAAGAACTAAACGAAGCTCAAGTCAAAATATTTGCTCTTGTGCAACGAATGGCATTCGCCAACGAATTCAAGTTACTCTCTGAACAACGTGTTTGTCCTAAAACCATTCAACGATTAAACCCATTCATGGATTCTAATGGTTTAATACGTGTTGGTGGGCGTTTGACTAACACTTCCTTACCCTATGACACTCGTCACCCTATTCTGTTGCCCAAAAATCATCATGTTGTAAACATTCTAATCGATCATTACCATTTATATCATCTTCATGCCGGTCCACAATTGGTACAAGCTTTGCTTTCACGACATGTATGGATACTATGTGCAAGAAATGTGATTCGCTCTCGCCTTCATAAATGTTTAACGTGCTTCAAACTCCGACCAAAAAGTAATGCTCCATTAATGGGAGAACTACCCTCCTGTCGTGTCAACCCGTGTAAACCATTTTCATCAACTGGTATCGATTATGGTGGACCCTACAACATTAAGGTACTAAATTTACGCTTCATTAAACAAGTCAAAGTTTACATTTGTCTCTTTGTTTGCATGGTCACAAAAGCCATACACATAGAAGTTATCACAGACTTAACCACATCCGCATTCATTGCTGGACTTACGAGATTCACAGCTCGCCGAGGCTTGTGTACAGATATTTACTCGGACTGCGGAACAACTTTTGTTGGTGCAAACACAGAACTACGAAAAATAGTGCAATCTATCACTCAATGTAGTAAATCTCAAGATCAGATTCAACGCTTCGCATCTAACCAAGACATTCGATTTCATTTCAACCCACCAGCTGCTCCACACCAAGGTGGACTTTGGGAAAGTGCAATAAAAGGAGCAAAACATCAATTACATCGGGTCATGGGCAACAATATTCTAACACTGCCAGAATTTATTACGTTAACTACGAGAATTGAAGCAATGTTGAATTCAAGGCCGTTGACTCCTCTCTCATCTGACCCATCTGACTTTAATGCTTTAACACCTGGACATTTTTTAACAGGTGCACCACTAGTATCAATCCCAGAGAGGGATCTTACCCAGGTTCCTGTTAACAGACTGAAGCGATGGCAACTCACACAACAGCTGTTTCAAACCATATGGCGTCGATGGACAACAGAGTACTTGCATACTCAACAGCAACGCTATAAATGGACTACTAGCAGCCTGAACCTCAAGATTGGAGATTTAGTTTTGATCAATTCACCATCAAGTCCACTTCAATGGCCATTAGCTCGAGTAATTAAAATCTTTCCTGGGCGTGATGGAATAGTTCGAGTGGCTAAAGTCAAGACTTCTACAAATACATTTGTGCGTCCAGTCATCAAACTTTGTCCACTACCTAATACTTAATATTGTTGAAGTGTGGACACTTCAAGGTCGGCGGTATGTTCAGGACTTATATATGTTCTGGATTTATATAATGTGGTTTTAAAAATAATTAATTCCCAACTACTCAACAAGAGCCTGGTTCATCATATTTTTACCCAACCAATTAAAATCATATGTTTTTATTTTAATTTGATTTTAAATACTTCTCTTTTCCTATACTTTTATTCTCACCTGATATCTTTTGTTTACATTTTCATTGTTACCTATTTTATCATAACAAACCCTCTTCTCACTTCAGACCAGCAAATTACCACTCCCAGTTTAGTTTTTGTTAACATTTCATCCTCTTCTCATTTTATTTCCCCTTTTTGTCAATTATCAACATGATAATTTATGTATTTCTATCATGTTAATTGTTTTTTCCACGACACGCTGGTTAAAACCCCAAACTATGTATATGTACCTGTAATAAAGTGAGTGATATCATCTATAACCCTGGACCCTTCAGATCTTCTAGACCTTCTAGATCCTCTAGAACTTCTGGAACGTCTAGAACGTCTAGATCTTCAAGACCTTCTCATCCCATCTCCTGACTCATTTGATCTCCACATGCCTCATCCAAAGTAGTGACTTAAAGGTCAGAACTTTCACCCAATTTGGTGAGTGGATAATTAATTAATATCAACTTCTTTTGAACATTTTATTTTCATTTTGTTAAATTATAAATATCCTAATATTGGTGATCAGTGTCTTAAAACAATTAGTACAAATTATGAACTACAATACATAACATGTTTCCCTTTTCTATGTCAATAACCAGCCTGTCAGTCCTTACTTATTTATTACTTTATGTAAAATAAATGTTTGTTATATGTTATAATTTGTCCATTACTATCATTCATTTTTTGCTCTTCACATTGGTCCTTCGCCTATCTTTCTTATCTTTCCCAAAAACATCCAGCTCCAAACATGAGCTGAGATTTACTAAAGAAAAATTAACTTCAATTTAACTTTTTTGTGTTTGATGGCAGGGTTGAATGTTAGGGCCTATCTGAAAACTAACATTGACAAGTGATAATATAATATAAATAAAATTGCAAATCGACCAACGACAACTTGTTTTAGTAGATTAAAACTAGGCAGGTACAACAAGTAGTTATGCAATTTTCAAATAGTTATAATAGTTAAAATGTTAACAGCGACAATTACTACTTAACTTTCTTTACCATTAAAAATTAAGTTAAGAATATTATCTATATAAACAACAAAAGAACTATAGTTGGGATGCTAAAAAAACAACTTATTATTAAAGAACTTATGCAAGAGGAAAATGCAAGAAACAACATGAAAGTGCAAGAAAAAGAAAGATAATTACTGACCCTGTCACTATAAGGTGTTCACTGCACGAATCACAAAATTGGCTGTTGGGGATAGGCTTAGTAGTATCAGTAACAATATTTTGTTCTATTCATGCAATAGAATAAAGGAACTTTTTTGTTTATAAGTAAACAAAAAAGTTAGAAGAGTACAAATTACTTACGGTAAAGTATTTTATCATGGTAAATATCAATATAAACATAAATTGTCATCGTTTTGGGAAGTTTTATAAAAGTTATTAAAAATATCTCCTCACCTTGCTTTGCTGAAAACATAAATATGATAAAAAACTATCCTTCTCAAAAGTATATAATCAACAAAAGTCATATCATAGGATTACTTACTTAAAGCAGAAGATGACAATGAATGTGAACGGAGTAGCCAAAAAAGTGCTTTCCATGCTGATGATGATTGGTCTTCTACGGAGTGAATATTCAGGGCCGACGGTCGATTCTGCCAAACACAAACAGTAATCCACAACAGGTCAACAATGTGACATGGTAAAGTGATTCGAAATCGAAAAACACAGAACATCTCTTTTTTCTTGTACAGCATATTGCCACCTTAAAGACAATTTTTGGTGTGAAAGTAAGAAGTGTTCTACACATGTTATCATCTTGGCAGTACAAGAAACCACTCATTGCAGTCCCCTAAATATTTAGTTTGGATATCGATATTAGTAAACTGTATTTAGTGTGAAAATGATTAATGAGTAATCCTTTAATATTTTGTTTTGCTTTCCTTATTTATTTATTCCCACACTGTTTTGATTAACCACATATAAAACCAGTCAATATAAACTATGATCAGTTCTTCTTCTTCCAGTAGTAGGATATTCAACGAATCATCAAAGTAGTGCCAAAAAAAGAGTCAGATTAACTTTCCCTTCTTTGATTATTCACAACCAATTTCACAATGCACAATTCCACAAAGGAACTCAATTGTTGATGGAATTCAATTCAATTACTGAGTAAGTAAGAGTAATCTAGTAATGAATAGTATACACCGTGGCAAATTTATCACAAATCATATGATTTTTGATGTATATTACTGTACACTCGTGAGTAATATTCATAATAAATGGGTCATTGAATTTGTTATTTGTCCTTTGCACTACCACACAACAACAGTTTAATTTGTTGTTTTTCATGTTTAATTTTTGAGAGGTCTCACATTCAAATCCTAGAAAAGAAAACACCTATAGGAGTTGTATTTTTTATATTTGGATTAAAAAATTGAAATAAGTTGTATTAATAACAATAATTTAATTTAATCAAAATATAAAATACAAACTTATGATTTGAAGATTATCAAAGTATTACAATTTTTAAGTGGATATTTATATGTAAATATTAATATTTATGAAATTAAATGTATAATATTCTATTTTACATTTTATTTATTTATTTACGGAATACCAATTTTTATAAGTAGAATGATGGGATATACGATAACCCTCATGCACTAATTAAAATACAATACTTAACAATATAATACTTTTGCTATTAACAATCAAATTAAATATACATATTCAACTTATCCAATTCAAATTAATTGAAAATGTTAACTATGATAATAGTTCAACCTCTAATCTTAAACTAACATGCAGTGATTTCAATCATCTAAGAAAAAACTCAGAGATATAATTTAAGACTAGTTGTTTGACTAGGATATACAAAGTATAAAAACCTTCTACACATTCTTCTAATATACTTGTATATTCTGAATATAGTAACGGTAAATTTTGTATTGGTTAGTGGTCATTATTTACTAGATTATGCATTTTATTTATGTACAGAGATCCATGGGGAACTGCGTCAAGATTAACTGAGTCAAGAATCTCTTGAGTTTATCACAGTGAGTTTTATTCTTTAGTACGTTCAGTTACAACAGAAAGCCATTTTTCTAGTAGTTAAGATTTTGTAATGTGCTTTAATAGTCTAGAAACGTTGTTTGAAATCCATGTGTTTTGTTCCAAGTCCAAGCAGTTTTGTGATAAGTGATTTCTCATGTCGGTTGTAAGTTATATGTGAATTAAGTATTATACGTGTATTATATGTGAAGTGTGTTCTTTCAGTCTAGCTTTGGTATTTCTTCTACAGTCAATCCTTGACATAACGAACCTAAAGTGACTGAATAACAAATTTGTTATTTTAAGGAATATGATACGATGAGGTTCATTAATTTGAGGTTAGGTTAGCTAGGTTTTCGTTATGTAGAGGTTCACAAACTTATTTATTAAACTCTTATAAACTAAATTGAATTTAACCTTGTTAAAATACTGTGATATACTGCACATAGTATGAAATATCATCTCCGTTTTATTTCAATGCTTAACACGCACCGTTTTCATTTGTCTGCCACCAGTACTGCATAACTCGATGTTATGTGTACGCACTTCCCACGGCAACTGACACACTGAGGATTCAAGTTGAGTCTTTTGAGACATAATTGATTTCTGGATTTTATGTTTGTTTACATTTGTTACTCCGGGATTGAGACATGGACAGTTTGTTACATCAAGGTGAAATTCACTTTGTAGAAGTTCTAAATTGAAACATTTGTTATACAGAGGTAAATAGATTTTTTCTGGTGTATCTAAAAATGTGTTACATTGAGGTATTAAACATGATGTATTTGTAATGTAGAGGTATAATTTTAATTTTGTTAATTATGGCTTTTTCAAGGGGATTCAAAAAAATGTTAATCAAGGAATTTGTTATATTGAGGTTCGTTAAGTCAAGGTTTGACTGCAGTTTGTTGGACACATTTGAGGTCACAGTTTGTTTTCAAAATTAATTTCATAGATTATCCAGATTCATTTTAAATAAATTAAAGTCTAAATATACTTTGAGCATAAACTACATTCTTTGCCAGTTAAAAATAGATTACATTTTCAGAATTTAAGGTCTCACCTTCTACTTGATAAAACATAATGGTGGTGAGAAGATGCATGATCACAATACACAAACAGATGCTGAGGCGCTGACTTCTGGTCACTGAACTGCGGGGATGCCTAACACACCAATCAGAAAAAAAATTAGCCAATGGACCAAAGATAATCATTTAACGTAATAAAAGCTGGCAAAAGCTTTAAGACATCTTAGTGTAATTTTACTGATCTATAATTTGGAAAATGTTTTTGAAAATAACAGAAATTATACTTAAAATCCTCATTACTCTTATAAATCAGGAGTTTTTATGAAATAACTAAACCCGAAGAAATGCTTATTTCACTTAGTCTCTAATGGAAGCATGCCAATATAAATACGAGAAAGTTATAGTCAAACTGAAATGTTTGTATACGAACCACAAAAGACACATGAAGAGAAAAATGGCTTTCTGTTGTAACTGAACGTACTAAAGAATAAAACTCACTGTGATAAACTCAAGAGATTCTTTTATATGGATGAATTATAGTGAGTCTAATTATAGTTAGGGTGGTGCAGTTTGGGAGGTGTGAGTAAACAAGTGTAAAAAAGCTCCACAGATCAGCATTGATAGCCTTTTTACTTCAGACTTGAATTTTCTAGCAAATAATGAGTACTAACAGTGCATCAATATGTTCAATACAAATCCTTGGAAGGCAGAAATGGAGTGAATGTGTACTTGTGTATTGTGTGTGTCTAACATTGACATTAGACAGACTGACCTCAAAATTTCAACAGAGGTTCTTAATGTGACATATTTAGACAAGTTTGTTGTTAAAATGAATTCGTTCGAAATCATAAATTTGTGATTAAATAAATAAAACCCAATTGGAGGTGACTTATATGTACTGTGTTCTTACCCAAACAAGATTATTGAAGGGAATGTGAGAACCACGTATAGCCTTTTGACCTTCCAGGCAACTAAGAATTTATAACCTTTTCTCCATATAGGAAATGAAGAAGAGACAAACATAACAATACAAGTAGTCTTTAAAAGTTGGATTTTGTTAACATTTATTTTACGGTACCTAACAAAAATTAGACATTGGCTACAGACAAAAGAAATATGCCTCTAAGAGATGACTTTATGGCCAGTTATTAAACAAAGGGTTGAGGGGAAGTTATTCTCTCCACTGCTCATACACTGTTTATTGACAAAGACAACCAAGAAACTATCAATGGAACATATGTTGGTGCTTAATGATCAGCTGTGATTGACAAAGACAACCAAGAAACTATCAATGGAACATATGTTGGTGCTTAATGATCAGCTGTGATTGACAAAGACAACCAAGAAACTATCAATGGAACATATGTTGGTGCTTAATGATCAGCTGTGATTGACAAAGACAACCAAGAAACTATCAATGGAACATATGTTGGTGCTTAATGATCAGCTGTGATTGACAAAGACAACCAAGAAACTATCAATGGAACATATGTTGGTGCTTAATGATCAGCTGTGATTGACAAAGACAACCAAGAAACTATCAATGGAACATATGTTGGTGCTTAATCATCAGCTGTGATTGTCAAAGACAACCAAGAAACTATCAATGGAACATATGTTGGTGCTTAGTGATCAGCTGTGATTGTCAAAGACAACCAAGAAACTATCAATGGAACATATGTTGGTGCTTAATGATCAGCTGTGATTGACAAAGACAACCAAGAAACTATCAATGAAACATATGTTGGTGCTTAATGATCAGCTGTGATAAAATCTTGCAACAAAAAACAAATCAAATCACTTTTCTAATGGCATAAGTAATAAAGGATCCTTAAACTTGACGCAGAATATCTTGACCTGTGGAAACTGTTTTCAATTTAAACAGTTGGAGTAGAGCGAGATTTAACATCAGTCTAAATCTGTAATCTGTTGTTTCCGTCACCTCTTCAGTCAATTAATCGTAATTGTTGTGTAAAGAAAATAACTGTTCGGCAGTTTTCCATGCTGTGACATACTTCATAACTGTCAAAATGCCCCCTGTGCTACCAAAATTGAAAAATAATGTAATAAATAGTCAAACAAAATAAGTGATTTTAACGTGTTATACAAACATTAATTGCCGTCAGACACGAATCGTGGTACTGTAAACATTAACGTTTTTGTAGTAAGTTTTAAGATGGCTTCATAATGCCCAAACAATTATAACTTTATGAATTAAAAATATGATTTATTGACAAAGATAACAATTAATCTTTATTCTGTCATGAAGAGGTCCTAGCTAT
The DNA here is from genome assembly GCA_963675035.1 of Allygus modestus. Lineage (NCBI taxonomy): Eukaryota > Metazoa > Arthropoda > Insecta > Hemiptera > Cicadellidae > Allygus > Allygus modestus. Next base: position 93,523,170 of record OY776116.1, read on the forward strand.
TAATGCTGTTTAAAAGATTGTTACATATGCCATTATATGATTGTTACATGTGACCAGCGGTAATATAACCAGTCAATGGCACAACTGAAGCTAGAGATGGCCCAGCTGGTTATCTCAGTCATTCCGGCAGTGGAGTAAGCCTCAGGTCAAGATATTTCGCGTGAAGTGTACATATGTCATTGAAAAGACCTTAGCATGCAGCTAAGAAAATACGTTAGAATTTAAGTCAAAAAATTCTTACATTACTTACCTTGTAAATATACTTAGTAGAAGATGAGTTTCACGTAAGCCGAAAATAATATTTTCTCGAATGATTCTTCTCCTCTTCAAATATTTCACAGTTGAAGTTGGATATGCATAGAGCTCTGCAAATTCATCAGCTTCTTTCAAGGATAACCACTTTTCAATGACAAACTTATAATTCAGTTCATCTTTCAGATCATAAATTAAAATTTGTGAGCAATACCTGAAATTAAGTAGTTTTAAGTTAAGGAAATAATGGATAGTAAAATGTTTCTCTTACTCATTTGCAAAGACGTTTTATCAGGTAAAATTAAAATTTCAAACATTTATTTCCTTTAGTGTAAATTGAACAAGTTAATTTCTTTGCTGTATTCTTGTGATATAGTTACTGTTGAAGTCAAATTTAGTCAAGGAGTAATGCTTCAATTAATTTGTATATTTTTGTATAAGTTAAGTTATAATTCAAATTATGAAGAATTGGAGGCTCTGCAATTATGGGTTTATGATAACCCCTTTAACTTAAAATACTTACCAATCATGGCTTCTCCCACAATGATCATGGAACAAGTGAATTTTTTCTATCTCCCCAAGGCTTTTTGGAGTGAAAATCAAGAACCAATCGTCACAATTCTGCTTTAGCAATTTCCTTTCATGACTCTGCAGTAAGTGAACCTAAAATGTTTTACAAATTATTTTATGTTTAAGTTAAATTATAATTTAAACAGTAACAATAGTAACATGTAATTAATGCTGTTAATTTTACATATCAGTAAGGCATAGAGGAGTTTTAATCTTTTCAAATTGTTATTACTAATGGCGAGGCTCCTGGTCATCTCTAAATTCGGCGTTGACTAAAAGGAATTAATTAATTTCACTAAGTCATACAAATCCTTACTTATTTACTTGAATTTGCAACAAAACTCCATCAACGAACAGCCAGACACGTTCAAATCACCAGCTTCAAGGATCAAAGAACAGACAAGCGCAGCTCGAATATGCCTGATCGAACAGACATCGCTGTTTGAACAATATGGTTCCCCCTCCCTCCCTCGCCCACCAGAAGTGATTCCCCACCCCACCCTATCATGACAAATGCAAGCAACATATGGCCGTACCGAACGCTTCTGACACATCAGTCTACTGCGAATCCTGTGACCTTCATGCATGCTCGGAGTTTGTTGGCAGCCATCATGCATTCTCGGTAGCACGAAGCAAGGGAGTTTCAACCTATGGACACCACGTGTTACCCAGACGTCAAAGTACGTTCTAAGGTTGTGTGCTACAGATCGTGAAATATTCTTTTCAATTTATGTATAAGCTAATTAATTGTATTTTATTTATAAAACATTGGGTTCTTATTTTATTAACGCTACTATGCGTCTTTAAATTTTCCTAAAGATATGTGAATTTTCCTAATGTATGTGATCATGCGATGACTAAGTGAAAATGTCACGCCTCTCCACTCATTATTACATTTGATGATTACTGATTAGTTTAAGACCATATGAACTTCCCCTTCATTCACCTTTCACTTCTGATTCATCTTGCACTCCTGAACACATTGCATGTTTGATCTAAACAACTGTTACCTTACTGACCAATTGGACTCACCCTGCTAATCCCTCTGGTGCCATATAGACGAAGGGCGACATTGGCGTCAGTCCCCGCTCCGATCCAGAGGCCAGTGAACACCGTTACCAGGTACGGCCACGTCTCGCCAGGGAAGTTGTCTGACAGCACTACCACTTGTCTCTGGATATCAGGACAACACAATGAAACCTAGGTACCTATAATTACTCATTATATATTGAAGTACCTATTTTTCTTTTGCAATACCATTTAGTACCAATTTGGTACTAAATTGTGGCATAGTTGGTTTCTCTAATTTCTAACATGGCCGGGCTGAGAGGTCATTGACCCCAACATGAAAATCGGTACTATACCGTTAAATAGTTGAAGTACCTATTTTTTCATTGGTGGTACCATTTAGTACTAATTTGGTACTAAATTTTGGTATATGACTTATTGTCGAAATCGAAAGTTGCCGGGCTGGCATGTCGCTGGCCCGGAAACCTTTGGTACCTAATTACTCATAAATAAATAAATAAATAAAATGGTCTTTTATTTAGAGCAATTTTCGTGAACATTACATGGTTTTCAAAACAACTCGAGTCACATAAAATTGTTAACACAAAGCTATTTACAACAAAAATTATCTAATAATAATATACAATGTTATATGACTTAAAACTAACAAAATTTACCTGATCAAAAACAAAATCTTTTAAATCTGTCCACTTAATAATACATTTTGCAATCTTTTTTAAAAGTCTTTTAACTGACCAATTCATGGCCAATACTGGACAACAGAGAGTTATGGAGCTTTGGGGCAAAATAAGAAAACCCCTTACGAGCGGACTCACAGCGCACACGAGGCATCTCAAGCATGTTGTCCTGCCTGGTACACCAGGAACGCATTTCGGAACGGGTTCTGAGCCTCTCTCTCTAATATTTCGGTCTCTCCTCAGTCAGGACCTTTACGAACGAGACAAGAAGTGCGGAGAAAGCATAAGTCAGCCATCGGCAATAAGCCAAGGGTTTTCCGCTCAAGTGATATGTGGTCAAATTTCCTCAGTCCACAAACGTACCTGACACACATGTTCTGCACTCTCTGCAACCGGTCCATGACACCTAGAGATACAACGTTGCCATATACTGGAAGACAATACTCAAGTATAGAGAGCACCAAAGCCTGCACAAGCCGAAGCTTAGCAGGTGAGGGGAACAAGTGCCGATGCCTGTACAACATTCTCAAACGGGCCAAAGCTCTCTGACATACAATGCTTACATGTCCAGAGAAGGAAAGTCTGGCATCAAACTGGTTGGGCGCCAATTGAAAAACACATACTCGCTTACGTGTTTTTGTATACTCTATGTGGTAAATACACTTCTAACTCTGAATTAAGGTTGCTAGGTAACATAAAACAAAATGGCGATTTTTGCCTCAAATGAATAAAGTCCGACAAATTCACAATTAACCAGAAACTATTTATTTAAAAAATTTACATTTCTACATATTAAAATTGCAAGGGATTAACAGCTCGTATTACAAAGGTAGGGGGAAATATATATGTTTTACTTTATACAATTATGAAATATGCCTCGGCGTCGTTCTGTGGATGGTATGTAAATCTCTATCTCAGGGCGTTATACAAAGTCCAATAACTTTGGGAGAGTTACACTCGTTCAGTAGAACACCACCGAGGTACACGCCAGACAAGGGCGGGGATTGCAGAACCTTGCCAGCCGGGAGTGTCAACAAAGAGCACTTGTTCTTGTTCAATCGGATACCATGGCTTACAGACCAACCATAAATGGCATCCTGATCAGAATTGAGATTGGAAACAGCCCGCCCAACAAATTGGTCAATGTCGTACTGAAGAGCCAGCTGGGCATCATCAGCGTACGAGTACAACTGGCAATGATGCAAATCCTTCCCCATGGTGGCAGAAAATAAAGTAAACAAGACAGGCCCAAGACAGCTACCCTGTGGCACTCCTAATGATTTTTTCAGAGAGGCAGAAACATAAGAGCCCACTTTGGTCTTTTGCCTCCTTCGATCTAAATAGGAATGAAACGATGAAACTACCCGATGATCAAATCTGTAAAACTTCATCATGGGTAACAGCAATCTGTGATCAATGGGGGGTGCAGGGTGTGGATCCCGCCCGCGGCGTCCTTGTCGCGCACCCTGGGCAACGGGGCGTCACAAGCCAGTGGCGTCACGGCTAGCGCGGGTAAAATCCACTTGCCTGTGAGACTCTTCTTCTCACAGTTTTTTCCAGGGCCAAGGCCTTTCTTCTCACCTTTTGGGCCTTGGCTCGCCTTCTTTCTTCTTTCCTGGGCAAGCCTTGCTCATCTTCTTCTTTTCTTCGACCCCGCATCATGGGTGTCTTTCCGCCTTCTTTCGACCGGTGTCCACTGGGGGGTCCCTGGGAGTGTCCCTGGTGTCGCAGGGGCTGATGTGTGCTTGCACTGCCGATGGGTTCTCTTCAGTGGGTGTCAGGAGCCAGCCCCTTCGGGCCCTGGTCAGGGAGTGCGGCGTGGGTGCAGAGGTCGGGCTCTGCACTGCCATGGTGAACCCCGGCACGTCTGGAATCCGGTGCCGGCAAACGGAGGTCGGGTCCCCGGGGAACTGGGGTGGGGGCATTGTCCCCCTGGGTATACCCTCGCCTGGCCAATTCCGGGTTCACCCTCGTCGTGCGATGCGCTGGTTAAACTAAAGTATGGCAACCCCTAAAAACAACGACAACATCAACATTGGCAACGATATGAGGGAGTTTCCAGAACTCCCTCCTCCTAGCGCCAGTACTGCCTCCATTTTTCGGAGGAGTAGCTTAGTAGCGAGGTCCCCACCACCGGCCTCTTCTCCTGTGGTCGCGCTGGCTTCCACGGATTCAGCCAGCTCGAGGAATACCCCAAAGCCAAGAACGGTTCGAGCTCCGTCTCCGGTAGTTTCGCCGGATGAAAGGAACGTGGCTATTGCTCAGGAAAAGGTCGAGGAGGAACTGCAGAGAATGCGGGACACTCTCCTCGACATGTCCGCCGCGGTCACGAAGCAGAAGACCGTGTCGATGGGCATCAAGAACGGGATAGTGACCCTGGATGCATCCCTTGATGTCTTCGACTCGATGCTCGGTCTCTGGAAGGCATCGCTAAGGCGGCTCAGGCTTCTGGAGGAGAAGCAGGGGCAAGCTCCACTTCCATCTTCGGAGTCTGGGGCGCCTGGTGGTGGTGCCAAGAGATCGGCGACTAGCCCTCCTGCGGAACAGCAAACGGAGAAGAGACCGGACGTCAAGAACAGGACCGTCCACGTGGAGAGGAACGGAGAAGAAGCCACCACTGCGTCTGCGGACAGGGAGGGTTTTAATCAGGTCCTCTCCAAGAAACAGAGGAGGAAGCTTCGGGCGGAGGCGAAAGCCCAGAAGAATCGGGATGAGGCGGAAAACGCGCCTTCCCAAGCACCCAGCCAAAAGAAGGAGAAGCCAAAGAAGACTCGGCCTAAGAAGACCAGGAACCAGGTGGTCCTGATCAATCCGTCTACCGGCAAGACCTACTCGGAGATCCTCGGATTGTTGAAGAGTGAGGTGACGCCAGAGGACTCCGGAACTGTGGTTCGGGAGATCCGGAAGACGGAGGCCGGGGGGGTTCTCCTTGAGCTCTCGAAGTGTGACGACCGGGGGAAACTCCAGGAAGCACTTCAGAGAGCTATAGGGGACAAGGGCGAGGTCCGCTCCATCATCCCGAAGCTGAGGGTAGAGATCTTGGATCTAGACGCCCTGGCTTCGGAGGCCGATGTCATTGCGGCTATCACAAGAGACCTTCCGACAATCTCCGGTGTGCCTAAGGTCACCCTGTTCTCGCCAAACAAGCGGGAGCAGAGAAAGGCTGTCGTTGAGATGGAAGAGAAAGACGGTCTTCTCTTTCTTCGGTCTGGGAAGATCAAGATTGGCTGGGTCGTCTGCCGAGTTCGGCAGCGCCTTGAGGTAGAACGCTGTTTTCGGTGCCTCGGGTACGGCCACACGCGTCGGAGTTGCTCCGGTCCCGACCGCGGCAACAATTGTTGGAAGTGCGGTAGCGGCGAACATAAGGCCGCTGCTTGCACAGCGGCCGCTTCTTGCGTTCTCTGCACCGGTACACCTGGAGCGTCCGCGGACCACATTCCGGGCTCAGGGGCGTGCAGGGCTTTCATGAAAGCCCTAGACGCTATGAGGGCTCGATCTGCCACGAAATGATCCGTTTCGTCCAGGCAAACCTGCAGCGGAGTCGAGCAGCTGACACCATTCTTAAGCAGCTTGCTTGTGAGGTCAAAGCCCAGATCGTGATCGTCAGCGAGCCATACCGGATCAAAACCAGTCCATCTTGGTTTTATGACCGGCTTGGCACCGCGGCTCTCTGGATTTCGGACAGTCGCGGGATTCAGGTGTTGGGTCACGGATCCGGTGACGGTTACGTCTGGGTGAGACTTCGGCGAGTCAACGTATACAGTGTCTACCTCTCTCCCAACTATTCCGCCGAGGAGTACCGGGAGAGGCTGGAGGCGCTGGAAGACAGTCTTCAGGGTGTCTCGGGGGGCTTAATAGTTGCTGGGGACTTCAACGCGCGTGCCGTTGAGTGGGGCTTGCCAGTCACTAACGCCCCGGGGAGACGAATCTTGGAGATAGCCTCGAGGCTCGACCTGGAAGTGGCGAACAGAGGGGACATGCCGACATACCGAAGACCTGGTTTTGGTGACTCCATACCAGATGTCACGCTGGTATCGGCAGGGTTGTTTCCTCTGGTAGCGGGGTGGGGGGTGATGGACGTGTACACGGCCAGTGACCACGAATTCATCTCCTTCAATCTGGAAGAAAACGAGTTGTCTCGTCGATGCAGTACCCGAAACCCAATTGGCTGGAATCAGGCCAAACTGGACAGGGCAAAATTCGTCAAGCGGCTCAGTCATAGCCCCGAGGCCGGTTTGACGGAGCGCTTTGACTCCGCTGATCGAGATCGGGTCGAAGCTCTCGTGAGTTCCACAATGCAGCTGATCGAGCGTGCATGCGACTCGTCGATGCCTCGGAAAAAACCTGTCCGGGGTCGTCGCCACGTGTACTGGTGGACGGACGAAATCGCGGAGCTCAGGAGAACGGCACTGATGCTTCGCAGAAGAGCGCAGAGAACTCGAAACCGACCGGAGGCTTTGGCCAGGTCGGCAGAGCACAAGACTGCGAAAAAAGCTCTTGCCAGTGCAATTCGCCTGAGCAAGGCTCGCTGCTGGAAGGAGCTGTGCCGGGACGTGGACTCCGATCCATGGGGAAAAGGGTACAAGCTCGTCACAAGAAAGCTCGGGGGAATGGGGGCCAGCAGTGCCTCTATGCCTGCAGGCACGATCACGGCTATCGTCGATGCTCTCTTCCCAAGTCACCCTGTGAGGCGAGAGGAAAGAGTAACGGGGCCGGTGCCTGATGTTCCTTTGTTCACGGAACAGGAGCTCGTGGCAGCGTCGTCTGCCATGCACAACAACAGAGCTCCAGGCCCTGATGGCATTCCGGTTGAGGCTCTGAAGGTTGTGGCGGGAAGTCACCCACATCTGCTGCTGCGCATGTTCAACGGCGCAGTGTGTGGCGGTGTGTGTTTGGCGGCGGGTGTGTTTCCGTCACGCTGGAAGACAGCTAGACTGGCGCTCATCAGCAAAGGCAAAGGTGACCCGGAGTCCCCGTCGGCATACAGACCACTCTGTATGTTGGACACGGCGGGTAAACTCTTTGAGAGGTTGCTGAAACCCAGGTTGAGGTTGGCCGTCGAAGCCGCTGAGGACTTGTCCCCCCGGCAGCACGGCTTTCGGAAGGGCCACTCAACCTTGAATGCCGTGGCTGAAGTCCTGGGCGCCGTCCAGCGGGCTGACACGGCCTGCCATCAGGCCAGGCCGATCGTGCTGCTGGTCACCCTGGACGTTAAAAACGCTTTTAACTCGGCCCGTTGGGTGGACATGCTCGAGGCGTTGCAGCGGGACTTCAGGGTACCCGACTATCTCTTGGTCGTGGTACAGGACTACCTGAAGGAGCGCAGGCTGCTATATAGCACAGAAGCAGGGGTCCATTCCAAAGTGGTCACCGCCGGCTCGGCGCAAGGGTCGATCCTTGGCCCTGACCTTTGGAACGTGGCATATGACGGAGTGCTTCGCCTCGAGATGCCACCACAAACCTATCTCGTGGGCTACGCAGATGATGTAGCCGCAGTCATCACGGCTCGGAATCCGGAGTTAGCCCAGCTTTGCCTCAACCAGGTGATGTTTCGGGTCAACAGATGGATGAGCGGTCATGGACTTGAGCTGGCGGTCGCCAAGACCGAGATCGTCATGCTCACGCAACGGAGGATCCAAACAGTAATCCCTATGACTGTTGGTACCGTGGAGGTCCAGACGAAGACTGCGGCGAAGTATCTGGGAGTGGTGCTTGACCGCCGCCTCACATGGTGGAAGCACATCCAGGCGGTTTGCAACAAGGCGACGAGGGTTGTTCTGTCGCTCAGCAGATTGATGGGGAATGTCGGAGGCCCGAGGTCCAGCAAGAGGCGACTTCTCATGTCCACCGTCAACGCCACTCTCCTGTACGGCACAGAAGTGTGGGCGGGTGCCATGAGAGTCAAAAAACACAGCAAGAGAATTCTCTCCGTTCAGCGCAGGGCGGCTCTTAGGGTTGCCTGTGCGTATCGCACTGTGTCTGGACTGGCTGTAATGGTTGTGGCTGGAGTGTTTCCCCTTGATCTGCTCGCCGCTGAGAGGCAGAACATCTTTCGCCGTGCTCCTGATCTCGGAAGAGACCAAGCTGCTGTGGAAGCCAGACTCGAAACTCTGCGAGTTTGGCAAGAGCGTTGGAACGGTGGACTGGAAGGGCGATGGACGTTTCGTCTCATCAGAGACATAAGCCCGTGGTTGAGCCGTGCATTTGGGGAAATTGACTTTTTCTTGTGTCAATTCCTGACGGGCCACGGGTACTTCAGGGAATACCTTTTCTGCATGGGGAAGGTGAGGTCACCTCAGTGTAGTTACTGCCCGGAGGAGGTGGATGATGCTCATCATACTTTCTTTCGGTGCAGTCGTTTCGCTGAAGACAGGAGGAGGCTCGTCTCTGCTGTCGGCGATCTGTCCCCGGACGTCGTGGTGGGGGCGATGCTTCGAAATGAAGACTCCTGGAAAGCGGTTGCGCTCTTCGTGCAATCCGTTCTTCGGGGAAAGCGAGACGAGGGATGCTTAGGTGACCTCTAAGTTTCCCGAAACGGTGACGTGACCCGTCTGGGCGCAAGACACGCGGGCCAGTGCCGAAGTTGTCCGATAAGGGTTCCGGCCTGGTTTTTTCCCCGCGGCTCCGTAGGAGGTTTAGTGGGTATACCTCGTAAGAGGGAGTCCCACACTGTTCCTTTGGGTTCGCGCATTAAGCGTTCCTCCTACGTAAAAAAAAAAAAAAATCTGTGATCAATGGAGTCAAAAGCCTGAGAAAAATCCAGCATTGCAACGGTAGAGCACTTTCCAGCGTCTCTAGCTTTAAGGAGGTCATCGCAGATTAGCAGCAGAACTGTTGTGGTGCTGAACCCCTTCCGAAAACCAGACTGTGTAGCTGCAATTATTGACTCCAACTCTAAGAATTCCACCAGCTGAGAGACTACAATTGTCTCTGAGACCTTAGAGGGCAGGTAACACGGAGATAGGCCGGAGATCAGCCACCGATAAGGGCGTTTTGACCTTAGGAAGAGGGATAACAATCGCTTCCTTCCAAGCATTAGGAAACACTCCAGTGGCCAGTGAAACATTCAACAGGTGAGTGATAGCCCCAACACAGTAAGGACCTACCATTTTAATCATGTTGATTGTGATACCATCAGTACCAACTGCGCCCGAAGCTATCTTACTGATGGCAGCTTTTACCTCTCTTTCTGTCACATGGTCAAAGCTAAACATATTTTTGACATTCTCAGAAAAATTCGTAAGATAAAAGTCAAGACATTCAAATTGGACCTGACAACCATTACTCATTAGATATTGAACTAGTACCTATTTTTTTTTTGTTGGTACCATTTAGTACAAAATTGGTACTAAATGGTACCACTAAAGAAAAATAGGTACTTCAATATATAATGAGTAATTAGGTACTAAAGGTTTCTGGGCCAACGACATGCCAGCCCGGCGACTTTCGATTTTGACAATAAATCATATACCAAAATTTAGTAAAATTGGTACTAAATGGTACCAGCAATGAAAAAATAGGTACTTCAACCATTTAACAGTAATAACTATTTTCATGATGGGGTCAATAACCTCTCAGCCCGGCCATGTTGGAAATTAGAAAAACCAACTATGTCACGATTTAGTACCAAATTGGTAGTAAATGGTACCACAAAATAAAAAAATGGGTATTTCAGTATATAATGAGTAATTAGGTACTTAATGTTTCTGGGCCAGTGACATTCCAGCCCAGCAATTTTTGATTTTGACAGTAACTCATACACAAAAATTTAGTACCAAATTGGTCCTAAATAGTACCACCAATTAAAAATTGGTTCTTCAACCATATAACGGTAATAACGATTTTCATATTGGGGTCACTCAGCCCGGCCATGTTGGAAATTGGATAAACCAACTATGTCAACTAAGAGTTAGTACCAAATTGGTACTAAGTGGTACCACAAAAAAATATAGGTCCTTTTATATCTGACGATTAATTAAGTATTCAAGGTTTGTGGGCCAGTAACATGCCAGCCCGGCAACTTCCGAGCACATACAGCTGTGTGTGGCGGGATGTATCCGGGGCGAGCGGGCGTTTCAAGGGGGCAAGAACTCTGGTGCCAACTATGGCGCATTCTGCTATTCATATTTTGTTAGATGCGGGAAATGGAATTATTGGCCACTCATCAGGTCGTCTGGGCGTCTGATTTAAGCAACACAACTGATGTTATACTACCAATATACTGTCAACATCACCACTTGTCTCTGGATAACAAAACAAAATAATGTTATAACCAATGTACTGCCAACACCACCACATGTCTTTGGATGACAGAAAAACACAATGTTATTCTACCAATGTACTGCCAACACCACCACGTGTCTCTGGGTATAAGAACAACACAATGTCATACTACCAATGGACTGCCAACACCACCACGTGTCTCTGGGTATAAGAACAACACAATGTCATACTACCAATGGACTGCCAACACCACCACGTGTATCTAGATATCAGAACAACGCAATGTTATACTACCAATGGACTGCCAACACCACCACATGTATCTAGATATCAGAACAACGCAATGTTATACTACCAATGGACTGCCAACACCACCACATGACTATGGATATCAGAACAACGCAACGTTATACTACGAATGTACTGCCAACGCAACCACATGTCTCTGGGGATTAGAGCAACGCAATGTTATACTACCAACATACTGAAATGAAACAATATTCAACTTATATAGGTAATGTTAATGAAATGCTACATAATTCTACTAACATAAGGAAATCGAACATCACTCAACCAATATTCTTTACAAACAAAAAACTGCAGCCAGATAAAGCCTTGCTGGACTGCCTTTGTAGCATTCACCGGGGACTCCAAAACAAATCATAAAAGTTTCTGATAGGCACTGTTGAGAAATCAACATAGTGAAGAAAAGAGGATTACTTAAGTTTACTGCTATAAATATATTACATTTTTATGTCAAGCAATTTCCCGTTAACCGTTAAGTTTCGAACAACGATGACTAACAAAAATTAAAGCATTCAATTTTGGAATAACTGTGCTGCTCCACGCAATTATTACCCCAACACAACACAATAATAGCATTTTATTCTTAAGTTGTTTTAAGTAAAAATGTTACAGCAAATTAAATACACTTAATTTATTATTGTGTCAGATAATGTTTGATTAATTTTTTCTTATACATAAATACACAATACATACTTTAACACCGTGATTATTTACTATATAACAGCCAATAAAAAAATATAATGTATATATTTATTTTTTTATTTATTTGGACTTTACCTATCGCTTCTAGTGTTTAAAAATACACTACGTTTCGGGTTGGTAAGGAAACTCCTCCCGTTATCAAGTGAACCCTACTTACATCTATGTATCAAGTTCTTACACCTAACTAACCTATTTTTTTTTTGATTTTCTCATCTGTTTCTTTTACATTTTAATTTACACTAACACAAAAATAACAAATACATATACAAAAAATCAAATACAATATACACTAACACAACATTTATATTCACGAACAAATGGTAAACTGACAATACATCACCTGTTCTGCATCGATGCCTCCAAGCTGACGGCAAAAACGGGAAACTTCACTCTCACGTGAACCCACTACCAGATCGCGCACTCGACTAGTGGTTAGCGGTAGTAGAGGGGGGAGAGCTGTTACCCCCACCTACCGCCAGGGGCACGTGACGACACAGCTGTGGCTACCCACCCTTCTGTGTTGACGGGAACATGACACGGAAACCAAAAACTGCACGATTCCTCCTAGAATGCTACACGGGCACCCGTATGATATTCTCATAGAGATTACCGCATGCCTCCAAGGTGAGCTTTGGGAACTAGTCATGCAATCAGGTGGCCGTGTTTCCTCCAAGGGCGATCACGGACGCATGTGTTGTAGCTGCATTGGATGGACTCTAGATGTGGGAGCGACTGGAACACAAGGAACTGGCGTGTGTTTGTGGGGTGATTTTTGACTGAAATGGTTTTTAATTAAGGGAACCCATAGTGGCCTGACATCAATACTACTCTGACTTATCGGATTTTTATGTAATTTAATTAATGCCCCTTCAACAAACTTTCTTTTATAATAGTGAGACTCATGATGTATAATTTTTGTCTCTTCCCAACTAAATTTATAATCATTTTCCCAGGTGTGTTTTGCCAATTTATATTTTACTGTTTCGCCATTTTTTGTGTTTCTTTTATGTTTGTTTATACAAACTTTTAGCGGCCTTTTAACTAAAGTAAAACTGAAAAATGAAGAACAAGCCTAAAAACTGTATCTACAGTATCAAATGTGAATGTGAGGGTGAATATATAGGAGAAACTAAAAGGCCACTAAAAGTTTGTATAAACGACAATAAAAGAAACACAAAAAATGGCGAAACAGTAAAATATAAATTGGCGAAACACGCCTGGGAAAATGATCATAAATTTAGTTGGGAAGAGGCAAAAATTATACATCATGAGTCTCACTATCATAAAAGAAAGTTTGTTGAAGGGGCATTAATTAAATTACATGAAAATCCGATAAGTCATAGTAGTATTGATTTCAGGCCACTATGGGTTCCCTTAATTAAAAACCATCTCAGTCAAAAATCACCCCACAAACACACGCCAGTTCCTTGTGTTCCAGTCGCTCCCGTGTCTAGTGTCCATCCAATGCGGCTACGACACATGCCTCCGTGATCGCCCTTGGAGGAAACACGGCCACCTGATTGCATGACTGGTTCCCAATGCTCACCTTGGAGGCATGCAGTAATCTCTATGAGAATATCGTACGGGTGCCCGTGTAGCATTCTAGGAGGAATCATGCAGTTTTTTGTTTCCGTGTCATGTTCCCGTCGACATAGAGGGGAGGGTAGCCACAGCTGCGTCGTCACATGCCCCTGGCAGTAGGTGAGGGTAACAGCTCTCCCCTCTCCACTGGGTTGACATGAGAGTGAAGTTTCCCGTTTTGCCATCAGCTTGGAGGCAATGATGCAGAACAGGTAATGTATGGTACATTTTCCATTTGTTTGTGTATATAAATGTTGTGTTAGTGTATTGTATTTGATTTGTTGTATATGTATTTGGTATTTTTGTGTTAGTGTAAATTAAAATGTAAAAGAAAAAGATAAGAAAATCCAAAAAAATGTAGGTTAGTTAGGTGTAAGAACTTGATACTTAGATGTAAGTAGGGTTCACTTGGTAAGGAGGAGTTTCCTTACCTCCCGAAACGTAGTGTAGTTTTAAACACTAGAAGCGATAGGTAAAGTCCAAATAAATAACAAATTAAATTCAAATCCATCGCTATTATGAGTTTTATAATAATGTATACATCTTTATAATAGTTCCATAAAACTGACACCAACTTATCTAAAAATATTTAGTTCCTTACGTATAACAAACGGCTTGTATACAGTCGTAATTATCCATTTAAGTAAGAATAGCAGTTGGTCGCAATGCTAATCATATAGGACCGGCGAACTGAGCTGGCCGCTGCCTGTGATGTTATAGAAATTAGAGACAGGCCCACTTGTGCCACCACAGGCCCCAGATCCACCCACAGTGCAGGATGAGTCTACAACTTTTCCTAGGTCCAGGAATCTAACCTGCAACTTATCCTTGCGGTCGCTGTGCCGGGTCCACACCAGTACTATCAGGTACACAAGGATGAGGGAGGAGACCAGGAGGAACGTACGGGGGTTGTCCTTGATGTCCAGGTAGAGGTGGATGTCACTCAGTAGGTCCAGCTCCCTCGGAGGGATCGCAACATGGCCTCCGAACAGGGACAGGTGGTGACACTGGCAATGCAACATCTCTTCAGTGGTCTCATCTCCTACCTGGTTGGTTGATAGAAGATAAATACAATAGTTATTAGGTTTTATCATAGTTTGACAAACTTATAATGGTTGTACAAATTTGGCTGATATATTTTTTTATCTCTGTCTGATTAGTTTACACTGCCACAAGTTGTATAATAAATGTATTTTTAAGGAAATTATCTTGTTTTGCATGTAATAAGATTTTATGTTGAAACGGGAAAATAAATAAAAAAACATCTTCCTATCCTATACATTAAAATAATCGGGTGATTAAGTTCACGCAGATTGCGAGACAACCACTTGAAGGTTTTCGATGATTCTTTATTTGATATGAAGGTAATTTTATGTAGAAAGTTGTAATGGAGGCAGAATTTTGATTTAGGCCTCAGGGCTCTGCCCCACTGGACTTCCAAGCTCCCATGTTTTTCATATGGAGAAGAGTTTTATCTGGTTTATGTCACATGTGTTTTTCATTAATTAAATTCATTAAAATAAACAGCTGTTATTTCGTTGAGTTGCGTACGACGTGGCGAGTAATTTTATAATGTACTTAAACATTGAGAATAACAGAGGGTGATAACAAACTACTACGCATTTACACTGTCATACTCGTCTTTGCTCGCCTAGACTTGGCCAATGTATGGAGGCGGTATAAACGTAAACAAAAACCTACAACCAAATTTGTATGCCATTAAATAATTTTTAAATTAAACTGAGGGATAAACACATAAATCTCTGTCTGTTTTTTTTATATCAATTAAATTATAACATCTTTTTTGTTGTACATTGCCGATTGTATAACGGCCCCCTAACCTAAAAACCATTAATCTTTATACAACATTTGGCAAATACAGTTTGATCTACAATCGTGTGTTACAGAGAGTAATAACATGCATAAGATCTAGGTTGACACTTATTTTGATATGCAAACGTAATAACATGTACATCAATTCAAAAACACAAATCGGTCTTATCATAACATTTTCCTAATAGGCATTATGACACTTCCTAAGGTTTTATGGATGAAAATTAAACCAACCAAAAAAAGTTTGAATTAAATATGAAATATGCCGTGAACGGTTTAGAAGAGTGTTTAGCTAGGTTAAATGTTAGTTTGATTGCTAAAACGTTAATTAATAAAAACACAAATTATTTACACAAACTACTGTGTTGTAACAAATAAAAAGGGTTAGCCTACATTGGTTCATCATTTTATGCTGTATTTCATAATAATTTTGGAAACGGCGTATTTCTTTCTCTCTGGTATTCACCTTCTAGATATTCTTTGTGTGACGATGACGTTTGGACCAGCGAGCACACAATAAACGTTTATTCTGTGCTCGCTGGTTTGGAGGTAATCACCACTTCCACTTAAAGTGACCGCGCATCGTCTTTGTTGATAAAATGTTTTGAACAAGTTTTGTGATAGCCTTTATAGTTTAACTATTAAAAAAAAAAAAAAAAAAAAAAAAAACAATGAGTGATTGTGATGGATTTTTGATGAACTGCCATCACCGTCGACTTCTGTTACGAGAGTAGGCTACAACTTCGACGTCTGCTGAGTATATGTTTCATCTGATTGCAATAAAAATTCTTATTCTGTTGTGTTACTTGGTTACAAGATTTAAAAGTTGTTGGAGGATATAATTTACAATTTATACAAACTGTATTTAATTATAATCATAAGCTTACCTAAATACATTTTGTTTGTCTGCCAGTATGTTTTTCTTTTAAAGGTTTTTCTGTACGGTATTTGTACTGTTTGGTTTCCAAATACATTTAGGCTATGATAAATTGCGGCTGTTTTATTACCGCGTACCATACCGATTTTGTACTGAGAACCGAGGTACAAAAATATTTACTGTACCGACCTTAAATTTATGGCACCGCAGACCTCTGCTTTGTGACTTCTGAGGCTTCCTGTCCCTTAATAATCTCTAAAAATCCAACCTGTTGTGGTGCTGGGTATATTTATCTTCACATATCTCGAGTTCTAGATATAAGGTAACTATTTTAAAGTTAAAACAAAAGATATCAGGTCCTGTAAATGTAACATCACTGCCATGTCCACTGTATTTACCATACTTTGTTTATTTCTTCCTTTTATGTCGGGAGCCTGCTACGTAATTCTTCTTACGTTTGCCTCTTACTGCACCTTCTAAGCCATCAAGATTTTATCTCAATTCAACAGCAAAGTCTGCGCCTACCACCTGTGTAACTCATTGCAAAATTACACGCGACTTCAATTTATTACATACACTAATAAACTGTGGAAATAGATAAAATGGAGACTTTTCTTAGCTCATCATCAAAATTTTCTTTGATTAAAATTTTTTATTGCGCCTGCGCCCCCTGTCTTAGTGCCTGAACCTAGGGGGCCTAGTGCTAAATTCAGTCCTGCTTGGGGATTTTATGATCGTACTTGAAGATGGTAACCGCATTATTCCTTTTTATCAAGAAATCTCGTGTATTTCACTCCAGGTTCAAGTCCGATGAAGGCAAGCAAGACAACGAAGTGGTCCGATGGAATGAAGACTCGCTAGAAACAATGGATATGTTTTGTTTGTTTGAGAACAAGGACATTTCAGGGGAGAGCCGGGAGCTGGAGCTAACTAACTGTCTCAGCGAGGAGGAGAGGAGCAAGTGAGTTTATGTTATGATAAAACAATTAATATACATCCGTACGAAACAAGTTCATCCACAATAACTTATGAACATAATCTGTATGATGATTACTAACATTATTATTCATAAGCAATACAATGCTATTAACATTGTAGTATGTAATTCTATGATCACGATGTGTTATTCTTTTAACTGTGCAGATGCATATTATTAAAATCTGTATATTTAATAATTTGAGTAATATCAGTGATTCTTTACTGATGGTTGTCAAAAATGAGATATATAAGCTCTTGATTGCTGATTACAGCATGAATTCTTTAATTTCTCAGTATAACCAAAAATTATGATAAAGAAATGAGTTTAGTTTGAAAGAAGTATACTGGTAACTCACAAGGGTTATGGTAGTTGATTAAAATGTCACTAAATATTTATTTGAAGACAGAATGTCCTCGAAATTTCCTCAAAATACTATACAATCCAAAAAAAGTGAACACTTTTCAAACTGGGTTATTTCTCTGATTAAGCAAGAACAGGAATAAAATGTAATGTTAATTGTACTTAAAATAGTTAAATTCTGAGAATCTTGTGAATTTTCGACGGTCAAAGAAATCACTGATTATAAGATGAAATAATCAGATTACATTTTAGTTAATCCTTAGCTTAGTTTTAGCATAGATTAAGCATATTCCTTAGTAGATTGTGCATCCTCATTGGAGAGCAATTTTTGTACATTTATTAAATAACCATCACTTTGATTATAGGGAAAAAGTGTTCAATGAATGTGTTGATTCAATGAATTGTTTAACCATACCATTAAATACTCGGTATATTCGCCAAACACCATCACTAGTGTTACCAACTCCCACAATGAGGCAGTGATGAAGAACAAGTGGCAAGGGTCCGTGGAAACGTCGAGAAGCGTTCAGACTCAGATGTGTGGTGTGCAAGAATGCCAACAATTGATCAAGGATCCTTCAGTAATTTAATGGGTGCTAAATAATTTGTATTATTTATTCCCCAAATTATTAATTATTTTTTAGTGCATCTTTTCCCACGCACAGGTCCATGTGGGGAAATATTCAGCAATATTTTTTATAGTAGCCATTATACTTTTCGTTACGGTAACTTATTTTTGGCTGAATTAACTCATTTTATTTCAATTATAAATTCAACTCACCCATAAAATAGGAAAATCATTTCGTTCAAGACTTTTATAGTTTTCTTTGCATCCTGTTGATTATTTGGTGATAGCCACCTTACCTTCTCTGCTGACTCACTACATATTTTGTTAGAGGCTGCAGGATTTCGGCTGAGGGTTGCCGCATCCATTTCGTCCTCTTTCAGCACCTATTTTGCATTCACGTTCTCTATTTTCCAATAGTCTCCATTTTGATATTATCTCTTGATTTTCGACTTTTCAATAATCGAAGGCAGCCACCTCCACCTCTGACGCATTGTCCGACCTGTCCGATATTGTCACTCACGACTCGGCGCTCCCCACAGACTGCACATCCTCCCCTGCCTCTCCTCCCGACGGACGCCTCCTCCACCACCACGCTCCTGCAACGGCAGCTCCCCCCAGAAGAACAGTTCCCAACAAAAACTTGTGGTCACTGATGAACCCCATAGTGAAATGAGAGATATAAATTGTATCACAGTAAAGTAAGCTACAAACAGAAACAATCAAAGTCAAAATCGTTTCCTAGGTTTTTTTAAATTGTGTGGAAATTGTTACCGCGGCAATTGTTTCATCATAGTAGATTTTGTTTAGATATAATTAAGTCCAGTATTGTGACGAGCATTTTTGGGGTCATTTTCTAGGGTTAGATTTTTGGGGATAGATTACGGGGGATAGTTTTCCAGTGCTGGACTTTCTGAGATTGTTATTATAATTATATATTAAGATTTATCGTATGGCTCTTAGTTGTAGTAAAGAAAGATCTCTGGTTTAGTAGATAGTTCTTCTCATCTTTATGACCTACCATTTTATTTTTAGAAAGGTAGATCTGATCTAAATTTATGGTGGATTCCCAACTGTCAGAATACAGCATTAATACATAAGATAAAATCTTGAGATCAATCCTGGGACCTTGAAGTCCAAAGTCACATGCTCTAAACAGGGCCATACTCAGCTTTCACAGGCCCCTGGGCAGGTCTGGTGGTGTGGGCCCTTGTTGCCGTCCGGATCCAAGGTGGTGACCTTTTTTTGACAACAGTGTCCTAATGAAGACGCTGGGGCCCGGACCCCGGGGCAGTTGTCCCCCCTTGCCCCCCCTGAGTACGGCCCTGGCTCTAACCACCACACCAGCATGCTCCCTAGTGGAGTGAAATAAAATTATCTATGTTATTTACCTTGATCAAACTGTACAATTTGAAAATAGACTACATTGCAGCATCAAAAATGATATTCAAATTTCCAAATATTTATATCTTGTTTTGTTATAATAAGACTGGGTTTTGCAGTTTGTGTTTTTTAAATGCCAAAATAAAAATCCCATTATTTAAAAGGAATGTTATTAAATGTCTTTTTAATTTGTTTTAAGTTAATTGATCCATCAAAAGTCACTGTATAAAGTGATTTTATACCGGGCCCCAGTGACAGATACCAAGCTGTGATTTCTAACAATAAAAAATCAGATCTATAGAGGGTGGATCGTGGTATCCCGCAAGGTTCGGTCTTCACACCTTTCCTTTTCATAGTCTAAATTAATGACTTTCCTAGTGTTTTGCCCTATAAATCAATATTGTACGCTGATGACACCACATTTTTGACAGCAAATAAAGATTCCCAGGAGTTAGAAGTTATGACTGCATCAATGATGGAAGCCTCTAGCTGTTGGTTTGCAGCCAATTCTCTCAAAATTAATGCCAATAAAACTGAACAGCTACTCTTTTCATTGTCCTCCTCCTTAAATAATAAATAATTAGATTCCGTTAAACTTCTCGGTGTAACTCTTGACAGTAAGCTCAATTGGAATCAACACACTTCTTTACTCTGCAAAAAATTATCTAGAGTAATTTTCTTGATCCAGAAGCTTAGGACATGCCTCAGCCATCAATATTTACTCATGACTTATTATGCACTTTTTTATTCACATTTAAATTATGGTATCATTCTTTGGGGCAGTTCCTCTGGCGCAAAAGAAGTTTTTACCTTGCAAAAAAGGGTACTCAGAACCATTCTTGGATTAAACAAACTTACCTCTTGTAAAAAATATTTTGTTGAGTTATCCATGTTAACTGTCCCTGGTTTATTTATTTTACATTGCTTACTCTACGCCACGGACAATTTTGGTAATTATAACACCAGGGACACAGCTACAACACAAGAAATAAGAGAAATCTGAATATTCCCCATGTAAGATTAACTAAATCCCAACACCACTTTTCGCAAATTAGTCTAAGGTATTTTAATATGCTACCCGAAAGTATTAAAAGCAGACCAAGAGAAAGTTTTAAAAATATTCTGCATGAGTGGCTGGTGGCACAAGCTTTCTACCAAGTAAATGAGTATGAGTCTTGTATTAGTTCTTTTAATGTACAAACTTAAGTTTTTTTATCTGCTTTCCTTAAAAGTATGTTATTATTTTTTGTTCCTTACAGTGCGTTGTATGACCATTCATGACTTGATTAGTTGTTATTGTTGTTTGTAACATTGTAGTCAATTTTAGATTTAGTTTGACAATGTCGATTGCAATTACTGTAATTGTTTAAAGACAATAAAGACATTTTTATTCTTATTCTTTTATTGAATTGAGTAAAAAGTGTACATTTACTTACATTACAACCTTGACTTGACCATTTATCACCATGTTTTAAAAGACACTGGAAATATCTTACTTCAAAACTGTATGTTATGTGTCCCACTTTTGACTGCTGTAACAAAATTCATATAATTTACATTTTAGAATGTTACTTTTGTACATCTCAAACAACTAGAGTATTTTTATGTACCCTACCATTCACTTTGTTTGGTACTCAAATATTTGCTTTGGTTGGTCACCTCATCTACATAGTAGATTCACTCCAGTTGTTGATTAACTCAATGTTCCATCTGGTAGTAATTATTATAAAGCCATGTAATATTAATGAGCATTCAAAGTTATGTGAGCACTGAAAAGTATATATATTAAACATTATAAAATATGTTTCTACTCGTTAGGAACACTTCACTGCCTGTTCTTTAACCCATTGAGGTAGTAATTTTATTCTATTTGCAGTAGCCTATAACGGGAATTGATTGGTGCTGCACTCTAGTAGCAAAATAAGTAACTAATGACCGCGGGCGTCTACGGTTCTATCCGCTAGGGGCGCGGACTGACTGAAAAACCTTAATATCACCGCTAGGCCTTTGGTCGTGTTAGCTGAGTTGGCTACGTCGTGGAAACACCTTGGCCAGGTGGTGATACGATATTCGTGGGTTCGATTCCCGCACACGACCAAAACTGACCAATTGTGCAACTCTTAATGATTTAACCGGTCTGTGGCAACGTTGGTGGGAGGGCCCAAGTAAAACAAACGGTGGCAGGCTTGCTTGGAAGTTGACGGGATCGGTTAATTCTTTGAGACTTGCACATGGTCAACACTGATTTTGCTAATTTTAGCGAATTTCCCCTATAGGGAAGAAGCTATTACCGTAGGTCTCATGGTAAGACTTAAGCCCGAGCTTACGGACACATATATATATATATATATATATTAGTGATGTGTCAAAACCAAAACTTGAATCTCAAAACCACCAAAACTTTGGAAAAGTTTCGGTTTCGAGATTCGATCGGTGAGTTTCGAGAATCAAAACTCAAAACTGCTGAGATTTTTTGTGTCTTTATTGTTGTTTTTTTAACAGAAATCACGCCCGTGTTTCGATCAATAATGCAAAGGTCAAACGCCTACTGTCATCGGTCGTCTACCTTCACCTTTTTTGGATTATTGATTTTTTATTTCTGAAAGAACACAACTCTAACCAAAATATACAATTAGTTTTAATTAATTTTTCTGGATTTATTTTTCATAACCATGCCCAGGCAAGTAACTAGGGTTTCGCGATTTGAGTTTCGAGATTCGAGATTCGATTTTGTAAGTTACGGTTTCGGTTTCGAGATTCGAAATTTCTGGTTTTGACCATCACTAATATATATATATATATATGTGTGTGTGTGTGTGTCCGTAAGCACGATAACTCTCGTAAAAAAGGTCCGATCTTAATGAAATTTGGTACAAATGTGTAAAGTACCATTTATTTGAACGAGTTCGAAAACCAGACGAATCGCACCATCCAAAGGGGGTTTTTTGGGGGGTTTTGTACCCCGAAAATGGGTTTTTTGGGGTTTTCACATGTAATTTTTATTTAAATCAAATTTAATTAATAATTTGTGAGTGAGGCCCTGGGACTCTTTAAAGTTGAGTTTTTTCCCATAAGCTTAACATTAGGAAATAACTATAAGTTTTAAGCAATCAGCTGGATAGAGTAAACACAGTTAATCAGCAGGCCATGTTGGCTTTGGAACGTTAACACGATATTTATAAATGATGATCACGAGCAAAGCCGCGACAGGTTTACTAGTTACATTTAATAAGCAAAATAAAATAACTTTATATTTTACCTTGACTTAAACTTACAGTTTCTAGAGTATTTGGGAGTATTCCAAGGAAATAATTGTCTTCCTCAGTTTGGTTTACTAGCTTGACTTTAAACGAGGATTTATCTCTTGAAATAATATTTGAGTGTGATGCCATAGTACTATAGTCTGGCCAAATATTTCTCAACAGCAACACCTAAAGCATGTTTACAATTGTAGGGATAAAATAATCAAGGAAAAGGAGTTTCTTAAAAATTAAGATTAAATTCAAACACTCTGCCAAACAATGTCATAATGGACAGCCAAAGGACACCACAAATTATGAAATCTCCATTTGCTGTACCCTAAGTCAACCTTAACAACTGGGATAAACCATTTTAAATGTTATCATGGGACACACCTGGTATGTGCATTGGGATTTTGTTGGTTAGGCAGCTAAATGCTGCCAGAGGGGTATTTAATAGTTGTTTGCTACAAATAACTGAGGTACTTTATTAAAACAACACCCTCATTATCAACTTGCTTTGAGAATAAACATGGAACAAATATGTAAGATTATTGTATTGAACGAGTATTCGATCACTTTATTATTTATTTAACACCAAAGGATATCTTCACAGTAAGCATCTTGGACTACAGTTCAAGAGGTCACGGGATAGATACCTATTAGGATATAATTTCTAATTCAGTTTGAGAGATATGTTTGTATGCAGATGACACAAGCCTCTTAGGTACAGGAAAGACACTATAGAATCTGTGGACAAAGTTTCATCCCAATGTCTCGATTTGGCCAAACAATTTTTTAATCAAAAGAACTTGCTTTTAAATGAAGATGAAACTAATTTTATTACTTCTGGTACTAATAGAAATAAGAGTGACGCTCAGCTTTTAACACAAAATTATAACTTAAATATTGTAGATCATGTAAAATTTCTAGGTATTTTCATTGACCAAAATTGCTGGAATCAACATATTAAACATGTAGTGAAAAAAATGTCATCAGGTTTATATGCACTTCGTAGAATGTCATATATTTGTGACTTTCCAGCTCTAAAGCTTAATTATTTTACTTTTATTCACTCCTACATATGTCATATGAAATTATTATATTTGAAGGTACTACAGAAAATAATTTAGATAAAATTCTTAGATTACAAAAACAACCAATCTGAATTATGTTGCATTTGGAGTGGACTGAGTCTGTAAACCTCCATTTTTCTAAACTAAATATTTTGACTTTGTAGGCCTTTAGAATTTATATTTTTGAAATTATTAAATATACTAAAGAACATTATTTCCCAGAATCAGATCTACCCTAAGTAATACTAGATATAATACTAGGGGGCTCTGTACGCTTTGCAAAATAGTCATAACTTGGAATTTTATAAAAAAATACTGGTGTATAATGGTTTAAAATTTATTAGTTTATTGCTTAAGGAAATACAAAATGAAGGTACTTAAAAAAATTTAACAAAATCTTAAAGAACATCTTATAAATTTGTCACACTAGCAAGTTAAATAACTTTAGAAATTATTATTGTTCTGCAATTAATTTAAGGGATAACTTTTGATATGTAATTACAATACAACTAACAAATTATCCATTATCCACAACATTTAAATTAAATTCCCCATGATAGAGCACACCGCCAAACAATAGAACAATGGAAGAATAGAACTATGCTTGAGTTGGTTTGATATTCACTTAAATAATCATTTTGTACTCAAATAAAGAAGTTCCATGATGTTCAAATAAATCATTATTTATTATAATAAAATTAATTACTTATTTGTACTTAAATTAATAACTTTTTATACTTAAATAAGTAACTTTACAAACAAAATCTTACCTTAAATCCTTCATTAATATTCATATGATGAAATTTGACTAAGACTATCACTGATCCTGTTCTGTTCAAGAAATTCAGTTTGTAAACAGTTACCAAGTCATCCTTATTATCTGTCAGGTCTCTGAACCAAGTCTTAGAAATTAAACCTTGAGTTAGTTTCAATTTTCTGTTTATCTTGTACTTGAAATAAATGTTAACTGGATGTGGCAACATTCTCAAGTTCTCCCCGTTTCTTGTTATGGTCAATGACACCAATTGGTTAACCAATGAATTACCCGTCCAAGATGCATCAGTATCTACTGTGGCCGCGAACTGAAACACGTAACAAGTAACTACAGTAAAAATCAGATCAACATCACACCAATACAATACTGTATGTGCTGTATAACTTCTCAGTTCTCACCTACGCAATAATGGGGGAAACTATGCCCCTATTTCATAGCAATTTAAGAAATCAAATAAATCTGTTGTTATTTTATTTATCTTTGATATCAAAATAAAAATAAAATAACAAGACGTGTGATCGCTCAGCAATGAGACTCGGCTTACACTTTAGTTGGAAGGTGAGTGGACTGCCGCACACGCAAACACGGTGGTGGGGGATCTGTGCCACAGTTTCAGAGTTTGTTGCCTTGATCGCTGTACTGACATCTCACACGCTTTGAATTTTTAAAAAGTTGGCAGCCTCTTTTTGCCTTACTTTGCCCGCCCACATAACTATGCATCTGTGCGTGGAACGTATCCAGCTAAGCAGCTGTTATAGTACTGATACAATTTACATGCCGGGGCTGTGATTCGAACCCACGACAGGGCCGCTGCCATGGTTCCGGAGTTCAACGCCTTGACCACTCAGCCTTGACACTAGGTCAGCGGCTTACTGCAACTCACTTAGTTCCACTTCCGTCCACAGTGGTTCCCCTCATATCATATGCAGACACCAGGCAGTGTCAATAATTTAACAATTGCCCATATATAGATTAACTTTGTTTTGAAATGTAATAAAAACCTTATTACCACTCAAAGGGATAAATTGAGAATACATTTGTGATAATTTTCTTACTGTAGTAAGCAAAATCACTATGATTTTCATCTTTATTACTAGTGAGGGTGAATTAGCTTTACTTATCTACTTTCCTTTACAAGATGAAAGATATACTGCACATACCTGAATCAATAATGAGGCCAAATTACTGGTTAGATATCTCTGTAACAGAGGTGTCATTTTGAAGACGACCTCTTGACTAGGCAGGTTCATTGAGAAGTTTGAGAATT
This sequence comes from Allygus modestus, assembly GCA_963675035.1. Lineage (NCBI taxonomy): Eukaryota > Metazoa > Arthropoda > Insecta > Hemiptera > Cicadellidae > Allygus > Allygus modestus. The sequence continues at coordinate 93,548,864 of OY776116.1, forward strand.
TATGGCCTGAAAACTAAAATTCAGGGACTATGAACATTGAAAAGGTTAAACTTTTCATAATAATTTTATTAAGGCTATATAAGTGAGTTGTTTATATGACAACATCTATAACTTAAATAACATATTATATAGATTTTCAAAGTCAATTTGTTTATTCGTGAACATAATCCTTATTTCAAAAAAATATTGAAATTCTAAGTAGACTATCAACGGCATTTGTTACATATAACAAGTGCCATGAGGTGGGCTGGATACATAGTGAGAATAGAAGACGATGCAAAGTGAGGTACGTCTATAGAGGAAACCCTGTTGGAAGAAGACCCCTTGGATGACCAAAGAGATGGAAAGACCAAGTAATTGCAGACACGAGCAAGGTGCGGGTCAGTCGGGGTCAGCATACTTATTGATGTAGATCGGAAGAAGTGGAGACATGGTTGGTGAGGCCAAGTACACCTTATGGGTTTCGAAATAGCCATGGGAGTAAGTAAGGGTCATGAATTCCCTTTTTAACCAATGATTTAAATGGAAATGAAATTGGAAAATTTATCTAATCAATTAATTTGTAAGAAACTGAACAGTTCATAGCTAATAATTTTCCAGTCTATAATTCCAGTTCCAGTAATAATTTGCTCTAGTTAGGCTAACAAATAGTTTCACAATCACATTTTCTGGAAATAGTCGAAAATAATGTTCTTAAGCCCTATTTTGGAAACAGTAAATATTTATTCATGGTTAAATAGCCTCCAAATCTGATAAACAATAGAATAAGGATATCTAACCACCGTCTTCAGCTTTAAAACAATCCAAATGGACGACCACGGTGGTGTGCAGAAAAATGTGAACTTTTGTAAAATTGAATTCAGCCTGATGATGGAAGTATTTTAACTTCGAAACCATGGTCGTCCATTTGGATTGTATTCAGCTGAAGACGGAGGTAAAGTAACCTTATTTTACAGTAAATATTGCCTGACATACTGTGCAAAACGTAATGGTACTCATTACTCAAAAATTGCATACGAGTGCTTCTATAATAATTGACTATTGCAATTGACATGTAATTTATATTACCATACTCACAACCATGAAATGTACCGATAAAATTATTTGATCATAAGGTTGTTGGGATGCTATGTAGATGACCAATAAAATCACACAAAGATAATAAACCCCGCCTTTGCAACACAACCTTGCTTGCTACTATCCCAAAATAACTGAATTTCACATTTTGCAAAAAAGTTCTGTTACACAACTCACATACTTTCCTTATAAGAAACTATGTATATATAATTACCACACTTATATTTGTTGTACAACTGGTTGCAGCCTAAACATAAATTATATAAACAACATACAATTAATTATGTACGCGTATTATACGGAGTACCATTTTTTACAGAGTGCTGCAGTAAAGCTAGGATTATTTCTAAGTCTATCTTAAAGAAACACAAACAATTTATAAGAACTCATTGGGACAGTCAGAACTCAATTGAAGCCTCTAAAGGCAAAGTGGACTAACCCCGAAAAGTAAGTTTTGAGATATTAAGGGCTAAAGTTAAAAATTCATATCTTAGTTCAGAATTGATCTGGATTGTGATTTCTTGTAATCTGTCAGATTAAACCCATAGAATTATACTGTTTGGTAAATTATTTAAAAAATCACAATATTTCATTTCCAAAATGGCTTCCAAAATTGAGAAGTCCATTTTGCTTCCATGTTCGTTGTGGGTTAGTCCATTTTAACATTAAGGTTAGTCCTTTATAAGGTTAGTTTTCATTGAACTAAGACCTACATAAAGTATAAAGGAGAATAGAGCAACAAAATACAAGGCATGTCACAGTTTAGTCCATTTTGACTTTACAACAAAATGACATTTTGATGAACATTGTTCTAATGGGGGATAGTCCAAATTTGCACTTAACTTTGTGGGTTAGTCCATTCTGCCTAGAAGATAATGTGTGAAAATGCATTTTGGACTAACCATTGTTTATTTCTATAAAAAAAACTACAGCTGATAGAGATTAGCTCGTGCTACCATTAGATAGAGCTGATTTTTCTTCACCAGCATGTATACCAATCTCAAAATTGAAAAATTGTGGGTTAGTCCACTTTGCCTTTAGGGGCTTCAATTATTGCAAGTATGTATGGTATATTTATGGTAAATTAATTTAACTAACTGCCTAAAAGCCTATACGTGCTGTACAAAATGATACTCCAAATAATACACGCAAGTAGGTCCCACAATTTTGAAAAAAAAAACTCATGAGAAAGCTTAACACACTTACGAATATTAAACACAACCGAACGTTGATAATGGTAACTTTGAAATGTCCAAAAATATTCCTCGACAATGTAATTCATCTTGAATTTTTGAGTCCTGCTTTTTTGATAGCAAGATTCATCCTGAAGTAAATTGTTAAGAGATGGTTTAAACACATAACTTCCAAGAACTGGTGCAGCATTTGTCTTCTCCAGAACAAACAAATTGAAGTAACAAGTGCTACTCTTACTTGTATCATCTTCTGTAATATTCTCAATGTCACAATTCTCCTTTAGTGTTGTTCGGCTATATGTTAAAAGCATACATATTGTCAATATTATTGCTTGAAAGAAAAAGTAGTTCAGACCAATAGGCAACATTAAAAAGTGTAGGAATAGTAAAAGTAGTTAAAAAATATCTGCAGGCGAAGAATGTTAACTTGAAATATCAATATTATTATTGTAATAACCTTATTTAAAGGAAATTAAATAATTAATAACATAATCAACATATGATACACCTTTACCAGTTGTTATTGATTTATAAACAATTACAATCTATTCCAATATACAGAACAATAAATAAACTAGCTGGACCCAGCAGCTGCAATAGTTCACCTGATTTCAGTTCTATAACTACTACTATTTAAAATGAGGTGTTGTCTTGTCTGTCTGTCTGTTGCTCCATCATGAAAAAACCACTGGTACAATTCTACTGAATTTTTGTGCAAATTTGGTCTACTAGCTGTTACCGGCAGGCTTTGCCCCGCAAATGATTTATAAAAACTATGACATGATGTGTGCATTGCATTCTGTGGTTATTCAAATTCAAATTCAATAATCTTTATTCATCAAATATACATAGTATATTTGACACATAGTGTACAATTGACACTATTCAATTGTATACTATGTTCTGTGTTCTATGTTCAACTGTGTACTATGTATACTAAGTATGTGTTGTATACTATGTAGTGATGGCCAAAACCAGAAATTTCGAATCTCAAAACCGAAACCGAAACTTACAAAATCGAATCTCGAATCTCGAAACTCAAATCGCGAAACCCTATTTACTTGCCTGGGTATGGTTATGAAAAATAAATCCAGAAAAATCAATTAAAACTAATTATATATTTTGGTTAGAGTTGTTCTTTCAGAAATAAAAAATCAATAATCCAAAAAAGGTGAAGGTAGACGACCGATGACAGTAGGCTTTTGACCTTTGCATTATTGATCGAAACACGGGCGTGATTTCTGTTAAAAAAACAACAATAAAGACACAAAAAATCTCAGCAGTTTTGAGTTTTGATTCTCGAAACTCACCGATCGAATCTCGAAACCGAAACTTTTCCAAAGTTTTGGTGGTTTTGAGATTCAAGTTTTGGTTTTGACACATCACTAATACTATGTATGGTAATTGTATCCTATGTCAATTGTCAAGGTTAGCCCGTGGAACAACTACGAATCAAGATCAGCTGCATGTATTTTCATCAGCTCAAAAAAATGAATGTCCATAAGGAATACATGGTAACTTTGAACCCCGTGGGGCAAAGCCCTATAAGGTTTTCACAACTTTAATATGCCTATACTCAGGACTATCATTTACCTCTCTTCCGAATTTCAGCTAAATGAGTCCAGTAGTTAAGAGTGTGATAGAGCCACAAATATCTAAACATACAAACAAACTTGCAAACTTTCACATTTATAATATTAGTAGGTTGTACCGTCATAGCCCTATTGCCGTTTAGAAAAGTCGTCAGGGCTCTGCCCTACGGGACTTCCAAGTCCCCACGTTATTTATATGAAGGCGAGTTTTATTTGGTTTTTGTCACATGTATTTTTTCTTAGTTCAATTCATTTAAATAAACAGCTGTAATAAGGATTACATCTAACAACAGACTGTCATTCTTTTGTTTACCATTTTTCTACTGAATTTCCACCCTGTTGCGAAGTACGGGCATAGCAGCTAGTAGTAAAATAAAATTATACCTTAAATATTTTAAATTTAATTTTATTTATTTTATTTTATTACGACCTCATACCCCAGTTACACCAGGACAATTAGTGAAAAGTAAAAACTATCTGTTTGTGCTGTAATCAATCTGACGTGAAATTGACTTTATCTTTTGCAGCTATGTCAAAATAATCACCTGCTCAAATAAAATATTCATATCTCTTAGGTTACATTAAAACTTGAAAGATCCATGGGGAATTTTCACAATGTTTTAAAATGTTAAGTCTTTTGATTTTTTTTCTCTTTGTTGAGGCTTAGTGAATTGTTACCAATGTGATTAAGAGGTTTATTAAACAGGCTTTGCTCGCCTTGAGTTTTGCCCTTGGATTTGAACATTATGTGATGAGAGTTTCGTTATTTTGATACTTTTAACATGTGTGTAAAATATGTTATTAGTGAATTTCCTTTGGAAAGTGAACTATTAGCATGACCCGCACGGTGAAACTTAAGCCCGGGACCACCATAGAAGTTCCTAACGTGACCCCCTGAACACGTTTTGGGGGGTCTTTCAAAATTTTTGCGAATTTCCCCTATAGGGAAGAAGCTATTACCGTAGTCGGCATGGTAAGACCTAGGCCCGGGACCATGATAACTTTTCGTTTTGAGGTCCCCAGACCCCAAAAACACCATTCGTTTGAAACTGTATATATATATATATATATATATATATATATATATATATATATATATATATATATATATATATATATGTGTCCGTGAGCACGATAACTCTCGTAAAAATTATCCGATTTTGATAAAATTTGGTATAAACGTGTAAAGCAACATTTATGACTTTAAGTTCGAAAACCAGCCAGATCGCTTTATCCGAAGGGGTATTTTGGGGGGGTTTTGTACCCCAAAAATGGGTTTTTTGAATTTTTTACATATAATTTTTGAAATAGTCAAATTTTAGTTTTTACCATTGGATTCAGCTTAAAAAAACACACAATTTGGTATTTTGATCATTTCTCTACGTCAATTGGTTACCGAGATATTGAAAGTGCTAAACACAGTACGTTGTCTAATGTTATTCTTATGGAGGAAAAGAAAAATTTTACATCTCGCTTATTTATGAACGTATACTGACGAAACTTGGTATACGGCTTCATCTGGTTGTGGACCACTGATATTTGCTCAAAAAAAACATTTTTTGCCAAAGGCTCCCGTAGCAGCAAACCTGCGTACTCAGCCCCATGTTATTCTTATGGAGAATAAATAACGTGTTATCTCCCTTAATTATGAAAATAAATCAATGAAATTTGGTATGTGGCTTTACCTAAATGAGTTGTATTGATATTTGTATAAAACCCCATTTTTTGTTTTCCTTCCTTCAGCAAACCTGCATACTCAGCCGCCATGTTATTCTTATGGAGAATAATTAAAATGTCATAAATCGTTTATTTATGAATGTATATTGATGAAAATTGGTATGTGGCTTTATGTGGTATTAAGATACGTATATATTCATTGGAAATTCGCTGAGTTTGCAGGTTTGCTGCTACGGGGGTATTATATATATATATATATATATATATATATATATATATATAGACATATATATATATATATGTGTTTTCACTCTAGCGGTCGCATTTTTTGTCCGATTTACTTTAAATTTGGTAGGGACGTTCCTTTCTGTAATCAGTTGGACAAGTTCGTTGGGCAAAACAATCGGAAAACTCTAAACCCCTTTTTTGGGGATTAATCTTTCAAATTTTGAGTTTTTGGGCCCAAAAAGGGTCAGAAAAGCCCCGTATATAAAATGAATGCATTTAAAAAGATGGGAATTAGAGAGGCGAAAGTTTTAAGGCCTCTCTCGTTATTCTAGCATACAAATTTACCGAGTTATTAAAGAAAATGTGTATCAACCAAACACAGTACGTTGTCTTATGGGGATTTTACATTAGAAAAGCCTGTTTTTCATTTGTTGGTGTACTTTTATCATCCCCAACAACCTCACGCCTACATTAAAGCCTGACTGGACCTTCTCCTAACCTTATAATGCGCAAAATTGTATTCCCAGCATTGCAGTTAAATAGAACCAGGAGCATCAGAACAGCCAAAAAAATCAATGTTTTCAGATTTGAATAAAAGTTGGAATAAATGTATGTTTTTAACTGATTTTGAGTTTTTATAGTTTTTTATGTGGAAATTCACTTCCCTCACGTCAGCGGTGCTGCGTGCGAACTCGTTTTTTTATTATAAATTAGCAGACCTGTTGCGGTTTAACCTGCAGCACGGGGATCTTTGAATCCCAGATCTTAATAACGTGTCCATAAGAATAATATTTTAACTTTAGAGACTTGTGGGAAGTAATCCTAAGGGATTTTTGAAACCCCAATGAGCCTATCCGGAACCCTTATAAAATAACTATCTTCAAGTGAAATTTCAGCTAATCCGGTTCAGTAATTTTCAAGTTAGACCATTACATACAAGACGTCAGACAACTCCTAAGCACAAAAGGTCAAGGGGCAGAGACCAAATACTGGCTCGAAAGATCCACCCAATCTTCACTCAATGCTTTTAATGTACATTAAAACTTCTGTTTATTGAATTAATATTCTTAAATAATCACCTGATCCAATACAAATTTGATGTTGACGTGAAATAGAGAACCCGTGCTGCTCTGCAGCATCAGTCAATGATAAAATTTGAAAGTGACATAGTTGATGAGTATTGTCTAAATCAGGTTAAATATTATTGCAATTTATACATATCCCATCTCATGGATTGTATTTTTGTAAATATTTTACACACCACAACATGTCAACTGTTCAAATATCACTAATTTCAAAATAATATAAACATATTTAATCATTGTAATCATTGTCGGCATCATAAACTCCGTAAGGCAATATACAAAACAAAATTATTGTTATAGAAACAGCGTTAAAAAAACATTGTTTTAAAATTAAAGGAAATAACTTCAGAATTATACTTTGTTTATTGGCAAAGTATAAAAGTAAGAAGGTTTCCTTTAGCGGCAATTCTTGTCCTAATATTTATAATTTTTTAATTGGTGGTGGTGCCAAGAGATCGGCGACTAGCCCTCCTGCGGAACAGCAAACGGAGAAGAGACCGGACGTCAAGAACAGGACCGTCCACGTGGAGAGGAACGGAGAAGAAGCCACCACTGCGTCTGCGGACAGGGAGGGTTTTAATCAGGTCCTCTCCAAGAAACAGAGGAGGAAGCTTCGGGCGGAGGCGAAAGCCCAGAAGAATCGGGAAGAGGCGGAAAACGCGCCTTCCCAAGTACCCAGCCAAAAGAAGGAGAAGCCAAAGAAGACTCGGCCTAGGAAGACCAGGAACCAGGTGGTCCTGATCAATCCGTCCACCGGCAAGACCTACTCGGAGATCCTCGGATTGTTGAAGAGTGAGGTGACGCCAGAGGACTCCGGAACTGTGGTTCGGCAGATCCGGAAGACGGAGGCCGGGGGGGTTCTCCTTGAGCTCTCGAAGTGTGACGACCGGGGGAAACTCCAGGAAGCACTTCAGAGAGCTATAGGGGACAAGGGCGAGGTCCGCTCCATCATCCCGAAGCTGAGGGTAGAGATCTTGGATCTAGACGCCCTGGCTTCGGAGGCCGATGTCATTGCGGCTATCACAAGAGACCTTCCGACAATCTCCGGTGTGCCTAAGGTCACCCTGTTCTCGCCAAACAAGCGGGAGCAGAGAAAGGCTGTCGTTGAGATGGAAGAGAAAGACGGTCTTCTCTTTCTTCGGTCTGGGAAGATCAAGATTGGCTGGGTCGTCTGCCGAGTTCGGCAGCGCCTTGAGGTAGAACGCTGTTTTCGGTGCCTCGGGTACGGCCACACGCGTCGGAGTTGCTCCGGTCCCGACCGCGGCAACAATTGTTGGAAGTGCGGTAGGGGCGAACATAAGGCCGCTGCTTGCACAGCGGCCGCTTCTTGCGTTCTCTGCACCGGTACACCTGGAGCGTCCGCGGACCACATTCCGGGCTCAGGGGCGTGCAGGGCTTTCAGGAAAGCCCTAGACGCTAAGAGGGCTCGATCTGCCACGAAATGATCCGTTTCGTCCAGGCAAACCTGCAGCGGAGTCGAGCAGCTGACGCCATTCTTGAGCAGCTTGCTTGTGAGGTCAAAGCCCAGATCGTGATCGTCAGCGAGCCCTACCGGATCAAAACCAGTCCATCTTGGTTTTATGACCGGCTTGGCACCGCGGCTCTCTGGATTTCGGACAGTCGGGGGATTCAGGTGTTGGGTCACGGATCCGGTGACGGTTACGTCTGGGTGAGACTTCGGCGAGTCAACGTATACAGTGTCTACCTCTCTCCAAACTATTCCGCCGAGGAGTACCGGGAGAGGCTGGAGGCGCTGGAAGACAGTCTTCAGGGTGTCTCGGGGGGCGTAATAGTTGCTGGGGACTTCAACGCGCGTGCCGTTGAGTGGGGCATGCCAGTCACTAACGCCCGGGGGAGACGAATCTTGGAGATGGCCTCGAGGCTCGACCTGGAAGTGGCGAACAGAGGGGACATGCCGACATACCGAAGACCTGGTTTTGGTGACTCCATACCAGATGTCACGCTGGTATCGGCAGGGTTGTTTCCTCTGGTAGCGGGGTGGGGGGTGATGGACGTGTACACGGCCAGTGACCACGAATTCATCTCCTTCAATCTGGAAGAAAACGAGTTGTCTCGTCGATGCAGTACCCGAAACCCAATTGGCTGGAATCAGGCCAAACTGGACAGGGGAAAATTTGTCGAGCGGCTCAGTCGTAGCCCCGAGGCCGGTTTGACGGAGCGCTTTGACTCCGCTGATCGAGATCAGGTCGAAGCTCTCGTGGGTTCCACAATGCAGCTGATCGAGCGTGCATGCGACTCGTCGATGCCTCGGAAAAAACCTGTCCGGGGTCGTCGCCACGTGTACTGGTGGACGGACGAAATCGCGGAGCTCAGGAGGAAGGCACTGATGCTTCGCAGAAGAGCGCAGAGAACTCGAAACCGACCGGAGGCTTTGGCCAGGTCGGCAGAGCACAAGACTGCGAAAAAAGCTCTTGCCAGTGCAATTCGCCTGAGCAAGGCTCGCTGCTGGAAGGAGCTGTGCCGGGACGTGGACTCCGATCCATGGGGAAAAGGGTACAAGCTCGTCACGAGAAAGCTCGGGGGAATGGGGGCCAGCAGTGCCTCTATGCCTGCAGGCACGATCACGGCCATCGTCGATGCTCTCTTCCCAAGTCACCCTGTGAGGCGAGAGGAAAGAGTAACGGGGCCGGTGCCTGATGTTCCTTTGTTCACGGAACAGGAGCTCGTGGCAGCGTCGTCTGCCATGCACAACAACAGAGCTCCAGGCCCTGATGGCATTCCGGTTGAGGCTCTGAAGGTTGTGGCGGGAAGTCACCCACATCTGCTGCTGCGCATGTTCAACGCGTGTTTGGCGGCGGGTGTGTTTCCGTCACGCTGGAAGACAGCTAGACTGGCGCTCATCAGCAAAGGCAAAGGTGACCCGGAGTCCCCGTCGGCATACAGACCACTCTGTATGTTGGACACGGCGGGTAAACTCTTTGAGAGGTTGCTGAAACCCAGGTTGAGGTTGGCCGTCGAAGCCGCGGGGGACTTGTCCCCCCGGCAGCACGGCTTTCGGAAGGGCCACTCAACCTTAAATGCCGTGGCTGAAGTCCTGGGCGCCGTCCAGCGGGCTGACACGGCCTGCCATCAGGCCAGGCCGATCGTGCTGCTGGTCACCCTGGACGTTAAAAACGCTTTTAACTCGGCCCGTTGGGTGGACATGCTCGAGGCGTTGCAGCGGGACTTCAGGGTACCCGACTATCTCTTGGTCGTGGTACAGGACTACCTGAAGGAGGGCAGGCTGCTATATAGCACAGAAGCAGGGGTCCGTTCCAAAGTGGTCACCGCCGGCGCGGCGCAAGGGTCGATCCTTGGCCCTGACCTTTGGAACGTGGCATATGACGGAGTGCTTCGCCTCGAGATGCCACCACAAGCCTATCTCGTGGGCTACGCAGATGATGTAGCCGCAGTCATCACGGCTCGGAATCCGGAGTTAGCCCAGCTTCGCCTCAACCAGGTGATGTTTCGGGTCAACAGATGGATGAGCGGTCATGGACTTGAGCTGGCGGTCGCCAAGACCGAGCTCGTCATGCTCACGCGACGGAGGATCCAAACAGTAATCTCCATGACTGTTGGTGACGTGGAGGTCCAGACGAAGACTGCGGCGAAGTATCTGGGAGTGGTGCTTGACCGCCGCCTCACATGGTGGGAGCACATCCAGGCGGTTTGCAACAAGGCGACGAGGGTTGTTCTGTCGCTCAGCAGATTGATGGGGAATGTCGGAGGCCCGAGGTCCAGCAAGAGGCGACTTCTCATGTCCACCGTCAACGCGACTCTCCTGTACGGCGCAGAAGTGTGGGCGGGTGCCATGAGAGTCAAAAAACACAGCAAGAGAATTCTCTCCGTTCAGCGCAGGGCGGCTCTTAGGGTTGCCTGTGCGTATCGCACTGTGTCTGGACTGGCTGTAATGGTTGTGGCTGGAGTGTTTCCCCTTGATCTGCTCGCCGCTGAGAGGCAGAACATCTTTCGCCGTGCTCCTGATCTCGGAAGAGACCAAGCTGCTGTGGAAGCCAGACTCGAAACTCTGCGAGTTTGGCAAGAGCGTTGGAACGGTGGACTGGAAGGGCGATGGACGTTTCGTCTCATCAGAGACATAAGCCCGTGGTTGAGCCGTGCATTTGGGGAAATTGACTTTTTCTTGTGTCAATTCCTGACGGGCCACGGGTACTTCAGGGAATACCTTTTCCGCATGGGGAAGGTGAGGTCACCTCAGTGTAGTTACTGCCCGGAGGAGGTGGATGATGCTCATCATACTTTCTTCCGGTGCAGTCGTTTCGCTGAAGACAGGAGGAGGCTCGTCTCTGCTGTCGGCGATCTGTCCCCGGACGTCGTGGTGGGGGCGATGCTTCGAAATGAAGACTCCTGGAAAGCGGTTGCGCTCTTCGTGCAATCCGTTCTTCGGGGAAAGCGAGACGAGGGATGCTTAGGTGACCTCTAAGTTTCCCGAAACGGTGACGTGACCCGTCTGGGCGCAAGACACGCGGGCCAGTGCTGAAGTTGTCCGATAAGGGTTCCGGCCTGGTTTTTCCCCCGCGGCTCCGTAGGAGGTTTAGTGGGTATACCTCGTAAGAGGGAGTCCCACACTGTTCCTTTGGGTTCGCGCATTAAGCGTTCCTCCTACGTAAAAAAAAAAAAAAAAAACATTTATAATTTTTGCCCTAAAATATTAACCAGTGTTTATAAATAAAGATAAAGTTCTCTTTAACTTTGAAGTAGTTAGACCTAACATTTTCTCAGCTAGAGTGCAGCTGAAATGGGTTTCCAATGTAATCAAACAGCTGGTTTGTTTTATTACCAGTTTATCCTATACTCTAATACAGGGTGACTGAAAAGTAACTTGCACCCCCCCTTAACTTTTTAACTATTAGAGATATTTGAAATCGGTTTGTGGCAACCTTCTTGGATATGAGGGGCTACAATAATTATGGTTAGTTTTAAAAATTTTACCCTTAGGGGTAGTGGGGGTAGGGGGTAGCTCAAAATTTTCAAATAGGAAGTATGGCCGACTTTCATATCATTTTATAGGTCTTGATGAAACTAAACAATTAACATAAAGAAAATAAAAATCGGACCACTAATAACGAAATGGCAACTAAAAATTACCTCTAATAACCCGCGTCTTAAACAGCATTTATTGTGGTAGTCAAAAAAATAATAATTATTATTTTATTAATTTTTAATTTGTATCAATGCAACTTTTTTTTAGTTCAGATCATTGCTAATAAGATCTGAATGGTTAGTAAATAGTGCCTGGAAAATCCCCAACTCCCTATATTGTTATCAGTAATCTCTGACTTTTTCCTTGTAATCAGTTCTTATCTCTTGGTGAAAATTCAGCAGTACTTGGAACAGCTGTTTGGATTTTCCCAGCTGAGAATAACAGCTGATTTTAAAGATAGCTATGACCATACTGTACACCTAGTTACTTTTTGATTGTTGTGTGTTGGTTAAGATTTGTTAATTAATTAATGTTGTCATGGTTTTTTATTGTTGTCCTGGTTGATTAGTTTTGAATCATTTAAGGGCACCATTTTGTTATTAGTGGTCCGATTTTTATTTTATTTATGTCAATTTTTTTGTTTCATCAAGACCTATAAAATGATATGAAAGTCGACCATACTTCCCATTTGAAAATTTTGAGCTACCCCCTACCCCCACTACCCCTAAGGGTACAAATTTTAAAACTAACCATAATTATTGTAGCCCCTCATATCCAAGAAGGTTGCCACAAACCGATTTCAAATATCTCAAATAGTTAAAAAGTTAAGGGGGGGTGCAAGTTACTTTTCAGTCACCCTGTATGAGTAAGGTTTGCTTGCTTGCTTGCTTGCGACACGGATCTCAAAAACGGCTCCAACGATTTCCTTAAAATGTTGAAAATAACTAATTTCTGGGATAAAAATAAGTTCTAGGCAGGCCTCATCCCCAGGAAAAATCAAATAATGTAAAAAAAACTAAAATGAAAAGTTAAAAAAATTAACATTGGGCTTATGGAGTTTCAAATCAAAACAAAATAATTGTATCAGCTGTTCATAATCAATCAGGGAACTGTCAGAGTAATGCATGTGGTTTCCTGAGAGCAGAGATTAAAAGATTTGAGTGAAGATTACATAAATAGAGTAGTGAAATAAATCAAAGGGACATTGAGCTATAAATAACAACTGGAGTGACCTTAAAAATGTAGAAAAGAGGCAAATGAATTATACAAATCTGATTATCAGTAGGGGGAAGTGGTGAGATATTACTCCAACTCATCTAAACAAACTGACTGGCCTTCCCCCGAGCAAAGCTCGGTCCCCCAGGTACTCTGCTTAAAACAGTTATAAAGACAGTTATAAACAGTTAACATAAGACGATGTTATGACGGTAGTTTTAAGGGAAAGTTTTATATATTTTGTACATGTATAAACAAACGTAGGTTAACAATAATATTCTCAGTCCTTCTTTCCAAAGGCTGGCTGATTATGCATATATTTTACCAGCAATGTTTGACAGCTAATGGTAAAGCGTCTTGCAGGGGTCTGTATTTGTTTTTAGTGCAGCGCATAGCAAAGCTGACAAAATTAATAAGGAGTACCTACAGAAATAAACGGTATCAGGAAACTGACACATACTTTCTTCCTTTTAGCCCAACTTTAATTAATAAATTACTTTTTATTACTAAATATAGAATACAAAGCACGGTCGAATGTACAGAAAATCTTATATACAAGATGTTTTCAAATATATCCAGCCAAATCCCTGTTTAGGAGGCACTACAGAATCCATTCTTAAACACATGGTTTTAAGAGGGGAAATGTCCCCTATTCCCCCCTGGGTTACTTAGGGGCAACATATTTAGAATTTCCTCTGTTGGTCAATGCTAACTTGACAAGCATATCAAGTTTGAACGAGATTGATCAATAAATAAGAGAGAAATAATCATTTTTGTATTCCTCATAAGAATAACATTGGACAACGTACTGCGTTTACCGCAAAATGAAAATTTAAATTTTCTCCGCAACCAGTAATCGTAGAACAGTAATTCAAAATACTAAATTATTTAGTTTTTTTACCTCTTTTTAATAGTGAATAGTAATATTTTTTATATTTACGTTTTCTTTATGAAAAATCCAAAAAACAGAATTTTTGATATTTTAAGTATTGTAATTTCTGAACCCGAATTTTTACAGAAATGCGGGTGGTGTTATTTTGTTGGAGAGCTAAATTTCTACGAACGACTAAAGTTTAATCAAAACCGTTGGAGCTGTTCTTAAGAAATCTTGATTTTACATGTTTTTTGGTGGTTTTTGGGGGATAATTACCCTTAAAAATTAAAAATTCCAAAGAAAGAAAAAACACACCTGGAGATATCGTTGATTAGTACCTACATACCATATTTCATAAAAATCGGACCGTTAGAGCTGTAGCTCTGTACACATCCATACAGACAGACAGACAGACACACAGACATCACGTAAAAATCACTTTTTTTGGGTTCAGGGAGCACCAAATTGAATATTTCCACTAACAACTCAAATTAGAAAATTTTGACGAAAACAATACTTTCTCCATATACAATGTATAAGGGGAGAAAGTAAAAAACGAATCACACGTGGTATAACTTATAAAATCTAAACAAAACTTTAAAAAAGTTACTTTGAATTTTGTACAACCAATAAAGTCACTACGCGCTCTTTTGGCTCTGACACTCGTTTCGTGATGTCATGTCAAGGTAGCCTTACGTTTCGGTTTACGATAACCAATGTATACATAACCCTACACATACTCATTTTGACGTTTTAAAGGTAAACAATAGCGCGTGCGATAGGACCTAGGTGAATTAGCAGGGTCAGTCAGCGCTATATTATCCTCTGAACTTGGGGGCCAAAACTAAAATAAAATAACATGGGGTGTCCCTACTTATAGGGTTATGTAAACATTGTACTAACTTTGGAAGTAAACATGATAACATACTGCTAAAACCAGCATTTGAGAACACTGAACAATGGAAAACCAAAATTTAAAACAAACAGACTGAAAGCTATATATATAATTCTTAAGTTAAGTTTAAAATCAAGATCTCAACTGATTCCTAAGGTATACAATACAATGAAAATTAAAATCATGAATAAACAAACATACGCGGAAAATTGTTTTAGAAAATCTGTAAGTTTATGTCACATTTGTTTACCCCATAAAAATAGTTCTTGAAGTTTCCGGGTCGAGAGTTTGCCGATTTTGTACGGAGACCCACTACGTAACGATTAGGAATTCGATGATCATACGCGAGTTTTTTGATAGCTCTAAATGTAAAGTTGGGTCAAACGTTTTTGAAAGGGCCTTAAGTTAACTCCAAAACCTCAAAAAATAAAACTTTCCCATCCAAACACATAGAGCTTGCCTATTTCTCTCATGTAGCAGTTTTTTCCTAAATCTATCATCGTAAAATAGTAACTGGATTTCATGTATATTCTTGAATATATAAACGCCCGTAAAGAAAGCAGCTATTTTCTCGATTTAAATTATTCATACAAAAATAACTGAATAAGATATTCATACATGTTATACTGGATTACATGTAAATTGTTAAATATATATATATATATATACACCAGTAGAAAGAGGAAAGAGAAAGGAGTTGTATTTTGTGCTGCAATATTCTTTGGCGAACATATTGAACTCTCTAGGTTAATAAACACTTGTTTCAAGTAATCATCTGATGTAAACAAACCTCCTCCATACATAAGATTAACACGGGAACTTTAAGAGCCACTGGGGCGAAGCCCATTGACGATATGTTAGTTTGGATGGGTGATGAACAATTAGACAAATTACCTATCAGTTAACAAAAGAATCATGAAAATCGGCCCAGAAGAATGGTCTGACAGACTGGCCAGTTTTCCAATTTAAAAAAAAAGATATATAATAGCTTGGGATCTTTGACAACCCTTGGGGCAGAGCCCTGAGGGAATTTCGCAAAGCCCAGTCTTATTGCACATCTACACCATAAGATAAACCACCACGACAAGTTTCAGCTTCATAGTCATTTGCTTTATGTAAGCTTATCTCCCAGACATTAAATGGATTAAGTATCTGAGAATCTTCATATAAACTGCTCAAGACTGAAATGAAACAGAATCACTTGAGGTTTAACAATAAGTTCTATGCACAAACTGATGGAGAGACCACAGCCACAATAATTAGATATGGTTTTGCAGTCATGAAAAAAGTATTATGGAGTAATTTAACATGTTGAGTGCGGGCCGGTCACCGTTGACCGGCCACTGGATGCGCGCTCAGGCCGCCCCGGTCACAGGAGACCGGCAAGGCCGCGACAAAGGAAATCAGTCAGTGTGGCGCACTCCCGCGGAGTATATTGGAGATTGCTGCGAATGTTGCTTGTGGTGTCCTGACTCATATTCTGCATGAGTCGCCCACCATTCAAGCGGACCAGTGCGGGTCACCCGAGACCGGTAGTTGCGCAATAACTTTGCGAGCTTATTAACATTGAATATGTCAGTGATTTGAGTATTCTACGTCTCAATAAATTATTTTATAGTTTATTAACTTGTCCAGATAAGCCAGAATTGTGTTTGGGGGATTGCTTTTAGCAATTTCATGATAGTCTCTAAGTAAAATGAACTGTGGTTGGGAGGGAGGAAGAGCCTGTGTATAACTGTAAATATTTTGTTTAGTGCTATTCACCATATTTAGTGTAAAAAACAGTGTCCGTGACATCAAAAGGGTGATATTGTAGTCACGACACCTATGGATTTTCTTGCGCGGGCCGGCCCGGTCACGAGTGACTGGCGGATTTTGGACGCCATTTGTTGTGTGAAAAAGTACCAGAAGTGCAGTTTGGGATCTTGATCCTGTCTTCTGAATACAAAAAGATAGATTTTATGTTAAAATAAATTTCAGGCCCTAGGGTACATATGCGGACATTTTTACCGCACTCAAGAGTGTTAAGAAAGATTATGAAGTGTTATTCTCAATGCCACATCAATAGAACTACCAAAGCCAAAGTCCTTCACTTCCACTCCGAAACCCTCACATTCCACCAGTAGGTGAGGACATAGACATAACTAACTTTGGGTAGGAAATAACAATGGGTTGAACTGACAGGCTACCAGTGAATAAGCTATGGGGTAACAGCAATGTTATCAAAAAACTGTACTGCGTTTTGAAGTGAGACTGAAGTTTTCATTGGGCTTAAGAAGGAGCAGAACCACTACATCAACAAAAGCCCCACCCAGCAAGTGCTTCCCCTGTTGAAAGATTACGAGAACCGGGTATAACTGCAGTCAGTTTTGACCGATAAGCTCCTATACACCTATAGATGGCATGAAGTGGTAAAATATACAGTATGTTAAAACATGCTAAACAAACATTTATTGCTAACTAATTGTCTTTAATTAATTTCTCTAACGATACTTAGCCATTTAACCTAATACGAGGCATGTTTAAAAGTAAGTACTGTTTTCAAATTCTGCTGTTGCACTGCTGCGATACCAATGTTCCATCATAATGTGCTGTGTTTCAGCACCTATTGGCAATGCTGCGACACCACTAGGCCAAAATCTACCATGTTTATGTTTTTTTGTGAGCATTGAAAACCATGCCGCTGATTGAGAATCCCGACATTTGTGAGGTATACGCTGTGAATCATTTCTGAGTGTTATTGGTGTGAAAGCGGCTGTAATTCATAGGCAGATTAGCAAAGTGAGTGGCAAAGTGTTCAACACATCTAGTGACAAGGTGTGTTTTATCTACTTTTCGAAATTGAATTAAAAAATCATGACCGCTACCTTGTACCGCTTAAGAAAGGTCATAAAGAACACTTCTTGACACCATAAAAAAGACATAAGATAATGACAAAATTGTAAACTGTCTTTTACAATTCACTTCGTTCCTCGTCATGGACATTCATGTGGCCAACTTAAATGATCTACCCATATACGTGACATTCCAATTGCTCATTATGTTTTTGCCATACACTTCGCTAATCTGCCGATGAATTTCAGCCGCTTTCACACCATTAACACTAAGAAAATTGCAGCACGTACCTCACAGTCGGAGGGATCCTCAATCGGTGGTGCCATTTTGAACGCTCAAAAACAAATGGAAACACGGCCGTTTTTTGCCGTAGTGGCGTCCCAGGCTTGCCAATGGATGCAGGTAAACAGCGCAGTATGCAGGAATGCCACCGGCAGTGCTGCAATGACAGAATTTAAAAACAGTACTTACTTTTAAATCCCGCCTTGTATTTGAAATCATTGGAATAATAATCAAGAATTTATTTCAGAAAATTGGAACTGTAATCATAAAAAGTGAAATCAACTGAAACTCATGTGTTATTGTGTGTAATTTAGCTACTTTGCTGCCTTTCAAAATCAGTTTTTACCAAATCCATATTTTAAAACAAAACTAATTCCTTCCCTGAAGTGCCCTTCATTAAATTATCACTAGTAATACTTATATGCCTATTTTAGTCGTAGTATTCGGAACTATTGAAATAAAAGACAAGGTTTAAAACTTATGTTATATTTATTCACGACATTTACAAACACTGTACAAAATTCCTTAACTACCTTATAATATCTTAAAATAAATTTCAGCTGTCCTCTCTTCCTTCATTTATAACAAGTGAAAATAAACATGAGAAAATATCTTTACTGTCATGTAATTAATAAAAATAACGAATAGTACTTTTAACCCTTTCAGCGTGACAGGCAGATGTTTATTGCTTTAAACATCTTTCATGATGTGCCAGAGTTGGATAATTTCAGTCTGTCATTTGAAAGTTGACTGTACCAAAAGCCTTAATTCTCAGTTTGGGTCAACAAATGTCACACTATTGTAGCTTTGTATATTTTAATTTTGCTTGTGTATATTATATTCATATTATTATTGATTATATATTTATATATAATTAAATAATCATTTGAGTGTAGTTCAGAGTCCTGGTTATTTTAATGGTAACATCGTTTCATAGCACTGAAAGGGTTATGCGTTGACTGGTGAAATCTTATTTCTGAATAACGAAACACTAATTTTTGTTAAACAGAAATATATTTTTCTGTCTGTAAAATAACATTATATGGCACTGTCTCTCATGTAGTAACAGATTCTCCAATTAAAAATTAAAACTTTGAAAACAAAAAATTACTCAGTATACCAAGTCATCTAACATACAGTAGGCATTTAATCAACCGATTTGTTTCTTTTAAAAGCACTCTTGTAAATATAAAATTTAATAAATAAATGCTTTATTTTTTTTTAAATGATTAAAAAAGTGAACATACACAACTTTATAATAGAGGAACTTAAATTACATATTAAAACAAATATAATGTTTTAGAAAACTTAAAAATTCACTTTTTATATTCAACTCGCATTTAGGCGGTTGTCCATTGGCCATCACCCCTGGGTTGCACACCTATAAATAAACATTCTCAATGTTACTTGTTATATAAGTATGTTAAAAAAATGAAGAAAAATGAAAAAAAATTTGCATTAATTTAAAAATTGAACTCTTGTATCAGGGACCACATGTACTGCCAAGAAACCCTCCCTTGACAATTCCCCCAATTTAAACCATTTACAATGAATACGAATGTGCCTAGTTACTGGTAAAATGGCTATATGACATGAAAAATGCCCTCTATTTAGTTTCTGTTACATAAAAAACATAAATGATTTTGATCAATTAACCAAAGCCTATAAGTGTACGAGTACTTAAAAATTATATTATTTCGGCCGAGTATTTCAATACTCGACTCAATCCTTAAAAACACTCAAAAGTTGAAGGCGATCTCTGGAGGATCGGGAACGATTGGGAACTGCCAAATCGCATAGTAACGCCCATAAAAGACAACCAAACCATGTAAAATCAGCCGAAAATGATGGAAACATGAATTGGTCATAAGCAACAACTAATCGGGTGTAAATGACGACTTGACCACGTAATTTCACCGTAATTAAGGGTGTGGACCACGTAATTTCAGGCCTAATTGAGAAAGCAATGCCGGAAATGACAACCGCACTGTGAAACATAAGCTGTAAATTACGAAGAAAAACATAACACCGGCCAAAAATGACGGTTGGTTGGACCAAGTAGTATCAGCCGAAAATGGCAACTGTCACTTGATTTCGGCCGTAACTATTTTTAAATTTATCTTAAGGATCCATGTGTCACAATATTTTTCCATATTATTTATCATTGGGTTGACAGCACAATGTCATCTGCCTAGAGTAAGGTGCTAATTTTTGTTTCATGGATCTACTTGTTTCACCAACCGCCTCTTGCGGGGACTTACATTAAGTAGAATTATCCCTCCTTCTCTTTGGGGTGAAGTTAGATTTAGAATCCTCCAGCGAAGTTCTCTTTCGTTTGGGCGCCTCGCCGCGGGCTCTGGTGTGCAGCTTGTCTACGTTGACAGGGTCTTTGCGCCAAGGAACTCCCTCCCCCATGGCCTCCACCATCAGCTGTAAAAGCGACAAACATCGTTACTAAGCAGAACTCAAAAATCAAATTATTATAACCTCTATTTTAATTAACAGTTTTTAAATTTTCCTATGACCATCTACTGACAAGTTTATAACATTGTCCTTAACCCTTTCAGTGTTAAACCATTATTTTAATAATTTGTCTCCTGGTGTGTTTGAAGTGTATTGGATTAAGGATATTGAAAAAATGCATTCCAAAAGTACTTAAAAACAATATTTTGTAGCCTATCTAGATTATATCAGGAATGGAACGGAATCATTGATATTTCCTGATACATCGATGAACCCATTTATATCCAGAGAATCAAAAGTCGATGAAGAACAATAATATGTGGTTCCTTAGCACTTTTCAAATGATAAACTCGCAACGATATTTTTTTTCTGCAGCACTATGTGCAAAAAACACACAAGGCAATATATAGTTTTATAGCACTGAAAGGGTTAAGCGGTGAATGGTGAAACCATGTTGCCAAATAATAAAACACAAACACGTACAAAAAACAAAACCAAGAACCACTAACACATATAACCCTGCTATTTACAGAAACAACAATAAACAAGTGTCCGATTATTGAGGGTCCTGAGTTGAGCTTTGACAAAAAATCCTATCAGACTTTAATGAAGCACAAAGCCAAGGACTTAATCTTTGGAGGTAGGTGGTGCCCAGGGAAAGATATAAACTACTAATTTAAAATGAGAAACCCTGCATGTAATTGAAAGAAATTAAACCTGTGTTATCAATGCTAATGTGGTGCCAGATGACATTTTGCAATGCTATAAAATAGTCAAGGTCAAGGGACATTAAGGGATCAATTATTGTCCATAAAGAAAATTATATTGGTTAACAAACCACTATAAATTAAGTAAAAAAATCAATTGCCAGGAAAGAAAAATTTCTATCAGGGCCTAGTCACTTTTAGGTTAGGCTTGAATACAAAGGAAGAAATGTCTTTATACCCCTCCTTCATCAGAAGGTTAGTTAACTGTATATTCTGTCTCTCAGTAATATAAGAGCTTTTTACACTACTCTAAATGCAGGTGCACAAAAACTAAACAGTCCAAGGTAAAAACCATAGTTTTATGTTGTCCACGCCTCATTCCTGTTAACACTAAATCAAAATCTATTAATCCAACCAGTTACACCTTGGAACAAGATAAAAGTAATTGTAATATATATAAGTTGGCAACAATGTTATTAATAATTCAGATGTAATCAGATGACTGTATGTGATGTTTGTAAACAAGGTTCTCAGTTGTGTTATGATTATACTTAGTTAAAAACATGATTACTTTTCTTTTTGATACTTATTATTTTATTATAAGTTCTGTATAAAACATGGTGTCAGGTGTAATTATATCAACCTAGAAGGAAAATGGAAGGATCTGGAGCGTTTAGGTTGCCTGAGCCAATGAGTTTTGAAGGAAATGTTAGTGACAATTGGAAAAGGTTTCGACAGAAGTTTGAACTGTATTTAGTGGCCACTTGTCATGGAAAGAAATTGAAAGATGATGTTAAAATAGCACAATTACTGAATTTGTTAGGCGATGAAGGCCTAGATGTGTTCAATACTTTTGATTTTGAAGAGCACGAGAAGAATAGTTTTGACTGTGTCCTGGAAAAGTTTGATTCATACTGTTGCCCAAAGAAAAATGTCGTCTTTGAGAGGTTTAAGTTTTATAAAATAAAGCAAGAGGAGGGACAAGATTTTGGACAGTTTGTTAAGCAGCTGAAATTAGCAGCTAAATCTTGTGAATTTCTTGAATCAGACAATATGATAAGGGATAGAATAGTACTGGGGATATGCGACAAAGCTACTCAGGAACGTTTACTTAGGGACACAAAGCTTGATTTGAAAAAAGCAATTGACTTTTGCACAATTGTAGAGAACAGCAAGAATCAAAGTAAAGCAATTGAAGAGCAAGAACAGGCCAAGAATTATTCGGTCGTTAAGGAGAATTGTAGCGTTAGTGCAGTAAATAGTAGACAAAAAACAATTCTCAAGAAGCTAGTGATAAGGAAGACCAGAAAAATCTATGCAACTTTTGTGGTTATAAGCATACCCGAGGAAAATGTCCTGCATATGGCAAGACTTGTGCAAAATGCAAGGGCAAAAATCATTTTGCCAACGTGTGTCGAAGGAAAACCAGAAACGCTTATGTTGTTGCAAACGAAAATCAAAATAAGAGTGACTCTGATGGAAGTGAATTTAGTCTAGGGTCAGTTAGCTTGAGTATTGGTGGAGTAAACAACCAGAAGGAAAGGTCGTGGATAGAAAACCTGACAGTCTGTGAAGAAGAAATAAAATTCAAGCTAGATACAGGTGCAGAGATCAGTATTTTACCAGTTAGTTATGTCAAGAAAATGAATATAACACATGTTAAACGTAGTAACTTAATTCTCTCTGCCTGGGGAGATAAAAGTTTTAAGGTAAACCCAATTGGTCATGTTGTATTACCATGTAAAACCGTAGCTGGAACAACTGCTGATGTGGACTTTGCAGTGGTTAGTGTCGAACATGAACTTCCAATTTTAGGATTGAATGACTGCATAAACTTGGGTCTTATCAAAAGAGTGTCATCGTTGCGGCCTGATTTTAGGGATAAGGATGAGATTTTAGAGAAATATAAAACTGTTTTTGAAGGTTTGGGAGCTTTTCCTAACACACATCATATACAGATTCAAAAGGGCGCTATACCACAAGTTCGGCAGTCGCGAAGAGTACCTTATAGCCTACAAAAGAGACTAAAAGAGAAATTGGATCAGCTTGAGGAGTCTGGGGTGATTCAGAAAGTCGACAAGCCGACAGCGTGGGTTAATCCCCTGGTAATAGTGGAAAAGCCTGACAAATCTTTAAGAGTCTGTATAGATCCGATGCCACTGAACAAAGTGGTAATGAGAGAACACTTCTTAATGCCGCATCCTGACGATATGCTTGTAACATTGAGCGGTTACAAGTTTTTCACAGTTTTGGACCTTAAGGATGGGTTTTTCCAAATAGTTTTGGATGAAGAGAGCCGGGAACTTTGCACAGTCAGCACCCCGTTTGGTAGATACCAGTTTTGTCGATTTCCTTTTGGAATATGTTCAGGCCCGGAACTATGTCAGAAGAACAATTTTAAGTGCTTTGGAGATCTGAAGGGGGTGAACATAGTTCATGATGACATAATTATTGGAGGAGTGACAGCAGAAGAGCACGATGAGAATTTGAGGGCAGTGTTGGACACAGCAGTTAAGTATAGTATTAAATTTAACCCAGCCAAGATGCAATTTAAGAAGAACGAAGTGAAGTATTTGGGCCACATAGTGTCTGCTACTGGAATTCGACCTGACCCAGATTATGTGAAGGCAATAGTGGAGATGTCTCCTCCGACTGACAAGAAAGCTGTGTTGCGGTTATTGGGAATGCTCAAGTACCTATCGAAGTTTATACCAAATCTAGCGAAAATCACAGCACCACTCAGACACTTGACAAGAAAGGATGTAGATTTTTCCTGGACAACCGAAGAGGAAACTGCTTTCAAGGTGATAAAGACTATTATTTCTAGTGAACAAGTTCTTACATACTTTGACCCACGTAAACCTCTTGAGATTCAAACTGATGCTTCCCAGGATGGACTAGGCTGCTGCTTGTTGCAGAATGGGCAGCCTGTGGCCTTCATGTCACGCTCGTTGACTGGCACTGAGCAAAGGTATTCTCAACTTGAGAAAGAAACACTGGCAATCGTCTTTGCTGTTGAGAAGTTCCACAGATTTATCTATGGCTACAAAGTGACGCTTCACACAGACCACAAGCCCTTAGTAAGTATTTTCAAACAAGATTTGCACAAAGTACCAAGTAGGCTTCAGAAAATGAGAATGAAATGTTTGTGCTACGATCTGGAAGTTAAATTTATGCCTGGAAGTAATCAATTCATTGCTGATACCTTATCACGAGCCTCTTTAAGATGTAAAGAACCAGATTCATCAGATTTTCAAGTGCATGCCCTATCAAGTTCATTACCAATGACTGAAGAAAAAAAGAGTCTTTTCCAGCGATATATTGAAGAGGATCTAGAAACGGCCTTAGTGAAAAAATGTTGCAAGGATGGTTGGCCAGATAGGAAGCAAGACACACCAGAAATCCTGCGACATTACTGGAACCAAAGAAATACAATTTCAGAAGAAGATGGCTTACTGTTCATGAACCATAAATTGATTGTACCAAAGCAGCTCCGGCAAGATATGCTGCAGCGAATCCATGCAGCTCATGGAGGAATAGAAAAGTGCAAAGCCAGGGCTCGACAGATCCTTTATTGGCCACGAATGGCAACAGACATAGAACATTTTGTGTCCCGTTGTAGGATTTGTGAAAGGTTTTCACGAAACAATGCCAAGGAAACCCTTATGCAGTATCCTTTACCTACAAGACCCTGGCAGCGTATTGGATGTGACATATTTTCGTTCGGAGGACAAAGTTACTTAGTGATGATGGATGCTTATTCTAACTGGTTGGAGATTATAAGAATGCAAGACAAATCTACTGCATCGGTAATCTCTGCAAGCAAAGAAGTTTTCAGCAGATTCGGACCTCCAGATGTTATGGTTGCTGATAATGTCCCATATAACAGTGCACAGATGAAGGGTTTCGCTCGTGAATGGAATTTTGATATTGTGACGCGAAGCCCGAACTATGCTCAGTCAAACGGTCTTGCTGAAAAAGCAGTGGGGATGGCAAAGGAGTTACTTCGAAAAACTGAATCTGATG
This sequence comes from Allygus modestus, assembly GCA_963675035.1. Classification (NCBI taxonomy): domain Eukaryota; kingdom Metazoa; phylum Arthropoda; class Insecta; order Hemiptera; family Cicadellidae; genus Allygus; species Allygus modestus. The sequence continues at coordinate 93,573,955 of OY776116.1, forward strand.
GCAAGGATTTCAAAATGGCTTTGTTGGAACTTAGGAACATGCCAGTTAAGCATCTGGGATATTCCCCAGCACAGTTGATGTTCCAACGCAGATGTAAAACTACGATCCCAATCTCAGAAGAACTACTGAAGCCTGTGATAAACGAAAATGTACAAGAAAGGTTAAAGACAAGACAACAAATTCAGAAAAAATATTATGATATATCAGCCAAAGACCTTCGGGATGTCATTAATGGAGAAAGGGTGGTATATAGAAAAGATGGAAGGTGGAAACCAGGCAAGATCATTGATTCAGGCCCTACCCCGAGGAGTTATTGGGTGAAAGGTGACAATGGTGCAGAATTAAGAAGGAATCGCCGTCACCTGAAACCATCAATAACAAAGTCTAATGACGTCCCAGGGGTTCACGGACAAGAAGATCTAAAGCAACAGAGACCAAAAAGGAAAATTAAGATACCAGCCAGATTCTTGTAAGCAGGAAGGTGACTGTTGTAAATAATTATTTGTTTACTTTAATTTTTATTTCCAAAGGAGGAAGATGTAATATATATAAGTTGGCAACAATGTTATTAATAATTCAGATGTAATCAGATGACTGTATGTGATGTTTGTAAACAAGGTTCTCAGTTGTGTTATGATTATACTTAGTTAAAAACATGATTACTTTTCTTTTTGATACTTATTATTTTATTATAAGTTCTGTATAAAACAGTAATGATTGACATATTTGTTGCAAGTTTCTTTGAAGATTTAATTTTGAATTAATTCACTGTAAAAATGAAGAGTTGAGCAGATAAAATACCTCGATGTGCTGTAGACATTCGTTTTGCATGATGCTGGCCATCTCGTAAACCAGGGATTTGCTGTTGTTGTACATGATGGCGTTTTGGAACATCAACAGCAAGTCTCTCTGGAACTCCACTGTAGTTCGCAGGTCTCCGCCCTCTATCCTCTTCTTGATTGTGAACAAATCTACCGGCCTACAAACAGAGCATTCATTGCTAAATATAATGAATGTGATTGTTAGTTTCAGAGTAGTTGACACACTCCAATTTTTTATTTCCTGGGTTTCTTCGTTGTGTTAAAGACAATTTGCTGCTGAATGAAAAAAAAAACAACAATTAACTAAGGTATCTTAGGTATCTAAGGTATCTAAGGTATTAACAATTAATTAAGGTATATTTTTTATGGTACATGGAAGGTGATTTGAAAAAAACTAAAATCATACCAGGATTGGGATCTCTAAGAGATTACAACTTTTTTAGCCAATGTATTTCAAACAATTTGCATTAAAATCTCTAAAATCACCTTGTGATTGGGCAAAACCACATTAAAATAACTGAAACTAAATTACTTAAACAACAAATAGCATGAATGTTACCTACCTATGAACAACTGTGTCATAGGCGGGAGCTTGTTCGTTGGTAATGGGCTTCAGGAACATGGAGGCATATTTGTGAGTTGCCAACCGGTTGTATACCAGCATAATGGACTTCTTCCAAGATCTGTACTCTTTACTGTCTTCTCTGTAAAATAAAATTTACTGAATTAGAAAAGTCTAAAGTTAATCAACACAACACCTAAATTCAAGGGACTCTGTAAAGAGTGGAATTTTGCGAATCATTACCAGTAAAATAACTACTGGTACATTCAACAGATGTTGGTGAAGATTTATGAACTTTTTATAATAATTTATCTTATTTTTTGCGTTTTTATATAGGGAGTTGGTATCATCACACTATAACAGCTTTCAATACTTTCAATTAAATAATATGTATTTAATTCTTTCATACTCTTTTTAGTTATTGTTCAAATCATATGTTAAGTTTCAATCACCTGACTTTTATGTTATTCAAGGAATTGTTGCGGACATTTTCCATCACTTATTAGTAAAAACAAAGTTTCACGACATTTTGGGATCTGGAATATGATCCCTTCTTTAGGTGGAAAGAATACCTAGAACATAACAAAATTAGTGGCACAATCCAGGCAAGCTAGAAAAAACACTCAAAAGCTAAAAGCTTGTCAGTGTTTTTCCTGCTTGCCTGGATTGTGGCACTAATTTTGTTATGATCTAGGTATTCTTTCCACCTGAAGACGGGATCAGATTCCAGATCCTGAAACATTGTGAAACTTAGTTTTTACCAATAAGTGATGGGAAATGTCTGCAAAAATTCCTTGAATGACATAAACTCGCCATCACCAACAATAAATTTTAAACAAAGGACCTGACATTATTTTAATCATTGTTTTAAAACCAAAACAAAACATTCTCACATTTAAATTTCCCCATTGAGTTTTCATGCAACAGTTTTTCTCTTTCATTACCTAATTCAACCTCATAATCTCATCCCGCAATCCTTCATTAATATGAACATTTATTTTTATTATATTTTGCAACTTACAAACTTTTATTTTGAAAAAGTTAACTTCCAAGTGTATAGAAAAAAGAACAATTAGTGAAAGAAGACAGTGTGTTAAAGAAGATGGTGAGGTAAAGCAGAACTGATAATTGTATGTAAATAAAATAAAGTAATATCATTGTATTACCTTCTTTGTCAATTTTTTTCCGCAAAAGGTCCTCCGTAAAAACATAAAAAATTCAAATCACATTCAATTATTATTTTATTTTCATTTTTCTCTATCCACCAGATGTGTTAATGAAATGTTAATCATTTTGAGAGCGGCCGAGACCGAATTTATTAATCACGGAAGATTACAGGCAGTCCTGATTTGACCCTAGCACATACCTTTAACTGAGAGCACTAGGAGAAATTTTCCAATACGAGTTTGTGATTTTCCTTGTCAGAAAACTTCTTAACAAGTAAGAGGACACTATTGGGGAACAAATGGCTTCTGTATCAGGCCACTTTGAGCCTACGATTGATTCTGGTATTATCTAAATTCCTAAGAAAAATCACCACATGAGCGTAAAAAAAGCGGGTAAAAGCTAGTGTTAATTTCACAGCTACTAAAAACCAATTTAACTGATTTCTACTCTCCTATACTTAAATTGAAGTTTTGAAGTCCTATGGGCCCTAAAGGTGAATGTAAATTATAATTAATGTTGACGAAAATACACCTCCACCTCTTTTAACAAACACATCAAGCATAAAAATTGTTTCAGATGTCCCGTCCCTTAAATTTTGCTCTGATAAAAAAAATCTTGTACCTATTTCTAATGATAATAGTCCATGAGTAAGTCCCCCCTCCCCTTAAGACAGGCGACTATGTCTGGTTTAGTTTTTTAAGTTCTCGGTCCGGGGACTTAATTAAAAAATTTCCTAAGACTGATTTTTTTCGGGTGGATTTTAGTAACAGTCACATATCAACTTTAGTTTTTGTTTTCATTCCATAGATCAACAATTAGAGATGGGTTGGTTGCATTTTTATCGGTTCGGTTTTTTACAAAAAACAGCTGTCGGTTTCGGTTATTTTTGAAAGAACTTAGCCTACCATAGCTTAACTGTCTCGCCCATATACTTTAAGTTTAAGTTTCTAACTTACTCTGGTAGAGTATGAAATTCTGCCAACAAAAAAACTTTAATTGATTATATACCGGTACCTTAAATCCATATTTCATACTTTGTTTCACTGGTTCACATAAATATTGCTGCAGAGACACTACACAGGAGAGTTGGTTAAAAAGTCACAAATCAACCAAAGACAAATCAAATGAATTTAAATAAAATATTATGGGTCATTACAAAATTAGTCACCTAGGCTTTAAATCTTGGTTAGCCAAATAATAACAAGTTAGCCTAGGACAGTAACGTAGTCTAAACAATCTTTAACTTAAACTTTGTTAAGATGTTAAGGTTTAAGTTTAGCCTACTGTAGGCCTACCTAACCTTAAAAACAAAATAAAATAACCTGTTTTTGCTGATATTTTAGTTTTGCAGACTTTGGGAACCCAGAATCTAATTATAAATACAGTTTATAGATTACGTATTAGTTTATAAAAACCAAACCAGAACATTTTAAACAAGGAAGTGATCACAAATAATAATCTAATTCTAGATACAGTTTATAGATTACGTATTAGTTTATAAAAACCAAACCAGAACATTTTAAACATGGAAGTGATCACAAATAATAATCTAATTCTAAATACAGTTTATAGATTATATTAGTTTATAAAAACCAAACCAGAACATTTTAAACATGAAAGTGATCAAAAATAATACTCCTTGACAGACAGACAGACTGGCATTTTGTGTCTAGGATCCACAGTTTTTTGCTCCCTTTAGATGTCTTCCATTAGCACCTTTCATGAATAGAGAGCAATAAATCACTTATCTGTACCTGTGTCATTCAATGCCTCTGAGAGTTTATGAAAACAATGAATCCCGTTGAAGCAGAAGAATACTAAATTCCTAATTGGCATGTGTACAGTTTTAAGTGATTTTATTTTAAATAACATATACAATTTTAAATCATATGTAGCCATTTTACAATTATTTAGTAGATTTTTTTGGTTAATTTTTAACCTAATTTACAACCTTGTCAATTACAATTTAATATTGATGTAACCAGTATCCTACTATAGCATAAAATTAATAAAATCAGTTTAATTTAAATTTATAATGGGAAAAGAGCACGATCAAATATACATTTCTGTATTTAGAGAGAAATATGTTTAACAGTGACTAATAACTGCGCTAGGGGACCTGTTAAGGTCAAATTTTTTGTTGCAACCAAACCCTCCCCACCCCCCTTGCCTTGCCTCCTTATCTGTTATCTCCATTCAAGTACATCCATAAATACAACTCCAGTCAATTCTCCTTTCGTGTTAGTTGAGGGTTATTTTGGGACTGGAAAGGAAGTGATTAGTCTTCGGAGGAGTCTTATTTCAACCACTTACTTTGTTAAACGTTGTTTAGCTTGTCATTCGATATTTGTACAACATAGTACAACATTATAATACTTATTTCCAAGACGAGCACTTACTGACAGTGAAAAACCGAAACCGACATTTGACCAACGGTGCTTGGTTTCAGTTTTTTTGTAAAACACCGGTAAAACCGACAACCGACTTTAAGAACCGACACATCCCTATCAACAATTAATAGAAATATATTTCTTTTTGATTATTCAACAGTCAATACTACGACATTCTCATTCGACAGATAGGCCTACTCATACATAGTTTGTTTCAAGATAAATAATTATAACAAACTAAGGACAAATGTAAGTCATAAACATTTTGTCAAATCTAAACCCCATTCTCTTTTATATGCCACATATAGCACAATGTAGGTTCATTATTGCCAATTTGAAATGCCACATAAAGCACAATGTAGGTTCAATAGGGCCAATTTGTGGCTTTTACAAAATACTTGCTTGCAAATTAAAAATATTATTTTGAACTTGAACTTTTGTCTTTCAAGCTGTTTCCACTGGCTATACGAGCCTGAAACTAACTCAATGAGCTTTGAGAGCGATACGTACAGCATGTGAGGGGCCGGGCTGCTGGGTTTGGAGTCGCTACACACGCTGCCGCTGATAAGCCGCTTCTTGGAGACCCTCCTTCCAACCTCCTCCTCCTCCACAACCACAGGCGACGTTGGCTTGGACTCCTGCCAACAACACAGATCACCATCACTCAGATACGAACACCTACCATCCAACATGCTTAGAACATTGGTATTTATGTACTACATGTACCTCCTGTCAGTAAAAATTCCGAGACGGTTAGGATAAGATATCCTATATCGTTAACATAAACTAACCTAACCGCTGTAGCACCAGGGCTGGATTTAAGCAAAAGCTATGTAAGTGCGTGCCTAGGGGCCCACACCACTGAAGGGAGGCCCGTACCACACAAAGACCACATACAAAAGCCTCTTACAAACCAAGAAAAAGGTCGCTGACCTGGTCGGTAAGGGCCCGCACCACTGGTTGCAACGAGGGGCCTGCAACTACTAAGTCCGGCCCCATGTAGCACATTATACGGTGGTTTTCCGACAGTTTTCCAGAAAGTGAAGGATGTTTGTATACTGTGTTAGTACAGCTCACCCACCACTGCGACAATATGTGCAGCAGTCAATTCACCTTCAAGCAAACGTATGAGAGGGTTTGTTGAACCTTTATTAAATGGGTGAAGATGGTAAAATTACAGCAATTTTAGGCTTCTAAAATGATCTTTATTAATGGAAGGGTCTGTTTCTCCATAAATTAAACACAACTGTACCAACTACAAATTATTCGAGAAACCAACTGTTTGATGCTAAAAACAGTGTTGAAAGAAATCTCCAACTATGTCAGAGCATCAAGTTATTTAGTGTGAAGTTTGCAGGACTCTATAGACATTTTCTGTTAATTCATCAGCACTTCTCATTTTAGTGTCTGATTCTGTTACTACCAGTCCAATATTGACTGAAGGTGGTCCCACAATACTGACTGAATGTTCGGAGTATTCACGAGAAGTGTGGGATTTTTATAATTACAGTAGAAATCCAATTATCCGAACCCCAATTATCCGAATATCCAATTATCCCAATCGATTTGGAGTGAAATAATAGAAATATCAAAATCAAGAAAATAACAGCGGGAGCGCGTGTAACGATAATGCGTCGTGAGCGCTAAAATAAAAGCCTGCGCTGTTACCTTCCGGACGATATTTTCGCAGGGAACAATGAGTCCCCCTTCCCGCCCTGCTCATCATCAGTCGCTACTGTTCTTTCACCGAGATTATCGTTGGAAATGAGAACAAAACGTAAACGTGTTGTCCTTTCGCTAAGTGATAAACTCACTTTGCTCGAGATGTTCAAGTGAAATAACCAACATTGAACAGTGAAATACGTACAGTATGTAGGCCTATTGAAAAGAGCAACTGTATATACTGTATTCAATTTAACTCCTGTAATTTAATTTTTATGACGTATATTCTTGATACAGTTCGCTCACTTTCTGTTCACTACATTTATAATGACTTTGTCGATAAAATTCTGATTTTTTATGTATGGTGATGTTTTTTGCTTAATTCCCGAGGTATACCTGATTATCCGAATTTCTGCATATCCGAATTGGCCCGATCCCCAATTAATTCGGATAATTGGAGTTCTACTGTATTATGCTTATTAAGTTTTGACTGATATACATGATTGGAGTTATAGTAAAAACCTTTAACAAGGTTCTCAAAATTTTGTTTGAGGGTTAATAACTTATTCTTTTTACTACACAGATTTATGGAAGGTTTTCCAGTTCCAGTGCCTCAAATACATTCTATCTTCTTTCTTCTTTTTATGTAATTAGAATACTTACACTGACAATTTTTGAAGCTATCTGGGAGATCATGGATGAGTTTTCTTTTGGTGGTAGTGTCTCCTCTTCCGGTTTAATTTCACTCTCATATTCTACATTACTAAAAGAGAGAAATCAAAATGAAATATTAGAAAAGTATATACAAAAACTATCTAAAACAAATATAATGGACTTGTTCCCTTAAAATGTAGGTTGCAACAAATTGACCCATTAAGGTAGTAATTTTATTCTATTCACGCTAGTCTACAACGGGCTCTAATCAGTGCTGCACTCTAGTAGCAAAATGTTTAACTAATGACTGCAGGCAGCTACGGTTCTGTCCGCTAGGGGCGACTTTAGGTTACAGGTCATGATAGCCGAGGGGGTTAAATCGTAGAAACACTATGGCTAGGTGTTCTTACTAACTTCGTGGGTTCGATTACAACTCACGACCAAAACTGACCAGTCTTGCAACTCTCAGTGAGTTAACCGATCTCTGGCAACTCTAGTGGGAGGGCCCAAATAAAATAAACGGTGGCAGGCTTGCTTGGAAGTTGATGGGATTGGTCAATTCTTAGTGAGTTGCACATGGTCAACATTGATTTTGTTACTTTTAACTTATATTTACCATGTGTGTGCCACTATGACTCTTTAAACTAAAAGAAACAATATTTGAATTAAAATACATCTATTTAAAAACAACTTCTTGATTAGCATATTACGTGTTGTTATTACTTTCGAGATGTAATAAAAGACGTCTTACAACACTTAAAAATATATTTACACTTATACTGTGTTCATATAACAGACAGTAAACATATATAACAGATGGTACAAGGCTATCGATTTTGACCAGTCACACCAGTCATCATCAGGCCAATGAGATAAATGACGGAACCAAAATGGCGTCCCTGCTTATATACTACTGGTTATCGGAAGTTCCGGGTAAAAGTTCCTAAATGTGCCACCACAGTCACAGTTAAATTGATAATTTATCAATTTATCTATATCTTTAAATTTTTCTTTAAATATAAACAATTCTTCCCATTCATTCATTTCATTTTCTTTTTTCCAATTCTTGAGGATGCTGAGGTTTTCTTCTATTTTCCCTATGGTGTGTTAAAAAACACAATCTTTCTATTACGTTTTATGGGTTTTAAAAATGCGAAGTTATCACGGACCAGCTTGTGACTATGCCAATGAGTTAAAACCTACAGAATATTTTTATTGAGTCACTTTTAAAAACTTGGTTAAATTTTTTTATTGATCGATGATAAGTTTTGAATACAGTTATATTTAAGAAATGTAGTTTTGGCAAATAACTCTTCTTTAAATGGTAAGTGTAAAAAAAAAACAAAAAAAACACCAAAACTAGCCAAGATTTTTCTATAATCTAACCTATAAGGTAAACTGTAAACACAATTTATCCATGAACTATATATATATTTTTTAGCTATTTAAGTTTGAATCGAAACCCACATTTTAGAATCGGAATCGGAACTGAGAAATAATTCTGGAATCGACCCTTCACTAGTCAATTCTGCTTATTTTCGCCAACGGCTGTGAATGAACGGAGGGAGAAATAACACTTCCCCTTACCCCTCTCATTTTGTGTGACACCAGGGGAGTATTATGGGGTTCTGCCACTTCCTGTCAATATGAACATTTTCTTTCATGCAGGAAACTGTCACGATAATTCAGTTAGTAGCAGCTGTTTACCTGGGAGTAGGTGCCAGTTCCGTAGTGGACACCTCGGGGTCAGCTGTAGGGCTGACACTGGTGATGGACGAGTCTTTCACATCAGTCATCTCCACCCTCTGCCCAGCACCAACTGTTTGACACATCGCAAAATGTCACTTTGGTGCATTAAACACACATATTGATTTTGTGGAATTGAACGCTTTATCATTATTGTACAGTGAACGCTCTTTTAACTGGAATTTTAAGAACCGCCATCAGCCGAGCCGCTCACAATTGGTTTTATCCAGTTATGTTCAGGCACTCATAGACCTTGACGACACTTTCATCCAGCGAACTGGGCTGTTACCGCCATTTTCTTTGACCACCAATATTTGTCTGCAACTAACGCAATAAAGTTCAGAGATGTTTTGTTAATTTGGGTTTTGTATGGAGTTAATTATTTTCAGTATCCCCTTTAAAAACTAAATATGTTTGATTTTCCGGAAAAATCTGTTTTCTGTCATGTCCGTGGTCCCAAATGTGCTGGTTAAAAGAGCGTCCACTATAAATTGATTTTATCATCCTTCAGCCATGTAAGTAAGATGTCAATATTTCAAATAATGTTTTTTCATTAAAAGGCTCTTTCCAGAAAGGGCTCCATTCACAAAAGATTTTGCATCTGAACATGCTCACGTCATAAGACTAATGTTAACTTTCAAATCCCATCCCTCATTAACGGATTATCAACTATCGTTGACTTATGACTCCTTTTAAAGAGGAAAAATACAACAGGGTGTCTAATGGTTTAAGAATTTGAAAATCCGTGACTTTTCAGGGACTTTCAGGGATGAAAAATTCTAAAAATCCATGACTTTTTAACGGCTACAGAAGTCAGCCAATACCTTAGATAAATTTAAGCGATATAATTTGTCTTAGGCTAAATATGTTTTTATTAGATCAATAAATCAATGACAAGTTGATATAATGTTCCACAACCAATGCAAACTCGTCAAAGATACAAACTGCAATTCCAGGAAACAACATGCATACAAAATAATAAATGTACAGTTGTTTTAATTATTTAACTTTGAACATACAAAAAGCCATATGAGGATCTTTCCCGGGTCGTAGGCATAACCTCCAATCATGTTCATCAGTCTACACTTCATTAAATCGACACTTTCCCATTAGGCCTGTGGTATTTTATTCCAAGGAAAATACTTAAAACATTAAACTAAACTTCAATTTAATATTTAACAAACAAAGTGATTGAGAGGGAAAATACAAAAAAGGTAAACAAAAATACTAAAAACTGTTTAGTCAACACAATATCGCACCGCCATTTTAGACAATCAGTGACGAATTGCCTCAAAGTGATGAGCGATTCACGAACAAACCGTTCAAATTGAATGAATCACAAGGCAAATCAAATGAAACTCAACATCTGAAAGAGTCGATTCGTAGTGTGTGTCAATTTCAGTTGTTGTAAGAGTTGAGCTAACAAACGTTATAGTTTCGTTCGCGTTTCAAGGTATAAAGCACATAAGCGGAAGGCCAAACTATCGATAACAACGGACTTTTTGGCATTCTTCGGCGAACAAGAAACGTGAATCAAATGAGTCGGTTAAAGATACGATTCATTTGATTTGAGTGATTCATATGAAAGGATTCGCTAAGATGAATTGAACTGCCCATCATCACCTACGACTATTTCATGCCGTGTAATGAGCCCGTGTGGTTCCCTGACCCCGAACAGTGTCAGAGACGGGGATACGAATAAAATAGAAAATAGTTGGGCTTAACTTATTTGTACAAGCTTTTGTCCGTTACCATCAAGTATGACGATAATTAATTTGTCTTTTTGGTTTCAGTCATAGTTGCATGGTCATATACACATTAAAAATTCATGCTTGATATTAAAAATACGGGACTTTTCCGTGACATCCGTGCCCCTTCACTGAAATCTGTGACTTTTCCGTGCCATCCGTGATATTCCGGGCCGGTAGACACCCTGATATAACTAGCGATTTCAGTGAGAAACACTTTATATCACAAATCATTATTCCAGAAAAGGTTGAAAATATTGAATGTAAAAAAATTGATGAATATTACTGAGATATATTGGATTTTGATATCAAAATTATTATGCTACTAAAATAAATGTTTTTTGTTTCTTTTTTAACGAAGCATAATTAACAAATTAGGAAAATTTGGTATGGAGGGATAGGATTCAAAAGTTAACAATGATTTTATGGAAGCAGGTTAGTATTATAAATGTTTTGTGACGGGACCCCTTTTAATTTACTGATTAATTTTTTTTTAATTTTCCTTACTTTGCCCATCCATACAAGGTTCAAGTTTCAGGTCAGTGAATAGATCATATCCAGCACAATGAGGGACAATGCATTACAATAGCCAATGTAACAACAAAACATAACAATCACTTTAAGACGTAAAGAAAACCATCCAGAACAAATACACAAGTTTTTATAAAAATTAAGTTTTATATTCATCAAAAGTAGGCCATATTGTATAAGGAATTAGATAAACCATTTGCAACTTGCGCAGTGAAACACATGTATCCAAATCTACTTTTTAAAATCCCATTCATAAAATTATTGTAATCTGTTCTGAGTTAGTTGAATGATCTTGTCACTGTAAAATGGTGCCTCTAGTGTGTCTACAAATAAACCAGTGAGATCACCCATTAATATTGGTTTGGAATAGTTTGTAAATTTATCACATTTAGAGGTGAAGGTATCTTCAAAATGATGACTCAATTATTGCTTTTGTTGAAGTATTAAAGGAGATATGGCCTACCGACAAAAACTTAGCCTGATAAATAATATTTAAAGATTACCAGAAACGACTTCAAGAAAAGTTGTAATATAGTGTTGAAGAATAAATGAACAAAGTATTGAGTGGAGCCCAAAAACTGATCCAACAATTAGTCCTACTTGTACAAGGTTAACCTTCAGTTATTTTTGTACAAATGTTAATCAGTATGTAATACGTACAAACTTTGTTTTTGTTAAAATAAAATGCTTGGCTCTTGATTCTAGAAATTATAGAAACAAACTTCTTTAACCCATTCTCATCAATTGACTTTTAAATAGATATAGTGAAGTTCTTACCTGGAGTGGTATCGATTTCCGACACCAGAACTTCGACCTCGTGCACAGTAGTGTCCACCTCCTCCTCAACCACCTCTGCGCCACCTAGGCTGACCATCTCCCCTCCCACCTCCAGCACAGCTCCTGCCACCTGGTGTCACATAAGCAAACTACAGCTGACATCCACCATCACAAATATCAACTTGGTCAAATACAACCAGTGTATGTATTTCATGAAGAGACGTGTTAGTTCCAGTCCTTATTTGTTAGTTTAATTAGTTTTTGGAAGAAATATTTATAAAACCGTTTGATATTGACTGTAAATGATGATTGCACCAGGAGATATTGGCCGTTATCAAAAAGTGTACCACTATAAGCTGGAACTTACAACAAACCATGCACTATCATCATAAAGGAATATCGGGCCACAGATTATTTTATAAAAGAAGAACAGACCATGCCGAAAAGACCAATAGGACAACTTAATGTTGGCCACAAAAATAATAACAACAGAACCATGTAAACTTGGTTGACTCGTCTACTGTGTCATATAAAATATTGATGCATTTATTTAAGAATTAAATTTTAAATATTTAAAAAATAAGCTTAGTAAAAACTGGTTTATAACTTAATATTTTGGAAAAGTATTTTATACTAGATACCGAGAACCAATTCCTGTTTAATATGCTTAATGTAATGTTTTATAAATACGACTAAGGAACGCCAATCTAATCTTTTGATATCATTTCCTGCCCAGACTCAGAACTAACCTAAAATTATCCTTTAATGTACTTTTCAAACATTTTGTCGGGGAAAAAATAGATATATTTTTCAAGTAATATGTTTGAAAAACACAAAGCCCTCAGAATATTAAATAAAAAACAAAATACAATTTATATTAACATACCTTTTAATCTAAACTTCCTTTGAGAATATAAGATCTTTTAAGAACTGTGAGAGAAAGTAGTTAACTTGTGTCAACATGAATTGTTAGTATGATAAGGATGGGGATTACCAACAAAAGAATTCTTGTCTTCTATAATGTTTATGCTATTAATACTCTGTCGTGATATGACAATATTCTCTATTATGATACTACCTAACCAGAACATAAAATACAATTCAAAAATCGTGTTTAAGGCTTGCTAATCCTGATCTGAAAAATGTATAAATAAATATTTAATTAGATTTGATTAGCTTCGAAAAATATATGATTTAACTAAATAACGGTGTAATATTAATTTTTTAACTAACCTCAAAGGTGGAAATTATCACTTAATTTTCATCAGAATAATTATTTTCTGTTTTAACACCTCCTCTTTAAAAATTAAACTTTGGGACTTGAGTCTCCTCTTTTAAAATTCTGAGGCTCCTCTTATTCCCTGTACACTGCCCCCTTAAAGCCATGGAAGCAAAGCAAGAGGTAAGCTGTTACAAGTTAGAAAATACTACCTAGGACTGGAAGACCGTCTCCTGACCTCTAACACAAGCTTTATATTTTACATTTGTCTTGAGTGCTTCGTCCTATAAGACTTAACAAATGTAAGGCCAACTAACTGTAATTCTTATTGAAGGATGACAATTGATCAAATGCATATTTAACAGATTTTGCTTCATTAATAAAACACAATACAGTAGCAATAACAGATATCAAAACAGTATGTAAATTAAATGAGAATTGAAACGACAATTTAGTATGCAATAAACATTATGAGAACATTTCCTTGAGTTGGAGTAGTAGGAACAACGAGATAGAAATTAAATAAAAAAGTGACTCCATCAATAATTGAAACATTTCTTAACAAATTCGCTACCGCAATTATATGAAATTTATTAATCACTTAGATCAGCAACGCATATGTGCGTAGAATGGTATTTCCCAAAAGACCGCTGACACATATTTGCGTCGGCTGGTCACACTGAAATAGACTGATGATGCTCATTTGCATCAGTGTCCCATTTTTATTAAAAAGCATAGTTCTTAGCAACGGTCGATTTTAAAGCCCTGACATCTTCAGTCTTCGTATCAGTCCAGAGGGATATCTGATGCAAGAAGATGAATAAGAGGGATGATATGACGATCGGAGACGTCACATCACAGATCGGCAGAACTGTTGTTTATGTTATCATTTCCGCTGCATCACTGTACAATAGTGATGGTCAAAACCAGAAATTTTGAATCTCGAAACCGAAACCGAAACTTACCAAATCGAATCTCGAATCTCGAAACTCAAATCGCGAAACCCTATTTACTTGCCTGGGTATGGTTATGAAAAATAAATCCAGAAAAATTAATTAAAACTAATTATATGTTTTGGTTAGAGTTGATCTTTCAGAAATAAAAATCAATAATCCAAAAAAGGTGAAGGTAGACGACCGATGACAGTAGGCTTTTGACCTTTGCATCATTGATCGAAACACGGGCGTGATTTCTGTTAAAAAACCAACAATAAAGACACAAAAAATCTCAGCAGTTTCGAGTTTTGATTCTCGAAACTCACCGATCGAATCTCGAAACCGAAACTTTTCCAAAGTTTTGGTGGTTTTGAGATTCAAGTTTTGGTTTTGACACATCACTACTGTACAACTATTCATACATGCAACTGCAACTTTGCAGTTCTTTTGACATGCTTTAGTGGAGTTTGTTTTATTGTTTTGCATAACGTTAACATGAAATAGAATAGGCCTACCACAAGGCCTACAATTTATAGTCTGACCAACGCATATACGCAATTATTTTTTAAATTGTTCAAACATTAATTAATTAATTCTATATAAACACTTCCTTAGAAAGCATTATTATGACAGCAGGATCCAGTTTTGAACTTTCCAAACATTTTCAAGATTTTTGCAAGGAATCAATCTGACAAAAAACCTCAGATTATGAAGCGACCAACTGACCACTTCTACACTACCCACCAATGATGCTTTAACAAATTATCCAGCGACTATATATTAGAAAATGAGCTCCATCAACGATTACAAATGTTGACCAGACAACAATTAATAACAAATTAGCCACTTCTATTGCCCACTGTTTGTAACAACATTCAAATTAATCTTATTGATCTTAATACAAAATTTTGCGACTGCATTTCGTAAAGTTTCCTCAACAATAGCTCTCACACTCACATGGCTAGCGTCGCCGATCATGGAGAACACATCACTAACGTCGCCGACCATCGGGAACGCATCGCTAACGTCGCCTACCATCGATAACACATCGCTAATGTTGCTGACCATCAGGATCATATCGCAATCGTCGCCGACCATCGAGAACACATCGCTAACGTCACCGACCATCGGGAACGTATCGCTAACGTCGCCTAACCATCGGGAACGCATTGCCAACTTCGCCAATCATCGAGTACGTATCACTAACTTCGCCTACTATTCAGAACGCACTACGCAATCGCCGACGATCGCGACCAAAAGTTCCCAGTTCAACCGAAAATTCTTGTATAATCCACACATTTTTTCCCGGGCACCAAAGTTCACGCATAATTCCCGGTTTTCTAGGTTTTCCCGATCGGTG
The DNA here is from genome assembly GCA_963675035.1 of Allygus modestus. Taxonomy (NCBI): domain Eukaryota; kingdom Metazoa; phylum Arthropoda; class Insecta; order Hemiptera; family Cicadellidae; genus Allygus; species Allygus modestus. The sequence continues at coordinate 93,589,527 of OY776116.1, forward strand.
GCAACCCTGGGTATACAGACTTGGCCAATTATTTGTATTAATTGACTTGATTCTTCTCTCTACATGAAAACATTACAATATTTTAATTGATATGAGGGGAAAATTATGTCAACAGATACACCTAATTATATAAAATTCCATTTAACTTTGGCAATATACTATCTATTATAAGAAAAAGAAAATAGTATATCAAAATCTTGTTTTGTCTGTATCGACAACCAAGGCATATTTTTCAAAGTTCTTGGTAGGGAGTGGGACCTGATCTTGTTACTATATAAATTACAAATTTTCTTTGAAAGCATTATTTTAGCAGCTGGATCCAGTTTTGAACTTTCTAAACATTTTAAAGATTTTTTCTGGGACTCAATCTGACAAAAAACCTCAGATTATGAAGCGACCCACTCTGGCCACTTATACACTACCCAGTTAATTATGCTTTAGCAAATTATCCAGCCTCCAAAGACTACATATTAGAATCTGAGCTCCATATCAACAATTACAAATTTTGACCAGACCAAAATTAATTACAAATGAGCCACTTCTATTACTCACTGTTTGTAACAACATACAAATTAATTTATTCTTAATACAAATTATTTTTTATTATTAAATTATTTAAAAATATTCCCGACAGTCAAGACTGCAGTTTCCTCATATAAAGACTCACATGGCTAACGTCGTCGACCATGGGAACGCATCGCTAACGATGCTGACCAACGAGAATGCATCGCTAACGTCACCAACCATCGGGAACGTATCGCTAACGTCGCCGATCATCGAGAACACATCGCTAACGTCGCCTACTATTCAGAACGCAATAAGCAATCGCCGACGATCGCGATCTGAAATTCCCAGTTTGGCCGAAAATTCCCACATAATTGACGCATTTTTTCCTGATCACCAAAGTTCACGCATAACTCCCGGTTTTCCAGTTTTCCCGGTTGGTGGCAACCCTGTCATAGTATGTTGTTAATGTTACTCCTATAACTCCCGGTCTGTGTGCAACATTCAGGTATATATTTTTGTCTATGGGAGTGACCGGACCGATGCAAAAAAGTGTCACTCGGTGGCAAACGCTAAGCCCAGACTAAACCACTCACGGTTTTCTGCGCCTCCTTGACCTCCGGAGTCTTGGCCTCGTCCTCCATCGAGTTGTCAGGGGTGGAGCACAGCAGCTGCACCACATAGTTGTCCTTGGGAGTCTCGGGGCCGATGATGAAGCTGTCCACCTCCACCCCCGCCACCCCCTCCTTCACCTCCCCCGTGTCACTCGCTCCGTCCAGCGACTCCTGCGGGGCAAATATGCGGGATGGTTTAGTGCTATTTTATATTTACTCACGGGTGCTGTTTTGTCGGAAAGCATTACCTCTCTTAATACTTCACCAGAACCATTAAGCCATCAATTAGAAGATACTCTTTACCAATAAATGTGAAAATGAATACACAATTAAAAACCATTAAAATGGTTTTAGGTTAGAGGGGCTCTAAGCCATGATACAGAAAAAGAAAAAACTATTAAAGGAAAGAGATGCCAGAGAATAAGTATGAAGAATCAACAGGAAGGCTAAATCACTGGCAAAAAGTCACACAAATACTAACTTGATAATTTTCGGGACAACTTGTCCCCTTCTCAATCAGCAAGTTCTCTGGCATCCCTTTCCTTTCATAGTTTTTTCTTTTTCTAACCCATAAAAATGGTAATTTAATGGGTGATTATCACTTATTTATATCTGTCAAAGAACTAGTGGCACAATCCTAAAGCGACAAGTTCACTTCAAAACAGGCGCTTCTAGTATTTTATTAGTTTTAGTGGTCGCCATTCTAATGCAGCTAAAAGGCATTGGCCATTCCAGCCCTCAACCTAAAGACAGCATTGTAATATTGCTGAATAAAAATTCCTTAGTTTATAACCAAGAAAAGTATCTGAGATAATTTCAACGAGAAAAATTGTTAATTAGATCAATTCTGAAGAAATATTTTCACATTTATTTATATAATTTTTGTGGATTAATACTTACTCTGAAAACTTTCAGCCAAAAAAGAGCTTCAATCCACTTCTGAGAAATATACACCCTGGAAAGGCTATTTTTTAGAAAAAAATTAAAATATACTATATACAAAAATGTAAAATAACCGAGACAAAAAGCTGTACTTACAGCAGCCTCTGAATCTTCTTTGTGCTGAATGTCAGACGATGTAACTTCTTCAAGATGTTCACTTGAGGTGTCATGACTGACTGATATCACCTAGGTCAGAATATGCATGATATTTATTTTCAGTAGTTTTAGTCAGCCAAAGTAACAAACTATAACTAAAACTAAGGTCCTGACACATTTGTGTATGCAAAAATATGTTTTGTTATGAATAGTCTATGTAGGAGTAGACCTGTATAAAATGGAAGATAGTAACATCAAATTCAAAATTTATTTTCTGTACTGCGGAAAAACAGTCACAATTTTAGTATTTTTTTTATAATCTTTGATACCTGGAAGATCAAAATATTTCATAATAGGCTGATTTATATCCCAACTAACTTCTTCCACACCCTTGCGAGTAGCCAGGCAGTAACAGCTGATTTTCTGGTTGAAACATGTAATATACCAAACTATCACTAATGGTCGGCGTTCAGTCCTCATGTCAGTTGGTAAATATCAACCATTGTTTTAATTGCTTTGCTGTTGCCAAAAATGAATGCAGAAAAAAAACTTAATTTTACTGAATGAAGGACAAGCATATTAATATTTTTTTTAACTTGAAGACTTGTTACTGAAAAATGCACTTAAAATACAGTTCTAACAGTCTAAAAATCATAAACAAATAATCTTATAAAATGAAAACACTACTCCTTTACCCTGTGTATTATTGAACAATGTAAACATTGTAGTATATTATCAACTAGTCCAGAGTGGGGAATAAGTAGAATCTCTAGCTACTGAAGGAACATAAATCAATACATGAGTATATTTTTAGTAGAGGTGTGCACATAGTGAAGTTTTAGTTCGGTTCGGATAGCTTAAGTTCGGATCGGATACGGATCAGATAGTGAAGGTTTTGGATCAGTTAGTTTTCGGATTCGGATGTTTACTTCACCAGTACTGCACGTTACATCGATCTGTAAGAATTACCATATTTTCAAGTCAAAACTTTACATTGTCATTTTCCTTGCAAGATATGAATACACTATATTTCAGCTAGGTAATTTTATTCAATAGGCACACAAAAAGTGGTTATTATTTTTACAACTGTATCTTTCTGAGTAATTGAAGACTACACATGACCTCACCAGAAAACAGCATGTCTAATAAATTGGAGGAGCAATATAGGACCTGTGTACATACTCAAGAATACTATCTTCTCTGCAGCGAAAAATACAAGAAATATGTTGACTGGATGAGCATTAGGAATGTGCAAGTATTCGGACTTCGAGCCGAATATTGCAATATTCGGCTCGGGTCGAGATTTGCAAAAAAGTTTGAAGGTCGAGCCGAATATTTAAAAAGCCGATTAGAGAAAAGAGTCGTTAACAAAAGTAATTTAAATTTAAAGCAAAAGCTTTCCAGAATCAACGTTAGAATTCTTGTAGTTTGCGTCGGTAGAGCTCCATAACAAATTTAAATCAGCAATGCTAATGCTTTTGATCCTCCATTTAAAAAATAACCAAAAATTAAAGTACTGTAATATTTTAAACTGCCGCACCGACCTGATCACCCAACGCATCCCAGTTGAATTGTGCAATATTTAACGGTTAATAATAATTAATACAACAATCGTACTGCTCCAGAAAAAGTACTACAGTAAAAAACTAAAATCTATGAAAAAACTTGTTCTAACTGTTGCATTGGTACAGTCTTTTAAACAACTTACAACTCCATTCATTACACAATAATTATATTCCCTGGAGTCTGAAATTACGTGTAGCAACACTGTTGGCGTACCCACTTTGTGAACTGCATTAAGAAGTTGAGTGAAGATGGTTATAATGATTTAGCGTGATCAATAGCTAGGGACAAGGTTGTAGGTGATGAACGCCTAATATCATGACGGCGTTTTAATATGCAGCGTGCAGCCAAAATAGTATTCTCCAAAAATTGGATTGCAAAAAAATCTACTAATTGCAAGGTTCACAAAATCTAAGGATTTTATTCAAATTTTGAATGGTTACGTAACGCATGTTTATAATACCGGTGGTCATATTATTTAAAAGATTGATTATATTCTATGTACGCCGAAGCCCCTAACCAAGAGCAAGACGCTATCAAAATCGCACAGTGTTTTGTTACACTACAGCTGTGCGATTAAAATCATATTGTTAACTCCGGGGGATTTATTGAATTCATGAATAAATGTCAGTAGAAAGCATATCATTTTGTAATTGAATGCTATAAAATTGTTAAAACAGTGATGGAAGAAGAATGCATTGACGATCCTCTTCCACCTTCTGCTTCTGTTTCAGAAGCAGATATAATAGGTTAAGTCTATTAGGTAATAGATTAGATAGGATATAAGCTAGGCCTACGATTGTTGGATAACTTATTTCTGTGAGTACGATAAGATATAAAGACTGGTTTAACAATGTTATATTTAGGGATGAGTCGATACCAAAATTTATCAATTCTCGATACCGAGACCAGAAAAATCTATTCTCGATACCGATACCACCGATACCTACAATTTTTCAGTACCTAGAATTGTTAAACCTATTGTTAAAAACAGTTACAAATTTTTTAACCATTTAAAATTATTTAGTAATATTTTGTAATTAATTATTAATACAGTATGTTAATGCATTTTTTTTACATAATTTAATGTTAGTTTCACTAATGTCTTATAGTAATATAGAAAAACAACAACTATTTATTATAAATTCATAATGCAGAAAAACTTGGTTGTAAGATAATGACTCAAAGATATAATGTTGGACAGCCGACTGATTTATTGCTTTCAACCGGACCCCACCACTTCCCTCCCATCACTCTTCCTTCCTAATCTCCAAGGTAAGATTTTTTACAGCGTTCCAAACACTCCCCGTGCCTTTTGTAGCGTGGGTAAACTGCAGAAGTATCCCTTCCCGTGCACTTTGTAGCGCGGGTAAACGGCGGGGGTATCGATGGTATCGGTATCTACATTAAACGAATGAATCTCGATACCGATACCAATGTCCAAGAATCTGTGGTATCGAGAATCAGTATCGAGAATCGACTCATCCCTAATTATATTATATATTTATAAAAGGATAACCTAAAATTTACTATTTACAAACAGTTGAATGAGAGATAGGCTACTGGGTTTTGGCAATTCCTGAGGCTAGGGCCTAAGTCTTTGGTTAAATGGAGAGTACATATTGACATATAGTCAATCATTATTATTATGTCTATTAATAAATACGGTAATAACTGCATTAGTTAACCTGTGGTCGGCCAAGTTAAAAATTTGTAGTTCTCTTCCTTGATATTATTTTGTTCTATATAGGCTACCTTGGAATACAAATTCAGGGTTTCTACAGAATTTAAATTTTCTATTTCCCTGACTTTTCCTGACCCTTCTGCAAAACTCCCCTTACCAACTTTTGAATTTAGCATTTTCGCTTTATAAACTAGCATGTGTGCACAATTATTATACATATATTTAATATGTAAAACATTATTAAATATATCATATATATCATAAATATTAGTAAAACAAAATTAAGCAAACGAATCTCAATAAAAACTCACTAATTAAAGAATAAAAGATGTTAAGAATAAACTCAGCCAACCATTGGGACTCCACATGAAAAATACTGCTACAGCTACAACAGATTGTATACAGCCTCGAGCAAAGCATCCCCTCTGTTTTTTCATCAAGGATCAGATGGAATAATAAAAGCACCATATTTTCAAGTAAATTGTATATGATGACTCACAGGAAGTTATTCTTGTTGTGATAATGTCTCTCACAACTTATTTTGAGACTTAACAAAGATTACAAAATTAATTTTGTGAAGTTGCGTTCAGGTGGAATAGTAATCAATATTGCCTACAAGCTACACATTTATTTTCATATATTTAGTATGTGGGACCGAGACGTAACAAAATAAGCTTTATATCTGAGTTCCCTGACTTTCCCTGACCGAATTTTCATTCCCTGTCTTTCCCTGACCGTAGAAACCCTGAAATTCTTCGTTACTATCAACAAGTGGTCTCAATAAATTCTCCTTTATAGTAGCCTGCTTATTTGTTGTTATTTTCCCACTGTAGGCCTTTATTTATTGAACGTAGGAATAATGAATCAAGAAGAAGTGAATGAAAGATGACAAATATTAAAAGTTATAAATTATTTTACATTACCATTATGAATACAAATGTTTGTTCTTTAAAACATAATATTAATAAAACAAATAGGCCTAAATAATCAAAAATACTCAAAGCTCGAGACCTTTGAAAAAATTCTGCCCGGCTTGCCGGCTTGGCTCGAGTCAGAAAATTACTACCAGTATATTGCACACCCCTAGAGAAAATTCCCATCAAAAAAGCTCGGCTCGAGAAAGCTCGAAGCTTGAGAACTTGGAAAAAAGCATAGCTCGGCTCGGCTTGAGCCAGATATCACTATTCGCACACCTTTAATGAGCATGAACTAAACCTTTGTAATTTTGCAACATTTTATTTGTTATTAAATCAGTGATTAAAAACCACGGTCTATGATGTTTTATTTTAATAGCCATTGTTCTTACTCTAATTTTAATAGTCTTATAATAAATAAACTGGTAGGCTAATGTAAATAATTGAACTGGTTGTAAACAAATAACATTATATTATTTATTTTTGAGACTGGATGATAAAAGAATTAAATGTTTATGAATAAACCAAATTTGATAGTTTTTGGCAATATCACAACTTTCAAACTGTGATTGTAAAACTTGGTAATAAAGGTCGAATAACCAACTACTTGACTTTAGTGGTAACACCAAATTACAAGTTAAAACATAATAATGTTGGTAAAGTTATAATTTAAAAAAGTAGGCCTGGATTAGGCTACTCAACTTCAATAATTTTATATCACCATGACTATCATCTTTGTCATTATGATATAACTCCTTAACATATCTGGATGTAGTAAAAACCAAACACATACATATGGTCAAACAAGAGAAGAACCAAGGAAACATTTTAATATGACCGGAATCACCGATGTTAAAAAGTAGCAGACATCACAACATACTATTAGGCCTAGCACGACTTAGGCAATGAAACGATGACTAAGAAGGCCTTCTCTGTATGAGTTAACCAAAAACATCCGTGACCAAAGAATTTCCTTTGTTTTATAAATTTACTAACTAGTTAAAGTGTTTTTGTTAAATAAAAAATAGAAACTTTGTTTAGTTTGTAACCGGGATGTAAACATACAACATAAACTTAAAGCTTGCATTTCATTCAGCAACTTCACTATCGGCTTCTTTCTTTTTAAAGAACTTCCTTATAATGCTATTATTTTTCGGTTCCATTATAAAGAAATGAATTGAACAAAATCAAATAATAACCGAACGATAAAACCTGTGTAAATAAGTGATAGATAACTAAGAAATGATTTCGTGAATCCGTCGTCGCTGCTTCGCGTCATCGTAATACACAACGAGCTAAATACGTCTAAAGGTCTCGTCCAGGGGTAAAAAAGTGAAGTCTTTTCTTAGAGTATGAGAGCTCTAGATGGATTAAGCTCGTTGATCATACTGGGAAACTTCCCCATGGAGAAATAAAGATAAAGCAAGTAAATTTCTCTTCCTCGAATACTCCTCGAATATTCTTCGAATACGAGCACTATGTAACTCGTTTTGCGCAAGACAGCAATATTTTACCCAGCGTTTTAAAGGTATTGAATGGGGAAAACAAATATCAGTAACAGCAATCTTAAATTTCACACACTACCATTTCTGTCTGCATAATGCAACTTTGGAATTACGACTTACTCTATGGGAACTTACTCACTGAATTGTGAGATGTTGATACTATCGGATATTGACTAACGTCAGAAAATTATCGACTTTGCCAGTAATCCACTACTGTTGTCTCGTTGTCTGTGTCTATTTTGTGGATTTTGAATCGACATCGAGTTGCAATGTTGTATAAATATACGATTGTTTAAATCAATAACGTTTACTATCGCACATTTCTCTTTATAGACCGTATTCATTTTTGGTTTGCTACACAAAGAGGTATATTTACACCTCGTTGTTGCTACAATGATGTATGATTCGGCCGTGTTTTGCGATACGACACATCGTGAATCTACACAAATATCGTATCGATACATTGATACGTACCGAAACCAAAAAACAAAACGACATGCATAGCATCGCGTTATCTTGAACGACGTCGTCAGAGCCAAAGCGTTTAGTAATGAATAATGGTCCAATCGTATTTATTGTTTTGTTTCTGGCTTTTTGTCCCCAGATATACAGACTATCCAAATAAGTAGGACTTATATTGGACCTTATCGAATGTCGGAAAAACCTTCGAATCGTATATCCAAATCCGATCCGATCCGAAACCCAACCGGCTTTTCGGATATCAGCACAGCTCTAATTTTTATTACACATCTGACTTCTTGTGTGCATAAAATATGAGTTCCGAGTAAACATTTTAGTACTGAAAAATGTTGTAATGAAGATAACTAGGGATGAGTCGATACCAAAATTTATCGATTCTCGATACCGATACCAGAAAAATCAATTCCCGATTCTCGATACCGATACTATCGATACCTAAGATTATTCAGTACCTATAGTTGTTAAAACTATTGTTAAAAACAGTTGCAAATTATAATACCATTTAAAATTATTTAGTAGTATTTTGTACTTTTGTAGTTAATTATCAAAAAAATTTGTAATGCAATTTTTTACTTAATTTAATGTTAATTGCACTAGTATGCTATAGTAATGTAGAAAAACAAAAACTATTTATCATAAATTTATAATAGGGAAAAACTTGGTTGTAAGATAATGACTCAAACAAAAAAATTTTGGTCAGCCGACTGGTTTATTGCTTTCAACCAGACCCCTCCCCACCCCTCTTGGAATTTTTTCCGCCGATTCAAACACTCCTTGTGCCTTTTGTAGAATGGGTAAACGGCGGGAGTATCTCTCCCCGTGCACTTCGTAGCGCAGGTAAACGGCGGAGGTATCGATGGTATCGGTATTGACATTGAACGAATGATTCTCGATACCGATACCAATGTCCAAGAATCGGTGGTATCGAGAATCGACTCATCCCTAAAGATAACGAATATTTCAAGTACAAGATGTATACAAGGATACAAGGGTATGTTTTACACCACAACACAGAGGTATACTGACCCCGCCTCCAGCCACTATCATATTAACAGTCTGGCTATCCAGTTCAGTCATAGACTGCTGTTCCTCCATAGTGTCAGAATCCTGCAGGTTGGTCAGTGACGATTGTTCCTGTTCATCCTTCTCTCCATACTGCTCCTGCTCCTGCTTAACAAATGGGTAACAGTTAGAGTAAAAATGTACTTATTCTGCTTATGTGAAGGGTGTCAGTAATTTCTTTAGTAACATATAGGTTACATGATGATATAAAGGGTATGTTTTAAAGGGTAACATTATATACACATACCGACAGCTTTCATATGATTTTCAAATGATTTTTTTCTTACTCCTTTGGGTGAGGTCTAGTGTCCATAGGCTTAATAATTCGTTAAGGCTGGTGTGGACAGGTAGTTTAAGATGGCTTATAAGGTTTAGAGCCCTTGTTTTTTAAAATATAATTAACGATAAAAATAATTATAATGATCGATAAATATTGTGCACAGTTCTGCAAATATATTGCATGAAATGGTTTTATTTTATTTTAAAGAATATTATCGGGAGTTGTTATTCAACTTAGTGGACTATGCCAAGAACTATGTGCAGAGTGCCTACTAAAAACTATACAACACACCATGAAACCGCATAAACCTCCATGACCCAGAGTGATGTATAGCTAATACCTACCTCAGGCTCTCCTTTAGCAACAGCTATAGGCGTCTTGTCTCCCTCCTCAGAAATCTCCACTTCCACCTCTTGCATTTGCAGAGCTGAAATCAGTCACCAATCAATAATAACCATTTTATACCGCAAAAGGTAAAATATATTGTTTATTAATTAATAGTTTAACTTACCAATTCTCTATAAATTTACACACACACTTGTACGAACATGACAAGATCGCTGATGAAAGGGCAGGAGGGTTTGGGGAACTTACCCCCTCCAAAGTAGAACCAGATGTTCTTTGATACAGCCTACCAAGAATCCATCATTTAAACACAATGATGTATAATGATCAACTGAGGTAAAATGTTGAAAAACAAAAGAGAAATGCTTCATTAAATGGCCAAAATAAGAAATATTCTGCTGGAGGAACTTTCCCTAGTTAATTATTTTACCTTAACTTCTTGACTGTGTTAATCATGTTTGGTCATGATAATTGAACTTGTTTCCTTTTTGAGCATCCACCATAAATTCCGCGCCACACTGAATGCATTAGGGAACCAAACTGAAGTTGGTAACTTTAGTATAATTTCTTCCAAAATGCTCAAAAACTGTATGTTAACATCTAAGTTACCGGTACTGGTCTTTTTGGCTGGGTAGAATAGTGGTTCGTGTAGAGTGTTCGCCTCACTATCTCAGGTTTGCCAGATTAATCTTGAGCAAAATCTAAAAATATTCAAAACTAGATCTAGATGTTATTGGTCAAGGGGCTATTAATAATTAATTCCTGGCAAGAGAATTAGTTCCACTTAGTCAGCAACAAGGCCACACAAAGTGTCTCACATATTCTACCCTAATAATTTATTCATATTTGTCTTAAAATACAACAAAGCTTATCTCGGAGAACTAGAGATTTGACATTATAAAAAAATGTCTTACTTATAATATCACCTGCTATTTCAGTATCTGCCTCTTCCAGCTCCGTTGTAATTAATTCCTCTTTTTCCTTGGTAGGTTCTTCTTTGATCTCTACCAGCATCGTCTCACTTCCATCCACTTCCTCCACAACCTCGGAAGATGGAAGTTCCACCGTAGCAAGCGGTTCTGGCTGCACCACTTGGATTGTATCCTCTTCGACGGGTTCTGTGATCGTTACATTCAGATCACACACTGTTGGTTGAATACACAGCCACAATACTGTTGTTAGCCATACCAGATACTATCTAAGATTACAAATTTATTTTATAAATAATTTGTCATCATATGTAAATAAGAAACTGGGGCTGATTGCTTCGTCATAATTAAAGACAGGTTGCATATAACTTAGGCCCTAATCTAATATTATCATGTGTATCTGTGACATATTATCTGTATCACATTCTTACACTTTTGCCAATTGTAGCCATCTACATTTGAGGTAAAAAAGGGTACTTTACTGAGGTTTAAATTACTATTCTTATCATTAACATTTATATGAAGACTTTCTGAGTAAATCTGGTAGCAAACTTTCAACATAAATTTTCAGTTATGGAAACTATTGCTCTCTCACTCAACTTCTAGCTCATATTTGTCCCATATTCTAAATCACTTTTACAATTAAAAATGTTTAACTATGGTTTACGAATTTGAATGGACATTAAAAATACCTTACCCTTTGTACTTTAAAACTTTGAATTACAGGCCTGTGAGTAAAATTCTTGTGTTTGATCTGGTTCACGGTTTTATTTATTAATTTTTTTTTTAATGCCTAGCATTTAAAAAGGCTGCTCACTGGAAGAGTTAGTTCTAGTGTTATCCATAATTTTACACCACCTGTCAAACCAATCAACCAATGTTTGTTGAATCAGTTAAATAACTGTTGGTTAGGTCCAATTTTAACTCAGCGGTTCGTGCTTAGGTGAAGTGATTTTCTATGTTTTTGGTCTTTGGCAGTAATGACCTAACTAACCAACTTACTAATTCAGACGACATTATTCGTCTATTTTGCTATAGCTAAATGAGCCTTTACACGTATTCTTAGCACACTGATAGCTTAAATGTATGTTAGATGTGTGTTTTTGATACAGTTTTAGTAGACTAGTCAATATTGTTTAAATAAGTGTAGAGGGTGTTCTACTTTTATTGTTAGAATGTCATGAGTATTCATGAATCTATGTAAAGCTAACTATATAGGACATAACTTTAGACTAAACTGCGACACTGTAAACAATTTATATGAATTTGAATGACAAATGCAGAATTAATAAGATTTGGGAAAAATCATACAAAATTAAAAAGTAGACTTAACTTTTATAAAATAATGGAGACAACCACATTATGTAAGCACTGAACATATGTTTGCTTGTACACAGAACAAATCAGGTACGTGCTGTGCATCACTTGTCGATTATATTGTTTTGGTTATGAACAAGTGGTTTATTTTGACTCCGTACTGCCAGCTGGCATAATTTGAAATTAATCACAATCTTTGAAATAACTGTCAGCACAAGAGAACGTCTAAGTTTAGTCTTTAGATCATGGATCCATCTACTAATTTACACAGAATTATTATGAGAACACATTCTTTACAGGCTATACTATATGTTTTTTCCCTTTCATAGAGGAAGGTCAGAGTTATCAAACGGACTTCAAACCTCCTTTCAGTAACTAAATGAGGAACGAGTAAGGATTGTTCAAGGATGGTTAGAGAAAACAGTTTGCGACTAATGATTTCTGTCAAAACAATATATCATTAAGTCTTGTTATTGGTAATAAATTTGTTTCATCTTTAACATTTGATGCTCTTGAGTTGATGTACAATTAAAGTACTTTTTCAATAAACCATATATTTTTTTAGTATCCTTAAATCGGTTGTTTCTGAAAATTTTTTTTTTATTTCCCATTTTAAATTGCTAATGACCACTCCACATACTTGATGTTGACTACTATTCCCATTCTCTCTTGTAATTGTTTTCTCTCTGAGCTTAACTAACATACATACACCACTAACGTACATGATACAATTACAAAATAACTACAACTACTGTCACTACATCTCTTAATTTAATTAAAATGTTACAGGTTTACATGAACTAACTTGAAAGTATCATTTAAAAGAACCATCACTGAATCTCGTACTATCAGATCTCTTATTATAACAGCTTCAATAGCACTTAGTATTACGCAGGGGAGTAGTTCTGTGGTAAATTTTGTAAACGGTGTCAAATAAATAAAATAATAGGAAACACTCATGAACATTTGAACATTGAAGGTCTAAAGGATTTTCGAAGTGGGTGTGGATGGGTGATCTTTGGTTCCATTAGCTATGTGTCCTGTGGGTAGTTTGGGCTAATTGTGCAATAATTACATTCAGCTTTGTTAGTAGTACAGTAAAATACAATTATTCGAGTCCCAAATCAAGCTTCCAGGTCAACTGCGCTAGTCACCAGAAGATAACAAATAAAAATAAATCTCTTGCACATCAGGGCAATTACAGTGATAAGCAGTGTTTCCCTGTGACTACTGAACCGATTTACAAGGTTTATGTGTAAAATTAAAGGGGAAAATGCGTAGATTTGCTGACTTTCCTCAGAATTCACGTTTGTTCATCGAGCTACGCGTCAAAGGCCTTCAAATGTTGCAATCTTAATTTTATGGAAGGGCAAGATTAAGATTGCTGTTGAAGGTAACAAAACACAGTACAGAAGCAAGATCAGCTGTTTTAAGCTAACTTCTGGAATAAGATCATAATTGAACAGCTGGATTTGCTAGTACCATATAATTTTAACTGAGTGTTGAAAATGTTGTTGCAATGATTTCAGTCAGTTAGGATATACGACCACTGAACTTAAAAAGGTGTGGAGATCATCCTGTATAATTTTAGCTCAATGTGTCCAGAGGCTGTCCAAAGATCAGCATAATTTTGGTGCAAGATATCACACGTTCGATTTCTGGGGAGCCAAATGAGATCCACATTATTTAGTTGGTGCGGTAGTAGTATGATGCTCGAAGAGGCTATTTCTGGCAAATAAGCCTAGATCTAAACATTCTAAAACATCTACGAGGGTCATCCAGATAGTAAAAACGTTTGCTTACTGCACCTAGCACAGCTTGCAAAGCACTGTGATTGTGTGTGTGACAGTCCACTCACCTCCCCACCAAAGTACCTCCATACTAAAGTATGAGCCGAGTAGAGCGATTCAAAATGGCGGCATCAATAGAAAATCCCGCCACATATGAGATACGTAGTGTCATTCGGTTTCTGAACTAAACAACCGTTCAGACTACAGACAATTTTAGAAAAACACCGCAGAAATGTTATGCTGAAAGTGGTGCAAACAAGTCTGCAAGTCGAGTCTTCGCGGGGGAAAAATGGTGCAACAGGTTTAATGAAAGAAAATCCATTGTGGTCGACGAGGATCAGAGGATTGTGGTCGACGAGGATCAGAGTGGCAGCAGGTCAATGGTCATTGCTTGCTAAAGATGATTTCAAAAAAGACTTGAGAGAAAATTTGAGGAAAGCAGCTGCTAAAATCTTTCACCATAAAATGACTTTGGTATTTGTCTACAAATTTCAATAGGTCAGACATTTTGCACAATCAGAAACCGATAACACTGCAGATCTAAAATTTGGCGTGATTTTCAATAGCCACTGCCATTTTGAATCGCAGTAGGAATAAGAACTGGACCACACCGCAATGAGATTCGGCCCATACTTTGGTGGGGAGGTGAGTGAACGGTTGCACACGCAATTATGGTGATGAGGGAGCTATGCTAGGTACAGTAAGCAAACGTTCTTTATTTTCTGGATGACCCTCGTAATATATAAGAACACAAAGCATTGAGTGGAACTTTATTTTTATTTTACAATATCATTAAAAAGAAACAACATAGAACAAAGATTAGAAACAAAAATATTTTATCACATTAATGTAGGCTGTTTTATCATAAAATTCTCAAGAGGCAAAACAGCAATAAGAACAGTAGAAGCTCATCTTCACGTTTGTAATATATTGGAAGACAAATTGTTATTCAAAGAAATCACAGAACGAAGTAAGTTGCCCCACAAACTGAAAAAGATTAATCAATTTTAAAATATAAAAGAGCTCAGATTAATTACAATTTACCGATTTTGACCTAGGCAAACATTTTTATGTATTAACATTACAAACAGTTAACTAATCAATGTAACTAGTAATAAATATTTTTTCGATTAGTTCTATAAGACTTTTATCAAGATTACTAAGACTTAGTTACAATTAACCTCAACGACAGAATAACAAAAAAACTACTCAATTATTAGTTAGGGACCATGATTAGATTATCAAATCTGGAGTGGTATCCAAATCCTGATACACTATTTGAAACTACACTAATTGATGGCAAATACTCACGAAAATACTCAAAACTTGAGAATAATTGGCATTATTTGACTCGATTATAAAAATCACTACTCGCACACCCCTAGTTTTCTATCAATTTAAGTATGAGTTGACTTAATGAGTCTAGGGGTGTGCGAGTAGTGATTATTTTAATCGAGTCGAGTAGTGCCAAAACTCTTTTTTTAGTTTAGAGTATTTTCGAGTCGATAAAATATTAAAACAGGCCAAATTGATTATTGAAATTTCAATTTAAAACATTAAAAGCCTTTGTGGCTTAACTCCGAAGGTTTGCAAATTGTTTAATTCCAAGCAGGCAAAAATACTCATTAAATGGAAGTTGAAAAATAATGTGAATGCCTACAATTTAAACCCTAAATATTGTGTGACATTTGGTACCTTTTTTCACAGGCGAAGGGAAGAGAACAGTGGGCTCAATCTGCTTGGCTGGAGACTCCAGAAGCCTTGATAAGGTTGGGGAATCTGTAATAAAATGTTAAATAACAACCGACACTTACTTTAAAGAACAAATAATAATTATAAACTTTTCAAATACCATTTATTTCTTTAGTGTTATTTAAGTACCAGTAATATGGCCAATGCAACCTCGAGAATAACTGACAAAACTCAAATTGATCAAAAATATCAGACTCACATTCCCCTAGTTGAAAGTGTTGTATTACCGTTCTTATTACATTCAACAAGGGGTGTTCCAGTACTATAGAGATTGCTAGGCTTATTCAAGTTAAATTGCTTTCCCTATTATTTTGAAATAATTGTTTTATTCCCTGGCTGATAAAATGCTGTTTGGATACCACTGAGCAAATATGCATGGTCAAAGCAACATTTAGTGGTTTTTTTCTGTATGACTATTTAAAAAAAAATATAAAAACTTAAGTCTGCATACTTCAAGAAGGCCTAATTGTGTGAGACGAGGGATGCTTAGGTGACCTCTAAGTTTCCCGAAACGGTGACGTGACCCGTCTGGGCGCAAGACACGCGGGCCAGTGCCGAAGTTGTCCGATAAGGGTTCCGGCCTGATTTTTCCTCCGCGGCTCCGTAGGAGGTTTAGTGGGTATACCTCCCACACTGTTCCTTTGGGTTCGCGCATAAAGCGTTCCTCCTACGTAAAAAAAAAAAAAAAAAAAAAAAAAAAAAAAAATTGTGTGTTATGGATTTTTAAATAATCAGGAGTGAGAAACGGAGGAAATATAATTTTAATTGAACAAAACCTTAAACGTACTTGAGCGTTTGGATGAAGGTAAATTGGTAAAATACATTTGCAATAAACTAAATGACAACAATAATTTTATAAAACTAGATCTTGTATTTTTATCACAAAAATAAACCTACAATGTTATGTGAATTACGTAAGTTTTCTTTCAAATAACTTTGCTATCTAGGCTAGTAGCAACAATCATTGATTTTGAATACAGAATAGATATCCCAAGACTAGTTAATTTTTGAAGCCAGGAAAATGAACCAGCTGGTCCACTAATCAGACAACTAAATCAGCTGCGTATGAAACAAAAATAACAAACCCATTTTTCATATAAAACGAATCCCGTTTTATCCCTTTGAATCACATTAAAAAATCCCTTTTCATCCCGCTTTTAATCTGAGATCACAGATTGCACTAGACTGCAGAATCAAATATTTTTCTATTTACTTTTACTAGCTGCTCTCTTTTAATTGTATATATGTTTATATTTACCTATTTTTCGTGCTAGAATTAAATTATTTAAACATGTTCTACTCTTTCAAATACCATTTTATCTCTTTAAACATCTATATTATGATCGATTTTAATAGAAGCAATCAATAACATAAAAGAGTAGTTAGAATTTTATCTCTATATACAAATTTTGTCTAGCTAGACTAGTCAAACAACCAACAACGCAAACGAGTAGTATAAGGGGTAGAGAAGGGGTTACCTTCATACTGGTTTTCTTAGAGTAAGAAACAACGCACATAGGCCTACTACTACTTCGTTCTCCTGCTTATAAGGCTCCGTTCTGGCTAGGCGAAAATAATTCTGCCGGCGACATGACCGATATCACTCCTGCCGACGACGAAAACGGTATCCAAACTATTCAATACAACAAATTATAACGGTGACGACGTGATGTGTTCTCCATTCTACATATTCATGGTATCGCATCGCACAACCAAATAGGACACGCTCAAGCTCATGCCCAAGTGGATTTGAAGTGGTGGAATTGAGTAAGGGGGGGTTCAAAGTACTTCAAAGTAAGGGAGTCTGGGATCTGTAGGCTTCTAGGCTCAACCTGTGGCGTGTATCCCCTTACCGGCTATTGCCAAGGTCAACAATCTTTTTTATGTATGTGGTATTAGGTTTTAGTATACGTTTAGCAAATCCTGCAAATTAAAACAATCGTTGTCAGAGCCTTTTCTTGAGAAGGTGTAGCACTAGTTTCATGGTATATTTTTCGGGTTACAGATCGGCCATAAGCTCGGTTCTGATATTCAAAATCAATGTTAGTACTAAATAGCACGGTACGACATAGGTAGTAGAAATGGCAAATATTTTACTTGTTAATTCCAACATGGCCAGGCCAGCGGCATTGATGTGATTCATTGTGCGTTCTATGATGTTTATAAAATAATAATAATAGGTGCGGACAAGGCTCAACGATATTAAAAAAAATGGGAATGCCCGCTTGTGCCAAGGTGCTCTGTTCGTAAGAAAACTAGCAGACGTAACGCCGATTTCCAAAAAATCCCACTCTATCCCACAAGCAGTGAAATATCCCATATATGGGATAAAAATCCCTTAAGTGGAAACACTGCTGGTAGCGCAAACAAGCTCGAGCAGCGCAGACAATCCCGAGGCACGCTCGGCCCGTAAGCTAGGTTTATCTATTCCGTAGGATGTATAATCAATGCTACAATTACATAAAATGTATCTATATAGTTTGTTGAGATAATCCAGTTTAATGGATCTTTTACACCATATGAAACTATTCCCGAGTTTCCCCATTTATGAATCTTATATTAAGTAAATTACAGTACAGTAGTTATATATTCAACTCGTGTAGAAATTTATGGTACCGTAGTAGTATAGTGACATTTGAGAGACATCAGTTTACTCCAGCCTGGGTCCCGGTCCCGAGGTGACCAGTCTAGAGGGGGGATACTGTAATATTTAAAAAGCTGGTCCAATTTGTGCATTCCATCAGTCAGTAAGCTTGCAATAAAAACCTTAATCTCCTTAACCCTTTCAGTGCTAAGCTTTTGAAAGGAGAGTTTAATCTGTGATGTTTTGTTGATTTTTTAAACGTCTTTAACGCCTCAACAGTTAAAATTTAAAAAAATTATGCTTCCGGTGGACACACACACACACACACAGTAAATGATAAGTAAAAAGTACCAAAACACCTGATCAGATGTGCAAGAATCCACCCATCCTGTCACCCGAGCCGTCCACCATTTGCTTAAGGTCCGCCCTCCCCTTTAACCCTGCCATAGACAAGTAAACTCTCCATGACTGTACATAAAAACCACCGACTGTGACGGGATTCGAACCCTCGATCTAAGTGTTACCACCAGCCGGGAAGATAGCACCTTAGACCGCACAGCCACTCTTAAGACTAGCAGCTGTAGCAGACCAGGGGGTATTAGAGCCTAGGCGCTGGACGAGGTAGTTCAGTTTGTGTCTACTAGGTTACACCACATGTCAGACACAGACTGCAAACTGAGCTCGTAATGGTACAATCGTTTATCTAGCAGTAACAATGTTTATTGGTGGCAGATTCAAAAGCTGATAGATCAGTCCTTAGCACTGAAAGGGTTAACAAAAACTGATCCAAGTTGTTTATTTTTGTACTGTTATTTAATCAAATAGGCCCTACTAGAAATAACTTTATGTGAAAGGCATCATTTATTTACACTCAACACAATAAACAACTTATTATTATTTATCTTCAAATAAAACAGAACACATGATAATAAGCAAACACCTGTTTGGAGAGAGACCACCACAATTTTATCACCTGTTAAACACATTTTTACCCTTACCATATTTGAGCTAAGCACATTATTAAAATAAATGTTAAAACTTGAACACATGATTCTGGTATGTTTTCCGCCAGAACTGTAACTCACCAGTGGCCCGGGAGTGTGAGGGGAGTGGCGGGGGGTTGAGCAGGTTGTGAATGCTGCCTCCTCGGTAGCTGCTGGGACTCTGCAGAAGGCTGGTCAGTAGAGGTGATGTTGGCACCTTGGTCTCTGGCTGCTATAAATAAAGTAAAAACTTAGCTAAACAAAAATTAAATCGTAAATTTATGACTTATTCCATATTCACAGCGAATAAAAAAAGATTCAGAACAGTATTCGAGTCTTAGGGTCAGATGCCTTAGTATTAACGTAAATTGTTTGGTCTATGGGGCCGGGATTTCTGTTGGCATAATTACTAAAAACAAATATAAAAAAAATTGTTTAGTTATTAAAAACATATTTTTCCAAGGTAAAATCTGTAATGCTAAAAAGCAGTAATGTGGCCAACATGAGGTAAATTAACAAATGGGCTAACAATAATTGTGAAGTATGAAGTATGTTCTGATACTTGCATACATTTATTGTAAGGAATAATTGGGACTTAACTTAGAAATGATACACGCGTTTAAGTTACAAACATGGTGGAAGGTATTGCCGGAGCGGTGGTGAGTGATGGACTGGGGAAATGCAGGGAGAACTGGTATACAACCAGCCCGCGAGGTAAGGTGGCGTGATTGGGAATCCACCAATAGTATTTATTGAAAGCTCTGACGTAATATCGTACGATGGACAGGATTCCAATTCCTACGACCAACCCGTTGCAATACAGAGTGACACAGAGTAATACAACATGATTACATTTTAACATAGAGATACAAAACATAATTAATTAATAATGATATGTATATATCACACCTCCCTACTTAATTCTGGACTCACACTAAAATTTGGAAATTAAATTTTTTTTTTTTTTTTTACTGAACACGTTACATGAAAATCAAAAGTTACACAATACTCAGACAAGAACATGATAAATACAATCCCCTTAAACAATGTTGAATAGTTCACACAATAGCAATAAAATAATTTAATGGAATGGTTCAATAATGGTAATCAGACGTGAATAATAGAAACATATTACATCAGTAAGTACAAGTACAACAATAAAAATTCAAAATAACTCAGATTAATAATAATTGATATAATAAACAAACCATGTTAACACAGAACAAATAAATATTCAGATATGAATGAAAAGAATAACATTGTTTACAAATCCAACCTCATAGTAGGTTTGCGAATTCTCTCAGGATAACGCCTTACAATAGGCTCAGCTGTTCTTTGTCTAGCTTTAGAAGGAGAAGGAACAGTTGGACTATTATGGCGGGGTAAAGAGTGACGTGGAGGGGTATGACGTGTGTGGAGGGGGGACGTACCGCTACCATCCGGCCTCGTGACGTCGGCTTCCGTCAGCTGTGGCTGCACTGGGCTCCTGGGTACACCACGTGACTCACCTGTGGGAACTGTCACTGCTACTGCTTGCCTGTCTGCTACAGTGGGTATTTTGGAAGGAGGGGTGTCAATAGGGATCAGCTGATCTATATGGCGTTTCCAAACAATGCCTGAATTTAAAATGACATTATACATTGTTGGACTTATTTGTTGCAATATTGTGCCCTCGATCCATTTGTCTCTAGCTCTGTAATCTCTTACTAGAACTAACTGATTAGGAAATAAATGTCTGGTCTTACTACCGCCAGCATACATTTTTTGTTTGTTTTGGCGTTCTTCTACATAAGTATTTACATCAGGTCGTAATAAATCTAATCTAGTTCTTAAGTTGCGATTGAACATTAACTTAGCTGGTGTCTCGTTAGTGGTAACATGAACTGAGTTGCGGTAATCAAACAGGATTCTACTTAAAGCTAGTGATACATCTACATTATCACGAAAAGCACATTTCAATTTATTCTTTGCATACCTTACTGAGTTTTCAGCCTGCCCGTTAGATTGCGGGTGATATGGAGCTGAAGTGGTGTGCTTAATACCATTAGCCTTAAGGAAATTACCAAACTCAACAGAAGTAAAAGGGGGTCCATTGTCACTGTGAACAGTTACAGGTAGTCCGAATCTAGCAAAAAGACTTCTTAGGTTATCTATAGCCAACTTAGCTGAAGTTGAATTTGTTTCAAACACTTCAAGCCATTTAGTGTACGCATCTACAACAATAAGGTAAGTTTTTCCCTTGAAAGGTCCCAAATAATCCAAATGTAACCGTTCCCACGGCCTACTGGGATAGTGCCAATTATGTAATTCTACTTTAGGCGGACTCGATCTTTCCAAAAGACAGGAAGAACAGCTGTTAGCAAGTGCTTCAATATCATGATCAATATTAGGCCACCACATGTATGACCTAGCCACACTTTTCATTTTTACAATTCCCATATGACTCGAATGTAACTCTTTCAACACATGAGCACGTAACTTAGCAGGAATGACTACTTTATATCCCCACATTAACACTCCTTGCTCAACAGCTAGTTCTACCTTCCTCTGAAAATAAGGCAATAATTCTCTACAAACATCAGGAAGAGTGTTAGGCCAACCATACATTACATAGCCTACAACCTTATTCAAAATCGGGTCTTCCCGAGTTTCTAACCTTACATCCTCACACATTACAGGAAAAGAACTTTCTTCAATATACTGTAAATAGGTACCAACCCACATTACATTTTCTTCACTAGGATGTTTGACATTTAACGGCAATCTAGATAATGCATCTGCACTATTTACATTGGATCGTACATACTGAATATCGTAACTATATCCCGATAAGAACAATGCGTATCTCTGTAATCTGCTAGCAGCAAAAACAGGAAGTCCTTTCTTAGGTCCAAAAATGCTAACTAAAGGTTTGTGATCGCTCTTAAGTGTGAAATGTTTACCAAACAAATACTGGTGGTATTTACGTACTCCATAAACAACTGCTAACGCTTCCTTATCTATTTGACTATAGTTTTTCTCAGCTGCGGAAAATGTCCGAGAACTATAGGATACCGGTTTCTCAATACCATCCTTATCAATTATGCTTAACACACAACCTATACCAGTACTACTGGCGTCAACTGTCAATATCGTTGGTGCTTGGGTATCATAATGCGCTAATACCGGCGCTGAACTAAGCAACTGCTTAACCTGATTAAATGCCTGCATGCACTTATCGTCAAAAACAAAAGCTACATCTTTTTTTAACAAGTTATACAATGGGTACAAAACACTTGACAGATTAGGTACAAATCTACCGTAGTAGATGATTAAGCCTATAAAAGACTTGACTTCCGTGACAGTTTGTGGTACAGGTGCATCCATAATAGCTTTAATCTTGGATGGTGCTGTGTGTAGTCCGTTTTTGTCGATGATAAATCCCAAATACTCTAGACTTGATTGGAAGAATTTACATTTTTCAGATTTAACAGTTAAACCAACTTCTTTAAGTCGTTTCAGAACTTCTTTTAAAGTATTCAAATGAGAAGCATTGTCACAATTAGAAACAAGGATATCATCGAGAAAAACAGCTACACTTGGTAGTCCCTGCAATACTTGCTCTATTTTTCTCTGGAAAATACCGGGCGCTGAACTAATACCATACGGCATACGTTTATAGGAAAATAACCCCTTATGGGTACTGATTGTACATAGTTTCTGTGCCTCCTCATCTAACTTAAGCTGCATATAGGCCTGACTGAGGTCGATTTTACTATAAAAATCACCTTTTTGGATTTCATTAAATAGGTCTTCTATTCTGGGAAGGGGGTAACGATCTATTTCTAGATACGGGTTAACTGTGACCTTAAAATCACCACAAATTCTTAAACTACCATCTTTCTTTAATATAGGCACAATAGGTGTAGCCCATTCGGAACTCTTAACTGGGTACAAAATATCCTCATCAACTAGTCTAGACAATTCTTTTTCAACCTTAACCTTTAAGGTGAAAGGAAGGGGTCTCGGTTTGCAGTACTTAGGAATACAATGTTCCTTGACATGAATTTTAACAGGTTCACTTTTATATTTACCTAATTTGTCTGTGAAAACCTCAGGAAATTCCTTAATGAACTGTTTAACTTGTTGCTCAAAAGGGTGCTCATTACATTTGGTGACAAACAATGGATGATTCTCAGACTTAAAAGAGATTTCAACATTTAGGGCAGATAGCCAATCTCGACCCATTAACGGGTGTGCCCCTTTGTTGATTACATACAGTTTCAGATCCTTATTTACATTACCATAGCAAACATTAACGTTAATTTTTCCAACAGGAACAATCGGTTCATTAGTATATGAACTCAAAGATAAGTCATTTGGTAGTAGTTTACAGAATGCCAAATTTTTGTTATAAAACTCATGGCTACAAACACTGACACTAGCTCCCGTGTCAACCTCAAAAACAACATTTTTGCCCTCAACAAGAGCCTCAATTTTCAATGGAGCTGCTGTTACTAGTTTACTCTCAATTTTAATTTCATTAATATGAAACAAGGCAGCAACATCTTCAACATACTTATCATACTTGTCATTTGCATTATTTTGAGAGTCTGCATTATGCCTATCAGTTACAAAATTATGCATTTTCCTGTTACTCTTAGGTTTGTACTGCTTACTAAAGTTATGACGTTTGTCATTGTTATCAGTCTTATTATTACTGGAATAGTATTTGGATGACTTACCGAGTCTGGATCTACACACTTTTGCTATGTGGTTCTTTTTGCCACAGTAATTACATATCACTCCTAATAAATTGCATTTATTTCTTAAATGACCATGACCACCACAACAAAAACACTGAATTTTCTCCTGCTGCGGTGTGGATCGTGGATGCTGCTTAGTGCCGTTGTTGGTCGGAGTCCTCTGTTGTCGGGGCGCTGCCGCCATCCGGAGCACCTTGCCGCCGCCACCGTGCTGGTGGTAGTCTGCTCCCATAAGGCTCGCCGCATTCCTCTCCGCTGCTTCCGTTGATGAAATGAGCGTAACTGCCTTTTCAAAAGTTAGGCCCGACTCTGCCAAGAGTTTCTGCTTTGTCGATTCGTTTCTGATCCCACTCACAAGTCTGTCCCTTAAATAATCATTGAGGTTTGTCCCGAATTCACAATGTGTTGACAACTTTTTCAAATTAGCTACATAATCTGCGAAAGATTCGTGCTCTAATTGATTTCTCAGACTAAACTTGTAACGTTCTGCAATCACATTTGGTTTAGGATACAGATGCTCTTTAATTAGCTTCACTAACTCGTCGTAAGTCTTTGATGTCGGTTTGTCCGGTGTACAAAGGTCCCGTAACAATGAAAATGTTTTAACACCCACGACAGTAAGAAAGGTGCTGACCTTTTTAGAACTACTAATGTCATTACACGACAAAAAGAGTTCAAAACGCTCAATATAGGAGTCCCAAGATTCTAAATTTATATCAAACTCACCGATATTTCCGACTATAGACATTTTGCTTTGTAATACTGGAAATACACTGAATGGAAAATCACTTAATTCTTCCTCCCACATAAAATCAAAACTCACCAAACATAGTGTGGGGTAAGCCTAGTCCAAGTCCCAAAGACGTTAACCTCAAAACTGCCTTCTTCAGGTTATGCACATAACCGTAACTGTACTCACTTGTAATTCGGCGCTGACAAGCCTACTGAAATTGTCCTTGAATTTAATTAGGCGCTAACTAGCCTTGTAACACCCGGCGCTATCAAGCCGAAATCGAAATGGAACTTTTGTAAAACACGGCACACGAAACTATATCGCACTTGCTCGTCGCCACTGTGAAGTATGAAGTATGTTCTGATACTTGCATACATTTATTGTAAGGAATAATTGGGACTTAACTTAGAAATGATACACGCGTTTAAGTTACAAACATGGTGGAAGGTATTGCCGGAGCGGTGGTGAGTGATGGACTGGGGAAATGCAGGGAGAACTGGTATACAACCAGCCCGCGAGGTAAGGTGGCGTGATTGGGAATCCACCAATAGTATTTATTGAAAGCTCTGACGTAATATCGTACGATGGACAGGATTCCAATTCCTACGACCAACCCGTTGCAATACAGAGTGACACAGAGTAATACAACATGATTACATTTTAACATAGAGATACAAAACATAATTAATTAATAATGATATGTATATATCACAATAATGAAAGGGTCTCAGAGAATGAAGGGTTTGGGTTACAGTTTAAAAAGTGTTTGGATACAAG
This sequence comes from Allygus modestus, assembly GCA_963675035.1. Lineage (NCBI taxonomy): Eukaryota > Metazoa > Arthropoda > Insecta > Hemiptera > Cicadellidae > Allygus > Allygus modestus. The sequence continues at coordinate 93,615,126 of OY776116.1, forward strand.
TGTTAATTGATTAATTGTCTAATGCATGCTCTTCACAGTGTTGATGTTATATTGTCGTGCTTACCTATACATTAAACTGTACAAAACATAATAATATATATAGTAAGAGTCCTGCTATTCCAAAAATCCGCCTATTCCGAAAATAGTTAAAATGACTTAAAACAGACAAAATTAAGAAAACATTAGTTTTTTCGTGAAAATACGTACATTTATTGTTACACAAAAAGAGTTAAAAATAAATGCTATTGGAGAATTTGCTGTTTTCAAATTTCCTATTTATTTATAAACATGTGCATAAAATGTCATGCACATATCTCGAAAAACAAGCAAAAGGATAAAGTCAGCGATTACAAAGTCTTTCGTCAGAAGAAATATCACTGTCACTCATTTTAGAAAATTTATAACTAAATATACTCATAAAAACATAACCTACAACTTGAAATACAGTAATAACAAAACAGGACAGTGTAAACCAACAAGATATATTTAACTCGTTGGTGTAAACCACAAAATTAGCATATCGTCTGATTCTTACAGACACCAAAACACATGATGCGTATAACCTCAACAAAACAACTCATCACATAAAAAACGGCAAAGAATATATCAATACTAACTACACACTAATACTCCGCAACTATCTGGCTTCCATATATCGCAAAGGTAGCGGTTTTTAGATAGTTTATAAAGCCAATAAGATTATTTCGTGGGTTTATTCATGGACTTGAGCAAGGCTTTTGATTCTGTTAATCATCAATTGTTACTATTAAAACTGAGCAAATTAGGTATTCTAAATACTGAATTAAAATGGTTGAAATCCTATCTCTATGATAGAAAACAATATGTGAGGCGGAAAGCAAAAAGGGACCTTTCGTCAGCAATTTCCGATTTTGAGTTATTGATATTTTCAAATTAAGCTTTTAATTGCAAACAGTTTGTTAAACAAATTATGTCTCTAAGATTTTTTTGTTCAATTTACAAACATTTGAGTTTTGTAAATTAAAAATTGGCTTAGTGAGAAAAACACATTTTAAAACTTTTAAACACTACAAAATTGTTATTTTCACATTTAAGGAATGAATTTAATATCAAAACAAAGCATAAAAGCTATTCTTTAAGATGATATAAACAAGATTTCTTAAGTCTTTTTTTTATTTTTTTCAAAATGATCGCTTGCGATGCTTTGTCGAAGGGCAAGGAACGGCTGGCGGAGCCTTATCAGCATCATCCATGAGCAGAGGTTCAGGTTCGATAGTAGGTCCTGGTTGTGGGAAAATAATAAACTCTTCTTTGCAATAGCCTACTCACGGATGTTTTTGAAGAGATATTCTTTTCGTGGCTTATTGTGTAACAGAACGACTGAGGACAGAGGAACTGTGATTCTCTGATTGTGACAACGTAAAGTTTTATACATGGAGTTCTGTAACTTACAGGAACCTAGGTAAGAACCGTAAAACTAGCCTGATTATTGGACAGTATTAGCGGATGGTAAAGTGGGAGTAAATTCTCGGGAAAGAATAGAGAAACAACTGCTGTGATTGGCTGACTGATAATGCACGGCTGCAAACCTCTCTACTTACAAAATTAGATTTACAAACTTACCACGAATGCTGAAGTAGTCATTATTAGAGAGTATTAATAGTTACTAATAGTATATTATTAAGAAAAATGAATAATATTACTGTAATAGTAATATCAATAACATTGATCGGCTTATAAACCTACGAAAGAAAAGGTACCTGATGTCGGAGCGGGCATTATTGTAACCAGACAATGTTGTTCTCTTATGAGAAACCCGTCGTAGTTCCCTCAGTTACCACTAGAGTTCAGGAAAGTCTGGTTTTTAAAGTAATGCGAAGTGGACTTGTGTATTTGAGAAATGGGACCTCATGTCGACCACGTTATTGCTCCATAAGCGACAAGAGATACCTTTTCCGAGGTAGAACACGGTCTCCTTTATCGATTATTATGAGTATTTTATCTGTTCGAAACTTTTTTTTAATCGATTGTGTCTTGTAAAGGACATTATAAAGAGTAGTAATATGCAAAAAAACTAAAATCTATATTTTATACCCGGATGACTGTACGACTGTACTGAAAAATCTACTTCGCCGACAAGAGGTCCCTTTTTGCTTTCTGCCTCACATATGTGGAAATTTGTCATAGTAACAAAAAAAGTATCATCTCATATCAATCTGCAGTAAGGGAAGTAAAACATGGAGTGCCTCAGAGATCCATCCTAGGTCCTCTATTGTTCACTTGTTACCTGAGAGAGTTCCCTGTCCTTAGCAAATCAAGTAAGTTGTGTCTCTCCGCTGACGATGCAAATTTATAAATTACAACACCAAAAATTGAAGAAGCTGAAAATATAGCAAAGTCAGAACTTGTCCTACTGAACAAATTTTTCAATTCTAATAACTTGCTTTTAAATCTAGAGAAGTACAAATTTATTTATTTTCAAACTCGTCAAGCTAAACTTTCAATCCAGCCATCCATCACATTGCATAATAAAATTATTGAAAAAACAGATACTATTACATTTTTGGGTATAGAAATAGATATAAACTTAACATTGAATAACCATGTTCAAAAGCTCCTTTCTAAAATTTCATCAGGTTTATGCTATATATTATAGCTATGATGAGACTAATAAACGTTAAAACGTATGAAATGTATGATGTATTTTAAGAAACGTTAAAAGTAATTTATTTTTCCTCTATACGTTCAGTAATTTCTTTTGGAATTTCGCTGTATGGAGCTACTTCAGATAAAAATTTAAAATCAACTTTGAAATTGCAAAAAAAGGCTGTCAGGATAATTTGAACCTGGACCCTAGAAGTTCGGTGAGAGATCATTTCAAATCGCTAATTATTATGACAGTATACGGTATGTACATTTTGAAACAATTTTGTCCGTCAAAAAAAGATTAGATCAACTTAAGATATCTGGAGATAATCACACTTACATCACTAGGCGTCGAGGGGAATTAGCAATGAGCCCGCACAATTTACAATTATGTAGGAAAAAACCTAAATTTGCCGAGTCAGTGTTTTATAATAAAATTCCTCACAAAATTGAATCCAAACTAAATGTTGTTAAATTTAAGGAAAAAAAATCATCAGCAAAGCTATATACTCTATTGATGAGGTTTAGAGATCCAAAATAATTGTATGTTTATAATGTTAAAAAAGTGTTAAACAGAAGCCCATCATGAGTAACACTGATTTGAATAAAAATTCTTGTCTTGATCCCTGCAAAATATTTATTATTTGTTTCAATCTTTAAAAGATTAAGTGGTTTTTAGTTTATATATATAATTTTAAACCAAACCTGTGACACTATTGATGTACATTCTTATGTTACATTACGAATAAAGATATTTTGAATTGAATTGAATCACAGAGTTTTTAGCAAAAACAGCGACGGCCAATATATCTTATCGTTAATATTATTCATAAAATCCGCCTATTCCGAATTCCCGCTAAACCGAACAGGCTTCGTATCCAACTAGTTCAGAATAGCGGGACTCTACTAACCCTTTTAAAAGATTGTTAGTGAACACTTAGATTATGAATAAAGAAAAAGAGGGTATTAGAAAATACCCCCGTAGTAGCAAACCTGCATACTCAGCGAATTTCCAATGCTTAATAATTTATCTTAATACCACATAAAGCCACATACCAAGTTTCATCAATATACATTCATAAATAAACGATTTATGACATTTTAATTATTCTCCATAAGAATAAAATGGCGGCTGAGTATGCAGGTTTGCTGAAATAAGGAACACTAAAAATGGGCTTTTATACAAATATCAATATAACTCAACTAGGTAAAGCCACATACCAAGTTCTATTAATTTATGTTCATAATTAAAGGAGATAACACGTTAATTATTCTCCATAAGAATAACATGGGGCTGAGTATGCAGGTTTGCTGCTACGGGAACTATCAGCCAAAAAATGGGTTTTTGTGTAAATATCAATAGACCACAATGAAATGAAGCAATATACCAAGTTTCGTCAGGATAACTTGTTAAATAAGCGAGATATACAATTTTTCTTATCCTCCATAAGAATAACATTGGACAACGTACTGTGTTTAGCACTTTCACTATCTCAGTAACCAATTGACGTAGGGCAATGATTAAAACATCAAATTGTGCGTCTTTTTAAGCTGATTCGAATGGGAAAAAATAAAATTTGACTTTTACAGAAATTGTATATAAAAAACTCAAAAAAACCATTTTAGGGGTACAAAACCCCCCCAAAATACCCCTTCGGATAGCTCGATCCGTCTGGTTTTCGAACTTAAAGTCATAAATGCTGCTTTACACGTTTGTACCAAATTTCATGAAAATCGGACCTTTTTTACGAGAGTTATCGCACCCACGGACACACACATATATATATATATATATATATATATATATATATATATATATATCTATATATATCTATATATATATATATATATATATACAGTTTTGAACGAATGGTGTTTTTGGGGTCTGGGGACCTCAAAACGAAAAGTTATCATGGTCCCGGGCCTAGGTCTTACCATGCCGACTACGGTAATAGCTTCTTCCCTATAGGGGAAATTCGCTAACAAAATTTACAAGATTTCATATGACAACAGAAATAATATTTCCTGAACAAACACAAAGCTAGATATTTTCTGCTGCTATAAAATCTCCAAAAGGAAGTCACAATTAATTAATACTTAACTGTAAATAAGGTAATTAATTGGATAAAAATATATTTGTTAGATAATATCTGTTTGCTAACTCTTCTGTGATATTGTGCAACCAATGTAAATAACCTAAGTAGGCCTACTTTGTATTTTAAGTAGGGGTGTGTGAGTAGTGATTTTTTTAATCAAGTTGAGTCGAGTAGTGCCAATTATTTTCGAGTTTCGAGTATTTTCCAGCAAGTATTTGCCAGTTGGTAGTTTAAAATAGTGTAATGGGATTTGGATACCACCCTAGATTTGATAATCTAAACATGATTTCTAACTAATACATGAGTAGCAATACAAAGTTTTGGCCAGTACAATCAAACTGGATTAAGTATTGAAAAAATAAACACGTTTTGACATTCGTGTCCGGCCGATAAAGACACGGTACGGTTGTGAATTAGCCAATATCACCTAGACCAAACATCGCTTATAATCAATATTAGATGACGAAATCGTTAGTTACAGGCGAAATTCAGTGTCCCGGTCGCCAATTTTGCCGATATTATGTATACTGTCATAATTTTCTGCCTTTATTACGAAATCCAGTCGTAATTTTTGGCTGATATTATGTTTTCCGTTGTCATTTACAGCCGAAATTACGTGGTCCAATCATCATTTTCAGCTGATTTTATGTGATTCGATCACCTTTTGAGGCTGTTCTTCGCGTTTTGGCCAGTTACAATCGTTAGCGATCGTCCGGAAATCGGTGGGAAATACTACTAGATTGAACTTTCTAGTATTTTTCAAAACTTCGAGTCGAGTTTGAGTATTAAAATACTTGGCCAAGAACTCAAAGTTTTGAGTACTCGCACACCCCTAATTTTAAGTGAAATCTTATGTTTATTTGCACAACTGTTGTTTCAGCTAGGATACATGTTCTTTGTTTTTGTGATTTGCACTGGAGTAACTCGCACGTTGAAATATAATTATATATAAAATAATTTTATTTTTCTATAATTGTGCTGTTATGAATTTGCCTTTGTCTTTGTTGTAGACTGCATGACTGTAAAATGTGATTGATGTGTACTCATGTGATACCTATGTTAGGATAAGATCTGTTCTGACCTTGCCTATTGCTGTATAAAATGCTTAATTGTAGTAAAATGTTATTTATTTATTTATTTAAAATAGGGTTAAACTTTTCTGAATGTGTACAAGAGAGACAATGCACCAGACTTCATACATCTTCAGATAATTCTTAATTCAAATTAATTGTTACAAAATTAGTTTTATTTTAGTTTGTACAAATCTTGTTGTAAAGCCTACTTTTATAAAGAAATTCTTTGCCGTACTCTTTACAAAATTTTAAATGAGGACATTTAGAATTTAACAATATTGTCATCACCTGAGGTTCAGAGTGGGGGGTGACTCGGCCCCCCTCCAGACGACTTCTCTCCTCATGTTGCCGAAGGATCGACCCTCTCGTAGCCTCTCTCTCCTTCTCTCTGAAGGAACATTTACAGATGTTTAAACACCATTAAAACAAATTTGTAATAGATTGTTATTGAAATTGTAAATCCATAATGTAACACAGTTTTTTATTAACTCAGCAATTAAGGTCTAAGAAACATTTTGCCCAACTTAATTAACGTAATTTTGAGACCAACTGTACATGTCTCACCTATACTCGTGTTTTTGTTGGAATACAATTTCTGAGTTCAGTATTTTTTTTGTTTTGGAATTCAGCTAGCTTAGTTCCCCTGCTTGATCATCATATCAAAATTGTAAATTTAAAATGAAAGTGTAAATACCACCAGTTAACTCAAATCATTAAGAAAAATATAAACATTTTAATTGATCAACATGTAGTCTATTTAAGTTTAATAGTAGTTTTTAGTTGTTCCTATGCTGAATTATTAGGAATGGGCCGATTCCGATTCTTGATTCCTCAGTCTTTTCAATAACGGTGGTATCGAAGAATCATCGATGCTCGATAACGATTCTTACATAAAAGTATTTAAAATCAGATATTTATGCATAATTGTCTTATAAAAACACAACAAGATATAATTAAGTACCAATTTTCTGTTTTACAAATAAAGCAAAACCATTGTATTATGATTGAAAAAGTTACTTTAGATATCAGCAATACGGCAAATAATAATAATAATAATAAACATTCAGCGATGTTGTAACGAACAACTTCAGAAACAACCGACAAATCGAATGGTCGGTCTTGTTTCAGATTAATATTGAATGGGCATTTTGTGATATAGTGTAAGAGAAATGTGCTTAAGTTATAAAATTTGGTTTATCAAGCTGAAGATTTTTGGAGATGTTCTTTGAACAGCCTGAAACAAAATATCAAAAATCCCGAAAACCCAAACTGGAGAACATGCCCCCATCTTAGAAAAAACGTCGCCATCTTGAATACTCTACCTCACATCATTTGATACATTATATCTCCGCCATTAAGGATTATAAAGACATGCGGTTTGACCAAACTACTTGGTACAATCAAAGGTACAATTATAATTCTACATGCTTAAATATGTACAAGAAAACACCTAGCTAAAGATGAAAAACACCTGCTGGTAGAGTAGCGTTAAAAAAAAATCATTATTAAATTTAGATTTTCAACCTTTTTTTGGTAATGGGATTGAAAAGTACCAGAATAAAATTTTAAGAGCACGACAAAACATTTCAGAATATGCAATTATAATTTTTGTATCTCTATAATTGTAGCTTTTATGAGGCGCCAATCATAAGCGGACAAACAGGACACTTCTGTTGCGGAGCGCCAAAGTGGAGAGTTCTCGGCCGAACACCTAATATAATGCGGTAAAACAATTCTTTACTCAAAAACAAATTATTTCATTAATAATGAACCATTTATTACCAGCTACATAACTGTAACATACCCAACCTGTGTAACTTAGATATTATGATTTATAATGAGAAATTAAAGAAATAGTCCAGACAACGAATGGTCCAAAAGGGGGTGTAGAGTAGGGGTCTGTGGTGCACCGAAAAATCGGTACCGGTTCGGTAGAAAACAAATTACCGAATTCGGTTCGGTACCACTAACGGCGCCGGTACTAAGTCGGTATGGTACAGCCTAGAACTACAAAAAATCAGTTTTCTTTGTTTATCAACAACATTTTTCCTTCAGTTTTATTCATAACATCTTTTTCGTCCGTTGACATTCTATTGACACGCCTTTGCACACGACAGCAACTTTCAACTTTGACCGGCATTCATTCGAGAGTTTATAGGTTCACAATCGGATCACGAATGATGACGAGATGCCTTTACATCATTGATAAAGCTGTTTCCATAGACTGGTCGAATGTTTCGTTGTGTTACGTACGACTCGGCGAGTAATATAATAATGTACATAAATATCGAGAGTAACAGAGGTTAATAACAACAAACTACTATGCATTTACAATGTCACGCTCGTCTTTGCTCGCCTAGATTTGGCCAGTGTATAGAGACGGTATAAACGTAAACAAAAACCTACAACCAGATTTGTATTACATTTAATCATTTTTAAATCAAACTGAGGGATAAACACATAAATATCTGTTTGTTTTTTATATCAACGAACTTATAACACCGTTTTGTGTTGTACATTGCCGATTACATAATGGCCCCTTAACCTCAAATGAGTACTTGGGTACTTGACAGTGTTGCCACCATGTAGATGAAATTTTACCCTAAACGTGTGATAAAATTACCCTAAACTTGTTGTAAATTACCCTAAAATTACCCTAAGAATTGATTTTCTTCTCTAAAAGCTCAAAATACACACGAGATTGGTTTTAAAACATGATTAAGGCATAAAAAGTAAGGTAACATAGCATTTAATACTCGTCTTTGGCCCTACATCACACATAACACGAAATATGTACCTATTAAAAAATTCAAATAAATATTCTGTTGTAATATTTTTATTCAGCGCTATACTTATAAAGTGCTGGTATCACTGATAATAGAAACTTGGTGATACGTGTTATTATCAGTTGTTGGGAGTACTTTATAGTTTTATAACTTATATTTCAGTTGTACAAATTTGTTAATGATATTTTGTCTAAATAATAATGCCCAGAGAACATGTTTGTCATTCTATTAATATTAGATTAGATCAATAGGTTTCATGCAATAAACCACATCACACAAATTTACACATGTTTTACCTTGTTGTGATGTTTTTATGTGCGCTCACCTGGCTCACTAATGGAGATTTCACAAGCATAAAATACAATTTAGTTCCTTGATACAAATATGTGTCAAAATAGAGACAATCTTCAATAAACATATTTTGTACAACAGTCCTGTAAATCCAATGATGGGACTTTGTTATTATCTCTAAAATACAATATTAAATTTGTGAATAAATATTAACATGATTTTTTTCCTACTTCACTTAATAATTTGGTTTAACCCTTTGAGTGCCAGAGTTTTTCGGTCGTCATATCCCTAGAGTGCCAGAGTTTTTAACACAGTATATCCCAAAAGTGCCAGGCACAAAATCAACATTTTGCAAGGGTTTGCACAAAAATTAATAACTTTTTTATTTGGTAAGATATTATTATGAAACTTTTTTTGTTTTGTAAGTTTAAAGTTTAGCTATAATATTATGCACATATATAATATTTAAAAAAATAAAAAATAAAAAATTTGAATAAATATATGTATGTGGGAAATTTCTTTTAATTTTTTTTATTTGTTTCAGGTAAATAAACATTGTTCAAATATAAGATTTTCACCAAATAACTACTAGATTTATAGAGGACATGTTTCCCAAAATATTTCCTGAAAGTTTCATTAAATTTGGGCTTTAGGCGGACAAGTTATTTCCATAAATGTAAAAAAATATAAACACGGCAAATTAGTACACAAGACAGTAGCCTAACTTTATTCAAGGGTTTAAGTTTTATTACAATTTTATTTCATAAAGCAGACTAACTAGGCCTCGTATATTTATGGAGTATATGTTTACCTGAACATATCCTGGAAATGTCCTGGAAGAAATAATAAAAAGTAATGGCGTAAGAAAAATTTTCTATAGCAACGATTCACAAAATCAACATTTTGCAAGGGTTTTGTACATAAAATCAATAACTTTTTTATTTGGTAAGATATTATTATGAAGCTTTTTTTGTTTTGTCAGTTTAAAGTTTAGCTATAATATTATGCACATATATAATATCTAAAAAATACAAAATAAAAAATTTGAATAGGTACATAATATTATACATGCGGGACATTTTTTATATTTTTTCAGATAAATAAACATTGTTCAAATATAAGATTTTCACCAAATAACTACTAGATTCATAGAGCTAGAAACTATCCTGGAAATCACCTGTAAGAAATAATAAAAAGTAATGACGTAAGAAAAATTTTCCATAACAACGATATATCGTTGCAATGTATTTTTCGGTAAGACCACCGACGACGATATATCGTTGTGAAGTATTTTTCGGATGTTCCGTGCACAACGATATATCGTTGCGTGGCACTCAAAGGGTTAAAGTGTGGAAACAAACAAATCAAACACGAGTTGTGGGTTAGTAATATGATAAAATAGTTATTTCTAAAAAAGACGAAATTTTATGTAAAAAACTTAAAATTTATAGGCAACTGATGACTGATTTGAGATTAACTGGCATATGATGTATGTTCTTAAAGGGAATTCAATTTTCTACAACTTCTTACAAATGAATTTCTTTCCCTGATAATTAGTTTAGACGATATGAAGGAATTTTTGATGACAAATGTGAGGTAAAATGATTTATTCCAAAAAAATTCACCTTTTGAGATTGTGTAGCTCAATAACGATAAGGAATTTGAGAAAAAGGTATAAAACAAAAGTTATAGATAATCATATGAGCTTTAATTTATTAAAGGAAACGTTTTCCTTATGACGCATCTTTGTCGAGATATAAGCGGAAAACCCCAAATTTAGACGTTTCTCCCCCCTCCCGGGGGGGGGAGGGGGTCAAGGGGGTCACCTTGTAGACGTCAGGACTTTTGGTATGTTCACACCCTAAGCACAATGAACCAGTTTCTGAAGTTTCGCTGAAGTACCTGCTGACGCACCCTACACCCCCTTTTGGACCATTCGTTGTCTGGACTATTTCCTTAATTTCTCATTATAAATCATAATATCTAAGTTACACAGGTTGGGTATGTTACAGTTATGTAGCTGGTAATAAATGGTTCATTATTAATGAAATAATTTGTTTTTGAGTAAAGAATTGTTTTACCGCATTATATTAGGTGTTCGGCCGAGAACTCTCCACTTTGGCGCTCCGCAACAGAAGTGTCCTGTTTGTCCGCTTATGATTGGCGCCTCATAAAAGCTACAATTATAGAGATACAAAAATTATAATTGCATATTCTGAAGCATTTTTATGTGCTCTCAAAATTTTATTCCGGTACTTATTCAATGCCATTACCAAAAAGGGTTGAAAATCTAAATTTAATACTGATTTTCCGTTTAACGCTACTCTACCAGCAGGTGTTTTTCGTTTTTATTTAAGTGTTTTCTTGTATATATTTAAACCAATGGAATTATAATTGTATCTGTAATTTTTACCAAGCAATTTGGTGCAAACCCCATGTCTTTACCCTTAATGACAGAGATATGACGTATCAAATGATGCGAGGTAAAGTATTCAAGATGGCACCGTTCGTTCCAAGATGGAGGCATGTTCCCAGTTGGGATTTTTTGAGACTTTTGATATATTGTTCCAAGATGTTCAAAGAACATCTCTAACAATTTTCAGCTTCATAAACCAAATTACGTAACTTCTGTTAAATTTTGTACAATATTCCTGTACCAATAATAATGTGGCCAAACCATACGTTACCAGGACAATGAGAAAAATAATAATACAGCGCTACAGAGAGTGGCAGTTTTAAGTTTACGGCTACACCAAAGCAGCCTATACACAGTAGGCCTACCTCAAACTCATCGAAACCCTTTCATATTTTCCTTGTCTTATGACCGCATATATGATATTCACTCAACGCGAACGTCTGCCAAGAAAAACTAACACTTTCACCAACTTTCAACATTCCTTGACCGTTGTATCAGGTAAACAAAATCAATTTTATCATTTGATCGATAGTCAACAATGGACAGCACTCTTTGATTTTTAATTTATAATGTTGTGATTATTATTTATTTATAGAAGGAATATATAAACTAGGATGGTCTGCCGTTACACTTTAGACACATAAATGAGCGAAGCACTCTTTAAAAATTGTCAATGATATTATTACAAGAAAAGTAGTTAACTAAAAAGCTACAACCTGTCCCGTCTCTTATTTGATGTAATAATGAAACGAGTGTGCGTTGTAGTTTTTCACGTCTAACTTTGAAATCAATATGGCCAAAGACCACGTTGGACAATGATTACCTTTAAGTTTTCGGGTAGTGTTGGTAATACAGATGCGATTTCAGAAATATCTTGCTCAACATTAATGATGTTACCTTTGTAGTGAAACTGGTCACCTTGACCACATGCTTGAACTTGGTAAATGCGCATGGAGGGATGAACATGTGCAATCAACATTTGCTCTACAATTGTCAGGTCAGTTAACTCGTTTGGAACTCTTGTCACATTCATATTGTTTATCGCCGTGAATTTAGTTGTATTTAATCGACAACGCGAACAAATCAGTGATTGGTTTGATGTTGTTAGTTTTTGGCGTTAACAGTTAGTGCAAGAGTTAAATTTTAATTTATCTAATTCACGTTGAAATTCACCAGCTAACTGCCTGTCATCAGCGACTTCCTGCACCTTGAACGCCACGGAACTGTCTTCCCCTAGTTGCAATATTTGTATGACAACCAGTATTCAAACGCAGCCGTCCAGGCATTCTTCAAAAGAATAGTTTAACAATAATTGTATAAATAGTGCACTTGAAATATTTACTTAGATAGTTGTAAACAGTTACAACGTTAAAGCGCGAAAAAAGAAGATCTACAGGGAAGAACGCTACATTTAGTAAACAAACTTAAAATAATATAAACAAAACAGTGACAGTTTTTAACAGCTGTTATTTAATTTAAATTAAATCAATTAAAAATATCTGACATAAACCCAATAAATATGTATTCCATTACAATTACATGTGAACTTTAAAACCCAGTGGGGTGTAACCTAGGAGGAATTTCACTATTATCTCACTATCACACTATTACACTGAAACAACAGTACCTACTCAATATTGAAGCCTCTTTCAACAACATAAAGACATTGACGTAGGTACTATTGTTATCGAGTGTGGATTCATTTGTGTAATTTTTGGTCGAGTGTTTTTACAGTTTCTAAATTAAATACGTTTGGCCTAGGCTCTTTCGGCTAAAAGAAATATCAGTGATATATATATGGTTCTTCTAGGATTTAAGACACCTCAAATAATATGTTTTTGTTTTCATTATTTGTTTAAGTTAGTTATCTTTTATAGGCCTAAGTGGAGTTATGAATTGTTAAATTTGTTCCTAAAAGGTTTTTTTCTAGGCTTTAGTTTTGTCTGGTCTACAAAAGTTTCCAGTTAGGCTGTAAGTTACACTGAAAATACATTATTAATTTTTTATGCTATTTTTTCCCCGTACATAAATCTACCTTGGAATCCATAATAAACCCAGAATCTAGGCCCAAATTTTGCAACTGGAATTGAGAATTTCTGGATTCGACCTGGAAATACTATATATTTTACAATGCTATGTGATACTTTAGAATATGGACTTATACCCTTGAGTCGTAAGCTGTAATATTAAGTGTAGATATCTAGATATTTGTTTAAGTTTTTACCTCAAGTTATCTAGAGATGGACGATGCTATGTGATAGTTTAGAATATGGGCTAACCCTTCAGTCGTAAGCTGTATTATTAAGCGTATGTAACTATATGTATCTAGACTTTTTTTAAGTTTATAATTTAAGTTATCTTGAGACAGATTATGAAAAATGCTTACTCTTCTATTTCTCGCTCAAATTCATCCAGGCGGCCATCGGCTTTTCCATTCTCAATGTCTTCTATTTCTTTCTTAAGGTGCATGTAAGCTATTCTGTCTTCTTCTATGAGTCTATTTACTTCTTCTAGTCGTTCTGAGGACAGTTTTGTAATAATTTATAAAAACATTTTAATAGCCTTACATTGTTAAGTTTAAATTAAAAGCCAAACATTTTAAAACTTAAGTAAAATTTATCTCAAATTTAAGTTACTTCACTTTTTTGCTACAGTAGGGTTTTTATAACTTTAAGTGTCACGAGGGGGAATAGAAGAGAGGCAGTGACAGTTGTCTTGGCAGCCCCTAGTGTTACCACTCTTACCACAGCTGGGCCTCATCCTCCCACCACCACAAGCTCCCTCCTCCACTTCCCCTCACACCTCACAAGGTACCTAATATAGTTAGGGAAGTTTCATCTTAAAAACAGAAATCACGCTCAGTAATGTTGTTTCGATACCGGTACTGTTATATTTTCTCACACACAAACATGCAAGGCTGTAAAAAAAAGTTACCGCAGGATAAATTTCCATGACACAGGAAAAATGATAGTCTCATAAGAATTAAAACACATAGTTACCTTGTAACAGCTTTCTGACAATACTTTCGCTGGGTGTGTCGTTGGTTTCCACCCCTTTCTCACTCCGCTTCTTTCGCTTGGTTGTCCCGACATTGTTGAGGAGAGCCTCGTACTGAAGTGCGCACTGTTTCTGGGAATACCACTCGGACGGACGGTCTGGCTCTCCAAACACACGCAGCACTCTACTCACCGACATCCTGCAAACACCACATACATATAACTCATATATACATTAGTCAGGTCACTTTAAAAATGTGCTTACTGATAGGTATGTAAAACCTACACTTGGGGTAAAAACACAGATTTTTATCCAGAGTATTGAATTAAACTGCTATAAGATAAAAAATACATACGTTTAGTTTATGTCCAACTTAAAAGATAGCAACTAAAGAAATTATATTACGTCACCACTTTTGTTATTCCCTTCAGTAATGTTAAAAAAAGTAATATCAATAAAAATGTCTAAACTTACCATCACAAATATGTAGGCTTCATGACTACTTATACCTATTACTGATTTAAAAAAGTGTTAGTAAATATATAAAATTGGTTTGTACCGTATGTTAATTCAACTTTTAAAACAACATGCACACCGTCAAAGTATATTTATAAACTTAGTAGACTATATACAAAATTAATCATAAATACAGATGGTAAGAATGGTTAGGACCCTAAAAATACATGTTAAAATAGTTAGGGTACCTACAGTAGATTCAGCTTCAAAAATTAATTGATAGTGTATTTTTTTAAATTTAATCTTTAAGCCATAAGTTAGTCAAGAGAAGTATACTTAAATTAGGGGCCTAAATGTCAAAAGGATTAGGCCTATACCATGCGTGACGGAAATGCTCTTTTCAAAAAAGAGCAGCCTTATTGTTCGCAACTTGTTTTCCAAGATTATCATTGAAAAAATTATGTTTATGGAAGGCATAGCTTAAATCAAACTTGAACACGTATTTTCAACTTTCAATACAAAAAGTACGAAGCCCAACTTTGATAAAGGTTATATTAGATACTTATACAGGCACTCACCAATTCTGATCTCCACTCCGCAACACCGCAGAAGATAAACAAAGCTTTTCCTTGATAGACCACGGTTCTAAAACCACATTACCTCGCTTCATATTTATGCTGAAAAGAAAAAAAAAGACTTTTACCAGTCTTAAAGAACTCCAACTAAATCAAGTTTAACTTTTATTTTCCAGTCTATAAAAAATATCCTGGTACAATCTGTGTAAAATAAGTCTAGAGGAGAACCACTGCAGTACCCTGTAAAAATACGTAATCCTTAAAAGACACAAGTAGGCATAATAGATAATAATCTTAGACCTACTAAGTTACTATAGAGCAGGAACAGGCAAGTTGCCATCTTTGTAGAATGCTACAAGTCCATATTATAAAATATGGAAAAAGAATCACGATGTAGGATAGGACAAGTGTTAGGCCTACAATGAAAATTAATAATTTGTAATGGTGGGGGATGTGTAGGTGGCAACAACGAACTGCATAGTTTGTAATGTAAGGACGATATGAAGATGAAAATCGAGGGAGAAAAACAAGTGTTGTTTTGGTGTTGTAAAACTTAAATAAACATGACCGTTTCAGTTAGTGCTTTAAAAACACTTTTTTCAAACGAGCAAAGTTTGGATTAAGAATCATATCAACAATCATGTACTTCTTTAGTGTAAAAGTTACTTGTACTTATTTATTGCAAAAGGTTATTAATTGCATGAAAATAATCGATGATTTACATCGATATATATATATATATTCAAGGTTATATATATATATATATATCATATCGATATTTTATGTAGATTATTTTCATTTGATTTTTCTACCGGGCGGTTGCGGGAGTGCAACCTAACCTAACTCTGCAGGAAAAAAATTCATCCAGTTGTAAATATTGTTACGCTATGAAAGTCTACCCAATAGGATTTGCTAAATGTGTCTTAAACTCAAAAACAATAAGTCCAAAATAAGTATGCCTGAGTTAACTTGAGCTTTACAAACATGTCTGTCGGCCAACAAAGACCAAGACTGTGAGACACCATGTTTAACACGTTCGCTGTGATCCAGTAAAATCATATAGTCATGCCCAACCAGAATTTAGTTTAGTTTTTTACAACACACTGGTCACCATAACAACAACAAACAAATTACACCACTTTGAAGCATGTTTTCTGAGCCACACGCGGGCAACAAAATCACCATACTGTTCGGAGCGGGGATATTCAAATCATCCAGCCAAAACATGAATTGACACCCAAGGTTCTCAGATTGTTATTAAACTTTGTGAGTTTGTTGTAACCACAGATGTAGGCCTTAGCACACACAAAATTGGTTTTTAATTTGTCCATTAGTTTTAGAGTCAAAGTTTTGGTCATAACACATAAGACAAGTGTTATTACCTACTTTGCGAGGCTGCATAGTTTTACGGTTTTTGCAATAAATCAGTTATTTATTGGGCTAAATACATCAAACTTATACCATTTTGTTCAGAATTAAATTCTTATTTCAAATGTATGGCTAGAGTAAGGTTTAAGGGCTATTAAAGAAGCTTAACAGAGGCCAAATTTAGAAATTTCATTTGTTCCCACAAATTGACTAGTGTTTTAAAAATGATCAAAAACTGGAGATTGATTCCTTAAACCCTATAACAAATTACCCATCACTGAAAAGTAAAAATGGTTACAGAGATATTGACAGTGCTAAACACTATGTTGTCCAATGTTATTCTTATGGAGAATAAGAAAAATTGTATATTTTGCTTATTTATCAACTTATCCTGAAGAAACTTGGTATATTGCTTCATATCGTTGTGGTCAATTGATATTTGCACTAAAAAACACTTTTTGGCCGATAGTTCCCGTAGCAGCAAACCTGCATATTCAGCTCCCATGTTATTCTTATGGAGAATAAGTAACGTGTTATCTCCCTTAATTATGAACATAAATTCATAAAATTTGGTGTATGTGGCTTTACCTTCTTGAGTTATATTGAGATTTGTATAAAACCCCATGTTTTGTGTTCCTTGGTTCAGCAACCCTGCATACTCAGCTGCCATGTTATTCTTATGGAGATTAATTAAAATGTCATTAATCGTTTATTTATGAATGTACATACCGGTATTGATGAAACTTGGTATGTGGCTTTATGTGGTATTAAGATACATATATATGCATTGGAAATTGGCTGAGTACGCAGGTTTGCTGCTACGGGGGTATTTTTATTTAAAAGGAAAAATGCAAGATAACTTAGTGATTTTTGGAAAAATTGTAAACCCATATAAAACCCCCGGTACTTTGGTATTATACGGATGCCACCCTTATACAGCGCGCTGCGGCAGTTATGTTAGGATGGGTTATCATAAAAATGATTGTAGGACTTTCCTTGTTTCGTTACGAATCGAACGATACCTGATGAGTCATACTTCCGGCCGCCAAACCCCCTCCAAATAGGCCAAGGTCAGGTCGTTGACCAGAGCGCACGCATCACCTGTCACCGCCTGTATCTGAGTCAGTGTCATGAGTGATTTATTGCCGTGCACTACGTTACATTTGTTTACTTATTCGTAACGAAACAAGGAAAGTCCTACAATCATTTTTATGATAACCCATCCTAACATAGGCCTAACTGCCGCAGCGCGCTGTATGAGGGTGGTATCCGTATAATACCAACGTACCAAACCCCCTTCCCATGGTCCGATATTTCTGGGTTTTTAACTTATCGTCATGTACTATGACACTTTAGATATTTGTTCCGAATTTCTTCAAAATGGGACTTTTTCGAAAGTGATTGCTTTAATGGTAACAAATCAAATAAAAAAGAACATTGAGCCTACATAGTTATATATAGGCAAGATATGCACATACATATATACAAATTGGAATGAATATAAACTTGTTGGCACCTGGGGACCTCAAAACAAAAAGTTATCATGGTCTCGGGCTTAAGTCTTACCATACCACCTACAGTAATAACTGCTTCCCTAGGCCTACAGAGAAAATTCACTAAGAAAGTTCAAACTTTACACTAGACTTAAACCAATTAATAAAAAAAAACACCAATATTATTTCACTGTTTTATAGGATTTTTCATCTACTTTTCAATGATGTAATTTGTTATTGGGTTTAAGGAATCAAACTCCAGTTTTTGATCATTTTTAAAACACTAGTCAATTTGTTGGAACAAATGAAATTTTTAACTTTAGGGCTCGCCTAACCTTCTTTGATAGCCGTCAAACCTTACTCTAGCCATACATTTGAAATAAGAATTTAATTCTGAACAAAATGGTACCGTACCTATAAGTTTGATTTATTTAGCCCAATAGATAACTAATTTATTGCAAAAACCATAAAACCATGCAGCTTCACAAAGTAGGCAATAACACACGTCTTAAATGTATTATGACCAAAACTTTGACGTGCTGTAACCACTCTAAAACTAATGGACATAGGCCTATTAAAAAACATAATATATATTAAAAACAATTTTATGTGTACTGTTATATCTGTGGTTACAATAAACTCACAAAGTTTCATAGAACTCTGTCATCTTGGGTGACACCCCCTAGATGATCTGAAATGGAATGTCCCAGTGCGGTAGCACAATGTAGCCCGTAACATTTGGGCGTTGTCTGGAAAGGCAAGCCTGTAGCGTGCGCCGCAGGAACAGCTGCAACTACCGGCATCCTGTGTGACGCAGCGAACGTATCAAGCAGCACAAACCAGTTTACGAAGGGTTTCATAGGCTTACCGGTTTTCTTGGATTCAGCTTGAACAGCTTACCATAGTTGCCTATAACACTGGTTTCTGGCTAAGCCAGACTCCAGAGTTACCACCTTATCTTTGAAATCAATGTGCTAAAAAGGCTTTAAAGCTGCTAATTCTACTTACAATTTTTGTAGATAGGTCTTGGACCTAGTCCTTCTCCAAACCAAATAACTTAACCTATTTTAAGGAAAATCAAAGTTGGGGAGGCTGTAATAAAATGTCTTTCCAACTATTTTCACCTAGGTTCTATTTTATATAGTAACGTATAAGTTAACCAAATATATAAAAACACAATTATAACTTTTACTCGAGTAGGCCTTTATTTGTTGTAACTCACTAAATATTATCAAAATAGTAAAGAAAACAAACAACTAAAATTCATTGAACTTCAAACTGGACATTGAAATAGACAAAGACAACTGGTATTATTACATAGAGTACAATCAAACAATGAGCAGAGATTATACAATATGGTCGAGTGATCATAGGCTACGAAAGGGAAAATAGCCGGCGTGTTTGGCATGTCTGGTGGCCAGGGGGGCAAGACCGGATTTTAGACTCGGTCTATGGGGCGTGTGGCCCCATATGTGGTTTCAGGTCTAAATTTAAGCAAAAGCCCCATACAAGAAAAAAATAAAGATCAACTTGGGCCTAGGGACAGCAACAAAGGCCCGCACCACCGGTTGAGCCTAAGGGTCCACAGCTCTTAAATCTGGCCTTGTGTGGTTTTTATGTATCTTTAATATATATTTAATATTTTTAATATCTCCTTAGGACGGCGACGCAACCTAGACGTATTTTAAGGCGAATATGAATGAATGATGAGTGTAGAATGGGTGAGATGCCTTGTGTAGCCATGTTACTGACTAAGACCCTCGTGGCTCAGTCCGCTAGGCGCACATACTGATGAGTTAAAATAAAACATAAAAAGGAGTCACTACTCTCAGGCAAACAACCGTCAAAATGTGTGCCGTCGTATTTCGTATTTTGGTCTGTTATGGTGTCATCTTTTTGGTGGGACGCTTTTATTCGATCCTGTTTACAACGCAACTGAAACAGTACCTCACAGATAAGCCCTCCCCATCAGCACAAATCGTTGGGCCAACGTTGGAAAATAGTCGGTGCAGGTCTGTACTCAGGGGAGGGCAGGGGGGGCAACTGCCCTGGGGCACGGGTCTGTCAGGAGGTGGGCCGGGCCCATCAAGGCGGGCCCGGGTGGCCAGGCCGGTGTCTTGCTGGTGACACTGTTGTCTAAAAAAAGGTCACCAACTTTAATTCGGGCGGCAACAAGGGTCCATACCACCAGGCCTGCCCAGGGGCCCGTGAAAACTGAGAAGGGCTCTGGTTCGGCGGAAATAGGAGGTCAACGGTTGGGCATGTCGCGAGGCACGTGGTTGTCCCATTGATGGATTAACCAACCATTTTCCAACAACCCTAGTAGCACACATCGTTGGCCCAACGATGGGGAATGGTAGGGATGGTTAGAAGTGTTTGGATAATGGTCGGTTGGCAAATCCAACCATAGGAGACGTTGGGCCAACGAACCAATCGTTGGGTAACCCGCGTTGGCAAATCCAACCATAGCAGACGTTGGGCCATCAAAAGCTATGGTTGGCAAATCATAATCTATTATATTATTATTAATAGTAATGTATATACTATAGTATACCGTATTAACATCATATATTTTATTATTATAATTATATTATATATATATATATATATATTAATTTGATCATAATTTATTTCATAGCAAGAATAGACACCTAAATCAAAAGAACCAAATTACATTGTTCCAACCTTTATTCTCTTATTACACTGATTTGTGCAAGTATAGATTAATTTATAGAAGAATTAAAGGACATATTGGCCATTGTCATAGTCGTGTAGGTATACACTATTGGTAATTTTTATATCCTAGTCCTTCCAATCACATACACGAGTCAGAGTGGCCATGAGGGTTAAGGCGCGTATACAGTAAGTCAAAGGTCGTAGGTTCAAGATTCGACCAGGTCACAATATTTTTGCTATTCAAATAGTTAATACAAATTTATATTATTGGTTTACTAAGCCAATTCAATGTGAAATAGTGTTTTTTTAATTATAAACGGTTGGCATTTGGTTGGGTGTTGGTTGGCATTGTTGGTATTCGGTTGGCAAATACAACGTTGGCCCAACGGTGCGCCAACGGACATTTCTTACCGTTGGCCAACGAACTGTGCCAACCATTTCCCAACGTTGGCCCAACGATTTGTGCTACTAGGGAATGCCAACCTATATCCAACAAAATGCCAACACTTTATACTTTTTTATTTAAATGTTTTCTTTAATTTTAAAAACATAATTTCTTCAATTTATTGTTTGGTTCACCAATATTATAAATTTTGAAAAAGGAATTTAGTTGCAAAATTATTGATTTCCGGTCGGGTCTCGAACCTAGACCTTTGCAGGGTTACTGAACACTCATCGCCTTAAACCCCATGGCCATTCTGACTGATGAGAATTGATGGATGGACTGAGATATAGAAAGTACCAGTATTCTGTACCTACACTACTTGTACTATATACTTGTGATTTATTCTTCTAAGATTGGAAAATACTTTTGCTTCATTCTTCTAAGTTTCTCAAGCGAATCACTGTAATAAAATTAGGAAAAAATTAATTTGATTTATGTATATATGAAATATGAAAAACTACTAGCAAATTAATATATATTTCATATAATTATAATTTTTAAAATCTAATGTTAATATATATATATATATATATAATAAGGTATATGCATATGTATATGTAGGTATATTTAATAAGTTAGATAGTAATATAATAAGGTAGGATTTTCCAACAATAGCTTTTGATGGCCCAACGTCTGTTATGGTTGGATTTGACAACGCAGACTACCCAACGATTGGTTCGTTGGCCCAACCACGGTAAAGCCAACCAACCATTATCCAACCACTTCTAACTATGCCGACCATTCCTTATCGTTGACCCAAGGTTACGATGATCGTGCTGGTTATTCTAAAGATTTGTGCTGATGGGGCTATTACAGAATTTCTGACTTGATTCAAGAACTTGAGGTGAGCTCACTTCTCCATATAAGAATAACACTGGACAGCGTGTTTAGAATTTGCAATATATTGGTTACCAATTGAAATACGGCAATAATAAATACCCCCGTCGCGTCACAGCAAATCTGTGTACTTAGCGAATTTCCAATGCATACATCTTAATCCTACATAAAGATGCTTACCAAGTTTATTTGATATACATTCATAATAAGCAATAAATAACATTTTAATCAAATTCAACAATTGAGAATTAAAGACTCTCTAAGCCCACCCTTAGTAGTTTAAACTGATGTGCCTCAAAGTTCAGTTTTGTCTGTCACATTGTTCTTGAATGATTTAGTTGAAAAAAATTGTTGGGGGACGAATAAGTGCGTTTGCAGAGGACATTGCTTTTTTACTCGGAGGACGAAATTGTAACTTTATGGTGACATTTAAATAAAGATTTATGGATTTTAAAATATTGGTACCAAAGGAATGAAATGCAGGTGATTTGATAAAAACTAAATTTAGTAATTTTTTTACGTCGATTTTGCCAATCCTGTTAAGTTTCATAAGGCAAACTGTCGTGGGGTTGCATGTGACTGTCAGTACCCATTTAAATGAGGTAACTTATTTCAAGTACCTTGGTGTGTTCCTAGACAGTAAACTTGCATAGGAAAACATATTTTAATCTTACATAGTTAATTAAAATCTACCATAGGAAACTTTTACTACCGTAGAAATGTTTGTGATACTAAATTAATGCGAACACTATACTTTTCACTTGTGCAATTTAGGTTACAATATGCAATGAACTGTTGGGGAAATGCTAATAAATCTCTTTTCAAAAGGTTAAAAACAATGCAAAACCATTTTATCCGTATTATACTTAAGTCAGTACTTTCAACTACAAATATTTTCAATATCTGTTCATTTTTAAATTGTTGAAAATATTCTATACCAGAAATGGGAATCGTTTGGAACAACACACCTAGTTTATGAGACCAGAAACACAAAACAGAGAACTTTTAAAACACCAAAAGTCAATAAAGAAACCTTTAGACAGGTGTTAAAATATTTGGGACTAAAAATGTTTAACGAATTGCCGTTGGAAATAAAGTTCATTTGCTTAAGACCTAAGAAATTTTATGCAATGTTGAAACAATGCCTAGTTACAAAACCAACTTCCCTCACGTCAGCGTGCTGCGTGTTAACTCGTTTTAATTTTGTATTTGCTTTACTCACTTGCTGTTGGTAAACGTTACGTGTGCTGTTGGTAAACTCAATTTATTGTTAGCCAAATAATTCTTCTTACATCGTTCATATTTAAAAAAAAAACAAAAGCAAATTATTCTTCATACATCGTTAATATTAAATACCTCCGTAGCAGCAAACCTGCATACTCAGCGAATTTCCAATGGAGATGTAAATGTCTTAATACTTCATATAGCCACTTACCAAGTTTCATAAAAATATATTCACAAATAAGCGCTATATACAATTTTAATTATTCTCCATAAGAATAACATTGGGGCTGAGTATGCAGGTTTGCTGTATCAAGGAACAAAAAAAATGGGGTTTTATGCTAATATCAATATAACTCAACTACGTGAAGTCATATACCAGTTTTTATTCATTTATGTTTATAATTAAGGGAGACATAGCATTTAGTTATTACCCATAAGAATAACATGGGGCTGAGTATGCAGGTTTGCTGCTACGGGAGCCCTTGGCAAAAAAATATTATTTTGAGCAAATATCAATAGAACACAACCAGATGAAGCCGTATACCAAGTTTCGTCAGTATTCGTTCATAAATAGGCGAGATATAACATTTTTCTTTTCCTCCATAAGAATAACATTAGACAACGTACTGTGTTTAGCACTTGCAATATCTCGGGAACCAATTGACGTAGAGGAATGATCAAAATACCAAATTGTGTGTTTTTTTAAGCTGAATCCAATGGTAGAAACTAAAATTTTACAATTTCAAAAATTATATGTACAAAATTCAAAAAACCCATTTTTGGGGTACAAAACCCCCCAAAATACCCCTTCGGATAGAGCGATCTGGCTGGTTTTCGAACTTAAAGTCATAAATGTTACTTTCCACGTTTAAACCGAATTTCATCAAAATCGGATAATTTTTACGAGAGTTATCGTGCTCACGGACACACACACACACACATATATATATATATATATATATATATATATATATATAGTATCGAACGAATGGTGTTTTTGGGGTCTGGGGACATCAAAACGAAAAGTTATCATGGTCCCGGGCCTAGGTCTTACCATGCCGACTACGGTAATAGCTTCTTCCCTATAGGGGAAATTCGCTAAAAAACATAACTACTTTTAATTGTTAAAAGTTATAAGTTATTAATGGATAACCATTCAGTTGTAATAACAATGAGATAATGTATACATATTGTTTATGAGTGTTGTAAATTTACTTAACTTATCATATTATTCTGATTACCGGTAATTGACTTTTCGTATTCTGTTGTTTAACGGTTCCTCGCCGATATTCACTGGTCTCAAGGCAGGGCTGTAGCAGACAGCTTGAATACCCTAACAGACGTTCATTGTCGGTACAGTCCTCCCAGTCCATTGTCTGTAAAGACCACCACGACATTGCAAATTCTTTCTCTACAATGAAGCAACTTTACCAAGTAACATATTACGGTATTTAAAATGCTTCTAAAATGCCAAGGTCTAACTTATTCATTTTTATTTTTAAGATCGTGCTAGTAAAAACTCGTTTATTCTACTAATTGATCGTAGTAATTCAATTAGTATATTATAGTGTATTGCTAAATGATGACTGATGAATGGTTTTAGTGCAGTATGATTTGCTAAAATGCATTAATAAACACTTATCTTGGTTGATCCTACTCGTGATGATCTCAGATAAGTCAAACCAATAACACAGACACATAACATAGTATAACACGGACAGAAAAAAAACAACCAGTATGTTTTTACTCTTACTCTTGTGGTTATTTGCACTTAGCGAAATTCTCATAAGAAAAAAACTAAATTACCTTGGTGGTATGGTAAAACAGGCAAATGTCCAAGGTAAAATTTTGTTTCGTGGTCTTAGGACAAAATAAATCGCATATTTATACACCTTTTATATCCGTGTTCACAATAACTTTAATTTCACTATTAGCTTTTGGTCATAACAAATTGGGTCTAATATTGATGAAATTTGGTAAAAACGTGCAAAGTTCAAATTTCATCAGATCATAATCGAAAAGAGTTCAGATGAATGGGGATTCTACCCGAATCTTATTTTGTTAACACATTAAAAATAAATATAATCTAATAATAAATAAATGGTTGTTTCCTTCACTGGAATAACCACAAAACAAAAACGAGTTCGCACGCAGCACGCTGATGTTAGGGAAGTGAATTTTTACATTACAAACTTTTAAAAACTCAAAATCAGTCTAAAGACATAAATTTATTCCAATTTTTATTGAGATCTAAAAACATTTATTTTTGGCTGTTCTGATGCTCCTGGTTTAATTTACCTGCAATGCAGGGAATACAATTTTGCGCATTATGAGGTTAGGAGAAGGTCCAGTCAGGCTTGAAAGTAGGCGTGAGGTTGCTGTGGATGATAAAAGTACACCAACAAATGACTAACAGGCTTTTCTAATGTAAAACCCCCATAAGACAACGTACTGTGTTTGGTCGATGCACATTTTCTTTAATAAATTGGTAAGTAGTTATATGCTAGAATGACGAGAGAGGGCTTAACAGTTTCTCCTCACTGATCCCATATTCTTACATGCATTAAGTTTACATCCGGGGCTTTTCTGACCCTTTTTGGGCCCAAAAACTCGAAATTTGAGAGATTAATCCCCGAAAATGGGGTTTAGGGTTTTCCGATTGTCTTGCCCAGCGAACTTGTCCAACTGATTATAGAAAGGAAGGTCCTACCAAATTTAAGCAAATCGGACAAATAATGCGACCGCTAGAATGCAAACACATACATATATATATATATATATATACATATATATATATATAAATATATATATATATATATATATATATATATATATAATTTTGAACGACCCCCCAAAACGAGTCAACTTTAGGAACTTCTATGATCGTCCCGGGCTTAAGTTTCACCATGCGGGTCATGCTAATAGTTCACTTTCCATAGGAAATTCACTAATAATTCCCCTGTTAATTATAGCTCTATGCCATGCCAATCTGTTTCATAGATTAGTATATACTGCTCTCATGAGAGATTTAGTCAATTTCATTTATATTTTTAATTTTACTAACGAATAAGACACTGACACAACTAGGACGTATTTTAAGGCGAATATGAATGAATGATGAAGGCGGTCCCACACTTCTCGCGAACACGGCCGGACATTCGGCCGACCTCCGAATATTCCGAGTGTTCGCGGGAAGTGTGGGAGCTGCACGAACTTTTGAATACATGCAGGAACATACGAGACGGAATGTTCAGTGAACATTCGGGAGAATGTTCGGCCTAATGTTCAGGCCTGTTCGCGAGAAGTGTGGGACCGCCTTGTGTGTATAGAACACAGACGATAGAGACATGGTCTGTGGTGTAGAATGGGGATGATTCCTTGTGTAGGCTTGTTACTGCCTCTCCGATTCTTTAGCCAGGATCATTAAATGATAACCCAATAATCAATGGCAGATGTATCTCTTATGTTATGAATATATATTATAATATATAATATATACAGGGTGTCCCCGAACTATCTACTGATCTTTTCAGGTATTATTCCTGGACCAAAGACAAACTAAAATATTATGTTAAACGTTTCCAAAACCCAACAGTTACCCGTCCAGCCGCCATTTTTTTTTCACATAACAAGTTTTAATTTGAGGAAATCTCTTTGTAATAAGTTGAAATTTGATACATTGCTTTATGACGCAAAGACCTAATTGTAGGGGAACAAATAATTGTTTACAATGTTTATTTTCAAAATGGCCGCCATTTAAAATCTTTAAACTTAAATAACATAAATTCTGCAATTTCTAACAAAGTTACAGTGACAATGTTTTATTTAGACAATTTAATTACAAATCCAACAATACCAAATTTAAGAAAATCTGTTTATAAATAAGTAAGAAAACAGCTATAATTAAAACAGCAGATTATTGTGGCTAACTAGCAGTGATGTTACACAATGACCATGGATATTGTTTAGTACACAATA
The DNA here is from genome assembly GCA_963675035.1 of Allygus modestus. Lineage (NCBI taxonomy): Eukaryota > Metazoa > Arthropoda > Insecta > Hemiptera > Cicadellidae > Allygus > Allygus modestus. The sequence continues at coordinate 93,642,462 of OY776116.1, forward strand.
TAAAATAATTATTTTCCTAGTATTATGTCTTTAGGTCATAAAGCTATATACCAAATTTTAATTTACTACAAAGGACCGTTCTCAAATTAAAAATGTTTATATGAAAAAAATGGTGGCTGTACGGGTAACTGTTGAGTTTTGGACATTTTTAACGTGTTATTAGTGAATTTCCTATGGAAAGTGAACTATTAGCATGACCCGCACGGTAAAACTCAAGCCCGGGACCACCATAGAAGTTCCTAACGTGACCCCCTGAACACGTTTTGGGGGTTTGTTCAAAATGTTATATATATATATATATATGTGTGTGTGCAGGCACTCTAGCGGTCGAATTTTTGTCCGATTTACTTCAAATCTGGTAGGGACGTTCCTTTCTATAATCAGTTGGACAAGTTCGTTGGGCAAAACAATCGGAAAACTCTAAACCCCATTTTTGGGGATTAATCTTTAAAATTTCGAGTTTTTGGACCCAAAAAGGGTTATAAAAGCCCCTGATGTGAAATTAACGAATGTAAAAATATGGGAAATAGTGTGGCGAAACTCTTAAGCCCTCTCTTGTCATTCTAGCATATATATTTACCGAGTTATTAAAGGAAATGTGTATTGACCAAACACAGTACGTTGTCATATGGGGGTTTTACATTAGAAAAGCCTGTTAATAATTTTGTTGTGTACTTTTATCATCCCCAACAACCTCACGCCTACTTTAAAGCCTGACTGGACATAGAACCAGGAGTATCAGAACAGCCAAAAAATCAGTATTTTCAGATTTGAATAAAAATGGGAATAATTGTATGTTTTAAACTGGTTTTGAGTTTTTATAGTTTTTTATGTGGAAATTCACTTCCCTCACGTCAGCGTGCTGCGTGCGACTCGTTTTAGTTTGACTTTGATCCAGGATACCTGAAAAGGTCAGAAGAACATTCAGGATGTCTGTGTCGCTGGCCCGGCCATGTCTGAATTTCAATATAGAAAAAGTGTCACCATTTAGTACCTATTTCGTACTATTTAGTACCTCTAATAAAAAATTAGTACCTCACCCAGATCGGAGTTAATTGCGTTTTTGTGTTTCCGGGCCAGCGACATGCTGGCCCGGCCATGTCGGAATTTCCATATAAAAAATATGTCACCATTTAGTACCTATTTCGTACTATTTAGTACCTACATTAAAATAATTTGTACCTCAAAGAGCTCCAAGTAATGGCATGTAATTAACAAAGGTCAATGAACTCTCAGCCCGGCCATGTCACAAATTGTATATAAAACCCAGATAACCATTTAGTACCTATTTCGTACTATTTAGTACCTCCAATCAATAAATGAGTTCCTCACCCAGATCGGAGTTAATTGCGTTTTTGAGTTTCCGGGCCAGCGACATGCTGGCCCGGCCATGTCGGAATTTCCATAAAAAAAATATGTCACCATTTAGTACCTATTTCGTACTATTTAGTACCTCCAATAAAAAAATTAGTACCTCACCCAGATCGGAGTTAATTGAGTTTTTGTGTTTCCGGGCCAGCGACATGCTGGCCCGGCCATGTCGGAATTTCCATAAAAAAAATATGTCACCATTTAGTACCTATTTCGTACTATTTAGTACCTCCAATAAAAAAATTAGTACCTCACCCAGATCGGAGTTAATTGAGTTTTTGTGTTTCCGGGCCAGCGACATGCTGGCCCGGCCATGTCGGAATTTCCATATAAAAAATATGTCACCATTTAGTACCTATTTCGTTCTATTTAGTACCTACATTAAAATAATTTGTACCTCAAAGAGCTCCGAGTAATGGCATGTAATTAACAAAGGTCAATGAACTCTCAGCACGCCCATGTCACAAATTGTATATAAAACCCAGATAACCATTTAGTACCTATTTTGTACTATTTAGTGCCTCCAATAAACAAATTAGTACCTCACCCAGATCGGAGTTAATTGCGTTTTTGAGTTTCCGGGCCAGCGACATGCTGGCCCGGCCATGTCGGAATTTCCATATAAAAAATATGTCACCATTTAGTGCCTATTTCGTACTATTTTGTACTACATTAAAATAAATTGTACCTCAAAGAGCTACGAGTAATGACATGTAATTAACAAAGATCAATGAACTCTCAGCCCGGCCATGTCACAAATTGTATATAAAACCCAGATAACCATTTAGTACCTATTTCGTACTATTTTGTACTACATTAAAATAAATTGTACCTCAAAGAGCTACGAGTAATGACATGTAATTAACAAAGATCAATGAACTCTCAGCCCGGCCATGTCACAAATTGTATATAAAACCCAGATAACCATTTAGTACCTATTTCGTACTATTTAGTACCTCCAATCAAATAATTAGTACCTCACCCAGATCGGAGTTAATTGCGTTTTTGAGTTTCCGGGCCAGCGACATGCTGGCCCGGCCATGTCGGAATTTTCATATAAAAAATATGTCTCCATTTAGTACCTATTTCGTACTATTTAGTACCTATTTCGTAATATTTAGTACCTATATTAAAATAATTTGTACCTCAAAGAGCTACGAGTAATGGCATGTAATTAAAAAGGTCAATGAACTCTCAGCACGCCCATGTCACAAAATGTATATAAAACCCAGATAACCATTTAGTACCTATTTTGTACTATTTAGTACCTCCAATAAACAAGTTAGTACCTCACCCAGATCGGAGTTAATTGCGTTTTTGAGTTTCCGGGCCAGCGACATGCTGGCCCGGCCATGTCGGAATTTCCATATAAAAAATATGTCACCATTTAGTACCTATTTCGTACTATTTAGTACCTACATTAAAATAATTTGTACCTCAAAGAGCTACGAGTAATGACATGTAATTAACAAAGGTCAATGAACTCTCAGCCCGGCTATGTCACAAATTGTATATAAAACCCAGATTACCATTTAGTACCTCCAATAAAAAAATTACTAGCTCACTCAAATTGGAGTTAATTGGGCTTTTGTATTTCCGGGCCAGCGACATGCTAGCACGGCCATGTCGGAATTTCCATATAAAATATATGTCACCAGATAGTACTTATTTAGTACTATTTAGTACTTGAAGTAGCAAATACTTTTACTATTTTGTACCTAAATAAGTTAACAAGTCTTTCTTCATTACAACTTTAAATCAGTCTAAAGCAACTTAAACAAATGTATATATCATTAATAAATAGTTTATTTTTAATATTGCTCATTTTGTCTGTGCAACATGCCAATAAGGTTATATAATTTGTCAAGCGTCAATTAGTTCTCCACTCAGCCGTGTCGTAAATTAAAGTCAATAAAAACAATACCACTTTAATGAGACCCGTTGTACTTTCGGTTTCTTCAAAAGTAAAGTGTATGATATTTTCAAATTACATTATTAAGAATTGGTACTTATTGAGAAGCAATTAATCAATATAGTGAAATTAATAAGACAAAAAATAACAACAGGTTTGCCGATGATGGCCAAAGAAAAATCAGTACAGTATAAATAAAAATCTTTACTGAAATTAATAATGAGGATTATAAATACAGAGATTTTTTCTAGATTTAAATAACAAAGATAATTAGCGATGATAAACATAATAATAAGAAAAGAACAATAAATAAATCAAGAACAATCAATAAATTAAGAACAATAAATAAATAAGTAACAAATACAAATTAATATCATACCAACAGGCCTATTGGTTCTCAGTCCATGGTCATCTGACATCACAGTCATTGAAGTGATTCGACCTGAAAATTTCACTCGTCAATTTAAAGAAATTCCTCAGTACTTAAAGAGCATAAGTATATTTATAATTTAAATAGCTGTTATTAGGTATTCATTACAGAATTATTTGGGAAAAATAGGCTATTACAATGACCCGCACAATGAGTCTTAAGCAGGACCCCCATAAAAGTTTCTCGCACGACCCCAAACTTCTTTATGATTAGAACAAACTTACTGCTGAATTTTGTAAGTGTTTCACAATTGGAAATCTCAATTTTTTCCCGATTTACTCCAATATTTGGAAGAACTTCTCCAAGTAAAATACTAAGAAATAAAATACAGAGTAATGAATTATGGAATTACTTTACGTAATTAAGAATATCTCAATAACACTAATTAAAGATACAAATAAAGTACAAGTGTTAGAATATACCTTAAATTGTGTATACCAGTACTTGACAAGGCACTGGTTTGCTCGGTGACACAGACATTTTGGCGTCCTTGGTGTCGTCATAAATCTCCCACATATCATTACTTCTTCTGGCATATGCCACGTAATGCCCGATGTTCGAAATACTTGATCTTTTTCCGGAAAATCCTATAAATCCCCTTAATCTATATTCCACTTCTTCAACTGATAAAGTTAAGGGTAGATCACATGGTTTCGTCTAGAAAAAAATAAGATTCAGTAGTATTTAATTATGTACCATGAAAAATATTACAAACGTAATCAACTTTCACATACATCAAGCACATTCTCTCTGTTTTAGCGAATTTCTCCTATAGGGAAGAAGCTGTTACTGTAGTCGGCATGGTAAGACCTAGACCCGGGACCATGATAACTTTTTGTTTTGAGGTCCCCAGATGCCAAAAACACCATTCGTTCAAAACTGTGTATATATATATATATATATATATATATATATATATATAAATATATAATACCCCCGTCGCAGCAAACCTGCATACTCAGCGAATTTCCAATGAATATATAACATAACACATTATAACACTTAACAGGATTTATAAGAAATGTATTCACAAACAAGCGATATTTAAAATATTAATTATTCTCCATAAGAATAACATTGGGGATGAGTACGCAGGTTTGCTGCAACAAGGCACACAAAATAATGGGTTTTAATGCAAATATCAATAGAACTCATCTTAGTGAAGTCACATACCAAGTTTCATCCATATACATTCATAAATAAGCGATATATAACATTTTAAGTATTTTCCATAAGAATAACATGGGGACCGAGTACCTAGGTTTGCTGCTACAGGAGCCATAGGCGAAAAATTGTTTTTTTTGTGCAAACAACAATAAACCATAACCAGATCAAGCCATATACCAAATTTCGCCAGTTTATGTTCATAAATAAGCGAGATATACAATTTTCCTTTTTCTCCATAAGAATAACATTAGACAACGTACTGTGTTTAGCACTTTCAATATCTCGGTAACCAATTGACGTAGAGCAATGATCAAAATACCAAATTGTTTGTTTTTTTAAGCTGAATTCAATGGTATAAATTAAAATTTGATTTAAATTAAAATTAAATGTGAAAACCCCAAAAACCTCATTTTTGGGGTACAAAACCCCCCCAAAACCCCCCTTCGGATGGTGCGATTCATCTGGTTTTCGAACTTGTTCAAATAAATGGTACTTTGCACATTTGTACCAAATTTCATTAAGATCGGACCTTTTTTACGAGAGTTATCGTGCTTACGGACACATATATATATATATAAATATATATAAAAATTTGAACGAATGATGTTTTTGGCATCTGGGGACCTCAAAATGAAAAGTTATCATGGTCTCGGGCTTAAGTCTTACCATGAGACCTACGGTAATAGCTTCTTCCCTATAGGGGAAATTCGCTAAAAGTATATAAAAACTGTGTCAAACTGTGTAAACTGTGTAAAACTGTGTATATATACGGACATATATATATATATATGTGTGTGTGTCCGTAAGCATGATAACTATCGTAAAAATAATCCGATTTTGACGAAATTTGGTATAAACGTGTGAACCAGCATTTATGATGTTAAGTTCGAAAACCAGATGGATCGACTTATCCAAGGGGGTATTTTGGGGTGGTTTTGTACCCCAAAAATGTTTTTTTTTTAGTTTTTAATATATAATTTTTGAAAAAGTCACATTTCATTTTTCCCATTGGAATCAGCTTAAAAAGACGCACTATTTGGTGTTTTGATCAATACTCTACGTCAGATGGTTACAGAAATATTGTTCCTTTGTTAGAGTACTTTTATCATCCCCAGCAACCTCACGCCTACTTTCAAGCCTGTCTGGACCTTCTCCTAACCTTATAATGCGTAAAATTGTACTCCCAGCTTTGCAAGTAAATGAAACCAGGAGTATCAGAACAGCCAAAATATCAATGTTTTCAGATTTCAATAAAAATTGGACAAATGTATGTTTTACACTTATTTTGAGTTTTACAAGTTTATATGTGGAAATTCACTTCCCTCACGTCAGCGTGCTGCGTGCGAACTCGTTTTCCATAAGGATAACACTGGACAACGTACTGTTTTTAACACTTTAAAAATCTTTACAACGGTTGGACGTAGATTCACAATTTAAACACCAAAATGATTGTTTTGTGGAGCTTAACTAATTGCTAAAAGCAAATCTGAAGTTTACATTGAAATTAACTGAGGAAAACCCAAAAACCTTTTTCCCATAAGATTAACATGGGAGATTTTATGAGTATGTTTTTTGGATTTTCTCCGCAACCACTCAACCTAGGTTAATAATTCAAAAAATATTATTTTTTTCAATCTCTATAACATGGTCAAAACCAAAATTAAGTTATTTTAAATTTTAGGGTGAAAAATCTAAAAAACTGATTTTTGGAAAATTTAAAACCCCCATAAACCCCCCTTCCCATGGTCAGATTTTTCTGGTTTTTGAAGTTAAAGTCATGAATGTCACTTTACACATTTGAGCCAAATTTCATCGAAATCGGACGTTTTTTACTCAAGTTATCACATTCTCGGACACATATATATAAATTTGAACGAATAGTGTTTTTGACATCTAGGAACCTCAAAATACAAAGTTACCATGGTCTCGGGCTTAAGTCTTACCATGAGACCTACGGTAATAGCTTCTTCCCTATAGGGGAAATTCGCTAAAACAGGATATTTAGGTCTAACATAGATGTGCGGAGTTTAAACCTTCTAACTTATACCGTATAAAAACAAATAGGGGGGAAGAGAATTAAAACTCACCCTGTACATTAAAAAAAATTATAACACGATAAATTTATTTTTAGGTTTAATCCTTAAATTAAAACCATTTAACAGATTTTTCAATATTTGTTTTCCAGTACTCTTAAATCCTATTTTATTAGTATGTTTAACAAGTTTAACGCTATAAAAATTACAAATACGATTTTAGAAGTTATAACCATTGTTACCCATATTATTAAAATTATCACGACGTTCTAATCGGTGGTATATCTCATATACCGTTAGTTACCGAGATACTGAGTTTTTTCCTAAACGGCGCCGCCCGATCCTGTCGCTGCTGTTAACTTGAGCGGATGGATGTTCAAAGACTTGGTTGACATATCTTTGTAAAATATTTATATATTTGTGAATGCAACGACGTTTTAACCAATGTACCATGAAAAATATTCATAAATCAAAATATGAGTTTGTTCTTTTAGGTGTCTCATACCGTTACTAAGATATCGTAATTTTTACGAGGAGCGCCCGCCGCCATATTAACCCCCCTCCCCTCATGTTGTCGACCACCTGGGAAACCTGGGAAACATTTTCGCTATCACCATGGTCCATATAACAATAATCAGCAAATATATTGCGTTACTCTTTCATGTTTTCTGAAGAATCAAGAATCAATAGGCGCATTACAATTCATTTGATATTGTCAGACACGGTTCATGTTGTATTCTCAAGTGATACAATTTATTTTATACAGGGTTTGCGCTAAAAACCCCCCACCCACCTAGATCCTGGACTAAAAATGGAGAAAATAAACCACGTTTCACAACACCAAAAAATATATTTACTGTAACGTAAAGTATGGCACTATTAAATGTACAAACACTGATAATGAATAAAGAACTATTGTCGTCTATCCACCGCCTAACTAAAAGGGTGTACTGGCTATATATTTTTGGATTGTACTCCCATGAATAAACAACAAATGTAGAGTGATATTTATATAAATATCAATATAACGCGTCAATCAATCTGTTTGTGTTTTTAAAATAAATTAAGTTTTAAGCGTTAAAGGTAATGTATTTAATCTTAACATACATTGTGTCTATACCTGATGCGCTTTCGTTATTGAAATTGAAGTTTCTACCTTTCACCGTTTCAAAATGGCGGCCATTTTGGTTTTTCAAAGGTAATTATATTTTTAAATGGCCGCCATTTCAAAACAGTGAAAGGTAGAAACTTCAATTTTAATACCGAAAAAGCGTCCGGTGTAGACAAAATATGTGTTAAGTTTAAAGATCTTACCTTTAACGTTTATAAAAAGATTTTACTTAATTTAGTGAACAACGCAAACTGATTAACTGACGGACAACGGAGTGGAATTAAACAAATTACACTCTAAATTTGTCTCCCTTTATGATTGTAAAATCCAAAAATATACAGCCAGTGTACCTGTTTATTTACACTTTGTATTTACTGAATAAATAGTTTAAAACTTAGTGTACCGTATTATATTTATAATCTATTGAAATAAGTATGTTTCCAACTATTGTTGTCTTACCTTTTGTAGAATATGGCTCTGAAGATAACTGATCAGAAGCAATTTTCTCACTTCCTCCTGAAATCCCTTCCTTATCAGTCACACCCCACTCTTCGTGTTTTAACTTCGCACTGTGATTGTCTTTTATAAACAAATATACAGCCTTTGGCGTCATACGCCCACTTATCTTCCTCGATATTTCAGTAAAAACGTCGTTGGTTGGTGCCACAACTTTTCCGTCAACAAACACACGCGATTTGTACTCAGAAATAGCCTCTATTACCTCCTCAGAACCTACTTTTCGAGGCCTGCCACGCTTCATTTTAATGTGTCTTACTACACCAAAACCGAGAGAGACACTGACCTAAGTCGGCAAGTAGTGCCAAGAGAGACACTGACCTAAGTCGGCAAGTAGTGTCAAGGTAGGCAGATGTGTTGTTCACAGTGCCTACCCCCAATAAATCATAGTTCCGCCAAGGGGTGGTCATTGGGTCGCTAAAATAATCCTTGGGCTTCCCCGGCTCCATTGCGTGTCGTAAATGGTTTGCGTGGGAGAGTCCGGTCTTCCTCTTTTAGGTGTCAACATTTCCGGTCGTGGCAATAAACCATTGCTCAGTAATACACCTTTCATAGCAATTGTTAATACGTATTCAATAATTTCAATTTTTTAAACCTTCATTTGTTTTAATGAAGGTACTAAAAAGTACGTAATAGATACTACATGGTTTAATAGGGTTTTACCGAAGATTTGCGATATGGCTGGGCTGAGGGGTCATTATTTATCAATTATATGCCAGTACTTGAAGCTCTTTGAGGTAAAAGCTACTTGAAAGAGGTACTAAACAGTACGAAATAGTTACTATCTGGTGACATATTTTTATATGGAAATTCCGACATGGCCAGGCCAGCGACATGCTAGCCTGAGTCCGATCTGAGTGAGGTACTAATTTGTTCAATGGATGTACTAAAAAGTACAAAACAGGTACTAAATAGTGATTTGGGTGTTATCTGTATTTTGCGACATGACTGGGCTGAGAGACCATTGCCCTTTATTAATTACATGCCAAGACTTGTAGCGCTTTAAGATACAAATTATTAGAATATAATAATTTCTAATAGTAAAATAAAGCACGATAAAGTAAATATAATTACTAAATAGTACGAAATAGGTACTAAATGGTGACACTTTTTCTATATTGAAATTCATACATGGCCGGGCTAGCTTGTCGCTGGCCCGGAAACACAAAAACACAAACGTGAGGTACTAATTTTGTCAATGAAGGTACTAAATAGTAAAAAATAGGTACTAGATGGTTATCTGGGTTTTATGTACATTTTGCGACATGGCCGGGCTGAGAGGTCAGTGACTTTTATTAATTACATGCCATTTATCGTAGCTCTTTGAGGTACAAATTACTTGAATATAGGTACTAAATAGTACGAAATAGGTACTAAATGGTTACATATTTTTATATGAAAATTCCGACATGGCCGGGCTAGCATGTCGCTGGCCCGGAAACACAAAAATGCAATTAACTCCGATCTGGGAGAGGTACTAATTTTGTCAATGAAGGTACTAAATAGTACAAAATAGGTAATAAATGGTTATCTGAGTTTTATATAAATTTTGTGACACGGCCGGGCTGAGAGGTCATTGACCTTTATTAATTGAATGCCATTACTCGTAGTTCATTGAGGTACAAATTATTTTAATGTAGGTACTAAATAGTACGAAATAGGTACTAAATGGTGACATATTTTTTATATGGAAATTCCGACATGGCCAGGCTAGCATGTCGCTGGCCCGGAAACACAAAAACGCAATTAACTCCGATCCAGGCGAGGTACTAATTTTTTTATTGGTGGTACTAAATAGTACGAAATAGGTACTAAATGGTTATCTGGGTTTTATATACATTTTGCGACATGCCGGGCTGAGAGGTCATTGACCTTTATTAATTGCATGCCATTACTCGGAGATCTTTGAGGTACAAATTATTTTAATGTAGGTACTAAATAGTACGAAATAGGTACTAAATGGTGACATATTTTTTATATGAAAATTCCGACATGGCCGGGCTAGCATGTCGCTGGCCCGGAAACACAAACACGCAATTAACTCCGATCCAGGCGAGGTACTAATTTTTTTATTGGAGGTACTAAATAGTACGAAATAGGTACTAAATGGTTATCTGGGTTTTATATACATTTTGCGACATGGCCGGGCTGAGAGGTCATTGACCTTTATTAATTGCATGCCATTACTCGGAGTTCTTTGAGGTACAAATTATTTTAATGTAGGTACTAAATAGTACGAAATAGGTACTAAATGGTGACATATTTTTTATATGAAAATTCCGACATGGCCGGGCTAGCATGTCGCTGGCCCGGAAACACAAAAACGCAATTAACTCCGATCTGGGTGAGGTACTAATTTTTTTTATTGGAGGTACTAAATAGTACGAAATAGGTACTAAATGGTTATCTGGGTTTTATATACATTTTGCGACATGGCCGGGCTGAGAGGTCATTGACCTTTATTAATTGCATGCAATTACTCGGAGTTCTTTGAGGTACAAATTATTTTAATGTAGGTAATAAATAGTACGATATAGGTACTAAATGGTGACATATTTTTTATATGAAAATTCCGACATGGCCGGGCTAGCATGTCGCTGGCCCGGAAACACAAAAACGCAATTAACTCCGATCTGGGTGAGGTACTAATTTTTTTATTGGAGGTACTAAATAGTACGAAATAGGTACTAAATGGTTATCTGGGTTTTATATACATTTTGCGACATGGCCGGGCTGGACCTTTATTAATTGCATGCCATTACTCGGAGTTCTTTGAGGTACAAATTATTTTAATGTAGGTACTAAATAGTACGAAATAGGTACTAAATGGTGACATATTTTTTATATGAAAATTCCGACATGGCCGGACACACACATAAGTTCAGGGGCACCCTGTATAATATTTTCTTTTAACTTTTAAGTCTCAACTGAGATTTTCGATCCAAGTGTAAGGTGTATTGGCCTAATGTCACCAATACATTTGACGAGCGAATAACGATTTACAAAAGGATTAGTACATATTAAATGTGCATGCTCTTAGATAATATATTATAAGCTTTCCGCTTTCACAGACGGTACACCAAGTGTATTGGTGCAGGGGTGTTGGCATTTCCGATGCGTTTTTGGCTCCTGGTGTGGTACTAATTGTTAGAGTGGATCTGTGGTGGCAAGTTTTATAGTTAAGTATAACCCCGGGGAAAATATGTTGTAATTTACTGCCTCTTTATCAGTCCTCCTGTTTTTCTTACTAACTATAATACAGAAGAATATAGATTTTAATTTTTATTATTTCCTATTAACATTTAAACAGTAACTCATACTAATACTCCCTCATTATTACACGGGTAACTGTGTAATTCCCTCATTATTACTACACCATAAAATAATATGTTTGACTGACATTTGAGTATTCGATAAGTATACATTCTACAGCGTTCAACAACGGTTGGATGGCCCACTTTACTCAGTATCACTACTTCTTCATATCCCATTGTTATAATTGAATGTATGTTAGACTGCTGAGTGGTGACCAATACATGGTATCTGGTACTAAAACCTCTGTGTTCTATCTTATGTCTCCATCAGGAAAATGCTAGCTTCCATTGACCAAAATTTAAAATGCATATGTCCTCCCACCTCCAGAACGTGGTGCCGGAGTGGTTGCTCCCTCTCCCTCATTGCATTTACGATTGGACGAGATGTCAGAATAATTTAAGAGAATCTTTTTTTAAAGAATCGTTTCGTTTAATGAAAAACGTGACTTTGCAGACAAAAGAAGCTCTGCATTTTGCAATCAGTTGAAATATTACCCAACAGACTTGGTATGATAACATCAGTGCTTTTAGAATGTTCCCCACTAGTTTTGACCAAAACGTATATTTTTGTTTTATTTGAACACATAAATAAGTTAAATAAAAACAATATATATACTGTTATAAATTGAAGGTTGTGCCTGTCTACAACCATCTCTGAAGGGTTGCAACACGTCAACTACTGAACTGATTGTGTCAAAACTTTGCTTAAAGGTAGCAGTTACAAAAGGGATAAACTCAGATTATTTGCATTAATAAATTCCGTAGGGATCCACCACCCTTAGGTCGCAAAGTTACAATGTATATTCTGATAGATATTGAATGCAATGACACAATGCTTGGCATTCAACATTAGTAGCACATGCAGATTTTGTGCACAAGTATTTTTACGAGATCCCCTTGGAAAGAGCGAGTCTCTAGATAGTAAATTTTAAAAAACGATAGAAAATTAACTGATATACACTGTCTCTGCCTCCTATTTGCAACCCTTAAAAATTACTTTATACTTTGGTTATTGAATTCATATGAATCCATTGGTTACTATTACATAAATAAAAACCTGACGGTTCACCTAATTTTTAAAACTGATTTGCAGTTCAGCTTAAAAACTAACTCCTTTTTTATACTGTCCAAAATTGGAGACTCGCGTTGTTAATTTTTCTTACTGTCAGTAAGAGGGAACTCGTTTTGCTTATTGATATATATTTTTGCATGCGGATAAGCGGGTTGCATAATTTTATTATGCCCTTCACTTAGTTTCCTTAAAAATGCCGGCACATATTTGGATCTTTCACTTTAGTGTTGTTCTAAAAATAAAAAATAGAAAGGTTAAATTTGTGTAAATAAAATCCTCATAAATTTTTGTCTAAATACGTATTTTATAAAATAAACATTCTGATAAAGGTCTCCGACGTTAGAACCTAAGGAAGGAAACAAAGTTCTACAAAAATCTGTTTACATCCCAACACACATCTGAATAACACTTCCGATGTACCAATTTATACCCTCCACCTTCCGTGAATCTTATCACTACATTTTTTTAGATAGTTGTAAAAGACAACAAATAAAGGGTTTTTATTTGTTTATTTTAGGACAAAATAACAATAAAATGGATAGGTATTTTTGTTATGAAAGATACAACTACAATTCGTTGAAATATATAAGATTTTCTTAATTATAAAATAATAAAATGTTTTACAGTTGTTATCAAAACTGCCTTAAATGAAGTCATGCTCATACACGAGTACCCTAATCATTATAATTTTAAAATTATTTGTACACAAATCTACACGATAAATATTGGAAGAAAAATTTTGCGATTAAAAAAATTTTTTTTTTTAGAGCGGACAATAAATACTTATTTAAACCCAGCATTGTAAGCAGAGTGCAATATTATGTAAGCATTTCCAGAAAAATTACCACAGGACACAAAGTTGTCATATACAGTAGCAACTGTTACTGAAAACCGAACACCAACTTGCTATCGCAGAGTAGTGAATAATCAAGAGATCACTAAAGAGCTTAACACAACAAAGGCACCGCGATTCTCTATTCTTGCAGTCAAAGCGGTGTAAACGGAGATATCAGCTGGGTAACTGTTCTCAACTTACGGATGCTGACAGTCTAAAACAATACAGTCTCTTAGTTGCTCCAGAGTCTTTACTTTGATGATTCTGCATTCATTACAAAGCTTTTCTCCTGTTCTTCGTCTTAGAGTACATGTTGTATTAAATGTTTTAATCATTCAGTGTGTTGAAATGTTGCATGCATTAAAAGAGAGTATCACGATGTAAAATTTGTATAATTAAAGTATGATTTGAAGGAACTTATTAACAAATGTTTCACCTTTTTCTGCTAATAAGCTGATTTATATGACTAGCTGGTCCATGCAGTACCCGGCTTCACTCGGGGAATGCGTCTGTTGTGATTACTGCATTCTGTGGATAATCTTATAAACGATTTCGAATAATGAACATAAATACTGAAGTTATCATCTAGTCAAATAAAATGAATTTCGCATAAAATAACACGGGCACTTTGAAAACAGGTGGGGTAGAGCCCTAGTGGAGTTTATTAAAATCCCTTTCTATAGTGGCTACCTATGCGTTATGGTGAGAATATACATATCAATTTAGTGTTTCTGGGTGTACTCGTTTAGCCTGGGGTTTGTTAGGGGTTTCTACTGGATGCAGGAAATTTATTTTAAAATCAACTCTGTTTACAAGTATCAAAATTCATTATTTAGATCAGTAGAAGTCGCTGATGAACGATGTTACCATTCATTCTTTCTTTACTTTTCTCTCTACAAGCTGGTTTAAATGGTTAAGAAGTTTCTTATTTTATTTGCGGTTATTTCGAGGTTACTCTTATTACATTAAGGGACAAAATAGTTTTGTTATCTTCATGGAAAGCTGTTGTTTAAATTATTTATTAGGATGTTATTTCAACACTTAGTATACAAATTAATATTTTTTTATAGTGAAGTTATAGAAATCCGTTTTAACAAGTGCCAAAATCAATAAAACACGTATTAGTCAACAAAGATTTCCACCCTCTATTTAAAAATTCTGGATTACGTAATATATATATTTATTTATAAACACCTTGTAAATATTATATCCTAGATAGATTTTATATCCGAAATTTTACTTATGAAAGATCATATGAAGTCACAAATAAGTAGGGGTGAATGGAGGTTTCTGTATCAGGAGGAGCCATAAAGAGAGTAGGGGGCATTGGTTCCTTCTGACCCAGCACAGGCGCGTGAGGAGGAATGAGGAATCACCCCCCCCCCCTGGATGACCTTGACCTTGACCCCAAGGTCACCCCCGAGGGCACCCCCCCCCCCGGATGACCTTGACCTTGACCCCAAGGTCACCCCCAAGGCCAACCCCGAGGGTACCCCCCCCCGCCGTCACGTGACCCATTAACCTAACTTAAACCTGGCACCTGGCGTGAGGATGCGAGGAAGCCCCCCCCCACCCCCCGTCACGTGAACCATTAACCTAACTTAAACCTGGCACCTGGCGTGAGGATGCGAGGAAGCCCCCCCCCGACATCACCTGCAGTGAGGATATACCTGCCCCGCGACATAGCCTGGCGTGAGGATTCAACTGACCCCCCCCCCCCCGTCACGTGACCTGGCGGAAACCTAACATAGGCTGGTGAGCACAGGCGTGTGAGGAGGAATGAGGACACCCCCCCCCGTCACGTGACCTGGCGGAAACCTAACATAGGCTGGTGAGCACAGGCGTGTGAGGAGGAATGAGGATCCCCCCCCCCCCGGTCGTCTGCAGCACTTTTCGTGATGAGGAAAAAACTTTCGAAAATTAATAACTAGCCTATTTACCCACCGATTCCCACGGGACTTTTTCCAGAGTGTAGGCCTATCCCAGAGGAAGCGAATGACGTAAGAACCCCATAGATCCGCCATTAAACAAGGCCGCTATTAATTTTTAAACGCGTTTTCCTTATGGGATCTCAGCTGTTTACCGACCGATTTTGATGAAACTTCACCACATGTCGGGCGACGGCCTAAGTAAACCATCCCTTAAAGAAAATTGAAAATCAACCGTTAAACGGGCCCGCTATTAATTTTTAAACAAGTTTTCCTTATGGGATCTCAGCTGTTTACCGACCGATTTTGATGAAATTTCACCACATGTCAGGCGGCAGCCTAAGTAAACCATCCCTTAAAGAAAATTGAGAATCCACCGTTAAACAGGCCCGCTATTAATTTTTAAACACGTTTTCCTCATGGGATCTTGGCTGTTTTCCAGACCCCTTACGATGGTTCAAAACTAGCAAAGACGCGGTGAGGATGCAAGTCCCCCCCCCCGGTGAGTGGCTCCGCGGAGTCACGTGTCGAGGCGCGTGCTAGAGCCTACGTGACCGCCCGGGGCTGTTTACTCATCAGCGGTTCCGGGAACTGTTTACCGCTTACTCCTCCCGACTGGAGTGCTATTTATGAGCGCGTCCTCAAGGGTTTCGTCAGTTTGTCTTTGGAGCTCTTACTGTGCGGACGAAGTATTGCTGTCTCTGCGATACACCTACACAACCTGCTGTTCATTGCCTTTGGATTCCCGTAAAAGTCAACGTAAGTCCAATGCTCTAAAATCTTATTAGCTAACATTAATAATTAATCTTTTACATATCCCAGTACACTGAGCCTTGTCGTTGTTTCTTTTTCCGATGGAGATGAGTGGAATTGTAATGACCTTGAAACAGTTGTGTTTTATAACGATTAAAATTAATGAATCAAACTTAAAAAGCAAAATAGATTCACTACCACTCTTTTAAAAAAAAAAATGTTTAAGCGAAATGAAATTAGGTTTTGCTTTTCAATCAGATGGCTGTTCCTCGTATGTGTGAGGTCTGCGGTCGCGTCTTCGCGAACGCTGGAAACCTGACTCGTCACACGGCAGCCGCTCACAGGGACCGCCATTTCGACTGCGACGTCTGCGGGAGACGCTTCGGGCGAAGCGACAACCTGCGACGTCACCTCATAGCAGTTCATCCTCCCACTCCTCACGACCAAGCGCCAGGTACGGTTTTAAGTTAAATAGGAAACCGCCAGTAGATTTGTTAAGCACGCCTTCTTCTCCGATATCCTCATCCAAAGTTCCTCACCCTTGTATTACTGGACTCAAACTGACGATCGAGATGAGGAAGAGGTCACCAGTCCTCTATACAGTTCCTCACGATCAAGCGTCAGGTACGGTTTTTATGTTAAACAAGAAAGGAGGCTGCCAGCCTCTGTGTGTTCCTCACCCTTGTATTTACTGGGCTCAAACTGGCGATTGAGATGAGGAAGAGGTCGCCAGTCCTCTGTGCAGTTCCTCACGATCAAGCGCCAGGCACGGTTTTTACGTTAAACAAGAAACCGTCAGTACTAATGACTTGTTTTCGAGAGAGTAAACGGCTTTAGCCGAGTAAACAGATTCAAGTAGTAAACAAGGGGCTGCCAGCCTCTGTTCAGTTCCTCACCCTTGTATTACTGGGCTCAAACTGACGATCGAGATGAGGAAGAGGTCGCCAGGCCTCTGTGCAATTCCTCACCCTTGTATTTACTAGGCTCAAACTGGCGAACGAGATGAGGAACGTCAGGCACAGTTTTTACGTTAAACAAGAAACCGTCAGTACTATTGACTTGTTTTCGAGAGAGTAAACGGCTTTAGCCGAGTAAACAGATTCAAGTAGTAAACAAGGGGCTGCTAGCCTCTGTTCAGTTCCTCACCCTTGTATTACTGGGCTCAAACTGGCGATCGAGATGAGGAAGAGGTCGTCAGGCCTCTGTGCAATTCCTCACCCTTGTACTTACTGGGCTCAAACTGGCGATCGAGATGAGGACGAGGTCGCCAGTTCCTCACCCTCGTGTTTATCAGGGTCACTAATAGGACTTGTTTTCCTGTTCGCAGGCCGTCCGTGCCCGTTGTGCTCCGTTGCCCTGGCGAGTCCTGAGGATCTGCGCCATCACATGGAAGCGGTCCACGGTGCGAGCCCGTCAGCTTCGACCTCCTCCTCCTCTTCCTCCGCAACGCCACCCGTCAGAGACCCACGGCCCGAGTGCGACGCGTGTGGGCGGCGATTCGCCCGCGAGGATCTGCTCCGGCGTCATGTGCAGCTGGTGCACGCCAACGGGGTCCGCTGTCCCGATTGCGGTGCCCTTTTCCGCAGGGCCGCTTATCTCCAGCAGCACGTGGCGAGCGCTCACCGCGGCATGAGGTTCGCGTGCGCCTACTGCGACCGAGGCTTCACCCGGCGCTACAACCGAGACCAGCACGAGGCCCACAACTGTCCTGTCGTGAGGAACCTCGTTGTGGACGAGATGCCGCACCTGCCCGTCCTGTCACCCGAGCCCCGGCCCAGCCGCGAGCCCCAGCCCGGACCCAGCCGCGAGCCTCAGCCCGGACCCAGCCGCGAGCCCCAGCCCGGACCCAGCCGCGAGCCTCAGCCCGGACCCAGCCGCGAGCCCCAGCCCGGACCCAGCCGCGAGCCCCAGCCCGGACCCAGCCGCGAGCCCCAGCCCGGACCCAGCACGGCACCCGACGGGATGGTGGGTGGTGGCGGCGACGGCGGATTGCCCACGTTCCGTGCCATCCAACGGGGTTTCCGTGGACGGCTCCTGACCTTCGGCCTGTCCCGGCCCATGGAGGACTTCTTGACCGTGGAGGACGCGCTGGTGCTACTGTTCGACAGCGTCCTGGAACTGCTGGCCGACGTCAGGACCCGACACCCAAACATCAAGGTTAACATGTGCGAATTCGCCAACGTTCATGGGGCCACCTGTCTGCGGGCCTTCAAGACGAAGAACGTGCCTCTCACCGCAGCGTCCAACTTGGAGGACTTCCTGTCGGCGTCCTTCCACAAACTGGAGGAAGAGAAGGAGCAGTGCCTGCTAGTGGGCAGCGGGTGGAGCTATCTCCGGATACGCGACCTGGAGATCCGCGTCAACCTCTACACCCCGTTGGAAGAACGCGGAGCTCGGTTCGTCCAGCTTCCCAGGACCATCTGCGACACGCACGCCGTTATCAACGTGCAAAACGTCGATGACATGTGCTTTGCGTATGCCGTCCTGGCCAAGTTCGTCGCGCGACACCCGGAGAGGCCCACATCATACACACCGGACGTCATGGCACGCTACGACTGGGTTGGCCTACGCTTCCCCGTGGCCGTGAAGGACATCAAAGTCTTCGAGAGGAGGAACCCCATCAGCGTCAACGTGTACGGGATCGAGCGTGCCATGGTGGGGAGACGCCCCGACGGATCGCCAAAGTTCCAGGACCGCGTGTTCCCGCTGAAGATATGCAAGCGGGAGTTGGAGGATCACCGGGACCTGCTGTACGTGACCACCGGCGGAGACAGTCACTACGCCTACATCGCGAACGTCAGCAGGCTGGTGCGACCCCAGCTGACGTCCCACCGCAGCACTATCCACGTGTGTAAGCGATGCTTCGCTTACTTTGACAACCGGCCTGACAAGCTGCAACTGTCTGGTGCTGAGCGTCTGGAGGAGCACATGCGATACTGCACCGCCAAGGCTCCCCTCCGCCTGGACTTGTCGAAGAAGCAGCAGATCCGCTTCACCCACCCCGAGTACACTAGGCGGGAGAGGTTCTGCATCTACGCGGACTTTGAGTGTGCTCTGCAGCCCGTCGCTGTTGACCCGGTGGAAGCGCCGCCCGGCACGAGGCCCCTGCAACTGCACGTCCCATACGCCTTCGCCTACCAGATCGTGGACTCGCTCGGCCTGGAGGAGTTTGAGCCCCGCATCTACTTCGGGGCTGACGCGTCCAAAGTCTTCATGGAGAGGCTCAAGATGGACGTGCTGGCGCTGTGGGAGTTCCTGTTCAGCACGAGAGCTCTGTACCCTTCTCTGACCCGGCAGGAGATGGACGAGTACCTGGTGGCAACTCACTGCTACCTCTGCGGGAAGGAGTTCACGGACCAGGACGTCAAGATGCGGGACCACAACCACGCCCCACCCTACGAGTTCCGAGGAGCTGCCCACCGCTCGTGCAACCTCAGGTACCGGGAGCAGCGGCACATCAACTGCTACTTCCACAACCTGTCCAACTACGACGCCCACTTCATAGTGCGGGAGCTAGCCATCGACCCCGGCGATGTGGACGTGCTGGCGCACACCGAAGAGCGCTACATCGCCTTCACCAAGCGGTTTCACTTTGGTCAGCCCGGGGACAACCAACGACAGAGCAGTTTCGCGGTGCGGTTCCTCGACACCTACAGGTTCTTGTCCATGAGCCTGGCCAGCCTGGCAGCGGGACTGCCCACTGACAAGATGCGCGAGACGAGGAAGCGCTTCCCCGACAACCGGCTGTTCGACCTGGTGCGCAGGAAGGGCGTGTTCCCCTATGACTTTGTCACGTCGTACGACACGTTGTACTCCACCAGGGAGCTGCCTCCCAAGGAGGCGTTCAGGAACTCCATGACCCTGGAGGATATCAAGGAGGAGGAGTACGAGCACGCCCTCAACGTGTGGCGAGCCTTTGAGTGTCACAACCTCAAGGACTATGCCGACAAGTACCTGCGATGTGACATCGCCCTGCTCACCGATGTCTTTGAGCAGTTCCGCGACACCTCTTTGGCTGAGTATGGACTGGACCCTGCCCACTACTACACCCTGCCCTCTTACGCCTGGGACGTCATGCTCAAGACCTGCGGCGTGGAGCTGGACACGCTGCAGGACTTCGACATGTACCTGTTCGTGGAGCAGGGGATCCGGGGAGGGATCTCACAGGCCATCACCCGCTACGCCAAGGCCAACCACGACAGATGCCCAGACCACCGCCCGGACGAGCCCACGCGCTTCCTCCTGTACCTGGACGCCAACAACCTCTACGGCTGGGCCATGTCCCAGTGCCTGCCGACCGGAGAGTTCCAGTGGCTCAGCCGTGAGGAAATCCAGGCGTTGGACATTGCAGCGCTGGACGCGGAGGCCGATCGAGGATACATCTTGGAAGTGGACCTCCACTACCCCGTTCGCCTACACGACCGGCACAAGGACCTTCCCTACTGCTGCGAGACGAAGCGTCCGCCAACAGGGAAGTTCCCCAAACTGTTGACGACCCTGGACGACAAGACACACTACATCTGTCACTACAGGGTCTTACAGCAGGCGCTGCAAAACGGATTGGAGCTGGTCGCGGTGCATCGGGCGATCTCGTTTCACCAGTCGCGGTGGTTGGAACCGTACATCCTGATGAACACGGAGCTGCGGAAGAAGGCCAAAACGAAGTTTGAACAGGACTTCTTCAAGCTCATGAACAACGCTGTCTTTGGCAAGACCATCGAGAATGTACGGAAGCGCCTCAACGTGAAGCTGGTGTGCACCCCGGAGAAGTTTTCCAAGTACGTCACCAGATCCAACTTCCTGGACCGAACGTACTACACGGAGGACGTGGCCCTGGTGCATCTGTCCAAGGTCAACATTGTGTTAGACAAGCCCGTCTACGTAGGCATGTCAGTCCTGGAGCTGAGCAAGTGGCTCATGTACGAGTTCCTGCGCAAGATGAAGGAGCGCTACGGTGACCGCCTCACCGTGGACTACATGGACACGGACAGCTTCGTCTTTGACATCGTGTCCCAGGACGTCTATGCTGAGATGAAGGAACACCTGGACGACTTTGACACCAGCGGCTATCCGAGGTCTCACCCCTGCTACAGCCCCGTCAACGCCAAGGTCATCGGAAAGTTTAAGGACGAGTGCAACGGCCTGTCCTTATACGAGTACCTCGGCCTGCGGTCCAAGCTGTACTTCATGGACATCGAGGACGCGGCGACAGGCGGCAGCAAGGCTCTCAAGCGAGCCAAGGGGGTTGCGAAGGGCGTTGTCAAGAACGTCCTCACCCCCGACGACTACAGAGAGTGTCTGTTTGACGGGGTCCAGAAACACACCACCAACGTCCGGTTCCAGTCCCACTTGCACCGGGTCTACACCGTGGAAGTGAACAAGCTGAGCCTCAGTCCAGCTGACGACAAGCGGTGCGTCCTCCCCGACGGCATCCACACTCTGCCATGGGGACACAAGGACGTCCCGCCACTACCGCCAGCCAGGAGGAGAGGAGAACATCCGCAGCGGATGGAAGTGGACGGTGAGGAGGAGGAGGAGGGTCAGCGTCAGGACGAAGACGAGGAAGAAGAGGAATTCCCCGTCTAGTTGTATATATTAGTTATAAGAGAAAAAATATTGTAAATAGTATTTGTAAGAAAATATAATAGCTTTATGTACAGCATGAACCCGAGTTGTTTATTTCCTCCCTTTGCTCACTCAAAAGTCACAAGCCGTTAGGCTCGGAAAGGCGTTATGGGCCGTTTGGCCCGAGCCGTGCAGCTTAAAAAGCCCCCGCCAACCGGGAGCGGTTGGCGGCGCGTGTCGGGGACGACCCTGAAGGAGTTGCCCAGGAAGGAGTTGCTAAGTGGTTTGCTGACGCTCAAGGTTGCACCCTCGAATTACTCAGCGGTTTGCTGATGTCCGAGGGGTCTCGTGGCGCGCCCTCTTTGGCGGCCTTCACTGCCGCTTGGCGGGGGCTCAGCCAGTGACACGCGCCGCTGGTATATAAACCTGAGGTCCAGCCCCGCTGCCTCAGTTTTGATAATTTTTAAAATTTAGTAAGGAGAAAGGAGAAATGAAAACACAACTTTATCATTATGAGGCATGTATTGTACAGTAATAAGGTTACATACACATACTACAAAAAAACCTTACAAACTAGTTTTAAGCGAATATGGAGTGAAAGAGCCTGCGGACGAGAGCGTCGTTGGCGGCGGGAGCGGCAGGGTCGAAGAGCTGGACGTAGTCGCTGAGTGACGTGCGGAGAACAGCCCGGCAGTACAGGTAAGTGAGGCAGTAGTAGCCGCAAACAGAAGTATCATAGCCCTGGAGCCGATACCTTTTGTAGACGTAGTGGCGGTGATGAGGATTGCGCCTCAGGAACATTTGAAAGTCGGCCTGGTATGGCGGCCTTCCGTAGCTGTCCAGGTACTCGAGTCTGTCCTCTTCCGAGCAGTAAAACGCCACCCAGTGTTCACCTCCCTCGGTGTGTGCTACCGTGTTGGACACGATGGCGGTGAGAGGCTTGACCGGCACGTCCGGTAGTTGGTCAGAGGCGTAGACCGCAACGTTCCTCAGTCCAGGGATCCTCGCCAGGCATTCTCTGATCTGAACGGTATTCATCGTGGACGGAAGCAGCACAGGCAGCTTGAGACGGACGGGTCTGGACTGTCGTTAGACACGAGCCAGTCCCGCAATACTATGCAGTTATGAAGGGCGCAACGGTTGTGGGAGCTCTTATGGTGGCGACAGCGCAGGGTCCGGTAGGTGGGCGGACCGTTGAGCGACCCGCAGCCCAGATCCTCCATGTCCTGAGCGGTGGTGGCAGCGGGCTCGGTTATGAGGTGGCGTTGTACAAAGTCCCTCTTCTGCGATCCTTTGACGTAGACCAAGGGGCGGTGGATGAGGCAGGAGCGCAGCTTGTCCAGCAGGGCGATGTATGCGATGTCCCCCTGGTCCCACTCCAAGCCGTGGCAGTGGCGAGTGATCCAGACGCTCTCGCGCTGTTTCTCGGGAGTCAGGAGGTCCTTACTGAAGGGTGGGCGGGCGATGTGATGTAGGAGCAGCGTGCCGGTAGTCACGTCCACCACGCAAACCTCTTTCAGTAGAAAGTCATTATCACTGTCTTTAAAACACTGCATATCCATCACCACGCTTCCGTGATGACAGCGCGCTGGTGGCGGCTCGTTATAGATCGGTGGCGGCACGTCCATCCCGTACGGCTGACTGAACTCGACTGAGCGCTGGCGGGAGCGCGCCTAGCGGGATAACCTTGGGTGCGCGCGCCGCCATCACCTAACGGTCCGCGCGCGGTGACCTTGAGCGCGCGGCAACTCGTTTACCCGCCAAAGTCGACTGTGACGTTGCGATGACGGTCCACCTCCACGACGTTGTCCAACTCGGCGTACACTATGCAGTTGAACGCCTCCGCCAAGGCTTCGGAGAACCCAATCTCTATGCGCAGGTTACCGTTACGTACCAGGTTCCAGTGGCTGGATTGAGAGGCTGCCATATCGGGCGTCAGATCAAACGCCATCAGGCAGTATCCGTAGGGGTATTCGTTGCGACTGACTTCATTACCACAGTCTGAGAAATTGATGCCGGTGCCAGTGTACAGCGTGTGGTAGGCGAGCACGCACAACTCATGACCGAACGTGTAATCCGGTTGAAGCGGCTTACATGGCACTTGCTCACCGTCTATGTACAGCGCGAAGAAGTTCACGTGGCTGTGGGTGAAGTTGAACGGGTTCTTCTTGTAGTCCCCGTTGAACGCCTGATTGCTGACCAGGCCAACTATAATGCGTTTCGGCAGTTGACCCAGAAACACACTGTCCAGAGTCTTGCTGCTGATACCGGAGGGTAGCGTGAAGGATTTGACTTCCACGCGCGTAATGGGATATTTGGCTGTGCCCGACTCCAGCGTCCTGCTGTGAGCCAACAGCCCGCTCGGGTTGATCTTACAGCGGCGCATAAACAGGTTGACTTCGGCGATGTCCACTTTGTAGTCTGTCACGGTTTTGGACATGATGGAGAATGAGTTCTTTGATCTGATCAGACGAAAGCGCATCTCCACACCGTTTAACATGAACTTCTCCTGGTTGCACAGGTCGACGTGCAGATGTCCGACCATGTCCACGTACCGGCTTCCCTTGATAAACTCTCTCCTTTTCTTGAGCCCGGTATAATTATCCTCCTCATTATTGTCCATGTACCCGGCATAGTCCTCAAAGAACATCTCCGCGGTGAGGTGCGATGTCTTGGCATCACCACCATAGGACAACAGGTTCTCCAGATAGGCGCGATAGGCGTACGTGTTGTTCTGAGGAGACACCAGTTTGTTGTTCAGGTACAGGTCCACTTGACTGAACAGCGAGTGCAGCCAGTTGTTAATCGGACCCACCTCTTTTATCGCTTGATCACCCGTTACAGCGCCTCCATTAGCCGTTCTAATGGTAGCCTTCACATGCAGTAGCGTCTGTGACAGATCCGTGTACTCGTCCCCATGACCCGGAACTATGAACTCAACGGGTGAGTCGTCTGTCAGGGAGGAGATGGGCTTGTACTGCACCCATTTACCACTCTCTATACTGGTCTGCGTGGGCGGTAGCGAGAACAGGTCCAACTCGGTCTTAACACACTCGCACGACTTCTGATGTAGAAACGCCATTATCCAAAAATGTCCTTCACGGTACTCTCACTCTTCTTGCTTCTCCTCTTCTTAGCGACACGTTTTGCGGGCTTCCTTTTGGGCACAGCGCTCTTCTTCCTCGCTCCGAGGAGTTTCGCTAGAGACTGAGGAGTAACCTGCTGTACACGCCTCCTCTTATAGGCGCCACCACCGCCGCTAAGCACGCGATCCAGTTTTTCATCGGCCTTACGTTTCAGCGACCCGGTAAATTGCCTGAGTCGGGCGTTGGCTGCGACTCGGGGGTTGGCTGTGCCCGCCGCCACGTCGCCCAAGAAGCCCACACCGGACCTCAGCGCCTCCTTGCCCAGCGCCGATGCGCCGGATCTGATCAACGGGACCACTGTACGCATCAGCCCGCCTAGGAAACTGCCGATGCCATGACCGCGTTGGAAAGCGGCTCCTCTGAATACCGTGGACACTCCATGCCCAGACTGCTGTTGGCGGTAGTACGCCAGATAGGGGTCGTTCGGGTTCATTGCTGCTGCTACTCTCTGCGCAGGTGAAGCTTCATGCACGTAGTCCCGAAGTGGAATGGCAGGTGGCGTCCGACGCTGTCCCTTAAATCGATTTTCACACTATCGAAGGAGCTCTTCATCAGCGGCACGTAGTGAGGGTCGGTGAAATGCACGGTGATACTCGCACCGTAGATGTAGTTTTTTGCGTCGATGTTCACCATCTTTAACAAGGGCGCAACAGTGTCACCTACTAGCTGAGGTTCCACCAGGTCACAGTACACATACATGTGCGAAGGGATCCCGGCCAGTAAGTTGGGCGGTCTTATAGCTTTTCTATGTTTGATCAAATCCACATTGTACACGTCGTATCCCAACTGTAACGCTAGGGTGGGGCTAAATTCCAGTTGCTCCACAGTCTGGTCTATCGAGATCAATTCCACCTTCCCAATATCTTTGTCATACTCAAACTGGCATTGGTATAAGTCCAATTTTGGAATGGCGTTGATGGCGTTGACCAGTTCATCGATGTCTTTATAGTTTCCAGCTTCCACCTTTACAGCGGTCAGTTCAGGCTTGCCGGTGTCATCCTTAGTGTAGAGATATACGCGAGCGTCCTCCCCCACTGTGACAAACGAGCATGGGTAATGGACCTCGACTAAAGCGACTTCCCATTCACCATCGCCACCCAATCGCACGACTGACGGTAGATGGGTGATGTAGTTAGCCACGGTGTTGTTTGGATAATAGTCCATTGAGCTGTTGCTGGGCAACGTCAGGTACAGCTGCCTGCGCTTTGTCGTCATAGCAGCTGTTGCACTTCAGATGCAGGTACCCACGAGTTGAAGTCCTCTCCGTAACCGACCCACTTGACCAAGTAGCGCTTACTGCGGCCTCGCCCCTCGGTGTCTAGTATTTTATCTATTTGGTACAGGCGGTCCGGGGCGATCGTCACCTTTTGCATCTCGTGCTCGTAGAAGCGCCCTTCCAGCGGCGTCCCGTTCAGGTCGCGCAGCACGTACAATGGCAGAGGATGCGACCCATATACGTGGTCTACCACAAACAGCTCCTTACTCCAGTTGGTCTCGTAACCTTTGGCGAACGTGCCCTTCTCCTTGGCTATGCGCACCGTGTCGCCCGGCTCGAACCTGGGCTTGTGTCGCCGGATCGCTTTTCCATACATGTGACGCCACACCTTGTACACCGTTTGACCATCGCCGCTGTCCGCGTCCACGGGTCGTAGGCCACCACCCAGGCTCCTGTGCGGACTGCGGTTGTAGGCGTCCACAAGCCTGTCCAACACGTCGATGTAGCGATACGTGTTTTTGTAGGTCAGGTAGCGCCACATGCGGGTCTTGAGCGTGCGGTTGACTCGCTCCACCACCGCCGCCTTCACGTCGGGGTTCTGCGTGGTGAAGTAGTTGACACCGTGACTCTTGAACACTCGCTTGGTCGCAGCCCCGGTGAACTCCGTCCCCTTGTCGGTCTGTAGACAGCGAGGAGTCGCCTCAGCGAATATTCCCTCGAACGCAGCAGCCACCTCAGGCCCGCTTTTCCTCTTCAGTGGTACCGCGAACAGCCGCTTACTGAATACGTCTATCACAGTCAGCAGATAGTTGACTCCGTCGTTGTACCGGCTCAGGCCGCGCATGTCGTTCAGGTCCGCCTGCCACAGCTCCCGGGGCCCAAACACGACGTAGCGGTTGCGGGGAAACCGCTTGCGCGCAGGCTTGTGCAGCGTGTAGGTGTCCTTGGCGCGCAGCCAGTCGGCTACCCGACGTTTCGGTAGGCGCGCGGCTCTGGCCAGGGCGGCCACCCCCACCGAGGGAACCGGGCTGGCTCGGGTCGTAGTACAGCTTCTCCATTACGGTGTGAACGGCTCCCAGTTGTCCAATGACGATTCTCGGTCAGGTTCCTCGGTTATTATCCTTCTTCGGGCCGCTGGAGGTCGCGGTCTCAAGCGGTCCAGTATCGGCGTCAACCTCGGTGAGAGGGGTGTCGACGAGGCTGTCGTGTCTCCCCAGGGGCTCGATGCCGAGTCCAGTCCCACGCCTAGGTAACGCAACGCCGTGGGATTGCTCACGTATTCTTTGGGCACGTTCATGTCCTTCAAGGCGGCCATCACTTGATGCCAGCCGGTAGGCAATCGGTCCGCCCTTCGCGCTCTCACTATGCTGTGCGCGATGTCCACTATATTGGAATCGGGGATCTTCACCTTGTTCACGTACACCGCCCCACTGGCGTCCCAGGCGATGGGGCTGCCTTGCCGGGTCATGAATCGCAACAAGTTGCGCGCCACCGACCTGTAGATTTTTGAGAACGATTCCACAATGTCCTCCTCCGCCGAGGCGCTAGACTCGCGCTTCATCTGACTCGGACCCTCCGCCGCTTCCTCCTCCCTCTCTTCGCCCTCGATGATTGACAGACCTATGGGTTGACGTTTAGCCGCGGAAAAGTGCAGGAACCGCTGTAACACCTGCTGATATTGTTTCCATTTCTCCGTATCGTCCAGCCGCTTGTCGCTCAATATGCGATGCATCTCAGCGTCCAGGCTGGCTGGCTTATTGGCGCTACCTGCTCCTCCTCTTGGCCCCGGCCCTGGTCCCGGTCCTTCTCGCAATCTCTCGATGAGCTCCTGCGGTACAACCACCATTTTCCTAGCGTACTCCATGTCCGATTAGCTTCTGCGCTAGAACGGGCAGAACAGCATTCAACAGCAGAGGTAGGAGGATCCCTCCGCCCCGTTGGACGAGGTAGTGTCGCTTCTTGGCCCAACCCTCGCCGCGTTTCACCAGCCGTCTGAGCGCCTGTTTGTGTTTGCTCAATTTGCGTTTGAGACAGGGGGAAAGCGGTACGTTTCCGCGTAGCACGTTATACGCGCACTCGCACAATGACTTGATGCGACTCTTGTCGCACGCTTTTAACAGGGCCTTGCGTTCTTTGGGCGTAGCGTGTATTAGGGTCCTCAGCAGCGCCGCGTCCTTCTTCACGCGGTGTGACATGATGACTGACGCTGGCACGCGCTCGGTCTATTTATCACTTCTTCTTAGGCAGGTACACGTAGTTCACCGGATCGTCTGGGAAAATGGCCGAACGTACGCGCATCTCTTCAGGCGTGGACTGTTTCAAGTCTATGAGCAGGTAGGCGTGCGGATCACGCGTGGCGTCCGCATAAGCCTCCTCCACGAATTTGGGGTTCTCCGGATATACTTGACGGGCCAGGTGTTTGATCTGAGCGCGATCCCTGGGATTCTTGAAGCACACTATGTAGTGGGCGTTCAGCGATATGTTGCGCTGGCCCCTGCCCTGGTGAAACAGGTTTTGCGTGATGAAGAACACGCTCATGTTGCGGTGGTGTGAGCCCTTGGTGAACAGGTCCGCCACGCCGGGGCCGGCCTCGCGCATCATGTCATCGACGATGACCAGGGCGGGCTCGCTACCGTCGTAGTCGTCCAAGTCTGGCAGGCCGGCTACGTAGCGCACGGCAGAATCCGCACGGCTCTTGCCACCGCCACCACCACTGCCATAGTGCCAAGTGATACGGGCGAACCGCGTATCACACATGCGGTCGGCGTGCTCTATGAAGCGAGCCACGAAGTGCGACTTGCCGCTGCCCGAAGGCCCGGCCACGATGGCGGTGAACGGGTGTTTCCACCTCAAGTCCATGGCGTCTACTGACTGCCATGCACCGCCACCTCGGCTCTTAAAACTAAATTCTTTTCTCGCTTTTTTATTTTTTTTTATTTTTTTTTTAATATTGAAGGGACTCGGTTATCAACTGCTTAGTGGAAGTTTCCACGCTCTCTCTCGTTTACTGGGTAGCGCGCTTGGAGTGTACGCTCCTCTTGGTTTTCCCTGAGATGACGCAATCGGTCTTTCGCCAGGTAGGTAGAGGAGTAGCGGTTCTAGTGATCCCGTCGTATCTTGACTCTCCCGTCTCGCTATTTGCCAGCCATAGGTTTTGCAATCTGGATAGCAGGTCCTCTAGACATATGCAGATTTCATCGTTTCGCTCCTCGTCCAAGTACAAGCCACAACTGAACGTGGGGCGACCTCCTTTGAACACGTTCATCTTTAACAGTACATTACCGCTGTTGGTAGGGTTCTTCACAGTGTACTGATATCCGCCAGCGGACCAGCACAGTGTCGGGGAATCGATAGGCACTTCCTTCCTCTTTACAGTCCACCCATCGAGCTTTTTCTTCTTTGACACACATCCCTGCTGTACTGGCGGTGCGTTGGCGTTCTCATCATTCATTGCGTTCAGCTCCTCTAGGAAGGAGCAGATCGTTTGGTCCACTTCAGCTGCACTGACTCCGTTTCCGTTCATGGTGACGTCTCAAACAACACTGAGGTCGCGCGCGCGGCTCTGCCTCGGTTTTATACCCAGGTTGCACGCTTCAGCGAACCTTCTAGAAGCTTCCAGAAACGTGAGAGGTAGTCTATCGCTGACGGGGGGGGGATCAGGTATATCCTCGCCAGGCTATGTTGCGAGGCAGGTATATCCTCACACCAGTTGATGTCGGGGGGGGGGGACTTGCATCCTCACCGCGCCTTTGCTAGTTTTGAACCATCGTAAGGGGTCTGGAAAACAGCCAAGATCCCATGAGGAAAACGCGTTTAAAAATTAATAGTGGGCCTGTTTAACGGTGGATTCTCAATTTTCTTTAAGGGATGGTTTACTTAGGCTGCCGCCTGACATGTGGTGAAATTTCATCAAAATCGGTCGGTAAACAGCTGGGATCACATAAGGAAAACTTGTTTAAAAATTAATAGCGGGCCCGTTTAACGGTTGATTTTCAATTTTCTTTAAGGGATGGTATACTTAGGCCGTCGCCCGACATGTGGTGAAGTTTCATCAAAATCGGTCGGTAAACAGCTGAGATCCCATAAGGAAAACGCGTTTAAAAATTAATAGCGGCCTTGTTTAATGGCGGATCTATGGGGTTCTTACGTCATTCGCTTCCTCTGGGATAGGCCTACACTCTGGAAAAAGGCCCGTGGGAATCGGTGGGTAAATAGGCTAGTTATTAATTTTCAAAAGTTTTTTCCTCATCACGAAAAATGCTGCAGACGACCGGGGGGGGGATCCTCATTCCTCCTCACACGCCTGTGCTCACCAGCCTATGTTAGGTTTCCGCCAGGTCACGTGACGGGGGGGGGGTTCCTCATTCCTCCTCACACGCCTGTGCTCACCAGCCTATGTTAGGTTTCCGCCAGGTCACGTGAGGGGGGGGGTCAGTTGAA
Source organism: Allygus modestus (assembly GCA_963675035.1). Taxonomy (NCBI): domain Eukaryota; kingdom Metazoa; phylum Arthropoda; class Insecta; order Hemiptera; family Cicadellidae; genus Allygus; species Allygus modestus. Next base: position 93,673,271 of record OY776116.1, read on the forward strand.
TCCTCACGCCAGGCTATGTCGCGGGGCAGGTATATCCTCACTGCAGGTGATGTCGGGGGGGGGCTTCCTCGCATCCTCACGCCAGGTGCCAGGTTTAAGTTAGGTTAATGGTTCACGTGACGGGGGGGGGTGCCCTCGGGGGTGACCTTGGGGTCAAGGTCAAGGTCATCCGGGGGGGGGGTTGCCTTTGGGGGTGCCCTCGGGGGTGACCTTGGGGTCAAGGTCAAGGTCATCCGGGGGGGGGGGGGTGATTCCTCATTCCTCCTCACGCGCCTGTGCTGGGTCAGAAGGAACCAATGCCCCCTACTAAAGAGGAAGAGGAGGAGGACCCCCCAATATATATATTTTTCAATTAACCTGATTAATATTTATAACTCTAATTACCATAATTACTTTTCATTGATAAATAATTAGATAAATTGCGCATAATTTAAACATTTGTATAATACCCCCCTCCGGAGGCCATCTTGGCCATGACAGTGATTGATCTTAACAACCTTGTGATAAATGGGGCCATCCATTCGCATTCCCAGACAGGGTGTGATTTTTATTGCCCGGAGGAAATCACCTTCTCCGAATTCCGTTACAGGAGGGTAGTTTTTGTCCAGCAGGTGACCATTAACAAAGGACCCTTCTCCGAATTCCAGTATAGGAGGGTAGTTTTTGCACAGCAGGAGGAAATTAACAATGGACCCTTCTCCGAATTAATTAGACAAGGGTGTTCTTTGTGCCAACACCTGCACTGCAGCTGCACCCAACCGTGGGACACACACCATTATTCACAACACTCCAGAGCTCAGTTTGTATCGAGACCCGGCAGTGATCGAACGTGTTTCATAGTGATCTGCTATTCTTCATTGTGAATTATACCTTATTCCTTGGATTATTAAACGCATGTGCAATTTATTTATATTAGTTGTATCGTGGGCAAATATTTAATTTTCTTAATTCAATCATTAACAACTTTTTGAGCCAGGATGTAATATTGTACAACACTCACCTAGTGCTGCGTTATTCATTTGTTCAAAATGACAGGGTTGTGAATATGAATCAAAGCATCATATTTAGCAACGAAATTTCATTTTCGAGTTATTTCACTTAAGGGAGCCGAACCATCCATCATTACTTACAATGCTGTTTTAGCTATCCCTAGTACATTATTGTATTCAACCTTAACCCACCAAAATGGCGGTGTTTTAGTTAAGAATAAAAACATCATATTTATAGTTTTATTACATCGAACTAACGCAATTTGTTATTGCAGATGGATGTTCCTCATCAATGCCCCAACTGCGATCGCGTCTTCGCGCGCATAGACAATTTCCATGGCGAGAGGCAGCAGCATGTGTGTAACGTATGCGGCATCGTCATGAGCCACAGAGACAACCTACGACGTCACATGATAAAAGCCCATGGAGGAGCCATGCCATCGCAACCTCAACAGCCTCAAAAACAAGTTGGTATAATATCGAATAATGTTGCATAAGTTCAATTTCTTTTTCAATTAACACAGTAAATATAGAGATATTTTCAAATTAAACTGACATTTATTTATATAACATTAATAATGATTAACCATCCGGAAATTTTGCATTTCCACAATCTCTTCTACTAGACCACCTTCCACAGTGGTGTAAATTCGAGGACTATGTTCATTTCCTCCCGTCTCCAGAATTGGTATGCTAATCGGTTGGCGTTTATTCGTGGCAATATGCAACGATATTACGATGTAACGGGATGTACGATGTAACGCTTGTTTGTATAATTTCAACTTTTCACTATCGTCCATATGATTTTTATTTGTTGCATCTCCGCATCGAGACTGTTTGCACTGGATAGATTAGTCGGTTTTTTTTATCAGTAGCATTTGTTTGCAATCGATCAATCAACTCTTGCGGTAAAAATACCATCTTCTTAGCGTGCTCCATTTGTTTTCTAATGACGCAGAACCTTTCTAAAGTGTAACTTCACGACGTTCCAAAGTAGAATGGCAAATAACATCCTGTGCTATCTTGCAAGTCAATTTTTACACTGTCACAATAATTTTCTGTGTCGTTTATAACTGGTAAATAATGCGGATCGATAAATGATGTTGATTTATGCAGACCCGATACATAACTAGACGTACCTATATTGACAATTTTCAATAATGATGCGACTGTATCGCCGACCATCTGCGGTTTGATTAAATCACAAAATATGTAAGGACAAATACTTGTCACATACATAAGACATGTAAGTATACATGTGTGATGGTAAGCCAAGATGATGTTGGGCAATCGATGCTTTTGACTTGCAACAACCCGAAGGTCCCACCACAATGGCTGAGAACGGATGTTTCCATATCAAGCTCATGATCAATACTAAGCTAAACACCTCAAGATTACAACACACTTAAATTTTAAACTTAAAACTAAAGGAGATTTTTTGGGGAATAAGTGTAATAATTAACACAAAGGTTATGTTCTGAACGTGGCTACAAGTATTGACTAAGAAAACTACGTTGCAAAGGTATTTTTTACACAATCTTCAAGTCTTGCTTTACATATTTACATAAACTCCAAAGGTTGTAATCTGCTATTGGAACCCCTTTGCGACTGTGCTTCACCAAGCGAAGGCGTTCTCCAAACCCGCTGTTTTATTGCTTGACGTCGGTGTTGCTCAGGACCTCAATGAACCGTCTAGGCAGGTAAACTCGCAGAAAAAAGTCGTATCCAACCTGCCCCTCCAGGATCACGATGGTTGTCTCGCCAAAGGATGTGGTGACTCGTTCCATCGCAGTGATGAGATAGGCACATTCCTCCCAGAGATTGGCTATTCTGGTGTAGAGCGGAGAGTCTGACTTCCAGTTGTTGAGGGTAGATCTCAGGTGCATGGCCGCAGCGCCGCCCACGTTCACAAAGTCTGGGGTGAAAGTGCTGCTGCTCAACATCTCTAGTAGTAGGTCTAGGTGAGGTGGTGGTCTGGTGAAGAATGATGCTCAATTGGGCTGGGCTCTGCAATATAAACCTGCACCACCATTTTCTACGCAGGTGGTTCGTGCAGCTGTTGTGCACAGATGTTCGATGCAGGTGTCCACACAAAAAACTGACGTGTTGAGACATGTCTGGGAACGCAGCTGCTCTAATTGATTGATGGTGCAACTCTTTTCTTACGCACAGCTCGCTTCTTCGGCATTTCTGGTGTAACTGTACTGCGTTGTGTAAAGGTTTGAGTTGATCCTGTCCTTTCGGTACTCCTGTTGATTTATCAATCGACTTATTTTCCACTTGATCAACTACTTGTTTAACACTTTCGTGCATTTCACTATACAAATATAAACCGCACATGTATACCATATCTGTACTATCGTATAATTCCATTTTTAATAATATTTGTCCTTTGTTTCCCGGGTTTTGAACAGCAGAAGTATTACCATCCTCCAACCATGACACTATGGGGCAACCATCTGTTGGTTTTGGCATCCATCCTGGTTTCTTGGTTTCCACTTCGATGGTAATCGTCTCTTTCGTCTCTTGTTGGCAGTGGGTGGTTTTATAGATGCTATCTGAGATGTCGTCAATGAATGATCACTAGCATTATTGTTCACAACCTCAATCTCCTAAATAAATAATTTTATATAATCGTCCGCAGAAGCAAAATAGTCCATATCCTTACCGTGCGACCTCTACCGTATTACTGACTTGTGTTGAGTCTGCTCAGCCTTGAAGTAAACTGTGCGCACTTGCTGTGACACACGTTGCTGCAACAGGCTGGAAGTTTAATTTTTTCTTCCAACATCAGTTCTAACAGACTGCGGAATCTCATTTCATCTATCGCGATTTGAGTCCACGTTAATTGTTGTACATCCTCGCACGGCTCGTAAGTGTAATGAGTATTTCGCTTCTCTTTAAATTTAACGTCTTTTTTGTTTGCTTTATAATTATATTGTTTCATATGATATTCACTCTCAAACATATCTCTCGTTCTATTTAACACTAACATGATTGCGAGTCTTTATCGGATGTTAATGCGTTTAAAACTTATTTTGTTCATTTATATGGTGATTACTTTTCTTGCTTCATCTACACCGTTCATTTTGGTGTACGTTTCAACTGGTACTGACAGACAACTACCGAAGGTTCTGGAACGAGTCGAAGTGTCGACTTATGCATTGTCCAAGATATGCTCAACTATAATAACGAAATTGTGAGAGGTTAGGATGTTGTTGTATCTACAGTCAATGTTCATGCCGTAACTCTTCATTACTTCCTTAGCTTCATTTACAATATTTATACCGTTTGGAACTTATCTCTAAAGTAGCACATTTCAAATCCTTCTTCCTTTGATTTATTTAAGGCTTATTTGAAATTTATTTTTTGAGTTCGAATGCATTTGTATTCACAAAATCCGTACATCTCCGACAGATTTTCCTTAATCACTACACAAAAGTCTTGTTTCAGATTTGAATCTTCAGGCAACACTGCCACTTTAGGTGTCTGTTCAGTCAACGTTTGATTTATAGATTCTTTTTATTTTTTCAATTCTATATTCTCTGCTTTTAGCTGTGAACGACTTGTTACATGCTGCCAATTGACTTTTATCATTTGAAGATTGGATTCCAAGGATTAATTTAAAGTATGCAGTCACTGTTGGTTCTCAGTTCTGAATTTATACTCCCCGTGTTTTCTAATGGGCGGTAAAACTTCTTCAAAGACCCAATCTTGAAACTTCTCAGCAATGGGCACTTTAGATTTCATAAGTAATGAATATAATCCAGGCTCGTTAAGCAATATTGTAAGTTTCTAATTATGGGTTAGGGGGAGATTTTTGCTCTCCCGTACTTCCGAATAGTTTTGCGATATTGTTTTCTAACATTACCTCTGATTGCTTCTTTAGGGTTAGTATAGGATGTATAATCAATGCTAATAGGATAATAAACAGGCAAAAATGATCAGTGTAAATAATTTTTTACGGAAACTTAATTGCAACAAAAAGAAAGATGGACATAATTTGTTCTAATAAACAAAACATTCTGTTACAGCAATCATGTTTCAGGAGGGGTAGTGCTATTGATTTGTAATGCTATAATTGTTACGTGAATAAAAAGTACACTAATTTAAACTGATGTCATAAATAAGTTCGCTTTGTCTTTTTAACTATGCTATTTACAACGCGATTAAGAAGCAAATTGTGATTGGTACGATTATTCGGGTATCAAGCATAACAAGTCTCAGGTTATGAGATACATTCATATTTGAAAACCATTTAATGGTCTTGGAAGGTTTAATCACCAAATAAATATCACAACTAAGCTAAATCCTTGTAGCAATGATTTAGTGCAGTTTAATGGCAGTTTACTACAAGTTCGCCTTTAGAATGGTCCTTTGTCTTGAACCAAGCTTATGTCTTAACCCAAGAACTTTCCCTTCAATAACTATCACGAAATTTCTCTAGATTTAGTCATGAAGTGACTAACAAAATGAATGACCACTTTGTATGTAGTTAAAAAAATAATAAACTAGTTAAAGTAAATTACACCCTAATTGTAAGTTATCTATGGGTTTACGTTAGCTTAACGTGTAAAGTTATTTATGATTTATAGTTTAAATTAAAATATTATGGTACCTACGAGCTAAAAAATAAAAAACTAACTGACATTTTCTTATGAAATATGATTTTATTTTGCTTTCATCCTTTAACAATTTTGTCTTTAACACAGATAAAGTATAAGAAACTAGTTTAAAATTAAAGAAGTACGTTTTGGAACTAAGCACATTTTTACTGGTTTTAAAATTGTTAATGGTGAGAATTTTCAGTTAAAAACAAATCTGACTATTTTGTTAACACGTTTTTATTAGCTTGCTTTCTTGCCTGTTCGGTACAAATTTTACAATCGATTTTAAACCAACTTCCCGATGAGCTAGAAACTTGAAACTTGAAACACAGGTCAGAAATGGATGAAAATGCAATAAAGATAATTTTCTTACGATAAATTTAATTTAATTTAAGTTTTAACTCACAATAACCTAAATTTAAACATAAACAAACATCTCAATGTGAACATAGAACATCTGATTACAGATACAACAAATATTTACTTTGGTTATATATTAACATTATGTCAATTTGAGACATGATTATAAGAAAAAAACTTAAATAAACCTTAAATTTCCCACATGCCTCTGTCATAATCTGATGTAGATGATTAAAATCGGTTGAACATGTTTATACATAAAATACTAACAAGTAGAAAATAATTTATTAAATAAAACACTTTTTAATTTACTACGTTTTTAAAACGGACTAAAAAGTATAAAATAATGTATCGAATCCCCATATAGACTGCCTTGAACATTTGTGATTGTGAATATTTAGTAGCTATGAAAATTCTTGTATGATTTAAAACGAAAAACGTGGAGTGCATGCAACGTGAGGGAGAAGCTGTCGGTAGGAGAACAACAGCTTCACAACAATGCCGATAAGTGAAGATAATCGTCAGTTAGCTATTAATTGTGACCCACATTTTTCGTTTTAAATCTTACAAGTATTTTCATAGCTAAATATTCACAATTACAAATGTTCAAGGTAATCTATATGGGTATTGGATACATTATATTACACTTTTTAGTCCGTTTTGAAAACGTGGTATTTTAAAAAGTGTATTTATTTAATACATTTGTTTAAGTTCTTAACATGATATACAGCCATTCAATATTTCTATCCTTACGTCCATCCAAACCTAATTTTACGTTTGTGCCTGCTTCATATGAGAAACATGAAAACCAGCTGTTTACAACTTTCAGAGGTTAACAAGCTCTGGTACCACTCGCAAAAATGGTGTACAATTGGTGAGTCAGGCTAACTTCATTCCAGCAATGTTTTAAAACGTTTTATTACCTACCAACAGTTTGTAATCATAGGAAAGTCATAGGAAAGTTTGTAATAAGTGCAATACAGACCACATTATCCCCACTAAAACTAGGACACTATTATTTAGACACTTTATCCTTTAGACATTTATGTTAAATAAATCCAATACTTCAAATATTATAAAAGGTGTGAAGAAAATATAATTTACGAGTATGATTTTATTGAATGTCGAATAAATGACGTCGTATGTAAACCATTCCAACTTCGATAATTTTAACATAAACTTTAACAAAGCAAACTATCTACTTGGTTTGTGAACTAAATTTTTACATTTTAATAACGTTTGAACTTTGACGTAGAATATGTGTACTTTATATAATATTTATATTGTATCGTGATTATCTCATACAATTAAACATATTCTAAAATCAATGACTATTTTGGTACTTGCTTACTTTATTTGTGATTAAAACATCAGTATTTATGAATTACTCCATTTAAAAGTTACACCTGATATTAGTAATATCGGCCAGCCAGTCCCTAGCCTCTCTGAGACCTAACCTGTGTTTCATGCTACCAGTAAAAAACTGATTTACCAACTTGGAAACATTATTCGGGGCCAGAGACGGGGATCTTTCACCCAGACCAGAAAGCAGTGCCAAGCCAGCTTTGATTTACTTAACTAACTGAAAAAACATTGAACGAAACTACAACATTCCAAACTGATTTACTGTAATTATTGTGGCTAACCCAAAATGTCATGATATTACTAGAGTTTATTTCCAAGGTACTAATAACTCTGATTTCCAACTGCAAATGACTCTAAAACATTTTCTGGGAGAATTTGATAATTAGTGAAAACGTGATTTTAATCCTAACATGAACCGACTGGGACGTTAAGCGTCACCAGCCAGATTTCTGATTCCCTACATTTCCTGAGCTGGGCGAAAGCCTGACTTCTTTCCCCTTAAGGTTGTTAATTTAGCTTATCATGTTAAAAAAAATGAAGTGATCTACTTAAAAACTAGGACTTATCCATGATACTGCAATATTTTATACGACGAGCGGGTGAGATGTCTTTCGTGTCGTGTTCCGGCGGATCAAGGAAGAGTCCCGGGGGGCGCCGCGCCGGCCTTTGACAAGTCGAACGAAAAACCGACTCTTCTGTCATCAAAAACGGCAGACCGAAAGATGAGCGATAGTCGTCGGGGCAGCGCGATTGAGGTTGCTGTACTACATGAAAGCGTGCCGCTATGCGTCACACCTGGCAATTTTAAAAGCGCACATCAAGAACAAAAATAAAGTTAATTTAGTAAGTTTTATTTTGTTTTTAGATATAAGAAACGTGGATCACTGAAAACCTTTCTTCTCTAAAAGACAAGTAAGATAAGCTTTACAAGAGAGATAGTTGAATGGTTCGAGTCATTAGTCCAGCCAATCCATTGATCAGTGACTACCTTCATCAATCCAGTGTCACTATCCGTTCACACATCCTGCGATTCATTGAAACACTTTGTTTATTATGTGCAAAGGTTTTTATTGTGGTGCAGTAATTGCTTATATTATAATGTGCAGTATTTAATATAGGAAAAACAATATGTGTTTACATTAAGAACGTAGATAATTGGAAATATTTAAATTACAACAAACATGCTATAAAGTGAAGACTTTGAATAAAATAGTTTTTTAGATATTTCGATTTTTGTAAACAACACATACAGTACGACATAGAGATAACAGTTATGGATAGGGCATGTGTTGTACTGCATTTTTTGTTTTAACCTGCTGAATAACCTGTTAAAGTTAGGCACCTACGAACTGGAACACCCTGTATATATCTTTAATATGGACATATTTTTAACTGGAGAAATGATTTATAAAATGCAATCAATTTAAATTTGCATTATTAACTTGATCTCCCAACCCTATGGAAGAGATGGACCTTTGATTGCACCTACGTCATGAACGAGGATTGAGAATCTCTTCAAACTTTGAGCCTGAAAAATAATACCCCCGTCGCCGCAAACCTGCGTACTCAGCGAATTTCCAACACTTATTTCTATGTGACTCACTACTACATAGAGCTATTTACCAAGTTTCACAAAAATACATCCAAAATAAGTGATATATAGCATTTGATTTATTCTCCATAAGAATAACATTAGGGTTGAGGACGCAGGTTTGCTGCAACGAGGAAGATAAGTAATGTGTTTTTTTTTTCAATTATAAATACAACTGAACCAGGTGAAGCTACATACCAAGTTCTCTTAATGTAGGTTCATAATTAAGGGAGATATACAACTTTACTTATTCTCCATATGAATAACAAGGGGGCCGAGAATGCAGGTTTGCTGCTACGGGGACTATCAACAAAAAACTTGTTTTTTGTGCTAATATCAATATACCACAACTAGTTGAAGCCACTTACCAAGTTTCATCAAAATACATTCATAAATAATCGAGATATAGAATTTTATTTATTCTCCATAAGGATAACATTGGACAACGTACTGTGTATAGCACTTTGAATATCTCTGCAACGGTTGGACGTAGAACAACGATTAAAACACCAAAATGTTTGTTTTGTTGAGCTAAACACATTAATAAACAGAAATGTGAAGTTTTTAGTAAAACTATCTGAGAAAAATCTAAAAACCTTTTTCCCATAAGATTAACATGGGACACGTTTTTTTGGATTTTCTCCACAACCACTAGGTTAACCTAGGTTAATGATTAAAAATACTAAATTATTTTTTTTAAGTTCTATAAAATGGATATAACCAAAATTGAGTGTTTTTAACATTTTGGGGTCAAATTTGCAAAAAACCGATTTTCGGAAAATTGTAAACCCCCATAAAACCCCCTTCCCATAGTGCGATCGATCTGGTTTTCAAACTTAAAGTCATAAATGCTACTCTCCACATTTGTGCCAAATTTCATCAAAATCGGGTGTTTCTTTCAAAAGTTATCGCGGTAACGGACACATACATATATATATATATATATATATATATATATATATATATATATATATATATACATATATGTAAATTTGAACGAATAGTGTTTTTGGCATCTGGGGACCTCAAAACAAAAAGTTATCATGGTCTCGGGCTTAAGTCTTACCATGCCACCTACGGTAATAGCTTCTTCCATACAGGGGAAATTCGCTAAAATGAAAGCAAAGGTTTTTTACACTATCTATTTATTGTAAAATATACTGAAGCTTAACATCAAAATATTAATAATGGACTTACTGTAAGTATTTTTTTAAATACTATAGTTATATTTTTACTAACATGTCGTGACTCTCTCCAAGTTATGTTAAGTACGTTAAGTATGTGTTTAAATTTGAGCTATCTTTGCATCGGTCAAAATTACGTTAAAGTTCTAGACATAAAGCAGCATTAAGACAAAGTACAAACGAAGATACTAGCAAATGAAGTAATAATACTTTTTACTATTGTAATGATCAGTACAGAACGAAACACTACCAGCTTGGAGCAATACTCATTAGTATTGTAATAATGTATTGTTACTAGGGGAATTAAATTCTCTGTTCACGTTCATTTAGCTTAAACTATTGTTTAAACCCTGTTGTGTTCATTATAAAATTTATGTAGGTTAAATTTTACAAAAAAATTGGCCAATAAATAAGTTTCTTTAACGTTTAAAGGGACGCTGAAAAGAACAATTTCTACAAAAATCTTAAATAAAATACATAACAAAATAATAATCATAAAAAGATAAAAATATTCTGTCTCAAATGTATATAATATAGTTAAAAAAATCTAAAATCATTTATTCAGTAAACAAATAAAACTATACACACTTTTTCATTTAAGACGGTGATGCAACGTTTTAAAACTACCCATGTTAAGAAGAAGAGGTCTCCAGCGAATTAAACGTCAGTCACAGTTCGCCGCAAGCTAAGGTTTCAATTTAAAACCCTCTCCAAAGCAGCCAGAAATCAAGCTCCCATTCCGTAATTCGTTTTATACACATGCGACTTTTAATATTTCAAGCAATTTAGCTACCTAGTAATTTCTTGTTAAGTACTTCAAACAAAAAGAATTAAATAGCTTTGGTTAGCATTTTTAGTAATTTAGATGGTAATTATCAAGATTTATTTACACTTTAACGATCGCTTTTAGTGTTTGAAACTACACTTTGTCACGGGAGGTAAATGAAAATCCTTACGCTATTAACCCTACGTGCATTTAAATTGAAATTTACCTAGTTAGCCGGCTACATGTCAGTTCTTGGAAGCTGTACCTTATAAGAAGTCTTTGAAGATGAGCTTCACGTCTGATAAGAGAGATAAAGAACTAGTTATAAATAGATTGTCTTCTTATGAAAATTCCAGCAATATTTGTGTGCCAAACAGATTGGCTTTCGTGGATATTTCTCCACTTTTAATGCCATTTATAGCCTTTCGAATTAAATTTCCAACGCATTGGATAGTAGGCAGTATTGCGTTGGGCTGTTTTTGGATATATCAAAGGCCTTCGATCCTGTGGGCCATGGTATTTTGCTGAGGAAACTGACTGATGTTGGAATAGGATTTAGGGATTTTGAATGGCTTGATTATTAGTGAATTTTCTTTGGAAAGTGAACTATTAGCATGACCCGGACGGTGAAACTTAAGCCCGGGACCACCATAGAAGTTCCTAACGTGACCCCCTGAACACGTTATGGGGGGTCGTTCAAAATTTTATATATATGGACATATATATTTGCACTCTAGCGGTTCCATTTTTGTCCGATTTACTTCAAATTTGGTAGGGACCTTTCTTTCTGTAATCAATTTGACAAATTCGTTGGGCAAAACAATCGGAAAACTCTAAACCCCTTATTTGGGGATTAATCTTTCAAATTTCGAGTTTTTGGGCACAAAAAGGGTCAGAAAAGCCCCGTATGTAAAATGAATGCATGTAAAAATATGTTAATTGGTAAGGCGAAAGTTTTAAGCCCTTTTTCGTCATTCTAGCATACATATTTACCGAGTTATTAAAGAAAATGTGATTCGACTAAACACAGTACGTTGTCTTATGGGGGTTTTACACTAGAAAAGCCTGTTATTCCTTTGTTAGAGTACTTTTATCATCCCCAGCAACCTCACACCAACTTTTAAACCTGTCTGGATCTTCTCCTAACATTATAATGCGCAAAATTGTATTCCCAGCTTTGCAGGTAAATGAAACCAGGAGCATCAGAACAGCAAAAAAATCACTGTTTTCAGATTTTAATAAAAATTGGAATAAAGGTATGTTTTTCTACTGATTTTGAGTTTTAAAATGTGTTATGTGGAAATTTATTTCCCTCACGTCAGCGTGCTGCGTGCGAACTCGTTTTCTTACTAACTGAACGCAAACAGTAGAGATTCCATTTATGGACTCTGTTGGTAAAAAATAAAACTATCTCACACAGCTATTGTTAAGACTGGTGTTTCCCAGGGATCATTTACTAGCCCAATGTTGTTTTGATATTCAATAATGACATTCATAAAAGCTTAACAAAAGGTCACCTATGCTTGTTTGCACATGACACATATCTTGATGTCTCCTCTTCTAAACGGTTTTAGCTTGAGGTTGATACTTCCGTTCAAGGTAGATCTCTGATAATGTGGCTTTCAAATTAAAAATAATTCTCTTTGTGTTAATGTTTTAAAAACAAAACTAGGAAATTTTTCACCTACATTATTTCCCGGATTTTGCAGAAGACCCCGACTCTATATTTGTTATTGGCAAGGAGGAAATAAGTTCACATGAGCGTGTTGACTATCTGGGGTTAATTGTTGATTTCAAAATTAGTTTTTCTTAAAGAATTTACTAGGTCATAAGTAGATTAAGTTCAGGAATCCTCCTGTTAACAGGCTGTCCAGTTTTTTTGATCATCACGTTCTCTTAACAGTTTATTATGGATGTATAATAGCTCATTTGACATACTGTGTAGCTGTTTCTAAAGTTCGAAATCACTACACCTTTTTCGTATTCAAAAGAAAGCAGTCAGAAAAGTTATTTTTAAAAGAATGCAAACTATTTTTAACCACGCCGACAAACTTATAAAACTTCAGTTTACGCCATTAATTCAACTAATGACTTATTCACCACACCACTGTTTTTCTTTTTAGTATTAAACTGAATTCAGATTGCATCACACATTTTCAATGCCCTGCAATTTAGTTTGAGGGTTCATCCAAAGTTACATCTGTTTAAGCGAGATCTTAATACCTTTTTGGATTACTATGGTGCCAAAGAATATTTAGCTGATAAGACAAAATTAGTTTATGTTTTCCTGAATTTTTGTATATGTAAAAACTGTACTTGAAAATTGTCATAATAAACACGTTTTGTATGAGTATAGCTAATGAGCGCGCACTTTTATCGCAATAAAGAATTAAATTTGATTTCATTTATCCTTTCAGTGAGCCAACGAAAGTACTGAATAAGTACTTAGGATTTGTAGCTCTACATAAAATGATTTAAAACGATAGTAGTAGAAATCACTGTTCTCGGTTATTGAACTGTTCAACCCGAATTGATCCAAAGCCACGCGATGAGATTTGGGGATGATTTACAACGGTCGGGGCTTAGGGTAATTCAAACGCAGAGTCATATTTATGTTCCACTCATATTTATGATCCTCAAATGGGAATTATTCCCCGCCTGAATGGACAAAACAGATTATTCATAATGACTCAAAGACTTCCAGTTTTAAGTGTTATGCATCTATCGGTCCACGACTGAAATTTAATAACTGTTTAGCTCATGCAAAATATACTCTAACAGTTATGGCAGTGATGTTTTTATTTTTGTTTTAGTCAGATGTGCAGGTTTCCTCTGGAAAGAGCTTAATACTGAAGCATTGGATGTAAAAACACAAGATCAATACAGCTTTGACAGAGATTGTTTCATCAACATTGATTAACGATACTTCAGATGAGACGCTCATCTTTCATGAACGTTTTTGATTATGGAACGACAAAATAATTTAATTACACTTCTTAGGGAAGCTGATATTGGTAAACAAATAACAAATTGATCTTCACATTAAAAAAAAATGCTTGAGAAAAGACTGATATATAATTGTGGGAATAATATTAACCTGTTTAATATTATGAAGGCACCTTTTTTTATTGAACCTATCAATACGTTTGAACATGTTCAGTTCTATATGCAGGAGTACCATACCAGTTGATGCATTTATCAATCGAAGAATACTTTACAGTTCTTTGAATGAATAATGTCAATTTAAGGTTAAAAATTGACTATAAAATATAAGACAAAATATAATACTTATGTAAATTCGGTGACAAATATTGCTGGGTCAATGGAGTGGGGGAAAATAGTGTGGCAGGAAACGTTCTCTTGACAATACGCATCTTCGTCCGTGGATCCGTTATTAACATAACAGTTTCTACCAGAAACTTTGAATCTTTCTTTTCTATAAATAAGAAAAGACGTTTAAATCATCAGAATATGTAACAAATTTTAATGCTTTGAAACCCCGTAGTTAAAATAATAGTTACCGTAAAAGGAATTCCGTTAGATTTAAAACTGTTTTTTAACTTGTTAGAACAATTTATGATCATGTTAATGGATTATTATAATTTGTATTTCCAAAGTAAATATATTATTTAAAAGCATGCAACTCATAACAAAATGTTATCCCTTGTGTTAACAAGTAAATTAACATGTTATTGTATGTTAATATGTTAATATTAACATACTTTAAAGTAAATTAGTTCTAGCTGAACTGTTGCTCAAAACCAAACACAGCTGTATTATCCTATAGATTGTTACATCTAACACTATGTAGATTGTGCTGACATTTTAGTACTTTGTGTATTTATATTCAGCTTGTAGCACATGTAAATGCTGTAAACGTGTGTTTCCTGCTAAAGCTGTTTTCGAATGAAATTGCATAACAATTATCTCTATTAAACGCCCTTATAGATCAAAACTTGCTTTCGGAGTAGCCTAAGGCCTTTAGATATGGAGTATCGTACATTTAAAACAACTTTTTACAATAAATATGGGTCAAGACCATTTCTTTGTCACCTTGATTATCAAAATCCGTGTTTAATTTAAGTAGGAGTTATGTTTACAAAATTCGCCTTGGCACACTATAGGGATAGAAATATTTAAATTGAAACCCGAGCTTGGACTTATTGTGGTGTGAAAACAACCTTATGATCCGACAATCCTGAAAACCGCGGAAATTGTGGAGGATGATGAAAATCCGCTTGTGATTGTAAGCTGTAAATGCAAATCGAGCGTCTTTGAAGTGCTATTAGAAAACACATTGTGCTGCATTATGCTTTATACCTTCTAAACCAATTTAGAATATAATTCATTCAATATAAAAAAGTATGAAACACTTTCACAAAATGTTTTGAATATGGAAATGTGTAATCGGATCAGGACGGGATCTATGTTTACAAATAACGAAGATTATTTAAATTTTTGATTTGCCAATTACTTTTATTCGTTCCTTAATCTCTCGTTAGGTCAGTTGTCCTAATCTAACAACTATAGGAAGGTAGAAGTTCTTTAGGCTGATGATTTATATACGATGATATTACATTCATGAAATCTGAAGTTATGATAAGAAAATATATACATTTACCATGTGAACATGTTTACTACATTAATTGTAATACAGTAAACAATATTTAAAATATACTTTATTACAGTTAAGCACAAACAGCTTTTCAGACAGCATAAAGGTAGAACGGCCACGGGCTGTGATCAATAATCCACGATTTAGTTTTACTTTTAGATATCATAACAAATCTTTGAAAACTTACTTTATACGAAAGGTTTAACGCTTTTATCTAAAGAGGTAAGCTTAATTTTTTCCGTATACATTATTGCTCCACAAGGGCCTCAGGCCTGTACACATAGTGTATTAACCAAATCGAGGGTGAGCCGATGCAGTTCAAGCTATGAAGTATTGATAGAATTTGCTAGCCAAGACTAGGATTCGAACCCACAACATGGCTCGAAATTCCGTCGCCTTTACCTCTAGGCATTTAATAATTGGCTCCTTACATATCCCTGACTAAAAATATTATAATTATAGGTACACTCCAAGTCAGTAGTGTCGACTTTTATTTTCTGGTTGAAACTAACAACAGTATTTATAATAGAGATCATTAAACCTTGAGCGTAGTGAGGGGAAATGTTCATTGAAAGTACGAGGTGGGGGGTCTAGAGAAGAATATGTGGTCCCCCCTCCTCCTTCACCAATGTTAATCCAATGGATACATTCAGTTCCTTCCTCTTTCCTGCCCCTCCCCCATCACAAGATTAAATTAGTAGTACAGTAGGTTTTAGTATTAATTATTGTTTATAAAGCAAAAGTATAATAGAATTTACGAAAATGTTGGGAACAGTATATTCAAATTACTTTATTTTTAACGAGGGTACCCGGTACACAGACACGAATCTTTTTGTGTTTAACTAGCGTCCCCATAAAGCTAATGCTAAATTTCAAAACCCCTCCCCCCTCACCCCTTAAGGGATTTTCATAAATCTATGAATTATGGTAAATTTTAAAGAACAAAAAATCCTGAAAATTTCAGTGAGCAGAATGTTGATTACCACAAATAGTTAAAGAAATCGCAAATATTTAGTATTTTACAATTTCATTGATATATTATTATTTGTTATGTCGAAATTTATATAACTTAAAAAATAGCATTCTTTTTGGTCTTTAAAATGAACCGTGACTCAAAGATTTTGAATAATCAATTGAGGAGGGTGTTATGAATTCAAATACGGCGATTCAAGTAAACCGCGCTAATCTCAAAACAGGAAACGCGACGAGAAACGTCTGGACTCTTCTAGAACACCGGAATAGACGCGACACGCGGTGTCGACGTTTATAAGCTTGAATGGCGGATCCAGCGTATTCGGGTCGCAACATTCATTAGCTTCACATCGGTTAACTTCCAAATTCCAAATTGCAAATTCGGTAGACGCTCTTACGTATAGTGATTTGTTTACGGGCTGATCAGCCAACGTTTTTCTATTTCCTAAACTGTAACGTGAGTTTTCCCGAACGCGTGATTTTCCAAATTAATTTCGACAGCGACCACGAATCAATCATTAAGTAATATAACACCTTTTCCAAATTCCGTTTCAATTGAATCAGGGGTAGATTCAAATCAAGGGGTAGATTAAGAATCCGTGTAGTGAAATAGTTAATTTAAAGTGCTGTATTATCTGTGAAATCAGGATCATGTATGAGTAATTAGCATAATTAGTTGAAGGAAAGAATCATATTTCATTAGCATTGCTATCTTGATTACAAATTTTATATTGTTGTTATTTCATATAATTTATATTACTGTTATTATTTAATTAATTCCATTGAGTTAATTCAGTCTGCACAAACAACAGAACCCTTGCTTGAAAATTTATAGTGCAAACCATATTTAAGCTTGTAACTTATATTTGTTTAGGAAGATAGATTTGGACAGATAAAACATTCTAGGGGAATTAGGCCCAGTATTAAATAAGGCAGCACTAGCATTTGATTGCACTCACCAAAAAAAAATATATAACTTGTTGCAGTGACACCAATTGGCATGACCGAAAGAGCAAATATATATATTGTGGCATAAGTCAGGAGTTTAAGAGGGCTAGAGGTCAGGTGGTGTGATTGGGAGGTTGATATTTTAAATGTATATATTATTCCTAGCCCTCTGCATTTAATCCGCCACCAGTAAGGAGTACCTCAGTTATCACTCTGGTTATTAATTGTAAATTTAATATTGCCAAGAATCGCATACTACAGTGGTAAGGTGTCACTTAATTTAAATTTAATAAACATATTTAAAATTGCAAAATATAAAGGCCTCAAGCACTTTTCCAGTGGGAATAACTTGACTTGTGACCTATTGGAATTTAACTTTAATTTAAGTTACCCCACTGTATAACCAGCTGTATATTAGGATCTCTTGTGTGGGCGATTCCCACCTCAAGCGAGCCGTGACGAGAGGGTAACTGCACGACCGTCCACACATCACAACATCAGGGGCGAATGCAGTCTCCATTCTGCCCCAGGTGAGAAAGCAACTATTACTACTTCGTCCCAACTGCCTACTGCTGATAGGAACCAATGATGTGAGACGAGGCACTCCGACCACAGACATCACCCGCAACATAAAAACATTAGTGAACATTCTTACCCATGCAAGAAAGACTGTTTATTTAACCACCATTCCATTCACACTTTACAATCATGGACATAATCGCAGAATTAAATCAGTGAACCATTTTATTAAAACTTTGAAATCCAAACTTAACACCCATATTCTGAACCTGGACACTATTTTTTCCCGATATCCAGCAACCAATTTAATTGAACATTTTTATTTTAATAAAATAAGAGATGGAGTACACTTAAATAAACTTGCCCTTTCATTACTGTTTGAAGAACTCGGACAACGAATTGTGATGGGCAGTGTTATACAGTGCTGAACATTGGACCCTAGCCGATATGGTTTTGATAAGCGTTAGGAGTGAGTCTGTGACTGAAATGGGACTTACAGGGAATATTGCCGTAAGAGAGCCCACCACTTATCTCGCCCTCAAGATTATTTTCTTAGTTTTTATAACAGCACATTGATCATTATTTAATATCTTGCCATTTTAATTTTTTATTTTAGTTTTTGTAATAGATTTTTTTTGGAAGGTGTGACAAAAATTAAAAATGCTGGAAGGGGGAAAATTGTTATGAATTCAAATAGGGCGATTCAAGTAAACCGCACTAGTCTCAAAACAGGAAACGCGACGAGAAACGTATGGACTCTTCTAGAACACCGGAACAGACGCGACACGCGGCGTCGACGTTTATAAGCTCGAATCACGAGATCCAGCGTATTCGGGTCGCAACATTCATTAGCTTCACATCGGTTAACTTCCAAATTCCAAATTCCAAATTCGGTACACGCTCTTACGTATGGTGATTTGTTTACGGGCTGATCAGCCAACGTTTTTCTATTTCCTAAACTGTAACGAGAGTTCTCCCGAACGCGTGATTTTCCAAATTAATTTCGACAGCGACCACGAATCAATCATTAAGTAATATAACACCTTTTCCAAATTCCGTTTCAATTGAATCAGGGGTAGATTCAAATCAAGGGGTAGATTAAGAATCCGTGTAGTGAAATAGTTAATTTAAAGTGCTGTATTATCTGTGAAATCAGGATCATGTATGAGTAAGTAGCATAATTAGTTCAAGAAAAGAGTCATATTTCATTAGCATTGCAATCTTGATTACAAATTTTATATTGTTGTTATTTATTATAATTTATATTACTGTTATTTTTTAATTAATTCAATTGAGTTAATTCAGTCTGCGCAAGCAACAGAACCCTTGCTTGAAAATTTAAAGTGCAAACCATATTTAAGCTTGTAATTTATAGTTGTTGAAGGAAGAGAGATTGGGACGGATACAAAATTCTAGGGGAATTAAGCCCAGTATTAAATAAGGCAGTTTCTACTACAGGTTTAGCAAATGTAAATCAAATACCTAAAATCATCTCTATTACTATCCAAACTCACTGTTATTAACTTAAACTCTTTACTTTTTTAAATTTTAAACTGCTGTTACTAGTTTTCATACTATCACCGGTTTATGATTTTTGTGACAAAAAGCTTTGCGTTGTCAGTTAAAAAAAATACTTAAAGAATCAAATTTAATTATCTGAGTTATTCGAAATATCTGGAAAGAATGAGTCACCACGCACAACCCCTACAGCTTATGTGGGACTAATTTACGAAAATAATTAAACATTTAAGAATGAATATGATTTAATGTCCTCAAATAATTATATGTACAATGTGTATGCATTTATTTTCAAAAATTGGAAATAAATGAATTTGAGTTAGTTTTATTTTCCTATATATTTCCCATTAGTACTTAATTAAATTTTCCATCATTTATACTTTAAAACGCATAATATATTTATCCTGCTTAAAATATTTTTCACATTTAATGATCTTGTGCGTTTGCAATATATTAAATTCTCTTGACAAAATAAAAGTCTTAAGTTTAAATTTTAGGTTACTTTTAATAATAGAATTTAAACCAAACGCCTTATTTAATTTGTTTAAAACGTATAGCAAAATATAACTAATATATATTTTGTCATATAGTTTTAACAAATGGATTAGGAAATCAAACCTTTCCATGTTTGAAATATGAGTTGTGTGAGAAGGTGCGCGATATTTCAAGTGGCCTCTTTCATAATGTATTGGTTTTCCATTCATCATCAGCTGATGTATTTATGAGTCCAATATCGCACCGTCCATATCTCGACATTATCTATTTATTAAGTTTCAAGGTGAAATATATTTAAGTGCTATTTCATAAGGGCTGATTCTATATGAATAATAATAAGAAAACAGGGTTTTAAATATCTGTTATGCCCAGCTGTTTACCAACGTTTTATTTATAAAATCTACTATATATAACAAAAAGAATTTCCCGAATTTCGTTTGGTGAAACGGAATATAACTATTATTTTGTCAGAAGCTCATAATCGGTAACTGTACCTTTTTCGTTTAAAAAACACAAAACCCTAAGGACTTTCAAAGATGCAATGTTAATCTTATGGAAGAATAGTAATAGAAAATTTAACAGCTGTTGATACTGTTATAAGGTACTAGAAAAGAGGCAGTACAAGTGTCTCAATAAAAATGTTAATAACATAACTACTGGAATACATAACATAACTACTGGAACTAATTGACACAATATAAACTAAAAGGGTCTTATTCAGCTGGGTTTCTGTAAGAAAGAATATCTGTTCCAATGCATCCACTTTACTTAAAATTCGAACTGTGTATATGTAGTTAGTGTAGTTTATTTAAAACAAAAGTAAATAAGCCATCAACTAATAGGCAGTTAGGGGTATTTACCTGATTAAGTGTTATTCTTAAAGTGGTTCTGAATTACATTACAGTCTTACCAAGAATACACCCAATTAGCTGAAACATTCAGATCGCTTTACATATTGAAGCTACTTTTTTCAACTCGATCGAATTAAGTGTTGGTAAGTATTATTTCTGTATACTTAGGAACTAGTAAATTAAATGTTTATGTACTTTTCGTTGTCTTTGTGCAGTGTAAATATAACCCCTCCGTTTATGTGTAGTACAAGTGTTAACTACGACAAGCAGTAAACGTGAGTTAATTTTATTGGACACGACCAAAGACGCGTCGCAACTTTAGATAAATGTGTTTCCCTACATAATCAAAAGTTTAGTTGCATTACACTACGTACAATTATCGACACAGGTGGCTGGAGTTTGCTAAAGTAGTGAAAACATTTATTTTTCGAAGAACAAATTGTGCAAGAAAAACCAGTAGTTGTTAGTTAATTGGAAGAAATCCAAGCAAGGTTATAAGGTACTGTAGTATAAATTTAAGGTAAAAACATAATAGTTTGACTTAGTTTATTAATTTTAAACTAATAAAATAACTAACAGTTGATAATATTGATTTATTTTTTCATTGGACTACTCTCACTTTAGTTTACTCCTGTGTGCCCTTGTTCTATGTTTGTAAAACAAACGACAAACATACACACACGAAAACATGGTTAGCGCCCCAAAATGTCCTCCAAAATCTGGATAATAATATTATTACAGACTCTATGAGTAATGTGGTGATCTAACACTTTAAGTTATAATTTTTAATATTCCAAAAAATAATTCCCATTTATTTTTGTGGGCATAACACATTGAGTGATTCCGTCAAACCGTTGTATAGTCACAAATAAGACGAACTGTGATTGTTGTGAACTGTTATTGACACAATCTTGAATTGCACTCACCTGTATAAATCATACTAATATATAATACCTCCATCACAGCAAACCTGCAAAATCAGTGAATTTCCAAAGCATGTATATGTTTCTCACTACCACATAAAGCCACCTACCAAGTTTCATAAAAATGAATTTATAAATAAGTGATAAATAGCAATTTATTTATTCTCCATAAGAATAACATTAGGGCTGAGTACGCAGGTTTGCTGCAACAAGAAATATGAGAAATGTGTTGTTATGCAATTATCAATATAACTCAACCAGGTGAAGCTATATACCAGTTTTTAATCATTTATGTTCATAATTAAGGGAGATAACAAACTTCACTTATTGTCCATAAGAATAACATTAGGGCTGAGTATGCAGGTTTGCTGCTACTGGGACAATCAACAAAAAATCATTTTTTGTGCAAATATCAATATATTAGTACCGTACTAATTTAAGCCACATACCAAGTTTCATCAGTATACATTCATAAATAATCAAGATATCAAATTTTATTTATTGACCATAAGGATAACATTGGACAACGTACTGTGTTTAGTACTTTTAATATCTCTACAACGGTTGGGCGTAGAATCACAACTTAAATACCAAAATGATTTTTTAGTAGAGCTGAACCTACTGGTAAAAGAAAATGCGTAGTTTGCAGTAAAATTAACTGAGGAAAACCTAAAAACCTTTATCCTATAAGATTAACATGGGAAATTTTATAAACAAGTATTTTTTGGATTTTCTCTGCAACCACTTAACCTTTAATGATTCAAAGTACCATATTATTTTTTAACCCCTAAAAAATTGTTAAAACCAAAATTGAGTGTCTTAAAAGTTTTAGGGTTAAAAATGAAAAAAAAACAACTTATTTTTGGAAAATTTTGAACCCCCATTTTCCCTTCCCATGGTCCGATCTTTCTGGTTTTCGAAGGTAAAGTCATGAATGTCACTTTTTACACATTTGAGCAAAATTTAATCGAAATCGGACGATTTTTACTCAAGATATCGAGTTAACGGACACACACACACACACACACACACACACACACACACACACACACACACACACACACACATATATATATATATATATATATAAGTATAACAAATTAAAATAACCATGAGTACCCTGTTAAAAACATTTTTTGTAATTATACTTGCTCTAAAATGTTTCGACTTAAAAG
This sequence comes from Allygus modestus, assembly GCA_963675035.1. Taxonomy (NCBI): domain Eukaryota; kingdom Metazoa; phylum Arthropoda; class Insecta; order Hemiptera; family Cicadellidae; genus Allygus; species Allygus modestus. The sequence goes on from OY776116.1 coordinate 93,696,149, forward strand.
CCATGATCACAGTGCTAATTCACTGATTCACAGTGCTGATCTTGATTCGTATTAGTTCCAAGGGCTAACCACAGAATGCAGCACACATAACTCCTTAGTTTTCTACTCTGAATTTGTTTACCCGTTGCGAAGCACGGGATTAGCAGCTAGTATACAATATATAAATTGTGAAATATGCTGACATTTTTGACATTTTTGGTTCACCTACCGAGCAGTGGCGATTACGAGCACGAATGTTGCGTCTGTGATATATTTATCAATCTAAAGCCATATTAAGAGATATGATGGTGATTTACCACCGCTAGGGGTCGGTTCGCCCCCAGGTGGGGTCGTATTTATGTCCTACGTGTTTATGATACGTATGTAACTCCGACCGCATCTCTGCTGCTCGGGTGGGCATGGAAATGATTCATTTGACGTTCCGTGGAATACAAATTGCAGTTTTAAATTGATCCTAAACAACTGAGAAGAATAACATGTAGTTATACAAGAGTCAATGCACGGTCATGTAGCTAGATTACTAGGTTCAGTTTTATACTCTTTATCACCAATCATTTGAAACAAAAATAGTTTTTGCTATTTAGAAATTAACAAGGCTTTTAAGCACAAAGTCCTGAAATGGATTCTAATAATTAAAAAAACTATAGTATGGCATGCGCTGTCATGATACCCACTTTGTTTAAAATCGTTATTATTATTATTATAACAAATAGCCACAACGGCCGAAAAATAAGTGCAGTTTCAATATTGAACAGATTTGGTTATTTTATCAAACGAAATACTAATTAGAAATAATTTATAAATTAACACTTAAAATAATAAGTTCAGAAATTTTAATTTTAGGTTGTAATTATTAAAATGTCAAGGGTCAGTATAAATTATTTTGTTGAGAATTACTTAACAAAAAAAATAATTAGCAACGGATTCTAAATTTACTTAGAACTCTAGATGCCTTGATAGTTGCCACCGTATAACATATAAATTAATTTAAACACATAACAGTTACTGCAAATAAGATACAGCCAAAAGCTATGCATACTTATTTTAGTCATCATAATCGAAGAGCACCCAAGTATGTTTATTACAAATCCGACACCACTGTAAGGAGGCGACTTGATGGCCAGGTAGTAAACAAAGGGTTGAAGGGATTGTTACCCCCTCACTACACAGGTTATCTGCACAGCCAATCAAGGAACTATCGGGGAAATGCAATTGTGTTGAACTGTTAGCTAGGACAAAGTCTTGCAGTAGTAACAAAATTGAATTACTTTCTCCAATAGGATAAGTAGTAAGGAAGGATTGTGGTGGGTTACGTTGTCTTATGGGGATTTACATTGGAAAAAGCTGTTTTTCAAACCTTGATGTAGTTATACCACCCCAATACCACTATACTAACTTTTGATCTTGATGAGACTTCTTCCTAACCTTATTATGTACAACATTGCCATCCTAATAGTGAATTAAGTAGAACCAGGATAATCAGAACAGCCAACAAATTATTTTTCATTAAACAAATTCAGCCTTGTTTGGAAACCCTTTATTTGATTTTTAAAATTTTTTAATGTGAACATGAAGTACCCTCACGTCAGCGTGCTGCGTGCGAACTCGTTTTGATAATCATTCAAGTGTGAATACTGAATTGAATTAATATTCGAGATAACATTTGTTAATTACTGTAGCCTTTTATCTTGCAAACAAAAGTATGTACGGTGATGAGGTTTAATTATGTGCAGATTTTATGGTGGAATAAAACAAAGGTTTATGCCCCATAAAACCTCATACCCTCTGGAACTTTACAGCCCGAAAGATATCCACTTGTGGTTGGAAGCCGTGGATATGTCAGACTTGGCTTCATATCTATCTATTTAATATTTGTTCCTGTAATAATTAACAATCGTAAGAAAATTATTATGCTAAATTTAATATAATATTTCATATATAAATATAAAACTGAAAACTAAAACTTTGACTGTGAGGTTGAAGCATCCTGGAATAATAAATATTATTTTTTATGTGAAAGCTGAATTTCTTACACTATCATGTTCTTAGTAAACAGAAAATACATGAGTGATTAAAGCACTCACTACTGATTATAATTCTACACGCTTAGAGTTATTATGCTATACTCTGACGCGACTGGAAACAAAGTAAATTAGAAATAACCGATCAAACAAGGGGATATTTTTTAATCTTACTCTACATATTTCTCTGGTTTAGAAAATATAAAATTATATAGGTACTATTTATTGTCAGTTTCAGCAACTACCATGAAACCGCCATGAGCGTGCATATACATTACTGCATATCCACTATTATGTTTCATGATTGCTTTAGGTTGGCTATACACGTTTTCTTTCTATATGTCTTAGCTCCAGATGTTGTTTAGCTTATTACAGGTTATGTCTGTTGTTTGATTTGCTGTAAGAATAACAATGTTCTGTGCTGTGTGAGATTTTTGTTTTTCCTAGTTTGTTATGAAGTGTTGTAACTTAGTGAAGAGTTTTATTTGGGCCTAGTTTAGTTATACTTCTCTTCTCAAATGTCAAGAATCAAGACATTTAACCGCAAAAAGTATAATAGTAACCAGTTTAGGCCTAGGCCTAGTAGTGAGAACATTGGTAAAACTTCTGGATCCAATTCAGAACCAAGCATAGGCCTAAACACTCCAGTGAGTGAACTTAAACAGAGTTCAAGCTCTAAAAATATTTTAGGCTGAAAAATCCCAAAGAACAATGACTATGTAGAGAGTAATGTAAATATAGTATTTAATCTTGAAATATTATCGGGTACCATAAATAAAAAACTTACAAAGTATAAAAACTGTAGCTCTGGCGATTTTGTTGATCTTCGATTGGACGAAACGTACACTAATGGCTTGGCACATAGGTTAGTTTTAGAGTGCAGTATTTGTGAGTTTACATAAAATAGGAGCCAACCTTCTCTGAATGATGTATGTAATGCTTCTCTGAGAAATGCAGCTTTGGAGGACATTGAGGAAAATGGAGGAAGTGGAGACATAACTGCTGCATTTGACGGGACTTGGCAAAAGCGTGGATTCAAGTCTTTGAACGGAGTCTTCATGTCAAACTTTGGTATTGTTTGTGATACGAACCAGTACAGAAATGATCCTGAAAAACTTGAACTGCATAAAATTAATTAAAAGTCCAACTACACTAACTACACCACCAACTACACTGGAACAAGTGGTGGGATGGAAGTCGCAAAGGCAAAAGCAATTTGTCTTCGATCGGAACACAACTGGGGGTCCGATACATCAAGTATCTTGGTGATTGTGAGTCCAAGGGGTTTCAGTCTGTTATTGAAGCCAAGTCATATGGTGATGAGGTTACTGTAGAAAAACTAGAGTGTGTTAGACACATACAGAAGCGGCTTGGAATCCGGCTTCGTAACCTCAAGAAAAACATGAAAGGAATAGATCTAAATTATTGCTAATTAATATTTTATTTGGTATTCACTATTTATCAGACATATCTTGAGACAGTGTAAAAGTTTCAAGTCCTAAGTTTAGTGCTTCATGAGAAAAGTGTTCTTAAACATTATGTATATTTCCATTTAAATATCAAGGATTCCTGATAGTGCGCATCTCCCCAAAATAAAACTGCAAAATAATCTTTTGACTAACAGGTTTAATTTTACAGTGTGTAAAAAAGTCCACCCCCCCTTTAATTTTTTTGTTTATTAAAACAAACAAATCACCTTTGGGGAAAGATAATAACTTAACCCCAAGTATCTTTTGACGTTATCGGAAATTTTGAGTGTCCTCCAAAAATGGGGGATTTTGGGGGCAACTACAAATTTTCAAATGTAAACCCCTTTTGAGTGACCTCTCATTTTAAAGAGCTTTAAAAAATAGGCGAATGGTGGAGGTCTGTAACGTGTTTCTATCCCAAATGACAGCTTTTCAAAGTTTTGAATACAACTCATTCTTAAAACCTGGCGTCTAAGACTTTTGGAGTTTTAATTTCACTTTTGGTGACTTAAAACTAAAACGACTCTTGAAGAAATGCTATTAAATGAAGAACTGGCCTCTTTAGGTAATATTTAAAATTTTGAGAACCCGCAAAAATGGGGGATTTTGGGGCCAACTCAAAATTTCCTAATATAAACCCCTTTTAAAGGGTTAAATTTACTTTTAACTGTCACCCTTCACCTAGGTTTAAAAATCTCTTTAAAATGAGGGGTCACTCAAGAGGAGTTTACATCAGAAAATTTTGAGTTTCCCCCAAAATCCCCCATTTTTACGGGACACTCAAAATTTTAAATATCACCATAAGAGACCACTTCTTCATTAATAGAATTTCTACTAGAGTCGTTCCAGTTTTAAGTCACCAAAGGTGAAATTAAAACTCCAAAAGTCTAAGACGCCAGGTTTCTAGAATGAATTGTATTCAAAACTTTGACAAGCTGCCATTATGGATAGAAACACGTTACAGACATCCACCATTCGCCTATTTTTTAAAGCTCTTTAAAATGAGAGGTCACTCAAAAGGGGTTTACTTTTGAAAATTTTGAGTTGCCCCCAAAATCCCCCATTTTTGGAGGACACTCAAAATTTCCGATAACGTCAAAAGATACTTTGGGTTAAGTTATTATCGTTCCCCAAAGATGATTTGTCTGATTTAACAAACAAAAAAATTAAAGGGGGGGACGGACTTTTTACACACTGTATATAACCCAGGAATGCACTTGCAAACCTAACATACATAAAATATAGCAGTTCATGGTGGATATCTCATCAGTTCACGGTGAATAAACTTGCAAATGTTATTAATTATTATAAACAAATAAACTGTGGTTCAATTTAAATTAATTAAAACAAACAAAAATAACTCTATGTACAAAACCACGTTAAAATACCTAATATGAAATTTATTGAAGAAAACTAAACCAATTAATTAATAAGTTTTGAATTTATGAGTAAAATCAAATTACGTTAAATATGGTTGTACACATTCGTTTATAAATATAAGATATACAGCTTTGGAATTTCCCATCTTATCGTTTCTCTAGTTAACAGATTATTTTGAGACGTTAGCTCACGTGTTATAGGCAATTCAACAAGGTAACACGTTTTATAACCCAGTAAAATATGATTTATTTCTTTAAAAAGTACACTATATATCAAGCAATGATGCATAATTTTGGTTAAAATGTTTAAAGCCTTAGGTGTTGTTTGTTCTTTAAAAACCTCTAGGAAAAGTGTAGTTGATCGTAACTAATAGTAATTGTCTTTCTTCTTACAAAAGAATATTTCTTTTACTTTAAAAAAGATTGAAAATATCCTATACATAATCAAAATAACAGCAAGTTTTTAACGAGATGTGGCAGTACCAATATTATCTTATTTAAAATTAACAATTGCAACCATATTGCGTACAGGGTTTTTAAAGCAATTGAGCAAATTTATAGTTCGACAGTACATTACCTACTAATACGAAATACAGAAAAAATAATTGTTGTATTTAAGATAGAGGAATTACTGAGTAAATGAAACCCATTAGTTTATAAGTAATCAAATTTCCGCAGCTTCGAATTACAGTGGTAAATCAGCGGAAGTCAGCAACCGGAAGTCCGTAATTTGGCGGGGCTGCTAAGCAACTCCAAACTTGGTGCCACGATGCTTGCCTGCTAATTTATTGCTGAATCAATTCTCACTTTCATAAACCATTAAAATATCCTTGGTTGAAGGGGAACGATTGTTGTCTTGGTGGTATGTAGCCTAACGTAAAGGTATTACATTATTAACCACATTAAGTTGGCAAAATCTGGGTAAATTTAAAAAAAACGTGTATTTGTAATTTGTTATTGCAGAATGATCTAGTAATCACATAGTCATTAGTGAATTTCCTATGAAAATGTGAACTATTAGCATGATCCGCACGGAGAAACTTAAGCCTGGGCGCAGCACTTAACCCTTAACTTAAGAACTTAAGCCTTAAGCAACACCATAGAAGTTCCTAACGTGACCCCCTGAACACGTTTTTAGGGGTCGCTAAAAACGTTAATATATATAAATCTAGCGGTCGAAATTTTTTTCCGATTTACTTTATCCCTGCTGTAAACAGTTGGACAAGTTCGTTGGGAAAAACAATCGGACAACTCTAACCCCCTTTTTTGGGGTTTTTAATTTTTACAATTTTGGGCTCTAAAAGGGGTATAAAATAATGTGAAATTATTGCACGTAAAATGCCAAAAATGTTAAGCCCGCCTTCATCATTCTAGCACAAATATTTAGCGAGTTATTCAAGAAAATGTTAATTGTTTTATCACAGTTCGTTGTCTTATGGGGCTTTTATACTGGAAAAGGCTGTTTTTCATAAATTGATGTACCTTTATTACCCCCAATACCCCTATACTAATTTGTTATCCTGACTATACCTCCTCCTAACCTTATAATGTACTACATTGCCATCCTAATAGTGAATTTAACCATAACCAGAAGCATCAGAACAGCTAAAAAGTAACATTTTTAAATCGTTTAAACATGTTACCAGTGTTGTTTTACACCCTTTATTAGAATTTTAAAATTTATAATGCGGAAATTCACTTCCTTCACGTCAGCGTTCTGCGTGCGAACTCGTTTATCGTTATCTCTGTTATCGTTTTTTTCATATTGGGGTACGAGAGTATACATGTTCTTTTTGTGCATAATTTTTGCTATTAGTTATATTGTTAATTATATTTATTTCAAAAATGGTGCGATTTTAATATTATAAAAATGTTTGTAAATAAATTTATTCTCGAGTTAAAATAGTCTTTGAGAGTTGATCAAATTTAAAATGGCGAATTATAGACTAGAAGGATCGGCGCGATACCTGTACCAAAATTGAAGTGGCGTCGTCGGTGGAGTTGAGAAGTTCTGCGATGGCGAGGGCCCTCGTGACGATCTTCAGGACATCTTCTTGAGGCGGGAGGTTTCACAACGATGATAGGAAGACTTAATTTTGATCAATTGTGTGGCGGTTTGACTTTAGAGAGCGAGAATAAGAACACTTGCACAACTGTGCGTGTAACCTGTTCAGCGTCATGGAGGCAACTCTGCTCGTCTGGCTTCTCCAACAGACTCAGGTACAGGCACGATGACTGTGATTGGTGGATTTGCGGGAAGGACAATTTAGACGCTAGCGTCACCTGTCATGTTATATGAAATGATCCATTTGATTTAATACAGCCTAAAACTGAACAGTATTAGTCATTATTTTTGTGTCCAAGTTCACTTGAAAGTTTGAATTTTTGTGTGTGTATAAAATAAAGACTAAAATAAAAGTACTGTGTTTTCTTCTTTGATGTTGTTATTTGAAATAAAATAAATTTATTCTTGTTCCCTTTTATTTTTTATACAGAAATAAAATAAATTATACTGTCCTAGGCAAATGTTGAAATAAATCAAAATGGTTACTTTTTTATAAGAAAATAATAAACATTCCCCTGCCCATGAACCACACTGGGGTTCACAGACAAGAAAACCCCAAAACCCCTTTTAGCGAATTTCCCCTATAGGGAAGAAGCTATTACCGTACTCGGCATGCTAAGACCTAGGCCCGGGACCATGATAACTTTTCCTTTTGAGGTCCCCAGACCCCAAAAACCCCATTCGTTCGAAACTCTATATCTATCTATATCTCTATATATATATATATATATATATATATATATATATATATATATATACATCTATATATATGTGTCCGTGAGCACGATAACTCTCGTAAAAAAGATTCGATTTTATGAAACTTGATATAAACGTGTAAAGCAACATTTATGACTTTAAATTCGAAAACCAGCCAGATCCTTCTATCCGAAGGAGTATTTTGGGGGGTTTTGTACCCCAAAAATGTTTTTTTTGCATTTTTTACATATCATTTTTGAAATAGTCAAATTTTAGATTTTACCATTGGATTCAGCTTAAAAACACACAATATGGTATTTTGATAATTCCTCTACGTCAATTGGTTACCAAGATATTGAAAGTGCTGGACAAAGTAAGTTGTCTAATGTTATTCTTATGGAGGAAAAGAAAAATGTTATATCTCGCTTATTTATGAAAGTATACTGACGAAACTTGGTATACGGCTTCATATCGTTGTGGTCTATTGATATTTGCTCAAAAAAATTTTGCCAAAGACTCCCGTACCAGCAAACCTGCTTACTCAGCCCCATTTTATTCTTATGGGGAATAATTAAATGCTATGTCCCCCTTAATTATGAACATAAATGATTAAAAACCGGTATACGACTTCACCTAGTTGAGTTATATTGATAATAGCATAAAAACCCATTTTTTGTGTTCCTTGTTCCAACAAACCTGCGTACTCAGCCCCAATTTTATTCTTATGGAGAATAATTAAAATTGTATATATCGCTTATTTGTGAATATATTTTAATGAAACTTGGTAAGTGGCTTTATGTGGTATTAAGAAATTTACATCTCCATTGAAAATTAGCTGAGTATGCAGGTTTGCTGCGACGGGGGTATTTTCCTGTTTCTAGTCATCAACTGGGAGAGGTGAGAGCTTGGTGATGGGTCTTGAGAGCGTCCCTCTTGAAGTTTTGAGGTGTACTACACGTACAAGTCCATCGGGTCCCGGCGAAGTTGAAGTGGCACGTCCCATACGCAAGGAAAGAGGAGGCAGGTTTGGCTCATGTAACAAGACGAGGTCTCCCATTTAGATATTAGGTTGTGGACTTCTTCATTTCCCACGTTGTTGTAAAGTGTAAAGGTATTCTCGATGCCATTTTTTCCAAAAACTCTGGGTTAAAGCATGAACTAACTTCCATCTAGATATTCGGTTTGTCGGCACTCCTTCCCAATCACGTTCTAGAAGAGAAATAAGTGGTCCTCCAATAATAAAATGATCTGGAGTTATTTAATCAACTTCGCTGGGGTCGGAAGAGAGTGGGGTTATGGGCCGTGAATTTAGAATTGCTTTAATGCGGGTTGCTAGGGTAATGAACTCTTCAGGAGTAGGAATCTGATCACCTATCACTCTTTGAATATGGTGTTTGACACTACGAACTGTTCTTTCCCAAAGGCCACTTTCGTGGGGTGCTGCTGGCGGCAAAAAGTGAAACTGAATGTGATTTTTAGAAGAAAATTTGTTAAGGGCCTTTTGAATTTCATCCTGACTAACAAAATTCTTAACTATTTTTTTAATTTCGTTTGCAGCACCTCCGTAATTAGTCCCACAGTCCGAATAGATATTGCTGCACCCCCGACGAGGAACAAATCTGATCAATGCCGCAAGATAGGCTTCAGTACTGAGATCAGTAATAACTTCCAAATGTACGGCATTGACTGAAAAACAGATGAAAATATAGATGTATTCTTTGATGGAGCAGACTTTCTTAGTTTGCTAGGTTTAACGGAAAATGGGCCAAGAAAATCAGTTCCACAATTGTCAAATACTCTTGAGGGCATTACTCGGTGTGGAGGAAGATATTCCATATTTTGAGTGATGGTCCTCAAATGTGGAAACACATTTTAGAATCAAGTTTTAAATTTAATTTAAAAAAATGTAACTGGACATTATTTTGCAATACGAAAATAACACCATTACGATTTCTTGTATAAAAATGTCTTTAAAAGATGAGAACATGTATCGTGTATAATGATTGTTACTTTATATCACTACGTTACATTATTAAATATAATAAAAATTCTTGTTCAATAAAAAAATATAATAAACTAAACGAATATATCAACCAATTTAAACTAAGTACAACATATATTTTACAACTTTAAGCAAGAAAATGCTAGTTTCATATGATTGACATCGAAATGTTATTTGAAATAACATGAATTTTTCAGCTGTAATAAGTTTGGAAAGTAACTTAACTGATTCGGCGATGCATAACCAATACGTGACGAACTAGACGGAGAGATTTATTCAGGGATTGCTTTAGTGATTTCAAATTGAAACCTTCCCCAGCACCGAACCTGATTGTGACATTCAATTTGTTCAGATTGTCTATGTAAAATAGCAGTAGTGGTTTTTACTTTTATCCACTCTGTGTTGGATCAAAATATATTAGTATTGGTTTTCAATATGCCTCCAGTTCAAAGAGCAAATATATTACTTCACACAAGTCATGGTAATATGTTTACAGAAGTAATGTATCCTACGTAAAGGTATAACTCTAAAACTGAGGAAGATATTAAGTCAAATAAAGTTGGGCCAATGAGTAAGCGTCACTCCTACAGAATGTATGAAATATATATGCAACAAATGACAGATATGAGTTATGACAGATATGTACAGATCGCTGTTTTGGACGCTGCATTATATTATTGACATTTTAAGTAGTTTGTATAATAAACCTCCATCTGTTCATGTTATCGTCTGGTTAAATAAAACTAATGCCCATAAGAATGTCGTTGGAACTTTGTGGGTTATAGGATATGCCAGTACTGGCTTGAGCGAATTTCAAAAAATATGTTTTTATCGAATACCAAAGGAAAAGAGGAACATACAAGCCAAACTTTATCGTGGTAGGTGGTGCCCTACAGCTGTAGAGGTTTTTTTATGAGTCGGTGAGTTGTATTCGGATCATATATATGGGGATAGATTATTTCAGGCCAATAATCAAGAACTCTAATATGCCCTAACCGCTTAGTTATGATGGGACTTTAATATGGTACTAATACATAAACACTATCATTATTAGTTAATGAAGGTTAACGATTCACTTAAAATACGTGTATTGAATAACCTACAGACTGTTTTAGACATAAAACATGCAATGTATACACATAAGAGAATACAAATACTAATGTCGTAATAACTATTAAATGTGTAGTTTAACGTTGGGGAAAACACACCTTGTTAATGTTTCAATGTATAAATATTATTCTTTCATTTGATTCAGGCAGTTTGACCTGAAGATGGAAGGTGGAAGATATCAATTATCTATTGTTATAACGTTTCATGAATACTGGTTTTAAGATGTAGATATACTATGCTTGATATTTTTAAAGTAGTAACCATAAAAGGAAGTATTAATAAATTCATCCGATTCGTTGCAAAAACGTATGCATATCATCTGTTTGTTGATTAGTGTAATTATCAAGCAATCAATGATGTACGAACATCTAAACTGATTGCTGTAACCCTTCACATGTTTTTTACTATAACGGTTCACTAGCTACAAGATCATATACATTTTCCCTCATATGAATGAATGCAAATGCAGATACACGGTATTGATTGTGAATGTGCATGTGAAATATAATACTAATGCAATATTTAATTTATACAAATTTCCATCCTGACCACCCTGTCTGATTAGTATTCTTTTGATAGTATTCTTCCAGTTACAAAAAAAGTAGGAAGAACAAATCAAATAGATGAAATCCAAAATTAAATATAGTTAGGAAAACTTTAAGGTGTCATGGTAAAACAGTTGAATCACCCTAACAAAACATTACCAAAACTCAAAAACCAGAAATTATAAAAAAAGAAAAAAGAAAAAGAACCACACATATAAAAAAGTAATATTTTTGATTTAATCTATTTGCACATACTAATTATCTGCTGATTATCCTTTGGAAAACCCCTAATATATTTCAACAATAATTCCTGTTATTTATTGTATTTTGCTTTACACTTGTCATTAGCAGAAATTCAACATAATTCGTTGTAAAACTTGTAGAATTTGGCGTTTTACCGTTGGAAATGAATTAAATTAAATTTAGTAGTAACACTTATCATGAAATAAAAAATGTTATAGTATAATGACACATTTTAACATTATACATTTTTCTCAAGATTTTTTTTTTGGTATGCTATATCTCTCTTAATAATTCATAAATACAATTATTGATCCATCATTTTGAATATTACCCCCATTATAAATATAAAAAATAAACAAACAATTAAATACTATCTAAATAATAATGTAATGGGACACCTTTTGCTTTGTTAATGTAATGGTGGGCTCAATCATACAGTGACAAGTTAAAATGACTTAAAATAGGTTTGTTATATTACAAATTATTACGATCGGGTTTAAGTATATTTCTTACTACTCCGACGATAAATGATGCTTAACCTCAACATCTCATTAAACATATGTATCCCATTTTATACTTTAAATTACAAAATTCCATAAAAATGTGACATGATGACCATGATGCCCATTGGTAAAATGGCAGACGGAGGATAATGCATAGTTGGTGGCCTTCTTGAATCAGTAAAGTAGTTCATCCAATTAGTTGCTTTGTCCGTATCATTAAGAGCTTAAATAGCCAATGTCAATTTGATTCTCTTATCAATCAGAGCACTGATATCACCTTTTATATATAGGTGAGATAAAAATTAAGGCATTAGAGCTTTGTACAAAATTGTGAAGTTGGAGATCCAAATTTAATTAAATTTGTTAGTATTATTTACAAGATTATAGTATAGTTAAACACGGTTTAAACATTTATAACTGATTCGGTGTTCATATGTACGCAATGTAATGACTTCACAATATTTTGAGTGATCCAAGGTAATTAAAACAATAGCTTTGTGTGTAATATTTATTTAAACTGATTTTGTTGCTTTTCAGTAATTAAGAACATCTAATAGTAGCAAGAGTCAATAAACGTGACATTAAATATAACTGAATAACCCGTTGTCGCCTGAACCAAATTCAGCCAATAAAAGTCTAACTGCATTTGTTTTTCCTCTTCGAAAGCTTAACATCAGTTGTATATGAAAACTGTGGATATCAAAGCTGTGACATTGTTTTAATATAATAATTATTTCTGTTTACAACAAAAGAAAAGTGATTTGTAGAAATAAATTATTTTTACTAAAGGAATTGCTTTAAAGTTATTGATATTTAGCACTAAATTGTAATATTGATTTAATGTATGTTAAATAAATAGTTACTAACCCGACAAACAAGCCCAACAGGATGAAGCTAAACCGCAGGGATATTTAAGTTAATCTAAACTTTGTTTAAATTAGATGATTATACGTTTTATCAGGCAATGCCTTATGGGACCTGAGTTCTACTTCTTATTTATTTTGACTAAAAATAGGTTATTAAATTGTAATGTAGTTTAGGTTTACTTGATACATCAAGGTCAGACCTAACAGTCATTTAATTTTCTAACTTTCTTTGCAAAATGATCTAATGAATTAGTTTATTTTTATTATATTGTAACTATCCCCTAAGGGGTGGTCGGCTTTCGACTATATTAAATTCACAATATTAAGAACTATCTAAACCATTGTAAACAATTCTAACCGTTTATACTACGCTGCTCTGGCTTGCCCAGGGGAGGGCTGGCGACCCTGGGGTACCCAAGCCAAACTGTGAGACTTCTTACACTCACAGTCCTTCCAAAAGCTAAGCCTTTCTTCCACCTTTTAGGTCTTGGCTCGCAGTATTTTTTCTATTTTCTGGGCTACTCTTGCCCATCTCTCCTTTTTCTTCGACCCCATCTGGGTGTCTTTCGCTTTTTTCTTTCTTCCGGTTGGCACTCCTTTCTGGCTCCCTGGCAGTGTTCCTTAACCGGCCCGGTTTGTCACTGGGTTGGAGCGGGGTGGTTTTGTGAGCTTGCTCTACAGAGGGGAGTCCGTGACGAAGTGTCTGAAGCTAGCCACTTCGGGCCCTGACCAGGGAGTGCGGCAAGGATGCATGGTGTCGGACCAGCATTGCCACGGGTGACCCCCGGCACGTCCGGTTACCAGCACCGGGCAAACGGAGGCTAGGCCTCAGGGAACTTGGATAGGGGTGACGTCCCCGAGGGTATACACGTACCTGGCTTCTTCGGGCCTCCCCTTGCCGCCCGATGCGATAGTGACATTGGTGAATGGAGACCACTGATAAATAACCCGTTACGTCGAGACTGACAGGGCATTGAGAACCCATTTGCCCGTAGCTCTAGACTGTCAAGGTCGCCACCTGCGACCCAGATGTTTGGAAAGGTGCTACTTGGGGTATTGACAACTTCACCCCAACTGTGCCCTTCAAGAAAGCCGAGGGTGTTTCGGCGACTGAGAGTAGAAAGATGGGAGGAGGAGTGATCCCTCCGGAGACCCTTCAACCGGTGAGAAAGGGCATCCCTCCAAGAAATAGCCCTTTGCTTGCACCTTTCGAGGTAGGCCTTCTATGACAGCAGTGGAACGACGCAGAGACCGACGAGGCAGGGCTGCTAAAGGAGATGGAGGGCTTGGTAAAGCAGATGAAGGCGACCCTTAAAGTGGAGAAAAATATGAATAAAGGCATACAGTATGGCCTGACACAAATAGAGAGACGGCTCGCTCAAATTCTGTCGTGCCCAAAATGTAAAGGCGTAGGCCGTCACTCAGGAGTGGAAGGTCGTTGACCGAGCGTTCTGTGAGAGAGCGGCCAGAAAGGAGACCACGAGGTTCCTTCTCTGGAAGCCTGAACATAGATCTAAAATTCCGGTTGCCCGCCGTGGAGGAGAAGTCCTCACAAACTACTCCTCAGAATTCCAGTGTCCTCGTCCCAGCTGAAGTTACTCCTGCCCTTGGTAAGACCAATTCAGGCCACGGCAACCCCTATTTCAGTGTGCAAAGAAAAGTCTGGCAGTCCGAAGTCAGCTTCAAAGGGGAAGTGGGGGAAGACACTCATCAGAAAGTAAAAAACAAAAACAAAAGAGGTTAGCGAAAGAAGCCCTCAAGAAGCATGCAGTGGTCAAGCTCCAGGTGGCCACCTCCTTTCTGGCCAGGGAGGAGCAACGCCGCACGGCTGCGGCAAGAAAACCCAGACCAAAAAAGCCCAGGTCAGAGGCGGTTTTGATCAAGCCCTTAGGGGGACAATCTTTCACCGATATTCTGGGCCAGATCAAGAACGAGGCCAAGCCGAAACAGACGGAGACGGTGATAAAGTCCATACGGCGTACCCAGAACAGGGACGTTCTTGTCGAAATAGGGAAGTGTAGGGACAGGGCCGGCTTGGCCGCTGCCCTTAAGAACGCTCTCGGGGAGAAAGGATCCATTCGGTCACTGGATTCCAAGTCCTCGGTTGAAATCCGAGATCTTCACAGCCGGTCCTATGAAAATGAAGTATCTGAGGCCATTAAAAAATACCTAACCTGTCGGGAGAGACAGGAGGATTAAAGGATTAGCTGACGAAGCCAAATCGGATCCAGCAACAGATGGTTGTTGCTGTAATGGGCGAGAAACACGCCAACAAGCTGCTGAGTCTCCAGAACTTAAAGGTCGGATGGGTAAATTGCAGGTTCAGACGAAGGGTAGTTGTCCTGCGGTGTTTTTAGTGCCTCGGGAACTGCAAGGAGGCCGACAGAAGTAAGAATTACCTTCAGTGCGGTGACGCACCAGTCATGGACGCGACCGAGGATTCGTCTTGATCAGGTGCAGGGATGTAACCTTCTACAGTTTATACCTCACCCCCAACGAGGCCACCCAAGACTTCCGCAATAAGATCTACCACCTGGAAGATAGCGTGTTCTATACCACTTGGCACATCGAAACTGCAAGGGGGCCAACCGAAGTAAGAGTTGCCTTCAGTGCAGTGACGAAAGACATAAGAGGAAGGAGTGCACCTCCATTCTCCCCTGATTTCTCTGCAAAGAGAAAGGCCTCGAGGGGAAGGCCTTGGGGTACTTACCCGACCCTTGACAGTGCAACACTTTCAAGGCTGCACTCGATCAGGAAAAAGGTGGAGGCCAGTAAACCGCATCCTCCAGTGCAACATACAGAGATCCAGGGTTGCTGATGCGCTTTTGAATCAACTTTCCCAAGAAATTGGTCGACGCACTCTTAGTCAGTGAACAGTAACAGGACAGGGAAAAATTCTTGGTCCACCGACAGTCCCGGTACTGCTGCCTCTTGGGCGCGTAATAGACAAGAAGCCCTATTGAAGAGTCATGGATGTGGCCGAGGATTCGTCTGGGTCAGGTATAGGGATATAACCTTCTACAGTTTCTATCTTACCCCCAACGAGGCCACCCAAGACTTCCGCAATAAGATCGACCACCTGGAAGATAGCGTGTTCTATACCACTTGGCACATCGAAACTGCCAAGGGGGCCAACCGAAGTAAGAGTTGCCTTCAGTGCAGTGACGAAAGACATAAGAGGAAGGAGTGCACCTCCATTCTCTCCTGATTTCTCTGCAAAGAGAAAGGCCTCGAGGGGAAGGCCTTGGGGTACTTACCCGACTCTTGACAGTGCAACACTTTCAAGGCTGCACTCGATCAGGAAAAAGGTGGAGGCCAGTAAACCGCATCCTCCAGTGCAACATACAGAGATCCAAGGTTGCTGATGCGCTTTTGAATCAACTTTCCCAAGAAATTGGTCGACGCACTCTTAGTCAGTGAACAGTAACAGGACAGGGAAAAATTCTTGATAGACAAGAAGCCCTATTGAAGAGTCATGGATGTGGCCGAGGATTCGTCTGGGTCAGGTATAGGGATGTAACCTTCTACAGTTTCTATCTTACCCCCAACGAGGCCACCCAAGACTTCCGCAATAAGATCGACCGCCTGGAAGAGAGCGTGTTCAATACTACTGGGCATCGTTGGCGGTGACTTCAACACAAGGTCTCTCGAGTGGGGAATGCCTTCTACCAACTCCCGGGGAAAATACATCCTGGACTTCGCCACCAGGGCCGGGATCGTTTCCTAAATGAGGGCGACACGCCAACTTACCGGCACCCAAGACAGAGAGGCACAATTCCCGTCATAACCCTTTGGTCTGAGTCACTTCTATCGAGGATCTCTGACTGGAGAGTAGTGGAAGATTACACGGGTAGTAACCACCAATTTATTGTATTAAATGTTCATGATCGACAGCGTAGAGTACCCGCATCTCAGGAAGGGCCACGCTGCTGGAACCCAAACAATCTGGACGAGACAAAGTTCACCCAGGTCATCTTACGGGGAGCACAGGAGGATCCTGCACAAAATGGCGAGGCTGGCGCCGAGAAATAGTTACATCTACGATGGATCTGATTAACTAAGCTTGTCACCAGTCTATGCCGAGGAAAACTCTGACGCATCTAGCAACCCGTATACTGGTGGACTGAAGAGATCGTGGAGCTCCACAGAGCATGTTTAAGGGCCAGACGAGCCACCACGAGAGAAAAAATTCCCGCAGATAGAGTTCGTAAGTCGGAGGCCTATAAAGATGCAAGAAAGTCTCTCCGCAGGACCATCAATCAGAGCAAGGCTGACAGTTGGAGGAAACTTCGGGAGGATGTCGATTCCGATCCATGAGGCCTGGGATACAGAGTTTTAACCCAGAAACACTGCACCCGCTCTCCACCTTCCATCATAGAGGGCGCCACCATGGGGAGGATCATCACCGCCCTGTTTCCAGAACATTCTCTGCGCCCACAATTTGATTTTGGACGGGTAGAGGACATTCCCTTCTTTAACATTGAGGAGTTGGAAACTTTTCTTCTCTCCCTGAAGAGCAACAAGGCTCCTGGACGTAATGAGATCCTCACTGAGGCCCTAAAGAAATTATTTTCTGTAAACCCCCGGTTGTTGCTGAAGATGTACAATGCCTGCTTGTCCGAGGGGTGTTCCCCACTCGTTGGAAAACGGCTAGACTTGTACTCATTGGCAAGGGAAAAGGTGACCCTGACCTGCCGTCTTCCTACATGCCACTATGGACACGGCTGGGAATCTTTTTGAAAAGTTTATTCGCTTCCGACTGAATTATTCCGTGGATGCTGCCGGAGATCTGTGCCCCCGACAGTACGGATTTAGAAAGGGGTGATCAACAATTGTCGCAATTACGGAGGTTAAAAATGTGGTGGTAAGAGCTGAGAGCTACAACCATTTCTGCCGTAGAGTAGTACTTCTTGTTATGCTTGATGTCAAGAAAGCGTGTAGTTAACGCTTGGATGAATGATCACGGTCTCTCGTTCACCTTGACGTAGAAAGAGACCGTGATACTAACAAAGAAAAGGATAGACACCGTCGTACCGCTGTGAGTGTGTACGGAGGTCGTCCAGATCATGTGTGCCGCCAAATACCTCGGAGTTATGGTGGATAAAAAGTTAAGCTGGAGAGACCATATCTTCCGTACGGCGGACAAGGCTGCTAAGAGATTCACATATCTTAGCAAGCTGATGGCCAATGTCAGGGGTCCCAGGTGTAGCAGAAGACGTTTATCGATGTCTGCAGTCTAGTCTGTGCTCATGTACGGGGCTGAGGTGTGGGAAGACGCTCTCAGTAAAGTGATTTATTGGATTCGGCTCGCTCGTGTACAGTGTCAAGCTGCGCTCTGAGTGTGTTCCGGGTACCGTACAGTGTCCAAACCAGCTTTCCTGGTGGTTGCTGGAGTCATCCCTGTAAAGCTCTTGGCAGGGGAGAGGAAGGCGATTTATCAGAGACAAGGCGAAATCGGTAAGGAAGCTGCCAGATCCGAAGAGCGCTCCCACACTTACCAGCAGTGGCAACATAGCTGGGAACAGGAGACCCGGGGACGATGGACTGCGAGACTCGTCAAGCAAGTCCAACTCTGGGTGGAACGTGTGCACGGCGAGGTGAATTACTACCTAACACAGTTCCTCACAGGTCGTCCGTGCATCTGATGGGCAAAGCCGGTTCACCGGGTTGCATCTACAGCCCGGGTGTTTCCGACGACGCGGAACACAATTTCTTCCTCTGTAAGCGTTGGTAAAGGCCCCGCTTGGAGGCCACGCGTTCACTTGGTGCATTTTCGGTGGATACGGTCTGTGAAACAATTATGGAGGGTGATGAGAACTGGAACTGTTTGTCGTGTTTGGTCCAGGGCATCCTCCGCAGAAAAAAGACTGATCTAGACCGGGAAGCGGACTAGATCGAAGGATCAGGTGGCTGAAAACGGAGCGAGCCCTGTAGGCTTAAGCTAAATTTAGGCCTAGACTGTAGTAATGTGACAAACAAACCCAGAGAGGGGTTTTTAGTGGGTAGTCTAATTTTTTGTAGTAGTCCCACACTACAGGTTGGCCATCTGTATGCGTAAATGCATTTTTCCCTCCTCTCCCTCAAAAAAGGAAAGAATTATATATTGTAATTATATTATATTATTTATATTTTTTAACTTTATTAAAAACCTTTTGGCCCGACGACTATTCACTCTGAAATTACTTGTACTAGTAGGCACGAAACTAAGTTTTATCAAAAAGCAATCAACAGATTATTGGTATTGGTTAAAATAAATCGCAAAAACCGTTGTCTTCCTTACCATAAACATCATACAAATGTATGATACCTACGGTTAAACCATTCTCGTTATATTAATTATATTCAAGTACAGAATCATGTTACAAATAATTTACGGATAATTTAAGGTTATAAGCAACAATTTCCTTAAAATATTAAAGCAAACTTAATGAAACTATGCAAGTGAATAAATATCATTGACACAAGAAAAGATTGTTTGGTAATATCCTTCGAACAACTTTATATGTAGGGTCAAGTATATATGCATCTGGAAAATGAATTAACCACATACAAATCAAATGGAATTTATTAATAGAATCTAGAACAGATTTAAATAAATACAAACAATTTTTGGTTTGAAAGCCATGTATTACATCGATGCCGATTTTCACCAACTATGACCAAAACTACCAGAACAATCCTGGACTAATCCGAAAACCCTAGTGCCATTATAAATGTTTTACTTCTACACATTTTTCCCCTTGTTTATACGATTTACTTTTATAAAATGATTATGTAATAAAAACAGTATCTGTATCTGTGAAATATATTCACGGTATAACAAATTAACAAGTGGTGTGTGTGTATCGTTCATCCTTACCTGACTTACAAAAACATTGCGTAAAATCTTTCCCAAACCGTAAATTTATGTGGCATTAAATCGTTTTGCGATGACACGGGAAAATGTAATGCGGAGGCTATAGATTATTTTAAGCTCCAGCATGTTCCCACGCTCTATCCACTTAGTATGGTCAAGTCAAAGTTGTAAAAAAAGTACGTTTTTTATTAAAAATTAATTGTTGGTCATGATGAGTTTAAAATATTTTTTCGAACATGTTTCTAATCAGTGATTGAAAATGTCTCCGATAATATCTTAAAAATAAAATATATATCACCGAAAACACCATTTTGGGAAGTATTTTTATCCAAATTGTTGTTCAAAGGTGATTAAGACGTAGCAAAGATATGAATTATCCATGGTTATGGAAAATTCACTTTTGTTGCTAGAGTTTAAATATATAAATAAATACTTTAACTTCCATTGTGTTTAGAAGAAAGTTTTACAAGTAGGCTGAATATAAAATAAGTGCGTTTGTTAATTATTTAAACGAATAACGACTAATAATTATTGACTAGTGTTTTCTCAGAGTTTAACATTACTTTCTTGTACACCAGCCACGACTCGAAAAGAATCATTAATCATACTCTTTAAACTAACGACAAGAAAAAGTATCACCAGGTATTATTCACTAAATGTTCACGTTATTCAATGAAAATATATTTTTCAGCTACTCACTTTCTAAAGAAACTTTTCTCGGAGAACAAAGCCTTAAGAAGATGACCTGGAGTAAGAACATCTAGGTACACTACAAAAACCTGAATAAAATCCTCACTGAAATAATATCATTGAATCTTTAGAGAATAGGAGGTGGATATGGTGCGTCTCAAATTGTACCCACTTTGCTACAGTTTACTGATAAGTGTAGACAACGTTTATCAATATCGCAATGCACTCGCCAATCGCATAGTTCACATAACGTTTAGTATTTAATTGGAATATTCATATTTGTAAATATGCTTGTTTTGTTAATTATTTGTCATTGTTTTAGTTATAATTTTTATTTCATAGTATTCCAATGAGATCTCACAAATAGAGATTTACATAAGATACACATATAGTACACAGCTACAAGGAAAGGTTACACTATTTCATTGAGATAGAAATAGTCGTGTGAATAATCTTGCTTCAATTTGGGCTTTAGGAAATATTGGGTTAGCGTCCATTACCCTACTTAAAATCTTGACCAGTATAGAACTTACTTTGCTCGGTTACATACATTAAGGCGTTGCAGCCCATCTTTCTCTTTTATTGATTTAACATCAAGACCAAGAAAGCCAAAATTCTCTTGGCCGCTTTGCCAAACGGAATACTAGCTAGCAATGACGCTAAGTTGTTTAACTTTCACTAGTTGTTTAAAATATTGGCCAATAACTGATTTAAACACTACTATATAAGGGTAAGAAAGGTAAAGATAACTTAATAATCTTCATCTCTGTTTTCTATGCATTCAAAATGTTATTTTTTTGAAGAGAAAATTATTTTGAAAAGTACACATTATGTATTGTGTTTTAGTTAGTAAATTTTTTTTTCTAATGATACAAAAATAAAAGTTAAAACATGGCGTATAAGTGTAGAACATACGGCGAAAAATCTAAATCTATATGCTAATGTATTTTATAAAGCTCAGAAAGTGATAATTTCTAGTTATCAAGTTAATACACTGAAAACTATTATAGACCGATAGCCTAAACGTATATTTAGCCCTGTAAACATAGCTTATGGTTAAACGATACAGAACACAGCTAGGTGGACACGATCAGAACAGGTGTTCACTGACCTGGATCTCATGGTAGACTGCCTGATATCTTCACTGTCTTAGGGCTGCGGTGGGGCTTATCTCTTGACCTTTGACTGAGGTTTACAATATGCATAAAACTAAACTTAATCCTGCCGGTACTTGAAATTTTACTTTCGTGTTCAATATTTAACTCAAAATATTCTTCTTAATCATTTTCAATAATAAAACATAATTATTGTTACTTGATAACAAAAACAAAAGTAAATTATCCTTGCTGTAGTCATATTTAGGAAACACAAAATGTTTTATTACAATCACAGCTAAAATTACTGAGCGAGAACAACGGTTCTATTGGAGCAAGAAACGGAACTGTGCAAAGTTTATCTGTAAGTATTCATGACTTTAAACCTCTGCTGCTGGAAACTTTGAGGCGGCGGTTTCTCTATGCCTCAGTGATTATATATATACTAGGATTCAAAATTACAGAGTAACTACCTACATACAAGTACGATGACTTTCATAGAAAGATTTGCAATTATCGTTTTAACAATTTTTTTGTAACTATAAATATTTGTATTTTAATCCGGTTTTGATAATTAAGTACCTTTTGTCCAGTCAATCACGTATTTCTGTCATGGCCGACTATGGAAATTAAAATGTCGAATCAGGGGATTTATTCTGTAGATGATTTGAAATTAGTTTATGTTTTTTGGGCTTTAGGACTCTCCCCCAAGTGTACTTCAGAGTTCTAAAGCTATTTTTATGGAATGGATATTTAATCGTGTTCATGTCACATATGTTC
This sequence comes from Allygus modestus, assembly GCA_963675035.1. Classification (NCBI taxonomy): domain Eukaryota; kingdom Metazoa; phylum Arthropoda; class Insecta; order Hemiptera; family Cicadellidae; genus Allygus; species Allygus modestus. Next base: position 93,718,468 of record OY776116.1, read on the forward strand.
TCAATTTTATTATTTAAAATAAGCAGCTGTTATAAGAAATGTTTCAAACTACAAACTCTGTTATTTAACTTAACTTGAGCTTTAATCCGTCATTTACGTTTTATGCTTGTACTGAAATGCGTGTCATGTCTGCGAAATCCTAATGGGGGAATGGGGCACTAGCTATTAGTTTATAAACAATATCAATAAAGACAACGTTTTGGAATTGTGAAATCCCAAGATCTCATCGTTGTTTTGTAATTTGTAAATGAGTTCAAATGAACAACAAACAAAAATACTTAATAGATGGACTAGCTGTTAATACTTGGTCAATGTTATATCTAGAGTTCGCAGTAAAATTCACAAGAACAGTAGTTCTGTTTGAAAAATACATGTTTAATTTAAAAGTAATTAAAAACACGTCTATATAAGAAACACTGTAAAGCAGTTAAGAACTTAGATTAACTGTCCTTGAGAAACCATCGCCTGAAGTACAAAGAGCAAAGAGGTTATAGTGACACAACTAGGTTAACGGTCAGTCTACTTTGCACCTAATGATGTGACGTCAGAGAAAACCTATGTTTTGACAAACACGAGGCATCCTTTTAACCTGTTTTCTTAAAGTAAATCTTCATCATTATGACCGACTTTAGTTATATTTTAGAATGCAGCTTTCATTTAATTAATTGTAACCAAATATTTTCTTATTTCACCTGTCAAGCAAAAGCTATTTGATTTCTAGTGTTCACTATTTACATTATTATTAAGTGTATATAAAATAATACTTAATTTATTACTATGCAGATAAATATTTTATTCACTATCCAGTTGATCTTGGAAAATTCTATCATTTTTAAGGGTTTTTTGATGTTGACTTGATGATTTATTAACTATTAATATCACATTTCAATATTTAAAATCGTTGAATAAGGCCTGTTGGGTTACGGTTACAAATTATTAGGGTGTAACTCCTAAGTGTGACTCTAACTTAAGGGCTACAAATGTTAACGAGCAGTGGTATTATTTTCTACTTGAGATTAAACTATTTTATTAGCTGTAGATTAATATTTTAAAAATCAAATTAAAAAATATTCCCTTTGTTTCAAAAGTGAACAACATTCAGATCTCAACAAAACACTGAAGAGACGAAGTTGGTTTGGTTGTTCTCAAGGGGAGTCTGTCATCTTTCCATTGTTTATTAACAATTCCTGGCGTTACTGCTATTTCCTTGAGAACTTGTAAAATGTATATTATTCTAAACATAAACCAAACTGCATGACGTAATTATAATGTAAGAATTACAAATCGTCCGGATTATTATTACTTTCTTTGTAATCATGCTATAAATTAGACATAGTACAGTTACATGGTGTGTATTTAATTAAATTAAACATGTTACTAGTTTATATCGTAAATATTTATAACTTGCTGTTGTTTAATAATTTTTTCTAAAAATAAAATATGGAAATGTTAAAATAACAATATTTGATAAAAACAGTTACCTTAACTGGCTATCCCTTAGTAGAAGCAAATTTATAAAAGTAAAGTAAAATAAAATTCAAAAGTATGTTAAATTGTGTAACTGATCTTGTTTTAAAATAAAAATAAACCGACTGGACATTCTTCCGTACTTTATATCCTATATTTAGTAAATACAAAATAATTTATTCATTTCAGTTGAGTCACTGACTATAAATACTGAAGTAGACTTCTTATTGTCATTGTAAAATCTGTCCCAAGTTTTGTGTGTGCCAGGATTCAAAGCGGACGTAGTTACACTAATCACCAACAGAGTATACTTCTGTCAACTGTTAATTATCCTCTAACGGAGGGAATAATACAACAGTTGGTGTGTCAGGACGCAAACATAAGTTGATTATCACTTGCTTTCTGGGGTGGGGATATTTTAAAGTTAACGTAAATAAGTAAATTAAAGAGTTTATACAGCACAATCTGTTGATTACCTACTCAAACTACGTCTACTTCTAATTCTGGCTAAAACTAAGTGGTACAGCAAGGCTGTGTAGTTGGGATGCCTCCTTCAAAATGTATAGTCAATGGTTGAGCTAAAAGGGAAAAAGTATGTGTCAGTTTCCTGGTACCGTTTATTAACGTTTCGTTAGGCAACGGTCCGAACCCTGGCCTTGTAGCTGCCTAACTTTAGACTTTAAAAGTTGAATTAATAGCCAAACGACATTTGGCAGCTTGGTGCAGAATAGAGCATTATTCATATTTTGCTCAGCTCGATCCGACTAACTATTGCTAGGCGATTTTAAAGTTTTATGGGTTATCTTAATTATTACAACACTACTAAACTGGGTCCCGAATAATTATTTTCATCTCTTTAAGCTAGGCTAACCTTTATCAAGTTACAAGTGTGCTGTTATTAAACATTATGTGATATTACAAGCGTAATATGCTATTTCATATTAATATTCTCCTTTTAAAGCAAAAGTGTTGATGAGACTGGTAATGTAAAGTGATTACCCAAAAACTCTTTGATTTTGAAGTTTAACTAGGTTAGTGTGGTGATTTTGGAAAGGTCTAACCATAAAAGCCACAAAGACGAAACTCTATTAACCTAACTCCATTCTTATGTAACTTTGCCTATTTTGTTTCCATTAGTACAGTTTGTCTCGCATCTTCAAAGGGTAATGTTGGTTTTATAACTCATTTGTCCAAGGCGATTGCTCACACAACCCATCGTGACATTGATGTTATAAATGAGTTATTAATAGTTTTAATGTTCGGTGCCATCAACAATGCAGTGAATTTATTTTAAAATAATGCTACTATTTGTAAGGAAACATATAGCATTAGCACACTTATGTGCAAGTCATGTTACATGCAATGCAATTTAATGGGAGCTCTTATTATAATGGACTCTCTTTTAGGTAAATATTTTTGAACAATTCTTATTTATTATCATGCTAAAAATCATCATATGCCACGTAAATAGGCATACGATGATTGGACTATATAAGTAAACTCTTCCAGTATTTTAGTAATAAATTACTTAATCAATCACCAGAAAACTCATCTGATGAAGATTATTGTTGTTTCAGATTTTACCTCAACACATATAAATTATTTACATATTCCATATTTTGTAGAAAAGAAGAATAACTTATGAAAGAAATCAGGCAAACACGTGATAATGGGAACATTTCTCCCAAAATCGCATAAGGTAAAGTCATCCATCAGTAATGTTAGTCTTTAGTAGTTGTACAATTATAAATTTACGTTGAGTAAATACAATTTATCATGACAATTTTACAAAATTCGAATAAGTACTTATATTAACATTTCATATTTCAGGAATTTGCTTAAAAATAAAAATATCTGGATATATGGGACACGTTTGTATTGAGAATTTTGTCTTCTGCCAGGATTAATCTGCGTACAACAGCAATTAATTAACTAAAAACCTGATTTGTTTTGATTCAATTGTGTAAAACAAGATATAGAAAACGTTTTACCTTTAGTATATTATAAATCTTGTATTTATGTATTCAATAGAGATTCAAGGGTTAAGGTGTTCTGTGCAAACATGCATTGGCCGTAATAAAAAAGCAACTTATAAACTATAAATATTTTACTTTAAATCGTTTTTAGTAATTATTAATGTTGCCCTTATAAGTTGTAGATGAAGTAAAAAATTAAATCTTGTCTACTTTAATATAAGCTTAAAATAATTTTAATATAATGGTTGTTTTACACAGTTTGGTTCCAAATACAATACAGCCATTAAGTATTACGTATAAGGGCTCTTGTGATCCAATTATGTTTTCCCTTTTCAATCAGATGTAAATTATGTTTCGTTTCCATTCAATACATAAAATGTTGTTGGAATATTTCTTTACTTATATAATGTTATAACAAATTCTGTTAAATAAATATTGGTTTTAGTAAAATAATATAAATTATAATAATATATATATATACTAAGTTTGTAATGGAACGAAAAAGTAGTATTCTAACCAAACTGAATTAAATATATGTACATATTTGTTTAATTTCTAACAATAAAGTATTCGGAAATATAAAAGCAGATTAAAATATACAGAGCAACAAACGTTTCCTTCAATATCCGCCAATGAAAAGTTTCCATTCCCCAAAAACGGAATATGTTATTATTATTGTTAAGTAAATATTGTATATTTTCTTTATTTCTTAGTTTCTGTTTTAAAGATTGTGTCATACTACAACAAGTTACAAAGTGTGTGTTACATGATTACTTTATATGCCTTATACGTAATATGACAGGGTTCAGATTAATCTACCTTAGCTACTTAAAGTTCTAGGGTTTGTTATGATGCACAAGTTGATGGATAACTGTACTCTTCATTCACCGGATTGCTTACAAATATTTCAATTGAGTGTCATTGCACGTACACAAAAGAGTGGCATTTTTGAGCATAGTAATATATAGAGATATACAGCAAGTACTCTTAGAGATAGTTGTACTAAAAATGTCAGGAGACCAAGTATCCTAACATTACAAGTAAGAAGATTTTCTACGTGTTTATACTTTTTTCCCCAAAGTATCGCAATGTCCTCTAAGAGTATTAAGGTTGACAGGGTGTCAAAGCTCAGCCGTTTCCTCAGTAGGTCCTTAAAAAAGTTACTCCTGGTCTTAACGATGGCGAAATATTAGCAACACCGTTCTAAATAATTGAATAAAATTACCAGACTCACTTTTCCTGGCTAGTTCTTGTAGATGCACGGTAATTAAGGACTGCCAGGGAAGAGACTAGGATGGATTTAACATATTGTTTTTTTTTTTTTTAAATTAATCTATTCTAATGGTCTCCTTCTCGGGTTGGATTGTAAACTCTATGATTGTATGTTAATCCTGCAAAGATACTCCCTTTAAGTGGTTGAACTTATATTTTAATTATAATTGTTATTTACCTACGGCTAGTAATATTAACTTTACTTTGTTAAGCAATGTGCAATGTGACCGTAATCTAACCTTACCAATCACCGAGGAGAGGGGTAAACTCAGTACAAAAGCGAATACTCAAGACAGAGTTAAGGGAAACCAAGCTAAAGTAATTGTCTACCATCCCATTCAAGGGCTCTTAACAGAGGTGTCTTCAAGTTAACTGTTACAGCCCAGAAGCGTCAGTTCAAGATGCTGGTGTCAAGCTGAAACAATGTTATCACCATCTCTTGTTGTCTCACTACTACTCTTGCAGCTTGATCTAGCCTTTGTTTAGCCTTTATTTTTATACGCCACTTTTGTCTAACAATAATAACCCATTAAGAAATTTCCCTAAACTTAAAACATGATTAAATTTTAGACAAACCTACATTCATTACAACCAAGTGTTTGAATTTAATAATTTATATCCATACAAACAAGAATATACTATGTGTTATTATATATTAAGAGAGATTTTAAATTTATAATATAGTAGATTTTAGAAATCCATACGTGGGTCATATTTTCCCCGGTTGATGTTGAATAACTATTAAAACATGAATCTTACTACTAAAGGTGTATTATATTCGTCGCCCAAAAGAAAAGAAAAAATTTAATTTTTTTTATTTCATACTCGTCTTACTGAATACGTTTAGCGAATTTCCCCTAGAGGGAAGAAGCTATTACCGTAGTTGGCATTGTAATACCAAGGCCAGGGACCATGATAACTTTTCGTCCCCAGACCCCAAAAACACCATTCGTTCGAAACTGCATTTATATATATATATATATTCATATAAATGTGACCGTGGTTGAGATAACTCTCGTAAAAAAGATCCGATTTTGATCAAATTTGGTACAACGTGTAAAGCAAAATTTATGACTCAGTTCGAAAACCAGACAAATTGACCAATCCGAAGTGGTACTGTATTTTGGGGGTGTTTTTACCCCAAATATTGGTTTTTTGAAGTTTTTACATGTAATATTTCAAAAAGTCAAATTTTAGTTTTCACCATTGGGTTCACATAAAAAAAACACACAATTTGGTAGTTTGATAATTTCTCTACGTCAACTGGTTACATAGATATTGAAAGTGCTAAACACAGTACGTTGTCCAATGCTATTCTTATGGAGAATAAGAACAAATTTATATCTCGTTTATTTATGAAATTATATATCAAACGAAACTTGGTATATGGCTTCATATGGTTGTGGTTATTGTTATTTGCACAACAAAAATATTGTTACCGATAATTCCCGTAGCATCAAACCTGCGTACTCAGCCCCCAAGTTATTTTTATGAAGAATAAGTAAAATATTATGTCTCCCTTAATTATTAACAAAAATTAATAAAAATTGGAATGTGGCTTTCCCTAGTTGGGTTATATTGATATTTGTATAAAAACCCAATTTTTGTGTTCCTTGTTTTGGCAAACTTCCATACTCAGCTGCCATGTTATTCTTATGGAGAATAATTAAAATGTCATAAATCGTTTATTTATAAATAGGTATATGTTGATGAAACTTGGTGTGTGGTATTGACATACATATACATGCATTGGAAATTCGCTGAGTACGCAGGATTGCTGCTATGGGGGTATTATAGTTTTTGGCCCTTTTATAATGGGTAGCAAATATACTATGTATATACCATGTATATACCATGTACTTCACCATTTACAGAACGGTTCAAATAAATAAAGACTATCCAACTTATTCAGTGTTTGTGCCACTATCCTTTCCTACCAAAAACTAATCTCTATACTAGGCCAGTTGCAGTTCAGAGATAAAGACTGTTTTACTAAACATTTATATTTATTAGCCTGTTTACATACGAGTATTCCCTAACCACTTATACTACACTTAACCTAATACAATATAATGTTGTAAGAAAATTACAACTTTAAAATATTCCTTATAATCTCATACTGAAAATACAGAGCCATATTAGAGTCACTAAGAAATATTAAGACCCAGTTTCTGACAATGGCATTTAGTTAATTCTATAAATAACTGGTTTTAGTGATACAATTTAATAGAGGTTCAAATTCTACAGTTGCATAAGAGCACGATGGACGCATTATGTCTAATTTAATATGTATCAACAAGTAAAATAAGTATCCTAAAAAAAGTAAAGAAAGACAAATTTACAAAAAAAACCTTGGAGTGATTCTGTAAGCCCGGAGAACAGCGAAAGTTATGTAATTATGGCTGTTTGAAGAAAACATTTACCGAAAGAAATATTTCCCACATTTCTTAATTTACAGTAGCAACTACGTTTTTAATCATAAACCTAAGGTTTTGGAATGCACTAAGGCAAAATATATCCGACATATACTAATATTTTGTTAAAATCTATTTTAATAACTTAACAATGTTGAAAATTAATTTTAGAAAGCCTACTAGAAGCTGTTTTCTGGTTCCAGAAACATCACAGAAATGTTTTTTAGGATTTTTAGAGACGATTTTGTTGAATAAATCATATTACTTTTTCCCAACAATGTGCGCAATAGTTTGTTATCATTAATAACAATAAAACCAGGTCACTTGATGTTATCTTGAGTGACAGATCCAAGGCGTCCTTCATCCATGTACAGTTAACAACACCACACCACACCACACCACCACCACCACATGGCTATAACACTGACGGTAAAGCCATTTGTTTAGTTTTTTCCACTGTTAACTGTTCCACTGACACGACATGGGTTCAGAAAAAAGTATTAATTTCAATGAAATATTATGTTTATACCTTACGGGATGTAATAAAAGATAATAACAACACGTAATATGCTAATAAAAAAGTTGTTTATACCTTTACAAGATGATAAAGTAATTTGATGCAGATACAAATAATTTTAAATCAGATAAAAAAAAAAATATTATAAAATATACACAAAATGCTTAGAACATAACAATATTCGGTTGAAATCTCACAGTGCGACCGATAATCCTCAACACTATGGATAACTCATTGCTTGCATTATCATACTGTCAACTTTGTGATGAAGATTTAATGTCCTCATAAATTATACGTTTTATTGTTGGATAAAAAAAAGACCTTGCGAAGCTCGATGGGATTAACGACGCGCGGGCCGCATGTTTTGAGCGATAATTACTGCGATAAAATGTGATAATTTAGTTTTTGTTGACATTGTCCCATGTATTATTTTTTCCCGTCCTATACTAGTTTTTGGTAGATGTTTAATACATAAGGTTACTTAACAACGTTATCATTATTATCTTTTAATGTAAATATTAGAAAAAACTAAATATTACCCTCATCTCAATATTGACCTTACAAATGCATAGATTGTCTCGTAATAATTCAAAAAAGTAGATTCAGGTAGTTGGTTAGTTAGGTGGGTGTTAATCTTGCGGATTGTAATATACTCTTTAGTATTGTAATGATCTGTTACTAGGAGGGGTGAAGGGGGGAGGTTAGATTCTCTGTTCATGTTCATTTAGCTTAAACTATTATTTAACCACTGTTCTCATCAAGACAACAACACAAATAGACAACAAACAACAATATAGAACAATTTATAGTCTATGGGTGGGTTAAATTTTACGAACAAATTTTAGTAATAAATGAGGTTGTCTAAAGTTTAAAGGCAGCTGAAAAGAAATATTTCTGGAAAATACTTGACAAAATACATGACAAAATAATAGTCATAAAAAATCAAAATGCTTGATCTCAAAATTATATAATATCGTTTTTTTTTATCTAAAGTTATTTATTCAGTAAATAATTAAAATACCTAAATATTATTGTATTTCAGACGGTAATGCAAATTTTTAAAACTACCCATGTCAAGCAGAAGATGTCTCCAGCGAATTAAACGTCAGTCACAGTTCGCCGCAAGCTAAGGTTTCAATTTAAAACTCTCTCCAAAGCAGCCAGAAATAAAGCTTCCATTTCGTAATTTGTTTTATACTCTTGTAACTTTTAATATTTCAAGTAATTTAGCTACCTAGTAATCTATTGTTTAGTATTTCAAACACAAAGAAGTAAACAACATTGTTTAGTATTTTTAGTAATTTAGATGGTTAATTATAAAGATATATTTAGACTTTAACGATCATTTCTAGTGTTTAGAACTGCACTTCGTTACGAGAGGTAAATGAAACAAATACGCTATTATCCCTGCATACTTTTAAAATAGAATTCACCTAACTAAACTATTTAACCAATTCTCGGAAGCTTTACCTTATAAGAAGTCTTTGAAGATGAGCTTATCGTCTGATAACAGAGATACGGACTATATAATGCCTAGTTAATCCTTCCGTCTGACTAATGTAGACGCCGATTCTGCAAAACTGCTGCCCCACATAATGGGGACTGTTCAGCATAAAGTATTCAGAAATAATAATTTGGCAATTTAATCGAATTGTTACTAAAATATATTTTAATGTAGTACCAAGTAGTATTTGCAACTAACTTGTTTCCATAGAAATGGAATAATAAAGGTAATAAACTGGACCGAAATAACTTCAGATCAATTCCTACTTCTTCAACTTTTTTCAAAGGTTCTTTAGGAACTAGTTAGAAATAGATTGTCTTCTTATATAAATTCCAACAATTTTTTCGTGTTCCAACAACAGTTTACCTTTCGTGAATACCCCTTCACTCCTAATGCTAAATATAGGATTTCGAATTAAATTTCCAACGCATTGGTTAGTAGACAGTATTGCGTTGGGCTGATTTTTGGCCTAAAAAGGCCTTCGATCTTGTGGGCCATGGTATTTTGCTGAGGAAACTAACCGATGTTTAGGATTTAGGGATTTTGAATGGCTTGGTTATTTTTTTTACTGAAAAAAAACACGAATAGTAAAGATTCCATTTATGAACTCTAATGGTTAAACAAATTAATAAAACTCTCACACACAGCTATTGTTAAGACTGGTGTTCTCCAGGGATCAGTTATTAGCCCAATGTTGTTTTTTATTCTATAAAAGCTTAACAAAATGTCACCTATGCTTGTTTGCTGATGACACGTCTCTTGATGTCTCCTCTTCTGAACTGTCTCAGCTTGAGGTTGATACTTTCGTTCAAAGTAGATCTCTGATACCGTGGCTTTCAAATAATTCCCTTTGTGTTAAGTTCTCAAAACAAAACTCGTCAATTTTTCCCCTGCATAATTTCTCGGATTTTGCAGAAGACCTCTATATTTTTGTGGTGAGGAGGAAATAAGTTCCGACGAGAGTGTTAACTATCTGGGGTGATTGTTGATTTCAAACTTAGTTTTATTATACAATTTACTAGGTTATAAGTAGACTAAGTTCAGGAATCTTCCTGTTAATAGGCTGTCCAGTTTGTTGATCATAACGTTCTCCAGTTTAATATGGATGTATAATATCCTCATTTAACATACCGTGTTGCAGCTTGGGGATTTGAAAGTTCGAAATCACTACACCTTTCCCGTATTCAAAAGAAAGCAGTCAGAATAGTTTTCGGAATGACATTCAAGGAATCCTGTAGCTCAATTTTCAAACAAAACAATATACTAAACTTTACATGTACAGATGTACATCAACTTTTTAGAATATCATGTTTTTTGAACGGAATGCTAACTATTTTAACTACACGGACCAACTCATAAAAATATAGTTCATGCCATAAATTCAACTATCCACTTCCTCGCCACAATACTGCTTTATTCAGTATACAACTGAATTCACATTGCATCACAATGTTTAATGCCTTGCAACTTAGTTTGAGGGTTCAACCAAAGTTACATCTGTTTAAGCGAGATTTGAAGGCTTTATAATCATTTAAGAGTGCTACGGTGTCAAAGAATATTTAGCTGATGAGACATAATTAGTTTATGTTTTCCTGTCTCTTTGTTTATGTAAAAAGTGCATTTGATAATGTTTAGGTTAAACACGATTTGTATGACTATTGCTAATGAGTGCGCACTTGTATTGCAATAAAGAATTTCATTTGATTTAATTGAATTTATCCTTGCAATTAATCAACGAAAGTACTGAAAAGGCACTTAGGATTTGTACCTCTACATAAAACGTATCTTTTAACCTGAACTAGAGAACGCGTGCTGCTCTGCACCGTCAGTCAATGTTGAAATTTTAAAGTGACGTAATTGATGAGTACTGTCTAATCAAGTTAAAATATTATTGCAGTTTATACATATCTTACAATGGATTGTATTTTCGTGAATTGTTCCACGCCACATCACGTTAAAACTTGATATATCACATATAATTTCAAAGTAATAAAAACATAATAATATAATTGTAAATTATAAAAACTCCGTAAGGCAACATACAAAACAAAACTGTCGTTAAAGAAACAGCTTTTAAATAAAAATTGGTTTTAAAATCAATGAAATTAATTTCAGATTTGTACTACGTATATTTGCAAAATAGAAATAATAACAAAGGTACTTTTAACGAAAATTCTGTTAAAAGTACCTTGTGGAAATGAAGTGTTATGTTTATAATCATTGCTTTAAAACATTAACCAGGGTGTTTATAAATATATTCAACGTTCTCTTTACCCTTTAAGTCGTTAGTCCTAATATTTTCTCCGCTAGAGGGAGCTGCAAAGGGTTTTAAATAAAATGTAATACCTGTTTTGTTTTATTACCAGTTTATCTGATTAAAGCACAGTTATGCAGGGATAACATTTGACCATCTTTATTGTTTTAAGGAAAAGTACATAATATATTCTGTATATGTGTATAAACGAAGGTTAACACTAATTTTCTCGGGCCTTCTTATGCGGGGCTGGTTGATAATGCCTATGTTTTCCCATCAATGTTGTGTCCTGTAGTAAGAAGAAACCGAAATTACCTTATACAGTAGTGTCGTTTGTAAGCTCATCCCATTACACGCTAAAAGATTAAATCTTTAATAACAATCAGTTATTGTTTTCCCTTCATGCCAGCTAATGGTAAAGCGTTCTGCAGGGTTCTTTATTTGTTATTCTTTATTTGTCTGTTTGTTATTTATTTGTTATAAAGAGTAACTACAGAAAAAACTTATCACTCCGGGTATAACTTATAACATCTAAAACAAAACTCGAATTAACCAATACATTAATTGGTTAATTAATTAACTCACTACGTTCTCTTTTGGATTTGACGCCCATTTCGTGACATCATGTCAAATAAGCCTTAGGTTTGAGTCTACTATACTAACTTCGGGAGTAAAAATAATACCATAGTGCTAAACCCACCATTTAGAACACTAAAAACCGGAATACTGAACTCTAAACAAACTTAGACTGAACCATGTACAATTCTTACATCTAGCTTAAAATCAATATCTCAACTGATTCCTAAGGTATACAACGCAAATTAAAAAGAAGAACAAACAAACATATGTGGAAGATTTTTCTAGAAACTCTGTATGTTGATGTTATTTTTTTACACATAGGAAGAATTCTTGAAGTTTCCGGGGAGATTTTGGCGATTAAAAAACAGGCTCATTACGAAACAATTAGGAATTCGGTGATCATGAGTTAGTTTTTTATAGCTCTAAACCTAAAGGTCTAACGGGTCCATGGTTTTTGAAAGGATAAAACCAAGTTTCCAAGTTTGGTAAAACCAAACGTCAAAAAATAAAACTTTCCCATCCAAACACATATAGGTTGCCTATTTCTCTTACGTAGCAGCTTTTTCTAAATCCATCAACATAATAATATAATACCTGGATTTCATGTATATTATAGAATGCATAAACGCCCATAAAGAAAACAGATATTTTCTCAATTTATCTTATTCATACAAATATTACCAGATTACATGAAAATTGTGAAATATATAAACACCTGTAGAAAGGATAAAAATGGAAGGAATTGTATTTGTTGCAGCATTATTATTTGGCAAATCAAATGAACTCTCTTATTTAATGAAAATATGTTTTAAGTAATCATCTGATGTAAACAAACTTCTTCCATAAGATTAACATGGGAACTTTAGGAGCCACTGGGGCGAAGCCCATTGACGATATGTTAGTTTGGATGGGTGATGACAAATCTAGATATAATTACCTATCAGTTAACAAATTAATCATGAAAATCAACCCAGTAGAACGGTCTAACGGACTGGATAAAGTTTTGAATTTTTCTTAAATATATATATTGTTTTGGACACTGATATTTTAAAATACCGTCCAAATTATTATATTTTAGTTTGTGTTTGTATTTTATAATTTGCGCTAATATTTGTGTGAATATTAGAAAACGAATCATAATAAATTTGTCTACGTATTTTATGAAGTATAATCTTATATTTTAGCTTAAAATAACTATAATTCTGGATAAGTTATTATTTTATGATTTATCACAATAGTAGTTGGAATCATTGTTCTCCATTATTGAACTGTTCAACCTGAATTGATCCAAAGCCACGCGATGAGATTTGGGGATGATTTACAACAGTCGGGGATTAGGGTAATTCAACCGCAGAGTCATATTTATGTTCCACTCATATTTATGATTGATATTTATTCAAATGGGAAAAATTCCCCCGGTTGAATGGACAAAACAGATTATTCATAACGATTCGAACGCATACAGTTTTAAGTGTTATGCACCTATCAGCCCACGATTTAAATTTTATAACTGCAGAGCTCATGCAAAATAATCCCTAACAGTTATGGCAGTGATGTTTTTATTTTTATTTTAGTGATATGTGCCGGTTTCCTCTGGAAAGAGCTTAATACTGAAGCATAGAATGTAAAAACACAAGATCAATACAGCTTTGACAGAGATTGTTTCATCAACATTGATTAACGATGCGTCAGATGAGACGCTCATCTTTCACGAACGTTTTTGATTATGGAACGACAAACAAATTTAATTACACTACTTAGGCAAGCTAATATTGGTAAAAAAATAACAATTGATCTTCCCGTAAAAGAAAATTGCTTGAGAAAAGACTGAATTATAATTGTGGGAATAATGTTAACTTGTTAGTGAATTTCCTTTGGAAAGTGAACTATTAGCATGACCCGCATGGTGAACCTTAAGCCCGGGACCACCATAGCAGTTCCTAACGTGACCCCCTGAACACGTTTTGGGTGGTCGTTCAAAATTATATATATATATATATATATATATATGTTTGCACTCTAGTGGTCGCATTTTTGTCCGATTTACTTCAAATTTGGTAGGGACGTTCCTTTCTGTAATCAGTTGGACAAGGTCGTTGGGCAAAACAATCGGACAGCTCCAAACCCCTTTTTTGGGGATTAATCTTTCAAATCTTGAGTTTTTTGGGCCCAAAAAGGGTCAGAAAAGCCCCAGAAGTAAAATTAATGCATGTGAAAAGATGGGAATTAGTAAGGCGAAAGTTGTAAGCCCTCTCTTGTCTCTAGCATAAATATTTACCGAGTTATTAAAGAAAATGTGTTTCGACTAAACACACTACGTTGTCTTATGGGGATTTTACAATAAACAGCCTGTTATTCCTTTGTTAGAGTACTTTTATCATCCCCAGCAACTCACGCCTACTTTCAAGCCTGTCTGGATCTTTTCCTAACATTATAATGCGCAATATTTTATCACCAGCTTTGTAAATGAAACCAGGAGCATCAGAACAGCCAAAAAATCAATGTTTTCAGATTTCAATAAAAATTGGAATAAATGTTTGTTTTTACACTCATTTTAGCGAATTTCCCCTATAGGGAAGAAGCTATTACCGCAGTCGGCATGGTAAGACCTAGGCCCGGGACCATGGTAAATTTTTGTTTTGAGGTCCCCAGACCCCAAAAACACCATTCGTTCGAAACTGTATGTATGTATATATATATATATATATATATATATATATCTAACATATATACAGCCGCATGTGTAACTCACTCACTCACTCACTCACTCACTCACTGAGGTATACGAATTCTAGACCACTTCTAGACTAGCTAGAAACTTGAAATTTTGCATGCAGGTAGCTTATAGCTTGTAACCCCCAGAAAAATTGCCAAAACTGTCAATTTTTTATTTTAACCCCCCTAAAAAAATATTTAAAACCCCCCCAAAAAGGCTTATTTTAAAATTACAGTTTTTGAGCTCTAGTGGCCGAACGAATTGACCTATCGAAAAACGGACACCACCACGTGCCACGGATTTTACAAGATCTACAACTTTGTTCCTATGACTTTTTGTCGTATCTTGCTCCCTTCACCCTTAGGTAGCGCTAGATTTTTCAAATTTCAGGCGATTTCGACGGTTATTTTTGTGGTTTTTAATTTCCAATCACTTTAATTTAGTATGTAAAGGCTTGATATTTGGCACTCAATATGTTTACACATTACACTTCACGAAACACTCGATAAACTAACATGTTTTAATAATTAAACATCCCAAAAAAATTAAAAACCCTAATTATTCTATAAATGACAAACTGCATTATCGACTTACTCAGGTAATTCTAGATAAGCTAGAAACATGGAATTAGGCCTATATGTAGCTTGTCTATTGAAACCCCCAGGAAAATTGCAAAAAGGTATAATTTTTTATTTTAACCTCCTCAAAAAAATTCAAAAGGGAGGAAATTTTGAACATCTCCAAAATAGTGCATGTTTTTTTGCTGTAGCGGCCGAACGGTTGGTCCAATCAAGAAACAGGGACTACTACGACACACGGGCTTTAGACGATCTATAACTTTGGTCCTATGACTTTTTGTTGTATCTTCGCTCCTTCACCCTTAGATAGCGCTAGATTACTCAAATTTCGGCATATTTTCTATATTTTGTGGCCGTTTTTTATTTCCTATCACGTTAATATACTTGTCGGAGGCCTAATATTGGGCACGCAGTATGTCTACATCACACTTAGGAAATAGCAGCAGAAATATAACCATTTTTACTACTTTAACCTGCCGGAAAATCAAAAACACTTAAAATCTATATATTTTAGTTTTCTAAAATATAAGTAGTATAAATAGTAAGTATAGGAAGTATAAGTAGTAAGGAAATGCCGGTTCTGGAACAATTGTTATTAAATAGAATGCACGTATCACGATTTATACTTTAACTAGGATCGTGAGATATGGCATGCGTGTGCGTTGCACCTTTTCTTCCCAAATCCTAATATTTTTTAGTTTGAACTATCTCAAAAGAAATAAATAATTGTGAATAAAAAAATCAAAATGCAATATTTTTTTTATTTGGGCTCTAGTGGCAGAACGGGCTGTTCTATCGAAAAACGAAGACCACCACGTGCCACGGATTTTAGACAAACCACAACTTTATTCATATGACATTTTGCCGTATCTCACCCCCTTCACCCTTAGGTGAAGCTAGATATCTAGATTTCTTAAATCTTTAGCAATTTTCCACCAAAACTTAGTGGTTTTTATTTATTTGACACTCAAAAATAGTACTTAGAGTCCTAATATTTGGCACGGAATATCTCCTCATTACAGGAAGTATGTGGCAGAAGTCGCATGACCAATTTGAATTGTTTGAACCCTAAACAATTTTGAAAATCCTCTAGTTTTTTAGATTTCCCGGTGTTTTCATTGATATTTGGGCATGTTAGACTTACATAGTGGGTCAAAACCAGCACAAATTTCTTTTGATTAGTTGGACATGTCCTATAAACACCACATGTATTATTATTATGGTATGTTATGACGGTGTATCCATCCACAACATTTAAAAATCGTTATTTACAGGTCATACTAAAAAATGTTTCAAAGTTATTCAATTATTTGAATAAATTAAATTATACCCGGAGTCTGATTTTACCACTATTATTATTATTTACCTGGTTTCGGTTTTATTTCCACGTAGTATTATATTAATGGTAGTAGTATTTCAGTTACATTTCCTAAAGTTAGGAACTTCAGATTTGGCGTTCATGTGCTTTGCACTTTCTAGCCAAAGAGAAAATTCCTAAGCCTTACTTTTTCCAGTTTTACTACCTCAATAACTTAATAATGGTGCATAGAAACAATCGAAAACTTTTCCCCACTAATTCATACCAAAGGAATAACGTAAAAATATTTTTACCATTTTTAAAATACAGAATGTTCAAGAAACTGGGGGTCATGGGTTCGAATCTCAGAGTTTTCAAATGTAAACATATGACATGTTATGCATCATTTTAAAGCTCTAAACTAGACAAACCATTTTGTGAAAACAGAACTCCTTTATCTTTATCCGTTTCAAAATGGCGGCCATTTTTATGGAAAATATTGATATTTACAGAATACCCTGTATCCTGTAAACTACTAAACTAATTTTTGTTCTGTTTAAAAATTCTTATTCCTCGTGAATTCAGCTTTAATTTTATATACGACATGTCAAAATTTTAAAAACTGAATATTTTATCAATAATTTTAATTTTTTTTTAATGTTGGTAGCCTTGTAAATAAAAGATTTCAAATGAGAACATATGTTAAATGGCGTATCATTTTGAAGGTCTTGCAAAAACAACAACTTTTTAATTTAAACCTACCGTCTATCTTTGGTAGTTTTCTAGTAGTCAATCAAAAACTCCATTTCTCCATATAAAACCCATGTTAAACGTGCATCCATTAATCTGTAGTACTGCACGTTTAACATGGGTTTTATATGGGGAAATGGAGTTTTTGATTGACTACTAGAAAAATACCAAAGATAGACGGTAGGTTTAAATTGAAAAGTTGTTTGTGTTTGCAAGACCTTCAAAATGATATGCCATTTCACATATGTTCTCATTTGAAATTTTTTGTTTACAAGGCTACCAACATTTAAAAAAATTAAAATTATTGATAAAATATTCAGTTTTTAAAATTTTGACATATCGTATATCAAATTAAAGCTGAATTCACGAGAAATAAGAATTTTTAAACAGAACGAAAATTAGTTTAGTAGTTTACAAGATACAGGGTATTCTGTAAATATCAATATTTTCCATAGAAATGGCCGCCATTTTGAAACGGATAAAGATAAAGGAGTTCTGTTTTCACGAAATGGTTTGTCTAGTTTAGAGCTTTAAAATGATGCATAACATGTCATATGTTTACATTTGAAAACTCTGAGATTCGAACCCATGACCCCCAGTTTCTTGAACATTCTGTATTTTAAAAATGGTAAAAATATTTTTACGTTATTCCTTTGGTATGCAATAGTGGGGAAAAGTTTTGTTTCATCTCTGTATGCCAAGCCGTTCGTTTGTAATCTACTTGAGACAGCTTAGAAGACTCACCCTGTATATGTGTCCGTGGGTGCGATAACTCGCGTAAAAAGGTCCGATTTTGATGAAATTTGGTACAAACGTGTAAAGCAGCATTTATGACTAAGTTCGAAAACCAGGCGGATCGAGCTATCCGAAGGGGCATTTTGGGGGGTTTTGTACCCCAAAAATGTTTTTTTTGTGTTTTACATACAATTTTTGACAAAAATAAAACTTTATTCTCTTCCATTGGAATCAGCTTAAAAAGACGCACAATTTGATGTTTTAATCATTGCTCTACGTCAATTGGTTACTGAGATATTGAAAGTGCTAAACACATTACGTTGTCCAATGTTATTCTTATGGAGGATAAGAAAAATTGTAAATCTCGCTTATTTATCAACTTATCCTGACGAAACTTGGTATATTGCTTCATTTCATTGTGGTCTATTGATATTTGCACAAAAACACATTTTTTGGCCGATAGTTCCCGTAGCAGCAAACCTGCATACTCAGCCCCATGTTATTCTTATGGAGAATAATAATTAACGTGTTATCTCCTTTAATTATGAACATAAATTAATAGAACTTAGTATTTGGCTTTACCTAGTTGAGTTATATTGATATTTGTACAAAAGGCCATTTTTAGTGTTCCTTATTTCAGCAAACCTGCATACTCAGCCGCTATGTTATTCTTATGGAGAATAATTAAAATGTCATAAATCGTTTATTTATGAATGTATATTAATGAAACTTGGTATGTGGCTTTATGTGGTATTAATATAAATTAATAGGCATTGGAAATTCGCTGAGTATGCAGGTGCTGCTACGGGGGTATTTAGTTTTAAAAGTTTTGATGTGGAAATTCACTTCCCTCACGTCAGCGTGCTGTGTGCGAACTCATTTAGTATTATGAAGGCACCTTTTTTTATTGAACCTATAAATAGGTTTGAACATGTTCAGTTCTATATGCAGGAGTACCAAACCAGTTGATGCATTTATCAATCGAAGAATACTTTACAGTACTTCGAATAAATAATGTAAATTTAAGGTTAACAATTTACTTGAAAAAATAAGACAAAATATAATTCTTTATGTAAATTCGGTGACAAATATAGCTGGGCCAAGGGAGTGGCAGGAAACGTTGTCTTCACAATACATCTTCGTCCGTGAATCCGTTATTAACATAACAGTTTCTACCGGAACACTATCTTTGAATCCTTCTTTTGCATAAATAAGAAAAAATGTTTAAATCATCAGCATATGTGAACAATTTAAATGCTTTGAAACCCCGTAGTTAAAATCATACTTTCCGTAAGAGGAATTCCGTTAGATGTAAAACTGTTTTCAACTCGCTTGAACAATTTATGATCAAGTTAACCATTTGTAGTTTCCAAAAATAGATTATTAGAAGGTTTATTTCCAAAGTTACTATTAAAAAGCATGCAGTTCATTACAAAATGTTATCACTTAATTGTTAAAATATAATCATACTTAAAAGTAAATTAGTTCTATTTGAAGTATTGCTCAAAACTGAACAAAGCTGTCTTATCTTGTAGAGTGTTACATCAAACACTATATGGATTGCGCTGAAATTTCAGTACTTTGTATATTTACATTCAGCTTGTAGTACATCTAAACCATTTAAAAGTGTGTTTACTGCTGAAACAGCTGCTTTAGAATGAAATTGCATAAAAGATATCTCTATGAATCGCCCTTATGAATTAAAACTTGCTTTCAGAGTAGCCTGTGGCATTCAAAATGGGGGTAACAAAAATTGAAACCTTTTTTTTACAACCACGGATCAAGGCCATTTCTTTGACAACTCGATTATCAAAATTGGTTTATAAATAAAAGATGAGTTATATTTTAAAAATTCGCCTTAACACATTATAGGTACAGAAATATTTCCATTAAAAACCAGGCTTGGAGTTATTGTGTTGTGAAAACAAGTTTATGATCCGTAAAGCCTGAAAACCGCGGAAATTGTGGAGCCTGATGAAAATCCGCTTGCGGTTGTAAGCTGTAAATGCAAACCGAGTGTCTTTGAAGTGCTATTAGAAAACACAATGTGCTGAATTATGCTTTATACCTTCAAAACCAATTTCGAATATAATTCTTTCAATATAAAAAAGTATTAAACACTTTCACAAAATGTTTTGAATATGGAAATATTTAATCGGATTAGAATGTGCAATCTATGTTTACAAATAACGAAGATTAATTAAGTTTATCATTTGCCAATTACTTTGATTCGTTCCTTAATCTATCGCTAGGTCGGTTGTCTTAATTTAACAACTATAGGATGGTAGAAGTTTTTTAGACTGATGATTTATATACGATGATATTAAATTAATAAAATCTGAATTTATTATAAGAATCTATATAAATTTACGATGTGAAAATGTTTACTATATTAATTGTAATACTGTAAATAATGTTAAATATACTTTATTAAAGTTAATCAGCACAAGTATTTTACATCAGAAATAAAAGCTATTCAGACAGCATGAAGGTAAGACGGACACGGGCTGTAATCACTAGTGCACGATTTAGTTTCACTATTAGATATTATATGTAACAATTCTTTGTTAAACTTACTTTATTACGAAAGGTTTACTATTTTTTTGAAAAAGAGGTACGATTCATCCTTTTTCGTATACATTTATTGCTCCACAAGGCCTCAGGCCTGTGCGCAGAATGTATTAACCAAAGCGAGGGGTGAGACAACACAGTTCAATCTAAGAAGTATTGATAGAATTTACTAGCCAAGACAGGGATTCGAACCAACCACATGGCTCGAAATTCCGTCGCTTTGACCACTAGGCATTTAATAGTTTGCTCCTTCCATGTCCCAGACTAAAACTATTTTAATTATAGGTACACTCCAAGTCAATAGGGTCGAATTTTATTTTCTGGCTGAAACTAAAAACAGTATTTATACAAGGATCACTTAACCTTGAGCGTGTTGAGGGGAAATGTTCATTGTGAGTAGGTGGTGGGAGGGAGTGGCAAACATGTGGTCACCCCACTCCTCTTACCCCAATGTACATCCAATGAATACATTCAGTTCATTCCTCTTCCTACTCCTTCCCCAGCTCAAGATTAAAATAGTAGTACAGTAGGTTTGGCATTACCTATTTCTTATACGGCAAAAGCAGAATAACGTTTCCGAAAATGTTAGGAACAGTAAAACAAAATCCATATTACTTTATTTTTTAAGTGGGGGTTCCAGAAACTATTCGGGTTGTTGTTGCTTTCCCCATAAAGCTAATGTTAACTTCAAAAGCCCCCCCCCTACCTCAAGGGATTTTCCGAAATCGATAAATTATAGTTTATTTTAAAGAACAAGAGATTCCTGGAAATTTCAGTGAGCAGAATGTTGATACCACAAATAGTTAGACTATAAATAAATTACAAATATTGGGCATTTTGAAATGTAATTTATATATTATTGTTTGTTATATTGACATTTTGCTAACTGAAACACTTAGTATTCTTTTTGGTCTTTAAAATGAATTGTAAGATTTTGGATAATCAATTGAAAAGGGACGGGTGTTGAATGATAACATTGACCTACGCAGAAAACGGAAGTGGCTATAAGAGAACAAAGTATTATACGTACCAAACGAAAAACTGTCTGTGATCAGCAATTTATAATCTAACATTGGAAGACGACACTAAGGTGGAAACGTAGTATTTAACTTTCTACTACTGTGTAGGAGAAACTTAAATTTCAATACTTAAACCAATTGAAAATTATTTAAATGTAATTTAACTGGATTTTAAGGTTTATAATTCAATTTGGTTGAATATAATTTTCTTAATAATTCCTCTTACAGTAATTTTGTCAAAAGAGTTTAAGAACAATAGAGAGTTCTTCTTGTTGGAAGTATCGAAGTACATACTTCCAACAGGAATAAAACAATACGGTTAGTTCAAGACTTGCAGTATCTACTACAGCTTTAGCAAATGTAAACAAAATACCTAAAATACTGTCAAATACTACCCAAACTCACTGTTATCAATTAAACTCTCTACATATATTAAAACTTTAAACTAATATTATTAGTTTTCATGATATTAGGCGACAACAAATCTTTGCGATACCAGTTAAAAAAAATACTTTAACAATAAAATTTAATTATCCGTGTTATTTAAATTATCTGGAAAGAACGAATCACCACGTTCTAATGATTAACAAACATGAAACATGGAACATAAAAAAGCTTATGTGGCACTAATTGCCAAAAATAGTTATACATTTGAGAATGAAAATGAATAAATTTCTTTAAATATATAAGCAATGTGTATTCATTTTCTTGTAAATGTTAGAAATAAATAAATTTGAGTTGATTTTATTTTCCTATATATTTTCCGTTAGTGAAATTTTTCATTATTCATACTTTAAAATGCATAATCTATATGTCCTGTTTAAAAGCTTTTTCTCATTTAATGATCTTGTGCGTTAGAATTATAATAAATTATCTTAAAAAAGTTTAAATTGATCTTTTAGCGTAAATTTAATAATAAAATTGCAATCAAACGCCTTATTTCATTTGATTGAAAACTTATTGCAAAATATAACTGATATTTTATTTTCCACACGGTTGTAATAAAGGATTAGGAAATCAAACCATTCCATACTGGAAATATGAGTTGTGTGAGAAGGTGCGGCGATAATTCAAGTATCCTCTTTCATAATTCATTGGTTTTCCATTCATCATCAGCTGATGTATTTATGAGACCAATATCGCACCACCCATATCTCGACATTTTCTATTTATTACAAAAACTATGTTGGAACAAATATTTTCTTCAGCTGATAACTAACGTTTTAATTTTGTAATGTACTATATACAATAAAAATAATTTCCCGAATTTTGTTTAGCGCATCGAAAAAAAACATTATTTTGTATAATTGCTCGATACCAATCAAAAGCTCATAAATGGTAACTGTGCCATTTTTGTTTTAAAAATCATCCACCATCAGGGCTCCACCCCAAGGGCATTCAAAGCTGCATTGGTAATTTTATGGAAGACTAGTAATGGAAAATTTAACAGCTGTTGATACTTTTACAAGGCACTAGAAGAGGCAGTACAAGAGTCTCAAAAACAATATTAATAACATAACTACTGGAATATTGACACAATATTAACTAAAAGGATCTTATTTCAGCTGGGTTTCTGTAAGAAAGAATATCTGTTCCAGTGCATCCACTTTGCTTACAAATTCGATCTGTGTATATGTAGTTAGTGTAGTTTATTTAAAATAAAAAGTAAATAAGCCATCAACCAATAGTCAGTTAGGGGTATTTACCTGATTAAGTGTTATTCTTAAAGTGGTTATGAATTACATTACAGTCTTACCAAGAATACACCCAATTATCTGAAACATTCAGATCGCTTTACATATTGAAGCTACTTTTTTCAACTCGATCGAATTAAGTGTTGGTAAATAGTATTCTTGATTACTTAGGAACTAGTAAATTAAATGTTTTTGTACCTTTCGTCTTATTTGTGCATTGTATATATAACCCCTCGTTTATATATATACAAGTTTTAACTACGACAATCAGTAAACGTGAGTTGATTTAATTGAACGTGACCAAAGACGTATCGTAACTTTAGGGAAATGTGTTTTGCTACATAATATATTTAGTTGCGTTCAATTACGTCCAATTATGGACACGGGTTGCTGTAATTTGCCAAAGTAGTAAACAAATTTATTTTTCGAAGATTAAGTAGTGCAATAAGAACCAGTAGTAGTTAACTGGAAGAAATTCAAGAAATGTTATAAGGTATTGTAGTATAAATTTAACGTAAAAACATAATAATTTTACTTAGTTTAATAATTTTAAACTAATAAAATAACAAACAGTTGATCTTGATTTATTTTTCATTGGACTACTCTCACTTTAGTTTACTCCTTAGGGCCCTTCTTCGATGTTTGTAAACAAAAACATAGAATACAAACGACAGACTTGCACACACGAAAACATGAATAGCGCCCCAGAATTTCCTCCAAAATGTAGATAACATTTATATAACAGACTCAATGAGTAATATGATGCTTCAACTCATTAAATATCAAGATATTAACATTCCAAAACGTGATTCTCATTTGTTTTTGTGGGCAAAACATTTAGTGAGTCAAACAATTATACTGTCATAAATAAAACTAACTGTGAATACTGTGAACTGTTATTCGTACAATCTTGAATTTAACTCCTCTGTATAAATATACGTTATATAAATTGTAAAATTCACTAATATATTTTACTTCTTTTGTTTCATATACCGTGCAATGGCGATTAAAAGCAAGAATGTTGCGTCTGAGGTATATTTATCCATCCAAAGCCACATTAAGAGTTATGATGGTGATTTACCTCCGCTAGGGGTCGGTTCGCCCTCACGTGGGGTCGTATTTATGTCCTACGTGTTTATGATATGTAACTCCGACCACCACTCTGCTGCTTAGGTGGGCATGGAAATGATTCCTTTGATGTTTCGTGGAATACAAATTTCGTTTTTAAATTGATCCTAAACAACTGAGAAGTTTTTCCAAGAAAAATGACTTGTAATTATACTGGTGCTAATGATTGGTTAAGTATCTAGATTACTAATAAATGTTATACCCATAATTAACTAGTATTGAGAGAATTTTTTTATATTAATAATTGATAAATTCGTCTAAGTACAAGGTCTTAAATTGGATTGATATCCTTTTACAGATGATAGATTCGCAAGGTAAGACACACTGTTATGATATCCTCTTTGTCCAAAATTGTTATAATAATAATAACAAATAGCCATAAATACACTTTCATGTACATAAGTAAAACAATTTAGTTCTAATACTAAAGTAAGTACTGACTGGTAAATTGTTACCATTATTTGTACATTAATATTTAAAATTATTAATTTAGACATTTTTAATTTAGATTGCAATTGTTAATAGGTCAAGGATCAGTAAAAGTTATTTTGTAGAGAATGACTTAAAGTAGCCTCGGAATCTAAAATTACCTAAAACTCTAGCATCAATGGTTGTGACTAACGTATTAAATTATCAATTAACATAAACACGTAAAAGTTACTGCAAAAAAGATACATTGTATACAATTTAAAAGCTATGCATACTTATTTTAGTCATCATAATCGAAGAGCACCCAAGTATGTTTTTATTACAAATCCGACACCACTGTAAGGAGGCGACTTGATGGCCAGGTAGTAAACAAAGGGTTGAAGGGATTGTTACCCCCTCACTACACAGGTTATATGCACAACCAACCAAGGAACTATCGGGGAAATGCAATCGTGTTGAACTGTTAGCTAGGACAAAGGCTTGCAGTAGTAAACAAATTGAATTACATTCTCCAATAGGATAACAAGTAGGAAAGGATTGTGGTGGGGTAACTTTTCCTCAACCCCTTTTACTAGCCGGCCTTCAAAACATCCATGAACAGAACCTAAAAATTAATAAATTAATTTAATTTAACAGTAATATATTATTCGTTCCATTAACACAAATGCAAGTCCGTAAAACAATTGCTATTTACACTTGCCCGAAATTTAATTTTTGTGATAATCACGCAAATGTAAATACTGAATTGAATTCATATTTGAAGTAAATTTTGTTAAGTACAGTAGCCTTTTATCTTGCAAACAAAAGTACGCACAGTGATGCGATATTTTAATTATGTGCAGACTTTATGGTGGAATAAAACAAAGGTTTATGCCCCGTAAAACCTCCTACTCTCTGGACCTTTACAGCCCGAAAGATATCCACTTGTGGTTGTACGATGTGAATATGAGAGACTTGGATTTATATCTATCTATTTGTTGTTTACACCTGCAAAAATTAACAATTGTAACAAAGTTATGATGCTCAATTTAATATAATATTTCATATATTAATGCAAAACTGAATAAGTACAATTTTACTGTCAGCTTGAAGTAGCCTGGAATAATAAATATTATGTTTACGCGAAAGATGAATGTCTTTAATGACGGTGTTCTTAGTAAGAAGCAAATATATAAGCTGAACCAATTAAAATAGCTGTGACAAATTAAAGATACAGTAAAAAAAACTGCTTATTAATTATCAATGACAATAAATAAAGATCATAGCAATAACTATAATTTTAATATGATACTATAAGCGAATTAATAAAGGATTTACAGAAAACAAAATCGTTTGACCAATATCCTCTTACTTAAAACTGACACTTTCAACCATATTGCGTACAAGGTTTTTAAAGCAAACGAAAAAAATTATATTTCAACAGTACATCACCTACCCGGTACTAATAAGATATACAGCAAAATTAATTTTCTTATTTAAGAAAGAGGTATTACTGAGTAAATGAAACCCCTTAGTCTATAAATAATAACATTTCCGCAGCTTCGAATTAAAGTGGTAAATCAGCGGAAGTCAGCAACCGGAAGTCCGTAATTTGGCGGGGCTGCTAAGCAACTCCAAACTTGACGCTACGATGCATGTCTGCTAATTTATTGCTGAATAATTTATCTCTTTCATAAACCATTAAAATATCCTTAATTTAATGGGAACGATTGTTGTCTTGGTGGCATGAATGGTGTGAAATAGTTAACGTAAAGGTATTACATGTTCAACCGTACTAAATTTGGCCAAATCTGGTTAAAATATTAAAAACATGGAATTGTAATTTGGGGGATGGTCGTTATTGGGTAATGCCCTAATAATCACATAGTCATTTATTATTCACTCTGTTATCGTTTATTTTATGTTCATTGACGTCCGAGAGTATACATGTTCTTTGTTGTGCATGATTTGTTCTGTTAGTAATATTGTTAATTATATTCTTTACCAATCCTTATGATTATTATGGATGTTAGCTATTGTTCATTAAACAAGCTTGATTTTAAAAAATTTATACAAATTATTGTACTAACCAATTATTGTATATTTAGAAACCGATGGAAACTAAAAACAATGATTTGAGGTAAACAAGTTTTCAGATGTACCGTTTAGTGAAAATGTTAAATTTGTGGGCGAACAATATTGTAAATAATGAGTATTAAAAGATACATATTTCTACTTCTTGTAATTAACCATAAACCTTGAACTAGGCAGTTTCGACCACTGGGCAGTTACTAGTCCTTATAAAATATACAGTTTTGACAATACATTATAATAATGTAAGTAAGCTTTATTTCACTGATTATTCCTATAACTAGCTAAAAAATTTTATTAAATTTTTTCACCATATCAGTTTGTATTCATACCAGGTAAAGGTTCTGACCTTTACATTTTACCAGAATTTTCGATCAGATTGAAGATGGTCAGCATCGTATTGGTTTGTATTTGCATGTGCTTTTGTTGTGGGAAATATCTTAATGTAAACATTCAAGCAACATGTGTTTGACGGACAAATTTTAAACAGGCTTAGTACGTGTCAAAAGAATAAGTCAAAATTGGCACACACTGAGTTTAGAATTATGGCAAACGTACGGTATTACCAAAGAAAGGGTTCTTGGCCCCTTAGTTTTGTACAGCAAGTAAATGCCTGGCTGACCTTAAATATTTATGTATTCATGACAATGCAGCAATTATTTGCTCAGCAATAACCTCACAAGGTAAAAAAATTATACCAACAAAGTATAATAGAGTAAAAACAATTTAAAAATGGTTCATTCAAAATTGGCTTTTGACACATATTGATAAAACGAAAGCCGCGGTATTCTCACAACAAGTTATAGATGTTAGTAGTATACTTTAAAATGACACATGCATGCATGCTTGCAGTCAATGTAAAAATATAGAATTAGTTGGTAGAGTAAAATATCTTGGGTTAACTAACGATAGTAAGATGAAGTGGAATTTACATGATAAATAATGTGAAGCTTAGACAAATAAATTCTTGGTTCTATTATTTAAGACGTTATGTAAATAATGATTGTTCTAAAAGATTGCATGTGCTGTGATTTGAGGCTTCACTCATCACTCCGCACTGGGATGAAACTTACCCTTCAATTGTTAACAAAGGTTTGCAGTGAGGAACGTGGCCAAATTGAACCAGTGTGATAGTGTGGGAATTAATTGTATCAATACTCTTCTACTATGATTTATTTACGTAACATAAAAGTATTTGAATGAGAAGTGTTTTCCAGGCTGGAAGGACATTTAGTATGATTAGTAACTCCAAACTCCCGGAAACAAATTAGTAGGAATCAGTTTTGTTTTACTGCGTCGTCACTGATAATAAATACTCAGGTAGACTGACAGGAATTATGCTAAACTCTTCCTCCTTTTTCTCGTGTAATCAAAAGATAAAATCGTTGTTAATTAAATGGCTAGAGACATAATTGGCCATTTTTTATTTTCTGTAATAAAAAACATGTATTTTTCTTATTTATATAACATGTTTTTAGCGTTAAATATTTGTATTACAAATTTATTGCCATGGGTTATTCCATTCAAGCATTTATATATTGTTATTTAGTATACATATGTATTCAAGTATTGTAATGAGCAAACATTTACTTGATAAGTGGTGAAAAATAGGGGTTTGTTGACACTGTTCCATAATATTGCCATTTTAGTTTACCATAAAGCGAAATAGACTGAAAGACACTGCGAATCAAGAAAATAATGTTACATTAATTTAAATATCTATACCCCATTCACGCATTTATGTGTTGGGAAATTGTAATTATAATAATGGAAACACATTTTTAAATAAAGTATTTTCAATTTAATACAAAAAGTAATTGGACATTATTTCGTAATGAAAAAATAACACCAATACGATTTATTGTATTTAAATATCTTTAAAAGAGGAAAACATGTATCGTTTATAATACTTGTAACTTTTTATTACTACATTACATTATTAAATATAATAACTGTTCTTACTCAATTAAAAACATATAGTTAACTAAACCAATTTAAGCTAAGTTCAACATATATGATGCTACTTAAAGCAAGAAAAGTCTGGTTTTATATGATTGGTATCGAAATTTTATTTGAAATAACAATCAATTTTGCAGCTGTAATAAGTTCGGAAAGTGACTTAACTGATTTGGCGATGCATAACCAATACTTGACGAACTAGACGGAGAGATTTATTCCAGGGATTGCTTTAGTGATTTCAAATTGAAACCTTCCCCAGCACGGAACCTGATTGTGACATTCAATCTGCTCAGATTTTCTAAAAATGTAAAATATGCAGTAGTGGTTTTTACTTTTAGCCACTCTGTGTTGGATTCGTGGTAATATGTTTACAGAAGTAATATTTGTTACGTAAAAGTATAACTCTAAACTTTTGGAAGATGAGGACTTAAGTTGGGCCAGTGAATAAGCGACCCTCTTAACGAACCTGTGCAATATATACGCAACAAACGCTATGAGTTATGACAGATATTTACAGACCTGCCCCAAATAGGTCTTTGCAGATACAACTTAAGCTATTAGCAGCTAGAATACCCAGTTCAACCAGGGGAAATGAACTGTTTTGGACGCTGCATTATATTATCAACCTTTTTGAATAGTTTGGATAATAAACCTCTATCTGTTCATGTTATAGTCTGGTTGGATAAAATATTTCTCTTAAGAATGCCATTGAACCTTTGTAGGTTATAGGATGTGGCAGTAGTGGTCTGAGCGAATTCCGTAAAATATTTTACTATCGAATACCTAGGAAAAAGAGGAACATACAAGCTAAACTTTCATGTGGTAGGTGGTGCCTTATATCTATGGAGGTTTTTGATGAGCCTGTCAGTGATATTTGGATTAAATATATGGGTAGATTATTTCAGACAAATAAATAAGAACTGTAATACGCCCAAACCATTTAGTAAAGACTAGACTTTAAAATAATACTAAAATAACAAATAAATAAATTAGGTATTTTATTAACGATTTTCAAACAATGTTTATTTTCAAAATAACTATCATGTTTATATCTACTAGAATTGTCTACAGATCTGCAAAAATGAGGTTGTCTCGAAATTTTATTTATAAAGTTTTATTGATTGACAATTTCATTCTCTTTGGAAGAGCATTGTACTTTTTCGACGAAAATTATCCAAATCCCCTTCTTCCTACTTCTAGCTTGATGCGTGGAACTTCTTGTAAATAATGCTGCCGAGTGTGTTTTTCTCACCTAATACATAAGTACTATCATTATTAGTTAACAAAGGTTAACGATTCACTTAATATACGTGTATTGAAAATTCTATAGACTGTTTTAGACATAAAACATGTAATGTATACTCATAAGGGAATACAAATAATATGGTCATAATAGCTATTTCATGTATGGTTTAACGATGGGAAAAACAAACTTTTGTAATGTGTTAATATATAGATATTAACACATTCATTTGATTCAGGCTATTTGAATGATTAAGACTTAGTACATTCATATATTGTGGGTGGGAGATCTCAATTACTTATTGTTAGATATTTTCATGAATACTATTTTTAAGTTGGAGATCTATTACACTCGATATTTTTCAAGTAGTAACCATAAAATAAATTAGTAATAAATTCATCAGATTCGTTGCAAAAACGGATGCAATTTATCTGTTTGTTGATTTAAGTACTTATCATACAATCCATGACGTACGAACATCTAAACTGATTCCTGTAACCATTCACATGTGTTTTACTATAACGGTTCACTAGCTGTAAGATCATATACATTTTCTCTTATATGAATGAAGATACACAGTATTGATTGTGAACGTGAATGTTAAATATAATACTAATGTAAGATATTATTTATAAAAATTTCCACCCTGACCATGAAGTTTGATTATCATTTAAGTATTCTTCCTTTAAAAAAAATCGTATGAAGAATAACTCAAATAGATGAAATCCAAAATAAAATATAAATAGGAAAACTTTATGGTTTTACAGCACAACATTTTAACCACCCTAACAAAACATTACCAAAACTCAGAAACCAGAAATAAAAAAAATAAAAACAATCAAAAATAAAAACAACCAATAATATAAAAAAGTAATATGTTTTGATTCAATATATTTGCACAAACCAATTATCAGCTGAATATCCTTTGAAAAATCCCTAATTTATTTTAACAGTGCCTGTTATTAATTGTATTTTTTGCACTTGTCATTAGCATAGATACAAATTTCGTTATAAAACTTGTAAAATTTGGCGTTTTATCATTGGAATAAATGAAATTTAGGAGTAAAAATTATCATGAATTAAAAAGTGTTATAGTATAATGAAAAACTTTAACATACTTTTAAATCATCTCTCAAGGGTGGTTTTTTGGTAGGCTAAATCTATCTTAATAATTCATAAATACAATTATTGATCTATCATTATGAATATCACCCGAAACGAAATGTAAAAAATAAACAACAATTCAAAATTTAAAATTAATACTGTAATGGGTGACTTATTTGTTTGTTAACGTACTGATGGGCTAAATCTTACAGCGACATGTTAAACTGACGTAAAATAGGTTTGTTGTACTATAAATCATTATGATCGGGTTTGGGAATATTCCTTGCTACTTTGACGAAAAATAATGCCCAAACATGCCATCTCATTAAACATTTAAATCCAATTTTGTACCTTACATTACAAAATGCCATCAAAATGCGACATAATGGCCATGATGCCCATTGGTAAAACGGCAGACGGAGGATAATGCATAGTTGGTGGCCTTCTTGAATCAGTAAAGTAGTTCATCCAATTAGTGGCTTTGTCCGTATCATTAAGAGCTTAAATAGCCAATGTCCATTTGAATCTCTTATCAATCAGAGCACTGATATCACCTTTTATATATAGGTGAGATAAAAATTAAGACCTTAGAGCTTTGTACAAAATTGTGAAGTTGGAGATCCAAATTTAATTAAATTTGTTAGTATTATTTACAAGATTATAGTATAGTTAAAACACGTTTTAAACATTTATAATTGATTTCTGTGTTCATACAAATATTTATTTCACTTTATTGATTTAGTATCAGTGATACGATAAAATTGCTTTTAAATATAGAAAAATGGATGCAATGTTATAACTTCACAATATTTTGAGTGATCCGGGGTAATTAAAGCAATAGCTTTGTGAGAAACATGTGATGTAATATTTATTTCAATTGATTTTGTTACTATTCAATATTCAACAACACCCAATAGTGGCAAGAGTCAATAAACGCGACATCAAATATAACTGAATGACCCGTCGCCTGAACCAAATCCAGCCAATAAAAGTCTAACTGCATTTGTTTGTCCTCTTCGAAAGCTTAACATCAGTTATATGTGAAAACTGTGGATAGCAAAGCTGTGAAACTGTTTTAATATAATAATTATTGCTGTTTAAAACGAAATAAAATTGATATGTAGAAATAAATTATTTTTACCAAAGGACTTGCTCAAAAGTGCTTGATATTTAGCACTAAATTGTAATATTGATTTAATGTATATTAAATACATACTTTCTAACCCGACAAACAAGCCAACAGGATGAAGCTAAGCAGCAGAGATGTTTAAGTTGATCTAAACTTTGATTAAATTAGATGATCGTATGTTTCACCAGGCAATGTCTTATGGGCCCCTTAGATATTCAAGTTATTTATTTTGTAGAATAAATAGGTTATTATGTTGTAATGTAGTTTATGTTTATTTGATGCATGCAAGTTAGACCTTACAGTAGTTAGTTTCTAATTTTCTTTTGCAAAATTAATCGATGCATTTTGTAAAAATAATAATAAATTATATTATTTAGATTTTTGTTTTTAGATTTATTACAAACCTTTTGGCCTGACGACTATTCACTCTGAAATTTCTTTGTACTAGTAGGCAACTAATTTTGATAAAAAATAAATGAAAAACCAATTTATTAATTTAAATACAATAATATTAATATATAAAATACTTTTTTTATCGGTAAAAATAAATCGCAAAAACGGTTGTCTTCCTTACTATAAACATTAGGCCTATATAAATGTATAATACCTACTTTTAAAAGATTATTAACAAATAATAACTGTTTTCACTATGTATTTACTTGATTTAGCAAAAGTTTTCTTAACAAACAAAAGAAAATTTACTGAATCTCGACAAGCGAACAAATATGATACAAGAAAAAAATGTTTATTAATACATCATATACATCGAGCAATTTGATACAAATTTTATACGAATAAATGCGTCTGGGAAATAAATTCATCACATTCAAAACAAATACAACTTGGCAATAGAATATAGAAAAGATTAAAATAATTAAACAAATTTTGTTTGAAAACCATGTATATTAGCGATTGCCATCAATGGCAATTTTTACTAACTATATGATCAATAGGACCCGACAAATTCTGGACTAAAATGAAAACCCTAGTGCCAACATATATGATTTAATCCTACATGTTGTTTTCTCCTTTCTTTATATTGTATACATTTATTATATGTTTATGCAATAGAAGGTCAAATATATTCACGGAATATACAAATTAACAATTGGTGTGTGTATCGTTAATCCTTACCGGACTTGCAAAAACATTGCGTAAAATCTTTCCAAAACAGTAAATTTACAGAATCCTATACATGTTACATGTTATGTTTATGTTATACATTAATAATATGTTTACGTTAGTTGGTTCTATGCAGCGAGCAGATAATAGAATAGAGAAGACAAGTGCTTACACCCCGTGCATTAAAAGTGTGGCAAGATCCACCATGTTGGTCTATCATACAGCCTGATATCTACGACCCGCGAGCTCAATTCGCGGTAAACTTTCGTGAACATTACACGGCCATTATCAACAGTATCAGTTGAAGAATATTGTTGAAACATTGCATGCTTATAGTATAATCTGAGGATAGCAATGGTAATAATTTAAAATTAATAATAATGTTATTAAATAGTGTATAAATATATTATTACACACTTGTAGATCTGTTTTCCAAAACGAGACATTAAAAAGTTGTTCTGTGGGGAAGTTTTTTACTTTTTTATCAGAGATATTTTGTCAGCGGGAACGTTGTAGGTAAATAAAAAAAAACGCAAATTTCATTTTTTATTTCAAATTTTTTTACCTCCAGGTATAAGAATGCGGCAAAACTGTCTTGCCACCGCCCGCTGCCGCGCCGCACCGCGTCCGACCTTTCCATAGCAGTGCGGTGTGTTTCTTAACCAGTTAAGGTGTTGTTTATGTTTGTATTTGTTGATTGGTTATAGCTAGGATTAGTAATGATATTTTGATTATTTAAGGAGTAGTAAATTATAGAAAACATCAAAGGAATACCTAGTTTCAGTTACTTATTCATATGGTTATAAAATCCTCAAAGTTTCACTACATAGATGATTATGGGTATTAAATAACTTAGTCCAAATATTCGTAAAACATTAATCATCAATATTAATAGACCTACAGGTTGCCCAAGTCAATGGTTTTACATTTTAATAACAATATTTTTCATTTAGATTTATAGTTAGGTTCTTCTAAAACAACTTTCCCAAAGTCGGCAGTTTATTACCACACTTTTAGAAGGTTGCACAAGCCCTTAATTTACGAATGAAAATGTATAATGATTTTTAAATGTAAACAATATTACAAATGTTTATGCTATTATTTATTCTAAATGTCTTTTAATCCATAAATAAAAAAATACTCTATTATATATGAATAACAACTGGTCATTTTATTTTCGTTGTTTGTGGCCTTCACGAAAATAATCATTATCTAGAGCGGCAGGAATTTATAGAGAATTATGGGAATATTAAGTGTATGAAGGTTATACCAGTTTTTTGCCCTACCATGTCCAATTTTTTCTAAAATATATTTAAAATTTGGGTTTCATTATACAATATTCAAAGAATTGTATTCTATAACTTCGTAGCTGAGGGAAAATATTATAATATTTACCAAATTCGCCCTTACATTTATTAATATCATAAACACCTTTTTTCACTGTCTCTAACTTGACAACACTTTCTGACGCTATCCCTGCTTCCCGAGTCAGCGACACGTTTCCTGCCTCCACTGTGGCCACAACCAAGATATCTGACTCAGATGAAACACGTGCCGGGAAACTGAATCAGAATCGGGATATGAATCGGCGTGCACTCTGGACGTACCGTAAGCCTAGTTCACTTTGGTATATTTGTAGATACATTGTATTCAGTCTGTATCCCAGATGTATATCTTTGTACGTGGTGATGTTTGTGTGACTGTCTCCATACAGTCTGCAAACAGCCTCCATAGACTCTGCATACAATCGGCATAATGGTTATAGTGTTTTAGGGACAAAATACAACGTTTTATATTTTCCAAGTAAATGGGAAAAGACGGATACGAGATACAAGTATTTGGTGTCAGGTCTACAAGTATGGACCTACCTAAATAAAAGAACAGGTATCACGTTGGAAAAGGCATGATCTTTAGCTGACATGCAAAATAATAATTAGTTACAGTACTTTGTTCCAATGGTTACAAAACGAATACAGAACGCATATCACACCGTTATAAAAATGCACGTACAAAATTGATGTGTATACTTATATTTTGCATAGAACCAGCGAGCACATAATACAATAGAGAAGCTAATCGGAGCGCTGAGTGCGGCCAGCCTGGCACTCGGATGTGACAGTCCAAGATGGCGGCGCCGCCCTAGTCCGAGCATCTACTACGCACCGCCACCCACTTTAAGGGTGCGCCGTACCTCCCTTCCGCACGCTCAAGTAAGGGGTTTGCATCTCCCTCATTGTAGGCTAAATTGTTAACCAATTAAAAATAATTTGATGTTATTTAATTCAATAAATGTTCATCCAGAGATCATACGATTTAAAAATCGTGATTTAATTCAAAATAAGTGGTAGGCCATTAGTAATGTTCTCAAATTAAACGTTTTTCTAAAGATTCCTAACGTATGGAGAAACATTATTTTGGAGAAAAGGAACCGTATGATCCCTAGATTGGAATCTGAAAAGTGTGAAACTGCAAATAGTTTGGTAGAAATCTGTAAAATAACAGTGCGATCGAGGAGAACAAAATGGTCTTCAAGCGTAAATATGCATGGCCCTGCTTGTTGGCGGCGCCGGCGTGGCGCTAAACAACAATGAATTCAATATGGGTAGGGCGCACCCTTAAAATCACACTTTGTAGTCGCAGTGAGGGTAGACACGGCTGTTAGTTGTAGACCTAAGTTTTCGATGTCGACTTAACACGATATTGTAAATTGTATTGGATTTGACAATGACCGGACACTTATTAAAAAAAAAAACCTGGGTATCAACAACCGGCTGGGATTACTTTTCACAAGAGCGCATTGTTTTAATTTATTTAAATACGCGTAAGTGGTTAAAACATATCTTTGTTTAACCATAAATTGTATTCAAATGTAATTTGTTTGAAGTGAACATTATTTTTCCAAGTAAAAATTATGTGTAGTGTTGCAGTTAATACCAATATTTTTCCCCTAATAATACAAAAGTAATGGTTAAAACACGAGTATAAGTGCAGGATATGTTAATACTAAAAAACGAATTACGAACAATCTAAATGAATATACTAATATAGTTTATGAACCTCATGATGAGATAGTTTCTGATTATCTAGTTAATAAAGTACATTGGGAAAAAAGTAAATTATACTTTCTGCAGTCAAATGTAGGAAAAACTAAATGTTTTATTACAATCACAACTAAAATTACTGAGTGAGAACAACGGTTCTACTGTAGCAAGAAGCGGAATTGTGCAAAGTGTATCTGTATTACTCATGCCATTAAACTTCTGCTGTTGTAAACTTTACGGTGGGGATTTCTTTATGCCTCAGTGATTTAATTTATAGTTTTATACAAAATTGCAGAATAACCACCTACACACTGTACCATGGGTACGGAAAAATAAGATGACTTTCGTAGAAAGAATTGCAAACATCGTCTTAAACATTGTTTTTGTATCGCAATTATAAACAATTTTATATTGATCTGATTTTGATAACTCGTTACTTTTTACCGGTCAAATCACGTATTTCTGTCATTGCCAATTTTGAGGATTGAGATGTCAAATCAAATGATTTTTTTCTGTAGTTGATTTGAAATTAGTTGATGTTTTTTGGGCCTTTTTGCCTCTACTGGATTTAAAAGTTCCGATTTTTTTATGTGATGAATACTTAATCGTGTTCATATCACATGTGTTCTAAATTTTATAATTAAAAAAGCAGCTGTTATAAGATAATGTTTCTAACTACATACTCTGTTTGTATTAAAATGCGTGTCATGTCTATGAAATCCTAGTGGGGCGAACGGAACACCGGCTATTAATTTATAAACAATATAAATAA
The DNA here is from genome assembly GCA_963675035.1 of Allygus modestus. NCBI lineage: Eukaryota > Metazoa > Arthropoda > Insecta > Hemiptera > Cicadellidae > Allygus > Allygus modestus. Next base: position 93,755,808 of record OY776116.1, read on the forward strand.
AGACAATTTCTTTGAAATGTGAAAATCCAAGATCTCATCGTTGTCTTAAACATTTCATTCGTGGTCTATTTTTGTACCATCGTTAATAAACAATTTTTAATTTTATAAATGATTCAAAATAAACAATAAACAAAAATACTTACGTGATGGACTAGTGTTTAATGCTTAGTAAATAAGCATCTGTGTTATGTCAAGATTTAGCAGTAAAAGTTCCAATAATGGTAGTTCTACAATGAAGAACTATAATACACAAACTATTATACTATGATCACTTATAATAATTGTGATAGAAAATTAATTAAAAACACGTCCGTATTAGAAACACTATAAAGCAGTTAAGAGCTTAGTAAGTCCTTGATAAACAATCGCCTCAACTACAGAGAGCAAAGAGGTTATAGTGAGACAACTAAGTTAACGATCAGTCCACTTTGCACCTAATGAGATGACGTCAGAGAAAACCCATGAATTGACAAACCGAGGCATCCTTCTTAACCTGTTTCCTTAAAGAAAACCTTCATCTTCATGACCAATTTTAGCTATATTTTAGAAGGCAGCTTTAATTTAGTTACTCGTAACAAGCTATTTTTCTTATTTTATTATTTTAGCAAATACTATGTTATTTATAGTGTACGCTATTTACTTAAGTGCATATAAAAAAATACTTTATATATTAATATGCAGATAAATAGTTTATTTCGTATCCTATAAATAGTATTTTGAAATTCTATAATTTTAAAGGGTTTTATGATAATTTATTAATTATTAATATCACATATAAATATTTAAAATCGTTGAATAAGGTGTGTTGTGTTACCGTAACAAATTGTTAAGGAGTTACCCATGTGGCCTTAACTTCAGGACTACAGATGTTAACGAGCAGTGCTATTATTTCCTACTTAGGATTAAACTATTTTATTAGCTGTAGATTAATATTCTTAAAACCAAAATGAAAAAAAGTTCACTCTTTTTTAAATTGAACAACATTCATATCTCAACAACACTCAGAAGAGACGAAGTTGGGTTGGATTGTTCTCAAGGGGAGTCTGTCATCTTTACCTTCTTTATTAACAATTTCTGTCGTTACTGCTATTTCCTTGAGAACTTGCAAAGTGTATATTATTCTAACCATAATTCAAACTGCATGAAGTAATTATAATGCAAGAATTCCAAATTGTCCAGATTATTATTTATTTATTTGTTTTCGTGCAATAAATTAGACATAGTACCGTTGCATTGTATGTATATAATTCAATTAAACACGTTACTTAATAATTTGTATTAAAAAAATGTAAAATAAGTAACGGAAAAGTAAAAAATAATATTATTTTATACAAATCTTTGCCTTTACTCGCTACCCCTTAGTAAAAAAAATTGGTAACATTAAAGTTAACTAAATATTAAAAGTTTGTTTAATTCCTTGATAAACAATCGCCTCAACTACAGAGAGCAAAGAGGTTATAGTGACACAACTAAGTTAACGATCAGTCCACTTTGCACCTAATGAGATGACGTCAGAGAAAACCCATGAATTGACAAACCGAGGCATCCTTCTTAACCTGTTTCCTTAAAGAAAACCTTCATCTTCATGACCAATTTTAGCTATATTTTAGAAGGCAGCTTTAATTTAGTTACTCGTAACAAGCTATTTTTCTTATTTTATTATTTTAGCAAATACTATGTTATTTATAGTGTACGCTATTTACTTAAGTGCATATAAAAAAATACTTTATATATTAATATGCAGATAAATAGTTTATTTCGTATCCTATAAATAGTATTTTGAAATTCTATAATTTTAAAGGGTTTTATGATAATTTATTAATTATTAATATCACATATAAATATTTAAAATCGTTGAATAAGGTGTGTTGTGTTACCGTAACAAATTGTTAAGGAGTTGCCCATGTGGCCTTAACTTCAGGACTACAGATGTTAACGAGCAGTGCTATTATTTCCTACTTAGTATTAAACTATTTTATTAGCTGTAGATTAATATTCTTAAAACCAAAATGAAAAAAAGTTCACTCTTTTTTAAATTGAACAACATTCATATCTCAACAACACTCAGAAGAGACGAAGTTGGGTTGGATTGTTCTCAAGGGGAGTCTGTCATCTTTACCTTCTTTATTAACAATTTCTGTCGTTACTGCTATTTCCTTGAGAACTTGCAAAGTGTATATTATTCTAACCATAATTCAAACTGCATGAAGTAATTATAATGCAAGAATTCCAAATTGTCCGGATTATTATTTATTTATTTGTTTTCGTGCAATAAATTAGACATAGTACCGTTGCATTGTATGTATATAATTCAATTAAACACGTTACTTAATAATTTGTATTAAAAAAATGTAAAATAAGTAACGGAAAAGTAAAAAATAATATTATTTTATACAAATCTTTGCCTTTACTCGCTACCCTTAGTAAAAAAAATTGGTAACATTAAAGTTAACTAAATATTAAAAGTTTGTTTAATTGTGTTACTGATGATGTTTTAAATTAATAATAAACCAACTGTAAATTCATCCGTACTTTATATTATATATTTAGAAAATAAGAAATAATTTTTTATTCATTGCAGTTAAGCTAAAAGGGAGAAAGTATGTGTCAGTTTCCTGATACAGTTTATTTACATTTTGTTAAGGAAGGTCCGAAACCTGGGTTTGTAGCAGCCTAACGTTAACTTTTAGACTTTAAAAATTGAATTAATAGGTTAATGCCATTTGGCAGCTGGGTGCAGTAGAGACCAATATTCCAATTTTGCTCAGGTTCGATCTGTCGAACGGTTGCTAGGCAATTTTAAAGGTTTATGGTTTCTTTTAAATATTAAAATACTACAAAACTGGGTCCCTAATAATTATTTTCATCTCTTAATGCTAGGCTAACCTTTAAACAGTTACAAGTGTGTTGTTACATTAACTGTTATTCGATTTTACAACCGTAACATGCTAGTTCATAATCATGTTCTACTTTTAAAGCAAAAGTGTTAATTAGACTGATAAAGTGATTACCAAACAAATCTTTGAGTTTGATGTTTAACTAGGTTAGTGTTGTGGTTTTTGAAAGATCTAAGCATAAAAGCTACAAAGACGAAACTCTACTAACGTAACTCCATTCTTATGTAACTTTGCCTATTTTGTTCCCATTAGTACAGTTTGTCTGGCATATTCAAAGGGTAATGTTGTTTTTATAACTCATTTGTTCAAGGCAATTGCTTACACAACCCATCGTAACATTGATGCTATAAATGAGTTATCAATACTTTTAATACTCGGTGCCGTCAAAAATACAGTGTATTTGTTTAAAATAGTGTTTTAAAGAAACTCATAGCGTAGGATGACTTATGTCTCAGTCATGTTATATACAATGCAATTTAATGGGAGTCATTATAATGGGCTCTCTTTTAGTTAAATATACTTGGACAATTCTTATTGATTTACATGTTAAAAACCATCGTTAAGCATATTCTTCCAGTTATTTAGTAATAAATTACATAAAAAATCACCGGAAAACTCAGCTGGTTGAGATTATTGTTGTTTCGGATTTAATAAATACCTCAACACATATAACTAATGTACATATTCTATATTTTGTAAAAGAAGAATAACTAATGAAATAAATAAAGCGAAAAGAGATAATGGTGATGACAACGTCTACTGGACAGCTTCATAGTCACAGCTTGATTCTCGGACGACTTCCACGTGATCATGATACAACTTAGTATCGAAACCTGATCGTGAAAAAACGATTATAACAGAACTGGTTACGGAAAGGTAATATAAAACCACTATTTTCATAAGTCTTACCAGTTCAGGGGCAATTCTCATATATGAATAATGGTGACATTTCTCCCAAAAATGCAGAAAGTAATATCAACTATCAGTAATGTAACTTTTTTGTACTTGACCAGTTATAATTTTACGTTTATAAATGTAATTTTTCATGACAATTTTCAAAATGTGTATAAGTACTTATATTAAAACTACATATTTTAGGAATCTGCGTAAAAATAAAAATACCAGCATATAAGGGACACGTTTGTATTGAGAATTTTGCAAATGGAAACTTTTTCTTTCAGGATTAATCTGCTTATAAAAGCAATTAATTAACCAAAAACCTGATTTTTTTATTCCTTAATGTAAAACAAGATAATGAAAACGATTTATTGTTTAGTGTATCATAAAACTTACATTTATGTATACACGAGAGATTAAGGGAAAAGGTTTTCTGTGCAAACATGCGTTGGCCGTAAACAAAAGAAGCAACTTATTAACTATAAACATTTTACTTAAAATAGTTTTTATTATTTAGTGATATTGCCCTAATGAGTTTAATATTGCGTGAAATATAAAAACTTACCTCATTTTATGTAAACTGTAAGTGTAAAGGAAACAAATCATATGTTCAATATTTGTTATGTTTTCATTCGTTCTGTTTACTTCTTTCAAATGTCTGACTGGTTGTTGTAGATGCTGCATGATGTTATGAATCATTACAAGTTTTCCTTTATAATTAAGTATTCTAATTACTTTACATGGTGGTAGAGCTGAACTAAACAGTTTATGAGATGGATTAAACACCAGCATTGCTGAAAGAAATAATTATTAGAGTTACAGTAGCAAATAATGAATAAAACAATACAAAACAGAAAACTAACTTTCAAGTCAAGCCTCCGGAACCATTCAATGTTCAAGATCAATCTACGTGGACGAGTTGGATCAAGCAATTTAAGATGTTCCGAAGTGCTACATGATTATTAGGTAAATCAGAAGATTAACAGATTAATATGTTCCTGTATTCTATGAGCTACTGACCTCAATAGGAATGCCAGAGGGGGAAAGAACTAGTCAGAACAGAGGAGGTAACTTTGGTCGGTTTTTTTTTTTTTAAATTCTGGTGGAGTTACAATGGACGAGATAGAGCCATTAAAAGAGGATGAAAGTGATATGAAACTGGGTTCAATTCGAATCAAATAAAACGTGTCAGAAGCAAGGAAATGTGAACCCTTTTAGGTTACACCACGCACAAACTGCTTAGGGGTCCTAAATTTCAAAATTGACACGGGTGCACATATAAGGTGTATGGGTTTACATGATGCAAAGCGCCTTGGTATAGAAATACAAAAGACAGTTGTTAAGTTGAAAGGTCCAAGTAATGTGGCTTTGGAGGTTTTGGGGAAGTAAAATGTTAAACCTCTAAGGGGTGGCTTGATACATGTAGAGGAGATTTGTATCTTCAATAATAAAAAAGAAACCCTCTTGGGTAGGGTAGGAGTATCTGCTTTTGAACTGTTAAAAGACGTTGATGAGTTTAAATTAACACAAAATTGGAATAATAAGCATCCAACACTTTTTTCTAGCTTGGGTAAATTCAGTGAACCTTATTCCATTGAAATTAAGAATGGTTACAAACCTGTTGCTGTAGATGCCCCTCAATTCATCCCAGTTTTTTTTAAAGGAGAAAGTCAAAATTGAACTGCAAAAGATGATTGATTCAAATGTTATTGAACCAGTCACAAAAGCTACGGAATGCTGTTCGCCCCTGGTGGTTACCAAGAAGTCCGGTGTTATTAGGCTATGTGTCCAGGTAAAATTGGACAAAAAAAGTGCAAAGCTAACCACCTTCTTTACACCTTTTGGAAGGTTTAATTTTAAACGTCTCCCTTTTGGTATTAATTCGGCTCCAGAACACTTTCAAATAAAAATATCAATGGGTTTAGATGGTCTCGATGGTGTAGCAAATTTAGCCAGTGATATTTGTGTCTACGGATACACAAAGGAAGAAGTAAATTGGGAAAGAACATAATGAGAGACTTGATAAAGTGTTGCCACGTCTAATGGAAGCTGGAGTAACGCTTAACTCAAAATGTGAGTTCACAAAATCAAAAATAAAGTTTTTGTTACACATTATAGAGAATGGACATCTCCAACCAGATCCTGAAAAGACAGCAGCTACAGAGGCGTTTCCATTTCCACAAAACCAGACTGAGCTAAAACGATTTTTGGGGATGGTAAACTATCTTATGAAGGTCTTGTCAAATCTTTCAAATATTGTTAAACACTTAAATGAACTTCCTCCAACAAAGAATGACTTGCATTTGACTGACGTTCATGAAAAATGTTTTAAAGAAGTTAAGCAAATGATAGTAAACCCACCTATTCTTCGATTGTATGACCCTTGTTTGGAAACAAGAGTGTGTGCAGATGCGTAACAACTTTGTCTGGGTGCAATTTTGGAACAGTAATTGAATAAATAGTGGAGGCCAGTGCAGTGTGCATCCAGAACAATGTCTGATACAGATATGAGTACGCACAGATCGAAAAGGAAACACTATCGCTTACATGGGCTCGTGAAAAGTTGTATTCGTTCATACTAGGAAAACGGTTTGATCTTGAAACAGATCACAAACCTTTGTTACAGATTACAAACCTTTGTTACAGATTTTAGGCCAAAAACCTCCAAGTGATTTAACCCCACGACTTCAATGATTCCGAATGAGGTTAATGATGTTTGACTACCAAATTAAATACGAACAGGAAACAGTTTTTTCGTCCCTGATGCTCTCTTGAGGGCACAAATGATGCTGAAAATAAAAGAAAAAGAAATTCTTGATGAAGATACAGAGCTGTATGTCAATTCTGTTGTGTCTTCTCTTACGTTTACGGACAGTAAATTTTAAATTACTCGGCAAGCGGTAAAATAAGATAATACATGTGATTTAAAATGTCAAGCAATTAACAGCGGAGGCTGGACAAACTTGAGAAATACAGATTTTAAAGAAAAAGGGAACTTATAATTTTTTGACGGACTAATATTAAGAGGATAGAGTATTTTCAATCCGAAAAGCTTGGGAAAATTCATAACGGACATTTCGGGGTTAGTAAATGTCTGGCTCGTTAAAGAGAAAGTGTTTGGTGGCCAGGTATATCCATCGAATTAAAAAGATTAGTGCAAGATTGTCCCAGTTGCTTAGAAAACCGTAGAAATCCAGGAGAATCATTGCTACCCTCAAAGCCTACCTATTCTTTCATGGGAATTAGTGGGAACTGATTTGTTAGATTATAAGAACATATATCTTTGCATGCAATACTACTTTTATAAATACATCGAACTTGTATCTCTTAGTGCTGTCAATACAAATGCCATAAAACGAGCATATTTGTCTATATTCTCAGGGCATGGCATTTTGAATGTAGTAAGATCAGGCAATGGTACAGCCCTTGTGTCTCTTGAGATAAATAACTTTGCAGCTGAGTTAGGTTTCACAATAGTTACTTCAAGTCCACGCTTTCCTCAATCAAATGGTCAGGCCGAGAGAGTCATGTAAATATGTAAGGGAATACTTAAGAAAAATAAGGATCCCTACCTTGGATTGTTGGTTCATCATGTGTCGCCTTTAGACTCTGTTGTTTCTCCTGCAGAGTTACTTTTTGAAGAAAGATAAGAACTATGCTTCCTTCTATTCCTTAGGAACTAAATCCTAGTTGGCCCGATTTAGGTAAATATTGAACTGCCTGCGATGAGAAAGGTAGGAAGAATAAACTTTATTACGATCGTCATTACAAATCACGGGACCTTTGTATACTCAAGAAGGAAGATAACAGTATGAATTACGGATCTGAGGCGATATGGAACAGTTGTTGGTTAAGGTTCTAAAGAGCGAGATTACGTAGTAAAATCTAATGAAAGTCAGCTAAGAAGAAATAGAAGATTTCTAATACCTGCAAACAATACGAAACAGGTTGACTCTCCTTGGCTACCATATGCTGCAGTTGAGAAATGTGATGGAAATAAGGATAAGCAAGTGACGGAGAGAAGAGGAGATTTAGAATAAACGGATCAAATTGAAGTGAGACAAGAACAATCAAGAAATGAAAATTGCCCACATGGTCGAATGTCAAATGGTCGATATATCACTAGATCAGGAAAAGAGGTAAAACCATCATGACGTTACAACGAAAGATAAGAGCCTTTTATTTCCTCGGGAAAGAGGGTGTAAAGGAAACAAATCATATGTTCAATATTTGTTATGTTTTCATTCGTTCTATTTACTTCTACCAGATGTCTGACTGGTTATTTTAGATGCTGCTTGATGTTATGATTTATTAAAAGTTGTCCTTTATAATTACTAATTACTTTACAGTAAGCAACCTAAAATTGTTAAACAAACTTGAATAATGTAATGGTTGGTTCAACACAGTTTGGTTCCAAATGCAATGCAACCATAAAGTATTACGGTTAAGAGCTCTTGTGATCCAATTAATGTTTTCTCTTTTTAATCAAATGGAAATTAATATTGAATGATTGTATGCTTCGTTACCATTCAATATACAAATTTTTTTGGTATATTTATGTATTTATATAGTGTTATAGTACATTTGTTAAATGAATATAGGTTTATAGTAAAATAATTTTAAGTTACAAATATTAAAATTGTAATAGAACGACATAGTATTTTTATAACCAAACTAAATCAAATATTTGAAAATCTTTGTTTAATTTGGAACAATAAAGTATTCGGAAATCTGCATGTAGATTGAAAATATACAGAGCAACCGACATTTCATTCAATATCGTACTAATGAAAATTTTACATTCCCCAAAAACGAATATGTTATTATTATTGGTAAGTAAATATAAACATCTAACTTACTTTATTAGTTTTAGCGAATTTCCCCTATAGGGAAGAAGCTATTACCGTAGGTCTCATGGTAAGACTTAAGTCCGAGACCATGATAACTTTTGGTTTTGAGGTCCCCAGATGCCAAAAACACTATTCGTTCAAATTTATATATATGTATTTATACATATATATATATCTATATGTGTCCGTTAACACGATAACTTGAGTAAAAAACGTCCGATTTTGATGAAGTTTGGCTCAAATATGTAAAATGACATTCATGACTTTAAGTTCGAAATCAGAAAAATCGGACCATGGGAAGGGGGTTTTATGGGGGTTTTAAATTTTCCAAAAATAAGTTTTTTGCATTTTTCACCCTAAAATAAAAAAAAAATTATTTTGGTGTTGACCATGTTATAGAGCTTAAAAAACAAATAATATAGTATTTTGAATTATTAACCTAGGTTAAGTGGTTGCGGAGAAAATCCAAAAAAAACCTACTCATAAAATCTCCCATGTTAATCTTATGGGAAAAGGTTTTTTGGCTTTTCCTCTGTTTATTTTAATGTAAACTTCACATTTGCTTTTACCAATCAGTTCAGTTCCACAAAACAATCATTTTGGTGTTTAAATTGTGATTCTACGCCCAACCGTTGCAGAGATATTCAAAGTGCTAAACACAGTACGTTGTCCAATGTTATCCTTATGGAGAATAAATAAAATTTGATGTCTCGATTATTTATGAATGTATGTTGATGGAACTTGGTATGTGGCTTCACGTAGTACTGGTATAATGATATTTGCACAAAAAATTGATTTTTTGTTGATTATTCCTGTAGCAGCAAACCTGCGTACTCAGCCCCTATGTTATTCTTATGGAGTATAAGTAAAATGTAATGACTCCCATAATAGTGAACATAAATTAATAAAACTTGGTATGTAGCTTCACTTGGTTGAGTTATATTGATAATTATATAAAAACCCTTTTTTTTCTTTGTTGCAGCAAACCTGCTTTCTCAGCCCTCATGTTATTCTTATGGAGAATAATTAGAATGTTATATAGTGCTTATTTATGATTGAATATTGATGAAACTTGGTATGTGGCTTAGCCTAGTTAAATTCTATTTATATTTGTATAAAAACCAATTGTTTGTGTTCCTTGTTTCAGCAAACCTACGTACTCATTACCAATGTTATTCTTATGGAGAATAATTAAAATTGCTTATATATGAATATATTTTTATGAAACTTGGTATGCGGCTTTATGTGGTATTAAGACATATAATATGCATTGGAAATTCGCTGAGTATGCAGGTTTGCTGTGACGGGGGTATATTTGTAACTTTATATAACAATATGATACGGTGTAGTGAACGAAATATGCATGTAAATGATCTGTTTAATGGATATGCAAACAATAAGCAAGTAGATAAGCCCTTTGTGTTTTAAAAGATAACTTTAAAAGTTAACAGGAAAATTTATTACTATGAAAAACAGGCATTTTATATCAATTATTGTAATGCAAAAAAATCACTAATGTTCAAATATATTATATAAATATGTTAGTAGGAATTTAAATTGCAATTAAAGTATTTAAAACTAAAGAAATATTTATATTTGTTAGTAAAAATAAAGTTTGAACTTAATGTCAGTACATGGGAAAACTATTTTTTTTCTAGGAAAAGCAGCGAATTTTGCTGAAGTTACCGGTACAAGAAAAACTAAACTATTATGCAATAGTTATATGAAACAAATAAGTATTGTTTCTTATTTATTCGTTTCTTCTTCTTTTTGATATGTCTGCTTTATATTCAATCTTTATTTTTATTAGTTATAGTTACATATAACCTAATCCATGTACATATTTAAGCCCTGTACATTGGTTCTAATCACTAATCTCAAAAAAAATCTAACAATTATACTTTACCAAGTGAGTGTTACATTAGGAAATGGTTGTTTTTGAACAGCTGTAGTTTAGATGTTTCGTAAGCTCGTGATGAGGGATGAACATTTCCAAAAATATCGGGAAATGTCCTGCAAAAAATAATTCCGTTTTTCGGGCGGGATTTATTTGACCTCGAGATTATTTCGGGGCGGGATTATGTAATCAAATTGGTAATCTGTGGTGCGATCGTCTTTACGAACATGATTACGTGGTACGATCGTCATTTACGGCCGTGATTATGGTCGCCGTTTATGGCCAATATTATGTGGTCCAATCGTCTGTTTCAGCGAATAGCGGTGCGATCGCCATTATTTTTTTATAAAGTGCGGTGCGATCGTCATTTATGACCGATTGCACCTGTGCGATCATAAATTACGGCAACTACAACGCGGTTCGGTCATCTATTACTATAAGCGTAGTTTCTGTATATGTATTGGAGGGCAAACATGGTCGTGATTATGATTATTGGAACTTTTCATATATTACAAGAATTTTTTCGCCAAATTATTGGGGGTCAACTACCCCCTTGCCACCCCCGAACTACGCTGATATCTATTACGTTGATGGTGCATGGTCCTCTTTTACTGCCTATATTATGTCTTTCGATCGTCAATTATGGCCGATGTTATACGGTGCGATCGTCATTCACGGCCGATGTTAAACGATGCGGCCGTTATTTAACCGAGAGATAAGTCAAACTAGGACCCTTTAGATCAGACAATTTACTTTAAGGGGATTCCAGAGGTGTCCCTGAGTTTAGGCAACCACTCATTGGTTAGAAAGAGATGGCATTGATAAGAGACAAAGCTACCTGACGCTGGTATGCCCTTAACGCTTAACGCATCCACAAAATGAAGCTACCTTGGGCCGCGTTCAGGGTTCAGACATTCGTTCATGGAGTCATTTAGACAACCCCCCTTCCCACGCCCAAGAGTTGAGGGGGCTGCCAAATCAACTCAAGCCTATGGTGTCACACATCTTAATCAGGCCCTGACCGTGTTTAATTGTGTTCAGTTTCATAATAAGATTAAAGTAATTTCAAAGTTAGTGACAGCTATTCAATCCTCTTTCGTATACCATTTTGTATGGTACTTTCATTTATTAATTAAGTTTTGCTTACCATAGTTAAAACAATAGTTGTACAATTTTATGAATGTGATTGAAAAACCTATTGTTTACGACACTGAGTAATATTTGGACCAAAACTCACAATTTGGTATCTAATTTTCTGAAATCTTCTAGGAGGGCCCTCGGACCAAATTTTGTTTGTGTAGGTCCCATCCACGGCACTGTTTATCCGGTATTTTAATTGATACCCCAATTTAGGCTTCAACGGATCTTGTCACCTTAATCCATGTTGCATCTTCTATGGGCTATGTGTTCCGTACCGTCATATATGTTATTGCGTGTTTAGCATACCGTTGTAGAATAGTGAAGCAGACGTGTTTCCTCCGTTCTATGGTAAAATATAATTAGCTCATTAGAAACAATTTTTGCATTCTATAATTAAAGGTTTAGTAACCTGTACCCATAAGATCTAGTTTTGAGCACTGAGGACCAAGGGGCGGCGGCATAACCCTAATGACGTACGATGATTTAAAACAGCCTAAACGTGTCATGCTCCAAACGACGATAGGTAAAATGTTTTATTTAGTTCAATACAGTAATTTTTGTGAAATTCAGTTAAAAATTGAAGACAGAAAGATAAACAAATATCAACGGAAATTAAATTTAAATATCTCCACTGCATACAACATTTCACTGCTCAAAGGGATGTAGAAACAAAACTTATTTGACTTCTATCGATAAATTCCTTATTTCTAATATCGGGTATTACTAATAATCTGTCCATAACGTATTAACGGCTGCAATTCAAATACATTATTCCTTATTTTTATCTTAAGGGCGGAAAACGAACTTTGAAACCGGCCCGTGCCCTTCAGATTGAAAATATCGAAAAATAAAAACCTTTTTGCACAACTAGTTATCAGGTCAAATAGGCTATGTTGAAACCTCAATCGTCAAAATAGGCTCAGAAATAACGGAGGAGTACTCTAACAAGAATCGGCTCAGCTTAATAGTATATAAGATATAGAATGATAGTAGGCCTAGTTTAATAACAATTTCTTTCCTATTACTGAAATGTCATCAATACAAAAAATGTTAGATTTTCCTCACATAGTTCCTAAATTGAAGCAGCACTAGATTGCCCGAAGATGTCACTGTGTTGACGGAACACATTCAGTTTAGGAACTGTCGTAAAGTAAATCTTAAATTTATAACATAGTTTGATATTTGTCAGTACCATAAATTGAACGGAACTGGTTTTATAAAAAAAGAAGGGTAAACTAACCACTATGCCCCAGTCTACTAGACTGACTAATAATAATTTTAAATATGTGACGAACTTTCAACTACAGAGTTCTGTTAGGCCTTGCCATCCGTGGTATACTTTCCTCATATGTTTTATAGTATCGAAGAGTTTATTATCATTGAATTGTATGTCATTAACAATTTCAGCGGTCTTACAGAGTGTGTTTTATGTTTGATTGCGCAAAGGTTGTCTACAGAAAGGGAAGTCCCAACATACCTACACTTCTGTCCCTAAAATTAAACTTAAATTGGAAAATGTGTAATACAAATGATGGCGATTTTAAGAACAAATAGAGGGGAAAATAAATACGCAAAGTGAAATCTGCACTCTTCATTTGTGTCGGTTTTGAGGTTTTCTGTCCTTTTGTGAGGAAGAATAAATATAAATAATACAAAAATACAAAATACTTTTTAATAGATATAAAGAGTAAAAACTTAAACTTAATATAAGTGCCTAATTTGTACTGACCTCTTTTCGTTGTTCATTATTAGGTAATTTTAGTTAAAGAGTACAGAAAAAATTATAAAACCTTTTATTATAAGGATAAGCAAATTCATACATTTGTATCTTGCTTCGTAAAAACATTATAAAAAAAAATGGCGGAGATAACTTGCTTTTAGATATAAGTAAGTTACAATTATAAAGCTATACTACAAAACCACTCCTAGCTAATTAAAGTTACGATTTTAGTATTTTATAGTTTTTGTAAAATTATTAACAAAATAATTGAATGCGTGTTCGACGGGATTAAAATCCAAGTACTGTATTTTGTATTTGACAGTCATACGTCAGTTAAAACTAGTTTCCACTACTCGACTGAGCGCGAATGTGACAAGTAGTTCCACATACCGGCACACTATAGCAGCACCAGTAAGCCGTCTCGGTATGTAAAGGATGCACGGCAAGCCGTACCTGACTGCCTTACAGGAGGGCTGACTGGCTTTCGGGCAGATGACTGCCACACCGTGTAAAATACCAGCGTGGTGACTGACTTACCGGGCGCAGATGAATGTATATATATTTATAATTCTGTAATACTTAAGACCAAACTGCACATTAAAGAGACGAATACTATGAGTTATCTGAACTATTCTAGCTGCCATCCGTTGTACGTGAAGAAATCTATTCCGAAAAGCCTATCAGTAAGAGCAAAAAACTTATGCAGTGACCAGAAAGATTTTACTGACTATGTGTCTAAGATCAGTAATGCTTTTACAAGGCTGGGGTACCCTGAGAGGCTGGTAAACAACCAAACCCTTAGACATACAAATACAAGAAAAAATGATACTGCATCTAAAAATGTAAAATTCGTAACACAGTTTCACCCTGGCCTTCATAAAATAAACTCCATAATAAAAACGGCTTACTGCCTTCTGGAGACACTTCCGGAAGCTAAAGATTTTATGCCTACTCCACCTAGAGTCACGTTTAAAAAACCACCTAACTTAAAGGCGAAACTTGTCAGAACGAATTTTCTGAAACCAGAAACGAAAATAGAGATTGGATGCAAGCCTTGCAAGAAACCGCTCTGTGGAACCTGCAAAATTATGTGTGACTCTAAGGAATTCTGCAGTTTGGTTACCGGAAAAACATTTCCTATAAAGGAAAACATAACATGTGACACAACAAATGTTATATACCAAATATCTTGCAACCATTGTGACAAACAATATGTTGGGCAGACGTCGAATCATTTAAGAATAAGAATGACAGGCCATCGTTTCGACATTTTTTACAAATATAAGAACAAGCCATTAGCCCAACATATTGAAATTCACAACAAAGAAAAAATTGAAGAGTGCTATTCATTGAAAGCGGTTGCAAAGATGGACATAAACGAAAGTGAGGAATACAACAGATACCAATTAATGAAATATGAGCAAGCCCATCAAATTGTTTTAAAAACAAGAAATCCAATGGGGCTTAATCTGAGATGAGACAAATTTGGTATCCCCCAGAAACTGCCCCTATAATAACTTTTTCAAGAACCAGCTGACAGCTGATTAGCTTTATTTACATTTACATTTTACTTTTATTTATATTTTTATTATTATGTGTTAGTTTTAATTTTCTGTTTTTAAGTATTTTCTTCCTGAAGAAGGGGGTATAAACTCCTCCGAAATATAGAAGGAAAGCTTACAAGTGTTGTTTTTTAATTTACACTTTTAAAAGTATATATGTATATATATATATATATATATATGTGTGTGTGTGTGTGTGTCCGTTAACACGATAACTTGAGTAAAAAAGTCCGATTTTGATGAAATTTGACTCAAATGTGTAAAATGACATTCATGACTTTTAAGTTCTAAAACCAGAAAAATCGGACCATGGGAAGGGGGGTTTATGGGGGTTTTAAATTTTCCAACAATCAGTTTTTTGCATTTTTCACCCTACAATTTTAAAAAAACTTAATTTTGGTTTTGACCATGTTATAGAGCTTAAAAAAACAAATAATTTATTATCTTGAATTATTAACCTAGGTTAAGTGGTTGTGGAGAAAATCCAAAAAAACCTGCTCATAAAATCTCCCATGTTAATCTTATGGGAAAAAGGTTTTTGGCTTTTCCTCAGTTTATTTTAATGTAAACTTCACATTTGCTTTTACCAATCTGTTCAGTTCCACACAACAATCATTTTGGTGTTTACATTGTGATTCTACGCCCAACCGTTGCAGAGATATTCAAAGTGCTAAACACAGTACGTTGTCCAATGTTATCCTTATGGAGAATAAATAAAATTTGATATCTCGATTATTTATGAATGTTTGTTGATGAAACTTGGTATGTGGCTTCACGTAGTACTGGTATATTGATATTTGCACAAAAAATTGATTTGTTGTTGATTATTCCCGTAGCAGCAAACCTGCGTACTCAGCGCCTATGTAATTCTTATGGAGAATAAGTAAAATGTAATGACTCCCTTAATTATGAACATAAATTAATACAACTTAGTAAGTGGCTTCACTTGGTTGAGTTATATTTGATAATTATATAAAAACCCATTTTTCTGTTCCTTGTTGCAGCAAACCTGCTTTCTCAGCCCCCATGTTATTCTTATGGAGAATAACTAGAATGTTATACAGCACTTATTTATGATTGAATATTGATGAAACTTAGAATGTGGCTTCGCCTAGTTAAATTTTATCTATATTTGCATAAAAACCAATTGTTTCTGTTCCTTGTTTCAGCAAACCTACTACTCATTACCAATGTTATTCTTATAGAGAATAATTAAAATCGCTTATATGTGAATATATCTTTATGAAACTTGGTTTGCGGCTTTATGTGGTATTAAGACATATATTATGCATTGGAAATTCGCTGAGTACGCAGGTTTGCTTCGACGGGGGTATCTTACCATGGAAAATGCCAGAAGAATTCTCTGAAGGATCGAACCGCGTAAGATGGTAGAAAGAACTCAAGTAGTCTTAATCTGATTTGGTATTCAAGTAAAAAAGCTCACATTTCCCAGAAAACCTTCCTACTAATTCTTCACTACCCGATGAAGCCAATTATCACGTTGGTTTGTTAAAGAAATAAATAACTTTCTTTTCTTACTAAATAAATTAACTGTGGATTGAACCAAGTAAAACAAATATAATCTTTAAGCTTATGAAAGATACCTTACAATATATTCATAGTTTGACTTTAGGTTCACAAACTTTATTAGTTTAACTTGATTTTATTAGAATTTATACATTTGTATTCAAATAGCCTAAAGAATGCTTGAAAAAAATGAGTTTTTTCTAAAAAAAAACTTCTTTTTGTTATAGTTTTGAACTGTTTGAGGATTATAATTCCTTTTACCTTTTAAAACCTTATTGTATTAGTAAATACAAATTAAACAAATAAGTAAATATGTTTTACCTGAAATATTTATTTTTTACAATTCAAAACATTTTCAAAGTTTACGATAACATATATTGGCTGTTCTGATGCTCGGCTGGGTCTGGCATCGGGGCGGGTGTGTATAGCACCGGGGCGGCTGTCTGCTATTGAGCGGCTTCCTCTATGTCGGGGGCCGCTGTCTCTGCCACGGAGCGGCTGTCTGCTATGGAGTGGCTGTCTCTGTGTCGGGGGCCGCTGTCTCTGTCACGGAGCGACTGTCTGCTATGGAGCGGCTGCCTCTGTGTCGGGGGCCACTGTCGCTGCCACGGAGCGGCTGTCTGCTATGGAGCGGCTTCCTCTGTGTCGGGGGCCGCTGTCTCTGTCACGGAGCAGCTGTCTGCTATGGAGCGGCTGCCTCTGTGTCGGGGGCCACTGTCTCTGCCACGGAGCGGCTGTCTGCTATGGAGCGGCTGCCTCTGTGTCGGGGGCCACTGTCTCTGCCACGGAGCGGCTGTCTGCTATGGAGCGGCTTCCTCTGTGTCGGGGGCCGCTGTCTCTGTCACGGAGTGGCTGTCTGCTATGGAGCGGCTTCCTCTGTGTCGGGGGCCGCTGTCTCTGTCACGGAGCAGCTGTCTGCTATGGAGCGGCTTCCTCTGTGTCGGGGGCCGCTGTCTCTGTCACGGAGCAGCTGTCTGCTATGGAGCGGCTTCCTCTGTGTCGGGGGCCGCTGTCTCTGTCATGGAGCGGCTGTCTGCTATGGAGCAGCTGCCTCTGTGTCGGGGGCCGCTGTCTCTGCCTCGGAGCGGCTGTCTGCTATGGAGCGGCTGTCTCTGTGTCGGGGGCCAATGTCTCTGCCACGGAGCGGCTGTCTGCTATGGAGCGGCTGTCTGTGTGTCGGGGGCCGCTGTCTCTGCCACTCTTCAAGTTCCCACGTTCTGTGTTTTTTTTGGGACAGGCGTTTTACTCTTGGCCTGTCCCTTTGTCCCCTTTATGGGCTTCAGTAGACCCCTGCTGGGGGGGAAGGAGGGGCGGACGCACCCGGGTCCCACCCGACTCACCCGGAAAGGCTCACCCACCTGCGGCCCAATGCAAACGCCCATGGGTGCAGGTGGCGGCCCCCTGGGTGGCCAGAGCAGGTACGCCGCTACGGCCAACCCCCCCACCCTCAGCAAAGACCTGGCGAAACCCATTTTAGTTTATAAACGTAAAAAAAGATTAGATATCGTTAGTTTTATCAAAAACTGTTTGATCTCTTAGAATGTCAAGAGGAAAGTGATTCCGTATCTATGGAAACATGAAATAAAAAATTAATTGTCATCAGGATTTTTCTTTATATTATTGTAATTATTTTTACGTAAATAAATTGAAAAATTTCCTAATTAATTAGTGTTACGCCTTGATACCTCCTTAATCACTTTTTAATACGCCGACGTAACTATGGCGTATTTTAAGGTGATTAAGAATGAATGATGAGTGTAGAATGGGTGAGATGCCTTGTGCAGCCTTGTTAATGACTGATTTTTTAGCCAGGATCATTAATTAATAGCCCAATGACCAAGTGGCAGCTGGATCCAGTATCGAACATTTACCAAATTTGCTCAGGAACATTTTGAAAATATTCAAATTAAAGAATATTACTTTGGTTGAATTCATCAATTTATGTTTCCTTAACATGAGAGGTGTGACATTTTGATTTATTCTCCACACGATTAACAGATTAAGTGCACAACTTAATGTGTTTAGCACTTTCGTTGTCTTAATAACCAATTGGCATAGAACAAAAATAAAAAATAAAAATTCTTTGTTTTCAAGCTGAATGTAATGGCACAAACTAAAGTTTTTTGTGTTTTTTGTCCTTTTGTAATCAAATTTAAAAACTCATCTTTTTAACTTAAGTGATAATTTTTGTTTTAGCGAATTTCCCCTATACGGAAGAAGCTATTACCATAGTCGGCATGGTAAGACCTAGGCCCGGGACCATGATAACTTTTCGTTTTGAGGTCCCCAGACCCCAAAAACACTATTCGTTAGAAACTGTATATACACACATATATATATATATATATATATATATATATATATATATATATATATATATATGTGTGTGTGTGTGTCCGTGAGCACGATAACTCTCGTAAAAATTATCCGATTTTGATGAAATTTGGTATAAACGTGTAAACCAACATTTATGACTTTAAGTTCGAAAACAAGCCAGATCGCTCTATCCAAAGGGGTATTTTGGGGGGGTTTTGTATCCAAAAAATGGGTTTTTCAAATGTTTTACATATAATTTTGGAAATAGTCCAATTTTAGTTTTTTTCATTGGATTCAGCTTAAAAAAACACACAATTTGGTATTTTGATCATTTCTCTACGTCAATTTGTTACCGAGATATTGAAAGTGCTAAACACAGTACGTTGTCTATAATGTTATTCTTATGGAGGAAAAGAACAATTATATATCTCGCTTATTTATGAACGTATACTGACAAAACTTGGTATACGGCTTCATCTGGTTGTGGACCATTGATATTTGCTCAAAAAACAATTTTTTCCAAAGGCTTCCGTAGCAGCAAACCTGCGTACTCAGCCCCATGTTATTCTTATGGAGAATAAGTAACGTGTTATCTCCTTTAATTATGAAAATAAATTAATGGAATTTGGTATGTGGCTTTACCTACATGAGTTATATTGATATTTGTATAAAACCCCACTTTTGTGTTCCTTGCTTCAGCAAACCTACATACTCAGCCGCCATGTTATTCTTATGGAGAATAATTAAAATGTCATAAATTGTTTGTTTATGAATGTATATTGATGAAACTTGGTATGTGGCTTTATGTGGTATTAAGATACATATATATATATATATATATATATATATATATATGCATTGGAAATTCGCTGAGTACGCAGGTTTGCTGCTACGGGGGTATCTGTTTTAGAGTTGGTATCATATTAAAAAAGTTAGAAAGTGTGTATTATATGATTACTTTATATGCTTTATACGTAATATGGACACGGAGTTCACCTTAATCTACCTTAGCTATTTAAAACTCTGAGGTTAGTTATGATGTACAAGTTGATGGTTAACTATATTCTTCATTCACCGGATAAACTACAAATCTTTCTTTTTAATTACCAATTCACATACACAAAAGATAGCATTTTTTAAGGATTGTAATATGTATAGATATACAGCAAGTACTCTTAGAGAAAATTGTGCCACACGTCAGGAGACCAAGTAGCCTAAAATTACAGAAAAGACGATTTTCCTACGGGTGTATAGGGTTTTCCCAAAGTATCGCACTGTTCTCTAAGAGTATTAGGGTCGGCAGGGTGTCAAGGCTCCATCGGATCCTCAGTAGGTCACTAAAAAGGTTACTGTGGTGGAAGCTAACCTTGGCTTTAACGATGTCGAAATATTATCAACACCTTGACAAATACTTGAATAGCATTGCCAGACTCACTTTGCCTGCCTATTACTTTTATTTCCACGGTAATTAAGGACTGCCGGGGAAGAGGCTAGGATAAATTTAACATTTTGTTTTGAATAAACATAATTTAAATAATGTCTTAATAATACACAGGTTGGTTTTAAATCTGTTGCTTAATCCTGAAGACACTCCGTTTAAGCGGTTGAACTTATATTTTAATTCTAACGGATATTTACCTTTGGGAAATAATATTCACTTTATTTTATAAAACAATGTGTCATGTTACCGTAAACTAACCATACCAACCACCAAGAATAGGGGTAGACTCAGTACAAAAGAGAACACTCACAACAGAGTTAAGGGAAACCAAACTTAGTTAATTGTCTACCATCCCATTCAAGGGCTCTTAACAGAGGTGTCTTCAAGTTAACCGTTACAGCCCAGAAGCGTCAGTTCAAGAAGCTGGTGTCAAGCTGAAGCAATGATATCACCATCTCTTGTTGTCTCACTACTATTCTTGCGGCTTAATCTAGCCTTTGGCTAGCCTTTATTTTTATAAGCCTCTTTTGTCTAACAGTAATAGCCCATTAAGAATTTTTACTGGACTTAAAAAAAACGTGTTAACATTTTACACAAACAACACTCATTACAACCAAGTGATTTAATTTTATATTTTACATTCATACGAAAAGGAATACATTATGTGCTATTAGATATTAAGAAAGAATTTAAATACATAATATAGGAGTTTTTAGAAATCCATAATTGGTTTATATTTTCCCCAGTTGATGTTAAATTATGATTAAAACATGGTTTTTAATACTAGAAGTGTATCATATTTGTTTCCCAAAAGAAAAAGAATACTTTCAATTTTTCAATTTCATACCCGTCATACTGAATATTGTTATAGTCTTTAGCCCTTTTGTAATGGGTAGCATGTATATAAATGCCATGTACTACCCCATTTATAGAACGGTTCAAATAAATAAATAAAGAGGATCCAACTTATTGAGTGTTTGTGTCACTATCCTTTCCTACCTAAAACTAATTTCTATACTACACCAATTACAGTTCAGGAATAAAGACTGTTTTACTAAACGTTGATATTTATTAACCTGTTTACATACGAGTATTCCCCAACCACTTAAAACTAAAACAATATAATGTAAGAAAATTACAACTATTAAAATAATCCTTATAATCTCATACTGGAAATACAGTATTAGAGCCACTAAGAAGTATTAAGACCCAGTTCCTAAAATGGCATTATTAAATACAATCAAAATAAATAACTGCTATTTTATTTGTGAAATTTAATAGAAATTCTAATTCTTAGATTTAAATATAACAATTCGCGTATACAACCTACTTCAGATGGTATCATTTTCCACGGTACAAATTATGAAGGTGATCCCATAAAATTTGCATACGCACAAAAAAACTAGCAAAAAAAGACAAAAAACCTTTGGTTATCATTTAAAGTCTCGTAGGTTTGTAATTTGTATTTTAAGTAAAACCTTTGAAACAAATTAAAGGGTTATATATTAATGTAAAAAACAGCTAACTGCCACTGTTTTGAATACTATTATTAGACTAAGAAAATTGAATTAGGTTCAGTCAAACCTGCCGGTCACAGGAGCATCCCAACTGACTAATGGTAAGTGTTCTCATTGCAACTGGTTGTATTCACTAGGTATTTAAACTATGCTTCTAATGAAAATAATAATGTTTAATTAACAGTTGGAATAAAATGGAAACAGTATGTTTAACACTTCTAAACTCATACTCCAAAATTGTGTAGATAGCATTAGTATAAAATGCCGTTAACAGTAAAAGTAATTAAATATGGCAAGTTAAACAATTATTACTATTAACTCGTAATATGGTATTTAATTTGTAACAAAATAAATAATACATTTAATCTAGTTCCATCCAATACAAAAGAAAGGTTTATAATGTTACCCTTCCAGTGCAATTAAACATGATCTATACCAAAATATAAATATTATAAATTGACACATTGGATGTAGGGACAAATAAATATGGTAAACTATTAAATACGTGATAACAAATCATTTTGTGAGTAATCTTGCTAATAAACTCGTAAAGATTACTCCACTGTTTAGTTTGTAGGAGTATTTAGATATTCAAATGTATGTTATCAGGAGCATTTTAAGTCGAGTGTGTTACGTGTCAGAGTTATATAGTAAATAATACCAACACCAGGAAACTGTTATCTTGTAGGCCATTCTTTCGATAAAACTTTAGGTGACATAAACTAACCATTACGTTATAAGTAGTCATAACATTCCATGTTTAAAATTTGTATTTAGTGATGGTGAGTTTATGTTATTCAACAAAATAGCATAACTGTAACAGGTAATAGGTAAACAAATTATAATATTATTAGTATAAAGATATAGTTGCATATGAGCACGAAGGACGCATTAAATTAATTTAATATGTACCAAAAAGTAAAATAAATATCCTAAAGAAATTTATAAAAGAAAAGTTTGCAAGAAAAAAAAACATTGGAGTGATTCTGGAAGCCTGGAGGACAGCGAAAGTTATCTAATTATGGCTGTTTGATGAACACATTTACCGAAATAAATATTTCCCACACTTCTTAAAGCTACTAACTACGTTTTTAATCCTTAATCTAAGGATTTGGCACTTTCGAAAAAAATCGGAGTCTTTTGTTTAAATTTATTTTAATGGCTTCACAATGATTTGAAAACTCAATTTAAAAAGCCTGCTAGAAGTTGTTTTCCACATCTGAAAACATCGAAACACAGAAATGCTTTTTTATGATTTTAAGATACTTTGAATGTAATAAATCGTATTACTTTTTCACAACAATGTGAACAATATTTTTGTATCATCATTGATAAGAAATAAAACCAGGTCAATTATCCCATGTTATCTTGAGTGACAGGTCTAAGGTGTCCTGACATCAATTTACAGTTAGATAACACTGACGGTAAAGCTATTTGTTTTATTTAACTGTTAATATATCAGACAGATATGATTGAGAAAAAGTATTAATTTCCATGAAATACTATGTTTCTAAAAGAAGTAAGTAATCTGCATATAAAAATCAGATTTTAAAAACCAATCAAATATTAAAAGAAATACACAACATGTTTAGGCCATAACAATATTCTGTTAAAATCTCACAGTACGAACGATAACCCTCAACACACTGATAATTCATTGCTTGCATTATCATACTATCAACCTTGTGATGAAGATTTAATGTCCTCATAAATTATACGGTTTTATTGTAGGATAAAAAAGGTCCTCGCGAAGCTCGATAGGATTAACGACGCGAGGGTCGTTTTTTGTGCGATAATTATAGCGTGAAAATTTGATAATTTAGTTTTTGTTGATATTGTCCCATGTGTTATATTCCCGTCCTATATTAGTGTTATGGTTGGCGTTAAACACATAAGGTTAAATAACAAAGTTATCATTATTTCTTTATGACAACTAACTAAATATTACCCTCATCTCATTATGGACCTTACAAATACATACATAGCTTGTCTTGTAATCATTTAAAAATGTAAGTTCACCATAAGTGGTTGGTTACATAGGAAGAATAGAATTAATTTTTGGTTGATTTTTTTCTAATTATAATATACACTGAATGGGGAAATGAATATATTCTCTAACCTATCGAACTAAAAACATACGTAAATGCCAAATCATACAATAGCAACATTTTACCCTCATCAGAGGTAAGGTTTTACAAAAAATGCTCATATCAGTTCAATAATGAAGTATGCTCACTAGGGATTAGAGTCTCATCATCTTTGAGAGATTGAGGTCAGTTCGTATATTATGTATATGATGAAAATGAGTTGTCTACACCGAGTTCTCTGAATTCAACTTTTCGGCAAAATGTTATTCGTAAGACAATAAGTTTGAAATAGCAATGTAGTTCGTAGTTTTAAGAGTGCATGATTGAAATCAATACCGTAATTATAAAAAGCTAATTCAGTTATACACATCCATACAATTATATTTAAGCTAATCAGTAATAAGCACTTTATGATAGGTTAGGTTAATACTGTTTTCTTTCTAAACCTCGACGTGCATTGTATATACTTTTCAATATTCTTATCCTGACACGGTTTTGTTTTATTATCTTTGCTTAAACTATGCCATTGCATTTTAACTATATACAAAAGAAGTTATAGTTTTATTATATTAAAGTGAATATAGTAAATCAGAATTATAGATTACTTAAATATAATAGTTGATAATATTAGTTCATATAACAGACACTTGTAACTTTATAATTTCCATGTACTTTTATACAATTAGATAATTATAGTTAAAAAACCTATAATAACACTTTTAACAGGTGTCGCCTTAACAAGCTTATATTGATTAAACATTGTATCAACCTTAGTTATACACTCTATGTATTCCAAATAATATATTAAAAAATGATTTAGTTGTAATATATGTTCCTCGAAATCTTAAGTATTTTTTTATAATTTGTTATAAAGTTCTAAGAGCCCTATAATAATGCGGCTGCAATAAACAAAAGAAATTGTTTATGTATTGATCAGTTTTCAATAAAATTATAGTTGTTTCATATCAATTGAAATTTCTAATAAGACTTAAATAATTCATAAGTGAGGACTAAAGACATTTGACCCATTATGGCGATTGATTGGTGGTTTAAAGGTTAAAGAATTAAAAGTTCCATATCATACTATTCTGTAATATTCCGTCTCATTCCAAGCTTGTCTATTTAAACAAATATATCCTGCATGGGGGTGTAAAAGGGTATATAACACGTTTTTGTTATCTGTTGCAGATTGTATATATTTCAGATTAATATCAATGTGAAAGATCCAGACTGAAATATCTCATCCAAGACCCGCGGCTTTCCTTATCAGTTTAGGTTGCAATCCTGTAACCCGCTTATAAACTAATCTTTTCCATCTTCCCCACCTGTTAAATTACTAAGTTTACTGTCTTAAAACGTTTAAATATATAAAATGTCTCTATTAAACTCCATGAAAGTCTCTTCTCATTACTTTTAATGGTAAAATTGTAATAATAAAATAAATAATCATCAATAATTATATATATTTGTATTAATGTGAAATATAATCAATGTAATCCACTATATAAAGAATGTCCCACAAGAGTAAGGCACAAATGCAGGATTTGGTAGAACTTATCAGAAGGAGTAAAATAATACTTATAAACCTTTTTCCAAATCTAGTTTTTCTATGTAAATTACCAGAATTACTACGATTTTACTCATAAAAACTGAAATTTCTCAGGTATCGGTTGAGTATTTCATACAACCTTCATACTATTCTTTTTGGCTTAAAAGTTGACATTTTTTAAATGTGCAGATTATATTGTAAATTTGTTGTTTTTAAGATATTGAGCTTTAAAACATTGAAATGGCCGCCATTTTTAAACGGATAAAGCCAGAAACTCAAAATTGTATACCAAATTAGCCACAAACCATTATAATACATTTGTTAAATTTCGAGTCAGTACTTCAAGTAGTTCCTTAGATATACTGCATTTATAAAAACTCACATGCAGGTATTTATAATACATATATATATATATATATATTGTTTTGTTGCTGCTTTTGGTAAGTTATACCAAATCCGCCATTTGCGCCATACTCTCGCGGGACACCCTTATAGGCTATACAAACACATAATTATAGGAGTTTCAGGTAAGAGTCAATATGTATAGGTTTGTATTAGGAAAGCCTCTCATTCTACACTGTCAGACCTGACTGGAGTTGGAGTTGGAATTTGTTTTTGAACGTAAATTAAATTCTTTCTTTAGTGAAACATTTAAGATTCCGGTCTCATTGAACGGTATATGTAAAATTCTTTATATATAAACTATTCTAATATACTACTTGGACTACAATTTTGCGATCATGCAATGTAAAGTAGGAAATAGTACGATATCTCGACAATACTTATAAGCTACAATTACCCGATGGACAGGTCCCGAAATTTCGGGAAATCACCGGGAAAACATTAATCGATTTTCGGCCGGGATTTATTTTTCTTCGGCATTATTTCGGGACGGGGTTATTACCTCGAAACCGTCAACTGAGATGCGGTCGTATGTTACGGCCATGATTACGCAGTGCGATCGCCATTTACGGATGACTTAGTTCAATCGTCAATTATGGCCAATGATATGCGGTACGATCGTCATCTGTGGCATATATCACGTGTTGTGACCGTCAGTTACGGCCGTGATCACGCGATGCGGTCGTCATTTACGGCCGATACCACGTGGTCCGGTCGTCTGTTTCGGTGTAAAGCGGTGTCATTGTCACTGTGGCCAAATTCAATGTTGAGTAAGGAACAGAAAATAAATTCCATTCCAGCCGTCAATCATTGGGGTTTTATATATTTGAACTTAGCAATAAGTTTGGAATGTAATTTAACTGGTGTTGGGGCCCAGTAAGCTGATGATTTTTAAGTATAGTCATTACAATCGAACCCCTATATAAATGTATATATTATTCCATTTCAATCTGATGTATACTGTCGTAGTCGCATAACGGTAAAGGTTCGCACATTCTAAAATTTGTTCCTCAATCATTATTCGTAGCACATGCGATTCATTTTTATAAACTAAATGTGGATAGGCCTATCATAATATAACGAGATATTTGTTTAACAAATAATACAACATTTGCATTTAATATTACTAGACAATCTGCAGTAGAATATATATAACAAGTCCCAGAACAGAGTGACAATAATTACAGGGGAAGGGCTGCCTCTCCTCTGGGAGTTTTTCATTCATCTCTAGAGGCGAGTTGAGTTACTGGGAAAATATTAAGATTCCGTGACTTCTTCCACCACGGTTGAATCTTTACGGACAATTTTACTGTTTACTATTTCCTTCCAAATCTACATCCTAAATAATCCTAAATTACCCATCCTAAATTACTACATCCTTTCAAATCCTTCAAAAACTAAAATATTAGTTATAGGCACAAAAGTAAACTAAAAAGTATAAATACAAAATGAAGAGAATAACATGTGAAGAATGGTAAACTAAGGGTGATTTTGGATTGGAATTTCTTTAGAGAAAAATTAAATATTCTAGACTATATAGTAGCACATTATTATATTAAAAATTATAATATTGATAAAAAATAAAATAACTCTAATAGGTTTTTTGGACGGAATACACAGATTAAGAGAAATTACTTCACTTTGTTAATCTGTCCATTTTAATTTCAACGAAAGTTTTATTTTATTCTAATAGCAAAGATTACAAGTGTTACAAGAAACTCTCAAATTTATGAAAATCTGTGTTATTCATTTTCAAGGTTATTTCTCAAACTGCATATTTATTTGAATATAAAATTCAAGACATCAATTTAGTTTTATTCGGGGACTATAAATATAATTACTGATTTGACATTTTAAGTTTTTAAATCTACTTACATATCAGTAAGAAGAGTGCCTTCAAGAAATTAACCTTTATTACGTTTTTTTCACATATATATCTTTTAACCGAGAGATACAGTTGCGTTTTCAAGACGGATACGGTTCTTTGCTAGTTTCAAAAGTTTTTGTTTCTTGATGATTTCTTGGTTTTAACTAGGTGTCAACATTTACAGAATCATATGAAAACATATTAAACATATAAATAAAAAATATAAAATTGTGTTTGGATTTTTTATATTCCGTATCCCTTTTACAACTGTTAACTTTATACATACGAAGGAGCGACTATACATACATTTTTAAGTTTCAGTATACCATTTCAGTCTACTTAACATTCTTAGTATTATATGTACCCTTTCTTAACCTACTTTAAGGGTTCTATCATGTCTGCCAATGCACATGTCAATTAAACTAAATTAAATAATATCTTGAAAATTGAATATAACTTATTAAAACAATAATTGTAAAGAAAATCACCCTTCGTTATAAACTGAAGTTTTTTGTGATAAATTTCTTAAACGGATATAGAAGTAAATCAAGGTCTAGCAGCTAGGGTTAGATACGCTCCAGTTCCCATTGACACATTTAAACCAGGCTACGTTAAATTGCATTCTGTGCTAAATCTTTTCAGATATTAGTTATTTTAAAAATCTACTAGTTCCAAATGAGCTTGGAAATATTATATTCAAGCCAATTTCACTTACGGATACCTACTTTTCTCGTGTTAAGATAATCACAAATAGTATTTGAGTTAAAACATGAGTAATTGTATAAACTATGTTGTATAAAACCCACACTTGTGCATTATTTAAAATTATATAGATATGCAAGAACGTGACTCATAATATTGTATTTTTAGAGAATAGACGTTTTAATTTTGAATAAAAAAAGCGTAATTTACAAAAGATCGTAGGTTTCTAAACAGTTAAATAATATAAACTTGCTTTTATCTCATACTAAATGTGTCAATAATGAATTAATGATGGACCAATTTAGATATACTCAAAAACTAAATTATCAAACACTAAACTCAATAATATAACTCAGATAGGTAGCCTAAAACATGAGCGGATTTCCTGAAACCATATTCCAGTACAAACGATGTTGTTAAGCTATAAAACCCCAGAAACATGGAGGTCATATACAATTTTGTTAAGAACTTCAAATATTATGAACTATAATTTTATTTTGTAATGTTGGAAAAATTATTTAGAAAAATAAATTTTATTACTAGTGATTTTAGAGGGAAAATTCATCCCGACGAAACATCATGTATTTACTTACAATATACAGTTAAAAACAGTGAGATATATTACAAGTTTCACCTAAATTATTCTTAATGTTGTTTCTAGGTCTGTATATATTCAAATATAAATCCAATTAGACATACAGACAATCATTAATGTAGACACTACTATCATGGTTCTCGGAGCTCATAACCAAAGCTTAGAGTTGAAAGCCTTAAAAAAACCATTGTTACAAGTAAATATGCGTTTAAAATCATGACCAAATTATAATACTTACACGTATAGGGAATCAAATGAAATTTAGTATAACAACATATATTTTTCAAAATAAAAATCTATATTTTACACAACGTACAACAATGTGTCAAGTTATTTCTATCCTAGGCGATTTTGAGCAAAATTATTTACAGAAGACACAAAAATAACTAACAATGCTCGTCAATCTATAGGTAGGAAACCGCGTCCTGATTTGACAACTCAACTTTAACATACGGGGTATGAGAGTAGGGTGCTATGGCCGGTTCTGGACCACTTTAGCAAACTGAGGAGCCGAGGAGCCCCCCCCCCCGTGACGTCATCCCCCCCCCCGGTGACGTCATCCCCCCCCCATCACGTGACCTGGCGGAAACCTAACATAGGCTGGTGAGCACAGGCGTGTGAGGAGGAATGAGGATACCCCCCCCCCATCACGTGACCTGGCGGAAACCTAACATAGGCTGGTGAGCACAGGCGTGTGAGGAGGAATGAGGATACCCCCCCCCCCATCACGTGACCTGGCGGAAACCTAACATAGGCTGGTGAGCACAGGCGTGTGAGGAGGAATGAGGATACCCCCCCCCCGTTTCAGTTAACAGTCGACCTTGTTTACTCCTCTCTTGTCTTCAGTTAACGGTCGAGAGTCGCAGCACCATGTCCTCTGACAGCAGCAGCGATACTGAGCGAGTTGAAGTGAGTGTTGGTGAGGAGGGAAAGACTGTGAAAGTTAGGCGAGTGAGATACCAGTCTGCGTGGAGACCATTTGAACCTCGGTACGAGTGGAGGAAGCGCGTTCGACGTATTGACAAGAAGTTTACGGCAGAGTGCGTTCCGAGGATCCATTACGACTTGGAACAGTACGAGAGCGACCTGCTGTGGAGAGCGGAGCGGTACAAGAACATCCATACCTTTCCGCGTGATGATTATGAGATGTGGGTGGTAGAGGAGGGTAGAAGGTACCTCGCGGAGGACTATCCATTCGAGAAGGAGTACTGGGAATGGATCCGGTATGAACAGCAGTATTTACTATTGGTGAACGATTGGAACAGATACGGGGAACAGTTTGCAGTAAATCCTTTTTTGTAAAATTTAAGAACTAAAATGAATATTAATTGAAGTAAATAGTTACACAAAGCCCTCCTCTACATGATGTCACCATCCCCCGTTATACCTCGAGGCAAGCGCTTGTTTACTTGTGGTTTTCCTATCTTATTTAATGAGCGGTGCCTAATGATCCTCCTCAGTTTATCTGTGAATGTACTTGAGTGCTCATTTGTGTGCTCCTAACCAGTGACTTCTTCCTGCTTCGATTACCTTCATTAATTAAACGTAAGTAGAAATATTTTATTAACTAAACCATTTTAAATTTTATTTTATTTCGGACGTACTCTCAAATTTAATTAAACCCTGTTTTAAAACAGCTCTTTATTAAATGTATTATGCCTTTCCAACGAATGATAATTTCCAGTTAACTGATTTCGAACCTGACATTACAATGTTTGAGGCATACATAAATCAGTGAAGCTATTCTGAGCGTATCATGGTTGTTTCTTTTTTAATATTTTATTTTTCATTCGTCTAGAACGTTATTAAGTATCCTTTGTTGTTGTAGATGAACAACCAACATTTGTGTGAGGTCTGTGGTCACACCTTCAGCCTTTTCAAAAACCTGAGGAGGCATGCAGAGTCTACCCACAACGACAGACGCCATGACTGTAACGTTTGTGGTAGACGATTTACAAGAAGGGACAACCTCAATCGGCACATTACTACTGCCCACCAACAGCCTGTGGAGGAGCTCCAAGGTTAGTAACTATAATCATGACTACCTTTTTATAAAATGCTTCTCATAATAAATATTTAAAGAAATTTAAATTTTTAATTTTAAATTAATTTACATAATAAACTGTAAATCCCCCCCCCCCTTCATGCTTCCTCTATCCTAACCTAACCAACCTAACCTAACCAAGCCAGCCCCCCCCTCATGCTTCCTCTATCCTAACCTAACCAACCTAACCAACCTAACCTAACCAAGCAAGCAAGCCCCCCCCCCCTTCATGCTTCCTCTATCCTAACCTAACCAACCTAACCTAACCAAGCAAGCCCCCCCCCCATCGTTTTATAAGTGTAGTAACTCTCGTTATATGTTGTAGACGGAGGAGCAGAGTTGGAGGCTCGGGCAGCCAGGTTCCGCTGCGCCTTCTGCGACAGGGACTTCATGCGCCGTCATAACCGGGACCGCCACCAGACGCGCAGCTGCCCTATCGCGTTGAACCTCATCCGAGACCACTTCGGGCCACCACCATCACCCATCGCGGAGCCACGGGAGCCTCAACCCGGACCGAGCGGGGAGCCTCAACCGGGACCCAGCAGGGAGCCGCAACCGGGGCCCAGCAGGGAGCCACAACCGGGGCCCAGCAGGGAGCCGCAACCGGGGCCCAGCAGGGAGCCACAACTGGGGTCTAGTGAGGAAGAGGAGGAGCCGATGGAGGGTGCCGGTCTCCCAGCGTTCCAGCTCGTGCATCGAGCCTTCCGCAGACGCCTCCTCACCTTTCGACTGTCCCAACCGATGGACGCCCTGCTGACAGTTGAGGAAGCGCTCGTCTTCCTGTTCCAGGAGGTCTTTGATCTTTTGACTGACGTGAGGAGCAGGCATCCCAGCATCAAGGTAAACATGGTCCTGGAATGTGAGTTCACCAACATCCATGGGGCCACCTGCCTGCGCTCCTTCAACACGAAGAACGTCCCGCTGACCGAGGCCTCTGACTTGGGGGATTTCCTCTCCGCGACGTTCGACACGATCAAGAATAAGAAGGAGCAGTGCGAGTTGGTGGGCAGTGGATGGACCTACCTGCGCATACGTGACCTGGAGATCCGCGTGAATGAGTACATACCGCTCGGAGGCAGGGCGTTTATTCCGCTGCCAAAGGACATTGACGCCACGCACGCAGTCATCAATGTCCAAAACAACGATGACATGTGCTTCATGTACGCGATCCTGGGCGCCTTCGTCCCGGAGCATCAGCAGAGACCCACAAGGTACACCTTGGACATCATCGCCCGGTACGACTGGACCGATCTGCGCTTCCCCGTCACACTGAAGGACATCAAGGCTTTTGAGCGCAAGAACGCCATCAGCGTGAACGTGTATGGGATAGAGCGCGCGATGGTGGGGAGACGGCCTGGTGGAACACCTGAGTTCAAGAACAGGGTATACCCGTTGAAGATATGTAGGCGGGAGCTCCAAGACCATCGCGACCTGCTGTACGTGACAACTGAGGGTAACAGCCATTACGCGTTCATCAGGAACTTGAGCCGACTGGTCCGCCCTCAGCTCACCACCCATGACCACAGCATCTACATCTGCAAGAGGTGTTTCGCCTACTTTGACAACCGGCCCAACAAGCTCGGGTTGACGGGTGCTCAGCGCTTGGAGGAGCACAGGCGTTACTGTTACGCTAAGGCTCCTCTCCGCTTGGACATGCCAAAAAAGGAGAAGATCCGGTTCGCGCATCCCGAGTACACCCGGCGAGAGAGGTTCTGCATCTACGCGGACTTTGAGTGCTCCCTTCAGCCCGTCGCTGACGACCCTGCGGAACCACCACCCGGGACCAGACCTATGCGCATGCACGTCCCATACGCCTTTGCATACCAGATCATGGACTCGTTGGGGCTGGAGGAGTTTGAACCCCGGGTCTACTTCGGGGTCGACGCGTCCAAGGTGTTTATGGAGAGGCTCAAGATGGATGTGTTGATGCTGTGGGAGTTCTTGTTCAGCATGAGAGCTCTGCACCCTTCTCTGACCCGGCAGGAGATGGAAGAGTACCTGGCGGCGACTCGCTGCTACCTCTGCGGTGAGGAGTTCACCGAGCAGGACGTCAAGGTGCGGGACCACAACCACGCCCCACCTTACGAGTTCCGAGGAGCTGCGCACCGCTCGTGCAACCTACGGTACAGGGAGCAGCGGGTCATCAACTGCTATTTCCACAACCTGTCCAACTATGACGCTCACTTCATAGTGCGGGAGTTGGCCATTGACCCCGGCGATGTGGACGTGCTGGCGCACACGGAGGAGCGCTACATCGCTTTCACCAAGCGGTTCCACTTTGGCCAGCCCGGGGACAACCAACGACAGTCATCTTTCGCGGTGCGGTTCCTGGACACCTACAGGTTCTTGTCCATGAGCCTGGCCAACCTGGCGGCGGGGCTTCCCACGGATAAGATGCGTGAGACCAGGAAGCGGTTCCCCGACAACCGGCTCTTCGACCTGGTGCGCAGGAAGGGCGTGTTCCCCTACGACTTTGTCACGTCGTACGACACGTTGTACTCCACCAGACAGCTTCCTCCTCGGGCCGCGTTCAAAAACAGCATGACCCTGGAGGATATCAAGGAGGAGGAGTACGAGCACGCCCTCAACGTGTGGCGAGTCTTTGACTGCAACCACCTCAAGGACTATGCCGACAAGTACCTGCGCTGTGACATCGCCCTCCTCACCGATGTGTTCGAGCAGTTCCGCGACACCTCTTTGGCTGAGTATGGACTGGACCCTGCACACTACTACACCCTGCCCTCTTACGCCTGGGACGTCATGCTCAAGACCTGCGGCGTGGAGCTGGACACGCTACGGGACTTTGACATGTACCTCTTCGTGGAGCAAGGCATCAGAGGAGGTATCTCCCAGGCCATCACCCGCTACGCCAAGGCCAACCACGAGCGATGCCGCCCTGAGGACCGACGCCTCAACGAGCCGACACGCCACCTCCTGTACCTGGATGCCAATAACTTGTACGGCTGGGCCATGTCCCAGTACCTACCCACCGGAGACTTCCAGTGGCTCAGCCGTGAGGAGATTGACGCCTTGGACATCGCCTCGTTGGACGCGGAAGCCGACCGGGGCTACATACTGGAGGTGGACCTCAACTACCCCGCCCGTCTCCACGACCTGCACAGGGACCTTCCCTACTGCTGTGAGACCAAGCGGCCTCCAATAGGCAAGTTCCCCAAGCTGGTGACCACCCTGGACAACAAGGAGCACTACATCTGCCACTACAGGATCCTGCAGCAGGCGCTGAACAACGGACTGGAGCTTGTGGCTGTGCACAGGGCCGTCTCGTTCCACCAGTCTCGATGGCTCGAGCCCTACATCCTGATGAACACCGAGCTGAGGAAGAAGGCCAAGACCAAGTTTGAGCAGGACTTTTTCAAGCTCATGAACAATGCGGTCTTCGGCAAGACCATCGAGAACGTGCGCAAGCGCCTGAACGTCAAGTTGGTCTGCACTCCGGAGAGGTTCAGCAAATACGTGGCCAAGTCCAACTTCCTGGACCGCACTTACTACACAGAGGACATAGCCCTCATCCATCTAGCCAGGGTGAACATCGTTCTGGACAAACCCATCTACATCGGCATGTCTGTCCTGGAGCTGAGCAAGTGGCTCATGTATGAGTTCTTGCGCAAGATGAAGGACCGCTACGGTGACCGCCTGACCGTAGACTACATGGACACGGACAGCTTCGTGTTTGACATCATCTCTCAGGACATCTACAGGGAGATGATGGAACACCTGGAGGACTTTGACACCAGCGCCTACCCCAGGTCCCACCCCTGCTACAGCCCCATCAACGCTAAAGTCATCGGCAAGTTCAAGGATGAGTGCGCTGGCAGATCCCTGTTTGAGTACCTCGGGCTTCGTTCCAAGCTTTACTTCATGGACATCGAGGACCCGAGCGAGGAGACGGGATCCAAGGCTCTCAAGCGCGCCAAGGGAGTCGCCAAGGGGGTCGTCAAGAACATCCTTACCCCCGACGACTACAGGGAATGCCTGTTCAACGAGGTGTTGAAGACCACCGTCAACACCCGGTTCCAGTCCCACCTGCACCGCGTCTTCACAGTCCAGGTGGAGAAACTTTCCCTGAGCCCGAAAGATGACAAGCGCTATGTCCTGGCGGATGGGATCCACACCTTGCCTTGGGGACACAAGGACATCCCACCACTGGCTGGAGGAGGAGGACGAGACCACCTCAATAACCAACAGCAACAGCAGCCAATGGAGGTGGATGAGGAGGAGGACGTTGATGAAGAGTTTCCTGTGTAGGCTTATGTTTATATGTAAATAGTATTTTTTAATTTATTTGTAAATAGCGTTTATAATTTATTTGTAAATAGTATTTGTAAGCAATTATATTGTAAAAGTTTTAGTTCACAGCAGATATCTGTGTTGTTATTACCTCACCCGTATTTCCTCATTATATTTTCAAAATCATCAACATGTCCAAGTTATAACTTTTTTCAAATTAAAATAATTTAAAATGTAATTTATAAAATTTAATAATTTAAAATGTAATTTATAAAATTTAATAATTTAAAAAAATTTTAAATAAAAAAATCGAGATATTGGACATGTACTTTTCTTAAATATTTAAGTAAGGACAAATGAACAACAAGTGATTGCAATATATCGTATTTATTTCAAAAACATAATAAGAATATACAAACACAATTAAAAAGAATAAAATAAAGTATCAGTAACGTAGTGGTGAGAAGATGGAGTGGAAGAGCCTGCGGACCAGAGCGTCGTTGACCGTGGGGGACGCCAGATCGAAGAGCTGCACGTAGTCACCAAGCGCCATACCGAGGACCGCCCGGCAGTACAGGTAGGTGAGGCAGTAGTGGCCGCAAACGGAAGTACCATAGCCCTGGAGTCGATACCTGTTGTAGACATAGCGGCGGCGCGAGTTGCGCCTCAGGAACCTCTGGTAGTCCGCCTGGTATGGGGACCTGCCGTAGCTGTCGAAGTATTCCAGCTGGTCCTCAGAGCAGTAGAATGCCACCCAGTGGTCTCCTCTCTCAGTGTGTGACATGGTGTTGGCCACTATGGCGGTCTGGGGTTGAACGGGTGAGTGAGGCAGACGGTCAGAGGCGCAGACCAGAACGCTCCTCAGTCCGGGGACTTGCGCCAGGCTCCTCTCGATCTGTGTGGTGTTCATCGTGGGCGGAAGCAGCAGCAACACTCTAGGGCTGACGAGTCCGACCTGTCATTGACCATCAGCCAATCACGCAGGACGATACAGTTGTGCAGAGCGCAACGGTTGAGGGCGCTCTTATGGTGGCTGCAGCGCAGGGTCCGGCAGGAGGGTGGTCCGTTGAGGGACCCGCAACCCAGGTCGTCCATGTCCTGCACTGTGGTGGCGGCAGGCTCGACGATCAGGTGCCGCTGAACGAAAGTCCTCTTCTGCGACCCCTTGACGTAGACGATGGGGCGGTGGATGAAGCAGGCCCGCAGCTTGTCCAGCAGGGCGACATAGGCGATATCGCCCTGGTCCCACTCGAGCCCATGGCAGTGACGCGTGAGCCAGCCGCTCTCGCGCAGTTTCTCGCTGGTCAGGAGGTCTCGATTGAAGGGCGGACGAGCGATGTGATGCATGATTAGCGTGCCGGTAGTCACGTCCACCACGCAGACCTCCTTCAGCAAATAGTCGTTGTCGCTGTCCTTGAAGCACTGCATGTCCATCACCACGCTTCCATGATGGCAGCGCACTAGGCCGGTGGCGGTGGCGGTAGGCTCGTTGTAGATTGGTGGCGGCACGTCCATCTCGCGAGGTCGGCTGAACTGAGAGCGAGCGCGCGCTGCCTCGGCCTTAAGTAGGTGGGAGGGCGGCGGCGGCAGCGGCGGAGGAGATAACCCGTTTTACCCTCCAAAGTCCACAGTCACGTTGCGGTGACGGTCCACCTCCACGACGTTGTCCAACTCGGCATACACTATGCAGTTGAACGCCTCCGCCAAGGCTTCGGAGAACCCAATCTCTATGCGCAGGTTACCGTTGCGCACCAGGTTCCAGTGGCTGGATTGAGAGGCCGCCATATCGGGTGTCAGATCAAACGCCATCAGGCAGTATCCGTAGGGGTACTCGTTGCGACTGACTTCGTTACCACAGTCTGAGAAATTGATGCCGGTGCCAGTGTACAGCGTGTGGTAGGCGAGCACGCACAACTCCTTACCGAACGTGTAATCCGGTTGAAGCGGCTTACATGGTACTTGCTCACCATCTATGTACAGCGCGAAGAAGTTCACGTGGCTGTGGGTGAAGTTGAACGGGTTCTTCTTGTAGTCCCCGTTGAACGCCTGATTGCTGACCAGGCCAACTATAATGCGTTTTGGCAGTTGACCCAGAAACACACTGTCCAGAGTCTTGCTGCTGATACCGGAGGGTAGCGTGAAGGATTTGACTTCCACGCGCGTAATGGGATATTTGGCTGTGCCCGACTCCAGCGTCCTGCTGTGAGCCAACAGCACGCTCGGGTTGATCTTACAGCGGCGCATAAACAGGTTGACTTCGGCGATGTCCACTTTGTAGTCTGTCACGGTTTTAGACATGATGGAGAATGAGTTCTTTGACCTGATCAGACGAAAGCGCATCTCCACACCGTTTAACATGAACTTCTCCTGGTTGCACAGGTCAACGTGCAGATGTCCGACCATGTCCGCGTACCGGCTGGCCTTGACAAACTCCCTCCGGTTCTTGAGCCCGGCATTATCCTCCTCAGTATTGTCCATGTACCCGGCATAGTCCTCGTAGAACAACTCCGCGGTGAGGTGCGATGTCTTGGCATCACCACCATAGGACAACAGGTTCTCCAGGTAGGCGCGATAGGCGTACGTGTTGTTCTGAGGAGACACCAGTTTGTTGTTCAGGTACAGGTCCACTTGACTGAACAGCGAGTGCAGCCAGTTGTTAATCGGACCCACCTCTTTTATCGCTTGATCACCCGTTACAGCGCCTCCATTAGCCGTTCTAATGGTAGCCTTCACATGCAGTAGCGTCTGTGACAGATCCGTGTACTCGTCCCCATGACCCGGAACTATGAACTCAACGGGTGAGTCGTCTGTCAGGGAGGAGATGGGCTTGTACTGCACCCATTTACCACTCTCTATACTGGTCTGCGTGGGCGGTAGCGAGAACAGGTCCAACTCGGTCTTGACACACTCGCACGACTTCTGATGTAGAAACGCCATTATCCAAAAATGTCCCTCACGGTACTCCTGTTCTTCTTACGTCGCACAACGGTCTTGCTCCTCCTCTTCTTAGCGACACGTTTTGCAGGCTTCCTTTTTCTCTTGGGCGCAGCGCGCTTCTTCTTCCTAACTCCGAGGAGTTTAGCCAGAGACTGAGGGGTCACTCGCTGTACACGCCTCCTCTTATAGGTGCCACCACCACCACCGCTCAGCACGCGATCCAGTTTTTCATCAGCCTTACGTTTCAGCGACCCGGTAAACTGCCTGAGTCGGGCGTTGGCTGCGACTCGGGGGTTGGCTGTGCCCGCCACCACGTCGCCCAAGAAGCCCACACCGGACCTCAGCGCCTCCTTGCCCAGCGCCGATGCGCCGGATCTGATCAACGGGACCACTGTACGCATCAGCCCGCCTAGGAAACTGCCGATGCCATGACCGCGTTGGAAAGCGGCTCCTCTGAATACCGTGGACACTCCATGTCCAGACTGCTGTTGGCGGTAGTACGCCAGATAGGGGTCGTTCAGGTTCATTGCTGCTGCTACTCTCTGCGCAGGTGAAGCTTCATGCACGTAGTCCCGAAGTGGAATGGCAGATGGCGTCCAACGCTGTCCCTTAAATCGATTTCCACACTATCGAAGGAGCTCTTCATCAGCGGCACGTAGTGAGGGTCGGTGAAATGCACGGTGATACTCGCACCGTAGATGTAGTTTTTTGCGTCGATGTTCACAATCTTTAACAAGGGCGCAACAGTGTCACCTACTAGCTGAGGTTCCACCAGGTCACAATACACGTACATGTGCGAAGGGATCCCGGCCAGTAAGTTGGGCGGTCTTATAGCTTTTCTATGTTTGATCAAATCCACATTGTGCACGTCGTATCCCAACTGTAACGCTAGAGTGGGGCTAAATTCCAGTTGCTCCACAGTCTGGTCTATCGAGATCAATTCCACCTTCCCAATCTCTTTGTCATACTCAAACTGGCATTGGTATAAGTCCAATTTTGGAATGGCGTTGATGGCGTTGACCAGTTCATCGATGTCTTTATAGTTTCCAGCTTCCACCTTTACAGCGGTCAGTTCAGGCTTGCCGGTGTCATCCTTAGTGTAGAGATATACGCGAGCGTCCTCCCCCACTGTCACAAACGAGCATGGGTAATGGACCTCGACTAAAGCGACTTCCCATTCACCATCACCACCCAATCGCACGACTGATGGTAGATGGGTGATGTAGTTAGCCACGGTGTTGTTTGGATAATAGTCCATTGAGCTGTTGCTGGGCAACGTCAGGTACAGCTGCCTGCGCTTTGTCGTCATAGCAGCTGTTGCACTTCAGATGCAGGTACCCACGAGTTGAAGTCCTCTCCGTAACCGACCCACTTGACCAAGTAGCGCTTACTGCGGCCTCGCCCTTTAGTGTCCAGTATTTTATCTATTTGGTACATACGGTCCGGGGCAACCGTTACCTTTTGCATCTCATGCTCGTAGAAGCGCCCTTCCAGCGGCGTCCCGTTCAGGTCTCGCAGCACGTACAATGGTAAAGGATGCGACCCGTATACGTGATCCACCACAAACAGCTCCTTACTCCAGTTGGTCTCGTAACCTTTGGCGAACGTGCCCTTCTCCTTGGCTATGCGCACCGTGGCACCAGGCTCGAACCTGGGCTTGCGTCGCGGGATCGCCTTTCCATACATGTGACGCCACACCTTATACACCGTTTTTCCATCGCCACTGTCCACGTCCACAGGTCGCAGACCACCACCCAGGCTCTTGTGCGGGCTGCGGTTGTAGGCATCCACAAGCCTGTCCAACACGTCGATGTAGCGATACGTGTTTTTGTAGGTTAGGTAGCGCCACATGCGGTTCTTGAGCGTGCGGTTGACTCGCTCCACCACCGCCGCCTTCACATCGGGGTTCTGCGTGGTGACGTATGTGACACCGTGACTCTTGAACACTCGCTTGGTAGCGGCCCCGGTGAACTCCGTCCCCTTGTCAGTCTGTAGACAGCGAGGAGTCGCCTCGGAGAATATCCTCTCGAACGCTGCCGCCACCTCTTGCCCGCTTTTCCTCCTCAGTGGTACCGCAAACAA
Organism: Allygus modestus; assembly: GCA_963675035.1. Lineage (NCBI taxonomy): Eukaryota > Metazoa > Arthropoda > Insecta > Hemiptera > Cicadellidae > Allygus > Allygus modestus. The sequence continues at coordinate 93,796,085 of OY776116.1, forward strand.
CCGCTTACTGAATACATCGATCACAGTCAGCAGGTAGTTGACCCCGTCGTTGTGCTGGCTGAGACCGCGCATGTCGTTCAGGTCCGCCTGCCACAGCTCCTGAGGCCCAAAAACGGCGTAGCGGTTGCGGGGAAACCGCTTGCGCGCAGGCTTGTGCAGCGTGTAGGTGTCCTGGGCACGCAGCCATTCCACCGCTCTGCGTTTCGGGAGGCGCGCGGCTCTGGCCAGAGCAGCCACCCCGCCGAGGGAACCGGGCTGGCTCGGGTCATAGTAAAGCTTCTCCATTACGGTGAGAACTGCTCCCAGTTGTCCAATGACGATTCCTGGTCAGGTTCCTCGGTTATTATCCTTCTCCTGGCTGCCGGAAGTCGCGGTCTCAGGCGGTCTAGCATTGGTGTCAACCTCGGTGACAGGGGTGATGAGGAGGCCGTCGTGTCTCCCCAGGGGCTCGATGCAGTGTCCAGCCCCCCGTTTAGGTAACGCAACGCCGTGGGATTGCTCATGTATTCTTTAGGCACGTTCATGTTTTTCAAGGCGGTCATCACTTGTTGCCAACCGGTAGGCAATCGGTCCGCCCTTCGCGCTCTCACTATGCTGTGCGCGATGTCCACTATATTGGAATTGGGGACCTTCTCGTTGTTCACATACACCACCCCACTGGCGTCCCAGGCGATGGGGCTGCCTTGCTGGGTCATGAACCGCAACAAGTTGCGCGCCACCGACTTGTAGATTTTTGGGAATGATGCCAACACCCCCTCCTCCTCCGAGGTGCTAGACTCACGTTTCACGTGACTCGGACCTGCCTCTCCCTCCTCCTCCCCCTCGATGATTGACAGGCCTATGGGTTGACGTTTAGCCGCGGAAAAGTGCAGGAACCGCTGTAACACCTGTTGATATTGTTTCCATTTTTCCGTATCGTTCAGCCGCTTGTCGCTCAGTATGCGATGCATCTCAGCGTCCAGGCCGGCTGGCTTATTGGTACTGCCTGCTCCTCCTCCTCTTGGTCCTGGTCCTTCTCGTAATCTCTCGATGAGCTCCTGCGGTACAACTACCATTTTCTTAGCGTGCTCCATTTTTCAAATTACTTTCTGCATCAACACAGGTAACACCGCACTCAACAGCAAGGGCAGGAGGATCCCACCGCCCCGTTGTACAAGGTAGCGTCGCTTCTTGACCCAACCCTCACCGCGTTTCACCAGCCGTCTGAGCGCCTGTTTGTGCTTTCTCAACTTTCGTTTATGACAGGTGGTGAGCGGCACGTTCCCGCGTAACACGTTGTACGCACACTCACACACTGACCTGATACGGCTATTCTCGCACGCTTTTAACAGGGCCTTGCGTTCCTTGGGTGTAGCGTGCACCAGAGCAGTCAGCAGGGCTGTGTCTTTCTTCACGCGGTGTGACATGATGACTGACACTGGCGCGCGCTCAGCCTATTTATCACTTTTTCTTGGGCAGGTACACGTAGTTAACTGGATCGTCTGGGAAAACGGCTGAACGTACCCGCATCTCCTCGGGTGTAGACTGTTTCAAGTCTATCAGCAGATAGGCGTGAGGATCGCGCGTGGCGTCCGCATAAGCCTCCTCCACAAATTTGGGGTTCTCTGGGTATACTTGGCGAGCCAAGTGTTTGATCTGAGCGCGGTCCCGGGGATTCTTGAAACACACTATGTAATGAGCGTTCAGCGATATGTCGCGCTGGCCCCTACCCTGATGAAACAGGTTTTGCGTGATGAAGAACACGCTCATGTTGCGGTGATGGGAGCCCTTGGTGAACAGGTCCGCCACGCCGGGGCCAGCCTCACGCATCATGTCATCGACGATAACCAGGGAGGGCTCGCTACCATCGTAGTCGTCCAGGTCGGGCAGGCCGGCTACGTAGCGCACAGTAGGGTCATCGGCTCCTCCTCCACCGCCGCTACCGCAGTGCCAGGTGATACGGGCGAAGCGCGTATCGCACATGCGGTCGGTATGCCCTATGAAGCGAGCCACAAAGTGCGACTTGCCGCTGCCCGAAGGTCCAGCTACGATGGCGGTGAACGGGTGTTTCCACCTCAAGTCCATGGTGGCTACTAACACAGCCACGCACCGCCTCGACTCTTATAATTAATTGAGTTTTTATATTTATTTTTTTTTATTTTTATATTTATTTTTATTTATTTTTTTTATTTTACATTAATAAGGATAAAGGAATAAGGTTTTTTTATTTATTCAAACAAATTCCAGAAGAGCTCCTTTGCTGCCGGGGGGACCGCTCCTCTTGACCAAACTCATCCTCGACCCCACACCCACGTTGTACTGGCCGATGACATGGTCTCCCAAGACGGCCAAGTATCTACGAGGCATGTAGATCCTCAGCGGGTCGTCACCAGTTAGCCCCTCCAAAGTGGCCATTATCGCCTCGCCATAAGGAGTATCCACCCGCTCAAATGACCGGATGGGGTAAATTATGTTATCCCGTAGATCGGCTATGCGGGTATAACCCCCCGCCTTGCAGCTGTTGAGGGCTGACTTGAGGTCTCCTGTTTGGTCCATGCTGCTCGTTGAGTGTCTTGATGTGGAATGGTTGTGGCTCACCACCGAGTCGTATTATATAGGCTCACTGCGTCAACAAGTTGTTTACGTCATTGTGTGTGTTTTCCGGGTCGTTGTGGTGTTTACTTCTTGCGCTTTGGGATGACGCAATTGCCTCCAGCCTTACGTTTTCCCTCGCAAACTGTTGCGCAATCGCGGGTCTTACGCCAGGCGGGTAGTGGAGTCACGATCCTACTAACTCCGTTAATTTTAGGCACTCCGGTATCGCTATTAATCCACATATTTTCTAGTCTCGTTAACAGGTCCGTGAGGCATATGCAAATTTCATCGTCTCTATCCTCGTCCAAGTATAGGCCGCAACTATGCGTAGGGCGTCCGCCTTTGAATACCGACATCTTCAATAAAACGTTTCCTAAGTTGGTAGGGTTCTTTACTGTATATTGACATTCAGCATCGCTCCAACTGCATGATGGAGAATCGGTAGGTGTATTCCTGTCCACTGTCCATCCAACAACGGGCTTCTTGCTCCTCTTCTTAGTTATGGTAGGCGGTCTAGCATTCTCATCCATGGCATCAAGCTCCTCCATCAGAGAGCGGATGGTTCGATCCACCTCGGTTGCACTGTTGCTGCTGCTCATGGCGTCTCGGGCAAAACTGAGGCCGCGGTAGCGGACCTCAGGTTTATATACCGGCAGCGCGCGCAACCGGGTATGTCCCCGCCGAGCGGTGGCGGCCAAAGAGGGCGCGTCACGACAGCAAGCCGCTGAGCAATTCAAGGGTGCAACCTTGAGCGTCAGCAAACCGCTGAGTAATTCCTTCCTGGGCAACTCCTTCAGGACCGTCCCCCGACACGCGCCGCCAACCGCTCCCGGTCGGCGGGGGCTTTTTAAGCCGCATGTAGACCAACGGGGGGGGGGCACCTTACATCCTCGCATCCTCACTGCGCCTTTGCTGGTTTTGAATCGGCCGGTGGGGGGGGGGGCCTTACATCCTCGCATCCTCACTGCGCCTTTGCTGGTTTTGAATCGGCCGGGGGGGGGGGCCTTACATCCTCGCATCCTCACTGCGCCTTTGCTGGTTTTGAATCGGCCGGGGGGGGGGCCTTACATCCTCGCATCCTCACTGCGCCTTTGCTGGTTTTGAATCGACCGGGGGGGGGGGGGGGGACCATATAGTTTTTCATAAAGGAATATCGTTTATTTTTTATAGTTTTTTTTTTTATAAAGGAAATTTTGTTTATTTATATTTATTCTTTATTTACAACTTTTTTATTATAATCTTTACCTAACCCCCGTTTACAATAACCTTTGCAAAGACCTGGTCGGATTCTAAAAGAAGTAAATTAATCACGCGTTGACAAGCAACATGCGGTTTATTGATGCCATCCAAAGCAGCTTGAACTTGTAGGCGTTTTTGTTCAGGCAACCGCTTCTTAATCCACATCCTGATGGACAATTCGGCAAAGTGACCCGTTGTGTAATACTTCACCGTCTGTAGGAATATCTCCGCATCGATTGACTCAATGTCTTCAATTGTAGATCTAACTGTAAATGGTTTTGTATGAAAATATTCACCTTCCAGTGACACATCAATTCCAACATTAAACATTTTGTTAGGTCTAGTCAGTGTAGGAGCTTGTGAGCAAATGATTCTAACATAAATAACTGGAGAACTCTCACTAATGAGATAACCTCAGGCAGTCACGTAGTCCTTACCAAAACATGTAATACTAGAAAATGATGGGGAAGGGAGTATTTTATTTATGTTTTTTTTTTCCTTTTATTTTTTATTTTATTTTTTATTGAAAGAAGAAAAAGAATTTAGAGTGACTAGAGCCCTCCCAAACTGTTTTTATGGTCATTGACTTTAAAATCACCAAAGTAGATAGGTAATCATTGTTTTGTGGCCAATCCGCTTCCCAAACACTCTTACCACAGCAAAAACAAGTGTGCTGCAAATTATTAGAGTCTGAAAAGCGATACACTTTAACAATTCTTGCAGGATACAGAACTCTATTACAATAATGCTCAGTGTACTGGCAGTAGCGGCATTGATAGACTCTCTTGCCATTGTTTCTATTATACAAGTCTAACACTTGAGGATCCGTTTCGGGGTTGTTAAGCACTAACACATGTTCCCGAACATACCCCTTGAGGCAAGATGCAACGTATCGCTGTATAGGCACTGGCAATTGTGCAATCCCCTGACACAGAATGTATTTATTCTTTCTTATTACAATACACGATTGCTGAGCTAGTGACAGTGGGTTGTATGCTTCCATGACTAACTCAAGATTCAGACTGGTCAAGCACTTAGCTTGAGGAGTCTAGTAAGTAAACAAGTTATATAATGAGGGGTTTTCCTCCGTGAACATCAAGTCCACTAATGAGTAAACAAATTATTTAATGAAGGATTTTTCCTCCGTGAACAACAAGTCCACTAATGAGTAAACAGATTGAGTTTCTCTAAGTTTCAGTTTAAGTCAGAGAGTCAAACTATTGCCATCAATATGAACACTGATAATGTATGGGAGAGCAGTATTCCTGATGAGGACCTCATCAAGATCGTTGAGGGAATTGAAGAAAAGTATGCTAATAGCGTATGGGAAGGTAATATCCCTGATAAAGAACTCCTCGCTACCGTTGAAGTGATAGAAGAGGAATATGCTCTCCAACTGCGAAGGGAATATGAAACAATGTGGGAACGGATAACTACGTGTTGGTGCTCCCAACCTACATGTGATGAAGAATGGGAACAATATAATGCAGACTGGGAGAGTCTTCGTGCTCTTGAGATTGCAATGGAGGAGTTTCAAGCGAAAGAGAGGGCTGAGACTTCTTCACAAAAGTAATTTTAAGTTTTTAATTTATAATAAAGATGAAGAAAATAAAATTATAATTCATACAAAATAATAAAATAACATAAATAATGGAATGAGCGGGGGGGGGCTTGGTTGGTTAGGTTAGGATAGAGGAATCATGAACGGGGGGGGGGGCTTGGTTGGTTAGGTTAGGATAGAGGAATCATGAACGGGGGGGGGGTCGGCACAGGGCTGATCCTCTCAATCCTCAACTAAACTTTGCCACTTTGTTTTTGTTTGTTGTGTAATTATTTTCTTTATTTATTTTGGATAAGGAAAAAGGAAATAGGTTTTTTTTTTTATTTAATCTGAATCCGAGGAGTTTATATATACAACGTGGGGCCTCGGTTCCCCACTTGGTCCCGCCTCTGGCTCGGGCTCTGGCTCGGGCCTCGGTTCTCCACTCGGCCCCGCCTCTGGTTCGGGCTGCTGCTGCGGCTGCTGCTGCTGCGGCTGCTGCTGTGGCTGCTGTGGTCTGCGCTGGAGCTGGGGTCTTGGGCGAGGCCGGTACTGTTGGAGGATCAACCCCCGGCGAATCTCGCGGTGGACCCTGTTGGCCTCCGCCTCCTCCCGCCGCCGCTGTTGCTCGGCGAACTCTGGGGTCCACCATCCCTGTGGTACGGCTGACGGCTTGACGATAGCTGTAAATAACGAACCAACATTAATATTCTTTTTTTTTATGAGATTTATTGATATTATAATAATGAGATTTATTGATATTATAACAATGAGAAACTGAGGATTGCTACTCACCAACTGGTTTTCCCTCCTGTGTCCTGGGGGTAGGTATCTGGGTGGGCGTCTGGGTGGCTGCGTCACAACGCCTCGGGCCAGAAGCAGCCAGGGCGCACGTCTGGGTGGAGGCGCACCTCGTGGCAGCTGGAGCATCAGGAGCAGCTGGAGCAGCTGGAGCAGCGGCCGGGGCATCAGCGGGGGCAGCTGGAGCAGCTGCCGGGGCATATCGGTGGGTGGCAAGGTGCCGGGCCACCTTGTCTTTTCTGCCGAATTGCTTTCCGCAAATTCGGCAAGGGTACAGTGGCGAATCCACATGCGTCAGCAAGTGCCGGCGCAAATGGTCGCTACGCGAGTAACGCTTGTCGCAATACATACAAGTGTACTCCATCGCGGCTGTAGTAAGAATGATTAAGACCTGGAGAAACCGGCGGGTGAAAGCGGAGGCGCGCGCGGTAAACATCACGTAGGCGATAAACAAGGAAAGCAAACGGCATGTATTGGAAAAATATGGTGGGGGGGGTCCGGGTCGGGGGGGGGGGGTCGGGGGGGGGGTCCAAATGTGTTTACTAGGGAAGTTCCCCAACAATAACAAGTCCGATTTATCTCCTACACAAACAGGCTCTCGCTCAGTCGTTAAGCATGGCTGCTCCGTGGGAGGATGATATGACAGACTATGACTACGAGTTTGCACTTGAAAATGCAAATTTCGTAGATGAGTTGGAGCAAGAGGCTCTATTAGAACAAACGTTTGCGCAGCAAATACGGGATCTGGAGCGGCCTCCTCCATCGCCTCAGCCTGGGCCTAGCGGGCTGCAGCGGCCTCCTCCTCCTCCATCGCCTCAGCCCACACCGTCTCCATCACCACCTCCATCGCCTCAGTCCGACTCGTCTGAGGACCCACCACCACCACCACCGAGGACTGCGAGACAAGTGTACCTGGAGCGACAGGCGCTTCAGGACGACGTTGACCAAGTGTGGGTGGTTGAGCCGCAGCACGAAACACATTGGCGATGGTACATGGCCGACATGGCCAGGCTGCGTGAACTAGATGAGGAATTGGACCGCTTGGAGGAACAAGAGGAGGCGGCCGATAACGAGGAATAGTTATAAGTTTTTTTGTTGATAAATAAATGCTTCCTTTGTCCAAAAAAAAAAAAAACAAAACAAACAAAAAAACAAACAAAAAAAAAACAAAAATAAAATGCAATAAACAAAATAATAAAACCGGGATGATGGGGTCGGGGGGTGGGGGGGGTGGGGGGGGGTGGGGGGGGGGTCGGGGGGTCGGGTCGGGTCGGGGGGGGGGGTCGGGTCGGCACAGGGCTGGTCCTCTCAATCATCAGCTTGCTAAACTTGTCACTTTGTTTTTGTTGTTTGTTTGTTTTTTTGTTTTTTTTTTGTTTTTTTTTTGTTTTTTTTTTGTCTTTATAATTTTATTTCATTAATACAATACAATAAATGTGATGCTTAAATCTAAGATGATACATGAATGTTTATACAAAATATGAAGAATGACAACTTATAAATAAATGATACTTAAACTAACCTTAGACGAAACTTAAATTAAAAGAGGGGGATCACCCTCTTGTGGAGGAGGGCGACCTCTCCGTTGTTTATCAGGTTGAGGAGGCGCTGCTGTATCTCCTCAAGATGGCCCGGCTGGTTCGCCACATACCTCCGGGGGAGAAAGTGGTGACGGCCATCCGGGCAGAGTATACCCCACCGCAGTATTATAAGGCGGGTATCCACCTCGCCTCTGATAGTGTTCATTTGATTAAGAACACTATCTTCATCCCAGAGTGAGTATGACGAGGTTGTGGATGTCATTTCTGCTTGTGGAATGAGCGTTAACGTGCGGAGGAGCAGTAAACATCCCGTAATGGGGAAAAAACCGGTGACAAACAAGGAAAGTAAACAACACGGGGGGGGGATGACGTCACGGGGGGGGGTCCGGATCGGGTTGGGTCGGGGGGGGGATGACGTCACCGGGGGGGGGATGACGTCACGGGGGGGGATGACGTTTCGGGGGGGATGACGTCACGGGGGGGGGATGACGTCACGGGGGGGATGACGTCACCGGGGGGGGGGGCTCCTCGGCTCCTCAGTTTGCTAAAGTGGTCCAGAACCGGCCATAGCACCCTACTTATGAGGTCGCATACTGTATCTGTTTTATCATGATTATCCATGCCGTGGAATCTGCATTAGACAGTCTTTTAGCGAATTTCCCCTATAGGGAAGAAGCTATTACCGTAGGTCTCATGGTAAGACTTAAGCCCGTGACCATGATAACTTTTTGTTTTGAGGTCCCCAGATGCCAAAAACACTATTCGTTCAAATTTATATATATATATATATATATATATATATATATATATATATATATGTGTCTGTGAATGCGATAACTTGAGTAAAAAACTTCCGATTTCGATGAAATTTGGCTCAAATGTGTAAAGTAACATTTATGACTTTAAGTTCGAAAACCAGAAAAATCGGGCCATGGAAAGGGGGATTTATGGGGGTTTTAAATTTTCCAAAAATCAGTTTTATGCATTTTTACCCTAAAATTGTTAAAAAACTTAATTTTGGTTTTGACCATGTTATAGAGCTTAAAAAACAAATAATATGGTATTTTGAATTATTAACCTAGGTTAAGTGGTTGCGTAGAAAATCCAAAAAAACCTGCTCATAAAATCTCCCATGTTAATCTTATGGGAAAAAGGTTTTTGGCTTTTCCTCAGTTTATTTTAATGTAAACTTCACATTTGCTTTTACCAATCAGTTTAGCTCTACAAAACAATCATTTTGGTGTTTAAATTGTGATTCTACGTCCAACCGTTGCCGTGATATTCAAAGTGCTAAACACAGTATGTTGTCCAATGTTATCCTTATGGAGAATATTTAAAATTTGATATCTCGATTATTTATGAACGTATATTGATGAAACTCGGTAGGTGGCTTCACCTAGAACTAGTATATTGATATTTCCACAAAAAATTGATTTTTTGTTGATTATCCTCTTAGCAGCAAACCTGCATTCTCATCCCTAATGTTATTCTTATGGAGAATACGGAAAGCTTTATATCTCCCTTAATTATGAACATAAATCATTAAAACTTGGTATATAGCTTCACCTGGTTGAGTTATATTGATAATTGCAAAAAAGCCCGCATTTTTATCTTCCTCATTGCAGCAAACCTGCGTTCTCAGCCCTAATGTTATTCTTATATAGAGAATAAATAAAATGCTATATATCACTTATTTATTTAAGTATTTTTATGAAACTTGGTAAGTGGCTTTATGTGGTAGTAAGAAATATATTCCTTCATAGGAAATTCGCTGAGTACGCAGGTTTGCTGCGACGGGGGTATTTTATTATTATATGGTATTTGTTTAAGGAATCAAAAACCGTGCAAATATGTCCACTTTATTTAAGTGCTAACATTGTATTAGCATTAGATCTATAATTATTATATTTTAGTTGTTTTTAGAAAGGGAAAATGTCTTCAATGCATCTGGTTTTTAATGTTTCTTTGTCGGCCTTGGTTTGTTATTTTTTTGTTTCGAATCAGTCCAGGACTGAGAGGAAAACTTGATTTGTTCCTTCATATAGGTGCGTGTATTGTTTCATTTTACTGTTTTTAACTATTGATTTATGATCAGCTTGGCAAGACAGGTCAACTTACCTATGTTTGTACTATATTTTTATGTTCACTTTTTTGAAATGTTTTGTTATGTATGTGAATTGTTGGAACAAAATAATTATTATAATTATTTATTATTATTACTATCCTGGAACAGTGTCAAGCTTACTGAATTAACAATCTACTGCCTTAATGTGGTGTGTGCATTTAAATCTTCAGAAACTTCACAACAGGCAAATGTGTTGATGGAAAACCATTAGAACCAAAGTACAAGCATATACTACATAAATAAGCTTATCCCAATAGCCTTAATTGATAACTAATGTTATTTATTTTCGCTTGCAATAACTTGTTCCCTGCATCATTATTCGTAGTTGACGTTGTAACGTATACACTAATATTATACCTCACATACCTCGCATTACTGTCGGATTATGACCACCTACAACTAAACATAAAGATAAAAGATTGTTTAATTATTCTTTGGAACTTTTTTGAAAACTAACTAATCCAACTTTCTTTAGTGGTAGTTTTTAGTATTTATTTAATGTTCTAATATTATATGCGTAGATATCGCAAAATTTATTCTTATTTTAAAATAGTATATGAATGCACGTCTTTAATTACATTAACTTATTGATCCTATATTCTCACTAGATTGTTTTATGAGCTATCACAAAAATAGCGACACGAAAAGTACAAAGGTACTCATGTTTAACGACAATTTTAAATAGGATTTATTAGTTTGCACAATATTTAACTGTTATGTTTTAATGATCCGAGCAATTTACATTCTTCCGCATAAAAAGTGTAATATCAACAATTAAGAACTCTTTAAAACTCTAAGTGATAAAGCAGAACTTCGTTGAGTCAGTACGACCAAGAGGCCAAAGGGAATTGTAGCCAGGAAGACAATGAATAACGTATGACTATCCAAAGTGAAACCCTACGTTGAACTCTCTAGTAATATTTATTGACTGACCGGAATGCTAGTTTTCTACCGAAGGTACTGTCGAAAGCCTTCTTTAAACATGTACAGTTATATTGGACAACTTGCTCAGTACATATTTAATGTCTCACACAATTTCAATACATTCATTAGTTTTATTTTCTACTTTAATTAGCGTATATTTCAACTGAAGACTGTTAGCAAAATTGCCATAGTATATACTCTCATATTGAGATGTACTAGTTCAATGATTGGTTTATACACAGTATACATTTGTCTCAGTTGATTATTAGGAAGAAGTTACAGATGTAATTATTTTGTACCAGTAGGCATATACAGGGTGGTATTTTGAAAAAATATTTAAATAAAAATTACATGTGAAAACTTCAAAAACACAATAAATGGTACACTACACATTTGTACAAAATTGCATCATGATTGGACCTTTTTTCCGAGAGTTGTCGTGCTTAGGGACACACACACACACGCACACACAACCAAACACACATATATAAAGTTGAACAAATGGTGTTTTCACATTTTCGAACCTCAAAACAAAAAGTTATCATGGTCTCGGGCTTAAGTCTTACCATAAGACCTACGGTAATAGCTTCTTCCCTATAACGAAATTCGCTAAAATGAAGGAGTATTCCCTTGACGAAATGTTTATTGTTTCGTTTAGTGTTGCAGCTAAAAACGTTGCATTACTTATTAATTCCATAATGTGTCTGTCCGTAACCGTAAACTCAGAGTGAGGGAGAGGGAATGCTGAAAGGTTGCTTTTATCGAATATGAATAAATAACTCCAACTTTTAGCTGAAATTCCATTGTAACACATGTGAATTTGTCATTTTTTTTAGGTTCCTGTTGAATATTTTGTAACAACTCGGTTAAAATCTGTAAAATGTAAATGTTTAATTAAATATAATATCATACAGAATTCCTATTTGCATTATTTACCCCTCAAAGTTTATTATGGACCCATAAATTTCAACTTTAAGACGCTTACAGAATAATTCGTGACGGTATTTGGTTTTATTAAATAAAGGCAAACTTTAGTAATAGTACAAAGTTTTGTGTTTTTAACAGACGGATGAAATTTATGATGATTGATATATTTATTTTAAAAACTAAAGCTTTCAATTTAAATTAAATAGAAAAGATAGTTCTTATGTTAGGTTGCAGAAGTAAACAATGTTCTAGATTATATATAAAATATTCATGAATCTATAACGTTAACGACTTTATAAACTGTGTGTTGTAATGAGCTTACATGAGCTACTTAGGGATTAAAGAATGTAATTTATATTCAGTGCAGAACGTTATCATGGGTTAATAAAGATGGCATGTTCGCCAACACTATTTAAAGCCAAAGTTGGCTACATCTCAACAAGTAGTTACTTCTTATGAACTATCACAATAAATGTAACTGAATTACAACTTTTAAAATGCTTAAACTACTAATAAGTATGCTAATAATTTGAAATACAATTTATTTACTTCATTTTTGTGGTAAAACATTTGAGTAGATGGACTTTATAATATGTAGAATTAGCTAGAAATATAATGGACAAACATAGTGAATAAGTTGGAGTAAGAGGCATTCCCGGAGTTAAAACATTAGAGAAAACATGTCAGATTTGTTGACAGCCGCACCAGGTTGCGACACAGATAAATGGTGTGACAACAAATGTTGATATTTATATAACAACGACCACTCTTCATCATGTGTGGGGTGGTTTCATCTCAAAACTAGTAGCTTATAATTTCTGCCAGGATGTATCGGTACCAATAAAAAAACAGTATAACGTAATTGTGAACCTATGGGTTTGATACATCCTGCATGCAACAGATTTCTAATATGTTTACGTTATTCCTTGGTGTAAATTTAGTTGTAAATGATTGTTTTATTATTCTGTCAGGCCGTTTTTATGTAATGCGTTTGAGATACAATTAATATTAACTGTGCAACTTGTTTGTAACTGAGACAATCGGTAGGGCATTTCGTCGAAGAGTAGCGTTTGGACGGACAAGACATACTAGTAAAGGGTTCAACATTGGTTTTCACTTAGGAGACTCATATGTTATTCATTGACTCCAACGCTTCAAATACATTTGAACCTTAGTATTAAGTTCAAAATATGTTCTAACTAAAAGCATTTTAGAAAACATAAACTGTAAATGCTTGTACCTTGTCATACTCAAGAAAATGAATTGCATATAATGATAAAAAACACGATTTTAAACCAAAACAAAATCTTAAAAATTAACGTAACAAACCATTGAATGAATTTGTTTGGGTATTACCTTTAAATATTGTTATAGCTGCTTACAAATCCTTATGCACCTTGATTAATTATGACATTAAGACATTATTTAATACATACCTGATAAAAAACTGTTGCTGATGTAGAGTTTTTGGTTTTTATAAATATATTTTAAGGAGACGATGAAAATCTAACTCCCGACATTTGTTAGCCCTCTAACAGCTAATCTGCAGAAAGTCTCACCATTAAAGGGTCGCAATGTTACCTAACTTTCAATTGTTGTTAATCACTTAATTCACTCTTTTTCATTTGAATATAATTTACCATCTCAGAAGGTTTCGGGGGTAGAAAACTTTCTTACATTAAAAAGTATTTTAGCCTGACTGATTACATATCTCTCTAAATTACTCGTTACAACATAGGCTTTCACAATAATTGAGCATAAGAAGCTAAGAAAAGAATTCATCTATAAATCTTTCAAACTAAGAGGAAGGCTAAAACTTGTCACCAGTTGAGAGCTTCTTCTATAAATGGGGGGCTTTTATCGTTTATTGGAACCAAAATCTATATTCTATCTTAAAAATAAAAACCGGTGGTTGTGTATATATGTTGTGAAATTTGACAGTTATGTAATGCATGTAGCAACTTTAAAATAGTCCTTACTTGCCTTAAATCAAATTAGGTACTACAGAAACAAAAATATGCTTAACATTAAACTTAAAAAGTTAAATCTTTACATTAGTATACAGCAACAAATGAAAATGTACTTGGACATATACAATGAAATAAGAGGGGTATGTCAGGTACGAAAGTAATGGCCTATATTATAGAGAGCCGTAAAATTTTGATTGTAAGCTGTTCAGCCTGCAATATCTGTAAAGTGCCTATTCAAAATGTAATGGAAGAAGTTTTGTTTTTCTGGTTTAAAATATATTATTTGTGTTGGCTATTAATGCGAAACAATAGTAACGTTTGTTACTAGTAATGAGGTGGGAGTAGTGGGCATTGGAGGGTTCTGCCTCAGTAAGCAAAGCGCACCTGAGGAGGACGCGTCCTCCCCCCCATGACCTTGACCCCCGACCCCCCCCCCCCGATGACCTTGACCCTTGACACCCCCCTTGATGACGTCACTACCCCCCCCAATGACGTCACCCCCCCGATGATGGCCCCCCGAAACGACCTTGACCTGCCCCCGAGACGACCTTGACCTGCCCCCCATGAGGAAAACACCTTAAAATATTAATAACTAACCTACTCACCGGCCGATTGTAACGGGACTTTCGCTATATGGTAGGCCTTATGCTAAGGAAGCGAATGACTAAAGAAACTGGAAAATCAACCATCAAACAAACGTGCTATTAATTTATAAACGTACTTTCCCCTTGGGATCTCAGCTGTTTACCGTCCGATTTCAATGGCCCTTCGCCCTATGTTAGGCCTTGGCTTATGGAAACTATCCCCGAAAGAAATTTGAAAATCGACCAAAAACCAACTCCGCTATTAATTTTCCAACGTCTTTTCCTTATGGGATCTCCGCTGTTTACCGCGCGTGGAAAAATTCCCGAGTGCTGCGATGTGCCAGCAGCAAACTGCACCATGAGGATGAGGATGAGGATCATGATGTCCCCCCCGAGGACGTCACACCCCCCGCTTACGTCATCACTTGTTTACTTTTCCGATGCAACATGTTAGGGCCTACTTGACCGCCCCAGGCTGTTTACTCATTAGCGATTCCGGGAATTATTTACCGCTTTCACCGCCTAAAGCACTAAGCGCTTCCTCGGTTTCCCTCTTCGCTTTATTCATCTATCGAATTAACAGATCAAATATTCTTCCTTTATATTCTTTTTTTTATTTTAATTTTAAGCATATTTAAAATTTGTAAGGGTAAATCTTTATTTTTATTTTAAGCGTAACAAAACCTTAAAACTACTGGCGCGAAGTCTCAGCCTCTGTCACCTTCAGCTCCGTCACCTCAAGCTCCTTCGCCTTCCGCTCCTTCGCCTTAGCCTCCTCCATTTTAATACGAAGAAGACGCACACTCTTTCAGTCTGCGTGGTATTGATCCCACTCCTCGTCACATGTTGGCTGGGAGCACCAACACGTAGTAATCCTCTCCCATACTTCTACATATTCCCTACGTTGCTCAACATAGGAACGTGGTTCCTGCAGTTGAGCAGCGTACTTCTCTTCTACCACCTCAACGATAGTGAGGAGTTCCTCATCATCAGACTCCTCCTCTACCGCCTCAACGATAGCGAGGAATTCCTTATCAGGAATACTACCCTCGCATACTTTATCAGCGTCCATACTGATGTCATCAGTTTAAATCTTTGACCCAAACTGAAGCCTAGAGAGCTGGTTGTGAAAACCTGTTTACTCATTAGTGACCCGGAAAAACCTGTGGAAAATCCCCGAGGGTGTCTGGCTAATGGATGCATACATTCCACTACGAAACTTCTAGAATGTTTTAGAACGTCACGGACCGCGGTGACGTCATCCTCCGTGTCTACGGGACTGCCTCAGGCTATTTCCTCATTAGCAATTCCAGGAATTTTTACCGCTTTAAGGCCTACGTGACCGCCTCAGGCTGTTTACTCTTCAGGCTGTTTACTCATCAGCGATTCCGGGAATTGTTTATCACCTAAAGCACTACGGTTGCCTACGAAGCTTCTAGAAGCTTTTAGAATGTTCTAGAATGTCGCGGACCGCGCGTGGCTTAAAAAGCCCCCGCCGACCGGGAGCGGTCGGCGGCGCGCGTCGCGGCGTGCACGAACGAGTTGCTCAGCGGCTTGCTGACGCCACCACATGAAGGAGTTACTCAGCGGTTTGCTGACGCCCGAGTGTGTCATGACGCGCCCTTTTTGGCTGTCGCCACCGCCACCGCCCGGTGGGGACATACCCAGCCACGCGCGCCACCGGTATATAAACCTGAGGTCCGGCTCCCCGTGGCCTCAGTTTTGCCCGAGACACCATGGCCAGCAGCAGCAGCAGCCAAACTGAAGTGGACCGAGCGCTCCGCTCCCTTATGGAGGAGATCAACACGATGGACGAGAACGCCAAGCCACCCACTATAAAACATAAGAAGAAAAAGCCCGAAGGGTGGACTGTAAAAAAGGACATACCTAGCGATTCTCCGGCATTAACTTGGACCGACGCTAATTACCAATATACTGTACAGAACCCCACCAATTGCTGGAACATTTTATTGAAGATGTCGATATTCAAAAGCGGACGCCCTACGCACAGTTGCGGCCTGTACCTGGACGAGGAGAGAGAAGACGTAATTTTCATAAGTCTCGAGGACCTGCTAACGAGATTGGAAAACTTGTGGGTGAACAGCGATACCGGAGTGCCCAAGTTTAACGGAGTTGTCAGGACCGCGACCCCAATACCCGCTTGGCGCAAGACCCACGATTGCGCAACAGTTGACGGGAAACGTAAAGGTGGCGATTGCGTCATCCAGGAAAAACGCAAGAAGATGTAGACAAGGCGAGCTTCCTACCGATATAAAAAACCCGATTGAATCATCCCGAGCAAACAACTAGGTGATGACGTCATCCTAGCGATGGAAAAAACCCAGTCCTCCCGCGTAAACAACTTAATCGCTTTGGGCAACATCGCTTAAACAATTCGGACGCCTAAAAAAGCGACTCGGTGGTGAGCAGCCGCCATTCCAGGTCTCACCACCACACCAGTACTATGGAGAAAATGGACCTCAAGGCAGCCCTCAACAACTGCAAAGCTGGCGGTTACACGCGCATCACAGAACTGCGTGACAACGTAGTTTACCCCATCCGTTCTTTCAAGCGAGTGGATACGCCCTACGGAGAAGCGGTGATGGCCACTCTGAACAGCCTGGCCGGTGACGACCCACTGAGGATTTACATGCCCCGGCGTTACCTGCCCGTCCTGGGGAATCAGGTCATTGGACAGTACAACGTGGGCGTGGGGCCGAGGATGCACCTGGTGAGGAAGGGCAGTCCTCCTGGCGGCAAAGGCGCTAATGTGGTATTTGATTAAATAAAAATGAAAACCCTTATTCCTTTGTCCTTCTAAAATAAACAAAATAAAAAAATAAACATAAAAAATAAAAAATCGAAAAAACTCAATTAGTAATAAGAGCCGAGGTTGTGTGTGGTGGTGTTAGTAGCCGCCATGGACTTGAGGTGGAAACAGCCATTCACCGCCATTGTGGCCGGGCCTTCGGGCAGTGGCAAGTCGCACTTCGTGGCTCGGTTCATCGAGCACGCTGACCGCATGTGCGATACGCGCTTCGCCCGTATCAGTGGCACTACGGTAGCGGCGGTGGAGTAGGAGGAGCAGCAGCTGATGACACTGCTGTGTGCTACGTAGCCGGCCTGCACGAAATGGACGACTACGATGGTAGCGAGCCCTCCCTGTTTATCGTCAATGACATGATGCGCGAGGCCGACTCGCGCGTGGCAGACCAGTTCACCAAGGGCTCCCATCACCGAAAAATGAGCGTGTTCTTTATCACGCAAAACCTGTTTCATCAGGGCAGGGGTCAACGCGACATATAGCTAAACGCCCATTACATAGTGTGTTTCAAAAATCCCAGGGACCGCGCTCAGATCAAACACTTGGCCCACCAAGTATACCCGGAAAACCCCAAATTAGTGGAGGAGGCTTACGCGGACGCCACGCACGATCCACACACATATCTGCTGATAGACTTGAAACAGTCCACGCCCGAGGAGATGCGCGTACGTTTGGCTGTTTTCCCAGATGACCCGGTCAACTACGTGTATCTGCCCAAGAAACGATAAATAGGCTGAGTGCGCACCAGTGTCAGTCATCATGTCGCACCGCGTGAAGAAAGACGCAGCGCTGCTGATGGCTCTGATGCACGTTACACCCAAGGAACGCAAGGCCCTGTGGAAAGCGTGCGAGAACAGCCGTATGAGCTCAGTGTGCGAGTGCGCGTAAAACGTGTTACGCGGGAACGTGCCGCTCACCACCTGTCAAAAACGAAAGTTGAGAAAACACAAACAGACGCTGAGATGGCTGGTGAAACGCGTTGAGGGTTGGGTCAAGAAGTGACACTACCTCGTACAACGGGGCGGTGGATTCCTCTTGCCCTTGCTGTTGAGTGCGGTGTTGCCCGCGTTGATGCAGAAAGTAATTTGAAAAAATGGAGCACACTAAGAAAATGGTAGTTGTACCGCAGGAGCTCATCGAGAGGATGCGAGAAGGATCAGGACCAGGAGGAGGAGGAGGAGGCAGTGCCAATAAGCCAGCCAGCCTGGACGCTGAGATCCATCGCATATTGGGTGACAAGCGGCTGGACGATACGGAGAAATGGAAATAATATCAACAGGTTTTACAGCGGTTCCTGCACTTCTTCGTGGCTAAACGTCAACCCATAGGTCTGTCAATCATTGAGGAGGAGGAAGTGGTGGGTCCGGGTCACGCGCAACGCGAGTCTACCGCCCTGGTGGTGGAGGTTGTGGAAACGTTCCCAAAAATCTACAATTCGGAGGCACGCAACTTGGCATCGCCTGGGACGCAAGTGGGGCTGTGTACGTGAACAACGAGAAGATCTTAAATTCAAATATAGTGGACATTGTATTTTGCACGGCATAGTGAGAGCCTGAAGGGCGGACCGATTGCCTACCGGTTGGCAACAAGTGATGACTACATTGAAGAACATGAACGTGCCCAAAGAATACATGAGCAATCCCGCGGCGTTGCGTTACCTAGGCGTGGGGCTGGACACGGCATCGAGCCCCTGGGGAGACATGACAGCCTCGTCGACACCCTTGTCACCGAGGTTAACACTGGTTTGAGACCGCCTGAGACCGCGAGCTCCGACGGCCAGGAGAAAGATAATAATTGAGGAACCCGACCGGGAATCGTCATTGGACAACTGGGAGCCGTTCTCACCGTAATGGAAAAGCTGTACTACGACCCTGGTGAGGTGTATAAGTGCCACATCCCCCGTGTAGTACGTGCGGTCCAGGAAGTTGGACTTGGCCACGTACTTTCTGAACTTTTCCGGGGTGCACACCAGCTTGACGTTGAGCCACTTGCGGACGTTCTCAATGGTTTTGCCAAAGACCACGTTGTTCATGAGCTTGAAAAAGTCCTGCTTAAACTTGGTCTTGGCCTTTTTCCGCAGCTCGGTGTTCATCAGGATGTAGGGTTCCAACCACCGAGACTGGCGGAACGAGACGGCCCTGTGCACAGCCGCAAGCTCCAGTCCGTTGTTCAAAGCCTGCTGCAAGATCCTGTAGTGGCAGATGTAGTGCTCCTTATCGTCCAGGGTGGTCACCAGCTTGGGGAACTTGCCTGTGGGAGGCCGCTTGGTGTCGCAGCAGTATGGAAGGTTGTTGCAAGTCGTGGAGGCGAGCGGGGTAGCGGAGGTCCACTTCCAGTATGTAGCCCCGGTCGGCCTCCGCGTCCAGCGCGGCGATGTCCAAGGCGTCTATCTCCTCGCGGCTGAGCCACTGTAAGGCTCCGGTGGGCAGGTACTGGGACATGGCCCAGCCGTAGAGGTTATTGGCGTCCAGGTACAGGAGGTAGCGTGTCAGCTCGCCGGGGCGTTGGTCCTGGGGGTGGCACCACTCGTGGTTGGCCTTGGCGTAGCGGGTGATGGCCTGCGAGATACCTCCTCTGATGCCTTGCTCCACGAAGAGGAACATGTCAATGTCCCGCAGCGTGTCCAGCTCCACGTCACTGGTTTGAGCATGACGTCCCAGGCGTAAGAGGGCAGGGTGTAGTAGTGGGTGGGGTCCAGTCCGTACTCGGCCATCGAGGTGTCTCGGAACTGCTCAAACACGTCGGTGAGCAGGGCAATGTCGTAGCGCAGGTACTTGTCGGCGTAGTCCTTGAGGTTGCGAAACTCGAAGGCTCGCCACACGTTAAGGTCGTGCCCGTACTCCTCCTCCTCCTTGATGTCTTCCAGGTTCATGCTGTTTTTAAACGCAACCCGAGGAGGTAGCTGTCTGGTGGAGTACAACATGTCGTACGACGTGACAAAGTCGTAGGGGAACACGCCCTTCCTGTTCACCAGGTCGAAGAGCCGGTCATCGGGAAACCACTTCCTGGTCTCTCGCATCTTGTCGGTAGGCAGTCCCGCTGCCAGGCTGGCCAGGCTCATGGACAAGAACCTGTAGGTGTCGAGGAACCGCACCGCATAGGACGTCTGTCGTTGTTTGTCCCCGGGCTGGCCAAATTGGAACCACTTGGTGAAGGCGATGTAGCGCTCTTCGGTGTGTGCCAGCACGTCCACATTGCCGGGGTCAATTGCCAGCTCCCGCACTATGAGGTGGGCGTCGTAGTTGGACAGGTTGTGGAAGTAGCAGTTGATGATCCGCTGCTCCCTGTAGCGCAGGCTGCACGAGCGGTGCGCTGCCCCCCGGAACTCGTAAGGCGGGGTGGGTTGTGGTCCCGCACCTTGATATACGACTCGGTGAACTCCTTGCCACAGAGGTAGCAGCGGGTCGCCGCGGGTACTCGTCCATCTCCTGTCGGGTCAAGGAAGGGTACATAGCTCTCGTGCTGAATAGGAACTCCCACAGCCTCAACACGTCCATCTTGAGTCTTTCCATGAAGTCCTTGGACGCGTCGGCTCCGAAGTAGACGCGGGGTTCAAACTCCTCCAGGCCTAGTGAGTCTACGATCTGGTAGGCGAAGGCGTACGGGATGTGCATACGCAGGGGTCTGGAGCCACGCGGTGCTTCCGCGGGGTCGTCAGGGACGGGCTGCAGAGAGCACTCGAAGTCCGCGTAAATGCAGAACCTTTCTCGCCGGGTATACACGGGTCGTGTGAAGCGGATCTTTTCCTTCTTCGACATGTCCAGTCGGAGGGGGGTCTTGGCGTAACAGTAATGCCTGTGCTCCTCCAGACGCTGAGCGCCCGTCAGGCCAAGCTTGTTGGGTCAGTTGTCGAAGTAAGCGAAGCACCGCTTACAGATATAGACCCTGCTGTCACGGGTGGTGAGCTGGGGTCGGATCAGTCGGCTCAGGTCCGCGATGTACGCGTAGTGGCTGTCCCCATCGGTTGTCACGCACAGCAGGTCTCGGTGGTCTTCAAGCTCCCGCTTGCAGATCTTGAGCGGGTAGACCTTGTCCTCAAACTCGGGCGTTCCGTCGGAGCGTCTCCCCACCATTGCCAGCTCGATCCCGTAGACGTTTAAACTGATGGCGTTCTTGCGCTCGAAGGACTTGATGTCCTTCAGCGCCATGTGGAAGCGCAGGCTGGTCCAGTCCTAGAGGGCGATGATGTCCAAGGTGTACCTTGCGGGTCTCTGCTGGTTATCCGGGACGAACGCGGCCAGGATCGCGTACATGAAGCACATGTCATCATTGTTTTGGACATTGACAACGGCATGCGTATCAGCGATGGCCTTTGGCAGCTGGATAAAGGCTCTGCCTCCGAGCGGCATGTACTGGTTCACGCGGATCTCCAGGTCGCGTATGCGCAGGTAGATCCACCCACTGTCCACCAACTCGCACTGCTCCTTCTTGTTCACAATCAGGTTGAACGTGGCCGAGAGGAAGTTCTCCAAGTCGGAGGCCTCGGTCATTGGGACGTTGACGGTGTTGAATGAACGTAAGCAGGTTGCCCCGTGGATGTTGGTGAACTCGCACTCCAGTACCATATTCACCTTGATGCTGGGGTGTCTGCTCCTAATATCTGTCAACAGGTCGAGAACCTCCTGGAACAAGAAGACCAGCGCCTCATCGACAGTCAGCAAAGCATCCATTGGTTGAGACAGTCGATAGGTGAGGAGGTGAGTGCGGAGGGCTCGGTGCACGAGCTGGAACGTGGGGAGACCGCTACCCTCCATCTCATCACTGTCACTGGGCTGGGGTTTGGCGCTGGGCTGGGGCTCGGTGCTGGGGCTCGGTGCAGGGACCGGGCTGGGGCTCGATGCTGGGACTGGGCTGAGGCTTGGTGCTGGGACCGGGCTGGGGCTCGGTGCTGGGACCGGGCTGGGTTTCGGTACTGGGACCGGGCTGGGGCTCGGTGCTGGGGCCGGGTTGGGGCTCGGTGCTTGGGTGAGGCTCGGCGCTCGGAGGAGAGGTCACTCTGGGCAGGCGGTCGTGGACCAATTTCCTCACGACGGGGCAGCTGTGAGACTCGTGTTGGTCCCGGTTGAAGCGGCGGCTATACGCCATGTCGCAGTAAGCGCAGCGGAACCTTGAGCCCTCGCCGTGAAGTATTGCGATGTGTTGGCACAGGCTGGCTTCCCTGCAAATGTTGGCACTGCACTCTTCGCAGTGTAACCTTGGTGCATGGACCGTGCAGAAGTGTCTTCACAGTTCTACGTCTCGTCAGAAGCGTCGACCGCATTGCTCGCACTCCACTCGGTGGGTAGAGCTTGAAGAGGAGGAGGAGGAAGCTGCTGGGCTTGCTGAGTATCTCGCCCGCATATGGCGGCGTACGTCTTCTAGGGTCGCGAAGATGGCAGGGCACAGTCGGCAGGGATGGTCTGCTTGTTGCGGTTGGGGCTCCGCCACGGGGTGTTGTCCGTGAACCGTGGTGACGTGGCGGCGGAGGTTGTCGCCTCTTGTGAAGCGCTTACCGCAGACGTGGCAGTCGTGACGTCTGGCGTTGTGAGCGGACTCGGCGTGTCGCCTCAGGTTTTCGGGCAGGCTGAAGGCTCGGCCGCAGACTCCGCACAGATGTTGGTTGTTCATCTGCAACAACGTATACGATAAATCTCTTACATTTATAGATTAATGGCAACGAGAACACTTCACTGGTAGCATAACACAGGGGATGACACATGCTTTATGCGTGGTAGACAAGAGTCAAGGCCATGGCAAGTCTAATGATAGTACACAGGTTTCCTCATTTATTAAATTAGTTTTAGCAAAAAGAAAAAGTATTAATGTAAAATATTAAATAGGTATCTGTACAATTTCAGGAAACAGTAAAGTTAGGACTTGTCTAAAATCTTTTTAATGATAACTAGGTTCAGTTCTCTTTCTATATTCGGATGATTAATGACTTTCAGGCTCAAAGTGTCTTCAAACCAAGACTAAACAACAGCCAACAACATCAAGACCAAACACGGTGTCCGGAAACTTCGTCCCAAGAACATTTCGTCACCCATGACAAATGCGGACATACCTGGGTTGGATTTGTTAATGATCTCTAAATATTTTTAGGCGGACATTTAATCCTACCTCAGATAAGGGTTATAGAAATGTCCATATATAGAATAATTTATCTGACCGTCCTTCCCTTGTTGTACTACATTATTTAGTTCCATTTATTAGGACGTACCGCATAATAGTTTGAAAACGATTGCAGCAGCGGTTCTCTCACAATAAAAGTGTAAACTTGAATTTTAGTCCGGATATTTAAAGAATTACCGGACAATTCGTATTTAAAAAAAACAGGTGCTTTTCACACATTTTAATTCATAACAAATATTTCGCTCAACAGATTTTTTCTTTGTTATCAGATAAAATATATTTTAAATAGCTTCAGTAGGCTACAAACGTTGTATTATCAAAATCTCTGTACTTGAGATTTGTTTTTAAAATCAAGTATTTATGTTTTTTCCCCAAAAGTAATTGATATTAATACTCTCGTAAAAAATAAAAAATAATATATATATATATATATATATAAATATATATCGTGCTATTCTTTTCTAATCAAGAACTACATGAGATAATTTGTTGGTTAGCACTTAAAGGTTCAATACAAAGTGTCCACCTAGAAATAATTAGAGATCATTATTAAATCCAACCCAGGTAGTGAACCCAAAGGAAGGATGAAAAGTCCGCACTTTTCATGGGGGAAGAAACGTAAATATTCAAGCAAACCCACAACCTATCAGACACACTTTAAAACATGGTATTAAAATGGTTCAGTCACACTTAATATGAAAGTAGTTACCAATAGATATAATTATTGAAATTAAATAATGACCGAGGTTGTAGCAACCTCATTTTCAGTAAGATACATGTATATTTTACATTATTGACTGGTAATTTTATAAGATAGAAAATGCATCCTCTACAGCATAATGCATAATAGGAATAATCCATAGAAAAATAATAATTATTGTATAGTAAAATATTCTAAATGTATTACAGAACTCTCAAAGATCTCTCCATCCAACACAGAGTAACGACTCACAGAGCAGGCGATTACCACCTCTACAGCGCACCGGATGTGAACTCGTTTCCGGACCTTCATCTACTGAACATCCGGTTTTCCTGTTGCTAACTTTACTGGTCAGAGATTCCGTCACATGCGGTATTATTGACGCGATTCTTAAAATATCTATTTTTATAAGTTTATAATAATTATCCGAATTAATGTCATAAATAAAAATAAATTTAAATACAAAATATGTTTAGACCTACCAAATTAATTACGGTTACCTTTTTGCCATTCTTTATAATTTTATAAAAATAATAACCAACTTTACTTGTTATCGGTACCATGTAACTAAAAGTGTTTTTAGTTAGACAAAAACAGATACAAATTAGTTGATAATTTTAAGTACGATTACAATCCTAATTATAAAGAGACATGTGGTATGTTGCGTTTGAAATAACATGTCCACGAAGATGGGTTTTAAAACAACATTCATTACACACTTTGTAATCAGCCAGTTACAAATGAAATTGATACATTTTTGATCGCTGTATTTTCATAAATATTTAAATTTCAATTAGCTGACCCCTTTATTCACAATATACATTTTTCTCTTGCTTATTTACGCCAGTGGCATTTTGTATTTATCGTTTCTAGAGGACAACGGTCCAAACCTCTCAAATTAATGTGGGAAAACCGGGAATTGAACCCCTGACCTCTTGCCCATACATTCAGGATGCTAACCCGATTGTAATACTTACTCTGCCACAAATCTTTGTCATTGTTTTGCAGTTATGAAAGGGAGGCCTATAAACAATGGAACGATGAAAACTTTATTGCACTATATATGGTCTGCAATAACGATGAATATTCTGTTCAATATGCAGTAGAAAGGAAATATTTGTCTAGCTTAAACCATATTTATGGTTTTAGGGTATTTGAGCTATAAATATGTACGGGAAATAAATCATCACCTACCCACAAACAATTTTGTAATAACCAATTCGATTATGCTTAAGAAATTAAATTGTCTTGTATATTAGGTAATTTTATAGTTTCCACTGCTTAACGGTAAATAAATGTCGTTAAAACCGTCTAATACTTACATTTACAGTTTCTATTTACATGGAACATGTTTATAAATGCATGAATTAATACTTTATCTAAATGAATATTTTTCTACGGGTATAATATGATATAGTTTATCGTCTAGTATTGTATTAACAAATATTTACATATATTAAAAACAAAATTCATGTTGATAAATAACGTTTGAAATACAATTTTGTTTGTTTAATTTTTTCTGTATATATTCCTAAGATTTTTTTTTAAGACTGTTCATGCATTGCTATATATATTATGAGTTGGAGTTGGAGTTTAGTTTAAATTTTATTTGTTCTAGGATAGAGTCTGAATAATTTAAGTTGTTACGGTTTTAAGGAACTGATTTTTTTTTATTGTGTGCGTATGTTGCACATGCGGACTCATAATTTGTTAGTTTTGTTTCCTTGGAAAACCTCCAGGTTCACCGTAATAGCAATTAAATCTGTTTTATGTTCCTGGCTGTATCTTCTTAAGTTTAGCTCCAATTATTTATCAACACATATTCAAATATGTGTTCTCTAGGTGATTGCTACAAATTAATCTTACTACTATACTACAGCAAAATTAGTTAAATGTTGTTATGAAATAATATATATATAGGTAGTTTTTATATGATCACAGGTCTATTATATTTTTAAGTGATGTAATAGACCCTTTATGGTCTCGGGTAATTGTTTAGATCTACTGCTATTAATAGCAAGCTATGGGAGGGGGGTCTGTTACAGACGGGGATACAAGGGGATACCAAGATAGTTTACATAGGTAGATATAGTGCCAGATCAAAGGGAATTACTCCCTTGACTTAAACAATCGATCCGATATGCTTGCCTAACCGTGGTACGGAAAGATAAGTTGAGTTAACGAAATATTATCCATTTGTAAAGTTTATAATTAAATCAACTATAATATTTCTAATAGTTTAAAATATAACAAAATATTTTTGGAATACGTTACTAACAACTACTACTATTATTTGTCTTCCTGAACTCCCTAAGTACTTACTAAGTGACATGTTCTCTCTCCTTTAAATATCAAATATATTCAAATTAAAAAAAAATAAAAAACAACAGCGTATATCATAAGAAAGTGTATGTCGTAAGCGCTTTGAAATGTTCAACATTTTCTTGGCACTGAATTCGATCACAAGCTGTAGTGTTCACGAAATTTGGTGTATCCTATTCGCCTCATGCGACTAGAGTAAGCTGTTAGATGTATATTGAGGTGTTGTTTTGCATATTGGAAACATCAGTAGGGGGCCCCCTACTAACATCCTATCCCAAATCATAAGTGTGTAACTGTTGAACCTTAAGCTAATTTGTTTGCGGTTTTGCAATTTGTGTTGAAAAGAAACATTTTCATAAAACATGTAAGCAATAAATAACAGTATTATGAACACTATTTTTAGATTACAATGCGATTTTATTACTTGTTTGCTAACATAGTAACAAACTCATTATGTTAAAATAACAAATCATTATTCTGTACAAATCGTAATAATGATTTATTACTCGTTATAATTTTATAAATTGTGCTACTTCAAGTAGAGACCAACATGATATTTATCATTCAAATCTTTATTATATCAAATATTTAGTTGCAATAACATATTATGCTTCACTGGTGCTATTTGTTCAAAATAAAAGGTAATACAAGCATTGGGGTTGGAAATTTGTATAAACATACATGTTTAAGATTAAAATACAATAACATAGCTTATAAAAAGTAAACAGCCTAGTATTATTGCTTTTTGACTTACTTAGACAAACAAATTTGAAGAAAAACTGACAGACACAATAAATTGATCATGACACATTGTTGTTGTCGTAAAACAATTGTAAACAGTTCCTTTGGTACAAATATTATGTCCTAAGACCTCTGGGATAGCCGTATCGTTTTTATAAGAAAATGTGTATTTTAATGTTTAGTTAAAAGTTCTTGATAGTTGTATTACCCTCTAAATATAAACATGTTTTCATAAACTACTGTCAGCCACACATAAAACAATTTAAATTATGACCAGGCCCAATGTCATAAGTTTAAATTATACCATTACAGTTTGTCCACTCATAGGTGAACATAACACAACAGATCAAACCCGATACCACTATAATCCTCCAGTAACGACACACGAAATTTCAGTTAGTTGAAAGTATCAAAATGAACTACATCGGTTCACTTGAATTAAATTAAGTTTTATAAAAATACTTTTTTTGCAAGGAGTTGGAAACCCATTTAATGGACGAAGTGTGGGGCACACCGAGGTCCTACCCACTAGACACACCTCCCACGACAGCTTTTCTCCTCAAGGAATTGTTTATCACATTACTTCGGGGAGAGAGCCCCGTGTTGCTGAACCAGCGTGCTGAGGTCCGCAGTGCTGGAAGAAAGGAACTACTTCATTTTCTTCGATGGCACTCTATTTGGCAGACGCCTTTCTTCAGTTTTAGCATTTTCCAGGGCAAGTCTATAATAAATGTTTATGATCTGCCTCTCCACATTTATAGTAGAGATTTGACCGATCCACCCTGTGCACTCATTGTGTCAATGCCTGTAGCCCAATAACTTGTAGCACCGTAGAACTACGGTCCTCAATCGCACCCCGCAGCTGAAAACCCCACCCGAAGATGGCCGAGCTTGAGAAGCTTGGCGGCCTCTCCCTCAGAAAGGTCCAGGACCACCATCTTAAACTTTCGTTTGGTTGGTGGGCTTACCGATACCGATGGGTGTTACTGGGCCCACCAAAAACATTTTCTAAGGCCTCCACGACCTTGGAGGTCTTAGTGAGGGAATCGAGGTCCCACACCTCAACAGAAACCCGTTTGTCGGGGGCGACGACACATCCTGTTGGCCCTACTGCGGCTTATAAAACCGCGGTGAACGCTTTCCTGCCCGAGCCCTTCCCCAGCCGGAGGAGAACATCCCTCTTTGGAGTTGGCCTCGCACAGACAACCTTTGCGGCACAGGTCATTATCCTTACGTACTTCCCCAAAATACTGGCGTAGGTGTCGCCTCCTACCACTCTTACGAGGACAGACGATGGGCCAGATCTTATCCTCGGCTTTGCAGCTACAGCACCCGGGCTAGGTTAGTGACCGTTATCACCAGAGGAGCCTCCGCCACAGTTCTTTCAACTTTTATTTTCTTCTTATTTTTCTTATTCTTGTTGGCCGCCTCGGGCTGGTCGCTAGAGCTCTCACTGGGGCTCCACTCCCGCTTGCCTGAGGCACCGGCCGCAAGGACGGCATCCTTTAACAGGCGTCCTCGATCCACGACCGGTACCTTTTTCGGCATTACCTTGATTCTTCAGTCCCGCTTCTCACCAGTTGGAAAGTGTCCTGTGCCTTTTCCTCTTTCTTGCGCACAAGGTACTTCCGTCTGCTAAACAGCTCAACGAGCCCGGGAATTCCGTCCTTCACCGTGCTGTTCACATCCTTCTGGACCTTGCACGCATTCGACATGTTCTTCAACAAGGCGTCCGCCTGAGAGAAGATTTCCTCTCCTCATTTCGGATTTGGAAAACGTCCTCCCATCTTTTATCGCAGTCCTCGAGGTCAAGCGCAGTGGCGTTACTGAACTCACTGCCTATGCTGCTTGCCAGGCTACTACGCCGTGTTTGCAGGTTTTATACAAATACTGCACACGTCATTAATAATAATAATATCAAGTGTTTGGTGCGTAGTTATATTCTTATAATTAAGTTCGTTATTAGGTTCAAATCTAAAAATTATTAACTCGAATTGGGTGACTTATAATTTTATATTTATAAGTTTTAATCTAATATTTTATATATAATTTTATAATTATTTAATATACTTAATAATAGCCTTATTATAATAATTTTGTAAATTGATTTTATAATTACTGTAGTATATTTTTCTTGATAATTTACAGTTCAGACAATCAGAAACTCCGATGCAATCACAGATGAGAGGGCGACCTCAAAATCAAGATTGATGGAAGAGTTTTACTGTTTTCCTGCGAAACATGAACATCACCTTATTGGCAGAAGGTAAAGTTCCCTTTTGTTTTGTATCAGAAATTGCAGAATATCAGACAGTATCAAATTCATATTTCACTTTGTTTGTATGTTCATATCATTCAGGAGGCTTTCTTACTTGTAAGAAAGTTGCAGTAGCACAGAATTAAAACTTATAGACTGGTTTTAATAAAATTAAACAATACATATTAAAGAAATTATGAAAACTTCTTTCTTGCATACTTGAGGAATGTTTGGATACGTAATGGGCGGATATATGGCCGGTTCTAATCATCTGTGCTTGGATGTGTGCGTGCACCAATCTGGCTCCTACTCTTACTATTCTATCGTTGTATGGGTGTATTCAACGTATCTTAACATGTTACGTAACGACAAATTATAATTCTAAACAAAGAACCATATCTGTATAATTGTATATTTAATAGAATAAACCGTTAACCTTTTATTAAAATGTCAAATATAAGTGTACATTAACGTTTAATATTTATAAAGAATTGAGAGTATTTTGAGTACACTAAAAGCTACATTTATCTTTATGGAAAGTTAATTCAGGACTATTTTTCATAAGATCTCTTAAACTTTTGCCAAATCAGAATATTATTTTATCTAGGTAGATTTTCTATCAGTTTATACGAGATAAAACATGCATTACTTTCAGTGCATGTGGTACAATGAATATATTTTCTTTGGGTTGTAATAAAATGTTCATGAAATTAAAACTACTAACAGTCTGCTTTCTTCAGCAATACAAGTTGAAACTTTAGGAAAATGGTATACGGGTCAATAGACCTTTCTACCGTACTTATTTTTTCAAAAACTAGGATAACGCTCATTCCTCGCGTATAAGGATAATCGAAACACATGATCAAACTTAAATCGCGTCTCATAAAAAATTCAAGATCTGATTTGAGTTACATCATCAGAATACATTCCGGTATCATTTAATCCCACCACCAGAATACGGATTTTACGTCTATATAGCGATATTAATAGTCACTTCTCCCCGAAAAACAGTTATCGCGGTAGCTCAGTGGGTATCGCACTGGCTCTCAGAGCGTAAGGTAGCAGGTTCGGATCCCGTCGTAGACCTAACCTTTTATCCGTAGAAAAATATTCATACATTTATCACTTGTTTTTATCAAAGGAAATGTTGTATAAATCCGTAAATAAATTTACGGATTTATACAACATTTTAAATAAACTAAATAATTAAATTTATTTAATTTTAAATAAATAATATACATTTATTTTTTTAATAATTTGTAGGTTTCAGGCATGGTCTGTTTTAAGGATTGGCATGGGCGCGTTATCGTAGTACAAACAGAGTATTTTGGGCTAGGCAGTGACTTTAACAGTGTGATTAATTTAACTTTTAAGAGAACAGCAAGTTTCCTAAATGAACTAATGTTACAATTTCTATAGGCCTAGTCAAAATATCCTTAAGGATTAACAATCAGTCGTCAGGTCTAGTTATTTAGATGAAAAAATGCGATTTAAATATATTGTTTAAAAGCCTAGGCTATCATGAAATTAAATACTATAAACATCGGTTGGTCCAAGACCGTACATTAAACTTCTAAAACGGCAAGTAGCCTATGTGTATAGGCCTACATTTCATAGCCATAGGTCTAAGTTTATGATGAAAACAGCTAACTGTAATCCAAACCTAGTATATGTCAAATCATTTCAGATAACCTGTAAAAAAGGCTTAGTTTGGTTAGAATAGGTTAAAGCTTTTATTTGGTTCACTACAACATTTTTGGTAATGTGTTTAGTGCATTTTACGACAGTTGTATTACCAGTGTTATGGCTCACTGTTACTGTAATCCAACCCTAGTCTATGTCAAATCATTCAACATAACCTTCCGAAAAAGGCTGTTTGGTTAGAATCGTCTATAGCTTTTATTGTGATAGGCTTCAATATTAATGGTAATGTATTTTAGGTAATGTAGAGAATTGTTATTATTAATTTAGTAAAAATACAACCTAGCAAATAATTTACCTACAAAACAGATTTAAGGTTGGTCGCTTACTGTGACTAAATTGATCAAAGTTTTCTAGACAAATTGAGGCTTTGTACTTTTTAAAGATGACAATCACAATATTACCAATTGTCTAAGACAATGTAATAAAACGAACTATTTAATAAGTTAAGTTAATATCTCAGTATCTACAGTCATCTATTTTGAAAAGTTATTTTGATTTTTTCAATCTACCACACGCGTCGTTTGCCACTGTTACTCGTCGCCTCCGACGACTGACGATAATTTACACAGAGTAGGCATACTAAGGGAATATTAACTGTATGGATATTTTTTTAATAAAATACACTTAATAATTTTATAAAATAATAAATAGGCTCACAATTTAAAAAAAATACTTCCGTTTATCTTTTTCATGTTTTTTGTTGTTGTGAAAACTTTTTGTTATCCAGTATAACAATGTATACTCTACCAAACTAACTATTGTTACTCTGTTGTTGAAACATAGACGTCAGCTAAATTTTAACAATTCAAGTACCACTAAAATGGCTTTCAATGTTATTTTTATGGAGAAAAAAATAAATTTGGATCTAAGATAATTCTATTAATACTGAACGAAATTATATGAAAAACGAAATCGAGATTTTGTACTGTTATTTTTATCTGGAAAATCTGAAATTTAACTGTGGACACATTATAGAGTTATTTTGGTCACAGACACTCCAGTTGAGTTGATTCTCTTACCAGTCTAAGCAGTAAATTTATGTATAAGAATAAACTTCACTTCGTTCGATTATCCAACTAAATCTTCGAATCTTTTTGAGCTAAGTCAAAGCTCTACATAAATCGTCCTTGAGATTTAATGCGAGTATGGATTTAATTTAAAACGTCAATACAATTACCAATTAATTAAATAATATGTAATATTTCGTATATATTTTTAATTTTGAAACTATAAGGCAGTTTCAGAATTCCTTTTTAGCCAACGCGTATTTATGATCCTACGACGCATTATATTCTACGACAAGTTATATATTTCATCATAACGGAATAGTTATATATTTTTAACATTTTATTCTATATACTGATAACTAAAGCACAAAAGCTACAACATATTGATTCAACCTTATCGAGAAACGGTAAACAAGTTATAAAAGTGACGTTACAAATTTGTAGTAAGAATTAAAAAGATAATTCTGTGAAAGAAATAATAGTTTAAGTAATCAGTTTTCAATATAGTATTAAGAAGAGCCTGCGAGTTTTTTTAAAATTATTCATCCACTCTTGGTAAACGTTTTAGTTATTACTTTTAACTAATACTTCTTCTTTTTGCATTAGAAGCTGTAAAGCAACATATTGTGTTCGTTTTATGAATGACAACATGTTAATATGTAAAATATAACTGATCCATTATTGCATTATCATCATCATCATCATCATCATCATTATTATTTTAGATTATCTAGAGTTGACCTGGCTATCCGGGTTGCCTTCCAAGGGTGATATCCTTGCTTTACTACAGTTATTGATATTTTGTATATATGGGATATGAAATATAATATACATGGTTTATTGTTGCTAAAACTGATATGTTGTGTATTAGGTGGCAAATAACAAATAATTACCAAAGATTTTAGTATGCAAAGCCGATAATTTCATCACTGAAGTAAAGTAATCGCTTGTGCTTTATTATCGAAGCATTTGATGATTGTAAGCGACAAAGGATCCAGGTAATCAAAGCTTTACAAATTTTTAAGATTAATAGGATTATCTATATTTAGATTAAAATAATCTTTATTTGTGGAATAACGTTTACAGTAAATTGGAATACCATATCAAATATAAAACGAGTTTGCATGCAGCACCCTGACGTGAGGGAAGTAAATTTCCACATACAAAACTTTTAAAACTCAAAATCAGTGTTAAAACATACATTTATTCCAATTTGTATTGAAATCTGAAAAAAATTATTTTTTGGCTGTTCTGATGCTCCTGGTTTCATTTACCTGTAAACCTCTGAATACAATCTTGTGCATTATAATAATAGGAGAAAGCCAGACCGGCTTGAAAGGAGCCGTAAGGTTGCTGGGGATGATAAAAGTACACCAACAAATGAATAACATGCATTTATAATGTAAAACCCCAATAAGACAACGTACTGTGTTTAGTCGAAACACATTTTCTTTAATAACTCGGTAAATATGTATACTAGAATGACGAGAGAGAGCTTACAACTTTTTCCTCACTAATTCCCATTTTTTTGCATGCATTAATTCTACATTCGGGGCTTTTCTGACCCTTTTTGGGCCCAAAAACTCGAAATTTGAAAGAATAATCCCCAAAAAAGGGGTTTAGAGTTTTCCGATAGTTTTGCCCAACGAACTTGTCCAAATTATTACAAAAAGGAATGTCCCTACCAAATTTGAAATAATCCGGACAAAAAAATTACCGCTAGAGTGCAAACACACACACACACACACACACACACACTCACACATGTATATATATATATATATATAAATCTTTGAACGAACCCCCAAAACGTGTTCAGGGGGTCACGTTAGGAACTTCTATGGTGGTCCCGGGCTTAAGTTTCACCGTGCGGGTCATGCTAATAGTTCACTTTCCAAAGGAAATTCACTAATAATAACATGTAATAATCATACAATGTCACATAATATCGCTTTAAAATGTATAAAACTGTTACCAGTCAAATGAGTCTTTGTTGAAGAATATAAATAGTAGTTTTTTATACTCAAAAAATTATGCGAGTGAAGAATTAGAACTGTTACACCAAAGCCTTCTATAAAAAAAGAGACGATCATCTAAACCAGCGAGGTCTTATTACATTCAACTAAACCAGCGAGGCTGTCACAAGAAAACTACGTTTTTTCAAGAAGTTTGTAGGAAAAGATTTGTTCAAAAGTATTTTGATCCCAGTGTCTTTGATCCTAACAGTTATATTTTGTCAGTCATAATTCGTTTCAAAGATCATTTCGCTTGTAAATTCTTTCGTATATTCTTAACGTATTACAACTTGATAAATTGCATGGATTGCTTCAAAATAGCTGCAGGAAATAGACCTTGCAGTTTTTAGATGGATGTTTTCAATCTTTATAAAACTGACCCAATTTTGTAAATCTTTAAAGATTTCCTCGTCTAAATGTAAAAACTTTAAACTCAATAACTGTTGGTAACCTTTTGTAAACTCCTTACTTCGTAAACTAAATGATTCTGAAAAAGATTAAAGGATATGCTTGACAAAATAACTACGGGAGAGTAATGTCATAATATTATGTAACTAAAAAATGCGTGGTTACTTAGTTATTATATATTTTTAAGAAAATTATATTCGTAACATTACAATCAAACAAAAATTATTTTGTGTTTTGTTACTATCAAGAATTTGTATAAAACCAATTGTTATTCCGGTATTTTTAAACAAACTTTATTACAAAATAAAAGTATATAGAGCATAATTCCGAAAGTATTATGCCGTGTAGTTCTGTTTCCTAAGTCCTTCTGTGCATTTTTATCAAAGGAGCTAAAATTGAGCGTTCGCTCATTTAAAGCAGCGTAATTCCTCAAGTTTCCTTTATTAGCGATTACAAATGTTTATCTTTAGTTTTTTAAATACAAAATATATTTGATTAGGGCCTACCACTAATAAGATAATATACAATAAAGTAAATATTATATCACTTAACCGTACAAGAGTGATTGTATATTATATATTATTTTGTTAATGCCACATTGGATTATATTAAATTTAGATTTTTTTAACCTTATGTTGCAGTTACTGAAGCTAATTTATTCTTGATTGAAGAAGGAATATAAAAACAATATATAATAAAAGTACACTTTCATTAAAAATAAATGTATATATTTCGATAATTCCAATATTGTCCTTTTTCATACTCTACATAAGTTCCAGTTTATACAAAATTTGTGCTTACATTAATTTTAAAGAAATAATTACTGAAAAATAAGGCAGTTTCGATAAAAGAACTATTAATTTCAAAGACTTTTTTAAACCAGGAATTTATTGCCACTAATTGCAAAGTCTATGCTGAACGGAACAATGTGGGGTGGGTATGGGTAGGGGTTCTTGGTTATATCTCTAGCTTGAAACACAATTTGTTCAAAGAAACATTTTAAGCATTTTATTTGTTTTTAACATTTATAAACATTTGTAAGATGCACTACTTAAAAAATTGCATTGATTATATCAAATTAAAAATAAAAAATAAAATGTCTTACATGAGAAGTTTTAATGAAAAGGTTCAGTAAATAAAAGAAAACATTAACATAGTTTGTTCCACATAAGAATGAAATTGAACAACATACTGCATTTACCGATAAATAAAATTTTTACTTTCCTTGGATTACTATTAGAATAATTCTGAAAAATACTAATTTAATTAGTTTTTTTAAGTATTTATAATGGTTATTAGTATTTAAAGTTTATGGTATATAATAAATCAAATATCTAGAACGTTAGAAAATTATACGGCCTATAGTTGTTGAACCCGAATTTACTCAGAGGTGCGGGGGAAGTAAATTTGTTAGAGACCTAAACCACTATTAACCAAAAAATGTGAATAAAATGCATTTTAAAATTTTTAATACATAATTACATTTTAATAATTAAACCAAAAAAACTGGAGATACCATTGATTAGTACTAACATGCAAAATGTTGTAAAAGTTGGCCTATCTGTGTGGTATTTAGGTTTGTAAACATCCATACTGACAGTCAGACCGATATGCACCACTTCAATTTATACTTTTTTGTTTTCTAGGTTAACCAAAACAAATATTCACCCCGACAGCTCAAATACAATAATTGTAACGAAAACAATACTTATTCCGTTTAACGTTTATGAAGAGAGGATTAGTAAATATGAGGAGCTGTAAAAAAACTTCACAATGTTTTATCGTACATATGCTGTTAAATCATGTGCCAACATGCTAGTAATTAGCGTTACATACAAATAATTACAATTTTGCGAAAACAAATGTTTTTCTTAATGGATTGACTTTAAGACAAGATTGTCTTTCACCTATGGGTAATCTGAACCGTGAAGAGAAAGAAAAGAAAAGTATAAACTGACCAATAATAAAGTAATCCACCCTTAAATCCATAATAACAATTCAATAGATTGATTCAATTTTATATAATTCTGTGTTGTGTAGGAATCAACACAACAAGATTTTAAATAGATAGAACAGGGAATTTTTAATAGGTACTTAGATAAATTATTTTTGAGTTTCTATATTATGATAAAACATTATAATATAAATCTTTATCTTGATATCGTCAGGATGCTACTCTTCTTCTTAACACTTTGTGCAATTCGTATTAATGAAGAGTAAACACGGCTCTAGATCTTTAAACACAAATCTCATTAGAACTAAAGATCCATTAAAAAAATTATATTTATAATACTTATTTTTGAACCCTGCAATTTTATATTATAATCATATATTATATTTTGAATTGCGTATTAGCAGGTAGTAGTAGTATTAGACTTTTTTTGTAATGTCGTTGCAGTAATAGACATATTTTTTGTTAAGGACGTTTCAGTCAGAAAGTAAATTCCATGAACTTCCTTAACGATTTCATAAGGAAAGACAGAAGATTAGTTAGTTCCTGATACCAACGCTTTGTGATCAAATCCTATACTCTAATATAAGTAAGGGTTGCTTGCTTACTTGATTGCAACTCTGATATTAAAAACTGATCTAACAATTTCCTTCAAATGTTGGAAATAACTAATTTCTGAGATAAAAATTATAGCTAGACAAATTTCATCCTCAGGAAAAAACAATTAATGTAAATAAATGAAAATTAGCTAAAATTATTATCATTGGGCTTATGGAGTTTAAAAACAAAACAGAAGGATCATAACAGCTGTTTATAAACAATCAGTGAACACTCAACACTCAACAATCAGTGAACAAAGTAACACTCATGTTGTTGAAGTATTAACATGTGGTTTCTAGTGACAACCCCACTGAATGAAGATTGCATTTAGAATGGTCATGCCATATCCAAAATAAATCATGTGACATTGAGCTATAAAAACAACTGGAGTGACCTTAAACATGCAGAAAACAGGCAAACGAGGAAGCCTAAGCGATTCTCCTCGTCAGTAGGGGGTCGCGGTGATTCCCGAGTCATCTGATCAAACTGACTGACCCTTCCTGAGCAAAGATCGGCCCCCAGGGACTTTTAGACGCGGATTATGAAATTCGTATAGATTTTGAATAATAATACATATCAGACATATACGAATCTTTATACCTTGTAATCTAAGTGAAACAGCCTATTTAGCCGTAAAAAGCCAAGTTTATAAAGTGTGATTAAATGAGTTATTCTCATTTATGAAAGCTGTAATAAAACTACAAATTAAATGACCCAGACAAAGGGCTCTAGAAATTCCGACATTTAAGCAATTAGATGCACTCTGGCAGTGTTTATCAAAACGTTGAGACTTAATTTGAAAATACTACATACATCATCCAGATTAAAAGTTTATCGTTTATAAAATATATTTGGAAAATTGAGTCTATAATTTAGAATCACCCTATATTTGCTAAGATATATAAGTATTTTTACTGTAAATATCAGTATCGATGAAAAAAACAAAATCTTGACAAACTAATGCAACTAAGAAAAAAATACGAAAAATTAAACTAATAAATTATCATTTTTAAAGTAGTTTCAACTATAGAAAATGTCAAATAACAATTTGTGTTTTAACTGGATTTGGATTATAAATTTTTAATTTGCTTAAAGTGCTTAGAACTATTGTGAATTATAAAACGCGATCTAGCTAAAATACACAGGACTTTTATCCTTGGCACCAATGTCGGTATTGCATAGTACAATTTACATTAATTTAAAACACATTTGTTCCTGTACGAGAACGCTTAAAATATGGTGATCCTTATTGTTTGGACATGTTTTATTATGAGTCCAAACAACTTACGATAACACTTACGACTGTAACATGTTGCTGGAGCGAAAGTATATCTACTTTCGTATTAATTTTATATCTAAAATTAATCTAATTTATAACAGGCAATAACACAAACTCTAACATCAAAATTTGGAGTAGAAACAGTTACATTTTTGGGTTGAGTTGAGGTAAAAGTAATATCCAGGATGACTGATAAAGCGCTATTACCGATATTAAATGATCGATGTTAATTATGACGATATAAACTGTTACATTAAAGGCGGAGCCTTTCCTCCAGCTTAATAGCAATGTGAAGCTAGATATAACCATAGCATACTCTGGGTTAAAACCACAATGTAAGGGCATTACCTACCAAAACTAACGGTGATTAGGATGCGGGTAAATTAAAGTTGTATGGTTAAACGTTGTGATCTCTCTAAATGTGTCTTCCCACAAAGGTTAAACCCAATATTCAAGAGTCGAATCCCATAATCTAGACATTTTAACTTGGGTGCATGTGATACTAGAACATCAGTTATAATAATGAGGAATATTATTATCTTGAAACATATTTAACACAATCGGATGCAACAAGACAGAATAATCTAGTGGTTGTCGCATTATATGGACAAATGCAGGGTGAGTTTTAATTCCCTTCCCCCCTCAATTTGTTTGTATGCTGTATAAGTTAGAAAGTTTAAACTCCTCACATCTATGTAAGACCTAAATATTTTGTTTTTCATGGGTTCATTGACTCTCCACCTTTAATGGGGGATGGCCCACGAGGAGTAGGTCGAGATTTTTAAATGTAAGCATAGGTTGATGTGTACATCAAATTAAAGGTCTCTGTTAGTAGAATACAATGCCACAAAACGGACCTCAAAAGGTTCATCTTATGGAAAATTACAGGGTTTTAAAGTTTACAAAATAGTAATGTGCTATTAACTGCGTTTTATCGCGCTACTATTTGAAAAGTGCATTTCAAAACTATTTTTCTTAAAACTATAAATAAAACTATAAACGATTTATTGTACACCAGTCGCGTGTGTGGAATATCTTCGTAATAGAATTACTTAGGCCTGCAGAAAAGTAACACCAGAAATCCTAACCCGTGTAAGGAGTGAATTTGTTAACAGACTATACTACTGTCAGGAAGTAACAGGCAATCAGTTTGAACATTTACTGCAATAAAGGATGAGTAACAACCTACGAGTATCGGAATCCTACAATATTACAACCGGGATCACTGTTGAAATAAAAATAAATGTGCCCAAAACCTTTGTAAGACAACAATTCATTAAATAACAAAGTTACAAGGCGATGTTAAACGATACATCACATGACCGTCTTCTTAATAAATCTGTTAGTTAACTCCTGATCTTAGACTTCCAGTGATCCCTTACAATCATTAAACCCAAGAAAATAAAGTTTATTTTAAGAACTCCTAATAAACAGCAATAGAAAAATAGTTTTGAAATGAACTTTTAAAACAGTAGCACGATAAAACGCAGATAATAGCACATTACTATTTTGTAAACTTTAAAACCCTGTAATTTTCCATAGGATAAACCTTTTGAGATTCGGTTTGCAGCATTGTATTCTACTAACAGAGACCTTTAATTTTATGTGCATATCAACCTATACTTACATTTAAGAATCTCGACTTACTCCTCGTGGGCCGTCCCCCATTGGAAATGGAGAGTCAATGAACCCATGAAAAACAAGATATTTAGGTCTAACATAGATGTGCGGGGCTTAAACTTTCTAACTTATACCGTATACAAAAAATAGGGGGGGGAAGAAAATTAAAACTCACCTTGTGTACGAGTTCTTGAAATTCATTAAGACAGTCTTCCTTGATTAACCTTTTATTTGACAATTATAGCGGATACAGCTGTTATATTTTTAGATAATTTAATTTAATGCTATTAATAAAAAAAAACATCATATACCAAATCCATAAATTCTTATGTAATTTTAAGTTTAATTTCCTTTAAAAGCACTCACCTATTCTGTTACCTCAGACATGCAGAGTGGCCAGGCAGATTTCCCTGCAGAGCTATTTCTGACCCGAACATTCTCACCATGTCCTTCTATAAATGAAACAATTAAATACAAGCAGTTTAGATTTGATTATTAAAACTTTAAGTGCTGTAATTGTTTTACTTATTTGTGTAAAACAAATGTTTATATATAAACTGCTGTACGCAAACTTATGGTAAACTACACGTAATAGCTAGAAAATTCTGTCAATTACCTCTCACTTACACATCGTCTCAAGAAAATCGGATTTAGAATTAAGAATATGCAAAGAAAATTAAACGATATGTCTGGATTATGTGATTTAAAACGAATAATGAAACACAGATGACTCTTATTTAAATATTAACCCTACATTTTTTTATTGTTAAACTCATGAATTATATTTTATTCGAGCAATAACAAAATATTACGAGTCACAATTCGCCCTCTTCATTTAGCAGGATAAAGAAAATGTAATGAAAGAGTAAAATTTTCAATAATTAATATTATTTATTTAAATTTAAAATAACTGGTTGAAGTTTAGACTACTTTGCATGTATAAAAATAAGATTATTTTATTTTGAGTGTTCGTATTTGTTTACAAAATGTGCAAAGTACTAATACATTGTATAATTTCCTAAGAGATGATTCTATAGTCATAACCCAATTTCTATAGAATAAAATTGTGTTAGAATACCTCGGTGGATATAATGTTATTGAAAATACGATTAGCTTTCAAATTATCTTTGTTGATTGTAATACTAATTATTTGTCATAACAATTATGTTAGTAGGGCAAAAATTAGAATTTTTTCCATAAGTAAAACAACACAAAAACTAAAATATTTAATTTTTATAAGCGTTTAAAAACAAGAAACAGATTTTATTTTTTGATTTATTTGGACTTTACCTATCGCTTTGAGTGTTTAAAACTACACTACGTTTCGGGAGGTAAGGAAGCTCATCCCGTTATAAAGTCAACGGGACTACTACATTTAAATATCAAGCTCTTACAACTAACTAACCTAAATGTTTTTGGATTTTCTTATGTTTTCTTTTACATTTTAATTTACACAAACTCAACAATAACAAATATATACAAAAATTCAAATACAATACACTAACACAACATTTATATACACGAACAAATGGAAAACTGACAATACATTACCTGTTCTGCATCGTTGCCTCCAAGCTGACGGCAAAAATTGGAAAATTCTCCCACACGTCAACTCACTACCGAACTGCGCACTCGACTAGTGGCTAGCAGTAGTGGAGGGGGAAAGCCGTTACCCCACCACCCGCCAGGGGCACGTGACGACACAGCTGTGGCTACCCACCCGTCTGTGTCGACGGGAACATGACACGGAAACCAAAAATTGCACGATTCCACGCTACTTACATCTAAATATCAAGTTCTTACACCTAACTAACCTAAATTTTTTTGGATTTTATTATCTTTTTCTTTTACATTTTAATTTACACAAACTCAAAAATAACAAATACATACAAAAATGCAAATACAATACACTAACTCAACAGTTATATACACGAACAATTATTCCCCCCTCTACTACCGCTAGCCACTAGTCGAGTGCGCAGTTTGGTAGTGAGAAGTTTCCCTTTTTTGCCGTCAGCTTGGAGGCAAAGATGCAGAATAGGTAATGTATTGTCAGTTTTCCATTTGTTCGTGTAAATAAATGTTGTTTTAGTGTATTGTATTTGAAATTTTGTATATATTTGTTATTTTTGTGTTTGTGTAAATTAAAATATAAAAGAAAAGATAAGATAATCAAAAAAAAAGTAGCTTAGTTAGGTGTAAGAACTTGATATTTAGATGTAAGTAAGGTTCACGGGAGGAGTTTCCTTACCTCCCGAAACGTAGTGTAGTTTTAAACACTAGAAGCGATAGGTAAAGTCCAAATAAATCAAAAAATAAATTCAAATCCATCGCTATTATGAGTTTTAAAAATACAGTAGAAACAGATGCTGGCTACTTAAAAATTACGCGTTTTAATTACCAGACACAATTTCATACTGATTCACAATGATTCATAAATTCTTATGGGATGCAGTTTATATTAAATTAATTCGATATATACTTATAACATAAAATAGTGGTCTTTAATACTCTAAATAACAACATTAACTAACCGAAACTTCATAGATTAAATTTGTTTTTATGAAACCGCACTTAAGAGAAAGATTAATATTTTACTACTAGAGTATATATTTTATTGTGTTGTGTTTTATTGTGTATTGTATTGTGTTGACTATTTTCATTGTGATATTTGAAATCCTATAACATTTAAGATCGCAGAGACAGTTACCGAGTCTGTTACGACAGCGAGCGTTTACTCATGCTCGGTTGTACAGCTCAACGACCGGAATGTTATTGTATCTGACTTGTTCTCCTACTGCAATAATCGGGTTGACATTATATATTATTTGAAGTGTTATGTAACTACCTCATTTATTGTTGCTTTTTGGTTTGATGTTGCCTGATGAAAAACATAAAGGTTATGGTTATGGAGAAGGTTTTATTCCCAATAGAGCAACAAAGTTTTGTTTTAGGGAAGAAGATATTACCGTAGTCGGCATGGTACGACCTTGACCATGATAAATTTTCGTTTTGAGGTCCCCAGATGAAAACATACCATCCGTTCAAAACTGTACATATATGTGTGTGTCCGTGGGTGCACTAGCTCTCGTAAAAATGGTCTGATTTTGATGAAATTTGGTCCAAACATGTAAAACAACATTTATTTCTTTAAGTTCGAAAACAAGCCAGATCGCTCCATCCAAAGGGGTATTTAGGAGGGGTTTTGTACCCCAAAAATGTTATTTATTTTAGTCTGTTACATATCATATTTTAGGGAATCAAATTTTCCTTTTTCCCATTGAATTCAGCTTAAAAAACAAAAGATTTGTTGTTTTGATCATTACTCCACGTCAATTGGTTACAGAGATATTGATAGTGCGTGTAACACAGTACGTGGTACAGTGTTATTCTTATGGAGGATAATAAAAATTGTATATCTCGCTTTATTTATCAACTCCTGACGAAACTTGGTATATTGCTTCATATAGATGAGTTGTATTGATATTTGCACAACAACAATTTTTTCCTATAGTTCCTGTAGCAGCAAACCTGGGTACTCAGCCCCCATGTTTTTCTTAAGGAGAGGAATAAAGAGTTATCTCCGTTAATTATGAACATAAATTAATAAAACTTGGTATATGACTGTACTTAGTTGAGTTATATTGCTATTTGTGTATACACACATTTTTTGTGTGCTCCTTGTTTCAGCAAACCTGCATACCCAGCCGCAATGTTATTCTTATGGAAAATATTTATAATGTCATAAATCGCTTATTTATGAATGTATATTGATGAAACTTGGTATGTAGCTTTATGTGGTACTAAGATACATATATATGAATTGGATATTCGCTGAATACACAGGTTTGCTGCTACGGGGGTGTTTAATTTTAGTAAAGATAAATTGTTTGTATTTTTAATTGTGGCTAATGTCTAATCTGTGTCTAATGTGTTTAAATTAAGGAATGTACTTTGATGGATCAGCTATAAACTAAGGCATACCAAATTTGAACAGTACGTTATTACCTGAGCTAGAACGATTGGATATGTTAATTGTATAGCAAATACACATATTATTTTCTAGTAAGTAGTGATTATAATACAAGTGTACCTTATTTCCTTTTTATAAAAATAATTCATAAACAAATTTATTTATACACAATAAGTTACCCCACGGGTGTTAATTTATTTTATATAAAAAAATTCATACAATTTAAAAGCGTGAAGTAGTAACGGTTTTAAGACATAAAAGTTAAGCTATTTGCCCTCCAATGTAATGTCAATACTGCTTATTTGTATAGATGTATTATCACGAAAGTTATAATAAATTCTCTACACACACAAATTATATGTTATAATGTTTTAAGAGAAAGGTGAATATTTTTCTGAAACAACATTTTCGTCATTTATTATTTTCTGGACTTCAAATATATTAATTTTGCAAAATAATTTAAATGGTATGTATAGATTTGCATTTTTACAAAAGGTATATATATATATATATATATATATATATACATATATATATATATTATATATATTCATTACAAATATATATATATATATATATATATAATTTGTAATGAATATTATAATATTTTATTTCCTCCTGATCCTACCAAAAGTGTATAGCTTAAAAGTCCATTCCACTTTCCTGTATTGATAAACCTAACATGCATCAGTGGTCAGGCTGATTTCCCTGTTGTAATGTTACACCCCTGCACGCTACACCA
The DNA here is from genome assembly GCA_963675035.1 of Allygus modestus. Lineage (NCBI taxonomy): Eukaryota > Metazoa > Arthropoda > Insecta > Hemiptera > Cicadellidae > Allygus > Allygus modestus. The sequence continues at coordinate 93,840,564 of OY776116.1, forward strand.
CCGTTCGTCTATCATAATTATACTAATTAACAATAACCCGTTGAATTTTATCACTATTTTCAATTAAATAAACAAGTAGTAAATTAAACCAATAGTGTTACATTCATATTTACGCTATGTGCTATAACATAATTTGATACAAATAAAAAACTGTATATCTTAAAGAACTTCTGAATTAGTTTTGAGATTAGTTTTATTACGATAATCTGGAATTTTAATGTATTTCTGGTTTCTTGGAGTAATATCACTGAAATAATATGATGTTGTACAACATATACAACGTGAATAAATTGTATGAAAGACTTTTGGTAATATCTTAAAGGAAACTAATTTCTCCTACTATAAATTAGGATATGTTTTGCACATAATTAGTGCTTGCATTCGTGGAAGGACAATTTAATATTATATATTATGTTCTAAACAGTGACATAAACTAAATGGAAGTAAAACTAAATATGTGATATAGATTACAGATCTCAAAAATCACCAAAAAATGTGTTTAAGGTTTTTAAGAAGTGACGTCAATTGATTAAATTTGAAATTACTGAAGTAAAGGGTTCAAATCGCTAATTTAGCTTAATATAATCAACACTAAACATTCATAATTTGTATTTGAATATTAAAAATTAGCTTATAAAAATCATTAGGTAAAAATATATTTGTCATCAAAATGTTGTATTATGTAATAATATATTTACTATGTACAATTAACTAAATACATTTTTAATCCAAATATGATTATTACTTGCACTACAAAATAAAATGAGAAATCGAATCTCTGTCCTGTAATGAATGACAAATATCCAATATAAGTTATGCTAGTGGGTTTGTGTATATAAATCGACGTCGACAGTCCTGAAGATCTTAGATTTTCGAATTATTTTATTTAACTTGATTAAAAACCATACAAGTAAATTTGGTTTAAACTTAAAAATGTGTACAACAATGTGTATTGAACCATATAACACAATGGCATAATGTCATGTAAATCAAAAATTTATCACTTACTTTTGATCAACAATGGTGTTGGGAAAAAATGTAAAATAGATGTATTTCTAAGAATAACTCCTAAATTAAAAACTCCAAAAGCAACAACATTTTGTAACTAATTAAATTGTATCAATTAAACATGGACAATTCATAGAACGTTACAAATACGTAATTTAAAATTCATTTTAAAACTACTTTAAATAAAGTAATCCAGGCTTTTCTAAAAGGCGAAAACAAAATTCCACTCAAATCGCAGAGTCAGTCTGCAAACCAGACCAGGGTCAAAGCTAATAAGTGTGGCAAATTGTCAAAGCATACTCGGTGATGGCCGAGTTTTATTCATTTCAATATACATTTCTCTTTCTGTGGCCTTAAGAGGATCATTAATTGTTCAGGGGTAGACACTAATTTAGTAAACATTTAATTGTTGTATATATTTAATACTGTGTGTATAAAGCGGGTTGTTTTACTATATTTTCAAAAACAACTTTAAAAAGTAATTAATATAAGAATATTGCATAGCTGTATATGTAGTTTGTAAATTAATGTTAAAAAGGAAAATTATGTTTAAAGTTTTAATGTAAAATGGAATAGATACGGATACAAAAATAATAACCTTTTTATGGGCCAAAAGTCAGAGTAATCAGGATTCCTGATCCTTAGATTAAAAAACCAAGTAAATGCTTATTTAATAATAATAATCTTATTTTGAATATCTTTTATTAACTATCTGCTTATGTACTCATAAATTTATTTTAAATTCGTTAAAAAGTTGTTTGCAATTTATTTCAAAGGGATTTTTTTAAATTTTAATACATCAGTAACATATACAATTAATTGCTGTGGATTTTATTGTTTCACAATTAAAAATAACAAATACTAGTAGGCCAGTACGGAATTCCACACTGTGAACCAAATCTTGTCAGCTGATCATATGTTCTTCTTTTTACATTTTCGCTCCTGTCAAAACAAACTATACCCTTTATTTATCTTTCATATTATTCAAATTTCAGAGAAGTGGTACATATTTAGCTCGTGGGTCTATTTTTCGTCATTAGCCGGAACGATAAGCTTTAAAATGAAGGGTAAATTAAGGAATTTGATAAAGGAATAAGGAAGATCTCTCGGACTGACAGAAAAACAGGCTATAGAGATAAAATTTAACATTGGTATAATTAAATCAGTATTAAACCTGGTTTAATATGTTTGCAACAAAATCTATGTAGATTTTATTAATTCATGTTTCACATGTTAGTTTTTAATGTGAAATCATTTTATGATTATTTTAAAATGTCACAGCTACAAATTGAAAGTACTACAAGAATAAAACTTGTTTTATTAATACTATTCTATTTAGTATTTATCATCCATTAGTTCTACGTTAAGTTTAGAATGAGACATCTATAGTCTCTAAAATATATTAAAACCTTCGGAAAGTTATGGCAAATCATAACTTACCGTAGATACTAAATTAAAGAAATATTTCAATCCCTATTAACTAAGTAACAAGATTTACTTTGCCTAAATTATAATGGTAAAAAAATGCTGTAGCGATATGTTACATATATTGCTTATCAACATTGGACTGACTAAATTACATTAAAAAACATGTTTTTCTTATCTCAGTTCATAGGTGGGTTCAATAAGGCCTGTCAGCTTCAGAGTTCAGTCTACTGTACACGTCGATAGGAAAGAGAGCCGAACGTTTATTGCATTGATATTATTCCAAAATCCTTATAACAAATAATATATTATTACTGCCAAAACTTTGTTGTTACATCCTAGAGATTACAAAAATATTTTGCTTAGCCCCACAAATTAAATATAATATAAATAAATATTAAATATTAAATAATTAAATATATGTACAAAAATAAATCCATTACTACGATACATCCAGTAAATTGTATTCTTTCACATCTCTCTTGGAAGGGAATGCCTTTTCTTTGATTTATTTTTAATAAGACCAACACACAATAATACAATAGTTCATGTACACCTCATTTTATTAAACCCATAAAACTCTTTGAATGTGCTAGTCGTCGTGTAATGCATGTAGTGAGTGGTTTGTGTAATATTACGGGATGCAATTTAAAAATGGTTCAACACTTAAAAGTATCGTTACTCTTACCATGTGCTCACTTACAAGACAGTAAATATACATGAAATATGATACAAGGCGATTTTGAATAGTCACACCGATCATCATGCTAGAGAATGACCCACCTCACTGGGTCATTCTCTTAATGTTTTGGGTAATGTTTTGGTAATGTTTTGGGCAACATCAGTGATGAGCAATTAATACGTTATTTAAATGTGATAATTTAAATATAATGTTTAACTTATTAATCAATCGTGTGTGTGATGAGTTCACTTTTAAGTGGAATTATTACCACACTACATTTACATTTACAAAGCATGTCGAAAAGCCAAAAATAAGTATAAAGATTCCAAAGGATTATCTGTGTTAAACTGTCTACTATAATGTCCAGGAAATGGTCTTTGACGCCTCATGTTCTTTCAAATTATGACGATTACGTCGCATGAAGTATTTCCAGTAGGATTACATTAAGTATCAAGCATCACGTGACAAGAAGCAAACTGTTTAGAAATAAATATACATAAATGTTTCTGTTATATTGTTTTTAATAATACTTACAAGGCTATATATAAATACTCTTCCACGTACTGGTTATATGTTAGTGGCGTGAAATTAAATACATCGTTTCCATTGGTCCATTGGTAGACAATTAAGGCATTTTATCCATTAGTATTAAAACTATTACGGAAATAATTCATCTACCAAGCACGTAGAATCTATTCATAAATCATGCTGTGAAGTGGGTTTTATAATAAGCATTTAAAATAAGCTTCTTGAATGATTGAATTAAAACACAACGTTTACTGCCTACTAACATGATTAAGCGTTCTCAGGATGTAGCTGACATATCTAGAGGTCTCAGAAGGTGATAAATCTAGTGAAGCTGCTTCCCGTAAGCGACCTCATTTTCGGAATGTTGAGGTTCAGGCGTCCTTTCAAAATTTGCTCTCCTCTTTTATGAAAGTAAATTCAACATATCGCATGAACTTAGTTTATCAGAACTTCTGTTTGGTAAGTTTGTTCAATTCCTTGCACTTGAGAACCTGAAAGTAGGCCTAAATAATATGTGTAACAAACTACACTATCTACAAATTACTTCCTAGTGTTTCCCGTTCACCTTGGGTAAACAATCATGTTAATCACTTCATGGTTATACATAAAGCCATTACTGAGTGCGTAGGTATTGACTTACAATCTAACACAATAGCCTATTAAAAACAAGGGGAAACGCTATATTAATTAGAGTACGTCATTTATCTTTGAGTTATTCCTTATAATGAATAAACAAGCAAGTTTCAAGTGGTAAATGTAATTAAAAATTAAAACTTGTAACATTGTAAACATGTTACAATAATCTAAGAAGTCTACCATGATCAGTAGCGTCCAATATTATTTTAAATCAATATATTTTAATTTAAAGTTTAAAATTGAAATAAATAAAAGTATTGATTTTCATAATATATAGTTTTTGTTGTAGTTCTTTAGGTAAAATGTACTATTTTTGCTCATTATTTTATTTTAACTTTTTTATATATTACTCAACAGTAACTAAACTGTAAAGTGAAGGAAGGAAATTTGTTTATCAATAAAGTCATGTTATATAATATATTTTATATGTACCACACCAAACCTCCAAAAATGTCTTAATCTAAATAATTCAAAACAGAAATCCTTATGTAGTAAACAAGTTTTAAGAAAATAAATACATTTCCAGTTAATTCCAAGTAGTAACTCAAATGTAGGCTATATTTACTAAGAAAACATTGTTCAATTAAAATAAATATTCAACTATTGGTTTGTAACTAATTTAAAAACGAAAAGTAGTTAATAGTATAGTTGTATAAAACTAATTCAAAGATAATAATTTGTAAGATAGGAAAGCAATTTCCAAAATATGTATAGAATTTTTAATGGTTTAGCTATATTGTGAATAACAATCTGAAAAAAAAAACTTATTATAACTGTTGTAACTGTAAAAATTGCGACCAGTGATTGTGACAAATAGTAATAATAGTTGTGATAGGTTCGACTTAATGAGAGATATGTAACAAAATATTAAAATAAAGTTAGTTCAATTTCTTAAAACAGAAATACTGTTATGCCCAATATTGCAAAAAATGTATTCAGGTATTCAATCCTTTACTAAAAATAAATATACAGGATATAACTTGTAAGAGTTAAAACATTGTAATGACAACTCAGTGAATCGTAACAGTAATAAAGTTTCAGCTGCCTCGGGCATCAAATTAAACTCTGTTAGAATAGAAATCTCATTATTTACAAGATTAGCAATTACATCAATAGCAATTCTCTGTTTTGAACCGAAAGTTTACAATTTTAACAAAACACAATTTTATTATTTGTTAAAAATAATACTTGTTTTCTATTTCGAGCTTATAAATCATGGTATATAAACTGTAAATATATTAGTTTACATAATAATATATTAACGTTATTGCCCTGGGTGGCTTTTAAATGTCACGTTTTGCCTTACTTTTTTGGACCCAAAAGACTATTTCCGATTTGAAAATATTTCAGGGCTCCTCCCGCTAACCTTCAAGTACCAATATTGGTTACATATGTTTTAATAGGACTTTTGAACTGATATTTGGAAGGAAAATACAGAATAAAATCAAGCCTCTTTCCGTTCCGTAAATGATTATATACCCTCTCCCATATCCTTCAAAATATGCTAACAATCTTGCTCCTACTTCTAGACTGATATTGTTCCTTAGGTTGATTAATTACTAATACATTCAAGGCCGACATAGTTATACTCCTGATCAAAATATTCTCTAGGGTTCCACCCTACTGCCCTTTGATATTTTCATATCAATATTAACACACCAACTGCATGGAGCTCTCATCTTGTAGGAAGATAGATAAAATTTCAGAACCATACATAGACATACTTCTGTTTCAAAACCCTCTGGGCTGCAAAGTTCAGCATCCAAATTTATGATTAACAAAATGCACTTACTTCACCGATAAAAATAGAACATACGTCGATTAAACAGACCTAGTCTTGAACTTGAGTTCCTTTGATGATCCACCCAATTGGCAGACGAATATTTTATGTTTACTACCATGCACATTTCGTATAAAAAATCTAAGTATTTCCTTACGTTAGACATAGGAAACAAACCGATCCAGACATCCTTAGGAATTTATACATCCTTTCATATGAATCCTCTTGTTTATCTTAGGAAATTTTTAGTATTTATTGTGTTTATAAGTAATAAACCAAAATAATACATAAGTCATCTCGTTATAAACATTCGTTGATTATTCGCCCCATTGGTATTTGAAGCTCTAACTGTAACCATAAATTCTTTATAGTTTTACTTGAACTAATTGTGAACTTTGGTAAGAATATTGGTAATCCACCTATATATTATTCGTCCGCTCTTTTTAAAATATTTTAAGGTTCCGTAACACTGGCTTCGAATATACCATTGCTACAATCATGGACCTACCTACGCTAGAAGATTGTGAGCGATGATACCGTACCACTTTCTGGACGTATGGAGCTGAAACGTAGTAATCACATGGGTAATACATCACTATAAAAATGAGGTTACTCTGGTTCCGAAAGTCCTTTGGGGCTTCACTCCACTATCGTTTGAAATTTGCATTCACCGGATCACCGGATCATATGCAGGAACAGACAAAATATTCAATTTCAATTATACTGTCCCATAGCAGGAGTGTATATATGATTCTGCGTGTGCCGGGTGTGGTGGCGGGTGCATTTGTTTTTTGCCCCAGCTCCACCACATTTTTTCCCCCCGCCCTCTGACAGTACAGCACACACGGAAGCACAGCAACACTATTACACAACCACACACTGTGAAGTATAGAACAATAATGAGACCGTGGGTGTTCAACAATTGGGGTGCGGGACTCACCCACCCCTATTTTTCGGAAAACATAAAGAGGGTTTTGGGTTGGCAAGCTCTTGGCGGAGTGCTTCCCACGGTTGAAAGCAGCTGCAGCGCAGGTGCTGGCACAAAAAACCACCCTTGTCTTATTAATTCGGAGAAGGGTTTATTGTTAAAGACCACCTGCTGGGCAATAACTACCCTCCTATAATGTAATTTGGAGAAGGGTCCTTTGTTAATGACCCTCCGCTGGACAATAAAACCTTCGCAGGTGTGTTTCGTTAATCAACCCTGCTATAATGGAATTCTGACAAAAGTCCTTTGTTAACTCTCCCCGGGAGGGCAATAAAACCAAACCCTAATGTCTGGGAATTTGGGGTGACTCCTTTGTCGATATATCGTTATCATCAATCACTGTCATGGTCAATGTGTGTGTCGTATGGGGAGGGTAGTGGGGTTTGCAAATTTTGCACAATTGCGCCAGTGATTTATGTATATTAAACAGTGTAACTAGCATATTAATTACGTAAATTATTGTAATTAACATTAATTAATGGTCATTAGCATGAATATTAATACAAAAGTGGTGGAGGGGGGCAAAAAAATGTGGTGGAGAGGGGGGGATGCATCCACCACCACACCTGCCACACGCAGAATCGGCGATATACCCCTAGTCTCAGCTCCAAAGAGAGCAAATAATCAACAGTTCAATTTTATATTAAACTAATTTTTCCTTAGTTTAATATTACCGGAGATCTCTTGGTTAAACAAATTAAAATTGTTTTGTGGAAAGATCAAATTGTTAACATAAAATAAGTTTTTTGCTTTGTGTTTTTATTTAGTTTGTTACACTCTGTTAAATATTTTAAAAATACTTGATCAATTGAGTGTCATTTTAAACTTGCTCTAGTAACTAAGGTAATTAGTTTTATATTTCTTTAATTAAACTAAAAACAGTGAAGAGTAAAAACAAACAATGGTCTTATGTAGAAATTATATTGGAAATATAAAGTTCAAAATACTGTCCGTCAGATTAAATATTGTATGGCCATTTATTTCTTGACAATTATAGAATCTGGTGATGAAATAACCTAATGGTTCCTGTCAAAAGTTTTCTTGCTTATTGGTTGTATGTGTACAGGCCATACAATAATATTTTAAACAAGGTTAACTTAAAATGTCATCCAACTAATTATAAAACACTTATGGTAGTTTTATTGGATATTATATGCCTAAAAAATTATAAAAAATGTAATCCTGGTACCCAAATATGAAATCGGCGTAGTTTTCCTAACCCGTCAGTCATCGTAGGACTTAATTAAGGAGTTATACAAATTATATGATCCACTTGATATGAAAATGTCCATGACTACCAAAATCATTACCTGGCCTTTGAGATTAATGCCAAACACCTTCTTCAAATTATGACCTTCAACGAATAAACTCACTAGCCACTATCGATGATATTCAAATGTGAATCAGCTGAAACTATCTATATATTGTCTATTGTCTATTGTACTATCTATTGTCTATTTAGTGAAATAGACAATAGAAAAAAATCAAATAACAAATTTTTTAACCAACGGTGAGGCTGCAGGTGGATGTTCAATGAATAATGGACGGGTCCCTAAAGAGAAAACCAATGTCGATCCCGATGTCAATATACCTCTATTGTCTGAGCTAGCCTGCACCTTACAGATACGATCTACAAACCCTCAATCTAAAATCTAAATTACGTTTTTATATTAAACAATTTTAAACTGCATATCAATAAAAATTGTTTTATAAAATTATCATAATTATTGGATAACTATCATATATAAAGAATCAAAGTTGTATCTTATTCCTTTATTATGTACAACACTTAAGTTTGTAATACAAGAAATGCAAATCCACAAATCCTCGACAAACATTACGACTCAGCACTCCGCAAAGATATATATTGATGATCAGCGATTTGGTGACAGATGTTACATTTTACACTCCAGTGCTAGTACAAGAGGCGTAAGCGATTTGTATCTTCGAGTTGAATTTACATTTTGTTATTCTTGATCTAATAATATTCATAATATATGAAGTAAATCAGTATTAGTGCTGTCCTTCGTTTTAACATACAAATTTTTAATGTTAGTGAAAACACAACAATAGGTACTGCGCAATTTCAGAAAAAACTATAAAAAACTGTTAACGGTTTTCTTTTAGAAAATTATATATATATATATATTTACTTATATATATCTATATATATATTTTTATATATATATATTTATATGTATATATGTTTGCTTTTTCTCTTTTGAATATATTTTCTCTGAAACAAACTGTTTTTTGTTTGTTTTGTTTATACTTTAACTTCCTTTTAAGATTGCTTGCTTAGCTGTTTTCTAATATATTATTTATTTGTTTACATTTTTACCGAAGTTTGATAATTTATTTGATTTGATGGACGGATAAACATTACTCTAAAATGTGCTCCAGTTTTTGGTGCATTCAAAAAGATTTAATTACGAAAATAATAAGTAGGAGGCTTTAAACGAACACAAACTTGTTATGTTAAATATTTGTTTCTGAAACTCTTGATGGATTAAGTTATTTCCACAAATAAAACAATAAAACTGTCCTTTTGAATCATCTAAGGCCCAAAAATGTTATTTGTCTCATTTAATAAGTAGCATTCAGTTTAAAAAAATTGTTGTTACGGAGGAAAAGTTTTAGTCGTTTTTAACGAGGTTGGGTTTGGTGCTGGATGTAATAATTAAAAGCTTCAAAATAACCACTACAGCACTTTTAAATTTACTATGAACTGCTATCTATCCATCATTTTTATTTCCCGGTAGCATATTAAACTACTCAACAATGTATCAAGAACTATATATATAAATTTATTGTTTGGTTCGGTGACTATTGGATGGTCAATGAAAATTATTGCTGTCCAGTGAAATTATTCCAGTCGATTTAAAATGCCCATACAATTGTCGCTAGAAGGTTTGCGATAAAATCGAAAATTACAATATAACTATTTTATAATTTTAAGATTATGGAAATAACATTACGCAATTTAATATCAGAGAACTATTATTTAAGCAAGTAATAACAAATAATAACAAAGTTTTAAATTCTAGAAGGTTCGTAGAACAAACTAAATACGACTTATTTACATGGAAATAATACTACTGATAAATCTTTTTATCATCTTCTTAGTTGATGAATGATCAATCCTTTTTTTAGTATGAAAAGGAGTCAATGAAGTTTTAGTTGATATCATATTGTTAACGAATGAACCATTTCCCCCTATTTAATCTATATTCTATAATTACCCCCAATTCATAAACTTATATATATATATATATACCAATTGCAAACAAACAACACAAGATACAAATCCTGTTGTGGAAACGTAACATTTTATTTTTGCAATAGTCCAAAAAAGACCCCTCCATTTTAAAGACAAGTTCCTTTATTGTTGTTACTAATAATTTAAGTAGTATTTTTTTAATTATAAAAAAAATCATAATTGCCATTTTAAGAATACTGAACAACAATAACAAGATTAGAAATCGTAACTCAGACTAATAAATTTAAACTTACAAACCAATATATTTGTACAAAAGTCAAATCAATATTTATTATACGACTTTTATGTGCGTTTTAACTAATCCTCTTTTATGGACCATAACATTCATTGCTCTTGAGGGCTTCAGGCACCGATGATAACAAAAGGAAATTAAATTATTATATTTGAGGAAAACATACAACCTTCTTGTACATATATTTGCTAGCGATATACTATCTGCTCAAACTGTATGTTCACTATACTACTTTATTTACAGAACTAAAATATATCCAATATATATGTAGGAGATATTTAATAAATAACCCCGTAGCAGCAAACCTGCGTACTCAGCGAATTTCCAATGTTTTTGAGCTGACATATGTCTCTCACTACCACATAAAGCCACTCACCAAGTTTCATAAAAATACACGAATAAAAAAGTGATATATAGCATTTTCTTTATTCTCCGTAACAATAACATTGAAAGCTGAGTACGCAGGTTTGCTGCAACAAGATCAAAACATGTGTTTTTATGCAGTTATCAACATAACTTAACAAGTCGAAGATGCATACCAAGTTTTATTAGTTTATGTTCATAGTTGAGATACATTACATTTTATTTATTCTCCATAAGAATAACATGGGGCTGAGTATGCAGTTTGCTGCTGCGAGGGAAACCGGCAAAAATTATTTTTTTGTGCAAATATCAACATACCAGTACTAGGTGAAGCCACATGCCAAGTTTCATCAGCAAAAATTCATAAATAATCGAGATATCAAATTTTAATTATTTTACTTAAGGATAACATTGGACAACGTACTGTGTTTAGCGCTTTGAATATCTCTGCAACGGTTGGACGTAGAATAACACTTTAAACACCAAATTAATTGTTTTGGAGAGTTAAACTGATTGGTAAAAGCAAATGTGAGGTTTACATCAAAATCAACTGAGGAAAAGCAAAAATCCTTATCCCATAAGATTAAAATGAGAGATTTTATAAGCACGATTTTTGGATTTTCTCCGCAACCACTTAACCTAGGTTAATGATTCAAAATACTATATTATTTGTTTTTATAAGCTCTATAAAATGGTTGAAACCAAAATTAAGTGTTTTAACAATTTTAGGATGAAAAATGCAAAAAACAGATTTTTGGAAAACTGTAAACCCCCATAAAACCCCCTTCCCATGGTCTGATTTTTCTGGGTTTCGAACTTAAATTCATGAATGTCACTTTACACATTTGGGCCAAATTTCATCGAAATCAGACGATGTTTAATTAAGTTATCGTGTAACGAACATATATATATATATATTAGAGAATCAAATTCACAGTAAAGGGTAACTATAATATAAGTATAAAAACATGAAAATAACCATGAGCACCCTGTTGAATACATTTTTTTATTATATTTGCGCTAACATGTTTCGACTTAAAGTCATGATCACAGTGCCAATTCATAATGGGCTAACCTAACTCTTGGTTTTATCAACAAAAACGTAAATATAAGCTCATGATAAAGGTAGCTGTTTTACTTTACCTTATTGGTGCAAGCGTTTTGAGTCTGTTCTTGTATTTATAATTTTATTAAAAATTGGGTTGTTTGGTTGAATTTGCATGGTATTTAATATATTATCTCTGTCTTTCTTTTGGCTTTGGTATATATGAAATTCTTCTTTTATGTCCATTTTATGTCCCTAGTTAATAATGTCAAGAATTGACATGTTCTCTTTGCAGTTCTTATAGGTATGGTCTGTAGTTAAAACATGGTCAGCGAAGGCAGATTTTTGGGTTGTCCTATTATTTGACTTTATTGCCTGTATGTGTTCACTGACCGTTGTTTGAAGCTTCTCCCAGTTTGGCCAATATAGTATTTTGAGCAGTCACTGCAGGTGATTTTGTATATGCCACAATTTTCATATTTATTTGATATACTTTTATTATTAGTGTTATTTTTTAATATTTCATTTCATATTGTTATATATGAAAAAAACATTCATTGTTATAATTCATTTCATCTTATAAATAAGCTCTCTAACAATAATAAAAGTATATCAAATAAATATGAAAATTGTGGTATATACAAAATCACCTGCAGTGACTGCCCAAAATACTATATTGGCCAAACTGGGAGAAGCTTCAAACCACGATTCAGTGAACACATACAGGCAATCAAGTCAAATAATAGGACAACCCAAAAATCTGCCTTCGCTGACCATGTCTTAACTACAGACCATACTTATAAGAACTGCAAAGAGAACATGTCAATTCTTGACATTATTAACTAGGGACATAAAATGGACATAAAAGAAGAATTTCATATATACCAAAGCCAAAAGAAATACAGAGATAATATATTAAATACCATGCAAATTCAATCAAACAACCCAATTTGTAATAAAACTATAAATATAAGAACAGACTCAAAACGCTTGCACCAATAAGGAAAAGTAAAACAGCTGTTTTTATCATAAGTTTATATTTACGTTTTTGTTGATAACACCAAGAGTTAGGTTAGCCCATTATGAATTACCACTGTGATCATGACTTCAAGTCGAAACATGTTAGTGCAAATATAATAAAAAAATGTATTCAACAGGGTACTCATGGTTTTTGTCATGTTTTTATATACTTATAATTATATACATATATATAAATTTGAAAGAATAGTGTTTTGACATCTGGGGAACTAAAAATAAAAAGTTATCATGGTCTTGGGCTTAACTCTTACCATGCCACCTACGGTAATAGCTTCTTCCCTATAGGGGAAATTCGCTAAAATGAGTAAACAATATCGTACACGATGCTAAAGAGTGTCCTGTGATTCTTCAGAATGAAACCAACTTAAGAGTTGTGTTCTTTTGTCGCATAAGGTGTCTATGGAAACACGTACAGGTAATGTAAAATGTAATGAATGGATGTTATTTGAAGTCAAGAGATAAAATCCCCAGCTTATCTTTTAAGAAAAAGCTTTCTCTAAGGGTGAATAAATAACAAGATTCAGAGTATTTTTGTCTTTTTCTTGGTTAATATATTTTGGTCATATTGGAATAACTATTTATTTAATTAACATAGCAATAAAAAATTGAGTTAGTTTGGCTTGCCGTCTTACTAAGCTATAAAGACATCTTTGTAGTTTAAGCAATATATTAAGACACAAAGATATCACATGTCTTTTTACATTCCACATTTAACCCAGAATATTATAATATTGTGAGGAAACATACATGAGCGTAACATATTATAGAAAATGACTATATATGACTTACACAAGCATAGCTAATAATAATATCATAATATATATTTTCCCTCCAGAATACTTTTAAGATATGTATAATTGATTGACTCTTGTAAATATCAGTAGTTTATTTAGAATCGGGCTAAAAATAAAACTGCATAATATAGTTAAAAATACAATTGAATTATAATCCACCAATAGTTGGGCCAGCTCAAAAACTACCCACCTCAAAATATCTAATTGGTTTGTGTAAATATTGTGAATGCTTTCCTTACTACAATTTAAATACGAGAATTTAAAAAAATAGTTAAATATAATATAACATGCTTCACTATAAAGAGATGGTTTCAAGGTATTATTTGGTATTAAATAGTTCAATTCAATAAAAAGGGTTTACATATATGTAAAAATGATATCATATAAAAACGAAAAATAAGTAGTATTTTAAGGATTATTACAATTATATTTTTTTCAAGGAATTGTTCAACTTATATTTATATAAATCACTTGATAAATGGACAGGTCAGCAAGTTTGTGAAGTGTTCAAGAATTTATCTAAATTATCAGCTCCTTGCAAGGAATTTTTGTTGATTAATAGCTCTTCTCTGAACTAACAGGTATTTAGTTGACCAGACTTTCATTTTAACACACATTTCAGTATGCTATTTAGTACATAATGATTTATATACGCATGGTAAACTATATCTTTTTATTCAGAAATTATTTAAAGATTTTTTTATTTAAATTTTGAAATTTAAACATTGTTAATTATGTCCAATTTATTATATAGCAAACAAAATCAAATAACGGATATAAAATTTATCCCCCCGTAATAAACACTTTACTCCTTTTATATTTCTGATAAAGTTTACATGTTAAACGAAAATTAATAAAATTTACAACTTGAAACTGAAGAGGAAACTTCTGGTATACATATATATATATATATATATATATATATATATATATATATATATATATATATATATATATACTAAATGGAACTTTATTTACTAAAGATGCAAAAACACGATTTAAATGCAACAATAAAGTTTCTTAAGTCACTTTGAAACAAAAATAAACATACAAATAGTTTTAAATCAATCTAAGTACTTTTTATTTGTAATTTAGTTTTTAAATTATGTTTTTATACCCATTTTTAGACGAAGGTAAAAATAAATCGAACACTGATATTTTTTGTCCTAAAGGCTTAGTCACACAAACGTAATCACGCTTTGTTAGTCTTTCAGAATTACCGTTAGAGTTTATATGGCTCAAAAGCGGGAGTACAGAAAATGTCCCCATGGAATACAACAAATAATTGAACAAATTAATATAAAACAAATAATACTGAGTGTATCCTTGAGTCACAAAATTTTAGTTGTAACAAGTTTGTAAGTTTATGATATTTCCAAAAGGTAAATTATTTAGTAAATAGATAAGTTTTTTAGAAATTACGTTATTTTGCAGTTAGAGTTTAATAATTTTTGGACGGCACTTAGTTTACAAAATATGTTATCTCTTATAAATTTATAATAAATTAGTAGATAAATTTGACTTTAATGAAGATGGCTTCATGCAACATTTTATTAATAATTACACAATATCATTGTATTATGAATAAATATAATTTTTCAACTTATTTTTTAGTTTTAACTTTTTCATTTCAAAATAAATAACATAAACATATAATTCATATACCTAATTTATATACTATTTATATACTAATTTTTTATTAATAAATATGATCTCATATCAATTTTTAATGCGAATTTTAAATTCCAGATAATTTGTAGAAACTCCAAATAAGTGATTCAGAACGCAAAAAATGTTCGAGAGAAACGGTTTCCATGATTGGAATGCCGAGTCATTCAAATGGCTGCCCACTGCGAAGTCGCGCCTAATTGAGTAGAACGTTCTCTTTACGCTCTTTTGTTGCGTCTAGAGTTTAATTATTTTTTTACAAATTTATCTGTAACGACATTTTTTTCCATTATATTTGATTGCAAGTTAAATAGTTTCCTTGGAATCACCAGAGACTATTATAAAAGGAAGTAGACTTATGATTATTTGGTAAACTGTAAACAAACATAATTAATTACTTAGTTACTTAATTTTGTACGATGTAAATATTTATGTCAAGCTCAATGCATGCCTTTATTCTGTTATAATGCCATGATTTACTGAATGATATTCTGTTAAACAAAACATGTGGTGAAATAGGAAATTATTATTTTGTTATTTGAAAAGAAAAACTTTAGTCAACGGCATCATTACATATAATTAAATAAAATGATTAGATCAAATCCGTAAAACAAAGGTAAAGGCTATTTTCAATGACACATTTACTTTAAGTGATTCGATAAAACAAATTTACTTATAAAACCAATTAATAATATAATACTAATTTAATATATTCTCATTTATTCGGTTATTTAGGATGTATTTAATTAGGGATGTATTTTAAGTATGCATCCAGGTTATACATTTTTGTATTATAGCAGCTGCATTGCTAATTAAGCACAGTTTTCTTAAGCCACACAATAGTTAGACCAAGGACAGATCGTCAAACTATGAATTTACTCATGAAATATTTGCCGCTCAATTAATTCTCACCAGTGGTAAGCAGTTTTATGACAATGGTAAGTTGAAACACATTTGTAGTTTAACTATTTTGGTGAATATAATGGCGTTTTATATTAGTTTTTAAATATAAAAAATTGTGTTTAATTGACACAAATCATTGCAAATAAACAAAACTCAACAAGGCAATTGTTTATATCGTGGCCCATCTTAAAATCACAGTGTACAGTGAAAAATATTGATTATTTTAGTTAAAAATAAATGTATATCTATGGAAATGTTTGTAAAAAGAACTACTTTCTTACTTTTAGACCTATGTTGACAATTGAGGTTTACAAAAGTGGATTCAATACGTAGGCATGCAAAGTTTATTGTAATTATCTAATTCCTCCATTTAGAGGGAAACTGGCCATCCTCAAAGTTAGTTGTTTGCCCATAAAGATAACATGGGATTTTAATTTAATTAGAATTAAAGTATAATTTGCATTCAAAAGCAATTATCTGTCTAATAAAACCCACTTTCACAACTTTATGGTATGCAAATAAATGGACAAGATGCTAAAATGGACACACAAACTCTTTGATACATTAGAAAATGGAACGCTTTTGTTTGGGTTCAAGCAAAAGATCCACCAGTAACCCTTAATAACACACCAAAGTTCGAAAATATTTATAACAACAATTTAGAATCACTCTTAAAAATGTATTTTCATCTTAAGACCAAATGGGGTTTGCAATTTGCGTACTAATTGGTTTTTAATATGTATTTTTAGGTGATGAATTTTCCACATATTTATGAAGAGCTTAAGTAATCCCACAATTTATAAAAAGTACCAAGAAAATCGTAGTGCAAAAAATCCTGTCTGCTTTTTCAACCGACTTATTGTTATTTTCAAAATTATTGATTTTTTAACTAACTGCCAAGCATTACCATTTAGCATCTTAATTATTTATATGAGTTTGAAATATTTATTTGCTTTATAAAGCACTCTCTACTCGGTTCTATAGCTCCTATTGTTCCAATTTGTTAAAAATAGCGCCTATTGTTAAAAACTTTCTTTTCATAAAACGTATCCTGACGGTATTATAACACGTAGGTCTTTAAAGCATAGTGCGAGTTAATCTCTTCCGATTTTATGGCAGAATAAGTATTTCTAAAAACTAATATCAAGTCCGATAATAGAACGATTATGCAAAACTAATACTAAATATAGCGGACGATTTTCCTTCAGTTCTTTTTATGACATTATTTATGTTTAAAACGCTTAAACAAGGAAGGATGTGAATTACTTAACGATTTGAGCTTGTCTCTTAAAATAAAGAGGGTTATTTTACTTGATTAATCTTTTACTTTCTTCTTTTTATAGAGGTAAATTAGAATTAAAATTCTTGTTTTACACCTTTCCCCTCTTCCTCCCTTTTTTGAACATTCGCTTTGTTAATTTTCTTTTATTATTTGTTTAATAAAGTGGTAATTTAAATAATAATGATATAAAACCATTTAAGTCTGTCTTAATTCAATCCCACATAAGAACGTCACCCTTTCATATAACAAAAACTAAAAATTGCATGATTGTTCATTAAAATTTAGATTGGATGGTTTAACCGTTCCAAAATATCCGAAACAAAGCAAGAACTTTAGGATTGTCTTAAAACATTCAATATGTAACCAGTATTAAGAATAAAAAGAATAAGATTAAACAATATACCTCCAAAATGTTACAGCTTAAGAGGGGGTCGGACCTAGCTCCGCCAGCCGCCCGCGCCGGTCGTCTTTTAACATGGGGCGCTACTACAAATGTTTTGTTTTCTAATCTGTCTGCCTCGAAATTCAAAATTGATCGCAGGCCAAACAATCTGTTAGTTGTTAGCCGTACAACTGTATAATCTAAATGTATTGTTTAAAAAAAATAAAACCTAAAATATGTAAATTAACTTTAATTTTTCCCATAAGAAGTTGTGTATTTTTGAATCAATTTATAAAATGACACGTTTACTAAAATGTAAATTTGAAAATGTCATAATAATAAGCATGTTATCGTTAAAGTTCAACCTGAGTGTTTTTTAAATTTTGTTATTTGAATCAGTTCAAAAATAAAAGTTTTAAAAAGGCTTACAAAACGAGTAAGCCAACGGACTGCAACTGGGTTCACTGTCACCCCGACAGGTGGCAGCAACGTCGCTTACCGACCGAATACCCCGTTTCCGCAACTGATTTAGCGCGGCAGATTTGATTCCTCTTGAAATCACTATAAGTAACTAGCACAACAATTTGGTAGTGAATTTTACGTTTATAGCTTTAACCGTTTAAAAAGGGCGGCCATTTCAAGCTTGTAAAACTTAATTTCTTTAAAACAGATTTTTTAAATTATTGATCTACATTTTAAACATGTTAAATATTAAGCCAAAAACTATGGTACTTTAAAAATTACTCAACCCTTTGCAGAGCAATTGCAATTTATATTACTGTAGTAAAATCGTACAAATTCCGAGTAAAGACGATATGATGGTGTTGGAAAAAAGCTTGCAGTTGATGTCCTAAAATATATTTGTAAGGTGTTCTGTTTTGCAATATGTCACCTGTTGTTATCCGAGCCAATCCAATAATTTACGATACATCGTTATAGTAATGCGAAACAAATTATTATCTTGGTTTAAAAATGATCCGTAGGTTATAGTTATGTTTGTGGAGCACTCATAGAACTGTATTAATACACCTATGTGTATATGGTGTATTAATAGAGTTCTATGGGAGCACTATAAACATAATAGAGTTTGCTGCTCGAAGCCTCCCCAAATTGGTTTCGTGGAAAAATGACGTGCTGCTTTGACAACAGGTTATATTCCTCATGCTTCCGATGGTTGTTCGCCTTTATTCACTGGGTGAACTTCGTGTGGTTCGTTTCGTTGTTTACATAGTGAAGTCTCGTTGTGGTTCCGTTTACACCTAGTACGCGTTCATTGTTGGATTAACTATGGGTAAATGTCGAATACCGCTATCGAAGCCTAGGAAGAAACGAAGACTTGGAGTGGGACTCAAACGTCTCTTGGCTGAAAGAAGGTAAGATAACAGTTACCCTATGAACATATTTTAGTAATAAATTTCGGGCTGTCTGACATTTAACAAAAGTTATATATTATTGCTAACTTGTCTTAAACTTATCAGCACAATATAAGAACCCAGAAGACGGGGTGGTTTTGGTATTGTACCTATTTTGCATATTTGAACATTTAACTAATCGAGTAATCCAAAACAAAATGTTGGCCATTTATTCATACAAGAATTGCAAACATTAATTTAGTCATTTATAGTCATAAACGCAATGTTGCTAGACTGTTAGTGTTGTAAACAAATGGAAACGCAAAGGAACCCGCCTTCAAGTTTTTCCTTTGGGCCCACATCATGTATCAGACGACCTATCAGTTATTCGATCATTATAGGTCATAGGTTTAAAACCTACAGTTCGCACATTGTGAAAACAATGACACCTGCCCATCAAACAATAGGGGACACACGTCAAAATTGGGAAAAACTGTATCAAAGGTGATTTAATTAATACTAGATATATGATCTGTTACTAATAACTCGTTATACATAATAGTTGTTTTTTTTTTAGCGAATTTCCCCTATAGGGAAGAAGCTATTACCGTAGGTGGCATGGTAAGACTTAAGCCCAAGACCATGATAACTTTTCGTTTTGAGATCCCCAGATTCCAAAAACACTATTCGTCAAATGGTTCTTAGTAAATATTATTAGTAAATATTAGTAAATATTTACTCCGTTATTAGTAAATATATATATATATATATATATATTTATATATATATATATATATGTGTGTGTGTCCGTTACCGTGATAACTTTTGAAAGAAACATCCGATTTTGATGAAATTCGGCACAAATGTGGAGAGTAGCATTTATGACTTTAAGTTCGAAAACCAGATCGATCGCACTATGGGAAGGGGGTTTTATGGGGGTTTACAATTTTCCAAAAATAGGTTTTTTGCTAATTAGACCCCAAAATGTTAAAAACACTCAATTTTGGTTATGGTCATTTAATAGAGCTTAAAAAACAAATAATACAGTATTTTGAATCATTAACCTAGGTTAAGTGGTTGCGGAGAAAATCCAAGAAAACGTGCCCCATGTTAATCTTATGGTAAAAAGGTTTTTAGATTTTTCTCAGATAGTTTTAATAAAAACTTCACATTTCTGTTTATTAATGTGTTTAGCTCAACAAAACAAACATTTTGGTGTTTTAATCGTTGTTCTACGTCCAACCGTTGCAGAGATATTCGAAGTGCTAAACACAGTACGTTGTCCAATGTTATCCTTATGGAGAATAAATAAAATTCTATATCTCGATTATTTATGAATGTATATTGATGAAACTTGGTATGTGGCTTCAAATAGTTGTGGTATATTGATATTAGCATAAAAAACAAGTTTTTGTTGATAGTCCCCGTAGCAGCAAACCTGCATACTCGGTCCCCATGTTATTCATATGGAGGATAAGTAAATTTGTATATCTCCCTTAATTATGAACCTACATTAAGAGAACTTAGTATGTAGCTTCACCTGGTTCAGTTTTATTGATAATTGCAAAAAAAACACATTACTTATCTTCCTCGTTGCAGCAAACCTGCGTCCTCAACCCTAATGTTATTCTTATGGAGAATAAATAAAATGCTATATATCACTTATTTATGGATGTATTTTTGTGAAACTTGGTAAATAGCTCTATGTAGTAGTGAGTCACATATATATGCATTGGAAATTCGCTGAGTACGCAGGTTTGCTGCGACGGGGGTATTCCTTTTCACTCGGAAAACGCTCCTAACAACATGCATGAGGTAATATTAATTACTTCTCAGTGACTGAAAAATTGGACAGTTTATACCATCGAAATGAATTAATTGTAATGTTGTTCATTACAAATCCATCTTCTTATTAGTCAAAATTGGGAATTTGTCTGTTATAGAAGACAATCAGTAGAAACAAAACCAGCTGAACGGCAGCTTGAAGAAGAACAATTTACACCTGGTCTCCTTCAACAAGAGAGATGCGTGGTAAATGAACAATGTGAAACGTTTAGTGGAAGGCGAATTGTGAATGTTGGTGATTTCTTCGAACAAATAAAACAGTTGGACAATCACGGCCCTTTTGGATGTACTTTTTCAAATATGAAAATAATTTCAGAAAAGCGAATAGGACTTAAAAGTGGTTTTGTTGTTAAGTGTGCAATGTGCAGTTACAAATCTACGGTTTGGAGTGAAAAAAGAAACGAAGATTTGATAGATGTGAACACCGGTGCTGTATGTGGAACAATGACGACAGGAGGTGGTCACGCTCAGTTAGAGGAGTTTTTGAGTATACTCGACATTCCATCAATGTGTTATAAAACTTATAAAAATTACGAAGAAAAAGTATCAGCAGGATGGGCAGCGACGGCGGCGGCGGAAATGGAGGAAGCGGCTGCAGAGGAGGCGCGGCTGGCGCGGGAGAACGGCGAGTGGACAAGGACGGTACACCCCTCATCACCGTGGTTGCTGACGGCGCGTGGTGCAAACGATCTTACCGCACCAACTACTCCTCCTTGTCTGGCGTGGTAAGTAATTCATTATCTCTTAAATTAATGATTTCACATAAGTATTAGCGATTCCCCGCGGTTCGCCCGCGTATGTTGACGCATTATAAGTCCCGGTAGTAAGTTACGCGCAATAAGAATATACCATATAAAACAATGTTTTTAAATCTTAGAACTCAATTATCTAGTATATACCTCATCACAAACTGACTAAAATCCACTCATGCGGTTTAGCGAATTTCTCCTATTATTCAGTAATTTGGGAATTACTATAAAGTACCTGAAATTCTTCACGGAAGTTTTAATTGTTGTCAATTGCTATGTATTTTTTGGCGCTGGATTCCAATTTAAACTTTGTGTAAAGATTTATCTTCCGCTAAAGTTGCAATCTGAAAAAAATCTTTATAATGGGACTATTTCTTTAATATAAGTTGTGACACGATAAATTGCATGAGTTTTGATGGTATGTTATTGATCAGTTATTGATTGTTATGATCAGTGTTTTAAAGATAAGTAAAAAATTATTCTGTCTTATACAATGGTTTATTGATAAGAAATGTTTTCAGATGTTTTTTAAATAAATTAAATGTTATTATTATGGAAAATAAGTTCCTCTGGATTGTTTAGCTGCATAAAATGCCCCATTACCAGTAAACCTGCATACATTGTCATATGTTACTATGTATTCAGAACATTGCCAAATTTTATTCGTATGGGAGAGTAATTGAATGACCTGCAGTTTCATCAACATGTATTCATAAATAAGCGAGTTTAGTAGCACTTTGAATGTTTACGTTCGAGCCGCAGACGAGTGCGGAATAGTTACTCGGGAGCCCGAGACCATGATAACACTATTCGTTCAAATGTATATATACAGGATCTATGTTGATTTATGTTTCAGGCAGCAATCGTGGGATATAGAACAAGAAAGGTGATTTTCCTTGGCGTGAAAAACAAATATTGCACGACTTGTGCGCGGGCTGAAGCAAAGGACGAAGCAGCTAAACCCCATACTTGCTACAATAACTGGGGAATGAAGCAGAGTTCTACAAGCATGGAAGCAGCCATTATCTCGAGGAGATGTACAAAATAAGGTACGCTAAATTAATAGCAGACGGCGACAGTAGTGTTTACAAAAGGATCTTAGAGAGCAGGCCATACAAACATTTGACAGTCGAAAAAGTTGAATGCAAGAACCACCTGTTGCGGAATATGTGTACCAGACTAAAGGCTGTAGCGTGTTCCAAAACACAGAAGTCATCTGTATTTTTAAGAAAAAAAATTGGAGATAACTTATTGCGATGTAGGGTGGCTGTGAGTAAGGCTACAGAACACAGAAAAGCAGAAGTCCGGCCCATGACCGAAAAAATTGATAACTTGCGGCAAGATATTATCAACATTCCAAGTCACGTGTTTGGTGAACACAAACGATGTGCGGAACGAGGATATTTCTGTGAGCTCGATGCGTCAACTGCTCCAGCATCAAGCAACCTAGTACCGCAGCTCATCTCTGTTGGACTTTACCTAGCAATTCAGGATATTTTCCGAGATCTTAGTCGCCACAGCCGTAGTTTGCTCATTGATGTTACAAGTAACTACGTTGAACATTATAATTCTATTGTTGCCAAGTATGTTGGGGGTAAGAGAATTAATTTTGCACAAAGTGGATCGTATCAGGGTCGCTGCGCAGCTGCTGTGGTACAGCACAACTCAGGCCATGCCCATTATAACTTTCATAAAGCTATTTACAAATCGAGTCCAGGTACCTTTTCTAAGAGCAATGCAATGAAAAGGAAAAAGAAGATGGACCAAAAAAGAAACAAATAGAAGTGCCGAAAATCTTTATTTGTAACTAACACCAATGACGAGATTGACTACGGATTATCAGCTCAACGCCCAGACATTGACGAGGAAACAATGAAAAGAGAGTGTGAGGAGTTTCTTGTCGGTTTGAAGAAAACAAATGAAGAATTTGGAAGAATTGAACGAGAGACAAGGCTTCAAGCTGACAGCAGTGAATGGCTGGAACTGCGTAGAAGCATTCTAACTGCATCACACTTTGGACGGGTGTGTAAAATGCGTCCAACTACCGGTTGCGAGTCTCTGGTAAAACAAATTCTCTACACCGTTTTTGATTGCGAGGCGATGATGTATGGGAGGAACAATGAAGCTACGGCTCGCAAAGACCTTGAACAAGAGATTGGAGAAAATGTACAGAAGTGTGGAATCTTCATTGATAAGGAGCACTGTTTCCTTGGAGGGAGTCCTGATGGCCTTGTGAATGACAATGCCACTGTGGAGATCAAGTGTCCATCATCTGCTCAAGATCTGACTCCAGACGACGCCATAAAGAAAAGAAAATGCACTTTCTGGAAAGTAAACAAATATGGAGAAATTGGGGAAATCAACCAGAACCACAACTTTTACTACCAAATACAAGGACAACTGAGAGTGGCAGGTCGACAATTTTGCTTCTTTACTTTGTGGACTCCTAAAGGAATAAAAATAGCAAAGGTTATCCGAGATGATTCGTTTTGGGAGAAAAAAATGTTTCCAAAGTTGAAGAGCTTCTACATGAACTGCCTTCTTCCAGAAATTATAGATCCCCGTCACAACAGGTCAATGCCTATAAGAAACCCACCATATATAGAGGAAGCAAGACGAACAGCTGAACAAAAGAAGATGAAAGAAGCAGAAAAAAACTAATCAAGAAAAGAGTGTAAATGTATATATAGTTTAGCATATCATTATTTTTATAGTTTCTTTTTTTAAATGTAAATAGTATACCTAATATAGATGGTTTTATTTGTTTCTCTCGTACGTACATTTATTATGCATATGCTTAATATATTTTGATTGCTTATTTCGTCTATTCATCTGATATTTGTAAAACTGAACACTAAACTTACCTTGTTATTTATAATTATTTTATTTTGTAATAACAAACTAATTTTAGTTTAATTTAAATAAATAAACCGTTTTTTTATAAGGCATAATTTGATATATTACAACGTGTGCAAAAGTGAAGGATAAATTGTTAAATACATCGTTTTTAGAATTTCTGTTCAAAATATAATTTAGTTTTATAAAATATAGTTTTCAGTTAAAATATTCTTCATATTACTTGCATTTTTTATTGACAATTCTTTTATTATATACGTAATTTTTAATAAAGTTTGTTATGTGTATGTTTGTTGAGTTTTAGAGTATTTTGATCTATTAGTCTTCTTGGATTGTGGGTCCATGAACAAAATGTATTAAATATCTACAATTGAACAATTTATAGAGATAACAGTGAGATCATGTTTAATTTGATGAACAGCTGGATTAATTTTTCTGCCTACTTTTTAATACCGGTACGAAACATTCACACTTATTGATATCCTGTATATTGTATTTGTAACTTGTAAATGATTCAATAAATATCTTGTAACAATAGTAGCTACCTACCATATTAGTTATAATATATTGTCTATATTGTATGTGTACCTTATTTGTTACAATGTATGTAATATTACGCACATAATCTGTTTAGTTTTACATTGTATATACTTATAGACCGGCATATATTATTATATTTAATAACAATTGAAAAATATCACGCCTGAGATAATGTTTAATTTGATGAATCTAGGAGTTACATAAATGTATGAAATCTGGGAAATGTTGTTTGTACATAGCCTAATTAGATTTCGTGACTATTTTATTAAGAAGAAATCCTTCGTACTGACATCTTGTATATTGTACATGTAACTTGTAAACATTACTTTATTATAATTGTGTTGTAACGGTAGTAGCAATTACAATAGCAATAATACCTTGTCTATTTTGTATTTAAATATTTTATTTATGTAAACGTTACATAAAATTATACAAATTATCCGTTTTGTTGTACATTATATTTACTTACAGACTTTTTTCTAATGCTGGTGTGAGCTCACTGATGGTGAAATATTTTTCATTTCATTTCAAAAAACTTTATTGAAATTTTAGAATTGAAATACATGAACATCCCAAACATTTTTTGTAGTATTCATTTACCTATTTCAATAAAAATTAATTTAGCAATAGAGACAAATGGTTCTTTTGTATTATACAGTACTTTCCTTAGAGCGCTCAAATTCTAAAAGATCGCTAGGCCGATTGCCGGCTGGGAGATGGTTGGGACTGTTGACGTTGCACAACTTGGCAACCCTCTGCACAGAGCGGCAACGCAGGGGTTTTCCCTAGAAAGAAGTATTCAGGGTTGATTCGCGGGAGGAGGGAAGTACTGTACCGCAGTAACACGGCACGGCAGGGCACAATCATTTGGCCAATATCCTCAATGGCTAAAGGTTCAGTCACAACCCATTAGTTGTTGTGGATCGTTATTTGTTCGACTACTCAATCAAATAAAAACCAGGTGTGATCGAAAAAGAGCAAAGTAATGAATATTAAAGAATATACATTATGTGAACTATATGTTGATAAGCGTAAAGCTGGTTAACTGCCCTAAAAATGTACCTACAATGTTTTATTTAAGTAGAAATAAAAACATGTTTCATTCGCAATTATTTTTATAAGTTTATAATTTGGAGAAAAAATAAGTAAAACTCGTTACATTCCTTTGCTTGGTTGCCTAATACATCTTTATGAGGAACTTGATTACCGTACTTACTATATTTACAGGACAAAATGTAATATGAGGTACTAAACAAATATTTTATTGTTTATAATAATTTGTTCTACATGCCAATGTAAAATATATTTACTCCTTTCAGGTTATAGCCTTTCAAAAATTATAGATATAATATATTACTTATATACAACTATTAATTACAAATCTTTAAAGCAAAACTGCAGTCAAACGCAAACCTATGAAATTTTTACCAAATACCGGTAAGGCAGATTGATCACGCAGTGGTTCGGTTGAACAGCAGGAGCGCTTGAGCTGATAGTGGGGAGCCAAGGAACTAAAAGGTGATTTCACATCTAGGGTTAGTCCCCTCTTAAGCTGTCAGTATTTTTGTGCGTCTATTTGAAATTGACATGGTTGATAGCAAAGACTCTACAGTACACAACAATGGATCTAATTCGTCATCCATATTTTATGTCAATGGTAGGCCTATTCATAACCCACTTCCACGAAGGAAATAAAGTTAAAATTGTGGACATAAATTTGAAGTTATACATGTTTAAGTAATATTTATATCTTTACGTTACTACTTTTTCTATTTTTCTATGACTTATTTTGGAAATAGTGTTATTTACTCATTTATTATATTGGTATTTCTCAATAGATTTTATGACACTTTGTTACATTGTAACTTCTCTAATAAACATTTATTAAATGAGTATAAATTATTTGTTGCCAAAATTGCATTTCAAAGATTCACATTTGATATAATCGTGCATTAAATTCAACCATTAAAAAAAACATATATTTTCTAGATTATCAAAGGGGTGTTAAGCGCTTAAGTACAACACTCCTTTCAAACAACACAAAGCCACAATAAGGGAAACCACACCGAATAGCGTGTTATTAGGGATCGTTTACAGAGAATATATAATTATAATTAAAATAAATATGTTTTTAAGAAATTATTGCTGACATTCTCTGTCAGTGATAGTTAAAAGCAATTTTGTTTGTGAAATTTTGTTTTTAATAATCAGTGAAAGAAAATGTTCGCAATGTATCTTGAACAACAAAAACTCACAATCACGAACAATGAATTTTAAACAAAGAATAGAGGCAATATAATATGATTACGTGAGAAACAGGATAAAGGGAGGATCAGGAGTATATGAGAACCAAGATTATGTGAGAACCAGGATTATGTGACGGTTCCTTGCTTTTCAACTGTCGAGCTTTTTATGTGCATCAAAACGCAAGGAATCAAGCTTCGGGAACCACATCATGGTTACAATCCAAGACAACCAAGACAAAAAGGACACTTTTTGAACCTATGCCCAAGTACATAGATGGTTATCAAGCTTTTTCCCGGGAATAAAGATTCAAGATTAAATCATTTTTTTCAAAATAATATACAGATTTTACAAAAATATTGACATGCTATTTGTCTGTGCTTGAGGAAGAGTTCAACAGTCACTGTTGGTTGACATAAATCTTCTTAGTTTAAAAAATGTTAATTAAAATGTATATTTTTCTAGTTCCTAAAGATTTGCATAGCAAATGTTAAAGCCCATAACAAATCAACCGATATTAATATTTTAAAATCCTCGAAAGACAAATCTGTATGATATTGCTTAGCATCTTTCCAATATAAAATGTATCTTTAGTTGAAGTATTAGAGATAACAAATTATTTTACAAACATTAACAATTTTCTTAATTTTTAATTTATGGTTTTGTAAAATGTTATCAAAATAAGAAGATTGGTATTTTAGTAACATGGCAAAACAAACAAGCCTTTATAATGATGTGTTATATAGATTTAACAACTATATACTAACTAATATACATTATTATTTATTGTATTCTCCAAACCTGGATTAATACCATCTGGTCGTTAATCTCAACGGTTCATTTCTTGAAGAAGTTTCGAATGTTTTATGTATGTAAGCGATATATGTGAGTTGATTTTACACAGAATTCATACATTGTAGTAAGTAATTTAATATGTATGATTATATTATTTAATGCTAACCCATGCATTATACAAATACAAAAATAATAATAATTGTTATGTAACTATACTGCAAAGGAACAATGGATTTTTGTATGGGTTATTGACAAAATGTACACTATAACTTTTTGATAAACTACATGTTATGCTTATATTAGTGTGAGAATTTTCCAAAATAAATTAAATTCTTCATAGTAACCTTTTTTTGAGTTGTTAAGGAATAAAATAAGAAGAAAGATTAATTTTACAACCCGCCTTCACTAGAAAAAATTCTTTAAGCATCAAAGTAAATTGTAGGAAATATTTCAGCCTTTATTTTTACATTACACTAGAGCTCAAGTTATTATTTATTACTTTATGGGAAATTGAGTTAAAATAATTGTATTCACTACCAACAAAACCTTTAGGGGTAAATTTGAATACGCAATATATAGTGATGGCAACATTTATAATGTAAACAAATCCCTTTGTAAAATCCTTGTAAAATACTTTTGTTATTTACAAATATTTATATCAAATACATGTGACATTATTAATTATACAAATATTCTGAATAAGTTTTAATTCGTAAAGACCCTTTGTTTACTAAATAAAAATTTGATTAAACTTTATAAATAACCGGATTTTTCTTCGATATCCTTTGACAATATCCTTCCAAACTTAACTGTAGTATTTTGAAGCATTAGACAGTCACTCCACGGAAAACATATCTGTAACAATTCAAAAATGTTTAGGATCTAATCATGTTTAACAAAGTTCATCCCAACTTTATTAAATATCCGATTTGCAAGATATTGAATGTTTTTAATTATGCTTCCTTAGGTGTAATACATTCTTTTTTTATACCAAAAAGAAAACGTAAGTGCAGGTTTGGTGGTAATAAGGCAGTTAACATTCAACGCACGGCTCGGTCCGCGGACGAGACATTTTATGCACCTTTTACTGCTAGAATTATGGTGGTAATATCATCTTTAAATATTGCACACAGCCTAAGTGGTAAACCAAAGATTTATGTTTTCTCAGTAATGCAATAACGAGCTAAACTCAAATACTTATACTTCTAGATGATTACTAACGATTCATACACAATTGGGTTTGTGAAAATTGTTTACCATA
The DNA here is from genome assembly GCA_963675035.1 of Allygus modestus. Lineage (NCBI taxonomy): Eukaryota > Metazoa > Arthropoda > Insecta > Hemiptera > Cicadellidae > Allygus > Allygus modestus. The sequence goes on from OY776116.1 coordinate 93,870,240, forward strand.
TTTACCTTTAATTTAGTCTAGGTATGTTTGTTTTTGTTAACAGATAATGCACACATTTTCAATGAAACTTTTTGAATGCATATTACACACTAAAGTTATACGTTGATATGTAAAATTTGCATATTGCAAATTACATGCTAAGTCCTATACTGACTCATGGTTTGTATAAACTTACCATCCTTGGCCATTGTTATTGTAAATATATACATGGTATTGATTTGTTAAAACAAGTTGTTTAAATTAAAGCAGATGTGCATGTTTCATGAAGTTATCCATTTACATTTCGATATTTGTTACAAATAACACAGACAAGTTCAAATTGAAGGTTCTTATTAAAGTCAATACAATGCATTTTCTAAGGTGACGGATTCGAATCAGCTCCCTGTTCATCTTCGCATGACCCGGAGGCTGGCAAATACTTTGTTGGTTCACATATTTCTCTCTCTCACTCCAGATGATGTTTATATCATGAGGTTTGATGCAATATTTGTCTATGTGTGGCTTTATATTTAAGTTAAAGTAACGTAGTTGTGAGTTAGGTAATGGTAATTGACTACTGTTCCAAATAAATAAAAATAAGCCGATTAGATTATAATTAAAGTGATAGCGAGCTTTGGCCGTTTGACGGTTTTATTACAATCCTACATGCTGTGAATAGCATTTATATTATTAGTCAAATGACGGCGATTCATGGTTAGGGATGATGTACGTGTTGCTGAATGTCAACATACATATTCAAAATTTGTATGTTTGTAATTCATCCGGTTACACATGAACACAACTTATGTAAGCAACGTTTTTTATAGGCAATTTATATTAAATACCCCCGTAGCAGCAAACCTGCATACTCAGCAAATTTCCAATGCATATTAATTTATCTTAATACCACATAAAGCCACAAACGAAGTTTCATCAATATACATTCATAAATAAAAGATTTATGACATTTTAATTATTCTCCATAAGAATAACATGGCGGCTGAGTATGCAGGTTTGCTGAATTAAGGAACACTAAAAATGGGCTTTTATACAAATATCAATATAACTCAACTAGGTAAAGCCACATACCAAGTTCTATTAATTTATGTTCATAATTAAAGGAGATAACACGTTAATTATTCTCCATAAGAATAACATGGGGCTGAGTGTGCAGGTTTGCTGCTACGAGAACTTTTGGCAAAAAATGGGTTTTTGTGTAAATATCAATAGACCACAATGAAATGAAGCAATATACCAAGTTTCGTCAGGATAAGTTGTTAAATAAGCGAGATATAAAATTTTTCTTATCCTCCATAAGAATAACATTGGACAACGTACTGTGTTTAGCACTTTCAATATCTCAGTAACCAATTAACGTAGTACAATGATTAAAACATCAAATTGTGCGTCTTTTTAAGCTGATTGCAATAGGAAAAAATAAAATTTTACTTTTTCAAAAATCGTATGTAAAAAACTCAAAAAACCCATTTTTGGGGTACAAAACCCCCCACCATACCCCTTTGGATAGCTCCATCTGTCTGGTTTTCGAACTTAAAGTCATAAATGCTGCTTTACACGTTTGTACCAAATTTCATCAGAATCGGACCTTTTTTACGGGAGTTATCGCACCCACGGACACACACATATATATATATATATATACAGGGTGAATCTCGTAAGTTGTCCAGTATTGATTTTAGACAAACCGTTGGTCCTACGATGATGAAATAAAATTATTTCCCACTAAACCAACCCCAAGGAATAACGTAAAAATATTTTTAACGATTTTTAAATACAGGGTGTACCAGAAACTGAGGGTCACTAGTCCGAATCTACGAAATATCAAATACAAACGTATATCATGTTATACATCAAATTAAAGCTCTTTTCAATCCAAACCATTTGGCGGAATCGGATTTTGATTATTATTGATTCATTTCAAAATGGCGGCTGTTTTTGTGAAAAAATTAGTATTTTTTTGAATACCCTGTATTTTTCTTAAAAATGCAGATATCTTGATTCTGATTCAAATATCGCATTCCTTATGAGCTAAGCTTTATTTTGATATGCAACACTTCAATATTATCTCAAAAACAAAAAGTTTCAAAAATATCAGTTTTTGAAAATATGTACATAGCAAAAACTCAAAAATTTCAAATAGCACTATATGTCAAATAGCATATCATGTTAAAGGTATTGCAATTCTAAGAAACTTTCAAATTTAAACCTTATTCGTATCTATTTTGGTTTTCGAGTTATCAACAAAAAACATGTTTTTCCACATTAAAACACATGTTATTTGTTAAACATGGTGGTAAGAACTATGGTCCAGCCTTTACCACCATGTTTAACAAATAACATGCGTTTTAATGTGGAAAAACATGTTTTTTGTTGATAACTCGAAAACCAAAATAGATACGCATAAGGTTTAAATTTGAAAGTTTCTTAGAATTGCAATAACTTTAAAATGATATGCTATTTGCCATATGGTGCTATTTGAAATTTTTGAGTTTTGGCTATGTACATATTTTCAAAAACTGATATTTTTGAAACTTTTTGTTTTTGAGATAATTTTGAAGTGTTGCATATCAAAATAAAGCTTAGCTCATAAGGAATGCGATATTTGAATCAGAATCAAGATATCTGCATTTTTAAGAAAAATACAGGGTATTCAAAAAAATACTAATTTTTTCACAAAAACAGCCGCCATTTTGAAATGAATCAATAATAATCAAAATCCGATTCCGCCAAATGGTTTGGATTGAAAAGAGCTTTAATTTGATGTATATCATGATATAGTTTGTATTTGATATTTCGTAGATTCGGACTAGTGACCCTCAGTTTCTGGTACACCCTGTATTTAAAAATCGTTAAAAATATTTTTACGTTATTCCTTGGGGTTGGTTTAGTGGGAAATAATTTTATTTCATCATCGTAGGACCAACTGTTTGTCTGAAATCAATACTGGACAACTTACGAGATTCACCCTGTATATATATATACTCGCTTCGCTCGCTGGGGGCTCCGCCCCCAGACCCCTGTGAGGGGCTTCGCCTCCAGGTCGCTGTTTGGCCTCATTTTGAAGTGGCGTCAAATCAAGTGGCCAAGAACCCCCATAAGACTACTACTCATACTAAGAAAACAGACCAATCTTCAGAAATTTAAATATGAGAGCATCTGTATGGCCGTTGGAACTGTTTAAACAACACTAGATTTCGATTGTTTCTATCCGCCATTATTAAGTTATTGAGGTAGTAAAACTGGAAAAGGTAAGGCCTAGGAATTTTCTCTTTGGTTAGAAAGTGCAAAGCACATAAATGCCAAATCTGGAGTTCCTAACTTTAGGAAATGTGTCCGAAATACTACTAATATTTATATTTACCGAAACCAGGTAAATAATAATATTAGTGGTATAATCAGACTCCGGGTATAATTTAAGTTATTCAAATAATTGAATAACTTTGAAACATTTTTTAGTATGACCTGTAAATAACGATTTTTAAATGTTGTGGATGGATACACCGTCATAACATACCATAATAATAATACATGTGGTGTCTATAGGACATGTCCAACTAATCAAAACAAATTTGTGCTGGTTTTTACCCACTATGTAAGTCCAACATGCCCAAATATCAATGAAAACACCGGGAAATCTAAAAAACTAGAGGATTTTCAAATTTGTTTAGGGTTTAAACAATTCAAATTGGTCATGCGAATTCTGCGAAATACTTCCTGTGATGTAGAGATATTCCGTGCCAAATATTAGGACTCTAAGTACTATTTTTGATTGTCAAATAAATAAAAACCACCAAGTTTTGGTGGAAAATTACTAAAGATTTAAGAAATCTAGCGCTACATAAGGGTGAAGGGGGTGAGATACGGCAAAATGTCATTTGAATAAAGTTGTAGTTTGTCTAAAATCCGTGGCACGTGGTGGTCTTCGTTTTTCGATAGGACAGCCCGTTCTGCCACTAGATCCCAAATAAAAAATATATTGCATTTTGATTTTTTTATTCACAATTATTTATTTCTTTTGAGATAGTTCAAACTAAAAATAGCAGGATTTGGGAAGAAAAGGTGCAACGCACACGCATGCCATATCTTACGATCCTAGTTAAAGTATAAATGGTGATACGTGCATTCTATTTAATAACAATTGTTCCAGAACCGGCATTTCCTACTACTTATACTTAGAAAACTGTAAAATATATAGATTTTAAGTGTTTTTGATTTTCCGGCAGGTTTAAGTAATAAAGATTGTTATATTTCTGCTGCTATTTACTAAGTGTGATGTAGTCATACTGCGTGCCCAATATTAGGCCTCCGACAAGTATATTAACGTGATAGGAAATAAAAAACGGCCACAAAATAGAGAAAATTTGCCGAAATTTGAGAAATCTAGCGCTATCTAAGGGTGAAGGAGACGAGATATGACAAAAAGTCATATGACCAAAGTTACAGATCGTCTAAAGCCAGTGTGTCGTACTAGTCCCCGTTTCTCGATTGGACCAACCGTTCGGCCGCTACAGCACAAAAACATGCACTATTTTGGAGATGTTAAAAATTTCCTCCCTTTTGAAATTTTTTGAGGAGGTTAAAATAAAAAATTAAACCTTTTTGCAGTTTTCCTGGCGGTTTCAATAGACAAGCTACATATAGGCCTAATTCCATGTTTCTAGCTTATCTAGAATTACCTGAGTAAGTCGATAATGCAGTTTGTCATTTATAGAATAATTAGGGTTTTTAATTTTTTTGGGATGTTAAATTATTAAAATATGTTAGTTTATCGAGTGTTTCGTGAAGGGTAATGTGTAAACATATTGAGTGCCAAATATCAAGCCTTTACATACTAAATTAAAGTGATAGGAAATTAAAGACCACAAAAATAACCGTCGAAATTGCCTGAAATTTGAAAAATCTAGCGCTACCTAAGGGTGAAGGGAGCAAGATACGACAAAAAGTCATAGGAACAAAGTTGTAGATCTTGTAAAATCCGTAGCACGTGGTGGTGTCCGTTTTTCGATAAGTCAATCCGTTCGGCCGCTAGAGCTCAAAAACTGTAATTTTAAAATAAGCCTTTTTGGGGGGGTTTTAAGTATTTTTTTACGGGGGTTAAAATAAAAAATTGACAGTTTTGGCAATTTTTCTGGGGGTTATAAGCTATAAGCTACCTGCATGCAAAATTTCAGGTTTCTAGCTAGCCTAGAAGTGGTCTAGAATTCGTATACCTCAGTGAGTGAGTGAGTGAGTGAGTTACACATGCGGCTGTATATATTTTAGATATATATATATAGATATATGTATATAGATATATATATTTATACAGTTTCGAACGAATGGTGTTTTTGGGGTCTGGGGACCTCAAAACGAAAAGTCATCATGGTCCCGGGCCTAGGTCTTACCATGCCGACTACGGTAATAGCTTCTTCCCTATAGGGGAAATTCGCTAATAGGAAATTAATAAACAAAAACCCCTTTAAAACCTAGATATAATTAAAATAATAAATATTATGGTATATTATAATTAATTTAAAACTTCTTTTAAAGTTTCAATGCTCAGTGAAATTTCTTAGATCTAGACTTAGTGGAAAATATGTGAAAATTGTAATCACAACCTAACGATTACTGTTTTACAACTAAATAATTACAAGCAAGCTATTTTTATCTTTGTATGCTTTGTATAAATGCTACTGTGAAGGAATAAAGACCCGAATTATTTCTTACATTGACGTCCACTTGGAAGTACAAAGATTCTAAACACACAATACATTTTTGTTATTAATTATTTTGTTTAATGTATTCTATTATTTAACGTTGACCTAAACATATTCCTTTATCTAAAATTATTCAATATTGTCAATCAGCTTCTTTCTGGAAACTAATACATTTACCTACAAAGAAACCAAATAGTGTTTTTTTCATTTTAGATATAAAAGTTGCTAATTTATATTAAGAATTACAACAAATCGTCAACGCCAGTGATTCTGCTAGAGTGCTTCACAGGTGAAGTCACAATTGTGACAGCATATCACATCCAAACTACGGCTGGTGACGTAACACTCATATGACTGTGTCACAACAAAACACAGAGGCAAGGGATCAGAGTATTCCAGGTGAACATTAATACCGAGTATTAACAATGGCAGGCACACTTTTGAACACGTTCTATAAACGTCTAAGTCTGTTTATACGTACAGTAACACGTAAGTCTAACTAGGAAGGAACGTTGGGTATAATTTAATAAAATAATAATTACATTCATATATCATACAACGGAATACGACTTTTAAATTAGACTGATAGGGTCAGGTAAGTCTGTGGGATATGTAACGAATATATTTTAATACTCTACTCCAAATAGTTCGTAAACTAAAGCTACGTAGAAACGTAGAACCTAAAATAAAATATCCCCGTCGCAGCAATCCTGCGTACTCAGCGAATTTCCATTGCATAATATATGTCTTAATACTACATAAAGCCGCATACCAAGTTTTATAAAAATATATTCGCATATAAGCGATTTTAATTATTCTCTATAAGAATAACATTGGTAATGAGTAAGTAGGTTTGCTGAAACAAGGAACACAAACAATTGGTTTTTATGCAAATATAAATAGAATTTAACTAGGAGAAGCCACATACCAAGTTCCATCAACATTCAATCATAAATAAGCGCTTTATAACATTCTAGTTATTCTCCCTAAGAATAACATGGGGGCTGAGAAAGCAGGTTTGCTGCAACAAGGAAAAAATGGGTTTTTATATAATTATCAATATAACTCAACCAAGTGAAGCTACATACCAAGGTTTATTAATTTATGTTCGTAATTAAGGGAGTCATCACATTTTACTTATTCTCCATAAGAATAACATGGGGGCTGAGTACGCAAGTTTGCTGCTACGGGAAAAATCAAGAAAAAATCAATTTTTAGGGCAAATATCAATATACCAGTACTACGTGAAGCCACATACCAAATTTAATTCATAAATAATAGAGATATCAAATTTTATTTATTCTCCATAAGGATAACATTGGACAACGTACTGTGTTTAGCACTTTGAATATCTCTGCAACGGTTGGGCGTAGAATCACAATTTAAACACCAAAATGATTTTTTTGTGGAAATGAAGAGATTGGTAAAAGCAAATGTGAAGTTTACAAAAATCAACTGAGGAAAAGCCAAAAACATTTTTACCATAAGATTAACATGGGAGATTTTATGAGTAGGTTTATTGGATTTTCTCCGCAACCACTTAACCTAGGTTAATAATTCAAAATACTATATCATTTGTTTTTATAAGCTCTATAACATGGTCAATACCAAAATTAAGTTTTTTTAAAATGTTTGGGTGAAAAATGCAAAAAACAGATTTTTGGAATATTTAAAATCCCCATAAACCCCCTTTACCATGAACCGATTTTTCTACTTTTCGAACTTAAAGTCATGAATGTCATTTTACACGTTTGAGCCAAATTTCATCAAAATCGGACTATTTTACTCAAGTTATCGTGTTAACGGACACACACACACACACACACACACACACACACACATATATATATATATATATATATATATATATATACATACATATATAAATTTGAACAAACAGTGTTTTTGGCATCTGGTGACCTCAAAACAAAAAGTAATCATGGTCTCGGGATTATGTCTTACCATGAGACCTACAGTAATAGCTTCTTCCCTATAGGGGAAATTCGCTAAAAAAGTAGAATGCGTGCCAATGTCAGCGAGAAATTACGTTAAACTCGAAAGTATAGTTTTAATAAAAAAATTCATATGAGAAATACTCATTCTTTATTTATATAATATACACAAAATCTAAAGGTACATTGTTAGGACAAACAAAAAATCCCGAGCTAAAAAGCAACGGATAAACAAGGTTTGAGTAACGAGGAAGTTTCAATTCAGGGCACACCTTCCTCTCCAAACGAGACGTTTTATGTGCCGTTTACTCCATTGACTTTAGAGGTTTTATTATATATATTTTGTGTATCTTCATTAAATTATTGCTGTCCACCTTCCTCCTCCACTAAAAACCTTGAAATATCCTTATAATGAAAATATTTATTCAAACCAATGATAAACATTTTGTTGTTGGATATAATAGTTTTGTAATCAATAGGAAACCTTAAAACTTTATAGAGTCGTCTAAGTAATTATTGTTTTCGTGAATTGTCAAGGTCGATACAATAAATTAGTGCTTAATTGTATGGAATATTTTAACAAAAAGTGTAATACGAATTATATATCTACTATCATTGTATTGCCAGTTTTATTTGCTTGTAATGTTTTCCTCCCCTAAATATCCCAACAGCGTTAACCATGCTTTAAATAAGCTGTACTTAACCAATCATGAACATTCGGCAAGTAAAGGAAACATAATATAGCTTTACTAAGCAAGGGAATCGCAGAGTTATACAACTGAAGTAAGTGAGAGAACATTGAATAACGGCATATAAACCTCTAATGTTTAAATATTGTTATTCTTAAAAATATTTTTTTACATTAGAATCGGTAATTATAAAAAAAGTTGTAAAAGGGCAATCATATACACAGTTTAACGGTAAAATAACATATTCGTTACCATTTGTTATTAAAAAGTCTCAATTCAATGTTTGAGATCTAAAATTAACTAGAACAACCAGTTCCGATTAATTGTTAATTGTATATGGTATCAAATAAAACGGGTCCTTTGGTATTTGCGTAATTATTTAACATTACATTTTGCTTCTGAAATAAAAACCTGACGTAACAAAATTATATTACAATTAATCTTACAAAGTTTTGGTAATGGAGAGTTACATGAACGTAGTAGTTCCTTTAGAGACTCCTCTAAATTAATATTACATTAAATTACATTAAATTAATATTAATCTTATACAATAGTATTCATAGTATGTAAATCACGAATCAAATTCACGAACAAATCAAGTGATTAATAGATACATTTAAAAAAAATCAAACTTTTACTGAAGAAAATTTTGTTCGAAAACCCTTTCGCCATCTGACGTGGCAAGAGTACTTGGGGTTGAGCATCGAAGACTTTCGTAGTAGAAATCTAATTACAATCTGGGAGCTGCCCCTTAACTGTTTTCTGTAAATCGTGTTCGACAATCCGTCTCAAAATAAAACTTCGAACCGTTCCATTTTAAAATGTAAATCGAATTCCAATGGCATAAATACGGTATTAGCCAAAACAAAATCTTCATATATTTAAGTTTTTAATATTTAACACCAAACTAATATTAAAGTAGTATAAAACGTGTCAATTTATATTTAATCAGCCTTCACAAATTTGAAGTGGTGTGTTAAAATAAAAATAATGTACAGGAAAAAAAATATTTGTTTGGAATTGGATATAATTTGGTTGAGTGGAATTATTTTATGTTCGAATATAAACCATTGTTCCAAACCTGAAACAACTGAGCGATTCTTATTTAATTCGTGATTGGTAACTTTTATAGCCTGCTACCAGTTTTATTAAGACACAAAATACGAACGTTTAAAATCAAAATACGGTTATTATAAATTCCATTGTGTATTTGTTCAGAAATATCAGTATATTTTTGCATTCTTTATTTTTCACCGGTATTATGTAAAAACTGTCTGTCAAAATTATTATAAGAAGTTTATCCTTGAAACAAACCATTATGTCATAGTGTTTGCAAAAACACCCAATTCAAAATATAACTGCACATTTAATAATCATCTGGTTAGACTGTATTTATGTTTATTCAGAATAAATCACTATAAACAATTTTTATTTAAAAATAAGTGTTGTTTTTTATCGCTATCTATCAATAATAAAACGATCAATTACAACTAATAAAGTTATATTAAAACTTATTGTTTTCTGATAAATTTTACATGTAATGTTGTTTATAAATTTTAAGTTTAATATTGAGATACATGTAATATTAATTTATTGACAGCATAATTGTAGGTCCGAACTTGTACAGTAGTAAATACAAATAGTTTATCTATTATAAATATAAAAGTAAAACGACTTCGAGACAAAGTGTAACATTAGAAGACAAGAAACTGTTTTGAACCGTAGTGATTATTTTGCTATAAAGCGAGCAATTAAGGATTATAAATACCAAACTATAATAAGAACTAAAGATACAAATCTGGAAATAGTCTGTAACTAAAAAAAAAATACAATTTGATAATTTCCAAAACTGGAATCTCGGAATACTGTTTTTAATAATTTAGTATTTTTTTCATAACATTTTAATTGCCGTCCAACAAATATAATTAAAACCATTAGGCAAATCCAGCTTATAACTAAATTTACTATACCTAAATTCTGTACTTATATCGTAGCAAAACACATGGAATATATTTACTGAAAATAATTTGCTAGCTAGTTGCACTCTGGAAGTGTCTAATGAAGGACAACTGTTAACGTTTTAAAGTAGTCAGCACTAGGCTCTTGACCTATCACAACGTGGACCGAATGCGTAGTCCGGTAACCACTATGTTATAGCTTATTTACATTGTCAACCGGTTACGATCTATTGTTTTAGGAATAATTATCAATTAATAAATCGGTAAGCTAAAGTTTAACTAAAAACTGACAATATATCGGTGGGGAATAAAATATAACGATGACTGTTGGAGGAGACAAAACTAAGTTTCAAAGTAAGCTGAAACGCTGTCAAAAGGTATCTTACTAAACGTTTACTGATAAACGTTGTATAATGAGTTTCACAGTTTCCCCTTTCATTTATTGTATTAACACAGTGGTTACAGTCACTTTTTATGTTTGCTTTTTTTCTCCACATGCAGTAAAATCGGAGGAGAGCCACTTCAGTACAATCTAGACAGTACTTGAAAAACATACTTCATAATTAAACACTGATTTACGGTTTAAGGTATAAGGACGTTTTTCCCTGGTTCTATCAATGTAAGCATTTTATATAGTAAAAGGAAGAAATTTGTAGCTAATTAGATGATCTTAAATTTGTATTCAAAACAATTTTGTATAGTTTGTTCAATAACCCGATGTAAATAACCGCTATGGTCAGTTTTACGCGTGCCGCCGTCGTGGACCACGGCTCCATGTGAAGATCGAGACAATAGGATAAATTTATTTTAGTTTAAAACTATGGGTGATTTTTAATGATGAAATTATTTGAAAGTTCTATCAGCATGACATGAAAAAGTCAGTAAGCGAGGTCATTTTTATTTTTGAGGCAGTAACAAATTTTCAATAAAAAATTTGTAGCTAATTAGATGATTTTAAATTGTTATTCAAAACAATTTTCTATATAACTTATAGTTTTTCAATAACCCGATGTAAATAACCGCTATGTTAAGTTTTACGCGCGCTGCCGTCGCGGACCACGGCTCCAAGCTGTTCTTCCACATCCAGCATAGTTAAACTCTCCTCATTTTATTTAGATCTTCACATAGAAAATATTAATTATGCACATTTTACGCCATGTTGTATTGAGATTATTGTTTTTTAACATAGCAATTCAGTTAAGATAGAAAATTCAGTTTTCGAGATGTAATTAGGCTCATGACTAATCTTACAATTTGATATGTAAGGTAAATTAGAAAGTTAATAATAAGAAACGTATTTGTTAGAAAGAATAAAACGTCATATGACAAGATAAAAATATCTCATTAGAGATTACATTTTACTCGTGAAGCAAAAACTTGTTTTAATCAACAATGAAATAAAATACTTTAGTATGAAAACATCACTTTGCCTTTTTATATAATCAAAACCAACTTTCTTTTAAACTATCTGTTACTTAAAAATATTTCCCCCTCCAAATACGAAGGCTTCATAGTCGTCAATGAACTGTAGCAAAAAAATTAATTAAAATAATGAATAAATATATGTTTTTATTCAAAACTCAAAAATATATACATATCAGCAATATAACCAATCCTATAAAAATATTGTTGGCGTTAAAAGTAGAGGAACATTTCAAGGAACTTGAAAACGAAGAATACTTCTTTTTAATATACCTTACTACCAAAAATATAAATTAACTAATATAGAATCAATGTTTTTATGCCAAACTCAAAACTAAGCCTCTCCAATAGCTTTATAATAGTTTGGTTTAGTGTAAAAAATTGAGGAATGTATCAAATAAAGCAAATATGGCAGCCATTGAGTCATAAATTATTATTTTTCGATGATAATCAAGGTTAAGTACGGTGCGTTGCACGAGTGAAAAACCAGGCCGTCCATAAGACTAATGTTAATTTAGACCTTGGGCTTATGGACAGCCTGGTTTTTCACCTGTGCAACGCACCGTGAAGATCGATATTTGTATACTAATACTGAAAATTACACGTGATTTGGTCATAATTAGAGGTTAAATAAATTTGAATTTAGTAATACGATTCCGAAAACAATTTTACAATACAAAATTCCTTGCGCCGTAAACCTCATTTAACTGAGCACGCGTCACCAATAACCCATAAGACGATGTACTGATCACTGCGATGGGTCCTACACTTGGAGATGTGACCATGAGCCCGGCCGGACCGAATTTTTGTCCATCCCGACCTCCATGTTTTCTACCTCGCTGGATCCTCCTACCGCTTGTTACGACAGAAGAACGTTTCTCTTTGAACCTTTCTCGATATTTTACATTTTGATTTTGTCTCCTACTCTGAAAATATGCATTTTTACATTCTTCCCTTTTGCAATGAATATACAGAAAGTACCGTATCATTCAATATTTTGTTTTGATCTTGGGAGAATATTCTATTTGATGCTCCGTGGACAAAAAGTGGTTTTCGCAGAGATTTCAGTCCGTCTATGTGGATATTTGTCTGGATATGAAACGGTCTTAAAGATTAAGACCAAAGGCACCAAAGGGTTAATATTTCGGATGTAGATACTAATCCACAGTATCTATAGATCATTATTTATATTATACATTTTTAATGAAATAATCACCATATAACCTCTAAAAAAGCTGAAGTATATAAGTTTATCAACATGGTTCTGTTGGATTTGATTAAATGCTGGTTTATAACATTCACTCAGTTCATAAAAACACTGCTTCTGGGACTTCTGAAAAATTTCAAGAGCAACATTAAAACTCTACAATTTATTTTCCTTTTGTTGAACTAAACTATAAAATTTTTATAAAATATACTTACTACTATTGAAAATAGCTTAATTAACATTTGAAATAAATTAATGTCTTTAATTATTTTTCTTTGACTAATGATTGAAGAGAAAGTTGAAATTTTTAATTAGCAGTAAACGCAGTACGTTTTTCAATCCCAGTCTTTTGGAGAGAAAGTGAATTATAATTTATCTGTTAACTACCGATAAATATATAAATATAATTAACTCCTAAATCCTAGTATATAAATAAGTTAAGGTAACATTAACCGAAACAGGATTTTTGGAATATGTTACCATCTAGTGGTCTCGGAGTAGAGAGGAGACTTACCTCTTAAAACCAAAATGTGTAGTAAAATACTCGTCAAGTAATCCATTCAAGGGATTTGAGTGCAAGTATCAAGAAAGGTTTTCTAAAAGATATTTAATTTGTTACACATAGTAGACCTACCAATCGAGGAATTCATATGGTTATTTTTGATATAGTGGTAAAAGAGGAAACGTATTTGTCAGTTTTCTGAAACCTTTTAATTTGATATATTTTACATTAAAAGTTAAAGTACAGAATGAAAACAACTATCTAAGATATTAGTTTAGGATTATACTTATCATTATGAGATCAGATATAAATGACTTAACTAACAAGAGTAATCAGTTATCCTTTTTCCTTAAGATACGATTGAATTCTATGTTATGTTAAAATAAATGTAGTTGCACGGACAAAAAAAACAAACAAAAAACGACGGATACGGTTCCGAATTTTGCAAATATTGTAAAGAGAAAAAATATTTAATCATCAAATTATTTAACTAAATTAATCTATAGCCTTTTTCCTCTTATCAGTAAACATCAACCACCGTTTGTGTCAGTAAAGTGTAAGTGTAATAATATGTTGTGTCATTGTGAGGCGTAATTTACTATATCCCTTTTATAAGTTGTTCATAGAGATTTTATGCACTATTTTTCCTTGACAAGTAGATTTAATAATAATATAGATTGGCAATGGATTATAACTGGATGTTCTAATATCTGTTGTGTATGTCAACTTTAGTTAACACTTTAGAAAGAACGAAATGTATTTAGTGAACATTGACAAGAGATAATAATGTTTTACCACTAAAAATCCGTAATTTGCAAGTAACACGGGGTGTACATTGTATAAATAAACAAACATATATATACATTTTCCCATTGTTTGTTGGGAAAAAACATTAGTTTTTAACACGTTCAATGCTGACAAACATGTTTAAACATGAAAATCACATAAGTTTCGATGTTAATTGGAGGGCGGGAATCATCGTCCTCCGCATCCAACATGTTAATATTGGCATTAATATTCGAAAGATAAATCAGAGTTGTGGCGGGAATCATCGTCCTCCGCATCCAACATGTTAACATTGCCATTAATATTCGAAAGATAAATCAGAGTTGTTATAAATCAGCTGATTATTGGACTAATGCTCCAAGTTTGAGCTTCCCGCCAGTGCAACGAAATTACTCGCTTCCGCTAGCGGAACCTAAATGATTCATCCCTCTAGCAGATATTGGAGATTTCTTTTGCCATTTAAAATAAATAAATTAGAGCTGTATGTCCATATCATGTGATTTTACTTGTACTTTAAAAGTGTTGACTAATAATTTGATCTCTGATTCATAACACTATACAGTGAAGTGAATAATTCACTGTTGTACCCAAATACTTAAAAACCATGTGGGTATATGGGCTCAAAAATTTCCCACATTATAAAAATATAATTGAGATATAGAACATCTTTTGACTTAATAGGTTTATACTTGAAAAACTTTGTTTGTTGTCGCATTAACACATGTGAAGTGGCGTAGTTTACTATACAATGGTGAAGGAAATATTACAGGAGAATTTTAAGTGTGCTCCTACTTTTAGTTGTTCAACCAAACCATTTTCTTTCCTGATTAGCAACAAATTAGTGGGGAAAGATTAGAACTATGCTTAGGACAGATTTTAAATTAAAATTTCAATAATCTGATTGTTGAAAGTTATAAGGAAAAGAAATACCATAATGTAATCAATTACTAGGGTGTAAAGTAATGCTTTTCTGCGTTACCGTAATATAAACTGGTTAAAATTAAAGTGCTACTATAAACACCCTACATGTATGGACAGCATATTACTGATGCGGAAGCAACAGTGTCTAATCGTAGTGTTCATAAGATGAACATAGGGAATAATTAGAAGTAAATTGCAATTATTACAGTAACAACAGGTAATTAAGAAAGACAGACAAATGCAAAATATGAATAACAATATTTACAGCTGGAACATTCCTGCAAATTTCTGAGAGCGTAGGCCAATTTTAGGCCTAGTTTGATGTAACGAGATAATAGTTCTCTTAATATACTTAGGTTTCAACTGAAGAGGCTGTAACCACCTGT
Source organism: Allygus modestus (assembly GCA_963675035.1). NCBI lineage: Eukaryota > Metazoa > Arthropoda > Insecta > Hemiptera > Cicadellidae > Allygus > Allygus modestus. The sequence continues at coordinate 93,885,759 of OY776116.1, forward strand.
GTGGATAACTGCATTTACCTACCTCCCCTCCTTAAAACGAAATAAAAAAATACGCTGCAACATGGCCTGTACGGTACCGAGAAGCCCGACGAGGAACGTGATTGAAGCATGTTTGCTTTGTCAACTGAACATATCGAGTTTTAATGGTGAGTACGAGTTAATTAACGCCTACGGATACAGAATTGATGGCAGAAACGGTAAAATGTCTAATGCCAATGCTGTGAATAATAATATCAAATAATTATTGAAGTTCTTTAACTTTCACTATATCTTGGTTCTTATAACTGGCGCCCAAAAAATGTAAACGTTTGATTAGTGATCCTATTGTGGAGGTTATAACGGAATAAAAGACTTAAAAAAGCAACGTATAAATTGGTTTTATGTTAATGAGGTGTATATATATAAAACGTGACAAAGAAAATCTGGCTCTAAGGATCTCCTAAAATAAAATACTTGAGCGACAAAGAGCTGAAGGTAACAATCTGGCAAATTGGATGTTCTCTGTCTCAAACATCCTCAAAGAAAGAGATTCGTATATTTGACTGTTTTCTGACCAAGATATGCAGCTGAAAGCGTCAAATTTAATGAAATCCGAAGAGTATATCCCAAACAGGGATGACAATAACACACATTTTTCTATATTACTCCAAAGTATGATACTACTTGTAAGCAATTATTCTAGGAACATGCTCTTTTAATAATGTTTTGTATTTCACAAATATATTTTAGTAAATCCTTTTTCATAAGGGTAATTTAAATAAGATAAAAGGTAAATTTAGTAGTAACAAGTATTTAGAATATTGAGCTAGGACCACAATAATAAATACAATGCTTTATTTATAACGCTAAAAAAAGTCATGATTTTTAAATAAATTCGTCCAAATTGTCTACATTAGTAGCTTATTGGCTGTAATAATAGTTATAACGCAGATATCACTGTTTAGTTGTGATGTGGCATTTGAACCGAACTGTGACGACAGAAACTGAGTTTCAGAGAGTGAATTTCTGACACTAAGTTTCCTCTCTGTTTAGTATAGCTTTTAACATGCAATATCTCAATTTGTGGGGATTTATCGTATTATGTACCATACACGTGTAATATTGTTCCGTTTCAAACCCCGCGTTTTTTATCCTTGCAAATATAAACCTAATGTGTCCAGCTCGCGACTATAATCACGGTTGTTTTCATCATATTTATTCTGCTAAAATATGTTATATTTAGAGGTTAACCCAGTATTAATTACTGGTACTACATAATATAATTTAATCATCAAAATGAAGTAAGTTTTTAAAGCTATTTCTCAACAGTTCTTTGCTTTCCTACAAATAGTATTCTTTACATGTAACATACGTAGGCATATATTTAAGGTTAATAAAATAGTACACACAATTATCCTAATAATAAAAATATTACTAATTCCTTAAAACCAACTGGTTCTACTGGTGATAACTGGTTCTTGCTGTAACTATAAAAGATTCGGAAGAGAACAAGTATAGTTCGTCAAACAATAATATTTTTGGTTTATTGCTATCTGCTTTGAACTCCCCATTTGTTAGTGAACACATGTGTTAACAAACTGGTAGTCTATTAGGAATAATTTACGGGCCCAACTTACTGTGCCATCAACATGTAAATGCTTGCAAGCTAGATTTTTTATTTGTTACTATAATATATTTTAAAATGATTTGAGATTACTAAGTCTTAGGTGCAAAGCTACATCAAGATAGAAAGGAATTATCTATTTATCACAACCATGCTGTTTGTAAATGTATCCATAACTGTCAATATACGCATTGTGTATTTGAACATGTATTCATTGAATTTGGAAATTTTTTCTCAATGGGAAAAATATTTAAATAAATAGAGAAGCAAGATTGCTGAAATAATATTTCGTTTACAGTTATAAAGGGAGAACGTCAAATTACACAGGGGCCCAGAGCTAGTAATTAAAGTCGACGTCTCCTTTCTTAAGGGAGTCTTTCTATTCATTACGAGTGCCAGGCAAAAAGACTAAAAATATATCAAGATCTCTCAAGGATGCTGAACAAAGACACGTATACTTAGTTTAAAGTATATTTTGCACAAACAAGCTTAGTGTAATAACTAAAGTGATGTTGATTTTCAAGGAATTGTTATTATTGTTTTTTGTTAAGATATACTAAGGAGTATTTATCAGTGTGCAATGTCTGACGTTAATAGTCTTTACTGAGGGATTAGGCCTTTTGAATAGGATTTTATTATGTATGTTAATTTGTATTATATTATGTACTACTTTAGATTTTTTAACACTTATATATTGAGGTTTACTGGAATGCTTATAATTTTACTTTTAATTGTAATCAAGCCACCAATTTTAAAGAACATAGAATTATATATATACATATATATATATATATATATATATATATATATATATATATATATATATGCGTGTTTATCGTCAGTGTTTATGAGAATGACACTTGCACCTAACAATGAGGTGGAATTTATTGCCTCAAAGGAATAGGATTTAAGGATGCCAGCAGAGGCTATGCCACTTACAATTGTCAATGAATGAACTTTGTGTTTCTTAGTACTAGGGTAATGGCATTTAATACAAAAATAAAATAAAATGGGGAAAATTAAGAAATTAAAATCTCCATGACATCCAAGCCAATTAAAAACAGTTTCATACTGTTAGTTAACCTTTACAACATGATAACCGTTCGTTTATACGTTACATGACCCCGTTAACATGCGTCTAGATAGCAATGAGGCTACCATCATAGAGAGAGGGTTCTTCAATATCCCGGAGGATGACTATTATGACATCATAACAGTATCGAATTACCGCAGCAACCCTTATATTGTGACTTATGAACTACATAGCACATAGATAACAATATAATGTTGCTAGCTTACATTTTAACTGTGATAGTAATTCAAGTAAAAGATAATTCAATTGGAATAGTTTCCTACCAATACAAATAATATGAACAAGTGTACAAAATGTTTATTTACACGCTGTAGTTAGTTTTAATACCCATAATAACAAATAATTAAACCGTGCAACACAATGTACTGCAATATTATTCATAACTGACATTATTATATTTTAAGCAATGAAGGGAGAATACTCATACATGTTCTAAAATTGTCCATGAAATAGAGATACATTTAGTCGTAATGAGTAACATGCTCTATAATCTCAGCCCAAAGGAAAATAAAGCTTATTGAAAAATTAATCTTTAGTTTGAATAGCTTATTTCAAACGTATATATGTTCTTTAAATACAATATTTAGCACGTTTTATATGGAGAACATAAATACCATGTCAAACATCGGTTTACAGGTCACGAATCTCATTAGTGTACTCCAGTATGTGACTTAGTGATAGGAATATTAAGTGGTGCATATTGTCAGGTACTTTCTTAATCAAACTGCCATAACTAAAATGTACCAAACTTGAGTCTAAACCAGACTATTCAATGGAGCTTTATTTGGTAATGGCTTCGTCCAATTTTCCGAATGACCTAGTCTTTCGGACTTCATAACAACACAGAGTATAAGGATCTCGGACTGGTCTGATGCCAAAACATGGTCTACTGGACGACTTCTAGAAGTAAGTAGGTAAGTAAGTAAGTAAGTAAGTAAAGGTCCTTAATATCTACCACTCATCGTACAAGATAAATATGTTTCGTTTTAGTTACTACGTATAATATACTTTTTGATATTAACAAACTTATGTTATTCTAAAAAATAAAAACAACACTAAAAACAAAATTTTTTGTTTTAACTGTAACTGTCAAATAACCCTAAAAAATGCACTTATTATTCAAATTGTCTTTAAAAGCTGTATGTGGCCGCTAGATAAATAATTTATTTACATATAAAAAGGTGGGTGAGTTTGAGGGCATCTCGACATGTAATTATCTGTTTTGGAATCACCAAAAAACTACTGCCCTAAAAACGAAATAAACAAATGAATAGTATAAAATACTCCCGGTACATCAAGATAAGTTATAAACTCAATAAGTGGGATAAACCGTTACATGTTTAAGATCATTCAAAATAACGTTGCATGATGTTATTGATTAAAAATGCTATGTATAGTAGCACGGGTTTTCACACAATTTGAGTTTAAAAGAGATTATGTCAATATTAGTTAAACTAATGCAATTGAATTTAAAAATGAATCACGTTTAAATGACTGGCCTTAAAGAAAATCCAAACGAAGCCTGAAACCAATAAAGTAAGTTTCAATTTGACTACAGAGCCCAGGACATGGCACCCAGGCCACTGATTGAAACAGTGCTGATTTAAACCAGAGGTCAGAGCCGCAGCCGGTACTGTGACTTTATAGTCTGATTTTGACTCAGTCCACCCTCTCACATATATATGGATATATAAATAATGTCTCTCGTAGGGTGTTTCATACTGAATACAGACGAAGGCTAGAAGGATGAAACAAAACTATTATCCACAAAAATCAACCCCAAGGAATTACATAAAAGTATGTTAAACTTGTTTATTAATGCAGGCTATTTAAAAAACTGAGGGTCACAAGATCAATTCTTAGTTTTTGTTGTTGTTTTTTTGTTTTTTTTGCAAATATGAACACATGTCATGTTAAAATAATTTGTAAGCTCTTTAATAATCAAAAATCGTAAACAAAATTTTGCGCTCCATTTTAAAATGTCTTGCATTTTTGTAAAAAAAAGGATTTCAATTAATGGAATACCCAATAATTTCTTAACCTATAAACGAATCGTTAGTATAACTACAAGTTCATTGTTTTTAGTAAAGTCAGTTTTACTCTGATATCATACTTGACTGTATTTTTTAAAAAAAGCTGATATGTTTAACATACAAGATATATACAAACAAGATTTTTTGGACAATTTTTATAAGCCCAAAACTCAAAAAGGTTAAACAGTAACATACGTCAAACAATTACTATTTAAACGGCCCTTTAAACCCTCCCATATTTATAATTTACATCGTAGTCGTATCTCTTTTAGTTATTTTGCAAATAGAAAACGAAAATTTCATATTAAGTTAATGTAAATTGTACATAACACATTGAACGGATGATGTACTAAAGAAGGCATAAGGTACTAATTTAACAAAAATATGTATTAGAAATGGAAAATCTGAGTCACCTGGAGTTAGATAAAGAATGCATTTATACTCTTACATATATAAATAAATACTCAAAATATAAACCAAGAATAACCCCTAAAGAGTGGTTTTCCGGCGTTGAATGAATGTCTGTATGGATTACTACATACATACAAACCTCACAAATGGCGCGTTGTTGATAATATCTGGTATGTATGTACTAATCCTCCATTTCGCCTGAACGTTTTTTACTATTTACATTTTAAGAGTAATTAACCCCTAAAATCCACTAACAAACAAATTGAATTGTTCATAAACAGCCCTCTGGATATGTGATGGTTTGTAGTTCTTCAGGTTTCTAATTAAACAAAACCACGCGAATTTAAAGAAACATTTGGGTTTAGAAGTTATAAGGCTCAGACAACATGTTCCAAACTTCTGTTTTTCTGGTATTTCATAAGAAAATAATCTTTAAATAATAAATATTTAGTATTTCGAATTGTTATTCTATAACTAATGATTGCAGAGAAAATTTAAAATTTCAATAATAGGTAAACGCAGTAAGGTGTTCAATTTTATAATTTTGGGGGATAACTGATAAGTTAAGTTAAGTTATTGGGGTTTCGAAGTTCCAATGTTAACCTTATGGAAGAATGTAAATAAATGTAACTGAGCATTTAACAACAGCTGTTTATACTAACAAACAATACTGAAGCAAGATCAGCTGTTTTAAAAAACTTCTGAAATATAAACTAATAAGACGGTATATGAGCTGGAGATTCCCTAAATGATTAAGTATAAGTATAAGTTTAAACACTGATTAGTTTCATTAAAACATGGTATGTAGGTTAAGTTAACATTGGCAAATAGAGGATATTTGGAATATGTTTACCTCCTTTGCCCGGGTTAGACGAGAGGTAATTACCTCTCTTAACACCACTGCGAGTAAATGATTCTCTAGTACATCTAATAGAGATTTGGGAGGACATTTATGTAAAAAGGGACTTTCCATACATGCTAATGGACTTCATTTTTTATATTTGATAGATATAAATGAAGAACTGATTAAGTATGGTAAAAATGATCAAGTATGAGTAAGTTTTGGATACGTTTCATTGATAGTTTGCTCCATACAGTTGATAGTTTTTTACTTAAATTAAATAATTCCGTCACTAGTGATTTTTGGATTTCATATGGGTTAGTGGTTGTAAACGTATAATATATATATATATAACAATCATGTGTCTCTAATGTTAATAAATATAAATTAAATATTTTATTAATATATCATTTTTGGTTTAAAGTTTTGGAACTTATTTCTACAAATTAATGACAATGTATAAATTATTAAATTTTAAAGTAAGTTTACCGTAAACCTAAACGAGACTAGAGTAAACTCTAACAGGATTATTACTTTCTAAATTAAAAGTTTATGAGGTGAAAACGTAAAACTAAGGACGGTGTGGAGCGTAAAGACAAGACGGACCCTTTTTTAAGACAATGTGATTAAAGGTTTGCATAAGTTAATAAATTTGAATATTTCGTTCATGTTCCATGGAATTTTAAGACGTTTGTTGTTTTTAATTCCATGCTTCAAATACTAAAGAAATGCGTTGACATCTTTAACAGGTTTTGAAATATCTAGATCAAACATAACAAAATTTTCCCTGATAACACTTAAATATAACATTTATTTTAATTATAATATTCATAATATAACTATAAGTACCTGAGGGCCGAGCTTTATTCCGGGTAACTCAGTCAGTATACTTAGATTTTTTGGAGTAATAATTCGCCACTTCGCCCAACTGATTATCAAAATTGTATTGCTCATTTGTCTCTTTTCTGAAATTTTAAGGTCCCTCCAGTTGTTATTTATGTCCCTTTGAACTATTTCGGATATGACCACTCTATGTATACAATCTTCAGTCAACAGCTTTAGTCACTGTTCTCAGGAAACCACATGTTAACAATTATGAACAACATGCGTATTACTTTGACAGTTCCTTGGTTGATTATGAACAGCTAATACGATTCTTTTGTTTTGATTTTAAACTCCAAAAGCCCAATGTTAATTTGTTTAAATTTGCATTTTATTTTTTACATTATTTGATTTTTCCTGGGGATGAGGCTTGTCTAGAACTTATTTTTATCCCGGAAATCAGTTATTTCCAACATTTTAAGGGAATCGAACGTGCCGTTTTTGAGATCACAGTTGCAAGAAAGCATGCAAGCAAACAAACCTTACTTATATGACCGTATATGATTTAAAAACTAGAAATTAAGACAAATGAACAATGGATAATTATTTTTTCACTAACCACATTTATTATAAAATAAAGGAATATAAATAAAAACCATTTACGAACTATTGTTTTTCATGAATAAACTACTACTTTGAATAGTATTAATGCATGTTTAATTATAAAGATTTGTTAGGAAGTATTGGTCAACCAATTTTGATTTGGCATGGATTATGATAAACAGTAAAACAATATTGTTAAACTATTTTTAATCATTATTATTTCAATTTGCGAGGCGTAAATTGTCTGTATCATCATATGAAAAAAGGTGACTTTTTAACGGGCTACTGGCGAAACTATTAAGTTTAAAATCATGGTTTATATGTTATTTGAAAGCCCTGGGTGTGTTTTTAAGACGTCCTTCTTAAGGGTTCTGCTTCCTGGGGTTTCGAAGTTCCAATGTTAACCTTATGGAAGAATGTAAATAAATGTAACTGAGCATTTAACAACAGCACTAACAAACAATACTGAAGCAAGATCAGCTGTTTTAAAAAACTTCTGAAATATAAACTAATAAGACGGTATATGAGCTGGAGATTCCCTAAATGATTAAAATATTTGCTCAAATTCGAGTTCCTGGATTTGATAGTATTTTATAAACTACACAAGTGTGTCATATTGCTTTAAATAAACCCTTTAAGTACCAGGATAAGCCGCAGATATCTATGAAAACGATTTAGAAAATGCATGATTATTATTTGCACATAAATAAAAGGTTAGAAAAATCACATTAAGGGTACACCCTACCTGCCTTCCGCACGCTAAAGTAAGGGTTTTGCATCTCTCACATTGTAGGCTCAATTAATGACCAACTAAAATTAATTTGTTGTTATTTCATTCACTAAATGTTCATCTATGTATCACAAGATTAAAAATCTTGATTTTAATTCAAAATAAGTTGTAGGCCATTAGTAAAGTTTTCAAATTAAGCGTTTTTCTAAAGCTTCCTAACGTAAGGAGAAAAATTATTTTGGAAAAAAGGAACCGTACAATACCTAGATTGGAATCTGAAAAGTGTGAAACTGCAAATAGTTTGATAGAAATCTGTAAAATAACACGTTGATTGAGGAGAAAAAAAGGTCTTCAAGCGTAAATATGCATGACCCTGCTTGGTGGTGGTCCGGCGTTAAACAACAATGTGCGGATCATTCAATCTGGGGTAGGGCACACCCTTATTATGAAGTAAATGTAAAATAATAAAAGTCAATTGAGACTACAAACAAATTTAAATAGTTAAAATATTATCAAAAAAAGTATATTGCATATACTTAATTCATGTTGATAAAAATATATTACAAGATGAAGTCTTCCTATCTGCAAAATCATTTAATTGATACAATTTAAGCCACGTCTTCGAAGTATACCAGCTCCCAATATCTTTAGGTAAAAACACATAGCACCTTAAAGTTCAAAAAAGGGCAAATATACACAATTGTTTATCATTTATAGTTACAACAATTATATGAAAGAAGGGACTAAGGCTAAATTTGTGTTTATTTATTTTTTTCATTGTTCCGGGGAGGGAGTGTGAAAGAGTTTTTACTAGAGTGCTGATGTAAGGTTTTGTACAACATGTGCTGTACTAATTATAGTTATTAAATTTTAATTTATATACTATAACTAATGCAGCTAAGGTTAACTATAAACGTAAAAACCATGTTTTAAAAATATACCTAATGCCTACAAATATTAAACACATAGATGCAATTTAATTTACTTTTTATCACCTTGTTCAGTAACATTCAGCATAATGGTTCTCCTTGAAAAAAGGTAATTAATTTTTTCAGAGGATAAATTGGCTGTTTAATATTAATTATGTTCTGTTACCTTTAATATTTATAAGTTAGATAATCCCCTATTAAACAGTTCAAAACGTAATATTATTATAATTATATTTTACAAATAAATTTTATTTCAATCATTAAATCATCCATTATCTGCAAAAACGTTATGATTTTCAAAAATGTTTACAAAATAACAATAATTTACACGTAGAAAGTCAATCATCCGAATAACGGATATCCGAATCTTCGGTTATCCGAAAGGGGCGGCAGCGACACGAGAAATTGCGGCAGAGCCCAAAATAAGGTGCTGGAGTACTTCTGGCATCTACATGATTCCCGTCGGTAGTGGCACAGTCTAAACTCACAGTATAAACCGTCTTGAAACTCGGCTATCTAAGTTGTCGCCCGGAAGTGGAGGGAATCACAAGCGCTTCTAGCGGTTGGCGGGGCGACTACAACCAGTAACGTTTCTACTTGCACAGTAATAGAATACATCACCGTCAAGTATTCGAAGTCGAGAAACTCACCTATCCAACCAAAATGGTGGCCCGGAATCAGGCCTGTTTGTGCCGCAAACCGGATCGCTAGTGTGTTATATTAGTTTTAGCTTCCATCCATCAGGATCGCTAGTGTTTTAGTGTGTGCATTAGTTGCGCCGGCAACCGTGTGGATCGCCAGTGAGTTCCGGGTGACACATTTACTCACGTATGGGTTACACAACCGTGTAATCTATTAGTGATAGTAGACTGTGGTTACTGTAGAAGTGCCGGGTACACCTTTGCTAAAGATGGATCGCGCTGCGTGTTTGTCTCACGTTATTAACGGTGTTGGTTTTGATCTAATGGAATACTTATACCAACTTGTAACTTGAGTTGTACTTAAGTTGAGTTGAGTTGTACTTGAGTTTTACACTTGTAACTAAATATTAAATTTATGTTTGAATAACCTAACTTGAAAAGCAGGGCACAATTTTGGACGTAAAATGATAAACAAATATGTGCTGCGGTTAGCTTTGCTTATGTTTCACTTAGTTTCGGGAACAAAGAGGAAAAGCTAATGTTAATGTTTTTGTTTTATGTAATACACATGAATATTCTTTAATCATAAAAAATATTGTAAAATATGTTTAGTTAATTATATTATTGGTTTGTTTCAGTATTGTTGAGCATGGTAAAATAAGTACACCCACTTTGTATTGTTGTATAAATTAACCATTTTACACTTACCATTAAAATAGGCAATGGAATTGACAGTTTGACCTTACTTAGTAGTTTTACAAAGAATAAAATACTTTGTTATAATAACAGAAACATTTTTTATGCTATAATTGGAAGCACGGACATACAGTAACTATTAATTAGTAAATACAATTTTTTCTCAAATTTAAATTTTCTAAAATTATTTCTAGTCAAGGTTTAATAGTTTTATGGTAAGTCGTGACTTTTGTAAAATAGAGATTTATTAGGTGTAAACACGCCAGCAATAGGAAAGGTTTACAGCTTATACAACGGCCTGCCACTACTGCGGGATTAAATGTGTTTGAGGGATTTGAGATCAGATCCGCATTATACTGTGCCGTTTGCTTCTGTGTTTGCTGTTTACTTATAAACGCATTCATTTATTTATTTGAAGTAAGCATTACAAATAAGCTATAATCTCAATGTACTCAACAAGACTGATAACACTTGAAATGAAAATAGAAAATAAATAGCAAATAGCAGTTAAGGTTTACTTGATTGCAACTTATATTTAATTTACAAGTGTGATAGTGGTTTCTAGCAGAAGTTGTTTTTGCAGTAGAAAGGGTGGATGGGCCCTGCGAGACACCCGTTATTGTTTAAATAATTGGAATGAAACACTTGGTAGGGCAGGAAATAATTAAGATAAATAAGGAGTTGCAAACAATTGCTGAGATTTATTGGTAATATTTCATTACAATACACTGCTCAAATACTTATTGGAAAACTATAATCCGTCTCAAACAGACAATTTTATTTAACTATTATCTGATCACTTTTGTACTTAATCTTATAAGGTCGTAATTTAAATTAATTGTATCGTACACTGAATTTAGTGGAGTTCCATTAGAAAAAAGATAATACTGTGCTTAACTTAGAACAGGACGTACAAATACAAGGGATGAAGCTGTTCAATGAGGCTGGTTGTAAATTAGCAATATTATCCTCCTAACATTTAAAAACAAAACCACCGCAAAATATCGTGATGAGGCGATTTCCACAACCTATATGATGTTATTATATAAAGTTAAATGTCCCTGGGAATCCTCTCATGACAATTATTTTAATTTAAATTAGCACAAATTGCACAATATAAACCCTCCACACAGTGTATTGTTGACAACCTTAAATATAAGAAAGATCAGATATGTTCAATTTAATATTCAAGCAGAGCCTAGAACTTATATATTCTCAGTTGTTCCCAACAATTTTCTAAATGTGATCCTAATAATTAGCAATGTTTACTGAACATGAAAATTTGCAATATTACTAAATATAAAAACATGCAGTTTTTTACTAAATATAAAATTTAACGGGAAACGCTAATACTAACAATAAATAATACATATTCGAATTAATTAACAATGCTAAACTATTTAAACTATAACAATACACACTTGGCCAGTAGAGACTTTTAATTATATATTAATGAATTTAATCAAAGATTAATTCAAAATTATTTCAATTTAGACAGGTTGCAACCTTCCCTGACCCACATACGTTGCAGAAGTTCTCGCGAAAAAAATGTAAGTTGTCTAATTAAGAAATGTTTTCTTTCAAAATTAATTGCCGGAACTACAACCTCGTTTGACGAGATATATCATGAGAAAGAAAGTGAATACTTGTTGAAGCAAAAAAATTAACTTACAAATAACACTTCAGACTGTTAACCCCGTCTAGACAAGTGTGGCCGGTATACAATTTAAAATGTTTAGAGCAACACGCACGAGCTAAGATGATGGAGAAATGAGGTAAGTCGGAGGAGTGAGGTTGTATTTATAAAATTTGCAAAACAAGGCTGACCAAACACGTGGCAATGTCAGTTACAACCGTCACCCCAGTACTCTTGTGTGCTTGTCTGTCTGCTACTGCGTGTTGTTGCGAGTCGAATGCTCTGATTTTAAATAATTGTTTTTGACTCGTAACAATACTTTATTACTTTATTTATCATCCTCTTCATCTTTTACCCAAAGAGGGATTGATTGCGTCAGAAAAAACAATACTCACAACACACGCACAAACAAAAAATTACATACTTTTGGTATTGAAATTTAAATTATATATTCAGCATAGATTGGTACAAAAAAATACAAATACAATTCACCGAATCATTTCCCCACATGGGCAGATACCTGTGCATGGGGAAAGAGACTGTCAGTTCTCTCTTAGAAAAAATACACTGTTAAAAAAATAAAAACAAATAAATAAAAAAAATAAAAATACTAAAATTAAATATCATTGGTTGAAATCAAATGTCATTGGTTCAAATGGGTCTGGTTGAGTGTTTTGGCTTCTTCTGGCAGTTTGTTGAAAAACTGGAGTGACTGGGTTTGGTGACTTGCTGCTGTTCGTGCTAGGTGTTACCCCGCTGCCTGGTGTTGTGGCCCTGAATCATGTCACGAGTGGTGAGATGATTGATATTTTCCTTAGAGTGGAACAAACACAGAAGTCTATACTGGCCAAAGACAGTTGGTATCCCCATCCGAGCAAACAGGGGTTTAGCAATGTGCTCTGCTGACGGTGAAGGCCATGATCCGTAAGGCTCTCTTCTGCAGTTTTAAAACCTCAGTGGTTTTGGCTGAGTGGTCCCATAACAGAAGTCCATAAGTCACATGGCACTGGAAGAGAGCGTAATAGACCATGATGAGGTATCTGTCAGTAACACAGGTCCGAAATTTGAGAAGCTACACACAAACGAGACAGCCTACTCGTTACCTGGTCAATATGGTCACCCCAGGTCTTCCGGTTGTTTATTCCAAACCAAGAAGCCTGACAGGATTTTGGTTGTCAGGAACAGTGCAAGATAGCCAAAACCTGGCTGTCGCCTTCCGCAGATGAAGTTCCCCGTCCACCGCAATTTCATTAATATTCAATTTCAAACAAAAGAGTGCCAGCATCCTCATCCAAGTCGTTTATCAAAATGATGAACAGCAGAGGCCCAAGAATAGACCCCTGCGGAACACCATGCTCAACAGGCCTAGACCTAGAGGAAGCACCACAGAGAGAGAGAGACAAGCTGACTTCTTTCATTGAGGTAAGATTCAAGAATGGAAAGCACTGCTCCCCTCAGACCATAGAGCTGGAGCTTTTCCTAAAGGATGTTGTGGGATACGGTGTCAAACGCAAGACTAAGATCACAGAGTGTGAGAGAAATGGACTGTAGATCTTCCAAAGTGGCGCCAACTCGATTTTTCACTGCAGCAACGACACCAACAGTCGATTTCCCACGCCGGAATCAAAATTTAATTTCAGGAAACAATTTATTCCCTTCAAAAAGGCTTCCACTTGGGGCTTCAATACAGGCTCCAATACTTTTACAAAGATAGGGTCAGTACTAATAGGTCATTAGCTGTTCATACTATTCATGTCACCATTCTTGAACACAGGAACCGCTCTTGATACCTTCTGGCTCTCAGGAGAAAAACCAAAAGACAGGCCGTTATTTATTACACGAGCCAGAGGGACAGCGATTGGTTCAATGATCTACTTTAATAAGTTTGAAGACAACCCGTACACATCTTGGTTCGTGGATGACTTAAATCCTTGGACTATACGTTCAATGTACTGAGGGGTGACAGGTCTCCAGGTGTTAAAGTGCAGGTCATCAAGTAGGGCGTCCTCTCTGCCAGCATGTCCACAACCTTGGTTGCAGAGATATGGAGGCGGCTGGCAATATCCGCAATTAGGGCTGGCAAAGTCGACTGCTGTCTTGGACGCCACACAATTTGTGTTTACCAGGTTTCATGCTGCCTTGCAGCGGTTGGCGCTTCCTCAATACCCCTGTCATTCTGTTGCGTTTTGGCCTGCTCTAACTTCATCCCCTATGAAGTTTATAATAAACTCTTCCGCAACAATAAGTCTTGATTTTAAATTCCTAGATAGAAAGGCTAGCTTTCAAAGCTAGCCTAGGAAGCACAGCTTTCAAAGTTTGTACAAAAGTTCTGAAAACACCACTTAGTGAGCGGTACACTGAAACAACAACAAAATTTAGATATGAGACAAACACTGCTCAATTTCACAGTACAGTTCAATACAGAAATTTGCTAAGTCTATTTGCACGTTAATATAATCCTTAATGGAGAAAGGTTTTAAAACAGAATAGATAAGAAAGTTAAAAGCTAAAGTCATAATGAAAAAAAAAAAAAAAAAAAAAAAAAAATACACTTTTGTTCTGTGCCAAAAATCATGGTACGATAACTAGACTATTTATCGTAGCGAGCTGACGTCCAAGTGAGGCAAGTGAGGTAAGTTTCCATATAACAAATTATGTGAAACTTTTCTAATATTTAATACAAATATTTAACCCATTTCATTGATTTTTTCTAATTCTCCTAGTTTTATTTATCTGATATGATAGGTTTCCAATACATGTATAAAACAAAAACATATTTCCTTGAGTTTTATACTTATGAGCGGTCAAAAAATGGAATTGTAACTATTCCAAAGGCTATTGTAACTACACTATTGATATCTGAACAAGAAATTTACAATACATTTAAATCTTGTTGTAATTGGAAAACTTTGTTTGTTAATGCAAATTGCAGATACTATTATGATATGACTAATAAAATTATTATTGAAGTAGAATTAACATTATACAATAAAAATAATGACTTTCAAGGTGTATAGTTTAGGTGGCTTGACGAATATATATATATATATATATATATATATATATATATATATATATATATAAAGGCGGAATTCCGGTGAACGGCCAGGCCAAACCATTTCACCTAGAAGCACGAAATTTTGTATGTAGACTCCTCTTATAGCATAGGCACCCACTAAGAAGGTATTTTAAGAAATTCCCATAGGGCTATGCCCCACGGGGCTTCAAAGTTCCAACCCTGTGTTATTCTTATGGAGATTCACTTTGGTTTGAGCTGATGAAAATTCTATCACCTGATTATGATTCGTAGTAGTTATACGGGTCAACCACAGAATGCAGCACACACAACTGTCATGTCGTATTCCCGGGTGAAACCGGGAACTTGGTTAGCTAGTCATAAATAAAACCTTCTTATCTCGAATAATATTTAGGTTTGAATTTATATAAAACATCAAATACTATATGTTGTAAAATGGTGATAAACGGATATGTATTTTACATAGTTTTTAAGTTATTAAAAAGAAGTATTTTTATCATAAGTTTAAGTTAACCCATAATGTAATAAAACAAATATCAATTACGTCCTTTATATCTACGGAAACTATATATCTTATAATATTGTTTAGCTAGAAACAAACCACTTTCCTGCAACTGCAGGTTCTGCACGATCGACTAAAACCTCGTTTAACTAATTTACCTAACAAAGTTTAACTGACTATTTTATCAAACCCTTCTCGGATAGACTAAGCTTTTAATGCACGTAAAAACTGGTTAAAATACTTTAAAAGCTTTATGTACACCTGTTACTCCAATCTAAACACGATTCAATAAAACCAGGACACCACTGAAGGTGGCCCTAAACTCACCCTCTCCTATATATTGAAACCTGACCACAATAAAACCTTCAACTGCCTTACCTTTGGATATATTTAGTTTTGTTACCTGAAAACTCTAGAATATTTAACAAGACACTGCATTGAATTTAAAACATTACATTTATTTATCTTACTGGTTATTATTATAAGTCATTTGGATTATTTATATCCAAATATAAACACCAAATAAATGGTTACAACAACAAAATGTGTGTTCCAGGTTTTTTATTTATTTAACTAGTTAATATTAACTTTCGTTACTTTCATTCGTTGCAGACGGTAATACAGTTTTAAAATTTATTCCGTATATTTAAACGTAATTTAAAATATCATATTTAATAATTTTGCATAATCAACAGTGCGTTAAAGTAACGTTCATTTCTTCTTTGTGATGTTTGATTTATTATTTGAACATGACGTTTAAAAAACCAAGAGAAGTTTTGTTGTAAGGTATTTTATAGATGGTCTTGTAGCACTCGAGTCGTTTTTATACATTAAAAAATCAGGCATACAGCCTGGTAAAGTTTTAAAATTATTGGGTTATTATGTTTGAGATAAATTTTGTTTTACTATTTTCTATAGATACCGAATGTTTAAGTTATTCATAGGTCAAATCATGATACACCGACATTCCTACTTCTCAGATAAATCAATAATATTGCTCACCGGTAAAATATTAACATTCTTAAGAGTTGTGCTTTTCTTACTTTTTTCATCATTAATCATATTGAATGTATGGATATATCTTCATATTTCCTTAACTTGTGCGGTAAATACACCTTCATTGTTCATTGGCGCCAGAATAATGTGGTGTTGTTGCCAGTTTATAAGTTCAACCGCTATATCTACGTCTAAAGTTAACCAGAATCTATAGTTTGAAACAAATAAAGATATACTATTTAGAACTCTATTAATTATATTATGATGATATGATGATGAATAATAAAATTTACATTTTTGCTTTAAAAATATATTGAATATCAGAAAATCTATCTATAAACTAGTTGAGTCTAGCAACGAGGTAATTTTTTCAATCATTTTCTGTGTGATTTGTTTTACCATCCTGTATCTTTTCCATATCCCAGTTAGGTCATAGGGCGTGAGGTCACTAACCTAGCGATTAATATGATAGAGCATCCTCCTCTCTCACCCAAAGTGTGGGGGGACTTCAAACAATTGGCAGAATCAGCCGATCACTTCCTTGTCCAAACAACCATCCAATTGTATGCGTAAATGAAAGGTGGGGCAACTATCACGGTTAAACAAGGGAGTTAATTAAACACTGATTCAAAGATAATTAGAAATGATAAGGACGACAACTAATGAACCGATTATATTGCCGCATTTCCTAAAATTATTATGCTTGATGACATATATCTTTGACGAGTAAATACATAAATGGATCTTTGCGTAATCAGCCTCTCTCCAGTGATCTTGAAAATTAAAATAAGATCTTATTGAATAACAGATCATACTTAAAAATCCTACGTAACTCATTTTATTTCTTATGTTCGTTATAAAATTATTACGAACGAGGTTTGTTTTTATCTAAATTATTTCTAAAATAAAGAACATTGTCCAGAAAATAAACATCTTACAAACTGTAATATTAAAAAAAAACTGCAAAATTAAAAAGTGTTTACTCTTTAAGTCCTTAAAATAATTATATAACGATTATAGGAATACGACAATAAAGAACTGAGAAATTATAAGTGTTATTTTTATAAGTTGAAACATGATTTTTAGATAATTTTAGACCAAAATTCATGTTGTAACTTATAAAAATCACAATGTTTTAGTTATTGTGATCCCATAGTTAAAATCTTCGTGCCATTATTTTTAGGACAAAAAAGCTTAAATATAATAGCCTTAGAGATAATATCTTTAAATTATAAGGTTATAGGAGTTAGTATTAGTAAATACCAAAATCAGTGAAACATATTTAAGTAATGTCATGTGTAGGTTTTACTTCCAAATACTGGTGTAATTTTAAAATAAACAACCTGTATTATACTCTCTTTGGAAATATCTTTAAGGGACACCTGTCATGTCTTTTCAATCTTGGACGTATAAATATAAATTGCACAACGTTGTTATAAAAACTACATTTGTTTAATTAAATAGTAAATAGCAATTTATTGTAATGTTGAAACTTAAACATGTAGGAGTGGTCAGGCTGATTTCCCTGTTGTACTATTACTGGCCCCTTCCTGAAACCACAATACACTCTTCAATGTTGTACCAATTAACAATAAACGATTGAATACATACCATTATTTTAAATATACTAAATCGCCAACTTATTGAATGCAGTCTATTGCAAATAATCATCCTGTGTTGTATTGTTTTAAATAATTTGTCAATGAAATGTTATGTAAATAATGAAAATATTGTCTTCATCCGCTTAAGGGGTAATCAAATATATTAATAAGGGTTTAAATTGTATTTTTAGCGAATTTCCCCTATAGGGAAGAAGCTATTACCGTAGGTGGCATGGTAAGACTTAAGCCCAAGACCATGATAACTTTTTGTTTTGAGGTCCCCAGATGACAAAAACACCATTCGTTCAAATTTATATATATGTATGTGTGTCCGTTACCGCGATAACTTTTGAAAGAAACGATCGATTTTGATGAAATTTGGCACAAATGTGTAGAGTAACATTTATGACTTTAAGTTCGAAAACCAGATTGATCGGACTATGGGAAGGGGGTTTTAAATTTTAAAAAATATCTGTTTTTTGAATTTTTCCCCTACAATTTTAAAAACACTCAATTTTAGTTTTAGCCATTTTATAGGGCTTAAAAAAACAAATAATTTGGTATTTTGAATCATTAACCTAGGTTAAGTGGTTGCGGAGAAAATCCAAAAAAACGTGTTCATAAAATCTCCCATGTTAATCTTATGGGAAAATGGTTTTTACTTTTCCTTAATTAATTTTACTGCAAACTTCACATTTACTTTTACCAATCAGTTTAGCTCTACAAAACAATCATTTTGGTGTTTAAATTGTGGTTCTACGTCCAACCGTTGCCGAGTAATTCAAAGTGCTAAACACAGTACGTTGTCCAATGTTATCCTTATGGAGAATATTTAAAATTTTATTTCTCTATTATTAATGAATGAATATTGATGAAACTTGGTATGTGGCTTCACCTAGTACTGGTATATTGATATTTGCACAACAAATTGATTTTTTGTTGATTATCCTCTTAGCAGCAAACCTGCATCCTCATCCCTAATGTCATTCTTATGGAGAATACGTAAAGCTTTATATCTCCCTTAATTATGAACATAAATCATTAAAACTTGGTATGTAGCTTCACCTGGTTCAGTTATATTTATAATTGAAAAAAAACATATTTTCATCTTCCTTGTTGCAGCAAACCTGCGTTCTCAGCCCTAATGTTATTCTTATGGAGAATAAATAAAATGCTATATATCACTTATTTATGTATTTTTATGAAACTTGGTAAGTGGCTTTATGTGGTAGTAAGAAATATATTCATGCATAGGAAATTCGCTGAGTACGCAGGTTTGCTGCGACGGGGTATTTTGTTTTTTAATATATTTGTTTGTTATAAAATTATATTGTCTGCATTTTTATTGCATTATCTACAACGTTCATCTTAATGAGATATTAAAAATGTCTTTAAAAACTTACTCGGTAAAATAGCTAGTTATTTATTAAAATCCGCAAATTAAAATTTCATATCTGATGGAGGATATTATATAATTTGATAAACTAATTAAGTATACTACCGTAATCATTGGTAATACTCTAAGTAATAACTGTACAAGTGTTTGGTAATAGTTATTTAAGCAACAAGTGCGTTGCTTATTAAATTTTACCTACGACTGCCAAACATTATACAGTATGATATGTATAATATTATACAGTTTGATATGTATAATATTTATGATAGCCTGTATCATTATTTCATACAGTTAGAATAAAGCGTATCAATTATATTTATTCTTTTTTTTTAGAAGAAGGCTGCCACTATTAAATATTAACTTATATATTTATTATACGTGATGAAAGTAATAGTAACATAACTAGGCCTACTCACAATGTATGGACACTTTTTATGTAAACACACTTTAATTAAACTTCAACAAATTACAGCTTATTTTTATGTTTATGTTGTTCGGGAACAACAACAATAAATCAGATGATTATTATCCAGTGTTGCCAATATAATTCATGCATAATCAACGTTACCTGCATACTGTTCTTGACAATTGTTGTGTTCTTAAGTTGAAACACTGGAGTAAGCAAAGTAAAGCGAGAGTGCGCAAAGTAAAAATGAGTGCGCAAAGTAAAATGAATTCGGGAATCACACGTTTTGCGATGTATAACGAGTGCGAAAACAACCGCTTTCTTGGGCAGACGTAGGAAAATAATATTATGACTTGAGCTACATACCTCGGTCAGCAGTCCAGAATTATGTAAACAGTGTTACAATGATGAATTTCTTATAATATTAATAGTCTAATAATAATATCAAGATTTGTTATTTCTGTAGTGATGTGAGCAATCTGCGCTGGTATGTATATAGAATCGCTGTTCTATTGTAATTAATTTTAGTTAATTTTAAAGTAAATATTATACTGAGATAAATTATAAAACGTAGTTTATAAATAATGCTTGGATATATTAACACTACTCAACCTAAATACTGTTATCAAGTACACTGGTATTACAAACATATATGATGAGTATCATAAACTTTATCAAACTATTATGAAACGTGAGCATTATAACGATAATGACACATTTTTCAAACAGTTAACTTTAAAATCTAGTATATAATTGATCTTTTTAATATTTCTTAAATTTGAATTATTTTACTCTTATAAAATAATCAGTATTTAATAATACACATTGTCAAGTAATCATTTTATTAGATATTATTTTATTTATTCTCTCTCTCTCTCTCTCTCTCTCTCTCTCTCTCTCTCTCTCTCTCTCTCTCTTTCTCTCTCTCTCTCTCTCTCTCACTCTCTCTCTTTCTCTCTCTCTCTCTCTCTCTCTCTCTCTCTCTCTCTCTCTCTCTCTCTCTCTCTCTCTCTCTCTCTCTCTCTCTCTCTCTCTCTCTCTCTCTCTCTCTCTCTCTCTCTCTCTCTCTCTCTCTTTCTCTCTCTCTCTCTCTTTCATTCTGAACACTGACGAGACACTCACTCCCCAGGCTCCTCATGTGCCACAAAAATTTCTCTAACTTCAAATAAATAAGCTGTTCTTAGCTAGAGAATGTTAAAATACCCCCGTCGCAGCAAACCTGCGTACTCAGCGAATTTCCAATGCAAAATATATGTCTTAGTACTACATAATGCCGCATATCAAGTGTCATAAAATATATTCAAAAATAAGCGATATACCAACATACAAAGTTGTATTATTTATATTAATAATTAAGGGATACATTATACATTTTACTTATTCTCCATAAGAATAACATGGTGGCTGAGGACGCAGGTTTGCTGCTACGGGAATTATTGGTAAAAATTGGGTTTTTTGTGCAAATAACAATTGAACACAACCTGATGAAGCCGTATACCAAGTTTCGTTAGTATTCGTTCATAAATAAGCGAGCTATAATTTTTGTCTCATTCTCCATAACAATAGCATTGGACAACGTACTGTGTTTAGCACTTTCAATATCTCTGCAACCAATTGACGTAGAGAAATGATCAAAACACCAAATTGTGTGTTTTTCTAAGCTGAATCCAATAGTGAAAACTAAAATTTGGCTTTTTAAAACATTACATTTAAAAACTTCAAAAAACCCATTTTTGGGGTACAAAACCCCTCCAAAATACCACTTCGGATGGGTCGATCTGTCTGGTTTTCGAACTTAAAGTCATAAGCTTATTTTTACGAGAGTTGTTGCACCCACGGACAAATATATATATATTCAGTTTCAAACAAATGGTGTTTTTGAGGTCTGGGGACCTAAAAACGAAATGTTATCATGGTCCCGGGCCTAGGTCTTACCATGCCGACTACGGTAATAGCTTCTTCCCTATAGGGTAAATTCGCTAAAAGAGTGAAAAGTGCTTCAAGAAAGAATATGTGAATTCCAGGGGGCCCATTCAACCAATTCAACAGCAAGTAGTCATCAAAGCGGTGCTCCAGACTAATGGTAACCCATATCATCTTTTTTCACTGTAAACAATTTTAATTTTTTTTAGCTCACATGATCAATTAATTGACACACCTTATTCTTTTATTCTTTAATAATAATGTTAAATGTAATATATGTATTATAAATTAAAACTTTACAACATTAACCAACTAAATTAATAATACATTATTTTTGGAATTGTATAAATGAAATATGAAACATGCAACAAAAACAGACATTACAAATGTATATATCATTACAAATTATTTTAAAACCAATGCCATTCTAGACCAAGAAATCTATTTTTTAATAAAAGGCAAAAATAAACCTCTACTCATGTTGCAGTGTGAGTCTACAAACGGAGGCCGACGGTAATAAATTTGCTGAATTGTCAAAGCACACCCTAGTGATGGGCATTTTATCGTTTCATTATAAATTAGCCTTTCAGCGGCTTTTATAAAATATAAAATATTTCTTTGGTTGAAAGGGTATTTAGAAAAACTCAATAATTATTACAAATTACACATGTGATAATTAATCATCTGATTTTTTAATTTTTTTTATGGAGAGGAGGAAAAGTGCATTGTGGGATACAGATGGCCAACCAGTAGTGTGGGACTCCAACTAAACAAAGTTTGACAACCCACTAAAGAACACCTCTACTCTTTAGGACTCTAATCTGGGATTGTTTGTCACATTACTTCAGATCAGGCCTACATTTGGCTTAGGCCCGCAGAGCTCGCTCCGTTTCCAGCCGTCTGACCATTCGATGTAGTCCGCTTCCCGGTCTGGATCAGTCTTTTTTCTGCGGAGGATGCCCTGGACAAAAGGCGACAGCAGTCCCAGTTGTCTTCATCCTCCATTATCTTTCTATAGATATTATCCACCAAAAATGCACCCAGTGAATGCGTGGCCTCCAGGAGAGCCCTTTCTCAACTCGAAAACTCAAAGAAAGTGTTGTTCCGCGTCGTTGGGAACGCCCGGGCAGCAGATGCAATCCATTAGGCGCTGTCCATTAGGTGCAGGTACTACCTAAAATAGCAGTGATTTGTGAGGAACTGTATTAGGTAGTAATCCTAATTTTATCAATATAATTGTCTGGTATTAGATTTATCAGCTTTATCAATTATAATTTGATTATACTTTGAAGAGGAGTTTTTTTGAATGAGGTAAAGTAGCCCAATAGCATTGAATCTCCATGAACACTATTCTATATTACACTTTCATTGAATGTGTTTGTTACACTTTTGATGATTATATATAACAGTGACAAATGTTCAAAACTAAATTTGTGAGTAATCTAGCTTTCTAAGAGGACAGTTTTATTATTTTACAGTAGCTATTTTGATATCTAGTAACTAACGATAGAACACAATTAGATATGTTGATCCCAGTTCGTAGGTCCCAATCTTTAAATAAACGGTATCAGGAAACTGACACATACTTTCTCCCTTTTAGCCAAACTTTAATGACAAAAATATTTGTTATTTACTAAATATAGAATATGAAGTATAGATAAATGTACAGAAAATTTTCTAAAATAGTTGTTTTCAGAAATATCCACCCAAATTGCTTTTTTGGAGGCACTATAGAGTCCGTTGCTACACACAGTAGTTTTGAGAGGGGAAATGCCCCCTTGCCCCCCCCAGGGTTAAATAGCAACACATTTCGAACATCATCTGTTGGTCAATGCTAACTTGACCTGCATATCAAATGAAATTGATCAGTAAATAAGAGAGAAATAGTTATTTTTGTATTCCCCATAAGAATAACATTGGACAACGTACTGTGTTTACCGCTAAATGAAAATTTCAATTTTCTCCGCAACTAGCAATCGTAGAATAGTAATTTAAAATACTAATTTATTTAGTTTTTTGAGCTCTTTTTAATGGTGAATAGTAATCTTTTTTAACATTTATGATTTTTTATGAAAAATCCAAAAAACTGAATTTTTAATGTTTTAAGTCCTGTAATTTCTGAACCCGCATTTTTCCAGAAATGCGGGTGGTGTCATTTTGTTGGAAACCTAAAGTTCTACAAACCACGAAAGTTTAATCAAAATCGTTAGAGCCGTTTTTGAGAAATTCGGATTTTTCATGTTTTTTGGCGGTTATTGGGGCATAATTACCCTTAAAAATCAAAAATTCAAAAAAATGAAAAAAACGCCTGGAGATATCGTGGATTAGTACCTACACGCCAAATTTCATAAAAATCAGCCCATAGGTTAGGGCTCTAGCTCTGTACACATCCACACAGACACACACACACACACACACACACACGGACACACACACACACACACACAGACAGACATCACGTAAAAACCACTTTTTTGGGTTCAGGGAGCACCAAAACGAATATTTCCACTGACAACTCAAATTCGAAAATTTTTACGAAAACAATACTTTCTCCATATACTATGTATAGGGGGAGAAAGTAAAAAGAGCTAATAAGTCAAGAGTTGGTTGATAAAAATGATTGATTTTCCCACTAAAAGCACATTCATAAATTTGTAACGTAAATACACTTCGAGGTTAAAAAAAATCTCTTAAGCCATTAGCTTAAAGGTACTATTAAAATGCAAGTAAAAATCATTGAGAACTCATTTATTCACATACTAAATTAATTTATGTTTCAAACAATTAAAAATCATTAAAGTTATGGAAAATAAACTTAAAACAACAAAAAGCTGTATAAATAAGCAGCTGCTTTACCAGCTAGGAGTTAACTTAACCATCACTACGCGGACAGCTACCTTGAGCAGCAAGGGAGACCTACTCTTAGACATTAAATTGGTATTTTCGCAGTTTCCTGTGACCCAATCATAATTAATAATACACTGTTGGATTTGAATTTAAATTGTCTTAATTATTTGTGTTAGTAATTATTTCGGAAGTTCGTTAGGTTTGAAGGTATTAAATTTCATTTTAAAGGCTGCCATTTTTAAATATAATAATGTAGACAAATCTATTTTTTCAATTCGTGTGGTAAGATGGGTAACATTCATAACAAATTGCAAGACCTTGCATTGAATTGTTTTTATTTTTTTATTTTTAGACATTTTAAAAACACATGCAGACCGAAAAACAAATGACGGTTAGAGATAAATTTTGTATTATATATTGTTTTTTTTAACCTGCTGAATAACCTCTTAAAGTTTGGCACCTACGAACTGGGACACCCAGTTTATATTAGCCAAATATATAAGTAAATTCATATATATATATATATATATATATATATTAATATATTGTTCGTCAATGTAAGTTTACATAGAAAGTTCCTAATTTTCTATTTTTTTGTATGTAATGAGATATGCTGTATAAGAGGTAAAACAAAGTAATAGTCAAAGAATAACATTTAATAATCGAAATATTTATGAAATTACAAACAAACAAATCATGTAACAAGACAAATAAACATATTAGTATTATTTACTTTGTATACATCATCACATTAATTCATTTTAAAATGCCACTGGAATTTATTAAAACTAATATGACAAAAAAATAAAACTATTGGGTCAAATACAACGTTCAACACTTCTTATTTAGTATCAGGAATGTAATATGAGTTTGGAGCCTACAAAGGACATCGAAACTTACATGCAAGACTACAAGCCGTTAAGCCACATCAAGGCCTTTGAATCAAAGCAACAATGTCTGATATTTTACCTACCAAGTAGATAAACTGTAATGACTAAATAGATTGTGTTGGGGTCAATCGGTTGTTTATCAACAATTGCCACTTTGGCTGTGCGTTGACTGAGTAAAACAAATAAATATATAGTCTAATTTTGGATTAAACTAAAAATAAATGGCTTTGTTTGATCAATTTAATAATAGTCATACTGTTTCCTAGGTCCCTTTGATCGAGGGACCTTTGACAACAATAGTTTTATAATCATGAGCTTTTGGTAACAGATTAGTTTAGCTTGTCTTTTTTCAATGTTGTTGTTGTTAATAATCACTGATGTCAGGATTGCAGATATCTAATTATAACATAAAATTCTATATTATTTAAATATTTAGTATTCCAGTATTATATTAAAATTTTAATGAGAAAGTGTTAAATATAATATATCCCTATTTTTAGCGAATTTCCCCTGTAGGGAAGAAGCTGTTACCGTAGGTGGCATGATAAGAGTTAAGCCCAAGACCATGATAAATTTTTGTTTTGATGTCTCCAGATGTCAAAAACACTATTAGTTCAAATTTATATGTATGTGAATATATATCTACTTATACATACATATATATATATATATATATATATATGTGTGTGTGACCGTTAACACGATAACTTTTGAAAGAATCATCCGATTTCGATAAAATTTGGCAAAAAAAGTGGAAAGCAACATTTGTGACTTTAAGTTCGAAATCCAGAAAAATTGGATCATGGGAAGTTTACCAATCATAGGATTATGGGGGTTTACCAATTTTCCAAAAATCAAGTTTTTTCCATTTTTAACCCTAAAATTTTTAAAACTTTTAAATTTGGTTTTAACCATTATATAGAGCTTAAAAAACAAATAATATGGTACATTAAATCAATAACCTATGTTAAGTGGTTGCGGAGAAAACCAAAAAACATGCCCAAAATCTTCCATGTTAATCTTATGGGAAAATAGTTTTTAGCTTTTTCTCAGTTCATTTTAATTTAAACTTCATATCTGATTTTACCAATCAGTTAAGCTCTAAAAAACAAATATTTTGGTGTTTGAATTGTGATTCTACGTCCAACTGTTGCAGAGATATTCAAAGTGCTAAACACATTACGTTTCCCAAAGTTATCCTTATGGAGAATAAATAAAAGTTGATATTTCAATTATTTATGAATGTATATTGATAAAACATGGTATGTGGCTTCACCTGGCGGTAGTATTTTGATATTTGCACAAACAAATAATTTTTTATTGGTTATCCCTGTAGCTGCAAACCTGCAAACTATCCCTAATGTTATTCTTATGGAGTATATGTAAAGTTGTTTATCTCTCTTAATTATGAACCTAAATTTATAAATCTAGGTATGTAGCTTCATCTGGTTATGAAAAAATATTAATGAAACTTGGTATGTGGCTTCATATCGTTGGGGTTTGCTAATATTTACATCCAAAAACAATTTGTTGTGGTCCCCATGGCAGCAAACCTACGTACTCAGCAGCTATAATGTTATTCTTATGGAGAATAAGAAACATGTCAAATCTTGCTTGTTTTAAACATATATTGGTTAAATTTTGTATGTTGCTTCATCTGTTGCTGATACATTGGTATTTGAATAAACACCCAATATTTGTGGTCCTGGATGCAGCAAACCTGCGCTCTTGGTCCTCATGTTTTTCTTATGGAGCATAAATAATATGCTATATCTCGCTTATTTATAAATATGCTTTGACGAAAGTTGGTAAGTGACTTCATCACATAGAGAGGTGCCAATTTAAATTCGCTGATTATGCAGGTTTGCTGAAAGTGGGGTATTTTTTTTACTTTGTTATTCTATGGAATCTAACATTTTCAGATGAAATAATCAGAATCTTTTGTTTTTATTAAGCTGAGGTTATTATTTGATTTATTTGATTGTTTTTTTTTTATTAATTTCATATTTCTTATTTCCCCCTCTTAAAAATGTATTCATTCAATGAAAACTATTGACTAATCTTAAGCAATTGGACATGTTATATACAAATTCTATAATCATGGTACTAGTTAGCTCTTGCCAGCTTAGAGCTCAGCGTCTTGCACTTAGGTTTAAGGGATCACGAGTTCGATTTCCAGGGGAACTACACAAATTTCAGGTGTTGGACCGATTCCCTTAAAATAACTCTCTTTTACAAAAATTCGTTGGCTTTAAGCAATATAAACAAACTATCAACCACGTAAGGAAGAAGATATTCCTATCAGTTTAAAATTGTTAATAACACTAAACAAATAAAAATAATAAAAAATTGTACAAAACGTAATATAAATTTAAATTTAAATGAAATTAAAATTTAATAGAAATTTAAAAATAATAGTAAACTAATAAAATAAAAAGTGATGAGATTGTTTATTTGGAACAATCCATTTCAGATTGGACATAAATAAACAAAACAAATGTATAATAAAATTTAGTTTCTCAATGATATCATCACTTCACAATGACAATCTTTATTTACTAATCATGCCAAATGCTATCGAGGAATAAAATAATTTAACTTAAGTTAAGGTCTGTCAGCATTAATTTAGCTGCTATACATTATTAAATAGAATACAAATATTTAAAATACTGTTTCGCAATACTGAACATTATTTCGAGCATATGAATACAGTAAACGTAACGATTTGACCTCATATTAATATGTTGTTAGGCCTAAGATGTGTTTGGCTGCCTATTATTGTAAATATTTCATTACGTAACTTTTGATTACACCCTGTTACCCTTAATATGAGTCCTGTTTTCAATTATTATCAGTGCAATAGTTTTGGAAGTAAATTCTAATACATGCAATTCGACAGATAATTGATGATATACTATCAAAATATAGGGGAATTAAAAAATAAGACACGTTCTTTATAATTTCTTTTTCTAGCAATTTTGATCTAGATATCTTTACAGAATCTTGGTTAATTGGGTTATTAGCAGCAGTGAATTGTTACAACAGAGAAGTTATTAAAACCGGTATGAGATTTTGGAGAGTGTGAGGAGAATGTCTTACTAGCTGTCCACAAACAATTATCGTCCAGATGGTTGAACAATGAACAGCTGTTATTGTAAATCCTTTACTTTATTTTAGTTGTGATGGTATCAAATACCCATCGTAATATTCTTAATACTTTAGTGCAATTTTCTCAATCATTATTCCAACACTTGTACATCGATTAATTAAATTCTATCTAAATGTAGTTTAGTTGGAGTTGTAGTGAAATAGTCCTGGTTAAATCTAAGTGTTGTATGGATTGTTGAAGTGCTGGAATAATATAACCAACTGCTGTCACTTTTAGACTTAATACTATTTAACAACATAGTAAATATGAATAATGTTATAATTTATCCTGTGTTTAGTAATGCTGGTATATCCGTGAGTGAGTGTGAGAGCCCCTTTTACCCATTGATTTTATGCTCTCTGACCTTAATCTCGGGCTTCCAATGCAATATCGTAAGTTCACTCACATATAATATAATGTTGTTCAAGGAATTGTTGTGGACATTTTACATCTCTTATTAATAAAAGTAAATTTTCACGACGTTTCGGGATCTGGAATCTGATCCCGTGTTTAGGTGGAAAGAACACAAAGCATATACTATATGGTATATTATTTTAAACAAAAAATATACTATAAGCTGCTTAATCCGGTGGAATAATCATAGACTTCAATTTCCAAGTGTTATATAAAATACAAGTGGACATTAAATGAAAAGAAAATGTATCCACAATGTTATCTAAACAAAAGGGAATAAATTAAAGGAGTGATATTCAAGCCTGCCTCTCACTTGAGGCGGCGCTTCGCTGAGGAAATGACACCCGTGACGTAACGAGATGTCGATATTCTGGAAGTCGCTCTGTTTTTCCGTTGTCATCTTATCTGTCAATTTTTTTGTTTTACTTTTATTTATCTTATGTTATCACATGTTTGGTTTTCCTTGATGTGTACTAAGGTTAAGGTTAGGTGAAATAAATTTCATATGATGTACGTCAAATGGTTTCACAAATAGTATATTTCATCACTAGGGCCAAAAGCGAAGCTTTTCGATACGAGTCCAAGTTTAACGTCCGAGGTGAAGCCGAGATAAGCGAGGATCAAAAAGCCACTTTTGGCCTGTGTTGTAAACTATATTTTTTATCACACTGCCTAATATATTAAGTTAAGTACTTTACAAAAACTAAAATTATTCGACGTGTTTACCTTTATAAAGTTGCTTCTAACATGGCTTCCATCTTGTCCTTGCTATGAAAAACAAACAGCTGTTACAAATGTAATCAACTATTGTATGTTTCGTTTGTGTTGGTGTTAGGTTAGACTAACACTAACGATTAAAATATCGAACTCTGTGGACTATCATTAAACAGACAACAATGCAGCAATAAATTGCAATAGATAAAATAATCGATTACTACTCTCGATACAATTGACGTACACAAGTTTGCGGTATACTACAAACGATATAAACGAAAAAAACGAATAACTGATGACCTCGACACCAGGTTATTCTTTTTGTCATAGGGGTAAAAAGAACTACTTTAGCCCCGCAACGCATGTATTGAAAACACACATTTTTAAAGAAGTATGACAAAAAATCTTTACTTTCTTATATAGACATTTTAATATTGCAATCATCATTAAATAAAAATAGGGCATACGGTAAATTATAGTTTTAAAATAAAGGATTAAGTATAAATAACAGTTCCCATATGTAGAACATTTGAATGATTTAAACACAATTTATCATAACCACAAAATTCCGAAAATGAGGTCGCTTCCTGGAAGCAGCTTCACCAGATTTTCACCTTCAGAGACCTCTAGATCAGCTGACCTTCAGTCAGCTACATCCTTATAACGAGAAATTATACATGGTAAACGTTGTGTTTTGGTCAAATATCTGTAATAAAATTCAAAAAAGAAACATTGTTATAAATATTTTAAAATTGTTCTCATTAAATTTAATGGTAAACCAATTTAACAACCAGAGCTTTTAAAATTCAATTTCTTATCTCTTAATTAATTTTTGTCTTGTTAAATATATTTTGCATGAAATTTAATGAGAACAATTTTCAAACTGTTAAACTAAAGGGCACGGCCAAACCCCGAAGCCGTGTAACGTGATTGTTATCTCAGTTTGTTAATACAGTTTGTTATCTCTTAATTACTTTTTGTCTCGTTAAATGTATTTTGCATAAAGTTTAATGAGAAATATTTTCAACCTGTTAAACTAAAGGGCACGGCCAAACCCCGAGTATTATAACGTGGGTTATAATACAATATTTATTTGAGTTAAACACGTTAAAGCCATGTTTAAGGGATGAATTCACTGGAAAAATCAAGGATACAAATAATAATCCACCAATTTCAAATATTTATCAAACGTTTATATTTTGTGAATTTCATTACTACTTTTTGATCAAAACACAACGTTTTCCATGTATCATTTTGAGTTATCAGGATCTAGCTGACACATCTAGAGTTCCCAGAAGGTGATAAATCTGGTGAAGGTGCTTCCAGGAAGCGACCTCATTTCCGGAATGTTGAGGTTCAGGCGTCCGTTCAATATTTCCTCTTCTAAAACATACATCAATGTATCTAATGACCTGAAATATACTAATACTAAAGTGGGTTTTTGGGAGATTTGTTTTAAATGTTCTAATAATTTAACAATTCAAAACTTATTTATTTACTACTTTAGTAAGATGGTTTACAGCTAATTCTTCCAATGGCAACCTATTTTGAAAGGAAAGCTACTTCTTTAGTTTTTCAACTAACCGAATAAACTACGATTATAATACGAATTAAAAATGGATGATAATAAAAATAAAAAAATGTAACAATCCTCTCTCCCCCCCAAAAAAAAAAACGTGTTCAGGGGGTTACATTAGGAACTTCTATGGTGGTCCCGGGCTTACGTGTCTTCGTGTAGGTCATGCTTATAGTTCACTTTTCCATAGGAAACTCACTTATAAGGCTGAGGTATTTATGATAAATTGGGTAAACTAATTTTTTTGGCCGTGACCTTTTTGAATTTTTAATTCCTTGCAACCGCTCATAATTTTTTATATGTCTGTAAACAGGAGACAACTGGTAAAAACTTTCTTGAACAACAATTAAACGAATCGGAAACAGTATTCAAGTTTCAGCTCCTTTGGGCATCCCATTATACTGGGTTGGAAATATATCTGTTTATTTAAAGATAAGAATAATAATTCGCTTCTGTGTTGAATACATTTGGTTTGAAATCTTTAGCAAATACGTAATTTTCCTGGCATATGGCAAATCGTTGTTATCATTATGATATCGTTAGACAAATTTGTAAATAAACATTATTGATTGCTTACACAATCATTTACATTCTAAAAGGTAAAGAATTTTGAAGGTGTTTCGCAGTTTATTATTTGTTTGTCACAAGCACAAGTGTAATTAAATCAAGTAAATTCAAAATTTTCTAATTAAAAACATAACAATTCGTAAATAACTAATTTCAATCAAGAATAAAGTGTTTAGCTGTAAATTAAATTGAGTATTATTATAAATTTTTTGGGATATACTATTAACTTTGCATGTTTAATTCAGAAAATATGTGTACTTTATAATTATTTTTAGTTTATATTAATGCTACTTAGTAACCCCAATTGGAGTAGTCGTAACGTCTGTATTCAGTAGATAGCAACACGTAGTTTAGCCCTTCAAACGAGGAGCCTGAAAAGTTTATATTGGGCTGTCGTTAAAATATAAGATACAAACAAAATGTTGATTATATTTTGAGATGTTTAGTATAAAACTGACAACATTTATAACAGGAATATCAGTTGTTATTACACCGTAGAGAGTCAATCGCCTTTTACCTTAATTTTAAACTTTGGTTTCGATCACCTCTTTACATAGGTAAAATGCATTTAAAATGTAACACGATATGTACTCTTAGAAACATTGTATGATGGAAATATGTTCCATCAAAATGGAAAAAGGCATTTCGTTTCAAGCTGACCAGTGGATTCAACAAAAATAAAAACCAATAACTATTGAAAACCAATCAACTTTGATAAAAATCAGAAAATTATTGTGATACTGTAATAACATTATATAGTGTTTTAAAACAATATAGTATAAAAACTCATGTATTCAGGAAATATTAAAAATTAAAAACCTTTAAAAATCCTTATTTGGTTTACTAAATATAATTATTTCAGTATGGATTCATAATTTACATAATCCCTTACTAAGAAATATAGAATAAAAGAAGCTACTTTAACAAGGAAAAGAGTGTATTTTGTAATATATCAATCACTAGAGAGTAATTCATTTACGTAATTATAGTGACTAATAAGAGAGTAACCAATTTCCGGTCCTCCGATGGATATAAGCGTACCCTGAGGCTGTCAAATTTCCGGTTTGTGTACTGCTAATCTAATGTGTTTTTAGAAATTTTAGGGATGAATACATGTTTGACTACTTCTGGAAAACCAAGATTAAGTGAATGAAAAAATTCTGATGGATTTTTTTATTTAAGGATGAACATTACAAAATCAAATACACATATCTATAAAATAGTGGTGGGGTTAAAGCTTAAGAAGTGGATCAATAAACTAAACATATTATGGTGTTTTTAATTTGTTTTTATTTTTGTATTTTTTGTGCGAAGTGATTTCATATTTGTAAATAGTTTATTTTGATCGCCCAAAATACAAATTCAAGTAGAAATCAACATCAGCGTGTTACAATTAACAGCACATAATTCACTTGAATGAAATTAAAAATTAATCGTTGATGTTATATACATATATACAATTCCAAAAAGAGACGGGCTTATTTTCGCTTCTGGGGATCTTTTGAATAGGACCTTTATTGTACTACATTAGTTGTTTTTGGAAGTACAAATGAAAGGAATGAGTAAATTGTTTTAGATATACTTTTCTTGAGATGTTTACGCAGACCATGTGGGATTATAGGAACTATACAATGTTTCAATTATTTAGAGTCTACGGTATAAATATTTACAATGTGAATTGTGATTTTGAAGTATGCTATCTCTAATATTTTTTAATCAATGTTATCGAAGTATTTAGTATAAGGTATAAATATTACTACCTTATACAATCTTAGTATCGTTACAGATGTAATTACCGTGTGAAATAACTTAAGAGAATTATTCATTATATTTCTTAAATGGCTCAATAGGGCGTTTAAAAATCAACAATAGCATGTAAAGTTTTTAAGTTAAAAATAATTTGATAAAAAGTAATAGTATTTACCCTATAAGTTGGATGGTTTCATTGTACCGTGTATTTCTTGACGATGGAATCTGGTGATGACATAAACTAATGGTTTACTTACAAATGTGTCCTTCCTGCTTTAAAGTATTTGTCCAAGCCACTCTTAGCATTTGACGACAGTAAATTAAACAAAATGAGAGTAACTAGAGACCACCCATTGGTCGAAATTCGACCAAATATTATTTGACGAATATTTTAAAAAAGGTTAATATCCAGCGGGTTCTGCGCTCATCTCTCTCTCTCTCCCTCCCTCCCTCCCTTGCCCACACCCTCACCTCCTGGTAATTTTTTTATGTGGAGTTAAAACGATAGCAAGAGGGTGGTACCTTTGCAGTAGAGTAGTCGTAGCACCCCATGAGGTCTAACATTGCGCTTATGGGCTTAAAATCTGGCTTCTGATTGGTCTAATTAGGTCACGTGATCCAAGATGGCGGCGCCCATGGTGGCGTTCCCGCCAAATTTGCGCGCCAAAAAAATTGGCCTAACCTTACTTTTCTTCCCGCCACTTTTTTCCCTCCAAAGTGTTACCAACTTAGCAGAGCTAATTATATGTACCATATATAATTATATGTACCATATATAACGCCACAGTGTATAATCATATATATATATATGTACCATAATAGTGTATAATATACCATCACCAGAAAGGTAAGTGAAATAATACTCACGAAATATATTGGATAAATATATTAAAAGCTATCTACATTGTCTGTCGCCAGACCGTTTCCTTCTACTTCTTCTTCTTCTCCCTCCTCCTCCTCTCTCCTCTGACCCTGCCTGCCACAGCCTTCCCGCGTCAACTGTAACAGGAAAAACCCAAGGTTATCCACTATCTAACCACAACATCCGCAACAAGTCTCTGTCAACAAACTCGTTGTAACCTGTTAAAATACTGCTCTGTAATCCGTTATAATAAAAAGGCACCCAATTGGTTGTAATTAGGCGTCCTGCGCCCTGATTGGACCGCAACAAACAACACTATTGCATCAGCCGACCCCATCACCTTCAATTACCGCGCATTTTCTCTCTCTCTTTGCTCCCTGCTCCCGTTGCGATCGGACGTGTTTATGCGTTGCTCCGTTCGTTGCGTTTTGCAAAGATAAATCTTGAGCGTTTGCCTACTTGTAACATAACCTCACGTTTTTATTTGTATTATAATATTGTTTAGAGTTACATAACCTCACTTTTTTATTCGTATTATAATATTGTTTAGAGTTACATAACCTCACTTTGTATTATTCTATTCTGTGTAAAATAACCTCACTTTTATTTGAAAATGGCTGTAAATCCTGTCGAGGTTCTCAGCTCGGATGATACATATGTTAGACACTTCCGTATTTATGGAACACGAACAATTTTTAAATTTACCAATCCTCCTCCTGAAACTACTGAAATTGATTGGCTAAGACAAGGTTTTGCCAAAATTGTTAATGAAATGAAAGAGCGGGCCCGTGAAAATGATCAGCTCGGCTTTACTTTACATAGCCTAAACTTAAAAAGTAAAGAACCTGGTTTTGTTGCTTTCCGGCCAGCTGGTGAAATTAATGAAGACATACTTTGGCAAATTTTCGGGGGTATTGTCCAGTCAAATTCAGAATCTATTAAATCTACAGACACATTTAAAGTGACATGTACCCGAGTTAATCTCCCAGTAGGTTCTGGGTCTCACAAAAGACCTGGATTTTATAATACCTTCGATGAAGAGTGTAAAGCGAGACGGGGTATTGTAGTAATTAATAATAAAGACAACTTGTGTCTTCCCAGGGCTTTGGTGGTGGCTATAGCAAACGTGACTAAAGACCCCCAATACATAGCAATTCAAAAAGATAAAGGTAAAAGGCAAGCGTTTAGGGCCAAGGAACTTGTTCAGCGGGCTAGGGTAGAGATCTCAGAGGAAGGAGCCGGTATCCCCGAATTGGAAAAGTTTCAGGATTTGCTAAAAGAGTTCAAAATTACCGTCTACAACTATGACAGAAAAGGCCGTGATGTTTACTTTGAAGGGGCTGTTGAAAATCCTAAATTCAAAATAAATCTTCTGTTTCACAACGGTCATTATAATGTAATCAACAGTTTGACCGCTGCTTTCGCCTGTAACTATTTTTGTGAAGCTTGCCATGTTCCCTATGACCACAAAGCATATCACAGATGCTCAAACATCTGCCCCTACTGCCAAACCATCTCGCCTCCCTGTAAAGTGGAGCATGGGGGTATAGTTTGTCCAAAATGTAACATGACTTTGCGGAACCAGCTCTGTTTTATCGCCCATAAGGTTGATAGATGCAAAACAGTAAAAAAGTGTCTAGACTGCGGGAAACTGATTAACTTAAAAGAGAGATCAGGACCTCACGTATGCGGAGAAGTTTATTGTAAACCCTGCAATGCATTCATAGATCCCAATCATAAATGCTACATGCAACCCAATGAAGGAAAACCTAAAACTAAAGACTACCTTTTCATTTTCTTTGACTTGGAAACAAGGCAAGACGAGTCTCTCCCCTCTGACCCTGATAAAAAAGTACATCAAGTTAACCTGTGCGTGTCACAGCAATTTTGCTTTAATTGTATCGATGGTAAATTTTGTATGGCATGTAGAAACCGTACAAGAGTCTTCAACTCTGACCCGGTTAAACAGTTTATGGAGTATGTGATGCAAGTTCGTAAACAGTTCAAGAATGTCTGTGTAATTGCCCACAATGGGCAGGGCTTTGATTTCCAATTCATTCTACAATATATCATGGAAGAAACAAAATTCACACCTGAGCTGGTAATGAGGGGAACTAAAATTATTTAAATGGAAATGGACAATGTAAGATTCATTGATTCACTTAGCTATTTCCCCATGGCCCTCTCTGCGCTCCCTAAAGCCTTTGACCTGCCTCCCGAGAAAAAGAAGGGCTACTTCCCGCATCTTTTTAATACATTGGCGAACCAAAATTATGTAGGCCCTATGCCCGACAAAAAATACTACTGCCCCGAGTCTATGTTTGAGAAACCACACAAGGCCTTTGAGATTTGGTACGAGGAACAAGTAGCGAGTAACTATATTTTTGACTTTAAAAAGGAAATCTTAGAGTACTGTATTTCAGACGTAGAAATCCTAGCTCAGTCCTGTCTTAAATTCAGAAGTATTATCTTACAAGAGTGTAACGTTGATCCTTTTCTCGAGGCTATCACAATCGCCAGTGCCTGTAACCTGGCCTTCCGCCGCAATTTTCTAAAACCAGACACAATTGGCTTGATTCCTAAAAACGGGTACAGACTGACTGACAACCAATCTACAGCGGCCCTTCAATGGCTAAGCTGGGAAGAGGAGAAACGTGGAGTAAAGATTGAGCACGCTGGCCGAGGTAAAGAAGTTAAAATTAACGGGAAGAAAGTAGATGGGTTTGATGGTGAGAGAATTTATGAGTTTCACGGGTGTTACTGGCACGGCTGCCCAAAATGCCTCCCTTACAATCGAGAGGCTCCTCTGAAGGAGGATCCCTCAGATTCACTTAATTTAAGATATGAAAGAACTCTGAAAAAAATGTCTAAAATCAGTGATTACGAAGTTGTAGTAATGTGGGAGTGTAAGTTTAGAGCATTAAAAAAGAAACATATCCTTAAACACTTGAACAGCCTGCCGATCCTCAACAACCTTCCCCTTGACCCTAGACAAGCGTTCTTTGGAGGCAGAACGGGTAATTCAAAAACATACCACAAATGCGAAGAGGGAGAATCAATTCAATATGTAGATGTTTGCTCCCTCTACCCCTATGTAAATAAATATGGGAAATATCCTTTGGGCCACCCCACAATCTATGTGGGAGATAGGGAGTGCAGACAGCGAGGATTAAATGTAGATGGTTTGTTAAAATGTAAGATTCTGCCACCTCGGGATCTCTACCACCCTGTACTCCCCGCTAACATGAATAATAAATTGATGTTTGTTGGATGTAGGACTTGTGGAGAAAATCAGATTCAGGGGGATTGTGAACATGAGAGTAGTGAAAGGGCAATGGTAGGAACGTGGACGATGGATGAAATCAGGAAAGCTATAGAGAAAGGCTATGTGATTTTGGACATGTATGAGTTGTGGGAGTACGAGG
The DNA here is from genome assembly GCA_963675035.1 of Allygus modestus. NCBI lineage: Eukaryota > Metazoa > Arthropoda > Insecta > Hemiptera > Cicadellidae > Allygus > Allygus modestus. The sequence goes on from OY776116.1 coordinate 93,923,850, forward strand.
TAGCCACTTATGAAAAATGAGGATTGTTTACAGACTTTATTAATAAATTCTTGAAAATGAAGCAGGAAGCCTCAGGCTATCCTAGCTGGTGTAATACCGAACAGGACAAAGACAAGTACATCACAGACTATTTCCAACATGAGGGAATTAAATTAGACAAAGACAAAATATGTAAGAACGGGGGTTTGAGGCAATTGGCTAAATTAATGCTAAACAGTTTTTGGGGAAAGTTTGGACAGAGGGAGAACCAAACTAAAGCAACAATTGTAAGGGAATCTAAAGTTTTGTTTAACATGTTAATAAGTCCAGAAGTACAAGTCAATAGGATTCAGCTTGTTAATGAGGAAGTTGTTGTTGTAAACTGGGAATATATCGAGGAAGTAGGGGAGCCCCTGCGAAATGTTAATGTTGTAATTGCGGCCTACACCACAGCCAAGGCTAGACTTAAATTGTATGAACACTTGGATGCTCTTGGAGGCCAAGTATTGTATTATGATACAGACTCGTGTATTTATTTATACCGGGGAGGGTTGTACAAGGTCCCTACGGGAGATTACCTTGGGGAAATGACCGATGAATTGGCAGGTGACTACGGGCCTGGCTCTTATATCGTAGAGTTTGTTTCTGGGGGGCCTAAAAATTATGCATACCTTGTCTGGTCAACCAACAAACAAAAACTAAAATCTGTGTGTAAAATCAAGGGTCTCCCCTCAACCTAAAAACCTCCGAAACGCTAAACTTTGAAGCTCTGAAACAAATGGTCCTCAGTGAAACAAAAGAGATACTAGAAATTGAAGAGAATAGAATCAGGAGAACTAAAGACAAAACTATTGTAACAGTGAGTGAAACCAAAGTTTTCAAAATTACTGGACCAAAAAGGAAGCTCGAGGGCGAGCACGACACCTTACCATTTGGCTACAAAACTCAAAGACTTGAGTAAAACAACACCGGAAGTAGGTGGGGCCCAAAATGGGTCCCACCTATCCTACAATGATTCTAAGGCAATTCGCTCTGCCCCGGCCACTTTTGCCGCTGCTCCTGCCGAGGTAAGACGTGTCCTTACGTAGCTCTGATCTGCGCTATTGTAATTTGTTTGCTGTACCTTTTGAAATGGAGGGGGAGGAAGATTGGGAACAAAATATCGGTTGGATCTTTATAAATCTATTATGTGACGGAAGACCTGTTCGAAAAATAAAATTTTAAGGAAAGCCATTAAAATTGGAAGTAAAATCAAATGCAGACTTTGACAGAATAGAAGTTGAATTTTTGAGTGGCAAGGCAATGCTGAATAGCGGATTATCTAAAGAAAGGGTTATGAAAAAAGTAGCTAAATTCTCCAAGTACGATGAAATAGAATATAACATTTATTTTGACAGCGGTCAAAAAAACCTAGGATGTCTGACTGACTCGTTTGTGCTAGATGACGAGTGGGGCGACCCGGAAGATCGCCCGTGCATTGACCTTACGATTTATGATGAATATAATAAAGAACACGTGCACCATGTGTTAATTAAATTTTAAAAACCCGAAAACTAGTTGAAACCTGTTAAAATACTGCTCTGTAATTGGTTGGAATAAGGAAGCATTCTATTGGTTGTAATTAGGCGTTCTGCGCCCTGATTGGTCGAGACTTTATAGCGCTCTTTATTCTCAAGAGTTAACTTCACTCTGCCCCTTGCATCTGCACAGGTAAGAGCTCCCAGCGATACAAATATAACATATAAAAATGTCTCACTTAACCTCTTATATATTTAATGATCAACTCGTTGCTGTACTGTTTGACAGTGAAAATAATCCTTGGTTTAAAGCTAAAGATGTTGCTAAAATCTTGGGTTATCAAGATACAAAACACGCAATCCGTACCCATGTAAGAGAAAAACACCGCAAAACTTTACCGGAGGTAAAGGGGGGCGAAACGCCCCCCTTGCACTTTCATTCCCAAACAATCTTTCTTAACGAGCCTGGTCTTTATTCGCTAATTTTAAAATCTAAATTGCCCATTGCTGAAAAATTCCAAGACTGGGTTTTTGAAGAAGTCTTGCCTTCCATAAGAAAATATGGAGTGTATCAAATCAAACAGGAGAATAATCAGTTAAAGAATGAAAACTCTCAACTCATGCGAGAAATTACAAACGTTATGGAAACTAACCAACAGCTCACCCACATTAACTTAGAATTTAAAAGTAAAAATGAAACAATGGATAAAATGTTAACTGACCAAGCACCTAAACTGGCAGTTTTTCCTAAAGAGGAAGACCTTAGCCACGTATTGTGTATCCTTATTAAAGACACAATGTTGCAGTTATACGGAGTCTGTGAGTACAAGTGTATTCGTACTCAAAAAATAAGATTCCACAAGGCTTTGAATAAAGCAAAGAAGGAAGGTTTTGTACCTTGCTTTATAAAATCATCTGTCCCTAACGGGATAAATGTTGTAAATAAAGCTAAAGAGGTTATGAGGAGTTATGGCATGCATTTTGATTCTGCTCATAACAACATCCTCACCTAACATAACTTTGTAAATATTGTTGAACATGTGTTGGATAACGCCTAAGTCCCACTGTATGAATGTAAGTGTGTGAATGAAGGTCCCTGGCGCGGGTGACAAAAAGCCCCGTAAACCTGAAAGGGGGTTTAGTAGATTGAGGAGCCTGGCCAACACCCCGGCTACTCCTTTGAACGACCCATGTGTGAATGAGGGGTCCAGTAGATTGAGGAGCCTGGTTAACATCCAGACAACTCAACCGAACCGACCTCGGGTGAAATAAGGGCTTAGTAGATTGAATGGCCCAGATCCGAGCAGGACTTGAGCCGTTCCCTCGAACGGCCCGGTGGGTAAAAAAATACAAAAAAGTATAAAAGTAAAAAAGATAAACGGGGGAGGCAACTAGTTTGTTCTTGGAAGGCCTCCACGGGCCATGGCGGTGGAGGAGCCATGGTTTGTCTTAAAAAATCTCTATCCTTTGTTTGCTCAAAGGGAGAGGACATTAGTCTGTACTGGGCATCAACCAGGTAATCTGGATTGGCTCACGCACGGAATAATGTTTAACCTGGGTGCACATGCACGGATGGTCTCAAACCCCATCCAAGCAAACATTCATCAGTATAAAACTAGCGACATCTGAATAAAACCTACCATTTTGACAATGGACGCTATAGCTAATGAACTACATCGACCTGCCAGGAGAAACTATACTAGGCGTAAAGTTACCCTTAAGGGGCTAACGGACCTTTACCAGGCTGATCTCGTTGAAATGAAGCCCTTTGCGAGGATTAACAACGGCTACAAATATATTCTCACGATAATTAACTGTTTCTCAAAACTAGCTTTTGCCGTTCCGTTAAAAGACAAGTCAGGGCCAGAAGTGGCAAAGGCACTCGCTCCTATTCTAGCCAAGTATAAAATGAAAAACTTTCAAACAGATCAAGGTACCGACTTTTTCAATAAACATGTAAACGCTTTAATGAAAAAGTATAAAATCAACCACTATTTTACGTATTCAGAACTTAAAGCAAGTATAGTGGAGAGACTCAACAGAACTCTCAAGACAAAAATGTACAAGTTATTTACTGCCCGTGGAAGTTACGAATGGTTAAGTATTTTGCCACAAATCATAAAATCTTACAACAACACAAAGCACAAAACTATAGGTATGAAACCCAGTGATGTTAAACAAAAACATGTCAAAGACATTCTAAAGAAAATAAATAAAGTTAAAAAACCCAAACATAAAATCCTTAAACAAAAATTAAAATTAGGTGACAGTGTTAGAATAAGTAAAGTAAAAAGGGTGTTTAAAAAAGGGTACTTGCCCAATTGGACAAATGAGACGTTTACAGTATACGCGATTAAACCGACAAGACCAGTAACATACATATTACAAGACAACAGAGGGGAAATATTAAAAGGTGGGTTTTATGCAGAAGAAATTAGCAAGTCCAAAACAGGGGACGTTTATTTAGTTGAAAGAGTTTTAAAAAGGAAAGGAGACAGGCTGTATGTACGGTGGAAGGGGTATGATAGCAGCCATGACAGTTGGATTGACGCCAAGGACTTGGTGTGATAGAGGCCGGTCACGACTTCCGCGGAAGGCCGCAAGTTATCATTGTGATTGCGATACACGACTTCCGTGGAAGGCCACAGGATGTATATATCGGTTTGCGAGTATGATAATGTAATCAGTCAGGATGCGGGTTGAGAAGCAGGATGTCGGGTTTCCTGTAGTGAACCTTGACGATTACATCTCGGGGTCGGGCATGGCTAAAAAGAATAAACACGGTGTTTTACTGCCAGATTTAATACGTTGCATAATAGCGGGGCCAAGTTCCTCTGGGAAGACCAATGTTTTATTCAATTTATTGTTTGACCCAAACGGCCTAAGATTTGAAAATATCTATGTTTTTTCAAAGTCCCTCTATCAACCTAAATACAAATTACTTAAACAGGTTATGCCTAAGGAGGTTGGGTATCATGAATTTGACGATAATAGTTTAGTTATACACCCAAACGAAGCCAAACCAAACTCTATAATGATTTTTGACGATATTTCGCTGGAAAAACATGACAATATACGTAATTCTTTTTCTATGGGAAGACATAAAAATATAGATACATTCTATTTAGGGCAGACATACAGTGCCATTTCTAAACAGCTGGTGAGGGACAACTGTAACTTTATTATTTTATTTAAACAAGACGAAAGGAACCTAAGACATGTTTACAACGATCATGTCACTACTGACATGTCATTTGAAAAATTTAAAGAAATATGCGCTCATGCCTGGCGTGATAATTTTGGATTCCTAGTGATTGACAAGACACTAGATCCTTATAACGGAAGGTACAGAGTAGGTGTGGACAGTTTTGTAACTGAACTATGATGGTTCGCATCTACACTTACAACGATCTAAGAGGCTTTAACGCTAAACTACATAATGTTAAATCAAACTTGTGCTTTTTCTATTACAAGGACAAGAAAAAATTTTGTGGAAACTACTGCAGTAAGAAACCCCCTCATGGATATGAATTCAACAAAAGATGCTGGAGACATAAAAAACTAAAAAGATCCGCTGTGATACCACCAGTAGTTTTATTAATGATATCCGCAAGTGAGAGAACTTATAACCGAGATACATGGCTTAGTTTTATGAACAAATGCGAAGAAAAAAACGTACCTTTGGAACTTGTAATATATCACGAAGATATGTTCAATTGTACCGTGCGAGACCCTCGAAACATGATATCTAGATTCAGGCCGTTCCCTGAGTTTTTTGGGCAAGTATTGCCTTTACGTAACCTTCACGGTAGCGTTAATTTTACACAAATCTGTAATGAAATGCTGCAATACGGATGTAAGATCCCATTTGCTTCACGGTGTATACTTCTGACAGAACGCAGTATTCCCATAAGATCACCAATGACAGTCTACAACAAAGCTTTAAGGTTAAAATGTCACATCGATATTAGTTATAATATCGGGTACGCAAAAGTGCCTGACAGTATCCCAAGGGGTAATAGAAATAAACCTTATAACGGTGTTAATAATCTATGCCAAGGATTATACACTACAGAGTTTTTAAGAGCAGCATTACCTACACTCCCGTTACAGTGTGAGAGATTCGGCCTAAGTCTTAACAATGGCGTGTACACTATCACAAACAGAGTGCTATTTGACCAATGGAAAGCGTTTACAGGAGCTAACCCTGATGAATTCTGGCTTTTAAATTCTTATTTATTGCAACACCACAACGAGCCTAGGCCTATGGCGTTACTCAGACGATTCATGCAAAACACAATTGAAAGTGATAAATACACCGTAGCAGAGATACCTCAATGGAGAGACGGGTGGAAACGTACTTTTGTATTCAGGAGTTTTACCGGTCGTTATGTGATTCCCAGGTTTAATGCTAGAGAACAGAGGTACTACAGAGGTATGGACTTTAGCGCTGGTGTTTCACTGTTGGATATTATCGAGTACATACGGAGGCATAAGAGGCGTGCCTTGTTTTTCAGGCAAGTCGAAATGCCTTAAATCTAGATGCGCTAATTGAAATCTATCATTTATGACTATGAAGCGGAGCAGTAAACAGCAACTGACAAACCGGCTCATAGAGCTGCGTAATGCCATTAAGAGAAAGTATAAAATGTTTAAGGAAGGATCTGAGGAAAGTGATATTATGCTTGAGAAACAGTATAAACCAATTATTCAAGAACTTAGAAAAACGACAACAAACACAGCCGACATAAAAACAGAACCCGAAACCTTTAAAGAAGAGCCAATGGAATACGATACGACAGATGATGAAGGAGAAGCTGAATTTATTCTTCAGAGTGTATCTACACCTGAAACCAGCGGGTTAAAGCAAATTGTATCGACCCCTTCGGGACTGGAAACAGCTTCCCAATATATGGAAAATGAGTTTAGTAACCCCATGACGGTGAGGTATATGACACTGCTTTTAAAAGATGCTAGCGGTAAGGTCCGAGTTATTGATCATGACTACGGTCCTAGATACGAAGGCAGTACTTTAATGATGGGAGATAAGGTGTTAGACTTTGACAACGATGGAACTATACTAATAAACAACACAAGATATAGTCCTACCGAAGGTTTGTATGAGCTCATCTTTAAGAGAACCCCTGACGAGGATATATACAATAAAGACGATCTTAATACCTATAAGAGTATTATTATCGCCACCAACGCTCACAAGAAAGGATACAAATTCCACAATCAAATTAGAAGGGACAACAATCTAAAGTACAGAAGAATTATTAAAGACTTATTTCCGGCCCGAGTGGGCAAGGGTCTAGCGTGGAAAAATGCAAAATCCCGTGATATAATACACTGGGACGACGCCAACGAATTGGTAAGTAGACTAAGACACATTGCTATGTCAACAGAGACTGGAAACAGAGTCCATAGCAATGAAATACTAAGTATTGTGGAAGATCTAAGGGAAGCGGGGTATATAAAAGGAGCTGGAAACAGTAGATTTAAAGCATTATTAAAATGACCATTGACATGTTTGGACGTAGTAGCCGAAAATCCCGAGGTGAGGCCGTCAAAGGGCCCAAGGGAGAGGGTTTCAATTTAACGCCCCAAGGTGACTATGATATGCAAAATAAACGAATATGTAAATTGGCTACACCGTTACAGCCACTCGACGCTGCTACAAAGAATTATGTTGACCATAACTCTATACCTTCTGACGTTCAGAGGTTCAATATGCAAAATAAAAGACTATGGAGTGTAGCTGACCCCATGGAGCCCTCGGAGGCAGTAAACTTGGGCATACTAAAAAAACTAAGTATGACTATCTCCAACGATAAATATGATGCTAATAATAAACAAATAACTAATTTAGCTTTACCAACAGACCCCAGCGATGCAGTTACCAAGTCGTACCTGGAAAAAGAGATATTGCCTATAACCATTAACCTCGCTAATTAACAGTTTGACTTAACCGGTCTCAAGACCAGACTGTCAAAATGCGAAGGTCTAATAACTAGTAATAAAGAATTTCACGAGAAACGGTTGAACAAATTTGGTACAATGCTCTTTAATTATATTAAAAAAAGACAAACTGGGAGGTCTGCCACGCCGGGTGAGAATTATGACTTAGACTGGGAAGTTTTGTTTGCTGAAGGGTTAGAAGGTGATGAAGAGCCTAAAGAAGAAGACGTTAAACCTCTTCCGCCTGATACTTATGATCTCTTTATGACTGAAGAGGGGCTGAGTAGAGCTTCTTTTGAAACAAATTAAAGATAATTTTCGTCCTGAGCCCACGGGTATATTTGATGATACTGTTCCCCAATCTCCTCAGGACAGAAGCTGAATATATAATGTCACTTAAACCGGGGAATACTGATTAGTCTACTCTGGACCGTCGAAGATGTTGGTTCTCTTACTAATTGTGTTGCCCCTTACCTCGTGCAACAAGTCAATAGAGTATCTTACATATTACGGCTATCTGGAGAAATATTCCGTGTATACGTGAAACACTGTTAAATAGACTGTACGAGGTGATTAAATATTTACAATAAAATGGCAAAGACCAGAAGGAAACCTCTCAGACGTAAGCCAGCAGTCGTGCGAGGCGGGGGTATTATTTCATCTGTTCTTAATAAGGCCATAGACTTACTACCTGTCGAATTACATTTACCTGGAGGATATCAATTTTGTGGACCTGGCACGAGATTAAAAGCGAGATTGGCTAGAGGTAACAAAGGAATAAACGGTTTGGACGAGGCCTGTAAGGTCCACGACATAGCATACTCCCGGTATTCCGACAACGAGCGACGAAGGCAAGCGGACGAGGAGTTGGCGGAACGCGCTTGGCAGAGATTCAAGTCCAGTAACGCTAGTGTTGGTGAGAAAGCCGCTGCTTGGGCAGTCACTACAGCCATGAAGGCAAAATCAAAATTTGGGGGAGGCCGTAAAAAGAAACGCCCCGCTAAACGTACCAGAGGCCAAGGACTGTATCTAAGACCCTATAGAAAGGAAGTTGCGGGTACTAAGAAAGGTGCAGGTAGAAGAAAGAAAAGGAGAACGAAAAAAAAGCATCTCGATACCGATAAAACCGCTTACAAATTACGATTTAATCAAATACGCGAGGTTGTTAAAAATTCCAAACTTTAGAGGGGTTTACATGAGAGACAGTTTACCGAAACGCCCGAGAAAGTACGAATCTGCGATAGTTAACTTGGACAGTACATCTGGGCAGGGTACTCACTGGGTTTGTTACAAGAAGATTGATAAAAAAGCCTATTACTATGACAGTCTTGGCAATTTAAGACCACCACAGGAGATCTCACGATACTTGAGTGGCTGTCAGCTATACTATAATTACAAGAGACAACAGAAGTTTGACTCAGTTGTTTGCGGACATTTGTGCTTAAAGTTTCTCCGTAGTAATGTTCTGTCTTACGGGAGCAACTAGTGTTTTATCCCAAGAGCTAGCGTTTCCCGTAGATGTTAGCAAAGGTGAATGGGAACTTGGTTTAATTGAACTGACCACTTATAACTCTATACCAAACATTGAGAAGGACATTAATGATAAGTTTTACTACGGTGATGATAAAATTATTATAATCCCTGAAGGTTCTTACGAAATTGAGGACATTGAAAATTACATTAAATCCCAGCTACCGAAAGAAATCCAGTTTACATTAAAACCAAATAACAACACTTTGAAAGCTACGATATGTTGTTCTGAGAAAATTGACTTTACTAAAGAGCAATCATTGGGAACACTCTTGGGTTACAAAAAACAAATATACGCGGCTAATATTCAACATGTTTCGGAACTACCTGTAGATATAATTAAAGTCAACTCTATACGGGTGGACTGTAATGTCACACGTGGGTCGTACCTAAACGGAGTTGAGGGTCATGTTATACACGAGTTCTACCCTGCCGAACCACCGGGCTATAAAATAATAGAATTACCGAGAAATGTCATTTATTTACCCGTCATCAGTCAAAGGATCAACAACTTGACAGTGTCTCTAAGAGACCAGGACGGTAATCTTGTTAACTTTCGCGGAGAAAGAATTTATGTTAGACTACATCTCAGGCGCAGTAATGGGGCTACTATTTAGGGGAATGCCGGCGAGGCAGCAGGTCAGTAGTGTTCAGAAAGTCAAGACGTTAAGTTGTAAGAATATAAAGTTTCTCCGTTCTCTCGGTTTTAAAGTGATACAAAATGGCGCTACTAGCGATAGACAGCCAGGCTGTATACGATGACTTGATAACAGGGATGGAGTTGCACTCACATCAGCCGTATGCAAGTACAACTTATAATAATAATGATGAAATTAGAATACCAATATTACAGCAGGACATAATTACCGCACCTTTTGAAAGTTTTATCGTGATTCACGGTAAAGTTAGCGCTAAAAAGGCAGATGGGTCTGCTCTGAACGTATCCTTTGTAAATAACGCAATGTCTTTCTTGTTTGAAGAAATTCGGTACGAGATTTGTGGCAAGGAAATTGACAGAACAAAAAATGTCGGTATTACTACTACTTTAAAAAATATTCTATCCATTCGCTCGGAAGAAACAAACACCCTCAAGAACGCCTGCTAGCTAGGCCCCGGTAACTCTGAAAGAGTGACAGATTTTATATATTCTATACCTCTAAAACTATTGCTAGGTTTCGCTGAAGACGATAGGAGGGTGTTGGTAAACGTTAAACAGGAACTTATACTCTTACGCTCAGCTACAGATAATAACGCTGTAAAAACTCCGGAGGCTGGGACTTTAGAATTAAAAATTGATAAAATATACTGGCGTATGCCTCATATAACAGTAAATGACGCTCAGAAGTTAAAATTGTACAAGTTTATTGAGAAAGATCCCGCGATCCATCTCCCATTCCGGCAATGGGAAATGATTGAATACCCGAACCTTCCGAATACTGAAACATTATCTTGGACACTTAAAACATCTAACCAAACGGAAAAACCTCGGTATATTGTTCTGGCCTTCCAGACAGGCAGAAAGAACGACATGGTAAAGGATATGTCACAATTTGATGCCTGCGACCTAACTGATGTAAAACTTTATTTAAACTCAATTTTTTACCCATACGATAACCTTCGCGGGAACACCGCCTTGTTCTATGACATGTTTGCTACCTTCCAAAACTCGTATTACGGAAGAATTGGTTCACCTATATTAAACTTTGATGATTTTAAAGCAAAGTGCCCCCTTTATGTAATTGACTGTTCAAAACAGGACGATACAATTAAAACAGGGCCAGTGGACGTCAGGCTTGAGATTCAAGCTAAAACCGCCATCCCAGCCAATACTTGGCATATTGTTTAATTCTACACGACTGTCACTACACATACACACCGATAACCGGAGATGTCAGGAAAATCTCGAGTTAGTTTCTCCAGCCCGGTAGTTACAAAAATATACAGTTTGCCAGAAGAAGGTAGGAAATCAGATTGGGAACAACTGGCACGGGACAGAGCCAGATTTTCAAGGCGTATTAAACTTACACAAGAGAAAATTTCCAATGTAATTTCTAAACAGTGGACCCTCCGGGTCCAACACTTGGAATGTATGTACAAGGGGGGCGAATCGCCCCCCTTGGGGTGGGGTGGGGTGGGGAAGGGGTAAAAGATACATCTGTACGTTGAATATTACAGACTGAAGATGGTCAGTAGCAGAGATGACTTCGCCGGAGGCAGACGCTGTGCCTATCCCCCGATTGGTTGAGCCTATAAATTTAATGACCGGAGTATTTTTAAAGTCAGTACATTTCTTGGACCCAGAACTCACCAAATGTGTCGTGTCGGGTATTTTTAAAAATCGAGATAATAGTTTGGGTGTATTAATTAAGGGGAGAAAAGGTGTTGTATTTTGGAGTTACGACTCGTTCTGTCAGCTAGTTGACAGGTTCAATGAAATAACTTTGGCTTTCTTGGGGAATTATCAGTGTTTTATTACTATAGACACGGGGGCTAATATAAAGCTTAGCAGTATTTTTGGTCAGCAGTACGCTTGTGTCTCTGACGGCGAGTGAGTGAGTGATGGCTCTCAACCGTAACGAGTGGGATCAACTTGTAAAATATATTCCTTTAATTGGTCGCTCTCTATTAGAATTATTTTATTTGGAGGATATTATTAAAATTTTTATTAATCAAGTATTAACCGATTCTGAAACCTGTACAGATCAATTACCGCCTCATGTAGCTGACCGTTTATATCAGGAAATTTTATTATGGAAGCTATAGTGGAGTTTCAAGCTTTCCGGAGTAACGATAATAGATTTATTATTAAAGAACTTGCTATAGTTGGGAGGTCGTATAGAACACAGATTGTGTTCCGACCTCCATACAGCTTTGATTGTTTAAATAGTAAAATGCAAAGGACAGCCCGTTGGTTGACCCATCATTATCACCACATTAAGTGGGACGATGGCGAGGTAGAGTACAGTGAGGAGCTTTTAAGCTCACTCTGTAAACCTTTTTAAACTATTTATACAAATGGTCTTGAAAAGGCTCAGTTCCTTCGGAAATTTCACCCTAATGTTAAAGAGATTAATATTGTAAATAGTAGCGATAGTTATGAACTTGTAAATTGTATTGTACATGGAAATAAAAATGAAAACTGCGCCTTGATGTCCGCGAAGTACTACGCTCGAAAAATATTTTCGAGTGGGGCCTAATAAAAAATAAGGCCCGGCAGTCGCTCACCCAAGGCAGGGCTAAACCCTTTGTAAGTCCAGGGGTGTGGGGAGGTTGGCCTAAAAAACCGTGAAACCGTTTGTTGTAATCCTCCGACTGCCAGGGAAAAGTGGATGAAAGGCGCAACAAAAAATTATAAAAGTAAAATACAAAAAAAGTATAAAAGTAAAAATAAAAAATAAAAGGAGGTAGCATTTTGTTATGGGGTGGCTACCACTGTGAGAGGCGATGGTTGGGGCCTCTCACCCCAGAGGTTAGGCCTCCAGGGGAAGCTCTGGGTAAACAAAAAGAACGCGCCGACGCTCCTACGGCCTAGCCTAACGGCTTACCGTGGTGTGGAAACGGGAGCGTTCAAAATTATTTCACCGGAGTTATAAATATTTGACGGAAAACATTACAGTCTAAACAAAATATTCTCCCGGTAAAGTATTTTTGCCGGACTCTAAAGTAAATGACCAAGAAATTAAAAATATTACTGTCAAATTAATTATATCCCCCGTTAAACAGTTCCAGCGGACTTGGAAACATTTGACCGAGAAATTAAAAACATTACGGTCAAATCAAAATTGTAGCCCGATAATATATTTTACCGGGCTCTAAAGTAAATGGCTGGGAAAGAAACATATCTTACCTTAACAGCAACATTCTCGGGACGCCGAGATTTCTTGAAACATCCCGCACTCGAAGCAGTTTTGGGACCGGATGTACGGCCGATGCAGGCAGTAGCCTAGGTTTTTGGTCCCCAGCCACCAGCCGTCAATGTAAGCGTAAGGCTCGAAACTGTGCGGCGCTAGTTCGTAGATCTGTAAAACAAAAAGAAGAATTATACACAGTCACACAAACAACAACAAAAAGTTAACCTTATTAATAATTGTACCCACCGAGTAACAGTTACTGCAATAGCTCCGCCCACAGATAAAGTAACTTGCTTTATAACATTTACTTTTGTGCTCTTCAATTAGTGATTGTTTGATTAAAAATGGCACGTTTAAATTTTGAATTTGCTGTAGAAATTTGAAATTTAGACAATAATGCTTAAGGCAAATTTGAGTTAGGCTAGGCGGAGTGTTCATCATGAAGTGAGAGAGGAGCAGAGTGTGTGTGGGGCGCGGCTAGCGAGACCTTGCGTAACCTGATTGGCTGTCCTGTTGGGCGGAGCAACAGTCGTCTTGGATGTGATTGGTTGGATGTGTGGGGCGGATGGATTGTTATTGGCTGGGTAGGCAGAGCATATGGAGGGAATTTAGTATATATACGGGGCTCAGGCTTCATTTTGTTATGTCGCTATGAACACAGTGATTTTTATAATGGCTATAGTGTTTTTGCAATTGTTTGTCCTCGTCTGTCTTCGCCTGGCGGCAGGAGACAGCGATGAGGAAAATATTCCTCCTTCAACTGAACAGGTTAGTTTTTATTAGTTTATTTTTTAAACTCACATTGATTTCTTTAGACTTTTTTCAGACCCGTCGTTTTTACAGGTCATATAGTTAGTAATAGATTGTTGTTTATTTTTAGGCCTCTGGCAGCAACCCTCCACCAGCTCAGACACTAAGTCAGGACATGTTCTTTGCTGAAGACCTGGATATCCTGTCTATTAGAGCCGTAAGTATTGTATTGTTGTGGAATTATTTGGTTTTAATAGGTGTGTTGTTATTGGTTATATTTTATAAATTTATTTATTTTCAGAGCGGGACTGCAGTTTCCCTGAGCAATATTTCTGACCTCCACAACCTTTCTCAGGTAAGCATTGCTTTTATTTGACGTTGTTATTTAAGTAAATATAATATTTAATATATGTCTCTTATTTGTTGTATTTGTATAGTAATATATTTTATTTGTTTGATTTATAGGCCAGTAGCTCTGCAGCGAGTTTACCCGAGCTGCGACCTCTATCTCAGGTTAGTAAATTACAGTAGGTAAGACTTTAGTTTAGGATTGGTTTTTATAATAGGTGTGTATTCAGTTTTATTTTTCTTTGATTTTAGGAAGAGTACAGTGGCCGCTTAACTCAAATGTTAAGACATTCTGGCCGTTCGAGCCAGGGGGAATTTGTAATTGAGACCAGTAGGACCTTCCTGCAGTCTGGTGCAGTGGTGACCAGGAATAGTTTCAGGGTTAGTAGTTTTTTATAGCGGGCTTGTTTTAACTTAAGTTAGAAAGACATGTTTTACTTATTAATTTTTTGTTGCAGAACGGCTCAGGGCAGATACTGAGCCAAGAGGATCGTGAGGCAATCCGGCAGGAATTGGAGAATGTAAGTCTAAATTTTATTTTATTTGTCTGTTGCAGTATGACATAGCTCCTGAGCTTATAGAGGCTATCATGCGAGCATTGGGAACTGTAAGTTTTATTTTTTGTGTAGCTTAGTTTACTAGTCTGATACTTAGCTATGGGTTAGGGGGAGATTTTCGCTCCCCCAAACTTGCAGTATTGTTTTCTCAAACTCTATTATTCTTTCAGTGGGAGAGGCCTGCGTCTCCAATTAGGCGTACACCAAGGAACATGGTATACATTGACAACAGAGCTAGGCAGAGTGTGGAGAATGTAAGTCAAATTTACTATCTTTTTATTAAAGTAGAATGTTTACTTTAAAATATAACTAATATGTTAGTATATCAAATATATATATATATATATATATATATATATATATATATAGTTTTTGTAACTTTTGTTTTCAGGCTAGGGATCGCTCTCCAGTTGCACGCCCCGGCACTCCAACCCCAGAGTCACAGCCAATGGAGCTCCCGTCATTCAGGGGTGGACGGGAGGAGACTACCCCGCGAGATCGGTCTAGGGTGTTGCCTGCCTGGATGACGGCTTCGAGACGTGACTTTCGGCAGAATCATCTTGTAAGTATTACCATAAGGTTTAGTAATTAATATTAATGTGTAATATACATTTTAAGTAAGTTTTAATAATAATATAAATATTATTTACAGGGACGGAACATGACAGGAGATGATGATGAGGATGTTTTTGAGTTTCCCCCTAGAAGAGTTGCCTTGTCTCGGAAAGTGGCTGCACTAGTGGCGAGATTTGAGAGGCCCGGTGTTGGTGGTAGTGAACCAATTGCGGGTCCTGCAAGGCGTGCTGATCTATTGGTAGGTTTAATACATTCTCACTTAATACTAGAAGGTTAATTAAATTAGGCTTGTTTATAAGTAACCTAACAGATGCTGCCTTTTATCTTGTTTCAGACTATTCCGCAGCAACAATTCTTTTACAATGCGCGGGGGGAGATACTGAGTTATTTTGGAGCTCGGAATGATCATCCTACACCCCGCAACTTTTATCATCTCCCGCAAGTAAGTTGTAGTGTATTTTAGTCGGGATAACTAAGTAGGGTTTGATTTAATACAGTGATTATATATATTTATATTTTTTTCAGAACGTTGCGGAACATTATGTGGATCAGATGATCGACGAAGTTGAGCCATCGAGTGTAACCGGGACCTGTATTCACGTACGCGAGCAGCGGGTAAACGGCCGTTATTGGCGTCTTATTTCTACTATGGTTAGTATACATAGGTTTAAATAGACTACTTTTTGTGCCTGGGATTGTATAGCTGTATTTAGTAATTTTTAAATGATTTTAGAATGGTGGTGAAGCATGGCAGCCTGCAAGGTTCCCCTTTACCAGGGGGTATGGCCGGGATGCACGGTTTATCTACGAGTGGGAGTCAGGTCGCACAACTGATATTGAGGTAGGGTAGCTGTATTGATTATTATATTTGTTATTGTTTGAGTAAATAAACCTTGTTTATAATTAACATATCATATACTAACAGGTTTTTTTAACTATTCAGAGACTGGTTAACGGAGCGGCGGCAGCAGCAGCAGCAGCACCGGCAGAACCAATGAACCTACAGTGCGAGGAGAGGATGCCAGCAGTTGAGCCAGGGACCTGTGTCGACTGTAGAAGGGAGGATGCTATTCTACAACTGCGAAGGCGAATATTTGAAGAGGTGGGTAATTATGATTAAACTAGATATCCACTCGTCAATTTGTACAGGCTTTACAGAATAATAATAATAACACTTGTTTCTTTAGGGATTCAGTATAATATACAGATATATTAAAGATACTTTATGATTTCAGGAGCGATTGCGGAACGGGGCAGGGGCTGTTTCGTCTGAGACTGGAGTAATGTTCTCCCGCCTCTCCTACGTGAGACACGAGCTGCGTGGCGTGCTGAACCTCGCATCGAACGTCCTAGAGGACTCAACACCTCCGGATGTGGCAGCTGTAATAACCCATGTATGGGATGAGATCCGTCAGACTCTGGAGAACATCCTGGGAACCAGCGGCCCTGTGATGGACTCCCTGACCGAGAGAGGACCTGCCCCAGACATGGAGCGGGGTAGGCACATCGAGTGCCAAATTTGTAATGACGGCCTACCCTGTATTGTTCTGCAGCCCTGTCACCACACTCTATGTCCCCAGTGCAGTATGCGGATTTATAGCTGCCCCTTCTGCCGGCTTAGAATTGTAAGTAGGCTAAGGATCTTTTTTGAACAATAGTTATTTTATGTATTTTTAGGTTATTATTAAAGGTTAAAATCATTTTATGTCTGTTTTAGAGGTATAATTATTTTGTTTAAACTTAAAGTAAGTCCATTTTATTTGAAATTGATTTTTGTACAATAATAAGTCAACAAGTAGAGTCGTTTTATGTTTGTTATTAAAAGTGGTAAATTTTAAAAGATGTGATTATTATTTAACAAGTGAGGATTAAAAGTCATTCTGTATTAATATTGTTTTTAGAGGTATAATTATTTTGTTTAAACTTAAAGTAAGTCCATTTTATTTGAAATTGATTTTTGTACAATAATAAGTCAACAAGTAGAGTCGTTTTATGTTTGTTATTAAAAGTGGTAAATTTTAAAATATGCGATTATTATTTAACAAGTGAGGATTAAAAGTCATTCTGTATTAATGTTGTTTTTAGAGGTATAATTATTTTGTTTAAACTTAAAGTAAGTCCATTTTATTTGAAATTGATTTTTGTACAATGATAAGTCAACAAGTAGAGTCGTTTTATGTTTGTTATTAAAAGTGGTAAATTTTAAAAGATGTGATTATTATTTAACAAGTGAGGATTAAAAGTCATTCTGTATTAATATTGTTTTTAGAAAATTGTTTTCTTTGAGAAGTTAGAATTGTATTAGTATTTAATTGGTTTTAAAGAAATAAAGATAGTTTATTTAAAATGAATTTGATTTTTTACTTACCAAGTGTAGAGTAGAGGAGTGGAGCGAGCACTGCGCACCTCAACAAAACATAACTGTAGACTGAAGACCAGACGTATTTATAATACAACTTTTACTGCCACTCTTCAATGGGCTATTCATGATGAGTGGTGTATCACGGACTCAAAGACGTTCATTGTACGAGCGGCGTCTGCCGCTCGCGGTTACATGTAACCGCACAGGATGTGCCGTGGTGAGGTAACCACTATCTTGACACGGATAAAGTTGAGTTTCTCTGTATTAACTAAAATGAATTTTTAACAGAGTATTTTCTGGTGATGGTATATTATACACTATTATGGTATATATATATATATATATATATACCATAATAGTGTATAATATACCATCAAAATTATACACTGTGGCGTTATATATGGTACATATAATTATATATGGTACATATAATTAGCTCTGCTAAGTTGGTAACACTTTGGAGGGAAAAAAGTGGCGGGAAGAAAAGTAAGGTTAGGCCAATTTTTTTTGGCGCGCAAATTTGGCGGGAACGCCACTATGGGCGCCGCCATCTTGGATCACGTGACCTAATTAGACCAATCAGAAGCCAGATTTTAAGCCCATAAGTGCAATGTTAGACCTCATGGGGTGCTACGACTACTCAGTAGCCTTTTTATTTATGCCTGAAACCTCTCCACCTCATCCTCATCCCCCCTTACAAACAGGGTTAATGTGTTTAAGTGTGTAGTTAAAATGGATACGAGAAAGATGTTTCCATTCCAGTAGTTAGTCATATTTTGTGTTTAGGTTAGTCATGAATTTCCTATTCTTTCTGTTTTGCAGTTAAAACAGATAAGAGAGTGTTACCATTCCATATTTGTTATTTATGAATCATCTATTCTTGCTGTGTTGCTACATATTAATTTGAATAATGCGGTTGTTTATTAAATGAAAAGCATAACGCATGCATTCCCATAAGGATAATATGTAAATTTTTAAAGCCAAAAGGACATAGCCAAACACAAAATTATTTACATTCGATACATCTCCTAATAGTACCAAATAAGTGTGCCAGGTTCCATAACTCTACGACGCCACATGTCCTAGAAATCGGTACCACAAAAATGTTCTTAGCCGATTAATATATAGATTATGAAACAAAGTTCAATTTATATATGTTTAGCACGTTTATGATAATAAGTAAGCAATTTAATCGTATTATAATTGTTTACAATGCAAAGTTTCATTGCAATATGTTTAGTGATATATGAGCGCGTAAAGAATAACAGACAGACAAACAATGCATCCCCCCCAATTACATTCTCCCTCCAATACATAGTATATGGAAAAAGTATTGTTTTCGTCAAAATTATAGAATTTGAGTTGTTAGTGGAAATATTCATTTTGGTGCTCCCTGAATCCAAAAAAGTGATTTTTGAGTGATTTCTGTCAGTCTGTCTGTCTGGATGTGTACAGAACTAGATACGACGCGACACCCGTGGTCCGATTTTGATGACATTTATTTGATATGTTACTGATCCTCGATAACTCCAGGCATTTTTTCGTTTTTTTTAATATTGTAGTTTTAAGGGTAATTATCAAAAAAAAAAAAAAAAAAAACACAAAAGACATGAAAAATTCCAATTTCTCAAAAACGGCTCTAAAAATTTTAATTAAACTTTAGTAGTTTGTAGAGCTTTAGGTTTCAAACATAATGACACTACCCGAATTTCTAGGAAAAATTTGGGTTCAGATATTACAGGGCTTATAATTAACAAAATTAAGTTTTTAATTTGTCAAACAAAATTGTAAATGCTAAGTAAAATTTACGTACAACCATTAAAGAAAGCTCAAAAAACTAAACAATTTCGTATTTTGAATTATTATTCTACGATAACTGGTTGCGGAGAATATTGAAGCTTTCATTTAGCGGTAAACACAGTACGTTGTACAATGTTATTCTTTTGGGGAACACAACAATTTCAATTTCTCCCTTATTTAATGATTAATGTACTTTAAATTCATATACAGGTCAAGTTAGCTTTAACCAACAGAGGATATTCAAAAATACGAATCCCCCTAACCCTAGAGCGCGATTCTCCTTTTAAACCCACTGTGTGTAACAAAGGATTTTGCAGTGATTCCAAAAATGGGATTTGGGTGACCACTTTTGAAAATTTTTTTTAGATTTTCTGTGCATTATACCATATTTTATATTCAATATTTAGTAAATAAAAAAGAATTTATTCATTAAATTTGGGATCTAAGAGAGAAAGTATGTATCAGTTTCCTGATACCGTTTATTTAAATATAGAGATAAAATACCCCTGTTGCAGCAAACCTTTATACCCAGTGAATTTCCAATGCATGCTTATGTTTCTCACTACCACATAAAGCCACTTACCAAGTTTCATAAAAATACATAAATAAATCAGTGATCTATAGCACTTTATTTATTCTCCATAAGAATAACATAGGGCTGAGTACGCAGGTTTGTTGCAACAAGAAACACAAAATATGTGTTTTTATGCAATTGTCAATATAACTCAACCAGATGAAGCTACGTACTAAATTTTATTAATTTATGTTCATAATTAAGGGAGACATAAAACTTTACTTATTCTCCATAAGAATAACATTAGAACTGAGTATGCGGGTTCGCTGCTACTGGGATAGTCAACAAAAAATCAATTGTTTGTGCAAATATCGATACACCAGTACTACGTGGAGCCACATACCAAGTTTCATCAATCTAAATTCATAAATAATAGAGATATCAAATTGTATTTATTCTCCATAAGGATAACATTGGACAACGTACTTTGTTTAGCACTTTAAATATCTCTGCAACGGTTGGACGTAGAATCACAAATTTAACACCAACATGATTGTTTTGTAGAGCTGAATTGATTGGGAAAAGCAAATGTAAAGTTTACATTAAAATGAAATGAGGAAAAGCCACAAACCTTTTCCCATAAGATTAACATGGGAGATTTTATGAGCAGGGTTTTTGGATTTTCTCCGCAACCACTTAACCTAGGTTTATAATTTAAAATACTAAATTACTTTTTTTAAGCTCTATAAAATGCTCCATACCAAAATTGAGTGTTTTAAAAATTTTAGGGTGAAAAGTGCAAAAAACTGATTTTTGGAAAATTTAAAACCCCCATAAACCCCCCTTTCCATTGTCCGATATTTCTGGATTTCGAACTTAAAGTCATGAGTGTCACTTTACACATTTGAGCCAAATTTCATCGAAATCGGATGTTTTTTACTCAAGTTATTGAGTTAACGGACACACACACACACACACACACACACACACACACACACACACACACACATATATATATATATATTTATATTTATATATACATATATATATATATATATATATATATATATATATATATATATATATATATATATATATTTGAACGAATAGTATTTTTGGCTTCTGGGGATATCAAAACAAAAAGTTATCATGGTCTCGGGCTTAAGTCTGACCATATCCCCTACGTACCATATTACTACGGCAATAGCTTCTTTCCATTAAGGGAAATTCACTAAAAAATCTTTAACAATAAATCCCAAAATATATAGACGAATAGAAAGATATGATACACGCAATTCAGACAAAAAAACCAAAGATATGTTAGACTCAATTGTATATTTGTTATTTACTTGTAGTACAAAATAATTTGGTTGACTTGATATGCTGATGGACCTCTTGGGTTTTATAATGTCTATATTGGTATAGATGTAAACATATCTTTGAGATTTCTATGCTACTTTATAACAGATATACGATCGTAAACAAATCAATAGCATCCACAACAACTAAGAGATCAAAACTGTTTGTAAAATGCATGTCGCAAACTATAGGCGATAAGCTAAATCAAAACTGAAAGTCACCAGCTAAATAAAAACTAGTATTAAAAGCTGCTCTACAGTAGATTTATCTCTAACCTAACAGATACTGTTTTGAACTTAAGGGATCAAAAAGTAATTTTGTTTTAGTACACCGATCAACGGCAACAATACTTTTAAAAGGTCTTTTGCGTACAAAAAATACTCAGCAAGCCATGACCCCAAAAAGCGTTGTACAAGTACACCTTTGTAACAATAGCCTAAATTTATGATATTCATATGCGAATCCGCTGAAACTATAAAATAATAAGATACACAGTTTAGGCTCACAGAGGGACTGGAGGTGGAAGTGCAATGAATAACGTACGAGTCACCAAAGTGAAAACTAACGTCGATGCCAAAGTCAATATATCTATATTGTTAGAGTTGTCCTACATTTCATACACAGGCTATAAAGATAGTACATGTAAACTTTTTTAAATATGTGAAAACGCATTTTTTGATATAAAAAACATTAAATATGAAAATCAAGATAATGTTGTAGAATTCCAAACTTCACACAAAAAGTTACACAAATAAAACATACAAACTTATTTAAATATACTAAAATACAATGGTTCATTTAAAAGAATATGGCAATTAAGGTAATGTTCCATAATAAGAGTGTTTTTAGTTTCCTTTAAAGGTTGCCTGATCAAAGCTTTCTTTTCTTTTCTTTGAATTGGGACATTTAGAGTCTTTGGAAACTTCGATCCTTTTTGCAATTTATTCGGTATCGACAATATTATTTTTATGTATTTATTTATTAATTTATAATGAGTAAGTGGAGAGATTATTTTGTTGTGGACACTATGATATTTACATTTGCAATGGAAGTTTTATTTTATTTAATCCCATGACCAAAACTAATTTTGTCTATCCATCTGCTCTCCGTTAGTGTGGAGATCTAGAAAGAAAATACGATAGGCATACATTTCTAAAAAAGTTGTATTGAGGAAATATTCCTCGGAGCTTTTTAAAACTAGTTTTCTTGTCCTTAGATTCAAATACCTACTATCCTAAAAAAATTAAAACAAACAAATAATCTTTTACTCATATTTGGAAAACTCTAGTCTTTGTGCCTAAATATATATTAAAAGGGTAAATTGTCTACTTATTGGAACACAAGAGGTTTAAGGTTCATCTAAATACATAACTCCACCTTTATTTTTACACATATCATAATTATATAAAGTTTCCTTTGTTATTAGCTCAATTATATTTGTTTATCTAAGTTTCAAATTTATTAAAGATAGTTAATGAAAGCAAAAAATCCTGGAAGAGAAAATTGGTGTTTATACTAAATTATGTTTATCTATATAGATTTAAAAAAATAACCGATAGCTTCTTATGGTATGTTAGTGCTAATAAAATTTTAAAACATATTTTTAATTATTTTAATTTCTGTTTTGCATAGAGGTTTTATAATTTAACTATACGGTACTGAAATAGTTACAAAAATTTCAAATAAATTGACTTTAACTCAAGACATTTACACTAAACTACGTGTGTCTTTAGATTTTTATTACAAAATATCATGCATGCGTAATAAAAAAAATCCATAGATAAAATTCACGTGTTTTTAAATTTTTACGATCTGAGTAAAACTCGAATAAAAGGACAAATACATGTTATTTAAGCTTTTAATGTAACGAAGACAAATTCAATGTAGTAATTAATTGGTTTGTTATGCATTTTCCCATGAATATTACTGCATTTATTCAACTATTTTAATTAAGTTAGGAGATTAACAGTTTTGAAACTTTTAAATCACTTAACATGGAATGATATAAGGAAATTAAGATACAAGGATTGAGATAGTATTGGAAAATGATAACGGTTTCGAGGTTTTTTACGAACATGACCAGTAAATATTCTTGGGGTGTTCCCTTTTGGGGCATTTTGGCAATATTTGAAACTTAAATTAGTTTGTGGAAATTCTTTGAGATCTTGATCATTTATTGATTTATTCTTAAATGACTGATGCAAAATATTTCAAAAATATATACACAATATTCTTATTGATACAAAATTGATCTCTGCGTCTTGCGAAAGAAATTTGCTTAAACCTTGAAAATAAAGGATATTGGGCCTTATAAATGTTCTGGCAAAGTCCTTTAACTAAGTACAAATTAAATGTTGACCGCAAGGTAATTTAATAATTATAGATAATTTTAAATCGTGGATTATAGCGTTTCAAATAATAACATATTAATAGGTAAACAAAAACAACCAGTGAGTTGCCTTTCACGAGGTACGTGGTTTCCTTTAAGCAAAGCTCACTCCCCAGGTACTTGTTCTTTATGTCAAGTATATTGGGGGGTATAGTTTTCGTACTAACTGGTGTTCCATTTTTAGTAGAAGTTACTTATAAATTTACACACAAAGCTAACAAAGAAGCTTTTTTGTCCGTCCGTCATCCAGACTACAATAGGTCAGTAAAAGGTCTACGTTAGTCACTTACCTGGGAAAAAGCTAAGTTTACCATCATTTTTCAGATTGAATTCAAAAATGCCTGTTATAGTTTATATGACAAAATACTAAAACAAACTTGCATTACTAATAAAAAGGCAAAGTAAAGGTTTTTTATTCTTCCAATTTATCGCTTACAAAAACAAAAATATATTATTAAAGTTACTTGTATTGCAAGGCAAAACGCAGGATTTGTATGTAAAATCCTCGACAAACAATAGGTTTCAGCGCTCCGAGAAGACATATTGATGATCAGCGTTTTGGTGACGGATGTTACATTTGACCCTCGGGGGCAAGAGGCGTGGGCAATTTGTATCTTCGAGTTTGATACAGATTTTGGTGTGTAATATAACATAATTTATGAAATCTGTAGTGAAATACACTTAGCATGATGGTCATGTAATTAAAATAACTATGAACATACAAGTTTAAACAATGGGTATTGAAAAATTCGCTCTTTAATTTTTAACAAGTCATTTATTACAAATGGTTTACCATGTCTATTATTTTTGGTATGAAAGAAAATAATCCTCAAAAGCTATTCACGTAAGACCTATCACTAGATATCAATCACTGTAAATCCGTAAATTACTATTAAAACTCTGGGTATTTATAGAAAGAAGGCCACAGCTTATGGAAATTGTTTATTTACCAACAAACAGCCCTCTGCTGTGTTAAGTCATGTTAATTTATACAGATAAATACTTATTATCTTTATCATGAAAATATTTTGTATTTATAATAAAATAACCTAACCTAACTCTACAGAGGCCTAGAATTGCAGTAAAACACCCCAATAAAAATTAAAAATTATACTAGACATACTGCTACTTGTAATTTGATTCCACGAAACATAAAGTTGTTGGAAAATAGTAAATCAATCTTATTTACTAATAGTTTTATGTGAGGAATATAAATCATACATACGACTTCCACTTCCAAGGCGTTTTAACTAAACCTTCTTTATGGACCGTAAAAGTTATTGCTCTTGGAATCTTCAGCTCTGTCGATAACAAATCGAGTTTATAGCGAGAGAGAAGTACTTGAGATAGGCAATAAACAAACACTTATATCTGAGTAAAACATACAATTCATGTTTACATCGTGTCTGGAATATTTATATACTCACTTCTTTGTATAATTAATTGAAAAAAATATAGTTAAGAAAAAACCTAATTAATTATATATATAGCGATCTGTGATACATATTGTGATAATTCAGGATAGGAAAAAACATGAATTGAGTTCTATGTCACATATGCAATTGATGTTTTGTCACATTTCAAATAAACGTAATGTAAAATAACTAAGTAATGGCAATGTTTAAGTAGCGTAGAGAAAACATATTTCCCTTGAGCTGTAGCAAGTGGCTTTTACTAAATATGAATAATTAAATACGATTCGGATTGACATTGAATACTTGGAATGGGTCTATACGAGTTCTACGAAATATGCATTTAAGATAACAAAATTACAAATTATAAAAATATTTTGACGTTTGGAAGAAAAAATGCACTAAATCTACTCGTTGGTCTCGCAACAACTGGCTATAAGTTAAATCTCTTACAGTTCAGTTACCACTAACCTAGAAGAGCCGTTTTATCCTAAACATGGTTTTTACTGTTTTTAAATCAGTGCATTAAAATAAAACGGCTGTTCGTATAATTTGTTTTTAGAATATGCTTAAATAATAAATAAGTAATTTTATCTTCCGAAATTTATAAGTGTGTTCAACATACTATGTAAATTTTAATAATATAATGCCCTCAGTTTAACTGATAACTGTTTTAAACTATTTTACTGGTTATTTATACGTTCTGCTTTTTAAACATTATATTTGTTTTAAATAAATTTGTAGTGCTAAAAATGTCTATAGTTCATACTATTGTAAAATAAAGGAAGAGGCTGTCTGCAGTTATCATGATAAACAACTGATCTTCACTCTGGGTCTAAATGAGTTTTCGGCGAATCCAACCTTTGAATATCACACAGTTATATAGACTTTTGAGAAAGACAGTGGTTAGTGCTTGTGAATACGGTAATAATTAGCCAGTCATCTGGGATCAAACCTACGTCCAACAACTTCTGACTTGTGAGACCAGCCAACTACCTCAGGGCTATCGTGCCCGGTTCCGCTTTACCCAAGAAATCTCAACCGATTACATTGAAATGAAGTACGCATGACTAATCTAAATGGGCAACGGACTGACGTATCGGCTTTATAACATTCTGTAGAGCTCTGTCTTACAGGACTTAAAAGTTCCATTGTTATTTAATATGGTATTTTCCTTTTTTATCGAATAATTACTTAATCTACCTTCATGTTCAAATAGTTCAAATGGTTAACCACCAAACATAGTACACTCGACTCTGGTACTTCCAAGGTGAAACCGGGAACTGCAGGTATTAGGCAATTATAGACAAGGGAAAACATCTTAAACGTACGACCAGAGGTTAAGGTGCTTTATTGTCTTCACTCCATTTTAGTTAAATTGTTTTCTATATTTCATAACGTAACACCATTACTTGCATTAGTAACAATTTCAACAATCACGTTAACTCATAAAAAATTAATTAATCACACAATTATTTTTCAGAAGTCAAAACATTTGTTTTTAACAAAAATAATCTTAAAATACAAATTTAATACACTTGAAGATAGTAAATGGAGGGCATGCACGTAAACCACATATTCACGCCCACAAAAACCACCAACAATTATTAAGTAGTATTTACAAATATATAAATTAACGACTTACTATTATTGCCATGTATTTACGTGGTACATATAAATCACCTAATAACTGAACTGGTCAACAAGTTTGTGAAGTCTCAACAACTTGTCCAAATTATCAGCTCCTCGCGAGAAACTTGTGTTGATTTATAGCTCTTCTCTTAACTAACAAGTATTTAGTTAAACTGACTTTAATCAAAGACTTTCAGTATCATTTTAGGAACATAATATAAATGTTCATACGAAAAATAATATTTTACAAATTTATTAAAACATACAAGTTATCAAAAACCTCTTATAATATTGGAACAGTTAATTTACAATAATTACAAACAGAGGATTATTGTTTTTATTTTCGTTTCCTCTTTTTCATTGCTTAATATATGATTAAAATAAATATTTCTCATTTTAGCGAATTTCCCCTATAGGAAAGAAACTATTACCGTATGTCTCATGGTAAGACTTAAGCCGGAGGAGACCATGATAACTTTTTGTTTTGAGGTCCCCAGATGCCAAAAACACTACTCGTTCAAATTTATATATATATATATATATATATATGTGTGTGTATATATTAAAAATAACAAAGTGATTAGGGCTACTAATATGTTAGTTTTAAGCATAATTTTATAAACAGAGTACCCTTTTTAGTTTTAAATCATATTACGTTAAAACCAAAAAGGGTACTCTGTTTATAAAATTACGCTTAAAACGAATATATATATATATATATATATGTGTGTGTGTGTGTCCGTTACCACGATAACGTGAGTAAAAATCGTCCGATTTTGATGAAATTTGGCTCTCAAATGTGTAAAACGACATTCATGACTTTAAGTTCGAAAACCAGAAAAATCGGACCATGGGAAGGGGGGTTTATGGGGGTTTTAAATTTTCCAAAAATCAGTTTTTTGCATTTTTCACCCTAAAATAAAAAAAAAAAATAATTTTAATTTTGACCATGTTATAGAGCTTAAAAACAAATAATATAGTTTTTTGAATTATTAACCTAGGTTGAGTGGTTGAGGAGAAAATAAAAACACCTACTCATAAAATCTCCCATGTTAATCCTAAGGAAAAAGGTTTTTTGGTTTTTCCTCATTTCATTTTAATGTAAACCTAACATTTGCTTTTACCAATCTGTTCAGCTCCACAAAACAATAATTTTGGTGTTTAAATTGTGATTCTACGCTCAACCGTTGCAGATATATTCAAAGTACTAAATACAGTACGTTGTCCAATGTTATCCTTATGGAGAATAAATAAAATTTGATATCTCGATTATTTATGAATGTGATTTACGAACGTGTGGCTTCACGTAGTACTGGTATATTGATATTTGCAAAAAAAAATATTTTTTGTTTATTATTCCCGTAGCAGCAAACCTGCGTACTCAGCCTCCATGTTATTCTTATGGAGAATAAGTAAAATGTAATGACTCCCTTAATTATAAACATAAATTAATAAAACTCGGTTTGTAGCTTCACTTGGTTGAGCTATATTGATAAATATGTAAACACCCATTTTTTTGTTCCCTGTTGCAGCAAACCTGCTTTCTCAGCCCCCATGTTATTCTTATGGAGAATGACTAGATTGTTATATAGCGCTATGGAGAATAATTAAAACCACTTATATGTGAATATATTTTTATGAAACTTGGTATGCAGCTTTATGTGGTATAAAGACATATACTATGCATTGGAAATTCGCATAGTACGCAGGTTATCTGCAACTGGGGTATTGTAGAGTTACTTTATTTTAAATTAGATTCAAATATCATAGTGGGGACGATATACCTACTGGGAATTGCCAAGAAGGAACCAGAAGAGTGATGAAGACACAAAGAAGAAGAGTGATGCATTGGTACACAAAATAACTTGCAGAGAAAAATGTAATTATGTGCTTCTAACCCATATAAGCAGAGAACAAGCCACTTATGAAAAGTATATTGAACAATTTCAGCGTGTCTGTCGAGTTAAGGTGCTGGGTGGTTCAGATGTACAAGGCGATGAAGCGAGGAAAGACTTTCTGCTGGCGTATAAGGGAAGTGAACCACTGTAGAAGCTGCTACACTACTGTATTTTAACCTCAAGTCACTGGACTTTTGAATATATGATAAGATAAAGAAAGTCTTTATTCTTCATAATGGCACTTGTCAAACGATATTTTATTCTCGTTGTGAATTTGAGAGAGCAATTTAAAATGAAAATGAGTCATTCACAGTATTCTTTACTCGGGTTAAGAAAATTATCAGGGCCTTGGACAGAAGGATGCGAGATCTTTTCGTCGCAGGTTTTCACTTTATTAGTACTTTTCTTGTTTTTATTTTTGAAATGTTTATACTAAGTAACGATAAAAAAATTTTTAATGCGCATAATCAATGATTTTACTGTAAATTGATATCATATACACTATCAAAAAGCTGTTATTTTAAATAAATGTCTTTGCTAGTACACTAAAACAAGTAATAAATGGGCCAACAAATGGGAAATAAATATGTTGTTTTTGAATAAAATAATTGCATTTTCTCGTGTGCCATATTTGGATTATTTGAATTAATTTTCCAATCATTTATTAAGTTTTAAAGTAAGAATTATGCAAAAACCACGAATGGTCATTAAATAATTTCATAAAGTAACAAGATAGTTGAAACAAGTAGAAAACAGTAGCAAGATAAGCAAAATCAAGCAAAGAAAATCAGGAAATGCAAAAAGGTAGAATAATTCGCTAGGTGGAGGTTAACCCTTCCACTGTGGATGTAAACAGCCGATCGCCATTCGTTTGGCAGCTTCAAGGACCCTGGTCGTGTCCGAGATCTTCTCGCGAGTCCTGGTCAACATGCTACTTCCCTTCACTTGAAGGTACGTACCCGTATTAAGGTAACGTCAACACCATATTTTGTATTAAACGTCATTTCAGGAAATCAGCAGAAAACTCATGTTTGCAGTTAACAAAGGTTTATTCATTGTATATTTCAGCAAATTAGGAACTAAGACATGACATTCGTTGGTATTAAATTAGTGTAACAGAATATTAAAATCATTTTAGCTGGGGAAAAGTAAAGGTTTTAGGTTTATGTAAAAGCACAATTTTAAATATATTTCTATAGCGAGGATTATCTATTTTGTTATTAGGGCTAACGAGACTGACGAAAATGTGAATCAACAGCAGACTACGGAATCTTTTAAAATCCTAATTCTTAATTAAGTAAAAATATTAAAATCATAGGGAACTTTCAATTGCAAAAAGGCTCAGTCGAAGTCATGGTTTGTATATTAGTTTTTAAAGGACTGAAGTATGTTAAGGAGAAGTTATGATTTTAGTTTTAATTCAATTTAATAAATCACATTTGTATCAAAACGTAAAAGAGTATTTATTTTAAGCTAAATCTCAAACGATCAGTTTGTACTGTGCCAGTGTAGTAAAATTCTAATTAAAATGGTCAAAGGTATCAGAGCACTGGATTTGGAGGAAAAGTTGTTTCCTGATTTGGAGCGGGTTATGTTAAATTTAGATAAATAGTAATTAGGGAACAACGACGGTACACTAGATGGTTTGTGAAAAGTCCTTAGAAGTGGTTCAGAACGCACAACATGTTCGAGAGAAACGGTTTCCAATAATTGAAATGTCGAGTCATTAAAATGGTTGCCCACTGCGACGTTGCACTTAATTGACTAGAACTTCTCCTTCCGCTTTTGTTAAATCCAACTAAATATGTTTTATTGCTATACCAGTGATACGCTCACGAGCAAAAGACACACAAAACGCTTTTAATGGTAACAATAAAAAAAACCTTCAAAAACAGGATTTTATTATTTTATTTTTATATTTACGTTTATTTGCTAAATCACTATCTTCTTTTATTCTATACAAACAAATATTTTAAATGTATTTTGATTTGACCAAAAATAATAGTCATTCAATAAAACAACAAAATATGCACGTATACTACTGTTTGTCTGACTCCGATTCTACGGTATGATTCTTTAGAATATAATCAGGATAAAGTCAACGGAATACTTCACATGTGTATAGTCATTTTTTTATGGTAAGAATTGAAATAATTGTCAATGTCACATGGCTCCTTGCTATAAATTGGATTAAACTGAACTAAACATATTTGTTTATTAGTTATCACATATTGTTTATTGTTTTTAATATAGATAGATATTTTACGTTTTAAAAATGGTTAATGCCTTACAACTATTCCTACAAGATACAAAACATCAAACTATGTGTATACACTTTAGATAAATATGTTAGTAGTTAAATAAATTCCAACTACCTAAGTAGCTATAAGTTATATAACTATTTAAATATAGAATTTCGTTTAACTTTATTGTTTTAATTTTAATAAAATAAACTAAATTATATTTGTTGAGCTATTTCACACTACAAGGTTGAAAATTTGAGTTTCTGTTGGTAAAGCGTTTTTTACCGCCATCTAATACAGTATGATTGTAAATTATATTAATTTAAAATGAAAATTATATCATAATTTATATTAATAAGTTATATAATTTATAATTATATTAATTTAAAATTGAAATAAATATAAGAGCTATACAAAATTAACAGCATGGTTGGTTTTCGTACTTTAAAATATTTTGTTTTCTATTGAATCAAAATCATAGACTTGAATCAAAGCATGTTCATTCGATGCATTAACTGGTAGAATGAAACAGACTGTTGTGAAATGTTGCCATGGGATTTTGCTACTTAATTTTTTCTACAACAGTATAGTGATATAATAATGTATCCTGACTATTTTAGAGTTTTAAATACTAATTGGTCTCGTAACGTACGCTGCACTCGATCCTATGATTCAAAAAATTGAAACTATTTTAAACTACGGTTAATATTTTACAGAAACTACAATTATGGGAAGCGGACATATCGGTCTTGAACGCAAACAGTGCGTGAATCCTTCCCGAAATTGCATATGAATGCAGGTGATTGATCTGAGCTACATGTTACATATAATAAACTATTGCCGGAGTTTGTTTAATCTATACTATTGCTAGAAGTGTTTTTTTTTCAAGCTACACATTTAAATTCAAGCAAGGATCTGTAATAATATGAAATAGTTGCAGTTAATATTCATGAAACTAAAATTTACAATAACCACTGTGGTAATTGTATTATAACTCATTTTATAATGTATAATATTTAAATATATTTCACCAATGACTTGGATCTTACGTTAAAGTAAGTTTATAACAGATTTGTTTATATCTTTAATTCGTCTCAAATTATTAATTTTGATGTAAATACATTAGTGGTAATAAAAAGAAAATAATAATTTCAATTTCTCTGGGATTTTTCTCTTTGTCCCATCTATATATTTACTTCGAGAAATAGAAAGTTCATAACTTTTACATTTTACTTTTATTCATTGTATTCAATAATTCTAACAAACATGAACCTTCTAGTTTTACTAAAGAGTGTAAAACACTCGTCTCAGACTAATTAATTAGAACAACAAGAAACAAGGGGAAACTACGTCAAATAGAGTTTTATTAACGCTTCTTAACGAGGATATATTACTCTAATAAGCTTATGTGAGATGCACAACCTAAGTTGAGATAGTCGTGGATATTAATCGATGTTATTTATTATTTTGACATTTAACTGTGAAACTAAAAACAATTTACATTAATCCAACTTTAAAACTGATTGATAAGTTTAAAATTTTGTACCAACATAAATTGTTATTTTAAAGGCAACTAGGATAGTAAAAACGGGTATCAATCTTGTTATAAATTAAAATTAACAACAATTCGTATTTTAATATGTTAACCTAAACATGATACAATTTATTAGGTTGAACTAAGGGAAGCTCCACACTAAGAGTTTAAAGTTATCTTTTTTTGGTTTAAAAGTAACTATCCGAAAATAAAAGGATATATATATATATATATATATATTATATTATATTACATAGATTTATTTTATATGAACATATATTTTGTAGCAATATGGCCAAAACGAATAATCGCTTAAAATAATTGCAAGTAACCTAGATTATACTAAGAATAATACATATTCTATATAATGCTTCAGATAATAAATGTTGATCAGTAAGCATAAAAACTATGAAATAAAGTTAACATTCTTAATAGTTTTTAAAGAAAATAAATGGTCTGATGAGGAGAAAAATAAATTTTCCACCTTTCCAGTTTTTCACTGGAAAGGTTTCTTTCAGGTTTTAATATGTAAATGCAGAGGAGAATTAAAGCAAATATTTTCAGCTTCTATAATTTTACGTTGTATCAGAACCCAAAAAGATCTTTAAAACCTTGAAATGATTAAACTGTGATATCTCGTGTTATACTAATACCTAATGAGAAACTGAGTTGGTGTTTAAAAAAAAATGTTGAACTAATTGATTTATACTGTCGTTTATTTTGATATTTTTAAAATGTAAAACTAATTATAAATTTTAATTTGGAATTATGAAAAACCCTACTTTTAAATTTATATTTATATTTTACTACTTAGCTATCTTAATCATACGTGATATTTAAATAAGTCATCTGTTTTTACTTTTCTTTTTGTTTATCATTTTGTTTAATTTATTTGAAAATTTTATTTCCGATAAAGTATTAAGCTAACAATTTGAGTCCTTTAATAAAATATAATGTGTATTCAGGTTTATTTGTTAATTTAAAATTAAGGTATATATGAGGAAGTATTTATACTTAATGTTACCACCATACTTATCGGAATAGTTTCATTTGTTTATGTTTACGGTTTGTTCGTTCATCACATCGAATCGTTAAGTTAAACTTTTCATGAGGCATGAAAAAAAAAACTGAAAAAGTTAAACTTACTGTGCAATTTCTGATACCATTTTTGAAACAAAAGACAGATATTTTTCTACTTTATCTACTTGTAGTTCATAATGTTCTCAATCTTAGTCGACCCACAAACAATGCGTTTTGTGTACCTAACCGGCTGCACGTCTTTTACTTTCGGTTTAGGGTAATTTAAAAACACCTATTTTGCTCCACGAGGGGCAGAGTAGCACTCCCTCTCCCCAAAATTATTTTACCATCAGTCTAACTGGAGGTACAAAGTCAATCCGAACTTTATTTTGAAATACTCTTTTCTTACTTACCGTGGAGATCCTACACAAATTATTAAGTTATTATTAAGCTCAGGTTTTTGCCAGCCTAATCCTGTTAGTTCAAAACACTGGAATTGTTGCGAACCCGAGCTTCGACCCACCCGAGAACCATTTGCACTGCCTCCCTTAAATTAAAAAA
The DNA here is from genome assembly GCA_963675035.1 of Allygus modestus. Taxonomy (NCBI): domain Eukaryota; kingdom Metazoa; phylum Arthropoda; class Insecta; order Hemiptera; family Cicadellidae; genus Allygus; species Allygus modestus. The sequence goes on from OY776116.1 coordinate 93,957,643, forward strand.
AAATAACTTAGTTCAGTACAAAAATTACTTCAGTACCCTGAAAACTAATTTAACTGATTCTGAATGTACAATTTTCACCACTCGAAATTGTTTTCTTAATTTAGTTTTGCTAAGAATATTTAATATTCAGCAACATAACTGTTCTATGCATAGTAATTTGATTGTGAATAATTATACTAATTTTAACTTTCTCTGTATGTAAAAGTTCTCTGTTATGATATAAATCATTTAATAACCATAATAAGATATATAACAATAATATTTTATCATAACCTAATCACAACCTTAAATCATGGTGTCCAACTACACTAACACAATTGGACACACAATAGTGGTCAGCTAATCTCCCCCTCGCGGAGTAAAAGAGTGTTTCCAGCGGCCCCTATTTCTACCTGCCGGGGGCCCCGGAGCAAAAGATGTGTTTTGAAATCATCCTATCCCGCGGAGCAAAAGGCGCACACGCACCTTACCTTATATTATCAGTATTAAGTAAAAAATTATGAAACTTCGGAATTGTGTCAACCTATAATTTTAAACAATACTCTGAATTAATTTCTGGTTATGTATACTCAAATAATGTAAGTAGAAGTAATTACCTAAATAATATAAAAAGCCGTTTATATAATCTACTTACATAAAGCTAGACGGGTTCACTCACTCACTCACTCACTGACATAAACTATGAAGCACTTCGCGTAATCGAATCCCCCTCGACCCCATACTCGAATTAAAGCTCTTGACGAGAAACTCCCAGAAAAATTACCAAAAGTTAACATTTTTGAGTTTTTGTGGCGGGGAAAATTCCACTTTTTCAATGTTTCCACTTTGAGCGCGTTTTGTACGGAAACGGTAAGAGATGGCAAAAAATGTTAAATACAAAAGTTGTAGAAAATTTAATTTCCAACTAACGGGTTTCCATCAGATTTAAGATCCGATCATCCGTTTAGCCGCTATTCATCGGAGAAGAAGTAATTTTGAGTATATTGGCCCATTTCAATGTGTACAGTTTTGGAAAGCCATTTAATGAAAGCACACTATCTTTGGCTAATACCAAATGTTTGTATCAGCTGATTTAAAAAAAACCGCCCGTGTAGGCGATACTAATTTGATCACATGAGGTTTATAAAATCAGCTGTTATAAAACAAGGTGAGCACATTATCGCCTACACGGGAGGTCCAATGTCGTGAATATCGTTTGTTACGATATTGGAAAATGTAATCAACCGATTGTTTGTTCCATCGAATGAATTTAGCCCAGTAGCCCAGTGGATATGTTGTCAGATCATTCAAGATCATGTGGTCACGGGTTTGAATCCTACTTTTGATGCTTACTTTTTGTGGCTGCAATTTATTTCTGTTTACAATTTGCAATTTGACTTTTTTGTTTTTACAAATTTATTTATTTGTAATTATGTTGCACAACGAACAGCCACTATACATCACTCTGCGGAGTTAAGTTAGGTTAGGTTACTATAATTTTGTCGTGAACTGAAGTCTAATTTGTTGTTTTTTTACACGTAAATCCATTTGTAGAACTCCAATTTAAACATTGTAACCGCAACTTTTTATTTGTATCTGATTGACTGTGATTGAGTGAGCACTTTATTTTTGCTTTTATTCACCTCGAAACAACCATCGTATTTGAGAGTTCATTCGATAAAACTAACAAGCAGCCGGTTGGTCAAATATTTCGATATCGAACCGATATGGGACCGCCTGTGTAGGTGTTAATGTGCTCACCAAAGGTAATTTTTGTGTAGTTTTTCTTTGGTTAATGAACTACAATTGTTGAGTTTGATTTAACCTTGAGTTGACTGAGGAATGTAAGTGAGCGAAGCGAACTCTAAAAGGGTGTTTGGGGGCGAAGCCCCCAACGGCGATAGGCCTAGTGTAATTATAAAGCTGTTGGAGTTAAATTTGCGTTCATAATTTGTTAATATACTCTATATATCCAATTTAACATATTCTTCCAACCGAATGTCATCCACAACACAAAAAATAATAGCTTTTTTAATAATATGATTTTTTTTGTTTATTTTAAACTAAGACAATTTAGCTTAATCAGTTACTATATACATGCTATGAACTCATATGTTTTTACATAGTTTATGTATGTCCACAGTTATTACTTTACTTCTTAAACAACAGTTTATTTACATTTAGAAGTAAATTATTTTTTTCCTTCGCACATCGTACAATTATTTCTTTATGTACATATTTTTAATACATTCATATAGTAGGCCTACATTTAAAACGGTATTTTTACTATTAATTCAATATGATACCTATAGATAACACAAAAGGAATGTATGACCTATTTTCACAGGAAAAATCGAAATCTGGGATATACATTAACTATGTGTAATATATAACAAGTTGTAATAGTGATTCCCTGTAATAAATTCTAGTTTTTCTACCAATGAAGACACATAGTGTTCGCCGGTAATAAGGCAGTTAACATTCATTGCACGGCTCGTACAATAGATACATATGGAGACATCTTACGCAATATTTTACTGCTGGAATCATGCAAGTACTGTTTAAAAATTACATAAGACCTAGGTGGTTGTATGTTTTATAAACCCCAATTAATACTATACCGTACCTTAAATATAATACTGACACCTAATAAACAACAATTGATTTTATAATTTAAACCTAAGTAAACTATTTACTCCTACCTTTATTCTTGGATAGGTAAATTGTCCAACTTCTCTTCTTATATCCTCTTTTATTCCTGGCTAAACAAATACCTCTTTGGCTTGCATTATACATGACTCAGTTCCTTGATGAGAAGAGTAGATTCTAACTAGATTAACTGTCATTCTACTGGAACAACAATGCGCTCAACTTGAGCACATAAAACTAGATTTATGTTATAAAGTAAACAAAAACATGACATACCAACTAAACTGTTTGTACATAAACAGCTGATTCAGAATGAGTAAAACACTACTAGAATGAGTACTGAACAAATAATTTACCAACAATGCGATTAGAATATTGAGATAGTTATAAAATAACCTGGTCAAACACTACCTTTTTAATTAGTTTTTAAGTTAAATTTACTAGAATAGCTTGTTTTTACCATTTATTTTTTAAATAAATCTTTGTAAAAACAAGTCTTCGCTTTAAAAAAGTAAAGTACAAAGAAATATTTTAATCCTCTAGATTGCTATCTCCACTTACTTCTCGCTAGAGAGTATTAAAAGCATAGCCGACTTTAAGGGTTGATTTTTCAAAGTAACACTTTATATCAAAAGACGTGGATTCTTTTAACTGAATTTTTACACCAATGCACTTTTACTGAAGGCCATATCAATACTGGTGTATATTTACTTTAATAAACTGCACAACTGTCAGAGTTTACGTATTTTTAAGTACACGAAATCATCGGGAAAGGTAGTGAAAACCATGTTTTTGTTCATTATTGAAGGTATGAAATAAAGCAAGTGAGTACTAATTTTCTTAAAACTATATACAATAATGTTACTGTACTTATCATAAAAATGTATTTTTTTTAATGTGTCCTTTTTAGGTTTTCCTCAAACTGCGGAACTTAGTTGTCTAGGCTACACAATATATATATTTATATATATATATTTAAATATATATATATATAATCCCTATTTCCCTTGGTCACGACATAACTTGAGAATGAGTACACCTAATTGAATAATAATTTTTTTGTGTTCGTTAATGTGAGGATAAGATTTTTATAAAAGAAAATTTTTAATCCGACCTAAGGGCTCTGCCCCACTGGCCTTAAAATTTCCCACTGATTTGATCAAAGTTCAGTTAGCTACACCAAACAGCTGTTTACAAGGATTATATCTAAACATACTTGAAAGGCATAAACTTATGTTCATTACGGAAACAACAAATTTACTTGAATGGCAACTCAAATTCTTTTTTCGATGCCAAAGGTAACACTTAAAAAAAGTGAGTGAGTGGAGCGAACGAGCTCATCCGGGAGGCGAGTGAGCGAAGCGAACGTGCTCTTCTTGAAAATGAACGAGTGTTTGACATAAAAAAATCGATGACATTAGGACAGGACAACGTCTTTCGGGACTGCTAGTACATATATATTTTTGGATGAGATCTAATGGATAAAGGTAATAATAACTACTAATAACTAAATACTATACTTATGTTAACTTACCCAATTACAAAATAGTATTATACGATATGACATTGAAGTATTTTAAATTTGAGATTGAAGGCTCTTACGAAAATCGATATTGCAGTTTCCAGGGAACAGATTCGAATCAGCGTCCTATTCGATTTCGTATAACCGGAGGCTGGTAAAAACTTGTTGATTCTCCTCTTTTTGTGCCTATGAAAAAATATGAGGCCGTTTTATCAGGCCGTTTTAGGTCCTTAAGGCTCTACAAAACATCTCATCAAACTGTGGATTAAATCGAAGTGCAACAAATTTACAGTTAAAAGTATATGACAATTGACAGCCATTGAAAGTTACTGGAATTTGTAAGTCCTCAAGATTTTAAATTCCTGAAAATAGTCATTTAGTTTTCACAGGAGTTGGTTGTTATTATACTTCAAGTAACATTTACTGGTAGTTAGATAGTAGAAGTGGTAGAAGGTAAGTGGAAGCGATTGGTTATCTAAGGGCCTATGCGTAATGCTGAGTTGCACTATAACTAGACCGAAGTTACTGGGTCTATTATTCACACATTTATCTATATATTTTCATTAAACCAAGCCATGTAGTAAAAATATGTTATCGTATAGGGAACGATCTGTAGGTTTTCCATTATGGCCTAAATATGACTAAAAGTCTGTATTACGCTATAGAAACATCGAATGTTTATAATATTTTTCGAAACTTGGCTCAGAATAACCAATGAAGAATAAAACACTAAGGTATGTTTAACATGTTTTCTTTAGGCGTGCGTCTTATACAAACAATTATATTTCTGATTCTGTACGATATTAAGAAAAACTGGGAATTATTAGTTATTTTTATCGAAGTAGAATTCACAGAAATTATATATTGTTCATTATTTTATTTCACGGCTTTCGAGCTTTGATCTTAACAATCGTTTGTTTATTATTTAAATATTTGCTATTGTTTCAAATCCTTCTACCTCAACTTGTTGTTGTAGTTTCAGATTATATCTTTCAACCTTATAATAAATGATTGTTAAAAAATGTAAATTGAAAACTACTAATTATCTTTACTTTAATGCTATGATCTAAATTTTTTTTAACAACGGGAATCTTGTTAAGGTTTAATCGGATATTCACGATAAGTGATGTATGCTTTTCCTATTTTGTTATGTTTATTACAATTTCTTTAATTTCTTAGAAATAAATTTGTCTTCAATGTTATTTGCATCTGTTATTTATATAAATTTATTTCAAAATATATTTATTGATATGCTTAATGTTGTTAATTTAATTTAATTTTAAACGTTACTAAAAGTTGTTAAGGAAAAAAAACATAAAAAAGTGCACTTCACATGACGTCACAGTTGTGATAGCATATCATTTCGAAGCTCGGCGTTTCGCTCGGCTGGTGACGTAACGCTCCTGTGACTACGGCTTGGGGACAGGGATTCAGAGTCTGCCGGGTGTAACACAATACTGAGTATCCACATTACAGAATCTGTTAAGCTGGAGATATCTGCTCTCACGTTTGCATATACGTTTTAAATTGCATGTAACTAGATATAAATGTAGTCAATAATAATTGCATCCCTACATCTTATAATAACGCTATTGCATTATTTAAACTTCTTAAGACATTAAACATGTTAATTTAACTTTATCAGATTATGATTGGGATTCCTAATTGAAATATACCACGATTTGTTTGGATTAACACAGTGTAGTGCGTTTATAAACAAATATATAATGTTGATGTTTTGTCTAAGTTTAACCCAAACAAAACACAACACATGTATGTGTGCATGCGTGTGTGCATGTGTGTGCCTGTGTTGTATATTTTGTAATTTGTGTTTTTGGTGTTTTTAAACAACATTAATTTTAATAGCGATAAATGTGCATTAAAGTCATAACTAACTTAAATCATTCCCAGATGATACAGTTTTGATGTTGTCTATTTCCCCACTAAAAGTGTTCATTCGTTATATTCATAAAACACAACACGTTTTACAGGACGATGAGATAACAAAAAACACAAATTCCACCAACAAAGCAACAAGCAAACAAGGTATCAGTAATGAAGAGTTTCAATTCAGCGCGCCTTTGTCCCTAAACGAGAAGTTTTATGAGCAGTTTACTGCATTGACTATACACGTTTTACGGTATTTTGTACTGTTTACTAATTAAATTTTAACTAATCCACGCACTCTCCTTGGGAACCACTAATATCATGTACAGTATCACTTTAGATATGTATTTTCTGAATAATATTCTGGTGTGAAATAAGTTACATATTTACTATACAAAAAATATATTAAAGTAGATTGACGTGTTATTTAAACATAAAAAGTATATTTGGTTAAGTTATAATAATAGTCAAGAAGTTTATTTTCCAATAATTAAACATGTTACAATAGGCATTGTCATTACAACAAGAAAAAGCAGATTGTTTATACTAAAGTTTATACGTTTAAAATGTCCTTAATATCACCTTATTTAATTTTTTAAGGTTACGAATTGTAGTTTATAATTAAAAGGGTTTCTTGCTAATCCAACCTGACATTAAGTAAAGTACATGAACAGTTAAATTTATTTTCCGATTTGGGTTCACAGAAAGCTCATGGTATTAATAATTTTATAAGTAATACTTAATATATCATTCAAAAATAACAAATCAATCCTTGAAAATAAGATTATGTAAACGAATCAGTATAGTTTAACAAACAAAACAATTTATTAATGATTGTTATTTACTTAATCCTTCAAAACAAGAAAAGGGACGTAAAATAGTAATGAAACAAGTTTTCTTTAACTAATGTTTGGGGTAAGAAAGTTTTGTTCGAAAACTCTTTTGCCCTTCCACATGGCAGGAAGAATTGTGGGAGAGGCGCCAAAGGCGTTTGTGGCGAGACTCTAATTACAATCGTGGAGCAGCCACTTATGTGTAAACTGTGTTCTGCACTCCAACTAAAATAAAACTTGGTACTCTTCCCAATATTTATTTTAACTCATTTAAATTTTAAGAATCCTTTTTAGCGAATTTACCCTGTAGGGAGGAAGCTATTACCGTAGTCAGCATTGTAAAACCTAGACCCGGGATCATGATAACTTTTTCTTTTTGAGGTCCCCAGAACCCAAAACACATTCGTTCGAAACTGTAAATAAATAAATAAATATATATATATATATATATATATATATATATATATATATTAAAACTAAAAGACCAACTTACTTATATATATATATATATATATATATATATATATATATATATATATATATATATATATATATGTGTGTGTGTGTGTGTGTGTGTGTGTGTGTGTGTGTGTGTGTGTCCGTGGGTGAGATAACCCTCGTAAAAAAGGCCCAATTTTTATTAAATTTGATACAAACGTGTAAAGCAACATTTATGACTTTAAGTTCGAAAACCAGACAGATCGAATCCTACAAAAAAATATGTTAGGGGGTTTTGTACCCCAAAAATGGGTTTTTGATATTTTTAAATGTAATATTTTAAAAAGACAAATTTTAGTTTTGACCATTAGATTCAGCTTTAAAAAACACACAGTTTGGTGTTTTGATCATTTCTCTACGTCAATTGTTTACATAGATATTGAAAGTGCTAAACACAGTACGTTGTTCAATGTTATTCTTATGGAGAATAAGAAAGATTTTATATCTTGCTTATTTATGAACGTATACTAACGAAACTTGGTACGTGGCTTTACCTGGTTGTGGTCTATTGTTATTTTTGGCAACAAAATCAATTTATACCGATATTCCCGTTGAAGCAAACCTGCGTACTCAGTCCCCATGTTTTTCTTATGGATAATAAGTACAATTAAATGTTACCATTAATTATGAACATAAATTAATAAAACTTGGTACGTGGCTTCACCTTGTATATTTATATTGATATTTGCATAACAACCCATTTGTTGTGTTCCTTGTCGCAGCAAACCTGCGCACTCATACTCCACGTTATTCTTATGGAGAATAATCAAAATAGTATATATTGGTTATTTATGAATGAATATTGATGAAACTTGTAATGTGGCTGCACCTAGTTGAATTATATCTATATAATTCCCAAATATATTGTTTACCAATTCCCTAATGTGTTGTTTTGTTCCCAAATATGTGTTGTTGTCAAATGTAAATGCTTTTGTATTTTTTTATATTTTTGTTACTCATTGTGTTTATATTGTTATTATATATTGTTTATTATTGTTAAATCATTCACAATTTATGGTTGATTATAAGATTTTCTAATGGATATATGTTGTCATCCATCTATTAAACGTGTGTATGTATTGGCATTGCCGTTGATAATAAAATAAAATAAAATTTGGAAACAAATCAAATGCGCTCCATGTTTTAGCAAACCTACGTGCTCATTCACAATGTTATACTTAAGGAGAATAATTATAATTGTATATCTCGCTTATTTGTGAATATATTTTTATGAAAAATTGGTATTTAATTTATGTGGAATTAAGACATATTTTTAGAATTGGAAATTCGTTGAGTACGTATGTTTGCTGCTACGGGGTATTGTTTTATTTTGGCTTGACCAAAACATTTATATGGAACATTCGGGTGACCACCATGTTAAATTATGTGATGTTTTACTAAATAATTGAACGATATCCCCATGGATCTGGTTTTGGACAACATTTATTTTTACTATTCGTTTAAGATAATATAATGTATCTCTGACATAAAAAACAATACCCCCGTCGCAGCAAACCTGCGTACCCAGTGAATTTCCAATGCATAATATATGACTTAATACCACATAAAGCCGCATACCAAGTTTCATAAAAATGTATTCACAAATAAGCGATATATACTATTATAATTATTCTCCATAAGAATAACATTGGGGATGAGTACATAGTTTTGCTGAAACAAGGAACATAAACGATTGGTTTCTATGCAAATATCAATATAACTCAACTAGGTGAAGCTACATACCTAGTTTCATCAAAATTCATTCATAAACAAGCGATATATTCCATTTTGATTAATCTCCATAAGAATAACATGGTGGATGAGTACGCAGGTTTGCTACAATAAGGAACGAAAAAAGTGGGTATTTAGGTAGGCAAATATCAATATAACTCAACTAGGTGAAGTCATGTAAGAGGTTTTATTAATTTATGTTCTTAATTAAGTGAGACATAGCATTTTAATTTTTCTCCATAAGAATAATATGGGGGCTCAGTACGCAGGTTTGCTGCTACGGGAACCTTTAGAAAATTTTTGTTGAGCAAATAACAATAGACCACAACCAGATAAAGCCGTATACCAATTTTTGTCAGTATACGTTCATAAATAAGCGAGATATAACATTTTTCTATTCCTCCATAAGAATAACATTAGACAACGTACTGTGTTTAGCACTTTCAATATCTCGGTAACCGATTAACGTAGAGAAATGATCAAAATACCACATTGTGTGTTTTTTTAATTTGAATCCAATGGTAAAAACTAAAATTTGACTATTTCAAAAATTATATGTAAAAAGCTCAAAAAACCCATTTTTGGGGTACAAAACCCCCCCAAAATACCCCTTGAGGTAGAGCGATATGGCTGGTTTTCGAACTTAAAGTCATAAATGCTGCTTTACACGTTCATACCAAATTTCCCCAAAATCGGACCTTTTTTACGAGAGTTATCGCACCCACGGACACACACACATATATATATATATTTTTTGTTAATAATCTAAACTAAATAATGCTTTTATCCAACGAGGCTATCCTCAGAAAATAATAAAAAAACAGTTTAAGAAGCGCAAAAACACGCTTAGTTCCACCAATTTTAAAGACGACCCCAAGTTTGTAACATCCTATTTCCCTGGCCTTCACAGAATAAATTCAATAATGAAGACAGGATTTGAACTTTTAAAAAACTCTTCCTTAACCGAAACCATTTTTTCTAGACCACCTAGAATGGTTTTTAAAAGACCTCCAAATTTAAAGAACATGCTTTTAAGGCCCAAGCTTGAAAATAGAAATCTCAATTTGGCCCATGGATGTGAACCATGTAATAAACCGCGTTGCGGTATATGCAAAATTATGTGTAAGGCAGACCGCTTTCGAAGCACAGTAACGGACAAAGTTTACCCGATAGCTGGACACATGGATTGTTCATCCAACCATGCGATTTACCAGCTAACGTGTAAACTTTGTCCTAAGGAGTACATTGGACAAACATCCAACTCCTTACGTGTTCGGATGACAGGACATCGGGTTTCTATCCACCATAAAGACAAACACAAGCCGGTGGCCTTACACGCTGTTCAACATAATGCCGAGTTTGAAGATTGTTTCCATCTTAAAGCTATACACAAAATCCAAAGTGTTGAAAACAAACAATTAAATGACATGAATTTGAGAACAGTCGAATTGGCTCACCAGTTAGTTTTAAGAACGAAACAACGATATGGACTCAACATTCGTTAATTTGATAATTTTTGGTTCCTTATTCTTTCTACAGTATCAAAATAGTTTTATTTCACATCATCTGATCTTAACCAAATGTGTAAATAACATATGATCTGTTGTTTTTGTTTGTCATTCATTTTTTGTGCTTGATAAAGAGAATACCTGGAAATATTGCAACAAAATGGTGTTAATTTCTTAAATGTATATATATATATATATATATATATATATATATATATATATATATATATATATATATAGATATATATACAGTTTCAAACGAATGGTGTTTTTGGGGTCTGGGGACCTCAAAACGAAAAGTTATCATGGTCCCGGGCCTAGGTCTTATCATGCCGACTACGGTAATAGCTTCTTCCCTATAGGGGAAATTCGCTAATACTCGCCGTTGGAACTTCTCTTGTTTTATTATATTCTGCAAATCAAAAACAGTTAGAAATTTAAACTTTTGTAAAAGAAGTAAATTTCAAATAGTTTGAAAGAATTTATAAACGTGTATTATAATTTAAATTGTTGAACAATCACTAGACTAAGCAACATACATTTTAAATTGAAAGTTAAGTATAAAATTATACTACTAATTTTTTAATCAAAATTTAAAATAATATATTCCTGTTTGGATCAAGAAATACATCAACAGCCAAAAGAATGATTCAATTACAAAAATGTAATATCCAATATAATTAAAAAATAGTATATTCACGTAAACCAATTTTTTTTAAATATACAAAAAGAACACAGGCAGACAACAAAATTACAAATGCGATGTCTCGATATAGAAATTTGCACATATTAAAGGCCACGCCTATAGAAATATCATATTATCAACATTTGTGGTCTATTGGGTAACATATGTCACTACGAAGTAACTACTAGGTGTACGCTCATTCCTCGCGTATAAGGATAAATGAAACACATGATCAAACTTGAATCGAGTCTCATAAAAAATTCAATATCTGATTTGAGTAACATCATCAGAACACATTCCGTTATCATTTAACTGCCTCCAGAATCCGGATTTTATGTATATATAGCTATAGTTTTAGTCACTTCTCTAAGAATCAATTACCGCGGTAGCTGAGAGGTATCGCACTGGCTCTTGGAGCGAAAGGTCGTAGGTTCGGATCCCGCCGCCAACCTAACATTTTATCCGCAGAAAAACATACATACATTTATCACTTGTTTTTATCAAAGTAAATGTTGTATGAATACGTAAATTTATTTATTTAAAAAATAAATTGAAGATTTCAGGCATGGTTTGTTGTTAGGATTGGCATGGGTGCGTTATCTTAGAACAAACAGAGCATTTTGGGCTAAGCAGTGACTTTAGCAGTGTGGTTAATTTAACTTTTAAGAGAACAGCGAATTTCCTATATGAACTAATGTTAACAATTTCTATAGGCCAAGTCAAAATATCCTTAAGGATTAACAATAAATCGTCAGGCCCAGTTATTTAGATGAAAAAATGAGATTTCAATATATTGTTTCAATAGCCTAGGCTATCATGAAATTAAATGTTATAAACATGGGTTGGCCCAAGTCCGTACATGAAAATTCTAAAATGACGAGTAGCCTAAGTGTATATGCCTACATTTTATAGTCATAGGTCCAAGTTTATGATGAAAACAGCTCAATATAATCCAAACCTAGGATGTGTCAAATAATTTCAGATAACTTGTATAAAAGGCTTAGTTTGGTTAGAGTAGTTTAAAGCTTTTATTTTGGTTCGCTACAACATTCCTGGTAATGTGTTTGAAGTATTTTACAAACGTTGTATTACCAGTTTAATGTTGGCTTACTCTTACTGTAATCTAACCCTAGGCTATGTCAAATCATTCAAGATAACCTTCCGAAAAAGGCTGTTTGGTTAGAATAATCTATAGCTTTTATTGTGGTTACCTACTACATTACTGGTAATGTATTTTAGGTAATGTAGACAATTTATATTATTAATTTAGTGAAAATATAACCTAGCAAATAATTGTCCTACAAAATAAATTTTAAGGTTGTTTGCTTACTGTGACTAACTTCATCAACGGTTTCAAGACAAATTGAGGCTTTATATACTTTTTACACATGAAAATCACAATATTACCAATTGTCTAAGAAAATGAAATAAAACAAACTAATTTATAAGTTAAGTTAATATCTTAGTATCTACAGTCATCAAAAAGTTATTTTGAGTTTTTCGACCTGCCACACGCGTCGTATGTCGTCTGCCACCGTTACAATCGTCGCCTCTGACCGAGTGACGATATTTACACAGAGTAGGCGTACTAAGGAAATATTAACTGTATGGATATTTTTTTAAAACGTACACTTAATAATTTATAAAATAATAAATATGCTCACAACTTAAAAATATACTTCGATTTATCTCTCTTGTGTGTTTTTTGTTGGTAAAAAAAACTGTTGTTATCCAGTATAACAAAGTATACTCTAGTAAACTAACTATTGTTACTCTGTTGTTGAAACATAGACGTCGGCTAAATTTTTTCGATTCAAGTACCACTAAAATGACTTCCAATGTTATTCTTATGGAGAACAAATAAATTTGGTTTTAAGATAATTTGATTAATACTGAACGAAATTATCTGAATAACGAACTTGACCGAGATTTTGACCTGTTAAGTTTTACTGGAAAATTTTAAGTTTAACTGTGGAGGCATTCTCGAGTTATAGGGGTCACAGACACGCCAGTTGAGTTGATTCTCTTACCAGTCTAAGCAGTAAAGTTGTGTATAAGGATACTTTCACTTCGTTCAATTATCCAATTATATATATCAATGCACTAGTGTACGAGATCTTGGGCTTTTTAGGGTCCAAATTATATACAATCTTCCTTTCATTTTTTATCAACTATCATGTTAGAATATATTTATTGTTTCCTTAAACACCGTGTACAATTATTAGTTTTAGAACCAATGTCCAAGATGGTTGACCCATAAATGGATTTAACAATAATCTATATAGATTAGGGAAAGCTATTTATATATTTGGTAAGGCACGAGTGCGAAATTTAAGATACAGTAAGAGATTATTTCATCTTCAGTATAAAACGTGACGAGGGAAAATCAGGCTCTAAGGATCTGCTAGAATAATATTCTCGAGCGACAAAGAATTGAAGATAGCAATCTGGCAAATTGGATGTTTCCTGCACGACTTCTTACGAAAGAAATACAAAGTTTGTACAGTAAGAAATTTAACTGAATCTATGAAGGGTACGTTTTAAGAATATATAAATAAATACAAATTTATAATTATTTCTTAAATAAAATTAAACCAAAATATAGGTTAAAATAGTTAATACCTTTCATAGGAATGCAATACTTTTACTATGATTTTTTACGAAAATCTTATGTACCACTGCGTCATCTACGATCTACAAACACAGTATTACCAAGCATAAAGATGGTGGTTTAAAAATACGTACTGATATTTAGACAAATTATATTAGCTCCAAAAACGTCCTCATTGTGAATTAAAACAAATTATGGAAAAATCTGCTGTTACATTATTTGTGCATCAAATTAAAATGTTTCAATAATTTTTTTGTCATGATAATCGAACGGAATTTTGGACTGTTAGTATATTCAAAAAATGTTTGAAAGTATCGTGTTTTTGTGAAATGCTCATGCATGGTTGTTATAAAGTCACTTCCTCCCTACTTTTTCTACATTTATTAAAATATCTGCACTGGACCAATGCCAATCATTGTGTATTAAGTACTTGATTTTTACCATGGTATAATTTTTGGCCGCCATTTTGGATCCGTCATAATGGATTCAAACCTTGTTTCCAAAAGGGGGAGCGTGTTAGGGTTGTGGCCGATAATTTTTAACTACACGATATTTATTTTTACGCCGAGCACAATGTTCCAATCCTCTTTTTGAAATCTTTATCCATTATCATGATGGTAGTTATTTAAAATAGATAATTTAGAAGTAAGTTTTAAATGCCTTACCCTTAACACATGCGCATGATACTGTAATTCTATCAGGTAATGACCTTGAACCACTGCCAAACATTGTGGAGTAGTATTTTCTGCGTTTTGAAGTATTTAAAATATTCGGCCGCCATCTGGCATCAGCCATTTTGGAAAGAGATCATATTTTCCAAAGTAAAGGTGGAGTTGTGACCCATCATCTTCAACTATCTTTCCACGCCATAATCCGTTTCTAAAAATGACCTGACGTTCCCATGATATTTAAAATATATAAAATATTAGTCATAGTCAAAGTCGAAGTCAAAGTCAAAATTCTTTATTGTAGTAAGCAAAATAAAATGCGATAGCAAAAGTCCTCACACTAAACCAATTAAAGAAAAAACGGTCGATATCATGCCAACGATAGATAATCCTTAGAAACGGATTGCGGCATAGGTTTTTGGCGTAGAAAGATAACTAAAAATTATAGGTCTCAGGCCCTCCTTTACATTTGAAAATAATTATCTCATTCTAAAATGGCGGATCCAAGATGGCGTCCGAAAATAGTAAATCTTTCAAAATAAAGCAAAGACTACAACAGGCTTTAAGTCTGTTATTGTAGTCTTAGGTTGGCGATAGGTCTGATAACGTAATATATCGTAGAGTATATTTTCGAATGCAAAACGTTTAAAATTAACAAAATATGAATAAACATATGATAGTCAGATAATTGATTACCCCTCTTGCGCTAAACTGATAGTTTTTCCTAAATAATTACAGTAGTAATTAGTGTTCACAGTAGTAATTTCTGTGTTGTATTATAAATTTGCAATAAATAGAATTATATTTACACATTAAAGGTTATGTTTAAAATGTCCTAATGACATTAATATTTTTAACTCGTTAAAAACATACTGATTATATTACCCTCCTTTGAAAATGCCTAACCATGTAATATATTCAACCATATTCATTCAACACATTCATTCAATATATCGTCAATTTACCATAGTTTTGCAGGTTTTTACCTTAATCATCAGACATGTATTAAATTAATCGTTTTAATTTTGTTTTTAATTTTTGTAATTGTTTCAAGGGTAACCGGGAAAAACGTTAACAATTGAAAATAAAAATATGACTAATGCAACTTTCAACTGGTTAACCACTTTTATTTCTCCCTATGTTTAAAAATGGACAAATGTTGAACTATAACAGTGTAAAGATTTAAAATTAAAGTTGAAAAGTTATTCAGAGACTGACTCTTTGGGTCAAACGAGGTCGGGGTCTAAGTACTCTTAATAAGCCTTTTGTTAAAAAATCAGAGCAAAATTGGCCCCCACCGTTTAGAACAATATAACCAAGGATGATAATTGTCAATTCAAAAGCTCGCAACAAAAGCAAGTTTCCACTGCCCGATCATATTATTATATACTTTTTAATTTTGAGGTTACATTAATGTTAGCACATTTAATATTTATTTTTGTTCAAATTATAAAAATCTAAATGTTTGCTATCATTAATCTTTAAGTCATTTACAAATTAATATATATATATATATATATATTAATACAAAACATTTGTGCTTAATTCACAAACGTTGTTCAAATGTTAAAATACTCCCGTTGCAGCAAATCTTCGTACTCAGCGAATTTCCATTGAATATATATGTCTTAATTAAGCCATTTACCAGGATTCATAAGAAATATATTCATAAATAAGCGATATTTAAAATATTAATTATTCTCCATAAGAATAGCATTGGGGATGAGCACGCAGGTTTGCTGCAACAAGGAACAAAAAATAATGCGGTTTCATGCAAATATAAATATAACTCATCTAAGTGAAGTGACATACCAAAATGCATCCATATATATTCATAAATAAGCGATATATATAGCATTTTAATTATTCCACATGGCGACCAAACTATTGCTGCTACGGGAACCATAGGCGAAAAATTGTTTTTTTTCTGCAAACAACAACAAACTCCAACCAGATGAAGCCATATTCCAAATTTAATTAGTTTATCTTCATAAATAAGCAAGATATAAAATGTTACTTATTCTCCATAAGAATAACATTAGACAACGTACTGTGTTTAGCACTTTCAATATCTCAGTAACCAATTGACGTGGAGCAATGATCAAAATACCAATTTTTTTAAGCTTAATTCCATGGTATATTTAAACATTTTATTTTCTTGAAAAGTACATGTTTAAACTAGAAAAAAAAACATTTTTGGGTTACAAAACCCCCAAAAACCCCCTTCAGATGGTGCGATTTGTCTGGTTTTCTTACTCGTTAGAATAAATAGTACTTAACACATTGTACAAAATTTAATTAAGATCGGTCCTCTTTACGGACACACAAACAAACACACACACACACACACACACACACACACACACACACACACACACACACACACACACACACACACACACACACACACACACACACACACACATTTATATATAAACACGAATGGTGTTTTTGGCATCTGGGAACCTCAAAACGAAAAGTTATCGTGGTCTCGTGCTTAAGTGCTACCATGAGACCTACGGTAATAGCTTCTTCCCTATAGGGGAAATTCGCTAAAAGCAATTAAAATGCTTAAATTGTAATATAATTTGCCTTATTAGACTACAAATAATAGTTAAATATCATTCTAAGAACGTGTTAAAAATATTAATGTTAATTACGGTATATAATCATTAAGTAACAATTAAAAAGTTCATTTTTAGTGTTGGGATAAAAATGTTAGCTGATTTTTTTACCGACTCAACTAAACTTATGCCATAATCTGCGTATGGATTATTATGATACTGCCACATTTAATACATGAATTTAAATTCGAATATAATTTGTTGTATAGTAACCTATTGTGACAGAGGGGACAAACTTCAACGTTTCGTTTTAACACGAATACCACGTTTTATTTTAACCACGTTTATATTTAGATATTGTTGATTTTATTTGTTTGGCGAATTTTCGAATGGTAATTATTTGTTTAAATGTTATAGTAATACATGTTATTTTTAACTAACCATATATATTGTCTTAATCATATTTTTTAATTGTAAACAAATTAATTAACTTTAATTAAATATTTAAATTTCTAGTTTAACTTCAAAAATAAGGTTACACACCTTGTCGTCATCAATCCACTAGTTTATATGATTACTAGTTTCGGGACTAGTTTTGTCCCATTATCAAATCTTGCTGTATCACAGAATAAAATACTGTCATCGTCTTGAGTTTTAAAAACATTTCAATACTAAACTCAAACTTGTATGGCACACAGAAACATTAAAAATTTAAAAGTTTACAATAAGTATACAATTTATTTCCCATGTGTGACCGGCCAAGGACAAGAGCAGACTCAGTTTACTAGTTGCTAGTTTACTAGTTGACTAGTTTACAATGTAATTGACATCAACAACCTTATTCCTTTGCAACCAAGGTAACACTCACACGTTTTGTTATGAAAGGGTTAAATAACCGTCACGTCACCATCCGACGTTGAGTGAATGTTTCTAGTTTTATCAGTTTTAGATTGACAAATATTTTCTCTCTTATTGCATTATTTTACGTGATGTTGCATTACAAATCTGAAATACCAAACTGACTGTTGCCTTTCTCTGATTTAACCTCATGTCTAGAGGATGTAGCCTATGTCTATTATTTATCAATATATTTAGTGTTTAATAAACTAAAAGAACATTTAAGTCCGATAATATACGATGATTACTATCTCCATCGAAGTAATGAACATTCGTGTGTTTTATTACTTGGCATTTAAGGACAATCATTTCAATGCATTTTACATTAACTTAATACTATTTATTATATGTTTTCGCTATTATTGTGTAACTGTTAGTTTAATATTAATTATACATTAAAATATTGCAAATAAACTTTATTAAACGTGTCAAACGACTATAGATAGCATATTTGATTTGTAATATTTCAAATATTAATCATATTTACTACACATTTTACTCTTTAATAAAATACTAAACGTAATATAGATAATACATTTTCAAATACAAGGTTTTGTTGAATAAAACATTTTTTGTTTTACAAATTAAAAATAAACCATTATTTGTTATCTATAAAATTAAAAATATTCATGTTTTTTACAAAGCTTCCACAAGCCATAAACACAAATTATCAACTTAAAACATTTTATGAATAATTATAACAACTCAAAGATGGAAATCTTTGAATAGTGTGACTTACATAAGTATATAGATTTTGAATGGTAACAATTTAAAAGCAAGATTTATTAAAAATAATATTTCGTTTACATTTATAATGGAAGGGCGACAAGTTACACAGGGGCCCAGAGCTAGCAATTAAAGTCGACGTCTCCTTTATCAGAGAGTCTTTATAACCATTACTAGTGCTAAGCACAAAGACTAAATATTGCATACTAAGATCCCTCGAGAATGCCGTACTGAGAATCGTGTGCTTTACTTCGTATACAGTATATATTTAAGCAATAAATGCAATATAAGCTAATCGTCATTATATTATGAAAGTAGTTGTACTTACCGAATGGTTGTTACAGCAGCAATTCTATATACAGGGTGTTTCCAAATTAATGTTGCTAAATTCGGGATATTGTTCCTTATGTTAAAAGAAACATAATTCATCATATAAATGGGGGTCTATATCTTGTCGTTTACTGTATGTATTTTATTTTTAATAAAAAAATATTTTTAAAACAGCTTGACCAAATTCAACCAAATGTTGGTTAACTACTATTCTTGTAGGTTACCTTTTTAGAAAACAATTATTTTGTCATAAAATATTTCCTTTAAAAAATAGCGGCCTTTGAATGTTTTTAACTTTAAATATATAAAAAACTACAAAGTTTACCATCAACTTTCTGAAATATAAAAAGTTATACGATTTAATTACAAATCCATCCCTGCCTTAACATTTGAAATCAGGTTAAAATTAACTGAACTGTGACTGAAAATGTAATACATTGCTAAACTCTGCTTTCATATTTATTGGTTACTAGCTGATTATACGGGTTTCACCTGGGTATACAATTTAGTTAAAAAAGTAAATAAATAATGTCAACTGCTTATTTAAATAACATTAAATAAATAGCAGAAAACTGTAACTGTACGATCTCTTTTGATTAACATTGGAATTTTGGATGTCCCACAGAGAGTAGCCCTAGAGGATTCAGAGAAAACTGAGAGTCAGGTACAACAGATGTAACCTAAAGGAACCTACCCTGAAAATGTCTTGCCTTAACTCCTTGCAGTTTAGCCATACGGCAATCCAAAAACAGACAAGAACTCTTATGATACCAAAATTTACCCATGTGTTCCGTTTTCAGTCATAGATCAGTTAATTTTAACCCGATTGTAAATGTTAAAGCAGATATGGATTTGTAAATACATTTTCAAATTTGTTGTATTCCAGAAGTATTTTCGTAAAATTACTAGTTTTATAGATGCTTAAGTTTAAAAACTTTTAATAGCCGCCACTTTTTAACGGAAAGATTTTATGAAACAAATTTTTTTATAAAAAAGAAAATACAAAGAAGAGTTTTTAACCAGCATTTGGTTGAATTTTGTTTAGCGGTTTTTAAAATATAAATTTTGTAGTAAAAGTCACACACATACCGACAGACAGTAAATGAAAAGTAATAGACCCCCGGTTATATGATGTTTTATGTTCCTTTTGACATAAGGAACAATATCCCGACGTTAGCAACATTAATTTGGACACATCCTGTATATTGGTCGAAACACGTGTCAGAAAAAAATATTTTTTAAAGAGGGTTATTGGTTTTATTTCATTTATATATATATAAATAACTTATTAATATATAACTTATAAATAATTAACTTATTATAACTTATATAGCTTATTATATATATATATATATATATATATATATATATATATATATATATATATATATATATAATAAGCTCAAGGCTCTTTTATTCCGTTGAAAAAAGTATGATAGGAAAATTTAGAGGAAAAATAACTAATAATAATCTGTACACAAAAGGTCAAAACAGGTTGGACTTTTACCAATTGAAATATTACAATATTATTATATTTCTGACTGATTTTGTGTTAACATGGATGGTCATACACAGCTTACAACGAGTCATTGAAACATTATATTTATCTAGACATTGTAAAGAAGGTATCCTCCCTGTCACTAGAAGGCCATAAACAATTTCATCATAGGTAAAAGCGTCCATATTTGGCATTTGTTGTTTTGTAGTGGTTTATAATCATTACTTGCAGTTTACAGTATCTCAGTTGGTTGCTATCTGACTGCTTTAAGTGTTTAGAACTGCAGCTTCCTGATAGGATAAAACCGCGAGAGATAGAATATCTAGTGTTGTGGCGTACTGAGTGTGCTTATATTGTGTAAAACCAACTCGTTAAGTTGTTGAAGGTGACTCCACCTGTATGTCTGGTAAGACTTTTTTAAATAAATATATAAATTACTTTATTGTCTTCGGTATCAATAATAATACATGATGATCACTGAATCACAATAGCATAGTGGGCGATAAATTTATAAGTAAAAGTATCTATAACAAACTATAATATAATATAATATAATATAATATAACATAATATAATCATTTAAATTTCTTGTATTTCCAATAACATATATTGACATAAGAAACTAACCAACTATTTATCTTTTAACAACAAATTAATAAAAAGTAATAGGTAATAAATATCCCAGATAATAGAACTGTATTTTTAATTAAATTGCTTTTTGGAGGCAGTACGTTTTGTATGATAAAACAAACACGAAGTTATAACAAATGTCAGATATAGTACCGAGTATGTTAATTGACCAGTTGTTTGAAACCAAGCAACATAGAGCACTAAGTTACGAGAAAGGCACTAAGTTGGCCAAACATAAGATAATAAACTATCAACGTTTTCCAAACTCAAGCTTCATATTCAGTTTTTAAAACATATTTTCCACATCTTTTGTCTCTTAGTTACATTTTCAATGACTAGCCGTTGTTTCAGTTGCACGTGCAATGTAAACTGCGACAGATTTAATGTATATAATTGGAAACTATATTACTTGCTTTAAAACTGTAACGATTTTATATTAAAATTAAATGCATCCTTATATAAATTATTTAACAGTTTAACTGTGTTTTTCTTTCAGAGTCAATTGTTTTGTAAAATGTTGACTTTATTTGCATGTTATTTTCTTAATAAAAGATACGTTTTTTACCTCATATAAGTTTAGTTATTTCAACGTAGAAGTTTAATTTCACAAACAAAGCAGAGACAAATTTGTTTGTAAACAAACATGATTTCTCAAAGCGAGCAAATTGTAAACAAGCAGCACATGTGGCCCAACAATGTTTGTGATGAGACTAGTATACCTAAAGTGTTGAAATGAATCGTACACTCGGGCGCCAAATTATGTACCTGTTAAGGTGCGTTTACACTGGAGTCGCCAAAAATGTTGCATACAAAAGTCGCAGATAAAATCTTCAACATTCTGTCAAAAACTTTTGTTGTCGTCAATAATCTGCCGGTTTTGATTTGTAACTACTACATTTTATCAAATAAAAAGAACCATACAATTTGAGATACGTTTTTTGTTTTCCCTCACATGTCAGGGCTCCGCTCCAATTGACTCAAAAGCTGCCATGTTATTCGTATGGAGAAAGGTGTTATTTATTTTGTTTTAATGGCTCGAAAAAGGTCCTTAAAATCTGCTCAAGGACTAGTCCAGGTTATTTGGGGACTAAATACTTCGGATACTCTTTGTTCCGGCCTCAGGGCTCATATTTGTACAATAATTGTACATAGGACACCGTTTAACAGGTGGACATAGAAATGACAATATAATAAAACATTTCAACTAGGAGACGTTGTCATCAGCTATACAAAAACTGGGGTTGATTTTAGGAGGCCTACATTTGAGACCCCTGGCGGATTTGAAAGTGAAACCAATGCAAATAAATTGTATGTCACAATTATACATATATATAATATACTATATATATATACTAATATTCACCTCATCTAATGTTGTAGTCTATATAACTTTATCTTTTTACAATTTACAGGGTTGTAATAAACACACATAATGTACATTAGTAATGTTGCTGAGTTAACTAACCCTACGTACAGAAAAAGATTGCATTTTGTTTTCTTTGCTCAATTTCCTATGGTATTTACGTATTGACAATAATATATTTAGGCAATTAACGTGCGACTAATTTTTCTTATATAAATTTTGCAGCCAAAAATAACCAGTTGTACATTTAAAGTCATTGCGGTAAACGAAACCAATTTCCTTAGATATAGTAGTCTGTATACAGCTCACTGTTCCCAAAGATAATGTTGAAAATATAATAAAATCCAGGCAAGCCGTTTCACCACTAAAAAATTAAAAAATTCTGTATCAAAAACTTAATAAATAGACAAACATAATTGTTAAACAGAGATTTAGAGTTTTCAGATTTTTAAAACGTCAACAAAATTAAAAGGCAAACACATAAACTCGTGCATTTATACAACACGTGAATGTGAGAATACACAAAAACCAACACAATTTAAATAAAATGTGTCACAGATATTATTTTAAAAATATAAAGGATTTTTGAAAAATAAATATGGCTATGCGGAGACCATATACTGTATTTATACTACCTTTATGTTAAATTTCAGCCAAATCAGATAACTATTCTTTGATATTCAGCTTTGGAAAATAAAAATGGCCGCCATTTTGAAACGGTAAAAGTTAGGTACTTCAAATTAATTACCAAAGTATCACTTGGAATACACTCAATCATACCAAGTTTTAAATAAATATCTTTAACGCTTCAAAAGATACACTGAATTTAGTAAAAACATTCAAACAGACTAACGCTGAACGGAGCAATATTTCACAAAAATGCTATTCTGTATATTTTGCTTATTTCTATAGAATCCGAAAATACATAGCCAGTTCACATGTTTTGTATATACATACATGTATACACAGAGTGTTCAAAAGATTTTTCCAAGAGTTTGGGATATGATTATTTATGCAACAATGAAAAACAACTTAGTTCTAATATATAAGGCTTCTTATAAGGCTTCCTATTCTGCCTGGCTGTCTGTAGGTGGGTTTTACATAATTAATCATATCTCACGAACTTCTAAACGTTCAAAATTCAAACTTGGTATACGTATGACTACTAATAAGACCTATCTCAGTTTTGAGTATAAAGTTTCTAATATGTATCGCTTAAAAATGGGCGAGGTTTTTTTTCAACGCTAATTTCTCAAAAACCATACATTTTTTGAAAGGTTTAGAAGACACATAAAAGTTGCACTATTTCATCCCTTAAATTATGTTGCAAACATGATTAATCCCCCAACAACCTGGTATGGCCCGGGTGCTGATTGAGAAGCTATTTTAACAACCATCTGGAGTACTCTTTTCTCCATAAGGATAACATGGCAACGTTTTAGCCATGGAAGAGCCCTAAGGTCGGAGTTATTAAACAAATATCCGGATATTATGATCAATTAATTACAATTGGCTAAAATAAGGGAAATACAAGAAAGAATAGCATGGCAGCCTACTAAAATCGGCCCTATTTTTGTTTATAGCTGATGACGACGTCTCCAAGTTGACATGTTTTATGTTTTTGTCAGAGGGAAATTAAATATTTTATTACTTCAAATTTGTTCTATGTCCACCTGTTAAACGGTGTTCTATGTACAATTATTGTACAAATATACAATTATTGTCCTGAGGTTGGGAAAAAGAGTATCCGAAGTATTTAGTCCCCAAATAACCTGGACTAGTCCTTGAGCAGATTTTAAGGACCGTTTTGAGCCATTAAAAACACTTTTCTCCATAAGAATAACATGTCAGCTTTTGATGCAATTGGGGCGGAGTCGTGAGTTGTGAGGGAAAACCAAAAACGTATCTAAAATTGTATTGTCTTCAGCACTACACACACCCACAAATATTTTCTTAGAATAGATTTTTATAAAAAGTGGTAGTTACAAATCAAAACCGACATATTTTTGACTGCAACAAAAGTTGTAGACGGAATTTTAAAGATTTTGTTTGCGGCTTTTGTCTGCAACGTTTTTGTCAGGGACTCTAGTGCAAACGCGCCTTAACAGGGACGTAATTTGGCATCCGAGTGTACTATTCATTTCAATCACTATTGATACTATTAATCACTACACTCACTCACTACACTATACTACAATCACTATTAATTGTATACCAGTCACGTTACAAACATTGTTGGGTCGCATGTGCCGCTTATTTAAAATTTGCTCACTTTGTCAAATCATGTTTGTTTACAAATAAACTTGTCATTTCTTTGTTTAAGGAATTAAACATCGACGTTGAAATAACTATATACCTATATACCTATATATGAGGTAAAAAAAACTTATCCTTTATTAAGAAAATAACATGAAAACAAAATCAACATTTTACAAAATTATTGGTGAAAGAAAACACAGTTAAACTGTTAAATAATTTGTATAAGGATGCATTTAATTTCAATACAAAATCGTTACAGTTTTAAAGCAAGTAATATAGTTGCCAATAATTAACATTAGATCTGTCGTAATTTACATTGTACATGAAACTGAAAAAAAATGGCTGGTCATTGAAAATGTAACTAAGGGACAAAATATGTTTTAAAAACTGAATATGAAGCTTGAGTTTGCAAAAAGGTAATAGTTTATTAACTTCTCTGTTTGTGCCAACTTACGTGTCTCTTACTATACGTTGCTTGGTTTCAAACAACTGATCAATTAACATACTCTGTACTATATCTGACATTTGTTATCACTTAATGTTTGTTTTATCAAGTAAAAGATACTGTGTCATAAAAACAATTTAATTTAAAAACAGGTCTATTATCTAGGCTTTTTATTACCCAAAACTTTCTTTTGGTTGAATTAGTTGTATTTAAGTGACTCATGAAACAGTCACTAAAAATGAAAATAAATCATTAGGACTTTTAAAATTATCTAGAAAATTTGGTTTTAATACTTATTAATAATGACTAGCTATTTGATGAATCTGTTGAACGAGCTAAAAAAAATTTGTTTGGCTCTTTTTGAGATTGCCAATTAATAATTTCCACAGATTTATCAGATAATGCCGAAAGCGTTACCAAAATATGTATTTTTGATCAATTTGTGAAGACATTGTCAATTGCTGTGGCTGATGGTGCCGTTACACATGCATTTATACACCGAGAGAGGTTAAATGTATTTAATAAATCCTTTAACCTTTTCATTTAAGGCTTATGTAGGACATAAATAATAAAATCACTTAACAATACAACATTGTTAAACCGAGGCAATTTTCTTAATGGGTTAATTCTAAACTATTAACAAAATTTTATTTCCTGACGGGGACCGGGAAAAACAAAAAATAATATTTTCTCACCATAACTGTTACAAACGCTGATGCCAACTAATTCAAAATCTTTTTCAGAATAAAGTATGTTTTTATATGGAACATAATTTTAATACTTTTGTTAAAATATAGCAACTATAACCCAATTAAACAAACTTCTGAAACATGCGGCACTAAACGTAAAATTTTAATTGTTAACACATAAATTGGTTCTTTTGTAAAACCATGTTCAGTAACTATAAAAATGTCAGGTTTTATCTCGTTAGAAATTATTACCAGTTCATCAACTTTATTGGATGCAATATGAGCATTTTGATGTAATATTAATAATTTTTAAGCTGTATTATTACCGGATTTATTTTCTGTAGTTCAAGAAGTTAAACTGGTTGTAATAAAAAACCTAATTAGTTGATTTGAACAATGGAGTTGTAGTGGCAGTTATTATGTTTTGAAATTTCTTTGAGTCAACTTTTTGTAGCTCCATGGTTTTTGCACTTTAAAGTATAGTCTTTTGTTAAAACTAAAGCGACTTTCTCCACAGCTTGAGGATAAATATATAGCCCTAATCTCATGCTATTTGTAAGTTTCTTGATTGGAGCTGGGTTTAAATTTGGAAAATCTTCCAATGAGTGGATGTTATGAATTTTGTAGGGCAATGTGTTAGCATTGTAATCATAGACTGTCCCTATATTTTGCTTGGGGGTAGTCGCATTTTTTTGTTTGAGTACATTTCTCGATCTAGAATCTTCACTGTGTTATTTTCCAATTTTCTAGTAGTATAAATGGTAATGGTTTGCTCACTTATCTGATCAAAGATTTTCTTAAATGGTTGAATCATTTCTTGCTCTCATCATAGTACATTCATTGTTCTTGCTATGGTTCTTTCTTTAAAATAAATGCATTCAACTATTATTTTAGCTGTGTTGAATTTTTCTCTTCTGTTCATATGGAGACCGTCATCCGTAACATTATTTATCGCTGGCCTTTCAGGATAAATTTGGAATGCATGAGTTTTCCCTAATACCAATTCTTCAATGTGAGCGTTAACTTCACTAATTTTCACATTCAAATTATCAGAGTTACAAGCGTAGTCATATCGGTAAGGAATATTGGCCACAGTAACATTTGCATATGACAAATTATTAATAATACCTTCAAGATGACTGTAAATTATCCTTTCTTTTCTATTGTAAATCTCGTTGGGGCCGGCGATGGTAACTACATAGTCACTCTTATTTAGTTCATCAGTATGACAGCCTCTTATAACCTCCAATAATCCACGACCTGGTTTGATGGTGTCAGTGATAACATATTTTTCATCAAGAAGTTGTTTTAGATTATTATATATTTGACGACCAAGGCTATCAGCTAATGGTTCTTATCGGGCCTTTGGTGATCGTCGTTATACTATTTTCAACTCATCATCACATCGCTACTCCTGGGTCTCAGGACTCCATCCTGCCTGACATATCAATGGATGTTGGCAAAAACAATAACGAACAATTCCTTGTTGTAATTTTGTCACTATACATTCAGCGATGTGTAATTTAAAGAAAATTAATGGAGCAGGACCATCTACAATGATAAAATCTGCAATATTTGAGTACTGATATCACATGTCACGATTTCTAATGACCTTTTTCCGTTATTTTTCATCCGGTCTTCTTAAATTATACATAAATGTATACTAGTGGGTGCCCGTCGAAATTTTACCAAAACCATATTATGATTGAGTAATCCAACGGTACCCTGTAGGAACAATCGCAAAAAATAAAATACTTGGCTCAAAATGTCACAAATTATGATAAAGCACTTTCCCAAGCAGCACACGTCGTTGGCTCAACGTTGGATTATTGTTGGCATTGTAGGATATGGGAGGGAAATGGTTAGTTGGCATTACCGCTGTTGGGCCAATGAACCAATCGTTGGGTAGCCCGCGTCGGCAAATCCAATCATATAACACGTTGAGAAATGAAAAGCTATTGTTGGTAAATCCTCCTTTCGGTGATATTGAAACATACCGCTATTAACAATGATGAATTTCCATGGGTATATACAACATGATTGGATATACCCATGTTGTATATCTCTCAATTATATTACATGTAACGTTAAACCACCGTTGGTAAATATTGTATAAATACAACCATTTTGGGTTGGAGTTTCCACAACAATCCAACCGTTGCCCAAACGTTTTTCACAGGGTTGCGTCCCATATGACTACTTGGGATTGCAAATAATAAAATTGTTTTCAATATTTTCAAAACAAATTTGTTCTGTAAAATGATTGTCCCAATCATTTTTACCTGCAACAATGAGAGAAAAAAATATCTCTATCTACCACCAGAAAATCAATGATTTATTTTAAATAATCAAAGGACATTTACGGAATAATATATACTTAAAAATAACTAACGTACCACTTCATTTACTAAACATATTTAATCAGAGATAAGCATGTAACATAAGAGTTTTGCCCAGGTCTAGGAGGTCTTAGACTATTGGTCAACTTGAGATCCCAGTCCATTCTACAATTCTCATGAATCACAATAGCTGCAAGGGTTAAGGTGTGTGAACAGTAAGTCAAAGGTTGTAGGTTCAAGACCTGATCAGGACATAATATTTTTGCAGCTAAAATTCTTTAAAAAATTTATATTGTAGGTTTATTTAGCAATTCAATTGGAAACATTATGCTTTTTAATACCAAAATATTTATTTTACAGTATTATGCAACGGTTGGGCCATTGTTGGATAATGGTTAGTTAATCCAGCAATGGGCCAAACTCGCGCCTCGCGACATGCCGCCCTTTGGCCTACTTCCGTTGATCATTTTCCAACGTTGGCCCAACGATTTGTGCTGATGGGGTTTATATGTGGAACGATACATGAGATGACAGTTATTAATTTGTTCTGTAACAAGCAGTGAAAAAAATTAAGTTGTTTAAATAAATTCTATTGATAATAATTCATAAAATGTTAAAAAATATACCCTATAAACATGCATCAATTAAATTATTGTTTGGGTAAAGATGGATTCTTCATTTCCAGAATGGGTGACCAAAGAATTCATACATTGAGATAAATAAAGTATGACATATCCCAATAGCTTTTACTAGAGCAGTTAATGTCAATTAATGGTGGGGCCACTAAGTCCCTATGTTAACTCACTTAAATTGCAAATATCTTGCTCAAGCTTTCTAAGAATAAGGACCGTTAATTATTCAGCAACCCATCAATTCAAAATAGTTAAACTCTGAACCGTGGACCGTGGAAGTTTACACTCTCCATCTGAACGACTGTGTTTTTTCTACGTTAGTTTAATAGTAGGAAGAACCCTTAATTTTATTTAAAATGAAACGGTTTGGAATTCAACTATATTGAGGTAGGCATAACTGATCTGATTATATTTTTTTAGGTTAAATTGTAATTGATTATTAGTGTAGTTAACGAAAACTGATACCCAAGCTCTAACCATCAGTTCTATTACTGTTTAGGTAAAGATGGAGTCTTCACTTCCAGAATGGGTGACCAAAGAATTCTTTGAACAATGTCTACGTAAAGAAGAAGGTAATTCCAACATTGTAGTAACAGACTTGACTGTCTCATCTGCTGTCCCTCCTGGAAACAACTACGGGAGCTACATCATCAGAGTTGTTTTGGAATGAAAAACCAATGACGGTGATCCAGATTTACATTCCTCTAAATTTATTGTGAAAGCTGAGCTTACTGAAGGACCAATGAAAGACTTGACATCAGATTTTGCACTGAATGAACCTTCATTCTACTACAAATTTATCCCTAAAGCAAAACAATTCACGGTCATAAATTTTGCTGCCAAAAGCTTTTTCACCTAAACCGAGTGTTACAATTCTTGAAGACTTGAAAGAATTTGTCATGGCTGACCGAACAAAGCAGCTGGATATTGACCATTGTCGTCTATGTATGATTGCATCCGCTTCGTTTCATTCTGTCTCTGTTCCAGTTAAAAAAAACACCCTGAACTTTTGGAACCTATAAATAAAGAATCAATGTTCTCAAATGAATCAAAAACACGATATTTGACATCATTGATGATTAATGGTGGTATGAAAAGGATTATTGAAGAAATAGAGAAAATTGACAGGTTTAAGAAATATACTGTAACAGAGAAAGACCTAACTCCTCATCTATAGGATATGTTGGTTGAGGCCCATAAGCCTAGTGAAGTCGTTAACACGATCCGACAAGGAGACCCTTGGGTGACCAACATGATGTTCAAATACGACCAGGAGGGTAAAGTCTGCGATGTCAAGATCATAGACTTCCAAGGGACAGGGTACGGATCTCCTGTGGGTGATGTAGTGATGTTCCTTTGGTTGAGTGCTACCATTGATGTAAGGAAAAATAACCTAGAAGAACTATATAGAATTTACGTGGAGCGTTTTGATGAAAATCTGAAGCAATTCAACTGCTCTGAAAGATTGACATATGAACAGATGATGGCACAAGTGAAAAAGTTAATTCCTATGGCTCTGTTTGTGTCAGCATCATTTCTGCTCTGCCTGTTACATACTGATCCAATGGATTTTAGTGGATTCTTCTACAAGGAGTGATAATGACGTAGAACAGTTTTATGACAAGTATTACACTGCGACCTACTGTGAAAAATTACTCCCACATTTGCTTGAGACGCTGGAGATCAATGGAATATTTACCTACTTAGAAAACTACCAAAAGAAGCTGTCATATCGTGCTGAATTAAGTTAAAGTATTTATTAAAGTGAAAATTAAAATTTTTGTCATTATACGATTTGTTAGTTTAAAAAAAAACACTTACATTGGAGAAGAATTTTCAAGTGACCTAACTCTTATCTCTAACAGGTTTCATGATTTAGTCTTTAACTGTTTATGAAATATTTTGTTTTTTTATGAATACCACATAGAGATACACAGACAGAAAATAAATTAGGACACATGTTAAACCGTATTTTTTATGATTTAAATTCCTTGAAAAAGAACAAACAAAGTTACCATTAAAGATATTAAAAGTTGCACTTAAACTTTTTGATCAGTGAAAAAGTAACAATAAAATATTTTCAACTAGTCCATGTGTAAATTCCGGGTGTTTTTTAAAACACTACCTAATTTACAAATACCAAAAATCATTGTTTAAGATCAATACAAGTTAATAAGTTGGGTATCCGATTGGCGTTGTTTACTCAATTGTCCATCAGCTAGTTATATATTATTTGTTTGGTACATTGTTTATTTTTCTCTTATTTTGAAGTTATTACTCAGGAACTAGTGCTAAAAGTAATAACAAATATATTAGTTATATAAAATATGTGTTGTTTAATTTCCAAATCATGGATTGCAAAGGATATATTACAACAAAATAATGCAAAGAGATAGGCATTTATACTGCAAGAGCCTTAACATTCAATACAATTACAATTTTAAACTATTCAATGGTTATTATTTTAGCTACTCCCCCGCCCAATGGCTTCAGACTGGATGTTAAAACCCCAACTACAAGATAGTTAAGAGACCTGTCTGTTTGAAACCCCGAAACCCCTTACTGTTCCTGTCATATTTTAAAGTTATATCAAGTAGGAAACAAGATTTAATGTTTCTATTTCCACAAATTACGTGTGCTAGATCAGGTATTTTTTCTCCATGCTCGGCAGTTTAAGAACGAGCACAGTGATCGGTCAAGTGGGGTTGGCTTTGTCCCAAGTTGACCCTGAGATAGCAACACCATATTATGAATGATTTGCAGTTTTTCTATAATGACAGACTGAATCTTTGAGGCCACTTCAGTAAATATAAATGGTATGTGAACAACTCATATTTAATAAATTCATACACAATTTTTACAATATTATTTTTTATGAGTGAGAAATTATGAAACATTTGTTAAATATGGTGGATTATGAAACACTGGTTTGTGGATTTTTGACTGAGCTAAAAGCCTAGTATTAGTGGAAATTTAACACAAGACCTCATAGTCTAACCTTCCTGTTTTCTAACACCTCCCTGTTATTGGTGGCCGCTATCGTGACCACAGGAAATTATCTGCTGTTTCAGGAACAAAGCTTGTTGGAATAGAAATCCACAGCTGCATACTCCCGGCACTGCTAATATATGCTAAAATGGCCTAAAAACATAAAACTTTAAGCGAACGTAACTCAAATAATGTTGCTTTACAAGAAAATCAAACGACACGTGCAGCTTCCCCGACCTCGATTACCCTTAAAAATATCATTTCGTAGCTTGGGAGCCATTACAGCTTGATAAACAGCCGCGGACGGACGGACGCATGGAGCCACGAACAAATGCGAATTATAGTATTGATTTTTTTCAGACACTGTAAAATAATTATGTACGTTTAATAGTTATTTGTCTTCTTTATTAATGCAACAGTTTAAAATTGTTTTAATTTTAAAAGTCATAAAACCAGTTATGGATCAAGCTTGCATGTAGTAAAGACCCATGAAATATACCATGAACACTATTACAATGACAGTTTGTAATAGTGTAAGATAAGATAATAACCAGTTTATCAGTGAATTTCCTATGGAAAAGTGAACTATTAGCGTGACCCGCACGGTGAAACTTAATCCCGGGACCACCATAGAAGGTCCTAACGTGACCCCCTGAACAAGTTTTGGGGGGTCGTTCAAAATTATATATATATTTATATAGACATCTTTAGCTAAGGCGATTTTTATAAACAGAACTCCACCGTTATTTTTGAACCTAATTTGATGATTCATAATTGTTATTTGTCAAACAAATGGCCCAGATTCATAGTTGTGCAAAGTGGTATTCAATTTTTAATACTGTTTTGCTGAAGCCTCAAAGTTCAACTTTTTCCCACAAATATAACATGGACAGTAGTTTAAATTTAGTTGCATAATAAAACAGCTGATGATACAGTAAAATAAAGGGAAACAGTAAGAACCGCTGGTAACAGATATAAACAATAAAAGTTTCTTTTACTCCTTTTAAAGCGACAGGTCCACCATTATATATACATGTGTATGTTTGCACTCTAGTGGTCACATTTCTTTTCCGGTTTACTTAAAATGTGATAGGGACATTCCTTTTTATAATCAATTGGACAAGTTTGGTGGGCAAAACAATCGGAAAACTTTAACCCCCTTTTTCGGGATTAATCTTTCTAATTTTTAGTTTTTGGGCCCAAAACAGATAAGAAAAGCCCTAGATGTAAAGTTAATTCATGTAAAAAGATGGATATTAGTGGGAAGAAAGTTTTAAGCCCTCTCTTATTATTCTAGCATAACTATTTACTGAGTTATTAAAGAAAATGTATATAGACTAAACACTGTTTAGGTTGTCTTATGGGGGTTTGGTATACAGTGAGCACATAATACGGTATAATGGTCGACGCTAACAAACTTCAACTATCGACTACTGGCAAATCAAGGTTTCTACATGTAACCTACTGCTTGCAAGGCGAATGTAAATTATATTAAGGAAAATCATAGTCTAATGTAAAATAACTTAGATGTTATATAAGTGTTAATATGTGGTAAATTATAATTTTATTTCTCAACCTAAAATATTAACGTAACTCAAATTAGTAATTACTATATGGATCTGAAAAATAATTACACCTTACTATATCTGACACTGAATCAGAATATAGCACCGTTAAATTATATCAGACAAAACAATAGGCCTAGCTAGTGAAAATAACTTTATAACAATTGGTTTTGATGAACTTGCCTTGGAATCCTTTGTCCTTCACCTAGACCAAACATAAAAAAACAACAGAAGGAGGAACTCTAGGAACTCTTGTTATTCCCGCTCAGAAGTTCCCACACTCCCACGAAATGCACTCGAATGAACGAGTGGATGTCACTCTTTCAAAGGACTATTAGATACTCGTTTAATGAAAGTAATGAAAGAGTGAAAAACTCATCTTTTAAAGAACAAAGTTTTCACTATTTTTAAAAATATGAAATTTTTCCATTTATTGAGAGTGGATACTCATTCTTTCGGAGTGAACACCTAACTCATTCTATCAAATAAAGGGGGTTTCACTCTTTGCATTTTAGTGAGTACAACTTTAGAAATCATACAAGTTTCAACAGCATCATAAATATTTGCCATGTCTGTATCTGTTGTAGCCAGTACCCAAACGTTTTATTTACAACGACTAATAGTTTTCTACAATAACGACAGTGAAATCGGATGCATTAATTATTGTTTTAAAAGAAAATTTTTTAATTTCCTACGGATTGAAGTTGGTAATAACATCCTTTGCGTTGGCCTCCTATATTTAACTCCATCTGAATTTGTTGTAGTGATATGTAAAATACAAAGTGGTTTTATAAATCCACTGCTATCGAACCTCTTGGAGCAGAGACAGCGAATAACAGTGCAGTACAAACTGTCAATGAACGCTAAAAGGCGTTTGATCAGAACTTGACTACAAGATTATATCTGTCGAGTGCGCCAGTATGAACATATCGAACATCATGGAGTTTGTGAAACAAACTTGATAATATGTCTTTCTTGATTCTAAACGTTTTATTTTCAGTTTGATTAAAACATGGCTGTGATATACCATCAAAGTTCCATACTTTTTTTTTGGACACCCGGTATTATTTAACAAATATTCAACCGTTTTACATACTACGCGTGATATGTTTTTTTTTGTTTTCTTTTCTTTTGCCAACATCAGTTGAGTTAAAATAAGAAACTCACCTAACTTTTACAGGATGTTTATGAAAACTATAAGGTGTCAAGGGATTGAAAGATAATAAAAAATTGAATAGCACAACAGTATAAATAGCTCGAAGTCTTATGGGCACCCCTATGATTGACCTAGTGGCATATTGCATATAAATCCAGAAAACTAACTGTTAGCCAAGTGAAGCAATAAGGTTTTTTAACATTGAACTACTGTTTAGCTGAGTTTGTAATTTTACTTCATTTATCACAACACATGTATTATTCATGAAATAAATAATATCTGGGTAATGAAATAATAATCTGACTTACATGTGGTCATTACTTTAATCGATTCCAAGATCAATTTATCTATGCTGTTTTAATCATGTATTTTTCACACTACCACTGCCAAGGGTTAAATCCTGTGGTTTGTTTTCGAGTTTAAACTATTTTTTTTATTTCCCACTTAAAGTTCAAATACCTATGTTATAAATTATTTCAAAGAATCTTTTAAATTATAAATAGTACAAAACCTAAAAAGTACCAGGCTAGAACTCTTGACCTATTTATCGAACATTGATCGATGAACAATTGCAAATTTCACCGTTAATAAAAAGCTACTTTTGATATCACTGACACGTGATTTGTTTAAAACATAATTTTATTTAGAAGCCACTTATATGTTTGCCTTTAAGTTATATAATATTTGTATTCTATTGTTATTTAGTTTTAAATAGTTATTATTAAAAATACCCGTTAATTATCATTAGAAATTAGTTCTTTAGTACTATAAGTAATCTTTAAAATATACCTAATCCGAACAACACTTATATGTATAACATAACATAACAAAATATTGTTCCCTCGATAAGCATTATATTAGCTAGATTGGTGCTAAGTTCCAATGATGTAATGTTAAGTAATAAATACTTAAACATCCATTCATTGGATGGACAATATCTTATAAACCAGTCTGAGATAACACAGTTACACCTGCCCCCTCACATTGCCGAGTGCTGCCGAGGCCCTACGGAGACACTAGATCATTTGTTCAGACTCCTGTTACAATGCTCATCTTAACATATTTCATGCACTTTTTCAGAATACAGTATGAAATCTTTGTTTTTTTTTAGTCTATATTTTGCTGCACAATGTAAGCGAAAAGATGAGTTGTTTATGTGAAGATTGTCACGAAGTCTTAATCAGCCACTCAGCCTTGCTCCAGAGATGAACGAATGGCTCCCAGGGGAGTGAGACGGTCCCTTGTAATTACTGCCTCTCAGTTCTGGGAGTTTGTTATTTGGTATTACATTCCTTAACATTATATGGACATTTGTTAAAGTAATTTAGTTTAAAGGGTAGTTTACTAGGAGTAATAATAAACCAATTGTCATCTATGGAACAATCTGAACTAATTATACTGTGAACAATGTTGTTTTGAGGCCGCAGTATTACCATTAACACCATTGTACTATGTGGTGGGCAGGGAAACGTAAAATAGTATATTTCTGTGATATTGTTAAACATATAAACATGTATAGTGAAAAATAAATCGCAAATCTGAACAAAATAAACAAAAACAACAACATTATACTGCCATTATAAAAGAAAAATCAGAGATACCGTAAGGATATTTTGACATCTGGGACACACTAAACCATTTCCCTCAGCGAAAGAAGTAGCTTGCACCGCGTTATCTAAAATACAAATTTACACAGTTCAAATAATACAAGTACTAAGTGCACAGTAAATCCTCAAACATACCACTACATCACTATTAAACTATAGTGGTCTGCACGATGATGATCCGATGGTTCACAGCACGTCTGAGGGCCCTAACGGCCTGCGAACAACAATGCTGCTAGCTCCTAACAATCTTGTTGTACGTCTACCATGTGATCAGCAGTTGCCAAAACAAGCGTAATTTGGAAACAAAACCACAACTGGCATTTTATAATAACAGGCATAATATAATCTAAACATTTTCAAACCTCTTGATTATTTCAACTAATCAACTTTTAAAACGATTATTTGTAAGAGACAGAATTTAAACAATAACATAATCTCTTTATTTATCATGTTCAAACATTTACATCAGTATCTGCCAAGGTTGCCTTAAATTACACATTTATTTGTGGTAAAGAGTTGGATACTAACGTAAAGACGAAAGACATGTTATGTTTAAATACATTCTAACTAACTCATATATTTTAAAAAATTTGTGAAAATGGCATAAAATATGTTTAAAAAGTAGGGCATATAACTCATTATACGTGAAAAAGGTACTTTTTCTTAACAGACCAAAGTATTTTGACATCCCAGTCATAAGAAATTAGCCTCCAATTATTATAAATCAAATAATTATTCAGAGGGGGAGAATTTTAAACTAAATCTGTAGATAACTGAGTATGGGTAATTAGATAAATCAGTTATAAATTAAATGAACGAACCTTTAATTTAAGCCTTTGAGAGAAATATTAATTGAATATTAAATGTTAGTCGATATTTTAAGTTGTCTACTTTATATTCTAGTTCACATTGTACCCCATTCATAAAAAAACTGATGTATTTACGAGTTTAATATAGGATTGTCCAAATCCTAACTTATACGAGTGCATTTGTGTCGGAGACTTCCATAAAAATATTTATCATCGGTAAAGTGTAATATCTCATATTTTAATAAGCCAAGGTTCAAATACTTAATTATATATCAGATTAATCTGCCTTTTCCTAATTTGAAGACTAACTCTTCATTGTTTATAATTGATATATATACATTTTTATAAACTATTATGAATGGAGATTAATTTCTTGATTCTTGATTCTATTAAAAGTAGTTAAATACCAACTTCCCTGGATTTTTGGTTTTGCTTACTGTTATGATTTTGAATTTTTTGTTTTATCCACCATTTTTCCAATATGGCGGCCAATTTAAGTTTTTTTTTAATGGAATGTCCATAGTTTTATTATTGAATCATGTAACAAATACAATTTAAAAAATATTTTATTCTTTGTATTTTTTTCACTAAACCTAACCGTTATGGTGATTTTATTGTTTTAAGTAATGAGTATCTCACCTTATGTGTGACTCTGGAGGCTAAACAGTTAGGTTTAGGAAATAAATCCAAAGTATAAAAACGTTTTAAAATTAAATTTCCCACCAGATTAATAAATAACATTAGGAGATATCTAATTTATAACATTTTTCCAATATGGCAACAGATTTAAATACGTTCCAATGATTTTTCCATGATAATATTAAATAATAGGGTAGGAAATATTATTTTAAAACGTTTTTATTCTTGGTGTTTCTTTCCTAAACCTAGCTGTTTAGCCTCCAGAGCTACTCATAAGCTGAGATACTCATTGCTAAAAACAATAAAAATCACCTTAACAGTTAGTTTTAGCAAAGAAGTACAAAGATTAAAATCGTTTTGAAATTGCATTTTACACCTGATCAAATAGTAAAACTATGGGCATTCTATAAGAAAAACTAACGTTGGCCGCCATATTGTAAAAATTCCGGATGAAATAAAAAAATCAATATCATAAAATTAAACAGAACCAAAAATCCAGGGAAGTTGCTTTTTAACTTTTTAAAATAGCTCTTATACTTTTCAAGAAAATCAGCTGACACACTCATATCAATCACCCTGTATATGTACTATATGTAGTCACATATTGCATAAATTAATTATTAAATCTTTAGTTATTTGTAACACAAAATGTAATACTTAAAATATAACAACTGTTATAGGAAGTTTTTCTTGAGTAGTCTACACAAAAAATCCCTACAGTAAATATTACTAGCTGCTTGTCCTGGCCTTGCCTGCATAAGCCAAAACGATGGATTATTAAAACGTGATGTTTACTGTGTATCCTTATGTTTAAAGACCATCCTTACTTAGTAATTTTATTCCATGGTTCGAATTTTTGCAGTTAATAATTTACATATTATAATTTTAAAGCTATTTAAAAATGTTTTTGACGTACTTAAAATGTTTGCGTCAGCTGCTAGATGTTTTTAAATAATAATAAAATGTTTACAAAATTCTAATTTCAAATAGACATTATGGCGTCAACCTTCCCTTCTAATCAAAATTGTATTTCCTTCAAAATAAGAATCATGAAAACTCATCGAGTGGTATTCTGAGAGCCTTTGGATACAACAAATCACCAGACTCTTTTAATATATCGGATTTACATTAAAATGTTTACTAAAATAAATGTACTGATACGTGTTTTAGGGTATTTTGTAAACTTATCGAAACATTTTACATAATGTTTAATCTTTTTACTACAGTATGGTTTTGATATACGCGATTTCCATTAGTAGAAAGGATAATACGCTTTTAAACACTCAGGAATTATGATAGGAATCATAATTATTGTAATGTTAGATGTTAAATGTAAAATACCCCAGTCGCAGCAAATCTGCGGACTCAACGAATTTCCAATGCAAATATGTGAGTTTCACTACTACCTAGAGCCACTTACCAAGTTTCACAAAAATACATTCATTAATAAGTGATATATAACATTTTATTTATTCTCCATGAGAATAACATTATAAATGAGTACGCAGGTTTGCAGCAACAAGGAAAATAAGATATGTGTTTTTTTTGCAATTATCAATACAACTCAACCAGGTGAAGCAACATACCAAGTTTTATTAATTTAGGTTCATAACTAAGGGGGATATAAATCTTTACTTAATCTCCATATGAATAACATGGTGGCCGAGTATGCAGGTTTGCTGCTACCGGAAAAAATCAACAAAAAACTGTTTTGTACTATTATCAATATACCACAACTAGTTGAAGCCACATCCCAAGTTTCATCAATATACATACATAAATAATCAAAATATAACATTTTATTTATTCTCTATAAGGATAACATTGGACAACGTAATATGTTTAGCACTTTGAATATCACTGCAACGGTTGGACGTAAAACAATAATTAAAACGCCAAAATGTTTGGTTTTTAGAGCTAAAATGATTGGTAGAAAGAAATGTGGAGATTTTAGTAAAATTATCTGAGGAAAATCTAAAAACCGTATTCCCATAAGATTAACATGGGAAATTTTATGGACACATTTTTTTACTTTTCTCCACAACCACTAAACCTAGCTTAATGATTCAAAATACTACATTGTTTGTTCTTTTAAGCTCTACAAAATGGCTATAACCAAAATCTAGTGTTTTTAAAAGTTTAGGGTAAAAAGTTCAAAAAACTGATTTTTGGAAAATTTAAAACCCACATTAAATCCCCTTCCCATAAACCGATATATCTGGTTTTCGAACTTAAAGTCATAAATGTTACTCTCCACATTTGTGCCAAATTTCATAAAAATCGGGCGCTTCTTTCAAAAGTTATCGCGGTTCTATAACTATAAAAATATCTATAAAAGAGGAAGTATGTATGTATTTATATGTGTGTATATATATATATATAATATTATATATATATATGTAGCCTATGGACTCCGAAACCGCTTGACAGATTGTAATGAAACTTTCAGGATTTATTAAGCATTATGCAAGGATGGTTTGTGTGAAGTTTGGTGCAAATCTGTCCAAAGGTCTCCGACCCAGAGGGCATACAAGGGTGCAGTGTCAGGTTTTAGAAATTTAGTGTTTACAAAATTAACAGCTGTAATTAAAAAAACTCAAAGTTTCTTTAAACTGTCATTTGTTTAAATGTAAACAACACAATGTAAACAAATAAATGTAAACACTGGCTGGTTTATTATCTTTTGAATTGTGTTACTTGAATAAATTGTGTTACTTGAATTTATATTATTTTAACTTAAACTATTAAAATAGCTTTATTTCTGTAAACAACTTAATTTGGGCGCAGCAACGTGCACCGGGTAACTGCTAGTATATATATATATATATATATATATATATATATATATATATATATATATATATATATACATATATATAAATTTGAACGAATAGTGTTTTTGGCATCTGGGGACCTCAAAACAAAAAGTTATCATGGTCTCGGGCTTAAGTCTTACCATGCCACCTACGGTAATAGCTATATCCCCTATAGGGGAAATTCCCTAGAAGCTTTAATAAAACAAATTTGGTTTACATTCGCCACATTTTAAATGAATTATAATTGATAGTCTTAATAATAAATGATATTATAATATGAATAACCTATGTTGATCGTTTGTAAAATACATAATATTATTTGCTTTATCATAATAATTATTTGTTTACAAATATTCAGATACATCTAGGTAATTTAATAAAGGTAATTCATTTAAAAACAGAGGTACTTATTTGAGTTAAATATCAGACGAAATAAATTACAATAAGTGCGAATGGCTTGTAAAGTGAGTTTGAATTATTGCCCAAATTCATTGTTTTCGTTTATGTTTCTTATGGATTATGTTTTTTCTTGCATCATTTAAGGAGATAGATTAAATTAATTTTCC
Organism: Allygus modestus; assembly: GCA_963675035.1. Classification (NCBI taxonomy): domain Eukaryota; kingdom Metazoa; phylum Arthropoda; class Insecta; order Hemiptera; family Cicadellidae; genus Allygus; species Allygus modestus. The sequence continues at coordinate 93,998,732 of OY776116.1, forward strand.
CTTAGTTATTTACTTTAAACTAAATTCCTCGTTCTCAGACGAGGCCTTCATCATGCCAATATTATTTCTTGTTTGCATAATGAAACCCGCTGCAGCGAGCTTGAAAATAAAATTATTCCTTATTGAATAACAGAACAAAATATAACCAAACAGCTAAGTAAACCTCTTTTATATACTGTACAGATGAAAATGTGTATCACCTTAACTAATTTCATTATTTAAAAAATAAAAATAATATTTAAATACTAATAAAAAAATTATTTGTTGACATCAATATAAAAAGTAAATATGCTCGTAATTAGAAAAAAAAACTTTAATTTGTTCATTGGAAGTTAATTCGGAAAAACTTAATTTAGTTTCAATAAATATAAATTATAAGAATTTCTATAGTCTTAACAATGGAAATCACGAATTATTAAATACTGCAATACAAAAGTGAAAGTCTAATATATACATATATAGATATTTTTTAAATTTAGCTTTGTGAATTGTATAAGTAGGGTTTAGCAATATCAGCTGTTTCTGAATATTATTATAAATGTATGGTATTATTTTTCAAAAGACTAATTACTTAGCAAGTCGCTAATAAACCTTCTCCGTCTGAACTGTTACAGTGACATAACTAGGTTAACGATCCGTCCTCTATCCACCTAATGATATGACGTCGGAGAAATCCCATGTTTTGAAAGCACGATTTTTTCTTCATAGCCTTTTTATTCTTAGAGTAAATTTAAATCTTAATAACTGCGTTTGTTTTTTTAGTTGTAGAGTACAGTCTTAAGTTATTCTTGGATTCAAGTAGGCTTCGTTCCTTATCGTCGTTAATTGTAATTCTTTTCTAGCATATTAAGAGTAATCGGGATGAAAAAGTTAAACTATATTCTCCATAAATGACACATATAACAAGTGCATGAAATGAACGCAAACTGTAAACAAATATTTACTTTAACAGTTTAGTCGGCCACGGAAAACTTCAGACAACGGGAGTTCAGAATACTTGCATTGTAATCATAAATTTGCATGATACTTCCGTTATAAAGATTGGTTTTTGCCCGGCCATGTCATACAATTGAATGTTTGCATTTATTATTTTACAAAAGTAAAAACTGAAAAACATTTCGAAACTAAGGGAACCCTGTTTTATATGTGGCATTAAATAAAATCACCATGTACATGTAACATATTTATTAAACTAAATCTGACTCACTCAAATAATACATCATATGATATGGCCATCATTATGAGGAAGGAGGAGCTGGGGTCCACTGGCCCACAATGCATTGCAACAGTAGAGGCCAACTATATGAATAATTATTATAGTTAAGCTCACTTACAAAACATATTATATATTATAGAACATTTCCCTTCTTTTATATAATTTTAAAGTAAATACAATTATTTTATATTTTGAATCTAAATAAAAATAAACTTTTATTTTATTACACCAAAAGGTAAGATTGAATGAAGATTAGTTTCACAATTGGCCTATAAAGCAACAAAAACGAAATACATCTTTTAGAGTACAAAAATGATGATAAGGATTTGGACAAGAGAAAAGTATACAAAAATCAAATTCATTAATCTAATATGTAATATATATAAAATCAAATACCTCATTACAATATAATTCATTGGCACACATTAAAGAAATCATTAAGCTACTAACATTTTATAGGGCCTATTACTTAAGCAACTCTTTTAGAGCAGCCGTTATTTCAGCCATATTTGGAAACATTTTTATAAGGTAATTAAACATTTCAAGAAGTCACTGTAGCTCCTTTTTACATGTTGGATTCTTAAGTGATACAGAGACCTTTACACGATCAGGATCTGGTTTAACAGCATTCTTAGAAAAAATACAACCTAAACTTCACTTCTTTTACTTTGTACTGCAGTTTATCAAAATTAAATTGAATTTTTACTTCTTGGGCACATTTCAAAACTTATTTCAATGTTAAATCATGTTCAACTTCATTGTCAGCTGCGTTTAATAAATCATCATTCTACGCAAATACATTGGGAATATCCACAAATACATTGGGAATATCCACAAAATTAGCTTGGTTTATATTTTGAAATAATTCTGCAGCAATAAAAAATAAACCAAAATTATGTATTAAGAATTGCTACAATCCAAATGGGGTGTTAAACGTACAATAACTACTAGATTGATCATCGTGTTCATTTTGATAGAAACCATATTTTAAGTTTAAAACACTAAAAACAGATTTATTACTCAACTTAGAACTCAAGTCCTCCATTGTAGTGATCAGGAAAGGATCTCTTTTAATTGTTTTGTTAAGATGTTATGGGTCCAGGCAGATCCTGAGAGCACCATTGTTTTTTCAATGACAACTAAATTGCTAACCTAGTTTTCTGGTTGATCCACCTTTGATATTATTCTTTCACTTTCTAACTCATCAATTTTTAGCTTAAGCCTATTTTTTTACACATAAAGGAATTCTCCAAGGACCTTCAATAACTGGCACAACATTATCTTTGAGCTTTATACTACATTTAGCACCTTTAAATTTACCAATACCTTCAAAAACATCTTAATTTATGTTTATAAACACCATCTTATAATCAGGCACAGTTGCAGTAGTAACTGTGTAACATTTTTCATAATACATAGCTTAACACTTGCCTTGAGGCCTAAGATAGGCTTAATTGTGTCATTATTATTTTTCGAGTCAACAATTACAAAAGTAAAGTATTCATTCCTTGTTTCTAAACTATCAAAGTCTTTAATCACATTACATTTCAAGTTTACGATACCAATAGGCTTGATTGTAGAGCCACCATAAGCCTCGAGAACCATGTTGGTTAGATTAATCTTAAACTTGTATTAACCAAACTAAAGACTTCCACTGGTAAAATATTAACTTCTGAACCAGTGTGAATTTTAAGATGAATGCACTTGTCCTCAAAATAGACTGGATACAATCATTAGACTGGACCTATATTAGATGTAGGCCAACAGTCATTACTAACTAAATGTACTTGAGACCCTGTTAAATAGTCAATCATTAAAGGGTCACTTTCTTCTTGGTTACTTCTTAACAGACCCACTTTAGAATTTGTATTACGACAATAACAGCCAACTGAAAAATGATTGGGCTTACCACATATGTTACACTTCTTACCGAAAGCTGTACAACAGGATTTTATACGTCTCTTGTAACATTTCTTTCATAAGTATGTCTTCCCAATGTCACTAGGCTTATTTTTAAATTTAAATTGACTGTAGTTAGGCTTACCAGCTTTCTGCTGGAATTTATTAAAGTGCTTCTTACTTACCACCTTGTCAGGCTTACCTTCATTTTTCATAACATGTACCTATTTATTTGTACTGTCTCTGCTTGCTTTTTACCAGTTTCAGCGGAACGGTAATACTCTATAGTTTTGTCTAGACACAAGTCTGGGAACTGTAAAAATCGTTCTTGTAAACTTTTATCACATATGCCTAGAACTATCCTATCACGAAGAACTTTATCTTGCTGAGTTTCATACTCACAGGATTTAACAAGTTTATTTAGATCTGTTACAAAACTGTCAAAGGTTTCAGATGCGTCTTGATTTCTACTGTCAAACTTAAAACGTTCAATCACAATGATCTTTTTAGGATTGATGTATTTTTCAAGAGCACCTAACACTACATCAAACTGTTTAGCCTCAAAATCAGACAGGTCGAAAGTGTTAAACAGTTCAACCACTTCCTCACAAATGACATTCAACAATATTGAACCCTTACATCCTCAGCTTTTTTCTCTAACCCCGAAGCATTGAGGTATGTTAAAAAAATTCTGTTTGAATTTACGAAAATTTTCAGAGAGATTACCACTTAGGCTTAAAGGTTCTGGAACATTACAGTGATCCATACCATTGTTTTTTAGATCAACCGCCCTAGCTTAGAGAATTATAACTTACTGCACTGATTCTTACTTTTATTACTTTCTCAACTCTTTGGATGGCTCAATTTTACTTTCAAACAAACATTTGCAATTGCACCATGTTTTATGTGTGGCACTGAATAAAAACACCATGTATATGTAACATATTTATTAAACTAAATCTGACTCACTCAAATAATACATCATATTATGTGGCCGTCATTATGAAGAAGGAGGAGCTGGGGTCCACAGGCCCACAATGCATTGCAAAAGTAGAAGCCGACTAGATGAATAATTATTATAGTTAAGCTCACTTATTACGTACTATATATTATACAACAAACCCTATGGAGAGAATGAGTGAGGTGGGATTGTTCTGCGAGTGAGTCTGTATGTTTCTTTATGAACATCCATAAATAATAATAATTAATTGATTCATATTTCTAACCAAATAAAAGTTTGATAAACAATTTATTTAATTTAGTAAACTATTTGGACAAAAAATATTCTATAGTATTAGTTATAACTATCGTGCATGATTTTAATGGAAAAACCATTTCCGTTCAACATGGTTTAAACATTACGCCTTATACAGAACGAATTTATGTTTAAATTTTTCTATCCACAGTTGAAGAAATTAATGGCGTCAAAAAGTTTAAAATTAAACTTTGTGAATTCTTGGTTGGCCGCTGTTACTTCACCCAGTTATAATTAATTTTCCTCTCCTTGGAGAGACCAGAACTGTAGTTATATTTCTTATCGCAGACCTGGGTAAGTCCATACGATTAAGGCTGCTGAAGTAACTTTCTTTGTAAATAATAAAATTTATAACACAAGGATCACTATTAAAAGTTTAAAATGCCTAATATACTGCAGCCTATAATCGTAGTAATCGTAGTGGTTTTACCAAAAAATATCGGCACAAAACGTGTTCCAGCTTAAGGATTAAATACCAATTTAGTTATACAAAAAATCTAATCAAAAATAAAAATCAACATGTAATTTGATCGTTCCATTAAATATCAAATAATAAAGGTCCACATTCTTTCTTTATACTTACTAAAGTAAAGAAAATCTGGGATCAAAATCAGTTATTTTAAGACTTACACGTAGAATAATAATGCGTAAATTACAACAGAGGTAACATTCACTTTACGGCGTTTTTACGAGGGTAAATAAATTGTTTATTCATTTATAAGACAAAAGTGATGATAAGACGGTAAAGAGATTACCAATAGTCTTTGAGTTGGAGGTTTAACTCGGTTTCTGTCGTGGTCTTTGAAAGTTCTCAGCATAAAAGCCGCAAAGATGAAATTGTATTAATCTAACTATTCTATTGTCATTACTATAAAACAATATCATGTGTTATTTAATGACTTGCGTTTCCATTTTTATTTTAACAGTCCAAATGTATTTTTTTCACTATCTAAGGTATTTTTATAATAATATTGTAAAGTCAGTTTTAATATTTAGAAATTAATTATAACATAATAAATTGGTACATAGATTTAAAACTTATTTTACAAAAGTAATCACAACATGTTTCCTTATAAGAAAACTAAAATTGGTTTAGATAATAGGAATTAAATAGGTGTAAATCTTGTAATTTACTATATTTATGGTTAATTACTTTCCATGTACTGGTTGGTGATTTTATTATAGAGTAATGTTTTACATATACTGTAAATTTACCTAACCAAATGGACGTATTATGATTGGATGAAATATAATCCAGCAGAACTTGGTTAATCTATTAAGAAAAATTACCAATAAATTGTTCATTTGGCAGGAAATATTAAATTGCTGGGTATTAACGATTGTTATATACGATAAAAACTGTGTGCGATTTGTAAAACTATAATCAAATTTTATTTGGATAGGTTTATTTTAATTTGTGTTACTTATTTTAGGAAGTTCTAATAATAGACGCTTTTATAGAAAATATTAAAATATGTTTATCGTTATTTTGGTAAGAGTTGTGTTAATATGATTAGAAATAAAATACTTATGCTTTAATGAAACACATGAGCCTGCAACCAGCAGTAAAGTTGAAAAAAAAAACATAAATACAGCAGTATAGTTAAATTGTTGACTAAAATTATGGATTATCGTAGATTTTCCGTATTCAGTACTGTAAATAGTTGACATTTATCGCACTTAAACACCATTCCATTTATTTGGGTAAACACCATTTTACGTTATATAATAAATAGTTACAATTTATTTTCACGAATAAAATGAAAATGCAAAAATGCAAAATCAAACTGAAAACAGTGAAACATAATTATTTTTCAAAACAAAATTCCCCTAAAGGCTGTAACCTTTGTTTATCCCCCGTCTGAAATGTTGACAAAGCCTAAATGAAACCTCAGCGATAAATTCTGTAAAGTTAGATTGAAATACTTGTGAAGTATTACACTTGAGAGACCGCATTATACGCAACATGCGAACTCTACATCTATTGGCTTTAGCTTTCATACTCATATGGCTTCTAAAACGTAATTTTGGTTTAATACAAAATGTAATCTTGACTAAAGATAAATAACAGATAAATTTCAGATAAAGTTAAATTCCCAGTTAAATAATTCAAATTGCTCACCCAATTTCGACTACATTGGATAAAGTAAATAAAATCATCATAAATGGTATCGTCCGTTTGTTTGATAAAAAAAATTACAAATTTGGATTTAAAAAGTAAAAAAAAAATACTTAAGAGCGTTATTATCTTACAAAGTGTGTAATACGTATACGATAAACAAAACATATTACTGTTAAAAGTGCAAGCATGGGCAACTGGTGAGGGGTTTCAATAGTTAAAGTGTGTATATGTGTGTCAATTAACGTGGTGTATTTTGAAAAAATATCCGATTCGATTACATGTTGTACGAATGTGTAACGTGACATGCATGAGTTCAAGTTCGAAAACCAGAAATATCCCCATAAGAAATGGGTTTTATGGTGTTTAATATTTTTCAAAAATCTGTTTTTGTAATTTTTCATAATTTAAAAAACTCAAGAGTTTGGTTTTGACCATTTTATAAAAAAATTTTAAAAAATGTTGTATTTTTTATCATAAACCTTGTAGAAGGGTTGTGGTTCTATCATTAATAACATGTTGTCGAGTAAAAGAAAAAAAAAACACTCATCAAATTGTCCATGTTAATATTTTGGAGAAAAGTTTGTATACTTTTTCAAAGTTGGTTCAACTGTTAACCTGACTTTTGTTTTTATCAATATGTTCAGTTCTAAGGAACTCCAATTTTAGTTGTTAAATTGATGTTCTAAGCCCATCTGATGCAGATATATTCAAAGTGCTAATAGAGTTTGTTTTCCAATGTTATAGTTATGGAGAAAAAGTAACATTTTATATTGAGATTATCATTTATATTATTTAAATGAATGTTTATGAAATTTTGTATATGGCTTTTATGTATGTGGTCTATTGATATTTACCATATGAAGATCTTGTAAAGGTTTATGATCCCCTCACTTATGGACATAAATTAATAAAACTAGGTATGTGGCTTTATCTGCTATCGTTATATTAGTATTTGCATAAAACCCATTCCTCTTCGTTGTTGCAGTAAACCTCAGTCCTAACTTTATTCTTATGGTGTATAGGTAAAATGTTATATTTATATTATTCTTAAATGTATATTTATGTACCTTGGTAAGTGTGTTGTGTAGTAGTGAGACACATTTATTCACTGGTAAATCACGAGTTTGCAGGTTTGCTGTACCGGGGGTATTTTATTGTTTAAACAGAAAATAAACAATGGATAATTCTCGGGAGAATATCAGCCTCTTCAAGGTGATATTTCAAAAGACACATATGTTTGTGTAATTCAGTAGTAGTAGGGATTCTTAAAGCATCACATGAAACAAAATGTTTACTCGTTTTATATATTTAAGTTAATTTTCTTTTTCAATGATTAAAACTTAAACTGGAATCCAGCCACTATAATTCAGTTTAATTGTTTTAAATAGTAAATATGCGATGAAAATGACCGTGCACTCATATCATACACCCTGGTCAGATATAGAAGTGATTTTATCCTTCGTAAAAACTCACATTGGAAGAATTACCTCAGACAACCTATCCCCTAATCTCCACCAGCTCAAAAAGAGGAGGAAAAAACAGAAAAGAGAACCAAAATAACGGAATGAAAGGTAAGAATAAATCACAAGATAAAATTAAGATGGAGATGTAAAAATAAGTGAAGAAAGAAGATTTAGCTCGGGAAAAGAAAATAGCATGAATAAAGATTTTATTATTTCTAAATGGCATTGTATTTTACTGTCGTGAGGTGTACGATGAAATATATATATTTTTGTAGTTTTATTGGGCAACACTCATCGTTGTTGTGTTTTGAAATGAAGCCGTTGCCTGAAAAAAAAACTAAAAAGCTTCATTAACACTAGCACAGCATTCACATTTACACAAAAACAACAAAAACGTCCCGCGTTTTCAAGTGCGTTTACCACGACGAGATCTCGTCTCGGATTTGGTCTCGGATTTGGCTCCAGCGTGAAGCCCCAACTCCCTGCGTTTAAATGTGAAGTCCGCAGTTGTCTTACTGTAACTTTTTAGTTTTTTTGTGTGATTATGAAAACGGCTTCTTTTCGAGTCATAAAAATTGTGAGTATTGCCCAATAAAGCTTTAAGATATTACAAAGATTTTATTATAAAAAATAGTTTAAGAAAACATCAATAAAGATCGTTCTATACTTAAAAAAATATTCATTTTGTCTAAAACTTCTTCCTATAACATTAAACCCGAAAAAGTTACACCAAATTTTAATTTTATATAATTTATGGATACATCCAGCCGCCCGATTGTATCTTGTACAGTTAGATAAGACTAACGCTAAAACCATTAGGCCATTTGTCTCTTAAACTGTTCGTATAACACGTTGATCAAACCAATGTGTAACTAATTTAGTGAAATATTAAGTTTTCAGGTTTAAGAAAACATTAGTTAATATTAACTAGTAGTAAACGTAGATTCAAAAACTATATTTTATTTTAATTGTTTATTTGATAGACAGATTGATGGAATTGTTATGAAACGTTCATTTACAGTTCCTAGTACGAGAACACGACGTACAGTCATCGTAGACGAGAGCTAACCCTAATTACTACGGATAATTAATACCTGCATATTAGCATGCTGTCATTCTCTTGATGAAGACTTAATGTCCTCATATATTATACGTATTAATCTATTAATGAGATCAATTATTGAGGAACTTGACAGGATTAACGACGCGTGGGCTGCATGTTTTTGAGGGTAATTAATGTAAAAAACATGTAAATTTAGTTTTGTTGATGTTGTTTTATTTTATCTTTGTTGTTTACACTTCCTTTCCGTTCTATATATATATTGTTTTTGTTTTGATTGAAGTCAAATGCGCTGACTAAAGTTATTCAACGAAATAAACATAATCTAACGTACATAAGATGACCGAACCTAATCAAAGTTAACTGCATTAAATTATGCTCTTACATTCGTGTAAGCTCCAGCATTGTGGAAAGTCGTGGCATCTTAATATTTTCCCAGTAATTCAACTCGCCTTTAGAGATGAATGAACAACTTCCAGAGGAGAGGCGGCCCTTCCCCTGTATTAAAATTACTGTCGCTCAGTTCTGGGACTTTATCGGTTTGTAAATGGTGTTGGATCCAGGCTGGAGATATATTATAAAATAATGAAATAAATATTAGTATATCCTATGATTGTATATATCTCCTATACATTTTCAAGCTCGTATTGCAGTTGTGAGGTTCAAATAATATGATATACAATGGCACAATATATTTCCCTAGATAAAATAACGTTTTATACTCATATTTACATAGGGTGTATTTTAGTAGTGCTATTTGCTTTGAATTATTAGCATATTAAACCCCACTTAAAAAAATATAAGCTTTATATTTACCGTAACGTAAACAAATTGATTAGTCGTCACATAAAGCGAGATGTTTGTTTACCATCAAAATAATCATCGTTTTTGTAAAATGCTGTAAACAACTAACAATAAAATCTTATAAAAAAACTTCAGGAGGACGCAAGTGGAGGTAAATAAGCGTTTACATAAGCATATAAAAATCATATTAATACAGGTTCCTTACTGATGTGTAAGTTATTCAATGAATACTAAGGAGTCCTGAAGTATCTCAACTACTTAACAACATATTCAGATAACAATTATAATCTGCATGTATTATTTCCATTCAGAAAAATATGTTATTACATTACACTACTATTTTCTACTCGTGATTACATACTCTTATTGTAAATATATCACATAAAAGAAAAATTATTTACTTTGGAGAAAACAAAGCAAAAATACTTTCCATATCAATTATTATTGAGTTACAGCTGTTTACTAATTTGTATTAATTGAATAATATAATATAAATGTTTGTAGTTAATAGTACTATGATATCCTTCACTTAGCAAACTTGTACTTTAAAACTATTGCAATATATCGAATTGTATTTATTGGTGAAAGAATTTCATTTCTTTTCGACAGCGGATTCCACTGCGTTTCCAGTCAGGACTTGAGTGGAATGAGAGGCTTTTCTAATACAAACCTACACATATTGGTTCTCACCTGACAATTATACTGTGGTATTTTATAATTATTTGGAGAGTTAAATTGAATACTTTTAATTATTAATACGTGGATTATTTAGGAATGATTTAAATACTTATAAGTACTTTTTATGTAATTTATTGGTAAAGTTGGAGAAGAATTTCTAGAAGATTTTTGTATGCTTTGAATAACTGCTCATAGAACACAAATAAAAAAATGGCATTACTGTAATTATTGTTATTCTATCAATTTTCAATAGAATAATTGATTGCTTTGCAAGAAATAATATAAAATAATACAAAATGTAATCACGCTGTTAGGCATTAGGACGTTTTAAACTAAATGTTCATACTTGTTGTTGTTCAAGTATGGACATATCCTAGGTCTATAATGAAACGTTCTTCTTAGCAATTAAAAAATGTAACAAATGATAAAACTCCTTCTGTCAGGTGGTTTCATCATACCCTAATGAATAATGTCCAGTATGTCGTTACTTTTATACTGTTTCTACAAATGAGGAATAACACACTATCGATAAACTCAGCCCTTGTGAAGCATTAAACCATTAGCTGTACTGATTTTCAAGCACCTCGGTTTTTTACAAAGTTCTTTTATACTATTTTAAAATTTTTAGTTGCTCAATTCAATAAAAAAAATCTTAAAAGACGTAATAATTCCTAACTGAAATTAATAAACTTAAATATGTTACGATCGGGTTTGTGACACACAGATGTCCGATCAACTCAGTTATCAAACTAAATTTTATCATAAGCCTTACAATACGACTTAGTTATAAGACTTACAATTGTGTAACAATAAGATTTGTTTTGAATCAGGTGAATGTTCAAATAACAGCTTAACTTGGTACTGAAAGATATTCCATATGATTTGATCCTTGGATGAAATAAGAACTATAATTCACAGAAAAATGTATATTAAATAATAATTTCTAACTAATTGTTTGTGTTACAAAAGTAAATCCACCGCAGATTCATGTGCATTAAGAATTTCATAACCTTGTTGTTGTTGTTTTTTTTTAAGTATTCAAATTTTTGACGTCTATAATATGAGTATATAAGTATATATAAGTATATAATAATTGCTTTATTGTAATCTGGAAATTCCACTATTGAAATATATTTGAGACGATAACAGTATCGTGCAATAAAACAGATTTAGAAGGCGAAGAAGATTAGTTTATAAGCGGGTTAGAGGATTTTTACCTTAACTGATAACAAAAACCATGAAGCGCGGATTAGTTATATCAGTCTGCAGCTTTCAGATCGGGTTTAATCCTAAATAAATGCTTAAAAGTGTGCAGAAAACGAAAACATTCCTCTCTTTATTGTAAACCTCTACTAAACACACTACATTTATTATTGAAGGGTATTTACCTAACATATCTGATTATTCATGCTCTCTCCCTCCTGGCTCGATTATACGACTTGAAAAATAAGGTTACATTTCTTGTCGTAGTCAGTCCACTAGTTTAAACGGTTAATAGTTATGGAATTACTATTATCCCATTTCCGATTCTCTTTGTGTCAAAGAAACTAAAATACTATCATCGCCTTGAGATTTAAAACATTTCCAATACCAAACAAAAACTTGTACAGGAAACAAAAACACATTAAACATTAAAAAATTCACAACAATAATGGATATACTTGTTGTGAATTTTTGAATGTTTAATGTGTTTTTGTGTCATGTACAAGTTTATGTTTGGTATTGGAAATGTTTTAAATCTCAAGACGATGACAGTATTTTAGTTTCTTTGACACAAAGAAATTCGGAAATGGGACAATACTACTCCCATAACTATTAACCGTTTAAACTAGTGGACTGACGACGACAAGAAATGTAACCTTATTTTTCATGTCATATAAATCGATCCAGGAGGAAAAGAGATAATAATCAGATATGTTAGGTAATCACCCTTCAATAATAAATATAGTGTGTTTAGTGGAATACCCAGCTAGTTTCCTTTGAATTTGTATTAGAGATTATTAAATTATATAACATTATTTTTTTACAAACAGAAACATGTACAATGCAAAAGAAGAAGTCAAGACAATATTGGCTACCAATTATTAGTGAATTTCCTTTGGAAAGTGAACTATTAGTATGACCCGCACGGTGAAACTTAAGCCCGGGACACCATAGAAGTTCCTAACGTTACCACCTGAACACGTTTTGGGGGGTCGTTCAAAATTTTATATGTATATGCCATATATATATATATATATATATGTGTGTGTGTGTGTTTGCACTCTAGTGGTCACATTTTTTGTCCGATTTACTTCAAATTTGGTAGGGACGTTCCTTTCTGTAATCAGTTGGACAAGTTCGTTGGGAAAAACAATCGGAAAACTCTAAATCTTTATTTTTGGGGATTAATCTTTAAAATTTTGAGTTTTTGGGCCCAAAAAGTGTCAGAAAAGCCCCGTATATAAAATGAAGGCATGTAAAAAGATGACAATTGGAGAGGCGAAAGTGTTAAGCCCTCTCTAGTCATTCTAGCATAAATATTTACCGAGTTATTAAAGAAAATGTGTATCGACCAAACACAGTACGTTTTCTTATGGGGATTTTACATTAGAAAAGCCTGTTATTCATTTGTTGGTGTACTTTTATCATCCCAAACAACCTCACGCCTACTTTAAAGCCTGACTGGACCTTCTCCTAACCTTATAATGAGCAAAATTGTATTCCCAGCATTGCAGGTAAATAGAACCAGGAGCATCAGAACAACCAAAAAATCACTGTTTTCAGATTTGAATAAAAGTTGGAATAAATGTATGTTTTAACTGATTTTGAGTTTTTATAGTTTTTTTATGTGGAAATTCACTTCCCTCACGTCAGCGTGCTGCGTGCGAACTCGTTTTTAATTTTAAGTGTAATAAATAAATAACAAACAAATATGTTAAGTCACATTTTGTCAACTTATCGAAAATCGGTGCTTAAGTGATGATAGAGTACTGTACAGGCTATATAAACTTTAAACAAATATCGAGTACCAAACGGACTTTAAATTTCATGTACTATTTTAAGTGTAAGAAGATGTTGTTGTATTCAGTAAAGTTAAGCCACGTAAAGTAACAGTAAAGTTAAGAAATGTAAAGTTTAATGTTGGCGAGGTTTTCGCTGACTGTTACGTTCCTTACTTTCACTTGATATTTACGTTTCATTGAGCAGAAAAGCAATACTGCCATTTCGTTGGTTAATACATTCTGAATGTCTCGTTCAGGACAACAATATATCGTTTTCACATACACCGATGAACACCATCATGTGGTTTTAGCTTTTCAGAGGAATACAATCAATTCGTGTCAAACGTTCATAGTTTGAAATGCGTTTAAAGTTGAAAGGTCCACAACATCTGTAACTTTGATTGTTGTGTATGCATGACAGTATAATCATCAGAGCGGTCTCCTGTATAAAAAGGAATTTGTTATATGAACTGTTAAATGGGCAACCAGAAAGAACGCAATAACGATGACTATTTTACTCTTTCATTCTGTTGTATTTTTACGACTTTATCATTTTACATCATAAAATTAAGATTTAACTAAAAATATAAGATGTTTGTTGTCATGCCTTTATAGTAAAGTTATGTGAATTATGATTATTTGATTATGTGATGATTATGAAATCTGAGTTTTGCTTGAGGATTTGGGCTAAATATAAAATTACTGAGTTTGCAAGGCCTCATCAATATTTAAATGGCATTTTTTTGTTTAAAGATGAATATTTTTAATTATAGAAATATTTTAACAACAGATTTTAACTATGAATATCTTTTGGTATAAGTTTTGGAAAGATACAAGGCCAAAGTATATAGTTATATGGATTTTTTCTCACACCATTAATATTGAATGGGAAATAATTCGCTGGTAAGTCTGCAAAAGTAGCCTAGGTTAATTTTTGCAAACCCCTCACTCAATGCATCTATAAAACCCCTCAGTAAAAAAAGAAAAAAAGGTCCCAATATGTTTTATTTATATCTAAGGACAATTTATGTATGTGCAAAATTGTATGATGAACAGGAGAATGATTATTTTAAACATTAATTGTAATAAAACGAATTCAGCACAAATGAACTCTTTTGAAAATTTGGTTTTGTTTAGGTTAAAAAAATTAAAAGTTGTTATATTTTAAACTCTTCTTAATGATAGTAAAAAAAACTTCTGTCACAAGCCTCAGTGGAAAATGGTAGCCCTCCTTCTAAACAGTCCTATTAGTTATTAGTCCTATTAGCTTTATAGTTTTATTAACAGCAATATTAATTATTATTCATGCGATTATATTAGCTTTAATTAAACTGAAACTATCCGTAATCGATCAATTTAAAAGGCACTCAGTGCACAATTTCACCCTATTATCACAAAGTGCACAATCATGTTTGTTTTCTGCTCCACTAATATAACTAATGACAGAATTTCTTAAACATGTTGAAACTCAATGTTATGTCGGAACATAAGAAGTAAAATTAATGCAAACGTAATACTAAGAGTACAAACATGTTTTAAATTGTTCTGACTTATAATTCGAAGTGTATTCACTAAACAAATATATAGTATAAGGTTCTTAAATTATTGGATATGTCTTAATATTGTTTGCGTTAAAGCTTTAAATAAACACAGTTGTCTACATCATACAAATAGCTTAATTTTAATATAGTGTAAATAGCTTAAACAACTTTTAACATTATTTTATGAATAACTGAATCATTTTTAATCCTTAGAAGTTTCTTTATTTTAGGAATAATTTAGATTCTAAAACGGATAACAAACATTCGTTTGAATGCATAATAATGTTATAATGATAAAAGTACAAAAGGAGTTGACCTGGGTTTTTGATTATGTTTTGTTATTTGATAAGGATTTATTTTTATTTTCAAGCAGGCTAGAGAGAGTTTAATGACGCAAACAAGAAATATCACTTGATGAAGGCCTCCTCCTGGAAATAATTCGGAGAGGGCTTTTATTTGCATTGACAATAACGGAGAAAGAGTGGTTTGTGAGTTTAATGCATAAATTAAAAATTAATGAATACTATTGGTTTCTAAAATATTTTTGCATAACTTGGGCACCATTAATGCATAAAAACACTAAAACAATACAAAAACAGTATTTTAAAATTTAATTATTGTTTCAAATATGTAGAAACTCAACAAGGGTGAACTTACTATTTCCAATGTATGTTATAGATAGGTTTTATTTATTTATTCGTCAAAAATCCATGTGATCAAACATAATAATTGCAAAAAATGCCGCACTACAATCGGTTATTGGGTTGCTGCACCCGTCATTTACGCAAATAACTACGTTATTGTTTGGACAAGAAAGTTGTCAGCTAATGATGGCAATTGTTTGAAGTCATAGGAGAGGGGGAAAAACTGTCCTAGGTTAGGGATAAAATCATCACAAACCAAGAACCAGGTTAGGTCTAGACAGGAAGCCCTGATAAACCAAACCATTAGGATCTTTTATATATGTTTACCGTCTGTATATGAATCAGTATAAGTGTAAATATTATCTTAATTGTTGTACCGTGAAAAAAGAAAGAAAAGACAATATTTATTTTGCTGGTCGAGTTTTGAACGTACCTTGAGATGTTTACCATTTAAATAGTTTGTTTTTTATCTGAGTTTGTTTTTAATATCCGTGGTGTGGTTTATTCATAAGTATTACGTTTTTACTTAAAGATGAATTAAGTTTTAAAAGTAGGTATTATATAAATTCATAAGGAAACATATGTTTTTAAAGCAAACAATTTAAAATATTTTACCAGGCTTTAAGTATGATTTTAAGAATTTGTTAAATAAGACTTGACTGCTTACAAGACATCTGTAAATTACCTTAAAACAAAACTTGTTTAGCTTAAAAAAAAGTTCATATAATAAATTCAACATCACAAACACGAGATCAAGGTTGCTTTAAATATGATACAAAAACCTACGGAAAAAATATTAAAATTTGATAAAAGTCCTAGTTTATTATAAGGAAAATATTTTCACTATCCAAAAGAATGAAATGTGAAATACTTTTATTTTCTTAGAACTTGATATTTATATTTCTAAATTAACCGTATAAATGGTTTCCAATAACAATCTATTAGTTCAGTCTAAATACATATAATGTTTTGAATTCGGTACTAAGTCCCGTTAAAATGGTCCAGCGTTTTAAGGTAATAAAACGAAATAGATCCCAAGACGAGGCAGTTAAAGGTTTTATTGAGGTCACGTTTCAATCACTAGGACTGGTCAGTGGTGGTGGGGTCAGTTTAGGGTCTCCTGTTTGTATTGAATCGTGTTTTAGTGAAGAGTTACAGGTGAAAATAAAGGGCTTGCAAAGCCGTAACCAGTTTTATATACTAGAATGTTAATTAAAACCTGAGTCTATTTGAAGAGGTTTTGATAAGCAAGGCAATTAAACTTTGTTAAACAAATTAGGTAAACGAGGTTTTATTCTATCTTTCTAAACTTGTGCTTTGCATGAAATTGGTTTCTTTCTTACTGAACAACATTATACTGTATACAGTTTACATGGTAATAAACTACATAACCGTTATGATATGTTTGATACAATTATGAGTAAACGTATACATACAAAAAAGATTACATTTGATTAAAGTTTTAATTTAAGTAAAGGAACATATCAGTACTTGATGTTTTATAGAAATGCAAATATAAATATTGTTTATAATAACAATTTTATTTCTGATCTATCGGTCATCCGTGTTCTATGTTATTGGTTATTTGTTATCCTAAAAACTTGATAAACGATATTTTTAATTGGAAAATCAAATCTCTACCACAAATATATTTTTTAAAGTTTTTCTCTTTATATCTTAATTTCATCTGCAATTTGCATTAACAAACAAAATCTTTTAACTAAACAAGATGTCAATATATTATACATTAATTGTTCAGTTATTACTCATGTAGGCTGTAGAAACCCAATTCCATTTGTTGACAGTTCATGAACAAAACAGTCAAATAAATGTGCTCTTGTTTTATACATGTATTTGAAACCTACCATCATATAAATAAAACTAAGAGCATTATAAACAAAATAACTTTTTTTAATATTCACACAACATATTACAAGAGTTTCTTTGAAAGTAATTTGTTATGTTTAAATTCACCTGACTTTTGTCAACTCGCTGCGTACAAGCTCTTTTATTTTAAAGTTCAATGATTATAGTCTAGTTATATCACCATTTTTGGCCCAGGTTAATATGTTAAATATTTTATTTTTATGAATGATTCTTCCATAATGACTTTAACTTCAAACTTTATATTTAAATTTTCCCTTAACACCTATCTGCATTAAGGATTATAATGCAGATCTGACCACTTCACATCCCTCAAACACATATAATACCACGGCAGTAGTAGGCCTTGCTGAAGCTCTTAACCTTACCCATTGATAGCGTATTTACACCCCATAAACCTCTGTTTCACAAAAGTCATGACTTGCCATAAAACCTTCCCTTCTACTAGAAATAATTTAGCTTTCAGCTAAAACAATATTTACTATTTAATAGTTTTACGCTGTACTTATTGAGGTGAACAGGATGAAGGCTATCGGTAACTGCATGCCCCTGCTCACAATTACATCATATCACTATATCTGTGATTATAACAGTCACGATAGTCGGTTATATTTAAAACTTGGGCAAGTATAGGTCAAAATGCCTATGTTTTGCCAATATTAAGTGAATAGGTAATGCGGTTATTTTATGTAAAAACATACTGTGTTTACTTATTTCACCGCTATCAATTATGTCAATTACTAAAACAAAGTTAATTATAAAGTTAAATAAACATCTATTAAAATGACAGTTTTGAGGATTAAAATTCTTCAGTAGCCCTCCATTGTATGTAGATTTCGTATTTAAATAAGGTACCAAATTGCTACTATATTAAAACAACGTTCATATGGAGCAAGTATCATGTAGATTGAATTTTTGTACCTCCACCTAAACGTTCCTTCCTTATTTATGGGTTTTAAGGTATAAATGCTAGCACATGTCATTCTCAAGAAAATGGAACAAATACCATCGTGTATAATTATGTCTAGTTAAATTTCCTCCGGATTCCCACGATTTCTTTCAGAGATAACGATTCATTTTAGAATATATTTATCTCAATTTACATAATTCACTGCAACATACCTGACGTCAATAGTTTAAAATTCGACGAAATAATAAGGTAATAAATACAAAAGTTTACACTATTTTTAATATGAAATCAAATTAATTTTTATGTAAGGAAATAATTATTTATACAAATATTTATACTTTTTAGTTAAAGCATATGTTGGCCTAATAACATAGGAATGTTAAATGCATACATTTTGCCCTAGCCTAAAAATTATAGTTTACCTGGTACGAGATGGTTTTGTATGCACTAATTTAAGCCGACGATTAAACCTTTTACTAAGAATGAAAAATAGTATTATTATGATAAATCTTTAAGCCAACTAAGAGCAATTTCAACCGCATAATTGGAAAAGGATCGTTTTATAATGTTGGGTTCACAAAGTATTTACATTTGATAAAATAATGACGGGTATTCCATCTGTTACTTCCTAATGTTAGTTTTTAACATATGGTGTAAAATAATTTGGATTTCCTCATAAAATATATAAAGTTATTTAAAAACATAGGTTATTGTAAACAGTAAACCTTAACTGATATAAACTTAACAGTTATTGTTGAATAACTTTCAAAAACGCTCTTATTATTTAAATTATCATTAGAAGCAGTATGCGGCCTTTAGGTTAATTTGATGTTAACCAAAATAAAAAGTAGGTATTTTTAAAGTGCCCCTAGACAAACTTAAAAGCATGTACTTTTAATCAGGCTTATAATTAATTTGGCCAATTACCTTTTACAAGGAGGTGTTATAGTTAGCTAATCTGTATATCTCACTAAACTGTATCATAGTATTTTGTTGCTCCTTGGTGTGCTTAAGCAATGATAGGAACGAAAATCCACTATAACAAACTTCAGAATATTAATTTATGCGTGAATGTCAAAATTATAAACTGTAGCCTAAATCATCCCAAATATATCTGTTTTGTTTCATAAAACCAATTCAACTAACTATAAAAGAAAACATTTAGAAAGATGTATGTAGGTAGCAATAAATCAGCTGTTAAGTATCATGATCGCGTAAGTTTAGAAATGCTTAGCAGTTTAGTTAAATTACTAACTTCCTCTGGATCACTTTCGTTGATTTATTACTTTAGATGTGAGATAGTAAAAACTGTTTGGATCAGATTATAACTGTTGTGGCTAAGCATTATTGTGAAATTGTCAAGTAGTCAAATAGTCTTTGAGTCAAGCTATGGAGTTTTTATGGAAAGAATCTTCAAAATTATTTCTATTTTGCGGGATTTTATGGGTAACCTTCAATGGTTTAAACTATTATTTTATGTTTGAAGCATAAAATTAAAACATAACCTTAAATTGTAACCTTAAATTACATTAGTAATTAACGAAATATTCAAATTTAATTTGAATAAGAAACCTGTAATCACTTGGTATTAAAAAGGATTTGCCTTTTCTTTACGCCTCACATTGCCCTTAGCGTTTACGTTTTTCACCTAATAAACTTTTAATTTATAAAATATTCTTCCCACCAGTGTTGACTTTAGTCTCGTTTAGTTTTGCTGTAAACTTTCTTAAATAAAAATCAATTATATATTGTACTTAACTGGCATAAGTGAGTGTAAAAAACCCATTAAAAACTATATATTAAGAAAATATTTAATTTAGTATTAATATGTACAACATATGAGAATCGAAAGTATCACAATAATTTGTTGAAAGAAATACTCTGTTTTTGAATATATAATACAAAAAATGTTTATATGTAATGTCTAGAATGATTTATTTAAGTGTAGAACGATTTTATTTTACCGTTCTAGAATATTTAGCTAGTTCACCTGTAATCTGTTTGAGACGCATTACGTGAGACGCCCTTTACCTGTGTATGTTAGAATGTGGTCGGGGTTAAAGCTAGACAACAAAGGAACCGGCTCTGACCTCTGGTTTAAATCAGTACTGTTTCAATCAGTGGTCTGGGTGTCATGTCCCGGGTTCTGTGGCCAAATTGAAACTTACTTTATTGGTTTTCCGGCTTGATTTGGATTTTCTGTAAGCTCAGTTATTTAAATGATATTTATTTTGAAATGAAATTTAATTAGTTTAACTCATATTTACCTAATCCACTTTTAATTCTTAGAAAAAAATGCGCTATTATTTATAAATGTTGCAAACAGTGATATAATACAACAATATCTTGATTTATCTTAAACATGTGTCAGTTTACACTACGTATTATTTGTATACTCCTTATTTTTATTTATCAATTGTATTTTATACTATTATTTTGTTTATTTTGATTGCAAATCAACCATCGATTGGGGGTTCTATTATACAAAAACACATGGTTTTAAGTTTGTATAAAGGCCCTCTACAAATACCTGCCATTTTATTTTGGTTTACATAACCTTTACCTAGAGGCCGCATACAGCTTCAAAAGATAAATATAATAACAAGCGTATTTTTTTAGTTATTCAACAATAACTGTTTTTAAAATCAGTTAATGTTTTCTGTTTACAATAAGCTATGTTTTTATTTGATTGGTGGATTTTAGCTCCCGGATTACTGCATAATACTTAAAGTGGTTTATATGCAATGGTTCAAAGTAGAGATTTGTTATCCTTGTATCAACGGCCTGATAATGACTCCACGGAGTTGAAACAGGTTGCATGAAGCAACAAATTGGATTACTTAATGCATGTATATAAACCACTTAAACTATGTTTTGAAATTACATTAGATGTTAGAAAGGAATCTAAATTGTTGTACGCTAAATGTTAAATACAAATTTTAGGGCGTAACGTATAAAATACCCGTAATTTTAGGGCTTTTATAAAATGTAAATATTTTGGGAACCCACCATTGTTAAATGATCCTTTTCCAACTATGTGGTTGTATTTGCTCTTAGTTTGCTTAAAGATGTATAATATAAAACTTTTTTTAGTTCTTAGTAAAAGGTTTGGTCATAGGAATAAATTAATGTAAACGTAACCATCTCGTACCATGAGTGCTAGGCTGTTAAGGACATTTGGGAAAAGCTATTGAAGACTATCTTGAGACCTTAAGTTTGGTACAGTTTAGTGATGCCGGTTGGGTAATGAAAGTACCTGACAATATGCTCCACTTAATATTCCTATCACTAGTTCACACACTGGATTACACTATTGAGATTCGTGACCTGTGAACCGATGCGATGTTTCATATATTATTCATGTTCTCTTTTTAAAACGTGCTAAATTATTTTATTTTAGGAGCATATAAAGTTTGTAAAAAACTCAAATTTAATATTGTATTTTTAATATTTTTATTTTTCCATTAAATTTAAGTCAAAGTAGAAAATATATCCAGTTAAAAATAAATGTTATACATACAGGTAAGAGAGGAAAAAGGAAGAAGTGGTAAACTAAGAATGGTGTCTTTATGGCGTATTTAAAATAGAGGAAACCCAGAACTGGCACATGTTATGCATTGCATATGAAATGGATCAATTTATTTTTGTAAATTGGAGAATATGTTTGAGCATTCCCTTAATTGCTTAAAATATATTAATGTCAGTTCTGTACAATATTGCAGTACATTGTGTTGCACATTTTTATAAAATTATGGTTTTTGTAAACTAAACACCAGCGTCTATTTAAACTTGTTTAACACTTATTGTTACTCATAGGATACTATTTGAATTGAAATTTGTTTTAAATTGTATAAGTAACATAATTTAAATATAAACTAGCAACATTTGTTTGTTATCTGTTTACTATGCAGTTAATTAGTTACTATATACATGTTGATGCGATGTTTCCAAACAGTTATGACGTCATAATCGTAATCTTCCGGGAAACTGCTGAACCCTCTCTCTGTGATGGTAGCCACATTGCTATTTCAAGCGCATGTTAACGGTAAAGCAAAGGGTTATTTTGTTGTAAACGTTAACTATCAGTTTAAAACCACTTTTAGTTGGATTGGAGGTCATATAGATGTAAATTTTATTTTTAGATTCTTCATAATTATAATATTTGTATTAAATGAAATCAGCCTAGTACTATGCCTCTTATTGTAATTTGTTTGTTTATGTATAGGGTTTTATTACTTGACTTCGCTTAGCGAGATTCAAATGGAATTTTCCGCCCGTTAAAATTTGCTTTTAGCCCAGGTCATATGTGCTTTTAATTTTTTAAATATTTTGTTTCCAGATGACAACACTGAGGATGAAAAATCGGACAATTTTGTAAATTTGAGAGTCGGGATCATAAGAGTAATGTCACAATGGCAAAGGAGACTAACTCATAATTTTATACAATGGGAAGGAAATGTTAGCAATATTAAGATCTGGCTTTTATGACCACATACCTTATAATCTGTGTCACATATTGAATGTTTATTGTTTATGTTTGACATGTTATATATTTTAAGTGAGTATGAATAAATGACTAAACCTACCTTATACCATTATTGATAAAGATAGAACAAATTAAAATGATATAAATATGAGAAAACTTCGAAGTTTATTTTTGTTTAATAGATCATATCTGTATAATCCAAATACCACGTATAGATGTATTATACGATCTCAGGAACCTTCTAATCATATTGAAATTACATTTGAAATGTAGCTTTTGCTTATATTGTAGACTCTTGCTAAGAAGTGGTTTTACAAAATGTTGAGGGGGTTCTTGCCTTTTGGAGTAGGAATTTGCAAAGCTAATCTTGTGGTCAAACATTTTGCCTTGTATCAGGGGATTATGTACAATTATTATTTTCTTAAATAACATTTGTAGTGTTGAGTATAAAGTGCTATATAAATTGCTGAGTAAAGTGTGGTAATTAATAATCAAAACATATCGAGTGGATATATTTCCAATATATAAAAATAGATGTATTTTCCTGAATGCAATTCTACACGATACATATGATTGCGATGGATATTTATTTTGTAAGTCAGGATAACCCTAGAAAGGTTTAAAGGTGTCCATGGTGAACGGGTAAGGCTAGCAACTAATCTTCATCCTAAAGCTTCTGGACTTTTACATTATCACCGTTTACCTTATTGAGTATTGATTTTATTTGTTTTCTATGGCAAAGTGAAAAGTAACGGAAGTCAATGGGATTCAAGAAAGACCATGCTGTTACAAACCCATTAGGGATCTGCCCCACTAACCTCTTATGACAATCCTATGGGTTTTAGTTTTTACCAGACCTTTTTAACTGGAATTTACAAGGAACATAGCTAATATACGAGGGTAAAACATAACAGAAGAATTACATATATCCCATTTATATCGAGTTTTCTGCATATCTTTTAGGGCTCCTTGATGTTTTAAATACTGCTTTAATCATCTTGCATCTACCACTGGACTGATGGAGCTGAAGGTTGGTACAAAGATGTCTAATTACTCACGGCAGATATACATAAAACTGCTCATGACAATATGTTAGCTTAGCCGCATTGGCCTTTAACACAACGATGTTAACAATTATAAATCAACTACTAAACAAATGGAGTTAAATTGGTAACAAAATAGATTATACACCATAATCGAACATAACGTTCCTCATTTTGAAAATAATTTGGAACTCCGCCCCAATGACAATTAAATCTATGATTATTATCTTGCATACTGCTCTTACTTATGAATCTGAAGGAAGATAGATAAGACAATTAAATCAGATACAGGATACTCCTGATCAAAATAGTAATTAGAGCTCCGCCCCACTGGCCTTTATTAATCCCACGTCAACCATCACGCACCAACTACTGAATTAATAAAGGTTATTTTGGTAGTAAAATAGATAATACACCAGCGAAAAACCTGGTAGTACCCCGTCCCACAAAAATGTCATCGGTCTTCTCCCTACTGGCTTTAAAAAATATGTTCACCATATCGCACCTAAAACAGGTAATAAAGATTCCCAAAGCTGAAACCTGGTTGGAATGAGCTACATGAGAGTCAAACATGCACTATCTCTGTCATACGAAGATAAATACTTACATGGGTTACATTGGGTGTTGGGGTTAGTTGAATTATTAAGTGTTAACCGTATGGAGTGATGCATTATTTTATTTGAGTTTCCATTGTAACAATATGTTTAACATAAGGTACAAAAATGGGAGTCAATAAAGACCACGCAAACGAAGTCACAGGCACAAGCTAGTATTTAAACAAATTTAAAGTCTTTAGTTTTAGTTTCGCGATATGGGCTAATATATGCTAATATGGGCTAATATGCGGACTGAATTATAATGTAAAACCAATGTCACAAAACTATATGATAGTAAGGAGAAGGACCAAATTTAAGGAATATTAAACAACAAATTACAATGAGGATGACTCAAACTCTAAAGAGTAGTACTTGAAAGCGTAATGTTATTTTTTGAAACTAAAGCCATTTTGCTGGAGCGTTCAATTATTCCAACAGATTAATGAACTGTTGTTGATTTTATTGAATTAATTAATGATGCTAAAATGGCTTGAACAGCATGTATTGAAAAAACCGACCTCGACTTACGCAATAAAATGAATGACTAGCTGAAGTCCTGTTCTAGGCACGGGGATCTTGTAGAAATGGAACGAGATGTTAAACATTTTTTACTTCGCAACCAATTTAATAAAATAACTCAATACAATGAACATTGGAATATTGAAAACCCTTGGGGCGGGGCCTTTAGAGCGAATGTTTTTTTAAAACACCGAAAGGCACATCTACAATGAAGGAGATTTTGATTGATACCAAAATTGTCCACAATCCACAATATAATAGCTTTAGGAGCGGAAATCACTGGGTATAACAAGAAACTCTTTTAATAATTGATGAACGACCGAAGTAAGTGTAAGTGTGTCTATAACATGTAAAGATTGTCTATATTGAATTCAATTTCAACTAAAAAAATACTCAACTGATTAGAGTACAACTTGACAAGTATGTTCTTTAGGCTCTTTTCATGTAAACATTTATAGAGTCCCGTTGATCTTTTATAAGTGTTAAGATATTAAATATTATGAAAACAGGCATACCAAAAACCTAATAAAAATAAATCTAGCGTCATAGGCAGTCACGGTCTGGGGGTAACTCAGTTGATATGGCCGGCGCCGGCGGTGGCGGCCAAGTCAATGTGCAATAAAAATTCGAGGTTTGAAATATATTAAATCGATTGAAATAAACCGAATCGTTAGTTATTTTAATTCACATTCTACATTTATTACTTCCTGACAGTGGTATTTATTTATAGGGCCCTGCTAGGCTCCGAGAGGCCCAGTGAGACATGCGCTCTCCTCGCTGGAGTCGCTGGCGCTCCGGTTCAGGTGTTATAAGGTGTTGAAAATATTCACTTTTTATGAGCACTAAAACCTTTTTAATTGTATCACTCTTTTGGAAAATATAATTTTGAACAACTTTCTTTTTGTTATGTTTGATGTTAACTCGCACAGTCTACTTGACATAACCGTTTATCACACATTTTGTTTTGTGTTTTTATTTTTATTTTTAGAATGGTTTAAACAGTTAAAAATACTTATAATGTTGGCTGCGTACACTATAATAGAAACTTAAAATTTATACTGATATAAAAATAAAGATAACAATGTTTATATTTAAATATTTAAAATCATGTAAACTTATTTATATTTTATAGTTTTAAATTCTTTGCTCTAATCAGCTAGCCTCATTTTAGCTTTATCCCAACATATATCGTAAAATAAATTAATTTGATATGTTTAAACACTTATTCTTTTGTTAAATAAACAATTAGTAGGCTACTTATATTGTTTGGGGAATAATTAAAGTAAAATATATTTAACGATCGTAAATACAATATATTTTATGTTTAGCTACTAAATTTAGATTAACAATTTCACCAGCAGCAGTAGTTTAATCATTATTTTCTGAGTTCATTCATCCTATTACGCTAATATGTTAGCGTACCTCTAGTATAATAATGATCGATACAACCAAATACATACTCTTCATTCTTTGATTATGTAGTTTTGAAGTTAGTAATTTAATGCTAAATTAAAATAGCATTAATGTTATATGTATTTGTTTATAAGTTTAGTATTTTGTTATATGTTTGTACTTGCAGACTGCAAACTTATTTTAATCAGCCTAAAAGGAAAAATACGAGTAATTGTTTAACAATATATTTCTTTCCTAACGTCTTAGTTGGAAAAGGTATAGGTAGGTGAATAAAGATGATTTATTCTGTTGTCTTTATGATTGTCCATGCCAGTGGAACTTTATCACAACCTTGTGAGAGGAAAATTGTCTAAACCTCTCAAAGTCGTGTTGGAGCATCCCGAGAAACGAACCTTTTACCTCTTACAATGAAATCCAAGATGCCAACCATGAATGGATCTAACACCTAATAGATTTGAACGTTAATGATGGAGTATTACATTTACTCGAATCACAATAGTTTAGACATTAAAATTTTGAAATAGGTTTTAGAGTTTAAAGACGTTTTACTAGTTTGATGAGATTTATAAAAAAATGCACTGATGAAGATAAAGTTGTGCTAAAAACAAAACAAATTGTTCCATTAAAACAATATTAATGCTTGAGGTTTCAAAAACCACCAAAAATTAGTGGTTACTTTTATTATTTTCTTTGAGTTACTTCACAACTAAAAAATATAAATTTATTTGTTATTACATGACAAAGTATATGCAATACCCCTTAAGTAAGAATAAATTTCGCTGAAGATTTGAGAGCCCGTATGCCACCTTGTTACGCATGGCTATAAGCTTGTACTTTTGAGGCTGAAACCACCAAGCGTAAAATTACCTCCCTAAATTTTCGATAAAACTCCAACTTTTAATAATATTAAACCAGTATCAAGCTTTGTAACGTAGAATATGTATTTTTTATTTGATCAACGATCATACAGTGTTTGTTTATTATTATGGTTTATTTCGAATCATATTACGAGGGTTAATTATATTACTTAATCTACAAATATCTTTTATGAACCATTAGTCGGATAGTTTTCAGTCAGACTTGTTATTAAAAGGAATTCATACACATCTGAAGTTCCAATAAAAAATATACAAATTGAGCTTGCTAAAAACATGTAGAGGCTTATAATTAAGTTGTTGGAAAAGTTGGTTAATATTGAAATTAGGATATTTATGCAAATATTTTGCTTCAACAAAGCTAAGTATATGAGAACATTAAATGTTATACTAAACTGCAAATAATAACTCACAAGTGAAGTTACTTCGTCAGAAATATAAGTTAATTTCTTCGTAACGATGACGATTTTTTTATTAGATTAGCGGTTACGCAGTATTTGTTCATTATTATGGTGCATTTCAAGTTATTACATGAAGGTAAGGTAATACAAAACATAAATTTATTTTAAACTGAAAAGGCCATAACATTTATCTCTTACGTCATATCGGAAATACATACAGAATATAAAATGTCTCAGTTTTATGAAGTTATTACTCAACACGAATTATTTGATTTCCTGAAAGTAGTATTCTTCACCTGTAATATAAGTAGGCTTGGATGTCCATTTAATGTTCATGAAAAATATAACCTTTGAATGTAAGTGATACCACGTTTTATTCACAAAGTATAAAAGAAATTAGAATATGAAACATAATGGGTACAACCGAGATATAGAGGTATATAGTACAATACTATATCGTTACAAGACGATTGAGAGAATACAACAAGTGAGACTTGAAATGAAACGGGATTACATGAATATGGAACATATTACGATAAATCCATACAAGCTGAGATATTGCAGGTGAAAAGTTAGACGACACAGTGAGGAAACCTAGTGTCAGACATATTCTCACTCAAACTCAGCTGCTGACGTCTCAGTTATGTTAAAATATGACTTTAAAACTAACGAGCGATACCTGCGTTACAAACATTATTATAGTTTATAAGCTACTAGTGTATATTAGTTTTAACACACATTTATTTTAAAAGATGATTTTGGTTTAACTTTACAAATAAAGATGTACTAGTAATTTATTTAAGGTCCTAGTCGCGAAGTACCAAATGTAGGCCTAACCTAGGTTGTAGAGAATTGATAAGTGATAAATGATATATTATTTAGTTGAGCCATTAAGTACATTCGGTGCAATAAGTCAAGTCATGCTAAACTAAAACTAAGACAAACCATGCTGCAAACATTGCAAGCACTCAAAACAAAACACTTCATGCCTTCAAATAAAATTGCATACCATAAATAAGCCTAAAAAACATTCAGTGATTCAAAGTCCAAGCGGTAAAATTCATTTATGGTGTCCACAGGATTCCTCAACATCCAAGCTAGGGCTCTATTCTGCAACCTCATCAGAAGCACTCTACTATCCAGGGTCAGACATTCGCCAAAGGATGGAAGGGCATAATGAATTATTGGGAAGACCATAGATCTTATCAACTCCAGCTTAGCAGTTTCAGTCAGCACAAACTTCAGTCGATATAACATTCTTAACCTATTTAAAACTTTCTGAAAAATATAACTAACATGTGAGCGAAAATTCAACTGAGAATCAATGTTGACGCCCAGAACCTTGACAGAGTCAGAAACAGAGAGAGCCCTGCCATCCAGCTCCACCTTCCCAAGAAGACTATTTGCAGGTTCCAAGTAAGAGGAACCAAAATTAAGCACGACACACTTTTCCGGATTGGGAACCAGACCATGACCATCAGACCACTGCTTCAACCTGAACAAATCAGAGTTCATGAGCTTAACTGCTTCATGAAATCCAGAAGGATCATAAGACAGGACTAGTTGACAATCATCAGCATAGGAATGTAAACTGGAGAATTCTAGCACACTGTGGAGGTTCTGTGTATACAAGATGAATAGAACAGGTCCCAGACAAGTTCCCTGCGGAACTCCTACGTCCCTATGAAGTACATCAGAGTAACTCCCATTCACCTTAGTTACCTGCGATCTGTGACCTAGATAAGAAGAAAACCATCTGAGAGAATCCTCGTCGAATTTGAGAAACCTGAGTTTTGACATAAGCATGTCATGGTTCACAGAGTCAAACGACTGGGAATAGTCAAGTGACGCCATAATACTGTGTCGCCCTTGGTCTTTAGCTTGAAGTAGCTCATCAGTCATATTAAGAAGAGCAGTACAAGTGCTGAACCCCCTACAAAAACCTGACTGCGTCTCTGACAACACATCTGACACCTCTAGGTAATTCACCAACTGTTCCACAACAATTTTCTCCAAAATTTTGGAGCAAGCAGGTAAAATCAATATTGGACGGAAATGGCAATTCAACGTTGGGTTCGAGCACTTCTGAAGCGGGATCACAATGCTACGCTTCCAACTGTCTGGGAAAACACCAGTAGTCAGTGACACATTAATCAGATGCGTAATGGCTGGCAGACAATATGGGCTCACACTCTTTATCATGTCTATTGATAAACCATCTATACCAAACGCTTTTGATGTTATTTTGTTCATAGTGTCCATAACCTTCTCTTTGCCAACGGTGCTAAATCTGAAACCTTCCCTTACCGCTTCACAATAGTTTCCCTTATAAAAGGCCAGTTTCTCTCGATCAACTTTATTATCTACTCCCATGCTAGCAAAATAGACATTTAACTCACTGGTAGAGAGTGGGCAAGAGTAGTCGTTGTCGTTTTTGTCTAAAGTTCCACTTTTGGACAGAGTAGACCAAAATCTTTTGGAGTCTTTGCAGTCCAAGTTGTGGGCAAAATAATCCTTCTTGGCTCTTCGGACAGCACTATTTAGTTCATTTCTGCATCTGATATAGGATTCCTTAGCAATTGAACAACTTTTGTAAAGGTCTCTTAACTTATTTTTCTCTTTAATTAATTTTTTAATCTCACAATTCATCCAAGGCGACCTCTTTCTCATCACACGTTTTCTTACCACAGGAGCACACCTGTCAAATACATGCATTATGTTGTTCATTATAAAATCTACGATATAATTTACATCATTTGATGTTATCACAGCATCCCAATCTATCTGACTATCTGGTCTATCTGTCTTCATGTTTTTTTTTTACCTATTTCGTTATATCTTAGGAGTATCCAAAGATATAAATTTAAAACTTAGTACATGTATTAAATCTAATGAGACTCATTTTGGTACGGAATATCTAGTTTCTAATTTATCCCATATAAAATTGGCGGTAATTTTTGTGTTTTAAAGCTAAATATCTTGAAACCTGAAATATTTAGGAAATAATTGAATATATAAAGAAAGTTGTGTCATTTGGTCATAAAAATAGTTAAATGAAGATTTTAACAATTGGGTTATAATTAACTGAGAAATTGTAACTTACATAAGTTAACACTTTTTTTGCCATTTCTAGCCTAAAACATAATTTTTTACTAATAAAAATCCAGATTACTCAGTTATTTACAAACTACTAGTGTTAAACTCTTCATTATATTTTTAGAACAAAAATACACAAAGTTTTTGATTTTTAAAACATTTTCCTAAATATTACAGTTTTTATGATATATAGCTTTAAAAAAGGCCGCTATTTTGAAATGGTACAAAGTAGAAACTTGATATTACGTACCAAGATGAGTCTTACTAGATGTAATACATGTACCAAGTTTGAAGTTAATATCTTCAGATGTTGCTACGATTTAACGTATTAAGTAAAAAAACATACAGACGGACGAAAAACTAAGCGTTTTATGACACACCTTTATTTGAATTTTTTATATTTTTGTATGAGGAATCTTATCCCAAAGTTCTGACAGTTTTTGAAAAAAAAAGTTCAATGTTCTGCCCTGTAAAAAATAAAAATGAGCATCCATATTATATGCATTTGCATTCTTTAACTTTGACGCACTCTGCTGCATATCTTAGTCTGAAATACTGAAATATATCTATCTCTTCCTTTGAGGATGATTCAGACAGGGAAAATTTTATTTGCCTGATTGCTATCTTCAACTCTTTGTCGCTAGAGAATTTTATTTTAGCAGATCTTATGAGCCAGATTTGCTTCGCCCACGTTTTATATTAAATATGAAATAGTATCTCACATAATATCACTTATTATTAATGCCTCATTAACCAAAACAAATGTTTAGTTGGCATAATTATTTTTTTTATACTGTTACATGTTGTTACATGCTATTCAAGAAATCTCGCTAATCCGGTTAAAATGTTGGACGCCAGTTCTACAAAACAGGTTATGCAGGATGTTAAAAAACAATACAAGTATTATTTAATATGATTATAATTAACATTGATATAAAACATTTCACCGTTGCTGACCGCAACACTCTAGTCCGAAGGCATTGTTGAACTTACTCTCCGCCTTATAAAACCTGATGTTTTCAATTTACAAAGTAGACTTGCTTCGATCACGTACCTCGTTGAGTTTCAGCATCGGGGCCGAACTGAACGTGTTGTAACGTATTTATTTATTTAGTTTTAAGGAGGGCGGGGTTGGTAAATGGAGTTAGCCAAACATGGGCTAGCCCTTTTTGCACAAATTAGGTCCTAAGATGGCCCGTTAATCACGATTCATCAGACTAATCTTAATCTTCGTCTACAATATCAGGGATCACATATCTACCAAATTTGTTTAGTTAATTGTACTTTGCAGGTAATATCTTTATTTATAATTTTATATTTTGACTTCATCAACCACTACAATATACCTCTAATTATTCTCTTTGTTCATCATATAACCCCAAAGCTTTAACACTGCTTCCGCATCAGTAAACATCATTTTCATAAATGTAAGGTATTTAGAAGTATAACTTAAAAGGTATAAAGTGTTACCTTATTACCCTTAAGATTGATTGCTTTATGGTAATTCTTTACTTATAAATGTTTCCTTAAAAAGCAAAATAATAAAACTGGATTAAAATTTTGTTTACTTTTGGTTATTTTCTTCCCCACAAATTAGTTGCAAGTAAGGGAATACAGGGTGGGGCAACAACTCGTAGGAGCACACTTCAGTTCCTCCTTTATCATTTCCTTTACCGTTGTACTGAAACAAAGTAACTTCACACAGTGTTAACGCTACAAAAACCGACAGTTTTTCACTTAGAAACCTAAGAACCAAATGCATTTTGATACAAAGTCCTCTGCCAATTGAAGGCAAAACCAAAACCTCAAATAGACATTATTCAAGACTCAAGACGTTTAGGTTTCCGTTTAAGAAAAGTGAGAAAGTGTTGAGATAATTATGGTTACTAACTTGGACATTTAAAATACATGTTTATTTTGCCCTTTGTATATCCAAACATTTTTAAGAATCTTTTTAGAGACATCCAAAGAAAACAAATCTAAAACAGTGTTTGATAAATAGGCTGGTTTAACTTAATTTAACGATGTCTTCACACTGTCGCAAATCTAAATCTGAAATAAAATTTGAAACTGACAGCACTCTTTTCACATTCGAACACGAAACCTCGAGACCGGTCATTTAGTTACTAAAGACAAGAAATAGTGACTGATAATAAATTAGATTCAATTTAGTAAGTATCAATTAGTCCTTTTATCACAATCATTTGACCTCAGTGTTCTCAAAACAAGAAATACGTTTCACTTAATCACATGGATACGGCTGGATTTTATAAATTTAAATTTGCAAGGCTTTATTGTTAAAAAGATATTTACAACTGTGTTACAGCTGCGAATACAAGCGTTTATTTTGATTTCTATGGATGCTATACTTTCTGTTAAATTAAGTACATTAAGAAATTATTTAAAAATCTGGTGACTTGAAGTCTTTTTATAAACTTGTTTTAAAAATTACTGACCAGTGAAATGTTTACGGCCACCTTATTATCATTCTATAAATTTTCACATGGATTTAGTAAGGAACTAAGAACTAACTGCTGACGAACCAACCACTATATAGCATAATATAATCTTCATTGTAAATAAAACCGAAACTACTTCATTATACTATGTATAAGTCTCAAACCGATATTAAAATATGAACTGATTTAGATAAAGCGTACAGTGAATATCCTAAACCAATAAATATTGTCTTTACTAAATTTTTCTTAATTATGGGATACAACACTGGAATTCAAAATGGTCATATACATCAATAATACATTTGCGAATCTCGTAAATTTAACTTTACTTAATCAACTATCACGTTCACACCGTAAAATGTGAATCTTTATCGATTCTGAGATCGAAAAATTAGACACTCAGTTCAAGAATCAGAACATAATTCGAACATAAAGCTGTAATTTAAAAACCGGAAAAGTTAAAAGGAAACTCCATATCCGGTAGAGTGATGCATCTTTTAGGCTCCACAAGCTGAAGCGAGTAATTTCGTTGCAGTGGTGCGAAGCTCAAACTTTGACCATAAGTCTACTAATCAGCTGATTTATACCCACTGTGATTTATCTTTCGAATATTAATTTCAATGTAAAATCCCATATGCTTGAGTGCAATATGTTTTAAGGTAAAAATATTCTATACCGTCATTTTGTGCAACACAACGCAAAAAGCAACTTGTATTCATAATAAAGTTAGGCCAACCTCTCTCCGTATTCTCTTAGTACACTTCGTTTCAACAAAATTCAATAAAGTTGCCGTGGAAACCTTACATTAATCTATCTATACTAATAAAGTAGTTGTGCGTGTGTGTTTAGTGTGTGTCTCAGGTGATTTCGAAAACGGCACCTCTAAACTGCTCCCGTACCTTACCACGATGTAGAGGACCAATACATTTTAGGTACGTATTTTCCTCTCAAACCTCAGGGCTGTGACCCAGTGGCACCAACAGCTGCCATGTTATTCTTATAGAGAAAAGGTTTTTCATAAATGGCTCGAAAGCGGCTCTTTAAATATGCTTCCGGACCATACCACGTTGTTAGGGAACCAAAGATATTTGGATAATGTATTTCACTGCCTCGGGGCTCCGCCCCACTGGCTTCTTTTACCACTTCCCAACGTCCAATTTGGACGTGTGATGGTTATTTGAAATTTTTTTACAAAGCCGCATGTCCAGAATGATGTCCCAACAGTGGTAACGCCCCCCACCGAACTTAGGGCTCTGCCCCCCTGAAAAGATTGCCGTGTTGTTTTTTACGTTTTTTAGTATGATTTTAGCCAATTTTCATTGATCCATAACATTTTGATAGGTTTGTTACGGCCCCTGAATAATTCCGCCCCATTCGCTAACACATTGTCATGGTTATTCTTATGGAAAATAGAGTTCTCCAGCTTATTGCGAAAAAGGCTCCTTAAGTCTGCTCCCAATACAAGGTTGTTGGGGGACTAAAAAACTACGGATCCTTCTTCCCCGACCACCTCACTGGCTTCTTCTATCACTTCCCAATATTTAATTTTGACGTGTGATGGTTCTTTGGAATTATTGTACAAAGGTTCATGTCTTGAATGAACGTTGAATATGTCCCCCCAACAACCTTAGGGTTCCGCCCCCTGGTAAAAATGCCATGTTATTCGTTCTTGTTTGATGCGTGATTTTAGTAAATTGCCATTGATCCATAACATTTCGTTACGTTTTTGATAACCCTAACCTTAAGGCTCCACCCCACTGGCTAGAACGATGCCATTTTATTCTTATAAAATACAGAGTACTCCAGGTTATTGTAAAAAGGCTCCTCAAATCTGTTCCTGGACCATATCCTAAACCAATAAATATCGTCTTTACTAAATGTTTCTTAAATATGGGATACATCACTGGAATTTAAAATGGATAACACTGGATTGTTGGGAGGATAAATAAATTCTTATACTTTCCCCCTGGCATTTGGTCTCCACCCCACTGGCTTTTTCTATCACTTCCAGACCTCTGATCTTGAAATGCGATGGTTATTTGGATTTGTTTGAAAAATTCGCCTCTCTTTCATAACACCCCACCGTTGGATACATCCCCCATGCAGCAACCTTAGGGCTCAGCACTCTGGAAAAGTTGCTTTGTTATTCTTTCTATGTTGGTGCTGACTTTAGCCAGTTGTTATTGATGTATAACATTTGTATAGCTTTTGAATAACCCCAAACATAGGTCTCAACCACACTGGCTAAAAGTAATGTAAAGTTCTTGCTGTCAAGTAACGATAAAAAATCATCGTGATGCAGTTGATTTTTATCATTAGATAACAAAATCTGGTTTGGGCCTTAAAACTGAATGACTGAAACGTTTTTTCTAAGAGATACAAATTTGTTAAATAATAGAATAAAATGTAATAAATTTATAAAATATGTATGGTTTTATTGAACAAAAACAGCTATAAAATATTTTGTAGGTATTATATTTTAGCAATTTAAACTGCATACCTGATAACAGTAACAATATTTATATGTTCATTAATTTTGATTACTGCAATTCAATCTCGAGTTTTTAGCTTAATTGGACAATAAAACACGAGAATATAGCTAGTATAACATGGATTATACTTTAAATGTATATTTGAAACCTGCATATTGATATTATTTATGTAAGTATAAGATCACATGAAATATATATTATTAAATCGAAACATAAGAATAATTTAAATATATACATTTATTGAGAAGTAAGTAGGAATATTTTATTGCTGTTCTGTGTTACTAATGAAAAAGTATTTATTGCAGAAACTTCAAAAGACCACTCTTATAATGAAACTAAGATTACCATTTGGCAGTTGACTTAAAACTTGGTTTTGTTTCTCCAACAGTTATCAATTTGTTGTATTCCCCACCGATATATTGCCAGTATTTAGTTAAACATTAGTTTATTGATTTATTATTTGGTAAATAATCGTAACACAATAGAAAGTTATCAGTTTACGATGTTTAATTAAGCTATAACCTTTTACTACGGTGCCAGTAATAGTAGTTTTCGTCCTTCGTATATCGGTACTCGTTGAGATAGGTTGAGAGCCTTGTACCATTGCCTTTATATACTGAAGGAGACATCCCATCTCTATGGCCCAGCTTTCCCTCTTTTAGTGTTAGCAAGAATTTGAAGTGGCCGTTGTTTGATTAAGTCACCAATAGAGTATGCTGCTGTCAACTATTCATTTTAGTTATTAACGTTAACTTGTAAAATCCCACCCCAGGAAGCAGGTGTTAATTAACTTATGTTTCATACCAGCGCCGAATCTTTCAGCCCCGATTCGTGTTTTAGTCCTACAAGGGCGAAACCTTGTTATTCTCACAGACCCGAGACCTTTCTGGGTTGTGACACGATAAGCGCATTCTTCGACGTTGTGGGAATAATGTTGCAAATTATCGGGTCTGTGAGAATTTTAAAGTGTAACCATCGCACACAGCGACATTTTTGTTTCATTGCACTCTGCATATACTGTTTATTGATAACTGCAACGCATTCTTATTGTTTTTTCGATTTATTTAACATTTGCCTTTTTGTCTACAACATTTTTGTTTAATTATTCATGTATCTTATGCTATAGTGATGAGAACGTATTTTTGAAATACTGTCCCTATAATTGGGCCTTGCCTGTAGGGGCAGTAATTTCAGGATTAATTTGTCGTTTTGAATTTATGTATGTTTTTATTAAAGCATAAGTTCCAAAGGACTGCATGATTTTGTATACATTGTATATATTTATTTTTGCAAATAAACACATTTTGATTTTGATGTACAGCCACGAAATTATCAGGATTCGTCTCTCAGCCCTGAAAGAATGAGCTGGCACGTAATTGGCTGTTCCTGGCAGCTGCGTCCCGATACTTTCGATACGAGTAGGTATACTAATTTTATGATATATCAGTAATGTAATATTTATCAAAATGTGTCGTTAAAAATACATTTTATAAACAAATATAATTTAAAACCTGAGTTCTGTTCACAATAATCTACTCAGCGTATTTAAAAGCGTAAATAAAAAATGCTATACATAAATTCATAAAAAAATATTAAAAAGTACATTTATCTTATAGTATTCATTCATTTTCATAATAGCTACAAAATACAAATACATAGTGCTAATGACAGCAGTAGTCCTCAGGGGGCAAGCCGCGGACGACTAGATGGCGACCACGGCGTCATTCTTGTAGCGGAGCGGTCGCTGTGCCAAGTAGGA
Organism: Allygus modestus; assembly: GCA_963675035.1. Classification (NCBI taxonomy): domain Eukaryota; kingdom Metazoa; phylum Arthropoda; class Insecta; order Hemiptera; family Cicadellidae; genus Allygus; species Allygus modestus. The sequence goes on from OY776116.1 coordinate 94,036,331, forward strand.
TACAGTGTGTAAAAAAGTCCGTCCCCCCCTTTAATTCTTTTATTTGTTAATACAAACAAATAACCTTCAGGGAATGATAATAACTTAACCCAACGTATTTTTGACGTTATCGGAAATTTTGAGTGTCCCCAAAAATGGGGGATTTTGGGGGCAACTAAAATTTTCAAATGTAAACCCCTTTTGAGTAACCTCTCATTTTACAGAGCTTTTAAAAAAAAGGCGAATGGTGGAGGTTGGAGGTCTGTAAGATGATTCTATCCAAAATGGCAGCTTGTCAAAGTTTTGAATAAAACTCATTATTGAAACCTGGCGTCTAAGACTTTTGGAGTTTTAATTTCACCTTTGGTGACTTAAAACTGGAACGACTCTTGAAAATGCTATTAAATGAAAAAGTGGTCACTTTTGGTGATATTTAAAATTTTGAGTGTCCCGCAAAAGTGGGGGATTTTGGTGGCAACTCAAAATTGTCTGATGTAAACCCCTTTTGAGTGACCCCTCATTTTAAAGATATTTTTAAACCTAGGTGAAGGGTGACAATTAAAAGTAAATTTAGCCCCTTCAAAAGAGGTTTACATTAGAACATTTTGAGTTGCCCCCAAAATCCCCCATTTTTGTGGGTTCTCAAAATGTTAAATATTACCAAAAGAGACCAGTTCTTCATTTAATAGCATTTCTTTAAGAGTCGTTTCAGTTTTAAGTCACCAAAGGTGAAATTAAAACTCCAAAAGTCTTAGACGCCAGGTTTCCAAAATGAGTGGTATTCAAAACTGTGACAAGTTGCCATTTTGGATAGAAACACGTTACAGACCTCCAACCTCCACCATTAGCCTATTTTTTAAAAGATCTTACATTTGAAAATTTTGAGTTTCCCCCAAAATCCCCCATTTTTGGGGGACACTCAAAATTTCCGATGACGTCAAAAGATACTTTTGGTTAAGTTATTATTGTTCCCCAAAGGTGATTTTTTTTGTTTTAACAAACAAAAAAATTAAAGGGGGGACGGACTTTTTTTACACACTGTATATACTTTCAATAGTTGGACTATCGATATTTTTTGAAATTTTTTTAAATTCATCGATAGTATTATTCATTTTTTGTTTATGTGTTTACAGGGATTTCAATACGTTCTTTTCTGATGAAGGTATAAATGCGATTAAATAAGTTATGAAAATAATTAGCTGGCCAACTCGCTCGGTGGAAGTGTCTAATTATGAACAACTGTACAACTTAAAGTAGTCGGTACAATCATTGACTATAGATACCGAAGTAGACTCCTCATTGCCATTGTAAAATCCGTCTTACTTTAGTGTCAGCCAGGATCCATAGAGGAAGTAGTTGCACTAATTCCCAGCTGTTTAGTAAAACCAACTCACAAATTGTAAGAAAGTCTTACGTCGGTGCAAGGAAATCTTATAATACACTATGTAAACAAAAGAAACTTCACTATACAAATAGTATTGTTTAGGGTTTATTACGGGTTAGTAATGGGAAACAATTTTGGGATTTATTAAGCAACTTTAAAGTAGAGAGTTTGATTGTGTGCTTTGTAGTAAAAGGTGTGATAATTTATAAACTTCCAACCCAGCTGGCAGTCAGAAAGACTTTTGCTGTGATGTAACTTTATAATTTTGAATTGACCTAAATGTTCATGGTTTTTATTTTATGAAATTTTTCTAAGATTTACCAAATGTTAGTAATGTACCATGTATTCATTTTTGGAAATAAAGCACAGATGTATTATTACTATTATTATTAATTCCCAACAGAATACCTTCTGTCAACTATTACTTATCCTCTCAAGGAAGGGATAGTACAACAGTTTAGAGAAGGTCCCATAGCCCCGGATTTTCATTGTTAAAATATATTTGTTGGGCGGAAATTCCAGTGATATGAAGAAGATACTGAATAATTAAAAACACCATCCCAAAATTCAAGTTTTGGAATAAAATATCTGTGTTTAAATTAAAGTAGACAGTCAACAACCAGAGTTTTTAACTTTTGTTCTTAATATAATATGAAACTATTATATTTACACTTAACTGAACGTCTTTATAGCATAATAATAACTTCGGATCAAAATGGTGTCTTTCAGTGTACACTTGTGCATTTTTTCTCGAAGTGGTTTGATTAAATTCATATTTATTGACATTTATTCATATTTATTCACAGCTTTGTATTTTACCATTATACCAGTTCGTAACTGGAATTCATGTTCAGAACAAGTGATATTCAACTACTTGGTATAACTAAAGTTCAAGTAATATTACATCCATCTGATTATTAAACTAAACATTGGGGAACTAAAATATATCTAAAATAAATCAGAAGCAATAACTTTTACTATAAGTTTTCTAGTTTTAATTAATGGTTTTACGATTGCGAAATGGAAACAACACTTTTTTCAATAAACATTGATTCAAACTTTCCCGATCATTATTAAAATAATGGTATGCCACAACAATTAATAATTTCACAGTTTGTATAAAATATTTGAAAAATAAAGCAAGAAGAGAGCTTAAAATTGATAGTTCTGAACAGATTTAATGAAATAAAATAATACAAATTTATATTAGTTTTTAACAACGTTTTGTAGTTTGTGATTTTATACCGCTGTTAGCAGATATAAATCCTAAAAATCACTCATTGATAAATACGAATTGCTAAGCTGCTTAAGATTTGGAGCTATGGTTTATATTCCGACGTAAAATAATTTTAAGAAAATTATTTCCAATTTCAAGCAAATCTTCTTTTACTCATTTTAGCGAATGTCCCCTATAGGGAAGAAGCTATTACCGTAGGAATCATGGTAAGACTTAAGCCCGAACCATGATAACTTTTTGTTTTGAGGTCACCATATGCCAAAAACACTATTTGTTTAGATTTATATATGTGTATGTCCGTTTACACGATAACTTTTGAAAAACAAACATCTGGATTCCATGAAATTTGGCACAAAAGAGTAAAGCAACATTCATGACTTCAAAATCCAGAAAATTGGGATAAGGGAAGGGGGTTTTATGGGGGTTTACAGTTTTCCAAAAATCAGTTTTTTGCATTTTTCACCTTACAATTTTTAAAACATGCATATTTACTTTAGACAATTTTATAGAGCTTAAAAACAAATAACATAGTATTTTGAATAATTAAACTAGGTTAAGTGGTTGCGGAGAAAATCCAATAAACGTGTTCATAATTTATCCCATGATAATCTTATGGGAAACATATTTGTAGCTTTTCCTCAGTTAATTTTACTGAAAACTTCACATTTGCTTTTACCAATCAGTTCATCTCTACAAATCAATAATTTTGTTTTTAAATTGTGATTCTACGTCCAACCGTTGCAGAGGTATTCTAAGTGCTAAACACATTACGTTGTCCAATGTTATCCTTAGGGGCCATATAAATATTACGTAACGCATTTTTCGTCATTTCAGATCCCCCCTATGTAACGCAACATAATGCTTGACCATACCCCTCCACCCCCCAATCTATTACGTAACTCAATAGAAGTAGGCTTTGAAACAGCTTAAATCTTTTAAACATCTTTTCTTAATTTGAAATATGAATTTAACTAAGTCAATTAACTTTAAATGACTTTCTTTTAACGACATTTTGCTATAACTTTTTTCAAAGCAAAATGTATACAAACTGTTACTTATAATATAAACAGAAAAATAATCTGATCTAAAACGTAACAAATTTAATTTATAACTAATACAAATACAAAACAACTTAAAAACTAAAGATGAGGGTGGCACTGCGCAATACTAAATCAAGTCATGATTTTACACTCTAAATCAACACAAAACATAGGTGTAAAGCAATACAAAACTTACTCAAAACACGTTATTTATTTATTTGTAGTTGAACTGTTATTAAAATAGTATCACGGAAGTATTTTTTATATAGCTAACTGTAACTTTGATTTAGATATCAATTTGATTAAATTTTAATGTTGAGAGATTTATAACAGTATCAATAGATACGGGAGTGCGCCAGCTCTTGGGGTTAATTTGTGTGAGTTACGTAACGTTGATCTAAACCCCTACCTCCCCCCATAACGCAATATAACGCTAGCCATAACCCCTCTCCCCTTTAGTGCGTTACGTAATATCCTTATGTGTATCCTTATGGAGAATTAAAATTTGATATCTCGATAATTTATGAATGTATATTGATGTAACTTGGTATGTGGCCTTCATATAGTACTGGTATATTGATATATGCACAAAAAATGATTTTTATTAACCGTCCCCATAGCAGCAAACCTGCATACTCAGTCTTAATAATGTTATTCTAATGGAGAATAAGTAAAGTTTCATATCTCCCTTAATAATGTACAAAAAATAATAAAACTTGGTATGTAGCTTCGCCTGATTAAATTATAGATTATATAAAACACATTTATTTACAAACCTGTGTACCCATCATTCAATGCTATTCTTATGGAGAATAAATAAGAATGCAATATAATACTTATTTATTTATGTATTTTTATCAAACTTAGTGAGTGGCTTTGTATGGTAAGGAGAAAAATATACATGCATTTGAAGTACGCAGGTTTGCTGCGAAGGAAGTATTTTATTTTATCACACCACTTTAAATTTTTGAGGGCTGATTAAATATACAGACACGTTTCATATTACATTAGTATTAAACGATAACTTAAATATAACGATTCAAGTATTGTAAGTTTTTGATTTTGTTAATATTTACGCCATTACAATTTTATTTTCGTTTTGAATACAGTTTGTGTAAAGTTTTATTTCGAGCCGGAATGTCGAACACAGTTTACAGATAACAGATAAGTGGCTGCTCCCAGCCTGTAATTAGATTTCCGCCACGAACGCAGAACGCATTTGGCGCCCCTCCCTCAACTATTCTTGCCACGTGAGAGGGCGAAAAGGTTTTTGAACAAAGTTTTCTTCCGGTAAGGTATTTGTTTGTGTTTTATGAAATGTATTTAATTATTTGTATATTTTGTTTATGATTTACAAACTATGAATACTATTGTATAAGATGAATATTTATTTAATTGAATCCCTTGTCTAAAGGAACTACAAAGTTCCCATAACTGTTGATTACCAATACCATTGACTATAGAAATATTTTGTAAGATTCATTTCTATATAACTTCGATACATCATCTTTTTATATCAGAAGCAACATTTATTGCCAAATAATTACCAGTTTCTATAAGGATACACTTTTATGATTCAGTTTTCCGGGGAATAATTATCAACTATGATTATTTTAGTTTTATTTTAAACTAAATTGAGATACATCATCTTTTTATATCAGAAGCAACATTTATTGCCAAATAATTACCAGTTTCTACAAGGATACACTTTTATGATTCAATTTTCTTGGGAATAATTATCAACTATGATTATTTTAGTTTTATTTTAAACTAAATTGAGATACATCATCTTTTTATATCAGAAGCAACATTTATTGCCAAATAATTACCAGTTTCTACAAGGATACACTTTTATGATTCAGTTTTCCGGGGAATAATTATCAACTATGATTATTTTAGTTTTATTTTAAACTAAATTGAGATTTTTAAGTTTAAATAAATGGAAACGAAAATGTCATTTTAATTGTTATTGATTACAAAACCATTATATTAAATAGAAAACTGGTCATAAGTGGTTTGAATTAATAATTTGATTTAAGTATAGTTCAAGGTTTTAAACAAGATACTCTAATATTAGTAATATGGTATGATAACAAAACTTGATTAAAACTATCAAAAAATTGGTAGAATGCTCCCTGATCATAACACATGTAATGTAATCGAGTATAAACAAGAAATACAAGCATATAATGACGAATAAACATATTTTGATTTTTGTTGTTTTCTTTACATATTTTAACCGATATGCATTGGGAACAATCAAACAAACATCAAAGTAGCTATATATTAATATAGGCTACACTAACTTATATAATTAATACATCGACGAGTTTTATAATTATAGTTATTATCTAATATATTTGAACTTATCGCAGTAGTTTCAGGGGGAGGAACGTGAGAAGGTGGTCGGTACTACAATGATTCAAAAAATAAACAATACAAGATATATAACGAGTTCGCACGCAGCAAGCTGACGTGAGGGAAGTCAATTTCCACTTTCAAAACTTTTAAAATTCAAAACCAGTGTAAAAACATACATTTATTGCAATTTTATTGACATATGAAAACATCGATTTTTTTGCTGTTTTGCTGCTCCTGGTTTCATTTACCTGCAATGCTAGAAATATAAAATTATAATTGTGTGCATGATTTTTTTCTTTTAGCGAATTTCCCCTATAGGGAATTACCTATTACACCTATTACCGTAGGTGGTAAGACTTAAGCCCGAGACCATGATAACTTTTCGTTTTGAGGTCCCCAGATGCCAAAAACACTATTCGTTCAAATTTATATATATGTCCGTTACCGCGATAACATTTGAAAGAAACACCCGATTTTGATGAAATTTGGCACAAATGTGGAGAGTAGCGTTTATGACTTTAAGTTCGGAAAAACCAGATCGATCGCACTATGGGAAGGGGGTTTTATGGGGGTTTACAATTTTACAAAAATCGGTTTCTTGCAAATTTGACCCCAAAATGTTCAAAATACTCAATTTTGGTTATAGCCATTTTATAGAGCTTAAAAAAAAAAATAATTTAGTATTTTGAATCATTAACCTTGGTTAAGTGGTTGCGGAGAAAATCCAAAAAAAACCCGTCCCATGTTAATCTTATGGGAAAAAGGTTTTTAGATTTTTCTCAGATAGTTTTACCAAAAACTTCACATTTCTGTTTATTAATGTATTTAGCTCAACAAAACAAACATTTTGGTGTTTTAATCGTTGTTCTACGTCCAATCGTTGCAGAGATATTCAAAGTGCTAAACACAGTACGTTGTCCAATGTTATCCTTATGGAGAATAAATAAAATTCTATATCGCGATTATTTATGAATGTATATTGATGAAACTTGGTATGAGGCTTCAACTAGTTGTGGTATATTGATATTAGCACAAAAAACAAAGTTTTTGTTCATAGTCCCTGTAGCAGCAAACCTGCATACTCGGCCCCCATGTTATTCATATGGAGAATAAGTCAAGTTGTATATCTCCCTTAATTATGAACCTACATTAAGAGAACTTGGTATGTAGCTTCAACTGGTTCAGTTGTAATGATAATTGCAAAAAAACACATTACTTATCTTCCTCGTTGCAGCAATCCTGCGTCCTCAACCCTAATATTATTCTTATGGAGAATAAATAAAATGCTATATATCACTTATTTATGGATTATTTTTGTGAAACTTGGTAAATAGCTCTATGTAGTAGTGAGTCACATATATATGCATTGGAAATTCGCTGAGTACGCAGGTTTGCTGCGACGGGAGTATTTAACCTTATAATTTTGCGCATTATATGGTTAGGAGAAGGTCCAGTCAGGCTTAAAAGTAGGCGCGAGGTTGCTGGGGATGATTTTAATACACCAACCAATGAATAACATTTTTTTCTAATGTAAAAAAACCATAATACAACGTACTGTGTTTAGCCGATATAAATTTGCTTTAATAAATCAGTAAATATTTACGCTAGAATGACGAGAGAGGGCTTAAAAATTTCGCTTCACTAATTCCCATCTTAGTATAGGCCTACGCATTAATTTTACGTCCGGGGATTTTCTGACTATTTTTCAATATTTGTAAGAATAATCCCCAAAAAAGGTGTATAGAGTTTTCCGATTGTTTTGCCCACAGAACTTGTCCAACTGATTATAGAAAAGCACGTCCATACCAAATTATATATATTATATATAATTGTATATATATAATTTTGAACGACCCCCCAAAATTTGTTCAGGAACTTCTATTGTGGTCCCGGGCTTAAGTTTGTCCATGCGGGTTATGCTAATAGTTCACTCTCCATAGGAAATTCACTATTAAAACCTGTAAAGTCAGTGCAGTAAACTGCACTTAAAACGTATCTTCGTTCGTATTTCCAGAGAAGGCTGTGCGCCGAATTGAAACTTCCTCGTTTTTAAATGTAGTTTGTGATTTAAACAATATTTTAAAGTTTAACGTAATTTCTTGCTAACACTGGCGTATCAAGTAAACGTATCAACAGGCATATATCTCCAGCTCAACATGTTCTGAAGTTTACCTCCATTGTTCATACCTAGTATTGTGTTTCATCCGGCATACTCTGATCCCTCGCCTCCGTGTTTTGTTGTGACATTGTCACAGGAGCGTTACTTCACCAGCCAAGCGTATCGCCAAGTTTGGATGTGATACGCTGTCACAACTGTGACGTCACATATTAAGCGCTCTGACAGTGTCACTGGTGTTGACGATTATTTAAACTCTCCAAATAAATCAGCATATTTGATTTTAAATATTTAAATTTACTATTCGGTCTCTTTGTAAGTAAATTGATTAACTTACAGAAAGAAATTGGTTGAAAATGTTGAATGATATTAGATAAAGGAAACTGTTTCGCACAACTATGAAAAATAAAATACATTAAATAAAAATTAAAAACAAAATAATGCATATTACGTGTTAATTTAAAATGTACATAAATATAATAATCTTGCTTCTAAAGTTATGAAAGGATAAAGAAAGCTTAACAATTTTAAGTGTTACAATTAATTTGAGTAAAAACCCCTTCTAACCAAATTTTACAAAATAGCTCCCTGATAATAATAATTAAACTTCCGCTCTGTTGAGAAAGTGTTCAAAAATTAAGAATGTTAAATAAACATTCCAACACAATCAAAATAATTTTTATTTAATTAGTTGAGGGTTTTAGTCTAACTATATAGGTTTTTATATTATTTGAAAAATAAATACAATAATAACAATAACTTATATTCAAGTAGTACACAAACGATTTGTTTTACCAACACCTCGTTCTGTGAAGCCGAGAAATGAAGATCGATGTTTGAATTAGTTTTACCGTCGTGATTAACTATTTATGTAGTACTTATTAGTTGGCTAATCATCAACAAATGAAAAAAATATTTCAAAAGAAAATACGTATTTCGAACCTATGCACTTCCAAGTGGATGTTAATGTAAGAAATAATTCGGGTCCAAATTTCATCACGCAAATTCCAAACGTTATGTTTCTGATTCGTACAGTTACTTATATAAAATCGTACGTTAGCAAACATTTGTATATTCTATTTATATGCAATAACAATTCATAACAAATTTTCGCTTTTAATCCTGTCTATAATTAAAATTAAATATCTTGGCTTAATACAATTTAAAATTTATTTTAAAGTTGTAATGCTTGGTGGCATTTTTTACGCTTCCTTAACAGTTGAATTATGTCAAACAAATTTAAAATAGTATAGTGTTTATTCCTCATATTTTACACTAGGTTGAGTTGTAAACTAATGCCACCAAGAATGAAAACTTTAAAATAATATTTAAATCGTTATAAGCAATGATATTCATTTTTAATTATATCCAGGGTTATAGGGGGTAATTGTTTATGTCATTCTTATTTCATATAAATATCTTTACTTACATACGATTTTTTTGTGTAGTTTTACAAATCATAAACGTAACTTTGTAATTTGTGTGAATAAATTAAGCATCACCTACATCACCAATAATCATGAACCACCGTCAATTTACTTATAATATAACTGCTAATCACTGCAAACAGTATTGTGATAAGGCCGAAGCCGTCCAAAAAGTCACTACCACTTTACTTATAATCCATATGACTCATTTTATTTCTACTTATAATTCGGCAAAGCCTGTGTGTGGGGGCCGAATCCGAAGTCAATTTATGGTTTTAAAAGAGCTGATCTTTTGTGTAGCTAAATATTAACTTTCAAATCCAGGAAAAATTATTCTCAAAGAGAGTTCCGCTGTTAGGCAATCTCCTCTACTATTACAGCTATTATAAATTGTATTGATTAGTTGAAAATGTTGTCTAAATTAACAAAAATGTAAATATTTATTGAATTAATCCATTTACATGATAGTATTTACCACACACACCACGGGTTAAATTTCAGAATGAAGGTTCTTACAAAAGTCAATACAGTGCAGTTTCTAAGGTGGCAGATTCGAATCAGCTTCCTGTTCATCTTCGCTTACCCGGAGGCTGGCAAATACTTTGTTGATTCACATATTTCTCTCTCTCACTGGAGACGATTTTAAATGATGAGGTTGGATTCAGAATACGTCTAATACACAGCTTTATGATAGTAAGGTAGTTGTGAGACCTTTATCGCTAAGTATTGAACTAATGTTTATAGTGTAATGGCTAGAGAGAGAATTAATGATGTATATAACGATTATATTTATGTAATAATCATTTTAAGACTGGGTTTTACTAATTAATTGTAATTTAAGAAATAATTTGCTCATACATCAATGTGTGTTGCTAATAATATTCATTTTTTATAAACTTTTTAATATTCACTGTTCTCAATCATTAACCAACAATTAAAAAAGTCAAAGTATATTCGATGCAATATTAAGTATAACTATTATTATTTACTATAATATTAAAGCATTGGTGCAAAAATCCGCTCATAAAGATTCCATTTTGTACCTTATAAAGTAAGGCTTTTAAAAATAAAGGCCATACAGTCGGTTATTCTAATAATACTCCCGAGCGACAAAGAAGTGAAGACAGCAGTCTGGTCAATTAGAATCTGTATGTTTTACATATATAAAACTAGGGCTTGCTTTAAACAGTTTACGAAATATTAGATAACTGTTAACTTAAATCAAACTAAGTCATTCAAGGGACTATAAAAATGTAAATAAACTGAAACTTATGAGATGTTTTACACAGGTTAAGGCAAAATATAACATATATGGGTAATATCCTAACGACACCTAAAGTAATTAGCATATGACATAAAAATAAGTACATTTTATAACCCAGCTAAATTTAAGGTTAGGTTTTGAATACAATACCCATGAGATAAATCCATAAACTCTCACTTTAAATAAACAAAGTAAGTTTTGATAATATCTGTAAGTTAAGTTTCCTTGAAAGATATATTTCTTGCCAATTATTTATTAAACATTTCACAAAAAGGGATAATTTTCTCCTTTTAACTTGTAATAATGACTGATGTATAATTAAAAACGTATTAACTATCGGTAAGACTAGTTGAACTGGATTGCCTTTTACTATTGTTTATGTATATTTTAACTTGTAAGAGGCCTTTTATTTTTATTCAGTAGTTATGATGAACTAAGTATGAAACAAAGAATTAAATATGTGACTAGTATTACATAGATACTACCAAAATGTAACAAAAACCCTGTTTACAAAAAAAATATAAATAATATTAGGAAGAAGTCATCACATAAATATCATCAAAATCTATCGACCAGTGTGGCCTTAAGTTACCAACAACGAAGGTATTCAGAACTCTTAACCACTACTTTATCAATTTAAAATTCTATGCTCCAATTTTATATTTACTATAACCACAATGCTAAAAAATCTATGCATAAAGAAACAAATAAGAAAGATTTTCAGTTAAAAGTATGTTGATTTAGGTAAAGATTCTTATCTTACAATTTTTCAATACTTATAAAGAGTGAAAATTAATCATCTATAAAATATCTGCTAATAACTACACTGATAAAGGTTTTTAATAACAAGACATATCTGTGTTACCAATTTTTAAATTGATTTATTACAGCCTTACAAAATACAAATATTAATATCAAGTTAAATTACGTATTTTACAATTATACTTGTATCCCGAATAAATATATAAAGCCAAAGAGTACCAGAAACCTTTCATAAAACCATGATACCCATAAACCGTCTGCTTGAATGATAAGGTCTTGGTAAGAAAATAAGAGAAAACATATTAGTTGTTTTATTCAATCCATTATAAAGCAATAAATAAAACAAATTTCAAGTTACAACACATTTGTTTAATATTTAAATTGGATCAACTGTGTGTTTTTTAAACTTAATTAAGGTGAACAAGCGAAGACCTTTGGCTAAGCTTCGATAATGTCATGTTAAAGGCACAGTAGAATAGAGTCCAATGTCTGCAGAGTCACAGAACCAGACAATTAAATAACACATTTTGGGTTAAAAAGAATAAAGGAATTACACTCATATCTAAAACTGAAAAGTGGGAAGCTATAGTTTCTCACAAAATTCTTATATAGAAAAATAGTAAAAAAACAATAATTTGTATATGATATAATGCTAGATAGAATTCATTTAATCGTTCTAAGGATTCCAAAAACGCCTTTATGGAAATACTTCCAGACCTTTACAGGCACCGTTGTTAGAGAAACCTTGACACCGTTCTCGTTCTGAAATATTGTGTTAATCTTTATGACGTAATGTTTGTAATGTACTCTATGTTTGTAATGACTATAAATATTAAAGGTTATTATCATAAAATAATACGATAGCCAAATATAAAACCAAGTGTGCAACAAACGATAGATAAAAAATAAATTATAAGTTGAAAGGGTATGGGAAAGTATTATGTTAATTTTAGTAATTTAATCAGTTCGAGTATTTAACTTATTAGTCATTTTAAATCGTTGTATTCCAAATAATGTAAAATTTAACCTAACAAATAAATACTTTTTAAGGATTATTATTTTTGTAGTACATTGATAACAAAACAAACCTGTGAAATAGAGCATAATTTGTGTGGATTTAAAATGTTTAAAATGCTTTACTCTTTTTGGTATTTCTTACTTAACTTTTAAATCATATATTTGACCTTTTCAATAGAAAAACAACCAAAGAACTAAGTTAATTTTATAATAAAATTTTAAACGATACGCATATTACACTTTTAAATATAAAAATACAATCTATATTTACATTTAGGCATTGTAAAACGCGTTTGTAAGGTGGAATATAGCTCAGACAATAGAGATATATTGACATCGGGATCGACATTGGTTTTCACTTTAGGGACTCGTACGTTATTCATTACAACTCCACCTACAGTCCCGACAGGAGCATAAACTGTGTTGTTGGATTTTTGCCATTGTTCATGTCAGTAATTGATAGTTTTTGCTGAAAAACACAGCGGATTTACATTTGAATATCAAGTGTAGCTAGTGAGTTTATTCGTTAACAAATCGTAATTTTAAGGTGTATTTCATTTAATCTTAGAGGCCAGTTAATAAATGGTTCTTGTACTCATAGAACTATTTATATTAGGTAAATAATCTTTCAGCGTTGGTGGATGCGTGATCGGCCACGAGGGTATAATAACATTCAGTGATACGGACCCTCAAAGATTTTTAAAAAGAGCAAACGAATTATATATTTTTGTAGTAACATTATTTTTACTTAAATTCACAATCAGTTCAGGCAATACTATAACAAATTACAGGTTAACTTGAGATCTCCCAAAATACAATGTGGCGAAGCCTCAAAGAACCCTTGGAACGAGAACGGGCTTTTTAAGTTGGATAACGGTCTATTACATATTACAAAAAATAAAGACCTTAAGATCTTATAAGACCTTATAATGACCTTAAGATAAAAACGGGGATTTTAGGAGTTAGGAACTTCTAAGTATTCCTGGATTGGGTGTACACCTATGTCTACCGTGAACAAATACTTAGATGTTTCTTTCGAAATGTCACTTAACCTGGTCAGGTAGATAGTACATGATGGTAAACGTAATGACGTCAACTTGGGTGGGGCACCAAAGGATATGTGGTTCAAGACTAGTTATATGTATGATTCTCGTATATTTTACTACCGAACCTTTGCTTCATCGGTAAAGTAACTGTTTTATTTTAGGTTAACATAAATTTGAATACATTAAGGTGGAGCCTAAAGGTGTTTTATGAAATGAAAGTAGGCTCGTGAATTATTCTAAAGTTGTATCTATCTTCCTACCAAATTTCAGCTCCATCAGTTTTGTAGTTGGTGCGTAATGATTACCATGACAATATCAAAGGGTATACAAGGCGGAGCCATAAAGGATATTTGCATCAGGAGTAGAAATATGTCTGCTTGAATGTATTATTTATGAATCTACCTAATTGTAACACTATCAGTCTAGTAGTAGTGGCAGTGTTGTTAAAATACGGAACAAGAACAGGCTTGAGTTTAATTCTGGAATGTTAGGCATTTTCTACCAGATCTCAGTTTAAAACATCCAATAAGAACATATATAATTAATTAAAACTGGAACTTCGAAGGTCAGGTGTCGGAATTCTAAAGGAATTTAAAAACAGAAATAATCCTATGTGTACCTTGAATGTATTATTTGACTACAAAATACCAGCACATTTGGTCTAGTAATTGGTATGGGATGGAAAAACAAACACACTGATAGGTAATATATATACAATACGATGGAAAAACATATGTAAGAAGAACATACGGATATGATAACTCAATTATTTTATGTCTGCAAGAACAGTCAGTTAAATGCTTCTCTCTTTTCACTGTGACTAAAGTAAGGGTTCGTTCTTATATTCCACAGTCCCTTATAGAGCAAGTTACTCTCGGGGGCACGGAAGTGCACAGTTTTTGAGTTATATGGTGCATTCCTTCCACTGTGTTCAAGAGCTTACAGACTTGACTGAAGTCTGTTGAAGAGTCCTCAAGGTCAAGCTGCAGTTGGCTTCTGAACTCAAAAGTCAGCAGAGCAGAATATTGATTAGTGAATTTCCTATGGAAAAGTGAACTATTGGCATGACCCGCACGGTGAGACTTAAACCCGGGACCACCATAGAAGTTCCTATCATTTTGATTGGTATCTAAAAACTTATATATATATATATATATATATATATGTGTGTGTGTGTGTGTGTGTGTGTGTGTGTATGTGTGTGTGTGTGTGTGTGTGTGTGTGTGTGTGTGTGTGTGTGTGTGTGTGTGTGTGTGTGTGTGTGTGTGTGTGTGTGTGCGTGTGTGTGTGTGTGTGTGTGTTCACACTGTAGCGTTCACAGTCCTTTTGTCCGATTTACTTCAAATTTAGTAGAGACATTCCTTTTTATGGTCAGTTGGACAAATTCGTTGGGCAAAACAATCGGAAATCTCTAACCACCTTTTTTGGGGATTTTAAGTTTTAACATTTTGAATTTTAGGACCCAAAAAGGGTCATAAAAGCCCCAAATGTACACTTATTGCACATTAACTTATTGTACGTAAAAAACCAAAGATTCAAAGACCTCCTTCATCTTTCTAACACAAAAACTTACCGAGTTATTAAAGAAAATGTTAATTGTCAAAATATAGTACGTCGTTTTATTTTACACTGGAATAGGCTGTTTTCATATATTAATATTTTTATCATCCCCCATACCCTTATACCAACTTGTTATCCCGAAAATACCTCCTTATAACTCTATAATGTACAAAAGTGGCATCCTATTAGTGAATTTAAATATAATAAGGAGCATCAAAACATCCAAAAAACAAAGTGTTTCAATAAAAAAAATTTAACCAGTATTGGTTTAAACTCTTTATTTGGTACTAGCTGTGTACCCGTCCTTCGTACGGGTTATATATAAATGGTAGATTAACTAAAGCAAATAACAATCCACATTATTTT
The DNA here is from genome assembly GCA_963675035.1 of Allygus modestus. Lineage (NCBI taxonomy): Eukaryota > Metazoa > Arthropoda > Insecta > Hemiptera > Cicadellidae > Allygus > Allygus modestus. Next base: position 94,051,890 of record OY776116.1, read on the forward strand.
ACAATATTAAAATTACATTTTACACGTTTAATGGACAATTAAATCAAATTTAACGAAATATACTGGCAGATAGTTCGGGTCCTGTTGCTAAGTCGAGGACCTCTGTCGGGTAGTAAATGGCGTGTGGTTTGCGACTCCATTTCGGTACACGTAACACTTTGAATTTGCTTTTAGAAATAAAAAAACTCAAGTAAAAAAAATAAAAAATATTGGGGGGGAGGGGTTATAAATATAAATTCGGCGGGGGGGGGAAGCAAAATATAAAATCGGGGGGGGTGAATATTTAAAATCGGGGGGGGGGTGAATATTTAAAATCGGGGGGGGGGGAAATATATAAAACGGTGGGTAAAAATTATAAAATCGGGGGGGGGGCAAAATATAAAATGCGGGGTGCAGAAAAATATATAATGGAGGGGACATAAAATAAAAATGTAAAATCGAAGAGGGGGGAGCAAAATATAAAATCGGGGGTGGGGTGAAAATAATAATCGTGGTGAGGAGCAAAAATATAACATTGGGTGGGGGTATAGGAAGTATCGGTAAAAAAACTTGTTGTGCAAATAAGAATAGACCACAACCAGATGAAGCCACATGAATATTTTTTCATTAATATTCATTAATAGCTAGCTGACGTACCCGTTCTTTGCACAGGAGCTTTCTCTACCCGTTCTTTAGTCAATACAATTTGCATTTTAGTTAGCTTTAAACAGCTGTTCTTGCTTCTGCTCTTTAAGCTGTCAAATGGAAGTATCCACAGCTGTTTGCATTACAGTTTCTGAATGATTACGTTATTCTGAAATGTAAACATTGTAACTTAGGAAGTTCATGGGGCCCGAGGGATCTTAAGGAAGTGAATAGGCCTATGTGTTGCATGGGTTTAAGATCTACCTATGTGTAAAGTTTCAGCCCAGTCGGTTCAGTAGTTTTTGCGTTCACCCGGAACATCAGACAGACAGAAACCCCCTCTTCTTTATAATAATATAAGTAGGGGGCAATAGCCGATTCAAAACCAGCAGCAACAGCAGTTATCCACTGTGGATCAATCCTCCCCCCCCCGGTCACGTGACCCATAAGACCTAACTAAACCTGGCGCCTGGCGTGAGGAGCCTGAGGAGCCCCCCCCCCCCCGACATTCCCCATAGCCAAGCTCGGACCCCCCACCCCCGACCGAAATCACCATGTAAGTGAGGAGGCCCCCCCCCCCCGACATTCCCCATAGCCAAGCTCGGACCCCCCCCCCGACCGAAATCAGCATGTAAGTGAGGAGCCCCCCCCCGACCGAAATCAGCATGTAAGTGAGGAGGCCCCCCCCCCGGTCGTCTGCAGCACTTTTCGTGATGAGGAAAAAACTTTCGAAAATTAATAACTAGCCTATTTACCCACCGATTCCCACGGGACTTTTTCCAGAGTGTAGGCCTATCCCAGAGGAAGCGAATGACGTAAGAACCCCATAGATCCGCGATTAAACAAGGCCGCTATTAATTTTTAAACGCGTTTTCCTTATGGGATCTCAGCTGTTTACCGGCCGATTTTGATGAAACCTCACCACATGTCGGGTGGCGGCCTAAGTAAACCATCGCTTATAGAAAATTGAAAATCCACCATTAAACAAGCCCGTTATTAATTTTTAAACGCGTTTTCCTTATGGGATCTCGGCTGTTTACAGATCGATTTTGACGAAACCTCACCACATGTCAGGTGGCGGCCTAAGTAAACCATCGCTTAAAGAAAATTGAAAATCCACCATTAAACAAGCCCGTTATTAATTTTTAAACGTGTTTTCCTTATGGGATCTCGGCTGTTTACCGACCGATTTTGATGTAACTTCGCCACATGTTGTATGTCGACCTAAGCAAACCATCGCTGAAGGAAACCCAAAAATCCACCATCAATCAAGCCCGTTATTAATTTTTAATCGCGTTTTCCGTATGGGATCTCGGTTGTTTTGCTGACCGAACTCGATGTGACTTCACTACACGTCGTATGCCGGCTTGGTCAAACCAAACTGCGAGCGGCTCCGCAGCGTCACGTGTCGAGGTGCGTGCTAGGGCCTACGTGACTGTTCCAGCCTGTTTACTCATTAGCGGTTCCGAGAACTGTTTACTGCTTTCACCGCCTACTGTACGGTACGTAGCTATGTTACTTCAGTGATTGTCATCGCTTCCTTCATTCAGTTTGTGTTTGGAGCCCAGTGTGTGTAGACGTTCTACTTCAGTACTGTGCTAGTCCTTACCGCACCATATTCCGAGATCTGTTAAACGTAAGTATATGTAGTCTTATAAATTGTAGTGTGGACCGCCTCAGGCTGTTTACTCATTAGCGATAATTGCCGCAACTTCGAGAATTGTTCACCGCCTTCTACTGTACGGTACGTAGCTATGTTACTTAAGTGATTGTCATCGCTTCCTTCATTCAGTTTGTGTTTGGAGCTCAGTGTGTGTAGACGTTCTACTTCAGTGCTGTGCTAGCCTTTACTGCACCATATTCCGAGATTGTTAAACGTAAGTATATGTAGCTCTTTTAAGTTGTAGTGTGGAAGACTATTACATTCCCCTTTATAGTAAGATTCTCATTTAAGGTATGATCGTTCAGCAACTTTCAATTCATAATGTGCAAAGAGAGGTCTGGCTTGTTAATAGAAGTTGAATAAATTTCATTATGTTTTAGGGAAAAACGATTCGTTATTGCTATAGAACAACTTACACGTCATTCTCAATTTCTTGGAGGAAACCTGTATACTAACATAAAACGAGGAAACCCGTGCACTAAAATTACATTTGCCATGGCCTTGACTCTTGTCTACCACGCATAAAGTATGTGTTATGTTACCAATGAAGTGATCTCGTTGCGACTAATTTGTAAATGCAAGAGACTTATCATATTCGTTGTTGCAGATGAACAACCAACACCTGTGCGAGGTCTGCGGCCGAGCCTTCAGCCTGCTCGGAAACCTGAGGCGACACGTGGAGTCCGCCCACAACGCCAGACGTCACGACTGCCACGTCTGTGGTAGACACTTCACAAGAGGCGACAGCCTCCGCCGCCACGTCGCCACGGTTCACGGACCACACGCCGCGGTGGAGCCCCAACCGCAACGAGTGGACCATCCCTGCCGACTGTGCCCGACCATCTTCGCCAGCCTGGAGGACGTGCGCCGCCACATGCAAGCGGCTCACTCCGCGATGCCAGCAGGAGCTCCTTCCTCCTCCTCAAGCCACGTGGAGTGCGAGCGATGCGGTGGACGCTTCGACCGAGACCTGGAACTGAGACGACACGTCCGGACCGTCCATCCTCCCACGTTCCGTTGCGCCTACTGCGACTGCGGGTTTACCCGTCGCTTCAACCGCGACCAGCACGAGTCTCACAACTGCCCTGTTGTGAGGAACCTGGCTCAAGAACCATCCAAGTTCCGCTGCGTGTACTGCGACAAGGGGTTTACTCGCCGTTTCAACCGCGACCATCACCAGTCTCACAACTGCCCTGTTGTGAGGGGTATACTTCGGAGCTGACGCGTCCAAAGTCTTTATGGAACGGCTCAAGATGGACGTGCTGAGCCTGTGGGAGTTCCTGTTCAGCACGAGAGCTCTGCACCCTTCTCTGACCCGGCAGGAAATGGACGAGTATCTCGCAGCGACCCGCTGCTACCTCTGCGGCAAGGAGTTCACTGAGCTGGATGTCAAGGTTCGGGACCACAACCACGCCCCGCCTTACGAGTTCCGAGGAGCGGCGCACCGCTCGTGCAATCTGCGGTACAGGGAGCAGCGGGTCATCAACTGCTACTTCCATAACCTGTCCAACTACGATGCCCACTTCGTAGTGCGGGAGCTGGCCATCGACCCCGGCGATGTGGACGTGCTGGCGCACACCGAAGAGCGTTACATCGCCTTCACCAAGCGGTTCCACTTTGGCCAGCCCGGGGACAACCCACGACAGAGCAGTTTCGCGGTGCGGTTCCTCGACACCTACAGGTTCTTGTCCATGAGCCTGGCCAGCCTGGCAGCGGGACTGCCCACCGACAAGATGCGCGAGACCAGGAAGCGGTTCCCCGACGACCGGCTGTTCGACCTGGTGCGCAGGAAGGGCGTGTTCCCCTATGACTTTGTCAAATCGTACGAAACGCTGTACAGGACCAGGGAGCTGCCGCCCAAGGAGGCGTTTAGGAACACCATGACCCTGGAGGACGTCAAGGACGAGGACTACCAACACGCCCTCAACGTGTGGCGAGCCTTCGAGTGTCACCACCTCAAGGACTACGCCGACACGTACCTGCGCTGCGACATCGCCCTCCTCACCGACGTCTTCGAGCAGTTCCGTGACACCTCTTTGGCCGAGTACGGACTGGACCCCGCTCACTACTACACCCTGCCATCCTACGCTTGGGACGTCATGTTGAAGACCTGCGACGTGGAGCTGGACACGCTGCAGGATTTCGACATGTACCTCTTCGTGGAGCAAGGCATCCGAGGAGGCATCTCTCAGGCCGTCACCCGCTACGCCAAGGCCAACCACGATCGGTGCCCGGACTACCGCCCCGACGAGCCGACACGCCACCTCCTGTACCTGGATGCCAACAACCTCTACGGCTGGGCCATGTCCCAGTACCTGCCCACCGGAGACTTCCAGTGGCTCAGCCGTGAGGAGATCGACTCCTTGGACATTGGCGCGCTGGATGCCGAAGCGGAACGGGGTTACATCCTTGAAGTGGACCTCCACTACCCCGCCCACCTCCACGACCTGCACAAGGACCTCCCTTACTGCTGCGAGACCAAGCGTCCGCCAACAGGGAAATATCCCAAACTGATGACCACCCTGGACGACAAGATGCATTACGTCTGCCATTACAGGGTCTTGCAGCAGGCGCTGAACAACGGACTGGAGCTTGCGGCTGTGCACAGGGCGATCTCGTTTCACCAGTCTCGGTGGCTAGAGCCCTACATCCTCATGAACACCGAGCTGCGGAAGAAGGCCAAGACCAAGTTCGAGCAAGACTTTTTCAAGTTAATGAATAACGCGGTCTTTGGCAAAACCATCGAGAACGTCCGCAAGCGCCTGAACGTCAAGCTGGTCTGCACTCCGGAAAAGTTCTCCAAGTACGTGGCCAAGTCCAATTTCCTGGACCGCACGTATTACACGGAGGACGTAGCTCTCGTGCACCTCGCCAGGGTCAACATCGTCCTGGAAAAGTCCATATACGTCGGCATGTCTGTCCTGGAGCTGAGCAAGTGGCTCATGTACGAGTTTCTGCGGAAGATGAAGGACCGCTACGGTGACCGCTTAAAAGTAGACTACATGGACACTGACAGCTTCGTGTTCGACATCCTATCCCGGGACATCTACAGGGAGATGATGGAGCACTTGGACGACTTCGATACCAGCGCCTACCCGAGGTCCCACCCCTGCTACAGCCCCGACAACGCCAAGGTGATTGGCAAGTTCAAGGACGAGTGTAACGGCCGATCCTTGTTCGAGTACCTCGGCCTGCGCTCAAAGCTCTACTTCATGGACGTTGAGGACGAAGACAACGGATCCAAGGCGATCAAGCGAGCCAAGGGAGTCGCTAAGGGGGTTGTTAAAAACGTCCTAACCCCCGACGACTACAGGGAATGTCTGTTCGACGGGGTGTTGAAAACCACCATCAACACCCGTTTCCAGTCGTACCTGCACCGTGTCTTCACCGTACAAGTAGAAAAGCTATCCTTGAGCCCGGCCGATGATAAACGCTACATCTTGGCCGATGGTATCAACACCTTACCTTGGGGGCATAAGGACATTCCACCACTGCCCGCAGCAAGAAGGCGAGGCAATTCCGAGGAGGAGCGAGGCGAGCCTATGGAGGTGGACGAGGAGGAGGACATGAACGAAGAGTTCCCGGTGTAGATTTAAGTGTAAATAGAACTAGGTTAACTTTGTAAATATTTTGTAAATAGTATTCGTAAGCAAATATAGTCAAAACAGTTTAGTTTACAGCATACATCTGTGTTGTTACTACCCCTTGCATTTCCCTGACATTTACTTTCAAAAGACTCTTCTAATGCAAACCGAATTTGTAAAACTATCATGTTTTAAAAACAAAACTTTCAAAATTGTTAAAAATTCGATATTCTTTCTTAAATACTAAAGAGAAAGACAAGTGAAAACAACAGTTAATGAGAAACAAAACATTTATTGAAACACAATAAGAATATACACACAAACATATTACAATCAAGAACTCAAAAGGTATTTACACAAAAATAGTCTTAAGCGAAGATGGAGTAGAAGAGCCTGCGGACCAGTGCGTCGTTGATGGTGGGAGCGACCGGGTCGAAGAGCTGCACGTAGTCGCTGAGTGGTATACCGAGGACCGCCCGACAGTACAGGTAGGTGAGGCAGTAGTGGTCATAAACAGAAGTACCGTAGCCCTGGAGTCGATACCTGTTGTAGAGACCGCCACGTAGCTCAGTCCAGGGATTGCCACCAGGCGCTTCTCAATCTGGGTGGTGTTCATCGCGGGCGGAAGCAGTCCCCACCGATTGTGTGATACCCTCATTACTACCAGTTGCACGCTTTATCACCACCGGCTTCACTGTATGTGTCAAACCAGTGACTCTGGGGACTCCTGAATAACGGTTCACCCAAAGGTTTTCCAATCGCGTTATGATGTTCATAATCATAATGTAGATTTCATAGTCTTTATTTTCATCCAAATATAAGTTGCAACCATGTGTATACTGACCTCTATGATGTAACTGGATGTTCAAGAACACATTACCCTGATTGGCGGGATTTTGTACTGTATGTTGATAACCGGAATCGACCCAACTGACAGTCGGTGGTGAATCGTTCGAATCTTTTTCCACAAGCTCCAAGTCTCCAGGTAGTTCCGGGGGATTTACACTTCTACTGTTGTCGTTTATGCAACTGATATCGACACATATGCTGACGTTCTGGGAACCTCCCCCTTCGGTTATTTGGTTGGATGATGGTGATGCAAAGTCTTCAGATATCTCCGGAGCATTGCCACTTTCAATGTCGTTTATGCAACTGCTATCAATACATGTATTGACTTTCTGCGGACGCGCGCGCGACGTTCATGCATCCTCAAACCTAACTTAAACCTGCGCCTGTAAACCTAACCTAAGCCTGCGTCTGTAAACCTAACGCACGCATTGGCCTACCTTAAGTACTGTAGTCGTGGACCGCGGTGACGTCATCACCCCGTGCCTACGTGGCTGCCCCAGGCTGTTTACTCATTAGCGATAATTGCCGCGATTTCGAGAATTGTCCACCGCCTTATACTGTACGGTACGTAGCTTTGTTACTTCAGTGATTGTCATCGCTTCGCACGACGTTTATGCATCCTCAAACCTAACTTATACCTGCGTGCACTTGTCTGCTGACTCTTGACCTACCCTAAATAGTGTAAGCAAATGCGGGTACTGTGATTGGTGGAAATATCCTGCCCTCTGAGTGGCTATAATTAGACGTTCTACCCTATGATTGGTCGAATTAAAGAAACACTTCTTGAGATGGATTTTGTGAATATAAATGCAGACGCGCACCTTCAGTTTGTCTAGTGATGTTGCAGAGTAAACACAAACATGGCTAGTGCAATCGAAGTGGATGAATCAGTCCAGACGTTGTTGAAGGAGTTGGAAGCGATGGAAGGCTACAGCACCATGTACTTTTCTCCACGAAGTCCTGAACAACCACCGCCAGCACCATCACTGAAACGGTCAGTCACCACACCATCGAAGCTGGCGACCTGGAAATGTCCATACTGCGAGGAGTCGTTCACGTCGCGAGATGGACTTCGTCTCCATCATCGTCAGCACCACCTCTGTGTTAGAAGGAAGCGAAGAAACAATCGTTCCTCACAACCGAGATCGTTCATACAAACCTCAGCAGGAAGAGGTCCGCAGAAAGTCAATACATGTATTGATAGCAGTTGCATAAACGGCATTGAAAGTGGCAATGCTCCGGAGATATCTGAAGACTTTGCATCACCATCATCCAACCAAATAACCGAAGGGGGAGGTTCCCAGAACGTCAGCATATGTGTCGATAGCAGTTGCATAAACGACAACAGTAGAAGTGTAAATCCCCCGGAACTACCTGGAGACTTGGAGCTTGTGGAAAAAGATTCGAACGATTCACCACCGACTGTCAGTTGGGTCGATTCCGGTTATCAACATACAGTACAAAATCCCGCCAATCAGGGTAATGTGTTCTTGAACATCCAGTTACATCATAGAGGTCAGTATACACATGGTTGCAACTTATATTTGGATGAAAATAAAGACTATGAAATCTACATTATGATTATGAACATCATAACGCGATTGGAAAACCTTTGGGTGAACCGTTATTCAGGAGTCCCCAGAGTCACTGGTTTGACACATACAGTGAAGCCGGTGGTGATAAAGCGTGCAACTGGTAGTAATGAGGGTATCACACAATCGGTGGGGACTGCTTCCGCCCGCGATGAACACCACCCAGATTGAGAAGCGCCTGGTGGCAATCCCCGGACTGAGCTACGTGGCGGTCTCTACAACAGGTATCGACTCCAGGGCTACGGTACTTCTGTTTATGACCACTACTGCCTCACCTACCTGTACTGTCGGGCGGTCCTCGGTATACCACTCAGCGACTACGTGCAGCTCTTCGACCCGGTCGCTCCCACCATCAACGACGCACTGGTCCGCAGGCTCTTCTACTCCATCTTCGCTTAAGACTATTTTTGTGTAAATACCTTTTGAGTTCTTGATTGTAATATGTTTGTGTGTATATTCTTATTGTGTTTCAATAAATGTTTTGTTTCTCATTAACTGTTGTTTTCACTTGTCTTTCTCTTTAGTATTTAAGAAAGAATATCGAATTTTTAACAATTTTGAAAGTTTTGTTTTTAAAACATGATAGTTTTACAAATTCGGTTTGCATTAGAAGAGTCTTTTGAAAGTAAATGTCAGGGAAATGCAAGGGGTAGTAACAACACAGATGTATGCTGTAAACTAAACTGTTTTGACTATATTTGCTTACGAATACTATTTACAAAATATTTACAAAGTTAACCTAGTTCTATTTACACTTAAATCTACACCGGGAACTCTTCGTTCATGTCCTCCTCCTCATCCACCTCCATAGGCTCGCCTCGCTCCTCCTCGGGATTGCCTCGCCTTCTTGCTGCGGGCAGTGGTGGAATGTCCTTATGCCCCCAAGGTAAGGTGTTGATACCATCGGCCAAGATGTAGCGTTTATCATCGGCCGGGCTCAAGGATAGCTTTTCTACTTGTACGGTGAAGACACGGTGCAGGTACGACTGGAAACGGGTGTTGATGGTGGTTTTCAACACCCCGTCGAACAGACATTCCCTGTAGTCGTCGGGGGTTAGGACGTTTTTAACAACCCCCTTAGCGACTCCCTTGGCTCGCTTGATCGCCTTGGATCCGTTGTCTTCGTCCTCAAAGTCCATGAAGTAGAGCTTTGAGCGCAGGCCGAGGTACTCGAACAAGGATCGGCCGTTACACTCGTCCTTGAACTTGCCAATCACCTTGGCGTTGTCGGGGCTGTAGCAGGGGTGGGACCTCGGGTAGGCGCTGGTATCGAAGTCGTCCAAGTGCTCCATCATCTCCCTGTAGATGTCCCGGGATAGGATGTCGAACACGAAGCTGTCAGTGTCCATGTAGTCTACTTTTAAGCGGTCACCGTAGCGGTCCTTCATCTTCCGCAGAAACTCGTACATGAGCCACTTGCTCAGCTCCAGGACAGACATGCCGACGTATATGGGCTTTTCCAGGACGATGTTGACCCTGGCGAGGTGCACGAGAGCTACGTCCTCCGTGTAATACGTGCGGTCCAGGAAATTGGACTTGGCCACGTACTTGGAGAACTTTTCCGGAGTGCAGACCAGCTTGACGTTCAGGCGCTTGCGGACGTTCTCGATGGTTTTGCCAAAGACCGCGTTATTCATTAACTTGAAAAAGTCTTGCTCGAACTTGGTCTTGGCCTTCTTCCGCAGCTCGGTGTTCATGAGGATGTAGGGCTCTAGCCACCGAGACTGGTGAAACGAGATCGCCCTGTGCACAGCCGCAAGCTCCAGTCCATTGTTCAGCGCCTGCTGCAAGACCCTGTAATGGCAGACGTAATGCATCTTGTCGTCCAGGGTGGTCATCAGTTTGGGATATTTCCCTGTTGGCGGACGCTTGGTCTCGCAGCAGTAAGGGAGGTCCTTGTGCAGGTCGTGGAGGTGGGCTGGGTAGTGGAGGTCCACTTCAAGGATGTAACCCCGTTCCGCTTCGGCATCCAGCGCGCCAATGTCCAAGGAGTCGATCTCCTCACGGCTGAGCCACTGGAAGTCTCCGGTGGGCAGGTACTGGGACATGGCCCAGCCGTAGAGGTTGTTGGCATCCAGGTACAGGAGGTGGCGTGTCGGCTCGTCGGGGCGGTAGTCCGGGCACCGATCGTGGTTGGCCTTGGCGTAGCGGGTGACGGCCTGAGAGATGCCTCCTCGGATGCCTTGCTCCACGAAGAGGTACATGTCGAAATCCTGCAGCGTGTCCAGCTCCACGTCGCAGGTCTTCAACATGACGTCCCAAGCGTAGGATGGCAGGGTGTAGTAGTGAGCGGGGTCCAGTCCGTACTCGGCCAAAGAGGTGTCACGGAACTGCTCGAAGACGTCGGTGAGGAGGGCGATGTCGCAGCGCAGGTACGTGTCGGCGTAGTCCTTGAGGTGGTGACACTCGAAGGCTCGCCACACGTTGAGGGCGTGTTGGTAGTCCTCGTCCTTGACGTCCTCCAGGGTCATGGTGTTCCTAAACGCCTCCTTGGGCGGCAGCTCCCTGGTCCTGTACAGCGTTTCGTACGATGTGACAAAGTCATAGGGGAACACGCCCTTCCTGCGCACCAGGTCGAACAGCCGGTCGTCGGGGAACCGCTTCCTGGTCTCGCGCATCTTGTCGGTGGGCAGTCCCGCTGCCAGGCTGGCCAGGCTCATGGACCTGTAGAACCTGTAGGTGTCGAGGAACCGCACCGCGAAACTGCTCTGTCGTGGGTTGTCCCCGGGCTGGCCAAAGTGGAACCGCTTGGTGAAGGCGATGTAACGCTCTTCGGTGTGCGCCAGCACGTCCACATCGCCGGGGTCGATGGCCAGCTCCCGCACTACGAAGTGGGCATCGTAGTTGGACAGGTTATGGAAGTAGCAGTTGATGACCCGCTGCTCCCTGTACCGCAGATTGCACGAGCGGTGCGCCGCTCCTCGGAACTCGTAAGGCGGGGCGTGGTTGTGGTCCCGCACCTTGACGTCCAGCTCAGTGAACTCCTTGCCGCAGAGGTAGCAGCGGGTCGCTGCGAGATACTCGTTCATTTCCTGCCGGGTCAGAGAAGGGTGCAGAGCTCTCGTGCTGAACAGGAACTCCCACAGGCTCAGCACGTCCATCTTGAGCCGTTCCATAAAGACCTTGGACGCGTCAGCTCCGAAGTATACCCGCGGCTCAAACTCCTCCAGGCCGAGCGAATCCATGATCTGGTAGGCGAATGCGTACGGGACGTGCATTTGCAGAGGCGTTGTGCCGGGCGGCGGCGCTTCCACCGGGTCAACAGCGACAGGCTGCAGAGCACACTCGAAGTCCGCGTAGATGCTGAACCTCTCCCGCCTAGTGTACTCTGGATGGGTGAAGCGGATCTGCTGCTTCTTCGGCAAGTCCAGGCGAAGGGGAGCCTTGGCGTAGCAGTAACGCCTATGCTCCTCCAGACGCTGAGCGCCCGTCAACCCTAGCTTGTTGGGTTGATTGTCGAAGTAAGCGAAGCACCGCTTACAGACGTAGATCCTATGCCCGTGGTCAGTGAGCTGGCGACGGACCAGTCGACTCAGGTCCGTGATGTATGCGTAGTGGCTGTCCCCGTCGGTGGTCACGTACAGCAGGTCCCTGTGGTCTTCAAGCTCTCGCTTGCAGATCTTCAAGGGGTAGACCCTATCCATGAACTTGGGAGTTCCGTCAGGGCGTCTTCCCACCATCGCGCGCTCGGTCCCGTAGACGTTTACGCTGATGTTGTTCTTGCCCTCGAAGGTCTTGATGTCCTTGAGCGTCACGGGGAAACGCAAACCGGTCCAGTCGTAGCGAGCGATGATGTCCGGCGTGTACGCTGCAGGTCTCTCCGCGTGTCGCGCAACGAACTTGGCCAGGATAGCGTACATGAAGCACATGTCGTCGGCGTTTAGCACATTGACAACAGCGCGCGTGTCTGCAATAGCCCTTGGCAGCTGGAGATACGCTCTGCCTCCGAGCGGCGTGTACTCGTTCACGCGGATCTCCAGGTCCCGTATACGCAGGTATGTCCAGCCGCTGCCTACCAGTTCGCACTGCTCCTTCTTCTTCACGATCGTCTCGAACGTCGCGGAGAGGAAAGCCTCCAAGTCGGAGGCCTCGGTCAGTGGGACGTTCTTCGTGTTGAAAGAGCGCAGGCAGGTGGCCCCATGAATGTTGGAGAACTCACATTCCAGGACCATGTTCGCCTTGATGCTCGGATGTTGGGTCATGACGTTCTCCATCAGGTCCAGAACCTCGTCAAACAACAGGGTCAGCGCATCCTCAACGGTCAGCAAGGCGTCAAACGGCCGGGTCAGGCGGTAGGTGAGGAGGCGACTCCGGAAGGCCCGATGCACGAGCTGGAACACGGGGCGGCCGCCACCCTCCATCTCGTCATCGATGGTCTGAGGCTCGGCGCTAGGTCCTGGGCGGGGCTGGGGCTCGGTGCTGGGCCCTGGCTGTGGCTCGGTGCTCGGTCCTGGTCGTGGCTCGGCGCTAGGCACTTGGTGCGGTCGGGGCTCGGCGCTGGCTCCTTGGCGCAACGACTGGTTGCTGTGAGGAAGAGGAGGAGAGGACAACCTAGGCAGTCGGTCTTGGGTCAGGTCCCTCACAACAGGGCAGTTGTGAGACTGGTGATGGTCGCGGTTGAAACGGCGAGTAAACCCCTTGTCGCAGTACACGCAGCGGAACTTGGATGGTTCTTGAGCCAGGTTCCTCACAACAGGGCAGTTGTGAGACTCGTGCTGGTCGCGGTTGAAGCGACGGGTAAACCCGCAGTCGCAGTAGGCGCAACGGAACGTGGGAGGATGGACGGTCCGGACGTGTCGTCTCAGTTCCAGGTCTCGGTCGAAGCGTCCACCGCATCGCTCGCACTCCACGTGGCTTGAGGAGGAAGGAGCTGCTGCTGGCATCGCGGAGTGAGCCGCTTGCATGTGGCGGCGCACGTCCTCCAGGCTGGCGAAGATGGTCGGGCACAGTCGGCAGGGATGGTCCACTCGTTGCGGTTGGGGCTCCACCGCGGCGTGTGGTCCGTGAACCGTGGCGACGTGGCGGCGGAGGCTGTCGCCTCTTGTGAAGTGTCTACCACAGACGTGGCAGTCGTGACGTCTGGCGTTGTGGGCGGACTCCACGTGTCGCCTCAGGTTTCCGAGCAGGCTGAAGGCTCGGCCGCAGACCTCGCACAGGTGTTGGTTGTTCATCTGCAACAACGAATATGATAAGTCTCTTGCATTTACAAATTAGTCGCAACGAGATCACTTCATTGGTAACATAACACATACTTTATGCGTGGTAGACAAGAGTCAAGGCCATGGCAAATGTAATTTTAGTGCACGGGTTTCCTCGTTTTATGTTAGTATACAGGTTTCCTCCAAGAAATTGAGAATGACGTGTAAGTTGTTCTATAGCAATAACGAATCGTTTTTCCCTAAAACATAATGAAATTTATTCAACTTCTATTAACAAGCCAGACCTCTCTTTGCACATCATGAATTGAAAGTTGCTGAACGATCATACCTTAAATGAGAATCTTACTATAAAGGGGAATGTAATAGTCTTCCACACTACAACTTAAAAGAGCTACATATACTTACGTTTAACAATCTCGGAATATGGTGCAGTAAAGGCTAGCACAGCACTGAAGTAGAACGTCTACACACACTGAGCTCCAAACACAAACTGAATGAAGGAAGCGATGACAATCACTTAAGTAACATAGCTACGTACCGTACAGTAGAAGGCGGTGAACAATTCTCGAAGTTGCGGCAATTATCGCTAATGAGTAAACAGCCTGAGGCGGTCCACACTACAATTTATAAGACTACATATACTTACGTTTAACAGATCTCGGAATATGGTGCGGTAAGGACTAGCACAGCACTGAAGTAGAACGTCTACACACACTGGGCTCCAAACACAAACTGAATGAAGGAAGCGATGACAATCACTGAAGTAACATAGCTACGTACCGTACAGTAGGCGGTGAAAGCAGTAAACAGTTCTCGGAACCGCTAATGAGTAAACAGGCTGGAACAGTCACGTAGGCCCTAGCACGCATCTCGACACGTGACGCTGCGGAGCCGCTCGCAGTTTGGTTTGACCAAGCCGGCATACGACGTGTAGTGAAGTCACATCGAGTTCGGTCAGCAAAACAACCGAGATCCCATACGGAAAACGCGATTAAAAATTAATAACGGGCTTGATTGATGGTGGATTTTTGGGTTTCCTTCAGCGATGGTTTGCTTAGGTCGACATACAACATGTGGCGAAGTTACATCAAAATCGGTCGGTAAACAGCCGAGATCCCATAAGGAAAACACGTTTAAAAATTAATAACGGGCTTGTTTAATGGTGGATTTTCAATTTTCTTTAAGCGATCGTTTACTTAGGCCGCCACCTGACATGTGGTGAGGTTTCGTCAAAATCGATCTGTAAACAGCCGAGATCCCATAAGGAAAACGCGTTTAAAAATTAATAACGGGCTTGTTTAATGGTGGATTTTCAATTTTCTATAAGCGATGGTTTACTTAGGCCGCCACCCGACATGTGGTGAGGTTTCATCAAAATCGGCCGGTAAACAGCTGAGATCCCATAAGGAAAACGCGTTTAAAAATTAATAGCGGCCTTGTTTAATGGCGGATCTATGGGGTTCTTACGTCATTCGCTTCCTCTGGGATAGGCCTACACTCTGGAAAAAGTCCCGTGGGAATCGGTGGGTAAATAGGCTAGTTATTAATTTTCGAAAGTTTTTTCCTCATCACGAAAAGTGCTGCAGACGACCGGGGGGGGGCCTCCTCACTTACATGCTGATTTCGGTCGGGGGGGGGGCTCCTCACTTACATGCTGATTTCGGTCGGGGGGGGGGGTCCGAGCTTGGCTATGGGGAATGTCGGGGGGGGGGCCTCCTCACTTACATGGTGATTTCGGTCGGGGGGGGGGGTCCGAGCTTGGCTATGGGGAATGTCGGGGGGGGGGGGGCTCCTCAGGCTCCTCACGCCAGGCGCCAGGTTTAAGTTAGGTTAATGGGTCACGTGATCGGGGGGGGGGGAGGATTGATCCAAAGTGGATAACTGCTGTTGCTGCTGGTTTTGAATCGGCTATTGCCCCCTACTAATATAGATTTTTAAGATTCAATGCGGATATTTACTTTCCTCAGCGTGCTGCGTGCGATCTCGTTTACACATCCTATAAATAACCAAAGAAGCCACACTGATGATGCCACAATTAGAGCTCAAGGGCTTAAACAAAATATAATTATATAAAGTAATATATTTCCTTTTTTATGTATCGTGATTTATAAGTACTTATAAGAATTAAGGGTAATTTTGCAACATAAAATAAAATTGTATTTTGTAAAACATAAAAGCTTTCTGTTCAATACAGAGAAACGATATCGATGTAATCTTGTAAATAATGAGGTTTCCATTCTAACAGAGTTTAATTTGATGCCCGAGGCAGCTGAAACTTTATTACTGTTACGATTCACTGAGTTGTCAATGCAATGTTTTAACTCTTACAAGTAGTTATATCCTATTTACACATATAAAGTAAATTGAATAAATGACAAATTATTAAAATTACTTAAATTAATTACATTTATTTTTTATATTAGATACTAATAAATAGTTGTATGCCGATTTTAATTTTAAAACGTTCCCACAGTAAATATTACATGGACAGGTGTTATTACTTAGTAGTTCCTGGGAAATGTATTGCTTTTTTAAAATATGGAACATAAATAAAGGATGTGAGTTATGTCAATTTAGCGGTTTTTCGATGTTCGGTATGGCTTGAATTCAATTTATTGTATAATACTATATTATTGCTAAAATATGCCTTTATTATACTTTAAAGTTTAGTTTTATTGTTGCAGAGGATATTAAAAAGTTAAAATAAAATATTACAAATAATAGTCAATTTTACATAATATACTGAAACATTATATTGATTTAGAATTAATTTAATTTGATTTTAAATCTTTAAATGAAAATAAAAACATTATTCTTGTATACTACTAATTATGGTAGTTTTCATAGATTATTAAAACATGTTTACAATGCTACAAACTATAACTCTTATTTATATTTACCACATGATACTTGCTATAAATAACTCAAATACAAAGAACATGGAGTCAAAATGATACTTCGTTTACTCTTTTAGTTTTCAAATTGGCTAGTGTGCGAGATTGTAATTCAATATCAATGAACTGAAGGCTTTCGATAATACTCATTAAGACATTAATTCGATTGTTTCCCCAAGGAAATTGTGAATGGGTAACACTAGGAAGTAATTCGTATATAGTGTAGTTTTTAAAACTTTGTTATATTGACCTACTTTTAGCTGTTCAAGTATCAGAAATTATATGCATTTACCAAGCAGAATATCTGAGAAACTAAGCTTAACCTGTAGTATTGGTTAAGCCAAAATAAAAAAAAAATTAATTTTAAACACGCTACATAACGTTATTTATAAAGTGTACGTGTGTCTATACCCATTAGGAAGCTTGACGGATGGATGATTTTGGTTATATTTTTAAAGCGATTGGAGGATATGCCTCAAGTATCTACCGATTGATACAACGCAGCACACATCGGGCCATATTTATGATATGATGTATCTAATAGTACGCTATAAAATATAACCAGTACGTAAAAGAGTATTTTTATAGGTTTGTAAGTGGCAGATAAAAAATAATTTCATACATTTGTAAAAACACTATAAAACATGTAAATTTATAAACCTGTTTTTATGTTCAATTTTCTTCTAAACACTTGATACTTGATGTAGTCCAACTAGAACCACTTCATGCGGCGTAGTCGTCACAACTGGAAATAAAATGAGCCCTCATAGTACATTTTCTGAACACTATAGTCCAGGAAATGTCCGTTACCAAACACGACCATTTAGCTTAATTTTAAATTTATTTTTGGCTTCTCCTATTATATTTATTTTAACTCTACTTTAAATTGAAATCAACACATGTACGATTAAATGTATTACACATATTAGTTGCATGATTATCAGTTACATGAATTAACAAAATAGGTTTAAGGGAGTGGCCTCATTAGGTCATTCTCTTATGGGCTTGATGATCGGTATGTCTGGTCGATTTTGATTGCCTTATACGGTATTATATGTATATGTACCGTCTTGTAAATGAGCACAGTGTAAGAGTAAGTATGTTTTAAATTTTACTCACTACCTTCATTAAATACGACTAGCACTTTCATAGTGTTTGATAGGTTTATTAAAGTAAGCTATACAAAATGTATTGTATTATCCTCTGATCTTTTTTAAATTAAATAATAAACATAAATTACCTCCACTTCGATATATACGTAATATGATTGCGAATTCAATTGTATTTTCCTTATAGGATAGGAAATTACGTTTAGTATCGATAACTGTGTAATGTAACAGTAATCAACTCTAAAGTTTTATTTAATCCTGTCTTTTCCTTTAGACGCACTAAGTGATGTTTTCATCTAAATGCACTTAAAGAGAATAATGAAAAAATATTTCTCTTCCATGAGAGGTGATATACTGAAGAGAGAGGAGGAGACAATATACTGAAAATATATTACAAACGGACTGATTAACAAAATATTAAATTATTCTTCGTATTAAGGGTTTTATTATTATAGTAAAGTAAATTGATCTAGTCTAATACTCAAAGACGAATTGTATTTAGAATTAAATATCTTACATTTATTGCGTTTATTAAGTTCTTATAAAAAGGACCCGAGTAGAACCAGCTATGTTGTAGCTAATTGACATCAGGTCTATAACAAACTAAACAAATACAAGCATCAATGTAATATAGGAAAAATTTGCAAAAACATAAAAAATCAATCCCATCAATGATTAAGTAAATATATGCATTCAAATATTCCAGTTCTTAATTAGAACCAAACACATGAAAGATCTCAGTTATGGAATCCACCAGGTATAAGATAAATATCATACTATACGATTTCCTCTATTTATATGTAACATCTTTTCAGAATAATGTTTTTGATTTGATTGTTTTTAATAAAATACGTTTATAAAGTCCCCTTAACACTCATTTTGATCAATTACAACAAATCGTTATTGCCTGAATTTCTTTCTAAGCCATTATAATGTGGAGTGACTGCATAAACAATCTGTAGGGAATTTAGTAATCTAAAATAAAAATCTTAATGTCCAAATATAATTAATGTGTTTCTACACAAAACACTTTCTGTGATAAATATAATTTAAGTAGATTTGTTATTTAGTTTAAAAAATATATTATTGTATTTTTGTGATTAGTGATAGTAAATTAATTATATTCAAACTTATAAAACGGCCTGTAGAGCTTTGCACCATAAAGTTGTATGTTATTCATTGTGTGTCTCATTATGTGTCCCAATTTTAACGGGAATAGAACGTTTTAAAATAAACTCAAATAAGTAAAAATTAGAATACCGCAATGGAAAAAGTGACAACAGGTACACCACGTGACTTTGAGAAGATGAATTTCTCGGCATCGACCGGGCCATCTCATTACGTCACAGTGTCAGTGTCAATTCTTCGGTGAAGCGCCACCTCAAGTGAAAGGGAGACTGGAATATC
The DNA here is from genome assembly GCA_963675035.1 of Allygus modestus. NCBI lineage: Eukaryota > Metazoa > Arthropoda > Insecta > Hemiptera > Cicadellidae > Allygus > Allygus modestus. Next base: position 94,070,771 of record OY776116.1, read on the forward strand.
ATTCCTTATTTTATTTTTATAAAACATTGGCATTTTTATTCTTGTTCTGGCCAGTCTGCTATTGTCCTTGGCTGGCTACATGGGGAATGATAGTGTACACGTATTGTGAATTTATTTAAATAGTATTGTTTCCAAGAGCTGTGTACAAGTTTGTGTTGATATCCTAAAACGTTTTCACCTCCAAGGCGATTGATGTGTTCTAGATTGTTTTGAAAGGAAGATTTGATAATGGAACAGTACTAATCCCGAAACTAGTAATCTACATACTTGATTGATTGACAACTTACAAGGCATTTAACCCTATTTCTAAGTGATATGACATAACTAATTTTGTCGATTAATACTTAGAGTTTTCGTAGGATTTTAAATTATTATTGTGTTTCCAGAATAGGCAGGTTTAAATGATTAACCCTATTCTATTCTTGAACGACATGATCTATAAGTAAGATTAATTTATATGTTTTTTCTTACTGAGAAATACACAAATAAAATATTCGTTGGGATTTGTCATCAGTTACAAGAAACCACAGGAAACGGTTCACACGAACACGAACGATAAAAAGCCAACAAAAAAAATTGCACCTTAAAGATAAATACACAACATAACACAGACTCCGGAGTTTTGTTGTAAATGATGACATATCCGAATCAAAACGTTTGTTATGGTGAGAGTTGCCCATCATGAAAAATTTGTTTAACTCTATATCCAAACTAAAATAATGCAATGAAAACTTTCGAGTTTGTTAGAGAAACACTATTTAAATTTTACAATTTTTTTTATTTAAAGCTTGAGGTAGGGATGGAGGTAAAGGTTAAGATATGGTTTAAACTATGGAGTTAAGATATATATTACCTTTAATGAGATCAATTAAATAAGGCTTTTTTAAGGGGTATTTAATAAACCATGAATCATCTTCAGCCGTTTTCTTGTTTATGTTCTATGAATTACTATTACGTAGAGCATATCTACGATTTTCAAAGTAAAATTAAAATTAATTTATACATAATCAACACAGATGTTACGCAGACGTGGTACAGTGCAAACACATGATGACAGGGAAGACAATCGTGTGTAAGCATCTCTCGATCCTCGCGGAGACATGGGCTTTGTAAATCTACAAACTGTCAAGTGGGATTACCACCGGTCGGTTTATCGTGTCATCTTTAATTGGCTTGTTGTAAAATTAATTGCAGTTTATACCCGCACTATGTAAATGACAGCAGATAATGGCGAATGTAATGCATATTATAATTTTTTTTCAGGAAAGAACAAGTTTTTCCATTACAATCTTTTTATTTATATAAAAATAAAGATAAAGATATATATATATATATATATATATATATATATATATATATATATATATATATATACATATATATATATATATATATATATATCTTTATCTTTATATTATAGAACTAAGAACATCGGAAAACAGTTTAAAACTGTAATTTGATTCAAATAATAGTTTTAACGAATTATTTGAATAGGCTGATCAAAATATTATTTTGATATATCACTTGTAATAACAAACTATTTTAGTAGTAAAGATATATTATTTGTTTTTTAGATTTCGGAGTGATATAAATTTAATATACGTTCATCTGTATCGAAATTTACAGTAGAATGCACTCTGTAGAAAAGAATTATTGAAACATAATTTTCCAAAGTCTTGAATTAATATTCCATGAATTAATAAAACCTTCATTGGTTTTTTGCAACAAAAAAAAATAAGATAAATAAGAATCTCGTCAAAGATTGGTTAAATTGCAAAAATTATTTGAAATCGTTAAACAATTACACCCTCAGAAGTTAATTGCATCTATTATGGTTTTTTCCAATACAAAAAATTTCCATTAAAAATGCTTTGAAACAATTGCTTAAACTCTAAAGCATTGTAAAACTAAATTATGAGGGCATAAATAATATAGTTGAAAAGGATATTAAATATAAGGATATTAAATTAAATAAGTATTTATTTTGTTTTTGAAAGCTAATGGGTGTGAAACCTAACTCATCTGATCCTTGGTTCAAACAACTATTTTATTTTTGAATCCATATCTGTTTCTTTTTACCCATTTATTGTTTAAGCATGATTATATTTTTACTTGACAAATATAAAAATAGGTGATACTTTGTGATTATCATCACACTGAGTATTGTGGACTATATTTCCACTTCAAATTTTCTAGGCATAATATTAGGTAAGTTTTATCTTTGATTGTACTCAGAGCTTTGACATGGTTTATGCCAGCTTATATGCATAGTGGCGTATTGGCGACCTTTGTTTGGCTTCAAACAAACATCAAATTCTTAATACAAAACTAAAAGTGTTTAATTGTAAAAATTGGAATTCCTTAATATTTAAAATTAATACATTTTATTTACGTAATTAAAAGTTGTAACTTTAAAAATGTTAACGTTAAATTTTGTCTCATGCAAAATATTATTCTTGAAATATTAAATACTTAATGTATAACATAATTAAATGTTTACCAAAATCCTTTTTGTCACTGAGTAATTAAAGATCCTATTAAGACCACAGAAAGTTATATTTCTATATAAATGAATAAAAACTTGACCATCACCGGCTGTGCTTTGACAATTTGCCACATTTATCGCCTTTGACTCTGGTCTGGTTTGCAGACTGGTTCAGCGAAATGAGTGGAGTTTTGTTTTTGCCTTTTAGGGAAGTCTGGAATACTTTACTTAAAGTGATAATACAATTAATTTTAAATGAAATATTCGTAACGTACTGTGAATTTAACATGTTTAGTCGATCAAGACAGTTATTAAACAAATAATTGTGACTTTTGAATTAATAAAAAGATAAATGCCATTGTTTTAGATATTATGTACCCGATATTAGATTTAATATAATATTGTTTTATATAGTTTAATAAACATAATTTTACACTAAAATCCAACTGTTTTATTTAAATATGGTATACAATTTAGTTTTATAGCTTTTAAATGGAACTTAAATTAAATTAAAATCGCAAATCTCGAAGGCGTACAGATACACAGATTTAACTATAGATCTGATAAAATCGATGTCAAGGTCAAATGTTCAAGATCCACTACTGACACTGAATATTTGTAATTCGTTACAATATTTAGATTCGATTAATTAATTTTTTTTAATGTAATTATTACTCATATTAAAAAAGGAAAAAAACAAATATTCAAGCCAACATAATGAACAGCATATTATCTTATCAGGCAATATGATGAAAAATGTATTTTTACCAAGCCAACCTTGAACATTTCAATACAAATTAAGTTTAGTGCTGATTTTTTCGTAGGGGAATGAATTTACGCACGGTGTCAAGGACCCGCCCTGCTTAGACAGTGATGTCCCACTAAAGCCCCTACGGAGTGCACTGATCCAAGCCCGAACACTTCAGGATGACTTCATGCCTGGCCGCGTGTCTTGCTTACCTGACGGATCACACTACTGTATTACTGATGGCTAAGGGTCAGCTAGGAATCCCTCGGCACGCTACGCAAGAAGTACAGAGTGGGCGTGGGAAGCAACTGCTCCCCACGCTTCCACACCCTGCAGCATTATCTCCACTACGGTGTCTGGTGGGAGAGCGCCTACAATAGAGATACGTATTCTTCTTTCTTCGGAGAAACACCCGCACACGAAGAACGAGTGATGGACATTATCCTCGTCCTCCAGATATTAAGCGCACCGAGGTGACCTGACCTTCCCCATTGGGTCATTGATGTTTTCGAAAGCAGCCGAGACACTTAAGAAACTGACACAGGTAGAAGTCTATCTCCCCGTGACCACGGCCGATCCAGGCGCCAAGAACTCTGATGATGCGAGACGTCCAACGACCATCGGTGCCCTCAGCCCACCTGAGCTGCCAGGTTAGTAGCGTGCTAGCTCTTGCAACTGCCACTGCTGCACTTCTGCCCTGCTCATAGGATTGCCGGAATATAGTCTCTCAACGGCAAGCAGGTCGAGGGGGATCACTTCAGCCACTACCATTACCGCCGCACCGGAAACCGTGTGGTAGGTGCAGGCGACCCTGAGAGCTGCTGAGCACTGAACTTACAGCAGCCGCTTGCTACTTTTCTTCATCCTCATGACACTCACCCATACTTCTGCACCGTACAGAAGGATAGCGTTCACGGTAGACACGAGGAGTCATGACATGACGGACATCACGGTTCCCCATCAACCTGCTGAGAGACCCAACCACCCTCGCTGCTTTATCACACACCATCTGGATGTGCCCCAGTACCTGAGACGGCGATCGAGCATCATGCCCAAGGACCTGGCCGCAGTCTTAGTTTGGAATTCGACGGTTCTAACATTCATGAGGATCAGTGTTAGGATTCTCCGTCGGGTGAGCATGACAATCTTGGTCTTGGCAATCGCCAGCTCGAGTCCGTGGCTGCTCATCCAAGAGCTGACCCGGATCATCACCTGATTTTGGCGAAGTTGAGCCAACATTGGAGTGCTAGCTGTGATCACCGTGGCCACGTCATCGGCGTAGTCCACCAGTAACACATTATGAGGCATCTCGAGACGAAACCGGCCGTCGTACGAAACATTCCAGAGTTTGGGGCCAAGGATTGACCCCTGCGCCATAATGGTGATGGAAACTTTGTGCCTCCTGCCTTCTGCGGTTTCGTACTACAAACGACGTCCTTCAGGTATTCCTGAACAACAACCATGAGATAGATGGGCACTCTGAAAATACGTTGCAACGCCTCTAACATGTCCACCCAACGAGCAGAGTTGAAGGCGTTCTTTACGTATTGGATAACCAACAGTACTATTGGCCGTGCCTGATGACAAGCTGTGTCGGCTCGCTCGACGGCGCTGACGACTTCTGTGACACATTCAAGGTTAAGAGGTATTTCCGAAAGTCGTGCTACCAGGGAGACAATCCCCCAGTGGCTTCAATGGCCAACTGCAACTTTGGCTTCAGCAATTTCTACAAGAGCTTCCCCGCTGTGTCAAGCATGCAAAGCGGCCTGTACGCCTACGGAGAGTCCGGATCGCCTTTTCCCTTGCTAATCAGCGCCAGCCTATCTGTCTTCCAGCGTGATGGGAACATTCCTGCTACTATGCAAGCATTGGACATGTACAGTATCAATAGAGGCTGTCTTCCCACCACGACATTCAGAACTTCAGCTGGTATACCGTCAGTCCCTGGACCATTTTTATTTATGTTTATTAGCGTTGTTTATGTTGAGATAACTTAGCGATATTAACTTTTAATTTCAGTAATAAAAAAACTTATCTACCGGAAGCCACTTCTTAAATATTTTAGTTGAACACATTATCTAGTGATGTTTGAGATCTACAATTTATATTAAATATTTCAGTTTTATTCCATTCGTAATTTGAGTCTCTAGATAGAACATAGAATATACAATTACATTTTAATTCATGAACGCAGGCAGTAGTTATGTGCAAATCAAATCTAAAAATTAATTGTAGAAGGATAAAATAGTTTATTTTAAGTTTTCGTACAAACATCATAATTTGGATGTGTTGTGTAAAGTAATATTATTAGAGTAATATGTATTGCCAATAAATTAATTTAAATTGCAAATTATAATAATGAAAATAATCTCTAAGCTAATGAAGAAGTTCGTTTATGGTATCCAGTTTATTATTTGAATTAAAATATGTTATAACATATAACACATGTTATTGTAAATACTATTGCAATACGTATCGGTTTAAATAACTAAATAATTGAATATTTAATTAAAAATAGTAGTAGAATAATTATAGGATTACTGTTAGTTAACATAATTATGAAATGTGATCTATGGTGTAGCATGGAGAGAGGATTTGAAGACAACAGGGAAATCAGCCTCACCACTGCTACATGTTTGGGTTTAACAATGCAGGACAATGGTATTTACTTGTTCAGCTATTCACTTTTGGTAGTATCAGGAATATATAAAATAAACTTATAAATAATAGAAAATATAAAAATTACTTTTGTAAAGATGCAAAGCAATATATACTATTCAAATTGCATTACAGGGTCAATATATCTAAACTCCTCAAATGTAATACATGTTGATAAAAGGTTTCAGTAAAATTTCCGGAATGCTTTGAAAACAATCCAATATAAACCTTGTGAGTGTAAAATTGTAATTATAACTTTTGTATAAATATATCTATTAAAGGTAATCAGCAGCGATATGACATTCAAGGGTAAATAATTGTAGTTTTATTTTTTTAAACCTTTACTGTTTCTCGTTTTTAAATGTCATGTATAATTTTGTATGAAAAAAACTAAAACCCATGGGCAGAAATACAAATGTAATATTTTTTATACTAACCGGCAAGAATCTATTTTACTGAAGAGCCATCAAGGTGTTGTACTATAGTCAACTGTTTCCTATGAAAGCAAATCTATGTATTTGCCATTCTACTAAAATATGCAATAATTCTGGCACACATAATAACGTAGTTTTAAAATTTTTCAAATTTGGTGTAACTTTCATTACAGTTGTTTTTTCGTAGTCAATTATTTTGCCACGCCAAATTTTAGGATTACGAATTTTTAATAAAAAAAATAAAACAAATAACTAATTATCAAACAGTTAAAAATTGAACTATGTTACATGACAGAGAATAAATCCTACCCCAATCTTTATATGTACTTTAACAGGCAAAACTATACTCAAGAATAATACTAAATGAGGTAGTTACATAACCCTTTACATAAGATACAATTCCGTCCCGATTATTGCAGTAGGAGAACAAATCCGATACAATAACATTCCGGTCGTTGAGCTGTCCAACCAAGCATGAGTAAACTGTCGCTGTCGTAACAGTCTCGGTAACTGTTTCTGCAATCTTCAAGTCAGGATTAAATATAGACTTTAGCAGTAAAATACTTACCTTATATTAATGTGCTGTTTCATCAAAATTTATGTAATCCATAATTAATTGGTTAGTACATTTATAAATTAAAGTATTAAAAGTCACTATTTTAAAACAAATCATATTATATTGCATTTAATATGAACTGTATCACATAAAAACAAATACGAATCATTATGATTCCCATAATCATCAAGCTTCAATGATGAAGCAAAAGTTCTGGTTACCAAGTAAATGCCCCCAGCATTCTCTTAAATAGCAGTGATAGCGCTTGAACAATCCCATTCACTACCTCTTTCATCTTCTAATTTCTGATTTGAAATTGGTTTTTATTGCCTAATATTCTAAATTAGATTGAATTTATGTAAATTTTCGCTCTTTAAACACATACAATTTCTCATTAAATGTTAGTGCAACGGTGTAACGAACTGCTTGGACAAATAATGCCAAATTTTTAAACGATTTCCCACACAATTTTTAGCGTTTTCAAACAGAAAAAAAAACATATCAAAAATTAGTTAAAAATTCTTACTTTCGTATTAAGCGATACAAATTTTTTGTTAATTTAGCTAGGTAATATCGTATTGTTTGCAGCAATTATAAGCACTTTAAGCAAATTTCCGATTTAAAAGCCAGACCATAACAAAATATTTGTTTATATCTTATTTTATTACATTTAAACAACTTAAAAACCAATAATTTTATTTGTTTCTTTGTTATGGTTTTGTTGTTTTAGATGCTGCGATTTTGCTGTTTTGGCCGATTCTGATTTTCACATAAAATATCATGATTTATTTATTTCCCTTAGAAAATACAGGACGTCTAAAATTAACGACTCTATTTTATAACACTATCTATTGTATATGAATGATGTAAGTGGTATTTGAAAATAATGTCTTCACGGTTTGAATGTTACAGTTCCCGTAAACGCTTAAAACCGCTAAGGTACCTAAAGCACTTAATCTGTATTCTTAGTCCATGTTATACAATGTAATAATAAGAGGATAGGTTATATAATAGTACTTTATTTATAATCTCATACGGCTAAATAGCATGTTGAATGTGAATATAATTTATAATCTTTTTATATATATGATATGAGTTATCTTTCCTAATCGAGATGATTTCCATAAACAGTTTAAATCATATTGGGGAAGTTTTTGCATATAAATATTAAATGAAGATATCTAATATCATTGTGAAGTATATAAGACTGAAAGCTAATGTAAATTTGCATTGTCTGATCACAAAGCGTTGGTACTAAGAACAAACTAATCACGTTTATTTCCTTGTTAAATCACTAAAGAAATTCGTAGAGTTTTGTAATGGACTAAACACTAAAGAACTTGTATTACATAATAAAATAATAACAAACTACTTAATCTGTTAACTTCTTATACGAAATTCAAAATATGATCATTAGCTAAAATTGATAGGTGTAAATTGAAGTATTATTAGTGAAAAAGTATATTCAATTCTAATGAGATTTTTGTATAAAGAGTGAGAGCCATGTTTCCGCTTCATTGATACGGTAGCACAAAAGGTTAAAAAGACGGTTGGCATCTTGACAGTACAAAGTAAGATTTATTATTGTATAAAAATACAAAGAAATGTTTGCAAGTAATTGATACCGGTTCAAAAATCCTGTTTTTATATTCATAGTTGTAATTTATTGATTCCTCACTTTTACATAGTATCAAAACGATATACCGTTCAATTTAATCAATATAGATTTTGTATTAATCAATATAGATTTTTTATTCCGGATTTGAGGGTGGACTACTTTAATTTTAATGAATTCCTCCCTTTCTATTTGTCCTGTTTGTCGTTTATATTATCAATACGTTTTGCTAATCCACTAATAAAACAATGTTTTCATGGTTTTTTTGTTGGAGTTACATTCCAACTCCAAACAATGATACTGAAAAATATATAATAAAATCGAGTGAAATTTGTTTACAGCTCATATTTATCCCCTCCCCCCAGTAAATAGTAGACGGAAAAAGTATGGTGTTCGTTAAAGTTTTGGAATTTGAGTTATCGGGGTGATATTAGTTTTTGTCAATCCTCAAAACAAACATGAGTTTTTGAAGTGATGTCTATATTGATGCTTAAAAAATTTAGCATGTACGTACTAATTCAGTTTTATTTTTTATCTTTGTTTATCTCAAAAGGTAAAAACTTGTTATATTTTAATGAATTTAAAGATTTTCATTAAAATTTGGTGATTGATAAAGGTTTAAGTCTATACAAATATTCTCTAAACTTCTGCGAAAATTTGAAAAAATGATTATATGCCTTAAAAGATTCAAATATTATAATAATATATTTATTGATATACTAAATTTTACGATTATTTAACATGATTACCTTCATATAATGAAAAACAATACTTTGTTTTATAATTTGCTGAGTACCAAAATATAAAAAATTGTAAAATAATACAAACGAACATATTGTGTTGCTTGTATAAAATTAGATACTACAATACATTACCAATAATGGACTAATAAGAAAAATACAGGTACACTCATTAGCTAAAAGTTTCCATAATATTTATTCTTAGATTTTTCATAGAACCATCGTCTTTAAATACTTTTAACCATTAAAAAAGCTGAACAAACTATATAGTTAGTATTTTAATCATCATTAGTAAACCCGCTGCTTGAAATCGAGCAATAACTAGTTCGTTTTGATGATCACTAATTTTATCAATATGATCATTTGTATCGCTAATTCAGCCCTTCTTGTCTCAGACTATTAATAGAAGGGCGTGGGGAAACTCAGGTTTTGGAAATTCTGATTATACCTAATCTATTCCAAATAGGTATATAATAACTTACTCTTTTCCAAAACTAATTTTTTTACTTGATTTTGGCTATTTTGCTTTACTGTAAACACTCTCAGGACTAAAATGTGCCAACCCTCTTAGTTATAGATTTTGACCAATTTTAACACATGTTGAGTAAAATTCAATTTTGAATACGGAAGGTTTAATAGAATTTTGTACAAAATTCATAGCATGTTAATTTTTGTTCACATTTTATTTGGACCGAAATTAAGGATGGGATAAATTATTGTCTTCCATGACGTTAATTTTGATTCTCAACTTGTTACTTACATCTGACTGACACATTCTGATAAAGATTCATTTAAAGGATGGTACCTTCTTTGGTAGTTTTCTTGTAACCTAATTTAATTTACTTTTTTCTAACATACAATAAACAACCTGCTAATTACAAATAATTTGTTTTTATTTGTCTCCACTCATTTAAAATAAATGCTTCCGTGATCGATGGCTTCCCCATCACCGGTTCCTTAGGCTTATGTTTTCCAAAATAATTTGTACTCCCGTTCCGCAAATGTTTTAGGGCTCTGTTCTCTTGACTTCTAAATACTTATTCCAAACATCTTTTACCTACTACTTCACTAACAAAGCTAAAATTCAGTATAAAGATAGCTGATAGCCACAGTCAGATAAAGGCCTACCACTGGTAAAATTATACTTTAGGACTTCGCCCCACTGGCCTTTAATATACCTAAGCTCATCAATATACACCAAGACTGAAACGATGGAGTTGAAATTTGTTAGCTAAACAAATAATGCACCAGAATCATAGTAGACGTTCCCTCAATCCAAAGATTCTTTTGGACCCCACCCCACTGGCATTTAAGTTATGTTTACCATCTCGTACCTACTACTTGACTCATAGGGCTGAAGTTCGGTATAAATATGGCTAATTAACTCTAATAAGAATAGGCATACTACCGATCAAAATATTGTTTACGGGTCCGCACCACAGAACTTTCGCATGTTAACTACTGAACCAATAAACCTAAAGTTTGGAAATAGATCATCCTTTAGAATCAAATGGTGTGCTACTCCTGATCCAAAACTCATTTAGGGTTCCAACTCACTAGGTTTCAAAATTAAGCTTACCACCTCACACCTACTACTGGACTTAATTATGGATCTGAAGTTCAAGTGGAAGGTAACTGCTATGCTCAAAGCAGACATAGGCCTACTCCTAATCAAAATATGATTTAGGACTCCACACCATGTTAACTATCACAACCAACTACAGTGAAGATGATCCTGAAATGCCATTCAAACAACATCCTTCTCCCGTTTCGAAAGTTGTATGGGCTCCACCGCACTGGAATTTATACGTAGTTATGTTTAGTAATAAATTTATATTTATGGATTGATGTTGCTAAAGTTTGATAGGAAGATAGTTACATGAGGATATAATCTACAGACCCATACTGAAAATATTTTGGCGCTCCGCCATACAGGCGTTTCACATGCGCATGCTTAAAAGTTTTCAGAGTTAACTTCATGGGGTAACGATTTAATTTTAGTTTTCATGGTAAAAATAATTTTACCAGCGGGAAAATAAACAGAAATCATCGGTTTAAAGAAATATCACGTAAACAAAGTCGCAATGTGTACAATCTAGTGCCAAATATTAAAAAAATTAGCAATAATAATAATACTTCCTAGAAATTCAACCACACTGTCCTTTTAAGTTTAATTAAAATTACAAACTACAATGTTTTAAATGTTAATGTTTGGTATTATTCAAAATAAAACGTGATATGTTGGTATAGTTCAGCATTAAGAGTATATTTATTACTATTTAACATGAAGTTTCATGCGATACTCTCTGGGATGAACGTAATATTCTCACTCTATGATTAATGCTAACAGTCACAATCGAAATTATGTGCATATTGTTTTACCTTTTCAGTAGTGAACATGTCTTCTTTATAATGAACTGTGTTTACTCTATTCAGCTGTGTGATCATACAATTCAAAACAATTGTTTCTCAATGTTAATCTTATGGACAAATAACTAACTTTAAGGGTACCTAGGGCCCTTTCCTTGTGTCCGTTATTTATGAAATTTAAGTACAAACAACTTAGACCAAGATCTATACAACAACACCAAAAATATCAAAATCGGTTTAAAACTGACTGAGGAGTTCCAGTCACAAAAAACCATTAGCGTATTAGATAAGTACCGTAATAGGTTCTAATGGTTGCAAGGAACGTAATGATTTTCATTTATCAGTGTGTCGTTTAATGTTTTTCTCATGTGTAAAAATGAATTTTATTTTTTCTCTTATTTACTGACAATTTTATTAATCCTTCGCAAGTAAGTCACGATAACATTGAATATTAGAGATATGCAGCAAATGAAGATATGCAGTGAAACGGTATATCACTATCACAAAGATTTAACTTATATCATAGAACAAATTGTGTTTCAAGCTGAATACATAACCAAGAAAGTTTCCGTCTTACATTGTTGCGTAAAGCGTAGACTTTTTAATTAGTGGTAATAAATTACAGGTTTAATAAGGTGTTAAAAATTAATACTTCCACTATTGAAAATAACACATTTTTAAGTCATTATTATCTTTAAAATGGATTTTATCATGAAACAGTTGTTAACTGAAACAGAATAATATAATTATTATCTAAATATACAGTATATATTTATTTTTTGTGAATATTTTCCTTATCTATTTAGTTTTACTTCAATTTTGTATTAATAAGCTATGTAACTGAAATATTAGGTAAAACAACATTTATTTGACTATAGAGTAACCTCATTTCACATAAGCAAAATATAAATAATATAGAAAATAGCTCTCGAATCGTTAAAATAAGTGATAAAAGGTTGGCTTTATTGTTTAAAAATAGCTAATGCAATTATGTATAACATATTTACAATCTCATTAGTGGTAGGCTCTAATAAAAACACGATTAAATATATTCCAAATTTACGTTAAAAATGTTTGTATCGTACCTAAAGAAAATGTCGTAATTAATGCCACTTTAAAAGAAGCGAAATCATAATTTCAGCTTCTCTGATGTAAAATTCACAAAAGGACTAATGAAACAGAGAAATACACGGCATGAGACATTTTGCTTTACGCTCTATTTATATTTGTACAAAAAGACCGAGAAATTAGGTAACGGATCCTTATCCGTTTTTTATACATTTAATAAAAATAAAAAAATTATCAGATTTATACAAATACTTCACAGTAACAAAAGGCAACATAAATTACGTTTGACTGTGATTTTACTAGTATTGCTTTCTTGAAAATGTACTGAAAATTAAGGAATTTATTGTTTGATATTTAAATAACATTATATTTTTACTCTTCGAACACTTTTTTACGAAGTAAGGATTAAAAAAAGGTTTTTGAACGGTAAATGAGTTTAACATCTTTATAGCTGGAGGCGAAGGGAAATATCTTAAATACAATACAATAGGACAATTTTATAAATCTAAAAAAATACATATTAAGGCTGCAAGGTCTGCAATATTTTTCAGGTATTTTTCTCCAATCTAGGGAGTGTATCTAGATATAGTCGGCAGAATAAACCAAAGTATTTACAAACCAAAATACGCTTGGAAACAAAATATGAATGACAAAATGTAGCAGTTAGGTTCAAAGCGTTTAGGATCAAAATACCTTTAAGAATATATTTATCTCCACACTTCTAGAAAAAACGTAGTTTTCTTGTGAATGTCTCGCTGATTTGGTGGAGTATAAGACGTTGTACTTTTTATGAGCGTAACTTTCCTTTTTCATTGATGGCTTTGGGTTTCTTTTTCACCCGCTCAGTTTGTTTTTAAGTATGGAATAAGTTACTATATTTTCCCCAAAGAAGGCTATTTTTCACTGGATAACACTTTTAGTAGTTGTAAGTAATATTATGCGAAATATTTTATGATTGCAGTATTACATATGTAATTATTATATATTTGAAACAAATTTCCAACTATACCGGTAATATTCTTCAATAAATTAATCTTATTTTAATATGAATAAACCATAGCTAATCCTGTCAATGTTTACAATGTTGAAGGTTTGTTTAACTCGATCCTTTGTAGCTCAATCACATCAAAAACCTCGATAATAAAGCACAAAGCAATTACTTTACTATAGTGATAATATATTGTCGAATGACTTTACACTGTAAAATCCATAGCCATTATGCAATGATTTGCCACATAGTACACGACATATAAGTGTTAAAAACAATAATTAAATAATTAATAGAATAATAATTTTAATTTGATTACACAAATGTATCCATTTCTTCAAATACAAACGTAAACGTAGACAAATTTAAGCATACAAATATGCTTATTATTTATGCTTATTTCAGCATCATACATATTTTAACAACGCAATGATGGATTATTTTCTATGTTGTAATAACTTATACCGTATGAGTCATTACTATGCGATATAAAAGTTTGTATATTTACATAGACGAATTTAAACCGGAATTTTACTGTATAAAATCTAAGACTTGTTAGGAATTTTAAGGAAAAACTATATAATTAACAAGAGTGCATAGAATTATTTTCCAGATGAATATTCTAGTTTGATTAAACTTTCCTTTTTTCTAGATTTAGTTAAACAAAATTATAAACTTATAGTATATTCCATACAATCAAAATTAACAGTATTAAAACAAATATACCATGCTTGTTAGGCAATCTGGATAAGCAAGGTAAACACTAGACAATATAAACTAAAGATAATTAGCTTATAATAACGGATACGCTATATTCCATGATAGTATTAATATGTTTACCTTTAACAAACAAATAATAATAGTTGTTTTGAATTAGATGAGTTCATTATTAACATGTTTACGTTCATAGAATCGAACATAATATATCGATTTATAAATAATTAAGTATTAAAATACATTATCAACACATTACATGTAAATTATTATTCATTTATTTATTTGCTTTTCAAATGACTCATGAAAATGACTTATGTTATATTTTCGAGACGACTAATATAAAACTTAAACTTATCTGAAGACAGTTACAAAGGTGGAATAAAAATAAAAATATTGAAAGTTATGTTGAAGCCTTAAAAATGTTCCTAGAGTTTTCAATTGTATTGCTGCGGAAAACAGTCCGTAAGTAAATTTATTTCAAGAAAAATTACATAAAAATCCAAAGAAAAAACAGCTGTTGGAGAACAGAAGCTGAAATAAATGGATGTTTTATCTTGTATAAAGTAAAAGAAAACCTACCTATTGAAAAAGTGTAATAGAGATCTCATGGAAAATGGTCCAGATACAAATATTCATTATTATACACCTAGTGTAATCACAATACTCTCAATTATCTACTAATATTACAACTTGACTATATAATATTATCTATATATACTCTTATACTTAGAATCTTTCTGAAATATAAACGATTTTTGTATTAGAGATACAACTATAGACATGAAGATTTACGAACGTAGCCTATTCTTTACGTTATATACACAGGTACCAAGAAAAAACGGTATATAGGATTCAGGTAGGTTCACGCACACGCCCAAGCACAGAGGATTGGAACAGGCTGCATTTTCGTCCCATTACTTCCAGAGTTTTTCCTCAATTATAAGTAATTTACTTGTTTACTTAAATGTTGATTTTTTATGACTAATATATAAAAATCCTTTACATCAATACAAGACAAATATACTAGGCAAGGAATAAATTTAATGTTGATAATATGATTCACGATTTGTAATTTGGTGTTGGATGCAATTTATGATTTTATGACGCATGATAACAAAGTTTTTAATGTTTAGAATAACTTATATTGTTATGTAGAATCCATTTATATATACAATTAAATATTAAATTGCAAATAATACATAACTAAGTAGTGTAATTGACTGACGTACACCAGGGGACTAAAGGGTGGAGGCAAGTATTCATTCCCTGCACTCGTGCGTGTGAGTGTGCGTGCTTGTGTTGGAAATGGACCAGGCTTTCAGTCACACTCCGAATTGTTTAAAGGTATAATTATTAAATGGTATTTCATTACATTCAATATTCCTGTGTTTATACACAAAAACATTTCAGTTCGAATGTTCATTAAAATTATAATCTTTTCCCATGGAACAATAACAACACGTGATTATTAAAAGGTAAAGATTATTTTCGTTTTCTGTCAGCAATTGTAGAACATCAGAGAGTATGAAATTTACATTCCACATATTGATTTATACATTGATTTTGACTATAATTAAAATGTGTTATGGTTAAAACTTAGATTTCAATCAACCTGTAAAAGCTCATTGAAGTATGGTTGTTTCACTGAGTGTGCGGAAGGTTTTGTTACGGTCGGAGGTAGACTGTTAAGTAATCCTTTTGTTAAATACTTCTTCATTGAAGATATTCAATTTCTTTCTCAATACTTTGCGTTTCATTAAACAATTTCGGTTTCAATTGTTTCTTTATTTTGCAAGGCTTTCAGTTTTGCTTCAATTTTCTTTTCTTTAAGTTAATATTTAATTAAGTAATTTAAGTTAATAAGCTATAAAATTAGGCTACTTAGTTTGTAAAACCTACAGTATTGTATTAAAATATGACAATTTTTTTTTTTTTTAGTTTCCAACTAAACTTAATTGATGATGTATTACCGTTTTTTGTACAAAGAGCTCCAGTGAAACATCATGGGAGTTTGCGATAAAAATGTAACATTCATCATTTAAGAATTTATTAGCAAATTTATATAATTTTTGTTACTTGTTTGTTCGATGAAATTATAATAAATAACAATACCCCCGTAGCAGCAAACCTGCGTACCCAGCGAATTTCCAATGCATATATATGTATATTAATACCACATAAAGCCACATACCAAGTTTCATCAATATACATTCATAAATAAACGATTTGTGACATTTTAATTATTCTCCATAAGAATAACATGGCGGATGAGTATGCAGGTTTGCTGAAGGAAGGAAAAAAAAAATGGGGTTTTATACAAATATCAATATAACTCATTTAGGTAAAGCCACATACCAAATTTCATTAATTTATTTTCATAATTAAGGGAGATAACACGTTACTTATTCTCCATAAGAATAACATGGGGCTGAGTACGCAGGTTTGCTGCTACGGGAGCCTTTGGCAAAAAATTGTTTTTTTTAGCAAATATCAATGGTTCACAACCAGATGAAGCCGTATACCAAGTTTTGTCAGTATATGTTCATAAATAAGCGAGATATAAAATTTTTCTTTTCCTCCATAAGAATAACATTAGACAACGTACTGTGTTTAGCACTTTCAATATCTCGATAACCAATTGACGTAGAGAAATGATCAAAATACCGAATTGTGTGTTTTTTTAAGCTGAATCAAATGGTAAAAACTAAAATTTGACTATTTCGAAAATTATATGTAAAAAATTCAAAAAACCCATTTTTGGGGTACAAAACCCCCCCAAAATACCCCTTTGGATAAAGCGATCTGGCTGGTTTTCGAACTTAAAGTCATAAATGTTGCTTTACACGTTTATACCAAATTTCATCAAAATCGGATAATTTTTACGAGAGTTATCGTGCTCACGGACATATATATATATATATATATATATATATATATATACAGTTTTGAACGAATGGTGTTTTTGGGGTCTGGGGACCTCAAAACGAAAAGTTATCATGGTCCCGGGCCTAGGTCTTACCATGCCGACTACGGTAATAGCTTCTTCCCTATAGGGGAAATTCGCTAAAACTTACTTAAGATTTGTTTGTTATTGGAACATGCTCAGTTTACTACTTAGCTATCAATACTAGTAGTAAAACATATTATCATTTCAAAATAGTATTTTCAATACTTTAACGGATTGTTTACATGTGTGAAGAAATTGATATTTTCAACATAAGTTACAAAACCGAAAACAAATTAACATAAGTTGCGACAGTTTAAAACTAATAAATTGGGATAGGACGTTTCCAATATGCAAAGCAGCACTTCAATAGCCATCTAAACGGCTTACTCCAATCGCATCAGGCGAGAAGGAATCACACGCTTAAAGCTTAAAATCGATAGCTCGTGATTTAATCCAGCAACAAGAAAATGTTAAATATTATATATTGCTTAATATGTAAATTTGTTCATGATAAACGTTGTTGTTGGTATTTCGGTGTATAAATTTATTTCGTATTTAAAATAAGGTGAATGTGTTACACAATACTTGACGAGTTAAGAAATTAAAATATTAGCAGTGGTTAGTAACGTATATCGTACCCAATGTTGTTACATGTACAAACTAATGTCATAACGTTTGATGAGCATATCAAATACATTTTTTAAGTTAAGAGATTAGTTCTCTTTGATCTGGCACCATATCTACCATACATGAACTATCTTAGCCTCCCCTGAAATAGACTCCATGCAGTTGCTTGCTAATAATAGTGGTACAGCCCTACAGGCTTATAGCAGACCATGAAGAGTCTATTACTTTATTGGCAAAATATGATAGCCCTGCCAATACATAACAATTAGACGACACATTATTAGTGAATTTCCTTTGGAAAGTGAACTATTAGCATGACCCGCACGGTGAAACTTAAGCCCAGGACCACCATAGAAGTTCCTAACGTGACCCTCTGAACACGTTTTGGGGGTTCGTTCAAAATTTGATATATATATGTGTGTGTGTGTGTGTGTATGCACTGTAGCGGTCGCATTTTTTGTCCGATTAACTTCAAATTTGGTAGGGACGTTCCTTTCTGTAATCAGTTTGACAAGTTCGTTGGGAAAAACAATCGAAAAACTCTAAACCCTTTTTTGGGGGATTAAAAAGCCCCGGATGTAAAAGAAATGCATGTATAAAGATGGGAATTAGTGAGGCAACAGTTTTAATCCCTCTCTCATCATTCTAGCATAAATATTTACCGAGTTATTAAAGAAAATGTGTTTCCACTAAACACAGTACGTTGTCTTATGGGGGTTTTACACTAGAAAAGCCTGTTATTCCTTTGTTAGAGTACTTTTATCATCCCCAGCAACTCACGCCTACTTACAAGCCTGCCTGGATCTTCTCCTAACATTATAATGCGCAAAATTAAATTCCCAGTTTTGCAGGTAAATGAAACCTGGAGCATCAGAACAGCCAAAAAATCTATGTTTTTTAGATTTCAATAAAAATTGGATTACGTGTATGTTTTTACAGACATTTTGAATTTTAAAATTTTTTGGGGGAAATTCACTTCCCTCACGTCAGCGTGCTGCGTGCTAACTCGTTAATTTTTAAAATACTTAATTAATACTTCTAATATACTAGTAAGATCCTCCTAGTAAAATCCTAGAGGTCAGGCATTTTTAAGTGTGCTGGAAATGAGTAGAACCAAACTAAAAGACACGCAACCAGGGATATAAGAAAAATGTAAGTGATTATGATTGAAAGTTGTACGTGGAAGTTAATACAGTTAATGATAAATTATTTGATGCGAGGTCTCTTGCACTTGTTGTTACTGATATTAATTAATTTCCGTTTAGCAGCGTGTATTTAGATTTATCGACTCGTTTGTAAATACAGTATAAATTTAAATATAAACTTTTGTGGAATTAATTAGGACAAACTCACTAAATTTTATTTTAAATTCACAATTAAGTAAAACACTAATATGTTTTAGTGGGCTGATTATAGTTTTAAAGTTGTTTTAATTATTTTGACCTAATATATGTTATTTGTGTTAGAAATTATTGTTGACAACTAAATTTTGATGATAAGTTAATATTTCGTACAGCTATTATTTACATGCAGTATAAGAAGCTCGTCATTTCTCTGTTTAAATATTTCTTGTTAGGATAAAATGCATTGCTGCTGTAATAAGTACCTTTATTTAAAGTTTCGTCAAATTGGCCAATAAGAACATCGTTGAGTAATTTTTACAACAAAGAATTGAATCCGATACACCTGAAATTATCCAACAGAATATGCAAAGCATATTCATTATCGAGAGTTAATATTCTAAGATATAGATAAAACCTTTAATTTTCTTATCCATTACACATTATTTGGAATGGGTGTTCCGGAATTTAACCTGCAAAAACATAGGTCTCATATAATAAATGTCCAGCCTGTGTATATTTTATGTTAGGGAGATTTAACTATTTTGGAAACATACATGTTATGAAAATATGGCAACGATGAATTGATATTGGTTACGATGTAGAATGTACCTACTGAATTAAAGATAATAATATTACATTGAACCTTTTATGTGCTTATGTTGAGGTTACCCTAACGGAAGAGCCGTTTGAAATATCGTACACAAAACAAAGATGATAATTTTTTCTAACTTTGATATTTTGTTATTTATTAATTTTACTGTAATATAGTTTGAACTACGACATTCATACAAACTACAAATATTTCATTGTTGGTGACTTTTCCCGAATGGTACCACTGAATATTATAAAATCATGATTACTTTATCAGTAACAGATTTGTATCATCAGTTATCTATTTTATTGCTTTCTATTTTTACTTTTATAATTAATCGGAGTTCAGTAAGATTTGTAAGTATCCATTGAAAAATACAAATCGGACGTACACAAAACTTATATAAATAATTTATTATATAGATTTCCACTAAGCTTCTTTGGTTTATAAGTAGATCTTTTATCGTTATAAATTGAGTATGATGAGCAGTTACAGTTTATGTATATGTAACATTAAGTAAGAACTTAGGGTAAAGTAAAGACTAAGGTCCAAGGGAATTGTAGCCGGGGAAACAATGAATAACGTATGAGTCTCCAAAGTGAAAACCAATGTTGAACCCTCGACTAATATATCTTGTCCGACCAACTGCTACTCTTCGACGAAATGCCCTACCGATTGTCTCAGTTACAGACAAGTTACACATTTAAAATGAATCTGTATATCGACTATATTACACAGGAACGACGTGACAGGATAATAAAACAAATACTTTCCAACTTATCCGACTCCAAGAAATAACGTAAATATTTATGAGATATTGTACATGTTGGGAGTGCCAAAATATTACTTTTTATAATAATATGATTATAATACTCTGTTGCGTCTTTATTGAATACCTATACGTCGCGAAAACATTATAAGCTTATAGTTTTAAGAGAAAATTACCCCACATGTGAAGAGTGGCTGTCGTTATCTCAATATCAACATTTGATGTCACAACATTTGTCTGGTGTGGCTGTCAATAAATACGACATGCTTTCTCTAATGTGTACTGCAAGAATGCATCTATACTCTACTTTATTCATTATGTACTTATATTATCGTTTTAAGTAATTCAATTTATTATGAAACAAATATTTCACAAAAATCTTTTACTACTCCAACATATTTTTATAAAGTAAACAAATTTTGATTTAAAATTATTAACATAATCATTTGCAATCTAAACATTTCTAAAGCTGATATCCAGTTAATTTTATGGGGATAGCCTATAAGTCGTATCTAATTAACGAGATGTAGCCGATATAGACTTTCAATGTTGTCAATTGGCAAACTCAACATTTTTATTACTCAATTAAATGATGCTACTCTGAATAAAAATTAAATAATTTAATCTCTGAATTGCTCATGTAAACTCATTACAACTCACAAGTTATAGAATCGTTGATGTTATGAATTCATGAACATTTAATTCATAATATGGAATATTATAGAACATTGAATTGCAGTGACGGAAATTTAAAATGGGAAGCAACCTACCAAATTGCAGCTAACTGAAAAGGTTAGTTTATAAATGATAAACATAAATTATTATGAACTCCAATTGATCGTTAATAAACGGTCTAAGAAAACTTACACATACTTTCTGCCTTTTGGTTCAAATGTAATCAAATAATTACTTTACATTTTTTTAAATAGAATATAAATTACAGTATCAAACATAAATAATTTTCTAATGGACTTTTTCAGACAAATCTACCAAATCCCTTATCTGGAGGCACCATAAAATCATTAAAACACATAGTGCCTACCTACACAGTGGTACAGTTTAAAATAATATACAAGTTTGGGTTTTATAAAACATAGTTTTTAAACTTACTTATTTTCTAACATAAGTAATATGTTGAATTATCTTAGCACAAGAAAAGTTTCTTTAAGGGAAAATATCTCGCAAATAATATTATTAAAATAATTGGGACTATTGGATTTAAGAAAGGAGTTAAATTATGAAAATATTTAATACAAATTTCAATTTAACGTAGCCTGGTTTATACGTGTTATTGGGAAATTGGATGAATAACCTATTACCTAAACTGTTTTACCGTGATTTACTTCGATATACGTTTATAAATATACCACAAACAATTTCAGTTTAAAGCGATGGGTGTTTTTAAAGTAATTTTCAAAATACATTATATTCAATGTACAAGCTATTATTCAACTTAGTTTATTTGGGAGTAGCAAACACGTTGAGACTCTTAAATTAGGCTATAAGAGTGTGCCCATAATACGAATAGTTTTAAGTACACTGAAATGGGATATTTACTCAACATGAAAAAAAATTATTTAACACTTCTACAGACTGATCCAGTGAAACTGGAAATTGGTGTGTTCTGGTATTTGTATGCACATGTGATGTATTATGTAAACGAGATCACATGCAGCACACTGACATGAGACATGAGCTGTGTTAAGATAATTAACATTTTCTTTAATAACTCGGTACATACTTATGCTAGAATTATGAGGTAGGGCTGAAAATGTTTGTCATTTTAAGTACAATAAGGTTACGTTCTAGGCTTTTCCGGGAGGCTTCTCTGGTCCTTTTAGGGCCCAAAAACTCAAAATGTGAAAAATTAAAATCTCCAAAAAAGGGGGTTATTGTTCTCCGATTGTTTTGCCCAAAGTACTTGTCCAACTGTTTACAGAAGGGAAGGTTCCTATCAAATTTCAAGTAATCGGACAAAAATTGCGACCGTTAGAGTGCGTACACACACACACACACACACACACACACACACACACACACACACACACACACACACACAAACACACACATATATATAAAGTTTTTAGCTACACCCCAAAACATGTTAAGGGGGTCACGTTAGGAAGTTCTATGGTGGTCCCGTGCTTAAGTTTCACCGTGCGTCATGCTAATAGAAGTGAATTTCCACAATAAAACCTTTAAAAATCTCATAAATGGTTTAAAACAATACTGGTAATATTTATTTGGAAGATTGAATCATTTTATTATTGGCTGTTCTGATGCTCCTGGTTATATTTAAATTGACTATTAGGATTGCAATGTTGTACATTATAGGGTTAGAAGGAGGTATAGACAGCATAACAAGTTGGTATGGGGGTATTGGGGGTGATAAATTTACATAAAGATATGAAAAACAGCCTTTTCCAGTGTAAAATCCCCATAACACAACGAGCTGTGTTAAGATAATTAACATTTTCTTTAATAACTCCGTACATACTTATGCTAGAATTATGAGGTAGGGCTGAAAATGTTTGTCATTTTAAGTACAATAAGGTTACGTTCTAGGCTTTTCCGGGAGGCTTTTCTGGTCCTTTTAGGGCCCAAAAACTCAAAATGTGAAAAATTAAAATCTCCAAAAAAGGGGGTTATTGTTCTCCGATTGTTTTGCCCAAAGTACTTGTCCAACTGTTTACAGAAGGGAAGGTTCCTATCAAATTTCAAGTAATTGGAAAAAATTGCGACCTTTAGAGTGCGAACACACACACACACACACACACACACACACACACACACACACACACACACACACACATATATATATATATATAAAGTTTTTAGCTACACCCCAAAAAATGTTAAGGGGGTCACGTTAGGAAGTTCTATGGTGGTCCTGTGCTTAAGTTTCACCGTGCGTCATGCTAATAGTTCACTTTTCTATTAGAAGTTCACTAATAAGTTGCTAAGGTGATACGCAATAAGCCAATACTAAAACAATGTAATACATTTTTTTATAATATGTTACCATATGAGACGGTAAATGTTGACTGCTATCTCGTAACAAGCAATAGCATCAACAAACAGCAACATTTAAAATTAGCAGAAACTATAGCTCTAAGGTATAGATAAATGTATGAAATAAAAAATTGTACAAATTTATTTCTTGAAGGCACTCTTCCTACTGACATGTAGGTAAATTTAAAATTTCAAATCAGTAATTATGTTTATAGTCTTCAAATACAATTTTATAACGTAATTGATGTTTATATTTAAATTTAAATAACAATTAACTTACAAAAATATCTTAAATCTCAGTGACTCGTATTTCAATAAAGTTAAATGTTTCCGATAATTTTTATTTAGCTATTGGCAGAAAACAAGACGTTGAAATTCAAGCCAAAAGTAATAGATACTATTAGGCAATCCAACTATTGTTGTAGTCAATAGATATTTTAAGAAAACTAAGTCAATCGTGTATAGAATAGTTTTATAACCTAATTTTCTTTATGCCCCATATACTTGGACCCTCACACAAGCACAACAAGAAGTAACCAGAACATGAGAAAGACGGATCCTTAAAATAATTTATGATGCTGTGATGGATGCAGGAGTGTAAAATATGTGAAACTGATACCGATATCTGTTATGGAGAACCACTAATATGTAGCACTAATAACAAAATAAAGATTTCGTTGAGATGGACGAGTGTTACGGAATAACAGAGCAGAGCAGATAAAACTGTAAAAATTGGTACATAAAATAGAATCAGAACCGGAGTAAGGCCACAAAAGGTGGCTTGATGACGTGGAGACTGATCTAAGAAGTACATGTGTCGGAGGGTAAGGGGTGAGTTGCAGAAGATAGAGGTGGGTGGAGGCAAATAATTCTGAAGACAATAGTCATATAAGTGCTGTAGTGCCGTGAAACACTCTACATAGCGAAAAACAAAATGTCAAATGACATTTTCACTTATTTGAGTGTTAGTTCTGTTTTAAAAAAATATTTCTTCTTTTCTAACAACGGTGTTCGTTATTTTAATCCGACGTTCTAATTAAATACAAAAGTTGTTCTTGAATTTATTTTAAATTAACGGTTGTTCGACATTTAAATTGTTATATTTTGTACTGTCTAAAATTTTGAAACTATTTAAAATAAGCTCTTTATTATTTGTTAACTTATATTTGCCTAACAAGGATAACATATGTTCTAAGTTCTGCCCTTATGCCTGTGATAAGCAAAAAGGTTTGCCCTTATGACTGCTGTATTAGAGTAAAAAACTTTTAATTTTAAAACCACGTACATACAGGCAAACATGGATGTTATACATCGGAGCTTTTTATTACTCATTGCGTGAAAACCATATCCTACATTATTGAAGGCTTTATTTTCCAAATAAACTGCACAGAAAAATATTGGTCGGTTAACAAAATAATTGATCTTAATCGGAGTATTCCCTTTAAATATGCTAATCGTATTCTTGTTAATTTGTTTATAAAATTAAAAGTTTTGTATACCATAATATTCTAACGTACAGTCTAGCATAGTTTGTTTTTCTCTAATGAATTCACATCCAACATCACTCTATTTAGTTTGCTTTATATTTTACTCTCTTATCGTGTAGTATTTAGATTTTAGTCTACTTTGTGAATATTACTAATATTTAAGTTTTGGAATGTTTTTAAATGAAATATTAAACATTAAAATCGTTCCGTTAAGCTCATACCATTGTTCATAAAGCAACGGAATCTTAATATTTTCCCAGTAGATCAACTCGCCTCTTGACATGAATGAACAACTCCCAGAGGAGAGGCAGCTCTTCCCATGTAATTGTTGTCGCTCAGTTCTGGGACTTGCTATACTTTCTGCGGCACTTTGATCAGTAATATAAAATGAAATTGTTATATTTATTAATAATCAAATATCACATTATATTATAATTTCAACTTTTGAATATCGATCGAAAGTGCGACTTATAAAGATTATATATGATATGCTGAGGAACAATCATGCCCATTTTCATGTGATTAAACGTTGAATCCTGTATATTTAAAGATTGTATATTTGTAATGGCTAGCCTTAAGAATCATCAGCATAATAGACCCTAACATAAGATAAATTGTACTACTAACTTAGCTTTAACTATTTAGTTAAAGTGTAACAAAAACTTTAATGATCGACACCTGGAAAGGAATATATTTTCTGTCCCTTACTGTCCCTTACATTGTACTTATTCAAATTTATCATGCACTACAAATTTAAGGAAGTACAAAAGTTACTGGCTGAATTACTTAAACGACTGCATGCATCTTTGATATTGAAAAGAGGTTATTTATATATGTGATTATAGTAATATATTTACAAAATGTAATATTTTTATTCTTCCCCATATTTACCTATAATTGAAAAAAAAATTCAATAATCTTAGTATAACATTACAAAGCAAACATAATAAATATAAATAATAGTTAGTTTTTTTTTTTTCATTGTATCTCCAAAAGCTGGTATATTGGCATAAACACATTAATAGTTAGGATATAATTAACCGTACCATTAGAAGCACTGTACACTGTATGTGGTCCGTCGTGTGGTGTAAGCTGGTAGACAGAGACAGAACGAACAAGACTGTTGGCCAACTTAAAGTGCACACGGTCCAATTCAACTGCTAGCTTATCAGGTTGGCTGGGTGGTAGAGAGGCAACATTGAACAAATGAGCAAAATTAAAAAAGATTGAACAACTCCATTCAATAGCTCAAGGGTTCAAACTCTTGAGAAGAAAAAATGCATTATTAATTTTTACAAAGAAAGTGATTCAATTTAGACATAATAAGTATTTTTTATATAGTGTATAAACCTATTTTATAATTTATATTGCACTATCTTAAACATTATGCCCAAGTAGTATATTAGATATACATATAATCTCATATAGAATGGACATTGATACTAGAAGTTTAAATGTTTTATTGTAGGAGGAATTTCATTTCCGTTCGATAGCGAATTCCAACTCCGATTCCAGTCAGGTCTGACGGTGTGGAATGAGAAGCTTTCCTTCTACATTACAATCCTACACACATTGATTCTTACCTAAAACTTCTAGTATTATATGTTTGTATAGTATGTATCATTTTGTTTTTTATAAAATAGTTTGGGTATTTTGTTGACCACGAAGAAGGCCTAAAGTCCTGAAACATGTTTTCTGGAAATAAATAAACTCCTTCTTATAAGGGTACTCAGTTGAAATAAAGTTTCAATTGATTATTATTATATAGTAACCCTAACAAATTAATGCAATTATAATATATATATATATATATATATATATATATATATATATATATATGTATACTAAAAATAACAGAGTGATTACGGCTACTAATATGTTAATTTTAACCATAATTTTATAAACAGAGTAACCTTTTTGGTTTTAACATAATATGTTTAATTAGACTACTAGTTTCAAACCTTAAGGTCATAGTCATGTCTTGCATTATTTTTGTAATCTCACATAGTACAAATTATTAAATGGTAACAAATTCAGAACTATATGTTAAAACTAATCTTAGAATATGGTTGATTTTCCTGAATATAATATTTTGTTATTGTCTTCAGGTATATGATGTGAAATTCTTTCTTTTATCCTTTATTACATGAAAAATGTTGTCGAAGATAGGATTTTTGACATATTTTTATGGTGTTCAGCAAATTATTGGGGTTATTTTCGTAATTCATATATGTATATGAAAGTCCTCTTTGACATATAATTTATCTCTTTCTTCCTCGTATTGTTTTTACTTTATTTTTCGGCAATGAAATCAAATTTCACTGAACATTTAATTGATACAAGACACAGCTATAAAAGTATCAATGACAACCTAACGATATTAGAATACGAGAAAGAAAGAGATAAACTATACATAAAAAAATACTTTTATATATATATATGAATTACGAAAATAATCCCAATAATTTTCTGAATACCATGAACATATGTCAAAAAAATCTGATCTTCGATAGCATTTGTCGTATACAAAAAGGATAAAAGAAATAATTTCATGTCATATACCTGAAGAAAATAACAAAATACTATATTAAAGAAAATCCCCCATATTCAAAGTTTAATTTTAACATATAATTCTTAATTCGTTTACCTTTTAATAATTTGCACTATGGGAGGTTACAAAAATAATGCAAGACATGACTATGACCTAAAGGTTTAAAACTAGTCGTCTAATTAAACGTGTCATGTTAAAACCAAAAAGGGTACTCTGTTTATAAAATTATGATTAAAACTAATATATATATATATATATATATTGGTTTATGGTTTAAATAGATGTCTATATTACAATATTTATAAATATTTAAGTTGATTATTTCGGAGCTTTATGGAATTGAATTGTGGTGTTTTAGTTATTTAAATATTTTGTGAAAGTAAAAATTTCGTAATGTAACAGGTGGGGAAGATGGAGAAGATTATAAGTGGCTTAGAGAGTCAAACCTAAACTGATAAGGGAAACCGTAGGTCTTGAATGAGGTTTTCAATCTGGAGCTTACAGATTGGATCTAAACCTAAATATATAGAAACTCTAAAAAATAACATAAGTATGCTTTCTAAAATTTTCCACCAGAATCCAGGATATACATATACATTTTAAGAAATGTATATGCAAGCTTAGAAATAGTATGATCTACGGTATTTGAGTATCTAAATTATGAATTTATCTCTAAATATATAAATAATACTGACCTGAGAGGTATGACCCCACAGTGAGAATGAAGGGCGATTGTTTCCTGTGGTTGGAAATACATGGGAGTGAATGATCTCTAAACCGATAACAAACAAACACTGAACTACCAGTTTTAAGTATGTGCAACATTATGCAAAACACCTAAAATGAAGTTGAATGATTGACAAATTCTGTTCGAAGATCCATAAAATTCACAATACGAAAATATTTTTCCTTAATCTTGTAATCAACAATACTGAAACAGGTAAAATAAACAGTCGTAATTTAAAAAATATTCAGGATTAAACCTGGTACATATTTTCTACTTTTATTCCCTGGTTGATCATGTATTGTTTTAAATATAGAAATATATAAGTGTAAATATATATTTTCGGTAAAAATTTAAATAACTTTTAAATGCACTCTTGAATTCATTGAAAATGTTCGTGTAAAGAGTAAATTTTCCTAGCCTTATATTAGCTAAATACATAAAATATTTGTGGTTTTCAGAGCGATTTACCCTATGAATTAATCCAACCGAATTAAAAAAATGTATTTTGCTATGAAGTCCCCTCGATCAAGACTATTTATTTGCTACTTTGTGATAAAATTTTGATTGTGGCTTACGCTAGGAGCAGTAACTTTCATTTACCATTTTTGAGATCGCTCATCCCATCACGTGAATATTTTAATTAACTCCGAGTAATTATATTGAAAATTTAACAGTACATGGTCAATTGTTTTCCTTTAGTTTCAGCGTCACTATTATAGGACTCTTAGACCTTTAGATAAAATTAGGAACAACTATTTAATAATATTTACAAACACATATCAAAATTAAAACCACTTTTAAAGTATAGTTTGGAATACACAGTGTGTACTGCTGTGGTTACGTTTCTTAGAGAAAACCCTGTTAAAATGTTTATTATAGGTTTGTAACAATAATCTTTATAATTGTATGTAAGTAAATATTTATAAATGTCTGTTATACGAAACAATCAACCATTAAAGTTAATTCACCTCTCATTATTATTTGTTGTATTAGCTTTAATGTAATAAAACTAAAAATTCTTTTTAATATTGTACACATGCAGTCCCATAGTTTAAGCAAAGTGTAGGAAACTAAACAGTTTGAGTTTAAGAATATTGAAAAACAAACAACGTAGGTCGAGATGCAGAAAGAAAAGATTGTCAACCTTACCTATCATAGTTTCCTTATTACTATTAGCTCGAATATGATGTTTATAATTAATTACGCTTTAAGTATGCATACCTAAAACTATGAACAACATTGATTTTTCAAACTTATTTTCTCACGAATTACTTTATGCCTGAAAAACTAAATTCACAGAACTTTACGTAGTTTATTTTCAGTATCTAAATAACGAACTGACCTCAATGTCGCTAAAATGATAAGACTGCAATCCCTGGTGAGATTACTACAGTACTGAACTGACCTTCATAATGTTTGATAACTTATCCCCAATAATGATAGAATCGACTTATATGATACATGTATGAATGTATATAAACATATGTTCATGTATGCGTTTTGTAGTATTAATCTCGTTATTTTTTGGATTTAAATATCGTAAAATCGTTGCCATTGTGTGATATGAAATTTTGTTTAGCTTCTGTAAGTTAAGACATGTACAACTTCCCTCATTTAGCGTAAATATTTATTGTCCGCAAGATTAACTTCCATGTAACTAATAATCTATTACGAACTTCCATTTTTTTTAAAGATAGCGGGAAAACATATACAGCTCTAGGTAAAAATGTGGATACCCCCTATTAACTTTTAGCGAATTTCCCCTATAGGGAAGAAACTATTACCGTAGTCGGCATGGTAAGACCTAGGCCCGGGACCATGATAACTTTTCGTTTTGAGGTCCCCAGACCCCAAAAACACCATTCGTTCGAAACTGTATATATATATATATATATCTATATATATATATATATATATCTATATATATATCTATATATATATATATATGTGTCCGTGCTTGCGATAACTCTCGTAAAAATCGTCCGATTTTGATTAAATTTGGTACAAACGTGTAAAGCAGCATTTATGACTTTAAGTTCGAAAACCAGACAGATCGGCCTATCCAAAGGGGTATTTTGGGGGGCTTTTGTATCCCAAAAATTGGTTTTTTTGAGTTTTTTTACATATAATTTTTGAAAAGTAAAATTTTATTTTTTTCCATTGGAATCAGTTTAAAAATACGCAAAATTTGGTGTTTTAATCATTGCTCTATGTCAATTGGTTACTGAGATATTGAAAGTGCTAAACACAGTACGTTGTCCAATGCTATTCTTATGGAGGATAAGAAAAATTTTATATCTCGCTTATTTATCAACTTATCCTGACGAAACTTGGTATATTGCTTCATTTCATTGTGGTTTATTGATATTTGCACAAAAACCCATTTTTTGGCCTATAGTCCTCGTAGCAGCAAACCTGCATACTCAGCCCCATGTTATTCTTATGGAGAATAAGTAACGTGTTATCTCCTTTAATTAAGAACATAAATTAATAGAACTTGGTATGTGGCTTTACCTAGTTGAGTTATATTGATATTTGTATAAAAACCCATTTTAGTGTTCCTTATTTCAGCAAACCTGCATACTCAGCCGCCATGTTATTCTTATGGAGAATAATTAATATGTCATATATCATTTATTTATGAATGTATAGTGATAAAACTTGGTATGTGGCTTTATGTGGTATTAAGATAAATTCATATGCATTGGAAATTCGCTGAGTATGCAGGTTTTCTGCTACGGGGGTATTCAACGGGTTGTGATAGCACACCTCTATAATAAAGAAAACATACTTTTTGATCAGTTCCAAAACTTTGCCCATGCCCCTAAAAAGGGGAGTTTTTGGGACAGCCTAAGTTAAAAAATGTAAAGCCCCGTTGAGCAATACCTCATTATGAAGGTCTTTATAAAATAATAAGAATAGCAAACACCTGAGGTTTTAATTCCATATGGCGCCCAATTCATAATTTCCTAATGATGAGCATTTAGAGAAACTACTTTCAAGTATGCATTACATTATTTTGGTTGATGTGATATTTTGGAATATTTTCTAAACAATTCATTGTTTACAAAGCGTTACCTAGGGAACTGATTGTTTCACATTAAATAAGTTCCCCCTATAGGGTGATATTGGGGTAGCAAAATAATTTTTAATGTAAGCCCAATCGATGAACATCCCGTTTTAAAGGTCTTAACAAAATCATATTAGGTGTTGCTTGTTTGGGCTTAAATTGCAAATTATTTTGATTCCACAATACCACAATATATCGGGGACGCGAGCAAAGCTTTTCTAATGCTAAGCAATCATTGTTTTCAAAGGTAAGGTTTTCTTGGTAAACAAATAAATTCTTATAAAACAGTCAAAATATGCTTACCAATCAATGCAATGCCTACTTGTATGAGTTTCTCTAAATGCTAATCATCGGGCAGTGATGAAAATTTTGTTTGGACTCCATTTTGTACTGGCTTGATATAAAAAAATCTAGTATTCGCTGTTCTACTTCTTTTAAAAACCCTTAAAAATGACGTATAGCTCAATGAGGCTTTGCATTTTTTTTTAACTTGGGCTTCCCCAACTTTTCCATTCTGGGGAATAGGCAAAGTTGTGACAATGATAAAAATTGTGTTTTTTATATAAAGTTTTGCTGAGTTTTGTTTTCCTATCACGACCCGTTGAAAAGTTAACAGTGAAATAACATTGTTAAATAACCTTATATAATTAACGTAAAAAAGATTTAACGGAAGGAAATTCTAACAAAAAATAAAACATAAAACAATGTCAACAAAAACAAAATTATCATATTGTCTGGCAGTAATTAACGCGCTAAACTTGTGACCCACGCGTCGTTAATACTAACGAGCTGCGCAAGGACCTTTTTTATGCAAGAATAAAACCGTATAATTTATGAGGACATTAAATCTTCATCAAGAGGTTGACAGTATGATAATGCAAGCAGTGAATTATCCGTAGTGTTGGGGGTTATCGTTCCTGCTATGCAATTTAACCATATATTCTAATAAACCAAACATGTTGTGTATTTTTGTAAAATACTAGCTGCTACCCGGCAGACGTTGTCATGCCTTTGACTACTACCAACTAAAACCAATACCACCAAGATCACCTGTTCAAGTGAACATGTCATTAGCTTTTATGTAAACAACAATATATTTCCATACTGTTTATATGGGAACACTTTTGGGCATTTTGGGAGGAACCCAATTGAGTTAGGACAAAATGGATGGCTTAACAACATTCTACGTGAAATTTTACATATATATACCAAGTTTCATGGTAAACGGTCCAACGGTGTCCGAGTCCATAAACTTCAAATATATACCGAAACAAACAAACCAAATTTTTTTATACCTATAGATTTAACAACTTTTCTTAATCTGATTTAAAAATGTATTTGTTATTCAGTAAGCTAATTTCTCATCTTCATAATGTTTCCCGGGAATTCGTTTCCTCAACCCTTGTGTCAGTGAAACAGATTAACAGTGAAATAAAACAAATGTTTTTTACCGTCAGTGTTATCTAACTGTACATGGATATCAGGACACTTTGAACCTGTCACTCAAGATAACATCGGATGAGTGACTTGGTTTTATTTTCACTAACCATGTTCAACATATGTTGTGCTTAAAGTTGTGAATAAATCATTAGATGTAATAAAGATAAAATCTTAAAATAGCAGCTCTGTTTGTTATTGTTTACAGGTGCGACATTTTCAATTTAGTATTCCAATAGAGGGTGAGCAACACAGAAGCTAATAACATTCGTCCTAGATAATTGTTGACAAAGTACGATACCAAACATTAGTTTAAGTACTAAACTCTTTGTACGTTTGCAATAAAAGTAGCTGGTTTAGCTATGAGAGTGTGGGAAATCTTTCTTTCGGTAAATGTTTTCTTCACACAGCCATAATTAGATAACTTTTACTGTCCTCGAGGCTTCCAGAATCACTCCGATGTTCGTCTCTTTTAAAGTTTGCTTTCTTTGCTTTCTTTAGATATTCTTATTTTAATTTTTTAAATATATTAAAAGAAGGGTAATACGTCCCTCGTGTGTATATGCTACTTTAACTACATTCTGACAGTTTCAGGATGTTTTTTCGTAACTATTAACAGTTGGTAGAACTTGGTTGGATTAAGTTGTTGATCTGAAAACGGCTCTGCTGAAGATTTATGATCCAAAATGTGTCAGTTGAATATTCCAATATGGCTACTCCTGCGATCATCAGTGAGTGATGTTTGACGGAACTTAATTGTTAGGAATATAAGTTTGACTTTTATTTATTTGTCTTTGATTTCCAAATTCACGGCCTGAGGGTTGTTTGTTTTAACACATATTTTTCTATTGTTACATTGTTATCAGGTTTGTACAGAGACTGGTTGTGC
Source organism: Allygus modestus (assembly GCA_963675035.1). NCBI lineage: Eukaryota > Metazoa > Arthropoda > Insecta > Hemiptera > Cicadellidae > Allygus > Allygus modestus. The sequence continues at coordinate 94,104,601 of OY776116.1, forward strand.
ATGTGCATGAGGCAAGCGAGAAATATGGTTTTAAATAGTGTAATGGAAGACCAGTTTTTGCTTTGTATTTTATGAGTTCAGTTTAAATAAATTTGTATTGTTTGTAAATATCATTTTCTTTCTCAATTATAGTTAAAGATGGGTATAAGGTGAGTTTTACGAAAATTTGGCGACCGTGGCAGGATCCTTTAATTATAGTTTATAGCCCTAATTAATAACTTCAACATGCCTATATAAATTGAAAAGGGAAAGAAGACAAATAAGAAGACTCTTCACTAAGGCTCACAATGAATTAGAAGATCTTTTAAATAATGAAGGATTGCGTTTTAATAGAAAATAAATACAGATAAAAGAAAGTTTCTCAACCATTTAAATCAAGATTGACAACTTAACAGTACTAGATGGGGAAATTAATGATTTGCTGCTTGTTAATAAAGACACTGATGACACCCAGTTGGATGCTGAATTCGACAGTCAAGAATAATACCAAAAGAAATGGTTTTCCATAAAGGCTAAGTATGAAAAAATCTCAAATTCATCTAGAAGCAGCGTAAATGGTGAGTCGGTTTCCCATAGGCCTAAACGATATTTTGACTTACCTAAATTGGAATTACAAATCTTTGATGGGAATGTAAAGAATTGGATTTAGTTTTGGGGACAATTTAAAAAGGTCCATGAGGACAATGAAATTGAACTTTAAGATAAATTTAAATACCTAATTCAGTCTATGACACCAAGTTCCTCAGCTAGGGAATTAGTAGAGTCATTTCTCCCTTCTGGTGAAAATTATGCAAAGGCTATAGAACATTGAAAATCCATTTGTGCCCGAGATGAGTTTTTAATTGAAGTTTATGTTAGGGAGTTGCTAAATTTAGTATTGCAGCAAGCAACTAAACTAAATAACATGCCACTTTCCTCGCATTCTGATAAACTTGCAACTCAATTACGTGCCCTAGAAATTCTTGGTGTCACTTCGGACAAATATGCTGCCATGTTGTTTCCATTAGTCGAGTCTGCTTTGCCAGATGAAACTCTTAAAGCCTGGGAGCGTTAAAGAACCTCTAATAAGCTAGGCATAAATTAATTTAAATCTAGCAATGAATTATTGCACCCAAGTAATGATGTCAATTGTTTACAGTTATTATTAAATGTTGTACGTTCCGAAGTTGAGAGTGAAGAGAGGTTGACACTTGTTAGATCCAGCTTTGCAGTCGAACGAGACCAGATCAAAGGATAACCATCCTCGGAAAGCCAAAGGGCAGCCACGCTTTCAACGGGAGTTTGAAACAGGTTTACCTACAGCATCCACAATCCTCACAACAGACAGCTCTACAGCGGTGAGTAGGCCTACATGTCTATTTTGTAGCAAAGGAAGTCACAGTACTCAAGAATGTTCTGGTTTGCATAAACTTACCTTAAAAGAAAAGAGGGAGTTTATTACAAAAAAGGGACATGTTTTTTATGTTTAAAGATAGGTCATTCTAGTAAAAAAATTAAAGTTTATGCATCCTGTACTATTTGTAAAATGAAGCACTAAAGCCTAATGTGTCCTAACATAGATAAAGTAAATCAAAATGAAGTGTCTAACAAAGAAAATGTGTGCTCATTAGGGTCTAATGAAAAATCAGAGTCTTTGATTTCAAATCAAAATAAAGAAACACTGCTACAAACTTTGGTTGTAAGAATTTCGGGGTTAGGCCAGAAACAATCCATACCAGTTAGAGCACTGACAGACTTGGGGTCACAGAGACCTTATATTTCAAAAGACTGTGTAGATCAATTAAAATTTACTAAAACTGGAGAATAAACAATCATTCATGATTTGTTTGGCGGTATTACAATTAACAGACTCCGCATCACCTTTATCAGGTGGAGGTCAGTGACCCCAAAGGTACTGTAAGTTTTCCAGTAAATGTACTAGACCAAGAAAAGATTTGTAACTATTTACCTAGACTAGGCTGTAGAAAATATTCCTCTATTTTAAGGACCAAGAAAATTCACCTTTCAGATGTCAGCAGAGAAGCTTCAGACATAAAGATGCTGCTCGGAGCGGGTGTTTTAGGCCAATTACTTACAGGTACACTTGAACGCCTCAATGAGACTTTAGTTGCTGTTTACACCCATCTTGGTTGGACTGTTATGGGTCAGTGTCATTGAATAACTAAAAGATCAATGACTAGCATAAGTTGTTTTGTCAAAATGGACATTTCAGGTCTCTGGCGTTTGGACGTTTTGGGTATTAACGAGCCTATGGATGCTAAATCAAAGGAGACGTTAGCAGCAGATGCCATGGAGCATTTTAGGAATACTGTTACTGGAAATAGTGAAAGCAAGTATGAGGTGACACTTTCGTTGATTGAAGGCCATCCTGAACTACTCGAAAACCGAGACATGGCTGAAAAGTGGTTACACACCGTTACCAAAGAATTAATTAAGTTAGGCAAGTTTAGTGAGTATGAACAAGTGTTTTCAGAGTGGTAAAATGAGGGGATGACTGAAAACGTAACTGAAATCTCATCTAGTAATAGGCCTATGCATTACATCTCACCATGCTGTAGTTAAGGAGTCCTGTATCACAACAAAGATCCGACCAGTCTTTGATGCATCAGCTTTGGATTGTAATGGGTACTCTCTTATCCCTTGTTTGTAAAAGGGACCTAATCTAATAGAATTGATTCCATCTCTATTGATGAAATTCAGGAAGCAGCCTTTAGGTGTAGTTGCAGACTTAAAGAAAGCTTTTTTGCAGATAAGTTTATCACAGAGGAAAATATCTGACTTTCGACACTGTTGGGGAGGTTTTGGTGTTTATTCTAGTCTGTTTTTGTTAAATGCCACCTTGGCTCACCACCTTGATAATGCTCCTAATAGTCTAGAGGAAACTTTAGATAGGCTGAAAGAATTTGTTTATGTAGACAATTGTGTAACAAGTCTTGAAAATGAAGCTGAGATCAATAGCTTTGTTGAGGAGTCAACAAAGATTCTTCTATCCGCAGCAAAGTTTGAGCTAGGTGGTTTGGCGAGTAACGCTGTACTACCTGAGGATCTATAAATATGAAAAGGATCACATGTTTCTCTCAGACACCTCTGTCCCAGTACTAGGTAAACTCAGATGAGCTATATTTTAATATAAATTCAGTAAACTTATTCGACAAACCTATGCCGAAAGAAATTTACTATCAATTTATCACCGATTATTTGATCCAATAGAATTTACTTGTCCATTTACTTTGATTTCTAAGCTTTTATTACAAGAAGTGTGGAAGTTGAAACTTAGCTGGGACGATGAACTACCTCAAGACATTTTGCTGCTGTTTGATAGGTGGATTGATGATCTGCACTATTTGACGAGCTGTAGGATTCCACGGAAGTTTAGTGATTGTATAGGGCCTGTGCTGAACATAAGTCTTCACACGTTTGCTGATGTGAGTAAATCATCTAATGCAGCATATATTTTTATTGAAGTCAAAGTAGGTGAATATGTCTCCGTCCAGCTTGTTGAAGCTAAATTTAGGTTGGCCCCCACAAAACCCACGACTATTCTACGTTTGGAGTTGATGGCAGCTCTTATAGCGTCAAGATTGTTTGTTGCTGTGAAGTCAGTACTAAAAATCCCTGATTGTAATTATTAATTTTGGACGGATTCTGTGGTTGCCCTAGAATGGATTAAAACTAAAGGAAATTAGAGTACTTTGGGAGGAAACAGGTGTAATGAGATTTCTCGGTTAACGAATCCTGATGACTGGCATCACATTCCTGGAGTTTATAACGCTGCCGATCTTCCCTCCAGAGGATGTTGTGGTAAATATTTGGCAGCTAGTAAGTTGTGGGAAGGACTACTATGGACGCCCTCACAGTACTTTTTGTTTATAAAAACAATTTAAACAAGATTGTAGCGCTTATTTACTCACAAAAACACTTTTCGCTATGTAGACGTTATTCAAGATTTGCTGCGAGCCTACAATAATACAGTGCATTTGACAATCAAGATGGCACCAGCTGATGATGGCACCAGTTAATGACAAAAATATTCTGCGAGTCTGGAAGACGCTATATTCTAAGAAGGAAACTTATATCGCCCCCAAACTCAATATCGGTGACACAGTGCGTATAGTGAAGGAGAAGGAACATTTCGCTAAAGGATACGAAAGCAGCTGGACGGAGGAAATCTTTAAAGTCATACGCGTCATAAGGCATCCAATTCCAGTATACAAAGTTCAAGACCTGGCCGGAGAAGTTATTGACGGTGCCTTTTATGAAGCGGAACTTCAAAAAGTAATAGTTCCGAAAAACAAGGTTTACAAAATTGAGAAAATACTGGAAATGAAAGGTGGGGGAAACGGAGGAAGATGTTAGTCAAGTGGAAAGGTTACCCTGCAAAGTTCAATTCCTGGATTCCCGCGTCTAGCCTTTTTGATTTAACCCGGTGAATCCTGGTGCCGCTGTCAGTCTGGTCCGAGACGCCGTCGAGTGAACATGACAGGTGTCGGTGGTATGTTTGGTGCTGCGGACCGCACGACTATGCCTATATCTGGTGGTACTATAAACACCGAGGCTCAGTCTTTGCCCAAGCGTCGCAGCGTGATCATCAGTCCCGACTCTACGTCATCAGCCAAGAAGAGGACAAAAACAGTACGGAAACCTCGCACGGAAGAAAAACAGAAAAGGAGCAGATACGCAAGAAGGCCAAAGTGCCAATAAATAAGAAGAAGGCGACAAAGAAGACTTCAAAGAGGAAATTACCCATCGACATTTTTACATAATGGCCTACGTACATAACCTCTCTGCCGATTGTTCTAAAACTGAACTGGACTTGTTTTCTCTACCACCTACTCAGACCAGCATCGTTGGAGGTCAATGGATCCAATACAAACCTCTGTCCTCACTTACCGATGACTCGCCTATCTAGTTTGTAGTGCCTGGCCATGGTGACGAATATTTGGACTTGTCTCAAACCTTAATTGCTGTGAAAGTGAGAATTTTACAAGAGGGCGGTAATGTTTTGGACACAACCTGCGATAAAGTTGGACCTGTAAACTATATTCTACCTTCGCTGTTTAGCCAAGTGGAAGTCTACTTTAACCAAAAACTTGTATCGGTAAATGGAAACCGTATCCTTACCGAGCGTACATTGAAACTCTCTTGAATTACGATGATGCCGCTAAAGAAACCCACCAACCATCAGCCCTTTGGGTGAGCGATACAGCTGGTCAAATGGACAAAACTGAAGATGAAAACGACGAACTGAAGAAAAGACGAAGTTAATTTGCCAAAAGCCACCCTGTGGACATGATGGGATATATACATGCTGTCGTATTCCACCAAGGAAAGTATTTGCTGAACGGAGTGGAGCTTAAAATAAAATTCACGAGATCCCGCGATAGCTTCAGTCTAATGTCCAAGTCTGGATTTGCGATAAACGTGATGGAAGCCAGTCTGATGGTGAGAAGAGTGAAGATTAACCTCACACTGTTGATTGAACACGCCAAAAAGCTAGAAACGTGCACTGCAAAGTATCCCATAACGGGCGTGGACGTTAAGGCCTTTACTATTCCAAGTGACGTGCTGGGCAAAACTATAGACAATGTATATCTGGGGCAGCTGCCTAAAAGGATCGTATTAGGGCTAGTGAGAGTAACAACGCCTATAATGTAAGTTTAAAGCACCACCCTTTTAATTTTTCCCATTACAACGTTAACTTTCTGGCCCTCTACGATGACGGACAGCAAGTACTTGCTAAAGCTCTTCAGCTAGACTTTAATCATCAGTTATACATCAGTTGCTACAACACCCTATTTTCGGGATGTGGGATTCATAACAAGAACCAAGGCAACGGAATCTCACGAAGAATGTACACCAACGGCTACTGCCTGTACGCGTTCGATTTGACATCGGATTTGGCGGCAGCCATTCCCATTGAAACCTTGTCAGAAGAGGCAGTCTTCGCATCGAAATCAAGTTTGGCGTCACCCCCACGGAAGTGGTCAACTGCATCGTCTTTGGAGAGTTTTGCAACATCATCGAAGTGGACAAGTACAGAAACGTTACTGTAGACTACAACTAAGCACTACATTGTGGTTGACAAGACTGTTGCCTAACATGATTACGTTTTATTAAAATGTACATATTTTAGAAGTGTAAATGTTTTCAGTTTTCCAAAAGAGTTGAGTTTATTTTCTGAAAGACATTGTAGCGATAGGAAAAATGGTATTTTGTTTAGTAGATTCTTTAATTGATATAATGTTTAAATTAGTAGTTCACATGTTTGATATTTATTTACTTAATGCGTATCACTTGTGTACATAAGCGTATTTGATGTGCAATAAAAGTGTGTGTCTTTTTTAAATTTTTGTTATTTCTTGTTCCTGCAATTGATGTCTGAAAAGGTACTATGTAGTGGGGGTAGCTACCGCCTGCTCATTCTAGTGCTGGCCTTGGGCGGTGGCGGTCATGGAGCTGTTTGCCGACTTCTAGGGGTTTAAAGACTCGCACAATGAGTTTGTAATTAAGGAGTTTTCTTTCGCTGACGGTACAGTTCTACAACACTGGACAGTGAGATCCCCGTATGGAAGACAAGTGAAACTTCCCCACAAACTTACTCTGTTTTCAAATCTAAAAATTTTCCAATTGCAGAATTATAAAATTTTAAAGGGGAGGGGGGAGGATGTTATGAATATAGGTTTGACTTTTATGTCATCGAATTTGATTTCCAAATGCACGGACTGAGGTTTGTTTGTTTTTAACACATGTTTTTTTTTCTATTTTTACAATGTTATCTAATTTGTATAGAGACTGCATGTGCATGTGCATGGAGAGAAGCGGGAAAAATGGTTTTAAAATAATGTAATGGAAGACCAGTTTTTGCTTTGTATTTTATGTGTTCTATTTAAATAAAGTTGTGTTGTTTGTAAATATCACGTTGTTACTCAATTATAATTACAGATGAGTACAAAAGGTGAGTTTTATGACACTAATAATAATTTTATTTCGTCCGATTTTAATAGTATTAAAAACAGTGAAAGTTGGGCTTTACATTAAAATATAAGCAGGTATATTTAAAATTATCTTTTTTACAATATTTCTCTTAAATAGAGGAACTATTCACCTAAAACGTTTAATTAAAAGACTAGACTAAGCTGCAAGAGTAGTGAGAGACAACAAGAGATGGTGATAACATTGTTTCAGCTTGACACCAGCATCTTAAACTGACGCTTCTGGGCTGTAACGGTTAACTTGAAGACACCTCTGTTAAGAGCCCTTGAATGGGATGGTAGACAATTAACTAAGCTTGGTTTCCCTGAACTCTGTCTTGAGTATTCGCTTTTGGACTGAGTCTACCCCTCTCCTTAGTTTTAGCAAATTTCCCCAATAGGGAAGAAGCTATTACCGTAGGGTCTAATAGTAAGACTTAAGCCCGAGACCATGATAACGTTTTGTTTTGAGATCCCCAGATGCCAAAAATACTATTCGTTCAAATTTATACGTATATATATATATATATATATAAATATATATATATACATATGTGTCCGTGAATGCGATAACTTGAGTAAAAAACGTCCGATTTCGATTAAATTTGGCTCAAATGTGCAAAGTCACATTCTTTATTTCTTTATTGGCAAATATCTTAATTCTCTATGCAAATATCTCTATGCCCAAACGTTGCAGAGATATTCAAAGTGTTAAACACAGTACCTTGTCCAATGTTATTCTTAAGGAGAATAAATAAATTTTGATATCTCGATTATTTATGAATGTGTATTCATGAAACTTGGTACGTGGCTTCACGTAGTAATGGTATATTGATATTTGCACAACAATTTTATTTTTTGTTGATTATCCCCACAGCAGCAACCCTGCGCTCTCAGTCCCCATGTTATTCTAATGGAGAATAAGTAAAATGTAATGACTCCCTTAATTATGAACATAAATTAATAAAACTTAGTATGTGGCTTCACCTTGTTAAGTTATATTGATATTTGCATAAAAACCCATTTTTTGTGTTCCTCGTAGCAGCAAACCTACTTACTCAGCTCCCATGTTATACTTATGGAGAATAATAATTAAAATGTTACATAGCTCTTATTTATGACTGAATATCGATTAAACTTGGTAACTTCACCTAGTTAAATCCTATTTATATTTGCATAAAAACCAATTGTTTGTGTTCATTGTTTCAGCAAACCTACGTAATCATCACCAATGTTATTCTTATGGTGAAAAATTTAAATTCTATACATCACAAGTATGTGAATATATTTTTATGAAATTTGTATATGGCTTTATGTGGTAATAAGACATATATTATGCATTGGAAATGCGCTGATTACGCAGGTTTACTGCGACGGGGTATTTTTTAATGTTAGTTTACTGTTACATTATGTAGGGTACTTATTTATATTTTTACAAAGTAAAGTAAGTACTACGGGCTAGATAGTTTGCATATTAATTATGTGTGAACTATTTGGAGCAACGAGTTAAGGGGATTGATATTGTACGATTGAACTACAGAGTAAAATTTAACCCGTGTAGAAGACCTTTATTAGATAAAGTTAATAAAGAAAACTTTTAATACATCGTTAGCACGTTTTTTATAATATTTGGCTATCGGTAAGTCCAAGTTCACTTCCACCAGAGAAAACTTTTCCAGAGCCTTCTGAGGATTTGGCTGAGCTTTGACACAATGTCAACTCTAATAATCTTAGAGTACAGTGCGATACTTTGGGATAAAAATATCCACCCGTAGAAAAATCTTCTTAGCTGGGATGTTGGGCTAAATGGTCTTCTGGCATTTGTTGTAAATACTTCTCTAATAGTAAATTCTGTATGTATATGTATATGTTACTGTTCTATTCATTGAAATATTTTCCTCCTTTGTTTGAGTGTATTGAAATTAAAAATAATTATAATGCTATTTGATTAATAAAGAATTTCTTTAACCATTAATTGTTGCTTCATAAATAAACCAAGCGTTTTGAGTAGCTAAGGTAGCTTTCTCCCATCTAAGGCAAGTAAAGTAATTACAACGAGGCAATAAGAGTAATTAAAGTAGTTTCTTTTATTAAATTATTAGTGATGCAATACAACATTATATTTTTAACTATTCAAATCCGAAAAGTATACGTAGACCGTAGCCTGTTGTATGTTTTTGAATAAAATATACAAATAAAATATAAATGTAAATAAATAAATAAAAATAAAAATAAATAAATAAAATAAATAAATAAATAATATAAATGTAAATATAATGTAATAAAATATAAGATATAAATTTTAAATCAAAATGTTGTGGTTTCAGGATTGGATGAAGATTATTTCTTAAGATTCAAGGATTTAAATAATACAAATTCTATCAGTTATTATTAGCATTACATACTATGTAAATGTAATTTAGTCTTAACCATAATTTAATTATGGCAATTAAGATATTTGCCAATAAAGAAATAAAGAATGTGACTGTGCACATTTGAGCCAAATTTCATCGAAATCGGAAGTTTTTTACTCAAGTTATCGCATTCACGAACACACACACACACACACACACACACACACACACACACACACACACACACACACACACACACACACACACACACACACATACATATATATATACTGCATACCCTCTTACTTATAAATTCGTAATATTGAGGTGCTTATCATCTTCAAACAAATCTACACTACAAAACAAATAATGGACTATAAGAATGTAACATTTTACCTGATTCTTGGAGTTTTTTTGATGAACAGATGTTAGATAAATACTTGTAGAAGTTTCGGTGCTTTCATTGCATATTATATATGAAAATTATGCAGTGCAAGAATAATCAGTGAAGATTAAGGCTATGAGGTGCTTTTGAACGAGTGCTTATTTGATTGGCAGTTGAAGGCACCACATAGATGGTCACATTATTCTTATTTAACTGACGAAGAGGTTTCTCTGATACGTGTCTTCAAATTGTCTTTATGTTCCAACCCATGAAAAACCAGTGGCTTTGTCATTTCTTGATGTTTGTAATCAAAAAACGGAAAGACACTCTTGCCCTTAAGGTGTTTTTTGTGGAACTTATGTAATCTTTAGGAAATTTACGGCATTGTATTTAATAAACGATATTTTTGGAATCATACGAAAAACTCCCTTGAGTCTTGTAGTTCAATTTTCCCGATCCGAAAAAAGTATTATTCTTTTATTCCGTAAACCACTATGAAGGTGTGCTGAGAATTAACAATAATATGCAATGAATTGGCATTGGAATAATTTAATATCAGATTATTTTAATGTAGTAAAATGCGCTCTATCAGTATGAAAAAAATAACAAAAGTAATAATTAAAACAGTACAAGCTGGCCCGGATTGAGACCATAAAACAAAACAAAAAAAATACAAGGGAAATAATATGTTTTTGATAACTAAAAGATAATAACACATTCATCTTTTGTGAATGGAAAATTTTCTTCAGGACAATATTGAAGGAAACATCTCTTGCTCTGTCTATTTTCAATGTGCACGTAGATTTCCGAATAATTGTTCCAAATTAATCTAACAAGTTTACATATTTCATTTAGTTTGGTTTAAAAACGAATTCGTTTTTATATTACACAGTTAATATGTACAACCTTTTACTATTGTATTAATCACAAATACTTATTCAGCAGCTTTTATATAATATTATTTAAATAGGAAAAAAATCTTCGAACTATTATACTTAGTTTATAATAAAATATATATTGCATGGTAATGACATAATTTTTTATCCTCAATTATATTTGATTAAAAATAAAATCAATTATTTGAATCACAAAAGCTTCAAAACCATATTACTAAGAGGTCAGTGGTAGTTATTTATGGCCGTAACTCATTTGGAACCAAACTATATAAAATGAACATTCATAGATTATAGTGTGTATAACACTTTTAGAATGATTACAGTTTACATAAATTAAGTCCATATGTCATGTTGATCATAGAATACAACTTACTGCATTTCGGCCAATGCATGTTTGCAAGTAAAACTGCTTCCCTTAAATAACTAAAGTATAAAAGGAACCAACATTTGTTTAACACTTAAAGAGAACAAGTTTAGAATATCTTATTTTACACAATCAAATCAAATTTGTATGCAGGTTAATCCAAGGGGAAACAGTTCCTATTAGGAAGATTCTCAAACGTATCTATCAACAAATATTTTAGTTTTACACATAATTCTGAAATATGTTAAAGTTACTATACGTATTCTTACTTATGGTGTGTCTTTTTTTCTGAATAATCATGCTTAGAAGTGAGTAATTTTGTAATTTTTTAACTATTAAGGAGGTAACATTACTAATATTTTATTTTTCTGGTCTTTGTTTTTTGGTGATATGACGAAATGTCTCCATTACCTCTTTTTGTTGAATTTTTACTATAAATTATCCTTTACATAGATTTGGGAATTAGTTAAGTATATTTAGAGGTTTTTAAATGTGAAAGAACAATAATCTTAATCAGATGAGTTTTACAATGAATATTCAAAAATAATTGATTACTTAAAAATACTGAACGAGTTTACTTATACATCATGAAATATTGTGGTGTTAAGCAGTTGGAACAATAAGAATTGTTTAAATATATTTAACTAAAATATAAACAACTATTACAATCACTCACTGAAAAATGCATTCCTTAATATGCCTTATATGTAAGTCTGCTACCTCTAACCGTATCCTTAAATTAATTTGTAATATTATTATTTTTACACAATTCATTATTAACAAAACCGAATACAAAAAATGTTATGACCTCAACGTTTACGATGAATTGCGCGAGCAATTTCCATAGACAAATGAAATAGAACATCAACATTACCCTTTCAAAATGCCTGGAAAACTGTACTAATGGAAACGAAATAGGCAAAGTTAGATAGTAATGATAATAGACTTACAGAGTTTCATCTCTGTGGCTTTTATGCTTAGAGTTTTCTAACACCAACCTAAACTTCAATCTCAAAGAGTTTTTGGGTAATCAATGTACCTGTCTCATCAACACTTTTGCTTTAAAAGGAGAACATTAATGTGAAATAGCATGTTACGCCTGTAAAATCGTATAAAAATTAATACAACAACCAGAATGTCATTACATAAAAAGTTAGCATAACGTAAAGAGATGAAAATACCAATTTGGAAAAGGTTATGTAGGATTTTAATAATAAAAACAACCCATTCACTTACATTACCGTGTATCTGAAGTTCGCATGATCGATCCTGAGAAAAATAAGAATAAGGTTTTATACTGTACCTAGCTAAAACTTGTCATTTGGCTGTTGACGTAAGTCGGCTACAAGACCAGGGTTTGAACCGTTCCCAAGGAAAACAATAATATTACAATATAAAATCGAAACTGCACTTAGGATAAATGTAAACATATTTTGGAGCCATCTCAAGAACATTAGAGACGCCATTTGACGACATCGGAGGATGGTACAAACGAAATAGGCCTCAACATATTAAAATACTGCAGCATAACCTTCTCATGAGTCACTAATTAGATAGAATACAAATAAAAATAACAAACAAAACATAAAGTTGTTAAACGTAACATAAACATAAAACACACATGAAATAGTTGAAATCATCTGTTGTTATACACAGCATGTTTGACTAAATTTGATATACCCTTAAAAATATGCTGCAGAATATTCTTCAATGTTGGGACCGGGAGATCCTTCGTCAAGAAATCAGCAAGCTGCTCATCTCTATCAATCTCACATCTACTGTCCCTGCTTGGAATTGCCTCACGTACATGACGATACCTCCCATGGATGTGTTTTGACAGACAATGTAACTCTCCAGCATATATCGCTAGTCTTACAGCTCGTGCTTTGTCAACACATAGAATAGCATTGATGTCTTGTCCATAGATCTCACCCAACAGATTGTTTAGCCACACAATTTGTTTAGCAGCCTCACTCCCAGCTACAAACTCTGATCCTGTTGTTAGTTAGTTCAATATAAGTGGGTTAGTTTAAATTCAATATAATACAACTACACAATTGAACACTCTGCTCTGAAACGACCATATTTGATAAGAGACTAGGGAGTAATTCCTACACCTAACCTCAGTCCCGAAAACCACTTGCTATCTACAGGTAGTAGAGCTAATAATCCTTGGATTGATTGTGAGGATCAGTCGGCATTAGTTTCCCATCAACGCTCTCCGAACGCTGAATATCCAATTGGTCCGTCCTCTGCTTGAATACTGTTCCATAGGTAGGTATTCATATTAAATCGGTCAAATCAACCTGTTTAACCCTTTCAGTGCTATGGTCCGATATATCGGATTTTGAATCTGTTATCAATAAACACTGTTACTGCTTCATAAGCGATTGTACCGTTAGGCGCTCAGTCTGCAGTCTGAGTCTGACATGTGGTGAAACCTGGTTGACACGAATTGAACTACCTCGTCCAGTTAACACTTGGATCGAGGGTTCGAATCCCGTCACAGTCGGTGGTTTTTATGTGCAACTCATGGAGAGGTCACCTGTCTGTGGCAGAGTTGAAGGGGAGGGCGGACCTTAAGCAAACGGTGGACGGCTCGGGTCCAAGCTGACGGGATGGGTGGATTCTTTGTGAGTTGCACATCTGATCAGGTGTTTTGCTACATTTTACCTATCCTTTACTGTGTGTGTCCAGCGGAAGCACGTTTTTATTAATTTTAACTGTTCAGGCGTTCAATATATTAAAAAAATCAACAAAACATCACATATTCAACTACTCCTTTCAGAAGCTTAGCACTGAAAGGGTTAAACATATTCAGACTAGATTCGTCCGTCTAGTAGGGCTCAGACTTTGCTTTCAGTGCAGAGAAGTAAGTTTCTGTTAGAGAGATCGAAACACAACTTGATCTACCTCCTATCCAGGTGAAGTACCAGTTACTCGATCTAAACTTTTTGAGAAATTGAAATACACAATTGAATTTGAGTTTAATAGCTTCTGAAATTGATGCGCAGCTCTCTTCAGCGAGGATTGTTTCAGGGCTTCTAGGCAATCTAAATCCACTTACTCTTTTGCCAAAAGCCATCGTCGTACTATATTTGCCGACACCCGTGCACTTCCCCGGCTGATGCGTTTTGCAAATGAGCTTCCAAATAATTTTTACCTTTTCAGCATATCCGCAAATGTATTCAAGAAGGACTTTCTGAACTGGCTTCTATCTAACTCTCCTGCCCAATTACTGATTATTATTCGTGTATTTTTATTATAACTTATTTACATTGTTGCTCAACAGTTTTCATACACATTTATGCACTAATATCTATGCTACTATCTGTCACTTGATTTTTGTTGTTACCAGTGACTCTCCGGACTTAGGAAATTAGGTACTGAGATGACTCATTTAAGTTTAAGTTGATCAGATACAAGTATTAGTATAAGTCAGTTTTTTCTGTAATTGTATTTCTTACCGCCAAAGTCCACGTATTTGTGTAGCCTTGTTTTAGTGTATAGGCGTTTATTTGTAATTTTAAATACAAGTGTATAATGAAATAATTGAGGCACAGAGGAACCTCGGCACGAAAGTGGTTAGCTGCACAGATTTAAAACTCATGAATACCTACAGGAAAACTTTGCACAATTCGGCTTCTTACTACAATAGAATCGTTGTTATAATTCAGTAATTATTTATTTCAACATTTTGTGTTCCATAAATTTGACTACATCAGGTATCATTTACTTTGGTTTTTGCTGTATTAATAAGATAAATATTAATTACCTCATTGAAATTTTCATAAACCTCATTAGTACATGACTTGTACGTTGCATTTTAATCAATATCTGTGCTATATATTTTACACATATTTTTACCTATTACAAATTTACAATGACAATCAAACTACAATTTAATGCATCAGGTAGCATAATAAAGCAATACAAAAATATATAGTTATGTTTGACATAACTAACGTAAGCATATATTACGGATAATTTAAAAAAACTAATTTCTATGAATTTAAAAAAAAGTTGTCTCATTTTATAGGATTATATATTTTATTTATGGACTTTTATAATACAGCTCATGCGCAAACAAAGTTATCTTGTCATAACACATGTGTTGCCTTGCCATAGTACTGTTAGGTGGTGTAAACATTATGAACATTATTGGTTAATAAAATCCCTAAAATAAAATCATAAAAATATGAGTACAATTAACTACGAAGTAAAGCTGAGGTCAAAGACTTGGAATTGGGAACAACAGGAAATGACAGAGTAACAAAACAGGAAATAAACGGTCAAATTACACAGGTAAATGACCTAGGGTTCAAGCGACAAAATCAAAGTAACTCACCAAAAATTCCAATGATGGCGGCGGTATGCTGACCAGCTACGGACACGAATCACGGCGGGTGTAGGAGTCCAGAATCGACGTGATTGGTTGACGTGGGCGTGGTCGACCGAATTTGGGGGAAACACGATATCGGGGGAAACATATCGAGGAGAGATGATGGACAGTCAGGAAAAGAGAGGCAAGAAGTGAAGTGTTGGGAAGTAAGGGGGGCTGGATCGAGTAAGTCCCGCAACACTTAGGTTATAGTAAAATACCGGGTGTTGTTGACCTTCCAACCAAGTCCACCAACGCAGGGCCAACAGAAGCACTACAGCGACCACAACCCAGAGGGAGAAGAGGACGGACCGTGTCTGCGACCGGAGGAGCCTTGGGAGAATTCTTCAAGACAACCACCGACAAAGGGACCCGGGACCACTTCTAGACGCTGGACCACTCCTGGACACCTTGACCACTGGACGGGACCACGGAGAGGCCAAGGACCGACAACGCAGGGAGACCGCCTGACAGCCAAAATTCCGGACTGCGTGGTATGTGATCTTCACTAAATTGCACCTCTAGTTAAAAGGGAAAAATTTGAGAGAACAGTCGAAGGTTAAGGGAAATGATTTGATAATAATAATGATTAAGCAATGATGAAGATATTAAAAGTTAAAGATTACTAAGACAAGCAATAAATAATCCAAACAGAAAGGGGAAATATATATATATATATATAATTAAGTAGCCTCAGAGTAAATGGCAGGGTTAATTGTTAAAATAAATTAAAGACGGTAGACATAATCAGAATGGCCTATAGGCCAAGTTGTGGTGTAAAATAGTTGTACATAAAGATAGCAGTAGCTCGATGTCATTAACCATCGTTCAATTAATTTAGTAAGTGTCAATGAATAACTGTTACATAAATGAATTGATTATTAAAATATAAAGGCCCACATGGCTTAAAATTTTAATGTAATATAATGTGACAATGTTTAATTTGGAAAGGTTTAAGGGTAATTATTTTGATGCGTAATTGATGGATGAAATATAAAGGACTAAACTATTAATAAAGTGAATTGAGTAAACCTTTAATGGTAGATTAACGGCTACATGCCCAACAATGTAAATTAAATGTTAAATATCGAGTTAAGGGTGTGTATTCATATGGAAGGTGTGGACTGTGACGTATAAGTTGCCTTAAAGAACTTTGGCCATGCCAGAACAGAGTGATCTTTATTAATGGTTTGTTAGCTTAAGAGAGTATTGATTTATATTGTGTTTCTCATTTCAGTTGTATTTTATAAATAGGAGTTAGGGCACAGAGGCCTCTATTTAAAGGGTTTTCACGAATATTTATCATTATATAATAAGGAGGAAATAGTCATCTGATTTATGAATATTAAAAGGTATATGTTATTACAGACGCTGGTGTCATTTCAATCAATTTCCTGGTTCCCATCTCACTAAGCTAAGCGAGTTATGATTCAAACTTAAGAGAGAAAAAAATAATCTTACAGTGGGTTTTCATTTTTCTTATATTTTTTCCTTATGAGGTGTCATGATTAGAACAGTTATAGTGTTTAATATATTTTATTGCTAGGAACCTAGAACTCCGTAATATATAATTAAACACTTTAATTGACCAAATATCAGGGTCTATTATTTTAAACATGATTTATTTAAAATAAATATTTTAATTTTGGAATAAGGTCTGCAAAGTAATAATATTTCCTTCAAAATTGTTCTAGCGCCTGCAAACTATAAAACGCAATATGAGAGTAGCTCACATACTTATACCGCCGCTCTCCCCTAATCTGGCGTGCGGCAGCCTGTTATTGTTTTCATGTCCTCGAGTAAATGTCTTAATACTTGTAGAAATAAAAAGTAATTGTAATAATTATATCTTAATGCCCTTAACCTGAGGACATGGTTCTGGTTTGCTCCTAACATTTTACTATGTTTTAAATTTGTTATTAATTATTTAACAGAAATATGTTCATTTATAAAGCAACTAACCTCATTGCTTGCACGATATTAAGTCGATCTTATTTGTACTTTTATTTTTTCAAAGGCAAGATAACAGTTTTCAGAAGATAAAATAAATTATATTATGTTGACCTTACCATAATAAGTGGAATTGTATAAACATTTGGGAGCCCTAAATGATTCATAGCAAAATTCACAATGATTCATTAGAATATCCCGAGTCACAGTGAAAAACATTTAATGACCACATCAATATATGGTTTTTAACAGATTTTACGCAATTTTTATGCAAAGACGTTAAGCATTTACGGTACATTGAAAACAAGTATTAATTTGCTTGTATCGTAAATATATTTTTGCTAAACGGATATAACAAGAATCGTTTACTACTATTAATTTTAAACAAAAGTAATATTCCTAGTAAGAAATAAAACTCGCATTAGCAAGTAATAATTGTTTCAACCAATATTTTTGTATTGCACTTTGGTCACACTAAAGAATAATATATATCATTTTTAAAGTGAATAGTTGTCAAGCAAAGATTTATTCAATAAAAGTTAACATATTATAATATATTTTGATTTATACAAAGTGCATTAGTTGATTTTTCTCATGAAAAACAGAAAAAAAACAACACTTGTGAGATCATACCTTAAAGTAAAAAGTTAACATAAACTGTCTTATACTTTGAAATATATATATCTGAAGACCTTTCTTGCTTGATTTGGTTTAGACAGCGGGTAATTTGGCTCTATTTGTTGTCACGTTAATTGAATCTTTCCACTATTGGATGTTTCTGACTGTTGATTAACAACAAAATACATTTTAATTAAAGTTATATCATATGTTTCTTTCGAATCTCTTATTCTGGTTACCTCAGACTGCTCAAGATATCATAGTCATTGGAGTGCATACAATATTGTATATTTTAGAAGCGAATGACAGTAGGTCGATAAACTCGAATACATATGTTTTATGAACCCAAAAATCAGTTGTAGATATTTAAAACGGGTATTACAGTTTTAAGTTTTTATCTAGCAAATAAATACATGTTTAAAAATATTTGGAACTTCAACAGTTTTTATAAAGTTTCAATGCCTTAATTTTTAAATTCCATACATATTAATATTCTATTATGAAGTGAAAAAGAAAATAAAACTGTGTGGCAGTCATTACAAGGACCGTCTCACTCCCCCGAGAGCCGCTCGTTCATCTCTGGAGCATGGCTGAATGGCTGATTAAGACTTCGTGACAATCTTTACATAAATTACTCGTAAACTCTCTTTAGTTTGCAGCTAAATTACGTGTTGTGAAAAAGTAATATCCTTAATGTTTCCAAGTTTGTGAAAAGGGGAAATATTTTCTCCGTAAAATCTCGACGGTACTTGTCAATGTGGGTCTGCACTTGGTTGGTAGTGGCCACTGTCACAGTTAATTTTGTTCCCGAGATATTGCTCTAAGTGTCGGTGAAGTAACTACTACAGGCGAGATTTTAGCATATAATCCCTGACCACCCTAGGTTAAGGTTCCCCCCTGCACACCTCTATCCCTCAAGTATAAAATAAAACACCGAGTATTCAAATTTAGTTTATGATATTATATTAATATTTATGATTTATTTCACATGTAAGGTTTACTTATTTCATATTATATTAATTATTATATTTAAATAATATTATAAATATTAGAAAATAAAAATTCAACTGAGCACCCTTTTTTAAATCTTTCAATAAAGCTATATGTTTCGGCGCTTTTAATGGATTCAAATGAATAATCGACTCAAAAGAAGAATACCTTATATATATGGGCAACAAAAAATAACCAAACAATATATTAAATACTCATATTGCCAAAAACAACGCCATATATGAAAAGTTAATTAAATTGGATTTATAAAAAGAAAACCAAAAACCTTTCCTTAAAATAAAAAAAAAACATATGATATTTTAGAAATAATTTAGCATGTTTTCATTTGATCAGCTTTACAAAAATTAATAAATTATGTTAGGTTAATTCTAGCTTGAAAATGGCCTTAAAAGTAAACATCTAGCTTTATTAAAAGATTTTAAAAAGGATGCTCAATTGAATTTTTATTTTCTAATATTTATAATAATAGCAGCCCTATACTGTGAATTGTTTAGTAACATACTTAAATAATATTATATGAGTATAATATTTAAATAATCCAGGTTTACGTATTTAATGGATTAATAAATTCGCTTTGATGGAGATTAAAAATAAAGCCACCCGGTTTATGTAGAATGTATTACTTAAACCCACTTTAAACTAGCTAAACGTGTCTTTACACTGCACCCTTGAGAAATCTTAATATATTTCTTTTTTTTGCTTAGCACTCGCAATTAATAAAAATACTCTCACAGAAAGGAGACGACGACTTTAATTACTGTATCTGGGCTCCTGTGTAATCTGTCGTCCTCCCTTTATAATTTTAGACGAATATTATGTCAGCAATCTTGCTAATATATTTAATGAAATGTTTCCCCATCAAGGAAAACTACAAAATTTCACGAATTTTATTTCAAAACACATTTCATATCTTGTTAGATTGTAATTACAATAGTTTTACACAACAATTGCTAAGATAACTAGGTTATTATATTTGTTTAGCTTGATATAGATTTGTATATAAAAATTACAAGTCGTAAATAATAATTTAAAAGGAGATTGTAGTAAAATATCCCAAGATTTAGCTTGCAATCATTTTATATTTAAGTAACACTGTAAGCTGAGCCTATGTTTTATGCCTTGTATTTGTTCACAAACTAATGAGGAATTTAAATCATATATCGATAAACTAAAGAACCCATTTTTTAAACTAACACGTTCTCTTCCAAACTTTGGTTGGCTATGACCAGTTACGATGAATTGAAGGAATTAGGATTAACTCAAATTTTCTATCGTAGTGCAATCCTTATAATATTTATTTTAAACTGCAATAAACAAATTATAAAAAATAAAGTAAAATAAAGTTCATACACTTGATATATACATAATATATCAATAATGTAGTTTTCGTCATTATAATAGAGTTAGTTAAAAAAAGGGTTTTATGAAGTTATTATTACTCCACATGAGTTCTTTCCTTTCCTCAATACATTATTCTTCACCTTTAAATAAGTAGACATAGATATTCATTCGAGAAGAATAAACAAAACAGACTTACTCATGTATGGTGCACACTACGATAAGCCCACACAAACTAAGATATTGCAGGTGGAAAGCTAGACTACACAGCGAGGAAACTTCGTGTCAGAAATGTACTCACTCAAACTTGGCTGCTGACGACACAGATCTGTTCAAATGTCACTTACCAACTAACGAGAAGTACCTTCGGTAAAACCATTATTACAGCCATAAACTACTAACGTAGGCAATTTGGACAAATGTATTTTAAAAATATGATTGTGGTTTTTAACTTAACAAAATAAAAATTTAAATTTATAAGTATGGTCCTAGTTATTATTAAAACAATTTATTACGAGTAAAACTTACCATTAATTAAATTATTAAAATTTCCCAGGACCACCTTAAAACTGGTATACAACAGTTTTGAGACTGATACTGGTTACAGCAAATAAAGTTGTCATTACATGTGGTGTGTCTTTTGGCTGTTCATTATGACAAACTTCCCTTTCACCTTTGGTCCCTCCATTTGCAGCGGCTAGGGACAGAATCTCCGGGTTTGGTCCCCACCTGCCAAGCTGAGAATGGATGGTTCCTGGCTGTTTTACATGGATACCCTGTCAGTCGAGTTGACCAGTTGGAGGGCAGAATGCGGGTCCCCTATTTTAGAGCCTAATCCTAGCTGTAACAGGGCACGGGAGTTGGCCCTCTGAAGGTTCGATTTGGCTGCCGTCCCATCCCACCCTTTCCTGCTATATCCTATTCTTCCGGCAACCTGCGCAATATTCGCAGTTGTGGAAGATGTGCCTAGTAGCTATGCTGGGGTTTCCTATTCCACAAAAATTATGGTAATGAGAACTATTAAAATTACCCTGGTACAAAATAAAACTTTACTGGTGTAATTTTATATATATATATATATTTATATATATATATAATATTAAATGATTATGTTCATAGAATAATTATTTACAAATTATATTCTACTATAATTTGGAGTAAAGCATTAATAAATGTATGATTATCATCCCTATTCTTACTCCGATTGAACCTTACCTATGAATTTGGCCAACCCACCGGTAACATGTTTTTGGACGCCAGATATATGAACCAGGTTATAGAGCATATTAAAAACATCAGGACTTATTTTATGTGATTAATTAAAGAATTGGAATAAGAAATGTTACCAATTCTGACAGCAGACTCTATTCTGTAGGCATTGTTTAAAACTCGTAAACGGCCTTAAAAGCTGATGTTTTCATAGACCATATAAACTTGCTTTGATCACGTTCCCCAGTGGGCTTTAGCCTAGGGATCGTACAGGTTTTGTTGCAACTTACTGAATTGTCTTTATTTAGTTTCAGGGAAGGGAAGGGAGGTAAATGCAGTTACGCTCACAGGTGACTAGCCTTTCTTCTACTAACTAGGATTTCACTCTAGGACCATTTACTACGTTTCATCAGAATAGGCCTGAACTTGTACTACACTCTCAGAGATCACGTACTTCACAGCTGTAAACTTTGTATAGTTGAACCCTTTTAAATTGATTATACCATGTTATTTTTTTCTTATAACTCTTATCTTAAAAATCAAATAATAAAACTGGGTTAACAGTTTGTATACGCTTGGTTTTGATCTTTCCCATTAAATAGTTGCAAGTAAAGAAATAAAATGGTTGGGCAACCAAGTATTGGAGCACACTTAAATTTCTCCTGTAAAATTCTTTAAGAGTTAAATGATTTTTAGTTGGAGTGTAATTTGTTGTTCTGATATTTATTAGGCTTCACCCCATTTTATTTACCGTTGTACTGAAAACAGCCTCACTTCACACAGTGTTAACGATGCACAAAACATAGTTTTTTTGTTCTTATAGAAACCTGACAAGAATATTAACCTTAAAGAAATGTCATTTAAGACCCATAAGTATACTTTAAAGCAATAGGGAGAGGTTTTGTGGTAATTTCAATGACCAACAAGGACTTTTAAAATATATTTACGTTGCTCTATGCTTATCTAAAGATTTTCAAAGATCTTTTTCAGAGGCCTACTTTAAAAAATCTAATAACAAAATCTGAAATATATTGGTGTAAATGGACATTTTACAGTTAATTTCTGCATATTGTGACCCCTTTAGCGCAGTTTGTACATCTACGGTACGAACCCACGAAACCGTTTATTTCATTCGAAATACAATACATAGGGTCTGATAAGAAATGATGTATAAATGTTTAGGTAAAAAAATTCAACTATTACAAAAAAATATATAGAGCAAATTAAAAGTGTCACCTTTTAATTGCCCACGAAATGTTGAAATTTATGAATATAATATAAATATAAATATATTTATATTAATTATATATTCGTAAACAAAGAAGATTATATTATGGTACTCATATATAGCGGTAGCTTCGTAAGCAGTTAATTCTTAGTTCTTCATAAATTTCAACACTTCTTCTAAAGAAAGCCTCTAAGTAATATTAATATAATCAATTTTAGATTAAAATAGCGAATATCTAAGAAAAATATAGAAAAAGGTCTTAATAAAATTGTCTATCACGTTTACATCGTAAAATGTATATAGTTTTTTGCTCGAACAGTAAATCATAAATTTTTAAGTATAAGTACAAACAAAATTTGAAAATAAAGTTTTAGTTTATAAATCTTAAAATATATAAGGAAACTCCAACAACTGAAATAGTGATGAACTATTTAGATATCCTTCAATCGGAAGCGAGTAATTTCGTTGGACAGGTGCGAAACTCAAACTTGGAGCAGGAAGACCATTTACGATAAACATTGCGCTACGAAAACTATTTTTTTAAGTTTTATTGCCTTGGAATGTAGCTGCCATGTTAGAAATAAACGAAATGATAGGTGATTAAATTTAGCATCAGTTTATGTTGCACGGATTTAATGTATAATTTAAAAAAGGAAATATAGAGTATCTTTGAATTCTCAACGATAGTTAACCGAGAGTCATACGTAATAAGGATCACCATTATTATAAATAAATGATTGACATCTTGTAATTTTTAAATGCCAGTTTGACCGACACTCAAAACCACTTCAGAGGACTCAACTGAACAGTTTAAAGGGTTGGCCATACTTTAACACGCACGGTAACTCACGTAAAATCTTGGCATAAGCTAACTTTCATACTATTGAACTTCCGATTTAAATGTTTCTGAGTTGAACCAAGAATCGATTTTAAAAAATGACTTCATTAACTTAAGCTCTAATCAACAGGTTGTTTTCCAATGCGTTATGTGTGTCTATTTTACTATCCTTTATACTGTTCAAAATTACAGGTAGGTTGTATTGCGTGAGGTCCCTCATATAGGGCTTAATCTGATAAGAGTATCCTCCTCTCTGGTGACACAGAGCGCGTGGGGGAACTCCAAACAATTGGCAGAATTACCGGACCACTTCCTTGACCAAACAATCATCCAATTGTATTCATAAATGAGAGTACGACAACCAACACGACTATTCAGTGTGTTAAATATAACATTGATTAAAAGATAATTAGAAATTATGAGGGTAGCAAACCGTTCACCGATTATACTGTGGCTTTCCTGTAATTATGTAAAAATACCAAGTCTCTATACTAAAAATTTAATTAAAAATACCAGGTTCACCCTCATTGAGTTTAGTATACATACATGAAACGAATATCAAATATTAAAATTAATATAGAGGTTTCAAACATCAACACCATCATTATATTCAAACATCAACATTATATTGTGTCAGCGTTTATTTATGCATTAGTTGTTGTCCAAGGCAGGAATAGTTTCGAAGAAAACAAATTATTTTACGTGTTATTAATTTATACAACTAAACGCATAACCACTTTTTCTCCGTTTTTATTAATTAAAAGAAACGTCCTCTCCAGATTATTTCCTGCAGGAGGCCTTTATCAAGCAATATTTCTTGTTTGCATAATTAAACTCTCTTGAAGGAGCTTAATAAGAAAAATAAGTCCTTATTGAATAACAGAACACGATTTAAAACACTTTTATTGCCTATTATCATTTTAAACTTAATATAATCTCTCAAACGCGTGCCTTGTCGACGTTATTATTTATTCAAATATTTGTTACTAAAGATATCCAAAAATTTATGAATATTTTCAGGATATGTCATCTAATATCATCGTATATCATCCAATATTTATAAAATATGTTAAAATAGTATTTAAGTGTAGCCCCTTTCCAATTTATGAGTAAAACTAATTTAAAACATAAAATATCCTATCAAGGTATTATGCCTACATAACCATTACCACGTATACTATTCAATACCAACATGTTTAATGAGTCCGGACGCGGTAGCTCAGAGGGAAAAGTGCCTGACTAGTAAGTCAGACGTGGTTGGTTCGATCCCGGTCCCGGTCGACTCCTGTAAGAAAATGAGCAGTCACCTCTGGCTTGCCCATGTGACTAATGCCGTTACGGTAAATCGCTGTCTACGGTTCACCACACAACTTATGGTGACAAGCAATTGAGGTTTTTATATATACAAAAATACTTATAATAGTGGGGCAGATAATAAAAATTATTGTGCGATTTGTGATAATAGCATGAATTCTTACCTATCTCTTATGATTACACTGTTTTTCGTAAAACAAATAAAATGTACATATCTTCCATCCATATTGTTGGTATTTCTACATTAAAAATGTGTTTCCAACTATGAACGTTTAATACCAGTTGCTTGCATTCCTCTGAACAGCTTAAACCAATGTGATGGTGTTTCTCTACACATACACCCGGACTATACCAGTGAGGTGGAGTACACCAGTAGAAACTACCAGCAGTATAGTCCTCTTCTTCGGATGCTACCTTACGGAAATCTGTCTGTCCCTCGGTTGATATTTTTCAAAGACGGCTTGGGTGCTATCAGGCGTGCCACTGCACCTTCCCAAGGAGTCCACCGCCATCATACTCCAATGTGGACTTTAGTATTTCATTATTTATTGCTGTTATGTACTTATTTATCTTTTTGTTATTTTTTGCTAGTTTCTTATTGTTATCCATCCATCTATTTCTCATTATTATCTATTTATTACTGTGTGGTTGTTTTAGTGATGATTATCAGATGATTGTCTTTGTCTTTGTTACAAAATGTTATCATTATTTTTTTGAATTTATATTGTACCTACTGCACTTCATTGTAATACCGTAATTGCACTCATTGTTAATGTTTTTTTATGTATTATAGTCAGGCATCTACCCTTGTACCTTTGTAAAATGGTTTATTGCCGTAGAAACAACAAAATAAATAAAATAAATAAATAAATATATGAAACTGACCTTATTCTCCTGAACGAAACGGATTCAGTATATATTACTCTTCAAAGTAACTATGTTGCTTTCCTGCTCGATGAAATGTTAATGCCAAGTGAAAATATTAAATGTAGCTGTCAGCGAGAACGACGTCAACATTAAACATTGATGACACTGAACTTCAGTCTCTTCTTACAGTACTTGTCATTTAAAGTTTGCTTGGTAAATTATTTTTTTAAATAGTACACTATGTACTATATTAGTGCTTATCATTTGTGATCTAAAGATAAATTTAACTTAACAAATAATTTATTATTTGCATAAGTAAAAAATAATTTAATAAAAAACATACCCTGGTTTTTCGCATTGTTCAATTAATTATATTTTCTTAATAAAAATTCTCAAACATTTATAGACAATTCAATAGTTACTAAATCGTATTTTTCTTACTCAAATAGTATCATATAGTCCCCAGAAACGTATATTTAACCCCCCCGTCCCCCCACTGCATATTTAAGGAATACAATGGGTCAAATGGAAGCCCTATCTTGTCTTGTTTTAGCGAATATCCCCTACAGGAAAGAAGCTATTACCGTAGGTCTCATGGTAAGACTTAAGCCCGAGACCATGATAACTTTTTGTTTTGAGATCCACAGATGCCAAAAACACTATTCGTTTAAATTCATATATATGTATATATGTGAATCCAATAAAAATTCCACATATATATACATATATATATATATATATATATATATATATTTCTATGTGTCCGTTAACTCGACAACTTTTGAAAAAACATCTGATTTCAATGAAAATTAGCAAAAACATGTAAAGCGACATTCATGACTTTGTTTGAAAACCAGAAAGATCGGACCATGGGAGGGGGGTTTTATGGGGGTTTTAAATTTTCCAAATATCAGTTTTTTGAATTTTTTGCCTTTAAAATTTGTAAAACACTCAATTTTGGTTTTGATCACTTTCTAGAGCTTAAAAAAACAAATAATACGATGTTTTTAATTATTAACTTTAAACTTTAAATTTTAATTATTCTCCGCTAAGTGGTTGCGGAGAAAATCCAAAAAACGTGGTCATAAAATCTCCCATTTTAATCTTATGGGAAAAATGTTTTTAGCATTTCCACAGTTAATTTTACTGTAAACTTTACATTTGCTGATACCAATCGCTTCAGCTCTACAAAGCAATCATTTTTGGTGTTTAAATTGTGTTTTACGTCCATTTGTTGCGGAGATATTCAAAGTGCTAACGACAGTACGTTTTCCAATGTTATCCTTATGGAGAATAATTAAAATTTGATATCTCGATTATTTATGAATGTATATTGATGAATATTGGTATGTGGCTTCAACTGGTACTGGTACATTGATATTTACACACAAATAATATTTTTTGTTGGTTGTCCCCACAGCTGCAAACCTGCATACTCAGCCCTAATGTTATTCTTATAGACAAAAAGTTTTATATCTCCCTTGATTAACAACATACCTGGTTGAGTTATATTGATAATTGCATAAAAAAACCATTTCTTATGTTTCTTGTTGCCGCAAACCTGCATACTCAGCCCTAATGTTATTCTTATGGAGAATAAATAAATTGCTATGTATCACTTATTAATGCATGTATATTTTTATGAAACATAGTAATTGGCTTTATGTGGTAGTAAGAAACATATACATGCATTGGAAATTCGCTTAGTATGCAGGATTGCTGCGACGCGGTTATTTATTCTTACACATGTTTCTGTTTGTAACAGATTAATATTGAATTTATTTCAGAAATTCTACTTACAGTTGTATTTTGACATGCTCCCAGACAATACCCAATGTCAAACTCAAGCAAAAATCGAAAAGAGACACAGGTTATGCGGATTTGTTCTCATGTTAAAGAAATACTTATGCTTACAATTAATGTGCTCTCCATATGCTGAAATGAAAAAGGAATTAGCCTGACAATGACATCGAGTCGAATGAGTAAAGTCAATATACTTGGGATGAAGAAGGCATCTGACTCACTAGTCAGGTATATTATATAAATACACTTTAATTTTAAATAGTGTGTTTAGTAGAGGTTTCCAGTGAGGAGAGGAATCTTTTGTTTTTATGAACTGATGTAAAAAAATCTTAAAACAAATTAGCTCATTATGTATTACAATAGTGTGTACAAAAACGCATAAAGCGCAATAGTGTGTACAAATAGACTTAATATGAGAACATTCACTTGGGGGTTTTATTTGTTAAAATACAGAGTTCATTGGACAGTATGTGTTATAAACCAGATAATAAAGTTGTATATCTTCATTTATTTTACTTTGATGATTTTACTATCATGAATTTTCCGATCTTTGTTAAAAATCAAAATCAAAAAAAAAACTTCTTTAGTTTGGAAAGATTATGTCTTTTCCGATCTTGGTTCTGAATTGGACAACTACTGGTTTCAATATAGTTTGGGAGACGTTTATTAAAAGCCTAAAAAATTAATTGAGAAAATGACATCTAGTTTTTTAGTGCCTCACAAAGACTAAGATTATCTCTATAGGGATTTGCTGGTGAGTTAATCCTCATTTGAGAAAATATATACAATATAAAACATACTAAATATCATTTGTTTGGGAGAATTCAATAAACTACTACCTGACGGAGAGAATTACATTTAATTTTTCTTTTGGCTACTTTGGAGAAGGTTTGGTAATGAGTCCAGAATACTTCCATAGTTGAATAACAACATATAACTTCTTTAGTAGCACGATTACTGTTGTTACAATCAAACAGGATAAATAAACTGCGTCTCACAACACTAAAAATTATATTTAAACTCATACTGTACTTACATAAAATACGGTAAATTTACACAAAATATAGTAAAAAGGCGATTGATTTTAACAAGTTACACCGGTCATTATCAGGACCAATCAGAGAATCGTTTTCTGATATCCAGTCCAGTTTTTGTAATGCTAGGACAAATATTTTATATGTAATTGACGGTTAAACTATTTATATTCTAGCCCTACCTTACAGGGTAGAAACGACTCCATTAAATGTTAATTTAATATTTAAATTACCGTTATATAATTAATCAAAATTCCGTAATGCCTTGGCGTGGTTTCAGTTTGTATTAGTTGTCTTTATTATTTATTGTAACACAATTAATTAGTCTATTAAAAATAAAATGAAACAACGATAGATACACAAATTTCATTATTGAAATTGTTTGTTGTATAAGCAAAACATAAAAAAATCTTTCAAGAAATATGTTTACGTATTTAACTTCCGTAAACGGAAATTTAACATTAAATCACGTGAAAGTCTTCTTAAAAGTACTTATAAGGTATTAAAACATTCCAAAATAATTACATACATTAATTTATATAAGTATAATAACAAACTCTCTATATAAGTATAATACAGCACAAAAAGAATGTCAGGGGAAAACCAATATAAGTAGGTTTGTAATAGGAAAGCCTTTCATTCCACACTGCATGACCTGACTAGAGTAAGAGTTGGAATCTGCTATCGAAAAGAAATTAAATTCTTTCCCCAATAAATAAAATTCAATATTGAAATTACCTAGAAATAGTTTTCTTCAAAGTTAAGTAAATTATATTACGGATAACTACAAACACTTATGTTACAATATTATACTTTTTATCTAATTAAACAGCTGTAACACAATACTAGTTTATCTGTAAATAATATTTGTTTCGTTTTATCCAATGTAAATTATTTTTGTTCGTTATGTTATATTTATATTTACCATATGAGTATGTAAAGACGATTCTAAAATAACCTCTTAATTTGCACGATACGTGTTGTTATAATCACGTAAATACAAAAAACTCATACAAGATTTCAGAATATGTTTACACTTTGTTGGTATTCATACACAAGTCGTAAATATACATCATAGACGGTTGTAAATTGTCATATCATACAGACTTAGTAGTCTAATTGTGCCAATGCAATATAAATTCTCTCTAAGCCATAGTTCTTGTACCGTGGTTACTTATTTATATTCAAGTATCAATTTGTTTAAATCTACGAGTATAAACAAGGGTTTCCAGGAATTTGTAATGTAGGCGAAAAGATTACCAGTGAAATGAAACAAATGGGTTTACCGTCAGTGTTATCTAACTGTACGTGGATGTCAGGACGCCTTGGCCTTGTCACTCAAGAGAACATCGGATTACTAGAAGAAACCTGATTTTATTTGATAACACATTCTTATTACAGTTTGGGCTTAATATCTGATGAATTTAGGTTTCTTATAAATAAATACTTGCAATCTTTGTTATAAAATATAACATTTATTCTATCAAATATGTTGTATACTGAGAAAACACTGGTTATTTAAAAAAAAACAAATATATGACCTAACAAATTGATATATAAATTTCTAATAATTAGACCGATAAAATATCAGAGTAATATTTGAAACCGCATCTTTGGTAAACTGTTTTATCACTAATAGATTAAAATGTTTAAGAAAAGTAGTATGTAATAAAAGTAAATTTCAGGAGCCATATTTGTAACGAAATCCATAACCGATAGATGTAGAGTTCGCATGTTGTGTATAATGCTGTCTTGCAATCTAACTCTAAGGAATTTACAGCTGAGGTTTCATTTAGCCTTTGTCAACATTTCATACGAAAGATAAACAAATGTTACGGCCTTTAGGGCGAATATTGGATTTTTACTGTAAAGGAATTACAGTTCACTGTTTCCTGGTTTGGTTTTGCATATATTCACGTATATTTTATTGTTTAAAAATAACTGCACCTCTTTATTCTTCAAAGTAAAATGGTGGTCCCTTTTAAGCACATTATGTAATAACTCTTTGCAGTACTAAGGTATTGTAAAGAACACCTTCAAATCAGATAATTTAAATAAGAAAATAATGATATTTCAACTTTTTCTAATCAAAATAAGCTTGGATTGTTTGTTTATAAACCTCATACAGTTTACATCTTACTCAATTTGTTTATTTTAAAAAAACTTATTGATTTTTATAGATAACTTACTTCACCAATTCGTAGCACTGAAAATTGCAGTGTCAAAATTTTATATTATATATACAAGCCAATACTACATAGTAAAATATAAATTTAAATCTACGTGTACGAGTAAAAAAGTACCCATTTACAAAGAGTATTTGACCTATTTCTGTTATTTTCAGGTAAAAGTATTGTCCTGAAAATATATTCATTAGACTCTGTAATTTCATACCACCCTACCTTCAAACGAGTTATCTATACTTGTAACCAATTTCTAGTGTTGATTTATACATTTTTATCCATTTTTAAAATAGGTAAACGAATGATAATGAATTCAAATTTGTGTATTGATTTACTATAATATAATAAAAAAAGTATTTAGTTTTATAAAATAAGTATCCATGTGCTGCTTTAGTATCTTATAATTTTAACCTAATTATTTTGACTGACTTTACAATAGTATTATGACGTACAATGACATAGCTATTACGTACACGATTTAACTGGCGTGAAAAGACAATACAATGACAACTGAAAGTTCCAAATTACACACCGTTTGCCTTGTAATGGCACCAAAATATGCAAAGCAACATAACAATTGAGTTAGGTTAATTACGTTTCATCTTTTCTTTGGCTTTCATGCTTGGAACTTTCAAAGACCACGTCATTAAGTAAGTTAAACCTTTAAACTCAAAGACTGTAAGTAATTGCTTTACTATCTTATCACCACTTTTGTTTTAAAGCGGAATATGAAATTTCGTTTACCCTTCCAAAACTACCATTATACGTATTTTACCCACTCTGTTATTATTCCTCGTATAAATATGTAAAATTAAGCATTTAGATCTAAAATTTGCATTATTTTAGTTATAAAGAAATCCTGTTTACCTCTATTCCTAAATATCTACTAGATTAATGGCAAATAACAAGCTGATTTATGTGATCGTGATTTGTTGCATCACGAAACCCTAAGCTAGCACACTTGTTGCGCTGATCTTCTTTTGTAAAACCATATCGAATTTAGAATAACATGTTTTAAACCAATAGCGATCTATTTATTGTATTAGAATTTGACTTTATTGATAACAATATCAAATTTTTTTCAAAGTATTATAACATAGTCCATCCCCAAGCTTGCAAAAAGTAACATAACATCACTTCAGGTCTCTTCAAGACGAATTAAAACGAGAGGCTGAAGTTACAGCAGTAAACCAAGAATTCGTTAGGTTTAACTTAAAATTGTTGTTATTTATTTAATTGTTAATGTTTAGGTTAACCAATATTTACGTTCAATATAAGGGTTTGCTTGGAAAATGTTTAGTCGATGTTGAGGTAAAATGCTATCTCCATTCAAAATCAAGCTCCTCAATTCTTGTTGAATAAATATAAAATGTTATTTATTTAATTAGTTCCAAAGACAAACTAATCATAACAAGCAAGTTCAACCAACTAATTTGTTCTATGGTTAAATTGACTGCATAATTTTGCTTGTTGAATGAACTTGTTCGGTGTACTTGGGCAATATTACAGACTTATTTTAAGAATAAACCAACCTCACGTATGAGTCTCTACGGAGATTTCCTTAAGGTTTCCTTTGTAGCATTTTAAGAATTAGTATAATTACTGAAATATACAACGTGGCTCACCAAGGACCGAGCGTACGGAAGATAACTACTTGAGTATTTGGTTCGTCAGCGTCAGTTGTCTGAAATATTCCTTGCCAGCCTTGCTGTAAAAGTAATTTTTTATATATAAAGTACGTATTAAATTTCAAATGTGTATTTATAGATGTATTTAAATTTTAAATATAAACGGCATATCCATTTATGAGATAGCAGTTCAAAAACTATTAATCTACAATTAAGATTTCACTAGGTGAGTAACCTTTTTTAATCTAAGACTAACCTAAGACTGTATTGAAAAATAAACCCGTGATCAATTATCAAGATCTAAATTTACTTTAAGGATACTCTGTTGACGTAGAATGAATCATGTTTTCAAACATGGAATTTCTCCGACGTCATATCATTAGGTGTATAGAGATCGTTAACCTAGTTATGTCACTCCAACAGTTCAGACGGTGAAGGTTTATCAGCGTCTTGCTAAGGAGTCTACTACTGTATTTATAATAAAATCGTATAAAAATAGGAGTAATTATTTGATTTTCACTAAGTTTTATGTTAACCTATAATTGATTAATGCAGTATTTATTAATTTGTGTTTCCAATTGTTAGGTTTTATCAATAAATATAATTTAAAATTGTTTAGTACGAAATCAAGTTTTTTAGAAATAAATTTCCAATTAATTAGTTATACTAATACATTTTTACTCAATAGAATACTTTTTTTTAAATAAAACTAATATAAGTTAATAAAAAAGGTCATATACATTTTTCAACTGGGTAGTATATAAGACAGGTTTGGCTTAGATGTTTAATTATTTCCTGTTATTTAATAAGGAATTAGTTTTCTTTTCAAGGTCGTTGCGGAGGGTTTAATCAAGCAAACAAGAAATATCGGCTCTATGAAGGCCTCGACTAAAGACGAGGACTTTATTTTTAATTAATTAACTAAAAAAAGTCATTTATTCTCCCTGCTACAAAATTAATTCATATCAAAACATAATGTTGCATGTTGTAAAAGTAAAAAAATGTAGAAAACCCCATCAACCGAACTCCCTAAAAGAGCGGTGTTAGTTGAAAATGTATATATAACAAACATAAATTAAATAACATCCTTAAAATCAATTTTCGGAAATAATGAAAAACTTTACTAGCCATTCACTATTCTGGTTATATACTTTGTCTCGTTTTTATCTTAAATAACAAGTACCTCTATGTATAAATTAATTACCTTAATAAAACGACCTTAATGAAAAAATACTTATCAAAACTTATGAAATCGGATAGAAAGAACTGTTCTGACGTGGATGTATATATCCATTGTTATATTGTGCGATTATAAAAAAATAATTACTGAAGTTGATTATGTTAAAGCAATTTAAGGTGATAAACTACTATAAATGTTGCAATTTTTACTAAACACAATCTACGTATGATAAGATTGATATCATAAATTTAAATAACATATAAATAAGCGTATATTTTTTAAATCTCAATGATTTTTATGATTATAAAATATATTAATTACAATTTTAATTCAAGAGTTTTCGAAAGTAAATTATACCTTCTACTACTTAAAATTGCGGGTATCAAAACCATACTCTAGTAAGAAAGTTAAACATTATTTTATACCTGGTTAGTTATAAACTCCACAAGGTATTCTATGAAACTAATTTCTTTTTAAAAGTATTATTTTGGCAAAATAAGTTGTGATGATATATTTAAAATGTACTTTTTTTACCATTCAAAACGTGTCAACAGATTTTAAAGTTATATATTGAGAAAGTATCTTAGCTATTATTATTTTTTAAATAAAGATACACTTCTTTATATATAATTCCGTAAGTGATACCTTAAAGTCAAAATTTTGGGAGTTTGGCAAATTGCATGATGAGTGGAGAGGGCTCAAATTTAAAGTCTTGGTCCCAGGGACTCGGGAACAATAGCAGTATTTTCAAAATGTTACCAGGAAATAATAAATAAACGAACCCCCCCATACGAAAAACATGGGAATATAAAAGCATCTGCTCTGTTTGCATTAACACATTTGATTAAGTGTCTACTTTGTTTACGAACTGTTTTCCTACTTTGTTGTGGCATGCGTTCATTTTTATATTGTTTTATTTTCCCCACCATATAAAGAGTACAAAATCAGATAAGGCAGAGTATTGGAGCAAGTTTAGGGGCTAAGGCCTTTTCAAGCAACTAGTATTTATTAATATCTGTAGACAATACAACGTGTTTATTACAGAAATTCAAGGATACAAAAGGGAAGCTTGTATGCTACAATCCTATGTACACTACAAATCAGTTGTATATATTCTAAAACAATGCAGGATAGCTTGTTTTATAATTAGTTCACAATTGCTCCTTGATTAGTTTTTTTCTAATAACATAGCATCAGTGTTGTAATTTACTAGCATATTAGTCATGAATCGTGACAGTTGTCATGTTCCATTTATGTAGAGATACATTAATTGCTTGGACATGGAAGTGATCAGCTAAAGTGTTTGCTATTGTTTGTTCCTTCACTCTCTCGTGGTCATCAGAGCGGAACATCTTCCATCAAATCAAGCCCTAGAGCAGGTTCCCGGTTACCCACTTCGACCCACCCAAGACATTGAACAGGATACAGGATAGTGCAACAGATCCAAAATGAGTTACAAATAAATCAATGGTTCATTTAATTAGACGATATTAAGTCACATGGGACTTGTCAGCGAGAGCTAAAAAATGTAGAAAATATTAAAAAGTGCATCTTGCATAATATAAAATTATTATTAATTATTAAAACTATACATTAAATTACTTTGTGCTTTTATACAGTACTAATAAGTTAGTTACGTTTTTGTGTAATGGTTTAATCACATTTATTAAGAAAACAATACCCCTACCTCAGATAATACATTTTATAACTGAATAGCTCTCATCATTAAATGAGTAAATGTGAATAACAAGTAAAAATAAACATTTAAAAACATATTTTAGACTATCTAAATGTACAATGCATCATTTGTAATCAAAATATAAATATATTACGCAATTATGTGTAAAATAATATAATTTTAAGTTATTAAAAGTCAAGAAAAAGTCAGCAAGTGTAGCAAAGCAAGAAACGCGTGCTAAATTTCAAATATTTTGTTGATAAAATAATACATTGTATATTTGAATAGAAAGTAATGTCTTCTACAAAATATTAAGTATAATAATATAAGGACCAAGTAATGAAAATACCCCATAGCAGCAAACCTGCGTACTCAGCGAATTTCCAATGCATATATATGTACCTATCCTAATACCACCTAAAGCCACATACCCAGTTTCATCAATATACATTCATAAATAATAGATTTATGACATTTTAATTATCCTCCATAAAAATAACATGCCGCCTGAGGTTTGCTGAAGCAAGGTATACAAAAATACGAAAATTATGAAAAAATTATAATTTATGGAAATTCTTTTATAATGCAACTAAGTGAAGCCACATACCAAATTTTATTAACTATATTTAACTATATAACTATATTAACTATTATTAATTATATGTTCATAATTAAGGGAGATAACTTTTCACATATTCTCCATAAAAATAACATGGGCGCTGAATACGCAGGTTTGCCGCTACGGGAACTATCGGAAAAAAATAATTTTTCGTACAAATATCAATAGACCACAACGATATGAAGCAATATACCAAGTTTCGTCAGGATAAGTCCATAAATAAGTAAGGTATCAAATTTGTGTTTTTCTCCATTAGAATAACATTGGACAACTTACTGTATTAGGACTTTCAATATCTCAGTAACCAATTGACGTAGAGCAATCATCAAAGCACCATATTGTGTGTTTTTTAACCTGAATTAAATGG
The DNA here is from genome assembly GCA_963675035.1 of Allygus modestus. Classification (NCBI taxonomy): domain Eukaryota; kingdom Metazoa; phylum Arthropoda; class Insecta; order Hemiptera; family Cicadellidae; genus Allygus; species Allygus modestus. Next base: position 94,140,817 of record OY776116.1, read on the forward strand.
TGAAAACTATAGTTGGATTTACTAAAATATTATTTGTATAAAACTCAAAAAATTGTTTTCGGGGTACAAAACCCCCCCAAAATACCCTTTGGATAAAGCGATCTGGCTGGTTTTCGAACTTTAAGTCATAGATGCTGCTTTACATGTTTTTACCTAATTTCATCAAAATCGGACCATTTTTACGAGAGTTATCGCACCCACACACACACACACACACACACACACACACACAAACATATATATATATATATATATTTTTTTTTTTGTGGTATAGATGCCAAACGACTTTATGTGTTAGTATATATATATATATATATATAGTCGTATAAAACTGTATATGTATACAGTTTTGAATGAATGGTGTTTTTGGCATCTGGGGACCTCAAAATGAAAATTGATCATGATCCCAGGCCTAGGTCTTACCATGCCGACTACGGTAATAGCTTCCTCCCTATAGGGGGAATTCGCTAAAATAAAAAAATAAAACATGGTAAACTATTGTGTATGCTGTAAAATTAAAATTTATTTAATGAATTAAAAACAAACCATTGTTGATATTATATAAGTAAAGGGAAGTATGTTTTCCAGCCACATAACAATCAATTATTGTTGTACTCTAAGCTGAATAAACAAAGTGAAAAGTATTTTGAAATGCGGCAATACTCTTTGGAAGATCAAAAACGTGGACCTATGAGCTATCAACACTACCACGACCTCCTGGGATCCACCAAGCTATGGAGATTTATTTGTTTAACGCACGAATGAACCAGTCTGAAAACTTTATATATACTCTTAACGTAAGACTTAATGATATGGGATATGTCAGGTACAGTTTTGTACTTTTATTTTATTAACGTTATATTTGATAAAATGTGTAAAATACAAACATTATATTGTTAAGAAATATTTGTAAATATCATATTTGTACTTATAATTTTTACGCTTTATTTGTGTGTATAAAATTACGGATACAATATTGTTTAAAAATACTAATAATGAAATTTTTTATATTTTACTAGGTTTTACGGTTCTACGACCTTTTTAAAAGTATTGAGTACATACTAGACCGTCCAGAACCGCCTAGCAAAACTTGTATTAAACTATAAAATCATGATGTAATGAATGGGGCATATCAAACAAGATAGCTACGAAGTATTATTAATTATAGTTAATTTAATAAGGTAAATACTGTTTGACAAGTTAAATTTGACTTCCGCATGAATTTACGTGGACATTTTTTGAAGATCCAAAATAAGCTCTAAGAAACTAAACTAGTTAAAACAATAATTAGAGCAATTTTTTTATTAATTGTAAATATATTGTTTTCAATAAAAATATATACTATTTAATTAATTTTTAACGGTAATAATAAATTTATTTACTTCAATTCGGCACTAAGTTATCTAATACATTCCAACTTTTCAATTAATTAAAATACCAAATAGACCCCAAGACGAGGCAGTTGAAGTTTTATTGAGATCAGGTTTCAATCACCATGGTCAGGGTCTGGGTCAGTTTAGGGCCATCTGTACTGGTCTCCTGGTTGTATTGGGTCGTGTTTTAAAGGAAAATAACAGGTGTAAATAAAGCGCTTGCAAAGATCAAAACAGTTGTATTTACTCAATCCTTTGGTAAAAGCCAAGCCCCTCGACATATATTCTATAAAACCAGAGAGGAAACACTTTGTTGAACAGATTTTTCGTATTAAGATCTTGCTTTAGCCGGGAGCAGTAAGAAATGTATTGATATTTTGCCAATCAACTTTGTAGGTAGCACTGAAATACTGCCTCCGTAAATATTCGATAAATAAATAAATAAAATGCAGCACTTATCATATTTCGATAAGTTTTCAAAATATCCAAAAAAAATGAATTAGTAATTTTACATTAATAAAAACTCCTTCACAGACAAAGTTTTACAAAAGGATTTGCTCTCTAGAACAATTATTTGAGATATATGAAATTAAATTTTTATTTATCCTTTAAACATGCTATAGTTACAAATAATATAGGACCTCAAAAACTGTATAGACTTAATATTTTAAGTAACCAAAATAAAATGTTTAGTATTATGCGGATTACATATACAAATATGTAATATACTATTTTTTACATTCAGACTTCTAATAAACATCTTTGCAACTCAGGTTGAAATATATAAAACTATCCAACCTAATAAATAAAAAATATGTACGAGGATTATTTGTATTAGGTCCCAACGTATATGAAGAGATTATGCTAAAAAAAATGATGATAAACATAAACAAAATTACATGATTTTTATTTGGGTTTTTGTTGTGCAATATATTTTTATTTTTCGTGTATAAATATTGTTGCATATTTGTCCACAAAAACTCTTTCTTCAAAATATGTTATTCCATATAAACATTTGGCTCAGTAATTGATAAAGTGGCTTTATCTTTGGTACTATTATAAAAATTCAATAACAAATAGTTTAACAATCTATGAGCCTAATCGTAATGGATTTTTATGATTGAATTATAGAAACTCATGAATTAAAGATAAAATAAATTCAACTTTTATTACACGGAAAAATGATTTTAGAGCATTTTAAATTAAAAAAACTTTCGTCTGTAACTGTGAGAACATTTTTCCCATCTTGTTACGCAGTATTATGAACCTGCACGTTTCATGAGGCTGGAACCACCAACCGTTAAATTGCCTTCCAAATTGTCGACGAAACTCCAACTTCTCGAAATGTTTTACAAGTCTTACATTTCGTAACGGGAAATAATGTTTAGACAACCTGTTTAACTTCAATTTTTTCTGAAAACGTGATAATGCTGTTTTTAGAGCCTTTGTTTTTTTACAGGAGGGGGTGAAAATCACCATACAAAAATAAAATGGTTTGTTATTTGCTGTCACCGTTACAATTAATCACTCGGGAACAACTTTAATTAAATTTCTATATACTTCTTCCTCTGTTTGTCTCTTTCGCTCCATGTTGTGAGTTTTTTATCCGATAGAAATAAAACATGAACTTATTACAGTTATCCATTTAATAAACTATTAAAAATGAACGTAACATTGTTTTGTTACAGCAAAACAGCAGATCTATGTCTGCTGATTCTCATAATCAAAGTTGTTTTTTTTATTTTTATTACAACTGCTTGTTTTTAAATTCATAGTTAGGAATTCAAGGATAGTATGCATCTTAGTAATAATTATAAAACAACCACTCTGAAATGTTAAACAAGATGGAAATTTATTGGAGTAAATTTTTTTTCATTCAGTCATTAGTTAGTGATTAATATATATATATAACTAAATAAAAACTAAAGACCTATATTCAACTATGCTTTCGAAACATTTTGAGTATTAGAATTAAGAAAATTTCTTAGCCTTAGCTCATAAAAACTTGATATTAAGTGTTTGACGGATAATAATTCTTTACAGAGAAGTCACTGTCACAAATATATAAGTTTGGATGCGGAAAATCCTATATTGAACTCGTAAATACATCAGTTGTTGATAAATGGCGGTCCAATGCATTATGAAGGAGACAACTTGAAATATCGACTAACATCAAACTTATATTTATTTCATAGTAGATTTGATTAAGATATCGATCTTTTCACTTTTATAGGGATTAAAAGTAAAATTTCTTATAATTAATTATTAACAATACCCATATTTAGTTACCCCAGTTAGCCAGTTTAGTTTAAAACAACTCCCCCTCCTTAAATTAAAATATCCATACATTTACAGCTATGGTGCCTACCATAGCTGTAAATCTAATCAAGCCTTTGTATCTTGTGAATGGGATATAGAAATTATAGTTGTTTACAAAAATAATTTCCTCATTCTCCTAAGTATTCGACCTAAACTATAAAGACCTTTTAACATATTTCCGCATACAAATAACAAATACATCTTATATAGATTGTGTAAAAAGTCTACAGGTAATAATAATAATGAAGCTTCCATCTAATTTAAGTTAGTAAATATGGTAATAATTTCGACCTACAAATGTGTAACTAATACCTTACCTTGGCCAAAAGAATTGCATTTTTATTTACATGTGAGAGAGAATGTTATTATTTAAATTCCGTCTCTTATAATACAACATTTAAGTCGCATTTTAAATAATCGAGGGATTCAAACTTTATTTAATTTCATTACATATTTATATTTTTTTCAACAGATAATAATAAATTATCACAACTACTCAATAATTATGCAAATGTCAGTTGTGGCTGTGTTTCCAAACTGTTTGCTATGCTAACTGCTGATCACATAGTAAGACATACATCAAGGCTGTTATCAACTGGCAACACTGTAGGTCGCGGGACGTTGGGGTCCTCAGACGTGCATTGGATCATCCTAATGCGGGCCACTATAATGTAATGGTGATTTATGGTTACGTTAAAGGTTTTACCCTTCACACCGTACAGATATTATTGTAGATATGTAGCTTTAGAGCGCACCAAATTAGCCGTTAGTCGCGTATTTCGCTGAGGAAAATATATTTATATTCGGTACCAACATGTCTAAACGTTCTACGAGGATGGTGTCTTCGAGGAAGATGTTTGAGGTATTATTTAATAATGACATTTTGTTTCTATTTTTTGTTCAAGTTTGCGTGTTATGTATACATTATACAACTGTAAATCTTTAACAAGATCTAAAACATACTATTTTTAATTTTTACATGTCCACAACCCAGGACAATGGTGTTGATGGCAACGTAAACATAAAAACCAACATTGTTGACAGTATAATTCATTCGGATTGTTTCATAGATGGCAATTTGTTAGTTCTGAATGTTCATAAACTAGCTACTTAAACCAAAAAAAGCTTTATTAATAAAGTTTACTGATAATGTCAATGAGCGTAATATCATCAACAATATTCCAGACGTGAGAGGCAGTAATTACAAGGGACCGCCTCACTCCCCTGGGAGCCATTCGATTATCTCTGGAGCAAGGCTGAATGCCTGATTAAGACTTCGCAACAGTCTTCACATAAACAACTCATTTTCTCACTTACAGTTTGCAGGAAAAATTTGATTCGTAAGAAATGAACTACCTCAAACTGTATCCTGATAGAGTTTAGTATAAATACAAATATTGCAATGGAAATTTTAACTGGTGATTTTCTGTCTCTGTTGGATCTAGGAAGTGTGTGGGAGTAGGTGTAGGCTCGTTAGTCAGAAATATGCTGTTTTGTTATAAGTTTTAAGGCACTTACCACGCATACATTAGTTCAACATAAGACACAAGATATAATAGAACTGTAACAATTACTCAGTATATTGTAACAAAAGACACGTTTCAATAACATAATGTGCATAGATTATAACTAATTTTGTTCCATTTAGTTATGCTACTTTTTCGAAATTAATCAACATATATAAAGAAAATGCTCTAACGATCGAACAAATGTAAGTCGATTAATGTTAAATATATAAAGCTGAGTAATTAAATGTGGAATCCCGGTTTTATATATAATATATAACAAATTTATTAAACGTGTCCTTGTTCGGGATTTTAATAGATCTTAATATATGTTTAGTCTTTTTGTTTGGCATTCGTAATGAATGGAAAGACTCCCTAAAGAAAAGAGACGTCGTCTTTAATTACTAGCTCTGGGCTCCTGTGTAATTTGTCGTCCTCTCTTTATAAATGTTAACGAAATATTACTTCACGATCTAGTAACTCACTATTTCCCAAATTATTTCTCTGTGATTATAAAATAATACAAAGATTCAATGTATTTGACAGTCAACAAGTATTTTTAGGTCAGACCTCTTATATTTTTAATCGTGGTTGAACACATTTAGTAATGTTTATTTAACATATTATAAAATATAGAAACTGTAAAGCAAACAGTAACTCACTATTAAAGAATATAAGTCAATTAAATCATTGTCTTATATGTTAGTTAACTCAAAAACCAATTAAATGGAATAGACACCAGATTTCATTTGCTACTATGGAGCTAAATTTAGATTTGCAACCAGACTTAAATTACCTTTTAGTATATTAAAAAAACGAAACACATTGATTAAATATGTACACAGGTCACATCCTCTGGAAACACTTAGTTTGCTATTTCATATTTCTATTGTAATATCAAGTAAATGAATGTAATATGAAAGAACAAATATGTAAACAAAAAACTGAAACAAGGAAAAACGTTCACTCAAATTCTACTGTGACGTCACGGTTCTTTTACCTTGTCACAACAGAACACGTTAGTGTTACTTGAGCTGTAGAGGATATTTGTTTATTAAATTCTGTAAACTACATGTCTACATACTTACTTTTAATGACATTTGTTTTACCTTTTTGGATTATGATTAGGTTAATATACGGGGTTAGTTATAAATACTATATGTTACTAACACTACTAAAACAAATAACAACTTATCTTCATTATGCAGCTGAATGAAAGAATGTCATTGATGATTCTCATGTATCAAAATTGTTTTATGAGGCGTTTAAGTTTATCCCCTATGTCATAATGGGTTATTATATAAATAATTATATAATTTTGTACATTCTTGTATTATATGTGACTGTATCATAATATTACAATCCCATATTACGGCAAGTATTTCATTGTGTCAGTCAAAAGAATACATAACTTTTAGTTAATATTGTTATTCTTACTTTAAAAACGTTCATGTCTAATTTATAAAGGTGTATATATGGTAAACAAATGAATATTATAAAGATGTTCTTAGAATGTTATTTAACTAATATTTTTTGTAGTCTATTTGCACAAATTATATTACAAAGTAAGTATTTAACTTGTCTTATAATCATTAAATTATATTTGTAAATTAGGATAAATATAGGGTTTTGATTAAAATATACATATACTAGTTTGAATATGACTTTATATTATTATAATTTTGTAAACAAATTATAATTAGTAATGCTAAAGCAAAAACTAAAAGTTCGAATGTACTAAGTTGGATGTAACATCTATATTAAATATTAAAGAGACGAATGGCCAGCCAATCCATATAACAAAGTGAACAGAAAATTACCATTCTTAGTCAAATTGTTTTAATTGGTGGGGTTAATTTTGCTCTGACTTTTCAACAAAAGGCTTATTATGAGTACTTAGATCCCAACCTCGCTTGACCAAAGAGGCAGTCTTCTAAGTAATCTTTAAACTTTCTTTTTAAATCTTTATATTTTTTATGACAAAGGATTTCCCAATTTTTTTCTCTTTAACAAACTTGAGTAGAAATTGCTGTGTTCCACCAATTACAAATTGCATAAAATGTAATTCAATTCTTAATTTTAAATGTTTAATCTTTTTTAAGATTTAGTGTTTAATAATCTCCCCAACAAAAATTATATTTTAACAAAATATAGAACCGTAAGGTTATAAATCTTTTTACTTTTTCTAATATTGTGAAAACAATTCAATTATGATAAATTAACAATAGATTGGCGCATTAAATAAATGTGTCAAAAGAATTTAAATAAGCTAATCATGTTTTGAGGGGGTGAGTAGTGGGGGTTTGCCGGTGCTGGCTCACTTGATTAATTGCTTCCGGAAGCGCTGCGTCATTAAATACGTCATCTGAGGCTGAGCCAGTGACGTAGGCGGTTTTGTGACGTAATGAGTGAAAGGTTAAAGTTCAAGGTCACGGGGAGGTAATTTTAAAAAAGTACTACCTCGCACGCGTAAAATCCGATTGTGATTCGATAGTTAATCGATAATAAATATCGAATAAATATCGAATGAAACAATCGAATGATACGAGTGCGAGGTAGTACTATTACAAATATTACTTTATTTACAATAATTCATGTTTACAATAGTTCCCCGTTGTTCGTTGTCATCGATGTTGTTGATCCGGACGAGTTGCGGCCATCACTTCGCTTTCTGAAGAAAGACGGTAGATACTTCGATCCCTGCGCAGAGTCCATGTTGTTTTTTGATGCGTAAAGTTCCAAAGATAAATCGTAACCGGACGCAATAAGAAGTCTTAACTCTTCACTAAACACCTCGAGGTCTTGGTAAGTCGCAAGATGAATAGAGTCATAATGAATACACCTAATTTTAATGGACATTTTAATATAATGTTTTACGTTTGTGAAGAGCACTCGATGTTCACCAGTCGAGAGCCGGAGGTGTACTGACTATTCGCTAGCTAGCGTTTTGGTATCAAACAAAATGGTGGGGGTAAAAGTGTGGTGGGGCGGAGCAGATGGCGGGCGGCAGATGGCAGGCGGCAGGTGGCAGCTGGTGCGAGGCAGATGGTTGCTACTACATTCGCCGCCACAGTAATGCAATCCTTCGGCGTAATTCTTGTATTTTATCTTGTCGGTTCATTTGATACGTTTTACATCTACATATGCAATAGCTAAAACACTTGCACTTACGACAAGCTTTCCCGTCAACTTGATCGCCTGGTATTTTAAAACATTGTAACTCGCAACAATATGTCTTCAAATTGTTATCGAAAAATAAATTGTTCATAGGTGGCACCGACATGTTAGCTGCAGCGTGTGTTAGACAAGACTGAGACTAACTTCACTGCTCCCTCTCTTTTATACCTCTTCATAAGTTAACCCTGAATGAAAGTTCAAGGTCACCCATTCGAATTTTAAAAAAAAAGCAACACAGCAGTATATAAAATAATATACTGCTGTGTTGCTGTTTTCTTTATTTTTTTTTCATATTTTTTTTTATTTTTTTTATTTTTCTTTTCTTTATTAAACAAACATTTTACAATACAATAAACTTAAGTTTAACATTGATGACTAGAAATACAAACAATAAAATACAAACAGAGAAATACAAACAGAGACATTATGTACAAGGATGCATGATGTGCAGAGTGAGTTCCGTTGAGTTGTTGCCGCTTACACCGTGTGATACCAAATACAACGTCCCCGGTTGAATATCTCGCAAATCTTCATTCTGTAGCAGTTGAACAAATCGTTTTGGAAGAAATACTTGAAACTTCGGCTCATCTCCTGAAGTTAAAGGTGCTTCGCTCAATGAAACTAGAATTGCTTCTCCATGTGTGGTTTCCACTTTCTTGATGTTATGAATAATGTAGTGTTTTTGTTCTTTTAATTCTGAACACTTTTTAGTTAGCAGAAGGTCGGATTTTGAATGAGTGTTGAATTGATCAACCAGTGTTTGTAGAAACTGTTGTGATGCCATCTTCGTCAGTGGTGGTTGCGATGTCTTCTGTGATGTTGCCTCTTCGGAGTCTCGAATAATACTCGTGCCGGAGCGGTGTTGGATCCTCGTATTTATAGGCCCCGCTACCCCCACCACATTCCGGTTCTTTGCTACCCCCACCACATTTCTGCGTTTGTTCCAAGTAAGCAGCCAAACGATATGCGTTGTGCAATGCGCAGTTTGATTGTCCGTGTTTAGGATCTTTTGCAGCAACACAAATATTACCGAGATTAATGTTAAAGTCCTTACCGATAGTTATATCGAAAACATCACCGTGCGTGTACTTTTGTATCCAGTTCCTTTTTTCTAATCCTCTTGTGTATATATGTGAATATTGTTTGCAAAAGTTAAACATAATACTGTGCAGATTACTGTAGCTTATAAATCCTTCATACCAATGTATGTGATGAAAGTAGTTTGTTATCCATTTGTTTGTACTTTTTGCTTTGGCGTTAAGGTTGTTAAAAGAAAAAGGAGCTTCAAACGTGAATGGGTAAACTACAAATGTAAGCAAGTCTAAAATTACTAATTCCTTGATAATAAACCTATCATCATTATTTCGAAATGCTTGAAATTCTATTACACAAGGCTTTACACTCACTTCTTCATCCCCTCCGCTCATCATGACACCTAACGATCAACTAAACTGTTTTCCACACCACGGTAGGTTAAATACCAGGCCGTACAGTTGCAGGCGCGTTGGTGTATATTTAACGTGGGCACCGTCCCCAATAGGCCTACCCCACGTGTGTTCTTCTTTACTAAGTTAAACTTTAGTCTTTTTTAACTTCCTCTTCTCGTGTTTCGTTTTCTTCATCTTCTTTTTTCTCCGTTTCTTCTTCCTCTGTTGTTTCTTCTGTAGCTTCTGTAGCGATTTCTACAAGTGGTTCAAAATCCTTTAACTTTCTCCACATGCAAACTTCATGAGGTATTCTATTAAAAATAGATGTATCCACAGGTCCGTACACGATGGTGCTATCAGGTTGTTTTTCCAAAGTATCGACCAAATATTCTTTAATAATAGCGCTTGCAAATACCAACTGTCTCATGTACCTTGTAATAGGTTCTGTTGCGTAGTTTAAAACGTAGAATTCTTCACGTGACAGTAGAATCTTATTTTCATGTTGAGTCAAGTCTCTAATTCGCACTTGTAGTTGTCCGCGATGTTTAACAATATCGATTTCATTGTCACAATCCAAAAGTCGAATATGTGTTTTTCTTCCACACAAACTGTTAGTTAAATAACATTCTATTAAATGTACATGTTTCAAAAATGACTCCCAAGCATTTTGCGAAAATAAAACCTTTTTTGTTCCATGGTGTAAAATTACTGTAGGGGAATAATCCAATGACTTTATCAATCCAACTGATACACTTTTACTGATGCATGCTGAGATGGGGTAAAAGATTCGCAAAAACACTTCAGTTAAAATGTGAGGAGGAATATTTTCTTCAACTTTCTTCTTCCTTTTTGGTACTACCTTTGATGGGTCTGCATTACTTTCCTCCTCTCTATCTCTTTTACCAAACTTTAAAAATGCAGTTATTTCCTTGATAATTTCTGCTTCGCTGGTATTATCACGTTCCAATAACGGTGCTATTTCTGCATCACCTTGTACAACAGATGGAGAACTCATTTTGTAGAAGATGTTGCCCATGCGACGATAGACGATCAACTGAAGACCTGCATTGTTGCTCCGCTATTTATAGGTTAGCGACAGTGGCGGTGCCGGTGGTGGTACAACGTTTTACAATACCGTCTTTACGATACCAGTCAACGGTGTGTATGTAACAATTTTATCGTGCAAAATTAAACAATACGCAGATGTATTTGCAGGTACGTTTTCTTGAAATTCCATTTCTATCTTTATATCAACACTAGACGATTTTACAGATTCGTTTTGTTTGGAGCAATCAATTACAACAATCGGAGCTTTCGATTCAAACTGTACGGGAGATAGTAGAGGTGTGTTTGTTTTGCCGTAATATGAATTTTGGAACCTAGCGTACATATCGTATAAAACACTGTACCTTTTTTTATCAAAAGAGATATTAAAGTTGTCGTAGGGAAAGAATTGTGAATTCAGGAACACTTTACAGTTTGTTAATTTACAATGGTCAAATTCACCAGCATTTTCAGTTAATATACTTTTTTTCTTTGTTTGTAATCCAAAGATTACATATCTCGCTTTTTCCAAATGAGTAGAAGTTTTTACAGTCCATGTATGCCGTTGTGTTGAAGGTAAAACGGGGTATTCATGAAACTCCCAGCTTCTGAATGGTATTACAATGTCTCGATCTGATTTTAACTTTCTTAATAATGTAATCCTGTGTTCATCATTTAGTCGCACATGTGGTACTCTCCAAACAATCTTGTCTAATGTTAGTTTCCAGTCTAAATTGGCTTCAGTTGTTCCAGCAGATGCTTTAATAATATCATTATCGTTTGATGACCTTAATAAAACTAGTTCTTGTTTTACATTTATTATTATTCTTCTGTAATCTTCAGCAAATCCTAAAAGTAATCTTAAAGGTACGTAAAAATCAAAGTTTCCCGAAGCGTCAGGAGTAATTATACTTTTGTCTGGTGCAACCCATCCTGCAACAGCTAACAGATTCTTCTCATTTGGTGTTAAAGACGCTAATCCTTTTAATGTACTGGAAATTCCAACCTTTTTTGTTGAATCGACTGTAACTCCTGAAATTTCATATCTAATCTCGTCAAACAAAAATGCCATAGGATTATTTATGAACGGAACAGTGGTTCCAACAGTACCGTCAGCTTTTGTTACTTTTCCTTCAATATATAAATAACTTTCGCATGGAAGAGTATAAATGTCTTGTTGTTGTATAGGAATCCTAATTTCATCGTTATTGTTTAATTTGGACGAAGCGTAAGGGTTGTGCGTGTGATATTCCTTTTCCCATAAGGTCTCGTCGAATGTTGGGCCCTGCGCTATATCCAGTATATCCATTGTTAATGACCTTTAATCCAATTTCTTCTAGAAAACGAATGTTGTCACTTGTTAATCCTTCTACAGCTGATGAGCTACTGACCTCTTTGCTGGTTGGCTCTCTCTTTTTAAATGATAACCCCATTATCTAAGCGGATGATTTTATATGTATTCTTACAGTAATAGCTTCTCCTCGAAAGTCAATAAGGTTTCCGTCTTGATCCACTATGTTCAGCACGATGTCTGAAATGAAACTGGTGTTTAACGGTAGGTACACAAGGTTTTGAGGCTTTTCTACTATCTTGAAACCCGGTGCGACTGATGGGTAGAATGTGTGTAATATATGCCGATTTTCTCCATCTCTGTAGGATCCTTGTATAATGTTACATGTAATGTCTATGCTGTTTACTTTGATGATCGTCACAGTTCTATTCCCAGAATGAGTTGTATTAGGTTCTAATACCTTTGTTTCCTTAGAAAACCCCAATAAACTACCAATTGAACGTTCTTGGCCAAAATCAATATAATACTTAGAAGTAATTTCGGCTTTCATTGTATTGTTATTGCCTTTTATCGTTATATTTTCTTTTCCCATATGTTTTTGTATAACTTCATTTATATTATCAATTTCATAAGCTCCTGTTGGTAAACTGAATTCTTCCAAAGCTGAATATTTTCCTTTATTATCTTTTGTCTTGTAATAATGTATTTTGTTATTAATTCCTTCACTAACGTTTGGAATAGAGTTATATGTTGTTAAATCCAATAATGCGGCTTCCCATAGTCTTCCTTTTTGCAAACGTAGCGCTGGAAACAGAATACTGCGCAAAGTACATGAGTTACCGGTTAATGACACTGTATACGAAGACATCTTAAAGTTGACTAACACTTTTAGCTAAAAAGTCTAAACATAAATGACCGCAAATGGATGTATCATCAGGTTGTTTTCTTGTATAATTGTAAAAAACATTTTCTGCCGCACGAAAGTATTGTTGAAGTTCTTTCGGTGGTGGAAGGTTTCCAAAACTGTCGAAATAATAAATCGTTTCACCAAGTTTCTTGTAACACACCCAATGAGTGCCTAATCCTTCACTATTATCCAAATTTACTATACCAGTCTCATTTTTCCACATTTTAACCGGTAATTCATCTTTCATAAATACTCCTCTAAAAAATGGGATTTTCAAACAAGAAGCATATGTAATCAGTTCTTCATTGGTTAATTCTTTGTTTTTAATTATTAATTGCTCTTTCTTATTTAATACACACGATACGGTCTTAGGTATAGTCCTCCTCCCTTTTTTATCATTGACCATATTGTTGGTTTCTTTTTACCTTTACCACTAGTAGATCGACGTTTTCTTCTGATATTACCTCCTTGTTTCTTAGCGGGTCTTTTCCCACGCCTTCTTCTCTTTCCTCCTCCAAACGTAGTTTTTGCTTTCATTGCTGCTGTTACTGCTAAAGACGCTGCTTTTTCACCAATACTCGCGTCACTAGATTTTACTCTTTGCCAAGCTTTCTCAGAAAGTGCTCTATCCGCTATTGATCTATTTTTTGTATCACCAAATTTGGAATACGCTATATCGTGCTGTTTACAGGCCTGATCAAGCTTATTTATTCCAGGATCTCCTCTAGCAAGCCGTTTCTCTAATTTGGTTCCAGGACCACAATATTGATATCCTCCAGGTAAATGTAATTCCACAGGTAATAAATCAATCGCCTTGTTAACTATAGCTCCAACCGGTTTACTTAATAGAGAAAATGCTGTTGATGCTATTCCCCTTCCTCTCTGTAATCTCTCTCGATTATGACTGATGCGTTTAGCCCTCGGCATGACTATTTATAGCCAAACTTACAATCAGTAGGTGCACTCTATAAATGTTTTACAATGAATGTAATATTAGTCTTGGCTTCTTGTATTATATATACTGTTTAAAATCCATTTATTATATAGAAATGGATTAATTAATTAAATGTAGACATAATAAATAAAAGTAGTAAAAATAGAAATAAGGTGTAATTGAAGATGTTTTAAATGTTTCTCCGCTGGTGATGGTATCGTTGTTTTCGGTAAAATGAATAAAATCTAAATAGTTGTCATGTTCCCTTAGAAACTTGCCACTTAATCGTTGGTAATTAAATAACACATTCCAGTCTAGTTTATCTTTAAAATTGTCAATGTAATTTTCAGAGAGATTTTGATATTTACTTATTACTTCCCAACAGTTATTAAAATTTGATGTCATCTCTACAAGGAAGTCTTCTGAAAACTGTTGTCTTTGTAAAATATGAATCCAGTTAACTCTGTGAAAATAAATTCTTAACATAGTCATTGTGAAGAGGTAGTGTATGGAAAGTTGTTCCCAATCCATATATCTATCAAACCGTTGAACAAAACCATCTGTCAGCACTCCTTGGGGAAATCTCGACTCTTGAGATATTAAACTCCACGCAGTAATATTGGATTCCATCATCCTCTCTGTATTATCTCTCGAATATGACTGATGCTTTATCCCTTATCATGGGTATTTAAATTCTTTTTTCTCTTATATAATCTTCATCGTTTTCTGTTGGTTCATTAATCACATTCACTTTATCCCCCTTTCCTAATGTCTTGACTTTAGAAGGCTCAGACGGTTTATCTAATTGATTAGGTTTTTCTGGATTGTGTATCTTTTTCCAGTCTAAATAATTGTGGCTGTCAACATCTGAAGCTACAGCTCTTCCTGAAGCCCGATGGATATAATTAAATAAAGCTGCACCAAACCTTTCCATATGTTTTTCATATTCTGTAGTCCATTTCTTGTGTACTATATCAAATATTTTCTTATTTACAGCGTCTCCATCCTGCTCACAATCACCTACATTTGACAATTTTAATTTTTTTACATCATAGCTTGTATCAGTTTCATTCTTTTTGTAAATCGTTAACAATTTTAAAGTCGCTAAATTTACTGCTTCACCATCATAAATGGGATGTTTTATATTGCTTAACCTTTTACCGGAAAATCCCCAATGGTCTTCGTGTACAATCGGGGTTCTTTTATCCATATATTGTACCGTAACCGCATCAGAAGACAAAAGCGGATCACCAACATTTTGAATTACTTTTCCTTCAAAATTATAATTACCATCAGGTGTTAACGGAAACCCAGCTCTTTTTTCACTATATCCAGATTTTACTCCAAACTCGGAATACCGTCCAAACTTGTCCACACTCATGATGTAACTGAATCGCTATCGTTTAGGTTCTTACTATATATATATATATATATATATATATATACGTCTACTGAACAATTATTTCTCGTTTTCGCAGTTCATCAACCAAAGCTACCCATTCGTTTTCTAAACCAGTGTGCCCGGCTTCCATAGCTTCATGTAATAACCTCATTCGATCAACTAACTTATTTATATCGTTGTAATATATTATATTGGTTTTATACAAATTTTTTAATAATCCCCTTCCAGATGTAGTAGGATCAGTTGTTTTTCTTTTTTTATGCAAAACATTTAATTCAGCAGAAGATAAAGCTCTTCTTTTAATTGGAGCTTTATTTGATTTCGAGGGGAAAAGACTAGATATAATGTTTGTGTATTTTATTGACCTGTTTCTATGAATAGATAGGTCTTTGGAATATTTTTTTCTATGTGCATTTGTATACTCTAGTATATTTTTAAACAATTGTAAATCCTTTTTAGTATATTTACCAGGATTATTTTTAAAGATGAGTTCAAACAAACCTGTTGTACCTTTATATTTCTTATCACCAATAACTATATCATCATTTTCGTTTATATCTAACTTTCTATCTCCAATCATTAATCCTTTATCCTCTATTCTAGCTCCATATGTATGATAATTTCGATTAGCATGTGTGCCATGTAACATTTTTAATGTATATTTTCTTCCAAGTGTTCCTTTAAACATAATATCTGTGCCTAATTTGCTTAAGTTGGATGGGTTGATATCCTCTTCTTCTGCTCTTGTATCTTCCGCACTTGTATCTTCTGTACTTGTATCTCCTGCAATGTTCTTTTCCCTTAAATCTCCTATATCTCCGCTTTCTTCATACTCGTCGCTTTCTTCAGATGTTTGTAACTGGTCAGAACTTTCATCATTTTGAAATTCTTCTTCATATTTGGAAATTGGTAGCATTTTGTCTCCTTCGAAGCGAATTGAAGGTTTTTCCATATTTTGTGCTAATCGCTTTAAAGGTTCAGTAACAGGTTTGAATGTTGTTTCTAAAAATTGCTCTCTTTCATTTATACCTGATTTTAAAGCTCGGTTTTTTTGTCTAATAGAATCACTAAGTGATTTTATTTCCTTTAATAGCTTTTCCTGGTTAACCATCTTCACACCTTGACGACTTGTACAGTAATACCGCTAATCAGTGTATTAAAACGAATTTATCAAAACCTATTCTATAACGACCATCTTTTATAGCTTGATCTTTCATAATAACCAAAAATCCATAATTTTCCGCCCATGCTTTTCCGCAAAGCTCTTTAAACTTTTCAAATGGCATATCCGCATTCACATGGTCGTTATATATATGTTTTAGGTTAGTATCATCTTGTTTGAATACAATTAGAATATTTGCATTATCTCTGATAAGTTGTTTTGGGATTTTGCTATAAGTTTGTCCTATATATATGCTGTCGATGTTATTATGTCTTCCCATGGCAAAGTAGTTTCTAATAGTATCCTGATTTTCACAAGATACATCGTCAAATATAAATACAGAATACGGTTTCGCTTCGTTTGGTTGCATAATGCTATCACTAGCGTTAAATTTGTAAAAATTAACATCAGACACATCAGATAGGATTTTATCCAGCAATTGATACTTTGGTTGATGTAGAGACTTTGAAAAAATATATAGGTTATTAAACCTTAATCCCTGCGGATTAGTGATCAAATTAAAGACAACATTGGTCTTTCCGCAGTTTGAGGGGCCACTTACTATACATCGAACAGTGTTTGGAAGTAAACTGCCGTGTTTACCATTGTTGATTTTAACGTTATCCACAGTTAAATCATCTATGTTATTAATATTGAATCGATCTTTATGGTGAATAATCTCCATCCTGCTCAAAGGTTAACGATGAAATGAGTTGCTTGCATTAAACCAAGTCCTTTATAGGTATCCATGAATCCTCAGTTTTGTTAAACCCTAACCACCGCACTTTAACTGCGTCCTTTTTTCTTTGTAACACTTTTTCAACAAGATATACATCACCTACTGTTGACTTTAACATTTCATGTCCATAAAATGCACCTTGCAACAAATCTCCTTTGTTATCTTTTAGAATATACGTTTCAGGTACAGTCGGTTGCACTTTATACACTGTAAAAACTTCATTCGTCCAATTGGGAAGGTATTTCTTGGTAAACACTCCCTTATATTTACTAATCCGTACTTTATCACTTACATTAAATTTTCTTGGCTGCATTTTTTCTACTTTAGGCTTTGTATTTTTCTTTATGCGTTTTAATACATCTTTTGCATTTCTTCTATTTACTTTGTTAGGTTTCATACCAATAGTTCTATGAAACCTGTTGTTATAATCATTTATTAATTGTGGTAAAACATCATACCATACGTAAGAACCTCTTTTTGAAAATTGTTTATACAGTGCTCCTTTCAAGGTTCTATTGAATCTTTCTACAATAGCTGCTTTTTTCTCTGAATTTGTAGAATAATGATTTATTTTATATTTATTCATTAACTGTGCAAAGTTTGTATTAAAGTATTCTGTTCCATCATCAGTTTGTAAATGTTTAATTTTGTTTTTATCTCTTTTTATGGCTATTTCCATGGCTTCTGTTACACTTTTACCAGTCTTGTCCTTTAGAGGCAAAGCGTCTGCAACTTTTGTAAAACAATTAATAATTGTGAGTATATATTTAAATCCTTTGTTTATTCTGCTATGCGGTCGCATTTCAATTAGATCCGCTTGATATAGATCATTTATCCCTTTTATAACAGTATTTCTTCTTGGAAACTTTATTCTTGCAGGTTTGTGTAGTTCATTAATAATCTTCTCCTTCAGGTCTGACATGATGGTTTCACGAAGGCAGCTGATATGGTATTAAATATTCGTTGGTATAAATCTCCTTATATATACATATAGTTCAAGGTCATTCAAAACTTGTGTAAAAAAGGGGAAACACAGCTTAACATTGCTGTGTTTCCCCTTTTTTACGGAAAGGAAAAGGATAAAGGATCTAGGACGATGAAAAGGTTACTCGTCAATAGGGTTGAGGGAGTAGTGGCCGAATGGTAAAGTGTGGATGTTGTCTGGAAGAATGTGTCGTTTATCATCATTGGAAGAAAGTGCTTTTTTAACTTCTGTTAGACTGTATATCTGATGGTTAAAACTTCTAATTGTATTGAATTTAGCTGTAATGACTTTATCTTCAAATAAACATTGCTTGTATTGATCAAAAATAACTTTCTTTTCTAAATATAATTTCTTTACACCTTTAGCTTTCTTAATATAGCTATTCTTCTCGTCTTCTTTTTCATCATATAGTTTTAAGGAATACAGTTTTGACATAAGTGCAACAATCTCTTCAAGTAGAACTCCATTTGCTTCATCTTTAAATTTGCCCAGTACTTTTTTGTTTTTGTCTTGGTCGTAGTTAGGATGGGTCTTTGGGTAGTCAGAAAAATCGAATTCGTTTTTGTAAACAAATGTACGAAGATCTTGATACATATCATTTGTAATAATCCAATACACAAAAGCGTCTGTATCCATGTAGCTAATGCCAATGTTCTCTCTTCCATAGAAGGCAACCATTTTGTTATAATGAAAATCGTACATGTGTGTTTTTGAGATGTCCAAGATTGACATGCCTATATATAAAGGACGATCCATCTTCACACTCGTCTTCTTCATAGACACTGCTACAAGTCTTTCATTAATAATTATAGATGTTCCAAAGTTTGGCTGCTGTACGAGTTTCTGTAGCTTTTTTGCGTCAGTAACAAGTTTAACATTTTTGTGTCTTCTTTTGTTTTCCAATGTTTTTCCAAATATCGCATTATTCATTAATTTAAAAAAGTCTTTTTGAAATTCTGATGTAGCGGCTGCTCTTCTGGTGGTGTTTGAATCAATGTAAGGTTTTAACCAACATGACTGAGAAAATTCCAAAACTCTATTAATTTTTGTAATACGTAGTCCTAATTCGATGGCTTGTTGGACTACCCAAAAGTGAGCCACGTAGCGCTGTTTATTATTTAGAGTCATCATTAATTTAGGGTGTTTTCCAGTTGGAGAAACTTCTGTTTTAGCGAGGAGTGGGAGGTCGTAATGGAGATCGTGTAAATGTTCCGGGTATTCAAAATCGCAATCTAAAATATATCCAGTGTCACCATGTTTTGGAATTTGTGAAATATCGCCAATAGAGTCGGGGTTAACCCATTTGAAATTATCATATGGAAGTGGGTTTGACATAGCCCATCCGTATAAGTTGTTTGCATCGAAATATCCCAAATAGGTTGTTGGTTTAGTTTCGTCGTAATTAGGAAGGTATTTGTTGTTGGCCTTAACATGTCTGGTAACACTTTGAACCAATCCACCTCTTACACCTGCTTCAATCATTAAAACCATGTCAATATCTGTTAAAAGTTGGAGTTTGCATTTTGTTTCTTTTAACATAGCTTGCCAAGCTAATCCTGGAGAAGTATACGAATGTAAAGGGTCCAATCCATATGCGGCAAAACAGGTGTTTCGAAATTCTTCAATCACATCACAAAGAAGGGTCACATCTAGTTTGACATAAAAGTCTGAGTAATCCCCTAAGGTCTCCATATTCATCTCGTTCCATACTCGAAGTGCATATTGATAATCTTCAGGTTCTATTTCTTCATCATTAAGTTTGTTTTTGAATTTATCTGGTGTAGGAAGTGATGTTTCATCAAATCTATTCAGTCCGTCAATGTAATCATAGGGGAAGACTCCTTTTCGAAGAGCTAAATCCATTTTATCATTAGGCACAATTTTACTTGTTTCAATCAAATCTTGTCTTCTTAAATTTTTAGTTAATTTTGCAAGGCTAAAAGGCATAAATCTGAATGAATCAACAAATCTTAGTTTTATTTTACCAACTTTTTTAGAGAAGCTTATAAATTTTTCCATGGTTGTTGCCAAGACATCTATTTCTCCATTATCTCTGCCCAATTCTGGGATTATAAAGTGGGAGTCGTATCCACTAAGATTGTGTAAAACAACGGGGATAAAGTTTGGAAGTTTATAGTTTAAATTGCAAGAGTTACAGGCTGCACCTCTGTAAGCTCCTGTTAGATGGTCATGGTCTCGCACTTTACTGTTGGTCAGTGTAAAAGTGTTAATACACAAATAACATGTTGTTGCTGAGTCGTGTCGTTGAATTTCATCTTCATTCATAGGAATCATCGGTACCACATTTCTGTACATTTCTTCAACTTTCCCAGCTATGATATATAAGTCATCGACGAAGTTTCGAGCTGCTTCTTCACCGCGATATATCTTCGGTGTTGTTGTTAATTCATATCTTCGCAAATGTTCTTCAGACAGTGTTGATTTTATCATCAAACAGTAGCTGTTTGGTGTGTGCTGCTGGTATTTGCTTCTTCTTGTTACGTTTTCTTCTTGATGTTCGAGCGGAAGTAAAGACGCCTCAAAATCAGCATACACAACAACAGGTAAACGGTATTGTTGGATTACTTTGTCAAATTTTATCTGAGCTCTGCTAGGATGCGGCAATTTAATTCTTACTTCATAGTTTTCATTACATAGCCGTTGGTGTTCTACAAGCCAATCTGATCCTCCCCTTCTTAGTTCTTTGTTTACGTGACAAAAACATCTTTTGCAAATTGTCATCTTTTTTTCATGTTTGGATAATTGTTTAGAAACAAGACTTTCAAATTGTTTGATATACACAAAGTGTGAAATATCACCTTTAGTTATCAATAACAAATCGGTATGATCTCTGCGCTCATTTGGTGTTATACGCAAGGGGTACACATTGTTTGACGAATCCAATCCAAATAGGTTGATAGAAGCTGAAGGATTTTGTTTTTCAAATTTTAAAACGTCTGTTATAGCAACAGGGTAAGTCATCCCTTGAAAATTATATCTATGTTGTACTTCTTCATATTTGTGACTTGGTCTTATCGGATTGTCTGTTACATATTTGACCAACATGGCATATTTAAAACATTCAGTATCTTGATTTTGTACATTGATGCAGGATTTGGTATCACTAATCTTTTTTGGTAAAGGGATATAGCTACTGCCACGAATTCCATAACCGTGTTTGTGTACTCTTAAGTCTAGCCCTGTGATGCTTAACAAACTCCATCCTGAGCCTCTTCCTTCATGTTCTTGTATTTTTGTCATTAGCTCTTCAAAACATTCAGATACGATTGAATCAATATCTGACGAAAACATAATAGTTCGGTTTTTTGTTAAAAACCCTCTCGGTGAAGTTTCATTTTGAATGTTTGTAAATAAAGCATCCATTAATAGTCCAAATTTGATAAAATTTAATCTTTTTAATTCATTTTGCAAAGTGCTGATTACCAATCCTTTTGCGTTATTTAAAAATTCTTCGAGTTGTAATTTTGCGTTGTCAATTTTGAAGTGGGTTACTACATTACCCGGAAGTGCTCGGGCATGTAGTTTTACATTTACTGCTGTTGATGCTGAAGGACGGTGAAGTGTAGACAGAGCATGCGTAGAAGTCGATGCAGCTGATGATGTTGAAGGACGATGTAGTGTAGACAGAGCAGGCGTAGAAGTCGATGCAGATGATGATGTTGAAGGACGGTGAAGTGTAGACATAGCAGGCGTAGAAGTCGATGATGATGATGCATATTGAATAACACTTGGTCTGGAATGTTGGTGTTGAGCTAACATTCGATCTATTTCTTTCAATTCTTCTTCTTCATACTTTTCATCTTGGTTGTTGTTATGTTTTAATTCTTTATGAATCATTAAAATAAATTCATCCTTAAATGAAGACTTGCAAATATCGCAGCGATGCATAATGTAGGTGCGATCTCCACAAGGGTCAAGGCAATAATGAACAACACTGCAAATGCCCTTCTATTTATACCCTAGCAAAAGTGGTGGGGGTACGTTAAGTTTACTATTTGTTTTTGTTTTTGCATTTTATATTTACTATTGTAGCTGGAGGCTACAAATTTCTGTATTTAGGTCAAGGTCATTGAACAAATTTGCCAAAACGGGGAATAGAGCAGTAAGTGATTCTCACTATAACCACAAACTGATCTATTCCCCGCTTTGTATTTAAAGTAAACTATTTGAAGACAACAAAAATTTATTCAGATTCTTCCGATGAGCTCATATCACTAAATAACCGACGACGAACACAAAAGTTCCCTGTGACCGGATCTAAAACTACGTCATCGATATTAATACTGCTTGGAGGGGTTCCACTATCAACAAGGTCCATTTCCTCCAAACAGAGCAACTGATGATGACATTCTGGTTCATTATCATCATCGTCGTCGTCGTCAGTCAACAACTCCAACAGCTCCATCTCTCCAGCATATGGTTCACTGCTAGCAAACTCACTTAGTAGTTCAAGATCACTAAACAGTTCATCTTCCATCTCTGAATCGTCTTCGTCTTCATCTTCGTTTATATTTACTGGAATATTTTTAATCATTTCCAGTATAGTCTTCTTAGAAGGGAAAATGTTATCTCTGGGCGACATGATTCCAAGTAGCAGACTGATGTTACCACTAATACAAAACCACCTTTTATACCCCGATTCCGGTGGTGGTGGGGGTAAGTGATGAAAGTGCAAGTGGTAGGAAAAAGTAATAGGGAAGAGGTATTATTGTAACACAAATGATTAAGTCCTGTAAGTAGGTCAAGGTCGCCTTAACCTATTACCAGAACGGGGAATAGAGCAGTAAGTGATTCTTACTTTAACCACAAACTGATCTATTCCCCGTTCTGTCTTCCGCTGTTCAGTATTTCCAAAGTCTCTTAGTTAGTTGAAGAAAGTTGATCAATTTCCATCGTTAGCAATTCTTCAGGCAGTTGAAACGATGTATTTTGTGATAACATTTCCAACATATCAATATATTTTATGGCGTGTTTTATAGTAGAAAGTCTTGAAGCGTTCGGTTCGAGAAAAGGTAATTTTGTTCGTAATAAATTATAGGCTTCATTCAATATTGCAATCCTTTTTCTCTCTCTAGCACACCTTCTTTTCTCTCTATCATTCTCCTCCTTTCCTTTAACATCGAAGTTAGACGATCCTCCTGGGCTATCCATAGCTGAACAATAACTATACTCCGAAGCCGACTGCCTTATATATATATGTTTACCCCCACCCTTTTACAATGAATATAGCTGGTTCAATGTCTTGTTTGGGAAAAAGTCGCTAACCTAACGTGTAGTGTAATAAAGACACAAAACAAACCCCTCTTGTAATAATCGGTCTCTGCAACATCGCGCTTTAATACCCATCATGTAAGTGGGTCAAGGCCGTCTGATTATATTACCAAAACGGGGAATAGAGCAGTAGGCGATTCTCACTTTAACCGCAAACTGATCTATTCCCCGCTCTGTATTTAAATTTTTTCCTTTTTTTTGATTCAGTTAAAGGTTTGGTTTGATATAGAACGTTATGTTGATTATCCATCCCTTTTCGATTAACCTAACCATATTAGCAAAAATTTTAAATAACTTCTTACTATCGTTTGTTTTGTATGCTTCATTTTCATTACTATACACTTCACCTGTTGGCCTCCACATGTACAGTTCACAACCAACCTCTATGACAAGATACTTGTGCAGTAATCTTCTTACAGCAAGCAGCTGATCGATGTTTTCAACTCTTCTGCTAACTACTAGAGTTGCTACAGAGATAGAAGGAGCCGATGCAGTCATTTTCAGCAGAATGATCTTTACCGGCAATGGAGACCCCCTTTATACTCGCTGTAGGTGGTGGGAGTAATAGGGTTAGGGAAGGGATTTTGTTGTAAAGAAATAATAATGATTTTTAATATTTTTCTTTTTGTACCAATTGATTATTTTCTAAGTCCTCAAGGTCGTTTGATCCTGTTGCCAAAACGGGGAATAGAGCAGTAAGCGGATCTCACTTTGTCCGCAAACTGATCTATTCCCCGCTTTGTATTTTAAAAGTCTTTAATTTGTTAAGCTTACGCATCCTGATCTTCATCCATGAGGAAGATTTGTTTGTAGGCTGAAGGGTTTTCAGCGAAGAAATGTTCATCCGCCAACTCATCCTCTTTAAGGAAAACTGCTTCAAAAGGTAGAGGGGTATTCGAGATTTCTTCGCGAATTGAAAGCGGATCTTGGAGCTGCGATTGAAGGTTTGCAATGTACTTTATTGTATTTTTTATAGTGGATAATTTAGAATCATACGGATTGGAGGATGGTAATATGGTTTTTAATATTTTATATCGGTCAGCGATTCTCGCTCTCAATTTCCGAGAACTAGCATTGCTTCTTTTGGCTTTGAGAGATCTCGAGTTGGAGTTTGGTGACGTACTACCTGTTTCTGGAAGAATGTGAGATAAAATCATAGCCTGGACAAGTATCGATGGGACAGCAGAGGATGAAACAGTACAAGAAGAGGTGGCAGAAGTTGGTTTTCTGATGTGCTCCATGGTGTCTGAGGTGAACGAACACAAGCAGCAGACTGATTTTATCATCGATAAGGTGTCTCTTTTATACCCAATGGAAGTGGTGGGGAGTGCAAGTTTTAGGGAGGAGATATATATATATATATATATATTTTAATGTTGTTTTTTACCAAACAAAAATTTTCTAAGTCCCAAGGTCATCTGAACAAATTACCAAAACGGGGAATAGAGCAGTAAGTGGTTCTCACTTGGACCGCAAACTGATCTATTCCCCGCTCTGTATTCTAAAGTAAACAATAAATCTTCTCACTATTGAGCAACCTTTGCTCTTTGAAGCTCAAGTTCTAAGTCTCCAACCAGGCGAAAGTCTGCATCGTGCTCCTCCCATTGTTCAGGAGAACGCGGTTGTGCACACCACTTTGTAAAGGCGTACCTCATTGCCTCATTATACTCCTCCAGGATAACATGATAGGGTCTTGGTTGCTGCGTTGTAGACTGCATCGATGATGTAGTTTGTTGCGGATGTGACTGAGCATCATTCTCCGCAACCTTATTAATCTTAAAAACTTCAGTCATTTCTGCAGCCTCAGCAATTGCGTACAACTCCTCTTCGTTAATTTCCTTTCCCCATGTGTTGCTGTTGACGCTCATGATGATACAACTAATAATTATATTCCGAATCGCTCGCTTAAATACCCGCTTACCCCCTCCCCTCTTTACTGTTGAATAATGACTTTAGTATAATATTTCTCCTTTTTCCTTTTAAGTTTATCTTTGACTTAGTGTAAATTATCCAAGTCCGTTATCTAGGTCAAGGTCGTTGTAACATTGCAAAAAAAAGTGTGGACAACTTATTTACACTCTGCAGCATATGCTACAAATTGTAAATAGGTTGTCCACACTTTTTTTTTAATTTGGAAAAAATGCTTTATTTAATTTGGAATAAACTTTTGGTCTTTTTATTTATATTATTATTTTAATGATTTCCACACAGTGATACCTGTATCATTTCGAATTAAATAGTCCTTGTGGGTAGGTTTTTTGACGTGGAGGTCCATGGCTCTAGGTAACTCTACATAGTACAGTTTACCTTCACATTGAACCAACACCTTTGCAAAGTCCTTTATTTTAACAAAGAAGTAGCGTTTGTTTTTACAAAGCCTGTTAATTCGAATTTTAATTGGCACCACTGTTGCACGTGGTGAAGAAGGAGATGCGCCATGGTTTAATTTTAAATGAAGACTGCACGTTTCTTCATTTAAAATACAACGTTTAACACAGCGTTCACCTTTCTTAGCACCTTTTTTGAATATATAATTACATTGTTGTGCAGGAAGCATGCACATCCTTTGTACAGATTTAAGTTGTTTAAATTTCTCTGAAGGAGATGAAGTATATGTGCAGATTACTGAAGGTCTGGTTGGAGAAGATGATTGGGTGGCTGGTTGGCTTGGTCTCGAACTTGATGTTGATGAGGATGAAGAAGCAGACGATTTGGAAGACTTTGATGAACATGTAGAACAACTTGAAGATGTAGAAGGACTTGGAGAAACAGCACGAGACGTTGACAAAGGACTTGGAGAAACAGCACGAGAAGTTGACGGAAGAGGTGAAGGACTTGGAGAAACAGCACGAGAAGTTGACGGAAGAGGTGAAGGACTTGTGTAAGTCGTTGACGCAGCAGGTAGTGGTGGACAGTTCTCCGGGACGATGTTAGCTAACATCAGGGCTGTCCGAAGGATGGATGGAACCGCAGAAGACGGAGTGGTAGAGGCGGGCGAAGACGAAGCAGAAGGTTTCAATTTGAGAGGTTGTGTCTGCTTCCTAATGTGTGCCATGGTGTGAGGTATAACAGCGCAAGAGGAAGAATGATTTTACTAGTGCTGGGGGACCCTCTTTTATACATACTGATAGTGGTGGGGAGTGCAAGTGTTATACGGTGGGGGGAGGGGGGGGGGGGGGGGGTAATAATGTTGTAACGAGTAAATATATATTACAATACGGGGATTTTCTAAGTCCCGAAGTGGGTCAAGGTCGTTTGATCATATTATTAAAACGGGAAATAGAGCAGTAAGTGATTCTCACTTGGACCACAAACCGATCTATTCCCCGCTTTGTACGTGAATTTTCTAAGTCCCAAGGTCATCTGAACATGAAGCCAAAGAGGGGAATAGAGCATAACATACTGCTCTATTCCCCGCTCTGTATTTGGGAAGGGGACAAAAGACAACAAACAAGAGACTGATTTTAAACAAGAGACTGACTTTATATTTTACAAGGTTTTCTCAGGCTAAGATGGGTAATGTCAACCGGTTTACGCGCCGTATTGACACAAGGTCGGTTTGCGCGCCATACCTTAGAGGGGTTAGGAAAAGGATGAGAAGCAAGATACATTACTTTGAAAATAAAGACTTTGCCAGCAACTATGTAAACAAAAATTAATCAGTTAACGTTACTTTTACAAGAACAGCCAAGATCGGTTTTGCAAAGGTCAACAGTATCACTGAAACCCGGTGGGACGTAGACCCAAACACCCGGCGTCAGGCTGCTGCGAACCCAAGTTTTGACCAAGGTTGTTGAGGGACCTGTAGGGCCGGGAGTACATATTTCATTAGTAAATAAGACACTTCAAACCGATACCAAACATTAACATATATTAGACTAACTACATTACCTAGCAGCAAACTACAAGCGTTATCTAACATGCTTAACAAACTAACTAAACATGCAAGGGCGCGGATCTCTTAATTGCGCGTCGGGCCCAACGCACACTTAACAGACCTACGCTGCAGCAGAGTGCAACCCACTGGGACGTATACCCAAACAGCGGGCGGCAAGCTACTGCGACGAGACTGCGGACTGCTCCCGCTTATAAAGGCAAAGTGACGTCACCAAAGCGGAAGGGGGGATGTTACGTCAAAGGGGGGGGGGGGGGGATATTACAATACGAGGATTTTCTAAGTCCCGAAGTGGGTCAAGGTCGTTTGGTCATATTATTGAAACGGGGAATAGATCAGTAATTGATTCTCACTTGGACCACAAACCGATCTATTCCCCGCTTTGTACGTGAATTTTCTAAGTCCCAAGGTCATCTGAACATGAAGCCAAAGCGGGGAATAGAGCATAACATACTGCTCTATTCCCCGCTCTGTATTTGGGAAGGGGACAAAAGACAACAAACAAGAGACTGATTTTAAACAAGAGACTGACTTTATATTTTACACAGTTTTCTCAGGCTAAGATGGGAAATGTCAACCGGTTTACGCGCCGTATTGACACAAGGTCGGTTTGCGCGCCATACCTTAGAGGGGTTAGGAAAAGGATGAGAAGCAAGATACATTACTTTGAAAATAAAGACTTTACCATCAACTATGTAAACAAAATTAATCAGTTAACGTTACTTTTACAAGAACAACCAAGGTCGGTTTTGCAAAGGTCAACAGTATCACTGAAACCCGGTGGGACGTAGACCCAAACACCCGGCGTCAGGCTGCTGCGAACCCAAGTTTTGACCAAGGTTGTTGAGGGACCTGTAGGGCCGGGAGTACATATTTCATTAGTAAATAAGACACTTCAAACCGATACCAAACACTAACATATATTAGACTAACTACATTATCTAGCAGCAAACTACAAGCGTTATCTAACATGCTTAACAAACTAACTAAACATGCAAGGGCGCGGATCTCTTAATTGCGCGTCGGGCCCAACGCACACTTAACAGACCTACGCTGCAGCAGAGTGCAACCCACTGGGACGTATACCCAAACAGCGGGCGGCAAGCTACTGCGACGAGACTGCGGACTGCTCCCGCTTATAAAGGCAAAGTGACGTCACCGAAGCGGAAGGGGGGATGTTACGTCACGGGGGGGGGGGGGGGATGTTACGTCACGGGGGGGGGGGGGGGTGACCTTGAACATGACCCAAAAAAGGGGGGGGGGGGGTGACCTTGAACATGACCCAAAAAAGGGGGGGGGGGGGGGGGAGGTTGTGTCGTCACAGGGGAAGGGGAACCGGATGTAGACCGGTTTTTAGCTTTCTACCCGTATATGGAAATGTCACGGTTACACTTGGCGACCCGCTTTGCTCCGTCTGGTACCTCATTCCAGCTTTGACTTGCGAACTGAATACACCTCTGCGCTATGTCTTCTCCCATTACACCCGAGAAACTGCAACGTTTGAAGGAGACTTTGAAGAAGTCTTCGGAAAAAAGGAGCGGATTCAAAAGACCTAGTTCTTTTAAATCTTGCATACGGAAGAATTTTCGAAACCACCCACTTTACTTCGACCAACGGCCTTCGACGTCCACTGCATCTTCACCATCGCTATCACCTCGCCCTTCATCGCTTCGACCTTCATCGCCGCCACCAACTGTTGAGGAGATAATGAAGAGGACGGCTACGGTGAAACTTACCGAGTTGGTAACGCCGCTGGAGTCTGTCGCCGTCAAGTTTGCGCAGTTGAAATTAAACGTGGAGTATCTACTTGTGGGGAAGATCAGCGATGATGAGTACCTACTCCAACACCTCTTTGGCGGCGGCCGTTACGTCAAGGTCCACCTTCCAAGGTCCACTCTGCCACCTCCTGAGACCAAGTGCGACTTGATTTTAGTACGGCAGAAGGGACAAGTAAAGTGGGTTACAAAGGAAAAATAAACACTGACTACCGCTCACCGCTCCTTATCCACCATCTCCTTCAAACACAAACGGTCCTTTTCAGGACCACCCTAAGCATTTCAAGTTAGGGACTTGGCCTGTACATAGGCAGGAGACTATTAGTCTTATGTTTGTGTGCAGCCCACTTTGTGAAAATTTCTAAGTCCCAAGGTCCTTGACCTTGACCTTGACCTTGAACATGACCCAAAAAAGGGGGGGGGGGGGGGGAAGGGGGGGGGGGGGGGGGTACACAGTTTGTGCAAAGTATGTCATGTGGGTACTCAAATTACGCGGATTGATCAGACGAACAAGTTGGCGCAAACAGAATTCAGATCCGACAAAGGGTATAGCAGCGACAGCGAAAAACAACTATTTTCAAGGGCAAGCCTAAATAACTTCTTTATTTACGGTTTAAAATATATTAAGTGGGTACTCAAATTACGCGGAGTGATCAGACGAACAAGTTGGTGCAAACAGAATTCAGATCCAACAAAGGGTATAGCAGCAACAGCGAAAAAACAACTATTTTCAAGGATAGACCTAAATAACTTCTTTGTTTTTGGTTCAAGGTCTAACATGTGGGTACTTCAATTACGCAGCTTGACAAGGCGAACAAGTAGGTGCAATTTAAATTTAAATCTAACCAACAGTATAGCATCCGTGGCGTAAAAACGATGGTTTGAAGGACAAGGTAACGTTGTGGTGGGGGTAGATGCCTATTATACACGATAACGCTACATCATTATTCTTCCAGCTCTTGTCGTATAAACATCTACCTAGACGGTCTGAAAAATGTCGCAGTTTTACAGGAACATGAGGAAGGTGACCTTCAGTAGTCCCCTTGACACTACTTTCTACTTCCCTGACGATGAAGACAGAAGGTCTACACTTTTAGTGGACAATGAGCGGTTTCGTCGAAGAATAATTGAGGTTGAAACACTTTTAACCAGTTGTTTGCTACGCAAAAAGAACCATATGAATACATGCACCGGTTTAGATCATAGTAGCTGTTATACTTATACAGCGTTGAAGCGCAAACATTATTGAGGTTTTTAGTTACGGAGGTAAGGTCTTGACAGTCTAAGAGCTAAACCCTAACTAACACATGTAAACTAGTTATTGTGCGATGTAAAACTTGGTGGGGAGACTGGTGTAGTGGGGGACTGGTGTAGTGGGGGACCACCATCTGCCGCACACTTGCCACCTGCCGCCTGCCACCTGCCGCCTTCCATCTGCCGTCCGCCATCTGCTTCGTTCTACTACACTTTTACCCCCACCATTTTGTTTGATACCAGAACGCTAGCTAGCGAATAGTCAGTACACCTCCGGCTCTCGACCGGTGAACATCGAGCTCTCCGAGACGCTCTTCACAAAATAACAATATCATTTCACTCACGATCTGATAGATGTTTCTATTTCATTGCCGTCACGTATTCTTTCCTCCTGACAGCAATGAAATGCAAACACCTAACAGAACAGATAGGTGTCAAAAACACAACATGGACTCTGCGCAGGGATCGAAGTATCTACCGTCTTTCTTCAGAAAGCGAAGTGATGGCCGCAACTCGTCCGGATCAACAACATCGATGACAACGAACAACGGGGAACTATTGTAAACATGAATTATTGTAAATAAAGTAATATTTGTAATAGTACTACCTCGCACTCGTATCATTCGATTGTTTCATTCGATATTTATTCGATATTTATTATCGATTAACTATCGAATCACAATCGGATTTTACGCGTGCGAGGTAGTACTTTTTTAAAATTACCTCCCCGTGACCTTGAACTTTAACCTTTCACTCATTACGTCACAAAACCACCTACGTCACTGGCTCAGCCTCAGATGACGTATTTAATGACGCAGCGCTTCCGGAAGCAATTAATCAAGTGAGCCAGCACCGGCAAACCCCCACTACTACGGTGTAATATTGTCAGTGTGCTTTTAATAAGGTACAACTAATCATGTCGTTAAGGACATTTTAACGTAACTATAAAGTGGAAAGTAGTGCTTATATAGTTTCTTGGAATGTATAAGATAACACAGGAATAATGCTGTGAACAATGAACACTACTCAAACTATTCAGTAACAAAATAAAAATAAAATTTAGTATGAGATAACGGAAAACTAAAACACTGCTGACTAGCATTTGTATATTTGTAATATATTTGTAACGAAATATAAAATACTTATTTTGTACGTTTTCTTGTTGGAAAACTAACTCTACAACATTTTAGTGGAATATTTTAGTAATTATTATTTTGTATTACTGGCTTATACTTATACTGACTGACAAACAAAATTTGTGATTTATAGACGTAATTTATAAATGGTAGATCTCTGGAAAAACACAATACTTTAGTTTCAACGTTATACAAGTAGTAACGACTATAAGTTCTGAAATAGTTTATAGTTATAATAGGTGCGTCATCAGCAACAGAAAAATTACAGCTTTAACAAGATGTATGCTGATCAGGTTATTTCCAACCACAGATATTAATAGAACATATTTTATTACAAATATAATATAAGGAAGATACTAGAGTTTTAATGACTCATCAATATTTTCATATATATATTTGTAAACTACTATATTTCTGTACAGAGCAAATTGTTTTTGGAGGATATATATATAATCAGTTTTTCACACATTTACCATTTTACTAATCCATACTAAATCTAAATGTATGTTCATTAGGATTAGACAAAATGGTACACCTTTTTCGAATAACAAACACATTAGAACTAGTGTATTCCTAAAATTATGATTTAATATAATATTTTAGGTTAATTTAATTAAAGCAATAATCAATGACAAATATACAATTTAAATATATTCACAAAATGTTACCTTTTATACACTCAGTTAAATTACCTATTAAAACAATATTTATTTATTTTATACCTTTCTTTGGATACGAGTCGTACAGGAAACATCCAATTTGCCATATTGCTATCTTCAGTTCTCGAGTTGTCGCTCGAGAATATTATTCTAGGAGATCTTTAGACCCTGATTTTTGCTCGTCACGTTTTATATTAAAAATGTAATAATCTCTTACTATATCTTAAATTTAGCTCAATACTAATATGAAAAGACATTTTTCTAATTTTGCTATTTTTATGTTAATAAATTTCGCTAACCTAATTCTTAGCCATCTTGTCAGTTCATAAATTAAAAATGGACACGGTGTTCAAGAAAACACTAAAGAAATACTGATCAGTCTAAATATGAAGAACCTTTGGGTGGTTTTGTATATAGGGTGTATCCTCAAACACAAGTACCCTTAATAGTAGGTTGATATCATAGTCTAGTTTTAGTTTTGTTTTTATAAATATATGATAATTTTGGTGAGTTGTAAATAGAAGATGACGCTGTCAATCCCAATCCGTGGGTAAAAGACGAAGAAGGAGGTATAAACTATGAGGTATGAGGATTTTCTTTAATTAAAATTGTAGTTACTTCGGAGTAACATGTGATACCTCATAGACCGTACATGTTGCTTATATGTTGATCCTATACGTGTGTTCTTGCATATGCAGTTTTCATATATTGTGACAGGTTTACAGGGTTAAACCTCTAAAGGATTTTATATAAAAGTATAATGTTCACCGGTGAGTAATATGCCTTTTACCACAGAGATATATTTTATTACCTCGTGTGTATAGTCAAAATAACGTTTTATCAAAATCATATTCACGTGGAACTAATGATTTTGGTGTTGTAGCCTTCACTTATACTCAAAAGTGTAACATTTACATTTGTAATTATATCCTTTAATTAAGAAACACAATTGTTATGTGCAATTTTTCTTCTTACCATGTCGTGTGAATTTTTAATAGGATACAATAAAATACGTCTCGCAACAATAACACATATTTGTACACGTTTACCGTCTTATATGTAAGTAGTAATTGTAAATATATTGTTTAGTTTTGAGGTACGTAGTTCATTGTTCTATCTCGCGTAGTACAATACATACCAACCACCCAAGAATGTTTTATTGATTTTAAAGTTAAATCCCACGGTGAATATATTATTCCATGCACAAGGCTTTGATTAAGTCGAATTAAAAACAAGTTTGCTAAATTTACATAAGTTATATTGGGGAAAGTATTTGATATGTAACATATGTCCTATTCAAAATTATTATCATATGTTATATGTCTATTTTTAACATAACTTTTGTTTACCAGTTAGTTGTAATTTTAATAGAATAAATGATCATGCATTTGTTAAACTGTATTATTTAAAGTAGACATGGCGCAGTTCGGTAATCGAATGATTAAATAATAAAAATAAACTGTAAAAAGCCTAACAATCTGTTCATACAGTTAAGAATAACTTTTATTTGGCTGAAGTATGGAATTTAACAAACCAGAACCACTTAAATTAAGTGGCAATGTTTCAAATAATTTCAAGCAATTTAAAGAAGAGATTTACATATATTTCATTGCAACAAAAACGACTAAAGGAAGTAAGGAAGTCCAGCTAGTAAGACTATAGAACTTATTAGGATCAAATGGGCTAAAATTGTATAACTCAATAAAAAATTAATCTGTAATATAAAGTGTTGATCATATAATGGAATCCCTGGAAAAGCACTGCACTCCAAAACAGAACATGACCATCAGCATTTACACTCTAATTTCAAGAAGACAACAGCCTCATGAAAACTTTGACTCATTTTGTACTGACCTAAAAAACCTCATAAGACCTTGCAAGTTTGAAGAACAAGAAGAAAAAATATTGAAAGCACTTATAGTTCTTGGAATTAACAATAAAGAATTGCAGAAAAAACTTTTGAGAGAAGATACAAGTTTTGACAAAGTTTAAAACTTGTAAGGCTTCTGAGCTTGCTGAGCAGAACTTGCAACATATCAATAAGAATTGGAACTTGATCGCGAGAAGTGTGAAACTGACGCAATAAATAAGAGTATACCAACTAAAGAATACGGGGCAAGCTCACAACAACAACAACAAGGCCTTAACACGACAAAGGTAGGTCAAAATAAGACCAAGAATTGTTATAGGTTTGGTGGTTACCATTATGGGATATGCCCAGCTCTCAGTAAAATTTGTAAACAATGTAGTAAACCACTTTGCAAATGTTTGCAGGAATAATTTAAAGTTTATTGGTTCCAAACAACAATGTAATGATTTGTTTAATCTAAGTAATGATGGTAAATCAGTTGAAGAAAATCATTATCATGACTCGGATATTAATAGTATTTCAGTGGTTAATTCTATAAGAATCCAAAACGCATGGTATAAAACAGTTTTAGTTGAAGGTACAGAAACAAGGGTTAAAATAGACAGCGGGGCAGATGTTAATGTGTTACCATATCGTTACTTTAAAGAACTCAATATGTCCCACAAAATGAAGTCTTGCAATACCACATTGCAATCGTTTGTGGGATTTACTAGCAAACCGTGTGGTATAATTGATGGTCAAATCGAGAAAGGTCATAAACTTGATGTAGGTAGCTTTTTAATGGTAAAAAATGAAAACTCACAGCCTATATTAGGTCTTGAGACTTGCATTAAGCTAAATTTGTCCAGTAAAATATGTTCTTTTGCGACAGTATTTTGGAACATGCAAATTTTTGAGAGCTCTTTTTGGCCTCTGCTGTATGCCCGAATTGTTTCAAAGTTTTGTAAGTAAATACTTTGCGGACATACTAGGGGTATCAGTTTATTTCGATGACATGTGCATTGCAAACAGATCTAAAGAAGAAAATCATAAAATTCTTGAAAACGTATTTGAAAGGGCGCGAAAATAAAACATCAAGTTTAATTTTAGTAAATTCCAGTACTGTAAGAACGAATTAAAATACTTGGGTGTCAAATTTACAAAAAAACGGAGTATCACCCGATCCTGACAAAATTGATTCCATTCAAAAATTGGTTGAACCAGTCAACAAAAATGAACTACAGCGGATGCTTGGTATAATCAATTATTTTAGAAGTTTCATTCCAAAACTGCCTGAAATTACCTGAAATTAAGAGATATTTTTTAAAATTAATGTTGTATGGAACTGAACTGAAAGTCATTCAAAAGTGCTTTAAGATTTCAAAAGAATAATTTGTAGCTCTCTGGTTCTTGCACCTTTTAACCCTGATATGCCTGTGGAAATGAAATGTGATGCATCAAAGGATGCTATTGGTATTATTGAATAAAGGGAATGAAATATTAAACAAATATAAATTGGAGGACCAGGGTGAAAACACCCAAAAATGAAGGAAAGGAAGGATGGCAAGTTAAGAAAAGACGAACATTCATTTACAAGAAAAGGAGAATTGACAGGCACAAGCTAAAAAAAGCATACAAATGACTTCACCCTTCAATGTTCATTAAGCCAGTAGCATTCCATACTATTCTCTTACTAGTTCATAATGTACACTGTTATCCCCAACTCACCAGTTGTAACTGAGTCCGGTAGGTGTGGGTGGGTAGTAACTTTCACCTTCCATAATGTCAATTAACCGTCACTTCTATGTCCAACATCACTTTTCACTGAATTTACATCTGCAAAATAAAATACTTGTGCCTCCAAAAAAAGCTAAATTACTTTCATTGTGTTTTGGGAACTAAGAATAATAGAATAGAAATATAAACAAACAGTCAGGTGATAATAAAAACATATGAGAGATTAAGGAAATATATAAGAACAGCTGATAAGAAAATACAGAAGGTTGAAACAAAATTAAGAATTCTTGGGGACAAGGGGGGGTTTTGCTCACTCTCTCGACGGCTAAAACTAAACATTCTGCCCGCCTTGAAGCGCGGTAGCTTCAAAAGACTCTTCTTCAGTGAGAGGTAACGGAAACACTTTAGTTGCTGGTCGAGTGAGTGTTCCTGAAGCAGTCCGAAGCGTCACAACTCACAGTACGCCATCTTTCCTAGGGTGGACAGCTGTGATTTGGTGTGTAAGTATCGCACGTGGTAATAGTCAATCAGTAAATCAACAACATGATGACGTTTCGGGAGTAGAATAGGATGTTGTGCATCAAAAGAAAGTGAGGTGTTACTCAAACGTCCACCGACACGAATCAATCCGTTTCTATCCAAAAATGGATTCAAACTTTGGATGCGTGTTGTACAATCTTGATAATTCTTGAGTACAGAAATTTCTTCTGAAAATGAAGTTTGTTGAACTAAAGAAAATATCTCAACTTTAGCATAGCGAAGCTCATCGGTGGTAATGTAACCATTACGGTGATTAAGTGCATGACAATTGTGACAGAATCTTATTACCAAAGCAATTACACGAACTAATGTGTCCCAAGATGAAAATGTCGTTAACAAAGGCCATTCTGAGACTTGGCTTGTTGTAAGGACAGTTAGCGGAATATCTTTAAGTTCGTGGGATGCATCGAGTTTGATTGGAGTGAAATTTGATTCTGGAAACTGACAAGGAGGTTTTGACAGCCAGTCTGGACCTGTCCACCATAACGGATGGTCAATAAGATGTGGAGGTAGAATACCTCGTGACGCACAGTCAGCGGGGTTTTGTTCAGAAGAAATATGTTTCCAAGATTCAACAGGAACAAGTTCTTGAATGGAAGCGACTCGGTTAGCGACATATGTTTTCAGGTTGAAAGATGGAGTGCGTAACCAAGAGAGTACAATTGTGGAATCGCACCAAAGATAGATTTGATTATTTGTCAGTTCGTTTGCGAAAATTTTTCGACAGTGAGAAACAAGTTGCGCTAATAAGTGAGCTGCGCATAGTTCAAGCCGGGGTATAGTTACACGCTTTAAAGGAGCAACACGGCTTTTCGCTATTATGGGATTAATCTTAATACTGCGATCAGCAAGTTCACACCGAAAATACACTATGGCAGCGTATCCAGATTCCGAGGCGTCACAAAAGCCATGTAATTCCATCACGCAGGATGACGTTAGATTCAATGATCGGGGAATAGTAATGCTTTTCAAGTCAGTTAGATTGTCAGTAATAAATTTCCACTGAGAGGCTAAATCTGGTGGTAGACGTTCATCCCAAGAGAGGCCTTTCGTCCATAACAGTTGCATGAAACATTTCATTAGCATGATGAAAGGAGTGAGGAAACCACATGGATCATAAACTTTGGCTATAGTGCTTAAAACTTGTCTCTTAGTAGGATGCTGCTCTGAAGACAATTGAAAGTTGTATGAGAATGAGTTAGTGGTAGGAGACCATTGAAGACCAAGCACAGTGAATTGGGGAGTTTGAGATTCTTGTAAGAAGGTTGGAGTTTCCAAATGGGAATCAGGAACGTTCTTAAGTAATAGTGGAGAATTTGAAACCCATTTGCGCAATTCAAAGCCTCCGCGCTCAAGCAAGGAAACAAGCTGGGTTTGGAGTTGTAATGCATCAGTTACATTAGCAGCGCCCGTGATAATGTCATCGACATATGTGTGATGTTTAATAGCATAAGCTGCTTGTGGATAGTTGTCACCTTCATCTTCAGCAAGTTGGTGTAATGTCTTAATGGCGAGGTAGGGAGAACTATTCATACCGTACGTGACAGTATTAAGTTGATAGGTGGTGAGAAGAGATTCAGGAGAGTCTCGCCATACTATCAATTGGAAATTGCGGTCATTATGATTGATCAAAATCTGACGATACATTTGGCGGATGTCACAACAAAAGACAATATTATGTCGTCAAAAGTGCATAAGTAAATCACAAATGTTGATTTGCAACTTGCGTCCAGTAAGAAGGGTGTCGTTAAGAGACACGCCTGAGCTGCTTTTGCAACTAGCGTCAAATACAGTTCGGAGTTTTGTAGTGCTACTACTTTCTTTCAACACTCCATGATGAGGGAGAAAATAAAGCGGTTTATTTTGTAAATCATTAGCGCAAACAGACATATGGCCGAGACTTAGGTATTCACCCATGAAATCATAATACAATTGTGAAAATCTAGGGTTAGCGATAAATTTACGCTCCATGGCCACGAGTCGAGTTTCCGCTGCTTCTTTAGAACTACCAAGGACAGGGTGATCTTCTTTAAACGGTAAACAGACAACATAACGTCCGTGCTTATCTCGTGAGTGCGTTGTGGCAAAGTTATTATCACATAGATTATCTTCGAATGATTTAATAGAATGAATGGGTGGTTCTTCTTGTTTCCAAAACCGTTGAATAGATTCATGCAAATCTGCATCAGAAGCGGCATGTAGACAAACATTCAAGGAAAATGATGAGTGATTTGAGTTAGAAACAGTGGACAAACATGGAGCAGTACCCATTACTACATGTCCGAAACGTGTGCCAAGTATGACTGGCATGCGTGGACCCAGGGAGTGTTGTTCATTAGTGAACACATGCGGGAAAATGGATAACCCAAGGACTACGTCAATACGACCAGGTACGTGGAAGTTTGGATCAGCTAAATTGTATGATTGAGTATGTTTCAAAACTCGAGGAGCGATTGGAACTCGAGGTAAATCCACAGTCAGTTTGTCTAGGATTAGGAATGAATGATGTTTAGCTATCAGCTAACCAGATGAAGTAACTACATCAACATGGATTTGGCCTTTGTTGCGGGTGACATTTTGACTTATACCGGCAAGCTGAATATCAGATTTCTGTCGACGAATATTGAGAATATTAGCTGCCCGCTCAGAAATAAGGTCACACTTACTCCCAGAGTCAAGGAGTGCACGAAATGTGTGTATATTTCCGTCTGGAGTTCTTTGCTGTAATAATAGGGTTCCCAGTAAAACTGTAACCTTAGAATCAGAATCCGAAGAAATTCTATGGGAAGTTAAAGTGGCAGAAACGTCCTTTTCCGTTGAAGATTCTCGATTATGTGTAGTTCCAGGTTTGGCAACTACAGAGTTGTTGAAGGACTTTGTCTGAGTCGCGGTAATACATGAATCACTATTAAAGTGAAGAAGTGTATGGTGTTTCTGATGACATATTCGACACGTATACTGTGACTTACATTGTTTGACACTATGGGATCCCAGGCAAGAAATACAATGTCGTTGGGACTTGACCAATTGATATCTTTCATGAGGAGTCTTGTTCTTGAATACACTTTGTGAGAAGTTTGATTGCAAACGAAACATGAAGTAGGTACATATGATGATTCAGTGACCATTACAGAAGCGGTTTTTCGAGAAGGGATCACTTTATGAGGAACCTGGTCTCTGTTACGAGACAATGATTGATTTGATTCAATAGAGCGGGATATCGAATGCAAAGTGGCATCTTCATTATGATTACATTCCGTAGCCAAAAAGTCTATAATCTCATTCACTAAAGGTAAAGTATGTTTCGAGGAATTTTCATCAGGGCGAAATTTCTCAAGACGTTTGCGGAGTTCCATGTCCATTTTTCGTAACAAAACAGCTGCGAGTAGCGGGTTAGGATCATGGACAGGACAACTAAGAGCGGTTAAAGCTTGCGAGTTTTCAGTGAAAGTATTTATAAACTGCCTTAATGAAGGAATGTGAGTGGCGAATATAGCGGATAAGTCCAAAAGTTGGTTTAGGTGCAATGATTGCAGTCTACGAGTGTTGTGATAGCGGTCATGAAGGAGCTTGTAAGCTATGGCGTAGTTTTCTGCGGTTAAAGTAAGACTTTTTACAAGGTTAAAAGGTTCGCCTTGGAGCACGCTCAACAAGTACTGGAATTTCATTACTTCCGAGATGTTAACATTATTATGTATTGTCGTTTCAAACAAGTTTATGAACGACGTCCAAGCGGCAAGTTCCCCGTTAAATTTAGGCAAGTCTAATTTAGGCAGTCGTAATTGCGATCCTGAATTCGTAACAAAACTGTCACTGCGGATTTCAGAATTGATAGGCGGGTTGTTTGAGCTAGTGAGCGCTTCAATGAGACTCGAAATATCAACATGCAAGTCAAAAATTTCGTCTTGATCTTGCATGATGGTTTCATGTGATAGTTCTTTGTCGTCAAGCGTTAAAGCGCGATTGATGAGCGTCTTAAAATCGGATCTTTGAGACTCAATTTCTAACAAATAAGCGGCAAGTTTCTTATGTTGAACAACAGTCAACGGTTCAGTTTGAGATTGTAAAGCGTCGACAGCGGTTTTAATACTGTTAAATCGGTTTTTAATTATCAAAGTCGTACGCTTGTAAGTATCTGCTTTAAGATAGGTTGAACGAAGCGGTGCCATTATCAGGGATAGAGAAACACAAAATAGAATAAAATATTATAGTAAAAAGAAGTAGAATAGTTTTTCAGAATCACTTATTGATTATTTGTGAACATCCCAAGGTTCACAACTTATTACTAAGTTTGTAGGAATGCACAAACACTTGGCGTTGAACATCATAAACATCATAACTTTTCTGATGTTGTAACAGTGTAAGAGTCCACACCGATCGAGAGAGTGGCAGGGACAAGAAGTGGAAAGAAGAATTGAAGGATAGAAGTTCATTCATAGACGGAAATAGGTTGAGGGTAAAAAAAGGATTGAATGGACTGAAGTTAGTTTATCCATAGCGTGAGTTCTATGCGGCCCGTCGGGGACCAAACATATTATGGAATAAAGGGAATGAAATATTAAACAAATATAAATTTTTGGACCAGGGTGAAAACACCCAAAAATGGAGGAAAGGAAAGATGGCAAGTTAAGAAAAGACGAACATTTATTTACAAGAAAAGGAGAATTGACAGGCACAAGCTAAAAAAAGCATACAAATGACTTCACCCTTCAATGTTCATTAAGCCAGTAGCATTCCATACTATTCTCTTACTAGTTCATAATGTACACTGTTATCCCCAACTCACCAGTTGTAACTGAGTCCGGTAGGTGTGGGTGGGTAGTTACTTTCACCTTCCATAATGTCAATTAACCGTCACTTCTATGTCCAACATCACTTTTCACTGAATTTACATCTGCAAAATAAAATACTTGTGCCCCCAAAAGAAGCTAAATTACTTTCATTGTGTTTTGGGAACTAAGAATAATAGAATAGAAATATAAGCAAACAGTCAGGTGATAATAAAAACATATGAGAGATTAAGGAAATAAATAAGAACAGCTGATAAGAAAATACAGAAGGTTGAAACAAAATTAAGAATTCTTGGGGACAAGGGGGGGTTTTGCTCACTCTCTCGACGGCTAAAACTAAACAATTGGTTTTTGTATACTGCAGAACAACAAAGCTGTACTATTTGAATCAAGATCTATGAACAGTACTGAGCAAGACTATGCATAGATTGAGAATTAGCTCTTGGCCATTTGTTTCGTCATCAATAAACTGCACACACACACACACACATATATATATATATATATTTATATACACCACAACATCCAAAACATCTTGATGTCCATATATATATATATATATATATATATATATATATATATATAAGATGTTTTGGTTTTTACAGATCATTTACCGCTTGTGTCAATTGCTATGAAACCACTCAGAAAGATATTAATATTAGGCTCAAAAGGTTAAAACTGAAATTAATTTATTACAAACTCAAAATTAAGTATCTGCCTGGGAGTGGGAAGTTAATGTTCATAGCTGACTTCATGTCGAGATGTGGGATCAAAACTTCAGAAACTAAAGATACTCTTATGGATGATTTTGTTCACACTGTAGAAGCTCATAAAATCACTGAAAATGACGCTAGATTGAAACTTTTTCAAACCAAAACCAAAACCAGTGAAATTATAGCATTGGTAAATGAGGGTCTCTATAATGGTTGGCCAGATCAAAACGTACTTGAGGGTGAGTTTAAAAAATTATTTAAATATCAGACATAAACTGCAAGTAAATGATGACTTAGTATATTACGGTGAATGGTTGAATGTCCCAAAATGTTAGCGGAAGTTTGTTTTGGATGCCTTACATGAAACCTATTTAGGAGCCTCTATAATCATAAAAAAATCTAAACAGTTGTTTTACTGGCAAGGTATAACTGATGTAACAAATATTATGTCAATATGCAAAGTCTGTCAGAAATTTGGGAAGTCGAAAGCAAAAAGCCAAATGATAAATCATGTGATTCCAAATATTCCTTTTAATAAAACTGGAGTAGATATCGCTGAGTTTCAAAGAAGTTACTATTTAGTAATTGTGGACTACTATACTCAAAGGATTGAAGCATTGACAATTAATGCTAAAAGCAGCTCTAAAATAATTTCTAAAAAAGGTTTTTTTCTAGATTCAGGATTCATAAAACAATGATTGCCGATAACATTCCTTTCAACGTTAAATAATTTAAACAGTTTTCACAGTAATGGGATATAAAAATTATAACCACAAGCCCACATTTTCCAAAATCAAATGGATTAGCAGAAAAATCCGTTGGAATAGTCAAGGAAATAAAAAAAGGTAAGAGAACAAACAAGATCTTCAATTATATTTACTTAACTACAGACACAGTCCCATGTCAAAACTTGACGTATCACCAGCACAGGTTCTTAATAGCAGGAACTTGAGGATTAAAATTCCTGTAAGAGAAGAAACATTAAAACCAAAGCTTGTGGGGGGAACTGTTTTGAACAGATTATTATAGTACAAAAGGAACAGAAGTATAACTACGACAAAACAGCATCAAATCGTGAAGAAAGCTTTACTGCTGGAGAGAAAGTATGGGTACAAGATACGCTAAACAAAACATGGGAAGAAGGGATGATAGTTAAAAATCTAGAACAGCCTAGATCGTATTTAGTGTCTATCAAAGACAAAGGTGTACAGAAGAGGAATGAAACATAAAAAAGACCCCTTATCAGAAAAGAAGGGCGGATTCAAGAGGGAGATGATGTGTAACATATTTTCTATTCGAAATCATTATCATATGTTTAATATAATGTTTGTTTACCAGTTAGTTGTACTTTTAATAGAACAAAAGATCATGCATGATTTTGTTAAACTGTTTTACTTAAAGTAGACAGTATTAAGTTTTACTCCAAGTCGGAGTGCAGAACAGTTTACAGATAAGTGGCTGCTCCAAGATTGTAGTTAGATCCCCGCCTGGAACGCCTTTGGCGCCTCTCCCACAATTCTTCCTGCCATGTGAAATGGCGAAAGAGTTATTAAACAAAACTTTCTTACTATAAAACAATTAGTTTTTAAGCAAAATTTGTTTTATAACTACAACATCCTTTTTATACGTTTTGTATTATATAAAGTAAGGAACAATCATAATTTTTTTTCTATTATTAAATGGAGTAAATCATATGCAAAATATTGTTCTAAATAGTAATGTGATATTTGTCAATATTTGAGGAAGTAATACTTATGTTGTATTAAATACCTTGGGTTTTTCGAATAAACAAAATTAATTAAATATAAAGTAAAAAAATTTTAATATGTGAGAATTATATATATATTTACTTAATGTTAGATTGGGTTAGGCATAGAAATACATAACTGTCAATATTAGCTACAACTTAGATCTTTGAGAAATCAAACGAGATTTGTAAATAAAATAAAAATAACGTGGACATTTTCTATCATAATACAGTATCATAGAAAACTTGATAAGAAAAACTAAATTAAAACTACGCATTGTAAACATATGTATATTATATGTCTATTATGATGGGATGAGGTGGGTTACAAAAGTATAAAAGCTTAGCGTTTGTATTTTTAATTGCATTATATTAGTTCAAACGTTCAAGTGTTTCAGCATAATAAAGATTCAAGTGTACTTTAATTTATAAATGTTAATAAAAGCTAAACAACTTATGCCACTTGTTCATCCAACCGGAGCTGTTAACCAATGTATCTGCTCTTATTACTTCGTTAAATCTATTTGGTTCAAATGTAAATGTGTGATTTAAATCAGTTATGGCGAATTTACCCTATAAGGAAGAAGCTATTACCGTGTTCGGTATGGTACCCGGGACCATGATAACCTTTCATTTTGAGGTCCCCAGATGGAAAATCATAATATTAGTTCGAAACAGTATATATATTGTTGTGTATTTATGTGTATTTGTATATTTGTGATAACTTTCGATAAAATAGTCAGATTTTGTTGAAATTGTGTACACATGTGTAAAAAAACACATTTATAACTTTCCGTTCGAAGACCAGACAGATCAACTAAACCGAAGGGGTGTTTTGGGGGAATTACAACAAAAATATTTTGAAATGTTTCTTTACGTTAGTTGGTTGCCGATATATCAACAGTTCTAAAGATAGTGCGTTATGTAATACCATTCTTATGGAATATTAAATAAACTTTACTATCTATGAAAGTATTTATGAATGTATATTGATGAAACTTGGCATGTGGTT
Organism: Allygus modestus; assembly: GCA_963675035.1. NCBI lineage: Eukaryota > Metazoa > Arthropoda > Insecta > Hemiptera > Cicadellidae > Allygus > Allygus modestus. The sequence goes on from OY776116.1 coordinate 94,185,481, forward strand.
TTATCTGATTGTGGTCTATTGATATTTGTACGAAAAACCAAGTTTTTACCGAAGGTTCCCATAGCAGGTAACCTGCGTACTCAGCCCTAATGTTATTCTTACGGATGGTAAATAAATTATTATGTCTCTCTTAATTAATTACACACATAAGTTAATTAATCTCACTGTTTAAGTTCAAATAGTTGAGTTATATTGCAATTTGAAAGCAAACCCATTATTGTGTGTTCTTGGCTTTGCAGAAAACCTGCGTACTGAGCTCCAATGTTATCATTAAGGAGAATAAATACATTTTATATATCCCCTATTTGTGAATGTGTTTTTATCAAAATTAGTAAATGGCTTTATGTGGTATAAAGGCATGTATGCATTTGAAATTCTATGAGTACGGAGGGTTGTTTCGACAGAGGTAATTCATAATTTCCACCATTTCCTAATAATAATCAAGTATTACCCATCAAAATACTATTCACATATGACTAGACAATGGCATTCCTAGTTCTAGGGGAGAGGATGCGGATAAAACTATAATTTTATTTGAGCACTGGTAAAATACAGTGTAACTTGTATAGTCAATGTAGTAAACGGCTCAAAACATTTCTCGTTTGAGATACAAAGGCTCACGCTGAATTTCAACTTCCTCATCAGCGCTACCTTGTTGTCTTGTTGCTTTGTAGATGGAATTTGTGTCTTTTAATAAATCCTACAGTAACCACTGCTTTATTGTTTGAGTATGACGGATGAGTATTTTAGGTAGGAGATGGATGAATTTTAATTGTATTTAAATTAGTATTTATTTTAATTGTGTGAATAACTGGTATCTTTCAGTTAGTCATGACCTGTGAAAGCTTTTTATACATCAGATCAACATTATAGTTGCATCAAAACGCGTTCCACTAAGTTACCCAAACAAATAGTTTTTATATTACAGTCAGGGGTCACAATTTTAATCCGATAAAAATTCATTAAAGATTGTCATGTCTTTAAGAAGTTTGTATAATGTAATAGTGTTTTTACAAGTGATATGGATGTATTTATATTTCAATCAATTTACATCTTTTCCCATGTAACTTCAAATGTCCTTTATAATGTGTGAGAATACATCTTCAGCTGAACATATTCTCAAGTGTGTATGACATTGTTCATGTACAGTATTGTGTTTCAAAAATGTGTAAAACAAAGTTCGAAATCTGATTTTAAAATCGATAACAAAATATTTTAATTCATGTGAATTTTTACTTTGATGATCATAAGTTGCCTAGCAGATCCTAGGTTGTCTTGATATTTCACTAATCAGGATCAAGAATCCTTAACAATAGTATCTTTATTTTTTAATAAGAAACTTAACTGACAAAAGACACTCAACAAACTTTATTATTTTTATAATTCATTGTTTATTTTGTGATGAGTTTTCAAAACGATAATGAATCCAAGCATTTAATGGCGTAATCATTACTTATAGTTATATTCATACCCTAATAATTATAAAACTACAACTTTTAAATAAAAAACTATAGTTTTCCTATTATATTCTATAACATATACTAATTAATTGATGGTTTAAATTGGCTATTTATAAAACGATGTTTGTGCAAAATAGACCAGATACGTTTAGGTTATGTACGATACAAGTTATATACGATAAAAACATCGTGGGATATAAAAAAGCCAACAAATCAACGCCACTTAACTTCTAAAATTGCCAATCACTGTAATTTGGTTATAATAATAGCCAACTCCTAGATATTTTTGTAATATCCTAACCTCAGGGAGTACTTTTAGGAATTTGAAATGTTGGTGACTTACAAATTCCAATATATATATTGGGTAACTTTCAATTGTTTCCAATTACCAATTACTGTTAATAACTGCCTACTTAAGTCACTTCAATATAAGGCAATGTGTTATATGATATTTTGTCTAGCATCAAAATCGTAATATCCTGATCGTCGTCATGGAGAGAAAAAAAGTTGAATAAACAAAGTATTTACCAGCCCCCGGTTATAAGAAGTCGAACGCCGTTTCCTAGGCACTAAAATAAATTGAAATAATTTTCCTACTGCTGGATATCGACGTTTAAATTAGTAATAAATAAAACATTTTACCTTTCAATATCCTGTTGTGTTGCGCTAGGCTACATGTAAAAATATCGATTCTCATAGGAGCCTTCATTCTGATATTTAAAACACTCCTAGGATAACTGTTCAAGTAGTAAAATATCCCAATACTATTTCGTAATTGGGATACTGTATACTAAATTAATTTATTATTTAGTAATAAGAAAACTGTATTACGTTTGTCAATTAAACAACAACCAAAAATAAATATATTTTATCATTTGCATAAAAGGTTCTACAGTTAAAGGTAAACCTAAAAAGGGCAGCAATAAAAAGTTTATATATTCTAAATCTGTTAAAATTATTTTGACGTGTTACGAAAATGTATTCCTCTAATAACAAACAAATCATGGTTTTAAGTTCAAAGGTGATATATTTATGTGTATTTAAAATTCCGTAAACTCTGAGAATAATACTGCACTTTTCTGTAAGCAAATTTACACCCAATTTGATATGGACTACAGTAAAAATGAATAAGTTTAAAATAATCTACTTGTTTTAATATAAAACGTGACTTTGAAAAATCAACTCTTAAAGTCGGCTATTCTTGTAATACTCTTTAGCGACAAAGGAGTGGAGATAGCAATCTCGAGGATTAAAATACGTCTTTGTAGTTCACTTTTATAAGACGAAGACTTGCTTTGAATATTTTACAAAGATTTATTCTAAAACTATATAGTATAAACAAAACATGCTATTCAAGTGAGTTTTAATGTAAAAATAGTTTAAAAGTAATGTTTGGTTTGGTTAAATATCATTAAAAAACATATTAACAGGAAATAAGTAGAAATATATAGTTTAATGCACATTCAATCATATTATAAAGCTTTTCCTATGGGGAAGCTGTTTAAAATCAATCCTTGTACCAACAAGTTGTACCTTAAATCAACTTATTGGTATTTAAAAGTGAGGCAGTTCAATTTTTTTAACAGATATATTTTCTTTAATCTTCGTTGAAACATTACTAAGTCCGCATCGCTTTGTTCTTGTAAAAAATATTTAAATCAAAAGGATATAACGTCTTAAAGACACTTAATGTTGTGATACCATAACACAAAGAGTGAGTAAATAAATTTTATCCCAGGCCACCTTTTACATGTTCACTTACCGACTAAGGGGAAACATCATTCATTGTTACTTTTCAATATGTAAGGCTAGAATACAGATGTAAGTGTGAAAAATGTAAACATGTCTTAACTAAGATATGAAATAATTTATTGCTGATATTTGTTTCACTGCTTAGGGGAGAAAATTTGATTTTTTTTACAAATATCCGTAATAGTTTCTTATATAAAATAAACTCAATAATACAAACAATGAATTTAAACAAATTAATATATACACTATCCTGATAATATATATCTTTATTTAAAATTCTGTAAGCAAAATCTTTAAGTCAAAAATGTGGGAATTTTGTGTAACGAAGGATGATGGAAGACGGCTTAAATTAAAGGTAAAAAGCAGTATTTCCAAACATTTACCAGCAAACGTTAAAATAACGTAAAGAATCCCCCATAACAGTTGAATAGAGATTTAAAAAAGTCTGATTTGTTTACTTTTAAACATGTGATTATGATAAGTATCTACTTTGTTTACGAACTGACTTGTGACGCACTTTTATTGTTTAATTTTATTCAGCACGTAAATCGTCGCAGCATACCTGCTTACTAAGCGAATTTTCAATACAAATATATGTTTGTTAATTCCGCATAAAGTTGCTTACCAAATTTCTTTAATATTCATTTACAAATAAGCGATGTATAACGTTATAATTATTCTCAATAAGAATAACATGGGAGCTAATTACTTGGTTTGCCACAACAAGGGACATGCAGTTAAAGGGTTTTAAGAAAATATCAATATAAATCTACTAGGTGAAGTCACACTCCAAGTTTCATCAATATACATCGAAATAAGTTATATCAACTTACATGAAAGAGTGTTTGCTTTATAAAATAAATAATAAAACTACATGTTTTTATATTTAGGTGTTTGTTGTGCAATATACACAACAAAGCAGTATTTTTCGTGTAAAAATATAATTGCATATTTGTGCACTAAAACTCTTACTACAAAATATTTCTTCTAGATAAAATGGTTTGGTTCTGATAGGCTATTATTGATTAAGTGCCTTTAACGTTGATTTTAATAATAACAATTCAATAATAGTTTGTTTAACATTATAGGAGCCTAAACGTAATGGATTTTTATAAGTGACTTTTAAAAACTCATGAAATAAATATAAACTAAGTTCATCTTTTGTTACATGGACTAATATTTGGAGAGCAATTTAAATAATAAGACTTTCGCCCAAATCTTTGAGCACCTTTTTCCAATTTTTTTACGCAGTATTATAATTCGTTTGTTATATATTATATATAAAACCGTAACTCCAAATTTAATTACTCAGCTTTATATTTTTAATATTAGTGTGACTTACAGTTGTTCGTCTGTTAAGCCTTTTTTTTACATCTTGATTAATTTCGAAAAAGTTCCATAAATAAATCGTACAACAATAGTAATAATCTATACACAAATGTTATTGAAGCGTGTCTTTTGTTAAAATATAATGAGAAATTTTTATAATTTTATTATATCTCGTGTCTTATTTTGATCTAACATATGCGTTATGCATGGTTAGTACCTTACAATATATAACGAAATAGCATGTTTCTAATAAAATAACGAGTAACTCCAAATAAATAAATCTCTTTATAATTATTATAATTATTATATCTCTTTATCTCTTTATATTCTATTATTTTATTATATTATTATATATCGTTTGTGTAAAATCCTGCAGGTTTCATGAGGCTGGAACCACCAACCGTTAAATTGCCTTTCAAATTGTCGTCGAAACTCGGAATTTTTGAAATATTTTAAAAATCTTACATTTAGTAACGGGTAATAATGTTTAGACAACCTGTAAAACTTAATTTTTTGTCTCAAAAAGTTATAATGCTGTTTTTAGATCCGTAGTATTCTTACAGTAGAGGTTTAAAATCACCATAAAATGGTGAATAAAATAGTGTGTTGTTTGCTGTCAATCGGGAACAATTTTAGTTTAATTTCTACATACTTCTTTCTCTGTTTGTCTCTTTCGCTACTTATTGTCAGTTTTATCCGGTAGAAATAAATAATCATGAACTTATTCTTGTTGTTCATTTAATAAACTAGTAAAAATAAAAGTAATATTATTTTGTTACATGAAAACAGGAGACGCATAGGCATTTTTTTATATCTGCTGATTCTAATAATAAAAGTATTTTTTATATTTTGATTACAACTGCTTCTTTTTAAATTCATAGTTATGAATTGCAGGATAGTATACAACCTAGTAATAATTATAAAATAGTCACTCTGAAATGTTAAAAGAGTTGGAAATTTATCGAAGTAAATGTTTTTTTCATTCAGGCTTTTTTTATTGAATAAAATATATAAATAAATAAAAATTAGACTATGCTTTAGAATAAAGAAACTTCGATGATGGTGTCTTAGAGGGAGATGTTTGAGGTATTATTTTTATAATGAATTTTTGATTCTGCGTTTTTTTCGAGTTTGCGTGTTATGTGTACATTATACAGCTGTAAATATTTAACAAGATCTCAAAACATACTATTTTAAATTTGTACATGTCCACCACCTAGGACAATGGTGTTGATAGCAATGTAAACATAAAAAACAACATTGTTCACAATATAAAAGTTTTCAAACTAAAGAAAATAATTCAACTATGCTTTCGTAAAATGTTGACAATTAGAATTAAGACAATTTCTTAGCCTTAGCTTATGAAAACTTGATATTAAATGTTTGACTGATAATAATTCTTTAAAGAGAAGTCACTGCCACAAATATATAAGTTTGGATGCGGAAAATCATCCTATATTGAACTCGTAAATACATCAGTTGTTGATAAATGGCGGTCCAATGCATTATGAAGGAGACAACTTGAAATATCGACTAACATCAAACTTATATTTATTTCACAGTAGGTTTGATTAAGCTATCGCTCGTTTCACTGTTATAGGGATTAAAAGTAAAATTTCCTAACATTATAAGCAATACCCATATTTAGTAACCCCAGTTAGCCAGTTTAGTTTAAATCAACTCCCCCCTCCTTAAAAAATATCCATACATTTACAGCTATGGTAGGCTTCTATCTTGTGATTGGGATATAGAAATTATAGTTCTTTACAAAAATAATTTTTGTATTCTCCTAAGTATGTCGTATTCGGCCTAAACTATAAAAACATTAGACTATATTTCCCCATACAAATTAAAAATAGATCTTATATAGATTGTATAAAAACGTCTAGAGTTAATTACAATAATAAAGCGTCCTTATAATTTACGTTAGTAAATAAGGTAATAATTTCTACCTACAAATTAGTAACTAATGTCAACCTAGGCCAAAAGAATTGCATTATTTTTCATAAGTCAATAGTGATAGAAAATGTTATTATTACAATTTCGTCTCTTATAATAAAATATTTAAATCGTATTTGAAATAATCGAGGGATTCAAACTTTATTTAATTACATTAGGTTTTTTTATAGCAGGTCATAAAAAATTATCACAACTACTCAATAATATGCAAATGTCAGTTGTGGCTGTGTTTCCAAACTGTTTGCTATGCTAACTGCTGATCCCATAGTAAGACATACATCAAGGCTGTTATCAACTGGTAACACTGTAGGTCGCGGGACGTTGGGGTCCTCAGACATGCATAGGATCATCCTAATGCGGGCCACTATAATGTAATGGTGATTTATGGTTACGTTAAAGGTTTTACCCTTCACACCGTACAGATATTATTGTAGCTATGTAAAATGGACAATGGTGTTGATGGCAATGTAAAAATAAAAAACAACATTGTTCACAATATAATTGATTCGTATTGTTTTATAGATGGCAATTGGTTAGTTCCGACTGTTCTTAAAACGAGCTGTTTAAAATATAACAACCTTTATGAATAAGTGTCCAGATAATGTCAAAGAAAGCAATAGCATCTACCAAACTGCCAGAAATGAGAGGCAGTCATTACTAGGGGCCGTCCCACTCCCTTGGGAGGCATTCGTGTGTCTTTGGAGGAAGGCTGAATGGCTGATAAGGTATCGTGACAATCTTTGCATAAACAACTCATCTTCTCACCTTCATTTTGCAGGAAACTTTAGACTCTTAACAAATTAATTACCTCAAACTGTATTCTGATAGAGATTAATATAAAGAAAAATACTGCAATGGGAATTTGAACAACTACTGTCTCCGTAGGACCTCGGCAGTGTGTGGAAGTAGGTGGGGGCTCGTTATTGTAATGGAAATATGCTATTTCTTTACAAGTTTTAAGGTTATAACCATGCATAATGCATATATTAGATACAAATAGGACACGAGATATAATAGAATGGTAAAAATTTATCTTTATATTGTAACAAAAGACACGCTTCAATAACATATGTGTATAGATTATTACTATTTTTTTTCAATTTATCCATGGAACTTTTTCGAAATTAATCAAGGTATAAAAAATAAAATGGTTTAACGAACGAACAACTGTAAGTCACACTAATGTTAAAAATATAAAGCTGAGTAATTAAATTTGGAGTTACGGTTTTATAAATAATATATAACAAATTTAGTAGACTTTTCCTTTTTCGGCATTTTAAAAGAAATTATTATATTTTTAGTCTTCTTTGCTTAGCACTTGCGTTGAATAGAAAGACTCCCTAAAGAATAGAGACGTCGTCTTTAATTACTAGCTCTGGGCTCCTGTGTAATTTGTCGTCCTCTCTTTATAAATGTAAACGAAATATTACTTCACAATCTAGTATCTCACTATTTCAAAAACTATTTTCCTGTTAGTAAAAAATAATGAAAAAATATTCTTTGTATTTGACAGTCAACAATATTTTTAGGTCAGAACTGTTATTTGTTTGATAGTGGTTTCAAAATGTGGTAAAGTTTATTTGATATATTTTAAAATATAGAAACTATAAAAAAATCAGTAACTCAGTATTAGAGAATACAAGAAATTAAGATCAATATCTTAAACATATGAGTAAGTTAACACAAAAACCAAGTAAATGGAATAGACACCGAATTTTATTTGCTACTAAGGAGCTATTTTTACTTATTCTCCCTAGACTTTAAAGAGAAGGTATTGTTTTCTTCAAAATTTTCGAATTTGAGTTGTCAAAATTTAGTATGTAGGCACTAATCCACAATATCTCAAAGGTTTAAAAAAAAATTATATTGTTTGATTACAAGGGTAATTATCCCCCAAAAATCGCCAAAAAACATGGACAAATAAAATTTATCAAAAACCATTATAAAGAGTTTCAATAAAATATAATAATTTGTAGAATTAAACAAAATGGCACCACCCGCATTTCTGCTAAAATTTGGGTTCAGAAATTATAGGACTTAAAACATCAATAATTCAGTTTTTTTTTTTTTAAATACATAAATGTCGAAGATTCTGATTCACCATTAAAAAGAGCTCAAAAACTAAATAAATTATTTTTGGAAATACGATTCTATGATTGCTGGTTGCGGAGAAAATTTAAATGTTTATAATGCGGTAAACGCAGAACGTTTTCCAATGTTATTTTTATTGGTAATATGAAAATTACTATTTCTCTCTTATTTACTGATCAAATTCATTAAAACTTGTCAAACAGAGTATGATCGAAATATGTTACCACTTAAACATGTGGGGTGATGAGGGGGCATTTCCCCTTCTTTAAACCACAGTAGATGTGAAATACGGGGGAGGCATACTATTCGGCGCTTTTTCCCCATGTTATTCTTATGGGGATCAGTTTTTGGACCGACACCCGATCCCGCCTATACTAATAAGCCACAAGTTTCCTTGTTGGCCTATATTAATACCCAACCCCTGCCTATATTAAATATATTGTCCCCACCCCTCCTCTATATTTTTTAAAATTAATTTTCAAATTCAGGCTAAAAAACTATCTTTAGTGTTTATGGTCCGATTTGTTTAAAACTTGGATATGTTATTGTCCTAGGCAAGTGTTTTAATAAATTTCACTTACATATCCCAAATTCACTATTACGGTCAAATTAAAAAATATTTTTGAAAAATACTGCCGCCAACTTCTTTATTTACTGTCCGATTTGTCTGCAATTTGGATATGTTATTGTCCTAGGCAAATGTTTTAATAAATTCCACTTACATTTCCCAAATTCACTATAGCGGTCAAATTAAAAAATATTTTTTGAAAAATACTATAGTGCCAATTGCCAACTTCTTTATTAAATGTCCGATTTGTCTGCAATTTGGATATGTTATTGTCCTAGGCAAGTGTTTTAATAAATTTCACTTACATATCCCAAATTCACTATTACGGTCAAATTAAAAAATATTTTTGAAAAATACTGCCAATTGCCAACTTCTTTATTTACTGTCCGATTTATTTAAAATTTAGATATGTTATTGTCCTAGGCAAGTGTTTTAATAAATTCCACTTACATTTCCCAAATTCACTATTACGGTCAAATTAAAAAATATTTTTGAAAAATACTGCCAATTGCCAACTTCTTTATTTACTGTCCGATTTGTTTAAAATTTAGATATGTTATTGTTATAGGCAAGTGTTTTAATAAATTAGCCTTACATTTCCCAAATTCACTATTACAATCAAATTAAAAAATATTTTTGAAAAATACTGCCAATTGCCAACTTCTTTATTTACTGTCCGATTTGTTTAAAATTTGGATATGTTATTGTTGTAGGCTAGTGTATATGCACCATCCACATTTTACAAATATTGCGGTTAAATTTTAAAAAATTTGGAAAAATACTGCCAATTGGCAACTTCTTTATGGTCTGATTTGTTTAAAATTTATATATGTCATTATTCTAGGCTAGTGTATATGTACCATCCACATTTGACAAATTAACTATAATGGTCAAATTTAAAAAATATTTTGAAAAATATACTAACAATTTCAAACTTCTTTATTTACTGTCTGATTTGATTTATTTTCGGATATGTTATAGCTCTTATATAGGTAACAAGACCACACTACCACACGTTCCATTACCCCCTACAATACAGTATTTTGTCTTTTTTGTTTGTTTATTTTGCTGTAATCCCAAAACTGACTTTGCTGTTTATTGTCCGATTTGCCTACACTTTGGATATTGTCCTAAGCATTTATTGTCTGATTTATTTTTGGATATGTTATAGCCCCCAACTATTATATCTAAAATTACAATATTATTTCCACCTATAATACAGTTGATGTGTTGTTTGTTTTGCCGCAACCTAAAAACTAACATTGGTATTTGTGTTTTTACAAAACTATATTTTGTAAATTACTTCCAATAACTCCTTTATTTACTTTTCGACTTGTTATATCCCCCTATATCTAAATTTACCGTATATTTTTTCCCTAAATACCCCATTTCCAAATTCAATATTACGGTTGGATTTAAAAAAATAAATGCAAGCTTATTATATTTGCCACAAGCTTATTATATACATCCAGCTGTTATATTTGCCACATTTCCAATATTGTTGTGACCCTCTCAACTACCTCTCATTGTAATATAATAAGTAATATATATCCACAAAATATTTATGGTCAGAACTGCCTAAATTTTGGATATGTTTTAAGCCAATGCGATAGCAAAAAATAAATTTGTAAAACCCAAAACAACTAAACACAAAACACTAATCTTTCTTTGTGCTTGTTTGGAGTAGTCTTTATTTTATCCAACTTAATTTTAATTTTGTAGTTAAAATCAAACTTCCCACATTCTAGCTCCCTTTCCAGCCAGTGGTTGGAGACATAAAGGTTACGAATATTTTCAAACTGTACAATATATCTTTTTCTACCCCTATGTTGGACTTGTTTAATAGCGCTTATTAATAATTCCGCACCATATTCCAAATCCTCCAGTCTACTACATTCTTTAAATTTAACATTGCCTTTAATATCTTGCATCTCTATGTCTTCTTGTCCAACATCATCCCACTCATTGTTACGGAAACTTAGGTTTTCTATTTTTGGAAAGGAATTGCCATAAAATGTTGCGGTTCCGTTAGTGTTAAAGCTTGCAAGTGGCTCGTTGGTAGGTAGATAAATAATGTCCAAATCACCACTGTATGGCAACACGCTATAACCTTGCCTATTCTTATTTATCTCTATAAATACAGTTTTACAGACACCTTTAACATAGTATACACCCCTCCGTCCATCCTTTTCTGCCAACACTCCCACAAACTTGTTGTTTACTACAAACGCATACACTATATAATGTCCATAATGCTCTAGATCCTCCCAACGTCGCAGGAAGTAATCTTTTAATTTATCCTCTCTTTCCCTTCTTTCTTTAGCCAACTGTGCTTTGTATTCCTCTGCAACAGTATTTTCCACATATTCCAATTTACGCTTATTACTGTCGATGTCTTCTAATTCCAATTTCCTCTTTTTGGAACAACTCTCTAAGAAAGGCTTAGAAAGTGGCTCTATTTCTTTAATAGTGTATGGGTACAGTTTATTGGTCCGGCTTCTTAAAACGTAGGGAGTAAGGTTAGGACTTTCCACTAAGCCTAATTCTTCTAAATTGATGTGTTTAGGTATAGTGGAGAAAGGTGTATTTGATTTTGTAAAACATGTGCCCCCAGATTTGATGTAACACTTATGCTTTACACTTATGGCATCCTCCTCTATTACCTCTACATAGTTAGTTGGTAAACAGTTAAAGCTAAATGCAGATAGAGCATACTTTATTAACTTTTCCCTTTGTGTACTATCTTTTGGCAGTTTTAGTTGTACTCCAGTTATCTTCTTCGTATTACTATTACCCCAATATGCGTATTGTAATAAATCGTTAAACACTAAACAACAACTGTTTTGTAATTGATTGGCAACTTTCACCCACATCTTATGCAGAGGTACAGCATAGAATGGAGCATTTTGGAAGTACCGTTTGTTGTCTTCTATTAGACTTAAACAATCTCTTAAAGGTTCAAACCCTTTACCAAAACCTCTACAATAGTTATAGATTGTTGCCTCTAACCTTGTTATTCCATTCTCTCTAGCTAGTTTAGACGAGAACGTTTCTTTTAGTCTCGCATCTGGACAGTTTACAAAGTTTATTATATGGTTTCCTATACTTTTAACTACTCCAGGGCTTGTAATCTGGCATATAAATTTATTATATATTTTTACCCTGCTATTTACATTAAACCATGTTAAACAGTCTTTACTAACATTATCTACAATAACATTATATCCATTCTTGTACGCCCCTTGGTAGCAAAAGTTAAAGTTTTCTGTAAGATATTGGCACATTTCCTCTTTATTAAATATTCCAGCCAAATCTAGTGTTATATCGAAATCCATAAGATAGTACATTTCTTTTTCCAGATCTTGCAGTATCTTTGGAAGATCTTCCAACAAATCCTTAATTTTAACATTTGCAAGCTCTATTTTATAGGGAATTGCTATAGGATCATCGTACTTTTGTTTAATTTGGTCAATATCTTTCTTTATTATTTGTAACACACCCTCGCTTTGGACCCCAGAGGACCTCTCCAAGGAGAATGGTAGTTTGGCCACAACACCATGTCGAGCTAAAGAGAACTTTTTAAATATTCCTCGTAAGTAGCTATTAAACGAGCCACATATTTCCTTCTTAACTTTAAATTTATTCCGAACGTCCCCATCACAATCCGTAACATTGGTTATCTTAACTAACATTATGTTATCACAAAACGCATCCGTTATAGATGTTAAGTTATTTAATTTTGGTTCGCCCTCACAATAGTTTATATTACCTATGTCTGTAAGAAGGTTATTATTACGGAGATTTTCTAATAAAAACCATATACCGAATCTTTCGTTAGTAGGTTTAATACAATTTCCCAATGAAACCTACTAACGAAAGATTCGGTATATGGTTTTTATTAGAAAATCTCCGTAATAATAACCTTCTTACAGACATAGGTAATATAAACTATTGCGAGGGCGAACCAAAATTAAATAACTTAACATCTATAACGGATGCGTTTTGTGATAACATAATGTTAGTTAAGATAACCAATGTTACGGATTGTGATGGGGACGTTCGGAATAAATTTAAAGTTAAGAAGGAAATATGTGGCTCGTTTAATAGCTACTTACGAGGAATATTTAAAAAGTTCTCTTTAGCTCGACATGGTGTTGTGGCCAAACTACCATCATTGATTATACATCCTACGGAATAGATAAACCTAGCTTACGGGCCGGGCGTGCCTCGGCATTGCTGCGCTGGCCCCGAGTTTGACTGAGATCCCGCCAGAGCGCAACCAGTCGGCTCTTCCCCTCTTTCACCCCTCGCTCTCCCTGCTCTCCGATCGCTCCCTCCTCCAGGCCAGTCAGTGTCAGTGTCTCAGCGACTGCCGAGCGGGTAAGATGCGCGCGCTGTTTCTCGTGAAAACACGGCACCCGCCGACTTTCCCCCTCCCTCCCCATAGCACTCCAGGCCGAATTGAGTCGCCGCGGCCTTTGAGAAACACTAGCAGAGATGTCTGTTGACATTCTGTCTTTGCATCTGTTGGTTTCGCTCATCACTTGTTGTGTATGTCAACAATATACATGAGTAACACTCTAATAGTGTAATTAAATCAATTACGTGTCTAAATTTATTGGTAAACTATGCCTAAAAATGTTGTGTTCAGGATGTTGAAGTAATTATGACTCAATACAACCTGACACCATATTTTGACTAGCTTAACACCGCACAGTGTGTTAATAAAACTGTTACCAGAATAACTTAGTTTAAGATATTTTACGACAAATCTAATGGTTTTGAATTTTTTTAAACCAAGTAATAAACAACTGAGCTGTTGCAATTCTTGTTATTTATTAGGCCTAGATGTTCAATTGTGGAGAAACCAAAGACGAGCTTTGTCCGGTTAATGTCCGGTCCATGTAAATTGCATCAGCTCGGTTATTTATTACTCGATTGCAATTAGTTAAGTATCGTTAGACTTTTCTCAAATTGCCCTAAAAGAAGATATACTGGTTAATATTTTGTAAAATGACTTGTTTTCGAGTCATTTGCGATATAACATTTAAAATGGCCGCCATTTTGAAATTATCACAGATAATTCCTTCATAACGTTCGTGTTGATAGATCCTATCTCCGTAAACAGTTGACTTAAGTTTGGTTGAATTCGGTTGTATGGTTTTAAAAATATGAACTTTAAAGTGAAAAACACTTACGGACTGACAAACGGAAAACTAAGTACGGGAGACCCATGTTCATATGGCTAAATGTGTTTATATTAACCCAAGGAACAACGCTATATACCTTTGCCCAGGAGAGTTACGGGACACTCTGTATAAGTTAAAAAACAACTTATACTTACTACCTGGTTTCTTATTTCTAATTTTTTTAGTCTAAAGTTCATCGCCCGTGAAAATCTTCATCTGAAGTTTACTGATGGTGATTTTACTTGGACTCTGAAAACGAGGTTGAACAGGAAGAAGCTATGGTTACTTTCGTAAACGGAGTAGTTTTTTTTTAAGCAGAGGACTGTTTCCGGTTATGACAAGATCCGAACTTATAAGAAACCTGTTAAGCACATCTCTGTCGCAGTTAAGTCTAGAGAACTTTCGAGCATAGATTTCCTGATATTGTCTTATATGCTTATTGTGAGCTTCAGTACGTAATTCTTTTTATTCTTGCATTAAATCGAATAGCTACCGTCTAGTAAAAATGGCATTTGCCGTTCCTGTAATTAAAAAAGTTTCTGAGTCATTAAGTGTATGGTTTCTTGGTTTTAGCATGTTATTGCTTTAAGGAATTTAGAATACAGATTAGCAAATAGTAGCAGAAATTATTATCAGGATTTTCAAAAGAACACTTTGAACAGTCTGTCAAAACTTAAATTAGTGCCGGGAAACCTTGGGAAACCCAATTTTCGGAAACAACTTTCGGAAACCCCACTGTGCACCGATTGAAAAATTAGTAAAACCACGAAAATAAAACACGAATATTTAAATGTTGTCCACAATTTTGGAAATTTGACGCTGATTATGGAAATGATCGTTTTTTCCGCGGAAAAGTCGTTAAAACCCCGGAAAATCGGAAATTAATTGTTTTCTGGAAATACTATCAAGTGGGTATTCAAAATGTGCAGAATTTCACCCTGAACACGTACATGCGATTATTTTACAAATCACACTTTTTATCCACGTAAAAGTCTTCAAAACTTTAGAAAATCGGAAAATAACTTTGTAATTGTAATACTGTCATGTGGGTATTCAAAATGTGCGGAATTTCACCTTGAACACGATCGTGCAGTTATTTTCCCGATCACATTTATTTCTCCGCGGAAAAACGTCGGAAAATCGAAAAAAAAACGTTGTTCTTATAATACTCTCATGTGGGTATTCAAAATTGTGCGTAAATTCACCTTGAATACGTACGTGCAATTACTTTCCCGATTACACGTTTTTCCGCGGAATAGTCGTTAAAACCCCGGAAAATCGAAAAATATTATTTTCTTATAATTCTGTCATGTGGGTATTCTGACTGTGCGGAATTTGACCCTGATTACGTATATGCGCAATTATTTTGCCGATCGGACAAGTAATTGCCAACAAAGGTTTACAATTTATTCAACACAGAGCGGGCCCGGTACCGTGCTTTTTACAGCGGCCACAGCACTAGTTTCGGTGGTTTTCATCTCAGGCGCGGATCCAGGGGGGGAATGGGTGAAATTCCCCCCCCCCCAA
The DNA here is from genome assembly GCA_963675035.1 of Allygus modestus. Lineage (NCBI taxonomy): Eukaryota > Metazoa > Arthropoda > Insecta > Hemiptera > Cicadellidae > Allygus > Allygus modestus. The sequence goes on from OY776116.1 coordinate 94,201,356, forward strand.
GGCAAAAGGTTGGAGTTGCGCGCGCACCCCCGCACCAGCGCTACGTCTGCCCGGCAGCGTCATCTCGTCTGATTGATGCCGTCGTCAGTCAGATCATATGCCTGTAATACTACTACAGAGTGTCCATAGACCGAAAATTCCAGGAAAATTGGATAATTATACGGGAATTTCGAAGAAAATTCGTTAATTTAGTTTAAATCCCTTTTTCGGCTGTTCTCGTTCATGCGGCTTGGTTGTCATTTCCAGCCAATAAAACAAGTTTTGGTTGTTATTTTCAGCCAATAAGAAACGTTGCCGATCGTTATTTCGGGCCGTTAAATGCAACTAAATTCCTGTTTCTGACCCATCCGACGCGAAAGAATAGGCGTTCTTTGGCTATATAACTGGGTCGAATCGCCGATTGTATTCGTAAATACGTTTCGGTTGTCATTCGGGCCTATACAACGGGATCCGGCTATATTTTTCGCTAGGAAAATATGGTACGATTGCGAATTTTTATGATAGATTGTGATTTTTGGCATATATTGTGCCTCAGTCGTCATTTTCGGACAATAATAACGTTGCGGCCGTCGATTTCGGACTTTAAAATATAAGGGAACGGTTGGTTATTTCCGGCAAATATAACGAGGTGAAATTGCCTATTTTGTTTAAACAATTAATATTTATTTAATTAATTAACGCGGTCCAGTCCATTATTCCTAAAAAAATTCAGTCATTTTGTTTGTCTTTTTACCACCAAGTTGCGGCAAAATTTATGTTTTTACCGATAAAACACGGCCAAATATCTGATTTTGCCCGGTAAATGCGTTTCAGACTTCGCTTTTGGTATATAAAACTACGTTCACTTGTCGTTTTCGGTCTAAATGTTACGGCGACCATGAAATGCGGTCAAATTGCCATTAGTTACATTTACTCTATACATAACACTGTTCGTTTGAAAAAAATTATTACTTTGCAAAAATGGCCCTATTAAAATGTGAATTGCCTTTAAAAATCAGAAAATTGGAACAATATACGTCCCAACGAGTGTCCAGTCGGGACGCGGGGCAAAGCAATACTAAAGTACAAAAGCAATGCCGCTGGCGCAGCGTCGCGTCGCGTCGTTCGTTGGGCGCAGCTTCTTGCATTGCCCCCGTTTTAGGGAATACATGTTTTATTTATTTGTTTAATTTTGTTTATTTGTTTGGTTTTGTTTTTTTTTTGCATAAAGATGAAATTGCCATGAATGTTGTTGCTCTTCGTTGTTGTAATAATACATAAATGTTAACATTACATGTAAATAAACTAATGAACATCAATCAGAAGTTGTGACAAAGTCCTCAATTTTGTATTAACACTCCAAAACAAATCATTCTTTTAACATTTTATTAAATTTGTTTGAATCGTTAATTTTCTTGAAATTTTCAGGTGATTCCTTATAAATTATTGTTATTGCTAATGACAAAATTTCGAATTTAAATTAAAACTGTACATTATAGATCATACGAATTTCAGTTGATTTTAAAAATTTATATTTCTGAGCCTGTATGCCTTAAACATTATTAATGTTTTAATGATGGCAAGTGGGCATTTTAGGTGTATGAGAAATTTTCATCTGGGGAAATCAGATATTTTTCAAAACTAGTCATAATATACAGGGTGAGTCAGACCACCCGTCCAGCGTGTATAACGGGAGAACGGTTTGGTCTAAAGTCATCAAAAACAATTATTCCTCACTAAAACGCATATGGGCTATCTATTAAAAATATTTTCATCAAAATCTATGTACGGAATGTTCCAAAACTGTAGGTCACGGATTCAAATCTCAACATTTTCTTATGTGAAAATAGGGCCAACATGCATTATACATTATTTAAAAGGCCTTTTTTATACATTATTTTAAAGGTCTCGTTAAAATAAACATTTGGCGAAAACAGAATTCACTTATCTTTATCCGTTTCAAAATGGCGGATATTTTTGTGTAAAATATTGACATTTGCGGAATACTCTGTATTTTTTAAACCATTACTCGTACCTTTTTTCTGACTTAAACGGGCCGCCATTTTGAAACGGGTAAAGATAAGTGAATTCTGTTTTCACCAAAATGTTTATTTTAACGAGACCTTTAAAATGAAGTATAATATTTCCTATGTTTACATAAGAAATGTTTGGGTTGCGAACCCTTGACCTTCAGTTTTGGAACATTCCGTACTTAGATTTTGATGAAAATATTTTTAATAGATAGCCCATATGAGTTTTAGTGGGGAATAATTTTGTTTGATGACTTTAGACCAAACCGTTCTCTCGTTATACATGCTGGTGGACGGGTGGTCTGACTCATCCTGTATATACTAACATAAATAATTGGACAGCTTTGACATATTTATTTTGTCATATAAGTAGGGGAACATATGTTTGCAGAAAGTAAAATTTATAAAATTGGAGAAATACTTTTATTTTTTAATAACTTTTCTCTTAACCGTAGTGAGTTTATTTTTTATAAAATTGTTATTATTTAAGAATTTTAAAGTTTCTTATTAAAAAAAAGAAGGCTTTGCGGGTAATATTTCAATCAAAATAAACCAAAGAACGCTCGTAACCTTTGAAAGGATTAATTTACTTGCTATTACTTCGGTTTACATTTGCGAAACCACAATTTTTGCGCGTTATGTCACTTGAACAGTGAAGGGATTTGAGCCCATTTTAAGATCGGAAAAGTGTGGCCGTAGCTACTGCTAGCTAATTCGTCGTCGACTCGGCTGTCCTCTCAACGCCAAAGGCATTACTAGGGTTGTTAAATATTTCTGTACCGGTGACTTTGGCGCTAATATTTGTTCGGCACTAAAGGAGCTGGTGCCAGGAAATTGTTCTAATCAGCTCCAGTGACTTCGGTGACAGTACGAATTCACTCACTCAAAAGTCGCTGTCACTGTTTGGTTGTTTCAATGTATCCCCGCTAGGTTCGTGGCGCTGTCGCTGGAGCTGGAGCTGGGCGCTGGCGGTGGCACTGGTCACTGTCACCGGTCGCTGTTTGGTTGTTTCGAGGTCGTGGCGCTGTCGCTGGAGCTGGGAGTTGGAGCTGGCACTGGTCACTGTCACTTGTCGCTGTTTGGTGGTTTCGAGGTATCGGCGCTAGGTTTGTGGCGCTGGCGCTGGTTGGAGCTTGGCGCTGTCGCTGGAGCTTGGAGCTGGGCATAGACGAGATGGACGAACTACGAACCAGCGCCAGTGACTTCAGTGACAACACGAGCCCGCATTGTTCATGCAAGTCGCTGTTGTGCGTTTACTAACTAAAGCGCTGTTAATACAATTTTCCGATGACTGTTATTTGTATAATTAAGTAGTCTTTTTACAAGCTTTCTTTATTTATGATTTAGTAACAACTTTATTATTTTACTTCTAGGTAATTAATATTTTTTTAGTGATACTCCTAAATGTTTTCGTAGTTAAATGAGAATTTGTAGTTGTACTAAGAATTTTAATTATTACTTGTTATTCCTATTTTATAAAATATATTTAATTCTAATGCCAATAAGTGAGCTGTTGATTCCTTATAAGGTCATGATTAACTTTGATAAATAACACAGTGTCAAAAAGGGGTAATTTATCGCTGGAGTTGTTACGATGAACTGCGGGAGTAACTGGTGCCAAGTCACCGGTAAAAGTAACTAATATTTCTTTGGCGCTGTCACTAAAGTCACTGATCCAGCAAAGTCACTGGATCGCACATCTCTAGGCATTACTCGCCGGCCTCGCCGCGCCACGCAGCACAATCATATCTGACAGGAGGGGTAGAAGAGGGGACGGTAGTTGATGGATTCGCCGCTTGAGCGCGGTAGCTGACGACGCTCCAACTAGGAGAGCTTCTACCGTTAGCCAACAGAATGCGCTCGAGGAGCTCGCCAAGGTCGGCTTCAAAAAACGACATTACTAAGATTATCTATTCCGTAGGATGTATAATCAATGCTACCATTCTCCTTGGAGAGGTCCTCTGGGGTCCAAAGCGAGGGTGTGTTACAAATAATAAAGAAAGATATTGACCAAATTAAACAAAAGTACGATGATCCTATAGCAATTCCCTATAAAATAGAGCTTGCAAATGTTAGAATTAAGGATTTGTTGGAAGATCTTCCAAAGATACTGCAAGATCTGGAAAAAGAAATGTACTATCTTATGGATTTCGATATAATACTAGATTTGGCTGGAATATTTAATAAAGAGGAAATGTGCCAATATCTTACAGAAAACTTTAACTTTTGCTACCAAGGGGCGTACAAGAATGGATATAATGTTATTGTAGATAATGTTAGTAAAGACTGTTTAACATGGTTTAATGTAAATAGCAGGGTAAAAATATATAATAAATTTATATGCCAGATTACAAGCCCTGGAGTAGTTAAAAGTATAGGAAACCATATAATAAACTTTGTAAACTGTCCAGATGCGAGACTAAAAGAAACGTTATCGTCTAAACTAGCTAGAGAGAATGGAATAACAAGGTTAGAGGCAACAATCTATAACTATTGTAGAGGTTTTGGTAAGGGGTTTGAACCTTTAAGAGATTGTTTAAGTCTAATAGAAGACAACAAACGGTACTTTCAAAATGCTCCATTCTATGCTGTACCTCTGCATAAGATGTGGGTGAAAGTTGCCAATCAATTACAAAACAGTTGTTGTTTAGTGTTTAACGATTTATTACAATACGCATATTGGGGTAATAGTAATACGAAGAAGATAACTGGAGTACAACTAAAACTGCCAAAAGATAGTACACAAAGGGAAAAGTTAATAAAGTATGCTCTATCTGCATTTAGCTTTAACTGTTTACCAACTAACTATGTAGAGGTAATAGAGGAGGATGCCATAAGTGTAAAGCATAAGTGTTACATCAAATCTGGGGGCACATGTTTTACAAAATCAAATACACCTTTCTCCACTATACCTAAACACATCAATTTAGAAGAATTAGGCTTAGTGGAAAGTCCTAACCTTACTCCCTACGTTTTAAGAAGCCGGACCAATAAACTGTACCCATACACTATTAAAGAAATAGAGCCACTTTCCAAGCCTTTCTTAGAGAGTTGTTCCAAAAAGAGGAAATTGGAATTAGAAGACATTGACAGTAATAAGCGAAAATTGGAATATGTGGAAAATACTGTTGCAGAGGAATACAAAGCACAGTTGGCTAAAGAAAGAAGGGAAAGAGAGGATAAATTAAAAGATTACTTCCTGCGACGTTGGGAGGATCTAGAGCATTATGGACATTATATAGTGTATGCGTTTGTAGTAAACAACAAGTTTGTGGGAGTGTTGGCAGAAAAGGATGGACGGAGGGGTGTATACTATGTTAAAGGTGTCTGTAAAACTGTATTTATAGAGATAAATAAGAATAGGCAAGGTTATAGCGTGTTGCCATACAGTGGTGATTTGGACATTATTTATCTACCTACCAACGAGCCACTTGCAAGCTTTAACACTAACGGAACCGCAACATTTTATGGCAATTCCTTTCCAAAAATAGAAAACCTAAGTTTCCGTAACAATGAGTGGGATGATGTTGGACAAGAAGACATAGAGATGCAAGATATTAAAGGCAATGTTAAATTTAAAGAATGTAGTAGACTGGAGGATTTGGAATATGGTGCGGAATTATTAATAAGCGCTATTAAACAAGTCCAACATAGGGGTAGAAAAAGATATATTGTACAGTTTGAAAATATTCGTAACCTTTATGTCTCCAACCACTGGCTGGAAAGGGAGCTAGAATGTGGGAAGTTTGATTTTAACTACAAAATTAAAATTAAGTTGGATAAAATAAAGACTACTCCAAACAAGCACAAAGAAAGATTAGTGTTTTGTGTTTAGTTGTTTTGGGTTTTAAAAATTTATTTTTTGTTATCGCATTGGCTTAAAACATATCCAAAATTTAGGCAGTTCTGACCATAAATATTTTGTGGATATATATTACTTATTATATTACAATGAGAGGTAGTTGAGAGGGTCACAACAATATTGGAAATGTGGCAAATATAACAGCTGGATGTATATAATAAGCTTGTGGCAAATATAATAAGCTTGCATTTATTTTTTTAAATCCAACCGTAATATTGAATTTGGAAATGGGGTATTTAGGGAAAAAATATACGGTAAATTTAGATATAGGGGGATATAACAAGTCGAAAAGTAAATAAAGAGTTATTGGAAGTAATTTACAAAATATAGTTTTGTAAAAACACAAATACCAATGTTAGTTTTTAGGTTGCGGCAAAACAAACAACACATCAACTGTATTATAGGTGGAAATAATATTGTAATTTTAGATATAATAGTTGGGGGCTATAACATATCCAAAAATAAATCAGACAATAAATGCTTAGGACAATATCCAAAGTGTAGGCAAATCGGACAATAAACAGCAAAGTCAGTTTTGGGATTACAGCAAAATAAACAAACAAAAAAGACAAAATACTGTATTGTAGGGGGTAATGGAACGTGTGGTAGTGTGGTCTTGTTACCTATATAAGAGCTATAACATATCCGAAAATAAATCAAATCAGACAGTAAATAAAGAAGTTTGAAATTGTTAGTATATTTTTCAAAATATTTTTTAAATTTGACCATTATAGTTAATTTGTCAAATGTGGATGGTACATATACACTAGCCTAGAATAATGACATATATAAATTTTAAACAAATCAGACCATAAAGAAGTTGCCAATTGGCAGTATTTTTCCAAATTTTTTAAAATTTAACCGCAATATTTGTAAACTGTGGATGGTGCATATACACTAGCCTACAACAATAACATATCCAAATTTTAAACAAATCGGACAGTAAATAAAGAAGTTGGCAATTGGCAGTATTTTTCAAAAATATTTTTTAATTTGATTGTAATAGTGAATTTGGGAAATGTAAGGCTAATTTATTAAAACACTTGCCTATAACAATAACATATCTAAATTTTAAACAAATCGGACAGTAAATAAAGAAGTTGGCAATTGGCAGTATTTTTCAAAAATATTTTTTAATTTGACCGTAATAGTGAATTTGGGAAATGTAAGTGGAATTTATTAAAACACTTGCCTAGGACAATAACATATCTAAATTTTAAATAAATCGGACAGTAAATAAAGAAGTTGGCAATTGGCAGTATTTTTCAAAAATATTTTTTAATTTGACCGTAATAGTGAATTTGGGATATGTAAGTGAAATTTATTAAAACACTTGCCTAGGACAATAACATATCCAAATTGCAGACAAATCGGACATTTAATAAAGAAGTTGGCAATTGGCACTATAGTATTTTTCAAAAAATATTTTGTAATTTGACCGCTATAGTGAATTTGGGAAATGTAAGTGGAATTTATTAAAACATTTGCCTAGGACAATAACATATCCAAATTGCAGACAAATCGGACAGTAAATAAAGAAGTTGGCGGCAGTATTTTTCAAAAATATTTTTTAATTTGACCGTAATAGTGAATTTGGGATATGTAAGTGAAATTTATTAAAACACTTGCCTAGGACAATAACATATCCAAGTTTTAAACAAATCGGACCATAAACACTAAAGATAATTTTTTAGCCTGAATTTGAAAATTAATTTAAAAAAATATAGAGGAGGGGTGGGGACAATATATTTAATATAGGCAGGGGTTGGGTATTAATATAGGCCAACAAGGAAACTTGTGGCTTATTAGTATAGGCGGGATCGGGTGTCGGTCCAAAAACTGATCCCCATAAGAATAACATGGGGAAAAAGCGCCGAATAGTATGCCTCCCCCGTATTTCACATCTACTAACCACTGTGTGTAGTAAAGGATCCTGCAGTGCCCCCATAAAAGGGATTTGGGTGGATATTTTTTAAAACAACTTATTTAGAAGATTTACAACACATTAAAACATACTTTATATTCTGTATAGTAAATAAAAAGTAAAATTTGTCATTAAAGTTGGGCTAAAAGGAAGAAAGCATTTGTCAGTTTCCTGATACCGTTTAGTTTTTAATTGGTGACCAGACTTAAATTATCTTTTAGTATATTAAAAAACTAAAAATATTGATTAAATATGTACACAGGTCACATCCTCTGGCAACATTTAGTTTGATATTTCATATTTCTATTGCAATATCAAGTAAATAATTTTAATATGAAAGAACAAATATGAAAACCAAATACTGAAACAGGGAAAAATGTTCATTAAATCTCATCTGTGACGTCACCGTTCTTTTACCGGTTCACAACAGAACACTTGAGTATTACCTGAACTGCAGAGGTTATTTGTTTATTAAATTCAGTAAACTACATTTCTAAATACTTACTTTTAATGAAATCTGTTTTACCTCTATAGATTATGATTAAATTAATATACGGGGTTATTTATACATATTATTTATTACTATAACTACTAAAACAAATAAGAACCAATCTACATTATGCAGCTAAATGGAAGAATGTCAAGAATGATTCTCGTGCATAAAAATCGTTGAATGAAGTGTATAAGTTTAACCCCTTTTTCCAAATAAGTTATTATCCAAATAATTATAACTGATTTTTTTATATTCTTGTATTATATGTAACTATATCATAATAATCCATCCTCAGATTACAGCGAGGATTTTGTTGTTTCAATTAAAAGGATAAATTAAGTTCAGTTAAAAATATTATTCTAAATTTAAAATTATCTTGTGTAATAGAAAAAAAGTTAGTTATGGTATAAAAATAAACATAAAGATGTACTTTGCATGTTATTTAACTAAGTACTTGTAGTATAACTACACAAATTATAGTGCAAAGTAATTATTTTAATTTTCTTATAATCTTTGAATGATATTTGTAAATTATTGAAAAATATATGTTTTTGATATATATATATATATATATATATATATATATATATATATATATATATATATATATATATAACTAGTTTTGAATATGACTTCATTGTTAAATAAAACATATTATAATTTAATTTAGTACTAAAGTAAAGAACTGAAGTTCTAATGTACTAACTTTGATTATTCAATATTTAAGAGACGAATGGCCAGTCAATCCTTGCAAGGACAATTATAACATTTTGAATAGAAAATTACCATTCTTAGTCAAATTGTTCGAAATGGTGGGGACAATTCTGCTCTGACTTTTCAACAAAAGGCTTATTATGAGTACTTAGATCCCAACCTCGTTTGATCAAAGAGGCTAAGTAATTCTAAGTATTCTAAGTAACCTTTAAACTCGTTTTATAAAACTTTACATTGTTTTAGTTCACACCATTTTCCATTCGGTTTATCTTTTTTCATACATAAGTCAAAATAAATGTGTTTAACTATTTTAAATTGCAACAGCTATAATTGTATTTTTAGTTTGAATTGTTTTCCGCTTTAAAAATAATGTTTGAACAAACAAAATTAAAAACATTGATTTATTAAATGCATATTTTATAAAATTATGGCAATAACAGCAATTTTTGCTAAATTGACAATAGAGTATCAAAAGACATGTATCAAAAGACGTGTATCAAAAGAATGTAAAATAGTAAAACAATAAGGGAAAACTAATCATGTAATAAAGAACATTTTAAAGTCACTTTAAATTGGAAAGTACAGTTAAATTAATTTATTGGACGTTTTTAAGATAACGTAGAAATGGTACTGTAAACAATAAATACTACTCGAAATATTGAGCACCAAACCTTATATAAACTTAAGTCTGAGATTAGGTGAAAACTAAAACACCTCTGTCTAGATTTTGTATATGTATATCATCTTTTTGAAATTAAGTATTAAATATTTATCTTACACGTTTTCCCTTTGAAATAAACTCAACAATGTATTACGTTACCATCACTAATAAAAATAAGACTAACTACCGTCTTAAATTTATATTTTAATAAAAATACTAAACTTTAAAATATACAATTGATTATATCAGCTTATATTAGTAAAACATACTAAGTAATTATTATTTTCAACGTTCTGTGGAAATGTAATGTGACGCTAATTAATGTAAAGCGGTTGGTCTAAATACTGACTTATACCATGGATTAAAATTACCCTTATATTAACTTACAGCAAACAAATATTAAGTTATTATAGTGTCGAAAAAGTTATTCCTTGATTAAACGTAATTTATAAATGGTAGATATTAGGAAAAACCTATACTTAGGCTTCAAACACGTTATACATGTAGTGACAACTAAAAGTTCTAAAATGTTGTATAGTTATAATAGGTGCCTTGTCAGAAACAGAACGAGTTCGCACGCAGCACGCTGAAGTGAGGGAAGTGAATTTCCACATAACAAACTTGAAAAACTCAAAAACAGTGTAAAAAGTACATTTATTAACATTTTTATTGAAATGTGAAAATATTGATTTTTTGGCTATTCTCATACTCCTGGTTTAATTTACCTGCAATGCTGGGAATATAATTTTACACATTATAAGGTTAGGAGAAAGTCCAATCAGGCTTGAAAGTAGGCGTGAGGTTGCTGAGGGATGATTAAAATAAACCAACAACTGAATAACAGGTTTATATAATGTAAAACCCCGATAAGACAACGTACTGTGTTTGGTCGATACACGTTTTCTTTAAAAACTCGGTAAATATTTACACTAGTATGACGAGAAAGGAATTACAAGTTTCGCACTAATTCCCATCTTTTTACATGCATTAATTGTACCTACGTTTGGGGCTTTTCTGACACTTTTTGGGCCCAAAAACTCGAAATTTGGAAGAATAATCCCCAAAAAAGGGGTTTAGAGTTTTCCGATTTTTTTGCCCAACGAACTTGTCCAACTGATTATAAAAAGGATCGTCCCTCCCAAATTTTAAGTAAATCGGACAAAAAATGCGACCGCTACAGTGCAAACACACACACACACACACACATGCATATATATATATATAATATGTATTAATACGCCAAGCTGATTTTTGTTTAGAGAACTTCTCTGTTATTTATGAACCGATTTTAACGATTGAGGTATTAAAATACTCGTCCTGATTTGTAGTTGTGCATAACGTTTTTCCTTTGTAGATATTATCAACCTTCAGGGCACGGGCCGCCCTTAAAGTTTTTTTGCCCTTAAGATTAACATGGGAAATAATGTTATTTTAATTGCAGTTGTTAATATATTATGGACAGATTATTGGCAATACCAGATGTTACAGGTAAGGAATGTATTTTTCTGTATAAATTAAACAAGTTTTGTTTCTACATCGCTTTGAGCGGTAAAATGTTGTATGCAGCGGGGGATATTTAAATTTGTGTTGAAATCTATTTATCTGTCTGTCTGTTTATAATAGAGATTTGTTCCGAGTTTCTTAAAACATACTTTGTTGAGTGAAATAAAAAATTTTTATGTGGAAGATGAAACGTTTAGACTGTAATTATAGTACGTCATTAATGTTATTACCGGTTTGTCCGGCACTGCTCCAAAGTAGGTCTTAAGAGTACAGGTTTCACTACCTTTCACTACAAACTGCACCATAGTTGTTTTAATGATTTTTTAATCGGTTATGTTTTTCCACAAAACGGAGGAAACACGGCTGATTCACTAATCTACACCGGTACACTAAACCATATACAATAAGGGTTAAGCAATGAACATTGGGTACGGAACACATAAGCCCTTGCAACATGGTATATAGCTCAGTTTGTGTAGGTAGTGATTGTTATTATTATGCTGATTTGTGTATGTGTTTTTAATTCCATCATCAATAAGTCCAATAATTTGTATGAGTTATTGAGCGGATTTTTAGAAAAAGATGGATTCATCCCAAAAAAAAAGTTATGGGCTTATTATCATTCCAATGAGGCTCGGACCTAATGGCATTAAAAATCTCCACTTTAACCATATTACTACTTGCTTCATCGATTGGGCAAAAATGTTGTAGAAAGACAGCACGTAATGTCACAGGATCAGTAACTGGCCTATACTTTCCGTCCTGTATGTCCTTTGGGACTCATCTGCTACGTCGGCCTTTAAAATTTGTATTTAAATACTACTGAACACAGGAGTTAACTGAACCGGTTGAGCATAAATTTGTTTACGAAGACAGTTACACATCAGAATAAAACCTTTGCCTGTTCCTGTTTAAAAAATTCTTTTAGGACTCTCCAAATGATGTAGCTATCAAATTTAAGGGTGAAGGAATTTGTTTTAATCAGGCCTCATTCTCTGAAAAATATAGTTTTGCAATTATAAAAACAACAACATCGGGATTAGGGTTAAGATTTATAAATAAAAAACATAAAATCATAACAGCTGTTTATTAATAAAGACATTCAATTGTAAAAAAATAACACTCATTAGGTAAAGTATTATGTGAGTTTTGTGAGAATAGTGATTAGAACCAATGTATACATGGGTATGAATACGATTAGGTTATGTATAAATTGCTAAAATAATTTAAATTTAACATTGAATATAAAGCGGAATTGTCCAAAATGAACAGAAATAAACAAGTGAGCAAAGCAAATATGTTCGCCTTGGAAAGGAACTGTTAAGATAAGTAATCTAGTCATTTTGAACCAACTGACTGGCTTTTCAGTCCCCCAGGTGCTTTAACAAATGTAACTAACTTTTCAAACATAACACTGTATTTGATTGCGAGCGAAGCCACGACGGACTACTTGTATAATTATATTTTAACACCCCAACATGTTTGCACTAACAAAATTGTCTTTGGAGGGCTTAGTTAATAAATTTGCCACACATCTACAATTTTACTAAGGCCTACTAAAAACAAATTTTATGTTAATTTTTTCGAATAAAAAACACAATAAATGTATTATATTCCTAGAATAATTATTTATTATTATATTTAAGGTCAATTTAAATAAAGAAACATTAAATTAAAACTACTAATTTTATTTTATATTTTGTTAAATTGTCTATTATAAAACTTTAATTTATTGTATACCTTTCTTTGTGTAGGATTCGCACAGAAAGCATCCAATTTGCCAGATTGCTATCCTCAGTCGTCGAGTTGTCACTCGAGAATATTATTCTAGCAGATCTTTAGACCCTGATTTTTATTCGTCACGTTTTATATTAAGTATGTAATAATCTCTTACTGTATTTTAAGTTTCGCGCTTTCGCATTACTTATGTATAAAGAACATTTTTATAATTGGACTATTGTTTGGTTGATCAATTACGCTATCCTAACTATTAGCCTTCTTGTTAGTTCAGAAATTAATAAATGGACACGGTGTTCAAGAAAACACTAAAGCAATTCTTATCGTAATAAATCATCTAAAGATAAAGAAACTTTGGGTGTTTTAGGATATAGAGTTCATCCTAAAACATCCAAGTACCCTTAATTAGTGGGTTGATATTATTTAATTAAAAGTTTAGTTACTTCGGAGGAGCATGTGATACCCCATATACTGTACATGTAGCTTATATCTTGATCCTATACACGAGGCCTTACATTTGCAGTTTTAATATATTGTGACAGGTCTACTGGTGTTAACCTCTGATGAATTTGATATGGAAATAGATATCACCGGCGAGTAATATGCCTTTTATCACAAAAATATATTTTATTAACTTGTGTCTATAGTAAATATAAAGTTTGATCAAAATCATATCCACGTGGAACTAGCATTTTTTTTAATTCTGGTAATGTAGACTATCACTTATACTCAAATGTATAAATTTACATTTTTAATTATATCCTTCAAATAATAAACACACCTGTTATATGCACTTTTTCTTCTTACGATGTCGTGTGAATTTTGAACAGGATACAATAAATTATGTCTCGCAACACTAACGTATATTTGTACATGTTTACTATCTTATATGTAGGTAGTAAGTGTAAAAATAGTTTAGTTTTTTGATACGTAGAAAAGTGTATTATCACGCTTAATTACCACAATACATATACTACCCAAGAATGTTTTTATTTTATTTTATAGTGAAATGCCAATGTCAGTATACAATTCCATGGAAAACGCTTTGATTAAGTCGAAATAAAAATAAGTTTGTTAAATTAACCTAAGTTATTACATAAGTTATATTGGGGAAAGTATTAAGTTTTACTCCAAGTCGGAGTGCAGAACAGTTTACAGATAAGTGGCTGCTCCAAGATTGTAGTTAGATCCCCGCCTGGAACGCCTTTGGCGCCTCTCCCACAATTCTTCCTGCCATGTGAAATGGCGAAAGAGTTATTAAACAAAACTTTCTTATTCTAAAACAATTAGTTTTAAGTAAGTTTATTTTAAAACATTTACATCTCTTTCCAAGGGTTTTGTATTATTAAGTAAAGAATAATAATTAAATTATTGTTTTCTATGTTAAAATAAATTAATTCATATGCCAAATGTTATTTTTAAAAAGTGATGTGCTCTTTGCGAATTATGCAGTGAGTAATACTTAAATTTTATTAAATACCTTGGGTTTTTAGAATAAAAAAAATTAAATATAAAATAAAAACATATATCTAAGTATTATATATTATCTACTTAATGTCACATTGGGTTAAGCATAACAATATATAACTGTCAACAAAAGCTATAACTTAGATCTTCAAGAAATCAAACGAGATTTTAAAATGATATAAATAAAACGTGAATATTTTCTATCATAATAATAATTGATACAATAACAATTCTCTAACCATAGAGTAATTGATAAGGGAAACAATAAATTAAAACCACGCATTAAACATATGTGTTTAATTGTGTATTATGACGGAATGAGGTGGGTTACAAAAGTATATAGGCTTAGCGTTTTTATTTTTAATTTCATTACATTAGTTACAACGTTGAAGTGTTCCAGTATCATAACGATTCAAACGTACTTAAAATGATAAATGCTAATAAATGCTAAACAACTTTCGCCACTCGTTTATACAACTGGAGTTGTTAATCAATGTGCCTTCCCTGGAGTGGCATGGTAATACCTAAGCCCGGGACCATGATTTACTTTTCGTTTTGAGGTCCCCAGATGGAAAATACAATATTTTTTTCGAAACTGTTTAAATATTATTTTTGTGTCTATGTATATTTCTGATAGCTTTCGATGCAACCGTCAAATTTTGTTGAAATTGCGTACACATGTTTGAAACCACATTTATAACTTTCCGTTCAAAGCTTAGACAGATCAACTCAACCAAAAGAATGGTTTGGTGGAATTAAAAATAATTTTATTTTGAAATGTTTCTCTATGTGAGTGGGGCTTTAAGCCGTTTACTTGTTCACTTATTTATGGAAGTCCCCAGTTAGCGATACTCCGCTGATGGCTACAACCTATTGTCTCTCTACGACGCCTAGCTTAGTTTAGGACGGAGACTGATAGCGAATAGACGATGAGCACGGTACGCACCCCAAATACATTGCAACATATAGCGGCGATGAATATCAGGAAGTTCGCGCCTGAGACAATTACAATATTACCTAGACCCTTAAAAGACCTTGTCGCAAGGATAATGGTACGAAATAGTTCATTTTAAACAGAAAATTTAATTCTTGGACCGTCACATCATGATACTGGTGTAATCCCAATAGATTAACGAGGAAGAGCTCCAGCGAATGGACATCATAACAGAGTAGATGAATACCGATTTTGCATATGAAACACTAACAACTGAGTGGATCAGTTACGGTTTCACCTGGTGAAATATAGCAGATCTCCAGGCAGCAACACCTCCAACTTGGGATTTGTTTAATAAAGAAAACAAAACCATGGTAGAGATCAGAATTGTAATTGTGTATTAAAAAGATATATGGATGTATTTATAATTCAATCAATTTACATCTTGGTCCATGTAACTTAAAATATCCGTTATACTGTGAGAGAATACATCTTCAGCAGAACATATTCTGAAGTGTGCATTACATTGTTCATATTCAGTATTGTGTTTCAACTGGCAGGCTTTGAATCCTCACCTCCATGCCTTCATTTGTTACGCTGTTACAGAAGCGTTACGTAACCAGCCGATCGTAAATAAATAAATAAATAAGGTCTTTATTTGGCAAGCGTTAATCAAAGTACAAACTCTGTTTTTCATTACAACTTTTGTCAGAAAAGAAAAGAAAATAGCATAACATTCCATAAAAACAAAACGAAAAATAAAAAGTAAATGTCCAGGTCAGACGAACACTTCCTTTAAATATTCATTAAACCTAAAATAACTGCAATCTTTTAAGGTGGATGGCAAAGCATTGTACTTTTTTTGGGCCAAAGTACCTAAACCCTTTTTTCCCCGTTTCCAGTTTTGTCTTTGGCAGGTGCAATAGGCTGTCCTGTCGGGTACTACGCTCTTTAATCTCGTGCCTAAAGACCAACTTCCTCCTAAGGTACTCAGGTTTTCCCGTCTGAAGAACTTTGTGAATCAAGTTGACAGTTTGCATATCGGAGGAGCCCATAATTGACAACACCTTGGAGTTCAATCTGTACTCACTAATGTGATCAAATTTTTTCAGGTTATAGACAAATCTAAGTGCTCTGTTCTGCAGCCGGGAAACGATCGTCAAATTTTCCTGAGTAAGGCAACAGGCAAAAGCAGGAAGAGCATAGTATATTACAGGAAAAATGGTTGAACGGACAATTCCCAGCTTAGAAAGTTCTGGCAAAATTGAGCTTAATCTGCGAAGGGTTTTCAAACGGATTGTTACTGTTTTACAAATAGCTTTTACATGTTTAGAAAAATCAAGTTGGGAATCAAGAATAACACCAAGAATCTTAAGAATATTACTTGAAGTCAGTGGTTCAAGATCGTAACGCCACGCTTCGATGTTATACGTTGTCACAAGTGTGACGTCTCAAGTAAAGTAATGGCCCTACTGACATTTCCAGATTTTAGTATATTTTAAAATATAAATAAATACAAATATAAAACATATTAATATTCGGGGTATTAAATATAGCATAACTTACAGTATTTAGAGCAAAATACAAATAAATAAGAAAAATTTAAATAAACACATACAAAAATAATACAAAATACTTATCATGAACATTCAGTAACAATGAGTTAATAAGATTCCTATAGTTAGGCCTACTGCAGAATATCGACAGCATAATATTGATATCCCAACCTACCTTTAGTTTGACTGATATAGGCTATCAGTTTACACTGCGTCACAAGGAGAGGAACGGCGTTTAAAAAACATCAGCTGATATTTAAATACTAAACAAAAATTGTTAAAATAAAGTTCAAAGCCGATAAATAAAGCAGTAACAAAATATTTTAATTTATGTGAATTTTTACTTTGATGATCATAAGTTACGTAGCACTACATAGTTTGTCTTTATATTTCAATAATCAGGATCAAGAATCTTTATTTAACAATAATATAATAATTTATAATAAGAAGCTTAACTGAGCAAAGGCACTCAACATAATTTATTATTTATTATTCATCGTTTACTTTTTAATGAGTTTTGAAAACAATAATGGACATCCAAACCTTTCATGGCGTAATGATTACTTATAGTTATATTCATACCTAATAGTAAAACTACAACTTTGAAATACAAAACAATAGTTTTTCCTATTATAATTGGTAAATGAATAACTTATGCATTTTTGTTCCATTTGGAATAGCTGTAAAACATTGCGTACAAAATAGACCAGCTACGTTAAGTTATGTACGATACAAATTAGCGATCGTAGGCTACATTAAAATAGCCAACAAATCACGACCACTTAACTTCTAAAAAGTGCCAATCACTGTCATATGATTTTAATAATAGACGATTCATAGAAATTGTTGTAAACGTAAACTCAATGACTTGTTTCAGGAAATTAAAATTTTGGTAACTAAACAATTTTAATATATCTCTGGTAACTTTATATACTTTTCAATTACCAATCACTGTTAATAACTGCCTAATTTCAATATAATTCAATGTGGTATATGACATTGTATCTAGCCTCAAGATCCAAAAAGCCTGATCGTCGTCATGGAGAGAAAACGAGTCGAATAAACAAAGTGTTTACCAGCCCCCGGTTATAAGAAGTGAAACTCCGTTCATTTATAAACGACAAATTTAGATTCCCGTATGAGCCTTCAATATGAAATTTAAAATACTCCCTTAGTAACTGGTTAAGTAAGTCTAATACTTATTCACAGTTGGGTAAATTTGTATTAAAGTAATTTATAAATTAGTAATAATTAGATTGCATTAAGTTTGTCCATTAAAAAATGTATTTATTATGATAGAATAAATATATTATCATCTACACAAAAAGTACCAACCTTTTTGGAAAACAAAAAAAACTACAGAAATAAAGAAATATATATACATGCTAAGCGCGTTAAAATGATTTGAATGCATTACTCCAGCTAATTTATAATTCTAATATTAATCAAAATTATAATTTTTAACTTCAATAAGAATTGCCCTATGTTAAATAGTCCGTAAACTCTGAAAATAATACAAAGTTATACTGAAAACAAATTTCCACTCGATTTGATATTTATTGCCTATAGTCAAAATGCATTGGTGTGAATATTTAGTTAAGAAAAATCTTCTTCTTTTAATATGAAACGTGACTTTGAAAAATCATCTCTTAAAGTCGGCTATTCTTATAATACTCTGTAGCGACAAAGAAGTGGAGATAGCAATCTGGAGGATTACAAAATGTCTTTTTAGTTTACTTTTATAAAACAAAAGCTTGCTTTGAATACTTTACAAAGATTTATTCTAAAACTATAGACAATTCAAGCTATTGCAGTAAATTATAATTTAAAAAATAATTACTAGGTAATGTTTAGTTGGCTTTGTCTCTATTAAAATCATATAATATAAATTGAATAAAATAGTATAATTTAAAGTTCCTCCCTTAAGCCAACTCATTGGGATTTAAAACTTTCTTAGAGGGCGTTACAGCCTCTTACCAAAAGATATACTTTATCTTGATTAATCCTTATTGAAGGAGTATTTAAGTCCGCAACACTTTGAGCTTGTGAAAAATAGTTAAAATAAAAACGGATAACGTCTTAAAAAAATCCCATTGATGGGATACCGTAATACTAAAGCGAAAACTAATTCATTTTATTGCAGTCCACATTTTATATGTTTACTCATTATGAACGAGGGTAAACATTATTCGTTGTTATTTTGCAATATTAAATGCTAGAATACAGGCGTAAGTGTTTAAAATTAAAATCTTTATTAAAGTTATTTATGAATTTATTACAGACATTTGTCTCTCTGCTTAGAGGAAAACAATTAAATTTTCTCTAATTAGTGTTGGAAAATAACCGCAATAATATCGTGAACAAAATAAGAAATTACTAAATAAAATAAGACTCACTATCATTACAAATTAATTTAAAACAAATAATATAATAAGTATCCGGATAGTAAGGAAGCCAGTTAAGCTTTTAACCCCTTAATAAAGGTTTTATTTGTCTGAATAAAATCTTAGAGACGTTAAAGCTTTTTTAAAAAGTTACTCTATTTCTACAAGGAAACTGATATTTCCACCTACATTTACCAATAATATTCAAAATATATTTTTGGGTGCTCTCAGTTGTTAAGGCAAGCAGAAGATGATGATGTACTTTAGTAGAGGAGAAACACCGTTTTAGGGCCGTAATCGGCACTTTTTTCCCATGTTATTCTTATGGGGATCAGTTTTTGGACCGACGCCCGATCCCGCCTTACACAAGTTTCCTGTACTAGTACCCTTGCCTTAAATACATTTTCCCCCTATATTTTTAAATTTTGCTCTAAATTCATTTTAATACATCCTTTGTGAAAATCCATGAGTTCAAAAATAACTCCACACCAAATAAACAACACATGTAAACAACTTAGAAGTGCACTCGGTTATCGCCACAAGCGCGACAATCAACCTTGAAGGAGATTCTGCAAGATCGGCACCAAGTACACAGCGACCGATGCATAGTAACCGATGCGTAATTTTACAAATTAATTTTGTGAATTGTCGGCTATATAAAGAGCTGCTGCAGGCTAGGGTCCTCACTTCATATCCTACAGACCCAGCACCAACAAGACCTTCAGTGTTGCAGCGACCGATGCATAGTAACCGATGCGTAATTTTACAAATTAATTTTGTGAATTGTCGGCTATATAAAGAGCTGCTGCAGGCTAGGGTCCTCACTTCATATCCTACAGCCCCAGCACCAACAAGACCTTCAGTGTTGCAGATTTTAACTTAAAATTCAGTGGTCCAGTACTTAGAATAATTTCGGCTAAAATATGCTTTTTTACTCTGGACTTAGAAAAATTTAGTGGTTAAAATAATTTCGGCTAAAATATGCTTTTTTTACTCTGGACTTAGAAAAATTTAGTGGCTAAAATAATTTCGGCTAAAATATGCTTTTTTTACTCTGGACTTAGAAAAATTTAGTGGTTAAAATAATTTCGGCTAAAATATGCTTTTTTTACTCTGGACTTAGAAAAATTTAGTGGTTAAAATAATTTCGGCTAAAATATGCTTTTTTTACTCTGGACTTAGAAAAATTTAGTGGTTAAAATAATTTCGGCTAAAATATGCTTTTTTTACTCTGGACTTAGAAAAGTTTAGTGGTTAAAATAATTTCGGCTAAATTATGCTTTTTTTACTCTGGACTTAGAAAAGTTTAGTGGTTAAAATAATTTCGGCTAAATTATGCTTTTTTTACTCTGGACTTAGAAAAATTTAGTGGTTAAAATAATTTCGGCTAAAATATGCTTTTTTTACTCTGGACTTAGAAAAATTTAGTGGTTAAAATAATTTCGGCTAAAATATGCTTTTTTTACTCTGGACTTAGAAAAATGTAGTACTTAGAATAATTTCGGGTAAAATATACTTTTTTACTCTGGACTTAGAAAAAATTCAGTACTTAGAATAATTTCGGCTAAAATATACTTTTTTTACTTTGGACTTAGAAAAATTTAGTGGTTAAAATAATTTCGGCTAAAATATGCTTTTTTTACTCTGGACTTAGAAAAGTTTAGTGGTTAAAATAATTTCGGCTAAATTATGCTTTTTTTACTCTGGACTTAGAAAAATTTAGTGGTTAAAATAATTTCGGCTAAAATATGCTTTTTTTACTCTGGACTTAGAAAAATTTAGTGGTTAAAATAATTTCGGCTAAAATATGCTTTTTTTACTCTGGACTTAGAAAAATTTAGTGGTTAAAATAATTTCGGCTAAAATATGCTTTTTTTACTCTGGACTTAGAAAAATTTAGTGGTTAAAATAATTTCGGCTAAAATATGCTTTTTTTACTCTGGACTTAGAAAAGTTTAGTGGTTAAAATAATTTCGGCTAAATTATGCTTTTTTTACTCTGGACTTAGAAAAATTTAGTGGTTAAAATAATTTCGGCTAAAATATGCTTTTTTTACTCTGGACTTAGAAAAATGTAGTACTTAGAATAATTTCGGCTAAAATATACTTTTTTACTCTGGACTTAGAAAAAATTCAGTACTTAGAATAATTTCGGCTAAAATATACTTTTTTTACTTTGGACTTAGAAAAAATTCAGTACTTTGTATAATTTCGGCTAAAATATGGTTTTTTTACTCTGGACTTAGAAAAATTCAGCGCTTAAAATAATTTCGGCTAAAATATGCTTTTTTTTACTCTGGACTTAGAAAAATTTAGTGCTTAAAATAATTTCGGCTAAAATATGCTTTTTTTACTCTGGACTTAGAAAAATTTAGTGGTTAAAATAATTTCGGCTAAAATATGCTTTTTTTACTCTGGACTTAGAAAAATTTAGTGGTTAAAATAATTTCGGCTAAAATATGCTTTTTTTACTCTGGACTTAGAAAAATTTAGTGGTTAAAATAATTTCGGCTAAAATATGCTTTTTTTACTCTGGACTTAGAAAAATTTAGTGGTTAAAATAATTTCGGCTAAAATATGCTTTTTTTACTCTGGACTTAGAAAAGTTTAGTGGTTAAAATAATTTCGGCTAAATTATGCTTTTTTTACTCTGGACTTAGAAAAATTTAGTGGTTAAAATAATTTCGGCTAAAATATGCTTTTTTTACTCTGGACTTAGAAAAATGTAGTACTTAGAATAATTTCGGCTAAAATATACTTTTTTACTCTGGACTTAGAAAAAATTCAGTACTTAGAATAATTTCGGCTAAAATATACTTTTTTTACTTTGGACTTAGAAAAATTTAGTGGTTAAAATAATTTCGGCTAAAATATGCTTTTTTTACTCTGGACTTAGAAAAGTTTAGTGGTTAAAATAATTTCGGCTAAATTATGCTTTTTTTACTCTGGACTTAGAAAAATTTAGTGGTTAAAATAATTTCGGCTAAAATATGCTTTTTTTACTCTGGACTTAGAAAAATTTAGTGGTTAAAATAATTTCGGCTAAAATATGCTTTTTTTACTCTGGACTTAGAAAAATTTAGTGGTTAAAATAATTTCGGCTAAAATATGCTTTTTTTACTCTGGACTTAGAAAAATTTAGTGGTTAAAATAATTTCGGCTAAAATATGCTTTTTTTACTCTGGACTTAGAAAAGTTTAGTGGTTAAAATAATTTCGGCTAAATTATGCTTTTTTTACTCTGGACTTAGAAAAATTTAGTGGTTAAAATAATTTCGGCTAAAATATGCTTTTTTTACTCTGGACTTAGAAAAATTTAGTGGTTAAAATAATTTCGGCTAAAATATGCTTTTTTTACTCTGGACTTAGAAAAATGTAGTACTTAGAATAATTTCGGCTAAAATATACTTTTTTACTCTGGACTTAGAAAAAATTCAGTACTTAGAATAATTTCGGCTAAAATATACTTTTTTTACTTTGGACTTAGAAAAAATTCAGTACTTTGTATAATTTCGGCTAAAATATGGTTTTTTTACTCTGGACTTAGAAAAATTCAGCGCTTAAAATAATTTCGGCTAAAATATGCTTTTTTTTACTCTGGACTTAGAAAAATTTAGTGCTTAAAATAATTTCGGCTAAAATATGCTTTTTTTACTCTGGACTTAGAAAAATTTAGTGGCTAAAATAATTTCGGCTAAAATATGCTTTTTTTACTCTGGACTTAGAAAAGTTTAGTGGTTAAAATAATTTCGGCTAAAATATGCTTTTTTTACTCTGGACTTAGAAAAATGTAGTACTTAGAATAATTTCGGCTAAAATATACTTTTTTACTCTGGACTTAGAAAAAATTCAGTACTTAGAATAATTTCGGCTAAAATATACTTTTTTTACTTTGGACTTAGAAAAAATTCAGTACTTTGTATAATTTCGGCTAAAATATGGTTTTTTTACTCTGGACTTAGAAAAATTCAGCGCTTAAAATAATTTCGGCTAAAATATGCTTTTTTTACTCTGGACTTAGAAAAATTTAGTGGTTAAAATAATTTCGGCTAAAATATGCTTTTTTTACTCTGGACTTAGAAAAATTTAGTGGTTAAAATAATTTCGGCTAAAATATGCTTTTTTTACTCTGGACTTAGAAAAATTTAGTGGTTAAAATAATTTCGGCTAAAATATGCTTTTTTTACTCTGGACTTAGAAAAGTTTAGTGGTTAAAATAATTTCGGCTAAATTATGCTTTTTTTACTCTGGACTTAGAAAAATTTAGTGGTTAAAATAATTTCGGCTAAAATATGCTTTTTTTACTCTGGACTTAGAAAAATTTAGTGGTTAAAATAATTTCGGCTAAAATATGCTTTTTTTACTCTGGACTTAGAAAAATTTAGTGGTTAAAATAATTTCGGCTAAAATATGCTTTTTTTACTCTGGACTTAGAAAAGTTTAGTGGTTAAAATAATTTCGGCTAAATTATGCTTTTTTTACTCTGGACTTAGAAAAATTTAGTGGTTAAAATAATTTCGGCTAAAATATGCTTTTTTTACTCTGGACTTAGAAAAATTTAGTGGTTAAAATAATTTCGGCTAAAATATACTTTTTTACTCTGGACTTAGAAAAAATTCAGTACTTAGAATAATTTCGGCTAAAATATACTTTTTTTACTTTGGACTTAGAAAAAATTCAGTACTTTGTATAATTTCGGCTAAAATATGGTTTTTTTACTCTGGACTTAGAAAAATTCAGCGCTTAAAATAATTTCGGCTAAAATATGCTTTTTTTTACTCTGGACTTAGAAAAATTTAGTGCTTAAAATAATTTCGGCTAAAATATGCTTTTTTTACTCTGGACTTAGAAAAATTTAGTGGCTAAAATAATTTCGGCTAAAATATGCTTTTTTTACTCTGGACTTAGAAAAGTTTAGTGGTTAAAATAATTTCGGCTAAAATATGCTTTTTTTACTCTGGACTTAGAAAAATGTAGTACTTAGAATAATTTCGGCTAAAATATACTTTTTTACTCTGGACTTAGAAAAAATTCAGTACTTAGAATAATTTCGGCTAAAATATACTTTTTTTACTTTGGACTTAGAAAAATTTAGTGGTTAAAATAATTTCGGCTAAAATATGCTTTTTTTACTCTGGACTTAGACAAGTTTAGTGGTTAAAATAATTTCGGCTAAATTATGCTTTTTTTACTCTGGACTTAGAAAAATTTAGTGGTTAAAATAATTTCGGCTAAAATATGCTTTTTTTACTCTGGACTTAGAAAAATTTAGTGGTTAAAATAATTTCGGCTAAAATATGCTTTTTTTACTCTGGACTTAGAAAAGTTTAGTGGTTAAAATAATTTCGGCTAAATTATGCTTTTTTTACTCTGGACTTAGAAAAATTTAGTGGTTAAAATAATTTCGGCTAAAATATGCTTTTTTTACTCTGGACTTAGAAAAATTTAGTGGTTAAAATAATTTCGGCTAAAATATGCTTTTTTTACTCTGGACTTAGAAAAATGTAGTACTTAGAATAATTTCGGCTAAAATATACTTTTTTACTCTGGACTTAGAAAAAATTCAGTACTTAGAATAATTTCGGCTAAAATATACTTTTTTTACTTTGGACTTAGAAAAAATTCAGTACTTTGTATAATTTCGGCTAAAATATGGTTTTTTTACTCTGGACTTAGAAAAATTCAGCGCTTAAAATAATTTCGGCTAAAATATGCTTTTTTTTACTCTGGACTTAGAAAAATTTAGTGCTTAAAATAATTTCGGCTAAAATATGCTTTTTTTACTCTGGACTTAGAAAAATTTAGTGGTTAAAATAATTTCGGCTAAAATATGCTTTTTTTACTCTGGACTTAGAAAAATTTAGTGGTTAAAATAATTTCGGCTAAAATATGCTTTTTTTACTCTGGACTTAGAAAAATTTAGTGGTTAAAATAATTTCGGCTAAAATATGCTTTTTTTACTCTGGACTTAGAAAAATTTAGTGGTTAAAATAATTTCGGCTAAAATATGCTTTTTTTACTCTGGACTTAGAAAAGTTTAGTGGTTAAAATAATTTCGGCTAAATTATGCTTTTTTTACTCTGGACTTAGAAAAATTTAGTGGTTAAAATAATTTCGGCTAAAATATGCTTTTTTTACTCTGGACTTAGAAAAATTTAGTGGTTAAAATAATTTCGGCTAAAATATGCTTTTTTTACTCTGGACTTAGAAAAATGTAGTACTTAGAATAATTTCGGCTAAAATATACTTTTTTACTCTGGACTTAGAAAAAATTCAGTACTTAGAATAATTTCGGCTAAAATATACTTTTTTTACTTTGGACTTAGAAAAATTTAGTGGTTAAAATAATTTCGGCTAAAATATGCTTTTTTTACTCTGGACTTAGAAAAGTTTAGTGGTTAAAATAATTTCGGTTAAATTATGCTTTTTTTACTCTGGACTTAGAAAAATTTAGTGGTTAAAATAATTTCGGCTAAAATATGCTTTTTTTACTCTGGACTTAGAAAAATTTAGTGGTTAAAATAATTTCGGCTAAAATATGCTTTTTTTACTCTGGACTTAGAAAAATTTAGTGGTTAAAATAATTTCGGCTAAAATATGCTTTTTTTACTCTGGACTTAGAAAAATTTAGTGGTTAAAATAATTTCGGCTAAAATATGCTTTTTTTACTCTGGACTTAGAAAAGTTTAGTGGTTAAAATAATTTCGGCTAAATTATGCTTTTTTTACTCTGGACTTAGAAAAATTTAGTGGTTAAAATAATTTCGGCTAAAATATGCTTTTTTTACTCTGGACTTAGAAAAATTTAGTGGTTAAAATAATTTCGGCTAAAATATGCTTTTTTTACTCTGGACTTAGAAAAATGTAGTACTTAGAATAATTTCGGCTAAAATATACTTTTTTACTCTGGACTTAGAAAAAATTCAGTACTTAGAATAATTTCGGCTAAAATATACTTTTTTTACTTTGGACTTAGAAAAAATTCAGTACTTAGAATAATTTCGGCTAAAATATACTTTTTTTACTTTGGACTTAGAAAAATTTAGTGGTTAAAATAATTTCGGCTAAAATATGCTTTTTTTACTCTGGACTTAGAAAAGTTTAGTGGTTAAAATAATTTCGGTTAAATTATGCTTTTTTTACTCTGGACTTAGAAAAATTTAGTGGTTAAAATAATTTCGGCTAAAATATGCTTTTTTTACTCTGGACTTAGAAAAATTTAGTGGTTAAAATAATTTCGGCTAAAATATGCTTTTTTTACTCTGGACTTAGAAAAATTTAGTGGTTAAAATAATTTCGGCTAAAATATGCTTTTTTTACTCTGGACTTAGAAAAATTTAGTGGTTAAAATAATTTCGGCTAAAATATGCTTTTTTTACTCTGGACTTAGAAAAGTTTAGTGGTTAAAATAATTTCGGCTAAATTATGCTTTTTTTACTCTGGACTTAGAAAAATTTAGTGGTTAAAATAATTTCGGCTAAAATATGCTTTTTTTACTCTGGACTTAGAAAAATTTAGTGGTTAAAATAATTTCGGCTAAAATATGCTTTTTTTACTCTGGACTTAGAAAAATGTAGTACTTAGAATAATTTCGGCTAAAATATACTTTTTTACTCTGGACTTAGAAAAAATTCAGTACTTAGAATAATTTCGGCTAAAATATACTTTTTTTACTTTGGACTTAGAAAAAATTCAGTACTTTGTATAATTTCGGCTAAAATATGGTTTTTTTACTCTGGACTTAGAAAAATTCAGCGCTTAAAATAATTTCGGCTAAAATATGCTTTTTTTTACTCTGGACTTAGAAAAATTTAGTGCTTAAAATAATTTCGGCTAAAATATGCTTTTTTTACTCTGGACTTAGAAAAATTTAGTGGTTAAAATAATTTCGGCTAAAATATGCTTTTTTTACTCTGGACTTAGAAAAATTTAGTGGTTAAAATAATTTCGGCTAAAATATGCTTTTTTTACTCTGGACTTAGAAAAATTTAGTGGTTAAAATAATTTCGGCTAAAATATGCTTTTTTTACTCTGGACTTAGAAAAATTTAGTGGTTAAAATAATTTCGGCTAAAATATGCTTTTTTTACTCTGGACTTAGAAAAGTTTAGTGGTTAAAATAATTTCGGCTAAATTATGCTTTTTTTACTCTGGACTTAGAAAAATTTAGTGGTTAAAATAATTTCGGCTAAAATATGCTTTTTTTACTCTGGACTTAGAAAAATTTAGTGGTTAAAATAATTTCGGCTAAAATATGCTTTTTTTACTCTGGACTTAGAAAAATGTAGTACTTAGAATAATTTCGGCTAAAATATACTTTTTTACTCTGGACTTAGAAAAAATTCAGTACTTAGAATAATTTCGGCTAAAATATACTTTTTTTACTTTGGACTTAGAAAAATTTAGTGGTTAAAATAATTTCGGCTAAAATATGCTTTTTTTACTCTGGACTTAGAAAAGTTTAGTGGTTAAAATAATTTCGGTTAAATTATGCTTTTTTTACTCTGGACTTAGAAAAATTTAGTGGTTAAAATAATTTCGGCTAAAATATGCTTTTTTTACTCTGGACTTAGAAAAATTTAGTGGTTAAAATAATTTCGGCTAAAATATGCTTTTTTTACTCTGGACTTAGAAAAATTTAGTGGTTAAAATAATTTCGGCTAAAATATGCTTTTTTTACTCTGGACTTAGAAAAATTTAGTGGTTAAAATAATTTCGGCTAAAATATGCTTTTTTTACTCTGGACTTAGAAAAGTTTAGTGGTTAAAATAATTTCGGCTAAATTATGCTTTTTTTACTCTGGACTTAGAAAAATTTAGTGGTTAAAATAATTTCGGCTAAAATATGCTTTTTTTACTCTGGACTTAGAAAAATTTAGTGGTTAAAATAATTTCGGCTAAAATATGCTTTTTTTACTCTGGACTTAGAAAAATGTAGTACTTAGAATAATTTCGGCTAAAATATACTTTTTTACTCTGGACTTAGAAAAAATTCAGTACTTAGAATAATTTCGGCTAAAATATACTTTTTTTACTTTGGACTTAGAAAAAATTCAGTACTTTGTATAATTTCGGCTAAAATATGGTTTTTTTACTCTGGACTTAGAAAAATTCAGCGCTTAAAATAATTTCGGCTAAAATATGCTTTTTTTACTCTGGACTTAGAAAAATTTAGTGCTTAAAATAATTTCGGCTAAAATATACTTTTTTTACTTTGGACTTAGAAAAAATTCAGTACTTAGAATAATTTCGGCTAAAATATGGTTTTTTTACTCTGGACTTAGAAAAATTTAGTGGTTAAAATAATTTCGGCTAAATTATGCTTTTTTTACTCTGGACTTAGAAAAATTTAGTGGTTAAAATAATTTCGGCTAAAATATACTTTTTTACTCTGGACTTAGAAAAATTTAGAGTGGTTCTTATGACTTAATAACTTTGAAGATGAAAGGGAATCGTTATTTTTGAAAACATTTTCATTTTTGATTAAAATTCAAATTTGGTTTGGAGGTACTTTATACAATTATCTAAAAAGTAGTTTCCCAGATTTTTGATAAAGGGCTTAGTTTTTATTAAAATTTTGAATTTGTGTTTTTGTCTAAAATCTTCATATTTTGATCGTATTTAAATTTTTAAAATGGTAATTTTTGTTTATAAAAAGCAGAGCATGACATCTCTACAGTCATTTCAACACAAAATGTTGTCCTGTGCAATCTGCTCCGTGCCCTGCTCCAACAGAAGCAATTTAATCAGACACTATCGTAACATTCACAAAGTTATTCCTAAAATTTGTAAAAAATGCCATCAAATATTTGACAATTACAATTTTAAAATGCATATGCTAGAGAACCACAATACTTGTAATGTGTGTAAGGAGGCTATTAACTGTCAAAAGAAACGCCA
Source organism: Allygus modestus (assembly GCA_963675035.1). Classification (NCBI taxonomy): domain Eukaryota; kingdom Metazoa; phylum Arthropoda; class Insecta; order Hemiptera; family Cicadellidae; genus Allygus; species Allygus modestus. Next base: position 94,230,495 of record OY776116.1, read on the forward strand.
CCACCTACGATGTGACAAGCGACCCTATAATGTGTTTAAGTTTCAAGGTGAGTCCGTGGATATATTAAACACCCTTCAATCATGTCCTTTACCAATAAAATGGATTCTTATTAGGAGAGTGAAATTTATCAAACACACAGTTAGTAAGAATGGTGAATTATTAATTGATAAAGAAACTATTGCTAACTTTCGAAGTTTAACTAATTTATCAATTGAGAAAGCACAATTAAAGACACAAATTGAAAATTCACTTTTAAAAATCGACACATCTTTACACAAATTTCAATCAGAAGGTAGTGGATGGATTTATGACCATACTAAATACTGGCAGCTGCATGTTTACAAGTATAAACCCCTAACTCCCAAGTCATACATCCCCACACCAGAAAATATAAAATCAAAACACGCTGTTTTAAATATTAAAAATAGTGATAATAAATGTTTTTTGTGGAGTATTTTAGCAAGCTTAAAACCAAGGAATTGTATAAATGAACATGCAAATCAAGTATTTTACTACGAACCCCACATAGGTCAGTTGAATATGTCAAATATAAAATATCCCGTAAAAATATCCGACATTGATAAATTTGAAAAACAAAATAATATAAGTGTTAATGTATATGGAATTGAAGGACAATTAATATATCCATTGAGAATAACTAAACTAAATATTAATACGCACGCAAACCTGCTGCTTTTACTACAAAGCCGCAAATCACATTATTGTTTAATTCGTGATTTTGATAAGTTAATGCTACGGTCTACAAAATATGACCATAAGAAATATTTTTGCAAGTTCTGTTTGCAACATTTTTACACTAAAGATATATTGGAACGTCACATAACATATTGTAAAACCTTTGTTGCCCAAAGAGTACAAATGTCTAAAAAAGATACATTACAATTTACGAATTACAAATATCAACTTAAAGCTCCCTTTGTGATTTATGCAGATTTCGAATGCTTTATAAACTGTGGCAAACACACCCCGTCTGGATTTGCTTATGTTGTAGTGAGAGATTCTAAAATTATTTACGAAGAGTTGTACAGTGGTGAAAATGTAATGGATGTGTTTTTCGAAAAATTATTTAAAACTTATGACTTTATTAAAAGTCAGATGGGAGTATATGTTCCCCTTGTAATGACTCCAGAGCAAGAGACGTTATTCCAAAACTCTACACGCTGCCACATATGCCGCCAGCCGTTACTGTGTGATAAAGTGCGCGACCATTGTCACTTAACAGGTGAGTTCAGAGGGCCCTCCCATAACTCTTGTAATTTAAACTATAAAGTAACCAAGAAAATTCCAGTATTCTTCCACAATCTTAAAAACTATGATGGACATTTAATAATGCAAAACTTAGGAAAATTTAATCGCAAATTAAATTGCATAGCCAAAGATATGGAAACGTATATTTCATTCTCTGTAGATGATTTAGTATTTTTGGATTCCTACAACTTTCTGTCCCTTCCCTTAAGCAAATTAGCTTCAAATTTAAATACATTTAGATTTATAGACAATCCACTACTACAACGTAAGGGCGAATTTCCGTACGAATACATGACAGGACCAGAAAAGTTTTTAGAGCCTCTCCCACCCACAGAGGCATTTTACAGTAGTCTAACTAAAGAATGTATATCTCCTGCACAATATGAACACGCTAAAAACGTATGGAATCATTTTAATATAAAGAATTTAAAAGAATATCACGATTTATACCTTAAAACAGATGTTTTGTTATTGGCTGATGTCTTTGAGACATTTAGGGACTTGTGTTTAAAGGATTATAAACTCGACCCTGTTCATATGTACTCATTGCCTGGACTAACATGGGAGGCGTGTCTTAGAATGACCGGCATAAAATTACAATTATTTCGTGACATTGACATGCATTTGTTTATAGAACATGCCATTAGAGGCGGTGTAAGTATGATTTCCACGCGCTATGCTAAAGCCAATAATAAGTACATGGGCGAATATTATGACCCAAATCAAGAAAGCACATATCTTGTATACTTAGACTGTAACTCGCTATACTCTACAGCAATGTGCGAGTCGTTGCCCATCGATGGCTTTAGATGGACAAATGCGAAAGATTATAAATACAATCAAAATGAAAACTTTGGATTTATTTTGGAAGTTGATTTAAAATACGATAAAAGTTTACACGATTTGCATAATGACTACCCACTCGCACCAGAAAAAATGAATGGAAAATTAATACCAAATTTAAATGACAAAACTAAATATATTTTGCATTATAAAGCACTAAAAAAATACGAAGAACTGGGTTTGGTAGTTACAAAATACCACAGAATTTTAAAATTTAGACAGTCGAAATGGCTTGCACCCTATATTAATTTTAATATTGAAAAGCGACAAAAAGCTAAACATGATTTTGAAAAAGACTTTTACAAACTGTTAAATAACAGTCTCTTTGGTCGAACAATTATGAACCAACGTAAGTTTCGTGATATACATCTTGTAGACGAGTCTAAGTTAACAAAGTACGTTACTAAGCCAAGGTTTGACTGTAGCAAAATGTTCGATAACAATTTGCATGCTGTACATTTAAATAAATTAATTGTAAATTTTGATAAACCAATATATTTAGGAATGACCATTTTGGATATCAGTAAAGTAATAATGTATGATTTCCACTATAATTATATGTCAAAATTTAAGAATAAAAAGTTCTTAATGACAGACACAGACAGCCTTGTTTATTCTATAGTAACAGAGGACTTTTACAAGGAAATACAATGTGACTTGGATTGTTTTGACACCTCTGCATATAGTAAAGACCATGTCTTATACTCTGATAAAAATAAAAAAGTTACGGGCAAGTTTAAAGACGAATTAAATGGTCAAATTATGTATGAATATTGTGGTTTAAGGCCAAAATTATACTCTTTCATTCCTTTACAATGGTTATACGAAAAAGAAAATCAAAATGAGCTAGAGGTTAAAAAGGCAAAGGGGGCTGACAATGCTACAGTTAAACATCTCTTAAGACACCAACATTACTTACACTGTCTTGCAACCGGGGAAGATTACTATGAGAATGTTACAAGAATTAAATCCACAAACCACCATCTTCAAACATTAACGATGAACAAAAAGGTACTCTCTTTTGATGACGACAAGAGGTTTATTCTGGATGGCATCAACACTCTTGCCCTTGGTCATTATAAAATTGGTCAAACATAAATCTATATTTCCCATTATTCTTTGGCCTTTCCTTGTCTATTACAAAAAAGCCATATTTAGACCTATCCCAGCATTGATGGCAGAGATTTCTAAATTGGTTAAATGAAAAATCATTTCCCACATGATTGTTATACACATGTTTTAAATTTAAATCGTCTTGTTTAAATAATATTAGGAAATTAACATTGTCACGTAAATGTTTGTTTACTTTACTGTAAGATTGACACAAGTAAAAACTGTTAATATTTTTGTGTCTGCCCATTGAGAAAAATTGTGTGATATTTGGACTATTTATGTCGTCAAATACAACTATTGAGTGTGATTCTACATCATTTGGTGTGATTTCACAGTTTGAATATGTGTGTAATTTAACTTCATCACACAGACGGAATATTTCAATTATTTTTTTATATTTTTCTTGTTCTAAAGATTTGGATATTATATATAAATTTGTAAACTTTAATCCTTGTTTTTTTACAATTAAGTTATAAATTACAACAGTCTTCCCCGAACCACTGGGCCCTATTATAAGACAGCGAATATTATTAGGAAATAGACCCAACTTCTTTGGTGTATTTTCTTTATGTGCTATTTTAAATTTGTTCTTTTGTTGAATAAATGACATTTTTTATATAATAAAAATAATGTATTTTCTTTATGTGCTATTTTAAATTTGTTCTTTTGTTGAATAAATGACATTTTTTATATAATAAAAATGGCAAAGAGAAAGTGTAAAAAGGTCCAAGGTAAGGGATTATCCTTAAAGCCATATAGAGGCCGTGGCTTGTTAAATACCCTTATAAACAACCTTCCTTTCCCTCTCCACATACCTGGAAATTATAGTTGGTGTGGACCTGGAACTAACGTGCGTGAAAATTTAGCCAGAAATGTACCTCCAAAAAATAAGCTAGACTCTTATTGTAAAGAGCACGACATATTCTACATGAATAATCCTGATACAGCCGCCCGGAACAAGGCAGATATGAGATTAGCGGACCAGGCTTGGACTAGGGTTTCGGCAAAGGACGCCAGTCTGGCCGAAAAAGCAGCAGCTTATGCAGTGACAAATTTGATGAAGGCTAAGGCAAAAATGGGAATGGGATTAAAATTTAATAAAAAAGATGGACAACTTTCAGCTGTTAGAGGCAGCAAGAGACGTGCCTCGCTTTCGAGGAGTGTACCTAAAAAACGAGCTAAAACATCTAAGGCCAAAAGTAAGAGAATGTGGAATTATTAATTTAGACAGTGACAGGGGCACACATTGGACAGCATATCGTAAAAATAAAGATGTTGTAATATATTTTGACCCTTTCGGAATACAGCCTCCAAAAGAGGTAATTGAATATTTTGTACCATCTAAAATTTACTATACAACTGATCAAATACAAGATTTAAACAGTTCCATTTGTGGAATTTTATGTTTATCATTTCTGAAAAATTTTAGTTTATAAAAATGGATTCATTTACTATAACATTTACGGGTACAGAGCCAGAGTTGAAGTCGGTGTTCTTTCCTCCTATAGAATTAAATGGTGATTATGTAATTGGACTGGTAGATTTTCAAAGTTATAATTCTATATTTAATGTTAAAAAACCTCTAAATACCTTGACATATTACAAAATGCACAAAATTACAACCCCAAAAGGGGAGGTCACAATTGACGAACTAAACCGGGCATTAGATGGTAAAGTTGAAGTTATTATACAAAATAAAGTAGCATTAATTAATACAAAAGTCAAACTTATATTTTACAAAGGGCTAGTTCCAAAATTAAATAAACTTAAAGACACAAAATTAACTATAGACGAGGGTGAGGATGTGTATTATTACGATCACAAAGCTCCAAATGTAATTGAAATTGCTGAAGGAACATACGAAGTGTTTGAGCTTGCGAAGGAAATTCAAAAGCAACTCCCAGATTTTGTACTTATAGCCGATAATAAAACTATGAAAGCCACATTACATTCTGGCCATGTGTTTGATTTTACAAAACCATGTTTAGGGTCTGAATTATTGGGATTTAAAGGATTTTCTACTCCAGATATTGCGTTTAAATCCGTAAATAAAATCAACATAAATAATGTAAATGTGATTAGAGTAAAATGTAATATTGCGAATGGGTCTTATTTGAATGGTGACAAATCACACACCATACACAGTTTTTACCCAGAAGCTCCTCCCGGCTACAAAATTATTGAGGCCCCAGAAATATTATATACTTCCCTGTAAATAAGAGAAGTTTAGATGTTGTTAGCATTACATTTGCAGATCAACACGACAAGCCAATTGACTTTAATAAAGAAGAAACTACAATTACTTGTCATATAAAAAAGATATGAGAATTTACAAGAACGGACTGAGTGTGCAAAATGCCAGGTTTCTGCGATCAATTGGGTTGAAGTTAAAATTTTCTATTAATAAAAATGGAAGATTTTCTAGACGTTACAGGAAAATTCCAATACGACGATAGCGTGGTTAAAATTACAAATCACTCCTATGTTCCACACAACACTTTAGCAATAAATAATTCCGATGAAATTCGAATATGCATAAATAATCAAGATTTACTAACACTCCCATGTAGGAGTTATCTGTATATTAAAGGAGAGATAGAGAATCATGATATTTTATAAATAATGCATTTGCATTCTTATTTGACGAAATTAGATACGAAGTTGCTGGTAAAGAAATAGATATTGTAAGAAATCCGGGAATTTCCAGTCTTATGAAAATATTGTGCTCTTACAATAAAACAACTAAATTGTCAAATGTAGCATTTGATTCTGATGAAAATTGAAAGGAGTTCCATAAAAGCGGCAAGTTTAGTACTTGTGTCCCGTTAGAGCTGTTAATGGGTGTGTTTGAGGATTTTAATAAGGTTTTAGTAAATGTTAAACAAGAATTGGTGTTGAAAAGATCCAAAAACGACTTAAATTGTATATTAACAACATCTAATGCTCCAACTGGTGTCGATCCTATTCCTAAAATTACACTTAAATCGATTCAGTGGGTGATGCCGCATGTGGTGCCATCTGATGGGGAGAAGCTTCAATTACAAAAGATGTTATTGCAAAATAAAAATTTGCAAATTGCATTTAGAAGTTTGGAGCTACACGAACTCCCATCATACCCCGAAACCAAGAGACATACATGGTCAGTTAAGACGTCTTCGAGTTTGGAGAAGCCCAGGTATATTATATTTGGTTTCCAAACTGGTAGGGACAACAGTGCACGAAAAAGAACTGATGAATTTGATCACTGTAAATTGAAAAATCTCAAAGTGTTTTTAAACTCTGAATATTATCCTTATAGTGATTTAAATCTCGACTTTGAAAATGGAGATGCCTCTAAAGCTTATGAGATGTTTGTGAGGTTTAGGGAGAGTTACTGCAACACCGTCCCCGATCCTATGTTTAACAGAGCTGACTTTATAAAGAAATATCCTCTAATTGTAATAGATTGTTCTAGGCAGAATGAATCAGTCAAAGAGGGGGTTGTAGATATTAAATTAGAAATTGAAACTGCAGAAAATGTCCCTTCAAACACATCTGCATATTGCCTAATAATACACGATAAGGTGTTTGAGTATAATCCTTTGACAAATGAGATAAATAAAATGTAAATAAAATGAAAACAAATATTCAACAAGAATTGGTAGAGTCTGCAAAACAAATAAGAGAAAAATATAGGGCGTTAAAACGTGGTAAATTTCTAGAGGCTGAAGAGAGGTTCCTAACATTCCAACCGTTAATAGAGCCTTTGCAAGAATTAAAAAATTTAGCCACAAAAACAGAGAGGCCAGTTCTCCCAATGATTTTAGAAAAGACCCCGTCTAGAATACCAACAATAACACAGATAACACCGCACAAATTAGATTTTGGTCTTTTAGCATCAGACTATTTAGGAAATTACCTTAGTAGAAGTAGTATGACAGACACCACATATGGTATTAGGCGAGAAGGAAATAAATTTTTTATTGGGAATCAGGAAGTTCAAATTGCCAATGATGATGTTACGGTTGGAGAAACAATTTATAAAGGGACAAAGGGATTGTGGGAATTTTTAACTTTAAAAGAACCCGTAAACTATAGTCAGGTTGATTTGCAAAATTATAAAGAGATTTTGGAAGCTACAAATGCACATTTAAAGGGTTATAAACCAGGTGCGGCGATGTCAAGTAATAAACACACTAAATATCTTAATATAATTAAACCCCTGTTTAAGACTGTTGGTGAAGGTTTAAGGCAGGTAACTGGTAATAAAATAGACTATGTTTATTGGGACGATCCTAATGAGCTTGTAGATAGGTTAAGACTGCTTTGGTTAAGCCGATTGGCGGGAAATTCTTGAGTGGGTAATGAGATAGATTCTATCATAGAAGAATTGAGGGAAAGTGGAATTGTTTATTAAATAAAAAGATGATAGATAAATTTTATCGCGTATATAACCCGTATAGTAAACCAGAAGCTAGAAGTTTTAAAGAAACTACTTTAAATCTAAAAGATGATGGTTGGAATGCTTTAAATTATAAAATTAGTAGTGTTAAAGGTGGGGAGTTTACTGATGATGTATCGACTTTGGGGCAGACGTTAACTAGAAAAGGTGATGCTTTTGTACAAGGTAATACTAAATATAAGTTTTTAGAATCCAAGAGTAATAATTGGAACGCGAATAAACGCAAAATTACTAATGTTAAACGAGGTGAAAGCTCAACCGATGTACCCACATTAGAGCAAACTTTAATAAGAAAAGATGGTGTCTTTGTACAAGACAAAAATAATTATGAATTTTTGGAATCGGAGAATGGTATTTGGAATGCCAAAAAGCGAAAAATAAGTAATTTGTTGGCTGGTAAAGAAAGCGATGATGTTGTAAACGTCTCTCAAGTACCAAAAATGGATCTAAACTTTTGGGATTTTAATAATAAAAGGCTAGTTCGTGTTAAACCCGCTGTTGATGAGAACGATTGTGTTACAAAACATCAGACTGTGACTTTAGACGGTCTTAAATTTGATGGTAAAAATAAGCAATTAACAAACATTTTACCTGGAACATTGCCAAATGATGTGGCTGTTGTTAATCAAATATTAACAAAAGGTGAGAAAAGCATAATAAAACAGGGGGATAAATATTATAATGTATTAACATTAGATAGAGAGATGTGGGATGCAGAGGACAAATTAATAAAACATGTACCTGAAGGCAAAGATAGGAGTGATATTTGTTTAATGTCACAGGTTTTGAGGTATGACGATAATATTAAAACTTTTAGACAAGACAATATTAAATTTGATATTTGTTTAAAATCACATGCATTAAGGTTTAACAATAAAACTAATAAATTTATGCAAGACAATAATGAAATCGATTTGATGATGTACAATCCTAAATTGTTGGTTGCAGACCCTACATCTTTAAGCGGATTTAAGACTTTAGATGGAGAGGCATATTTGCCAAAAAACTATGTATATCAAAGAATGAGTGATGGTATGTTAATTGGTAGCAATGGAGGTGTTTTTGAAACGACAGAGACTGGCAGATACGTTAACATTAAAAATAAAGAATAAAAAATGGAAAAAATTGCTTACGAATTGCATAAGCCCGCGAGAAAGAACTTTGTTAGAAGGTCTTTTAAGGTGTTGGGTATAAACGAAACTGTTCAAATAGATTTAATAGATATGCGGAATTATGCTAGAGAGAATTGTGGGAATAAATATATTTTAACTTTAATAGACACATTTTCTAAAAAAGCTTATGCTGCTCCACTAAAGAATAAAACTGGATTAGTAGTCACAGAAGCTATACAAATTATTCTCCCAAAGGGAGTTAAAAATATTCAATCTGATAACGGAAAAGAATTTTTTAATCAAGATTTTACCAAACTAATGAAAATTCTAAATATTAATCACTACCACACTTACTCTACAACTAAGGCGGCTATTGTGGAAAGGTTCCAGAGAACTTTAAAGAATTGGTTGTATAGAGAGTTTAGTGCACAAGGGAGTTACAAGTGGTTGGATTTACTTCCAAAGTTAATAAGGATATATAATAATAAAGTACATAGATCCATAGGGATGAAGCCTAACCAAGTAAGTGCTAAGAACTCTAAAGATGTACATGAAAGGTTAGCATCTAAAGTACAAGTTAAAAAGCCAAGATATAAGGTGGGGGATAGTGTAAGGATATCTAAATATAAACATGTATTTAGTAAAGGATATACCCCCAACTGGACGGGAGAGCTTTTTACAATAGCAGAAGTTAAGAAAACAAAGCCTGTGACTTATATTTTGAAAGATGAAAATGGCAATATAATCAAAGGAGGATTTTATACAGAAGAATTGTTAAAGACTAAATATAAAGACATGTATTTGGTAGAGAAGGTAATTAGGAGGAAAGGTGATTTATTATTTGTCAAATGGCTCGGGTTCCCAAGTAGCCAGAACTCGTGGATTTCTGCAAAGGATGTATTAAAATGAATGCAAATTTTAAAATTGGGAAAAGTATGGCAAGGGTCAAAACGGAAATTAGGGTGCAAAAATCAGTAAGTTGGCAGTTTTAATTCGACTGTAATAGTTAATTTGGGATTTATTAATGCATTAGACAAATTGACAAATCCAAAGTTAGATTTTAAATATAGAGGATGGGGAAAATGTGGCAAGAGTACTAGTACAGGAAACTTGTGTAAGGCGGGATCGGGCGTCGGTCCAAAAACTGATCCCCATAAGAATAACATGGGAAAAAAGTGCCGATTACGGCCCTAAAACGGTGTTTCTCCTCTACTTACTTTGAATTAAAAATATAGGAATATTAATTAATAATGAGATTATATACGAGTTATGTAAGTACATGATACGTATTCTTTCCATTATGTGTCCTTTTTGGTTACAAAATATAGACTATTTTGTAATTTACCTGTAAATGTTGCATGAAATGTCTCCGTGCATGTGTGGTTGAGCCGTTCACTGAATGTTAACTGCCTCATTACCACCAAACCCACACTATGTGTCTTCATTCGTAGAAAAAACAAAATGTATTAAAGGGAATCACGATTGTAACTTGTAATATATTATGTATGGTAACCTACTCACAAAGGTGGGATTTCGACCGTGAAAATGAGTATTCCTACAATTTGTTTATCCAAAGTAATTAATTTATTAAAAAATATCTCGCTTTAAAGGTGCTACTCAACAAATCTATTAAAACTATATATGAATTATAATATTACCATATGATCGGAACTGATGTGAACAAAATTTACTTTAAAAAAATAACCTATTATTTAAGAACTTATGGAGGATATTAAAGTACATTAAAAATATTATTTCATAACACCCGTGTAGTAACTTGTGCTAAGTTTTCCTTATTCAAAATAATAAATAAAAGCGTATTATAAAATTAAAATTTAGTTTTGCTATGGTTAAAATTTTGGTTGGTTGAATATGTTTAGTTAAAATATGCAAATGGAGTACGTTATCGAAAGTGTACTCATTTGTAACTCTAACAGCTCTATAATTCCATTATCAAAGTCCCAAGGAAGTATTTGTGTCGTAACTTCTAGTTTGACTTAATTGAGCATAAATAACCCTATAATAACTCGAATTAATGTGTAACAAAACCAGGTTGAAAAACTCACACATTATCCATTAAATGAATACTAATAAGACAGGGTTGGTGTTTACAAAGAGTATGTGCTGATTAAGACCAAGACAATCAATTATCAACTGAAGGCAGATAAGGCTGATAGTGGTCCAATCCTTTTGTTTCTAAAACAGTTTTGTAAATTGCATACTTGCTTCTAATCAATTTCATCTTACCTTTTGAAACAATTAACTCCACGTAGCAAACAGGGCACACCTGGTGGGTTTATAATTTACTTTCTCAAGTTTCGATTCGATGTACGTTGTCCCAAATGTAAACTATTCCAAATAGTAAGGTTAAAATATTATATTATAATACTTTAAGTATACCTTAATTTTATTCGCTTTGTTTTTGAACTAAAGTAACATTCGACTCTTTTTAAGTAATACTTTACCAGGAAGATTTAAAATTGAATATTTTAGAGGTACTGAAGATCCTGTTGGTTTCTGATCCAACGTAAAATTATTAAGGTTGAAAATATTTGCTTTCATTCATCCCTGCATTTACATATTAAAACCTGAAAGAGACCTTTCAAGTGAAAAACTGGTGGGGTGGAAAATTGATTTCTCTCCTTATCAGATCATTTCCATTCTTTATAAACGGTTCAGAATCTTTTTTTAACTTCATAGGTTTTGTGCTTATAAATAGACGTTACTTTACAATACGTGAAATCTCATTTATCTAAACATATTTATTACTATACTTTAATCTAGATATCTTGCTATTATTTTACACTTTTTGTTTTGCCAAACTTATTTGTTTTCGTCAAATTACTACAAAACCTCTGTACTTATACAAATATGAATTGCTATATAATAAAACTAGGCTTATCGCCGTTTGAGGTTTCGCCCCCAAACCCCCTTTTGGAGTTCGCTTCGCTCACTTGCGTTCCTCAGTTAACATAAGTTTAAATCAAACTCAGCTATTGTAGTTAGTTAACCAAATAAAAATTACACAACAATGAGTTTTGTTGAGTAGATTATCGCTTACACAGGAGGTCCAATATCGGTTTGATATCGAAACATTTTACCAACCGCCTGCTTGTTCGTTTTATCGAATTAATTCCCGACTACAATATAGATGTTTCACGGTGTAAAAGCAACAAATAAAGTTTTCACCTCAATTAAAAGTCAGACAGATATAAGGAGGATAAAATTGTTGGCTACAATGTTAAATTTGAGTTCTACAAGTAGATTTGCAAGTTAAAAATTAAAAAAATTTGGCTGCAGTTTGCGAAAAAAAGTATAGTAAAATAACCTAACCTAACTACGCAGAACGTTGTATGGTGGCTGTCTGCTGTGCAACATAATTACAAATAAATGGATTTGTGTAAACAAAATAAAGTCAAATAAACACATATTTCAGACCTCAAAAGGTTTATATCAAAGGTAGGATTTGAATTCGAGACAACTTGCTCGTAAAACTGACAACACTGGGCTTCCGTAGCATATCTTACTTTCTTAAGTTACAATATTCATAATGTAGTGAGAACGATTATAAATTTATTCGATTAAACAAACAATCGGTCGATGGCATTTTCCAATATCATATAAAACGATATTTGCAATATTAAACCTCCTGTGTAGGAGGTAATGTGCTCACCATGTTTGTAACATCTGATTTATATAAACCTGATGTTGAGAAAATTATCGCCTACACGGTAGGTTTATATAAATCAGCTGTTACAAACTTGTGGTATTGGCAAAAGGTAGCGTGCTTTCATAAAACATCCAAGACCTTGTTCACATTTAAATGGGCCAAAACATTCAAAATAGACGCATACCTTATTTATTGCAATATGTTGCTTTTTGTATCTTACAGGTTAATTATTTGCTTTTCAGATGAATAGCGACTAAACAGATGATCGTATCTTAAACCTCACGAAAGATCCTGATGAAAATCTACTTATGAAAACTCTCTCGTGTACATTTTCTAAATTGGGCAGCGGAACACACTTAACTCCACTGACTTAATGGTCATCGGGAAGGCCTCAGCCGGAGACCATAAGACAATGTTTTATGGTCTCCCATATTGTTTTATCAGATATTTTCTCCTAGAAGTAAAATTGCTCTCTTTTTTGATGGCTGCCATTAGGTTTTTCAAGGTGAATATTGTTAATTTTAGTTTCATAATTTTCTTCTTTCTCTTTAATCACTGTATATTAGAATAGCCTCTACAATAATCTTTAGGAAAAACGTATGCCTTGTATGATTATTTTTAAGTGATATTAATATACAAGGTAATTAACTACTGAAATGCTCGTCCCTACTCTTAGTCTTGTATCTTTAGCGACTAGCTCATAATTTATTTTACGTTTATCGTAAAATGTGATGGTTATTTTTTTCTTTAAACAATTTAAAACTCGAATCTTCAAAAATATTTGAAAAAATTAAGGCAGGGTGGTTTTTCTCGGGCATTTCAGTTCCAGTATCATATTGTAGAGTTTAAAAAATTATTTGAAGACATGTGTATAAGACGAACAAAAACACAAAAACGTAAAATACTAATTCAAACGATTACCCTAATACAATAACCCAACACCAAAAGGTATTTTTTTTGGTTTTGCAATTATTGTGGGGTAAATGGTAACTTGTTATTTTTATTTTTGTCGAGCATCTACAAATAATTTGACCTTAACGTTTAACAGCTTGGGTGCGAATGAAGCCTTTCATTAATTTTTATGGAACGAAAAAATTATGAAAGATTATTCAAATAAGTCTTAGGAATCAATCGCCACTCCGTAAATAATTATATATATTCTGAAAGTTATAACTAAAAAATGTATAAATATATAGTTAATTGAAATTTTTTTACGAATCATAAAGCTATTGGAAGACAGTACATCCCTCTTATATACTCAGGTTTTTACGTAATGATTATAAACAACTCATACGACTTCCACTTCCAAGTCGTTTTAACTAAACCTTATTTATGGACCGTAAAAGTTATTACTCTTTGGGTCTTCAACGACTGTTGATTAGACCACGATTTTGCAGAGAATGAGAAGAACTAAGATAGACAATAAACACAATGTTTGTATGTGAGTAAAACATTAAATTCATGTTTACGTCTTGTCAGACATATTGATATACTCATTTCTTCGTAAAGTTAATCAAAAACTTATTTAAATGAAAAATACCGACCAACTATTATAAAAGGTGATCCATAAAACTATAATTCTCGAAATAAACTCTTTAACTGTACTTTTTATCACATCTGCCAACAATATTTAGTCACATTTTAAATATTCATGTATATATGTATACAAAATTACGAAATTATGGAAACATTTCTGAAGCCTAGGGGTAAAATAATTCGCAACTGATAACAGTAGAAAGGCGGTGTCTGAATGCCGTCATCTACAAACAACTAACATATACAACAAACAACTTCTCGTTGCTTTGAGATAATAACCCTGAGTGGCGATCAAAATATCGTTGAAGTACCTAAACTATATCTAGTCGTATAGGTAAGCCTGTAGTGGCCGATCGTGAAACGTAACTTGGCTGACAGCAGGGACCGAACCTGCACCCGACCTAACCTGACTTGTGAGGCCTGGGATCTACCTCTGAGCTATCGTGGTTGGCATTTTTCTTCCGTTTTACCCAAAACCAACCCGTTTTACCAACCGTTTTACCCAACAGATTACAATGACATGTTTCACGAATGTAGCTTTTTCATATTGCAACATACTGGATTATTAGGTTGTTTACAACCCCGTAAGGCCAACAATGTGATATTAACTATTTCAATGTTATTTACTATAGACACTTCCATTTTAGCATATGTTTACAAATGTTCAAAATAGTCCATATGGTTAACCACAAAACCCAGAAAACCGAACATTTGAATTCCCCGGGTAAAACCGGGAACGCAATCTGAGGCAAGGAAAGGATAAGTCCGAATAGTGGTTAAGACACTTTATTGCTTCTCGTCGTTTTAAAATAATAAATATATATAATATTAAATATTATAACACAGTTAAATACCTTAGGAACCAATTTCACAATCTAATTAACTGGGTATAAAACTGCACTCATTACAAAATTATTTTTGTACGAAGGTAAAACTGTAGTTTTTGACTAAAATGTTCTGAAAGTAATAATGAAATATTTTATGACCTAAAATATAATAAAATGAGGATCTGCAAATTTCTTTAAATTAAATAAAATTAGTATTATTTTTATTGTTAAAACTATTTTAATTTCACATTACTATTTGACGACATATTAATATAGTCACCTATTCACGTCAAACAAATAAATCACGTCGTTTTTGGACAGGTTAGCAAGTTTGTAAAGTGTTAAGAAACTTGTCCAAATTATCAGCTTCTCGCAAGAAACTTCTGTTGATTTATGTCTCTTCTCCTAACAAAACATTTTTTAGTTAAACCGTCATTTATCTTAGAATTGTAATATGGTGTTATTCATATATTTTTTTTAAAGTAAAACATATATTAAAACATAAAATTTGATGTAATCCCTTTATTTAACGTTTTTTTTAATAAATGCAATGTTATCAACGTACATAAAACCATTTATAATAGATACATAATAATGAATTGTTTTTAAAAATTTTGAAAGACTATAGGCCTATCATATTTACAATAATGCAAATGAAACTATTTTTTAGGATTGTTGTCTTTTCTTATTTTACCAATACCAGCTTTATTCACCATTTATCAGTAATTTTTTCTTGTTGGTATTTTGTAAATTGTTTATATTAAGTAACAATGAAAGAGATTTGTAATTTATCAATTACCTAAACTGGGAGAAACAGTTATATTTTAATTTATTGAAGCGTTATATAACACTTACAAAATATATATAACTAATAAATATAGTTTATTGATATACTATACAAATTTTATGACATTTTATTAAAAGCCATATGTTAAAATATCGTTTTCTACAACTACTTAATTATACATAAGTTCATATATGAAAAAATAAAACCATTTTAAAATTATTTTTTAGGAACTTCTAAGAATTGACTCACAACATGTTCGAGAGAAACGTATCCCAATATTTGAAATTTCGATTCATTCAAATGGCTGCCCATTGCGACATTGCACTTAATTGACTTAAGCATTCGATTTACGCACTTGAGATATCCCAACCAACCAATACTTTAACTGCTATAACAGTGATACACTCATTAGAAAAATTAATGCTATACCTATTGGATTATACAATTTAAAGGAAAAAATACTGGATTATATAATTTGATTTTTGTTATAATCGTGGTTATCTGCAACAGCATTATCCATATTTATTTCACATTGAACTATTCAAAAAGGATTTTCATTTATAATCATGTTATAAAAATGTAAAATTTGAATAATATATCTAATTTGTTGTATTTGTTGTCTGACGACTTGTCGTAACCTTTAAAACATAATCAGGTAAAACTAAAAGCAACACGTTTTATGTAAATAGACGTATTCTATTTTTGTAAATTGAAAAAGTTAATTCAATGTCTAAGGCGCTCTCGCTAATTATTGTCTTAAAAAAACTAAGTTAACAATATTTTACTTATTAATTAGCATATATACTATTTTTTGTTTTAAATATAGACGGCTATTTTGTGTCTTAAAAAGCATGGAATGGCATATGCGTTACATGTTTTTCTAAAAGATAAGAACAGTCAAACTATGCATTTACTGAGTTATGTACGTGGTAAAATTATAGTAATAGATAATCTTTTAGTTAATACTTAATAAAGCCGTTTTAAAATGGGTTCCGTGTTTTAGTGAATTTGCCCTATAGGGAAGAAGCTATTACCGTAGGCCTCATGGTAAGACTTAAGCCCGAGACCATGATAACTTTTCATTTTGAGATCCCCAGATGCCAAAAACACTATTCGTTCAAATTTGTATATATGTATATATACATACATATATATATATATATATATATATATATATATATATATGTGTGTCCGTAAGCACGATAACTCTCATAAAAAGGTCCGATCTTAATGAAATTTGGTACATATGTGTAAAGCACCATTTATTTGAACGAGTTCGAAAACCAGATGAATCGCACCATCCAAAGGGGGGTTTTGGGGGGTTTTGTACCCCAAAAATGTTTTTTGGGGTTTCCACATGTAATTTTTATTCAAATCAAATTTCAATTTTCAACATTTAATTCAGCATAAAAAAACAAACAATTTGGTATTTTGATCATTGCTCTACGTCAATTGGTTCTTGAGATATTGAAAGTGCTAAACACAGTACGTTGTCTAATGTTATTCTTATGGAGAAAAAGAAAAATTGTATATCTCGCTTATTTATGAACATAAACTGACAAAACTTGGTATATGGCTTCATCTGGTTGGGGTTTATCGTTGTTTGAACAAAATACAAAATTTTCACGTATGGTTCCCGTAGCAGCAAACCTAGGTAATCGGTCCCCATGTTATTCTTATGGAGAATAATTAAAATATTATATATCGCTTACTTATAAATGTATATGAATGAAACTTGGTATGTGACTTTTCTTAGATGAGTTTTTATGATATTTGCATAAAAACCCATTATTTTGTCTTCCTTGTTGCAGCAAACTTGCGTACTCATCCCCAATGTTATTCTTATGGAGAATAATTAATATTTTAAATATCGCTTGTTTGTGAATATATTTCTTATGAATCCTGTTAAGTGTTAATGGTTTATTCATTGGAAATTCGCTAAGTATGCAGGTTTGCTGCGACGGGCTATTTTGTTATTATTAATACCCCTAATTTCTTCAACAAATTAGAAAAATACTGTATGCTAGAATGTCTGATTACAATAAATACTTACTTTATATACGTTCCATGTACGAATTTAACGTTCGTTATGTTAGCATTTCTACTTTGAAAAAATGTATAGATGAGGCAAGGGAGAAATTATCTAAGACATGTAAATTACAATTGAAGGAGGAATAACATTACATTTTAATTAATTTAAATCAAAGATATTCCTTAACACCCAATTTAAGTTATAATAAGTCTGTGATAAACGTATTTTAACGAAAGGTCTGAATTGTTGGTAAAATTATATCAAATTAATTATAATTACAATAGCAACGGTGGTTAGCTTACAGTAAATTTAGAATTTATTTTTTTTGAAAATGCTGAAATTTCAAAAAAATAAATTACATATTATTGCACACAAATATTTAAAACTTCAGCTATAATAACTATTAGACAGATGTATAGTTTACCTGTAATCACCTTGATCAGTGTTATGGATAATGTGTTACAGGTTTAGTTTTTGGAGGGTTCAAACTTCCAAATGTGATACATTTGACAAGCAATAAACTATAGTTTGCCTAAATGCTAACTTAGGAGATTGATATCGCACATAAAAATATTTAAACTCAATTAAACTTACAAGGCTGCATATAATACAAAGTTATGTTGATTTCTAATGTATTAAGAAGGTCAATTTTATTAATAAAACAACAACTACTTAAATATACGGAAAATGGTGGTATTTGGTGTGAAACTAGGATTCTAAATACAAAGAACTTTAGTAAATGGAATCAAGTATTGCCCTTCACGGATTTTAAAGGCAAGGCCAGCCTTAATCAAATAAAAACTTTCCATGCTTTGATGATTTAAACTTATAATATGCAAAAACACAAAGAACAATGGTTTTATTTGTAACACGTTGCTCAAATCAGTTTCCTACATCTATTTAAGTGTTTAAGAGTTATTTCTTCTGATGTCTTGGTGGGAATGATTCACGCTCTGTTTACGTAGAGACTGATATGTTTGGTTTTCATGAATCAATCATCAATCATAAATTAATGTTTTCAAGTATCCAAGTTACATGACCAAGTGGAGGGTACGTTACGAGACCAATTGTACTATACTCTTTAAAAGGTAACAGAGCATATAATTGTATTATCAGACTGTTATAGAAAACACCGATAGTTCTGAAAACATAAAAAAGTAAAATAACCAAATCCTAAGGCAACGTGCCATACCACGTTTCATACCCACTAATTTTATTACCTGGTATATTTACTAAATTGTATGTTTTTGATCAAATAGGCACCGGAATATTTAATTTTGAATACAATCTTCTTTAATAACATTAGAAGAGACTTTTAACTAAGACATCACTAATTAATGTTATTATTTTCCTTTGAGACTACAACAAAATTGATTTTCCAAATAAAAAAAATAAATGAATACATCACTAGCTTGGTTGTTAATTTTATATTTACTATATGGCAAAGTTGGCTAAAGTAAAACGAACAATTTATATTTTCATGGTTCAAGATAATAAATACCAACTATGAAGTCAAATAGGTATATTATACAAAAACTAAGTGTTAAATAATGCTCAACGATTATTTGATGGTTCATTTGAGGAATAAACAGGAAATCAGCAGAATACAATTTAACTGAATTTTCTGCTCAAGTAGTAATGTAACTTCTATACACTTACACTTTTTGAGATCGTTTGGTTGCAGAGATTTTCATCTGAAGTAATCGAAAGACGGGATGTAATAAAAGAAGTCTTACAACACTTAAGATATATTTACACTTATACTGATTCACATACAGACGGTAAACATATATAAAAGATGGTACTAGGCCCATCTAGTTGCCTAGATAGCCTAGATGGTTGCCTAGTACCATATTTTATACATGTTTACCGTCTGTATGTGAATCAGTATAAGTGTAAATATATCTTAAGTGTTGTAAGACGTCTTTTATTGCATCCCTTAAGTAATAACAACTCGTAATATGCTAATAAACAAGTTGTTTAATCGGAAGAGTAAACGCATAGTTTGAATTTTTTTAACATATGTGAGCCGCACAGTAGAATTGGGGGGCCGCACCACCTAGGTTAAAAATAATCAAGTTATTCAATATTATTGACCTTTATTATGTATTATTTTAACGCTATAGGGTATTAATAATAACAAATAACGAGGAACCCATTTTAAAACAGTGTTATTAATTAATAAGTTTATTTATTACGATAAATGTACCACGTGTATAACGAGTAGACGCATAATTTGACTATTTATATATTTTAGAAACAAGTAAAGCAAATACCATTTTATACTGAACACAAAAATAGCTGTCTATATTTAAAAAAATAAAATAATATACATGCTAGCTAATCGGTAAAATATTGTTAACTGAAATTCATCCAAGTTTATAACAATGATAAAGTAAATTTGGCAATGATTTTACTACTTACTAACATAAACACAAAATATATATTCTAATGTATGTGTTGCTTTGGCATTGTCCTGATTATATTCTAATAAACGGGACACGTTGTCAGGCAATTAATACATATACATACACATATTGGACATTACATTTTTACTCAGATAGTGTTGTGTTACATCATATGAAAATACCTTTAAAATAGTTCGTTAATAATAACTTAAGATAATTCTGTTGCAGATAAATATGTATATACATATATAAATATTTATATCTGTTGAAAGTATGTGGTACTATTAATCTGCCTGAACTGAAACATATGCTTTATTTACTATTTTAAATATGTTACATTGAACCTTAAACCAGATGACCTTGGTTTTTGTTCACATTCTTGTTGGTTCTTAGAGTATTGTAAAATAAAGTTTGTTTTATCATAAAATGTATCTCTTATTACACTAATGTATAAATAATTTATTTGTAACTTATTTCTGACCATAACAATCAATTTTAAATTATCTACCATCTTTAATGTATACCATATTGTGCTTTTTATTTTTTTTCGTTATTTGTATGATAAAATACCTGTTGCATGGATTTCTTTAATGAGTGTTTTACTGTTATAGCAGTTAAAACATTTGTTTAATTGGTTATAACATGAGAACGTTCTCATCAATTAAGTTCAATGTCGCAGTTGTAACCATTTGAGTGACTCAACATTTCAGTTATTGGAAACCGTTTTTCTGAAACATGCTGTGCGTTCTAAAACACTTCTTAGGAGTTTACAAATTGTGTGGGAAATGTAAAAAAAAATATATTTGTAATTAAATATAGGGTAGATAAAATTAGTTTACGACATGAATTTTAATAAAATATTATAATATTAGTATAATGTATCAATAAACTATCTGGTTAATAGTTCAATACTAGCTTTATTGGGTCGTATTTGTTAATTACTTACCATACAGTAACCGATTAAATACGTGCGATAATGGTTGAATGTTCTTCCTAAGTTAACATAATTGACTCATTTAGACTTACTTTATTATTAACTGTGACAAAATATTGGAAAAAATATACGAAATTAGTACTGAAAAAGTGAATAATTCAGCTATAAGTATTATAATCATGATGAAAGGTAGAAAGACTAAGTTTTATTTGTATCATACCAATACTGTCTTTCAAAAGCTTACGAACAAAGTTAGTACGTGGTTTTATTTAAGGTTGAGAAAATCTCAGTTACTAAAAACGGTTTTATATTCAGGATTTAAATAAAGTTATCGATTAAAAATGTATTTATTGTTATAAAAACATTATGTTATAACACTATATTAATTTCGTGAATGTAAGTCAGTTTAACTAAACATTTTTGTTAGTTAAGAGGAGAGCTATAAATCAACAAAGTTTTTGCGCGAGGAGCTGGTAATTTGGACAAGTTTCTTAACATTTCACAAACTTGCTGACCTGTCCAGTTATAAAGTGATTTATTCGTTCAATGTGAATGGATAGCAGAATGTCTAAATATATGTTTTAATGTCTTAAAAAATATCGTGAAATGACGGGTTGGAAACAAAACTAAGCTAATTTCATTTAGCTTTAAATTATGTACATTTTATATGAAACTGATACAAACTGTCAAGGTATGAGATATATCAAACAATATAAAAAACTAAGGTGAAAACTGATCAAAAATCGTAAAATTGTGTTGTTTTATAACACAATATTAATTATGTTTTGCTCTCGAAAAAATAAATAATACCTTAATAAATAAAATACCTTATTAAATACCTTAATACCTTAAATAAAAAAATACCTTAATAAATAAAACCTTGGTCTTGTGGTCGTGAATATGTGGGTGATGTTCATGCCCTCTATTTCCTATTTTAAAGGTTATTCAATTTTTCATTTTATTTTATTTGAAGAACACTTTAGTCAACCACAACAGTTTTAACTTCTTCAAAAGAGTTGTGATCAGTGAAATTGTTGTGTACCCAGTTCATAGAATTGTGAAAATTGTTACTAAGTTTTTAAACGTGTTAAGATATTAAATATAAATTAAAACATTGTGAATCAAATAAGGTGCCTCTATTCTTACTTATACCACCTCTGCCTAATATTTCGTAATACCTGCAGTTAACGGTTTCAAAAAGGGTTGAGGTTGCTGGGTTTGTTAATTAACCTTTGAACCTTTGCGAATTTAAGTAAAAAATAAAAGATAAAAAGGAAATTCCAAAAATAAATGAAAATTTAAATGTTTAAGTCATAAAGGCCTTACAAAGTTTTATGAAACCTAATAAGCCAGTGCGTTGCCTTACAGATAAGCTACATTGTGGATCATTTCAATGTAGTCGGTTGTGAGTTTTTGGGTAAAACGCTTTGTTCAGCTTTCAAACACTATAGCTCAGAAGTAGGTGCCAGCCCTCACAAGTCAGATGAGGGTTCAATCCCAGCTGACAGCCAAGTTACGTTTCACGAGCAGTCACCACTGGCTTGCCCATATGACTAAATATAATTGAGGTACCTCAACGGTCTTTAGCACAGGCATATTAGCTCGTTGAGACGAGAAGAAATTTTAAGTAAATAAACGACATACTGATTTTGCATTCATTTTATAACAAAATAAGTTATACTAAATGTTTGCAGTCCAAAAACTACTATAACAGTTTTAATGTGTCAAATGGAAACAAACCTGTTCGAAATCAATACAATTGTTTTGAGAAATCTCATCAGTTAAACCGAGGATCAACCATTTTCAATCGACAGAGTATGTTGAAAAGGTTGTTAAATTATCTAAGATAAACTATTTTATTTATTTTTTGAACCTGTTGTTATGAAAACTAATTAAATAAACTGCAGAGTTATTAAATGCACTGAATGAAAAACAGTAAAAATAACGTTTAGTATAAAAAGGTACATTCAGCTTAGTGTAAACTGAACTGTAAAAATTCGAAGGTTTATTAGTTCCAAATATTCCTTCTAAATATTAAATTTCACTATTCCGAGCCGTGTTTATTAATGCACTAGAGCTCATATAAGCATTGCTTATTTGTTTACCTTGCGTTCATCTCCCTGGCTGCAGAATATTTTTCTTATCAACAGTGGGTGACGACCCCAAAAGCAATAACTTTTACGGTTCATAAATAAGGTTTAGTTGAAAATCCTTAGAAGTGGAAGTTGTATAAATGATTTACATTATATTAATCACGTAAAACTATTCGAAAATAAGAGTTCTTTACTGTTTCCAATAACTGTATGATTCGTAAAATAAAATTACAAGTAGTGATATATTAATGAAAGTGTTACAGCATAACTTGCAAAATGTATATATTTATTTATGGCTATTGATTCCTAAATCTCATTTGAATAATCTGCCAGTATTATTTTCTTTTATACAAATTTATTTTTAATGATTTTAATTTTTAATTTTAAAAATGTTTTTCTATTTTAATTTTGATTAGTAACAAAGTATTCGTAAAAAATAAACTAAATTTGTCAATACCAATTGTTTTAATTTGTATGTTTATAGTTATTCACATTGCATTTAAATAGTGAACATCAGGACATTGCTAAGAGTATAAATTACTATAGATGATATCACCCTTGTTATATTACAAAACAAATCTGTATAAAACATGAAGATACAAATTGCCCACGCCTCTTGCCCCCAAGTGTCAATTGTATCATCCGTCACCAAATGTTGATCATCAAGATATATCTTCTCGGAGCGCTGAGAACTATTATTTCTCGAGAATTTGAACATACAAATCCTCTGGTTTGCCATGTACAACATTTAAATTTAATGCACCATTTAGATTCTCCTAAGCGATAAAGAGTATACATCCAAACTGAAGCAAAATAGAAACACTTTCCATTACCCGTTGCCCTTTGCCCTGCTATTAGCAGTGTGTGATTGCTTTATTTCATATTTTTTCTACACGGCTATCCACAAATGCGAATCTACCTAGCTAATGTGCTGAGCCGGAACTCGGTTAGGGGTCGGACTGACATCAATTACTTATTTTTTGGGTATAAGAGTAAATAAAATACCCCCGTCGCAGCAAACCTGCATACTCAGCGAATTTCCAGTGCATAATATATGTCTTAATACCACATAAATCCACATACTAAGTTTCATAAAAATATATTCACATAAGCGATTTTAATTATTCTCCGTAAGAATAACATTGGTAATGAGTACGTAGGTTTTCTGAAATAAGGAACACAAACAATTGGTTTTTATCCAAATATAAATAGAATTTAACTAGGCGAAGCCACATACCAAGTTTCATCAACATTCAATCATAACTAAGCTCTATATAACATTTTAGTGATTCTCCATAATAATAACGTGGGGGCTGAGTAAGCAGGTTTGCTGCAAAAAGGAATAAAAAAATGGGTTTTTATGCAATTATCAATATAACCCAACCAAGTGAAGCTACATACCAAGTTTTATTAATTTATGTTCATAATTAAGGGAGTCAATACATGACTTATTCTCCATAAGAATAAGATGGGGGCTGAGTACGCAGGCTTGCTGCTAAGGGAATAATCAACAAAAACTCAATTCTTTGTGCAAATATAAATATACCAGTACTACGTGAAGCCACATACCAAGTTTCATCAACATACATTCATAAATAATCGAGATCTCAAATTTTATTCTCCATAAGGATAACATTGGACAACATACTGTGTTTAGCACTTTGAATATCTCTGCAAAGGTTGGGCGTAGAATCAAAATTTAAACGCCAAAATGATTGTTTTGTGGAATTGAACAGATTAGTAAAAGCAAATGTGAAATTTACATTAAAATAAACTGAGGAAAAGCCAAAAACTATTTTCCCATAAGATTAACATGGGAGATTTCATGAGTAGTTTTTTTGGATTTTCTCCGCAACCACTTAACCTAGGTTAATAATTGAAAATACCATATTATTTGTTTTTTAAGCTCCATAACATGGTTAAAATCAAAATTAACTTTTAAAAAAATGTAAGGGTAAAAAATGCAAAAAACTGATTTTTGGAAAATTTAAAAACCCCATAAACCCCCCTTCCCATGGTCCGATTTTTCTGGTTTTCGAACTTAAAACCATGAATGCCATTTTACACATTTGAGCCAAATTTCATCGAAATCGGATGTTTTTTACTCAAGTTATCCCATTCACGGACACACACACACACACACACACACACACACACACACACACACACACACACACACACACACACACACACACACACACACACACACACACATATATTTTAAAACCTCAAAACAAAAAGTTATCATGGTCTGGGGCGTAAGTCTTACCATGAGACCTACGGTAATAGCTTCTTCCCTATAGGGGAAATTCGCTAAAAAAATAAAATAAAAATACTTATACTAAAAAATTGAACCTCAATGTGAACTAAAACATATACCGTCGTCTTTATAAATAAAATTAGAGTTTTGTCTGTACATTGCTTGGAATTATGAAATCTTTGCATATTTTCACGTTTTATACCCTAGGGAAGACAAAAGTCATATCTCAATTTATGTCTGTATCTCTGTCATAATTCTTATTTCTTATTTTATTGTATTCATCAACGGCAAGCAGCCAATTTACAATAGATACAATCATGCAGGATACCAAAAACATAAAATCATACAAAATACTTAAGACTAGAAATAATTGATCGAATGCTCAAAGCAAATATAACAAATTATTATAACAACAAATGTAAACAAGGTAGTGCAATAATATGAACAATAAAAACAATAATCAACAAAATTAACAAATAAAAGATTTTAAAATGGTTTATCATTTAAATACAAGAAAAAACAATAATAAGCAATAAAAACAAGCGGATAACAAAATTACAAATGAATTAATTTGTCTGTCGGTAACGCTGAAGGACGGGGTTTTGTTCACTTTTTCCGGGAAATCAGGTTCACTAACTTTAATGAAACTTTGTTTATTTGTTCTATTCAAACGTAAGAAGGTTTTAGGTGGCTTTAAACTGGCATACGTCTTTTGCAAAAAGGGTGGTGGCGGCTCAAAAACGTGATTTAGTGTGTATTTTGGTCGTGTTTTGTTCGCTTTTCACAGGGAAACGGGTGCACTGATTTCGATGAAACTTTTTTCGATATTCTATAAGTGCGTTAGTAGGTTTTGGGCTGTTTGGATGTTTTTAAATTACCTTAGGACTCTGCCCAACGGGGTTTTAAAGATCCTATGTTGTTTTTATTAAAAAATAATTTATTTATATTGAACCAGATGATGAATTAAGAATATTTATTCTGAAAACAGATGTTATAGTTCTTATTTAAAAATTTGAGTGAAGACTTTTAATAAATAACTTAGTGTTTAAGTGTATATGACTTAAGAATATTTATTCCATAAACATATGTTGTAGTACTTATTTAAAACGTTTAGTGAATATTGGTAATAAATAACACAAATATGCAAAGTAGATATAACTTAAGAATATTTATTCCATAAACAGCTTTTTCAATACTTATTTAAAACGTTGAATGAGGATTGTTAATAAATTACATAAGTATACAGAATAGATATATGATCTAAATCTGTATTTGTCAGACTCATGCACTCACTGACATAATGATCACTTTATCTAAAAAACGACAATTTATATGGGGATAAATTTTGCATGGTGGTTCCCTTTTGCAGTTGTAAAATAATAATACGTTTAAAAATTCCTGCTCTAATTTACTTTTATGGCAATCTTACCCGAGCTTTTAATTTAAAATTCGGTAGGGACATAACTTAAACATCAGAACAAAACGCAAGCCTATTCCCGTCAAGAAAATGTTTAAAAGCTTCGCCCCCCGGATTTTCAAAATGCAATCATTTAAAAATATTGCTCCTACTACTGGACTGATGGAGCTTAAATTCGGTAGGAATAGCTCAATGCAGACATATACCTACTCTTTATACAAATAAACTAAAGGGCTCTGGTCCACTGGTCTTTAATATAAGCGTGTTAATTATCACACAACAACTACTCAACAGATAGAGCTGAAATTTGGTGCCTTAAAAGACACGATAAACAAAACCATGACCAAAATGAGGGGTCATGGTGTTGTTCTCTGGATATTTCACACATACCCTTTGTCGTGCGTGAGATATGGGTGGACGAGATCTACGCCTCTCTAAATAGATATTTGATGTAACCGACAACTGAGCGTCTGAACTTAATAATAAATATGAAAATGTGTTTTGAAGAAGATTAGAGATTGATGAATTTTATTATGCCCTTTTAAAAGTTGAGAACGGAATATTGAAAAACAAATGTAGTCTCAAAAACATCTCTCCTTTACTCGGTGCAATCGTTGAATAACACGATTTAGTGATCGATAGTTTTTTTTATACCGAGGTTTATGAACAGTTTAATTTGGCAAGTGCCTGTCTCTGTGATTGTGCCATCCTCACGTCCACCAATAAACAGGCAACGGAGATCAATACAAAGGTAGATCTCTTCCAAAGCGAGGATTGAACCTATACATTTTAATATCGTTCTTTAGCCATGACCACGCCGTTCACTACCCGACAGCGTTCCTCGACTTAGCAACAGTACCCGAACTATCTGCCAGTATATTTCGTTAACTTTTTTTAATTGTACATTAAACATGCAAAGTGTAATTTAAATATTGTAAAGCTATATGGGTTGTTATTTTATTTAATTAATCTATTATAAAAACAACCCACAGAAAGGACGGGTACACAGCTAGTACTTCATATAAATGGCATGTACCTGAAGACCAGCTTTTCTTGAGGAAAGTCCTGTATCGATACTCTACCAGTAAAGTGTTACTTTGACAGCTCACTGGTGTTTATTTTTGTTAATAATACTCTGAAACTTAAAACTATCAATTTTAAAATAGGTTTCTCAGAAAATTTTTGAGCTAAAGTCTTAGCCAATAAATTTCTAAGACCTGATTCCCCAAATATTCGAGTTTCAAATAATTTTTATTTTTAACCTGAGAACCATTTGGCATCAACACATTGTTCGTTTCAGAGTAAAGGATCAAGGAGGCAAATAAATGCAAACATTAATTTAAGTTTCAAAGATTTCTAAAAAGCCACAACAGAGAACACCTCAATAAATAGTACTGGGATTGCCTGTAAAAACTTTGAAACCGTTCTCATTTTGCATAGTTATCTCAATATTCATATCCTATTTTCAGTAATTCGTTCCCTTTTTAGTGATTTTAAAATGTTAAAAATATATGAAACTCCTAAGATAAGTAAGGTAGAAATAGTATACAAAGAAAAATAACATTACCACAAATTAAGTTACTACATTGCATTTTACATTTGTGTTTATAAAATTATAAACTTAAGTAGTATTTGCTTATCCTCTTAAGAAATTCTATGTTAATATAAATCGTAAAAACTTCTAGAGAATGCAAATTTGACCGGTGTATTCCCTAAAGCTTCAGAGACGATTCCATAATTTCGTTATGTTATATTACATGTACTTAAAATGTGACGAAAGGTTGCTGAAAAAACGTGACATATTCTACAGCTCAAGTTTTTTTTTTATCATGAAATATTACAGTACAGCGTTATAGATCGCTGTATATAATAGTCGGTAGCTTTTCCCTTAAATATGTCTTTAGATACGTATACAAAAAAATTAGTATATAAATATGTTAGACAAGACATAAAGATTATATGTTTTATTCAGATCTAGTTTAAGTTCATCTCCCAGACAAAATCGGTTTCTCATCAACTGTGGACGGAAAACCAAGAACAATAACTTTTACGGTTCAAAAAGATGGTTTAGTTTAAACGCCTTAAAAGTGGTAGTTTTATAAATAATTTATATCCATCACGGGAAAATATTAGAATATAAGAGTTCTTTACTGTTACCAATAATTGTATTATTCGTAAAATTAAATTAAAAGTAGTAATATATTTTCGTTTGTTTTAAGTCATACATGCATAATTAATATATTTATTTATTGAGCGGCAATTGATTCCTAAGTCTTAATTGAATAATCGTTCTGGATTATTTTTTTTCATACACAAATTTTATATTTTGTTATTCGTAACGAAGTACTTTAACAAAGTTAACTTGATTTTTAAATACCGCTTTAAATTTGTATGTTTCTAATTTTTGTAAGTGCTAATAAACTAGTGAAGATTAGGAAATTGCTAAGAGTAGCAAACACACCGCAACCAATTGGCGATTTTTTTTACAAAACCACCAATCGGTTGTGGTATGTTGCTACTCTTAAGCATCAGTAATAATAAACACAAACCCAAACAAGACAAAAAACTGTTTTTATGCGGAGTTTTTTGTTTAGTGTGAGTGTTGTATTCACTAATTTATTTTTGTTTTGTTTTTTTTTTTTGCAAGGAGGTGGAAATGCATTACACGGACGAAGTGTGGGACTCGCCGAGGCCCTACCCACTACCCTCCTCCCATGACAGGTGTTTCTCCCCCCGGAATTGTTTATCTCATTACTTCGGGGAGAGCCCCTTGTTGCTGAACTACCGTGCTGAGTTCCACAGTGCTGGAAGAAAGGAACTTCTTTCTTTTCTTCGATGGCACTCTTTTTGGCTGACGCCTTTCTTCGGTTTTAGCCTTATCCAGGGCAATCCTAAAAACGTGGCGTGCCCCGGACCCAGCTATGTGGTCGGTCTTTTCTCCTGGTTGGAGCTCACTGCAGAGGAATTAGTGTGAACTATTGCTGAAGGCATTGTGTCTATGGTCTGCCTCTCCGCATTTATAGCAGAGAGTGGACCGATCCACTCCAGTGCACTCGCTGCGTCAGTGCCCGTAGCCCAAGCACTTGAAGCACCATAGAACTACGGTCCTCAATCGCACCGTGCAACTGACAAAACTCACCCGAAGATGGCCGAGCTTGAGAAGCTTGGTGGCCTCTCCCTCAGAAAGGTCCAGGACCGCCATCTTCAACTTACCGTTTGGTGGGCTTACCGTTGATGATGTGTATTACCCAGTAACAGTAACCCAGTGGGCCCAGTAACACCTTTCGGGTGTTACTGGGCCCACCAAAAACCTTCCCTAAGGCCTCCACAACCTCGAAAGTCTCAGTGAGGGAATCGAGGTCCCTCACCTCAACAGAAACCCGTTTGACGGGGGCGACGACACATCTTGTTGGCCCTACTGCGGTTTCTAGAACCGCGGCAAACTTTTTTCCTGTCCGAGCCCTTCCTCAGCCTTAGGAGAACATCCCCCTTCGGAGTTGGTCTCGTACAGACAACCTTTGCGGCACAGGTG
Source organism: Allygus modestus (assembly GCA_963675035.1). Taxonomy (NCBI): domain Eukaryota; kingdom Metazoa; phylum Arthropoda; class Insecta; order Hemiptera; family Cicadellidae; genus Allygus; species Allygus modestus. Next base: position 94,260,770 of record OY776116.1, read on the forward strand.
CCCAGGTCAATATCCTTACGGATATTTTCCAGAAAACCGGCGTAGATTCGGCCCCCTGCCTCTCTTACGAGGACAGACGATGGACCAGATCTTATCCTCGGCTTCGCAGCCACAGAACCCAGGCTACGTTCACTGAACGTTATCGCTGGAGGAGCCTCTGCCACGGTTCTTTCAACTTTTCTTATGTTATTCTTGTTAGCCACCTTGGGATGGTTGCTAGAGCTTTCACTGGCGCTCCGCTCCCGCTTGTCTGAGGCACCGGCCGCAAGGACGGAATCCTTTAACAGGCGTCTTTGTATCCGCGACCGGTATCTTTTTGGCATTACATTGACCCTTCAGTCCCGTTTCTCACCAGTTGAAAGTATCTTGTGCCTTGTCCTCTTTCTTGCGCAGGTCCTTCAGCCTGCTAAACAGCTCAACGAGGCCGAATTCCGTCCTTCACCGTGCTTTTCGCATTCTTCTGGACCTTGCACGCATTCGAAATGTCCTTCAGCAAGGCGTCCGCTGAGAGGAGGTGTTCTCCGCCTCCTTTCAGATTTGAAGATCCTCCTCCCATCTTTTCTCGCAGTCTTTGAGGTCAAGCGCAGTGGCGTGACTGAACTTACTGCCCATGCTGCTTGCCAGGCTCCCACGCCATGATTGCGGGACGCCCAGAAAATGTGGATCTGCGGTCTCTTCTTTGCCCGGTTCGATTCTCTGCTCACTTAAATTATCGGTGGTATCCATGTGTTTTGGTAATTAGCGCATCGTGTGACATGGGGCGTCCCGGAGTAGCCAGAACGGGTAGGACTCTCGGGGACGTCGCCCCTACCCCAGTTCCCTGAGGCCTGGCCTCGGTTTGTCCGGAACCAGTAACCGGACGTGCCGAGGGTCACCCGTGGCAATGCTGGTCCAACACTATGCATCCACACTCCCTGGTCAGGGCCCGAAGTGGCTAGCTTCAGACACACCCTCACGGACTCGCTTCGGTCAAGCAAGCTCACAACGACCCCCGCTCCAGCCCAGTGACAAACCGGACTGGTTACGGAGCACCCCAGGGAGCCATAACGGAGTGCCAACCGGAAGAAATAAAAAATTCAAGGATACCCAGATGGGGTTGAAGAAAAAAAAGAGGTAAGCAAGAGTAGCCCAGAAAATAAAAAAAAACTGCGAGCTAAGACCTAAAAGACTGAAGAAAGGCCTTACCTTTTCAAAGGACTGTGAGTGTAAGAAGTCTCACAGTTTGGCAGGGATACCCCGGGGTCACCAGCCCTCCCCTGGACAAGCCAGTGAGGGGTCTCCCGCGTAGACAAAAGCCGACTACCCCTGAGGAAATTGTATTCACTATAGATGACATACATATTTTAATAGTACAAGCAAAGTCTCTATCAAACTCGAAGATACAAATTGCCCAGATCTTTTGCCTCCGAGTGTCAAATGTAATATCTGTCACCAAAAGCTGATCATTAATAAATTTTCTCGGAACACTGAAACCTATTCTTTCTGAAGGGTGTTTACATACAAATGCTCTGTTTTCCTTGTGCTCCAAGTAACCGTAATACGATAAAGCGATAACGAGTCCACAGTTCAAACTTAGGAACAGAGATATTTAAATGTTTTTATTAGTCATGTATTTTTTTAATTATTTTGTTTTATAAGCTACACTAGGTATTTTTAAATTTACCTTCCACACAAAAACTGTAAAAGTAGGGAAAATGGCAAATTTGCAAAGCCTACAAAAAGTAATCGAGTGGTTCTTGGACTGATATAAAATCCATAGTTTTGTTTTTATGAGAGTAAAACAAATATACTTATACTGAACAATTTAATTCCAACCACCCACATACTTAGTATAAAGGAGAAGTATCTGTGGACTTATATTACCTCAGAGGAAAATCATGTATCAATATGCTATCTCATAAGTGTTTGGAACCTCAATGGTTGTTTTTTGTCTTTGCTATTTATACTGTGTTATGAATTGAAACTCCTTGAGCCATTGTTAAAAAAATCATATGCACATTTTTTCCAGCAAAATTTCAAGTTATTCTAGAATAAAGTACTTAGCCCTAATTTCCCATATAGGTTTAAGGAAATCCCTTTCAGAAGATTCTTGGGAATATTTTTCATCAATAGATTAATCGTTTCATAGCAAGGATCAAGAATCTAAATTAATGCCACAAACTAATTTAACTTCTAAAGACACCTAAAATTCCCCAAGGAATCTAAGGAATACCCCAATAATTATTATTGAGAATGTCTGTAAAGAAACTTTGAAACCGTTCCCATTTAGCAATGTTATCTCAATATTCATATCTTAATGTCAGTAATATATTACGAGTTTAGTGATTTTAAAATGTTCAAAACTGTGAATTTTCCATAGTAAATCCTGCAATATCAATTAGTATACAAATAAAAATACGTTAAACACAACACCTATTACATTGCATTTTAGACTTGTCTTGATTTAAATACAAACTTAAATAACATATTCTTGTCCTCTTTAAGAAATTTGATGTTTATAGACATAAGGTAAACCAATACTGTTTGCTACTATTTACTTTACGCGATAAAAACATTTAACGGTGGAAGATACAAAACTATTAGCTAAATTACAAGACAAGCTAAGAGCTGAAGCGGAAGAATATCGTGCTCAAGAATTTAATGATAAAAACGAGATCGAAAGGAAACACGAACCAGTTGTCAATGCGTTGGAAAAACTGAAAAATGAATTGAAAAATAAAGACGAAGAGATAAAAGAACCGGGAAGTAAACAGAATGGATCCATATTTTTTAGACCGCGTGTGATGAGTACACCCAGTCGGAAAGTGTTTGAAAAAAGTACAATGATACCAGTAAATGACGCAATTTTTCCATAAAAAGACGTTTTCGAAAAAGATACGATGATTCCGGAACATAATTTACCACAAAAAAAGGGAATTTTTCATGAGAAAACGATAGTCCAGGCCGCTATAACACCGTTGCCCCACAACGATGATGATATGCGTTTTGATAAATCGATTCAAGCTATCGTAGAAAGAAGCGGTACCGAGGTGGGCTCATTGGCATGACAATATTTATCTAAAGCTTACAATGAAACATTTGGTCTTAATTATGATATCGGCGATCGAAAACTAAAAGTAGGATGTTCCGGTGTCACTATTACAAATGATGATATAATTATCGAAAGTACGAACCAAAGATATACCGGTACTCCAGGCCTATGGAGGCTTTTAACACAGTCTGGAGATATCGGAAGTGAACAATATACGAAAAGAGATAGATATGCTTATAAAACGATTTTAATCAACTCTGGTGCGATATTTCAAAGCAACGATCCATCATCCGGATGACCCAAATCCGTCAAGGGTTTGAGTAGAAAAGAGTGATTAAACCAATGTGGGAGGAGCTTCGATTGGAGAATTTACGCGGAAAACCAACGGGATCTGGTTTAAAAATAGCAGAACGCTTGAATTTGTGAGAGCTATGGAATCCGGTTTGCTGGAAGATACAAAGAATCCTGTTGAATATAAATATATTAGAAAAAATGTGGAACTTATCAAAAGGCTCTATTGCTTGCAGGCAGAAGAGAGTGCTGGTAATAACAACTTCCATAGTGAAAAGTTGGGCATTGCTCAATTAATTTACGATCACCTAATAAAATTAACAGAAAAACCAAACGGTCAAAAGTATATTATGCGATGTGTGCTTGCACTACCGATACCTAATGAAAAATACGGGATTGATTTAATAATAGACAAAAACTACACCAAAGGATACGCAAATCATATTATTAATTTAATCCGAGACATTCTCAATCAAGAGATTGAACTTCCAGATGGTCCAATGTATTTGGTGCGATGTTTTGTATCTTTACCTGAAAAAATAGTAGAAGGATCTGGAAGTTTAAACGACATTATAAACAAATTACCCTTTGAACTTCATGTGCCGGGTATGAATTTTCTAGGACCTGGGACGAAACTCAAAGAAAGAGGTGATAAAGGTGAAAATCCTCTTGATTAAGCAGCAAAAGAACATGATATATGGTATAGAAAACACAAGAAAGCAGAGGATAGATGGAAAGCAGATCAGATACTAGGGGATAAGGCATTTGAACGCGTTATTTCACCTGATGCCAGTCTTTACGAGAGACCTTTAGCTTTGATTACAGAGACAGCAATGTGGGCAAAACAGAAATTAGCATGGGGTTACCTGTAACATTGCCAGATAAAGATGATGTTGAGAGTAATGAGATCAAGACGGAAAAGGTGGTGGAGGTAAAACGTGTGTTCCGGAGAACTAATTTGGGACTGGCATCAGAAAGGAAAAAATATATTTTTATTTCATCGAAAATTATGCATTTTTACGGGAATTATTATAGTGTGTAGATAACGCTCTAAGTTATCAATCGCAACAGTGACCTCCAACCGCAAGATAACAGACCTCACTCGCACTGACATCACTTGTAGGTCGGCTGATATTAATTGAATTTTTGCTTTCAAAACTGGACCATTAATTCGGAAGTGCACTTTTTTCTCGTAAACCTAACGGGGCTTTTAAAAATGTGATCCAAAACATTTCTAAAACAATGAATGTCAACCTGAAATGCGACTAAACGGTGAATTTTTAAGCAGTAATTTGTTATAATTCTAAGGTGGAAAACATCTACAAACACTGGATTTAGAGCCGAAATGAGGGGTAACGGTGGATGGTTAAGCAAATTTTCAAATTTTTGCACGATTTTTAAAGGTCACGCGACGTCAATCGCCTCATACCTCTCGCCTCATACTTTTCAGCTCTGCTCATGGGCCAGAACCGGCACTTTATACTACTCACAGGGCAGTACTTAAATTTGTATTCAAACCATAAAATTTCCGCCAAAGTATGGGTCGCGTACTCCTTGATAGACAGAGCAAAGAGCATTTTCTCGAACCAGAATGGGCTAAAATTGGAAATAAAAAAGTATAAGATGATTCGGCTAGTAATGGATAACCTTAATCCGTTATAAGAAATTGCAAAAATCGTAGGGCTAAACAAAAGAGTCAGAAAACAGCACAGAACAATTTATCCCATATCGATCCCTTATGTGCCGGGATTATCGGAAAAATTCAGAAGAGTTGCTAGGAAATTTAAAATAAGAATTGCGTTTAAGACCCACAATACACTTGGCAAAGTCCCATAAAAAACCAACAAATGGCACTCAGGGCTCTAAAAATTGTGGTTAGAGAATAAATTGCAGTAGTTGTTCTAGGCCCTATTACGGCGAGACAAAACGACCACTTAACACTAGAATCAAAGAACATATTAAAAACACGAGAAAGGGGTTAGTAGAAAACCTAAAATTGCTCAACATTGCTGGTCTGAAAATCACCACATGAATTTTGAAGAAGCAAAAATAGTACAACGGGAACCAATTTTTTTTTAAAGAAAATTAATTGAAGCTTTTTATATAAAACTACCAGATATCAGCCAATTCTTAGTTGAAATAAATCAATTATGGCTGCCTATTCTTAACAAAGAATTGAAAACTAGGGAACATAAGGCCTTTGTAAATAGGGAAACCTTTACACTCCTCAAAATTATCACATTGTGTTAACCCGTAGTAAGGCCCAAGAGAGTCATCAGGTAAACAAATAAGTCACAAACAAACATACCGACACGAGCGATAACTTTTCATCGTTTTTTTTCTCTGTTTCAGGTTGCTGCCACTGCGCGCCCTGAGCGCTAGTGAGGTGTTTAGTCACGTGGCCCGGACCTTCCGCCGCCCTTAGGGTGCCCTAACAGTCTCGCTGTGTTTTGTTTTGCGTCTGGCTTTTGTGTTTGGTTTGATTTTTCCATTTTATTTGTTCTACTGATTTTACAGAGTTCTCTGTTTTAGCTTTTTGTGTTTTTACCAGCCTTGTCTGGATTGTACCTTTAATATTTTGTGTAGTTTTGTTATACTCTAGGTATTTTTCCTCACCTGTAGAAAAGATCAGATTCCAGATCCTGACACGTCGTGAAACTTGTTTTTACTAATCAGTGATAAAAATTTCCCCAATAGCCTCTTAAACACCAAAATAAACCGGTAAAGAGTCAAAAATTTAGGTTGAGTTAAAATTGTAATATATAATAACAGTAAAATGTTTAAACATATTTTATCTTCTTGTTTATGCTCTGATTTATACTACAATTTAATGTTGTATATGCTCTGATTTATACTACAATTTTATCCTGTTTATCTTTAATGTTTTTAGAAAAAGTAACAAATTTATTACATGAATTGGTTGATTTTGCTCGATAGACAATGGGGTTTGTCTGGAGAGCGAGTTCCGAGGAGCTGTGGTTCTTGGGGACATAAGGGAAGCAGAAACTCAGTATCAGCTGCAGGCGCCCTTGCCTGTTATGTTCTTTAACCATAGAGTTAAATTTCAATCCAACTATTACCAAAATCAAACTTTAAACATACAAAATTTCAGTTTAAATTATATACTTCATACTATTTCAAAAAATTAAATTATCGTTTCAATTTATAAATACAATTTTTTTTCGTATTTTTCAATTTAATTTTTCAAACTAAAACGTTTTACTGCAGTATAAAAACCGATAACTTTAGTAAATTCAACTCATTCTCACGGACATAAAAAAGCCTTTGTGCGAATAATTTCGCTTAGGATACATTAGGTTAGTTATTGTTACGTTGTATTAGATTAAGAATATTTGTATTGTAACTCACTATATAACACGATGATACTGTTAAATAAACATATTTTGATTTTATTGTTAAAGTAAGTTACATGTATAATTTGTAGAACTTATCTGCAAGTTGTAGGATACTCTAACAATAGAGATATATTGACATCGGGACCGACATTGGTTTTCACTTTGGGGACTCGTACGTTATTCATTGCACCTCCACCTACCATCCCACCGGGAGCGTAAACTGTGTAGTTGAAATTTTGCTATTTTTCTACTTATTGAAAATTCCAGCTGATTCAAATTCAAAGAATATCAGTTGGGGCCGTTGAGTCGGGTTTTTTAATTGTTTTTGGGTTCATAGTTTGGGGAGTGCTTTTTATGTAAATGCCATTTAAAGAGTTTTGATTCCGTAGTTATTTGAACTGGATGAAAATCACTTTTCGATCCCTTAAGTTAAAAACAGTGGCTATGAACGATATATTTGTTGTGGAAATAAATCGCTAAAATATATGACTTTAAATACTATTTCTAATTTAATTTGTAACTTTCACTTTTTAACTTTCCCACAGTTCACATTATGCTTTTTTACAAATATTATTTATTAAATTGCAGTAATGTATGCTATTAATTTGTTTACAGCCTAATTTGGGGTTACACACGATTATATCACTATAAAAGACTCAAATACATCTTTTATATCTACAATGAAGTGAAAAACACGAATATTAGACCAGTGGCTCATCGGACCTAGCCAGTCGCCCAGTTATTGTATATTTAAATCAAATAATAAACATATCATTGAGTCTGACATTTCTTTAACTTCCTACTGATTGCTCGAATCATGTGTTTCGATTGTTCCATAACTCGTTATGTGTTTCATTGTGACATTGTTTCATATATTTAAATTAATCTTAATCTTATTTTAAAAAGTAAACAAAAGTATTACTAATATTCTGTTAAGTTATTTTTATGGTTACATATGATCTTGAACATTGTTAGTCTTGCAACGTCTAACGTAAATAGACTGGCTAGAGAGCATAATTCATCCCAACAAATATAATACGATTATACGTCCCTACGATTATATTATCAAAATGTACTAAAAAGATTAAAATAAATTTAACCACTTTTCACAAATTGACTTTCATTTTGTTTGGTTTTATATGTTATAACATGTTAATGAGTGCCTGGGACAGATAATTTTAATCGGCAAGAACAAATTTGCCATTTGTCAGGAAAAATTAGTTTATGACATCGCCAGTTTCCATTGTCAAAAAATACACGGGACAAGCAATCCGTCCTACTTATGGAGTAAATACAAACACCTATTACTTAATGGGTTTTTCGTGGAAACCTTTTTATTTCATTATGCTTTTTACTCGCCAATAACAAGGTTTTAAAAACATTTTATGTGGCATTATCTTAAATTACTGATACACTGGAATTACATCTACATAAAACTATAATTGTAGTTTAAGTAGGAACTGGACTATGATTTTAACCAAAAATCTTTCTACCTTAAACTAAATACCTTAATAATATTTAGAAAAGTAATATTAGAGTGCACTTGCAAAGAAAAATTCGCGTTGAAAGATACTTTTAAACATGATATATTGCCCGTAATATATATTATCCGTGTATTTCTGAAAACAAATTAAAATAAAATCCAGAATTATTTACTTTTTCCTTTTATTTATACTCGAATAAAATGCTAAGATATTTAAAAATTAAGGTCCTATTGAAAAGCTTCCCGGAAGCAAAAGAAAAGTTATATTTTATTGTTGACATTAAAAGTGAGAATTTTCATTTAAGTGAATATGATCTGTTTCTTTGTTTAAAATTCATTGTTTTTACTAATCAGTGAAAGAAAATGTCCGCAATAATCTCTTAAACGACATGATATGTAAATTCAACCATAAGAGACCAAAATAGACCAAATGGAAATGTAATAAGTATTTTAAGTATTTCACAAAACCAAAAAATTAGGTAAAGTGTACAAGTAAAAAGTTACTGTACGTATTTATTCATCGACTACTAAGCCCCTCCCCCTACCCCCACGATTTTATAGATATTTGTCTTTAATTATGTCATGTACATTCCTTAATCCAACAGAAATATCGCATTCACTGAATCTTGATTTAATAGAATAAGTCTAACATGCATTAATTAATGAAAATCGTAAAACAAACTAGGAAATCTATAAATAAGCCAAATGTTTGGTAATGACGCCCTAAGCTAATATCTGGTGATGGTCCGGAAGATGTGAAGGTCATTGTCTTCTCATTCACTAGAATGATTACTCTTGAATCTTCATCGTGATTGATACATTACAAATACACACTCTACACCCACACACATACACACACATACTCATACCTAATTAATTCTGTTTGTAGCTTAATGAGTTAAAGTAGCTTCTGTTATTGTATATTTGCTATTTTATATTTAATTCGGGGGTTATGCATATTGTAAAACCATACTAAAATATTTATATTTCCTCTATCAGATAAGGAGGTTTTACTGTGTTTGCATTTTTAAATTGCTTCTTGAGCATTGAATCAGGTAATTTACACGATATTTACAATAAAACTAATTTAAAAACCATATAATTTCCAATAGTTTCAAGAAATTTTACTGATTTTTGTTATAGGTTGTTAATGGTTTTCCTTAGTTGTTTAATACAGTGGCCTGCCATAAGCTTTTTCTTATGGGACTGAACATGATTTCACCATTAACTGCTTCCTTGAGTGTTGCATTTTAAATGGGGATTATCTCTGTAAAAGGTTTTATTAAAACTAGAGTATAAATTAAGGTACAAGATACTGGGCTCTTTACTGTATAATAACAACCGATGTTTCTGCAATACATTTTTGTAGTCGGTGGTATACTTAACATCTCACAATACCATTTTAAGTTTAGTTTACTTTATTAATGACAGCCCAGCATAGACTCTTCATGTTCGTCTAGCTGAAGGGCTTAACTACGTTTTGATAAGTAAAGACTTATTCACAGGTTAAACTGTTGTTATGCCTACTACAACTGGTGTTATTAGGTAACATTGATTTAAACTACAAACAATTATCTGATAAGTATAACCCACAAAAGTATATTATTTAGGCATTGCAATTATTACCTATACAACCTAATTTATGACTGAAATGAGTTAATAAAAAAATATATGGTTTTAAAATAGTAAAATTTATATTTTATTTATTTTATGACGAATGTGTGTCTGACAAACAGATATTAAATTATGGACAAACTTCAAAAGTGTACAGTTAAAATGTAAATTATCAATAATATATCACTATGTTTATCAATTACCGTTTTTAACGGACTCTTAATGATTAGGATTATTTACCATATGACAGAAAAACTATGTATTTTGCAAAGACTTAAAACCGAATAAATTCAAAACAGAAACGGAATTATTTCTATCTTTAAATAACCAGAAATATGTTTCAACGTGGTATAATTGGATGCCCGAGGGATGTTAAACTTACCTACTGTTTCTGGTTCGTTGAATTGTCGTCAGACAGTTTTTACCAGTTATCTCCTGTTTACTGATATGTAGAACATTATTAAGAGCTTGCAAATAAATAGAAATTATTATCATTAATGTATTTATCATTATGTAATCCCAAGCACCTCAGTAATATTTTACCTTTATAATCGTCCATTTTTTACTTAAAATATAATACAACTCCTAAGTACGCTGTACTTTAAACGATATTGGCAAATAAAATATTTGAAGCTGTATAAAGTAAAGTAGTATTAAACTGTTTGTATTGATGAAATTAGCTATGTTTCATATTGTTGGTGAAATAGTATTGCTAACTATTGGCAAGATTAAATGTCTCTGTTGACCCGGAAAAAGGTTTACCTGCTTCATACATTACATTTTACTATATACATTTAACACATATGTTAAATGGAAGTTGTTATAGTGAGTGTGAATGTAGTGTGGCAATAACTAAATATATAATAATTTCTCTACGCGGGAAACTCTTTTAATATACTACAAAGTCGAAAATGTTTGGTTTTTTAGCTATTGATGAACCACTTGGAATAATTTAATAACTAATAATAGTGTTTATAATTTCTTATCGTAATGAAAGTTTTAAAATTATACCTCCTCGTTAGCTATTTCAGATTATTTTATTTATGTTAATGAACGAATGAATCATTTAGTAAGCAGTTTTGGGGGAAAATTGTTACATAGTAAATATTAAATATGAAATATTTTGTATTACAATTTATCTACGATATTGCGATTCAGCGCAATAATGTATTCAGGCGTTTTTCATTACTTTAAATTAATAAAATCTAATACTTTAGATAATATTTCGATTAATATAATGCAATATTTTAATCCTTCTGATACAACTGTGAAAACAAAATTAGTTACTATACAATAAATGTGTACGTTACTCGAAAATACTAGGCGAATTATTATATTTGTATGGATAACAGAGTCTATAACTAAATAAAACGTATGTATATGTGTACTTAAAAATCACAATTCAGTTACTAACATCAGTTTAATAATTATCAAGTTAAACTTTTCTTCAGTAATTTTCAAAGGAAGTTCACAGTATATTTGTGAAAACCGCTGTTTTAAGAAAACTCATTAGTAAAACAATTTCAGCGTTTGTGTGTTAGTCTGGATATTATTATTTGGCACCACTTAAAAAACAAATGTACAAAGACTCTTATAATAAGTACTCTTTCCTATTAGTTTTTGTAAAATTGCCAGAACTGTGTGTTCAAAGTCAGAAGATAACGAAAAGTGACACTCACTCACTTTGTTTGTATCTCAAAAGTTTTAAAATACATACATTTATACCGTTAAATGTCATTAAATAGATCATTTATCAAATAAACTAGGGACCAACTAATATTAGATAAACTCAAGTGTCTATTTATATCACCGGAAATAACACCCATTGCATTTAGAAATTGTAAGTAAAAAGTGAAATAAAATACTTACACCAATAGGACAATAAATATCCTAAAATTATTTACCCGCATAATAAGGTAATTATTCAGGCAAATTAAGCAAAATGAGGCTACCAACCTCTTAAAATAATAATTATAACAATCATAATATAATTTGTCATAATAAGTCTTGACTACATTAAAAAGCAATAACAAATATGTTTTAATTGGTAGTATATGTTGTTTATAGGATTATTCATGGTATTTTTTCATTCATGGAACTTCCTCTTCTTAAGTGTCATTTATTAGCTATATTATAAGTAAATAACTATGTTTTGAGCAATTTAAGTAAAGCAAAAATTAAAACCAAATGTCTCAAGCAAATGTCCATATAAGAAAATAAGGTCATTAGATACATTGAAGTATGTTTTTGGAAGAGAAAATATTGAACGGACGCCTGAACCACAACATTCCGGAAATGAGGTCGCTTCCTGGAGGCAGCTTCACCAGATTTATCACCTTCTGAGACCTCTAGATATGTCTGCTACATCCTGATAACGCGAAATGATAGATAGTAAACGATGTGTTTTGATTAAACAACTGTTAAACTATTTTAAAATATGTATAATTGTTGTTGCTTGTTTTTATCATGACTATTTTGAATTGGTAGATTATTATCTTTCTCCTTTGCTTGCACTAGTAAATTCTTCCTTTAAAATATGACTTTAAATGGGTATATTTTACAAAAATATTACTTTACAAAAGCTAGTTTCGCAGGTTTAACATTGTTCACATAAAGTTATAAAATAAAATATTTGACAACCACAGCTTCTAAAATATAATTTTGAATATCTTAATTACTTTTACCAATATCAATCGTGTTTAAATAATTCGTGTTTTCGTATGTATATGAACCGGTATTTAAGAGGAAACCTTTATTAGAATTTACTATTACACTATACTTTATCGTATTTACTAGCTTTTAGTTTATTACGATAACCTTATAAAAATGTATATATAACACAGTAACACTTTTTGAGTGAAAGTATTCGACATACATGTATTTCTACTAATCATAACCATAATACACCTCAATGAGAACCAAAAATGTAATATTATAAGTTTTATAAAATTAAAACAAAAAACTAGTTACAGATAAAGTGACAACTGGAAACAGGTTGACATTGAGAAGATGATTTTTTTGGCTTCATGTTACGTCAGCCGTGTCAATCCATCAGCGAAGCGCCGCCTGAAGTTAGAGGGAGCCTCGAATGTCACTCCTTTAATTTGTTCAATTTTATTTATATGACAATTTGGACATATTCAGTTTTCATTCGATATCCACTTGTATATTTTGTAACGCTTTTAAATTGACTTTTATGATTATTCCACCGTATTCCGGACTAATCGGTTTGTTATGTGAGTGACCTTGGAATGGAAAACCGTGCTTGAAGTCGGAGACAATAAGCTAAAGTAGTGAAACACACTTACTCACGACAAAATCAGCATTACTAAATTCTAGATCATTAGTATTAAAACCGGATTAAGAAGAGTTGGGGACGGGGTGTTGATAGCTGTCCACAAAGAGTTTTCATCCAGATAGCTCAACAACGATCAAATGTTTTGTGGAATTACTCGAACAATCTAAATACAATTGTTGTCATTTTTCTATTTTATGATTTAACAGTTTTGGATATATGTATACAGTAATACAATAGCTAGTAGCCCTTCACGGCTTCGCTCGCGATCACGGTACAATGTTATGTTTGAGAAGTTAATTACATTAGTTAAAGGATCTGGGGGGCGAGCTTTGCTTGAAAAGCCAGTCAGTTCGTAAAAAAACACCTAGAGTACTTATCTTCACGGTTCCTCTCATTTGCTTTGCTTATTTGCTCGTTCCCTTTCATTTTTTAAATATCCGCTTTATATCAAATGTTCAGTTTTAATGGTTCTTGCAATTTATACATAACATAATCATGTGTCTTTAAAGTTATGTATACATTGATTCTAATCATTATTCTCACAATTTTCTCATGATACTTTACCAAGTGGGTGTTATTTTTACAATTTAATGATTGCTTTTGAACAGATGTTATGATTATTTTGTTTTTATATTCAAATCTTAACCATAACCCCAATGTATATTTTTCGAATAATTTTATTTTCAAAACTATATTTTTCCAGGGATGAGGCCTGATTAGTACACATTATTAACCAACACATTTTATAGCCTAGTTATAACTTTTGGAGAGCCCTAAAGTTAATAATGTTTGGAGCAGGAGTAGGCAAAGGTGTTATTCTGAAATATTTACTATCCTTCTAACAAATGTATGGTCAATCGGTCCAGTTAACTAATAAAGTCAGTGATGATTAAGTTAAAATGTTAAATGCCGATGGAGCAGATACGTCCCAAAGGACATAATGGATGGAAAGTATAGGCCTGTTTCTGATTATAGTGCATAGACTGCTGACTTTCTAAAACATTTATGCTCAATCAGTATGGTAACTTAACATGGAAATGTTGAAGGTCGTTAGAGGTGATCCTCATTGGATCGAGAGTAAGCCCATAACTGGTTTTTGGGATGGACCTTTCTTCTTCCAAATATCTGTTCAATAACTTCTGTGGTTTGTTGGACTTATTGATGGTAGACTCAAAACTCATAAAATAAATAATATTATAGTCACAATGACCCAAACAACAACAAAGACGAAGAAAGATTTATATACCATCAGACAAGGGCTTATGTGTTCCGTACCCAATGTTTCATTCTTTTATCTGATCCGGTTTAGTATAAATAACTTGTAGGGTAGTAATGCAGAAGTGTTTCCTCCGTTCATTGATAATTTTGCTGATTAGATAATTAGCTGAGTACATGTTCATTAGAAAAAATATGGTGCATTCTGTGTAGTGAAAGGTTGAGTAGCCTCTATCCTTAAGATGCCAAACGAAGAGGCATGAACAACCAAAATGTTTCCTCCTTCACACGACAATGGGCAAAATATTATTTTTCATTAGTACAGAATTTGTTTGTGAAACGTGGAACGAATCTGGCTCATAAACAGACATACAGATAAACACATTTTAAAAACAATTTAAACTCTCCGCTGCATAATAATGTCACTACTCAAAGCGATGTAGAAAATAAACTTATTTGATTTCTATAGACAGATACATTCCTTACCTGTAACATCTGGTATTGATAATAACGTGTCCATAAAGTATTAACATGGAGCTGCAATTCAAATCAAATTATTCCCCATGTTAATCTTATGAGAAAAAAACTAACTTTGAGGGCGGCCCGTGCCCTTCAGATTGAAAATATCGAAAAATAAAAACCGTCATGTACAATTAAGAATCAGCGCAAATATTTCGACACTTCAATCGTTAAAATCGGTTCAGAAATAACGGAAGAGTTCTCCTAACAAAAGTCGGCTTAGCGTATTAATATATATGACTGCTTATATTGCTTCAACACTAACAACATTTTTGTAAGAGAGGTTTTTTTAAGGAATCGTTCCAACACCTGAAATGTTTTTTGACACACTGGATAGGTACTCATGATCCCATTAACCTAAGTCCAAGATGTTGAGCGCCAAGCTTCCAAAATGCCCACCATACCAGGCTTATAGTATTGTAGGATTGCATGTTCAGCTATCTACGAATAGTCAATAGTTTTCATTAAATGCTCCGCGACAATGAACAAAATGTTTGAGAGCTGAGAAATTCATTAAAAACCTCTGTTTGTATGTGAAATAAAAAATCCTGTTTTAGTTTTATAGTAGCTTTTTGTTGTAACTGTATATTGTTGATGTAAGTAGAATAACTTAAACCAGTCATATAAAACCAAACAAATACAAAAGATCTTAACTGAAGCTTTAGGGAAAAAAGGTTGTCACGGTTTAATCTAAATTTTTATATTTTATTAACAACTGGTTAAACATAACGCGATCAATTTTGTCGTACAGCTTATAGACTTGATATGTAAAATATGAGACATAGTTGCTTTGAATATCAAGCCTTGATGTGGCTTAACAGCTTGTAGGCTTGCATGTAAGTTTTGATGTCCTTTGTATGCTCCAAACTCATATTACATTCCTGATTCTAAACACGAATGGTGTAACGTTGTGTATTACCTGTGCTTTAATTTACTTCATAAACAATTTGTTTTATTCAAATATATTAATTATAACAAATTCCATTGACGTTTTACAATTAAAAAATTTGATGATGAATCAAAAGTAAAGAAAACTAATACGTTAACTTTTTGCACAATGTAATTGTTATTTCATCAGTATTTAGATTTTTTTATTCTATTGGATTTTTTTACAAAGGATATTTCTCATTGTATAAATGAAGTTTTTACGTAATGGCAAATAGAAACTTGTGGAATGATATAAATTTACATTGACGAACGATATCAGGGTTTTTATTGTTTTACTAATATATTTCACTAGTATTGTTATTGTTATCGTTAGTACCTATTCAAATAGCTACCGTAAAACAATAAAACTGCCTTTCCAGAAAGCTTGACTTATAGACGAATTAGTTTTTTACTCTTTATCAAAGTTATAGATAATCATCAAATGTGTGATTCATTTTTTTATATTTTGTTTATTATAAGTTCCGTTTTATTTGGATACCTTGCCTTATTTCTAAAGCATGATAAAACAACAATTTAGTAAAGCTGATTATATCTAATATCAGGCAATTATAAAATATGTAATGTGTATTAACTACAATTGTATTTTTATAAATATAATTTTTAAAGTAAAAAGATGTTAGATCTTCTAAAAGCCACTGAAAGAGTAATTCATAGTGAAACGATAAAAGCCCCACCATCACCGGGGTGTGCTTTGACAATTCAGCACATTTATTACCTTCGGCCTCCGTTTGTAGAATCACACCAAAATATGAGAGGAGTTTTATTTTAGTCTCTGAAAAAAGAAAAAATAGATTAATTTTTTAAATTGATATTAATTTGATAAATATTTTAAACCATATTCAGATTTTTCATCTTTGTACATATTTAACATTTGATTTATACAGATTGTAAAATATTGTATTATAAATTTAAACAATTTAAAAATATGCTGTAACGTTTTCATTTATAAATTACATTTAATAAAGGTCGAAAAGTTTACTGATCTATGTCATCTTATTTTTTAATGTAAGTGTATTAGTCAAATTGCGATATTGTTTTATATAGGTGAGTGAAAATTGTTAGCGCTGTTATTTGTTTAATACATTAGTGAAACACAATTTAAATATTTAATACATTTTAAATTGAAGGACTCTAGAAAACGCGGCAATGTGAAAAATGTTATACGTTTGCTCTAGATTTTAAGGTTACTGTTTTTAAAATTATTAGTCTTTAATAGTTTATAATACCTTTGTTTTTTATCAGTTTTTGTTAGTCATAATAGATAATTTTTGTAATAATATATTCTTGATAACTGTCTTCAAGTACCGTCTTAACCGTCAAGTGCACTGTCTTCAGTACTTGAAAAACTCCCAACGAGAGGGAAGATGTCGGAAGGGCCGCGATTCGATAATTTTCCGCCTGTCATACAGCTTTCGGTAGCGCCGTAGGGTTGGTGGTGCCTAACAAGTTTATTGGCACCATCATATGTCTAGGGAGACGTGGCGTTGCTCGGCATGTAACTGAAAGATTGAGTAGTACTAATAATAGCATGCATACTCCAAAGGAAAGTATGTTTTAAAGTTGCTGATTATAACATATTTACGATTAAATGAACTCGCTGTCAGGTTAATGATAATTTTTTTTATGTCAATACCATCGCAGAAGGCTCAGATTACGGTAGAATTGCAATCCAAGATCTTATTATAACGTCACTGATGTTAATTTAACTTACCAAACATATAAATATGTAAATATTACAAATCTACTTATTACAGTAACATATATAATAAGTTTACCACGTTTAGTAACCTTCGATGGACGTGAGATTATTAGTTGACCTGAGTTTAAATAACAATATAAACTCAATCTTTTGGTGAATAGTGATTAATGACGTTACATTATTATTTTTAAATGGTAATTTCATTCAATTCATTACTGACTAATTCACCAATTAGGTTTCTATATAAATGTTAAATGTTTCATTTTAAAAATTCTTGGATAAATGGTAATACAAATGCAATTAACTTGCATATAATAAACCTTTATTAAGTATAAAAAAATATATATTAATTATAAATAATTCCCCTTAAGCTAATATAAAGACTCATGACCCATATAAAGACCCATCTATATCGCACAATGTATTTGTTATTAGTGAATTTCCTATTGAAACCATAAGCTTGACCCGGACGGTGAAACTTAAGCCCGGGACCACCATAGACGTTCCTAACGCGACCCCCTGAACACGTTTTAGAGGGTAATTCAAATGATATATATATATATATATATATATATATATATATATATATATATATATAATATGTGTGTGTGTATGCACTCTAGTGGTTGTAATGTTTGTCCAATTTACTTCAAATTTGGAAGGAACGTTCCTTTCTGCAATCAGTTAGACAAGTTGGGCAAAACAATCGGAAAACTCTAAACCACATTTTTGAACAATAATATTACAAATATGTAAAATTAATGCATGTGAAAAGATGGGAATTATTGAGGAGAAACTTTAAGCCCTCTCTCATCATTCTAGCATAAACATTTACCGAGTTATTAGAGAAAATGTGTATCGACTATGTGTACGTTTTCTTATGGGGGTTTTACATTAGAAAAGTCTGTTATTCATATTTATTTTACTTTTATCATTTCCAGCAACCTCACGCCTACTTTCAAGCCTGACTGGACCTTCTCCTAGCCTTATAATGCGCAAAATTGTATTCCCAGCATTGCAGGTAAATGAAACCAGGAGCATTAGAACTGCCAAAAAATCAATGTTTTCAGATTTCAATATCATTGGAATCAGTGTATGTTTTTACACTGGTTTTAAGTTTGAACAATTTTGTATGTGGAACGTCACTTCTCTCACGTCAGCGTGCTCGTTCTTTTTTATCATGGTTCTTATTAAGTTTGTGTATGTTTTTCGTAAACTTGGTATAATGAAAAATGTTCACTCCTGTTGTACTATAGTAGTTTAAACTAAAGTAAAAATTAATTTAATTAGTCCATATCAAAAAATTAAAATTCTTGTTATAATAACATGTACAAATAAAAAATATGACACAGTAACATTGTTTTCAATTAGTTTTAATCAGTAATTTGGCTATTTATAACATATCCTATAACGGTACACAGCTAATCCGTTAATATTATTAATTGGTACAACACTGAAAGGTCTATTGTGGTTTTAGGGAGGGGGAGGGGCAGTAACAGTACAGCAGGGAAATCAACCTGACCACAACTACATGTTTAAGTTCAACCGCACAGGAAAGTGCTATTTAGTATTTAAATTTTTAACATAACTAAAGCTATCAGTATATTAATGTTATTAAACTTATAATAAAACTAATATTGTTTATAAACCATTTATACTTATTCCAATAATGTTTTAAATCACACACCATTGTTAAATTAATCTAGGACATTTGTTTTATTGTTATTAAGAGTGTAAATAAATAATTCACTTATTTATAATATACTAAAATCAGAAATTGAAACTTCAGTTTATATACCTAGTTGATTATTTTCAAGTTGCGTGTTATCATTTGATTTACTTAAAAACAAAAACAAAATCAGATATATAGGTCGATATTTTAAATTCCAAAAATAATTTAATTCTTTTTGCACTTCCAAAAGAAATGTAAACAGTTATAATATAATTATTTATTTCACGCTTAAATGCGTTTAATAGTTATTGGAGACTGTTAATTTCTTTAATATTTTTACTATTTCAGTAAGCAGGATAAAATAAACTACATCTCACAGCAATAAAACATATATTAACGCTTATACTGTACTCATAAACAACACAGTAAATGTACAAAAAAGATGGTACAAGGCCTACCAAAATAAGTTGATGCTTAGTCCCATCGTTATGTATATATATACTGTCTTGTTTGTAGGATTAGTACAGTATAAGTGTCAATACATTTTGTAGTGTTGTGAGACATAGTTTATTTTATCCAGTTTAGTTGTAACACACTATTATGCTACTCAAGAAATTATTTATTATTGAAGTAAATCTAATAAAGTATTTATATATATATATATATGTTTATGCTGGAACATGTTCTTTGTAAAGTGAACTGCAGAGAGGACAAAATGCCTTGCTAGTCAAATTTACAACTGTATACTGTATTTAATTACTGGTAAACACTATACAGTCACAAACTAGATATTTGACAAAACGATCGTATGCAAATTGATAACTTATTTAAAAGCTTTGGCTTTGGATTATTTGTTTAGAACCTTAATTTGGTTTTTCGTTGATATTTAGGAAGGGCTGTACATAACGACTTTCAATCTGCGACTGGAATAAGAACGAGGGAGTGGAAACACTTTAGTTAGCTTATTGGTTAAATATAAAAAAGTTTTATAATAAGAATAAAAAGGAGTACCTGGGGACAAAACCTTTCTTAGAGGAGGCCATTCATATTTTGTAATCGCCATCGAGCTATTTGTCAACATGGTTTATATTCATAACAAGCATGTTTATTTCACGTATTCACCTCTTTTATACCAAATTGGAGTATATAATACGAAAAAGTCTGTCGGCGAATCCCAGGAAACAACAAAACACGCCCAGAAAACGTCATACCTATAGTCCGATTACTGAAAGAAACTGACTGGCGGAGTGGCCACACGGCAATCGAACATTCTATTTCATAACATCGTGGAAAAGTTAAAACACATTGCTAGAATTTCTAATAAACTTTTTTTATGTAGTAAGTTAAATACGTGTATTACACATTTTTCAAATATTTTTGGTCTTATTCCGATAATTTTATCTTAATATATTTTTAAAAACACGTATGGGGACATTTGTTTTTTTTTATAATACAACTGTCAATATAAATTTGAAAAAAGATACAAAATATTTAAAAATTTTATATAAACGTGTTTAACTGACTTTTTAATTGATAAAAATATGAAATAAATGTTTATTTTTTAAAATATGAAATTGTGATAATTTTGTAACAAAACATTTAAAAATATAACCAATGTTGCGTATATTATAAGCTTATAAGTAGTGCACCATAAGTTTCATGTAATGTATATGTATATGTAGCATCATAATATTGTTCATGCATTGTTCATGCATTGTTCATGCATTACATTACAGAAAGTAGCTTTGAAATAACATGTTTTGAAAACCATATGAATTATTAATACGTTTCTGTTACATTCCATAGTATATTTACTATAAGCTAAGGATTACACATAGGAATTACAATTATTTTTTATGATAGTTATTATTATTTATGAGGATGATGTACTTAAACCTTCATTAACGTATAATATCCACTTTTGTTGTAGTATAGATGCATGCATTATAGTACAGATTTAATTTATTTAGTCCTAAACAGACAACTGAAAACTTTTCCTTACATACAATTTTAAATCTTTTTAAAAATCCATTGAAGATAAAAGCTTATTAGAGTAATATTATATTACATTACAGTGTAACTTAATATCACGAAAATGAAAACTATTGTACAACATACCGACCAAGGTGCTGATGATGACATGAGTCCTGAAATACGGACACACCAGAATAGGAGTAAAAAGGATTGATTGAAGTAAGTAAATAAGTTATACTGAAAACTATTGTGGTGTATTATATGCTATGTCATTTATTTTGATCCTAACGAGGTATTTGGGTAGTCAGTTAAAGAAGATAAACCTAAATTCCGAACATTAGAGTAGGAGAACAAATCCAGTACAACAACATTACGGTCGTTGAGCTGTACAACTGAGCATGAGTAAGCGCTCGCTGTCGTAACAGACTCGGTAACTATCTCTGCGATCCTAAATGTTAGTAATAAAGTGTTTGAATCTCAAGAAGAAATATTTCAATTGTTACTATTAAGATGTAGCTGTTATTTATAGTTTAATACTGTTAACAAATTTATGATATAAACAACTCACTATTTGTAACGATTATCTTAAGTATTAACTATTTATTAACTGTTAACAATTAACTATATATTAACTATTAACTATTTATAGATTACTACATGTAACATTTATAATTTTACCGCACAATTTCAATTACAACAAAATTCCGAAAATTGAAACGTAAATATTAGTTTTCCAAAACTACAAACTTATTATGATGCTTTTAAAATTATAGTTTTTTATCACTCAAGATTAAAATAATAAGTTTTGTTGTTCCAGGTCTTATCTTTGGGCAATACTCACATCGTTTTCTTTTTTTATCATGCGGGAACGTATGTCGATTGTAAAGCCGCATTTACAACTTTGTCAAAGGCTGTTTACACACAAAAACACACGATACACAGTTTTTTGTGCTCCCAATATTTCGTGGAACCACACAAACGTTCCAAATCTTCCCGGGCAGTGGTGTGTGTGTGTGGGGGGGTCCCTAGTTTTCTGGTCGTGTGTTATGATTGAAAACCTGACTACAACTGGGCAACTGGGTCCACGGGTGCGTGCGTGTATATATACGGTCCTATTAGTTTATATTATGGTGTAATTTCAGATGTTAGGTTGATATTCCTGTTACTGATTATATACTGTGTTTGGAAATATAACATACTGTGAAACATACTGATGTACTCAGGTTACTCTATGTAACATACATATTGTTTCTAACATACTGTGTAGAAACTTTGTTTATATACTGTGTTTAAATGTAATTTAAACTTAGTTATATTCTTCTATAAGATTAATTGTTATAATTGTAATGCTCAGATGACAGATCCGTAAACTTGGATTCTCAAAAAAGGCAAATTCAAAAATTCCCAAAAGGCATATTCAGACGTTGAAATCGTTCAATTTATTAACGGCTGATATCCACCTCACAAAATCGACTTATTAAAGAAATATATTGATTTGTAATCAATTTAATTTGTAATAATCTGACATTATTATGGTAGCGTTAAAGTCTGGAATTTTATGTGGCGTGCCAAAATACAATTATTAGAAGCACGATCTCGAAAAATTATATCTACTAAGTCTAAGGACATTTTAAATTAACAATTATTGTATTGGATGAAGACGAACAAGTATGTCTACTTTCTACTACATAAAAGTATATAAATAGTCTACATGTAAGTTATTAAAACCTACTAATACACAATTTTAAAAAGGAAAATAAAAACTCCAATTGGTAGTTATCAGCTTATATAACCAATTTTTTTTAATATAAGTATCCGTTGAAAAACCTATCGAAAATCTTTCATACTGAAAGCGAGAATCTTTTTGTCCATTAATCATAAAATTAATAAATCATAAATATCTTAGTAATATAAATATTATGATTAAATTTATTCATGGAAAATAGTGTTGTTCTTCAATGAGAGCTGGTGTCATTAGTTTATGTTTTCAGGTCGACAGGTACAGTTATAAAAACATGATAGCCAAGTGTCTGCTTCCACTAGACGACATGCAGGTACTATGTAATTAAATTTAAAGTTATGTTTTTTATTTTACAAGCGTTAATATTAATATTTTTGTTAACACCAGTAGACATTGTTATGGGTTGAATTTATCGTTTCAACAAGTATAACATGTAAATACATGTTGGTAAATACGGTGAGATTTGATCGCTGCTTTTATAACATAAAACCTTTAAGGGAAACTGAACTTGTTTAGTTCATGAAAAACGATATCTGTTGAATGGTAATCCAATCCTGACCTTGCCTGTGTGTTCTTAAGCATAGTTTTAACCCTTTATAAATAAATGCGGACTGACTACCGTACCTATATGGATAGCCCCATACCTATATTATATATCACCTCCTCAATGTTTGTATATTAAAACTATCGTTTACTGCTAGGCAATACAAATCATTATGCTAAACAAACAGTGATACAACTAGGTTTTTCAATTATTCAATTTTGAAACTTTTTTTTTATTTTTTGAATTTTGATCAACAGGTTTTTCCTGTTGATTTTTCAATTTGTCAAAAAAACCCACCGGTATGATAAACCGTTATTACAATGGCTATACAGCGGATTTCCCCAAGGACTTACCGTAAAATCATAAATCTTAGATTCTAGGATTCTTCAAATAAGTGATACTCTTTCGTGTACGGTCTCGTAGTAGCTGTTAAACTAAATATTTATATGTCCTAATAATTTTAAACGTGAAAACCCAACATTGTAACGAAAACTAAATTAATAAACTATTATAAAATATTTTTAATTTACTATTTTGTTCTTAAATGTTGAACTGGACCAAACAACTAATGATTCGTGCATTCAAATAACCAGTCAATCTTGAATAGTAACCAAACTAGGGTGTTGATCGTTTCCCATTAGACGTAATAAAATGACGATGGAATTAACACACATCAAGTTGTTAAGTACAATCTGTACTTCCAAACGTTAATCACGAGATAGATATAAATAATACAACTAACATACAAATTTTCTTAATATTGAATTAATCACATTTCTTGTAAATAATAAAAACACTATATGAGAATATGGTATCAATCAAGTATCAAGCTGAGAACATTTAATTTTCAAAAGTAACCAATCCATTCGAAAAGGTTTTCAAAACGTCGATTTCCTTTAAAACTTGAATAAAACAGGTTAAAATTTAACTAACAAAGTATATATTTTGTATTCACATGCATCATAACTAGCAAATAATACAAAGTCCACTACGCAGACTTTTGAAATGAACAAAATATATTTCATACACATATTCTAATACCACATACTTTGAATGGATTAAAATGTTACCACATTTTTAGGTCATACTATAGGAGGATTCTATCAACCGTACTTTATTTTTGGATCCTTTTTAAGCTGGTGGTAGACTTTTATTGGACCCTAAAATCCCGGACATGAAACTTGCAAAATGTTGATACACTCATACTTCTTTTTCACGAAACACAATTTAAAAACTTTAACATGTCAATGCTTGAAAAACTTAATTTAAACTTTAAATTAGGAATGTCTCTAGTCCCAAATAGCTTTCACCATTTATTTGTTATCTCTGGAAACAAAATAAGTCATGCTTATACTTCCTTATAACAGTTTAATATCTTCTAGGTGCCAACTTGAGATCAGACTAAAGTTTAAATATCTAAAATAAACCCTTTTTTAGCCAGTTATATGTATTTTTATTTTTTTATTTATAACCTAGTACATAGTATGTTTCTACATAATAGAATAACGAAATCATTTTAAAGATAATAATGAAAATTTCCCCCTACAATATGTATACAACGTTAGTCATTGCACTATACATATTTAGTATTTTAGGCATCTTAATTAAAACGCATCTTGAATATTTATAGATTTTAAAGTATTTATCATTAGAGTTCTGTTAGCTCAATGCATCTTATAAACGATACATTATTCTACTACCCAAATGTTATTGTGAAATGCTGAAACACAAGAGGAACCTACACGTTTATACACATGAGCCAAGATTTGAGCCAATGTTGTGGGTCCTGGGGGAAATTCCTTGCACCAATACATAATAAAGAACGGTAAATCCTTTGAATATTGTGCCAGTAGAATACCCTGATTGTAAAATCTGCTTCTTTAGTTTTACCCACTAAATGAATGTCTAATATGTTATTATAATAACAGTACTACTGTAAACAAATGATACCAGCTAATAAAATTATACATTTCAGTTTGGTAAGTTTTACTGTACAAAAGTGTATACAGTAACAGGTAACTTGTAGTTGTTAATATTTTTATATGTTGTGTGTTGTGTGATTTTGATGTATTGATAGGTTAACGATAAAACCCCATTTTAACTTGGCATTAAGCTGTTAAACAATTTAGTGGGGTTGCTATAAACAAATGTTGACTAGGTGTAACAAGGAGTTGTAAAATCGTAACAATTAATATTTTATCAATTCAATCTTATCTGAAGTTGGTTAAAAGTAAAATTTGACTGTTGGATTATTTTTCAAAGAAACTATCACTAAATAATCGTAACAAACTTAAAGGAACCCATAAAAATTATCTGGCAGTTTGCTAACTGGCATCAAAGAAATTATAATATTCCAAAGAAATGTTGTTATTAATTGATAATAACATACTTTTGAATAACATCTCTCGCATTTTACATTTTTTTATAACAAAACTACTTTTATGGTAAAACGAAAACTGAGTGATGACACACAAATTACGATGGTAACATTTATTTTAGATCTTTCTTCGTGATTCCGAGTCTGCTGAAGCCTCATAAAGTTTTCTTGAGTTTCCATTTGTATTGTTACGAAAATTTACCGTTCGTAATTAATAGCGATGAGTTACAAACTTTATAGACTCATTTCCAAGTACTTTTTAATGAAACCCACAAAGACTGTACTACTTGAGAGGGTAAGTTCTAAAAGAAGTTTTAATTGTTGACTATGTTGATGGATAAACAGATTTCTGCTTTGCAAAAGTTACAGTTATCTTTGAAAAGATACCGTTTTCATGAACTAAACAAGTTCAGTTTCCCTTAAAGGTTTTATGTTATAAAAGCAGCGATCAAATCTCACCGTATTTACCAACATGTATTTACGTGTTATACTTGTTGAAACGATAAATTCAACCCATAACAATGTCTACTGGTGTTAACAAAAATATTAATATTAACTCTTGTAAAATAAAAACATAACTTTAAATTTAATTACATAGTACCTGCATGTCGTCTATTGGAAGCAGACACTTGGCTATCATGTTTTTATAACTGTACCTGTCGACCTGAAAATATAAACTAATGACACCAGCTCTCATTGAAGAACAACACTATTTTCCATGAATAAATTTAATCCTAATATTTATATTACTAAGATATTTATCATTTATTAATTTTATGATTAATGGACAAAAAGATTCTCGCTTTCAGTACAACCACCTTGAAAGATTTTCGATAAGTTATCAACGGATACTTATATTAAAAAAGTCCAATATGGTTATTGAGTGAGATATATATATATAATACAACATTTAACAGCCCACCGATATAATCCAATATACCTATGCGGCGATCTGAAGACAGCGAGATACATTTAACTTCAATATAATATAAGCATTGGGCTAGACGCTTATGGAAAGTATCCCAGCAGTCAGTCGGGATCGGGCTTGACCCCGGCTGACTTGCGGGGCTAGCACGCTACCTCTACAGGTTATGTGTCCGGTATTGCCCGGTATATACTTTAAACTGTTATTTTATTACTCAACATTACGTCTTAATTTGTTGTATCTACATAAACACAATGTATATTTTTTAAGGTGTTTATTTTAACTTGTTTTCCTTGTTCAGATTTTTCTAAAATTAAAAGGTATTTTTGTAAGATACCAAATACCAACAGAAATACAACAGAAACACCAACAGAAATACCAACAGAATTTCTGTTGGTGTAGTCCAACAGAAATTTAATTAAATTTGAGTTTGTTTTTGAAAAAAGGGATCATCGGCGTAAAAAAAGTTTTCCACCCCTAATGAATATTAATATTCATTTTGAGTATTACATTCTTTACCAGTAAAACGCTTAAAGAGAGCAAAACCAATTTTTGTTCAAAAATTAATATTATTTTTTAATCCGTTTAGCCTATGATATATTTAAAAGAGAATATATATTTCCCAGCCCGAATTTTTGTTCCTAAAAGTAGAATAATGGATACATTTCACTTTTAGTAAATATTTGTTTGACCGGGGAAATCTCAAAATGGACCAATTAATAATTAGTAATAATATTTATTATACTTTAGCTCTTTTCTTTGACCTTAATTATTACGTGTCTCGTTTTATAGGTTATCAGTCCTTTAAAACTATTATAAAACTCACAATATTATAAAATATTCTTTATATATACAGATATATCTGACATCATCAAAAAAGATAAATGAAAGAAATAAAAACTTCCAGTATAACATTGTCGTGATAATTTATTTCACCGAGATTTTTAAACAAATGTTTTACAGATTGAATCTTAGTCTGTAAAACTTATCCATGGTACTTTTATTATTTTAACTTCTATGATCTTGTAAGAAATGTTTTTGCACGTAGCTAAATTAACTTTGTATCATTCGACAAACTCGGACGTACGTTAAATTCAACTTTTAAACCAACACTTCCTAACATATCGCGAATTCACGGTACTATTTACCAAAGAAAAAGTAAGAGTTGAAATCTCTTTAGCTTTCCTTAGATGCTAAAGGATTCGAGATCTGTAACTTCAATTACTGTCAATAGGTTATTGGAAATTTTCCGCGGGAATACATCAAAACTCTTCCCATCAATCTTAATTTCCGTGAACGCCCTGTCATCCGTGATCGCGACGATGTTTCTGGGGTTCTTTAATGGAAATTACTTTATAAAATATTTAATAACAAAGATAATCCTTAAAATGTATATAGTTTAAAAAAATCATATATATATATATTGAAAAATAAGAGGGTTTAAATATATTGTAATATTATAAGCGTATTTTGTAAAATTTTCAAAAGTTATTTATCGTTTGTGTGAGTTTAAAAGTGTGTTTAAAACTGTTAACGTATAAATCGACATCCAACTCTAGTAGGGGGCATTGGATGGTTCAAAACCAGCACAGGCGAAGTGAGGACGCGAGGACGCGAGGACGCCCCCCCCCCCCCGGATGACCTTGACCTTGACCCCCAAGGTCACCCCCGAGGGCACGCCCGAGGGCCCCCCCCCATGACGTCAGTAGTGGATAAATACCGGTTTAACCCCACAATCGGCGCTTTTTCCCCATGTTATTCTTATGGGGAGCCGTTTTTGCACCGACGCCAGCTCCCGCCTATAGAGCTCCCGCCCGCTGGCCTATATTAAATATACCCCTGCCATAAATATATTGTCCCTCCTCTTTTTAAAAACTCTGGTGTCTGATTTGTTTTTTGGTGTTTTAATCCCAACTGCCGCCAAAACTTGGTGTTTTAATCCCAACTATTACGGTCGAACTGTCAACTGATTAAAACATCCGCTGCACACACATCCGCCGCTTTCACATGCAACACCATTCACTGACACTCTCCCGAGAGCGAAAGTGCGCTTGCGACACATTAACACACTAACGGATTGTTGCGTGACACTTTGACCAGACTTTCCACTTACCAGTAATTTCCTGGAAATCCTCTCAATGTGAGGTAATTTCCAAATTGTAAATCGAGGTGTATATAAGGAGCCACCAACACCGTTGTTCTACACCAGTGACCTCGACCACCGGACGTCACCACACTCCAGCGACCGCGACCACCGGACGTCACCACACTTGTCACCACCCGCATGACATCACCGGCTCATCGCACCTCCGCGCCACCGGCTCCTAGGACTCTGTGAGTGTTAGCAACGGTGTGATGTCTTTAGGGACAACTGTTAATCCATAATTGAAATAGCCTAATATTTGTAAATCTCCAATTCACCATTTCCAAATGTGTATTAATACCTAAAATGTGTATGTAAAAAATAATATTGCACCACCAAATTGGAAATTTTTTTAATTTTTGCAG
This sequence comes from Allygus modestus, assembly GCA_963675035.1. Classification (NCBI taxonomy): domain Eukaryota; kingdom Metazoa; phylum Arthropoda; class Insecta; order Hemiptera; family Cicadellidae; genus Allygus; species Allygus modestus. The sequence goes on from OY776116.1 coordinate 94,289,965, forward strand.
TAATTAAACTGCAAAAATGTCTTATTTTAGAGTTAAAAAATATGTTTTTATTATTTAAAAAAGATAAAATTTTAAAATTTTCAACCAAAGATATATATAGAAGCCCACAAAATCACCACCCTCATTCCAACAAAAAATGTTGACCTGTGCACAGTGCTCCACGTCTTGCTCCAAAAAAAGCAATTTAATCAGACACTATCGTAACATTCACAAAATTATTCCTAATATTTGTAAAATATGTCATCAAATATTTGATAATACAAATTTTAAAATTCACATGCTAGAAAAACATAATACTTGTGATGTGTGTAAGAGAGTCGTCACTCGAAACAAGAAACGACACTACCTACGATGTGACAAACAACCTTACAAGTTGTATATTTTTAACGGTGAATCAGCGGAAGTATTAGACACTCTCCAATCTTGTCCTCTACCCATCAAATGGATTCTTATTAGGAGAGTAAAATTCATCAAACACTCAGTGGACAATAATGGTGATTTAATCATTGACAAAGAATGTATTGCTGATTTTCGAAGTTTAACTAATTTATCAATTGAGAAAACACAGCTAAAGACTCAAATTGAAAATTCACTTTTAAAAATCGATACCTCCATGCACAAGTATCAAGCTCAGGGCAGTGGATGGATATATGACCGCACCAAATACTGGCAGTTGCATGTTTACAAATATAAGCCCCTAACTCCCAAATCATACATTCCCACGCCAGAAAATATAAAATCAAAACATGCTGTTTTAAATATTAAAAACACCGATAATAAATGTTTCACCTGGAGTGTTTTAGCAAGCCTAAGACCAAGGAATAGTAAACATGCAAATCGAGTATTTTACTACGAACCCTATGAGGGCCAGTTAAATATGACAAATATAAAATATCCAGTAAAAATATCTGACATTGATAAATTTGAAAAACAAAATAACATAAGTGTTAATGTATATGGAATTGAAGGAAAATCAATATATCCACTGAGAACAACTAAACTAAACGGCAATACTCACGTCAATCTGCTGCTTCTAAAACACGGTCAGAAATCACATTACTGTTTAATTCGTGATTTTGACAAGTTAATGTTTAATTCTACAAAAGATGACCATAAGAAATATTTTTGCAAGTTCTGTTTGCAACATTTTTCCACCAAAGATATATTGGAACGTCACACAACACACTGTAAAACCTTTGATGCCCAAAGAGTACAAATGTCTAAAAAAGATACACTACAATTTACGAATTACAAATATCAACTTAAAGCTCCCTTTGTGATTTATGCAGATTTCGAATGTTTTATAAACGGCGGCAAACACACGCCTTCTGGATTTGCTTATGTTGTGGTGAGAGACTCTAAAATTATTTACGAAGAGTTGTACAGCGGTGAAAATGTGATGGATGTATTTTTCGAAAAGTTATTTAAAACTTATGACTTTATTAAAAGTCAGATGGAAGTATATGTTCCCCTTGTAATGACTCCAAAGCAAGAGGCATCCTTCAAAAACTCTAAATACTGCCACATATGCCAACAGCCGTTACTGTGTGATAAAGTGCGTGACCATTGCCATCTAACAGGCAAATTCCGAGGACCCTCCCACAACGCTTGCAATTTAAACTATAAAGTAACCAAGAAAATTCCAATATTCTTCCACAACCTTAAAAACTATGATGGTCATTTAATAATGCAACACTTGGGAAAACTCAATCGCAAATTGAATTGCATAGCCAAGGACATGGAAAAATATATATCGTTCTCTGTTGATGATTTGGTATTTTTGGATTCCTACAACTTTCTGTCTCTTCCCTTAAGCAAATTAGCTTCCAATTTAAATACGTTTAGATTTATAGACAATCCACTACTACAACGCAAGGGCGAATTTCCATACGAATACATGACAGGACCAGAAAAGTTTTTAGAGACCCTACCACCCATAGAGGCATTTTACAGCAGCCTAACTAAAGAACGTATATCTCCTGCACAATATGAACATGCTAAAAACGTATGGAATCATTTTAATATAAAGAATTTAAAAGAATATCACGATTTATACCTTAAAACAGATGTGTTGTTATTGGCTGATGTGTTTGAGACATTTAGGGACTTGAGTTTAAAGGATTATAAACTCGACCCCGTCCACATGTACTCACTGCCTGGGCTATCATGGGAGGCGTGCCTTAGAATGACTGGCATAAAATTACAGTTATTTAGTGACATTGACATGCATTTGTTTATAGAACACGCCATTAGAGGTGGTGTAAGCATGATTTCCACGCGCCACGCTAAAGCCAACAATAAGTACATGGGCGAACATTATGACCCAAATCAAGAAAGCACCTATCTTGTATACTTAGACTGCAACTCGCTATACTCTACAGCAATGTGCGAGTCGTTGCCCGTTGATGGCTTTAGATGGACAAACGAGAAAGATTATAAAGCCAATAAAAATGAAAACTTTGGATTTATTTTGGAAGTTGATTTAAAATACGATAAAAGTTTACACGATTTGCACAACGACTACCCGCTCGCACCAGAAAAAATGAATGGAAAATTAATACCAAACTTAAATGACAAAACCAAATATATTCTACATTATAAAGCACTAAAAAAATACGAAGAACTGGGTTTGGTAGTTACAAAATACCACAGAATCTTAAAATTCAGACAATCAAAATGGCTCGCACCCTATATTAATTTTAATATTGAAAAGCGACAAAAAGCTGAACATGATTTTGAAAAAGACTTTTACAAACTGTTAAATAACAGTCTCTTTGGTCGAACAATTATGAACCAACGCAAGTTTCGTGATATACATCTTGTAGATGAGTCTATGTTAACAAAGTATGTTACAAAGCCAAGATTTGACTGCAGCAAAAAGTTCGATAACAACTTGCATGCTGTGCATTTAAATAAATTAATTGTAAAGTTTGATAAACCAATATATTTAGGAATGACCATTTTGGATATCAGCAAAGTAATCATGTATGATTTCCACTATAATTATATGTCAAAATTTAAGAATAAAAAGTTCTTAATGACAGACACAGACAGCCTTCTTTATTCTATAGTAACAGAGGACTTTTACAAGGAAATACAAAGCGACTTGGACCGTTTTGACACCTCTGCATACAGTAAAGACCATTTCTTATACTCTGATAAAAACAAAAAAGTTACGGGCAAGTTTAAAGATGAATTAAATGGTCAAATTATGTATGAATATTGTGGTTTAAGGCCAAAATTATACTCTTTCATTCCTCTACAGTGGTTATACGAAAAAGAAAAGCAGTTAGAGGTTAAGAAGGCAAAAGGAGCTGACGGCGCTACAGTTAAACATCTCTTAAGACACCAACACTACTTACACTGTCTTGCAACCGGAGAAGATTACTACGAGAATGTTACAAGAATTAAATCCACAAACCACCATCTGCAAACATTAACGATGAACAAAAAGGTACTCTCTTTTGATGACGACAAGAGGTTTATTCTAGATGGCATCAACACCCTTGCACTTGGTCACTATAAAATTGATCAAACATAAATCTGTATTTGCCATTATTCTTTGGCCTTTCCTTGTCTATTACAATAAAGCCATATTTAGACCTATCCCAGCACTGATGGCAGAGATTTCTAAATTGGTTAAATGAAAAATCATTTCCCACATGATTGTTATACACATGTTTTAAATTTAAATCGTCTTGTTTAAATAATATTAGGAAATTAACATTGTCACGTAAATGTTTGTTTACTTTACTGTAAGATTGACACAAGTAAAAACTGCTAATATTTTTGTGTCTGCCCATTGAGAAAAATTGTGTGATATTTGGACTATTTATGTCGTCAAATACAACTATTGAGTGTGATTCTACATCATTTGGTGTGATTTCACAGTTTGAATATGTGTGTAATTTAACTTCATCACACAGACGGAATATTTCAATTATTTTTTTATATTTTTCTTGTTCTAAAGATTTGGATATTATATATAAATTTGTAAACTTTAATCCTTGTTTTTTTACAATTAAGTTATAAATTACAACAGTCTTCCCCGAACCACTGGGCCCTATTATAAGACAGCGAATATTATTAGGAAATAGACCCAATTTCTTTGGTGTATTTTCTTTATGTGCAATTTTAAATTTGTTCTTTTGTTGAATAAATGACATTTTTTATATAATGGTGTATTTTCTTTATGTGTTGAATAATTTTTTTATATAATAAAAGTGGCAAAGAGAAAGTGTAAGAAGGGTAAGGGATTATTCTTAAAGCCATATAGAGGCCGTGGCTTGTTAAATACCCTTATAAACAACCTTCCTTTCCCCCTCCACATCCCGTCGTATTCATATTGTGGTCCAGCAACTAATATACGTGAAAATTTAGCCAAAAATGTACCTCCAAAAAATAAGCTAGACTCTTATTGTAAAGAGCATGACATATTCTACATGAATAATCCTGATACAGCCGCCCGGAACAAGGCAGATATGAGATTAGCGGACCAGGCTTGGACTAGGGTTTCGGCAAAGGACGCCAGTCTGGCCGAAAAAGCAGCAGCTTATGCAGTGACAAATTTGATGAAGGCTAAGGCAAAAATGGGAATGGGATTAAAATTTAATAAAAAAGATGGACAACTTTCAGCTGTTAGAGGCAGCAAGAGACGTGCCTCACTTTCGGGGGGTGTACCTAAAAAACGAGCTAAGAAAACAGACCCCAAAAGTAAGAGAATGTGGAATTATTAATTTAGACAGTGACAGGGGCACACATTGGACAGCATATCGTAAAAATAAAGATGTTGTAATATATTTTGACCCTTTCGGAATACAGCCTCCAAAAGAGGTAATTGAATATTTTGTACCATCTAAAATTTACTATACAACTGATCAAATACAAGATTTAAACAGTTCCATTTGTGGAATTTTATGTTTATCATTTCTGAAAAATTTTAGTTTATAAAAATGGATTCATTTACTATAACATTCACAGGTACAGAGCCAGAGTTGAAGTCGGTGTTCTTTCCTCCTATAGAATTAAATGGTGATTATGTAATTGGGCTGGTAGATTTTCAAAGTTATAATTCTATATTTAATGTTAAAAAACCTCTAAATACTTTGACATATTACAAAATGCACAAAATTACAACCCCAAAAGGGGAGGTCACAATTGACGAATTAAACCGGGCATTAGATGGTAAAGTTGAAGTTATTATACAAAATAAAGTAGCATTAATTAATACAAAAGTCAAACTTATATTTTACAAAGGCCTAGTTCCAAAATTAAATAAACTTAAAGACACAAAATTAACTATAGACGAGGGTGAGGATGTGTATTATTACGATCACAAAGCTCCAAATGTAATTGAAATTGCTGAAGGTACATACGAAGTGTTTGAGCTTGCGAAGGAAATTCAAAAGCAACTCCCAGATTTTGTACTTATAGCCGATAATAAAACTATGAAAGCCACATTACATTCTGGCCATGTGTTTGATTTTACAAAACCGTGTTTAGGGTCTGAATTATTGGGATTTAAAGGATTTTCTACTCCAGATATTGCATTTAAATCCGTAAATAAAATCAACATAAATAATGTAAATGTGATTAGAGTAAAATGTAATATTGCGAATGGGTCTTATTTAAATGGTGACAAATCACACACCATACACAGTTTTTACCCAGAAGCTCCTCCGGGCTACAAGATTATTGAGGTCCCCAGAAATATTATATACTTCCCTGTAAATAAGAGAAGTTTAGATGTTGTTAGCATTACATTTGCAGATCAACACGACAAGCCAATTGACTTTAATAAAGAAGAAACTACAATTACTTGTCATATAAAAAAGATATGAGAATTTACAAGAACGGGCTGAGTGTGCAAAATGCCAGGTTTCTGCGATCAATTGGGTTGAAGTTAAAATTTTCTATTAATAAAAATGGAAGATTTTCTAGACGTTGCAGGAAAATTCCAATACGATGATAGCCTGGTTAAAATTACAAATCACTCCTATGTTCCACACAACACTTTAGCAATAAATAATTCCGATGAAATTCGAATATGCATAAATAATCAAGATTTACTAACACTCCCATGTAGGAGTTATTTGTATATTAAAGGAGAAATAGAGAATCATGATAAAGGACATTTTATAAATAATGCATTTGCATTCTTATTTGACGAAATTAGATACGAAGTTGCTGGTAAAGAAATAGATATTGTAAGAAATCCGGGAATTTCCAGTCTTATGAAAATATTGTGCTCTTACAATAAAACAACTAAATTGTCAAATGTAGCATTTGATTCTGATGAAAATTTAAAAGAGTTCCATAAAAGCGGCAAGTTTAGTACTTGTGTCCCGTTAGAGCTGTTAATGGGTGTGTTTGAGGATTTTAATAAGGTTTTAGTAAATGTTAAACAAGAATTGGTGTTGAAAAGATCCAAAAACGACTTAAATTGTATATTAACAACATCTAATGCTCCAACTGGTGTCGATCCTATTCCTAAAATTACACTTAAATCGATTCAGTGGGTGATGCCGCACGTGGTACCATCTGATGGGGAGAAGCTTCAATTACAAAAGATGTTATTGCAAAATAAAAATTTGCAAATTGCATTTAGAAGTTTGGAGCTACACGAACTCCCATCATACCCCGAAACCAAGAGACACACGTGGTCAGTTAAGACGTCTTCGAGTTTGGAGAAGCCCAGGTATGTTATATTTGGTTTCCAAACAGGTAGGGACAACAGTGCACGAAAAAGAACTGATGAATTTGATCACTGTAAATTGAAAAATATCAAAGTGTTTTTAAACTCTGAATATTATCCTTATAGTGATTTAAATCTCGACTTTGAAAATGGAGATGCCTCTAAAGCTTATGAGATGTTTGTGAGGTTTAGGGAGAGTTACTACAACACCGTCCCCGATCCTATGTTTAACAGAGCTGACTTTATAAATAAATATCCTCTAATTGTAATAGATTGTTCTAGGCAGAATGAATCAATCAAAGAGGGGGTTGTAGATATTAAATTAGAAATTGAAACTGCAGAAAACGTCCCTTCAAACACATCTGCATATTGCCTAATAATACACGATAAGGTGTTTGAGTATAATCCTTTGACAAATGAGATAAATAAAATGTAAATAAAATGAAAACAAATATTCAACAAGAATTGGTAGAGTCTGCAAAACAAATAAGAGAAAAATATAGGGCGTTAAAACGTGGTAAATTTCTAGAGGCTGAAGAGAGGTTCCAAACATTCCAACCGTTAATAGAGCCTTTGCAAGAATTAAAAAATTTAGCCACAAAAACAGAGAGGCCAGTTCTCCCAATGATTTTAGAAAAGACCCCGTCTAGAATACCAAGAATAACACAAATAACACCGCACAAATTAGATTTTGGTCTTTTAGCATCAGACTATTTAGGAAATTACCTTAGTAGAAGTAGTATGACAGACACCACATATGGTATTAGGCGAGAAGGAAATAAATTTTTTATTGGGAATCAGGAAGTTCAAATTGCCAATGATGACGTTACAGTTGGAGAAAAAATTTATAAAGGGACAAAGGGATTGTGGGAATTGTTAACTTTAAAAGAACCCGTAAACTATAGTCAGGCTGATTTGCAAAATTATAAAGAGATTTTGGAAGCTACAAATGCACATTTAAAGGGTTATAAAACAGGTGCGGCGATGTCAAGTAATAAACACACTAAATATCTTAATATAATTAAACCCCTGTTTAAGACTGTTGGTGAAGGTTTAAGGCAGGTAACTGGTAATAAAATAGACTATGTTTATTGGGATGATCCTAATGAGCTTGTAGATAGGTTAAGACTGCTTTGGTTAAGCCGATTGGCGGGAAATTCTGGAGTGGATAATGAGATAGATTCTATCATAGAAGAATTGAGGGAAAGTGGAATTGTTTATTAAATAAAAATATGATAGATAAATTTTATCGCATATATAACCCGTATAGTAAACCAGAAGCTAGAAGTTTTAAAGAAACTACTTTAAATCTAAAAGATGATGGTTGGAATGCTTTAAATTATAAAATTAGTAGTGTTAAAGGTGGGGAGTTTACTGACGATGTATCGACTTTGGGGCAGACGTTAACCAGGAAAGGTGATGCTTTTGTACAAGGTAATACTAAATATAAGTTTTTAGAATCCAAGAATAATAATTGGAACGCTAATAAACGCAAAATTACTAATGTTAAACGAGGTGAAAGCTCAACCGATGTACCCACATTAGAGCAAACTTTAATAAGAAAAGATGGTGTCTTTGTACAAGACAAAAATAATTATGAATTTTTGGAATCGGAGGGAAATGTTTGGAATGCCAAAAAGCGAAAAATAAGTAATTTGTTGGCTGGTAAAGAAAGCGATGATGTTGTAAACGTCTCTCAAGTACCAAAAATGGATCTAAACTTTTGGGATTTTAATAATAAAAGGCTAGTTCGTGTTAAACCCGCTGTTGATGAGAACGATTGTGTTACAAAACATCAGACTGTGACTTTAGACGGTCTTAAATTTGATGGTAAAAATAAGCAATTAACAAACATTTTACCTGGGACATTGCCAAATGATGTGGCTGTTGTTAAGCAAATATTAACAAAGGGTGAGAAAAGCATAATAAAACAGGGGGATAAATATTATAATGTATTAACATTAGATGGCGATGTGTGGGATGCGGAGGACAAATTAATAAAGAATATACCTGAAGGCAAAGATAGGAGTGATGTTTGTTTAATGTCGCAGGTTTTGAGGTATGACGATAATAATAAAACTTTTAGACAAGACAATATTAAATTTGATATTTGTTTAAAATCACACGCATTAAGGTTTAACAATAAAACTAATAAATTTATGCAAGACAATAATGAAATCGATTTGATGATGTACAATCCTAAATTGTTGGTTGCAGACCCTACATCTTTAAGCGGATTTAAGACTTTAGATGGAGGGGCATATTTGCCAAAAAACTATGTATATCAAAGAATGAGTGATGGTATGTTAGTTGGTAGCAATGGAGGTGTTTTTGAAACGACAGAGACTGGCAGATACGTTAACATTAAAAATAAAGAATAAAAAATGGAAAAAATTGCTTACGAATTGCATAAGCCCGCGAGAAAGAACTTTGTTAGAAGGTCTTTTAAGGTGTTGGGTATAAACGAAACTGTTCAAATAGATTTAATAGATATGCGGAATTATGCTAGAGAGAATTCTGGGAATAAATATATTTTAACTTTAATAGACACATTTTCTAAAAAAGCTTATGCTGCTCCACTAAAGAATAAAACTGGATTAGTAGTCACAGAAGCTATAAAAACTATTCTCCCAAAGGGAGTTAAAAATATTCAATCTGATAACGGAAAAGAATTTTTTAATGAACATTTTACCAAACTAATGAAAATTCTAAATATTAATCACTACCACACTTACTCTACAACTAAGGCGGCTATTGTGGAAAGGTTCCAGAGAACTTTAAAGAATTGGTTGTATAGAGAGTTTAGTGCACAAGGGAGTTACAAGTGGTTGGATTTACTTCCAAAGTTAATAAGGATATATAATAATAAAGTACATAGATCCATAGGCATGAAACCTAACCAAGTAAGTGCTAAGAACTCTAAAGACGTACACGAAAGGTTAGCATCTAAAGTACAAGTTAAAAAGCCAAAATATAAGGTGGGGGATAGTGTGAGGATATCTAAATATAAACATGTATTTAGTAAAGGATATACCCCTAACTGGACGGGAGAGCTTTTTACAATAGCAGAAGTTAAGAAAACAAAGCCTGTGACTTATATTTTGAAAGATGAGAATGGCAATATAATCAAAGGAGGATTTTATACAGAAGAATTGTTAAAGACTAAATATAAAGACATGTATTTGGTAGAGAAGGTAATTAGGAGGAAGGGTGATTTATTATATGTCAAATGGCTCGGGTTCCCAAGTAGCCAGAACTCGTGGATTTCTGCAAAGGATGTATTAAAATGAATTTTAGGGTCAAAATATGGCAAGAGTCAAAACGGAAATTAGGGTGCAAAAGTCAGTAAATAGTTGGCAGTTTTAATTCAACCGTAATAGTTAATTTGGGAAATGTAAGTGAAATTTATTAAAACACTTGCCTAGGACAATAACATATCCAAATTGCAGACAAATCGGACAGTAAACACCAAAGATAGTTTTTTAGCCTGAATTTGAAAATTAATTTTTAAAAATATAGAGGAGGGATGGGGATGGGGACAATATATTTAATATAGACAGGGGTATATTTAATATAGGCCAGCGGGCGGGAGCTCTATAGGCGGGAGCTGGCGTCGGTGCAAAAACGGCTCCCCATAAGAATAACATGGGGAAAAAGCGCCGATTGTGGGGTTAAACCGGTATTTATCCACTACTGACGTCATCCCCCCCCATGACGTCATCCCCCCCCCATGACGTCCCCCCCCCAATGACGCCCCCCCCCATGACGTCATCCCCCCCCCTCGACCTTCCCCATTGCCAAGCTCGGACCCCCCCCCCCCCCGTTTGCAACATTTTTCATGATGAGGAAAAACTTTCGAAAATTAATAACTAGCCTATTTACACACCGATTCCCACGGGACTTTTTCCAGAATGTAGGCCTATCCCAGAGGAAGCGAATGACGTAAGAACCCCATAGATCCGCCATTAAACAAGGCCGCTATTAATTTTTAAACGCGTTTTCCTTATGGGATCTCAGCTGTTTACCGACCGATTTTGATGAAATTTCACCACATGTAGGGCGGCGGCCTAAGTAAACCATCCCTTAAAGAAAATTGAGAATCCACCGTTAAACAGGCCCGCTATTAACTTTTAAACGCGTTTTCCTCATGAGATCTTGGCTGTTTACTCATCAGCGGTCTTCCAGACCCATCATGATGGTTCAAAACCAGCAAAGACGCGGTGAGGATGCAAGGCCCCCCCCCCCCGGTAAGCGGCTCCGCGGAGTCACATGTCGAGGTGCGTGCTAGGGCCTACGTGACTGCCCGGGGCTGTTTACTCATCAGCGACCTCGACTCATTAGCGACCTCATTAGCTGTTATTTATAAGCGAGTCCTTGAGGGTTTCACCAGAAACCTCGCTTTCGTTTCTATTATTTCTTTTAGTTTTATAATGTGTATTTTATCATAGAAGAGGTAATTAAGGAAAGGGTTTAAAGGTATATTTATTATCGAATTTTTCCGCAATTACATTTTCTAATTGCGCTAGGAGGAGTTCGCTTTGCTCCTCCAGCCTCCGCATTTCCTCATCCATCTGCGCGGTTGCGGCGGTGTCCTCCTCAGGGTATCGGGGAAGGGCGGTGGCGTCCTCAACGGGAGCGGTGGCGACGTCCACAAAGGGGTAAGGCGGTGGCGGGGGTCGCTGCGGCTCGGGTGGAGTCGAGGTGGGTAGAATCGCCCGTACCTCAGCCGCCTCGTGCGTTCGTGCGTGTCTCCTCGCCTCAGACAGACTTTGAAAGGCCGATCCGCAGACGGAACAGTCATACAGCGGCGCATGACCGTGAAACCTCCGCGCGTGTCGGAGCAGGTTGTCTGTGCGGCTGCAGCGTCTTGAACAGTAGGGGCAGGGGTACATAGTGTCGGGCGGTTGCGGAGAGACTGACGACGGTGGCGGCGGGACGATTGCACAAATAAACAGTCAGAATTTTCCCTAGATAAACAACAACAGTCGGAAATTTCCTCAAAACAGATCGGGCGTGCCCCCCCCCCCCCCCCGAGATCAACTGGTGTGAGGATATATCTGCCTCGCGACAAAGCTTGACATGAGGATTCACCTGCCCCCCCCCCCCGAGATCAACTGGTGTGAGGATATATCTGCCTCGCGACAAAGCTTGGCATGAGGATTCACCTGCCCCCCCCCCCCGAGATCAACTGGTGTGAGGATATATCTGCCTCGCGACAAAGCTTGGCATGAGGATTCACCTGCCCCCCCCCCCCGAGATCAACTGGTGTGAGGATATATCTGCCTCGCGACAAAGCTTGGCATGAGGATTCCCCTGCCCCCCCCCCCCCGAGATCAACTGGTGTGAGGATATATCTGCCTCGCGACAAAGCTTGACATGAGGATTCCCCCCCCCCCCGACATCACCTGGTTTGAGAGGGCGGGCGTGAGCGCCTCTGGAGGAGTGCAATAGACCCTAGGTCCGACGGCGCACGGTCTCAGTTTCGTCCGAGACTTCTTCACGAGCGGTCACAGCAGCGGCATGAGCAACGCAGTTGAAGTGGATCGAACAATCCGCTGTTTTATGGAGGAGTGGAACGCGATCAACGAAGAGAACGCCAACGCTGCCACCCCCATACCGCCACAGCAACAACAGAGGACGGCTAAAAAGAGGAAGTCCAACGGCGGGTGGACCGCGAATAAAGAAGTGCCTGGTGATTCCCCTACACTGAGTTGGACCGCGGGCGAGCGTCAGTATACGGTGAAGAACCCGACCAACAATGGCAACGTCCTTCTGAAGATGAACGTTTTCCAAGGAGGTCGCTCGACTTGGGCCTGCGGCTTGTATTTGGACGAGCAGCGGGACGACGAGATCTGTATGATTCTGACGGATCTGCTGACTAGGCTGCAGAACCTATGGTTGACCAACAGCGAGACGGGAGAGCCTAGATTCGACGGAATCGTCAGGACCGTCAGTCCGCTGCCTACCTGGAGGAAGATCGCGGATCGGTGCGTTTCCACCGCCACTGCTGTCGCCATCCCTGAAAAGCGGAAAAAGATGAAAAAATAAATGAAATAAATTAAGTAATTCGATCCTTCCCTTTCCTACTTTTCCTTATTGTATACTATTGTAAAAATAAAATAAAAAAAAATAAATAACGTAATAAGGCGAATGAGCGTGTTCCTCAAGATACATATCCAACCTCACCACTCCTCCACTCCACCATCTCTCCACTCCTCCTCCACTCCTCCACTCCTCCTCCACTCCTCCTCCACTCCTCCACTCCTCCTCCACTCCTCCTCCTCCACTCCTCCTCCACTCCTCCACTCCTCCACTCCTCCACTCCTCCACTCCTCCTCCACTCCGCCAGTTGGTGTTTTCATCACTACGCCTCCTCCGCGGTTGTCTACAAAAGGCGACTCGGTAGTGAGAGCCAGTCATTCTGCATCCAGCCGCTGTGTCATGCTCAACACGGACCAGAAGATGGACCTCAGGACAGCCCTCAACAGCTGCAAGGCCGCGGGTTATACCCGCATCGTAGACCTGCAGGACAACGTGGTCTACCCGATCCGCTCGTTTGAGAGGGTGGATACACCATACGGCGAGGCGGTGATGGCCACCTTGGAGGGTCTTGTTGGTGACGACCCGATCCGGATATACATGCCCCGGCGGTACCTTGCAGTCCTGGACGATAACACCATCACGCAGTATAACGTTGGCGTGAGGCCGAGGATGAGCCTTGTGAAGAGGAGCAGCTCTCCAGGCAGTAAAAGTCCTCTCCTAGAATTTGTATAAATAAATGGTATTCCTTATTCCCTTATTTCCTTCAATAAAAAAAAAAATCAAATAAAAAAAAAAAAAAAAAAAAACGAGAAAAGAATTTAGTTTTAAGAGCCGAGGTGGCGGTGCATGGCAGTCAGTAGACGCCATGGACTTGAGGTGGAAACACCCATTCACCGCCATCGTGGCCGGGCCTTCGGGCAGCGGCAAGTCGCACTTCGTGGCTCGCTTCATTGAGCACGCCGACCACATGTGCGATACGCGGTTCGCCCGTATCACTTGGCACTATGGCAGTGGCGGTGGCAAGAGCCGTGCGGACTCTGCCGTGCGCTACGTAGCCGGCCTGCCAGACCTGGACGACTATGACGGTAGCGAGCCCGCCCTAGTCATCGTAGATGACATGATGCGTGAGGCTGGCCCCGGCGTAGCGGACCTGTTCACCAAGGGCTCACACCACCGCAACCTGAGCGTGTTCTTCATCACGCAAAACCTTTTTCACCAGGGCAGGGGCCAGCGCGACATATCGCTGAACGCCCACTACATAGTGTGTTTCAAGAATCCCAGGGACCGCGCTCAGATCAAACACCTCGCCCGTCAAGTATACCCGGAGAACCCCAAATTTGTGGAGGAGGCTTACGCGGACGCTACGCGTGGTCCGCACGCCTATCTACTCATAGACTTGAAACAGTCCACGCCTGAGGAGATGCGCATACGTTCAGCCATTTTCCCAGACGACCCGGTGAACTACGTGTACCTGCCCAAGAAGAAGTGATAAATAGGCCGAGCGCGCGCCAGCGTCAGTCATCATGTCACACCGCGTGAAGAAGGACGCGGCGCTGCTGAGGGCCCTAATACACGCTACGCCCAAAGAACGCAAGGCCCTGTTAAAAGCGTGCGACAAGAGTCGCATCAAGTCATTGTGCGAGTGCGCGTATAACGTGCTACGCGGAAACGTACCGCTTTCTCCCTGCCTCAAACGCAAATTGAGCAAACACAAACAGGCGCTCAGACGGCTGGTGAAACGCGGCGAGGGTTGGACCAAGAAACGACACTACCTCGTCCAACGGGGTGGAGGGATCTTCCTACCTCTGCTGTTGAACGCTGTTCTGCCCATTCTAGCGCAGAAGCTAATCGGACATGGAGTACGCTAGGAAAATGGTGGTTGTACCGCAGGAGCTCATCGAGAGATTGCGAGAAGGACCGGGACCAGGACCAAGAGGAGGAGGTAGCGCCAATAAGCCAGCCAGCCTAGATGCTGAGATGCATCGCATATTGAGCGACAAGCGGCTGGACGATACGGAGAAATGGAAACAATATCAACAGGTGTTACAGCGGTTCCTGCACTTTTCCGCGGCTAAACGTCAACCCATAGGTCTGTCAATCATCGAGGGTGAGGAGAGGGAGGAGGAAGCGACGGGAGGTCCGAGTCAGATGAAGCGCGAGTCTAGCGCCTCGGCGGAGGAGGACATTGTGGAATCGTTCTCAAAAATTTACAGGTCGGTGGCGCGCAACTTGTTGCGATTCATGACCCGTAAAGGCAGCCCCATCTCCTGGGACGCCAGTGGGGCGGTGTACGTGGACAAGGTGAAGATCCCCGATTCCAATATAGTGGACATCGCGCACAGCATAGTGAGAGCGCGAAGGGCGGACCGATTGCCTACCGGCTGGCATCAAGTGATGGCCGCCTTGAAGGACATGAACGTGCCCAAAGAATACGTGAGCAATCCCACGGCGTTGCGTTACTTAGGCGTGGGACTGGACTCGGCATCGAGCCCCTGGGGAGACACAACGGCCTCCTCATCACCCCTGTCACCGAGGTTGACACCGATACTGGACCGCTTGAGACCGCGGCCCCCAGCGGCCAGGAGAAGGATAATAACCGAGGAACCCGACCAGGAATCGTCATTGGACAACTGGGAGCAGTTCTCACCGTAATGGAGAAGCTGTACTACGACCCGAGCCAGCCCGGTTCCCTCGGCGGGGTGACCGCCCTGGCCAGAGCCGCGCGCCTACCGAAACGTCGGGTAGCCGACTGGCTGCGCGCCCAGGACACCTACACGCTGCACAAGCCTGCGCGCAAGCGGTTTCCCCGCAACCGCTACGCCGTTTTTGGGCCTCAGGAGCTGTGGCAGGCGGACCTGAACGACATGCGCGGTCTCAGCCAGCACAACGACGGGGTCAACTACCTGCTGACTGTGATCGATGTATTCAGTAAGCGGTTGTTTGCGGTACCGTTGAAGAGGAAAAGCGGGCAAGAGGTGGCTGCTGCGTTCGAGAGGATATTCTCCGAGGCGACTCCTCGCTGCCTACAGACCGACAAGGGGACGGAGTTCACCGGGGCCGCGACCAAGCGAGTGTTCAAGAGTCACGGTGTCACATACGTCACCACGCAGAACCCCGATGTGAAGGCGGCGGTGGTGGAGCGAGTCAACCGCACGCTCAAGACCCGCATGTGGCGCTACCTGACCTACAAGAACACGTATCGCTACGTGGACGTGTTGGACAGGCTTGTGGACGCCTACAACCGCAGCCCGCACAAGAGCCTGGGTGGTGGTCTGCGACCTGTGGACGTGGACAGCGGTGATGGAAAAACTGTGTATAAGGTGTGGCGTCACATGTATGGAAAGGCGATCCCGCGACGCAAGCCCAGGTTCGAGCCTGGTGCCACGGTGCGCATAGCCAAGGAGAAGGGCACGTTCGCCAAAGGTTACGAGACCAACTGGAGTAAGGAGCTGTTTGTGGTGGACCACGTATACGGGTCGCATCCTTTACCATTGTACGTGCTGCGAGACCTGAACGGGACGCCGCTGGAAGGGCGCTTCTACGAGCACGAGATGCAAAAGGTAACGATCGCCCCGGATCGCCTGTATCAAATAGATAAAATACTGGACACTAAAGGGCGAGGCTCCAGTAAGCGCTACCTAGTCAAGTGGGCCGGTTACGGAGAGGACTTCAACTCGTGGGTACCTGCATCTGAAGTGCAACAGCTGCGATGACGAGGCACGACCAGTTTTACCTGACGTTGCCCAGTAACAGTTCAATGAATTACTATCCCAACAACATGGTGACAAACTACACGACCCATCTACCCTCGACCGTTGATCTGTCAGACGGCAAGTGGGAGGTCGCTCTGGCGGAGGCGCACTACCCCTTCTCTTTTCTGACCGTCGGTGAGGGAACCTACATCAAACTAGTGCTGGGAATGAGGGACTCGAAAGGCGGGTTGGCCGTGGTGGACAAGTTGTTAATCAAAGTGGAGCCGGGCAATTACAGTAGTACCGAGGAACTCGTGCACGCAATCAACAACCACCCTCAAATGAAGAGTAACCTGTGCGCCTTCTCGTATGACGAGAGGTCCTCCAGGGTGGAATTGATGTCGACGTCTTCAGCCGTTCAGAGCCTCAAACTGAGCCCCAGTTTGGCGCTACAGTTTGGCTACGAGGTGGATACGGATATCGTCAAGCGTCACAGGTCCGTGAGGCCGGCTAACCTCTTCGCCGGTCTGCCATCACACATGTACGTGTATTGCGACCTGGTGGAACCCCAACTGGTGGGCGACGCTGTGGCGCCACTACTGAAGATCCTCAACATCGACATCAGGAATTACACGTACGGTGCCAACACGACAGTGTATATAATAGACCCGCACTACGTGCCGGTGATTAAAACCTCATTCGAGAGCGTGGAAATCGATTTAAGGGACAACCAAGGACGACACTTGCCATTCCACTTCGGGACTACGTGCATGAAGCTTCATTTCAGGAAAGAGAGGCAGCGGCAATGAATCCGAGCGATCCCTATCTGGCGTATTACCGCCACCAGCAGGCGGGCCATGGCGTATCCTCCGTATTCAGAGGAGCCGCTTTCCAACGCGGACACGGCATCGGCAGTTTCCTAGGCGGGCTGATGCGTACAGTGGTCCCTTTGATCAGATCCGGCGCATCGGCGCTGGGCAAGGAGGCGCTGAGGTCCGGTGTGGGCTTCTTGGGCGACGTGGCGGCGGGCACAGCCAACCCCCGAGTCGCAGCCAACGCCCGGCTCAGACAGTTTACCGGGTCGCTGAAACGTAAGGCCGATGAAAAACTGGATCGCGTGCTGAGCGGTGGTGGCGCCTATAAGAAGAGGCGTGTACAGCGGGTTACTCCTCAGTCTCTGGCGAAACTCCTCGGAGCGAGGAAGAAGAGCGCTGCCCCCAAGAGGAAGCCCGCAAAACGTGTCGCTAAGAAGAGGAGAAGCAAGAAGAGCAAGAGTACCGTGAAGGACATTTTTGGATAATGGCGTTTCTACATCAGAAGTCGTGCGAGTGTGTCAAGACCGAGTTGGACCTGTTCTCGCTACCGCCCACGCAGACCAGTATAGAGAGCGGTAAATGGGTGCAGTACAAGCCCATCTCCTCCCTGACAGACGACTCGCCCGTGGAGTTCATAGTTCCGGGTCACGGGGACGAGTACACGGATCTGTCACAGACGCTACTGCATGTGAAGGCTACCATTAGAACGGCTAGCGGAGGCGATGTAACGGGTGAACAAGCGATAAAAGAGGTGGGTCCGATTAACAACTGGCTGCACTCGCTGTTCAGTCAAGTGGACCTGTACCTGAACAACAAACTGGTGTCTCCTCAGAACAACACGTACGCCTATCGCGCCTACCTGGAGAACCTGTTGTCCTATGGCGGTGATGCCAAGACATCGCACCTCACCGCGGAGTTGTTCTACGAGGACTATGCCGGGTACATGGACAATACTGAGGAGGATAATGCCGGGCTCAGGAACCGGAGGGAGTTTGTCAAGGGCAGCCGGTACGCGGACATGGTCGGACATCTGCACGTCGACCTGTGCAACCAGGAGAAGTTCATGTTAAACGGCGTGGAGATGCGCTTTCGCCTGATCAGGTCAAAGAACTCATTCTCCATCATGTCCAAAACCGTGACAGACTACAAAGTGGACATCGCCGAAGTCAACCTGTTCATGCGCCGCTGTAAGATCAACCCGAGCGTGCTCTTGGCTCACAGCAGGACGCTGGAGTCGGGCACAGCCAAATATCCCATTACGCGCGTGGAAGTCAAATCCTTCACGCTACCCTCCGGTATCAGCAGCAAGACTCTGGACAGTGTGTTTCTGGGACAACTGCCGAAACGCGTTATAGTTGGCCTGGTCAGCAATCAGGCGTTCAACGGGGACTACAAGAAGAACCCGTTCAACTTCACCCACAGCCACGTGAACTTCTTCGCGCTGTACATAGACGGTGAGCAAGTGCCATGTAAGCCGCTTCAACCGGATTACACGTTCGGTAAGGAGTTGTGCGTGCTCGCCTACCACACGCTGTACACCGGCACCGGCATCAATTTCTCAGACTGCGGTAACGAAGTCAGTCGCAACGAATACCCCTACGGATACTGCCTGATGGCGTTTGATCTGACGCCCGATATGGCGGCCTCTCAATCCAGCCACTGGAACCTGGTGCGCAACGGTAACCTGCGCATAGAGATTGGGTTCTCCGAAGCCTTGGCGGAGGCGTTCAACTGCATAGTGTACGCCGAGTTGGACAACGTCGTGGAGGTGGACCGTCATCGCAACGTCACAGTCGACTTTGGCGGGTAAACGAGTTGCCGCGCGCTCAAGGTCACCGTGGACCGTGATGGCGGCGCGCGCACCCAAGGTTAACCCGCTAGGCGCGCTCCCGCCAGCGCTCAGTCGAGTTCAGTCAGCCGTACGGGATGGACGTGCCGCCACCGATCTACATCGAGCCGCCGCCAGCGCGCTGTCATCACGGAAGCGTGGTGATGGATATGCAGTGTTTTAAAGACAGTGATAATGACTTTCTACTGAAAGAGGTTTGTGTGGTGGACGTGACTACCGGCACGCTGCTCCTACATCACATCGCCCGCCCGCCCTTCAGTAAGGACCTCCTGACTTCCGAGAAACAGCGCGAGAGCGTCTGGGTCACTCGCCACTGCCACGGCTTGGAGTGGGACCAGGGGGACATCGCGTACGTCGCCCTGCTGGACAAGCTGCGCTCCTGCCTCATCCACCGTCCCCTGGTATACGTCAAAGGATCGCAGAAGAGGGACTTTGTACAACGCCACCTCATAACCGAGCCCGCCGCCACCACCGCTCAGGACATGGAGGATCTGGGCTGCGGGTCGCTCAACGGTGCGCCCACCTACCGGACCCTGCGCTGTCGCCACCATAAGAGCTCCCACAACCGTTGCGCCCTTCATAACTGCATAGTATTGCGGGACTGGCTCGTGGCTAACGACAGTCCAGACCCATCCACCTCGAGCTGCCTGTGCTGCTTCCGCCCACGATGAATACCGTCCAGATCAGAGAATGCCTGGCGAAGATCCCCGGACTGAGGAACGTTGCGGTCTACGCCGAGACCAACTACCGGACGTGCCGGTCAAGCCTCTCACCGCCATCGTGTCCAACACGGTAGCACACACCGAGGGAGGCGAACACTGGGTGGCGTTTTACTGCTCGGAAGAGGACAGACTCGAGTACCTGGACAGCTACGGAAGGCCGCCATACCAGGCCGACTTTCAAATGTTCCTGAGGCGCAATCCTCATCACCGCCACTACGTCTACAACAGGTATCGGCTCCAGGGCTACGATACTTCTGTTTGCGGCTACTACTGCCTCACTTACCTGTACTGCCGGGCTGTTCTCCGCACGTCACTCAGCGACTACGTCCAGCTCTTCGACCCTGCCGCTCCCGCCGCCAACGACGCTCTCGTCCGCAGACTCTTCCACTCCATATTCGCTTAAAACTAATTTGTAAGGTTTTTGTAGTATGTGTATGTAACCTTATTACTGTACAATACATGCCTCATAATGATAAAGCTTGTGTTTTCATTTCTCCTTTCTCCTTACTAAATTTATAAAAATTAGCAAAACTGAGGCAGCGGGGCTGGACCTCAGGTTTATATACCAGCGGCGCGTGTTACTGGCTGAGCCCCCGCCAAGCGGCAGTGAAGGTCGCCAAAGAGGGCGCGTCACGAGACCCCTCGGACATCAGCAAACCACTGAGCAATTCGAGGGTGCAACCTTGAGCGTCAGCAAACCGCTGAGTAATTCCTTCCTGGGCAACTCCTTCAGGACCGTCCCCCGACACGCGCCGCCAATCGCTCCCGGTTGGCGGGGGCTTTTTAAGCTGCACGGCTCGGGCCAAACGGCCCATAACGCCTTTCACTTTAGTTTTTCTGAGCCTACCGGCTTTTGAGTGAGCAAAGGGGAGGAAATAATTAACTCAGGTTCGTGCTGTACATAAAGCTATTATATTTTCTTACAAATACTATTTACAAATTTTTCTTAAAATTAATATTAAAACTAAACTGGGAATTCCTCTTCCTCGTCTTCATCCTGGGGCTGCCCCTCCTCCTCCTCACCATCCACCTCCATCCGTCGATCTCCTCTCCTGGCTGGTAGCGGCGGGACGTCTTTGTGTCCCCACGGCAGAGTGTGGATGCCGTCGGGGAGGACACACCGCTTGTCATCAGTCGGGCTGAGGCTCAGCTTGTCCACTTCCACGGTGTAGACCCGGTGTAAGTGGGACTGGAAGCGGACGTTGGTGGTGCGCTTTTGGACCCCCTCAAACAGGCACTCTCTGTAGTCGTCGGGGGTGAGGACGTTCTTGACAACGCCCTTCGCCACCCCCTTGGCCCGCTTGAGAGCCTTGCTGCCGCCTGTCGCTGCGTCCTCGATGTCCATAAAGTACAGCTTGGACCGCAGGCCGAGGTACTCGAATAAGGACAGGCCGTTGCACTCGTCCTTAAACTTTCCAATGACCTTGGCGTTGACGGGGCTGTAGCAGGGGTGAGACCTCGGATAGCCGCTGGTGTCGAAGTCGTCCAGGTGTTCCTTCATCTCGGCGTAGACGTCCTGGGACACGATGTCAAAGACGTAGCTGTCCGTGTCCATGTAGTCCACGGTGAGGCGGTCACCGTAGCGCTCCTTCATCTTGCGCAGGAACTCGTACATGAGCCACTTGCTCAGCTCCAGGACTGTCATGCCTACGTAGACGGGCTTGTCCAACACGATGTTGACCTTGGACAGATGCACCAGGGCCACGTCCTCCGTGTAGTACGTCCGGTCCAGGAAGTTGGATCTGGCGACGTACTTGGAAAACTTCTCCGGGGTGCACACCAGCTTCACGTTGAGGCGCTTCCGTACATTCTCGATGGTCTTGCCAAAGACCGCGTTGTTCATGAGCTTGAAGAAGTCCTGTTCAAACTTGGTCTTGGCCCTCTTCCGCAGCTCCGTGTTCATCAGGATGTACGGTTCCAACCACCGCGACTGGCGAAACGAGATCGCCCGATGCACCGCGACCAGCTCCAATCCGTTTTGCAGCGCCTGCTGTAAGACCCTGTAGTGACAGATGTAGTGCGTCTTGTCGTCCAGGGTCGTCAACAGTTTGGGGAACTTCCCTGTTGGCGGGCGCTTCGTCTCGCAGCAGTAGGGAAGGTCCTTGTGCAGGTCGTGTAGGCGCGCGGGGTAGTGGAGGTCCACCTCCAAGATGTAGCCTCGATCAGCCTCTGCGTCCAGCGCCGCAATGTCCAACGCCTGTATTTCTTCACGGCTGAGCCACTCGAAGTCTCCGGTCGGCAGGCACTGGGACATGGCCCAGCCGTACAGGTTGTTTGCGTCCAGGTACAGGAGGAAGCGCGTGGGCTCGTCCGGGCGGTAGTCCGGGCACCTGTCGTGGTTGGCCTTGGCGTAGCGGGTGATGGCCTGAGAGATGCCTCCCCGGATCCCCTGCTCCACGAACAGGTACATGTCAAAGTCCTGCAGCGTGTCCAGCTCCACACCGCAGGTCTTGAGCATTACGTCCCAGGCGTAGGACGGTAGGGTGTAATAGTGGGCGGGGTCCAGCCCGTACTCTGCCAGCGAGGTGTCGCGGAACTGCTCAAAGACATCGGTGAGCAGGGCGATGTCGCATCGCAGGTACTTGTCCGCGTAGTCCTTGAGGTGCTGACACTCAAAGGCTCGCCACACGTTGAGGGCGTGCTCGTACTCCTCGTCCTTGATGTCCTCCAGGGTCATGGAGTTCCTGAACGCCTCCTTGGGCGGCAACTCCCTGGTCCTGTACAGTGTGTCGTAGGACGTCACGAAGTCGTAGGGGAACACGCCCTTCCTACGCACCAGGTCGAACAGCCGGTCGTCGGGGAAGCGCTTCCTCGTCTCACGCATCCTGTCCGTGGGAAGTCCTGCCGCCAGGTTGGCCAGGCTCATGGACAGGAACCTGTAGGTGTCTAGGAAGCGCACCGCGAAACTGCTCTGACGTTGGTTGTCCCCAGGCTGACCAAAGTGGAATCGCTTGGTAAAAGCGATGTACCGCTCCTCCGTGTGGGCCAACACGTCCACGTCACCGGGGTCGATGGCCAGCTCGCGCACTACGAAGTGGGCGTCGTAGTTGGATAGGTTGTGGAAGTAGCAGTTGATGTGTCGCTGCTCCCGGTACCTGAGGTTGCACGAGCGGTGTGCGGCTCCTCGGAACTCGTAGGGTGGGGCGTGATTGTGGTCCCGCACCTTAACGTCCTGGTCCGTGAACTCCTTCCCGCAGAGGTAGCAGTGAGTCGCTGCCAGGTACTCGTCCATCTCCTGCCGGGTCAGAGAAGGGTGCAGAGCTCTCATGCTGAATAGGAACTCCCACAGCGCCAGCACATCCATCTTGAGCCTCTCCATGAAGACCTTGGACGCGTCAGCCCCGAAGTAGACGCGGGGCTCAAACTCCTCCAGGCCGAGCGAGTCCACGATCTGGTAAGCGAAGGCGTACGGGACGTGCAGTTGCAGGGGCCTTGTGCCGGGCGGTGCTTCCGCAGGGTCAGCGGCGACGGGTTGCAGAGCACACTCGAAGTCGGCATAAACGCAAAAGCGCTCGCGCCGAGTGTACTCGGGGTGGGTGAAGCGGATCTGCTGCTTCTTCGGCAAGTCCAAGCGGAGGGGGGCCTTGGCGGTGCAGTATCGCATGTGCTCCTCCAGGCGCTCGGCACCGGACAGCTGCAGCTTGTTAGGCCGGTTGTCAAAGTAAGCGAAGCATCGCTTACACACGTGGATGGCGTTGACGTGGGACGTCAGCTGGTGTCGCACAAGCCTACTCATGTTTGTGATGTAGGCGTAGTGACTGTCCCCGCCGGTGGTCACGTACAGCAAGTCCCGGTGATCCTCCAACTCCCGCTTGCAGATCTTCAGCGGGAACACGCGGTCCTGGAACTTTGGCGATCCGTCGGGGCGTCTCCCCACCATGGAGCGCTCGATCCCGTACACATTGACGCTGATGGGGTTCCTCCTCTCAAAGACTTTGATGTCCTTCACGGCTACGGGGAAGCGTAGGCCGACCCAGTCGTAGCGTGCCATGACGTCCGGTGTGTACGATGTGGGCCTCTCCGGGTGTTGCGCGACGAACTTGGCTAGGATGGCATACGCGAAGCACATGTCATCGAGGTTGTGCACGTTGATGACGGCGCGCGTCTCGCAGATGGTCTTGGGAAGCTGGACGAACCGGGCTCCGCGTTCTCCCAACGGGGTGTAGAGATTGACGCGAATCTCCAGGTCCCGTATCCGGAGATAGCTCCACCCGCTGCCCACTAGCAGGCACTGCTCCTTCTCTTCCTCCAGCTTGTGGAAGGACGCTGACAGGAAGTCCTCCAAGTTGGACGCGGCGGTGAGAGGCACGTTCTTCGTCTTGAAGGCCCGCAGACAGGTGGCTCCGTGAACGTTGGCGAATTCACACTCCAGGAACATGTTGACCTTGGTGTTTGGGTGTCGGGTCCTGACGTCAGCCAACAGTTCCAGGACGTTGTCGAACAGCAGCACCAGCGCGTCCTCCACGGTCAAGAAGTCCTCCATGGGCCGGGACAGGCCGAAGGTCAGGAGGCGTCCGCGGAACCCTCGTTGAATGGTGCGGAACGTGGGTAGTCCGCCACCACCCACCATCCCATCAGGTGCCGTGCTTGGTCCGGGCTGGGGCTCGCGGCTGGGTCCGGGCTGGGGCTCGCGGCTGGGTCCAGGCTGGGGCTCGCGGCTGGGTCCAGGCTGGGGCTCGTGGCTGGGTCCAGGCTGGGGCTCGCGGCTGGGTCGAGGCTCGCGGCCGGGCCGGGGCTCGGGTGACAGGACGGGTAGGTGCGGCATCTCGTCCACAACGAGGTTCCTCACGATGGGGCAGTTGTGAGCCTCGTGCTGGTCCCGGTTGTAGCGCCGGGTGAAGCCTCGGTCGCAGTAGGCGCACGCGAACCTCATGCCGCGGTGAGCGCTTGCCACGTGCTGCTGGAGGTACGCGGCCCTGCGGAAAAGGGCGCCGCACTCGGGACAGCGGACCCCGTTGGCGTGCACCAGCTGCACGTGGCGCCGGAGCAGGTCCTCGCGGTCGAATCGTCGCCCGCACGCGTTACACTCGGGCCGTGGGTCTCTGACAGGTGGCGTTGCGGAGGAGGAGGTCGAAGCTGACGGGATCGCACCGTGGACCGCTTCCATGTGGTGGTGAAGATCCTCGGGGCTCGCCAGGGCGACGGAGCATAACGGGCATGGACGGCCTGCGAACAGGAAAAACAAGTTCTATTAGTTACCTCGATAAACACGAGGGTGAGGAACTGGCGACCTCTTCCTCACCTCGTTCGCCAGTTTGAGCCCAATATATACAAGGGTGAGGAATTGCATAGAGGCCTGGCGACCTCTTCCTCCTCTCGAACGTCAGTTTGAGCCCAGTAATACAAGGGTGAGGAACTGAACGGAGGCTGACAGCCCCTTGTTTACTACTTGAATCTGTTTACTCGGCTAAAGCCGTTTACTCTCGAAAACAAGCCATTAGTACTGGTTTCCTTTTTAACGTAAAAACCGTGCCTAACGCTTGATCGTGAGGAACTGCATAGAGGACTGGCGACCTCTTCCTCATCTCAATCACCAGTTTGAGTCCAGTAATACAAGGGTGAGGAACTGAACGGAGGCTGGCAGCCCCTTGTTTACTACTTGAATTTGTTTACTCGGCTAAAGCCGTTTACTCTCAAAAACAAGTCATTAGTACTGGTTTCTTGTTTAACGTAAAAACCGTGCCTAACGCTTGATCGTGAGGAACTGCATAGAGGACTGGTGACCTCTTCCTCATCTCAATCACCAGTTTGAGTCCAGTAATACAAGGGTGAGGAACTGTGTATGAGGATATTGAAGAAGTGCTTAACAAATCTACTGGTGGTTTCCTATTTAACCTAAAACCATACCTGGCGCTTGATCGTGAGGAGTGGGAGGATGAACTGCTGCGAGGTGGCGTCGCAGGTTGTCGCTTCGCCCGAAGCGTCGCCCGCAGACGTTGCAGTCGAAATGGCGGTCCCTGTGAGCGGCTGCCGTGTGACGAGCCAGGGTTCCAGCGAAGAAGCGACCGCAGACCTCACACATACGAGGAACAGCCATCTGCAACATCGGGTATCTATACAGTACATCGGGGCTTGGTAACAGTACCCTTCTAATAGTAGACAGAAATAAATTACAAGAATAGCTCCTATGACATTCCTAACACTGTTACACGTCTTTATCTTTGTTTCGCTCGCACATGGCGATTTTAATCTCGTCTATAATTCTACTAAGCAAAGCCAAATTTTATTTTCCACTGTGATATATAAAATATTAAATATTAATTTTAGCTAATTGGGATTTAGAGCATTGGTAAATCGGCTGATGAAAAGATAAATTAAATGTTACTTACATTTTAAGATATCCAAAGAGAAAACTCCACACAGTCGCACAAGCACAGGTTGTAAAGTGTATCTCGGAGACGGCAATACTTCGTTCGCGCAGTAAGGGCTCCAAAGACAAACTGATGAAACCCTCGAGGACGCGCTTATAAATAACACTCCGGTCGGGAGGAGGCCTCGCCGGAGGAGTGAGGGAAAGTCGCTAATGAGTAAACAACCCCGGGCGGTCACGTAGGCCCTAGCACGCGCCTTGACACGTGACTCCGCGGAGCCGCTTATCGGGGGGGGGGGGGGGCCTTGCATCCTCACCGCGTCTTTGCTGGTTTTGAACCATCATGATGGGTCTGGAAGACCGCTGATGAGTAAACAGCCAAGATCTCATGAGGAAAACGCGTTTAAAAATTAATAGCGGGCCTGTTTAACGGTGGATTCTCAATTTTCTTTAAGGGATGGTTTACTTAGGCCGCCGCCCTACATTTGGTGAAATTTCATCAAAATCGGTCGGTAAACAGCTGAGATCCCATAAGGAAAACGCGTTTAAAAATTAATAGCGGCCTTGTTTAATGGCGGATCTATGGGGTTCTTACGTCATTCGCTTCCTCTGGGATAGGCCTACATCCTGGAAAAAGTCCCGTGGGAATCGGTGAGTAAATAGGCTAGTTATTAATTTTCGAAAGTTTTTCCTCATCATGAAAAATGTTGCAAACGGGGGGGGGGGGTCCGAGCTTGGCTATGGGGAAGGTCGAGGGGGGGGGGGATGACGTCATGGGGGGGACGTCATGGGGGGGGTCCGAGCTTGGCTATGGGGAAGGTCCGGGGGGGGGGGATGACGTCATGGGGGGGGGCCCTCGGGCGTGCCCTCGGGGGTGACCTTGGGGGTCAAGGTCAAGGTCATCGGGGGGGGGGGGCGTCCTCGCGTCCTCGCGTCCTCACTTCGCCTGTGCTGGTTTTGAACCATCCAATGCCCCCTACTAACTCTATAAAAAATCAAAGTGTGGGTATATAGGGTGTTAATAAAACCTTTCAGGGCGTTATGTAAGCTTACTTATACGAAAATAAATAAAACAAGATCATATGAAGGTTTATCCTAAAACGCATTTTTTCCTGTCTACCTGTCTGTAAGTGTGTTTTTACTTAACACTTTATCTGAGGAATATCTGAAGATATGAACTCAAACTAAGTACATGTATTTCATGTAAAAAGACTCATTTTGGTCTCGAATATCACGTTTACACTTTGTACCATATCAAATGGTGGAAATTTTTGTTTTCCAAAGCTAAATGTCTTAAACTCGTAATATTTAGGAAGAAACTGTAAGGATTAAAGAAGTTGTGTGTAATTTTGTACTAAAAATATTGACATGACAATTTTAATATAGGACTGTAGGTTGTCGTATTGAATTATAGAATTTGAACTAACTGAGAAATGTGATTTGTATAAGTTAAAACCTGATTTTTTGTCATTTATGGACTAAAACATCAAGTTTTAACTAATACAAATCACAATTTATCAGTTTTTATAATTCTATTGATACAATCTTCATGTCATTTTTTAGGGAAAAAATTACACATTTTATTTTATTCCTAAAGTATTTTTTCTAAATATTACGGGGGTTTAAGATATTTAACTTTAAAAAAAAACGGCCGCCATAAAAAAATTGTCCAAGTAGATTCTTGATATTCCATACAAAAATGAGTCTTATTAGATGCAATACATAAACCAAGTTCAAAGTTGATATCTTCAGACGTTTCTAAGATATAATGTATTAAGTTAAAATATAAACAGATAGATAGACAGGAAACCAAGCGTTTTAGAACATACATTATTATGAGCTTGTTTCTTTATTTTTTTACGAGGAACCATATTCCATATCATGAAAGGTTTTTTAACATCCTGCATAAGTATTTTTATAAATTTTAAAATTAAAATTAAATATTCACGGGGTTAAACTATTATTGTAACAAGCTATTTTGTAAAAGCAAACAAATTTAATACAGTTTTAAAATGTTGTTATGGGATTGTATTTTTATTGTAAATTGGTAACTTACATACATTTTAAACTTAAAAATGTTAGAGTTTTATCAATATTTGGGTTACATAATCTGTCTAAGTATTGATATTATGTTATTAAATATTTAATAAGATAAACAATTTTGTTTCAAGACATCAATCCGTTCAATAATGTTCAGGATATATGTGTTTTTCATTAAAAGAGTTTGTAATTTATTTAAGCTGATGGAACATACGTATTTATATCCGACCTACCTTAAACTATCTATTGATATATTACAAATTCATACAATGTGTATAATACTTTACTAAAGATGAAAGAATGCAGTTCAATCAATCTTCCTGTCAAAATCTCCTCGATTTTAGATCTACAGTTATTTCACTACGCATCACATAGGCATAGGAGACCCACAGTTATTACTCAAGGTGTTATAAGTATGTTTGGTTGTCTTATATTTTGATCTTACAAATAGGATAATATCTCATTAACCTATACCACCATATTAATGTAGAATGCTAGGATAATATTAAAATAGGTTTTATATAATTATATTCGTAAACTGAGTTTAATGGAGAACATGCCAGTTAGGAGAGGAGCACTTGGTTCATTCAACAATTAATTTGTAGTTCAAGGACCTCTTTCCGAAAAACAGGCAGTTAATTTAATTTTAATGCAATACGAATAACTTGAATAAATTACAAACGAGAATTTAACATATTATTGTCTTAAAATTTAAAATAGTCTCATTTAATAATTCTAGGTTGTGGTATTGTGTTTGTTTTGATAGGGAATATTTCCAAACCAGTTATTTTTACTATGTATCTAAAGATTTTTGTTAGAAATCATCTGTATTTAATAACCCAATGTCAAATTGCATTTGGATCCAGAGTTAAACCTTAACAACATTTTCAAAATTTGCTCGTAGATCCATCTGTGAACCTCAGAATAAAAGACGAAAGCTACAACCGATGCGATGTCTGCTCTTTTATAGTTGTTTTTCTTTAATTGGATTTGTGCGATTCTCCTTACAAAATAATTTACATTAAAAAAATCGTTTAAACAAGTAAACCAGAATTTAGACATATAATTGGAGAGTTACAACAAAATAACAACAAACAGAGCATGCTATTTATTTTTATTTTTATATAAAGTATTATAACGCCAACACACTGGTACCGATTAATACTGTACTTTTAAATAAGTGACGATATTTCAAATATTCAACAGGAGAAGATCGATATGGCCAGTTTATACACAGTAATGCATTAAATAAATATGTTTTCAATAGCATTAATATCTAACAGGAATTGATTAATATTATTTACATAAACATGAAGTGAGAAGAATAAAGCTTAATCAGGTATCTCTGCTAAAGGACGTGATCAGTATGTAAAATATCACTTATATATAAATCTAAGCGGCTTTCGATGGGGAAAAAGTGAGAAGGATTCCCAAGTATTCTGTAAAAACCCGTAGAATCTGATAAAACCCAGAACAAACGTTGAATATTTCATAATGTGTTCGATAGAAACTTACTCGGATACAAGATATTGTTTGCATTTCTATTTTAATGTTTCATATTTTAAAGGAAAGGCAACATGATATAAATTTACAAGGAAGAGAACTACTATATAACAAACAATAATGTATTACACTTCATTAAAGTAATAATGATCTCAGTAAATAATTTTTGATTGTGAGATCAGTTTACATTTAAATACAAAAAATAAAACATTCTTATACAAATCCTTTTTTCTTACAATGACTAAAGAAGTGTATGACGTTTGGTAATTCATAAAAAAAACTATACATAATAATAAATTTTAAAATCTTTAACCAGTGTAATGCTACTTCTCTCCTGAAAGAGATTATTTACGAGGATGGATAATAATTTAGCAATGTTTGTGGTGTACTTCACTTTTGTGTACTTACACATCTTCTTTAATACAATTTATAATTAAATTAATTGTTTGGTTTGAAACTTTTAACCGATGATTTTCAGAAGATTATTTTATAGCCACTTTACAATTTAGTTATTTAAAATTATGATAAACAGCTCAATATAATAACATGCAGAAAACAAAACAATACAAACTTGTAAATTTTAAATGGTCAGTAAGTAGAAAAAGATGATATGTCATATGCATTTTTTAACCAATTGTATTTTTTATTTTATTTTTCCAATGATTAGTTTTATCTCATCGAAGGATATAGAGTAAGTATCATTAATAAAATTTTGATTATCAAACACGTATAAACAATTTCGGAAGACATTTGATATGATAGTCAGCCTTCTTCAGAGTGTCTCTTTGTCATTGGTATAACCAATATAATGTGACTTTTAAATACATTAAAAATATTATCGATAGTCGTTTAACGTTTTTAAATGGAAACTGCCTGGGTTGGCCTGAGCTAACAGAAACTTTGGATCTAAAAGTCATCAATCTTTAAAACAAAGACAAAGAGCTAAAACTTGTTAGTCTTGGAGAGCCTTTCAAACACCTCTGTAAGTTTTGCCATTACCTTAGACTGAAAGAATTTCTTATGTTTGGGATGTTTTTTCTGTAGAATAGTTTTAGTTAACTACGATGATTATTTTGTTCATATATGGTTAGCCTAAATTATATTTACGATGTTTAACATGTATATTACTGTATTAAAATGTTTAATGACTAGTGGGTACTATTGGACAGAAAATCTCAAAAAAGGTTTGCATAGAATGTTTGTACTTTTAACACAAATAATTACTATAATTACACTAAAAGCAAACTAAAATGTTAAATATCAGATACTACTTGTCATAAATGTATATCGTGGGTGCTCCATGTATCATGACACGTATTAAGCTGTTTATTTAGTATTGTATTAATTAAAAAAATTATAACACTCACCAATATTTAAACCAATTTTTAAAACGTTAGTGAGTGTTATAACTTTAAATTAATTTGTAACCAATATTAGGACTGATTATTGAAGATAGAATTTTATTGTTTCTAATTGCATCACATTATGGTACATTTCATACCTGATATTTTTGTAGGCCATATACTGTAGATTAAAACATCTGACCTTTAATAGACTTAACTATTTGCTGTCACTAACCCCAGATTTTTATGTTAAATAAGATTCTCTATGTTGTTATATTAGGTTTTTAATGGTACACCCAATGGAAAAAGACCTCTAGAAATACCATGACTGCGTTGGAGAGGCCAAGTGCTGAACATGTAAGTATGAAAGTACCATACAATGTAAGAAAAGCGGTTCGACCAATGAAAATGATGTTGAGCTTCCTTATATTCTTCAAAAAGCTGATGAAATTAACACACATTTTTCTAAGATGGGTAGTGGTTGTCAGGGACAATTTGAATGTCTTGACTATTATGTTACGAGTTTTTCTGAGAATGTCAAACATATGTTTAACTTTGGCCATGTGACAGAAAGAGAGGTAAAAGGCTGCCACCAATAAGATAAGTGTGGGCGCAGTTGGTACTGATGGTATCACGATGAACATGGTAAAAATGGTAGGTCCTTACTGTGTTGGGGCTATCACTTACCTGTTGAATGTTTCGCTAGCCACTGGAGTGTTTCCTAATGCTTGGAAGGAAGCGATTGTTATCCAAGGTCAAAACGCCCTTATCGGTGGCTGATCTCCGGCTTATCTCCGTGTTACCTGCCCTCTCTAAAGTCTTAGAGACAATTGTAGTCTCTCTACTGGTGGAATTAATGGAGTTGGAGTCAATAATTTTAGCTATATAGTCTGGTTTTCGGAAGGGGATCAGCACACAACAGCTCTGCTGCTAATCTGCGATGACCATCTTAAAATTAGAGACGCTGGAAGGTGCTCTACAGTTGCAATGCTGGATTTTTCTCAGGCTTTTGACTCCATTGATCACAGCTTGCTGTTAGCCACGATAAACTTTTAAAGATTTTATAATCGGGTAGTTTCATGTTTTCATTTCTATTTAAATGGAAGGAGCCAAAAGACCAAAGTGGGCTCTTATGTTTCCGCCTCTCTGAAAAAGTCATTAGGAGTTTCACAGGGTAGCTGTCTTGGGCCTGTCTTGTTTACTTTATTTTCTGCTACCATGGGGAAGGATTTGCATCATTGCCAGTTGTACCCGTAAGCTGATAATGCCCAGCTGCTCTTCAGTACGACAGTGACCAAGTTGGCCGGGCTGTTTTCAATCTCAATTTTGATCTGGATGCCATTTATGGCTGGTCTTTAAGCCATGGCATCCGACTGAACAAGAACAAGTGCTCTTTGTTGACACTCCTTGCTAGCAAGGTTCTGCAATCCCCACCCTTGTCTGGCGGGTACCTCGGTGGTGTTATACTGAACGAGTGTAACTCTCCCAAACTTCTTGGACTACAGTTTGATGCCAGACTTTCCTTCTCTGGGCATGTAAGCATTGTATGTCAGAGAGCTATGGCCCGTTTGAGAATGTTGTACAAGTATCGGCACTTGTTCCCCGCACCTGCTAAGCTTCGGCTTATGCAGGCTTTGGTGCTCTCCATACTTAGTATTGTCTTCCGGTATATGGCAACGTTGTATCTCTAGGTGACATGGACCAGTTGTAGAGAGTGCAGAACTTGTGTGTCAGGTACGTTTGTGGACTGAGGAAATTTGACCACATTTCACTTTATGTGACTCGAGTTGTTTTGAAAACAATGTAATGTCCATGAAAAACGCTCTAAGTAAAATATAATTTTATTTATTTATTTATTTATTAAAGAAGACTTGAAGGAAGAATAGAAATGGTGAATGATAGAGAAGAGGGGAGGAATGTTGTTGGCGAGGCCAAAACAATCTTGGGTTTACATGGCACAGGAGTAAGTAAGAGTATGTTGTTATATAATGTTTAAGATATATTCAAATTCGAAATGTTTTGGGATTTCATCCTTTCTTGTATAAATAACTGATGGATTACTAAATACGCAACACACGTCAAAATTCTCAGTCATATATATATATATATATATATATATATATATATATATTTGTGATTTTCTATATTATAAAAATTAATTTTAGTATTGTAAGGCATAGTTTAGTTACTCTTGTTTCTAATTTTGTCTTAACAAAAATTAAATAAGTTATTTAGGGAAATAATTTTGTAAACAAAATATATAAATGTAAACATGGCATAATCAAATTAGGCCAGTTCTTATAAATACATTATTTTTGCAACAGAAAATTTGCATCAGAAACATTGCCTATTTTAAATAAATGTTTCCAAACTCGAAAATTTGTGTACAACAAATTAAAATTAAATACCAAATTATTTAGGATATAAAATAAATTCCATAAAATGATGGATATTTTTATGCTATTTAAAATAGTTTCTTATGTATAAATACCCCCGTCGCAGCAAACCTGCATACTTAGCGAATTTACAACGAATATATAATATAAAACATTAAAACACTTTACAGGATTCATCATACTATATATAATATTATAAATGTGAAAGTATGAATGTTTGTGCGTAACTCTGAATTTCCATTTCACGAAAAATTCTGGACCGTTTGAGCTGAAATCTTGCAGAGAGGTACTTGATAGTCCTGAGTAACATATAGGCATAATAAAGTTGTGGAAATCCTATAGGGCTAAGCCCCACGGGGGTTCAAAGCTCCCATGTATTCCTTATGGACATTCATTTTTGTTTGAGCTGATGAAAATACAAACAGCTGATCTTGATTCGTAGTAGTTCCACAGGCTAACCACAGAATGAAGCACACAAAACTATCATAGTCTTCATGAATAATTCATGGGGCGAAGCCTGTGTGTGGGTAACAGCTAGTAAGAAATATATTCACAAACAAGCTATATTTAAAATATTAAGTATTCTCCATAAAAATAAAATTGGGGATAAGTACACAGGTTTTCTGCAAAAAGGAACACAAAATAATAGGTTTCATGCAAATATCAATAGAAGTCATCTAAGCGAAGCCACATACCAAGTTTAATCCATATACATTCATAAATAAGCGATATATACAATTTTATTATTTTCCATAAGAATAACATGGAGACCAAGTACCTAGGTTTGCTGCTACAGAACCATAGGCGGAAATATTTTTGTGCAAACAACAATAAACCACAACCAGATGAAACCATATACCAAATTTCGTCAGTTTATGTTCATAAATAAGCGAGATACAAAATTTTAATTTTTCTCCATAAGAATAACATTAGACAACGTACTGTGTTTAGCACTTTTAATATCGTAGTAACCAATTATCGTAGTAATGATAAAAACACCAAATTATTTGTTTTTTATGCTGAATTAAATGGTCAAAATTAAAATTTTATTTAAATAAAAATTACATGTGGAATAAAAAAAACCTTCGGATTGTGCAATTCGTCTGGATTTCGAACTCGTTCAAATAAATGGTACTTTACACATTTGGACCAAATTTCATTAAGATCCGACCATTTTTATGAGATTTATCGGGCTTACGGACACATGTATATATAAATATATATATATATATAAATAAATAAATAAATAAATATATATATACATTATATATAATATAATATTTTATAATATTATATTAATATTATATATATAATAAATATATAAATTTGAACAATGGTGTTTTTGGCATCTGGGGTCCTCAAAATGAAAAGTTATTATCGTCTTGAGCTTAAGTCTTACCAAGAGACCTACGGTAATAGCTTCACCCCTATAGGGAAAATTCACTAAAACTGGAATAATCTAATGTTTTCCTTCGTATATTAAACAGAATATAATAAAATGATAGCATAATAAACATATATATGATAGACAAAATAAACGGCCACTTGTAGGGGATATTATTAATTCGTTCTCGTGTGAACGATGAGTTCATATTTCATACAGTTTTATAGCTGCAATACCTTGTAACCATAAATATTGTTTTAGCTGGACAAACATTTCCATAGCATTTTGAACAATCAATTTACTTGTAATGCAGACCATATATAGTTTATTCAAACACTATATATATGGTGGGGATATATCAACTGGGGAGCCAGCGCTCAAGTTTTGAACATTACAGCTTTGTCCCTGGGCTACTTGACGGCTGAATACTGAGCTCCCGTGTGGCTGAACATCGTGCATGTTCAACAGAACGACGTTCAACTAAATAGGGCCATGAGGCCAATCAGGGGACACTTGTGGCAGCCCTTTTCCCCTGGCTCCCTGTCTTGTGCAATATCGGTCCTCCTGAGATCAGATATCCTCCCGAGAATATTTCCACGGTCAGAATAGCTTCCTGATATCCGACCACACTTCAGCAGTAGGTAGAATGAACCTTATTTGGAAGCAGTGGGCTTAACTCGATCGCTTTTGCACTGGGGTGGGAAGGTGCGATTAATAAAAATAGAAATGGGGTATGACACACAATCAGTCTTGCGACTGTGAGGCGGAGCGTCAATCTATAGACCACATAGTTAATGACTGTCGCCTGAGCGCTTTCCCATAAGGGTTTGCCGGCCTGCATGGAACAAGTGAGGCTAGACTCTAATAACTGCGTGCTTTGGATTAGCTTTCTGATGGGAGATCCTTCATTTATTTTCTGAACTTACTCTACTCAGGTAGATCATCCCAAGGTGTGTTTTTATTTGTAAATTCCGAAATAGAAGCTTTTAGATAAGCCATACGATATGTATAGTTAATAAATGTGTTGTATAGGTTAAAAATCATCTAGGTACTATAGTAATACACAAATATAGTACATCACTTGTGTGATTTGTAAATACAAATTAAAGTGATTTTCGTTTGTAAAATAAAGTGACAAAGAAGGTAATCGTCCGTTCTATCAGTTTTATATTTTTATAAGAGTATTTAGTATTCATGATTATTAAAAAAAATTTAAACCATATGTGACAGCATTTCTCCTCTGAAAATTTAGCTACAGTAAAACTGGATGTCCAGTAGATGAAAGTCCGGAAACGGTTCACATCCGTTTGCGTTGTTGAGGTAATCGTCTGCATCTTGAGTTGTCTGCAATAGTTTTCAAGAATTGATTAAGTCTAGTGAAGCGAATAAAGTATTAGTATTTAATGTAAAGTAAAAAGGGATGTATATAGATTAGTATGTAGTAAGTAGTATGTAAAGTATATCAGTACGTATATGTGTTTTCAAGCTATGACAACAAGTTTTTTATCATAAATTATTACCATTTCCAGTAACAGTGGAGATAGTTACTGGAAATGATGAATAATGTATGATAAGAAAACCTGATATATTAGCTTGAAAAAAATGTTATATGGAATCCCTAAAAAATCTGTTATAACAGGATGATAAAACTTCAACAATTTATTGGAAAAGCTCTGAATCTCTTTATTTGTTCACGGTTAAAAATACTGTCAATTAATTTTACATTTTTCAAATAGTTATGAGTGAAAAGACAAATCTATTTAACAGTTACCCTCAACATTAATATATGTTGTCTAATGATTTGTTTTAGATTATTCTGATATACATACTTAATATCAACTTGAGACAAAGAACTACAAATTATGATAAATCTTTACCAAACAAATGGTCTCAGGGTAGGATGAAATTAAAATTATTTTTCTAAAAGAAACTGCAGAATTTATAATACCACACATTTTATACATATTTAATCTATGTATAAACAAAGGAATATTTACAGCCCACTATAAATTATCAATTGTTAAGCCTATGCCTAAAAGGGCTGGATTCGTTACCATAAACAACTTTGGTGCTATTTCAATTTTAATAAAATTTTCAAAAATATTAGAACTTTTTTTAAGAATTACAACTTTTCTTACAAAATATGAAATTTTAAATCCTGAACATTTTGGTTTTATTGAAAACAAATCATTTTTAAATGCTATTTCAAGATATTTGAAAACTGTAAATGATTCTATCCAACAAAAATGTCATATTTCCTCCATCCAATGTTTCTTAACCAAAGCTTTTTATTGCTTGAATCATAACATATAACTAGAAAAAATCTAATATTATGAAATTCGAGGATTAGCCAAACTTTTTCTTAATCTTATTTCCAAAATAGATTTCAACGAGTTGATTTTAAGACATAAAAAAATAACTATGTTTCATTATGAAAAAAGAAATTACCATAGGTATTCCACAAGGATCTGTTCTGGGACCACTTATGTTTACAATTTATGTGGCAGTCCTTCCCTCAAATATTATAAATGGAATTACGACTCAATTTGCAGATGAAACATCTGTGGTGGTTGCCAATAACTCCACCCAATCTCTAATATTATCATTAAAATTTATTTTAAATGAGTTAAATTCTTGGTATAGTGCAAATGGTATTTTATTGAATAAATCAAATACAAATCTTCTTCACTTCTAGTTTAAAAAATCGAAAGACAAATTATTAAATATCGAATTAGAAAGTGAAACAAATTACTGAGGTTTCTGGAATAAATTTTTAGGTATAACTTTACATAAACACATCAGTTGGAAGACGCAAATAAATCAAATCATCAATAAATTAAACTAAGTCTGCTTTAATCTGAGAGTATTAGCAAATTGCTTCAATTTAAAATCCTAAACATTTGTTATTACTCTTATGATCAAAGTACATTACAATACTTCCTCCCTGTATGCACATCTAAGGAGAACCAAAAGAAAATATTTAAATTACGAAACGAGCAAAAATAATTATTAGCATGCCCAACACGACGAGCCAAGTCGGAAACTCTTTGAAAAGACACATACTATACAAATGTTTGGACTTTATATTTTGAAATTATTTGTAAATGAACGAAGTTAAATGAAAATTTACAACATAATCATAATTATCACATTAGAAACTATTATTGTTCAGCATCAAATTCGTAGAACCAGTAATTATGAAAATTCTCCCCAATACATTATGGGAGGAGTCATAAATCAATTTTAAAAAATCACCAAACTTTAGTAATTGGAAGAACAGAAATAAGAAAAGTCAAAAGAGATTATAATAAACAATCCTTTAGTTTCATTGAATGAATTTTATATAGAAAAAAAACTATCATGAAAACGTAGAAAATTTAAGCTGCAGTATTTTTAGACTTAAGATATTTGTTGTAAAATCCAACACAATTTATATTTGTTTTTCGGCAAATAAATATAAAAATTATTATTATTATTATAAATATAACAAATTTTCTTAATTATAACTAAACCTAAAATAACAACTACACTACTACATTTTAAATAAATACTACACACTCATTCGAAATACAAGTCGACAACAAAAAATACTTTCTTATTTTTGAAAAATATTTTACTAATTAGTTGTTAAGTCCAGTAATAACATATTTTAATATTATATTTTATCGACTTCATGGCCACTTTAGTGCTGCTGAAGCCCAGTCGTTTACGGCTAAATTATGTGTACATATATCACCCGATTTTATTACTTCAATACCCTATAACCATAAATCTCGTTTGAACTAGGAACACACGACTTCTTTCAATGCAATTTTAGTAGTTACATTACCATTACAGCCGATTATTCAACGTTCAATCATTATTTTATTATTTTATGTATTTGCCATTCCCCTATATTAGAGGCAATTCTTGTTCAGATGAATTAAGGAGCCTAATCATTTTAACTTAATCAAGAATGAAGATTACACTTTTTAGGGCCTATAAGTAGTTATTAGTAAATATTATTCAATGTTAAAACGTGTCGTTATGAAATTAAACAATTTGTGTTAGTTGTGTAAGGTGTGTAATTGTTGCATAGTGACAGTGAAAGCTCGCTTTTTATGGAAAGCTTCCAACTGCTGACAAGTTTTGTCTTTTTATGGTTTGATAATTGTATACAATTTGTGTAAATTTTCTTTTTATGTTACATTTTTATTCTTTTAACATTCAAGAGAGTTAGGTAAATTCTTAAAAAAGATAAATCTTACAAATTAACATTTTTTTAAGATTTAACGGCTTTAAAAATATTACTTTGTATACGCCCATAAACAAACTTTAGAACGAATTACAATTTGAAAAGAATAAAAACACAAAATAGAACATTCCAATTAAAAACTTTGCCACAGGAAACTGAATAATGTAGCAGATACACATGTGTTAGCAGGTGGATTTCAGGTAAAAGTCGGAGTTATTTATTCATATTCAATAAAAGCATCCGTTCAGCATTCCGTCTCTCTCACTCAGAACCACTCTGAGTTTATGGTAACGGACATGCACATTATGGAATCAATAAGTAATGCAAGCTGCAACACTACAGGCAGCATAAATAGTGGGTGGGTCTTGAATGTTTTTAAAGTTTGTTTGTCAAGTGCAGGATGAACTCAACATGTTATTTTAGGTGTTCTACCCAAATTGGGTTTATATAACCCACGGGTTATATGCCACTCCCAGAACAAGTATGATCCATTTTATCAACCTTAACCACGCATAATAGCAAACCTTGGAATAAATTTGATCAGGACCACAATTAAGATATTACAATTGTTGTATTGGTTGACACTCCTCATAACATTTTGTTAACTAATCAACATAGCTATGACCGTATAAAATGTTTGTTGAGGATAACTGGTTTGTATTGCGCAGTGGATATATTTATTCCAAATTAAACTAAAATCGTTATACTGTAACTCTAATACAAATAAACTTCAAAAATCTCAATATTTAAGGGGACGGAATGTTTCTACTTAATAACACACTTTTGCAAATAACAGTTATTTCGGATTTTCCCGTATGTTTATACCAAAATGTAAATTATCTTTGTTACCAACAAATAAAATAATACATTTTTTAAATGTTTTATACTTAAAATACGTTGTGGTTGAATATGCCAATACGCCTTACATGGCTTATATTTAAATGTACACAGCAATATGTTATGGTCCCCGTTATTTATAACAAAAAGAAAATTAATTACAGAGGTTGGTAACAGAAACTGGTAAAACTTTGTGGAATTGGGATATTCAAATTGACAGATTAAACTACTTGTTCAACTGCGGCATTCGATGGATCCTTTCGTTGGAGAATAGTGTTTGGTCAGTCTATTATTAGAGGGTTGGTTTTCACTATGGATACACATACGTTTTTCCTGGCAACAATTCCTCTGGACCTTGGTCGTAGTAACTTTACAGAAGTTCTTTTACGATCGAAAAAAAATGATTAATGATAGTGATTTGTGAACATTATACCATTTAATTCTAAATATATTTAAATGTACGAAATAATATATTAAGTTGTATTACTGTGGATATGTGGTAGTTACCAACAAATTAATTGAGTGAGAACAATTATAATAGTATCAATCTATGTGAATAACAATTTTCCGCTCAAGTTTAATTACAAAATAACATGGCTATTTTATAAATTCTAAATATATATATATATATATATATATATATATATATATACATAATGTTAATTAAAATAAGTTAGAATATGAAAAGGGTAATTTGCAACAGCCAAAGAGTGTTTTATTTTGTTTATTGGGAGGACTTGTTTCACCAAGCAAAGTATAAATTTTAAATTATATTTTAAATTTTGTTGTTAAACTAAAATTTTTCCAAAACTGTAAACAAAAAGTTCAATGGAAACGTTCAAAATGTATAATCTACTGGTGTTAAGTCTTAAAGTAAAATAGGTGTTAAGGTACATGGTTACAGTCACTAAATAGTGCCCATTTATGGTTCCCTACTCCAACAGTAAGGTAGTAAAAAATTAAATAATATTTTTTTCAAAATAATGTTGTTTGTTAGGAATAAATCAAAACGTATATGTTAAAAGGACAGTTTTCCTTTATGTAAATGCCATTTTTGAAATCCTCATAAAATGTCCAATAAGAAAAAATCATAGTTGTCGGGATATCTAACGGGTTTATATTTCAAATTTGCAGTTAAAGTTAAAATGTTTAATTTTCTTTAAAATTCAAATAACATTCCGGACCTTAGTTTTATGTTACAGAGTATTTTAGAACATATTGAGTAATATTAAAAACTTTCCCATTATATAAGCTTTGAAATGATGTATAAAAACCTTACATTATTTTCACCTTTTATTAAAAAGGTTTATCATAGTTGTTAAAAAAACACAGTTTGGCTGAAAACTGGTATTTGGATAAAAATGGATTTCACTTACCATCATGACGACTAATGACAGGGAGCTATGTAGTTTATGAATGTTAGGGCTTAACTTACACCCAATCAACCACTTTTTCTTTGATTTTTACATGATTTTTAAATAGGAGTAATAAATTCTGCTTTCTGTATTTGTAAAAACAATTATAACACACTTAAAGTATTCAAATCAGATATAACTTCCAAACAATAACAAGTAAGGGTGATACATATTCAGACATTAGAACAACACTATCCTCCATTTTCTCTTAAACAAGCCCTTGCTCGCTTGCGCATAGAGCCAACCGTCTCTTTTTAAGTCAGTTTGTGCCTCACTTTCTCTGCAGGTTCTAAAATACTTTCGCGTAGTTCACCTTCAGTGTTGCCCCACATAAAAAAATACAATGGGCTTAAATCCGGAGATCGAAAATTCCACGGTACACTTCCTCCGCACCCAATCCATGTCGGATAATTTTATGATAACCACAACCGAAAATCGTCAGTGAAATGTGGCGGTGCGCTATCCTGCTGGAATATTATTTCAGCTCTCTGTTGGGGTTCAATTTAATCTGGCAACTGAGGTGAGGAATGCTAAAGAAAATCCAGATAACCTTAACAATTCAAATTTATCTTAGATATATGAGAAACTAAGAATTTGTCTCGATCAAACCTGCCCAAACACTGATCCAAAATCTTGCTTTAAAAGATGATTCTCTGGGAGCTTTTGGATTTTCCTTCCATAGATGCATATTGTGGATATTTATTACACCTTCTCTGGTGAAACGAGATTAGATAGTGCAGATTATTTTTTTTAAACTCTTCAATACTCTTCAAAGTCTCGTTGAAGAAGCCAAGGGCAGAACTCTCTCCTGGTTTTGTAATCACGGGGCTCAAATGCTTGGACCTTAGTAAAATGATACGGAAGGAAGTGATTGTCCGTTAATACTTTATTTATTTTCCATCAGTGCATACCAGTTCCAAGAGTTCTGCCTTGTACTAGTACTAGGATTGTCTTCCATTCCTGATTCCATTCATTATTTTTTAATTTATAATAAATCCAGGATTAGATTGGAATCTTATCTAAAATGAAGAAATAAAATTCAAATAATAAATATTTATCTTTGTATTTAAAGATCGAAAACTTCTACTATTATTGATTGATTTGTTTTAAGTGGTAAAATGTGTAAGTGAAACAAATTTTTGCGTTTGAGAAAAAATATCAATTATTGATATTCTTCTTGGTATTCGTGCAAACATATTTCCATAAAACCATATTTTAATAAACTTCTTTGTTTTTCCACTCAAAGAGAAATTAAAAAGGGAGCTATCACACTTAGAAAACATCCTGGTATGTCCATAGTACCCATAACTTACATAACTCTTAATCATAAGTCGACAGCACGTATAATGGTAAGTGAAATCCATTTGTTTTTATATACTAATTTTTAGCTACACTGTGTTTTTTTACAATTATGCTTAATCTTTTTAATAAAATGTGAAGGTAATGAAAGGTTGTATATCGTTTTAAAACATGTATAATGGGAGAGTTTTTAATAATACTTAATGCGTTCTAAAAAAAACTCTGTAACATAAAACTAGGGCTCGGAATGTTATTTACATTTTTAAGGAAATGAAAATTTTAAGCTTTAACGGCTCATTTAAAATAAAGTTATGCAGGAAATCCTAACAAGTATGAATTGTTCTTATTGGTAATGTTATGACACTACATCAATAAAAACTGTTGTTTTAACATTTAACTTTCCTAACAAACACCATTATTAAAAAAAAAAATCTTATTAGCGAATTTCCCTATAGGGAAGAAGCTATTACCGTAGTCGGCATCGTAAGACCTAGGTCCGGGACCATGATAACTTTTCATTTTGAGGTCCCTAGATCCCAAAAACACCATTCGTTCAAAACTGTATATATACATTCAAATTGAAGTTCACATAAATATGAGATTTTTAGATTCACTGTTAAGGGCTACAATTTTGTTCTGTTTAAATTATATATATATATATGTGTGTTCATGTGTGTGTGTGTGTGTGTGTGTGTGTGTGTGTGTGTGTGTGTGTGTGTGTGTGTGTGTGTGTGTGTGTGTGTGTGTGTGTGTGTGTGTGTGTGAGTGTGTGTGTGTGTGAGTGTGTGTGTGTGTGTGTGTGTGGGCATAGGTACGCTTACGAGGACAATGACGAGAAATTTCAACGTGCTTACGAGGACATTTTTGCTTGCGAGGACCGGTAGGTCAAGCATTTAACCCTTGATTCGTAATCCTGGATATACAAAACATATAAAAAAGTTATTTTTAAAAAAATGTTGTCGGACCTCGTAAGCTACCCTAAGTCCGAGAGCGTAGTACACAGTTATAGCACCACGTCGCGCTACCGTCGTCGACTACGATACATCAACCCGCATCATGCACAGTTTCCGGGGACCAGGTTGGGATAACTCTGTACGGTGTTAACGAGGACCAGGCGTTCTCCCTTGTCAGTGCGCCCGTAAAACCCTCTTGTGAGGACCGGCCAGGTAACACTTATTGTAGTCAATCTGTTTCTCATGCGAGGACCATCTCTGACTCAATCTTGTCAGAGATGTACACCCATCTTATAAGGACCTTGTCTTTGAGAAGGCAATGCTACCATTCACTATGCTTAATTTTTTTATGTTATTGAATTTGTGGCCTCATAAATTATAAATATGCAAGGAATTTTGTTTAGTAAACCTTGTCCCTAACATAAAAAAAATCATTGTAATAAATATTTAAGTAAAACCATTTAAGTGGTCCTCGTACGGTTTCCACACCGTCAAATTCCTCACACAATACCCTATGCTCGTATTACGTAGGTTGTTGCTAGTTTCAAATATCTGAAAGCAAGTCACCAACTATACAAGGTGAGTTTTAAATGAGTCCCCGCCTACTTTTTTCCACATTTATTACGATATTGACCGTGGACTACCCCCGATCATTGTTGACCAACTTATAATACATTTTGACTTAGTTAATATTTTTGGCCACCATATTGGATTCAACTATTTATTTTTAAATGTAAAGGTGGGGTTGTGACTCATCTTATAGAAGTATTATTTACGGTGAACACAATGCTGCAATCTGGCTTCGAAAATCATTATTTGTTTTCAAGATAATGGTCAATTAAAAAAATTTTGGTTTTGGAGAGAGTTTTAAAGGTTCTAACCATAAACATGCCCATATTCTCATAATTAAATAAAATAATTACCATGAACTACTACCAATCATTGATTCACTTCATTTTTACAAAATTAAAATGTTTGGCCGCCATCTTGGATCCACCATTTTTGAATAAGACGATTTCATTTTTTATAAAATTAGGGTTGTGACCCATAATTTCCAACTGTTCTTCCAAGCTGGAATAAATACCGCAACCTGTTTTTAAACATCACCTACTGTTTTCATGATACTCTCACTTTTTTAAATATTTAACCGAAATCTTTTAATATCATTGAAACGAAAGGTGATATTTTAAAACGGATTGCGGAGTTGATTTCAGCGTATAAAAAATAGTTGGAAATGATGGGTCACAACCCTAT
The DNA here is from genome assembly GCA_963675035.1 of Allygus modestus. Classification (NCBI taxonomy): domain Eukaryota; kingdom Metazoa; phylum Arthropoda; class Insecta; order Hemiptera; family Cicadellidae; genus Allygus; species Allygus modestus. The sequence goes on from OY776116.1 coordinate 94,334,747, forward strand.
CTTTACATTTGAAAAAAGTATCTTATTCCAAAATGGTGGATCCAAGATGGCAGCAGAATATTTGAAATTTGAAAAAATGAAGCAAGTACCACTCAACAATGATTAGTGGTAGATTTTGGTCATTATTTGATATAATGATGAGAATATGGGAATGAGTAGTATGTGTGTATGTAGTATGTATGTGAGGTATGGACCTTCACCTTTTACCTTTTACCTCCAAAGTCCGTCCCGAGGACCGTAGTGGCATGGGACCCGTCAAACAGTAGAAAGAAACTTCAAAATTCTATCCAAAACTAATTATTTTTTATTAGCCAATATCTTGAAAACGGATAATGATTTAAAAAAAACTTATTGGGCATTGTGTTTACCGTAAAACTGTATTTCTATATGATGGGTCACAACCCCACCTTTAATCTAAAAATAAATAGTTGAATCCAATATGACTGATCCAAGATGGCGGCCAAAAATATTAACTAAATCAAAATGAAGTATAAGTTGGTCAACAATGATCGGGGGTGATCCAGAGTTGATATCTTTAGAAATGTATAAAAACTTCTAATTTCAAACTCATCCTGTGTAATGTCAAGATACAGGACCTCGATGCAATCATTGGCTTAGTATTACATTTTATTTTTAGCGAATTTTCTATGCAATAGTGAAATATTAGCATGATCTGTGAGCTGAGGGCCCTGGCCCACTATATAAATTCCTAACCTGATCTCTGAACCCTTTTTGGGGCTCCTATAAACCGTATATATGTTTATATTCAGTGTGTCCATTTGTTATGCTCACTATTGGGATCTTGAAAACTGTAGAAATACAATTAGCTTCAATTACAGTGCGAGTATCGAAATAAAGTGACTGGCAGAACGGCCGCACGGCGACCAAACATTCTATTTCATAACCTCGTGGTAACGTAAAACACATGGTTAGACATTTTTAATAAACGTTATAAAAATAGTCAGGTAAACACGTTTTTGCACATATTTTTAAAGATTTTGTTTTTATTTTATTCCGATGCCTTTATATTAATAGTTATATTAAAAAAAAAAATACTAATTGTGACATTTTAAATTCTAATTCCTATTTTTGTTCAGCGAATTTCCCATATAGGGGAGAAGCTGTTACCACAGTCGGCATGGTAAGATCTAAGCCCGGGACCATCATAACCTTTCGTGTTTAGGTTAGATGCCAAAAAAAAAAAAACATTCCTTCCTTCTGCACACATACAGAGTGTCTCACATAAGGTGTCTCAAACCGATTGCAGACAACCCACGTGGCCTAGAAGGATGAAATAAAATTATTTTCACTAAATCAACCCAAAGAAGTAAAGTGAAATTTATTTTATTTTGTTGAAAATTCAGGCTGTTCTAAAAACTGAGGGTCACTAGTTAGAATCTCGTAATTTTCAAATTTAACTATACTATGTTATACACCATTTTAAATCCCTTTAACAGCCAACAATTTTGATGAAAATAAAATTCAATTACCTCATTCCAATTAAAAATAGGGTCCATTTTTGTGAATAATATTAACATTTACGGAATACGCTGCATCTGCTAAACCATAAGACATATTGCGAAATATTTAAGTCAAAACTTTTCGAGTTCGGCAAATTGCAGGATGGTGGGAGACGGCTTGAATTAAAGGTCTTGATCCCAGGGACTCGGGAAAAATAGCGGTATTTCTAAAAAGTTACCATCAATCAAGAAATAACGTAAAACATCCCCCATAAGAAAAGCATGGGAATTTAAACAACGCCTGCTTTGTTTACTTTAAATCATTGATTAAGTATCTACTTTGTTTACAAACTTACATATGTTCCTTCTTATATTGTTTTATTTTCCTCAACATGTGGACCATAACAAATTCAGATGAGGCAGAGTATTTGATCCAGGTTAGTTTTGACAATTGCTCTACGTCAATTGGTTACAGAGATATTGAAAGTTCTGAATACAGTACGTTGTACAATGTTATTCTTATGTAGAATAAGAAAAATGTTATATCGAGTTTACTTATGAACGAACGTATATCGAAGAAACTTGGTACATGGCTTCATCTGGTTGTGGTATATTGTTATAGGCTATTACATTTTTACCGATGGTTCCTGTTGCAGCAAACCTCCGTACTCAGCCCCCATATTATTCTTATGGAAAATAAGTAAAATATCATGTCTCCCTTAATGAAATACAAAAATAAATATAATTTTGCATAAAAAACAATTTGTTGTGTTCCATGTTACAGCAAACCCTGGTACAATGTTGTTCTTTTGGAGTCTCATTAAAATGGCATACATCGCTTATTTATGAATGTATATTGATGAGACTTGTTATGTGGCTTCACCTAGTTGAGTTATATTGATATTTGTAGCAAATCACATATTTTCTGTTCATTTTTGAAGCAAACTCTGCGTACTCAGCTCCCATGTTATTCTTAAGGAGAATAATTAAAATGTTCTATATTTGTTATTTATGAATGTATATTAAAGAAACTTGGTAAGCGACTTTGTGCGATATTAAGACACAACTAAAGACATAATTATAAGGTTTCCTCTGCTCATATATTGTATAAGCATAGGCAATTCGCTAACTACGCAGGTTTGCTGTGACGGGGGTATTTTTTAATATGTAACTATCAATATAAACTTATCGGAATATGATAACAAATATTTGAAACATGTTCTAAAAAAGTGTTTAACTGACAATTGTAATAATATTCATAGGAATTTAACCACCCGTGTAAAGCCGTGCAAAGCCCTGCAAAGCGTGCAAAGCCAGTCCCTTTCTATCGATAATCGCACTTTAGCAAAGTGGTGTGGAATTGTTGGGGCGCACAAAATAGTGCATCAAAAATAGTCTTCGGTATTGGCCCGCAGTGCTAAAAAACTGATTTCGGCTAATTCAAATTGCTTATAGCTCCGTTGTTTTTTTGTAAGATGGAATCAAATGTTTGGGGAAGAATTTTCGTACAAAATCGTTAAGCTGTTAATTTGAATTCTAAAATATTTTAACATACCCAATGTTTTATATTTACAAAAAAATTCAAAATTGTTAATATAAAACTGCAATTCTTTTACTTCCGTTAGAAATATAAACATGTTACAACCACAAAAATAACATACATTTAAGTATTTGCATATACAAATGGGGTTTTAGGCATGTTTTGCATAAAAAGGCATTTTTCACACTTTTCAATTGCGAAATTAGTTTTATCTTCAATATTTCGTCATTATTGTAAATACCACGGTGGCAGCAAACTTGCATACTCAGTGAATTTTAAATGATACTTCATTACGTCAATAAGCCACTGACCAACTTTAATCAAAGCATATTAATAAATAAGCAAAATATATCACATTTCATTTATTCCACACATTTGGACAGAGTATGCAGGTTTACTGAATCAATGGCCGTAAAAATTGCCTTCTTTTGCAAATACCAATGGATTACCGCCATATGAAGCAACATACCAATTTTTAATAATTTATGTTCATAAACAAGCAAAATATCACATATTTCTTATTATCCATAAAAATAACATAACAGCTTCTGAGAACGCAGGTTTGCTGCTATTAGGACCAAAAAAATTTTTTTATACAAATCTCAGTAAATCCCAACCATATAAATCAGAATCAGAAATCTTTATTGCCATTGACCAATACAATGATTGAAATAGGCATTGTCAGGTTCTTAAATATAAATGTAAATGTAATTAACCTAGTCTAACAGTCAGGTAATTTCAATCTCAGACTCAACAAATTCTTTTAGGCTATAAAGCGGATTGCATACCAGCCATATGTGTACCTTGGACTTAAAGCTATTAAGGCTGGTAGCATGCAGAGATTCAGGCAGCTTATTGTAAAATTTCACACAATTTAACTTAAAAGAATTACCTGTAATGGCCAGCCTGTGGGGTGGTATGTCCAAATGGCCTTTTTTCCTTGTATGGTGTGTGTGATAATCTTGCCTGGTGTGAAATGCATGTATGTTAGTTTTGGTGTAGATTAAGACATTGTAAATGTAAAGATTGATAATGGTGCATATGTTTAGACGGACAAAAAGTGGTTTGCAGGGCTCCACAGGGCCAGCCCCAGCCATTATTCGGATTATCTTTTTCTGCAGCAAAAGAATCTCATGAAAATGAGAGGAATGACCCCAAGTTAGAATTCCATATTGAATATGGGACTGAAACAGTCCATAGTAAGCAAGTTTTAAATGATCAGTACTAACAAGGGGTTTCAATTTCCAAAATAAAAAGTGACTCTTGAGAGTTTTTTTACTTAAATGATTAATATGATATTTCCAGTTTAATTTATTATCAAGATGAATTCCTAAAAGTTTAAGTGAATGATCCAAATGCTTTTGTGTGAGGGAAAATTCTATGTTTTGAGTCTTTGATTGGTTACATATTAATTTATTTGCAGAAAACCAGTTCAAAACAACATCCTGTGAATCACGTATTATTTGAGATAGCCTATTTAGGTCTTTATCACTTGCAAAAATTGTTGTGTCGTCTGCATAAATTACACAGTCAACAGGTACATTACGTGACAGATCATTTATTGCAACAACAAAAAGGAATGGGCCAAGGACTGACCCCTGCGGAACACCTGCTTTAATTGTGGATAGCGAAGAATTCTTGCCCCTAACACTAACAAATTGCCTCCTGTTAGTTAGATATGATTGTAGGATTTCTATTGAGCTGTTATTCATACCATAAAACTTGAGTTTTTTCAATAAAATATCAAAAGGTATACAGTCAAAAGCTTTAGTTAAGTCAAAAAGGAGCATGGAGACAGATTCCTTGTTTTCAAAAGCTTTAATTATCGAGTCAGAGATATGTGAGATGGCCATTGTAGTTGACCTACCAGCTCTGAATCCATATTGGGAATCAGATAGTAAATTATTAGAGTCAAAAAAATTATTAAGTTGCTTTAATATGAGTGCTTCAAATATTTTGGAAAAGATAGGGACTATAGAGATCGGTCGGTAATTTTGACACAAGGCCTTGTCACCTTTTTTGTAAACTGGGATTATTTTTGAAATTTTAAGTTGCTCAGGAAAATAACCCTGAAAGAGGCATTTGTTAAATACATTGGCAAGTGGTGTACAAATCAGGTGTATAATGTGTTTTATTATGAAATTTGAAAGCCAAAAGTGATCCAGGGTTTTTGAATTTGACAATTTAGAAACAGTTCTGATTACCTCTTCAGGTGTAATTTTTGTCCACAGAAATTGTGTGTTGCCAATGGAGGTGTCACCCAGGAGGTCCCCAGCTGTAACGTGTGTGAGGCCAACCTGATTAATCTGATAAACCTGATTATAAAGCTACATACCAAGTTCCATCAATATATGTTCATTAATAAGCAGGATATAAAATGTTTTCTCATTCTCCATAGGAATATTGGACATTGGAAAATGTACTGTTGAAAGCACTTTCAATATCTCGGTAACCAATTGATGTAGAGCGATGATCAAAATAACAAATTCTTTGTTTTTTAAGCTGTATTTAATAGTACAAACTAAAGTTTGGATGAAAAATAATTATCTATGAAAAGTGCAATATATATAATAGTACATATTTAATTATGCAATCTTTTTCGTACTTATGAAAAGAGATGCTGCCTTACACGTTTATACCAAATTTAATCAAGATCGGACTTTTTTACAAAATTGATCGTGCCTACGGACACATATATTTATTTTGAATTTATACACATACATATAAATTTGAACGAACATCGTGTTTTTGGCATCTGGGAGCCTCAAAATGAAAAGTTATCATGGTCTTGGGCTTAAGTCTTACCATGCCACTACGGTAATAGCTTCTTCCCTAAACCGAAAATTCGCTAAAAACAAATAGGGGAAGCTCGATTACACATCATATAGATGGTCCATCGACCCTCTGATGTATTGAAAGAAATATAAAATGTCTGAGTAAGGGTCTAAGGCCCATCGAACCATTTATACAAATTTAATTTGATTTATAAAAGGGGTTGATGGATCATCGGCCCAGTTTATATTTTTCTCTAATAAAATAAAATAAGGCTCGATGTACTACCGGCCCCAAAATTATAAATATTAAGATAATATTAAATAAATAAGTAAAGGTTCAGTTACACATCAAATAGATGGTCCATCGTACCTTTAAAACCTTAATCTAAATATGTTTTGTTTGGGGGTCGATGTATCATCTATATGATGTGTAACCGAACCACACGTTTAAAAATCTAATAATATAAAGTGTAGGGTCCATTACACTTAAAATAGATGGTACATCGACCCGTTATGTCTTTATTCTAAATATGTTTAATTTGGGATGTACCATCTATTTGATGTGTAATCGACCCTACGTCTTTATAATATGTTTTTTTTATGGATAGAGGGTCGATAATCCATCAGACCAAAATATAATATCTTATCTTAATTTATAAAATGGTCTGATGGCCAATAGATCCGTTTATATTTTTAATTAAATTATATTTCTAAACGACTGATGGTTCATCGATCGCTTATGTTATTTCATTTATTTTATTCAAGGGTCGATGTACCATATATTTGATGAGTAATCGGCCCAGCCCCCAACGAATTACAGATCTATTTTTTTAATTTCTGAAATACGTGAAACAGTTACTAAGTTAAGATTTTTCGGTAAACACAGTACGTTTTCTAATACAAATTTTTGATATTTGCGATATATCTTAATTTACTAGACATTAACGGATGATTCAAAATGCTATGCTATGTATTTCGTTGTGCTTTTTCCATGGTGCAGAATTTGTTTTACTAAAAATGAATTTATATGGCGATATACCGGTATATAATAATATGATTTTTGCAATATATGTCTAAAACCCATACTTTTGTATCTTGAAAAATCATAGTGTATGGTATTTTTGTGTTTGGAACATTCTTGTCTTCTAAATGAAATTATAAAACAAAAATTGGCCTATATAAAATCTTTAACTTTTGCTCAACATTTTAAATACTGGGCATGTACAAATCTTTTAGAACAACTTTTTTAATGATACTCTATTTAAAAAGTCTTTTCAAAGCATTTTTCTTACTTGAAAAATATAGGAGCTACAGACAATTTGTGTATTTAGCTTAAATTATGTTTTGTGAGTAAGCTGAAGTGAATATGTTTTATTTCACTCCACCATGTTGCTCACCCTAATTCCGCACCATTTTGCTTATGTTGCCTAATTTATATATACAACTGTTTACAAGAACCTAATGGTAAAATGGAATACCACTGTATATACATTGCAATGCTCGCACCTTTTGTCTTTTTGTCTTTTGTCAATGTACTACAAATTTGGCGGGGACGATTATTTCAATCAATACCTTGGCAAATTATTTTGGCAAAACAATTCAAAAATATTACCAGATTTGTTGTATGTAAAACAATTGAACGAAAGAAGCCAAAGATTTTAAGCCCTATCTTATGATTCTATTAAACAATTTAGCCGGGTTATGAAATAAAATATAATTTGAAAAAACAAAGTACGTTGTCTCAATGGGATTTAAAATTACAAAAATATGTTTGTTATGACTTATTACAGTTTTGTAATTACCAGTACTCCCCTACCTACATCTACACCTTACTGGATCTCCTTATAAATCTATAATGCTCACCATTACTATCCTATAATTGCAGCTAAATTAAGCAAAAATGTGTTATCTAATCCTAATAAAACCGATTTTTTATTTAAGTTCAAAAAATGCAATTTAACACGTTGGTTGCTGCGTTCGAACTCGTGGAATGAAAGGAAATGCAGTATTTTATCCTTCCACCCAATGAAAAGCACGAAGCATTTTGTTATTCGAGGTCATCCAATTATATTAAGACGCAACGTCTTGCACGGTTACATCGAAGGTTGTCATATATCTAATACGAGTTCGCACGCAGCATGCTGACGTGAGGGAAGTGAATTTCCAAATAAAAACTTTTAAAACTCAAAATCAGTGTAAAAACATACATTTTTCCAATTTTTATTGAAATCTGAAAACATTGATTTTTTGGCTGTTCTGATACTCTTGGTTTCATTTACTTGCAAAGCTGGGAATACAATTTTGCCCAATATAAGGTTAGGAGAAGGTCCAGACAGGCTTGAAAGTAGGCGTGAGGTTGCTGGGGATGATAAAAGTACTCTAACAAAGGAATAACAAGCTTTTCTCGTGTAAAACCCCCATATGACAACGTACTGTGTTTAGTCGATACACATTTTCTTTAATAACTCGGTAAATATTTATGCTAGAATGACGAGAGAGGGCTTAAAACTTTCGCCTCTCTAATTCCCATCTTTTTACAAGCATTAATTTTACATCTGGGGCTTTTCTGACCCTTTTTGGGCCCAAAAACCCGAAATTTGAAAGATTAATCCCCAAAAAATGGGTTTAGAGTTTTCCGATTGTTTTGCCCAACGAACTTGTCCAACAGATTATAGAAAGGAACGTCCCTACCAAATTTGAAGTAAATCGGACAAAAAAGTGACCGCTAGAGTGCATACACACACACATATATATATAAAATTTTGAACGACACCCAAAACGTGTTCAGGGGGTCACGTTAGGAACTTCTATGGTGGTCCCGGGCTTAAGTTTCACCGTGCGGGTCATGCTAATAGTTCACTTTCCAAAGGAAATTCACTAACAAAGCTGTCAGTTTATTACAAGGGGAGGAGGTTGTTTATTAAAAATTAAACTTTGAAATTCAGCTTTCCATGAAATTAATAGTAACCTATACCGTTAGTAAGAATTATCCTAAGTAGTATTTTCAGTGACAGAAAACAAATACTAATAAAAAGGGTATTCATTATTTTTTTATGAAAAATAATCATAAAAAAGATGGCAGAATGTGTTCTAAAATCTGACTTGTCATAAGGCTTTTAGCGAATTTACCCTATTTACCCTATTTAGGGAAGAAGCTATTACCGTAGTCGGCATGGTAAGACCTAGGCCCGGGACCATCATAACTTTTCGTTTTGAGGTCCCCAGACCCCAAAAACAACATTTGTTCGAAACTGTATGTGTGTCCGTGACCACGATAACTCTCGTAAAAATTATCCGATTTTGATGAAATTTGGTATAAACGTGTAAAGCAGCATTCATGACTTGAAGTTCGAAAACCAGACAGATTGACCTATCCAAAGGGGTATTTTGGGGGGGGGGGGTTTGTGCCCTAAAAATGGGTTTTTTGAGTTTTTTACATATCATTTTTTAAGTCAAATTTTGGTTTTTCTATTGGAATCAGCTTAAAAAAAGCACAATTTGGTGTTTTAATCATTGCTCTTCGTCAAATGGTTACAGAGATATTGAAAGTGCTAAACACAGTAGGCCTACATTGTCCAATGTTATTCTTATGGAGAATAAGAAAAATTGTATATCTCGCTTATTTATCTACTTATCCTGATGAAACTTGGTATATTTCTTCATATCGTTGTGTTATATTGATATTTGCACTAAAAAATATTTTTTGGCCTATAGTTCCCGTAGCAGCAAACATGCGTACTCAGCTCCCATGTTGTTCCTATGAACAAGTAACGTGTTATCTCCCTTAAACATAAATTAATAAAATTTGGTATGTGGCTTTACCTACTTGAGTTATACTGATATTTGTATAAAACCCCATTTTTTTTGTTCCTTGCTTCAGCAAACCTGCATACTCAGCCGCCATGATATTCTTATGGAGATTAATAAAAATGTCATAAATCGTTTCTTTATGAATGTATATTGATAAACTTGGTATGTGGCTTCATATGGTTGGGGCCTATCAATATTTGCAAAAAAAAACAAATTGTAGTCGATGGTCTCTTAGCAACATATTTGCGTACTCAGCCCTAATGTCATTCTTATGGATAATAAGGGAAGTTTAATGCTCCCCTTAATTATCAACATAAATTATCAAAACTTTGTATGTTGCTTCACGAATTATGTTGATATTTGCAAAAACAAACTTTTTTGTGTTTCTTGTTGCGTACTCAGCCCCAATGTTATTCTTACGGAGAATAAGTACAACTATATATTTTGCTTATTTTTGAACATATATTGATACAACTTGGTAATTAGCTTCATCTAGATATGATCTATTAATACTAATATAAAATACTCTTGGAGGGTTAAACCTGCATACACAGGGACGTTGTTTTATTCCATGTTATTCTTATGGAAAATAAATTAAATGCTATTTCTCCGTTATTTATAAATATAATTTTGAGAAACTTAGTACGTGCATTTCTTCCTGTGGTTATGATATATTTATATTTGCATAGAATTCCCAGTGTTAGTCTCCCTTGATAAGGCAAACCTGCGTAGACTGTTCAATGTTATTCTTAAGGAGGATAAATAAGGTGTAATTTCTTACTAATGGATCTATATTCTTTGGTTAAATTAAACTGGGTAATCTTGTTAACGTGTTGGGGAGGTAAACATATTTGCATTGAAAATTCATTGAGTACGCAGGTTTTCTGTGACGTGGGTATTTGATTATAAGATTACTTATGTTTTTATATTGAGTTATGAGGCTATAACTACGCAAACTATATAACATTTGTCAAGTAAATGCGTAGAAACACTCAGATCAGTAGGCCTACGTCTGGCAGGTTCTAATACGATATTACATTATTTCCTCATTAGATGTCATTTGCCATAAATGACTGTAGCTGTAACTTGTCCTAGGGGGACAAACGCACGGTCGTTAATAAAGAAGGCTTGAGTACGCACAGGTGGGTTTCAGCTCCGTTCTGGAACGTACAAATTGTTGTTCCTCGCTAGGCTATATGTGGGAAGGAGGTGTCATCGCAGTATAAGCATAATTTACAACTATTGCATATATTTGCATATGGTTAGGTCCTCGTAAGTACCGACATATCTGGGATTCTATCAACAAAAAACTCAGATTAGTTCTGAAGTGTATTTGTACATTTTAATTTACTGTGAACCTGTCACCTATAAGTCTGAAAAAGGCAGATTCATGGGAAAACATTTCTAAATTACATCAATCAAGATGTCCTGATACAATTTACACTGTGTCTAAGTACTCGCAATATATATATGTGTCATTTTAGGAGATGTCCTCGCAGGATAATCCTACGATACAAATTATGTGTATTACTGGTCCTCGAAAGCACTGGCAGATGCGGGTCCTCGTAAGAAACAGACACGTTATAGTTTTTGTATTGTATTTAACTTTTTGGGTTTATTTGTTACTATAAAAACGACCGTTTCATAGTAATTATTGGTTTAACTAAATACTTCAAATGGTCCTCGTACGTTTTATACCTCGACAGGGTTCTTGCAAGGTGCCTTACCTTATGTGTAGGTAAGAGTCCTCGCAAGATAAGCATACGATACAAATAATGTGTATTATCAGTGGGTGGACTGGTCCTCGCAAGCACAGGCAGATGCGGGTCCTCGTAAGAAACAGACACATTTTAGTTTTTGTATTGTATTTATACTTTTTTAACTTAAAATCTCTCCAATAGCGTAAAAACGACCGTTTCATAGTAATTATTGGTTTAACTAAATAGTTAAAATAGACCTCGTAAGATTTATACCTCGTCAAGGTCCTCGCAAGATATCTATGTCATATGTGTAAGTAAGGGTCCTCGCAAGGTAGCATACGATGCAAACAGTGTGTAATATATATGTGTCAACAGGTCCTCGCAAGTACAGGCAGATGCGGAGTCCTCGTAAGAAAAAGACACTATTTTTTTGGAGTGCCTTTGAACTTTTTTTATGAACCTTTTCCCTAATACTAAAACCAATATCCGTATCATATTTTTTTATTTTATTGTCAACCCGATCTAGTGGTCCTCATAAGAATGTCACATCATCAAAGTCCTCGCAAGGTACCCTATGTACGTATAGGTGTGTGTGTGTGTGTGTGTGTGTGTGTGTGTGTGTGTGTGTGTGTGTGTGTGTGTTTGTGTGTGTGTGAGCACGATAACTCTCGTAATAAACTGTATCAGGAAAATGACACATACTTTCTCCCTTGTAGCCCAACTTTAATGAATAAATTACTTTTTATTTACTAAATATAGAATACAAAGCACGGTCGAATGTACAGAAAATCTTGGAAATAAGTTTTTTTTTTTTAAAACATCCACCCAAATCCCTGTTTTGGAGGGACTACAGAATCCATTGCTACAGACTTGGTTTTAAGAGGGGAAATGCACCCTATTCTCCCCCAGGGTTATTAAGAGGCAACATATTTTTAATTAACTCTGTTGGTCAATGCTAACTTGACAAGCATATCAAGTTTGAATGAAATTGATCAGTAAATAAGAGAGAAATGGTAATTTTTGTTATTCCCCATAAGAATAACATTGGACAACATACTGCGTTTTCCGCATAATGAAAATCTAAATCTTCTCCGCAACCAGAAACCATAGAATAGTAATTCAAAATACTAAATTTTTAGTTTTTTGAGCTCTCTTTAATGGTGAATATTAATATTTTGTATATTTATGTTTTTTATGAAAAACCAAAAAAACTTAATTTTTTATGTTTTAAGTCCTGTAATATCTGAACCTGAATTTTTACAGAAATTCGGGTCATGTAATTTTTTTGGAAAACTAAAGTTCTACAAACGACTATAGTTTAATCAAAATCGTTGGTGCTGTTTTTGAGAAATGTTTATTTTTAATGTTTTTTTTGCGGTTTTTGGGGTATAATTATCCTTAAATATCAAAAATTCCAAAAAAATAAAAAAAAACACCTGTAAATATCGTGGATTAGTACCTACATACCAAATTGCATACAAATCGGCCCATTGGTTAGGGCTCTAGCTCTGAACACATCCACACACACACACACACACACACACACACACACACACACACACACACACACACACACACACACACACACACACACACACACACACACACACACACACACACACACACACACACACACACACACACACACACACACACACACACAGACACACACACACACACACACACACACACACATACACGTTTGACGGTCGGGGTGAGATCCACGTTGTGAAACAGCAAGATGAGATCCGGCTGAAGGAGAGCTTTTTAAGGAAATCTGGAATTAACTTTTTGAAAGAAATACTTACAGATTACACAAGTAACATTGTCTATGCAATTTTCTTAAATCTCACAATAAGATATTTACTATCTCAGTGAGATCCGGTATGTAAGGCTTAGTGAGATCCTACTGACCTTGAACGAAATGGGGGGGATACACACATTAAGTAGCCCAGGCCTTTGGTGAGATCCGGTGGTAACAGTGTTGCCAGATGTAATATGGAACAACACAACGTTGTATTTGCTCGATAAATTTTCGCGGCTAGTTCCCAAACGCACAACGCACTCGTTCCACCTTTGTGTGGTCGGGCTGAGATCCATCCCTTAAACTTGTCTCTCTGGCATGAACTGTACTATTTGGTCCATTCAAATAGTGATTTTACCAGACAAGTTTTTGGGGGTTATGTTTTCTTCGATTCATTGTTGTTTTGGGGTGCTGGATTCAAATAAAAGATTGTTATCTTATGAAGTTTCTTGACGGATTATTGTAAAAATCTCATTTCCGGAGGATTTTTGCTTATAACTCGAAAACGGTTAATTTCGCGTAAGTATATATTTTTCTAAATTGAAGTATTTAAAAAAATATACTTTAAAAAATACGGTTATAATTAGAAACAAAATTTATACGTATATGTTTAGCTTCCAAGTCCAAGTCCAAGTCCAAGTTAAAATATTATGGAGATTCTTAAATAAATCCACCAGCAAAATCTACGGATTTGAATCTTTTTCTGGTATAAAATAGATGGTTTTGGCCTAGTAGTTATGTCATCAAATATTTTCCTTTGGTTGAATGTGTTTTTATCAATGCTGAAGGGACCTTGAATTGTTTAGCTTCCAGGGAAGCTAAAACGTAAGCTCCAGCTAAGGGAACCTTCCAGGGATGTAAGCTCTTTGTCGATCAGCCAATTTCCAACCACTACTCGAGGCTAGTCTTAAAATATGAAATGTGTACAAAATTTGCTTCATTCTGACAAATTAAAATTTTCGGCCGCCATCTTGGATCCACCAATTTGGAATAATATATTTTTTTCTTATGTAAAGGTAGGGTTGTGACACATCATTTCCAACTGTTTTCCGACGCTGAAATCAATGCCGCAATGTTTTTTAAATATCACCTTTCGTTTTCATGATACTGTCAATTTTTGAAATGTTAAACAGAAGTCTTTTAATTTCATGAAAACTAAAGAAATAATAATTCTTCTTTACAGTAAGTCTGAGCAAATTATAGATTGGTGATTAACAGAATGCAAGGAATTATAAAAGGTCTATTTGGAAATTGGTTGTACTTGTAAAAGCTGTGAAAGTAATAAATATATATGTTAACTTTGATCTTATTTATTTAATCCTGTAAATCCTGTGGTATGGTGTTCGCTGGGAGCGGTTGTTAGTGTCATGGCGTTGGCTGGAGGTCATAGTTAGTGTCATGACTAGTTAGTGTCAGGGGTAGTAGATGTCATAGGGTTGGCCGGGGGCAGTTCTTAGTGTCATGGCGTCGGTTGGCGGGTAGTATATGTCATAGGGTTGGCCGGCAGTTCTTAGTGTCATGACGTTGGGTGGAGGCGGAAGTTAGTGTCATGTGGTTGGATAGGGGCGGTAGTTAGTGTCTTGTGGTTGGCCGTAGGCGATCGTTAGTGCCATATGGCGTTGGCTGGGGATGGTAGTTAGTGTCGTGTGGTTGGCCGTGGGCGATCGTTAATGCCATGGCGTTGGCTGGGGGTGGTTGTTAGTGGCATGGGGTTGGCTTGGGTGGTAGTTAGTGTCATAACGTTAGCTGGAGGCGGTTATATATATTATGGGTTTGGCTGGGGGTGGTTGTTAGTGTCATGGTGTCGGCTGGCGGGTAGTATATGTCATAGGGTTGGCCGGCAGTTCTTAGTGTCATGAGGTTGGGTGGAGGCGGAAGTTAGTGTCATGTGGTTGGATAGGGGCGGTAGTTAGTGTCTTGTGGTTGGCCTTAGGCGATCGTTAGTGCCATATGGCGTTGGCTGGGGATGGTAGTTAGTGTCGTGTGGTTGGCCGTGGGCAATCGTTAGTGCCATGGCGTTAGCTGGGGGTGGTTGTTAGTGGCATGGGGTTGGCTGTGGGTGGTAGTTAGTGTCATAACGTTAGCTGGAGGCGGTTATATATATCATGGGTTTGGCTGGGGGCGGTTGTTAGTGTCATGGTGTCGGCTGGCGGGTAGTATATGTCATAGGGTTGGCCGACAGTTCTTAGTGTCATGACGTTGGGTGGAGGCGGTAGTTAGTGTCATGTGGTTGTCCGGGGGCGATCGTTAGTGCCTTGGCGTTGGCTAGGGGTGGTTGTTAGTGTCATGGCGTTGGCTTGGGGGTAGTTAGTGTCATGTGGTTGGCCCGGGGAGATTGTTAACGCCATGGCGTTGGCTGTGGGGGGGGGGGGTGGTAGTTAGTGCCATGACGTTGGCTGTTTGGCTGGAGGTGGTTGTAGATGTCATGGGTTTGGCTGGGGGCGGTTGTTAGTGTCATGGGGTTGGCTGTGGGTGGTTTTAGGTGTCACATTGTTCCCGGGAACTTATTTTATTTCTTCAAATTTAATTTTTCTTCTGTAATGCATGTTGAACTCTCGTGGAGAATACTGAGCAAAATTGTTGTTATTAATACTATTTTTAAATCAACTTACCTTCGACAAACCTAACTCTTAAAAGAGGTTTTTGTCCTAAAAACTATGTAAAACTTTTTAGTTGAGCGACAGCCCTCCCATGTTAAAACAGGTATTATTTAAAACTCTGCCAAGAATTTATTTTAAAATTTGGCATACTCGTGGGTTTTATCATTATCTAGCAATTTCAGTGATTAGACTTTTCATTTAGGTCCTTAAATTAATTTATTTTTAAAAGGTAAAATTCATATTTTTATGATTCTTTAGAAAAAATTAAACATAAAATCAAAATTCTACTCACTGAAGTCGTTTAATTATTTTTTAGCGAATTTCCCCTATAGGGAAGAAACTATTACCGTAGGTCTCATAGTAAGGCTTAAGCCCGAGACCATAATAATTTTTTGTTTTGAGGTCCCCAGATGACAAAAACACTATTCGTTCAAATTTATATATATATATATGTGTGTGTGTGTGTGTGTGTGTGTGTGTGTGTCCGTGAATGCGATAACTTGAGTAAAAAACGTCCGATTTCGATGAAATTTAGCTCAAATGTGTAAAATGAAATTCGTGACTTTAAGTTCGAAAACCAGAAAAATCGGGCCATGGGAAGGGGGGTTTATGGGGGTTTTAAATTGTTCAACAATCAGTTTTTTGCATTTTTCACCCTACAATTTTTGAACAACTTAATTTTGGTATTGACCATGTTATAGTGCTTAAAAACATTAATATCGTATTTTGAATTACTAACCTAGGTTAAGTGGTTGCGGAGAAAATAAAAAAACCTACTTATAAAATCTCCAATGTTAATCTTATGGGAAAAAGGTTTTTGGCTTTTCCTCAGTTTATTTTAATGTAAACTTCACATTTGCTTTTACCAATCTGTTCAGTTCCACAAAACAATAATTTTGGTGTTTAAATTATGATTCTACGCTCAACCGTTGCTGATATATTCAAAGTGCTAAACACAGTACGTTGTCCAATGTTATCCTTATGGAGAACTAGCTGTGTACCCGTCCTTCGTACGGGTTGTATATAAATGGTAGATTATCTAAAAAAAATAACAACCCATATAATTTTACAATATTAAAATTACATTTAACACTTTTAAAGTATAATTAAATTAAAGTTAACGAAATATACTATGGCAGATAGTTCGGGTACTGTTGCCAAGTCGAGGAACTCTGTCGGGTAGTGAACGGTGTGGTTTTTGCGACTCCAAATCGGTACACGTAACACTTTGGATTCGATTTTAGAAATAAAAGAACTCAAGTACAACAAAATATTAACCCTGTTAAATTTAACATTTTAAATACTTTGATACATTAATCTTTACATTCAAATAAATTAATAGCAATTTAACGAAACATTAAACTTTAAATACATTGACAAACCACTTTTAAAATCACCATTCTTGCCAGGTCCTGTTTTCATTATAATTGTAATTAAACCATTTAAACTTGGAAAAATCATATGTTTTAAAAACATATGACTACTTGATTTGATTTAAATAAATGTAAATCAATATACGAACTGTTCTAACAGTGGTCATGGTTAAATGAACGGTATTAAATAATGCATATGTTCGTTCCTCCCTTTGGAATAGACCTACATTTGTGTTGATCTCCGTTGCTTGTTCATTGGTGGACGTGAGGATGGCACAATCACAGAGCCAGGCACTTTCCAGATTAAACTGTTTATGAACCTCGGTGTAACAAACTGTCAGTCAATAAATCCTGTGATTCATCGATAGTGCCGAGTGAAGGATAGATGTTTCTGAGACTTAATTTGTTTTTCAATGTCCCAATCTCAACTTTTAAAAGCGCGTAAGAAAACTGCTCAACCCCTTAATCTTCTCAAAAATACATTTTCATATTTACTGTTAAGTTCAGACGCTCAGTGGTCGGCTACATAAAATATATTTTTAGAGAGGCGTAGACTCGTCCACTCATGTCTCACTTACGACAAAGGGTCTGTGTGAAATCTCCAGAGAACAACACCGTGACTCCACATGATGTTGTTTCTTATTTACTTTAAGGCATCAAATTTCAGCTCTACTGGTTGAGTAGTTGGTGTGTTATGACAATCACGCTTATATTAAAGGTCATTGGGCCAGAGTCCTTGAGTATATTTGTGTCTGGAGTAGGTAATGTCTGCACTGAGCTATCAGCTACATTCCTACCGAATTTCAGATCCATCAGTCCAAGAGTATGTGCAAGATTGTTAAAATATTGTATTTTGAAATTCCGGGGGGCGAAGCCCTTAAACAACTTCGTAACAGGAATAGGCTTGCGTTTTTTTCTGATGAATTAGTTAAGTTCCTACCGAAATGTAACTTACAAAGGTCCAGTAAATACTAATACTCATAAAATTGCCATAAAAGTAAATTAGCGAAGAACCCTATAGGACTTTTTTAAACGTATTCTTATTGTGAATCTGCAGCATAAGGCGAACCACCATCCAAAATTGTATCTTCAATAGACATTGTCGTTTCTTAGATAAAGTGATCACTATGTCAGTGAGTGCATGAGTCTGACAAATATAGATTTAGATCATATATCCACTTATGTTATTTATTACCAATCTTCACTCAACGTTTTAAAAAATAACTAAAAAAACAATTTTTAGAATAACTATTCCATCATCTGGTTCAATATAAATAAATGCTTTGTCCATAAGAATAGCATAGGACCTTTAAACCCTTATAGAGCAGTGTCCTAAGGTAATTTAAAACAATCAAATTAGTCTAAAACCTTCTAACGCACATATAGAACATAGAAAAAAGTTGCATAATAATCGGTGCACCCGTTTTCCTGTGAAAAGCGAACAAAAAAATGACCAAAACCGCACAAAATCATGTTTTTGAGCGGCCGCCATTATTAGTGAATTTCCTTTGGAAAGTGAACTATTAGCATGACCCGCACGGTGAAACTTAAGCCCGGGAACACCATAGAAGTTCCTAACGTGACCCCCTGAACACGTTTTGGGGGGTCGTTCTAAATTATATATATATATATATATACATATATATATATATATATACATATATATATATGTGTGTGTGTTTGCACTCTAGCGGTCGCATTTTTGTCCGATTTACTTCAAATTTGGTAGGGACGTTCCTTTCTGTAATCAGTTGGACAAGTTCGTTGGGCAAAACAATCGGAAAACTCTAAACCCCTTTTTTGGGGATTAATTTTTCAAATTTTGAGTTTTTGGGCCCAAAAAGGGTCAGAAAAGCTCCGTATGTAAAATTAATTCATGTAAAAAGATGGGAATTAGTAAGGCAAAAGTTTTAAGCCCTCTCTCGTCATTCTAGCATAAATATTTATCGAGTTATTAAAGAAAATGTGTTTCGACTAAACACAGTACGTTGTCTTATGGGGGTTTTACACTATAAAAGCCTGTTATTCCTTTGTTAGAGTACTTTCATCATCCCCAGCAACCTCACGCCTACTTTCAAGCCTGCCTGGACCTTCTCCTAACATTATAATGCGCAAAATTGTATTCCCAGCTTTGCAGGTAAATGAAACCAGGAGCATCAGAACAGCCAAAAAATCACTGTTTTCAGATTTTAATACAAATTTGAATAAATGTATATTTTTACACTGATTTTGAGTTTTAAAAGTTTTTAAGTGGAAATTCACTTCCCTCACGTCAGCGTGCTGCGTGCGAACTCGTTTTTTTTAAAGGCGTATGCCAGTTTATAGTGCCCTAAAACCTTCTCACGCATATATAGAACAAAGAAACAAAGTTTCATTAATGTCAGTGCACCCGTTTTTTCAGTGAAAAGCGAACAAAACCCGTCCTTGAGCGTTACCGGCAGACAGACGGACAGACATAAATTGAGATAAGATTTGTTTTGGTTTTCCTAGGGTGTAAAACGTGGAAATATGCAACAGTTTCATAATTCCAAGCAATGTACAGACAAAACTCTAATTTTATTTATATAGATTAACTATACGGTATATTGAAATAAATATAGTTTATATATATATACTTTGATGTACACGTTCTTCGCACAGGGGTTTTCCTTACCCGTTCTATAGTCAATGCAAATTGCATTTTAGTTAGCTTGAAACAGCTGTTGTTCTTGCTTCTGCTCTTTAAGCTGTCAAATGTAAGTGCCCTCAGCTGTTCGCATTACAGTTTCTGAATGTTTACTTTCTTATGAAATGTAAACATTGAAACTTAGAACGTTCACGGGGCGTAGCCCGAGGGGATTTTAAGGAAGTGAATAGGCCTATGTGTTGCATGGGTTCAAGATCTACCTTTGTGTAAAGTTTCAGCCCAGTCGGTTAAGTAGTTTTTGCGTTCACCCGGAACATAGACAGACAGACAGACAGACAGACAGACAGAAACCACCTCTTCTTTATAATATTATAGATAGATAAATAAAATTTGATATCTCGATTATTTATGAATGTATGTTGATGAAACTTGGTATGTGGCTTCACGTAGTACTGGTGCACAATATTTGCACAAAAAATTGATTTTTTGTTGATTATTCCCGTAGCAGCAAACCTGCATACACAGCCCCCATGTTATTCTTATGGAGAATAACTAAAATGTTATATGGCACTTATTTATGATTGAATATTGATGAAACTTGGTATGTGGCTTCGCCTAGTTAAATTATATTTATATTTGCATAAAAATCAATTGTTTATGTTCCTTGTTTCAGCAAACCTACGTACTCATTACAATGCTATTCTTATGGATAATAATTAAAATCGCTTATATGTGTATATATTTTTATGAAACTTGGTATGCGGCTTTATGGGGTATTAAGACAAATATTTTGCACTGGAAATTCGCTGAGGATGCAGGTTTGCTGCGACTGGGGTATTCTCTTTCAAATAAGTCATATACCAAAAAATCTTATTATCCGTTGAATTTGAAATTTAACATTGCTCTTTTGCTCTTAAAAAATAAAATATATAACATCTTATACATTAAATTATTAACGGAGAGTAGAAACAAATGTTTATCATTATTAAATATAGACGAACATACTTATACTTTTAATGCTCAAAGAATTAGTGAACGTTTTAGGCAGCAGTAATTCTGCTCCTTTCCCACGCTTTACACTATACTTTCATTTCAACATTTTTGATTACTTAGAAAATTGTCAATGAAATAATGTTTTTAGATTTATTATGTAGAGATAAAATATGAGACGTTGCCAAAATTATAACACAAAAAATCAAATAAAAACAAATTTTTGAACGAATCCTTAATTGATTTAAACTTAATAATAATTAACTTAATTTGTTTACACACGATATAGGATATAAGGGAAACATTTGCCTATTGAAATTGAACTCCCAATAAAGCCAGTATCAAGAGCCTATATTTTACAACATTTAAATACTTTTTTGTTAGTTTAATCCTATATAGAATTTAATATTATTATACATATAAACAAATATGAGACAAAAATTAAAAATTGAGCCAAAAGGACACAGCAGCTGTTTAATAAATTAAAACTATTATTCAAAATTAATCCATTTAATTTTTATTTTTTTATGTACATTTGTGAGGCCTAAAAACACATAGTCAATATGTGTTTATATTGTCGCGGGGTAAAATAATAATGGAATATCTAAAAACAACTAAATTACGGGTGGCTTATTTGCAAAAAATGTTTTTAGTGCCTGATTAAAATGCGATCCACATCTATAACGGGGTTATCCTCTCACCACGCGCCGGCAGCAGACGACTTTGCAACGAATGCAACAATCGAGAGAAAACATCTCGATTGTACAAACCTCTCGCTAAGCACTCGAAACAATCGATAAGCGGAACCTCTCCAGAAGGAACATTTTGATTGTTTTAACCTCTCGCAATCGCGCATCACTATGTCGAAGAAGTCGTCAGTCCATGTCCACGAAGAAGGATTTCCCGCCATCAACAGTATAGTGTGCATAACCGACGCTAGCGCGACGTGGTGGCGTTTTACGAAAGCTCAAGCACACGCACACTTTGGAAACATCCAGCTCTGTGAGATCCACTTGATTTCGGGTGGTTTCGGGCATTTCCGTGATCCTCTCGTCATCATGAGGACGAATCACAGGCTTTCGCGTTCTGAGATCCAGGGGGTGGATCTCACGGCGCAAAACGGATCTCGCGGTGTGCGTGTGTTAACATACAACGGATCTCACCCCGTCCCCTTTACAAACCCACACACACACACACACACACACACACACACACACACACACAGACAGACATTACGTAAAACCACTTTTTTTGGTTCAGGGAGCACCAAAACGAATATTTCCACTAACAATTCATATTCGAAAATGTTGACGAAAACAATACTTTCTCCATATTATACTATGTATAGGGGGAGAAAGTAAAACTGGTCCGATTTTGATAAAATTTGGCTCAAACGTGTAAAGCAATATTTACGACTTTAGGTTCGAAAACCAGACAGATTGATATATCCAAAGGTTTATTTTGCAGGCGTTTTGTACCCTAAAAACGAGTTTTTTTGAGTTTTTATACTTGTAATTTTTTTAAATGTCAAATTTTAGTTTTCACCATTGGATTCAGCTTAAAAAACACACAATTTGAATTTTTGATCATTTCTCTACGTCAAATGGTTACATATATATTGAAAGTGCTAAACACAGTACGTTGTCCAATGTTATTCTTATGGAGAATAAGACAAATTTTATATCTCACTTATTTATGAACGTATACCAACGAAACTTGGTATACAGCTTCATCTGGTTGTGGTCTATTATTATTTGCACAAACAATAAGTTTTTAACCGCGTATTACCGTATCAGCAAACCTGCGTACTCACCACCATGTTATTCTTATGGAGAATAAGTCAAATCTTATGTCTCCCTTTATTATGAACATAAATTAATAAAACTTGGTATGTGGATTCACTTAGTTGATTTCTATTGATATTTTCATAAGAAACCCATATTTTGTGTTCCTTTTTGCAGCAAACCTGCTCACTCAGCCCCATGTTATTCTTATGGAGAATAATTAGGATGTTATATATCGCTTATTTATAAATGAATATTGATGAAACTTCGTATGTGGCTTGACCTAGTTGAATTATATTGATATTTGCATAAAAAACAATCGTTTATGTTCCTTGTTTAAGCAAACCTTCGTACTTATCCCCAATGTTATTCTTATAGAGAATAATTAAAATAGTATACATCGCTTATTTTTGAATATATTGTTATGAAACTTGGTAAGCGGCTTTATTTGGTATTAATATACATATATATGCAATGGAAATTCACTAAGTACGCAGGTTTTCTGTGACGGGGGTATTTTATGTTTTACTACCTTATTGTCGGAGTAGGAAACCTTAAATGGGCACCATTTAATCACTATTCCCATTCAGCTTAAGACATATTTTTCATCAACACTTATCACCAGACACTCTGTATATATATATATATATATATATATATTCTTAGATTCAATCATTTTTACAATGTTAATAAAAGTTATATATATATATATATATTTGTTTTTTATTAGTGAACAAAATTTATAACACCATTTAAGCAAAGAAAATGTAATGCAAATGTTAGTGGTTTTAAATTAATGAATGAAATAATTTATAAAGGATTCTTAAACTTACAAAACTTAAAAAAAAACATAGAGTAAATATATGTTTACTCAAATTTCAAATCTCTCTTGGAAGAGGCATGTATCGAAGCTTCGAAGAGAATTAGTCAGTACCATTTGCAAATTTTATTTGCTGAAGAATATTTGTCCTCA
This sequence comes from Allygus modestus, assembly GCA_963675035.1. Lineage (NCBI taxonomy): Eukaryota > Metazoa > Arthropoda > Insecta > Hemiptera > Cicadellidae > Allygus > Allygus modestus. Next base: position 94,358,181 of record OY776116.1, read on the forward strand.
AAAAGTTCTTCTGTACGTTTTTTATTCTTTAGTTAGTTCAAGATTGGGATATGGGTCAAGTTGCTGGGGTGGAATCTACCTTTCAATGATTCAACCTATTGTAACTTAACAAATAAATATGATTTGAGTTATTTCAAAAAAAGAACCGACTTGAACATTCTTGACCTTTGTTTACTGCACTTAGAATCCTACCACTTCGTCATTTATATGTTTTAAAAATTCAAAGTTTATTAAAAAATTTAGCAATGAATATAACTCGATGCAGATATTGAGGAACAATCTCAGAAATAATTATAATTCAGTACCCGTCCCACGTCCCAAACTCACATTGTATAGACATTTTTTTTATTTCAAATCACGACGCATTTTTTAACCTTTCTTCATGCTATATTGTTTATAGAAACACTTATGCTCAGTATTGTAAGAACCTAAAATCCTAGTTAATGATTCAAAAAATCAATGATTGCTTGTTTCAGATTGTTTTTTAATTTATTGGGTATTAAAAGGCTAACTGTAAATATATTTAAATTTTACTCATAGATAAACATTCATTTAAAGTAGTGACGTTATTTATTATTATAGTTGTCTCATAGGTACTTGCTTTTAAATTGAAAGTTATAATATATACTATTATTTGTATAGGATTTTTGTAACTAAACCATCATTTAGCAATTTATATTACTGTATTTAGTTGTATTGTTATGGAAGTATCATTACTGGCTCTGCATAGGAGGCTCCTAATTTATTTGTTGCAAACTAAATGTGTAATTGTATTTTGAAGGTATTGGATAAGGTATTTGCAAGGTTAATTTTAAAATACCTGTAAATGGATGCACTATAATTAGGTGTACTTGCTTGCTTGTATTTTTATGTATGTCTGTCATATGATGTTTGTAAACTGAAATTTTGTGACGATGTGAAATGTTGTGTGAATTATTTTTATTCATTAATTCATTCAGATAATTCAAAAATAAATGCGTGACCACCTTTTTAGCTCAGTCATGCATGCGAGTAATTTTATTCGTGCATACTTTTAGTCATGGTCCCGGGCCTAGGTCTTACCATGCTAACTACGGTAATAGCTTTTTCCCTATAGGGAAATTCACTAATAAGATTGGTTTAATAATGGTGTTTGTTAGGATTAAATCTAAATTTATATGTTAACTCGTATCACATAATGTTAGGATTAATACTTATAATTATAATATATAGATTTAAAAAATTATAATTTGTATAGAAATTATTTATTAGTATAGAAATAATTTGTTGGGGCAATATTAGCGCAATGATCCGTAATACAATGTAGGGACCCATCTGTGCCTTGGACAATACATTATTGTGTTCTGATAGGTTATGAATACTGGAGGGATACACAATACCACTGCTGCGCTGTGGTGTGATGCTGAGGCGATGTTAAATGGTTCTGTTCTAGATTTTTATAATTCAATATTCATGCTGTATATTTTATTTAGTAACTATAATTTTTACCTTAAATTTATTAAATATTAGTCTTAATCCGCAATACCCAACGTCATCATCAGCAATCATCTTCAACTAAACCTTAAACCACTACAAAGTCTATGTATCTTTTTTAATTTTTTACTCAATTATTTATCAGTATAAATCAAGTATTAAATCCATCATTCATCATCATTGTTGCGAATTAGGAAACCCCATCACAGCTGCAGGTCACATCTTCCACAAACGGTAATATTGCACAGGTTACCGGAAGGATAGGATATAGTAGGAATGGAAAGGGTGGGATGTGACGGCAGCTAAATCAACCCTCAAAGGGTCAATTCCTTTACCCCTGTGACAGCTGGGATGCCGCTCTCAAACAGGGGACCCACATTCTGCCCTCCGACTGGTCAACTCAACTGACAGGGTATCCATGTACAACAACCAGGGGCCATCCATTCTCAGGTTGGCAGGTTGGGGACCAACCACGGAGATTCTGTCCCTAGCCGCTGCAAATGGAGGGACCAAAGTTGAAAGGGAAGTTTGTAATAATGGACAGCCAAAAGACTTACCGTATGCAATGACATCTTCATTTGCTGTACCCAATGTCAGCGTCAAAACTATTATAGACCAGTGTGAAGGTTGTCCTGAGACTGTTCTATTCAAATAATCTAGTTAATTTTTTTTCCTTCACATAACACGTTAAAAATTACCAATCCACAGGATCATGTTATAACTACAGGCATTTAATTAAAATTCGGTGATATGATAAATATGTTTTTCAAAAAATATTTAAAATCGCTGAGTGCTTGTTAATTAGCACACATGTAAAATGTAAAATCATTGTATTACAAATTTATGTAAATTATAAATGCTGTAAAGTGTAATCGCCATTTGTAATTTTATTTCAGAAAGTACACACAATTATAGCGTTACACATTACATTATAATATATTGTTATTCATTAAGATATGCCGTGCTTTCAATCGTAAATTTTTAGTGTACTTTCTTTTATTCGTGATTTTATATGGATTATATAACGTTTAGAAACATTTTTTATTATAAAAAATAAAAAATACAATTGTGATTGCAGTATAATAATCCGTAGCCTCATTAAAGCTGTAATAATTAAAATGTGATTTTTTTATCTTCATTATGAAATAATGTTAACGGTTAACGGAGTGATTTCACAATCACACCTGTGTTCAATATTGAAATTATTGATCTAGCATACAATGAGATATTACTATGTTAAATATAACAGGTTACTAACCTAAATCCGTCATCTATTATTATATTCACACAATGGTGACTGGAGTTTCAGTCTTAAAAGGTCATTATCAAACTCTTGATGATAATTTAGTTAATGACATAAGTTGTCATAGCTTCAAATAACATACAACACATTTAAAACAGTACGAAGCAAGAAAATGTTTTAAATGTGTTGTGTCTTATTTTAATCTATAAAGACCTTCATCACGGAGTAAATAGTTTGACATCAAGGGTTTGATAATGACCTTATAGGGTTAAACCTCGAGTCACCATCGTGTGAATATAAGAATCGACGACGGATTTAGTTTAGTAACCTGTTGTATTATATCATCATGACATATCATCAGGCATGCATAATGAATAAATCAATAAGTTGTTTTACGGGGTTATACAGATCCTTTATGGAACTTGTAAATTCCAGGAAGTAGACTGGATGGGTTCATACACCACAAAGAAAGGTTGACACTAGCTAAAATCATCTAGAGATTCTGGTTTCAGATTTAATAGTTTCTCCAAAACAATGTTTACTTCGATATGTTTCCAGACAATATTTTGTTATACTTTGTTCTTATTGTATTCAACGTATTTAACAAATTTAAATATTTTACGCAATTACTAATTTAAATTTGTCACCCTATATCAAACTCCAAAGTAACGTAGCATTTGTAATAGCGAATTAATGATTTTATATGAATCAAAGGGTTTAGTTATTCTAAACTCCATATTGTAGCTATTTTTACTAATTATATACACATTTCCTAATGGGTGGTTTGTTTAAGCTAGATTATATGTATTTATTAACAAATATAAAGTTGATATAACTAATTAACACACCACATTAAACTACAAATAAATTAAAATAATGTTTTCTTCTATTTTCTAGCAGAATATTTTTTTACACGTTAGTGTTTTTTTATATTATTATTATTTATATATAATTAATAATACCAGAAAATACACTTGCTCAAATTCGAGCTGTTTAAATTGCGGTGCCATTCCAGAAGTTACCTTACTCAGCTGATCTTCCTTGTGTACTGTGTTTTGTTACCTTCAACAGCTTTAAAAGGCTCAATTTCAATAATTACTGCTCTACCATAAAGATTGCCTCTTTCGAAGTGTTGGGGGGCGTAGCCTTAACGAACCTGAATTCTGAGGAAATTTCGAAAATATAAGAATTATCCTTTTTAAATTGACTCATAAATTTTGGGAAGGGTTTGGTAGTCACTGAGAACTTACCGTTTCAACCGTGTAATACTAATATAGAATTTAAGAACTAGAAATTTTTATTAAAATTATTGATATGACTCATCAACCGACATCTAGACTAAATGTTTTTAGAGAATAAATCTGAAGAAAACATAACCTAACTACATAAACCACCACTTTGAAAAATTATTAACATATTGCAAGTTTTTATTATTGTGTTGTTCTGCTGTCATATTTTATTTCATCTTAAAACTAAATTATTTTTTAGAATTTTATTTCTCATGACTCGTGAGGCTGATACAAGTGCCTCCATATCATTTTGATAAAGTAATTTTAAATAAAATTACACATTGTAAAATATTATCATACATTATTATCAGCATTTTGAGATTTATGAGCAATAGTTTTACGTAAAGCGAGAATTTTTTTTCTGTGTTTCCATTAAACTACAATTAGCAGAGTTTGTAGGATTTGTTGACGAGCCGGATATTTAGGGTGGTACGTTGTTAATGACTGTTGTAATGGTTAAGTTAGATGTCCTAATTCCATTACTCTCTTATGATTCACTAAGTCTGTTTTACATAAATGTTTGTCAAAAATAATAGCTTAAGATTAATTATATAATAATCTAATACCGAATTAAGCTTAAACTTATTCTGCCAGTTGAACATTTCCAAAACGATAATTTATTTTTTTGAATCTTTGTAATTTGCTTTTAGTTTACAGTTTACATTAAACAATTAATGTGTCAAGTTTCATTAGTTATTCTGAGTATACTTTAACTTAGAACCTTAGCATTTTCCTTTGTAGATAACCTATTAAGGAGCACACGTGATTTTAAACTTTAGTATAAAATGTACGTATATTAATTTATTTTAAAATAAAATAAATTTAATATTTACTTTTTGCAACTGAAACAAGGTAATTTATGCTGAGGAATGAGTATAAGTTTAAATTCTAAAACTATAACAGTTACACTGATGTTACACTAAGAGTAGTTTTGCCGGTAGCCTGCACAAAAGTCACCTTACAAGACAACCAGAAATATTATGAGTTTAAATTCAGTGAACTTATAACAATCGAAGCTACGTTCCACCAAAACAAAAGTCAAATTTTACTTTTATAAAGGTATTATTTAAATACTGTAATTATAAAAATAGAGTTGGTTTTAAATCTAAATGGAAGTTCTGCAATTGACAGTGATAAATTCAAAATAGCGTTTCCACTGGTTGCCGGAGGTTGAATTAAATCTAGTTAAATTGCCACGGACAATTTCCGGCCATTAGTTCGGCTGAATACACTTACTCGTGTTTTTGGCGTAGTGTCGTTTACATAACTAAGTAAAACATGTATTGATTCAAAATATTATTGTATTTTATTCAGATACAACTGTTTCTGCGAAGCAATATTAAACACTCCTCTTATAAAAATCACCGTACTACTGAAATTATGATATTAAAAGTCTAAATGTGTTTTAATAGGTCGTTCAAACGATTATGGCAAGCATTCGAGGTCAAAGGGGTAATTTAATTACATTGAAACTATCCCACTGTTGTTTTTAACATTATTTTTGCTAACGCAGTTCAGTTTGATAATAACATCATAACTACATGTCATAAACAACTTTGTTTAAAAACCTCTGTTCCCTATTAAAGAAAATTGTAAAACCAACTAATATGATTTTTTTTAGTTAAGTTATTATGTTTAAACTACTATCTCAGTCGCATTGCTTCCTAGAAAGGTTGTATTGTGGGCTTTTATCCTGGGGTATGTCCCTGTCACTGAAGGGGTCTTTAGAACAGTTAAAAATAATATTGCGCGAATTAAATCATTATTTTCTTTTTATTATTTTTAATTTTATTAGCCTTTTAAGGTATTAAAGTAAAAAACATGGTAACATTTTTATTTTCTCACATTTAATTATTATGCCAACTTACTGGTAAACCGTTATCCATCAGATATCAAGATCAAACATTTCTATTATATGTACTTTAGTCAGTATAAACCTACTAGTCAAGAACACTAAGAATGTATATTAAAAAAAATAGGGGATATTAAATAAACTATCGTAAAACAAGTTACCTTCATTTGATAAAATAAAACTAATTGCCTGAACATTATTACAGTCCCGGTGATCAGGGTATGGCTGCAATTTATTTTTAAAGGTAATTTTATGTTATATGTAGATAATAAACGTGTAATAATTTTATGAACTTCTAAACCAAATAATTATTTATTTTGTTATAAATCGGCTAGTATAAGCGATCAAGTCCAAGCCAAACAGTTTCGTGCCCAAATTCAGGATCAAGAGTGGTTCAAAATATGCAATACAATTATCACTGACAATTGAATCCTGTAGGACTGTCAAATGTACATTATTAAATTATAACACATCAAATGTTTTTTTATTCACGTTTTTGGACTATCCTTGATGTTACAAATTCGTATAATTGATTAATGTATTGTTAATTTTATCTCAAAAATAGTTTGTAAAACATATGAAAAGAGTAGTTCTACTGCATAAACTATGGGTTTGAATTAGCATTAGTTTCTGCATTTAAAATAAAACAGTTGAATTTAACTTGATTGGAAAAAACTAAACTAAACCCTTAATCATTAGTGAATTTCCTTTGGAAATTTAACTATTAGCATGACCCGCACGGTGAAACATAAGCCCGGGACCACCATAGAAGTTCCTAACGTCACCCCCTGAACACGTTTTGGGGGTCGTTCAAAATTATATATATATATATATATATATATATATATATATATATATATATATATATATATATATACGTGTTTGCACTCTAGCGGCCGCATTTTTTGTCCGATTAACTTCAAATTTGGTAGGGACGTTTCTTTCTGTAATCAGTTGGACAAGTTCGTTGGGCAAAACAATCGGAAAACTCCAAACCCCTTTTTTGGGGATTAATCTTTCAAATTTCGAGTTTTTTGGCCCAAAAAGGGTTGGAGGGGGTATGTAAAATTAATGCATATAATAAGATGGGAATTAGTGAGGCGAAAGTCTTAAGCCCTCTCTCGTCATTCTAGCATAAATAATTACCAAGTTATTAAAGAAAATGTGTTTTGATCAAACACAGTACGTTGTCTTATGGGGGGTTTACACTAGAAAAGCCTGTTACTCCTTTGTTAGAGTACTTTTATCATCCCCAGCAACCTCATGCCTATTTTCAAGCCTGAATGGACCTTCTCCTAACATTATAATGCGCAAAATTGTATTCCCGGCATTGCAGGCAAATGAAACCAGAAGCATCAGAACAGCCAAAAAATCAATGTTTTCAGATTTCAATAAAAATTGGAATACATGTATGTTTTTACATTGATTTTGATTATTAAAAGTTTTATACGGAAATTCACTTCCCTCACGTCAGCGTGCTGCGTGCGAACTCGTTTACTTTTCATCTTGGTTTCATGAAGTGTTGGAAAAAGCGTTACTTGCTGTAATGACACAATCATCTTGTTAATTTTTCAATCACACGTATTCAGAATATTGAGGTTTTCCCTTGAGCTTTAAATTGATTTATTTTTGATTGTTATAAACACTAACGATCGCTATCGATGATTTATTCAGCCCTTCTATCGAGAGTTATCAGAAGTGACATTCATGATGGACAGCACATTTTTGAGTTGAAAACCTTTAGTCCGGGAAGCGTTGTTATTGGCTGCTCATCACAACTTATGACGAGCTGTGATTGGTTGAAATGGGTAAATTGCATTCCACACAAAATTGCGAATAAAAATATCCTCGTAAAATAATATTATTCACTTATTTATAGATAAATTACACTTTATTTAAACTAGTTTTATCTGTCCCTATTTTTAAACAACAATGGGATGCACGGCAGAACGGAATCGTTTATTAGAACAACTAAAACAGTAGGTAAACGGTTTTAGCTGCCTCATATTACTATTGCAAATTTTTTCTGGATTAAGAAGGTCCGGGAACAACAATTTCAAGGCCAACAACAACAGAATGTGTAGTACTATCTGTCATAGAATGTTATATATGAAATACTGGTTGTACACAAAATCTGCAATGATACCAGCAGAGGGAGGTCGCACCACTTACATTATGTATAATCATAAACAACGGAGGAATTTACAATAGCATGTCAGAGGATTGTTTGTATATTTAAAAATTTTACCATCTATTCATTAATCTAATATACTTAGTAACTTAACTTGTACTTAGTATGATTTCAGCGATAACCTGATAACAGTTTGACAGTTAATGTTAAGAACCTACGTGTGTATTATATAACTTCTATCTTATGGAATATACCTTTTTCAAACAACGTATGCATGCATTTAATATCCCTGTGGTTGTTATTAATAACCTAAATACATTGTAACACAGTTTAAGAACACTTGTAAAGAGTTTAAGTTTATTGTATACAATCGTTTACTTTTGGTGTCCCACTTATATCGTCATAAAGAGCATAATATGTAAAAAAATGTATACAGATTCAATTGTTATGCCATTAACTAATTCACATCAAAACATACCATGGTAAATGGATTTTGAGTGGAATGATATAACTATAAACATAAGAAAACTGTTAGTTTTTGGTTTTAATTTTGTATAGAGTAAAAATAAGGATTATTTGCAAATGCCCACATTAAATATACCTTTTTATAAACATTTTATAAGCTTTTTCATACTTTGAAAAACACTTACAATTTACAACTATATCATAGCCCGCTTGCAAGAAGGTTTTTAAAGTATTTTAAAGTATTAAAATCAGTTTATGAGAATATGCAAAACACGCACCTGTTTTTTTATCAATTTATGCTGTTAATACCTATTTATTTAGCAAAACAAGCACGTTTACTTTGTTTTCAAAGTTATTGTCATGTAAAATTATTTGAAATAATAATAAAAGTATTACCTATCAGTGTTTAAACAAATATTTATATAGGAACATAAGCCAAACCTGTTAAGAGCTCTGACTTACCTGTGAATCATAGAGAAAAGATATTTTTAAATTTAACTAAATTAAAGTTAAATTTACGTCTATTGAAATTGTATATATAAAGAGGTTTAAGGAAGACGTAGGGAAAATTTTATTTTGGATACGTTTTGACGTGACGTGACATTTCCAGACCCAGCGATGGTTTGTCAGTTTCAATACCAGGCTTATCGGAGATTATCCTTGGTTCATTTCAGGCTGTCGTGGTCTATTTGCTATTTGAAAGATGTATTTTAATTTTTACCCTCTCAAGGCTTTTCGAAAATAATTTAACATTTTTAACGATGTGCCATTTCTAACATAAAATACAAATGATGAGTTCAGGAGGATAAATAATGAAAATGGGTTGCTAGCACATGAGTGTTTGAGAGAACTAACCGTTGTTTGCCGATGGTGTCCAATATAATGTATTATATTTTATATAGTATATTTCAAATTATTTACTCATTGACGTTGTATTTAAGAGCAGAGCGTATGGTAAACATATTGACTTATTCTTTAGCACATTCATTGCTCAAAAGCCATAGACCAGTTAACAACACCCAAGGTTTTTATTAATGCAAATTTATATCTTTCTTATATTACAATATATATATGTATAAATGCATACAGACTCAATACTATCTTACTCCTTAAGAACAAATATTTAAAAAGTTAATTTATATACTGCCAAAGAAAAACGTTATTTAAATTTCTACAACAATAATTTGCCTTACATTAACATAACCCAAAACATAAAGAATAATAAAAAAATTGTACAAAAATTTTAAAGCGTGATGTTAGTTTTAAACAAAGGTCTGAAAAGGATTATCGTAAAAAGTGTGTATGTGAAAAAAAGAAGTTTTGTATTGTAATGTTATAGTGATATTTAATTTTTTATAAGTACACATATTTAGGTTAGGTTAGGTTAGGTTTAGGTAAAATTATAATTATAAAATATAATTGATCCCATATTTTAAACACATCCGAAAAGAATTCTTTATACAATAACTTAAACAGTTACACAAATAAACATGATTTTATTATTTGTTTGTGATTCTTACGGAGCTTAACACACATATTGTGATATCATGCAATCATTGTGAAATCACTTGGAAGTGAAATTACAATAATTACTCGTATATACAAGTAAGGGTTTGGTATGGACTGTCCGTTGCCAACCATCGCACAACAATCAGCAATACATTGCGGGGCGCATCTGCGACTGGGACTGCACATTAGTTGGCTGTGATGGGATTATGAATACTGGAGTGGTGCACAAACCGCTGCGGCACTGGAGGTGTTAATAAATGGTCAAGTTTTGGAATTTAGATGATTGAATAATTTATAGTAATAACATTCCGTTTTAAATAGTTACAGTGAAACCCCAAACATGCTGTACTCTTCGTATCGACATACTACAAAACTTGGTTATAGTTACGTGAGCTATGCTAAGTCGTTAGTTATTAAAATATAAATTAAAAACTAAAAATAATTCCATTAAATTTCCATTTTAACTGGAATACATTATTTTGTGATTGCTCAGCACAAGTAAAAGAATACATTAGATTGATATTCATTTTACAAATGCATTTTCATTGTGCTACAATGTTTGTTATGTATTTAAACATGGCTTAGTGTTTGAAACTGAAATGACTTTCTGCATGTATTTAATATGATTTACGCAAATACCAAACCAAAATAAAATGGTCAATGCTTTACATAAAAAGAACTATAAAATAATATATGTGTGTTTATCTAAAATAAAAAGCACTAGATTTCTCTTGAACTTATATTTTGTTTCATTGCTATGGAATACAAATATACAATGCCATGTGATGCTATACTACCGGTTTTTATAACATATGTTTGGTTATTTTAAGATTTAATTTTTAAATATTAATTCTCTTTTCATACACTAGAGCCTGCAATATTTTATTGTCCAAATATATTTTCAGTAAATTAACTTTTTCCGTTTACTGGCAAGTTATGGCCTCATTACAAATTAATTTGTAATTTTACTATTTAACACTTGTAGTAAAACTTATATTTTAGCTAACTAATAATCTTTTGCTCCTCTTTGAGGATATAGCAAACATGTTAATGCTTACACCACTAAAGGTTAGCTCATTAAAGTGATGAAAGGAACTCAATCTGACCGATCGCAACAAATGACGTTATCCGAAAAACGAACTGCCTCAATTATACAGCTTCAACAATGCAACTGTTTTGAAGTTTCCATCTCACTATGTTAAAAATTACAATTATCAAAACTAGGTTCAGAAAATATTTTCCTTTATAGTGATTTGATGCAGTATTTTATTTTGGTCAAAATATCTGTGCAATTAGTTTCATATTGAAATGGGTTTGAAATATTTTTTTTAATTCACGTATAACATTTCACATTGCCACTTTACTGAATGTTACGTAAGTTTTGGAAAAGAAGAAATAACGTATTATATATAAGTTCAAAACATTTATAAGCCTAACACTCTTTATAAAACAAATAATATAATGTATTCCGATATTGTTATTAAATTATCCATATTATATTATATTATTATTATATAATCCATTTCATTTTTTTCACGGGCTTATAAAAAAATTATGACGGTTTAGATTTACCATGATTACCAAAGTCTTAACACAACAATTTTCATGGTTTAGTTATAACAATATATCATCATTAATACATTATCAAAACTTTTTCAATAATATACATAAATTGCACAGTACTTTTCCATTACAAGTAATAAGTCAGTAAAGAAATTACTTTAGGCCAATTAAAAATGTCCATACAAGTTAGCAATATATATCTGCTAGTATAACTCATAAATGCATGATACAATTCAGATATTATTATAAGCTATTCTTTTTACATTTATATAGCTACTGTTTAGTAAACATGTCGATATTTGCAACACTGGGTGTTTCCTCGTTAAAGTGAATAAAGGGGCTGAATCTGAACCGACCACAGAAAATGACGTCATCCGAAAAATGAACTGCCTCAATAATACAACAAATGAAACTGTTTTGAAGTTTCTATCTCATTTTGCTAAAAATAACAACTAATAAATCCTTATGTTAAGAAACTATGTCCTTACTAATGATTCGATGCAGAATTTTATTTGTATTAAAACAGTTGTGTAATTTAAATAGGTTACTTGAAAATTGATGTTATTCTGTTCACATCACATTTTTCATAACGTTTTACTGTATATTTTGTATGTTTTGGGTACAAATAACAGACTCTATCCCAAGACGGTTAAAATTTTAAACGTTCTCAAGCTAAAAATATATTACGAACAAATATATATGGATATATATAATTTCAACTCAATATTTATATTGCATGTAACCATTTAAGTATTTGTTGTGGGTTATTACAAAGATTATCACTATTTAGTTTAAACATAATTACAAACATCTTATGACCACGATGATGAATAGTATTTTTTGAACCATTTAAAATGGTTTAGGAATTACTTTATGACACAACTGAAATATGATCGAGTCAATTGGATACAATATAATTAGACAGTACATTTTTATCGACAGTAATAAAAACAATCGTCAAATTAATAAGAATTGGAATACAACTTGTCAATTAGTATATACTTGTGTATCTCATTATTTATAGGTAAAAAATAATTTTATATTATAAAATTATAACTAAATATTGTTGTTAACAATTTGTGCGTGAAAATGAAAGGTAAAACAGTATAATGCATTTCTCATCACCATTATTGTTATGACTAAAGCAACCTTTTTTCTGTTAAAAATAATGAAAAACTAATCTAAATAAAACTACTCTAAAAATATTGTACGGAAAACATTTTAATTTATAAAACATACACATTTTCGCTATAAATATTTAGTTGTAAGTCTGTATTTCGGTACATATAATACTTAAAATGCTAAACATACCAAATATTAAAGTATGTAAGTATTTCGTAATAAGATAGCATAACAAATTAAGAGCATAACTACCACCGTTATAACTAGATAATCAATTCAGCCACCAAGGTTTTGAAAAACATTTGAAATTAGAAATAAATGTTTAATCTTTACAAAAAATAGAACCACGGTTATTGTTATTATTGGTATGCATATTAACAACTCATTTAATTGTTATTTTGATTGTTCACCCTTGACAAGGTTTTATGATATTGGTTGTTCATAATAGTGTTTAAATTAATTGGAAATTCTCAGATTAACAGTTTCGTTATAAAACACATATTATTGGAAAGTGCCAAATATTAAATAAATTGAACTCTGTTTGATATATATATATATATATTTATAGTATTAGTATTTGTTTAAGTTGTTCACTTGTTTGTGTATAAAAGGAATCAATCTTTAAGCAAATAATATTCAATAATGTCCATGGAATGTACGAGTATTTAGCATGAAAATAATATTTCACGCTTATATTATACCTTACATGCTGTATAAATAAATAAAGTTATAACTGTTTCTTTTTCTGGTAAAACGATGGTTACGAGTTTAACTCAGAAAGTATTAGTTATAATATTAGAAAAATTTTATTCCCACAATATGTATGAATTAGTATTATTTAAATCGCTTTTTATCGTACTGTTAGATTTTGGTAAATCATAATAAAACCCAGCACCTGAATTATTTCTTTAGATGAACAGAAAAAAAAGGTTTGCAGGGTTAAATAGTATCTCCTGAAAATGCAACCTATTAAATCCAAGCCTGTAAAATACTACTAACTATATCTCCCTGAAATTAGTATATGCAAAGAAATTAATGTGTGTAATGTGTGATTTTTGCATTTGCATTATGAGAATTGGTGGAAATTTTATGATTTTTACTATAAAGTCCGTACCGTTCATTAAATGCAATAAAACCAATAGCCCTCTCAGATAAATGGACATCGACGAAATGTATCTACTTAAGTAGTGGGCATTAGATGGCCATAAACCAGTAAGTAAAGTGCACATGCGGATGCGGATGCGGATCATGACGTCAACCCCCCCCCCCCCGATGACCTTGACCTGCCCACCCTCCGAGATGACCATGACCTGCCCCTCCGAGATAACCTTGACCTGCCCCCCCGAGATAACCTTGACCTGCCCCCCCCATGAGGAAAACACCTTAAAATATTAATAACTAGTCTACTTACCGGCCGATCGCAACGGGACTTTCGCTAGATTGTAGGCCTTATGCTAAGGAAGCGAATGACGAAAGAAACTTGAAAATCGACCATCAAACAAACGCGCTATTAATTTATAAACTTACTTTCCTCATGGGCTCTCAGCTGTTTACCGGCCGATTTCGATGGCCCTTCACCCTATGTTAGGCCTTGGCTTATGGAAACTATCCACGAAATAATTTTGAAAATCGACCGAAAACGAATCCCGCTATTAATTTTCCAACGTCTTTTCCTTATGGGATCTCCGCTGTTTACTATGCGTGGAAAATCCCCGAGTGATTCAGCGAAGTTGCCTAAGACAAGCAAGAGCAAAGTGCACCTGCAAATGCGGATCATGACGTTCCCCCCATGAGGAAAACACCTTAAAATATTAATAACTAGCCTACTTACCGGCCGATTGCAACGGGACTTTCGCTAGATGGTAGGCCTTATGCTATAAAAGCGAATGACGAAAGAAACTTGAAAATCGACCATAAAAAAAACGCGCTATTAATTTATAAACGTACTTTCCTTATGGGATCTCAGCTGTTTACCGGCCGATTTCGATGACCCTATGTTAGGCCTTGGCTTATGGAAACTATCCCCAAAAGAAATTTGAAAATCGACCGAAAACCAACCCCGCTATTAATTTTCCATCGTCTTTTCTTTATGGGATATACACTGTTTACTACGCGTGGAAAATCCCCGAGTTCTACAGCAACGTTGCCTAGGACAAGCAAGAGCAAAATGCACCTGCGGATGCGGATCATGACGTCTCCCCCGCTTACGTCATTACTTGTTTACTTTTCCGTTGCGACATGTTAGGGCCTACGTGACCGCCCCAGGCTGTTTACTCATTAGCGTTTCCGGGAATTGTTTACCGCATTGGGCGCGCGCCTCTCCACTGGTGCCTATATAACCCGCCGCTGTTCGAGGATGCTGTTGGTTTCCTTGTGTACTGTCGAGTGGAAGCCCATTAGTGCGCGCTAGTGAGGTTTCCTGCTTTGTGTGCTCTTCGCAGTGACTTCTTCCTGCTTTCAGCAATATCTAAACGTAAGTATGTTTTACTAATATTAACTTTTTAAAACTTTCGTCTTTTTTGGTAAAAACTAATTTAATAAACGAGGAAACCTGTGTACTAACATAAAATAAGGAAACCTGTGTAATGTTAGATGTGTCATGGTTTCAACTCCTGGCTATTACGTATCAATCTAAAGCTTCCCTTCTGTTACTTACTTTATATTTTTTTCATTTTGCTAAAAACTAATTTAATAAACGAGGAAACCTGTGTACTAATGTTAGACGTGTCATGGTTTCAACTCCTAGCTATTACGTATCAATCTAAAGCTTTCGTTCTGTTACTTACTCTATATTTTTTTTCTTTTTGCTAAAAACTAATTTAATAAATGAGGAAACCTGTGTACTAACATAAAACGAGGAAACCTGTGTACTAATGTTAGACGTGTCATGGTTTAAATTCCTATATATTACGCATCAATCTAAAGCTTTCGTTCTCTTACTTACTATAATTTTTGTTGTTAAAAACTAATTTAATAAACGAGGAAACCTGTGTACTAACATTAGACTTGTCACGGCCCTGACTCTTGTCTACCACGCATAAAGTATGTGTCATCCCCCTGTGTTATGCTACCAGTGAAGTGTTCTCTTTGCGAGTAATCTGTAAATGTAAGAGATTTATCGTATCCGTTGTTGCAGATGAACAACCAACGTCTGTGCGAGGTCTGCGGTCAAGCCTTCAGCCTGCTCGGAAACCTGAGGCGACACGCGGAGTCTATCCACAACAACAGACCTCACGATTGCCACGTCTGCGGTAGGCGCTTCGCACGAGGCGACGTCCTCCGCCGCCATGTCACCACGGTTCATAGACAACACCCCGCGGCGGAGCCTCAACCGCAACGAGCAGGCCATCCCTGCCGACTGTGCCCGGCCATCTTCGCGAGCCTAGAGAATGCACGCCGCCACATACAGGCGAATCACTCAGCGAGCCCAGCAGCCTCCTCCTCTTCAAGCTCTACCCGCCAAGTGGAGTGCGAGCAATGCGGTCGACACTTTCGACGGGACGTAGAACTGCGACGACACGTCCGCATGGTCCATACACCGAGGTTCCGCTGTGAAGAGTGCAGCGCCACCTTTCGCAGGGATGCCAGTCTGCGCCAACACACCGCCAGGCTTCACAGTGAGGGCTCGAGGTTCCGCTGCGCTTACTGCGACAAGGAGTTTAGCCGCCGCTTAAACCGGGACCAACACGGGTCTCACAGCTGCCCCGTCGTGAGGAACTTGGTCCACGACCGCCTGCCCAGAGTGCCCTCTCCTCCGAGTGCCGAACCTCGCCCCAGCACCGAGCCCCGACACGGCCCCAGCACCAAGTCCCAACCCGGCCCCAGCACCGAGCCCCAGCCCGGTCCCAGCACCGAGCCCCAGCCCGGTTCCAGAACCGAGCCCCAGCCCGGTCCTAGCACTGAGCCCCAGCCCGGTCCCAGGACCGAGCCCCAGCCCAGCGCAGAGCCCCAGCTCAGTGACGATGATGAGATGGAGGGTAGCGGTCTCCCCACGTTTCAGCTCGTGCACCTAGCCCTCCACACTCGCCTCCTCACCTATCGGCTGTCTCAACCAATGGACGCTTTCCTGACTGTCGAGGAGGTGCTGGTCTTCTTGTTCCAGCAGGTTCTCGACCTCCTAACCGATATTATGATTATACATTCTACCGTCAAGGTGAACATAGTACTGGAGTGCGAGTTTACCAACATCCACGGGGCCACCTGCTTACGTTCATTCAACACCGTCAACGTCCCGCTGACCGAGGCCTCCGACTTGGAGAACTTCTCTAGGCCACGTTCAACATGATTGTGAACAATAAGGAGCAGTGCGATTTGGTGGGCAGTGGGTGGACCTACCTGCGCATACGTGACCTGGAGATCCGCGTGAACCAGTACACGCCGCTCGGAGGCAGAGCCTTTATCCAGCTGCCAAAGGCTATCGCGAATATATGCGCTATTGACAATGAGCAAAACGCTGACGACATGTGTTTCATGTATGCCATCCTGACCAAGTTCGTCCCGGAGCATCAGGAGAGACCCGATGAGTATACCTTGGATATCATCACCCGCTACGACTGGACCGGCCTGCGCTTCCCCGTGACTCTGAAGGACATCAAGTCTTTCGAGCACAAGAACGCCATCAGCGTAAACGTTTACGGGATCAAGCAGTAGATGGTGGGAAGACGCCCTGATGGAACGCCAGAGTTCAAGGCCAATGTTGAAGATCTGCAAGCGGGAGCTCGAAGACCACCGAGACATGCTGTACGTGACCAATGACGAATGACCAATGCTTCGCTTACCAGATCGTGGACTCGCTGGGGCTGGAGGTGTTTTAACTCCGCGTCTACTTCGGGGCCGACGCGTCCAAGGTTTTCATGGAAAGGCTCAAGATGGGCGTGTTGAGACTGTAGGATTTCCTATTCAACATGTGAGCTCTACACCCTTCCTTGACCCGACAGGAGATGGACGAGTACCTCGCGGCGGCCCGCTGCTACCTCTGCGGCAAGGAGTTCTCCGAGCCGGACATCAAGGTGCGGGACCACAACCACGCCCTGCCTTACGAGTTCCACGAGGTGGTGAACCGCTCGTGCAACCTGCGGTACAGGGAGCAGCGGGCCATCAACTGCTACTTCCACAACTTGTCCAACTACGACGCCCATTTCATAGTGCGGGAGCTGGCGATCGACGCCGATGATGTGGACGTGTTGGCGTACACGGAGGAGCGCTACATCGCCTTCACCAAGCGGTTTCACTTTGCCAGCCTGGGGACAACCAACGACAGACTTCCTTTGCGGTGCGGTTCCTGGACACCTACAGGTTCCTGTCCATGAGCCTGGCCAGCCTCGCAGCGGGACTATCCACTGACAAGATGCGCGAGACCAGGAAGTGATTCCCCGACGACCGGCTCTCTGACCTGGTGCGCAGGAGGGGCGTGATCCCCTACGACTTTGTCACGTCGTACGACATGTTGTACTCCACCAGACAGCTACCTCCTGGGGCCGCGTTCAAAAACAGCATGACCCTGGAAGACATCAAGGAGGAGGAGTACGAGCACACCCTCAACGTGTGGCGAGCCTTTGACTGAAAACATCTCAAGGACTATGCCGACAAGGACTGTGCCTGTGCTGTGACATCGCCCTGCTCACCGATGTGTTTGAGCAGTTCCGAGACACCTCGATGGCCGAGTGCGGACTGGACGCCACCCACTACTACACCCTGCCTTCTTACGCCTGGGACGTCATGCTTAAGACCTGTGACGCGGAGCTGGACACGCTGCGGGACTTTGACATGTACCTCTCCGTGGAGCAAGGCATCAGAGGAGGTATCTCGCAGGCCATCACCCGCTACGCCAAGGCCAACCACGAGCGGTGCCGCCCCGAGGACCGACGCCCCGACAAACCTACACGCCACCTCCTGTACCTGGACGCCAATAACCTCTATGGCTGGGCCATGTGCCAGTACCTGTCCTGAGTTTCAGTGGCTCAGCCACCAGGAGATAGACGCCTTGGACATTGACGCACTGGACGCTGAAGCCGACCGGGGCTACATACTGGAGGTGGACCTCCGCTACCCCGCTCGCCCCCACGACCTGCACAAGGACCTTCCATACTGCTGCGAGACCAAGCGGCTTCCCACAGGAAAATTTCCCAAGCTGGTGACCACCCTGGGCGATAAGGAGCACTACATCTGCCACTACAGGATCTTGCAGTAGGTGCTGAACAATGGACTGGAGCTTGCGGCTGTGCACAGGGCCGTTTCGTTCCACCAGTCTCGGTGGTTGGAACGTTACATCCTGATGAACACCGAGCTGTGGAAAAAGGCCAAGACCAAGTTCGAGCAGGACTTTTTCCAGTTGATTAATAACGCGGTCTTTGGCAAGATCATTAAGAGAGAACGTCCGCAAGCAGCTAAACGTCAAGCTGGTGAGCACCCCGGAGAAGTTTAGCAAGTACGTGGCCAAGTCCAACTTCCTGGACCGCACATACTACACGGGGGATTTGGCGTTTATACACCTCGCCAGGGTGAACATCGTCCTGGATAAGCCCATCTATATAGGCATGTCTGTCCTGGAGCTGAGCAAGTGGCTCATGTACGAGTTCTTGCGGGACATGAAGAACGACTACGGAGACCGCCTGATCGTAGACTACATGGATATGGACAGCTTTGTCTTTGACATTGTGTCCCAGGACATATACAGGGAGATGATGGAGCACCTGGACGATTTCGACACTAGCACCTACCCCAAGTCCCACCCCTGCTACAGCCCCGTCAACACCAAGGTCATCGGCAATTTTAAGGACGAGTGCAACGGGCGATCCCTGTTTGAGTACTTCGGCCTTCGCTCCAAGCTCTACTTCATGGACATCGAGGACCCGAGCGAAGAAACGGGCTCCAAGGCCCTGAAGCGCGCCAAGGGAGTCGCCAAGGGGGTCGTCAAGAACGTGCTCACCCCCGACGACTACAGGAAGTGCCTGTTCAATGGGTTGTTGAAGACCACCGTTAACACCCGGTTTCAGTCCTACCTGCACCGCGTCTACACCGTCCAGGTGGAGAAACTGTCATTGAGCCCCGCGGATAACAAGCGCTAGGTCCTGGCTGACGGGATCCACACCTTGCCGTGGGAACACAAGGACATCCCGCCGCTGTCCAGAGCCGAAGACGAGACCGCCCACGAGACGAGACTGGGCAGCGGCGGGATGTCCTTGTGTCCCCACGGCAAGGTGTGGATCCCGTCAGCCAAGGTCAAGGTCATCGGGGGGGGGGGTGACGTCATAATCCACATCCGCATCCGCAGGTGCACTTTACTTACTGGTTTATGGCCATCGAATGCCCACTACTTACTTAATATAAATTTATGTGTACAAATACTCTAATGAGTTTTTAGAAAATTACTATGACAGTAGACTTTATTTTATCACCGTCGCAAGACGTATGAATATTTACCCTGCTATCAATGTAAAATAGTCTGGGTATTAGCTTGAAACTAATGTATAAAATCCCTCGCATTAAATCTATATTACATTATTACTGTTCTGGCAACATTTAAGCAAGCGGAATGGACAATTTCACCTTCCTCTGAGTTAAAAGATTTTTTGAAGTTGCCAACTTGAATCCCAGAATGAACAATTCTTGAAGTGGAACGCGAAAATGTAAAAACCCTCATATTGTTTCTAAAAGTCAAAATCTGTTTTTATTATGTATTATATACCACTCTTTTATCAAGAATTATGGAAAATTGTATTTAAATAAAACAAAAGCCAATAGTAAATAAAAATTGTATTGTAAAGTCACTTACATGGTAAAATATTGCATCTTTATATTTTATATTTACACACTCATTACGTGGATACAATCTGCTGAACAAAACGATTTGGTCCTATTATCTTACAAATTAATAAAGTTAAAAAGTGTAAAAAGCTACACATGGAACCTAAAATGTTAAGGAGTGTTATACAGCATGTAACGAAACCCTCTTGTCTTATGAATTTCTTCTTTATCCAGTAACAATTTCAAGAACATTAATGAACATGAGAAGCTACAAATCTGATATTCCAGATGTCTTGTTTGTAATAGTATAAGTCTCCAATTATATTTAAGTATTTTTCTTACATACAAACGTCCTCGATTGCAATGGAAAACAATGTTAAGTCTAATAAAATACAAGGACATAAAACAAAATTAAACGTAAACTGTTAAGGTAAGGAATAAACCATGTAGTATTATGTACAATCAGGCATACTTTAGGTAATGCAATTGGATATATGTATTTACAACAAATATTATAAATAATCTTGTATGACTTAAAACAATAATTTATTGAACTGACCAAAAAAATTTAAAAAAAGTTAAACAATAGTCTTATATTAAATAAAGTATTTTCATTTCTTCGTATCTTATGTTCTTAAGGACAGTTAATCCAAAGTAAATAAACTTTCGCGTCTTTCCATACCATGTTTGCATATCAGCTAACCATTCTTGCTTGGTAATTTATAAAAAAAAAAAAAAAAAAAAAAAAAAACGCATAACCAGTCCACATTTAATAAGTTAGATACGGGGTGTAGTAAAAGACGTCTTACAACACTTAAGAACCGTAAGTAATAAAAACACGTAATAATAAGCTAATCAAAAAGTTGATAAGTTAGATGTACACAGCTGGTTAAACGTGATATCAAGTAGATACACTAGACATAAGAGAAGAATTGCGTTTGGGAACTAGAAACACGTAAACATCGACCGGTGCCTGGCAATGACGTCTCCTTAATCGAATTTCCATATTTCCTCTTAACCTACTTACGAAATGGATTGGCTTCTCAAATATACCAAATTACATTTGCTAGGTTTACAGTATAGGATGGTTGAATAAGCATATGATTAGAGATGTTGTACCTGGCTAAGGCTCTGTTTACTCATGTCCAATACCAATAACGTTATGGTTGGATTTGATTTTCTAAGATTCAGTTGCTAATGGTTTGAGTTATTACACTTATGTAAAACTTATGGTAACAAAACAATTTTTCTATTAAATATAATTTTACAAAAATAAAAATAACTAAACACGAATATTTACTTAGTTTAAAAAAAACATTCAAGTGAATTGTAAATTATATTAAAAAGCACCAACAATGTATTTAAAGGCCTTTTCTTTATTTCTCAATGACTTTTATATTTAATACTGATAAGCCATTATTCATTTATAAATCAATGTTATGATGATACTGAAATCATTTACTACTAATAACTAAGATTAATATGATTCAGTGGGAAATTCCGTTGAAGCGTCATAACAAGCATTACTTAACACTAGTCAAACACTACTGCCTGTACACGGACGAACACTGAGGTAACTGTGCCAGTATATGCCAGTATATATGTAATGGATGCTTGCGTACGGTCTGTTACATAGCTTAAGTAATTAATTTACACCTCTGAAACAACCAACTAATTTTGTAGTTCTTCGTATTTTACATAATTAAAACTACTGATATCTTAATTTAATCAATCTGGTTACATTTTTTATAAACTTTTTAAAATAAGTTTAACAAATTTTTCGTACGAGATTTAATGTAATCTAATTTGTTTCATTAAATGTTATAACTTTATAATACATAATATATTTATTTTTCCAATTTGTTGACATTGATACTTTTTATAGAGAAGAAAAATATTGTCTCAACAATTAGAATCTTTGAAGGTTTTTGTTATTTAAGTATTATACAATTCTACAAAATTAAATAATACATGCCTCGTATATATGGTATTGTCTATAGCATGTCTTCATATATTCATATAATTTTTTATACAATACTATCGTAATGTTTAGTACCTTGTAGTTATCGTTGGTAAAACTTTTGTAAATAGATAAATTTTTTAAACATACCAACAGAATAAACATAACAAAAATTATAAAATAGTTACTCGTAAATTTGTCTAAATGTAACTATTACACTTAAAACACATGCTTTACTAAATCATGCGGATATTAAAGTAAACTTTGTTATTCATTTTGAGTATTTATTTAGAGATGCATTAAAATTATCAAACAAATCTATTTAACTCCTTTTTCAATCCGAATTTCAGTGTAAACTATTAAAATCAAAGCATGTGAAGTTTAACGACTGTAACACGATGCGATATCACCCGTAAGGGAAACTGATTTATGGCTGGGGCTAAACACATTACCAAACATGGCAGCGTGTAATAAATAATTAATTGTACCATCTGACGCACATAGGATTAGATCATATTACAATTTATTGCTTAATTATTGGTAACCAAATAAACTTTAAATTATTAACTTAAAACTATCGACTAATATACTTAATATAAATGACAACTTGCCACTAAACTAACTATTAGGCAGTAAACGAACTCAACTTCATTAAGTTAATGCCTCTTTTTGTTATGAATTTTAATATAAAGTATGAACAGTATTATCAACTTGAATTATTGTAAAGTTACTATTAAGAAATCTAGTGAAGCAAATTACATAAAACTGCAACTAGGTGGCGGTGTAGGATTTGCAGCCTCAACAACTAACACAGAACGCTTGGTCGGGAACTTGGTAACGACTCCGGTAATTGAGAAATGAGAAGTCGGTAATTTATAATCTTGCTAATTTGAGAGTATGATTTGTTACACTGCAAGTAGGACAGATGATTTAGTTTTATCTGTAAATGTGTTATGCAGAAAATTTGTAATGAACAAGAAAATTTGTTCATTAAGGGAATATTTATCTTCCTACTTAATGTATATACTATGTTTGAAAATGAGGAAACCTGGAGCTTATTACTTTTAGTTTATTTAAAAAAGTAATATAACGCAATTATTTTACTCGTTAAAAATAAAATGTTAATAGAAATTGTTATGAGTATCATGTTACCTGTTATGACCAGTGGGACGGAGCCCTCAAGACATAGGACTTTGATTACTGGCTCTAACCCTTCCTAGGGTAAACCTAAATTACCATGCGAAGTTTCGTTAACTTCCGTTGAGTGGTTCAGGTGTCCACGGGGAACATTTATAGACATTCATAAATTCATTTTTATAGGTACGGATTAATTTGATCAACTAACATAAAACATATTAACTAAACCTACTAATACAATGACTTGTTTTTAACTAGTGTGTACAACGTTTTTTGCAGTAAAACCTAGGTATAAGTGCCCTCCCTTCCTCTTGTTATTAAAAATAAAGATAGTAACATTTTAATAAATAAAAAGAAACATTATATACCTCCAAATTTAAATTATTAAATTATGTAAATAAATTTTTCCCATAAAACGTCATTTTCCCATTTCCGTCACTATGACACCACAACTGATTGGGACGCAGGCAATCTTCGATGGCTTGTGAAATAGATAGATTTTAAGCCAGGATTAAACTTTTTATGACTTTTAAGTCAAGCTTCTATCCCTGTAAAACCATTAGCAGATATCATCGATCGATTAAACTAAATATATACAAGTTATATATTTCGAAAGTAACATAATGGGTATATTACTGGGTTATTAATGGGTATATATATTATGAACCGTAAGTTACTTTTCCTGTGATTTTTAAAACAAATTGAGAGCCAGAAAACCTTCTAACCTAACCTAACCTAACCTAACGTAACGTAATGTAACCTAACCTAAGCGGTAGCGAAGTGAAGTTGCCCTTACATTGGACGTGTACGTAGTCACTTTGTATTAATTTTGTAGAGTTGTTAGGCCTACAAATATAAGTCAACTTCATTGTTTTTGTTTCCCGTAGATAAGATATGTAACCAATTCCCCTTGGGCTGTAACAGATATCGTTAATGTACCATCATCGCAAGACAGTTGTTCTTACTTTTTTATAATCTCTGGTTTCAAATCATTTTATTACCTGCTATAAAATTGTTGTATTTGATTTGGAGTAGTGATAAATCGAGCTTTACCAGTGTAAAAATCGTCGAACCTTTATTAACCCAATTATGTTAGTAAATAAAATAGTTTCTTTTTGGTACATCAGTTGATAGAATCAACCAATAATCATATATTTTGACTTACATGTATTTTTGAAACCACAGTCAAAACACAAGAATCACTATCTGTTGGGACTCAGAAATTACAGGCTCTCATCTTGGTGGTCCACGTTTTAATTTGTGCTTCACTTTTATCCCCTGGATGCCCAGTCTACGTTTTTCTATGGTCTGTGGTATTAACGGTATGCCATTTTATGTAACCCAATTATCTACCCACCGCAATGGTAAAATGACAAGCACTTTGATTGGTCCATCACCTATTTTACCCAACACTGACCTGACTTGGCTTTCCTTTACGTTTGATTGTAAACTGGTTAAACAGATCATACAGTTCCTGAAAATAATCACACACAAAATTAGCGCTAAAAGATAAACTCTATATGTATAAAAACTTACCAAGCGCAATTGTTTTAAACTAATTTTTTTATTATTTAAGATTCACACTTCCTACACAATATCAAATGTCTCTTTAACGATAGCAAACATTAAAAATGTTAACAATTTGCAAGATAAGACTGATATATTTATCAATGGAATGCTAAATAACCATGTCTAAAACTGTATGGTGGAGATAAAAGTGAAATAAATAAAAATTTAGATAATCTTGTTCTGTGTTCAATGTTGTACAAGTAATTAATTTACTTTTTAATGATGGCACGGCAACGGTCTAGCTTTTCCTCATAAATAAGTATTCTTTGACCAGAATTTTACTCACAAAAATTATTACAACACTAAGAATTATATTTGATTATTTTAACTTTACCTGATTAGCGAATTTCCCCTATAGGGAAGAAGTTATTACCGTAGTCGGCATGGTAAGACCTAGGCCCGGGACCATGGTAACTTTTCGTTTTGAGGTCCCCAGACCCCAAAAACACCATTCGTTCGAAACTGTATATATACATACATATATATATATATATATATATATATATATATATATATATATATATATATATATATATATATATATATATATATGTGTGTGTGTCCGTGGGTGCGATAACTCTCGTAAAAAAGTTCCTATTTTGATGAAATTTGGTACAAACGTGTAAAGCAGCATTTATGACTTTAAGTTCGAAAACCAGACGGATCGAGCTATCCGAAGGGGCATTTTGGGGGGGTTTTGTACCCCAAAAATGGTTTATCATACAATTTTTGAAAAAGTAAAATTTTATTTTTTTCCATTGGAATCAGCTTAAAAAGACGTACAATTTGATGTTTTAATCATTGCTCTACGTCACTTGGTTACTGAGATATTGAAAGTGCTAAACACAGTACGTTGTCCAATGTTATTCTTATGGAGGATAAGAAATATTGTATATCTCACTTATTTATCAACTTATCCTGACGGAACATGGTATATTGCTTCATTGCATTGTGATCTATTGATATTTGCACAAAAACCCATTTTTTGGCCGATAGTTCCCGTAGCAGCAAACCTGCATACTCAGCCCCATGTTATTCTTATGGAGAATAATTAACGTGTTATCTCCTTTAATTATGAACATAAATTAAGAGAACATAGTATGTGGCTTTACCTAGTTGAATTATATTGATATTTTACAAAAGCCCATTTTTAGTGTTCCTTATTTCAGCAAACCTGCATTTCAATTATTCTCCATAAGAATAACATGGCGGCTGAGTACAGCCGCCATGTTATTCTTATGGAGAATAATTGAAATGTCATAAATCGTTTATTTATGAATGTATATTGATGAAACTTGGTATGTGGCTTTATGTGGTATTAATATAAATTAATATGCATTGGAAATTCACTGAATATGCAGGTTTGCTGCTACGAGGGTATTTTTACCTAATCATACATCACCAATGTCAATCCCATATATTAATACAAGCAATGTCTGCAAGTAAATAGGATCTCAGAATACCACAGAAGGATTTTACGTTAAACTCTGAAAATGGGTTTCTGGGCCCCAGCAGTTAATCAATAAAATATTTAACCCCAGAAAAAATCAAATTTTCACTGGAAAACTCATTTGAAAACTGATAACATTATTATTGGGCTACCAAAGTAACCTTCACTCGGTAAATAAGAACAAAAAGGTTATTTTAAAAGATTTATTTCATTAAACAAACTATATCCCATTGGTAAACTCAAATGTCACATCGCTAGGAATTGTCCACGTGGGAGTCACATTTCCACCATGCTAGTATAGGGGTCGTGGGGCTTCTTCGCTTGGATTTCGGCAGAGGGTTGCCGCATCCATTTCATCCTCTTCCAGCACCTCTATGTTTTCACTCCATACAATTTGTTTCCATTTTCTAGTATTGGGTGACAACCACCTTCCCTTTTCTGCTGGCTTGTTATTATTTCTTCTGCTAGAGCCTGCTGGATTTCGGCAGAGGGTTGCCGCATCCATTTCATCCTCTTCCAGCACCTCTATGTTTTCACTCCATACAATTTGTTTCCATTTTTCAGTATTGGGTGACAGCTACCTTCCCTTCTCCGCTGGCTTATTATTTCTTCTGCTAGAGCCTGCTGGATTTCGGCAGAGGGTTGCCGCATCCACTTCATCCTCTTCCAGCACCTCTATGTTTTCACTCCATACAATTTGTTTCCATTTTTTAGTATTGGGTGACAGCCACCTCCCTTCTCTGCTGGGCTGTTATCACTTCTTTGTTTAGAGGCTGCTGGATTTCAGCAGAGGGTTGCCGCATTCACTTCGTCCTCTTCCAGCAGTTTAGTTTTCAACATGTTTTCCTCTTAATAATCAAAGGCATCCACCTCCACCTCCTCCGCTGACACGTTGTCCGACCTGTCCAACGCAGTCACCCACGACTCACTGCTCCCCGCAGACTCCACCTCCTCCACTGCCTCTCCTCCTGATGGACGCCTCCTCCACCACCATGCACCCACAATGGCAGCTCCTCCCAGCAGAACAGCAGCTCCGAGCAGAAACTTGTTATCACTGATAACACTCATGGCTAGTAGGAGAGATGAATTATATGTCTTTACTGAAGGTAATCAACAAATTCATCAAAATCGTTTCCTAGGATTTTAAAAAACATTTCAAAATTGTTACCATGACAATTGTTTCATTATAGTAGATTTTTAAATATTTAATTTAAGGTATCTTCTCTATATAATAACCTCATCCTTTTTTGAAGTCGATTAACAATCGATGTTTGTTTGTTTATCCTTTATGCACTTCATATATTACTCATCCGACTGTGATTAAACTTTGCACGGTCATTCAGATTAACCCTGGGAAGGTTTCTAGCCATTAATAAAAGTTCTAAGAGTTTAGGGCTTCTCCCCACTTGACTTCAAAGTTACCATTTTATTCTTATGGAGGAAAGATTCGTTATGTTTACCCTAATATCACCTACTAATGAGGTATTATCAGAGAGCACAGAATAATATAGGGGCTACTGCTATATGAGCTGCATATTGGGCTGTGAAGCAGCTGGCCGCCATGACAGTTGGGTCCAGAAACGTAAAACCACCGGTGAGCGACTAAAAAGGTAGACCGAACGCGCACTAAATAAACTGTGTTTTAAAACCCTTAGGCATTTCCAAAAAATATATAAATTTTGTAAGACTGTATAAGAATGTCGACAGCTGGTGATGAGACAATATTTAAAATTTACAGTTAACAATATCATATTAAATTACTAGGTTTACTTTTCTAATCCCATTTAAATTTTAATTGGTGACATGAAAAAGTTAGTTGGCTACTACTTTTTAGCGAATTTCCCCTATAGGGAAGAAGCTATTACCGTAGGTCTCATAGTAAGACTTAAGCCCGAGACCATGATAACTTTTCATTTTGAGGTCCCCAGATGCCAAAAACACAATTCGTTCAAATTTTTATATATGTAAATATATACATATATGTCCGTAAGCAAGATAACTCTCGTAAAAAAGGTCCGATCTTAATGAAATTTGGTACAAATGTGTAAAGTACCATTTATTTGAACGAGTTCGAAAACCAGATGAATCGCACCATCCGAAGGGGGGTTTTGGGGGGGTTTTGTACCCCAAAAATGTGTTTTTTGGGGTTTTCACATGTAATTTTGATTTAAATCAAATTTTAATTTATACCATTGAATTCAGCTTAAAAAAAATTTGGTATTTTTATCATTGCTCTACGTCAATTGGTTACCAAGATATTGAAAGTGCTAAACACAGTACGTTGTCTAATGTTATTCTTACGGAGAAAAAGAAAAATTGTATATCTCGCTTATTTATGAACATAAACTGGCAAAATTTGGTATATGGCTTGATCTGGTTATGGTTTATTGTTGTTTGCACAAAACAAATTTTTCGCCTATGGTTCCTGTAGCAGCAAACCTAGGTACTTGGTCCCCATGTTATTCTTATGGAAAATACTTAAAATGTTATACATCGCTTATTTATGAATGTATATGGATGAAACTTGGTATGTGACTTCACTAAGATGAGTTCTATTGATATTTGCATAAAAACCCATTATTTTGCGTGCCTTGTTGCAGCAAACCTGCGTACTCATCCCCAATGTTATTCTTATGGAGAATAATTAATATTTTAAATATCGCTTGTTTGTGAATACATTTCTTATGAATCCTGTTAAGTGTTATGTTATATATTCATTGGAAATTCGCTGAGTATGCAGGTTTGCTGCGACGGGTGTATTTAATTTTTTGGTCAGGTGAGTGTCGTCTGCACAAAAGTTGTAGCTAATGAAATTAACTTTTCACTTTGTATTTAACTTTTTTTCTAGCACGTCTAGTTTTCCCAGGAAAACAGGTTGAACAGAGCCTTCTTTTGCTTTTACCGCGAAGCGCTGCCCCGCCCAACCCTCCATGTGGCAACACATGACCGCTGCCACGCATTCATCGATCTCGTTTATACGCCTCCCTATGTTTGTACGAATAAATTTTTCGTATGAAACTTACACTGTTGTAATCTACATTTACTGAAGTGTCTAAAGGTGTAAAAATATTTTAGTTTACGCAAATGAATAGTTTTTAATCACGACAAGTTAAGTGGAAATATGGTATTAAAACATGAAAAAGTCAGTGAGCTAGGATTTTTTTTATTTTTGGGGTAGAAACTACTTCCAGGGAGAAAAATGTAGATAATTAGTTCCTCTGCAATTATTACTGTAACGTTTTTCGATATGGCAAAAGGTTAGTTTATTAATCCTCTTAAAAGGTGATTGTTACAACTCGACGCTTGCGTCCCGCCGGGCGCGGGCTAATGCATTATCATTTTAGATTAAAACACATAATTGAAGCTGCTAATTTGTGATATTACAATTTTACTATGCATAATTACTTAGTAAATTTGATAACACCTGGTTTTAGCGAATTTCCCCTATAGGGAAGAAGCTATTACCGTAGGTCTTATGGTAAGACTTAAGCCCAAGACCATGATAACTTTTCGTTTTGAGGTTCCCAGGTGCCAAAAACACCATTCGTTCAAATTTTTATATATGTATTTATATATATATATATTTATATATTTATATATATATATATATATTTATGTATTTATATATATATATGTGTCCGTAAGCACGATAACTCTCGTAAAAAAGTCCGATCTTAATAAAATTTGGTACAAATATGTAAAGTACCATTTATTTGAACCAGTTCGAAAACCAGACAAATCGCACTATCCGAAGGGGGGTTTTGGGGGGCTTTTGTACCCCAAAAATGGGTTTTTTGGGGTTTTCACATGTAATTTTTATTGAAATCAAATTTTAATTTATACCATTGAATTAAGCTTAAAAAAAAAAATTGTATTTTGATCATTGCTCTACGTCAATTGGTTATTGAGATATTACAAATGCTAAACACAGTAAGTTGTCTTATGTTATTCTTATGGAGAAAAAGACAAATTTTATATCTCGGTTATTTATGAACATAAACTGACGAAACTTGGTATATCGCTTCATCTGGTTGTGGTTTGTTGATGTTTGAACAAAAAACAAATTTTTCGCCTATGGTTCCCGAAGCAGCAAACCTAGGTACTCGGTCCCCATGTTATTCTTATGGAGAATAATAAAAATGTTATACATCGCTTATTTATGAATGTATATGGATGAAACTTGGTATGTGACTTCACTTAGATGAGTTCTATTGATATTTGTATAAAAATCCATTATTTTTTGTTCCTTTTTGCAGCAAACCTGCGTACTCATCCCTAATGTTATTCTTATAGAGAATAATGAATATTTTAAATATCGCTTATTTATGATTATATTTCTTATGAATTCTGGTAAGAGGCTTAATGTAATATTAAGACATATATATTCATTGGAAATTCGCTGAGTACGCTGGTTTGCTGCAACGGGGGTATTTATTTCGTTTTATAAGGTTAGTGGGCTTGGAATTAAAACGTAGCATAAGGATTTATATACATTTATTTTACGATGAAATGCGTTAAGCTACAAACTTGACGAAATTACGCTTAACATTATCATACAAATTATCGTATTATGCAATATGATAAAATAGGGAACAAATCATTCTCTGCCAAAGACATAATAATGGGTATATTACTGAAAATGTTAAGGCCACCAATGTGAATTTACTTTTACTGCAAGCAAAACTTACTTTTAAACTCTTCCGTGGGTTCCTGTTAAAGTTATATAGCTCCGCTATTAGGTTCTAATATTAGTTCTAGTAATATTACAATGGCTTAGGTCATCATTCGTGATACTCTACGTCATCGGTTGACACTGCCTGAAACTTTGATTTTAAACATGGAAAAACTAGTATTACAACATTAATTTATTAATAGTTGCAATAACAATCACTTAAAACTATTATACGATATTTTAAAAGTGACTTGTAATAATGTGTTGGAAATATTACTTCGAAATATTATGAACACAGATATTCCAGGAGTTCGTAATTTAAATGATTAGTTAAGATAAAGCTATGACACCATAGTTTGGAAAATATAACTAAAATGTTGTACCATTTAGACAGTCATATACGAGTTATATCCCGAAATAGGTATTTATAGTTTCCAAACATGTACCAATTTTGAAGTTGATTTCTTAAAACGTTATTAAGTACCTTATGAAAAAAAACAAAACACATAGAGTCAGATAGACAGGCAACTTATTTTTCTTTGGTTATATAATACGTGTACGAGATTACTTCCGTAATACATTTTCCATAATTTTTTAAGAGTAATCATATCCCAAACTCCTGACAGTTTTTTCGAACACCCTGGATTTTAAGGTAAACTAAATAAACAGTAACTAATAAATTTTGAGCAAACTGTGATATGTTATATTATTTTAATCCTGACCAAATTTCCATTTATTAATACTTAATTAAACTAAAGCTACCATTGCAAACGCCAATGCATATATTAATAGTACACTATTAATTATATATTGTGGTTTTGAATTAAATAAAATAAGACAACAAGTATATCTTACATTTTTTAATTTTTCAGAGATATTTTGTGTAAGTTAGCTTCTGATGTTAGAGATTAACATTAAACTGCAATTAGCAGAAATTCTAGGATTTGTTACCAAACAAGATGTTAGGGTGGAATGTTGTTAATTGCTCTGGTAAAGTGATTAGTATGTAATATTTCAGTATGTATTTGTTTTTTCACTTTATTATTTATGCATTATGATTGAAAAGAAACAAAACTACATTTTTAAGGTATTGATTAAGCTATGGATGTTAAAGAGAGTTTTTGCTTATATTGTACAAGGAACTTGGAATACACTTAAAAATAGTACTTAGATTTTTTTAAGGTCTCTACAGACCTACTTATATTGGAGAGTTATACTTTTACGTATAAGTATAAAGTTTAACTCACGATTTAAATACCTATTACTTATAAAGTTTGTGTGTTAAGATGATTATTGACCAAAATAACCTCCTGCAAAACATAATATAAATCATTAGGTGAAATAAAATACACAAACGATTTATTTATAAAGACAACGTTCTTTCATATGCTATATTTGTTGTTACCATGGGAATGTAAGATATCATCTTACAAATTGTATACATATTTAAAAGTAAGTACTTTCCAAATTAAGTGAAAGTTTTGGATTGCTTATAATTTCAAACTAAATCGGAAATAGGCTTAAAAACGGAAATAACTTAATCGGAGGAACATAATTGTTCCTTTGAGCTAAGTAGGCCACTATTAAAATTAATATATTTGTACCATACATTTTATTTATAAATCAAATATAAGGTTAATCGTCCAATTGGCGGTGATAAAAACAATATAGCAAACCTTCTCAGCCAGAAGTTTCTTATCTAAGTTTATCTATATATAGTACTATCTATATATAGTGTATCTAAGTTTGTAGAGTACACAATCGATTTTTATGAAAACGGTCCAAACCCCTAAAATAAAAATAAAATGGAAATAATAATAATACAACAATAAGAATATTTTTTAAATTCTTTTTAAGTCGTACTAATACGCATCACATGTTTTTAATAATTGCCTAATCCTAATAATGTTGAGGTTGCAATAATAATTTATGAAAAGGAAATGCGAAGACGGTTCTTCTAGAGATTTTATTTTACTATCAAACCATAAATGGGTGCAAATATAGTGATCAAGTAAAAAATTATGTTAAATGTCCTTCTGAGTCAGTAAATAATCTGATTAAAACACTCAGAAAGAGAAAAAACAAACAGAAAAAAGGTTTGATTTTGATTTAAGATTGTTTTTGAACCTTTAGTTGTATGGGTATGCATAGTTGTAGTCATGGGTTCACTCATCTAAAGGTTTATTGTAATTTGTATTGATTAACGAGGTAAAACGAGGTTTAGTGGGGATAATTTTGTCTGCCAGATCAGTTTTGCTGTTGGATATCGGATGCATATTGCATACAAAATTCATCAACATTTACTTATATTAGTTGTGCTGCACAATGAATTTTCGAATATGCTGATGATATATCTAAATACGTCAATAGGGAATTTGCTGGTTTTTCTTTACCAGCTAGAAAATACTTAGTTTTTTACGTTACGTTTATCATGTAGAAAACCTACCTCAACTAAAATGGGTGATATATATTAAACTAAGGGTTTTCGTTGTGTTAAATAAGAGATAAGAGGTTTGCTATTAGTAATACGAATGACCTATAGGGAGGAGGGCTCTAGAACAACAATCACATTGCCATTACAGTACGGTTTGGAGCCACCCATGGACCGCCCGTTACATCTAATGGGATTATGAATGCGGGAGCGAGGCGTAATGGCATGTTTGGAAAAGTTACGAAAAATATTCAATATTGTGTATATACAATGAAATTAATTTGATAAATATTATGTACATTTTAATATGCTTTGTATTATTCTGATGATATCATTTAGCATGCTAACGTGACGATTCAGTTATACTTTTTAAAGATTTGTTCAGCGTTTTTAAATTTTCAGATTATCCAACAAAATATGACTTCTTTAATCTCATGGGACGTAGTATAACTATATACAATATAACACCACCTTTTTTAAAAAGGTCTCAATTTGTTGAATGTCTTATCTCCACATGCGGTTCAAAAAAAAAAAAAAAACTAAAAAATAAATATACTTCCTGGTATGTATTACGCAATATTATAACATATAGTATAGCTTTAAAACATGTATTATTATATTTATAAGTATTTAATTAATCGATATTTATACGCCAGTGTTATCATAATATGTCATGTAAATCCGATTCTATTCCCAAACAGTGATAATTTTACGAAGTGACTACGTACACGCAAGGGCAAATTCACATCGCTACCGCTTAGATTAGGTTACTTTACGTTACGTTAGGTTAGGTTACGTTACGTTACGTTACGTTACGTTAGGTTAGGAGGTTTTATGGCTCTCAATCTCTTTTAAAAATCACAGGAAAAGTAACGTACGGTGCATAATTTGGAACGGACGTGAACAGTAGTGGCTCACGTCGGACGTGTACGTAGCCTCTGCCATAATTTTACAAAAAGAAAAATCATAAAATAGGTTTACCAAACTTGAAATTAATTACATATAACATTTTACTATTGGGGCACAGCATGATTGAGTGTTGGATCTCATACATATTTACAACCCTACAATACCAAAGATGAAGCTCGTTAAAGTGATGAAAGGATTTCATTTCGGGCCGATTGGAACAAACAGTTTTGTCTGATAACGAACTGCCTCAATTATACATCCCCAACAACAACAATCGGTTGTTTTTCTTTTCCTAAATATAGCTGGATGACTTTTGAGAAAATACAATCCTTTCATATTGGTTATGCTTTTTATATATGAAAAATAGCTAAACAGAATATGACACACAAATTAACAAAACTAAATTGTAAACAAAACAAAATTAGGTATTCTCCTTTTGCCGGACGTTGTTACATTGATAAATTCTTTCTAATAATACAGCATCCCAATTTAAATCTGAATTAGACATTTCAAAATCACTTGCATAGTAATAAATTCAGTTGTAAAAAGTTAAATATACTTAAAATGTTTACGGAATATTTTGTATGTTAAATTAAGGATGAAAATTAAAAGACTAATACAAATACAGGACAAGATTTTATTGGATAGTAATATAAGTAATTGTGTTTGTACTTTTACAATATCAACAGATTTAATATGTTTTATTAATACAACTAACTTATAGTATAACGTATAGGTGTGCTAGTAGATTAGTTGCCTGAAACCAGCAAAGTCGGTCGATCTAGTACCGTAATATTAATTGTATCTTTATATTTTATATCCTAACTTTTATGTTTCATTTGTTTAGATCTATTACTGAGTCGTAACACAATAGCAGTAACTTGATATTTAAAACATGCAAATGTATTTTTTACACAAATGTATTGTACACCAAATTTCTGTCAACTGAATTATCTGTATAGACAACGCATAAAATGAACTAAAGTTCATACAAGAGCCAAAACATTACTTAATAGAGATATTTATGTATACAGACAATCTTTATCTGTTTTGTGATAATAATTTAGTAAATTTTATAGTTGAATTTTTCGCACCCAGCTCTCAAAGTGCAATTTGATTCATCGTATTTGAAAAATGTTACATTAGTGTACAGATTGAACGTACAGACATTAGTTTGTAAAATACGTTTTGACGAGACATTTGCGTTTTCAGACTCAGCGATGGATTTTCAGTTTCAATACCAGGCTTATCGGGGTTTATCCTTCGTTCGTTTCAGGCTGTCGTGGTCTTCTGCTCGCTATGGTTCAAGAAAGTTAATTTATTTTTTTGTAAACGTTTGGACTTTTTTCACAAAATAAATCTCTTAAGTAACCCTTTAGTAACTAATAAAGAATAAAACAAGACAAAGTAAATTAGGTATAAATACCTACTTGTAAAAATAGTATTGTAATTTGTAAACTAACATGCGTATTAACACTAAATGTGAAACCTGTCCATACTAAAAGTTTTCAGTAAAAAAACTTAAAAGTAATGTTTTAATTGAAAATGTTGGTATTAACTCGTTCAGTATCCTTAATGAGGTGTGTAACGCTACATGTTTCGTGTCAACTGCCACATCTTCAGATGATCCTCTCTAGTAGAATTCGACATAAAGAGGATCACCTGAAGATGTGGCAGTTGCCACGACACATGTAGTATTACACACCTCACCAAGGATATTGAATAAGATAATACCTACGTTTCAGTAGTAGAAAAAATTAATTCAAATGTTATATTTTAACATATCACTATAGTTAGAAGTAATATACGCTTAGAAAAAAGGTTTATATTAGTTCGTATTTCTTCCCCAGTTATAAACTAGGCTCTTGTGGAATAAAAGTATAAAATTTGTAATGTATAAATGAATTATATATATGAATGTATATATACTTTTTTATTAGTGAACAAAATTGATTACACCATTTAAAACAGAATATGTAATGATAATGTAAGTGGTTTTAAATTAATGATTAAAAACATTAACAATGGATTTCTAAAATTATAAAACGGAAAAAATATAAAGTAAATAGATAATTCAAAAACAAATGCGTAACCACTTTTTTAGCTTAATCGTGCGTGCGAGTAGTTTTTATTGAACTCGCATTGCATCATGTTAGGAGCAATACTTTCAATGATATTATAATGATACGGAATATAATAATTTGTATAGAAAGTTTCTGTTGTGACAATACTAGCGCAACGATCCGCAATACAATGTAGGACCCCATCTGTGCCTTAGACAATACATTAGTTTGTTCTGATGGGTTGTGAATACTGGAGGGATACACAATACCACTGATGCGCTGTGGTGTGATGCTGAGGCGATATTAAATGGTTCTGTTTTAGATTTAATTTATCACGTTTTTCACGGTATGGGAACTGTGTGAACAAAGGTTTCTATGGGGCATCCCACATCTCCCCATGGTTTAAGGTATTATACACTTTGTTTCATAATATTCATACTTTTTTAATTAGTAACTTAAATTACGAATAGTATGTTTTTTTAGCGAATTTCCCCTATAGGGAAGAAGCTATTACAGTAGGTGGTATGGTAAGAGTTAAGCCCGAGACCAAGATAACTTTTTGTTTTGAGGTCCCCAGATGCCAAAAACACTATTCGTTCAAATTTATATACAGCACATCATAGTCTGATTTTGATGAAATTTGGCTCAAATGTGTAAAGTGACATTCATGACTTTTATGTTCGAAAACCAGAAAAATCTGATCATGTGAAGGGGGGTTTATGGGGGTTTAAAATTTTTAAAAAATATGTTTTTTACATTTTTCACCCTAAAGGTTCATAAAAATATATTCACATATAAGCGATTTTAATTATTCTCCTTAAGAATAAAATTGGTAAAGAGTACGTAGGTTTGTTGAAACAAGGAACACAAACAATTGGTTCTTATGCAAATATAAATACAATTCAACTAGACGAAACTACATACCAAGTTTTATTAATTTATGTTCATAATTAAGGAAGTCATTACATTTTACTTATTCTCCAAAGAATAACATGGGGACTGAGTACGTAGGTTTTCTGATACGGGAATAATGCACAAAAAATAAATTTTCTGTGTAAATATCAATATACCAGTACTATGTGACGCCACATACCAAGTTTCATCAACATAAATACATAAATAATCGAGATATCAAATTTTAATTACTCTCCATAAGGATAACATTGGACAGCGTACTGTGTTTAGCACTTTGAATAGCTCTGCGACGCTGGGCGTAGAATCATAACTTATACACCAAAATGATTGTTTTGTGTAACTGAACAGAATGGTAAAAGCAAATGTGAAGTTTATATTGAAAATAAACTGAGGAAAAGCCAAAAAAAGTTTTCCCAAAAAAATAAACATAGGAGATTTTATGAGTAGGTTTTTTAGATTTTCTCCGCAACCCCTTAACCTTGGTTAATAATTCAAAATACAATATTATTTGTTTTTTAATCTCTATAACATGGTCAAAACCAAAATTAAGTTTAGTTTAAATTGTAGGGTAAAAATTGCAAAAAAATTATTTTTGTAAAATTTAAAACCCTTATAAACCCCCTTCCCATGGTCCGATTTTTCTGGTTTTCGAACTAAAGTCATGAATGTCATTTTACACATTTGAGACAAATTTCATTGAAATCAGACGTTTTTGCTCAAGTTATCTCATTCACGGACACACACACACACACACACACACACACACACACACACACACACACACACACATACATATGTATAAATTACATATACATATGTATAAATTTTAACGAATAGTGTTTTTGTCATCTGGGGACGTCAAAACAAAAAATTATCATGGACTCGGGCCTAAGTCTTAGCATGAGACCTACGGTAATAGCTTCTTCCCTATGAGGGAAATTCGCTAAAATGCCATATATGACTTATTTATTCGTGTATTTTAATGAAACTTGGTGAGTGGCTTTATATGGTAGTGAGAAACATATACATCCAATGGAAATTCGCTGATTACGCAGGTTTGCTGCTACGGGTATATATATTATACTATATATTATATATATTATATTATGAGTATATATATATATACTCATGTACATATATATATATATATATATATATATATATATATATATATATATATATACATGAGTCTGTCAACACGATCACTGGAGGAAAAAACGTCTGATTTTAATTAAATTTGGCTCAAATGTGTAAAGTGACATTCATGACTTTAATTTGGAAAACTATAAAAATTAGACCATGGGAAGGGGGATTTATGGGGGTTTTAAATTTTTCAAAAATCAGTTTTTTACACTTTTCACCCTAAAATTTTTAAAACACTCAATTTTGGTTTTGAGTATTATATAGATCTTAAAAAATATAGTATTTTAAATTATTAACTAGGTTAAGTGGTTGCGGAGAAAATCCAAAAAAACCTGCTCAAAAAATCTTCCATGTTAATGTTATGGAAAAAAGGTTTTTGGTTTTTCCTCAGATAATTTTAATGTAAACTTTACATTTTCTTTTACCAATAAATTTAGCTCTACAATACAATAATTTTGGTGTTTAAATTATTTTTCTACGTCCGACCGTTGCAGAGATATTCAAAGTGCTAAATACAGTACGTTGTCCAATGTTATCCTTATGTAGAGTTATTAAAATTTGATATCTCGATTATTTATGAATGTATATTGATGAAACTTGGAATGTGGCTTCACATAGTACTGGTATATTGATATTTGCACAACCAATTGATTTTTTGTTGATTATCCTAGTAGCAGCAAACCTACATACTCAGACCTAATGTTATTCTTAAGGAGACTAAGTAAAGTTTTATATCTCCCTTAATTATGAACATAAATCAATAAAACTTAGTATATAGCTTCAACTGGTTCAGTTATATTGTTAATTGCATAAAAAAACATGTTTAGTCTTCCTTGTTGCAGCAAACCTGTGACCTCAGCCCTAATGTTATTCTTATGGAGAATAAATAAAATGCTATAGATCACTTATTTATGTATTTTTATGAAACTTGGTAAGTGGCCTTATGTGGTAGTGAGAAACATATGCATGCATTTTAAATTTTTTGAGTAAGTAGGTTTGCTGTGACGGGGGTATTTATATATCTTATATTAAGTGTTTAACCAGCATTATATTCTATAGGTTCTTAGAAATATAAGTATATAAGTATTATAATAAAGAAATCATAGAAATTGAAATTTCTAAATAATTTGCTTATTCATTCAAATTGAATAATACAGGTTTCTATGTTAAAGGGCAACTTCCTAAAGAATTTGGATATTTATTAAAATTGTGGGTATCATTTAGAACAAAAACATTGTTTTGTTAAACTGGTTCAAAAACCGTTTTAAACACATCTATTTAGAAGCTAAAGTTGTTCTTTTTACTCCGAAGATGATGTTTATTTTCCTAAGTGACAAACATAAATTGATGACAGTTTTTGGTTGAGGTAGTCAGCTGTTAAAATGATCTGAACAAATTATTCAACTTTGTAAACAATGGCAACGTGAGTAACAGCTGTTTGCTTAGAGTGGCAAGTTCAGGATGGAAGAAAACGTTTAAGGGTAATCAAGTAAACAACATTAGTTTTTTTTCTTATTTGTACCTTAATTTAATTTGCAGTTTGACGAAAAATATAAAATCAATCACTAGGACCAAAAGTGTATTTTCAATCCTTGCTCATTTAATTTGAGCTGCCTAAAACAATGCTCTTTGAGCTTCCTTAAGCTCGTATTGAAAATCGTCACTTTTGGCCCTATTGGTTAAATATACTATTTTGGAACATTAAATTGAAGTTTTGTGAAATTATATAAACTATAAAATGTTTTGAATTCACATGAAACAATAATTAACAATTTAAAGATGGAAAATTGCTTTACAAATGCTTATCTTAAACGAGGAAACAATTTATGGGAGGGTAAGTATGTGATGTAAACACTTCATCTATCCGTGTTATATTTACATTTTATTTCACTAAGTTTTGTACCAGTTAAGATATCATATTATAACCTTTTCTAATTAAATGTAAAATACTTTATTTACGTTAAAAGTTGTATAAGGATTCCACATTGCAACACATGCAAATATTTAACAGAAAAAAACTACCAATGATTTGTATGAATACAGTAAAGGTTTGTTACTCTCCATTTTCGCAGAGGTAGTGAATATTCTTTCTATATAGTTATTGAATATTCTTTCTATTACCCTTCTATATATATTTGCCTGAATATTCTTCCAGAAAGTGAATAACTAATATTTTTAAAGCATAATTAAGCTACACCTATTTGTGAAAACGACACTTACTGATGTCCTTGATTTGAGTTAAATACGAACTCAAGACTAACAAACTAGTGTTGAGGTGAAAACTGATTAGGAAATGTTAAAAACACTATCCATTTACTGAAATTTTTGGGGAGATGCGTTACAGATTACTTATTTAATAATTGTACAACAATTATATTTACGCCACTTAAAAATTATTACTTTAGTGTTCATGTATTATATATTCAACAGTTACTCATTCCGTCATATTTAATAAGTTAAACAAATTGACATTTTAATTGAGATTATTTTGACAAATTTAAACGGTCGTGTTTGCCTTGCTCCAGGCGCCTTGAAGGCTGAGATTTCACTCCTTGTAAGTCTGTTAGGATTCGACTCTCTCCATTTTGTTCCTCATTATTTTCCCCTTGTTTGCCTGAGGCGATCAAGCTGATGATCATTTCCCTGCTATAGAATAAAACAAATGCACTTTTGAAACATTGAATGCTTAAATTCCCTTTAAATAGTATTAACACGTTTTAATAAAATAAAAAAATTAAAACTTAATTCTATATGTGTAGTACTGTGCAACTTATAAACACTGAAAACCCCTAAAGGTTACTCGAAACTAAGAAAAAAGGATGATATTTACTGAGTTGTAGGGTGAATATAGCACCTACCGAGTTGGTTGGTTACCAGTAACCCTGTGAAATGGGTCAGTGAATATGGGTTAGTAATGACCGACTAAGTAGGTAAAATCATTGACCAAGGACTGTGGATCATAAATGACCGAGTAGATTTTTAGTTGATTTAACTGATCAACTTGGTTGTTATAACCTAGCAGCTAGGTTACTTTGACTAATCTTCTGGGATACTTTATCTGAGCTATTGGGTTACCCTAAACAAGTTAATCGGTTACTCCAACCGAGCAGCAGGGTCACTCAAACCCAGAAAATAGGTAATTTTAACTGAGCAGCTGGGTTAAAAGTTAGAACTCCTCACGCCTCGTGGTTTTAACTTTGACTATGTTCGACTTCGATAATCATGAAGATATGTGTAATCTTCTGACCAACTGGGAACTTGACTCATATATATGTCATAATTAGAATTTACGTTGATAAAGGCTTTCTTAATTGTTGTGTCTCAGGTTAGGAATTCAACAATTTGTGTTGGTTTACTGATTATGGTTTCAATCGGTTTTTTATCAATCCAACTATATTAAAAATGTAGTTAGAAAGCAGTTTTTAAAACAAATATTAATGAGGTTTTAAGAATGCCCCTAAAGTGGGAAATTCTACCTTAGCCCTAAAGGGGAATTCACCTACCAACCTAACCTAACTTAATATAAAACATTCTTAACAACATCATTGATATTTATTTTAATAACTACACTTTAGTTAATTTTCAAATAAAGCTGAATTAATAAATCTAATCTGAAACCATATTCAGTAGACCAACATTAAACTGTGAATTCCAAACCTGAAACAACAGAATTAAGAAGGCCATTATGTACATACCTTCGAATGATGAAATATATGAGCCTAGGCCTTAGTTGGTCAGAATGTTCCTCACACTTCATAGTCATTGAAGAAGAACACAGTAAAAGTAAATACCCCCATCGCAGCAAACCTGCGTACTCAGCGAATTTCCAATTCATAATATATATATCCTAATACCACATAAAGCCGCATACCAAGTTTCATAACAATATATTCACATATAGGCGATTTGAATTATTCTCCATAAGAATAACATTGGTAATGAGTACGTAGGTTTGCTGAAACAAGGAACACAAACAATTGGTCTTTATGCAAATATATAGAATTTAACTCGGAGAAGCCACATACCAAATTGCATCAATATCCAATTATAAATAAGCGCTTTATAACATTCTAGTTATTCTCTATAAGAATAAAATGGGGGCTGAGAAAGCAGGTTTGCTGCAACAAGGAACAAAAAATGGGTTTTTATATAATTAACAATATAACTCAACCAAGTGAAGCTACATACCAAGTTTTATTAATTTATGTTCATAATTAAGGGAGTCATTACATTTTACTTATTCTCCATAAGAATAACATGGGGGCTGAGTACGCAGGTTTGCTGCTACGGGAATAATCAACAAAAAACCAATTTTTTGTTCAAATATCAATATACCAGTACTACGTGAAGCCACATACCAAATTTCATCAACATACATTCATAAATAATCGAGATATCAAATTTTATTTATTCTCCATAAGGATAACATTGGACAACGTACTGTGTTTAGCACTTTGAATATCTCTGCAACGGTTGGGCGTAGAATCACAATTTAAACACCGAAATGATTGTTTTGTGGAAATGAACAGATTGGTTAAAGCAAATGTGAAGTTTACATTAAAATAAACTGAGGAAAAGCCAAAAACGTTTTTCCCATAAGATTAACATGGGAGATTTTATGAGTAGGTTTTTTTGGATTTTCTCCGCAACCACTTAACCTAGGTTAATAATTCAAAAAACTATATTATTTGTTTTTTTAAGCTCTATAACATGGTTAAACCCAAAACTAAGTTTTTAAAAAAATTTTGGGTGAAAAATG
This sequence comes from Allygus modestus, assembly GCA_963675035.1. Taxonomy (NCBI): domain Eukaryota; kingdom Metazoa; phylum Arthropoda; class Insecta; order Hemiptera; family Cicadellidae; genus Allygus; species Allygus modestus. Next base: position 94,401,582 of record OY776116.1, read on the forward strand.
CAAAAAACTGATTTTTGGAAAATTTAAAAACCCCATAAACCCCCCTTCCCATTATCCGATTTTTCTGGTTTTTGAACTTAAAGTCATGATGTCATTTTACACGTTTGAGCCAAATTTAATCAAAATCGGACGTTTTTTACTCAAGTTATCGTGTTAACGGGCACATATATATATATATATATATATATATATATATATATATATGTGCCCGTTAACACGATAACTTGAGTAAAAAACGTCCGATTTTGATTAAATTTGGCTCAAACGTGTAAAATGACATCATGACTTTAAGTTCGAAAACCAGAAAAATCGGATAATGGGAAGGGGGGTTTATGGGGTTTTTAAATTTTCCAAAAATCAGTTTTTTCAGATATATGTATATATGTATATATATATATATACATATATATTAATTTGAACGAATAGTGTTTTTGGCATCTGGGGACCTCAAAACAATAAGTTATCATGGTCTCGGGCTTAAGTCTTACCATGAGACCAACGGTAATAGCTTCTTCCCTATAGGGGAAGTTCGCTAAAACCACGAGACATGAAGTGTTTTAACTTGTAACGTATGACCTGCGTGTATTCTACGACGCACTTGCCGCTCACTTCTGCTCTGATCTGCTTTCTTTGCAGAGAAACTTGTTGCCAACATCGCAAAGTTAGATAAAACTAATTTAACTATGCTTCTAACCTAGCTAAGAAGGTTATGAACGACCAATCACACTACCACAGGTGAGTTTCCACCGATGCGTTAGTTAAATTCTCTCCGATTACATGGTCAAATATTTAAAATCAATGGGTTATTGGCAACTACTTCTACTCAGGAGAAATTAACCCAGAGGACACTCGGTTAGTGTTTATCATGCTGTAAGGTTATGTTTAACCGACATTAGTAGATAAAATAAACAGTTAGATAACAGTAAAAAACCACTCGGTTACATATAACCGTATATACTTTGACTAACTTAAGTTAGTTGGTTGTTAATGACCGTGCGGCACTGGTTGCTAGTAACCAGCAATTGGTTACTGCTGACCCAATAGATTTTAACTCAGACTCGGTTAAACTCTGATTTTTTCTGTGAAATATTATTTATAAATAGGATTTAATGACTGCTACTGAACATATACAGGGTGTTTCAAAAAGGACTTTACAACTTTGAAAATTCATATAAATTTAACGAAACAAGGTTCAGAGCTGGTTTTGGTGTTGTTTTAAAGGAAAACACTTCAAGTTTTTTTACTTTAAACTAAAGTTGCTCGATGTGGCTTCCGTTGGTTATCCTGCAGACATCTAATCGGTAGTCGATTTCTTCCCAGACTCGCACTAGCATTTGACGTGTAACTTGCTCAGTGGCAGCGTTAATTCTTGCTCTAAGTTCAGGTAGGGTGGCCGGCAAAGGAGGTTCGTACACCATATCTTTTATCAAACCCCAGAAGAAAAAGTCTAGCGGTGTCAGGTCTGGGGAACGGGGGGCCATGCAATTGGCGCATCACGGCCAATCCATTTACCTGGAAAGCGGTCATTGAGAAAATCCCGGACGTCAGTCAGATAGTGTGGTGCAACAATTTTTGATACCACAGATCGATGAGGATGACCGAGACCGACATGCTTACTTCATGCAAGATGGCGCACCACCACACTATCTGACTGACGTCCGGGATTTTCTCAATGACCGCTTTCCAGGTAAATGGATTGGCCGTGATGCGCCAATTGCATGGCCCCCCCGTTCCCCAGACCTGACACCGCTAGACTTTTTCTTCTGGGGTTTCATAAAAGATATGGTGTACGAAGCTCCTTTGCCGGCCACTCTACCTGAACTTAGAGCAAGAATTAACGCTGCCGCTGAGCAAGTTACACGTGAAATGCTAGTGCGAGTCTGGGAAGAAATCGACTACCGATTAGATGTCTGCAGGATAACCAACGGAAGCCACATCGAGCATCTTTAGTTTAAGGTAAAAAGACTTGAAGTGTTTTCCTTTAAAACAACACCAAAACCAGCTCTGTACCTTGTTTCGTTAAATTTATATGAATTTTCAAAGTTGTAAAGTCCTTTTTGAAACACCCTGTATTTATGATTATTGTTTTATTTATTATACTTTCCCGTGAAAAAGTAGGTTTCCTAGCATATTTCCTAAGCCAGTTTTTTTTTATCTTCCAATACTCAACAGTAGAGTAATTTCATCTTGGTACCTGGTTTGCATTATAAACTGCATGCTATTGCTTTGTGCAGTACGCACAAAGTCAAAAGAAAACTGCTTTACAGAGTTATAGATGGGTAATTTAGAGGATCTCAGTTATATTGCCTCAAGTATAGTGAACCAACAATACAACTGTGAGAGGTTTTGCCTCAGTTCATTATTAATCAACAGAGAAAAAATGCCTATTAGAAAATGTGATTGAAAATAAAACTGGATGCTAGAGTTTTATTTTAATTTTGTTTTATAAATAATCCTAAATTTTATATATATTGGAATTCATTGAGCAATACATCACAAGTAAGTTAAATTCTTACATGATGAAAACAACATTTTAGAAGGGATGCTGCCCACCCAGTTAAATGTAACAACTTTTAATACTAACATTAAGACCTGTTAGACTTTACAAAATTAAAAACAAACATTACCGTATTATATCAAACCTTATAAATTTTATTTCAATATGATTAAATATTAGCCCACACACTTTTTAATCGACATGGTAAATCGTAATAATAATAAAAGTAGGTGCCATGAACAAACTAACATCCATATCCTGGCCCACACGGTATCATTATCTCAGAATGAAGTGGTTTCGTTTGGATTTCTCTTAAAAACCGAGTTTATAAGTCAAATTACGCCAATCTACAATAACTAATATCAAGCATCAATATATTCTTCACAAAATTATAGATTAATGAGCAATAAACTGTGGTTAGAGTTGAATAGGGGAATTTGACTGGAATGGTTTCGGTCTTACTTAACAGGACGAAGCCAAATCACAAAGGTAGCCAAATACTGTTAGTGAAGACGGTCAAATAAAACTTGGTATTCCGCAAGGTTCGGTTTTGTCCCCCTCCCCACCTTTTCTTGATATACATAAATTAATTGTGTAATGGGAACTTTAAAGGTAGTTTAGTGGCTTTTTCTGATGACACAGCACTATTGTATAATGCAAATTCACTTATTGAACCTAAAGAGCAAATGCAACTTGATGTGAAGGCACTTAGATGGTGGTTCACAACAAAAATAATGGTTATGAGTCCTAAAACAAAGTATATGATTTCCAACATCACCAAATGTACATCTTTTGTAACATCTTAAAATATCATGACATAACATGTCCTGAAAATTTAAATAATTGTAATTAAAGCTCTTGAACAGGTTGAGAGCATAAAGTATTTAGGTTTGTGGGTGGATAGTAGACTCAGTTGGAAAGAGCATCTCATATACATAAAAATAAAATTGGTTAAATATATCCGTATTTTTTATATGCTTATAACTTTGTGTTACACCCAGTTTGTGACATCAATTTATTTTACTTTTATTAATTCCAAAATAGAGTACGGTATTAAAATATGGGGCGGATCGTATTTTACAACATTAAAGCCAATTGTTATGCTACAAAAAGCCTTTTTTCGAATAATTTTTAAATAAAATTAGGACCAAAAATTCTTCCCCTCTCTTCAAGATCTTAACAATTTTACCTATTAGAAATTGATATGTTTTTAAGGTTTTGAAAATATATTTTAACAGTGTGGTGCTATTAGAGTAAATCTAAAATATATTACATTGAGGAGTAATAGTAATGTGTTTGTTCCTAAGCGCAAACTAACAATGTTTAAAACTTACTTTTTGTACTTAGCACCAACCTTCTACAATCTGCTTCCGGATCTCATAGAACATTGTTCACATATAAATGAATTTAGCAAACTTCCACTGACTAATTTATAAAATGACATGAATATATCTTTACTACCATAGTTTAATAAGCCAGTTTTTGTAATTTTTTTCCTGTAAGGTGTTTAGTGACTGAATAAAAAATTTTAAAATATGTAATTAACTTAAATTGGTAAAAATAAATAGTTTCTAGTAGGGCAGATTAGGTTTATCGTTATGGTATTTTATTTTATTAGTTAAAATAAGTATTTTCCTAGCCTGTTATGAATTAAGAAGCCATTTATGATTTTTTATGAACTGTACTGTGTAAGAGTATACAGTGACTGGTGACCGGCCGGACATTCTCACTAAGAGTCTCTGTGTTTAGTTTAAATGTAGGATTCCCACACAGGTTTCATAACCTCAGGGCTTTATTACTCCAATGCTAAGTCTGTGAGGTAATTTTACTGTACAGTATTATTATTACTGTACTCAGAGTATATTATTATATGTATCACTCAAAAATTACTGTATTATTGGTATAATGTAAAAGTGCAATAGCGATTTTTAATTTCAATTTCAATAACCAAAAGCCTATTTTTGCCAAATATGGTAATTATTTTGAATACTAAACAGTAAATATATCCAATAATATGTAGGTATAGGTTTGTCACATGCAGTTAAAGATACCATTTAAGGCCTAACTATCAGACGTTCCTAATTCCTAGCCCACTTTATTTGTTTTCTCAGCCTCCGTTAACCGGCTTCATACTTGTTTCAATTAACTGTGTAAAGAGCGTTTAAGGGGGCTAAATATCGGGTTTAGGACGGTTTAAGAACACAATTTTACTTAAAATAATCCTTTGTTATGTTATATTTTGATAACGAGTTGATGTTCCGTTAAACTTACTCGACTGACTTTATAAGCTGTTATTATTTTCAATTAAACCAGATTTCGTCCTTTTTATTCTATTTTTGTATTATTATTTTTGGTTCTTTGTTTTTTCCTATTTATAAGTACCAACATCAGTTGTTATTTGTTTTGGAAAATAAAATATTTCCATAATAATAATTTTAAAAAATACCCGGGAGACTACCTTAAGTAAATATAAATGTATTACAACCTTCCTCAGAAAATATCTCAATGAAACTATACAATACACGAATCATAAAAAGTTGTAAAGTTAATAAAATAATAAAAAGTCGTTACAAATATAACGCGTTTCTAAATTGTATAAATTCCTTTTTGTAAGGGTTTTTTTATCTTACTATTTTGTACGGAGTGATCAATAATGAAAGACATGGTAACTGTGAGGGGAGATGTAAGCCTGGGGCCAGAGCTTAGCTTCCCTGCTCTTGGTTCCCTTCTTCATTACTTTCCCCAGTTTCTCTGAGGGGGTGGAGCTGATGTTCATTTCGCCCGTCTACAGTCAAGTTATTACTTTGAAACACAGAATTACTTCTGTCAGAATTCTATGATAACAGTTTATGCCTTATATGCTGGATTGAGTATTGTAAAATAACTATTAACATTAAAATAAACTATACTCACAGTTATACAATTACGTTCTTTTTATTTTCTTTCATGCAAATGTTCAGTTTTTTGTTTGATTCTATTTAAATTTAAATAAACTTTTACATTTTTAGAATTAAGGAGTGATACAAATTGTTAATGGAAGAGGTGAATTATTATACTTTAGAATCATACGAGTTCGCACGCAGCACGCTGACGTGAGGGAAGTGAATTTCCACATAAAAACTATAAAAAACTCAAAATCAGTTAAAAACATACAATTATTCCAATTTTTATTCAAATCTGAAAATATTGATTTTTTGGCTGTTTTGATGTTCCTGGTTCTATTTACCTGCAATGCTGGGAATAAAATGTTGTGCATTATAAGGTTAGGAGAAGGTCCAGTCAGGCTTTAAAGTAGGCGTGAGATTGTTGGGGATGATAAAAGTACACCAACAAATGAATAACAGGCTTTTCTGAAGTAAAACCCCCATAAGACAACGTACTGTGTTTGGTCAATACACATTTTCTTTAATAACTCGGTAAATATATATGCTAGAAGACGAGAGAGGGCTTAAAAGTTTCGCATCACTAATTTACACCGTTTTTCATTCGTTAATTTTACATCCGGGGCTTTTCTGACCCTTTATGGGCCCAAAACCTCGAAATTTGAAACATTAATCCCCAAAAAAGGTGTTTAGAGTTTTCTGATTGTTTTTCCCAACGAACTTGTTCAACTGATTATAGAAAGGAACGTCCCTACCAAATTTGAAGTTAATGGGACAAAAAATGCCACCGCTAGAGTGCATACACACACATATAATGTATGTCTATATATGTATATATATATATATATATATATATATATATATATATATATATATATATATATAAATTATATATATATATATATAAATTATATATATATATATATAAAATTTTTAACGAACCCCCAAAACGTGTTCAGGGGGTTACATTAGGAACTTCTATGGTGGTCCCGGGCTTAAGTTTCACCGTGCGGGTCATGCTAATAGTTAACTTTTCATAGGAAATTAACTAATAAAAACCTCTGAATAAAATTATACATATTCATAAATTATTCGTTATCATTGGCAACAAAAATAATATTAGCATTTCATAGTAAGTTTTAAATAAGGAGGATATATTAATTTAAAAGCCTAATGGTAAGTTTAAATATCTATGTGAAAAAACATCATGTAAAACTTTTAGGGTGCCAGTTTATTTTCAATTAAATAATAATTTATTTATAATTTCAATGGGAAAACACCAATTTGAATTTTATAACCTAATGATGGCTACAATCCATAATCAAGATTTTTAACAATAAAATGACACCAGTTAACAAGTGCTACAGCAAAATGACAGTACACACAGCAAAAAAAATACAAAAATAACGTAATCTAAATATAAGAACTTTAAGTTAGATAATAATAAATACTGATAACTCACAAAAATAGATGACAACAATAATACGTATTACAAGACAAATATGGGTTACTAGCGTTCATTTCTGTAATCAATAATGTGTTGTAAACCTCTTTATTTCAAAATTGGAATTATAATGTGATTATTTATAGTAGATCTAGGCAAAATTACCTCTGTTTAACTTTACGATGTGGGAGGGTAACTAAAGCGAGTAATACCAAGAACCTTTTAAGATTATTATTTGTCTGTCTTATATTGCATAAGTATACCACGGCATATAACAAATATGCAAACGAAAAAATAAAACTATGCTATGAAATTATTATATTACCATAACTTGTATATTGATATATAATATTTTTAAATAATGTTATTCAGGACATTAGTTATATTTAAAACCAAGAATTGTGTCATAACATGTTTAAATTAAAAAAAATAAACTGGTAAGATAAACCTGTGGAACGTCTTGCACGATGGCCTACCTGGACTGCAATTGTTAATCGGAGTGTCTCTAGTCATATACGCCAACGACGTAGCAACGGAGAAAACTGTCCGGAACGCCAAACTAGCGATCAAAAACGCGCATAAAATGATTCCCCTACGTAAAAAAAGTGATCAATACGGTATAAATAGTTTTTAAATATATTTAACCTCTCTTAAGCGTATACAAAGACTTATTTCTGACCCAAAAAACGTGAAGGTATAAGTTAATTTCATATATAAGCAAGTCTCTCTACTAAAGAAATACATTTTTCAATTATATGTTAATACTAACTAACCAAAATAAATCATATAAATTCAAAAGTTGTTATAATTTAAAATTACAGTGAAAGAATGAAAATTGTAATAAAACATTAATTTGTTAAATACAATAAATGCAGGCACTAATCAATGGTTTTCTTTCAATTTCCCTGGTAATATTGATGCATGCAAAATCCACTTAATCCGCAGAATACATACTCCTTGTACAATTTTGTGAACTAAGTTGGAAAATAATGAGACTTGATGAATAATTAGGCGTCGATAACGTTAAGTCGTTAGTGACGTCGCCATCTGTCAAGTGACGTGTCATTTATATAAGTGTTGGAATATATTATGAAGATGAAAATAGACAAGTGTATTACACAAAATTATATTGTCTTCGAGTGTTTATTGTTTGATAGAAAAACGAGTATACTTTTATTGCGTTAATTTTATTCTTAAAATGCAATAGTATTTGTTAATACAAATACAATACAATACAATACAATATAAGTTTATAAGCAAGTGTCAGAAATACTCGAAAGATTGAGTCACTTGTCACAGATATTTAGTCGCTACCATTACTTATTAAATATTACTATAAATTAACTTACCGTATTATTTTATTAAATTATTAGATATCCTTTTAATATTGTGGTACTTAACCCTAATTCGTGCTTTATACTAAAATACAGGGTGAGTCAGATCACCCGTATAGCATGTATAACGGGAGAACGGTTTGGTCTAAAGTCATCAAACACGATTCTTCCCCAATAAAACGCATATGGGCAATCTGTTAAAAATATTTTCATCAAAATCTATGTAAAAAAAGTTTCAAAACTGAAGATCATGTTTGAATTTTAAATTGTCTTATATAAACACAGGAAAAGTTATACATCATTTTAAAGGTCTCGTTAATAGAAACATTTTGGCAAAAACATAATTCACTTAGCTTTATCCGTTTCAAAACGGCGTCGGCGGCCAATTTTGGTGCAATATTGACATTTATGGGATATCGTGTGTTTTTTAAACCACTACTCTTATCTTTTTTCCGCCTCAAATTTCTTACTCGTGATAAAATCAGTTTTATTCTGGTATGTTACATGACATAATCTTTGAGATAATCTAAATTTCAATAAAATATTTATTTTTAATATGCCATTTTCCCAAAATTCAAAAAAATCAAATAGTAGCGTATGGAAAAAACATACCATTGATAAGGTTTTGTAAACCCTAGCAACTTTCAAATTTACACCAACCTTGTATCTCTTTTTGTTTTTCTTCAATCGGCAAAAAACATATTTTTTCCGTATGAAATGCATGTTAATTTGCATAACACTTTCAAGTATTCTGTGGCCACATTCATACACGATGGATGGGTGGCCTGACACACCCTGTATAATGTGTTTCTCTCCTTAAAGTAAAACGAAGGAATTCATATAACTTAATATTAAAAACCGTTGTAAGGTAAAAAAATTAACATTAAAGTGTTATAAAAGTGATTCTTGTAATCCTGTGTAAGATAATGCAGTTTCACTAGGCGATTTTCTTCAGGTTTCACGTTCAAAGGCCGCTCTAGTGTAAATCATAAATTTATTTACTATTGTGTCACCACACTCCACCATTTACAGCTTTTTGGTCAAAATGGGGTTTAATCGTGTGACAACGTCATCGTTTATATCAACTATAGATTTCACTTCTAATAAAAACATGAACGCATCCACCTTAAGAGATCCTGCGGATAAAAATTACAGTTACCTACTTAGGACTAGAAAAATAGTTTTGATGGTTTGGTTTTTAAAATACTAATAAACTAAAAGCAATTCGGTTGCTAATAACGTTACATTTAAATAACATTGGCATACATTTATAAATGACATTGCACTTTTTGGTGAGGGAATGTAACTTCTGTTGTAACTTACCAGGCAACACTCACCATTGATGATTGAATGACGTGAAGTCGTTGTCTTAGGTCAGGTATACAAAACACACATACATTCACAAACACGTACGAAAGTTACATTTAAAACACCGAACGGTTTTCGTATAACAACGATATAACAACGTATTTACAGCGACTATAATTACATAAGTTGCATCAGAGAAGAACATTCGCATAGTAAAAAGCAGTGAAGCTTTCAGATGGTTTTGAATGCTTAAATAATTACGTCAATAATTATTTATAAAATCTAAACCACACAATTAACTATTGAAAACCCTTTAATAATCTTTGGTTCTGGTTATGTGAACTTCGAAAATCTGTTTATTATTTATAAATCTTAATATATAACATTTAATACCTCTGACTGACTGACCTATTACGAAATTTCTCTAACTATAAAGTCTACAGAGTAAAGATTTGACATATAGGTTCCTCTTTGACCCTAGGAGCTTGCTAAGAAATGGTATTACGAAAATTCACCTGTATTACACCACGCTGGGTCCCAAAGTTACCATTTATGAATTATGGACATTCACTTTTGTTTGAACTGATGAAAATTCAAACAGCTGATCTTGATTGTATTAGTTCCACAGGCTAACCACAGATTGAAGCAAACACAACTATCATAGTTAACGCGGGCGCAGCAACAACGAGTCTGTTAGTGGTTGAATAAAATAATTACTTTTAGTTTTGTGAAATAGTAACTAACGAGATTATTATACCAAAATAACATTAAAACGAGTTCGCACGCAGCACACGTGAAGTGAATTTCCACATAACAAACTTTTAAATTTTAAAATCAGTGTAAAACATACATTTATTCCAATTTTGATTGAAATCTGAAAACATTTATTTTTTGACTGTTCTGATGTTCCTGGTTTCATTTACACGTTATTCTGGGAATACAATTTTGTGCATTATCCTATAAGGTTAGGATAAGGTCCAGTCAGGCTTAAAATTAGGCGTGAGGTTGCTGGGGATGATAAAAGTACACCAACAAATGAATAGCAGGCTTTTCTAATGTAAAACCCCCATAAGACAACGTACTGTTTTTGGTCGGTACACATTTTCTTTAATAACTCGGTAAATAGTTATGCTAGAATGACGAGAGAGGGTTTAAAGGTTTGTTCCTCACTAATTCCCATATTTTTATATCCGGGGCTATTCTGACCCGTTTAAAAATGCGACCACTAGATTTCAAACACACACACATTTATATATATCAAATTTTGAACGACGCCCGAAACGTGTTCAGGGGGTCAAGTTAGGAACTTCTATGGCGTCCCTGGCTTAAGTTTCACCGTGCGGGTCATAAAATAGTTCACTTTTCATTGGAAATTCACTAAAAATAAAGATGTGTAATAATTATAATATGGCATTATGTATACTTAAACGTTAATACAGGTTATTGATCCAAACCAACATGTACCAGTTAATGCTCGCAGTTTTGTAAGAAAACACCATTACTGATGGCGTAGGTAGTAACGTAAATTTTGGGACCGGATAAATTGTTAAACGTTGTAAATAAAGTTAAAAGAGAGTACAAAGAGTGTATATATTGACATCGACAATCCACCTCGTCAGTGCCTGTGTCAATAGGGGCACAATTGTGAGTCACATGGTAACAACTCATTTGGGTGAGAGATGAATCCGATGAATGTAGAATTTTTCACAGCATTTAATCATTTGGTACCTTCAATTCCGGTACCTTAAAATTTATATATATAATCAGATACCAAATACAAATAGATAGTGCATCGTTATTGTATTATTAAAATACATGTTCACAGTTTTAAAATATCATGCAGATTATGATGATATATAAAAATCCCAAACTTCAAAGTTAAGTATTACTGTAGTTGTTTTACCGTTGTTTTGCCATACAAAGAGCTACACAGATATTCTAACTTATGTTTAGCACAAGAACCCATCCTGAAGTTGTCCCATAAACCTACCAGGAGCAAAGTACTTTCCTCACTTCGGCATTAAACATGCAAAAGCAATACCCAAGCCCTTCAACCATAACTCTTGGTTGAGTAGCTATAAAACTGATATAAAATGTGTTTTATTTGTGTAAAAAATTAAAATCATTTATATATCAATGAAATAAATAGTAGCTTTAATATAGCTAGTCTAGAACATGTTTCAAAAAACTTGTTAACCTGTCATAATGTTTTAAGGTTTCTGTGCCGACAACTAGCAGAATTATTGAAATAATCTAAATATCCGAAAGTTTATCTTATAATTATGTTAAAACCAGGTGAAGCTACTTTTAGTATAGTTATAAATATTTAGGTGACAGGCAGGAAACTTGAAATATGTAAAGAAAACAAAATCTTTGACTTAAAAGGGTAATAGTAATCAACAAATTATCTTCATAACTATGCTTTGAAAGGTTTTAATTTAAAATTAAGATTGAGATGATTTAATATGGTTCAAAACACGTGTCATTCTATGTAGATTATTGTGTACAGTAGGTAAATTTAAGCCAAGCCTGAAAGTAACATGTGGTCGAGATAATAGTCCGTGATTGAGAGGACTTGTTTTATGATAGAAAACTTTTGGGGTTGTTCAATGGTTGAAGCCATACCATCAAACAACAAGAAATTTCCGTATAATTTTATGATGTGATCATTTAGTTATGTTATCAGTCACATATAAATGTTAAATTAGAAATATAAAATCTACAACGTACAAATATATTAATTTTGATTTTGATTAATTTTACATTTGTATATAAAGTTAAAGCATTTTATCCTTATAACTCTTACAACTTTAAGACACGTGACGCCACTGTAAGAACCTCTTTAGAAACAGTGTTTTCAGAATTGTAGTTAGTCAGGGGATATGTTCCTAATAATGCGTAATATGGTACTATATTTGGTTGGTGGAATTTTTTTGTGTTTGAACCATTGATTCATTAGGTTGGTGTCTTCAACCATTGAACAACCCCATAAGTATTATATTATAAAACTAGTCCTCTCAATCACGGACTATTATCTCAACTACACATTACTTTCAGGCTTGGCTTAAATTTACCTACTGCAAAAAAATCTACATAGAACACGTACGTGTTTTAATCCATATTAAATCATCTTAATCTTAATTGTAAATTAACAAAATTAAAACCTTTTAAATCATGAGAACGTATCAAGCAAAGAAAAGGGTGAACTGCCACACTACCAGCTAGATAGTACTGATAACATTAACCTGCCAATACTGGGATTCGAGGTCAGGGCCAATGACACTGTTCAAAGTCCTTTGCCTTGAACACCACGCCAGCGACTCAACAGTTCAAAAACCATATTCCATAATCAATTATTTTGAAAGGATACCGTTTTTGCCTGAAAATGTTGTAGTATTAACGGATAAAGAAAATTCAATTAAATAGTTCACATCACAAATACGAACTATAAAATTTTTAAGATACTCCCATGATCTCATATTATTTTAACAATTGTATCAATTTATTAATAGACCATTATTTATTTCGGTTGTTTAATATAAAAGATCGGTTACAATTTATTTTGGTTGTTTTCCTGTATTTTTATATTAATATTTACAAACTTACTATTTTTTACCTAATATACTATACAATTTATTACACTTATAAAATATGAAAACTAATGCACACAATAGTTAAACAAATATAATTACGGTCTAATTACAGTTGATACAGAAATAAATTGTTAATTTAACAAAGATGCACATTCTGAATTCTATTTGTTAAATATATAGTTTTATATTTTTGTAATATTATAAAATGCTCATGTGTATACATTTAATATGGTATAAATTGTGACTATGTTTTGCTTTTTAAATTTGACACAGAGGTTTGCTAATATGACAGTAGATCTGAAACTAGTCATCTGTTCTTTGAACAAAGGATTGATGTTAGAAATGTATGTAAATCATTTAAATTGAGAGTCGGGATTCAATCCTAGAGCTATATATATATATATAAATAATATACAATACTAAGAAATTCTTTGTAAATTTATTTAAAAACGACATTAAGTCATAAAAGCCTATAAAGATTCGAGTTCCGTGAAGAGATAATGGCTAACAACAAGTTAAGGTGCTCGTCAACGTAACAACTTGTAAACCTTTTTAGTTCAGTAAACCGTTTTACTGCGTAACAATGTCCGCTCTTCTACGTCTGCCTCTTGGTTGGTTGCTGTTTTTATTCAGGCAGACAATATGCTGGGTGAGTTGTATTAAGTAAGACGTTATTTTTAACTGAGCTGGTTAGTAAGTATGTTTAAGATATTATATTGACATCCTAACGTTTTAAATATGTTGACGAGTTAGCAGTTATATAACTTTATGTTTCAAGCGGTATAAAACATTTCTCAAACATGTTTCATGCTGTTGTTTAGCATTACAAAAATTTAAAAATATGAATTTATTATTTATTTTATATGTTTTATATTGTAATAAGGAAGTGAACCCCATATCTCTATTTACAGTCTTTTTCTATGTACAACAAATATAGCCTGACTATTATTCTATTTAGTTAATGAAAGAAAAACGAATTTGTGTTTTTTCAATCTACTAATTTATTTTTACCAAACACGTGAACACAGCCATTAAATGGTTTTATAGGTATGTTTCTTTATATATTTTATTTTGTGAAAGTTTGTTTGTTTATCCCATCCATTCTTTCATATAAATTGTTCGTCCTCAATAACTATGATGTATATATTAAATATATTAAAAATATGTAAAACCTGAAGCAGTTGAAACAAGACGACAAGCCTTAGCTTATATTTATTATTTCTTATACATTAAAGCATATATATACTGACTTTATCATCTCTATCCAAGCAATAGTTGGCAGACCTGAGGAAGTGAGCTCCATATTTTACCACGAATAGTTGGAATTGGACCAACTGATGGCGCCACATGTTAGTCTGTTTCTGTTTATCCGTTACAAATATTATGTCGTAGATTTTTCTTGAAACGTGTTGTGTGTTCGAAGGAAAAAATAACTAATATGAACCTAAATACTTTTTCTTTACACTTAATTTTACAAGCAAAATATTTTTTATAAATATTATTAATAAATAATATTAATTAATTAAGTACGACTACCAAGCGTTTTGTCGAACACCTTTCACGTACGACCAGGTAGTTTCAAGCAGTGTGGTGACAAATTACACAAACTGTCGATGTTATATGCAAGATTTCCTAATCATCAATTTGTAACAGATATTTAAATTTTAAATATAGAGATTAGTTACGTTTAAGGAATAAATTTTATATATTGCCGGAAACATTAAATATCCGAACCACGTTTACAAAACACTTTACGTCAAGTTAAACAATCGTTTTATACTTCAGTGACTCTTAAATATACAATTATTATAATTAAATGATTAGGTAATGAGACTGATTGATTTTTCTAGAACACACAGAGTTATTTTCAAAATTTAAATAACTTATATAGTTTGTTATTTCAATTGTTAACTCCAGTAAGCCATCATTATAATTACTAAAAATAACGCTTTTGGCAGTTTAATTCTTACTTCTGTTTTTTATTTTCACCTAAACTTTTCGATACCACTTTGGACAACTTCATCGATAGGAAGGTTATATAAACAAAACAAAAACTAAAAACAGAGAATGAATCATATGATAACTTACTTTACGTCTAATTTAAGTAATTAGCCAAACATTTATATATATAAATATGGTGATCCATGGGGTGTATTTTTAATTTATTTCCTTTTTAACAATTTAATTTTGAAAAATAAAAATTATAGAATCCATAAAAATAATCAAACCCAAGGGAAATATAAATAGGGAAGTTGGATATAAGCTCTCTAAGTCTTGGCTTCCAATTTTCAAAAGGAAATAAATAAAAAATACACTCCACGGATCACCATATTTATATATTTAAATGTTTTGCTAATGTTCTTAAATTAGACGTAGTAGTATTTTATAATATGATTCATTGTTTGTTATTAATTTTCGGTTTGTTATATTACCGTCCTACCCATGAAGATGTCCAAAGTGGCATCGAAACGTTTAGGTGAAAATAAAAAAACACAAGTAAGAATTAAACTGCCAAAAGCGTTATTATTAGTAATTATAACTTATATGGTAATCAATAGGAGTATACTCCATGATATAAGAAGTACAATCACCCGTTAGATATTCGCTTTGTTATGAATTGTTATTGTTTTTCATTTGTTTACTTTTATATATTTTGTTTATTTCGAATAAATAAATATTTCTTATTTTAACTGACAGTTTCATTTCGTAGTATATCACAACAAGTGAAAAAAGTATCGTATTTATATTATTGAATGCATTTACCTCTTGAAAGATCAATATTTCTTCAGGACAAATTAAATATGTTTGAGGTCATTTGAAATATTGATTTTATATCTTGAAATTTTAGAAAATTGGTGGAAATTTAAAAGAAAAAGAAAACACTTTTTTATTTATGCTGTAGTGTTACTTGTTTCCGGCTAAAGACTAATAATAAAAAACAACAATCATGATCTGGTATTTTTCCAAAATACCAGATTATCTCAGGTGTCAATGCTTTCTATGCAGTGAATAATAATAATATTATCCTACATTATCTTTTAAATATTCAGGATTGTTCTTAGTAAAGTTTATTTTATTAACGGACTATAAAATGGTTACTATAAAAAAAATATTGATACAACTGTACAGGTAATAATAGAATATATTTAAAACTTGTAAAAATATTTAAATATAAAACTATACTGGTAATAAAAAAATTAACTAACATTATGCATTTTTTTTAATATAAATATTTCATTTCCGATTCAACTGTGAGGTATTCTGGTCAGCTTAAATTCGAAGTAATTAGACACATTCTCGGTTAGTTCAATAATGCCTTTCCCATGTAGTTAGTCAAGCAGTAATGCGGGCAGCCCCCCTATATCTGTAATGAAACACGTTTGGTAAAAGAGGGTCTTTATTACTATGAAAATATGCAATTGTAATCGTAAATCTTAAGCCATTGTCAAGATATAATCAAGCAAAAAAAAAAAAACATTAATGTTAACATCTTAAACTCATTCTTGAGCGTTGAACTTATAAAATCAGTGCACTACTTTAAAACACTTCGTATATGAAGTATTAAATACATCTTAAATCTTTAGTTTATACTTTTGTTGAAATGTATTAAAGTAGTTATAACAATCATGGAAATTAAAAGTCACTTTTAAATAACATTGGAAAAATGGTCATAAACGATGGAAGATTGCAATTAACGTTTATCGTATCTTTAGTACAAGTAAAAACATTCCAAGCCTTTATGTGGTGTTTACTTTTACGATTCTAAGCCTTAAATTGTGTGTAAACCCCTTCAGTTAAAAATATATTGAGTTAGGAAAATAATATGAACCTATTTTACCTAATTTTATCTAATTTTCTTTGGGTTGTTTTTATAAAATGATCGGATATATACAATTTTAATATAAAACTCAGTAATTTGTAATGGTCTAATATAGCAATTTAAGGTGAAAAGTTGCTAAAAACAAATTATCTTATTAATATTTATACATTTAATGTAAGAATGTTTAAACATTTTACATAGTTTAAAAGTACTTAACTTTGGTAGTGAGTGCCTTTTGTTTTTGGATTAACACCATTAATCGTTCTCTAAGGTTTGTAATTATTCACAATAATTGCATTTTACTGTCGGGGTATAATGCACCTTCATGTAGGTAATGCATTAATAAAATTGTAATTACCAAACTGGGTACCGATTATTAAGGTGCATAGTAGATGTATTGAATTAAAGAGCTTTTATTAGTCACAACTTATGCACATTTTTCATAACTGATTCTAAACAAAAAATAACGACTTGGATTCAAACAACCTGAGCTTATGTTAAATCATCATTATTAATCTTAGAGCACACATAATACATCAGGACTTAACGTAAGCACCTTATATATATTTTAGTCTGATACTTGGTATAATTATATGTATTTCAGAAGAAACTCGCTTGCTAATAAAGTCGAGTTACAGTCTGTAACACATATTTTACTTTTGAAATAACAAGAATTAGATATCTTTGGTTCAAAGAAACAGCCATGATAAATAACAACCGATGGTTTTTTTTGTAGGTTTTGACTGTTCCATAACTGTTTTTTGAATAGTCAAAAGGTTTGGAGGAGAATTTTTACACTAAGCCGTATTCATGTTTATTTGTACGTTGATTTGATCTTTTAACTAATATCATATAATCTCCAAACTTAGGTAAACACCATTTTCTGGTTCCACGAACAGTTTATCCTAAGGCTTCGTTTGAGTCACATGTTTTCCCTTCCAAGCAATATCTCCCGGGACTATTTATTGTTGGGTTATAAATGAATCATGTTGCGTTTCAATCGCAGTGATGTTTTTTTTTAAGTAAACAGTTATTTAGTGCTATTTAAAGTAAATTACTAACATTAATCAAAGCTTTTTACTATTCTTTCTTTCACGTAAATGAAAGGACTTCTCAGGTAAAACTTGTTCTCCGTCTATTTATTAAGTAGTTGCATTATTAAATTAACATTTAATTGCATAGCTTGTGATTGACAATTAACTTTTTAAATCAGTGTGACTCAGGATCTGTGTTGATCACCTGAGCTTAGGCTAGATTATATTGATTATATATATTATATTTATATAGATTATATTGGGCATTCGTCTCTTCATCCCTGTATGAATAAGGGTTATTAGGTGTGAAAATATTCCTTGAACTATCTAGTATGGAGTATACAGGAAAATTACGTCTTCATAACATATGTTTAGCTAATAGCAAGTCTTCAACTGCACTGCTTACTACATACATGTCGTAATAAGTATTTGATTTACACTAATCTACTGCTGTAGTGAAGTGTTTTAGAATAATTACTTATTAGCTAAAAGGTCATCAGTATTCTGAAAGCAATTTGTGTATATAATTCAATCGCTATAAGCTGGTGATGTTGTGGTGTTGTTTCACTGCTTATAAAATCAATCTACGAGACTCGTAATTATAGGGAGAAGAATATTGAAAATTATTATGAAGTTGGTGGGATTCACTTTTTAATACAAAAACAGAAACATTTGTTAATTTTACATATATTTTTTTACTGGCAATAAAAAAAATGAGGAAAAATACCTTGTTCTCATTGAGGAATTTTGATTCAATCTAGCGTAATGTGAGACTAAGAAAATGAAAATACATTATTGCCTCATCATCAACATTAATTAACTTATTGTAGGTGGTTTTAACGTTAATGTTCTTTGCATATTTTTACGCTATTTACAATATAGATTATTTATATATATATATATATATATATATATATATATATATATATATATATATATATATATATATTATTACCGTAACAATTTAATTTGGATAACAATTTTAAAATTTTGAGCGTATTTATTTGAGTTGAAAAAAATATGCAAAAAGGAGTTCCAAATAAACTAATAATTATTAGTTATAAAGTTATATTTCTTATTTGTATAAGTAGTTTATATATATATTAGTTGTATTCAAAATTTTCTTGATGTAGACTGATCGTGAATGTGTCAGTATTAAAACGTTCTTCTAAATAAGTTAGCAGCAATAGGCTTCAAAGGTAAAGCACTAAATTGGATTAGTTCATATCTCTCAAATAACTCTCACAAAACCAAAATTGACTTTCTTGACCAAGATGGCATCAGAAAATGTTCTTACTCAAACTGAAAAGCAGTATCCTCTGGAGTTCTGCAAGGATCCATATTAGGGCAGTGTTTAAGAGCAGCAGACTCGTTTCAACCTTAACATACTCTCACAATATTTCTCAAGTATAAATCTTCATATAAATAAAAAAAAAAACACAGTTCATGCATTTCATGACGGTTTAACCAAAGCAGTTACAACTTTTCTTTCGGTTGTACTTGATGAGATGATCATTGAGGAAGCTCAAACTGACGAATATATAGGAGTGAAATTGGACGGTGGCCTCAGGTGGAACGAACAAGTATATAAACTTGCCAAACAACTCGCTTCAAATATTTTTTTTTTCGAAATATATTTCTTCTTTGAACAATATTGCACTATCCAAATTGGTATATTTTGGCTAGATTGAGAGCCTGATTAGGTACTCTATTATATATTTTTTTTTTTTTCAGTAATTTTAATCTAAATGGATTTTTTGTACTCCAGAAAAGGGCGATAAGGTGCATTTTGAAACTTAAGCCTACAGAATCATGTTTTGACAACTTCAAAGAACTGCAAATTTTGACAGTACCTAGTATTTACGTGTTTGAAGTAATTAGCTATGTTAAAGAACGCAACCTTGTTAAAGCTCATCAGCATTCTTACAGGACCAGAAATAGAAATATCAATCCTTCTGTGTCTCACAACTTAAAGATTTTTGAGAAAAAGCCGGATTACATTGGTCGTAAGCTATTTAATCAACTTCCTTCTCACATAGCCCAGATTATTAACTAAAAAAAATTTTAATACGAGCTCAAAAAGTACCTCTTAGATCAATGTCTTTACCAACTTCCATCATAACTGACCTGACTCAAACCTGTCAAGATGTTTTTTTACACCCCCCCCCCATTTGCGTCTCTGCCTATCATGACTATGAAGGTGTGCGAAATGAAACCTGAAGAACTGGTCCTATGCCACATATGGTCAAACGGGACGACGCGACGTGGGATACGTATGTATGTATGTATGTATGTTACTTAACAAGAACTTTTTTTCTGCTAAAGAACAATATGCAAATACAAAGATATGCTTATGTTTAGGGACATATATTTGGAGACATTTTAATACACATTAAAATACTCACACGATAGCAATGCGACTTTTTAGGATTACATACTGTAAGTGCAATTAATATCAATATTATTACGTGTAAATAGTGAGCAACCTTATATAATCCATAGTTTCATAAAAATCTCTTAATCACTGTTTTTCAAGCGGAATAATGTAAAAAAGTATAGCTTTTTTATTATAAAACCACATATATTACCTAGTATTGTAATACTTTTACCAGCCCTGGTGAATATGTACAATATTAATCCAAACCTTTTTTATCTTTATGGATGGTAAATTAGTAATATAATTAGTAATGAGCGTTACGATATTATAAAACCAAAATGATTTTAGTTAATAAATGTAACAGCATATTTTAAACTATGAATTATAATCTGAAAATGATAAAAGCAGAAGCTTATGTGAATAGAAACTCGGGAGCGATTGAATAAAAACGTTTATTGTTTTTTGAGGGCATGTTAAAACAAAGCTTGACCTCCTCGAGCTGTTCACCGAATGATAATGTTCCTAGAATCTTTTGTATGATTCCACTTTACTTTGATATGCAAATTGGTAATAATGAATTGTATTGTAATACAGAACAGTAAAAACGAAAGTGATTATGTATGGATTACTTAAAATGTGTTAATGATTTCTAGGAACAAAAGCATGGTTACAAAAACACTAGTGTTGATCATTGATTTGTCACTCGTTAATTTTGTTTTACTATTGAAAGTCTAAACCATAGTAGTTGTATATGCTACACTTAACACATATTAATTGTGTTTAGGGTAATTTGCATGGTTACGATAAACTTTTATTTATGCCTAAATTGGCACTTGCAATTTTATTTTACTAGTGGAACTGAAAATTTTGAACAAATAGTTAGTTAATAAGTGGTTATACGTGTTAATACCTAGTTAATAATTGGTTGTGAGTGCAAATCGTTAGATTTGTCAGTGTTTTAGTTTACTGCTGATTTTTATGTTACCATAAATTATATTTCTCGAACAAAATTTTAGTAACGAGTATATACAAATAAATATTAGCTATAAATAGCAATATATTACTTCATTAAATTATAATATTAACAAACATGTAATACGTGACCGTTGTCGACTGTGGTACTTAAAGTCAGATGTCAAAGTAAATAATTATCACCAATTTCATACGTCATCGTTTTCTTCTTGTCTAAAAGTATAGTGTTCGTAGACGGTTATATTTTACACATTAATATTCACATACTGGGGCTAGAATACGAGTCAAAATGTGATCTACTCAGTGAAATGTGATCTAATCAGTCATAAAGACTTTTCAGGGCTCGTTTACTTTCTTATATTGTTATAAATAAACCAAAAAACGAATTAAAGTATTAAAGATACGCAAATAGTTCGAACAGTGTTTAAATACATGAAAGCATGTTGTTTCCCAACTTCGAAATATAAGTTTGTTTTAACGAATCTGCGAAAATTTGTGTATGATACCTTTGTGGTGTAAACTAAGAAAAAAACATCGTTTGTTGCTTGCAGATCGCTCTAGATAAAGATATCTCAAGCAATAACCGCAATACAGAACAGAGTGAAAAGTCAAGTTTAACGCTTATTTGTACTTTAATTGAAGGAGTTTTGTATAAAAAATTTATCTATAATTATAACTTTAAAATAGCATTATGATCCTATATTTATAATCTACTTAATCTTCCAGCTATATAGTTTCAGAGAATGTGTATCAAACAACAAACATGGAAACAAATTTAACTACATTTAATACTGCTACGATTGAACCGAAACGCATAAGAAATGTTGGGACGAATAAAAAATGTTAGGATGCATAAAATAAGTTTTATCACAAGTACTATTTATGCTTATTATTGCATTCACAAAATATATTATAACCAGGTGTTACCCGTGGCTTCGCTCGCGACAAATAAATACATAAAAAATATTAGCTGACCAGCACTATCAAATGTTTTTTAGTTTTACCATCTGACTTCCTTTGCCCTAACTGACAAACAACTACACCTGGTAATTTTATAAATTATATCCTCCCATAAGATTTGCATTAGAACTTAGAGGACCTGTTTGTGGGAGGAGGTGGAGTCCTGAGCTTGGATGTGGACATTATCAGGTCTATATGTTAATGTGATATGTAAGCTATGTTCATGCAAAACTTTAGCTTAATCAGTCCAGTAGTTTATGCGTGATGGAACACCAAATATCCATACAAACATCCAAAAAGACTTCCAAACTTTCACATTTATAATATTAGTAGGATATACCAGTCTGTGAGTTATTCTGACGATGCCAGCGTTGCTGGCGAAAGGCCTCGTGAAATACAAACAATTAAAAATATTGGTAAATGTTTTAATTTATAATTAGTGTATAACCAATATTAAGGCCACAAATATTTAAAATTGTAATTTTTGTTTTTGTTAATTGTTTAATTTTTACATCGAAGATTAAATTTACAGTTTAGAGCTAAAGTTAATATTTTATAAACAAATAAATAACATCAGTACACCTTCTTTAGTTTATTTACTATTATTAGGACTATTAAGTCATAATATCAGTTTATGTAAGTACATAACCTTACCTAATAACGTGTTTATACCTAATACTAAAACATGTAATTGTTATCTTAGATAGAAATTAAATTAAATGGGACCATCAGCAACAATGTTCGTTCACGTTTAAGTAAAACGGTAAAAGTAATAGAGTAGGTAAACATATGTTTGATATTTCCTGTAATACATATAAGGTATATGTAACATTATATGCAATCTTAATGGTAATCAGCAGTCTTTCATGCTGAATAAAATTGTATTTATAGTTCTACCATTAAGTAACTCTACCACGTAATGGAATATTCAGATTTAAAGTATAAAATATTCCATTGTTCCCGGTATTTGTATACACCCGGTATATGTTTTGTACATATTTTACTGTCGTATTTTTGTGTGTATTTATTGATAATTGATAAATAATCGTATTCATTGATTAATGTATACGGTTTTATTTCACATATTGAAAATTATTCAATGCATATGACAGGTGGAATATTAATAAATCTCTAAGAGTGGTCCTTATTATTACGCCCTGGTTACAAAGAAAAAGCTGTTTAGGTCGCCAAATAAATTTGGCATGGATTTATATATTTTTCCCAGTGCTAGTCCACAGATGATACAGCCTGACAACTTTATTAACACCCACTGCTATTATACTGGATTTTTTTTACTTCAGGATATGGAAGTTTAAACTACAAATCATTTGCATAGCTTAAATATGTATTATTTCGGTGGAATTTGATAAAAATAATTCCTATATATTCTTACCTAATAATATTATTTTTAAGACTGGTTGTTAAAACCAAAGACTTTATGCCACAGTCCATACTTTTCAGCAAATAACAAAAAAGTCATAGTTGTACTGCTAATTCATCAACTTCAAAATAACAACAAATACAGTGAACGATGCAAACCGGCTGATTGTGGATGAAGTAGGGGAGGTGGGTTGTGATCTTGTATGAATCTTTATCAGGGACTTTTGGTTCTTGGATAACAAAATTTACTTCGTTGAGTAAAAAAAGTTATAGGAATGTATATTGGGGATTATTCGAAATGATTTTTTGTGCCGTCTCCTCTATAATTCCATAGTCGTATTGATCAAAATATTTATTGTTTGGCATTGTAAACAACACTGCCTATTTGAATCATCAGGAGTTTTTTTAAATAAATAGAAAAAATTTCAGAATAATGGAAAAATAATGTATTTTAATGGTAAATACAAATTTAAAATTATGTTAAAACCGATCTTTTAGTTTTTAAAACGTTTATTAATTATTGTCAAGTTGAAATGCAATCACGCACTGGTAAGACAAGGTTTTATAAAGCTAAAGTATAATTTTTGAAAGTATATCTAAATTATTTGAATTCAAATTTAAATACTCATGTACTGACCAAATTGACCAAAAATCAATTCATTACACGCTTAATGAGAAATTATTTTATGTAACGAAAACCATTAACCCTTGGCAACTTTTGGAATGCAAATTTAGTAATCCACCGCCCCCACGTGGAAACAAGCCAACATTTGACGACTCATGGGCGTTATAAAACTTTGAATTATCATAATAAAAGAAAATAAACCATCATAAACATCATAACCATATCTATAAAAGTACAAAATATGCATACACTAATAGTTATATTTGTCTTATAATTGCAAGAGTCAAAATTTGAGCTAAAAATATTTAATTAAAAATTAATTTTTTTTACTTGCATGCTTAGAACTGCCACTGAAATATATTAAATATCGATAGTTTACTTGAGGTCAAATCATTTGGCCAATATCAAAACTCATACGGGCTTTAGTATGAAGTATCCGTATTGGTTTGGATCTCCTTTTAAACTGCAAATATTTTAATTCCCAATGGTTATAGGCTGTTCATTAACGATTCTGCAAACTTAGGTGGTTATACATCTCCTGAGGTTGCGTGTGATTTTTTTGCGTCTTAGTATAGGTATCTGAATACATAAATCACACAGGCTTTTTATATTTTTATAATTTTATATATCAGTACTTCTTAGAAAAAACCTACTTAAATGGATAAAATCCTAAGTTCTGAAAATTAAGATCTCATATTAATAT
Source organism: Allygus modestus (assembly GCA_963675035.1). Lineage (NCBI taxonomy): Eukaryota > Metazoa > Arthropoda > Insecta > Hemiptera > Cicadellidae > Allygus > Allygus modestus. Next base: position 94,426,511 of record OY776116.1, read on the forward strand.
GAAACTTCAGTTTAATATTTTTAACATGATACATTCATCCTCAAGTGAGCTATTAGTTTTTCAGTTAACCTTTACAAGAACTTAAATACGGTATGTCAAGATAAATATACGAAATATATCCCTGCATTCTTTATCCACTTATTTTTTAACAATATCTTAACAGATTTTTATTTATAATATTAATGATTCCTATTTAATTTCTGTTTAGTCAATTTTGGATCTTAGTGTTTTTATTTAGCTGAATCATTATTCTAAAATGTCTAAATATGATAAAAAATTAATAGCCTTAAAATGAATTGATGGTGCCAATAAACGAAATTGATAAGCGTCAATAGCAATATGTAAAAGAGTAATTATTAGTACAACTTCATCGTAGGCCCCAGGTATTTCCTTCTCTTTAGAGTCAGTTATCTCAACAAATCATTCTAAAAACCGTTGATACTCTGATAAATTCGTACATCTCGTAACAAGTTCTTTGGCCATATGAACTTTTTTTAATTTAGATAATTACACTGTGATCCTATTAATAAATTGTTTTAATTACAACGGAAAGTAGCTGAAACTACGGAAATAAAATATCATGAAAGAATAGCAGTCACTAATAGTGGGCTATGGAAATTCACCACTTGATTGACTTTTGTCCCATCGGCTGCAGTCAAATAAATTGTTTGGTTCTGAGCGTTTAATGGAGTAAATTGCCATATTGTAAACAGTTACTTATGTATAAAGAGCATTGCCAATCGAGAAACAAAAATTGTTACCGGGGGGCGCGTAGCAAAGGGGATAGTTTCCTGAAAGCGTCTAAACCCTTTTACACTCTAACGACAAACACAACCTTTCCTAAAACTGCAATTTCGGATAACACAAACACGAAAAAATCACTTTAATAAATTTTGGCTGAAGTCGAGTATGAAATTATAAACACCGAACCAATTAGCTTGGTACAAAGCAACGTTCTCTCTTAATTCTTGGGTTTCGCTACATTTCCATTAGTTAGAAGGAATAATCGTTGTAAATAAACTAGGCATACCTTTAGCAAGTACTTTAAGGATAAATCTTGAGCGGTATTTAGTTTGTAGAATTTAAAGAAAAAGTAAAAGAGGAAAATTTTAGTATTTATCAATTTGAAAGTTTTTAAAAAATAGTTCCCATAAATGTACGTTTGTTTAATTTGTTTACTATTTTTGCTGATGCGTATTCTTAAAATACATTCCAGTTCATTCTGCGTGTGGTTTAACACATTAGTTAACTATTACATTTTTGGTGATTTATAAGTTAGTCAATAGAGTAAACGAAATCATGAGGATCATTGCTGTGAATTTGTTTTTAGAACAATTTGAACTGAAATGTTTCCATTTTAAAATTGATTTTGTTGTTGTTTCTTTTGTTTTAGTAAAGTAATAAAATATTAGATTATTTTAAACTTACACTGTCATCTTATATACAGGCCTCCCTAATACATCAATAAATGACTAGCACTATAAAACATATTTATAACACGGAAGGATGTTATCAAACAATCCACGGTGAAACATGCAGTTACCAAGCGAGCTATTCAAAACACAGCAACGCAGTCGATTCTACCCTCCATTGGTTTTTACGACCGACTCCAACTCAAAAGAAACGGTCTTTAACTTGTAACAATACCGTTAACACGACTGCCCTTTTTGGGTTGGGAATTACATTGAAAGATTTATATCGTAAAGTAATTGTTTAAAAAACCATATTGATATGCTTGTAATTAATTTGTATATCCAGGTTTTACAACGTAATAAGGTTAACGTAACAGAGTCCTTTCATAAGGCATGTGAATTGTTGTTACATAGGTAATACCATGCATTTGATTTTTGCTAATGTTCAGTGATTATCTATTGGGTATCTTCAACTCATTCAATCATAGTTGATTAAGTATAAATGTATTTGCTGTAATATTTAATAAGTCTTGTAAGAGAGTGCAAGACAGCCAAATGCGTTTCGCTCCCCATGAATCTTGCAAGATTCACAATCGTGGGATTGTGAGAATCAGTAAATTGTTTAGTCAATGAACAACATATAATAAGATTATTAGTGAAATTATTTTCATCCCGCCTATTTTCCTTATTTGAAAACTGTCAAAAACGACACTTCATTAAGAAGACTTTCGTGCTAGAAGATATTCCGGTAAACTGACGGTTTATTTCAGTTACTGTCAATAAGTTATTGGAAAAGCTATGAAACTCTCACCATCAATTTCAATATCCCAGATGAGTTTTTCATCGAAAATACCGGCAATATTATGTATTAAGCTTTAAGTATTAGGAAAAAAATCATATTTTAAATATACGAAGATTAAATTAACTAAAAATTGTTACACCGTTGTTTCACATCTGTCAAATTATATTTATTTTGATAATTAATTAAAAAAGTAAACAAAAATATTCGTTGAAAAACTTACTCTGGGCGATTTAAACATAAACAATGAAAATTAATAAACAATACAATTTCGCAATTGAATATGGTTTATTCCATTTAATACATCTTTCTTTTTTGTCTAATAAAATAATTAGATACCGGGACATGAAATGTTTAAGTATTAAAGTTCAGTGTATTTAGACTACAAATAAACATACATACGAAGGAAGGTATTTATTTGGGGAACAGTCCAACTTTTTATTCGAAGCAAATAAAAAAAAAATCAATGATACTGGCACCTTCTATAAATAAGCTATTCAAAAAGTCCAAACAATATTTAACAAAATACATTTGGAGAAAGAACTATTTAAATTAAAAAATCATCGATATGCCATTTCATTTGATTTTGTCTTTTGATTTTATTGAGGGATTTTTTCTGGTTTCTCAAAAATACTCCTAGAGACTCAGTTGTTATTGCGAATAATTTGGGGGATAAGAACTTGGACGGCGTCAGCACTGATAGTGAGGGGCAACTTATTTACCATCCATTTGTAAATGGTAGGGTTACGGCCCACTATCTCAAACGTATGTGCTGTTAATTACCAGTATAAAGAATAAGAACTGTATCATAAACAAGTAAATGCTGTGTTATAATGTAATCTAAGGAAAAGAAAGCCTAAATGTTACCAGTTTCTGGTCTGATAATTGTGACAAAGAGAACATATTTTATTTTCTTATTATATGTTTATTTTAATGAAATTATGTTAAACATTAAATATTGGGAAGTCTATAAATATTTGAATAGTGTAATACTTACGATTTATTTGCATCATAATTTCTCTACGTTACCGATACAAGCTCCAATACTACCCTCGTCACTCCACCCCAACCGAAATCCGTATTATAGGATCGTTTTGTTTCCAGTAATAATATCATGTAATAGACGCATGCAAAATTTTGATTACATATATAATACATGCAAAGTGTGAAATCGAGGAATTTAATAGCATTCCTATTAATAAGACTGCCTTACAACTTTTGGCAAAATATGAATCCATCTATTAATGCTACACATAGTTGTCCTAAGCTTTGTAATTCCAAAATTCTCTATGATATGACAAAGGTTTATTATGCAAAATATAATGCAAAAGGGTTTTAAGCTAAACTTACTGTTAACCCATGAGTATCCTAACCTAGCCTAACAACCACACCGCACTTGTTGGGATTATTTGAAGTAGCCCATGCACTATAATTGCGATACAGTGAGCGGTGGTTTGGGTTAGCTAGGTTGCAATTAAAATGAATTCAATATACGGATAAAACAAACCATAATGGTAGTTGTGAGGTATGATTGACAAAATAACTTCAATACACATTGGTTTTTATTAAAATCCTCAAATTTGAGGTTTAAGCCTTCATCGGGAGTTCGATTTCCAAGGTAGTTGTTAGGTATAAGATACTCAAACAAGTTCCATTGCCTAGGATATGTATTGAAGCCTGAAATTAAATGCATCCTGACCTACCTAACCCATTGAATGCGTTGTATAGAAATCTGAAAGTTTGAAATACGCTCTATTAAATACTTAACCTGTCAGTTCTGGGCAATGTACAGATTGACTGGGCATTCTATAAAGTGTCTGGTTGTATTTATTGCTGGGATAACCTATATTAGTAAAGAAATTCGTATGGTTATTGTTAAATTATTTTGACTTTTTCCTTCATTAGGGCGTCATTGTAAGTTTGGTACATAAGAAGACTCATAATTTTTATTTATTATAATCTTCAATTCCGAAAATACCGAAAATTTGTGAATACGTATATATCTGAGACGTTTTATGTTTATATTTATATTTATATGCTTACAACTATTTGTTTATTTTTAATTTAAAAAGTATGAGCTTATCAAATAGAATGCGTTGACACGGTATACTTTAATTTTTGTATGTGTACATCTGGGGAGAGAGTGCATTTAGGTGTGAATAAGTTTACATCTTATTGACCCTGTTCAAATACAGTAGAACGTATGTTGTCACTAACTGCCAGTATTTATAATTTACTACACCCTAAATTATTCATTTTCATTACTATATCATTCATTCCCGTAAAAATACTTAACTTACTTCTTACTTGTTGACACTGTCATCTCCATTTGATTGGAAAAGAAAACTAATGACGGTTCGATTTACTGACACATACACTTCTGTGCAGTTTTGCCCTTTTGGTCTCATCCCCGACACTTATTTTATGTTCCTTGGTCTCAAAGCCTGGATGATGAGTCGATACATAACAACAATCCCAGAGCTGTTCAGTCCCTAAATATAATACCTTTTTTATTAATCTTCATCACGTGGAAGACAATGTTATGCTTGAATTTTAGAACCGAAAGTTATGTAAAGCACAAATAAAAAATAAAAAAAGAGATAAATTATACCCTATGAATATTCCTGAATCGGTAATAAAGTATGTTTTAATCCTTTAACTTTATAGGAATTGTTCGCTAGCACAATAAGACATGATTAGGTTTATAAAACCTCTTTCCAAAGTAGTATTTAAAAATATATCGCTTAGTACATTAAGAACGTGTGGTAGATGTCATTATCTTTTCTTAAAACAAAAAACAGTCATTGCAGAAAATATCTGATACATAAGATATTAGGGAGCATATGCAAACAATGAAAATATAATCATAATAATCTAAAATGGTAAGAAAATAGGGCACAACGTAAATCATACATTGTTCGTGTTCTTGCCACAGCATAAACTGATCTGAATGATCAAATAGCGCCATGTTATTCTGGTGCTAAACTCCATTTCAATTTGGCTCAGCTCCGGAACTAGCCAGACTATTTATTGGATTATATTTGCCTGATATTATGTGGTTTGCTATTCCCCGATTGACATTGGACTCCTTGTTTTGGAAGTTGAAATTATTCTGATAAATATTAAAACTAAACATCAGTACTGTACGAATTTGTATAATAATGCGTTATATTCTTCACATTAACTGCAAGGTCAAGATTTAAAAGATCTGAGTGTCGATTTTCAAAAGTTTTGACTTTGTGATTACTTGGATTCATACATTTGTTCACCGAGATTGTCTGCTTTGAACAAATTTGTTTAGTTGATTAATCTTGGGAAAATGAAAGGTTTTATTTGGAAGTTTGTAAAAACTTTCCTTTAAAGAAATCAAAGAGCATGAGATTGCAATCATCTAACGGGAAAACCAAACAGGCTTTCATCCTTTTACGACGAATTAATTTATTTATACTTTACTTATAAAATCAATATTTCGTATTACGAATGATAATAGCTTAAATCATAATAGCTTTATTAATAAAAAGAGCACTATCCTATACTCTAAAATGATTAATGTCTGTTTGTTTGCAAAAATTATCTCGAGATCCAGCGGAAGGATTTTGCTGAAAGTTTGGGATTAGGGGCTTTTGGGTCTAAAATATCGATTGGTGAAAACCAATACCTCAAGAAAACTAGTTTTTTTCTAAACAACACAATTGAAAATTAAAAATGTTTAACATTGGGCTTATGGAGTTTAAAATCATAAGACCGGTTACTATGAATAACAAAAACAAACCATTAAATCAGCTTCTATAAATTAAAATATTGTAAACAGCTGTTTATCATTATGGAAATAAAAAAACCAACTTAAATGGCAACTCTCATAATGAAAATAAAAAACTACTTGAATGGCAACTCAAACTGTTTTTTTTTTTCGATAGGCGAGTGAACGTAGCGAACGAGCTCATCCGAGAGGCGAGTGAGCGAAGCGAACGAGCTCATATTGAAAATGAACGAGTATTTTAAATAAAACTAATTAAATGCCTCTTCTGCGGAATCAAACACCGAGCTTGGCTCTGTACCCCAGAATTTTTAGATAAGAAGACGTTGAGTAACATAACAAAATATTTGGTCAACAATTTAGTACTCACTTTAGTATTTATTTTCTCGGTATTTTTTATAACGGTGGTAAAAATCTAAAGTTGGTTGTTTTAGGTCAAAAAGATAAAGAAATATTGAACAAATGTTAAAAATATTATATTTTTAAGGTCAAAATATTTTTAAGGTTTCAACACTACAAATAGTTTAACAAGTACAAATTGAAAATGATTAACAGAGTTTAAGTAGTAAAAATTTTGGTTTTAAATTCAAAAGTGAGATTTAATATATTGACAATGTAATAATAACATCTTTACAAAATAATTGCATTACACCTAAGTACATTATGAAACGTCAATCCTAATTCCTCACCCAGATTTTTTTTAATACAGGGTGAGTTTTAAATGAGTCCCCCCTATTTCAGCCCCAATCATTGTCGACCAACTTATACTTTATTTTGACTTGGTTAATATTTTTGGCCGCCATCTTGGATCTTACAGATTATATTCCATTATTTATTTTTAAATGCAAACGTAGGGTTGTGACCCATCATGTACAAGTATTTTTTTACGTTGAAAATAATGCCGTAAACTATGTTTGAAAATCATTATTTGTTCTCAAGATATTGGTGAATTAAAAACAAGAATTTTGGAGAAAGTTTTAAAGGTCCAAACCTTAACACATGCCCATATTCTTATCATTACATCTAAAAATTACAAATTATCATTACCTATCATTTTTGAGTGGCATTTGCTTCATTTTTACAAAATTAAAATTTTCGGCCGCCATCATCCGTTTTCAAATGTCACCTTTCATTCTCATGATATTGTCACTTTTTGAAATGTTAAATAGAAATCTTTCAATGTAATGAAAACAAAAGGTGATATTAAAGAAAAATGTTGCGGCATTTATTTCAGTGAAGAAAAACAGTTGGAAATGACGGGTCACAACCCTATCTTTACATTTGAAAACAATTATCTTATTCCAAAATAGAGGATCAAAGATGGCGGACGAAAATTTTAATTTTGTCAAAATAAATCAAATACTACTCAACAGTGATTGGTGGTAGTTCTTTGCTTTTATTTTATGTAATTATGAGAATATGGGCATGTTTTAAGGTTAGGATCTCTAAAACCTTCTCCAAAATTCATTTTTTTAACCCTCCAAAATCTTGAGAACAAACAATGTTTTCAAAAACGGATTGCTGCATTGCGTTTACAGTAAAAAATTACTTCTATATGATGGGTCACAATCCCACCTTTATATTTAAAAATAAATAGTGGATTCCAATATGGCCAATCCAAGATGGCGGAAAAAATATTAACTAAGTCAAAATAAAGAATAAGTTTATCAACAATGATCGGGGGTGGTTCGAAGTCGATATCTTAAGAAATGTAGAAAATATTAGGGGTGTGGGGCTCATTTAAAACTCACCCTGTATATTCCAACATAGCATATCCATTATTATATAAACAATTTAATTTTTTGAGTAAACTATACTTAAGTATTATACCGCTATAGATTCTTTCTGTGCAACACTGGTGCTTATGGCGGGCCAAAGGTGAAAATGTATAAAACAAAACTAAAATTGGTATGCAGTTCAACCATAAGTAATTCATTCCTTGAGTGCTGAAAGCAAAGTCTAGTCCATGCTGAGGTGGACTTTCTCTTATTCCTGCATAGTTCCAACATTAAACCATTAGTTTAAATTCATGCTCGTATCTTTAAAATAATATTGTAAAGATTCCATAGAACAATAATGGACATAGGTTGTCAAATACAAACTGAAATATTTAACAAACCGTTTAACTCAACCATTAGTACAATTTGAGCTACACAATTACAAAAAAATTTCGTGAAAACAGTTAAAAACATAAGCATATAATTGTTTGTTACTTAATATTGCTTAATAAATCCTACCACATTATTTAACAGGCGTCAATATTTAAAACAGTTATTAATATCTAAATTATCTGTATTAAGTTTCATTATATACGAGTATTTATTTTAAACTTACGTTTATCTCGTAAACAAAATAATGTAGTGGAAAGTTGTAAGTTGAAACATACATACTTGCAGTAATATAAACAGCATTGCATAAGTGAGTATTACTGTTTTGGGTTATATGTGCTGTTACTAATGTGTTTGTAATGTTACCTAAAATTGTTATATTTAAAGTTTATATTATGGTTATCCATTGTTAGTTTCAATTAATGTAGCCTACTTAGCATGTATACTCCTTAATCTACTTATATTTATAATATATTTAGTACGATGCACACACTATACATACCGATTCATCAAAGACGGGATACACATAATGTGCAATAAGCACAATGTATAAACAATAACATAAAACGTAAAATGTTTAAGAGTGAGAGCGTTATTCTACTAAACAAATGAACACGTAAAATCCTGTGGAAGTAAGTACAATTTGTGTTTCAAAACTTGTTTATGCACATTCCTCCTGTCTACCTTAAGGGTTTTTAGGGGTTTTTATTTGTCTACTTTTCAGTTTTAAACTAGTTATATAGATTGTCTATTAACTCTAAAATCGCTTTATTCTTAGTTTGTAGGGTTTTATTGCACTAATCCTATCACAAATTGTTACCTCCTATAAAATTGCTTTGTTTATGCATACTACTCAAATATAAATTTATTTTATTTACGAAAAATAGTATAGGCCCTAATCGGTTTGGTCTTCGAACAAATTTAAGTACGATGACCACGAATATATCCAGCTACATTTTAAACAAAAGCTCTTTCGCAGTTTATAGCTATTAGCTTCATGCAGCATAGTTATTTCTTAGTTTTGAGGATGAGTGATAGCGTTTTCGTATTAGGCATAACCTATTAATTAACTAAACATGAGAATCCTCTTCATCATCTCCTTTGGATTTTTTCCTCATTATCTCACAATAGATATTAAATATTTGTAGACCTTTCATGTTCTTAGGTGAGTATTACACTTTTTCTTTAATTTTTATACACGTCGTATATATTAAAATTTTATGTTTAAAAAAACTATTTTACTCTAATTACGGAACATGCACAGCTAACAGCATTTTATAAAATTATTGAAACGAATTATTCTTATAAACTACGTAAAATGTGTTAGAGAATTATTTAGTTTTTAAAAATTGAAGTATATATCTGTATATATAAAAAGGAAAAATTTATCAAAAGCTAAAATCCGCGGAATTAGTTTTAGAAATTCTACTTCCCAGTATATTACTATCATTTCTCAAGAAACGTAATATTATTACATTTGAATTCCCGTATTGATACAGTATCAGTCATTACAAAGTTAACATAACAACGGTTATTTCACACGTTCGTTAGACGAATTCGTTTTTAACCATGACTTAGAACAGACATTAGTGAAGATCGCTCTAGTGTGCTTAGACCATTCGCTATCTCGCCACATGGGAATGGGCAGATAAATAGCTCAGAAGTGTTGAACATTCTCTGGCCCCTGAACCATTTACTAGAAAAATTGCATTGCAGATTAAGTGACTCAGGATTTATTCAGCTGGGAAAGACCCTTCATTCAGTTGTTGTATGTTTGTGAGTCTGTACTGAGATTTATAATTTGTTATGCTTATTATAGTTTTGGTTGAAATATTTCAAAAACAATCAATGGTTTTACAAACAAAATTTATATAATTCAAGTTTTATATATGTTAAACAACTTTACGTATTGAGTAAATTATGAACCAATGTGTTTAAATGTATCAGTAATATTTCCCTTCCTGATGGAAATAAGGTAAGAAACGGACCTAATTTATCTCTAGTTACAGTGGTTTAATGCGTTTTGATCCGTATATTCCTGAACTTTTCTTGCATTAGTCACCCCTAGTTATTAGCGTACAGTATTGTATGTTCAAAAAGTTTTGAAAGACATGCTTCATAAAATTTTAAATACTAATTCTAACTTTGCGTAGTCTTTTTAATTCAATTTTAAAGTATAACGATTTTAACTTCCACAGAATTTGTTTTGTATTAAAAGCAATGTAAACTTCGACATTTTATATTCAATATATCGTATGTCCGTTTATGTAAAGAAATATAATTCCGTAAATAAATTTCAGGCTATAAAAGGCTGACTTATGTATTGAGTATGATATATGTACATAAATTAAATATGTCAATAAATACTTATATTTGGAATTTTCTTTGACGAGGACCACTTAACAATCATAATCAAGAGAAATTATTTAGCCTTCATAGATCATGTTACAGTACTTGATAAGTCAAAGGTTGAACCAAATAATATTTTTTAAAAGCTTACAATTAAACAATTTAATAAATCTTGAGTTCCATGCAATTGTAATCCATAAATGTCTTATAAAAAAAGTATTATACAATTTAGCCAGTTACAATCCTTCTGAGAAATTTTGAAATTCATTTTAAACTTAAATTCATATGCAATACGTGTCTTTTAGTTTGCGATGTAATGAGAAAATAAATTGAATAGAAAACTAACACGTTTACTCTTGAACAGTATTGAATTATTCAGCAGCCTATTTTATAGGGTCAACGCCAACAACCTGAACTGTCGAAAGGCCTTGAATAATACATATCAGCCCGATTGCAAACTTTAAGGACTAATTATTTGCTGTGGTTAAAATTATATTAAATATGTTTTATACTGCTGAAGAGATCCATATAAACTGTATTATCTTTGGTACAGTTTTGGTTTTAAAAGTAACGTTTTGATGCTTTGATAGCTAGTTGTTATTTAGATTTTCATAAATCTTTAAGCAAGTAACATTCTACTTTTTCAAAACGTTTACTTTTTAGTCTGAAATATATGTGTATGGAGAAATATAAGATTTATTGAGGTCAAATTGTTTAGTTTTAAATTAAATTGTGTAAAGTAAAAAATCATTATACTACTTTTTACATAATTTAAATGCAAATATAAGGGACCATATTTTGTACACTTTATTTTCACACTCAAAATTATAATTTAATCACTTATCTAAGCACAAGTCTAAATTTTTTGTGTAATTCACTTGGAATACCAAACTGAGTATGATGAAAATGGTTAATCAAGTCTTACCAACATGATGTCATTGATAAAGAGATCTACTCTGGTATCTTCAAGTGCAACACCCTTCAATGCTCCTTATTGGGTAGCACATACGTTACCGGTTAATCCACAGTTAAAAGCAAATTATAAGGTTTAGGGTGTTGAAAGGATCAATGATTCCGACATAGTTTAGTGATTTATCAATGATAAAGTCTCAGGAAGGTCGTCTATAAATAGTTTTTGTACGGTCATATAATTCTGATTAAAAAAATATTTAATCGTGTACGAGGTAGAAAATTATATTTGGTTTATATCAAAGTGAAAATGTTTATTTAACAATAAAATATATTCTTGACTAGGAAGTGCACCCATGTGAACATGTTCCCCAAGCTCCAAAAGTACCCCTTGAACAACTATGGTCTCATCAGTCTTACGTCCTCCATCTCAAAACGATTTGGAAAAGTCCTAGACCATAGAATTCACCTCCATCTCAACTCTCTGGGTCTCACCCTTCTTACCTAAGCTGGCTTCCATCCTGGAGTAATGAGTACGATTACCTCTTGCGGGTTTTAACATGTTTCCAAACAAACAATGCCCTCCACCGTCTCTCAATAATCTCCGTCATGATATCCAAAAGGCTTCCGACACCGTTTGCCAAAACTACCTTCAGGTTAAGATCCTTGACTGTTAATTTCCAATTCCTATTATACGGTCGAATTCCCACTTCTTTGAAGGGCGCACAGCTCATGTCACCTTACGTGGCTCCTTCTCATCCCCATTTGTACTGCGCGCTGGCGTATCCCAAGGATCTGCCATCAGACCCCTTCTTTACATCTGTTATCTCCGTGACATTCATGTCCCTATCAATGGCAATCCTACAGCTACCTCATGCAGTCTTACCTAGGCTCTATCCTCGACTCACAGCTGTCCTTCACCTCCCATATAAAATAAACAAAAAGTAAAGTCATTACTTTCACCCAGCTATGTACATACCTGTCCTGACCTACGTCCATATATCTTTATTTTCCGCTCCACACGGTTACCTTTCAAGACTTTATGGCACACTACACCTTCTCGTCCATCTCCCACCTTTTTCCATAAATGAAACATTTTACGAAGCCTATTCTAACCCCCACTCCCCAACTTTCTCCACCACCTAAACTCCACATATAACGACCATTCTCGAAGCTCTGATATCCTCCAAAAATTTCTTTCCCCGAATGCCCTAACTTCAAATCTACCACCTCACCAACCTAACAGAATAAACCCAAATATTTATGCAAATCCGGCTCTCTAAACCCCACAACAAAATGATTCCTACCCCTTCCCTCCCCAAAACCACAACAGACAATCATAAGAAAGCCCTGGTGTAGTGTCAAAACTATTACCCCTACCTTAATTTCCTTAATATTTGTCATAACGTTGTAAACCATTTAAGTTCATAGCATGAGTTAAAGCTGTTTTCATACAACAAGATTTTTGGTATGATTTTAAGAAAAATAACTATTCCTTGCTCAGTACTAAAATAGAATAGGCTTGAAGTACTCAGACAAAGAGAAACTTTGGACAGAGAGTCATTAATCTTTAAAACAAAGACAAAGACCGCAAACTTGTTACCAATGGAGAGGCTTTCAAACACATCTAAAGTTTTACCGTTACCTGAGATTCAATGAGCATTGCTTTGGAGAGCTGCAAAAACTTTTTTGAGTGCTTAAATGAAAAATAAACTAACCCTATAATTTTTCGAACGTATCGAAAATGCCACTTAGGTTAGTTGCGTTTATGTTTGTATTTTCCTTAAATAAATGGAATAACAATGATGTTAGATATTAATTCTGCTTGTCCGACAATTATTTAAAAATATTTTTAATATAAAACTGAAATATAAGGAACTTTATTGAACTTAGTTATAATAGTAAACATGTTTCCAACATATAGCAGATAAAATATAAATTTAAATGATAAACTTAATATTTATTATAAATAATGTGATTATAAAATGTCATGTACAGATAAATTACAACCAGAGCAAGCAAGATAAAAACATTATTTCAATATCCGTAAATTAATTGATATACACGGTTAATAATTCTTCATTGAAATTACATGGGAGATCTGGTTTGCTCCTGGTGGGTGTTTAATGTAAATATAAATAAATAATAAGTATGGAATAAAAAACATTTATTATTGAAATATTTTTCAACTAAGCGAGAAATGAGATTTTACTCTTATGATATATAATTTCCTTAAGTTCAGAGTTATGATGTTCATTTGACCGACAAATCTTGCCAACCATATAATATTTATTACAACGCAGGTTTACCTAACTCAAAATATACGATAGTTTGAGAAACCGAGAGGAGTGATTATTATTTTAATAAATATTTTAGTTTGTTTTGAGAACAATATAACACTTGTGAGGCAATAACCGTTTAAATTATTGTTACAACCACTGCTTAATAAAGCTCACTCTATTGTATTACAACCAAAACGCCAGATATTTATGTATTTTTTTTATTGAAGATCAGTCACCGTTTTGTGAAGACAGTAATCGTTACCCACCCATGTAACATAAAAGTGCTGCTATAAGATTTCATGAATTTAATTCGCAAATTTGCAATGTTCATAATCGTTAACAGTTTATTATTTTATAAAAAGGGATAGTGTTTTACATCTGTGCAAATATAATAGTATATTTCCATTAGTTTATCATCTAACAGATAATCATTGGCCAGGCTAATGGAGAAAGTTTAGGATTGATTTGATAACACTCTCACTTTAATTTTAAGGTCTTTGACTTATTTTTCAAGACTAAAGATTCAATTTTAAAACTATACTACTGATTATTAGACTTAAATTTTCGTTATTATTATTTTATGGCTTTTTATTTACAACTAACTAAACATATGTTTAATTAATTTAAGCCTAAATTCAGAACCTACGTCAGTACCTCCTAAGACCTTGTCATACAGATTGTCTCAAAAATGTGTAGCGTGCTATGCAGAACCGGATTATACATAACCAAAAGTTGAAAATGTACAGTAATATTTTGTTCAATTTCGTCTTAGTTTAGCCGTCATTGCCGTTTTTAATTTAATGAAATTAAATAATAATTCAAAAATCCTTGGAGATACTTTTATAAAACTTCGTATAAACTTTAAAGTTTTTGTTATTAAAATTCTGAAGAAATACGTTTATCAAACTAATCAAATATCAAAATGGTGGCCATTTAAAAATTTCAAAGTCAAACTCCATGAAAACTAGCAACTAATACAAAACTTTATATCATATAAAATTTAAAGCACATGTAATTTGATGTACAATTTTGTTTCAGTTGCTAGTTTTCATGGAATTTGATTATGACATTTGTAAATGGCCGCCATTTTAAATTTTAATAAATTTGATAAAATATGTTTTTGGAAAATTGGAATAACAAAAAACTTAAAGTTTATACAAAATTGCATAAACATATCTCCAAGGGTTTTTGAATTGTTCATTGTTCAAAAAATACAAAATGCCGGTTTACGGCTAAACTAATCCGAAATCGAAAAAAGTGGTACTGTAAATTTTCGATTTATATTTGTATGTAGAATCCGGTTCTGTATAGGACGTTCCGAATTTTGACACCTTGTATAACTTGACTTTAAACACAAACAGTCCTAATGTTACGTTAACCGGTTGAGCATTGGCAAATGTTCAATTCAAGCCGTTCCTACTAGCTGATTGCTGCCCTTTCAGTTAGAGACAGAAGTATAGAATGATGATGTAGGACGCTCACGTGTGACAAGTTAACATTTAGGAGTTACGTATACTTCCAGGACATTTTAATGCATTGTTAGCTTATTTAAAAAGACAGTGATATAACTAAAACTAAAGACCCTGTGACTTCAAATTATATCAAAGTTTCTAGGTTATAGTTTGTTTTGGCCCTTGGACTCTCTTAATTTAACTGTTACTTTCTATTCTTGGAATTTTACTTTCTTGAAGTCATGGAAAGGATGAACAGAGTGCTGAAAATTTGCGTCATAGATGCTTTAAATACTGTGGATGGAAACATTTCCTTCATTCGTCCACAGCCAAAAGGTAGAGATTCGTACTTGCATGACAATTATGCGCTATTTTGTATGACCTTAAATTTTTATTGCGTTTTGGTTAAGGTAGCTCAGTTAAAACTTATATGATATAGTGGTTCTTTCCAGTCATAGCCCATCAATCGAATTGTTAAGCCACATATCGTATGTTTTTATATACTGTACATTAGACTTTTCACTTTATATAAAATCTTTACTTATAAGGTATATTTTATTATTAAAGTTGTCATTTTCCTCCCTATGGCCAACATTGTTTTACATAATCACGAGTAAAAAAATCACAGTGTAATTTAGTTATAATATTTGGGCGATATCATAAATTATCTACATTGCTGTTACAAACACTTACGTTTATTAAAATTCAAAATTCTTGAGCCCACATATGTAATATATTTAGAAGGTATCAACAATATTAAAATAATATGTTAATGAACATATAATAAACACAAATAGACTGCTGTTTTATTGTTATATTCTTTAAAAATAGTTTAACTTAATTCGTTTTACATTCAAGGAATAATCTACTTACGCTAGCTCAAATGTTTTCGAAATTGCAACGTGAAACGAAATAAGTCGAATTTAACAGTGATTGGAAAAGTTAGTTGATAGATGCTGCAAAGTTTGATTGATTTTGTGTCTCTAAACGACCAAAAACTGGTAAATAGGTCTTACAAATGTAAACTTCTACAGTGTTGTCTATAAGCACTACAGGATGCTTCAGACCTAAAACTATGCGTGGTATTCTGAAAGGTTTTCACCTGTACCTACTCTATAATGTAATTAAAAATATTCTGTTAGTGTTTATTTAATTTAAATTTAGTGTATAATAGTAAGTGGTTAATTTGTTTGGTTCCTAATTTGTGTTGAATTTCAATAAAATCTTCAGATAATTCCTATTTAACACTAAAAAGCTTAAGTTTAATATCTAGTGATATTTAAATGTGCAGCTATAACATTAATAAATTTACTTTTTTATTTAAGCTATTTCTTTATAAATATTGATATAAATTACTTCATTACTTAAGTCATTTTAATTTATATTTATATACCTTTGTTTTTAATAAAGAATTGGACTTGTATTTGAATATGACTCTTAATTAAAATCTAAATATGGCTTTTCGGGCTCCTGACACTTATTCTTAGGCTTGTTTATATTGTTATATACAAATTTATCAGTAAACCTGATGATAAACAATTACCTGTTTCAACATACCTACTTTTTATAACTCGCTTTCATGTAGTATATGATACAATAATTTTACTTAGTTTTTGGCGCAATGTTGGTAGCCTTGTTAAGGAATAAAGGTAATCAGTACTTGGCGGGAGTCCCGTCAGTGGTGCCAACTGCTACAGTGGACTCTCCCGCCGAATCTCAGGCCACTCACCCGGCAAATTATCTTCTGATTTCTCGTACGAGAATCATCTACTTTATAAACTAAGTCAAAGAGGTTAGAGGATTTTTTATGAATTTGGTACTGCAATTTTATTTGTTGCAGCTTTGTGTAATTGGCAATTCATTACATTTTCTAACCTATAGATTATATAGTTTACACATAAACTTACCTAAACCAACCATGGTATATTTTGTTTTATATATGTTTGTTTAATATTTAGAACCAAGTTTCAATCAGAGTTATGTAAGATATTGCAGTAATATTCAGGTTATAACCAGGTATTTTAAAATACTCACGTTTATGTTAAATTTTGTAGCTAAGTATTAATAGCTTCATCTAAATGCTAAAACACATAAATGATAAGAAATGAGGGTTAGGCAAGAGAGTAATGCATTGATATTGTAAAATGGATATGGAATGACCTGATACTAAATGTATAAAAACAAACTATTTAATCTAGTTATAATAGTACTAATAACAATAATAATAGAAATATTGTTTTTTGGAAGTTATATTTTAATAAATAAAAAAAGATTATGGTTAGTATGATCTTAATGTTCCTAACATAAATTATAAGCAATTTAGTACGGATACAAAGTATGTTCCACCACTTGTTTTAATCATTACTTCTAGCTACACATGGTTATATAAACAGATGTATAATTTAAACCACTATTCTTACATAGTGGGCATAGACCATAGATGTGTGGGCATAGACCTATTGCTCATAATCTTTGTTCCTGTACACTAATTCATTGTTTGAATCAATGCAATTTAGCATTTAAAATACTTAAATTTGTATACGTATTGCTAAAAGCAATGTAACGCCAAAGTTTTACATTAAAGTGGTCCAACTCCGATATCAAGCCTTTGAGCACTAGAACCTGAGTCCAGAAAGCCGTTTGATAAAAACAATGTATACAAATAAAAAGCGAACAATATATTGGGAACCGTCAGTCCTATAGGTACTAAAGATAATTCCCACTTAGTTGACTTAGGATACACAATATTAACGTATATGTGAGTGTCTTAATTTTTGTTGTACAAACGATTTTTTAAATATCAGTTGGTTGATGGTATTGCATAGCAAAAATTATAGATATAGATGCGGGTGATATGAACTGCGAAATTATAATTACATTTCTAAATACTACGTGTGAGAGTTTCGTTTTTTTGTCTGTGTTTGTAGCACTCCAATGATTAAAATAATTATTGTACAAGGAGTAAGTGACTATTTTAAACTTCTTTGCTGGAATGGGCAGGAATAATTGTAGGATGTTAAGAACGGCGAGGTAGGTAATTTATATATAACAATGTGATTTCGAAACATGGGTAATAGAATTTGGACGCATATTTAGCAGCTTCTTGTGATTTTTCGATTAAGACTGCTTAACAACATTGATTATACATCCTGGATGTATAATCAATGTTAACAATAAGGACGTAATTTTTGACTTAGTGCGTACAAAACTTGTACTTAACGACTAAATATTTAAATAACTTAATTTAGGGAGTTATCTAAAAGTATTTCGGACTTAATAATTTGTCTTCCTCCCACTATTATGAGCTCCGAGTAAATGTTAGTGTAAAGATTAATATATTACATGTTTACAGCCAAGTGATTAATACACCCGTCGCAGCAAACCTGCATACTCAGCGAATTTCCAATGAATATATAACATAACACTTAACAGGATTCATAAGAAATGTATTCACAAACAAGCGATATTTAAAATATTAATTATTCTCCATAAGAATAACATTGGGGATGAGTACGCAGGTTTGCTGCAACAAGGCACACAAAATAATGGGTTTTTATGCAAATATCAATAGAACTCCTCTTAGTGAAGTCACATACCAAGTTTCATCCATATACATTCATAAATAAGCAATATAACATTTTAAGTATTTTCCATAAGAATAACATGGAGACCAAGTACCTAGGTTTGCTGCTACAGGAACCATAGGCGAAAAATTGTTTTTTTGTGCAAACAACAATAAACCATAACCAGATCAAGCCATATACCAAATTTTGCCAGTTTATGTTCATAAATAAGCGAGATATACAATTTTTCTTTTTCTCCATAAGAATAACATTAGACAACGTACTGTGTTTAGCACTTTCAATATCTCGGTAACCAATTGACGTAGAGCAATGATCAAAATACCAAATTGTTTGTTTTTTTAAGCTAAATTCAATGGTGTAAATTAAAATTTGATTTTAATTAAAATTACATGTGAAAACCCCAAAAAACACATTTTTGGGGTACAAAACCCCCCAAAAACCCCCCTTCGGATGGTGCGATTTATCTGGTTTTCGAACTTGTTCAAATAAATGGTACTTTACACATTTGTACCAAATTTCATTAAGATCGGACCTTTTTTACGAGAGTTATCGTGCTTACGGACACATATATATATATAAATATATATATAAATATATATATATATATATATATATATATATATATATATATATATATATATATACATATATATACATATATAACAATTTGAACGAATGGTGTTTTTGGCATCTGGGGACCTCAAAATGAAAAGTTATCATGGTCTCGGGCTTAAGTCTTACCATGAGACCTACGGTAATAGCTTCTTCCCTATAGGGGAAATTCGCTAAAAAGTATTTTTATGAGAACAACAACTGCCGATGGCATGTTAATATTTATGGTCTGGACTGTTTTTAAGGTTTTTTTAGTTGTTTGCTTGTTTATTTGTATCGATGTGTTTATTATTTAATATAAGGTACTTGTTTGGGAATTGAAAATAAGTTATTAGTTGGTTTAAATTGAACTAAGAATGATATTTTACATTTCAAAAATGGATTATGTTCGTAAATTAAAGGTGAATTACATGTACAGATGTAATATAAATTAGTATTGTAATAAATCCTGACAGAACTACAACGTGTATTTCTAGAAGAGTCAAAGCAAAAACAAATGCATTATACAAATACACCAATACATTTCACATTGCGAATACATGGTTAAAAGTATTCAACAGCTATGAGTCACACGCACTTGGAGACGCACATTGTTTCTACTACCATAAACACCACATTACACGCTCACACACGCTCGCACACTCGCACAGCCACCACTCGTTCCACTTTTAAATGTGTCTATTTCTGTCTTCAGTCGCTAGAAGCCTGCCGTGTCGCGAAGAGATAATGCGCCTCTGTGGTTTTGGCCTTGTGTGCAGAATGGTTTCAGTGCTGTGTTTAGGTGTTTAGTGTTTTCACCCGTTCAGTGTTATAGTGCCTAGAAATATGTGACAAGTCTTGGAATATGTGATTTCTGTGAGGAATCTAGTTAAAAATGAATTAGGATAGTGCGGTGAGGATAGGCTTTACAATTAATCTTAAGTGTGCGGTCCCTGAATTATTTAATTTAACAAATCTAGTTAAAGAGTATAGTATTATTATTCACAAAGCTAAAAACGGCAACATTTTTTTGAGTTACTAGTAAAAATATAATTTTTGTATGTATAGATAAACTAAGATAATTTTCCACTAATATATTTTTTAACGTTGTAGCTTAAAGAAAATTATTTTTATAACTTTTTTATCTACAGTTTTTACTATGTATAACTTTTCCCATAACAATTAAGACATAAACTGGTACATTAACGGCTATTTTCCTCCCCTCGTAAATGTTAGAAATGTTCACAATCTACCTCACAATATTTTTGTATTCATTCCGCCCTATTCTGTGCTACGATTACAACCCCTATCCAACCCCTCGGATAGTGGAGACCCGCCAGGGTCTTCTGCAGGGAACAATCCGCACCCTCAGGAACCTGGACCCGGTCGAGGTCTACCTGGGGATTCCCTACGCCGCGGCGCCCGTTGGCACCGGCCGCTTCATGCCCCCGGCGTCGCCACCCTCGTGGATGGGCACCCGGGTGGCGGACACCTTCGGGCCCGTGTGTCCCCAGACGTTTCCTCCCCGGCCGGACCCCGCCATGCCCACTGGCCGCTGGGGCTACATGGACAGGGTGCGGTACAGTCTCAGCAACCAGAGTGAGGATTGCTTATACCTCAACATCTACGCTCCGTTAAGAGGTTAGTTGTGGACTGTTAAACATTCATTTTTTCCCTTAAGGTATTCGCTAGTAGAATTACCGGATAATAACGTGAACTGTCTTATTATTAATGTTACTTACGAAAATTAAATACAAATTGGTTTATTTCAATAAATAAATGAGACACAATAAGCAAAAGTTGATAAATGCAGTCAAACTTCTGTGTACGTTATTTACTGTACCTAGATAAAACTTTATCGGCCTGTTGAATAATTATAGTAGGCTTTACTAATCTTAAACCATTTCTAAAGGTAGGAACCTTAATTTATGATTCAGCCCATCGTGAAATGGGGAAATTTGTTTAATAAAACAAATTAAACCCGATTTTTTAACAGAAATTTCACTAATTGATAATTGCTGTGTTATTATTACGCCTAAATGAGGTTTTAATAAGAAATGCCTGCTTATAAAATAGTGTAAATTTGTTTTGAAAAATTCCCTGCTACTTTCAGAATAAGTAAAGGAATTAAAAACGAAGGTGGGTCTACTGCTTGAATCACAACGGTAATACACAAAGCTAATTGACCTCCATGGAAACCGAACAAGCAAGGGTAACCTTAAACAAATATTAATGCTATTGTCAATAATGATTAGGCCTACTACAAAAACAAAGCAACTGTTTAAAACTAGTTATTATTATACGAGGCACTGAATCTATGTTAGTACCTGTCTTAGTAGAACACATTGCCTTACAGCTAACTTCTCATAGACGATTGATAAAGAAATGGCCACCAATCGAATTTAAAAAAAAATAATTTTAATGTTTAATTACGTACGATATAAATATCCTGTGTGTAGCGTTGGATTACACTGTATAAGGTATTTCTAATGTCGTATCTTACCTGTGTCTCCCATAAAACCATTACAACACATTCTAATATACCAACCTTAAGACTAGTCTTATACTTAATATAGACTACGTTGATGATGACCAAAGCTATAAGATTGTATAAGAATGTATTATGTACTACTTTCAGGAATTATGAACCATTAACTATTAAAATAAATCGAAAAGTTCTGTGCAACAAGCAGACAATAATTGATAATCCCTCTAAGGGAAATATTGAGTTTATTAAATCACATGAATAAGGACAGACACATTAATTGGTCTCAACCAAAAAGTTCTTTCAACAACTTTTATTTTATGTTCGGATCCATTTCAATTTTACGCCAAGTGGAGCACCAGTAACTGGGAACATTCAGATTCATTTTGTTTCTAAAACTAAAACTAGTGTAATTAGGTACGATGACGTGTACCTACAAAAACATAAAAAGTTACCATCTGATAAAAAATACACGTTCCTGCCCTCAATATCCATTTACTGATAGAAACTTATCTACTCTTCTTCTTTAGTAATAATAATAACAACCCTACGATAAAATATTAGTTGCTATCAGTTTTATTAAAACAAGTTGTCAACAAATAATTGACACAGCATTGCACAAAAATAATTTTATTCACTTTATAGGCTGATGATTAGTGCCTATGTGGATGAAATGGCATTTTACTATTGGTTTATTAATACTATTATTTTTCATGGAATATTGAGGAAATGAAAACCTGCTAGACCTTACAATGCCGAGCTCAAAAGGTTATACAAGACTCGTTGCTATGGTAACAGCTCAATGTTTAGCTTACCTATTAATTGAGCAAGTTTTATAATTAAAGGAGAAGCCAGAGAGTGTTTGTCAAGACCTTGCTACTTTGAATAATCACGCCGAATAAATATATCAAGCCTTTTTTCTTAGCTTTTAAGAAAATGTAGCTCCCGTCTTATGGTGCCTCCTATCGAATTTGTTAAACAAAGGTGAAACCTCCACATTATTTCGAAAAGTAAATACCGTTTGTTAACATGAAAAAGTATCCTAAAAATTGCTGCGAGTATTAAAGTCTGACATTAAAAATAAGGACAGACTTCAGTTCACAACAGATGGGTAGGCCATTCGATTACATATTGAGTATCGTATTATTGATACCAATTCTAGCTCTTTGTTTTTTAACATAAAACAAATGAATTTAGGTGTGAAAAATAACAACTTTTGCTGCTGTTCATGACAAAATTATAGTAACCTGACCTAACCTAACTCCGCAGAGCACTGTATGGTGGCTCTTCGTTGTGCAACATAATACAAATTAATTAATTTTGATCTAAACAATTTGATATAAACTTTAAAAATAAATTTATACCTTAAATGATAAACGACATTAATAATACCTGAACAAAATAACGTAAAATTTAAAAAATGCGGACCGCAAAAAGTATTCAGCATAAGTGGGATTTGAACCCGGGACCGCCTGACCGTGAGTCCAATTCTGAATCCATTGATCTACCACAGTTTTGAGAACAGGGAAAGTTACAATTTAACAAGCTGTGATCATCTAGTTGCTTGATGACTAGTCGAGTACGATAATCGGTAGTCAATAATACGATACTCGATATTTAATCGAATGACCTACTCATTTGTTGAGAACTGAAGGCTATCCACTAATTTCGCTTATGGTGTATATTCCGTAAAATATATTTTGCAAGTAGGAAGGAAGGATCCATCAAAATATATGCTATTATCAATATTAGACATTGCAAATGGCCTGAAATTATTCTCAAGAAATCTAAAATGTATCAATAATTTATATTTTTATAATTAAATAATAGTTTATAATAAATTTGTATGCGACAGATCAATGTCATGTGGAGGTGTCATTGTTTTCCAAGTAAAAAATTAATGAATGTTATAGAGGGAAAATAATGGAAGTGCATTGTTATATACAAGTGCACAGCTTGTATTGCAGGACTCTTGTTGTTCTATTTTGCGTGGAATTGACATGGAACACCTTTTATTCTTTAGGACCATAACATGTGACCGTTTATCGCTAGGCCGGCTATATTCTTCCCAGCATACTTTTACTGGCCGAATAGGTGAGTTTCTACCCGCTGCCGTTAGAACTACTAGAAACTTGTCTACTTGAAAGACTTGGCCGGGATGAAAATATGTAAAAAAAGATACTTATTTGTAATACCGTTGTAAAAAAAGTTAGAAGGACAATTGAATTATAACTGAAACTAAAGTAGGCCTAACTGAAAACTAAAACTGGCTTACGTGTGTTGATAAGATGGTTGAATGTGGGAAGTGAGTTGATTCCATTGTAAATATAGATTTACTGGTTAGACAAAAAGCAGAAAAACTATTTCCGTACTTAATGAAAGTAACAAATCATGTCTTAGAATTTGTTTTAGATTGAAATTGTTTGCATTGCAATGTTTTGCTTCCTAAAATAACATATACGAAGAATAGACTTAAGTGTAAGTTATAGCTACAGGACGTTTTAACTAATTTTCATTAAAACTCACACCAAATATATATTTGGCACATGTCTCAAAGATGAAAGTTTGTTGTTGAATATTTTTTTATGTAATTATAATATGCATAAAGGGCTGAACATCTTTATAAAAGTAGTCCCTTCCACTTATAATAGTCTCACTTTAGTAAGATCTTTGATATTTATAAATAATTAATAAATTAAACATAATGCGTTTTTCTTCCGGAAATTTCTAATCTATTATTCCAGATGTAATGAAAATTAGCATTTATCTCCGACTGATATTACCTCTACAATATAATTTGCTGAAGGACACATGATAGTGCCCCTCTAATTCTACCCATAAATATCACTCCTAAAACAAAATTATATCGATTCAAATTCATTGACCTATCCTGTTTAATTGTCCCGGCTTTTCGTCCTTTAAACTCCCCTTTCCATAAGACTTTTTCCCCGCGGAGGGCGCGCGATGCCTGACCCCAACAATCGTGCCAAGCGGCGAGGCTGGGTTAAAAATACCGCGGGAGAGAGAGAGAGAGCGAGCGGGTCGGCCCGAGTAGGAAAACACTCCAAATATTCTCTCAGCCTTTCTGTGTTTTTACAGTTACCGAACTCGAGCTGTGTGGGATTCGAATGCAAAATAAGAATGTTTTAACGGTACGCTCTAGTTATTCCACGGGTGAATATTAAAATTGCTCTTCACCATGGGATACGACTTTTTACTCCTCTCTATTTCTGTTCAAAAGGCGTGCGGTCGATTTTAATTTTCTCCTAGAGTGAAAATGGACGGTGAATATTCGGTCTTGTTTTACAGCACCGATTTTTCGTAACACAGATTTTTGTAAACGATAAATTAAAAGGGAACTTTATTATAGTTAATTAAGAAAACTAATTTGTATTTATAATATTATAAAGAAGAGGTGGTGTCTATGTGTCTGCTGTTCCGGTAAAAGCAAAAACTACTGAACTGACTGGGCTGAAACTTTACACAAAGGTAGATCTTGAACCTATGCGACACATAGGCCTATTCACTTCCTTGAAATCCCCTCGGGCTACGCCCCGTGAACGTCCTAATTTTCAATGTTTACATTTCAGAAAAAAGTAAACATTCAGAAACTGTCATGCGAACAGCTGTGGATACTTTCATTTGACAGCTTAAAGAGCAGAAGCAAGAACAGCTGTTTCAATATGTCAACATTTTTTACCCGTGCGAAGAACGGGTTTATCAGCTAGTTATAAATAAAATCTGTTTGCATTAAGTAATTATAGTATACAAATAAATTTAAAATAAAAATACTGACCAATACTCGGCATAACGTATGAGTTAGGTTTCAAACTGTGCTGTTTGATTGCTACAACAATGATTTACAACGCAGATCTGAAAGCATGTTTGATTATGAAAATTATGCATTCTTATTCAACGGTTAGCTAATAGCACCGCTACACTGTAATCTTGTTATTAACACTCGACATGCTTGTGCAGTGGTTATCGAAACGATCGGTTGCATCAAACGTAATTCAATGTTATAACGAACTCCTAATAAAATATATGAATGGTTCATAAGATGTTAAAAATTAAAAAGTCGAATGGGTATTATCTTTTACTTGATCATAGTTTTTTTTTCAATATGAATCAACGTATTATTCTATAAACAAAAATCCATGGGACTATCTATTAGTCACTGTTTATGAAATAAATAACAATTTATATGATTACAACCTCACTTCCATTATTACACTTTTTGTTAGCCAGTTGTAATTAATAACATTTTGTTTATTTCAACACATCGTTTCTAGTTTTATTTAAATTTAATATAGTAACTCTAATAGTAGGAATATTTGTTTTAAAATTCGCAGAGCAAATTCAACGGTTACACAAATTACTATGGTAGTCTTTTAAACACACATATTTTGAAAATTATATTATTTTATTATTAAGTAATAGGAATTATATGTAACAGGGACGAAACATATTGTAGTTAAATAAAATATAAAAGATACATTATACTTAAAGGGTACAATATTGCCCTTTTATAAGGGATATATCATTGATTGCACATCCCACCAATGCTATTATAATCACGTTTCCATGTGGAATAAGCGTTTTGTGTGTAACAATGCAGTGCGTTTCAATCAATTACTCCATATATTGCGTTCAACACTTACACTATGAATGTATAAATGCATTAGTCTGTTCAATGCACTCAATTGCACATCGCCGCGTCGCTGTACCACGAATTATTCTTCATAATAATTTGGACAATGGGTAAACAAATATTAAATGAATAATATAATAATAAAGTATAATATTTTGTATCAGCTGAATTTATTTTATTAATTATTTTTTCGTAACCGGAGTTTAGAAAACAAATCTGCATTACATGGAATATAAACAAATAAGGTTTTTAAAAGTTTACTGGCTTTTATACGTGACAGGAATTAAGGTAAACATTTAGTCCGTTGTTAAATTACTGATAGGTAACATTTCTAGTAAGACGTCGTAGTTCTGCTAGCTGTAAAATGGTATTAACATTATATTTAATCCTAAACACACAGCTTTTTAAACTTAGTGCTCATCTGTGTTTAATTAAAAAGGAAGATGTTTACTTTCTTTTGACTGTGAGATACCTTTAATCATATGTACAACGATTATTTGCTTGCATACTTTTATACGGGACATTATACGTAACTCTGATTCATGAGACGAATTATTGTTCACAAATAAAGAATAAAGCAGATTTGAGCCTAGACTAGTTTAAGTATGTTTATTTGTGTAAATATATCGTTTATATACTAATATTCATTATATATAAAGACCAAGCTCTCATTGGTTTGACTTATTCATTAATGTACACAAAAACCTAGTTAATGGTTTGAGTTCGTTTACAATCTACACTTTATTTTATTAGTTACTTATGTTTTCGGATCAAATTAATATTACGAGAAAACGTTAATCACCTGTTCAGTTCTCAGATTTGCTGAGCAGCTAATTAAGGCACGAGCCACTGGAATTGGTGACTATGCCACCCGAAGGAAGCCAAACTCGTCCGATGACGAACGAACTATCCACAACAGATGCTTTATTAAAATCCATTTTTCTAGCCCCTGAGCTGCTTCTATGACTAAATTAAAATATTTTAATTTAGATGCTTTATTGTGAGAAAGCAATGTGTGTCTTAAATTACCAGTGAAATGTAGTATTTTCAAATGTAATCAGAAGAAACCTACTTATATTAAAAAAAATTACGCTACAATTTATGAAAAAGTGTAGTAAACTAAACTAACCTAACTCCGAAGAGCGCTATATAGCGGCTCTTTCTTTTATAACATATTACAAAAATGAGTTTGTGTAAAATGTAACAAAATATGGTGTCTCATAAAGTATACACAAAAAGGTGGAATGAACCTGGGACGGCATGCTCGTGAATCCAGTGTCATATCCATTAGACTGTCCTAGCTTGTCGAACTAAAAGTTACCATTCATCAAGCAGTAGACGGCACTCTGATTTTAAAATTTGTCCCAGGTAGCTCTCGGTGTGATTTCAAAGTTTTACATGGACAGTGCTAACATTGGAAATGTCACGACTTCCAGTGGTTCGTGCCTTTTATTAGCTGCTCGTAACTTTGCTCTAGTAAACGCGCTTCATTAGTATTAATGCAATATTCAGATTACCTGTTTCACCTTTCTTGACTCAAAAGGAGTAATAAATATCAGTAGTTAAAACTTTTAACTTAATGTCCCTATCCCTTTGTCACTATGGTGGTTGAATTTGTATAACACCGTTTTATATTAGAAACAAATAGTTAAGGTATACTTTGGAAATAAAACTAGGATTTTTATTTTTAAATGCCAAACGCATTGAAGCAAATGAAGTACTTGATATAAATATGTTTCATAACAAAGTATTTTTTTAATTTTTGTAACCACATTTGATTCCGAGTGGACAAATAAGCACTACTCTCCAGGAAGAAAGACCTAACAGGTGACACGGCGGCTACACCGATATAACCAGATTCTTTGTGACTATTTTTAGAGATCGTCTCTCTGTCTGGAGCCATTATTCGGTGACTGAAAACTGTCTGGTTGTTTGGAGAGTTTATTTCCGGCTGAATTAAAATAAACTATCCCAGTCTCTGCAACTTTGTACAGTCAAAGTTATAACTGAGCTAGTTTACGTTCGGTCAGCTAAAATACAGGAGCATGATATGAACTTCGCATATTCTGCGAAGGACTAATATTATTATCCCCAAAAAAAAACCTGATTGTGAGTTTGCTTTATTGTTTAGTTTAACAGAGATAAAAATGTTTCAAGATGAAAATAAATTAAATATATGAATCATCAGAAATATTAGTTTCCCTATATCTTTCTATGGAAAAGGTAAATTAATATCTGAACCAACTGTAATACAACCAACTGAATAATATATTATTTATTTGATATATAAATCATTTTGATAAGCTTATTTGTTCTTAATGTTTTCCTATAGTCTACTAATAATCCGATTTCAATAACATGTAGAATGCTTCATTAGGTTTACCCTTGGAAGATTCAAAGTCATTAATTCTAAGTTCTCTATCCTACTGGTCTTTGGAATTTGAAGTTTTGACCTTAAAACTAACTGTTTTATTTGAGTTTCTATGGTAACAAGAATTTTATCAACTGGGAACGAAACGCGAAACAAGAATGACAATGCGTAGAAAGTCGCGGGTGATATATAGTACTCAATAAAGAACAAGTTATTCCAATTTAATAGTGGGAAGTGTGTGTTGCAAAAATAAATCACTATTTATTGTTTTGAATCATTTGGAAATATGACTTACTTTTACAAATTATCTTTTACTCTTTAACTTTATGAAGCCTATAAGTATTTTATCACTCATGCCTATAATTCTTTCACTTAGAGAGCAGCGAATGATCAAGGCCAATGCGCCCCTTGATAATAGCAGCAATGGTTAAAAACACTATTAAACCATCCCTTTACCTCTGACGGTGGCGACATCGCTATATCAACCTATATGTTATGTACACAATTATCACCTACCTAAAATCGTATAATTGAGTATTTAGTATGGTTTTTTGTTGGTTTGTCGAAAGGCAATATGAAGAGGCTTTATAAACAAGTAAGATAATCTAGTTTGTAGCGGGAAATTACCTTAATTTTGTATGTGATGGAATACTTGTTAGTGAATTTCCTTTGGAAAGTGAACTATTAGCATGACCCGCACGGTGAAACTTAAGCCCGGGACCATCATAGAAGTTCCTAACGTGACCCCCTCAACACGTTTTGGGGGTTCGTTCAAAATTATATATATATATTGCAATTTATATATATATATATTCCAATATATATATATGTGTGTGTGTGTGTTTTCACTCTAGCGGTCGCATTTTTTGTCCGATTTACTTCAAATTTGGTAGGGCCTTTCCTTTCTGTAATCAGTTGGGCAAAACAATTGGAAAACTCTAAACCCTTTTTTGGGGACTAATCTTTCAAATTTTGAGTTTTTGGACCCAAAAAGGGCCAGAAAAGCCCCGTATGTAAAATCAATGCATGTGAAAAAATGGGAATTAGTGAGGCGAAAATTTTAAGCCCTCGCTCGTCACTCTATCATACATATTTACCGAGTTATTAAGGAAAATGTGTTTCGACCAAACACAGTACGTTGTCTTATGGGGGATTTACACTTGAAAAGCATGTTATTCCTTTTGTTAGAGTACTTTTATCATCCCCAGCAACCTCATGCCTACTTTCAAGCCTGTCTGGACTTTCTCCTAGCATTATAATGCGCAAAATTGTATTCCCAGCTTTGCAGGTAAATGAAACCAGGAGTATCAGAACAGCCGAAAAATCACTGTTTTCAGATTTTAATAAAAATTGGAATAAATGTATGTTTTTACACTGATTTTGAGTTTTTAAGTGGAAATTCACTTCCCTCACGTTAGCGTGCTGCGTGCGAACTCGTTTAGAATATACACTGATTTAAACATGACCAATGTTTAAACTTGGCGTATTGCGATAAACTAAGCTGCTATGTTAAGGATAGGCGCAAAATCACAACAAACGTATATAATCTCTTTACAGGGAAATTAATTCTTATTTTATATAGTTGTGTTAATTAGTAGTATGTATTAACACCCGGTTATTCGTTGCACATACGTTACTATAACCATGATTTACTATTATTATTTAAACTATTGGGGAACTAAAAATAACTGTACGAAATAAATAACCTCATTTTCAGTGGTGTTGTAAAAATAAAATTGCAGAGAGAAGAGAAATCTTACCAGATTAAACTAGAAGTATTGTTTAGCCAATCACTGGAACGAGTTGTCGGTTTGTGCTCGGCAGAGGTGAAGAAAGTTTTTATATTGCCGTCTAAGTGTTATAACAATCTTCCAGATATTACAAGAGATTTGAGTACAGGTTATATTCTGCTTATTTTTACGTATAATTTTTCAAAAACATAATATACAGTATTTTACACCTAAATAAAATGGCTGATAACAGTAACACAGTATTAGAATATATTTTTAATATCCTTGTAAATTTATAATGTGTTCGGAATCAAAATACTTTATACAAGTTTATTATTTTTAATGTAATCGAATATGTATTTATTAAGGTAAAATCACTAAATAATAGTTACCAAAGCAAATATGTTGTTATAACAAATCGCCAGCAAGAATATATAGTAGGCGTTTTGAGTTATGCATCAATAGGGAAATTAACATTTGTTTCTACTTATTTAAACCTACGACTACTTTAGTCATTAAACGTGTCATGTAAACAGTACACAATTTAATACTAAGTTCTAGTTTTAAGTTATATAATAAAATTAATATATGAAGTTAATATTTTCTGAA
The DNA here is from genome assembly GCA_963675035.1 of Allygus modestus. Lineage (NCBI taxonomy): Eukaryota > Metazoa > Arthropoda > Insecta > Hemiptera > Cicadellidae > Allygus > Allygus modestus. The sequence goes on from OY776116.1 coordinate 94,457,599, forward strand.
AATTTTAAATTTTTAAATCAAAAAAGTTGGTTGAAAATATATTGCTGAACAAATAATACTATAGTATTTGTTTAAAAAAAATTAACCAACGTTTTTAAATTAAAAATAAGAGATTTGCAGAAAATATTAATTTTTGTATCTTCATTGTATTTTAATAGAAATATTTGTAAAATTATAACTAACTATATATTGAATAAAAGTAATTTATTATAAACACATACATTAATTATTCACTTACTTCTACAATTATATGATTTAAAAAAAATATTATCATGCTAACCACGTTCCATTTTCCATAAGTAACGGTTTATTCTATTAAAATATGTAAACGTTTTAAATGTCCTAAGGTAGATTTGATAGCAGTGCTGATATGGTGTGAGAGCTACAGAATCTACCATCATCCAGACAATTGCATTTCTACCCATTGAGTTTTATTACACCCTTTGAGAATTGGAAACACTCTTTTAGCTTTTATAAGTCTTTACATTATACATGTTAGATATATTCTCAAAACATTCATGAGTAAGTGTTTAATGTAATACATTTGTTTCTACTATTTATTACATTTTATTAATGTAATCTTGCATATTATATCATCATTATACAAGGAAAATTACTTTTTCATTCAGTACTTTTATATTAGTGTTTTATTGAAATCATATATAGTATAAACACAATGTCAATTTTATGCAGACATATAAATTCATTTGAAATTTCTAGGGCATGTAGATTCTTGAATGTAAAATTAAATTGTCCGCTTGTAACACAAATAACTGTCAAACGGTTGGAACCGATAGGGTAATCAAGGGTATATACTGTTTATAAAAGATTATGGTCCTAATATTATGATTGTTTGTTGACATTCTGAATAAACAGGATGATTTTTTTCTTGCAGTGATCTTAAATTTTCCCCTACAGCGCTACAAGTTGGTTGATGGTTGGTAATACATTAGTGTCTAATTTTCCAACTGTCTGTTTATATATAACAAGTTTTTTCCTAACATTTAATATAAAACTGTAGTGCGAGACGAATAAATAACTAAAACTGAAAAAATGATGTGTAACAATTAGAGCACGATGTACCACTTCACGTGACTCAAACATCTATATAAGTTTTAATATCGACATACCAGTATAGGCTATATATATATATATATATATATATCTTTCATTATGGATTCTTATACTGTTAATCCGATTGTACCAATCTTGCATTGATAATTCAGGTTAACCTTAGGTAGGTTTCAAGTCCTTTATCAAAGTCTTAAACACTTGGGCTTTACCTTACTGGACTTTAAAGTTTTCAGTGTTATGTAATCATTATTTTTTTGGTTTCCATGGTAACAATATGTGTTGACCAACGGTAAAAAGGATCAAGAATCAACCGGAATACCACAAGATCGAAGTCACAACTAACAGCCAATAAATAATAAAAATAAAAATGCTTCATAGGATTCATTCAAAGACAAATACTTAATCAATTCAAACAGATTCAATTTTAATAACATTGTATTAAATCACGCGTGTGTTCTCTTATAAAAATAAGAGCAATTTAGAAGTGTAAATTTGAGAATAAATAGTTACTGTATTTTGAAGATAAAACGTAGATACCTTGATTCAAAGGATTCTATATGGCGGAAGGTTTACACAATTCAATTAGCAGTATAATGTTATTCTGGTGGTAAATTCAATTTCAATTTGGCTCGCTCTAGCTTCCTCAAGCCAATTTACAGTATTAGGTCGTCTAAACCTACGATGTAGTAGCGGTTTGGATGCTGGGTTTCTGATAAAATTCAGTTCCTGTTTAGTGATTTCATCTCCTCTCCAAGATTATTTGTTTTATTATTAATCATATTATCATGGAGAAAATTAAATTCTCATTAGAGCTTTTTTTACAACATATATTAATAATATAGGATTTTTTAATGTGAATATAAGTTCAGCATTTTTTGTGAACATACTCTCTGTAATAACGCACTGCCCTTTGAATGCAATCCTATAACTTGTTCCAAAAACATGAATCATGAAAACAACAGTAATGGGGCCAAGCATTTTCAGAAGAAGGGAGGTAACGTTTTGCTAGAAGACCTTATAACAAAATTATTAAATATAAATACATTTACATATCTATTTTGGTTTTTTAAGTAGTCTGGTCCAGTATAATCTAAATCCCCCTATTTTTTACAAAACTTTGACTAGTCACATGCAACTCATGTATTGGAAATATATTAAAAAATTCTTATAGTTTGTATTATTTGAAATTCATTCCTCCAATTTCTTGTTTATGATTCTTTGCATAAATATTTCGTAAGTTATAAAAATGGTCAGTGAACCTGTTATGATAATCTAATTCATAAATCTATTATTTTCATAGTTTAATTCATCAAGAAAGCGAGTAATATATAGATATAAATCTGTTGTTGCTGTTACTAGAAAATGAATTAACAATTGCTAAATGTTCACTACTATAAAGTATTTTATAATAATCCGTACATTCCGACAAATTGTAACTAAAATTAGAATAATACGATGCTAATTATACTTATGATAACTTGCGTTAAATTTTCATAATTATAAGAAAAATATTTGTGTACCTGAGTAATATTTATTTGTTTCCCAATTTAATTCAGTACATTTAAATGTTAGCCAAAACTATAGAATCCTCAAAACACCTAAAGTGTATATTTATGAAACAAAATTTGGAAAACGTATTTTCATGTAACACAAAACTGTGCAGATAGCGCAGTTATTAAACATGCATTAATATCTAGTTAACTTGCCTGATTGTGATTTCATAAATGAACACATTTTGTTATCAGATGTTTCTTGATAAAAACAAAAAAAATAAGATAGTTTGTTATATGTTTACGTAACTGGTGTGTGTTTCTTATTTTAATAAAGTACCTTGAAATGTTAAATATTATAACTTCTTATAGATCATGGTGCAGTTATAGGAGTTTTAGATTTAATTTTAATCTGGATTATTGATATAGTGACGGAATGAAGGAACATCACTATGGGCCTTTTAAATTACCTTTAAACCTAAATTATTAAGGTGTGAACATTGCACCTAAATGGACGTTTTGGAAGCAGTCATTTGACGATTATTTAGTTACTATCAGGCTGCTGATAAGGTAAAAATCTCTACTATGGAATACGATGGGCAACGAGGCTGCTATAATTCTGACTACTCTACCTATGTCTGAAACAGAGAAGTTGGTTTACAACGTAGTCATTGCAGCTATTGATAAGTATGCTAATCCAAGAAAAATGTAGTATTTGAGAGATTTTTATTTAATTCACAAAAACAGATTGACAATGAACCTGTCAATTCTATCAGTCCCTTCAAGGCGCTGGGTCCGGATGGTGTTAGGCCGGTATGTCTTCAACAGGGTCTTGAAATACTACTCCCAGTTCTCTGTGGGTTGTTCAGAGCAAGTCTGGCTCTTGGACACATTCCATCTTCATGGTGTTCCTCGAGGATTGTTTTCATTCCTAAGCCCGGTAAGGATAGGTATACTGACCCAAAGTCCTTCCGACCCATCTCTCTCTCGTCTTTCCTTTTGAAGACTCTGGAGAAATTAGTGTTAAGGCACGCTTGGGACACAGCCTTGCGGACATCGCCTATTCATTCCAACCAGCATGCCTACATTCAAGGTAGGTCATGTGATTCTGCCCTGCATCAGCTTGTGAGTAGGATAGAGAGGGCCATAGGCTGCAAGGAGGTTGCAGTGGGTGCTTTTCTTGACATCCAGGGGGCCTTTGACAACACTGCAATAGAGGCAGTGTTGCGTGCCGTCAGGGCGCGGGGCCTAGGTGTGGTGATCTGTAGGTGGATCGAGGCTCTTCTTCGAGGTAGGAGGGCTAAGCTTTCGCTTCACGGTGAGACGGTCGAGGTAAGGACGACCAGAGGCTGTCCTCAGGGGGGGGTTTTGTCCCCCTTGTTGTGGAATTTGGTTGTTGATGATCTCATCCGGAATCTCAATGACAGCGGCGTTTTTGCCCAAGGGTACGCTGATGATATCGCTATCCTGGTGATAGGTAAGTTCAACAACACAGTCACAGACCTCATGAACTCTGCATTGAGGGTGGTGGGCCGTTGGTGTGGAGAGGTTGGTCTCTCCGTCAACCCTTCAAAGGTTGTTTTGGTTCCCTTCACGAGGAGAAGGAATATTGTGGGGATCGGGCCGTTCAGGCTGCAGGGATCCACCATTGTTCCTCAGGACCAAGTGAAGTATTTAGGAGTCATTCTGGACAGGACCCTTCAATGGGGGCCGCAGTTGCAAAGGGTCATTGATCGTGGCAAGTGGTCCCTATTCGCTTGCAGGCGGATGATAGGATCGACCTGGGGGCTTAGGCCCAAACTAATGCTTTGGCTTTATGTTGCAGTAGTAAGACCGGCGATGACGTTCGGATCCATCGTTTGGTGGACGAAGCTGGAAGCTGGCGTGGCGATGCGGAGGCTTGCGGGCGTTCAAAGGCTTGCAGGCCTACTCGTCACTGGAGCTCTCAGCAGCAGCCCAGGTGCCACTTTGGAGTGTCTCCTTGATCTTTTGCCCATAGACATTCATATCAAGATGGTGGCTAGAATGGGTGCATACCGTCTTCAGTGTGAGAACCTCTGGGTGTTGCCGGGCGAACCACTTGGCCACACAAAGATCATTCAGGTGGTTCAGAGTGAGGTCTTGGACATGCCCTCTGATCATCTTCCCACAACTTTTTCCTTCAGCAGGTCGTTCCGGGTGCGCTTTCCCAGCAGGGACGACTGGAGCGAAGGTGCTTGTCCGCTCCCTCCTGGTGACCGAGTGTGGTTCACGGATGGTTCCAAGTCTAGGAGCGGGTCGGGTGCTGGCATCCACGGGGTGCAGGATGGTGTCAGTCTTGGGGTGCCAATGGGTTCTTTTCCTACTGTGTTCCAGACGGAGATTACCGCCATCATGGAGTGTGCGGGGGAGATTCTGAGGAGGGGTCAAGAGGGCCTCTTTATCAGCATCTTTTCTGACAGCCAGGCTGCTCTGAGGGCGCTGGACTCTTTTGAGTTCAGGTCTAGGGTTGTCTGGGATTGTTACAAAACAGTGTCTTGTGCTGGAAGACGCAACATGGTCACTCTTTGTTGGGTGCCTGGTCACTCAGGGATCGTGGGTAATGAGGTGGCGGACAGGCTGGCTAACGCGGCTGCCTCCCTGGCTCCCATGGGCCCTCCCCCTTTTTGCGGGATATCTCGTTCCTGTGCTTCGCAGGTGATCGGCGCTTGGGCTCGGGATTGTCACAGAAGGAGATGGGCAAGGCTCCCTCTACATAGGGTCAGCAAGCTCAACCTCCAGGGACCTTCTCAGCAGGTCACAAGGAATCTCCTGGATCTCAGTAGGCTGGACATTAGGCGGATCACAGGTATGATCACGGGTCATGGTCACCTTAGGAAACACCTCTCTCGGATGGGTGTCTTCAATGGTGACACTGCATGCAGGAAATGTGGGCAGTACGAGGAGACTGCAGACCATCTGCTCTTCGATTGCGATGAGCTTAGGGAGGTAAGGGCTTCAACTCTGGGATCTACGGTCAGGGGTGGATACCTGCCTCCTGAGGAGCTCGTCGACAGGATGATGCAGTTCATCAGGCTCTTGAACCTGGAGGAGTACTGATACCTTCTCAGTTCTTTCTTTCCTTCTTTCTGCCTTCCTTTCTTCTTTTCGGGGGTGCGCAATAAGCCCAGTGTGGCTGATGTGCCTTGGGACTTGGGTCCGCCCCTTTTGATGATGATGATGATGATGACAATGAACCTTTTGATAACTTTTTGATGGAGTGCCGTCATCTTATTAAATCATGCCAGTGTCAGAAGACTTATCAGGTGAAATTATAGAGAAACAGCTTCTCATAGACAAAATTTTCCAGAACTGCTACAAGTACCTTCATGACGACCAAATCATGAATCGTTCCTCATGAACCCTCAAGAATCTCATTCACCATGTTTAGAACATGAATCTACACCTTCAACTAGCATACATAGGAAACAAAATCCAAACCACAGTAACGATGAGAAAAAGGATTCTCAATTGGAAGACATTAAACCTGTGACTCGTTTTGATATTTGAAGAGGATCTATTAAAGAGAGGAAGATGATTTATTAAATGAACATATTTTGTTATCAGATTTTTTATAAAAACAAACACATTACAATTTACTTTTTTTGAATAAACAGTTATTTATTTGTTTACATAACTGGGGTATTTATGTTATTTTAATAAAGTTACTTGAAATGTTAAATATTTTATACTTTCTTATAGATCAGGTTGACCATTAAATTTAAAATTAAAATATTTAGTTTGTAATGGCGAAGGGTATTATTGGAAAAAGTTGATTGGTTTTTGCCTTGAGCATCTCGGTCTATGACATTGAGCAGCTTTAGTGGATGTTAAGCTCTTTTGACTTAGAAAATAATTTGTCTTGTTTTTACCTATAAATCATAGCCATATTTCCTTCTGGAAACATAAGACTGCATTTCAATACATACAAAAAAATATATTTTCTTACTTAAACAGATTCTGGTGCTTTGTTTCTATACAATATTTCAGTTGAGTTAATAAAACTACTCCTTTTTATAGAGTTTAGATGTATACATTAAAATTCATTATTAAATGATGCGACATTGAGTTTTGCTTTTGTAATTAAAAACAAATACTTTACTAGTTCTTAAGGAGTGAATATATCATTAAATTACCGTCATGTATTATTTAAAATTACAGTTTACAAATAATTATTCTAGTTCGTAACTTGTATAAAGCTAAATGCAAATTGAAGTCTAACCATTAGTAATTATGAGAAAAGATTAATAATAAGCAATAATTTATGTTCAAAGTCAGTATCCTCGTCAAAGACAGTGACACAGGGTTAGGGTTAGGGCCGTGGCTGCGGTCTCTTCAATTTCCTTCGGTTTCAGCATTACACAGAGGTTTGGCCTTGCGTTGTTCCTCTTTTAAGGTCAAAGAAACAATATTTTAATCGTTTATTTTGTTTCGTAAGATTAAGCTCAATTCGGGTAACTCCGCTGAATAAAATAATTTGATTTTTTCTAAATTTGACGAAAGAGTAAAATCTTTTAAATTATCTTATTAATTAAAATATAAATTGTTCTTTTAGCTTGGTTATAATTATTGTTACTTAGATTATAGGATAATTATAAGAACAGGAAACCAAACAAACCAAAAACCAGGAACAATGGAAATACACACCTACAGTAACCAACAATAAACAAAACAAAATACCAAAATTATGTGATTTGTTGATTGGGTTAATTAATTTAAATAATTACACTAATAATATGATCACTAACATTACCATCCGTTATTAAGTAACTAGCCGTATTTAGTATAGATATGTACGTACCTAGGGTAGTAAGAGCGTCATTACAGCGTCAAGGCGATGCATGAATGCCCGAAGGCGTTATGGCTCATACTACTTGAGGTGCGTACACTAGTTTACGCCAACCCTACAACATAGGCAAGTAGTTTTTGAACTGGCACTGCAGGTTAACTTTATATCAGCATCAAACCAAACAATAATTGCATGTTGTGAAAGCTTTTATTGATGTAAACGTATTACGTGATGATATTGCAATAGCTGATTGAGCTCTGCCGGGAGTGTAATCGTAATGCTATGTGTCATCACCTCCCTGGTCTGCAATAATGCTCATTACTTTTCCCTCAAGATAGAGACATTTGACATTTGATGGGCGATACAATTAGTTTAATACCAGGGTATTTTTCTCTCACACGAAACAAATCCTAAATATATATTGCAGTTTTTAAATTCAAACAGGTGATGTACGCTTAAAACAAACTATAGTAAATGTGAGTTTTATATTAATTACTGTGTTTGTACTAATAAAATATTCCAATATAATTTTAAGTAAAGATAAAAATGTTTACTATGTTTACATTACAATTTTGTTCGTGTGTATACTGGAATACGAAGTGTTCTCTACTAAACATTAAACCCTTTAAACTATCTGGGAGATTAAATGCTGCTAAAAAATACAGTAGGAAATAAACTTATGTCCCTAGTATTTGCCTTAAATGCATTGAAGTCGAATAGGGTGGGTTGTGAATGATTTTTTTCAAAACAGTAACAGGAACGATAGACGTTTAGGGCGTATTAGTTGGGTCCCAACAATATTTCAGGTTACAACGGTTCTAGGAAGACCTAAAAACAACCAGGTATTCATATTCATTGTATAAGTAGTATAGTACCTTATGTGTCATCTGCTAACTAAGTCAATATGGTAACACAATTTGTTTAATTAAAATTTGTTTTGAGTTCTTGTGAGTAACTTAGGCATAATCTTTTTATAAATACTGAAACATCTAAACTCCATTAACTTGAATAAATCTTTCTTTGGCTGTTCAATCTTGATTAGTATATTTATCTGTATTTATAATCAAACAACGTAACTAATCTAATGTGTTCTAAAGAAAACTACTTATAGTGGCATATAGGTAGTATAATAATCATAATTCTTATATAAAAAAACTATGCATCGTATCCAATAGGCATATTATAAATTTGATTAATATATTCAATATTATTTTGTTTAAATACAACTTTATTCAAATATAATAATACTTGTAATAAAACCAGCTCGATTACTTTTGAAGGTGAATATTTACTATTTTGAAACCTTCATAAATTACTTACTGTATATTTTAAATTATTATCAATATTTATTTATTTAGACCGTCTAAATCTCGTACACCTTCTAATACTCACGAAAACTTAAACTAAGGCACTTCAGGATTTGTTAAAAAACTCAAGAAGTTTAGGATCCAGGCAGTGATATTTTACTGTCAGGCCATCATCCTAGATTTTTTCACACAAAATTCTACTTCTCCTTATAAATAACTTTATTGTATTTTTTTCTTCACTTGTTTGCTTTTGTGGTACTACTCTATAATCTGTCCTTATTATTACTTTTTTAAAGTTTTATTATTTAAAAGTGTCAAAAGTATGAACATATTAATTAATTGTAGATAATTATATAAAATAACAATAATAATTACAACATATGCAAATATAATTTATGCAAGTATGCACACAGTTTTCCACAACCGTACCATCAATGGTTGTGAGTGTAAAGTAATAAATAAAAACAATATTGACAACACATTTATATTTACAAAACTGTTACTTGTTCGAAGAAGATACAACGAAAGAGTTGTAATTCAGTAATAAATTACTCGGTGACGATCACATTGCTCGAGCTTTTTATTGCTTAAGGGACAGCTTTAATACCCGATCTTATGTGATGTAAAAATCTCTTGTTTGCCTTTCTTACCATAGTGGAAACGTAAATTATTAGATAATGTGTTTCCAAGTAACATTTAATCAATGAAGGAGCTTTGTAATGACATAATTTAAACGAAATTCTAAATATATGTGTCATATATTTGCCTTTTAAATAATTGTTTTAGTTTGGAAATTTATTTTTAATTTACTGTTATACATTATACACATTTTACTATTATATTAAATACCATAGAGTTTTTTGTGTTAGTTGTAATTTTTTGAACATTTTAATTGTTGAAGTTTGTCCTCTATTGAATTCACCTCCAACAAGTATGTCAGACTGCTTACTAAAATTTTTATTTTAAATATTACATTTTTATTTTAGAATTAGTAGCTAAATCATGGCCCAGCTATAATATTAATCTAGCCTAAAAGTGTTGTTAATTGTGATTCAACAATGCAGAGATTGAAATATTTAATGAAAATAAACACTTAACGTTAGAAGTGTCTGTAAGCTTAAATATATTAGTTTTTATGATAAGAAACTATTTTATTAAATAGTTTTAATTTAATTCTAGATTTTGCTACTTCACTGAAACATAAATCTATTAGGTTATTCAAGTTACGTGGTGAACTACATCAGTATCTAATAACACGTAATAGTAACTGGTGGTGTAATGTTACTTTTCGCAATGTTTGTCATAGTAAATGCGTCCATTGTACGTTAAAAGTATTCGGAAATTAAATAAAGCAGATAACTTACACTGAGTGGTTGATTTTAGTGAACTAGAATTTACATTATTAGATCATTATGTACTAACGTAACAATATTACTTGGTTTGTAGGTGTGACTAAAACTGTTGTGGTATTTTGTGATATATTTGAAAACATTCATATTCATTGTTTACTTTTTAAAACTATTATTGTATCCATCCAGTTATTTTTTTATCCATAGATCAAAAAATGGTTGTTTGTATCTATATATTTAATTTATTTATATTTGTGTTGCTGTTTTTACTGGTACAAAAAAACAGCACAATTGACTATGCACAATTTAACTTTTCATGTTGTGTGTAGGCTATATATGTTTACCCTTTACCTTTGCAACTTGTAATAGCATATTTTTTTTTAAAGCCTTGTTTTCTAAATAGTCCTACATTTTAGATTTTTAATGGCATACGGCAAAACATATATATATACTAACACCCCAAACATTAATCTTTGTACTAGCTAGGTATATTGTGGAGCACTAGACCTCTTAAGTCTGAATATTATTTAAACACCAAAAGGGATCAGAGTTTACAACCATTTACAGAAAGGCAGTGATGTTGGTGGTTATTGGATAGTAGTGATTCAGTGCTTTACAATCAATTACCTATTAATTGATATTATTATATATATTCATCTATTTAACTTTGCAAACTGTGCTTTACCTAGACCAAAACAGCATATCATTCCATTTAATATTCAACGTTGTTTGTGTATAATAAGTTTATAAAGAATTCCGTACTTTCAAAATTTTAATCCCACTACATAGAAAATAAAAACTGCTAAAATATGTTTATATAGGTTTAAACCGAATGGAATAATATTGAACTGTATTGTTGTGTAAAATACAAAAACTAACAAAGCGTAAAGAGTAAACATATAAAGTGTAGACAGATTTTACCTCACCACATTTACTAGTACTGGCCGATTATATATAAGTTGACGGTACTGTTTATTTGAGTTTTTCCATCATGTTACTGCTACACCAACTCCATACAGAAACAGAGTCACCCCTCCCTTGGGTTCTTCGAGTAATATACTCAGTGTACTCAATTTATACTGTACTAGTTCATAAAATCATTTATTAGTCTTTATTATGGTACTGTTTGTGTTTCTATACTTATACTTTTATTGATAACAAATTTAGTTTACTCAGTTCATAATTAAATTAACTACTCTTTCGTATATAGTTTTATCATGGTTACCAATTATTCACTTTGAACACTGCATATAAATTATATATAAGAGCTATACCAGTATGTACTATAAATTATACAAAAGCAATATGTATAATATAAGAGTAGTACTGTAAGATTAGTATTTTTCATTGTTAAAAAATAAAAAAAATAATTATTATATTTTTCCAAGTTTTCAAGTGATTTATTTTATAAAATACAGAGGTTGCCCAGTGGGTAAAAATAGTAAGGTCATCAATAAGCTGGTAAACCTGTTTTCAAGTTGTGCGCTGCCTCGGCCTTGCTCATTAAAAGGTATGCATTGTTCTCTTGTTGACTAAACAACAACCTGGCTCTGAGTAAATTTTATTGCAAATTACATTTTCCTTTTTTAATTCTTTACCTACTTATTTATATCTATATTTCTTTATATTTTACATGTTTTTATTAAATAAATGTTTTGGCAACCGTTATTTTAAACAAGCCATCTTTAAAAGGTTTTGTAAAATCCTCTTTTTGTATTAGTATTAGAATAGAAAATAAATCGATTTTTTTCTAAGTCTATGCTTCACGCCGATTAGTTACGGAGACATATAATTGTACAATCAAAGGTTTTGAAGGATAACCATACAAATATGAATGTAAAAAACGTATGGGTAAATTGTAAAACATAGGCTTTTTATAAGAATTATGCTGAAAATATTTGCAAACATAAATATTCAATAAAGTGTGTTCATCTGTCCCAATGGTATTGACAAGAGCATTTTCTAAGCAAGCGTGTCAAGATTATGTTTTTAGGAGCAAGATAAAACATCTATTAACGCCGGATAAGGGCGGATTCTTAAAGGTTACCGTTGGAAAATATTCTCTCTGGAGACATTTGGAAGTATGGAGCACTTGATATAGTTGAGTTTATTTGTCTAAATGTAATGCAAACAACATAATCTGGTTTCTGTCTATTTTATTGCTCTGAATGTACTTGTGAATTAACAGTAAACAGCCTTCATTGGTCGATATTTCTGTTTACCTCTCCAAAAAGATCTGCCCATTGACTCATAAGATCCAGTTTCGTGCTCTGGAGATGTTAAGTGTAAAACATTAAAACTAGCTTTAGTTTTTCCCTTGAAGTACTTTAGAAAAATTAAATATATTTACACTCCCTTATTGTTGCACTTTTGTCCTTAAATAGGTCGTTACATTGATGTCATTGTGAGTTATTTGATAGTTTAGCTTTACAATTATTTTGTAACTAATGAAAATAATATTTTCTAATTGATACTCCATGGTAAATATTTGTTTAATAAATACACCGCAAGGATAAATAAGTTGATAATATGTTTTCCTGTCTTACTTTGACGATTGACATTTGGCTTGTTAAGGCTAAACATGATAAATCATATTCTAAATAAATAAATATTGTATATTGAATATTGTTATAAGTAGGAGGGTCATAACGTTGGTAAATATTATATACCAATATAAGGAGAGTGAATATATTAATAAAATTTATCACAAGTTTGTTATTTATTTCCTTTTATTATTATTGTGAAACATGTTTTAGACACACTGGCCTCATCATAACTGCCTCATAATGCCTCCTAATTCCTTAGTTCTGTAAAACTTAAAATTCAATTATGATCGATCTAGCCAATTAATTCTCTTCAAAATCGACATGTCCACATATAAAACACTAACTAATAATATTAAATACATTTATTTGCGATAATATCCTGCAACTGTTGCGACAATAAATATAATTATATAAAACATCACATTATGTTTATGTATATACATTTATAAAATTTGCTTTATGTTATAGTTGCTTTAATCGATTTGGAATTTTATCACAAACATAAATAATAAAACTACTTTATGAATTCACTTCATAAATATATATTAGCTTCAACAGAGATAGTGATAAATATATATATATATATACTTAGCCCTTGATGCTCTTTGGATGATTATATGGATAGTTCAAGTTAATAAAACAATACATAAGGAATTTTGAACCGATTCCCTGATTAATGATGATATTAATAATTTTGTTTGGTAAAATTATACTTCGATTGCATTATCTAAGCCGTTTTTAATTACGAAAGCTTTTTTAGAAAGAAAGCACTTCCGAGCCAACATGAAAGTTTCCTATAGTAAATTACCTTAACAAGTTGATCCTTTGTAACTTCGAGTTGTGGGGATAGTTTTATTCGTTGATATTGATACTGCACTATTATTTTGAAAACTTGGTGGCTTGGTGGCAGTACCCGGAAACAACTGGTGAATACTCAGTTGTGTGTGGTGTATTATGTGGTTATACTTCCTCAAGAAATTTAAATCTTCGAATAGTTAGTATCAGATCACCTTTAAAAGCATCCTTCCAATCCAACCATGGTGTCCATATTTTCAACATAGTTTAAAGCTGTTGGACAAAAAACCAAGTTACGCAAGTATTACGTTTTTTCCATGTGGCCACAATAAATTTTATAAATTATTGACTAAAATAAATCTTCAAAAAGAGACTGACCCACTATATTTTGGAAAATATATACTATACCCAGATAATAAATATATACTATATTCTTCCATATCCTATCCTATCACTTGCTACTTTTCACCTAACTTTACACCTTGTGTGATAAGACCATCTTCATCTGGACTTTTTGTTTTGACGGCTTCTTTGCCACTTGGTCCACGGGACAGACTGCGGAGGTAACAGGTAACATGTATATGTTTAAGTTTTATCTGTTCAAATTAAATTGGTTTTCATTAACAATAACATTGAATTGTTGAAGACCGACAGTGCGAAGCCCCAAGGGAAATTCGGAAAACGGGTTTTTTGCATTTATATAACGAGTAGGGACAGCGGATTGTTCGTGCCAAAATTACGCCACTACAAACATGTTTTTTTTTTTTAATATGATATGATAACTCTCGTAAAAATGATCCGATATTATTCAAATTTCGTATAAACGTGTAAAGCACCATTTATGACTTAAGTTCGAAAACCAGCCAGATCGCTTCATCCGAAGGGGTATTTTGGGGGAGTTATGTACCCGAAAAATGGGTTTTTTGAATTTTTACATAAATCTTAAAAAAAAGTCAAATATTGGTTTTTGCTATTGGATTTGCCTTAAAAACCCACAAAAATTTGGTATTTTGATCATTCCTCTACGTCAACTGTTTACCGAGATATTGAAAGTGCTAAACACAGTACGTTGTCTAATGTTATTCTTAGGGAGGAAAGGAAAAGTTTTATAAATCGCTTATTTATGAACGTATACTGACAAAATTTGGTATAAGGCTTCAGCTGGCTGTGGTCTATAGATATTTGCTAAAAAAAACAGTTTTTTGCAAAAGGCTCCCGTAGCATTAAACCTGCGTACTCAGCCCTCTTGTTGTTCATATGAATTTAAATTAAAAGCTATTTCTCCCTTAACTATGAACATAAACTAATAAAAACTGGTATACGACTTCACCTAGTTGAGTTATATTGATATTAGCATAAAAGCCCATTTTTGTGTTCCTTTTTGCAGCAAACCTGCGTACTCAGGCCTTATTTTATTCTTATGGAGAATATTTAAATCCTATATCTCCCTTAATTATGAACATAAATTCATAAAAACAGGTATACGATTTTATCTAGTTGAGTTATATTGATATTAGCATAAAAGCCCATTTTTTGTGTTCCTTGTTGCAGCAAACCTGCGTACTCATTCCCAAAGTTATTCTTATGTAGGAGAATTAAAATTGGATATACCGCTTATTTGTGAATATATTTTTATGAAATTTGTCAGTGGTTTTATGTAGTATTAAGACATTTATATCTCTATTTGAAATTCGCCGAGTATGCAGATTTGAAGGGATGGGGTTATTTATGTATTTATTTATTTATTTATTTAATTACGTATTTCCTGAAACATTTCAGACATATGAAAAGAAAAATAATATAAGGCTGTACATAAAACAGGGTGATTTGTTTTAAAATGTTAATATTATTTCGTATTTTAATACTTAGCCTTATCAACTGAATTGTATCCAAACAATAAAATTTACGATTCTGACGGGTACGTTTTGCATGAAACTCTAATTAATCGAAAATTCATGTAATAAAATAAAAATCATATCAAATTTGTTTTTAAAGACAAATGCCATGATATCAATTAAAAATTGTTACAAATTGTCCTTATGAAAACTTAGAACGGTTCTCACAAGGAATATTGTGTTTATAAGAAATATGTTTATTTATATTATATTGTATTTAAATTTGCTTAATAGATAAACTTTTAAAACCGCTCAGCTACGCTGCAAGTTAAAATCGCGCACAAATTCCTAACGTATTTTAGAGAGAGTATTATTGTAGAAATGGACGGATGTACGTAATGGTAGTTGACTTTGCCAAGCAAATACTCCGAGAGCAGGATGCATAATTTAACTTACAAAACGTTATTTGCCGAAAAATACGAATATATCATCACCAATCAATACTTAAATAAAATGTAAATATTTTTTTCAAATCAACCATGGATAAACAATATTACTCGATATAAATTTATATAAATATATAATTTGTAAAATATTTGTTCTGTATTATACAAGTTAAGATATCGAAACCTAAATGAAACTTTGAATAATCTAATAGTTGTACTATTTATTAGTTTGCAGGTTTATCTATTGCAAAAATGGTAAAACCGTTGGAAACAAAATCTAGTAAAATACATTAAATTGTCAACAGTAGAACCCTATAGCGACGCAATTACGGAGCGAGAGCAGCAGAATACAAAATCTCAGGACTATTGAAGTTCTGTCAACTGTGGTTACTTGAAGTACAGGAAATAGTCTATTAGTTGCTAATATAGGACTTTTAATGCGTATTTAGATTTACATGTGGATTTGAAATATTCCAAATAAATAAACATAAATTAATCAACAATGAAAGCTAACCAAGCTTTTCTTCCTCGTGTTATTGTTTCGGGCTTACAAGTTTATAGTAAATTATGTCAATAGTAGATTTATAAGCCTTGAGTCCCTACTTGACAGGAGGTATGTAATCGAGGTGGTTTTTTAGTTAACAAAGTTTTATGTGCTTGTCTTTAATTATTTATTTTTTTAAAGTGTATCATTGAATTAAGATCTATGCACTACGGGGATATTTCACTTCGCCCTTTACACCTATAACATTTGTATAGTTAGGTGGACCTACAGCTTACCATGAGTCTTGAAATACAGAGACGATGGGTTATTACACAGGTCATTGGTTATTGCGAGAATACAGTTCAAAACTGTATAAACTAACTTCCACCGTTCACACCACTACACTAGGTTGCTGCCTATATTTTGTGATTACAAATACTCGGTCACAATTAGAATATATTTAGAACATTTAAAACTTTCCTATTTTAATAAAATATTCCAATTGTTATCCCATAAAACTACTTTCTAAAATTGTGTCCTATAAATTAACGCTGTATTGTCGACAGGGAATACAAAAACACCAATATACTATTTGCAGTTGGAAAGTATAAGTTGGCGGCAGTGACTGCGGCGAATGCGATATTTCATTTCGGATTGTTGGCAGTACTCCAGTCCTCAAATGATGCTTCCAACCTGATTGTTCCTCCGATGTTCTGTGTAAGGCTTATGAGATACCGTCTTAAATTCAAATCTTATCAGGTTTGCATCATATTTAATAATTATCAAAAGGGAATAGGTTACAAATAATGTCAAACTTATGACCTATACATATTTCAAAACTCTGTATAAATTGAATGAAATAAAACTGTTACTGTACGTATGATTGGCAAAGAATACATACATAATTTTTTATAAATTTGGTGCAGAAAAGGGTACTTATCCCCTATGCTGACCACCAAAATGTCAGATAATTTTCTAATATGAAAAACTAAACAAACTACATGGATCCAAAGTAGAGACATTTTAATATTTAGCCCACAAACTACAAATATTTGGGATGACTAATGTCATTTCTGAAACTTATGTTATCATGAAACAAAAACAAGGCTGAAAAATTGGCTGAAAAAAATGTTACCATGTTACCTCGTGTCCTTAGAAGTGCGCTTCGGCAGTTAGGTTAGGTTAGTTTATCATGTATTTTGTAATCCACAAATTACACAACCTAAACTATTTGCCACAGAGAGCTGAATATATAGGTTCTCCACGTAAAACAATATTTTCTGAAAAATTGGAGGTTGCTAAATATTTTTAGGTTTTCCCATAGTTTTCGTTTTATCCTGTCAAAAAACCTTTTGTTCGATTTTAAAACCAAAATTAGGGACTAAAGTTGTTACAGAGACAACTGGCTCATTCAAAGTAGTTTAAGTTTAAGACAAATCATAAGTTTGATTTGTTTTTTGTTTTAATCATGAAATCTGTTTACAAATGTTTGTTTGAACCTTTCTATTAAAGGCTCTAAACAATTCACCCGTCCTCAAAATTGAAATAACCATTCTTGTTGTTTAAGTTTCTTTCATGGGAAATGGCATATAATTTCTAGACAGTCAATTCCGAAATGTTATTAGAGTGTAGAGGAATTTTTTCTGGTATTTATTAAAGTTTTGTTTAAATTGATGAAAATCTAACCTCGACTCGAATTTTGAAAACACACAGCTGCAATGGAAATCATATTCAACTTCAGCACTGGCTAATTTTACGTATAGTTGGTTATCCGTGTGTAGTTCCATATTCGTATTGACCCAATTCATTTCGGGTTGACGATTTCTTGACATTTTAGGAGACACGTTATATTGGATCCTAAAGTGAACCGACACCAGTGGTCACACAATACTACAACATAGGATCGCTCAAATAAAACAAGTAGTTTAAAAAATATTTGAAAACATGTATAGTTGATACACCATTAAACCTTAATTTCTTTAAGCTGAACGAGGCAGATATAAAAATAAATTAAGTAACTCGAGAAATAATTAATTTACAGATATGTATAGACGAACAATAAAAATACTTTATTCGAAAAAAATGTATTTTATTTATTAAAATGAACGACACGGAAGTGACCCTATCAGCTTATAAGAATAATAATAAAGTGTCCTTAACCTTGCAGCCATCTGACAAGGTGTATGCTCGTGGCGACAGGCCTCTAAAGTGATTGTTTGTCATGACTGTGTGCATTTTTCCACGTAGGCGTTTTATTTTAAAATAAATTTTAGAGTTATTTGCCAGTTATTTTGTGAATCGTTGTTCTGTTTTTGACGACCAAATTTGGGCTTTTGTAAAATAAAAAAAAAAAACAGACTGAAAAATTAAGCAAAAATATAACAAAACCGTATAAGTATTTTTGCCAAAGTAAAATTAAAGTATAATTCCTATGGGAATATTATGTAAGTGATACATAAACATAAATTTTGAAATTATACCTTTCTAACTGTTATAAGATTCGATTGTAGTGAATTACAAATTTTACTTATTAAAATTTAAAAAATAATGTTTGTGGTTCTGTTTGAATATGCTCAAGTCACTAAATCGACATTTTTTAAGCCGATGCATATAAGGTGCATTTTAAGTAATGAAGTATGACAATATATTGATTAAGGTGCCTTTTTACCTTATTACTAATTCAAAGTGACTGATTATTTGTCCGTAGTCATGCACCAATATCAGCTGAGTAAATTTTTAAACCTATGGTTTTTTGTTAATTTTTTCTCAGGATTTATCTAGTGGCCCTCTGACTATGAAGCGGCCGCTTTAACTTACACGCTAACCAGCTATCATAAGCTGGTTTCAAAATTAATGTCACCCAATCAAAAGTAAGGACAGGAGGAGAGAGTATAATAATTTTCTATGGGGTCTTGGAACACTTAAGGTCAGATGTCACCATCGCGTTGGAACAGTCATGAATATCACATCATCGGGAGATAAACGCATGTTTGCGGCTGCTGAATGCTTCATATGCAAGTCAAAACACACCTCAAGAATACCTCAAGTCAATATTAATAGTATATTTATAAAACCTGCTTTACCTGCAGTACCACTATGAATATATTGCTATCTGCTTTACAAGGCTATCTCTAGAAGACACACTTAGTGGTTAAGTTGGCCATGGAACATGTAACTGTAACAAGTTATAGGGTTGATTGTTTATTGGTTAGTTTTATTGGTTTTAAATGCATGTCAATCAAATACTTGTTTGGTAATTAACTAGTAGTGTAAGGGAGGCTCAGTAGTGTAGCTACTGTATGATTATTTGATAATAAATCGTTACACATTCTAGCCTTTGAAAATCAGTAAATAATTATCCACTTTTGCAAACTAACTAACACTTTATATTTAGTATATAAAATATTTACATTTAAATAATAGTCAGACAACCTCAACCTCTACAGGAAGTTTAAATACTCCTAATATAAAGCCCCTGAATCAAAGCATTCAGTTCAAAAGTCTTTATGGACGTACCAAGGGGGTCAAAAGCCAGTCTTTAGGTTTTTCGTAAAAGAAATTTTGGACCTGCTCCACCTTAGTCTCGTTTGGGCGTATCCCAAGCCAAACGGATAACGTGGTGAAATTTAGTTTAAGCATTAGCTGGTTTAAATACCTGGTTTTCCATATCATTATGGGTTTGGCCCACTTTCCCTAAACAAGTTTAAGTAACTTTATAACGAAATGGTTCTTGCGTAGACATACGTCTTACTGCCGTAGCAGCCAAATACAAACAGCTGACCGTAACTAGTCGTTTACAATATTGTTATCGCGGTTTTGTTTAAAGTCACATGTTATTTGGATCTAGAAAAGTTACGATCTTTTTTAAGGGGATTATGCCAAGAGTTCCAGGAGTATACGTTTACTTTAAACAAATAAATACATTGGTATTTCCTCTCCTTTCATCTTATTTCTTGAAATTACTCACAACTTTAGAAAACAAATAAAAATCCTCTTTATTTTTCTTCTGAATAACTAATTGGTTGAAGATGGTAAGTACGTTCTTTCTTGACTATCCATAGATTAAGATATGAATGGAAAATAATCAATAAATAGAGCCTTTTTAACATAAAATTAAGTAATTTTAAGAAAATAGTGCAGTAGTAATAAATCAATTTGCAAATAATATTTGTTTTAATTTTATTTCTTAAAGTCCTTACAAAACATATTGTCTCTTTCGAAATCTAAGAAAAACTACCGAAAAGTCGAATTTATTTCCAAGCTAGGGCGTGAGAGAAACGCCATTGTAATTTATCCGCCTACGCTTCCCTAATTACGATGTCAACAACTCTTTCATTAGAGTTGAGGAATCTTAAGTGACACTCTATGATGGGTTTCCATTATCACGTCTTTGCACCTAAAAATATTGAAATGATTTAGCACAGAACAAAATCTGGGGAAGGAAAACGAACTAGATTTTTATGTACTTTCAAAAAGACATAACACATGACGTCACAGCAAAGAAACACTTTTCCAGTCGCAAAAAAAATGAAAATTTGTGTTTTAAAGCTTTCACACGACATTATTATTATTATTATTATTAATATCATAAAAACAAAGTAGGATTTTAAATTTTGTAAAGCAACATACAAATACAGGTTTATTGTTAAAATATATTATTTGAACTGTTTATATAACTTATGATCCCCAACAATTTTCCTCAGAGTAGAAATTAATCGTAAGGGTACAACAAGTTTTTAAATGAAGCAGTAATAATTAGCTCTATAAAAAGTAATATCAAAAAAACCTCAGCTAGGTTAAGAAAATGTAGACCCGATAACAGTTTAAATTAATTCAAAGTTATTAACACAACTTTCTAAATCACAGTTTTCTACTAAAATATAGTATATGAGCAGTTTTACATTAAACTGATTTGCAGAGGTAAAAATATGTATATATTTTTAAAAATATAAAGAACAACCCATTTTTCTATTGTATACGTTTTTAACAGTTTGTGTTTCTTTTTGCAATAGAATGTTTGTTATAGGTAATTTATACTAATATCCCCAGGCATATCTTAGTCTCAAATGTCAGCAACTGGTCTCCGATAAAGTTATTTTACTAGAGGTTTTTTTTAGTTCATGGAAAGATAATTGTACGTCATGTTTTATTAGTAAACTTTTGATTTTGTTCTCAAATAAAATAAAATGTACATATTTACAGTTTATATAAACACTGCTTCTTCACTTAAACTAAAAATATAGATACAGATGTGGCTGTGGAATCACATGAATATCACATCAGCTAGAGCCATTGTAAACATGTGTCTGATTCAACAGCGGTCGCAATAAATCCCTAAACAGGCTGAGTGGGTCAATGTTCACGTGGCTACATGACTATTTGTAGCATTATCTTGATGGTTTACATTTGTTCATATATATATATATATATATATATATATATATATATATATATATATACACGGGGATCCAGTTAAGTGCTCCCTATATATTAAATACACCCACAGCTAGTTAAGACCTCTCGGTTGGGAGGACTTAAGTAGCTGTGGATGAATCTTTTAACTGTATATATTGCCTCCGCTAAATTAACCCACATCCATTTAGATACTCTCACTGCTGCCAACAAATAAATAGAAATATCCTATTCTACACAGTCATTAACTGTTAACTAGGTTTACGTTTATTCAGCACGTTAAATGTTTAGCGATAATGAGCAAAATGTTTTAGTTAATTCTTTATATTTATTTTTGTGAAGAGCTGAACAAATATGGCCCATAGACAGACAGGCAAATACATGCAATCGTCGAAATCGGCCCAGAAATACCGGATTAGTTTTCTTAAAAAAATTGCCTTAGCATATTAATATATCATATTAACATTACTATCAGCTGAGTAAGTAAATAAAATATAACTCCTAAAGATTTACGTAGAATGTTTGAGAGCTCGTGGGGCAAAGCACCGTGGTCGAGAGTTTATAGAAACCCCAAAAGGGACATCTTGCGGTTAACAGCTTTCGATTGATACCAAATATGTATATTAAATCATGATTTTAGGGGTTGGAAATCAGAAATCAGACATTTTAATAAGAAGCTACTTTTTATTGTGAAACCTCATCTTTTTATTTATAAAATGTCAGTTAATTATTTTATTTATAAAATGTAAGTTAATTATATAAAAGGAAAAGAACAAAAACTGTATAAAAATAGCATCAGATGCATTAAAACCACTTTCAATTATAAATTAACAGGCAAAAAAATTCATTGCTCTATAAATTCTAAAAATTCATTTTCTAGGATAACGTTTCCATGCAATAACAGCATGTTACAAGTTTAGCTTTTCATTCATAGACAATTAATTAATTATTTAAATCCAATACTGTACCGCCGTTTCCATGTAAACTTTGGAAGTAGCGTAGAAAATAATTGTCTATTGGGACAAATACATTGTGCCGATTTTATGTCGTAATTGTCTTTACAAAATATAATACTTAGTGATCTGATACAAATTTTATTAAAGACAAAACATTGCTTTAGGGCTCTCAAATGTAATACAAGGTCTGATCCTTAAATATTTAGGGTAGTCTGATCATGTAATGAAAACAAATAAAAACTGTAATTTAGATGACGAGAGTCAAACGAGTTATGGTACAGGCCTGCCGTCTATGAAACTAAATTTATTTCTGGCGTGACCAGTTGGAAACAAGAACTTTTATTTTCTTTGGACTACTGTTAATAATTTCAGGAAATCTTTCCTCTAAAGCCTCCATCGCCTGAAGTACCCTTGTAGTGGACGGACACTTCTTCTCTGTTATTTCTTCCTCAAGCTGTGTTTTTAACGCCTCTTTGAGGTTCTTTGAAATTTTAATTTTTTTGTGAGGTTTCCTTCTCGCAAAAGCTCTTTTTCTTCCGGGTGTGTTACCTCGCTTTTCTTCGGGCTCTTCTTGGTCTGTGTCACTGTCAGATAGCTTCTCTTTAGGTAATTTTTTCACCGGTGTTCTTTCTTTTTCTTTGTCTCTATCCTCCAATTGTGTAAGGGTTGAAGTTGAAGGTTGGTCAGTCACGGTCAGTTGTACAGGTTTTTCATTTTTATCTTCGGAAAGATCTTCACTTACGACACTGTCATCAATTTCATCAATGGTTTTTCCTGCATACTGGCTAATGGTGCCGTCGTCAATTGCCATGAGTATTTTTCCCATTCTGCCAGCATGAAGAGCGGGGTCGTGGGTCCGATACTTTGTTAGATGAGTTTTTTCTGTATGCCCCATTGACTCAGCTACAAGTCTCATATCCTCATCCGTAAGATTTAGGTATCGGAGACTTGCTGCTAGCTGTTTTCTCAGTCTAGTTCCAGTAAGCAACTTATAGTTTGTTGCACCACATTCCTTAGCAAATTCAGTCATTGTAGCAGTACCTTCAATATACCGATCGTTGATGGCAAACAGGTATATATTTTCCTTAGGAATTTGAGCTTGATCTCTCAAGGAAATCATAGTATCAAAAGACTCTAAATCCCGTTTTGCAACTAAAAGTGCTGCTGGTCTTCTTAACTTAGACATAACTACAACTCTTTTAAAGCTTGATGCATAACTTTGTTCAGTTTTGGCCAGGGCTTTAAATTGGTCACTTGATTCGTCTATGTCTTTCTTGCTTTGCCAATTTTCCAAAATCATGTCGTCGACTTCTCCTACACGTCTCCTGTTGAAGATCCATAGCTTTAACAATAAACATTTGCTCAAAGTTTTGTAGTCTTCAAAGTTAAAGGACTCTTTTAATTTGGTAAGAGAACTAGTTAATTTTTCTTCAATCAGCTTCAAAAGTTTCTGGACGTCGTCCATCGAAGGAGTAAGCTGCCTCCTCTCGTACGTTCTGCGATCAGCCTGCTTACGCCCAAGTGAGGCAATCTGTTTGTCAAATTCACGATCATAAATCTTCTGCCATTCTTCTATATTTTTTATTTGTTTTTTCAAATCTGCGTCGTCTTCAATTTGTCTTTTCAAAAGTTCTGACAATATGGTATCAGACAGATCCCTCATTTTGGGACCATACTGGTGTGGAGTTGTGGGCTTCGCCATTTCTTCACCTTCTGTTTCTCCATACCCACAGATTTTGTAAATGGCATTTACAAATTTGTCGTAATGTTTTGGTTGAAATATTTCGGCAGTAGATGTTATGGTTCCACAACTTTCTTGCATAGTTCTTTCCGCCACTCTGCTTAAAATGCGTAAATGATTTCTTATTGTTTTGTCTTGTTTCTCACCTTTCAGTCTTTCACACATTTTATTTCCATACAATACTAGGCTTTTGTCGTTCTCACAAAGTTTTTTTATGGAATCATTTCTCATAAATGGGATGATGCGCGTTTTCATGTCAGCATTTAAAGTTTCATGGACCAGAAATTTATCCCGGTTTATTTGTACTCGGAGTGCTGATCCAGAGAAATATTTGGCACCAATCCTACACTGTCTTAAGTGATGAACAATGGTTTTATTACTAATAAATAATTTGCACTGTGGGCACTTTGTTCGGCTGCCCAACCCTTTACTGGAAAGTCGTCTTACTATTGGGCTGTTTGGATGCTTCTCATTGTACAATGCATCTCCTTCAGCCATAATGTTTCTTATGCGAGTCGCCTTTTCAGACAAGGATTGACAATTTTTATATGTTTGTACTTCTACTTCCAAATTGTGCATATTTACAAGGTGACGTGAAAAATTACCAACTAATTTCATGCAGTATTTACAGCAATGTTTTTTTTTCTTCTGAAATTTAGATTTTTGTCTGGATTTTTGACTGACAGCATCCATTTCAGAAACAAGATCTTTGTGTATACCACCTGCAAAAAACAAAATAAAAATAGTTATTTAAATCACTTACAATATTAGTATATCATTATTAATTGATGTTAGGATTTAGCGCGCTAAGATGGTTAGGTCAGGTCAGGTCATCAAAATAATGTCATTCACGGTGAATATGACAAAAAACCCGTCAACCTGTGCATAATTGTAACACGATAATTTTTTAAAGGAATCATTGCCGAAGATGGTCTACATTAACATTACGAGATCACCATTAATCTCTCCATAGGAAACCCTCTTAAATTAATGATTTAAAATGGCTACATTTTCCGATGCATTAGTATTGCAGGAAAAATAAGCTTTAGAAACGAAAAAACATTTTTAGTTCATGAAACTTTGGTTATAACTTTGTTTCACCGGTAGGATTAAAGAAACAATGCGTCCCTAACTGCCCCAGGGGTGGAACATTTACTTATGGGGTTTTATGGGAAATTTGAACTATTAATGATTAGTGACTAAGATAATGCACGGTGTCATTTTCGATTTCTTTATATAATAATGACTTTGTCCAATTTATATAATAGAAACCCCTAAGTGTCCCACGAATGGTTTTATGGCAATATTTGGGGAGATTTTTAAATTTTAAATAATAGGTTCTCTGCACCATGCATTGTGTTATTTTTGAAGTTTCCAACAATGATGGCTTAGTTTTCTTTTTAGTATCAAGATTCGATGGGTTCCTAGGTGTTCCATAGTGCCTTTGGGGTTTGTAGGGAAATTGTGAATACTCCACGATTGCTGACTAAGAACTTGTGGCGTGTCATTTCCTATGTTTTTGAACATTAATCTTCGTTTCATTAGTATAATACAACATTCATTTCATTGAGTCCTAGCTATTCTATGTCATTATGGTTGTTTACGGTGAAAATTCGAAATATTCAATGATAAATTAATCATGGCATTTAAGTATAATTTGTAATGGTTTTATGCACCAATGGCTTAGTTTCATCATCAGAATTAAATACTCGACATGTTTTTAAGTATTTCGGTGGAGCAAAATTATTTTTAAGGTATTGATGGCGAAAATAATTATAATACAAATATAAAAATACTGAAATACACGATCCGAGAAATCACTTGAATTGTTAACATAACCTACATTGACTTGGTATAATGCAAGAACTGATGAGTCCATAAGTGTCACATTTTTTCAAAAGATTATTATACAGGGTTTTCTTAAATACTTCAAAATGCTGTAGGAGCTGATACTCAAATAGGGAGTAAAAGGTTCATTTGAAGGTATGTCCTAAAATGCCTAGTTTAATGTCTATCAGTCTGTTTTTTTTTTTTTTTGAACTTAATATATCTTATATTTTAAACGATTTAAGGGTGCGCCCTACCCAGATTGAATTCATTGTTGTTTAGCGCCGCGCCGGCGCTGCCAACAAGCAGGGCCATGCATATTTACGCTTGAAGACCATTTTGTTCTCCGCGATCGCACTGTTATTTTACAGATTTCTACCAAACTATTTGCAGTTTCACACTTTTCAGATTCCAATCTAGGGATCATACGGTTCCTTTTATCCAAAATAATTTTTCTCCATACGTTAGGAATCTTTAGAAAAACGCTTATTTTGAGAATATTACTAATGGCCTACCACTTATTTTGAATTAAAATCACGATTTTTAAATCGTATGATCTCTAGATGAACATTTATTGAATTAAATAACATCAAATTATTTTTAATTGGTTAACAATTTAGCCTACAATGAGGGAGATGCAAACCCCTTACTTGAGCGTGCGGAAGGGAGGTACGGCGCACCCTTAAGCAACTAAATTGAAATTTAGTTCGAGTGTTACTTGTATGTAGACATAACTTTACTATAAATTGAATTTTTCTGCTCTTGACCGTTCCTAAATGGCGGCCTTTAAAAATCTGTAATATAAAATATCTCACAATCCTGTGAAATAAATAAAATGTAATGAAAACACTAAAACGAGCAACATTTTGCTATCTAATTAACAACACCAAGATTGTAAAGAACAATCAAAAATGTTATTGTAATTTTTCTAAACAAAAACCTGCTAATTTAGGCCATTTAGTTTGCAAAGGCATGTTTTTGTTCTGAGAAATTGCCTTAACTTGTTGTTTGTTCTTTTATCCGTACAATCTTGGTGTCGTTAGTTAGATAATAACATTTTTTCACCTTTCGGTGATTTTTAAATTTCATTAATTTAACATGATTTTTAGATATTTTAAATAAAAGATTTTAAAAGGCTACCATTTTTAAACGTTCAAAGACAGAAGAATGAAATTTATATTAAAGTTAGGTCTAGATACAAATAACTCTCGAGCAAAATTGCAATTTAATTGCACAAAACGTTTAAAAGATATAATGTATTAAGTAAAAAACGCATACAGACAGATAGACGAAAAACTAATCATTTTAGGACATAACTTCACAAACACTTTTTTCTTCCTTTTTGTGTGAGGAATAAGCTCCCAAGTTATTTTCAAGTATTTCACAAACACCCTGTATATATGATCTATATTGTTGCCGTGCCTTGATGGCATTTTGATATATGCACCATTGAATAATATAAAAATAATTTTGAATTAACTGTGAAACTTAATAGACCATCGAATCTTGCATTACTTTCCACCTCGAGTATTTCAGTAGTAGTAGATGTATGTATTATTAACATGTTAAACTTTACTATATCCAATCATTAAGGGAGAAAAATGAATTTTATTCTGCAATCATCCCTTTAAACCATTAGATGTAGGGAAAAATACCAATGGATGTAAAGTCTTGAAATCCCGTTTAAAATCTAAAAACACTATACAAAGATGGCGGTTCGTATATTTAAAAATTTGAAGTATATTTATATTAAAAATTAAAGTAAAACTTATTTATTTCTGATGGTCTCTAAAAAGGTGGCGAGGTCCCCAACTTAGTAAAACCTATTGTTTAAGATATGTCAATAGTGTCTCAGTTCAGATGGAAAGCTTATAAATACTAAAAGTTGTAAACAGCCTTGAATTACGCCTCAAAAACTGCAGTTTTCGAGCAAACCGTTGCAGATACAAAGTTGTGTGTATTGGCAACTTTGTTAGAACGTTCTTTTGTGAGTTCAAACCGTGTGTAATAATTTGTATTCTATAAGTTAGGTAAAGTCTTTACTGAAAATACATCGAAAATGACACCACACATGGTCTCAGACACTAATCCTTAATAGTTTAAATTTTCAAATAAAACCACATAAAACATGTTTTACCTATGGGATGGTTAGGGATGCATTGGATCTTAAATTCTACCGGTGAAAAAAAGTTATGACGAAAGTTTCATAAATTAACCAACTAGTTCGTTTCTAAAGCATATTTTTCCTGCACTACTGTTAGTGAATAGGAAAATGCCACCATTATAAATTATGCATTTGAGGGTTTTCGCATTGATGGATTTCGGGCAGTTTTGGATATGTTCAAATATAACATTTTTTTGGGTGATTCCCATCATAAACGCTCGATTTGCAATTTTGCCCAGGACAAGTGAAATCTTCCCTGGACTGCTAGTACTTCTTTACCAAGGGTTTCAACATTGTCACGCTCGTGAACTTCACTTATGGTTGCCAAATCATTTACAGCAGGGTCAAGGTATGTTTGATAACAGCACCAGTGATTGCGCAACTTCGGTACTTGTCATAAAGATGGCTTTAGCAATTTACTACCATGTGAATGGTGAAAATCGTACTAAGGAAGTACTTGTGACATTACTTTGACCTAATATAACTGTCTTAGCGGCTGTATAAATTGGTTTGACTGCGACCGATTTTCTCGATTCTGGGTGACAATGCGTACTTGGAATCATTGTAAACTAACGAACAACCTTTTAATCTTTTAATATTTTGAAACGGATTGATAATTATCTCTGCTTTGTATTGATGTGTTTTTGAGGCTTTTCTGTAAAATATAGTACCCAAATTAATAATAATTTATGTATAACAAAAACGCATCTGATTGAGTTTAAGTAATTGGTTTTTATAATTAATAATCAAAGTGCAAGAGGGAAATACTCTAATTAGAACATTTTAGAAATTTTAAACTTTTAAAATTTTTATCTATACATGCTATTTTGAATGAAGTTACAGAGTTTTAACCCTTTGCAGAGTTTGTAACTTAACAGCTTTAGCCAACTACATTGACATCAATAGGGCTTACTTATAAAATAAACATATTCATACTGTAGTTAAAGCACTACCCACCATTTGTTAATGTGCATAAAAAGGCAATATTATAATTGCTTTTGCTAATTGTTATCCCAAAAGATAATTAGGTGTGAGTCTGACACGAAATCTGTCGACCGCCTTGGCCTATTAAATGAAATTTGACACTTTCTTACAGTAATCTAAATCTCTATGTGCCCCCAAATTATTCCATTACGTTATAAAAAAAATAATGTTGGTGCTTAATTACAACTACTTCGCAGCTGTATGATTATAAAAATCAATGTTATTTCAGATATTCTGACTTTTTTATAAGAGTCCAATTGAAAACAAATTTGGAAAAGTTATAAAATATTTTACGCAAAGCTTAAGCATTTAATTGGATGATTTGTTCAGTTAAAACGCAACTTTTTATAGTAAATTATTCATTTCCAATGTCAGGCTCTGCAGTTAAAAATCATAAATTTTACAATATTAATTTTAGTTAAAAAAAACAAGCGAATTTAGCTGTTCTAAATGAGCATGAATACTCAACCGAAAAACAATACCCTTTCTCGTGTCTGGAGGTTTCTGTACAGTGTGTAAAAATTACCTCCTCAAAACAACTAACTAATGTTTTGTACTCAGTAGATATGCTCTTAAACATGTATGAAATAAAGTAAAATTGTAGTTTTATTAGTGATTTTACTTATTTTGACTCAATTAACCATGACCTCGAGTTATTTAAATTTTTAGAGCCACTTAGTAAAGGAAAATACTAAACCTATATCATATACACCTATACTAAATAGTTTTAGGTATCATAGCAAACCTTGATTCGATGAAGGTCCAGCCACATTTTCTGTAGTTGGTTCCACTAATGGTCCGGAACTAGTCGTTATCGGTTCCACTTCTTCATCCCTTATTGGTGTTATTTCCATATAAACCATGTCATCTGAAACATTAGTGTTATTATTGTAGATAAGATGTTGTCATCGGTATCTTTATCAAGGGTGTTTTTTCAATGGTTTTGAAAAATATAATAGTCTATTTATTATTCCTCTAAGGGTATTATCTCCGGAGTTATAACTCAATAACGGCTAACGGAATTTAACCGTACAGATGTCAAATATTAAAATCTCCCCCCAAACGACTAGATTATCTTATTAAAATAATAATAATATAGGTGCAACCACTGCAACCACTACCAAAGCTAAATTTCAACCACTTCAAAGCCATGTTCTTTAAGTAAAACTTCAATGATTATGTTGTACATAAATAAATCAAGTCTGTGTAGGAATTTGTTGTACCTCAAGGCTTTTACCATATGCAATAAACAGTCTCGCGTGAGTGCTCAGGCTACTTCTATTGACTGAGAACCTCACTGCACCCCTGCATCGAACATTAAATTATTGTTTTCAAAATGTTATAATATAAACGATTTTATTATAACAGTTTTATTATTCATAGGCAGGAAATGCTGATAGCTCTGTCATTTGTCTGCTATGTTGACTTTTTATAAAAAAAGTTGTATGATAATTTCAAGGAAAAGTAAGAAATGTGTTGTAGAGGTGAATAGGTTTTGTATTACGGCAAAAAATAAGATGTTGATCTGCAAAAACCAAAATGTAAGTTAACCTTAATGAAGGAACAATATACCACGACATTAAAAGTGTGTGTAGTTAACGAAATACTTGGTCCATAATGTAATGAAAATATTCGAAATTGTAACTATTCTATCTACTTTTTTACTTCTTCTACTTTTTTCGGTGTTCTGTAGTTATTCGTATTTTAATAACTTAAACACATATTTCATTTCTTAAAGTAGACAATATTAACTAATTAACGAAAAAACAACAAACAGTTAGATTTCCTTCATTGTATTGCAAAGTATAGTATTAAAATTTTAAATTAAATTGTAAGTGAAAAAAAAACAATTTTACGTATGTTAAAGCCTTTCATTGCATAATTTGTCATGTTCAAATGCAAATGTTTATAGTAAACTACGGTACCTGTTGCTCGAAATCTAGCATGGCGCAATTAATAGTTGTAGTTCTCGAAATATTTGTGAAAAGATTTGTACACTCGTCATGTTTGTATTTTACTACTGTTAAACAAGACATCCACAATTTCACCATAGTAAGAATTAATTATAGGTCATTACTTCTATTACATAGGTCATATTGAAAACTCCAATATCTTTCCAAAGTATATTGATCATTTGATAAATTATTGATAACTGTCAAACATGGTTTGATATTATAAATTACAAAAAAACGATCTTTATTTCAAAACGGGTAGAGCTAAGGGGGTCGGGGAGATCTAAAGGTGCAGTTTTTAGGTTTTTGGTAAATAACTCAACAACTATGGCCTTCAGCAAAAAAGTGGTCATAAGTCAAAATAAATTTATTATACGCAAGACTACGTGGTAGCTTTGTTGACAAGACAGTGAGTGAGTGACAAGTGCGAATATAAATATTTACATTGCTGGAAAGCGCTCGGCGACGCTTAAAAATGATATTTTGCCGATGCACTACTGGGTGTGGAGTGTCTGCGGTTGCCGCAAGGCAGGCATTTCCTGCTCCGGTGACGGCTGAAGAGGGCCCAAGCGCCCTAAAGCAGCCTCAGTGGGCCAGGGACTTTTCCGCCCACTGGAACCTCACAAAAACAACAACAACTGCTCCGGTGCCTTGGTACATGTACAAACGGACCCCCCCCCCAAGGGCAGTATCGACGATGACTTAGACCTTGACGATGATTAATGTAAACGGTTTCACAAGTTTTAATTTCTTTCATTTGTAGCAGCAAAAGTATAATTGGTATCAATAAACACGTAATTTCGAACAATAACTATTTTTTCCACTTTTCTCCACTAGTGTTAATCCTAGCAAAAAGGTGCACAGGGCCTTTTGTGTAGATAAGTTTACGTAGATTAATTTTACTCATGACCACGTTTTTGCTGGAGACCATAGTTTTTGGGTTATCCCCACCCCCCTTACCTCGACCACTACCAGTCAGTACTTTTAGTATGTTGTTTAAGGAACCTTCCCCTATACCTGTACTAAATATGGCTTAGAATGTACAGAAAATCTTCTAAATAAGTGGTTTTCAAAAATGTCCACCCAAATCCCTTTTATGGAGCCACTACAGTATCCTTTGCTACACACAGTGGTTTAAAGAGGGGAAATGCCCCCTCACCCCCCCCTACCCACACAGGGTTTAGTGACAACATAATTCGAACATGATCTGTTTGTTAATGCTAACTTGACCTGCATATTAAGTTTTAATGAAATTGATCAGTAAATAAAAGATAAATAGTAATTTTTGTATTCCCCATAAGAATAACATTGGACAACGTACTGTGTTTACCGCAAAATGAAAATTTGAAGTTTCTCCGCAACCAGTAATCGTAGAATACTAATTAAAAATAGCAAATTGTTAAGATTTTTGAGCCCTTTCTAAAGTTGAATAGTAATATTTTTCAACGTCTATTTTTCTTTAAGAAAAATCTAAAAAACTGAATTTTTGATGTTTTAAGTTCTGTAATTTCTGAACCCGAATTTTTACAGGAATGTGGGTGGTGACATTGTATTTACTACGTAAAGCTCTACAAACCACTAAAGTTTAATCTAAATCGTTACAGCCAATTTTGAGATATTTGGATTTTTCATGTTTTTTAGCGGTTTTTGGGAAATAATTACCCTTAAAAATCAAAAATGAAAAAAACCTGGAGATATCGTGATTTAGAACCTACATACAAAATTTATTCAAAATCGGCCAATTGGTGTGGGCTCCAGCTCTGTACACATCCAGACAGACAGACAGACATCACGTAAAAAATAATTTTTTGGGTTCAGGGAGCACAAAACGAATATTTCCACTAACAACTCAAAATCGAAAATGTTGACGAAAACAATACTTTCTCCATATACTATGTATAGGGGGAGAAAGTAAAAATAAGCAAATATATTTACACCTGTTATTTTTATTGGGCGTAAAAAATTACCCACTCACAACCAACAAATCCCTTTGTTTATGTACTCAGTAGATATGCTCTTATAGGTGTACAGCATAAAATAGACTATTTGTCGCATTAGAGATTTTACTTATTTTGACACACTTTTATCCTGAAGTCATTCCTGAAGTTGCGGAAAATACTAAACCTATATAACCTATACTTATACTTTTTAGGTTTTAGGTATCATAGCAAACCTTGATTCGACGAAGGTCCAGCCACATTTTCTGTAGTTGGTTTTACTAATGGTCCGGAACTAGTCGTTATCGGTTCCACTTCTAAATCCCTTGGTGGAGTTGTTTCCATATGAACCATGTCATCTGAAACATTTGTGTTATTATTGTACATAAGGTGTTGTTGTCGGTTTCTCCTTAAAAACTATTGATTTATTTAATGGTAAGGAAAATTATTTATAAAACAACTGTTTGTGAATAATGATTACATTTTCAACCATACAAATGTTATTTAATATTGAAAAGTATTATACTAAATCATATACTTTTTTCAGGAAACAACTAAAAATTGCAAAATCGACTGAAAAAAGTATTATTATTGAACATTATAAAAAACGTAGTGTAGATCCTTCGAAATTATTTGTATGAAACACAATTATTGCAAAACGTACTGGCAAATAAATAAAAGAAACTACGGCCATGCATACATGGTTAAGAAAATAGTATATTTCAGAACTAGTTTCGAAGTTCGCAATGATGACTATTGTCAATCTGCTTTTCACGCACAGATAAACACTACACCTCGTATTTTTTAGAGATTAATGCAATCATATTTGTATTAATACCCATATCATAAAGAAGCAAGAAATACCTACACATAAAACCATTTTTTATTACCAAAAACTTATCTGCTGAAAACTTATTAAAACACCTTTAGGACTAGCATTAATTGGTCTTCAAATCTTCAGTTTTTAATTTCCATGGTTGACCGGTGTAGTATCATTTCGTCCAATATTATTCCGTCCAACAGAAAAATTCCTAGGAAAACTCAACATCTCGTCCAGCAAGGTTTTTACAGTTGACTAAACAAGCTAATGAAGTATCATCTCGTCCAGACGAAAAAGTGACGAGGGTTGAGGAACGCAATTTAGGTAGGCAGAGGTCCCTGACACCTTTACACCTGTGAATGTGCAACGTTCTGGGGGTGGAATGTCACCCAACTGTCATCCTTCGCGGATATTCCCTCTGGATTCCTTGGCGGCGGGTCACCCCATCCCTAACCCCTTTGTTTACGTCAGAGACGTTGCAGATTTTAGTGTTATTCATAAGTCTGGTGTCTAGCAGAGTACATCTACAAAAATATTTACAACAATATGTTTGGCTTGTACAGCAAAATATGGAGTTTTCGCGACTACTAGAGGGCAATTAAGTTTACTATTTCGGTTTACCGTTACACCAAGAAGAAAAGAAGTGCGGTGTAGCAGTGTGGCGCTGCGTTAACAGATCGTGCAGTGCAAAAGTGATCACTAAAAGTCGGAAAAAGATACGAGTAGTGGTTTATAAAATACAGGGTATTCCGTAAATGTAAATATTTCACACAAAAATGGCCACCATTGAAACGGATAAAGATAGGGGAATTATATTTTGCCAAAATGTCTATTTTAACGAGAACTTTAAAAGTATGTATAATATTTCCTATGTTTACAAAAGAAAACTTTGAGATTCGAACACGTGACCTTCAGTTTTGGAACATCCTATACATAGATTCTGATGAAAATATTTGTAATAGATAGCCCATATGCGTTTTAGTGGGGAAGATTTTTTTTATGATTTCAGACAAAACCGTTCTACCGTTATACATGCTGGACGGGTGGTCTATATCACCCTGTATACAGAATGTCTCACGTAAGGTGTCTCAACCCGATTGCAGACGAACCACTTGACATAGAAGGATGAAATAAAATTATTTCCCACTAAATTTACCCCAAGGAGTAATGTAAAATTATTTTCAACTTGTTTAAAATATACTGTGTACCAAAACTTTAGTAAATTCAATCCATCATTGAATACCTGCCATTTCAAGCTCGATTTAAACCTTTCAAACCTTTATGATGTGGCAATTAGCTATAAATGTTGTTGAAAATGTTTTTAATCGCTACCTTGCGCATCGAGACGTTGGGTGAGTAAAGTTATCATGACTTATTCATTTAATAATTTATAAAATTTGTGTCAGCTCTGCTTTGTGACAACTCAAAAGGTGTATCGTAACCACACATACCTTGGTTCTTAATGGCCTTCAGAAATATGGGCAATAGTGGTGATATTTTTCCATTTGGCTCATTTATGTCCATAGATCCCATAGCTACACCAACAGGCTCCTCAGATGGTTCCATAAAATGAGGTGCCATAGGTGGTGTTGTTATTTCTGCGCTTCGTTCCATTGGTTCTGGTTCTGTCTGGGTACTTAGAGTTGAAGTAGCTAAATATTTATATTGATTGTGGAGAGCTCTATGTCGTATTAA
Organism: Allygus modestus; assembly: GCA_963675035.1. Classification (NCBI taxonomy): domain Eukaryota; kingdom Metazoa; phylum Arthropoda; class Insecta; order Hemiptera; family Cicadellidae; genus Allygus; species Allygus modestus. The sequence continues at coordinate 94,493,220 of OY776116.1, forward strand.
TTCTCTAAGGAGTTTTTCCATTGCTGCTTTTTCTGTAAAAAATTAATTACGTGGCATTTAATGATTAGAATTTTCAAATAATACTCTAAACAACTTTGTTGTAAATTTGAAGTTTAATTAATTTTAATTTACCATGATTTTAGTTTCTTTATATATTAACAGAGTCATGATCAAAATTGGATCCAGTGTTCATTTGACAGTGACCCATTTGTCAGTGGGCGATGACTTGAGAAGCTAAGTAACAAACGGTCACCGATAAAAACGACTGGCATGGAAGATACAAAATAAAATCAAAATTAAAGCACTTAAATACAATCTATTTATCTATTATTATAATGAAAATGTAAATTGTAATAATTATGACCAGATTATACTCTGTTGCAGCGTCGCTAGTAATATATTTTGTGATTTTTTTTATAAAAGTGCTGCAATCTGTAGTTAACATTACAACTATATCAAACCATGTCAGTGTATTTTGTTATAAACAAAGTGAAATGAGTTTGATCCAATCTCGACGGATAGCACCACTCTGAAGATTCGGTCTTTTACTATCCTTTACTGATACCATTTATTAAAAATCTGAGACTAATTGGCAAATTTACGTAAAAATACCTTTTAATTTGACACCTAAAACGTTAAAATCCATCCAACCGTTATCGAGTGATGACTTTGAAAAGAAAACCCCTCGCATATATATAGGACATTTCAACCATGAGGCACACGCATAATCGTCACCGTTTACCAGTAATATCACTGCCTTCGGAGTTGTTAAGTTATAACCTTGTAAACTACTGTAGGTCCCACCTCTATCCTATTTCTCGATGCGTTCACTTACCTGAATTTGCATTTCACTGGTTTCAGAGCTCTCTTTTGGGATATAAAGGAAAAGTTGAGAGGCAAAGTTATTTGGCTGTACCTATACAAACATCCATTTCAGAAATTTAACAAATCTGTCAAATTAAGGAAATATTCCGTTGTATGGATTTTCAGACTAGAATCCGAGTGCACGCCCTTACCACCCCCCCTCCATAAATGAATCCGCAAATATGACTTTACTCTCACCTACATGCAAATATGTTAGAACGGTTTAAACAGATATTGTCATGAGGTAAAAATTATTTATGCACAACTTCATAACTTAACACAACCCAGAGATTACATGCATGTGAAATACTGCAAAATTTCACGATTGTGATTTACTCAAGTAACTAACCTCCTGTGAAAACAATCAAGGCGTGATACGTCTTTTGGTTGGGCAGCGTTACTCTCCACAAATTCACGTCAGCCGCAATTTTTAGCTCTCTTTTTGGAAGAAGGTGCAAAGAGTTAAGCTCTAAAACATCTATAATTGCATACTCTATCCCTAATTTCCTGAAATATAAAAAAAACAAATACAGTGTCAAGTCACAACAAAATTGGATCTCTATAAATTCTTTAATAATTATCCTTTTTATCAAGAAGGAGTCGAATAAGACATCGATAAAATGATGCTTTTAGTGTACAAGCAAGAATGCGAGTAGGGCACTGGGTGTAGAGATTCATACCATGGAGCTACTGATAAGAGCCGCTTAATTAGCGGCTTAGTTTTATGGTACACTTGTGGACTTCAACGTCAGCGAGGGTACCACAAAATAAAATTATGCCGCCAATCGAGAGGCTATACTAAACTACTATACAGGTTTGGGCAAAAGTTTGGAATATATTGAATATCTTCCGGAATACTGAGCTAAATGTAATGAAACTTTGCATCTGTGTATTTCACACAACGAACATTTAGACATCAAATACTGATATTTGTCATGCCCAGGGGACAGTCCACGATGTAAGTGTAGAAGTTCTTAAATGTAAGCATACCTCATTTTAAAGATTTAAAAAAGTGGAGCACAACGCCGCAAACCCGGTCGCAAAAGGAGGATCCAAACAGAAATTACAACTACTCATTTTTTTAATATTTTACCATATTAAAATATGTCACCCTCTGTCACCACTGAGGAAAAAAGTCTGGAATATTGTGAATAACTCCAAAAGTGTCATTCAAAACGTAATTAAACTTTGCATTCACGTATCTGTCACAGAAAGCAACAAATTTTCGTTATTACATTTTTTTAGTTTCCCTAGGGGACGGCCCTTAGTGGATGTCTTGAAACTCTTAAGGGTAAACTTAGCTAAAACTATACCTCATTTTAAAGGTCTTTGAAAGTAAAATACAACAGTGCAAACCCAGTCGAAAAAGGTGAATCCAATCAAAAGATACAGCTCGTCAAAGATTGTAATAGTAAATTAATCAATATGATTATTTCTTCTTGTGTCGAAAACACAATTGTAAAGTTTCAATACATTTCGCATAGCATTTCAGGAAATTAAATATATTACATACTTTTGCCCATCCTGTATGTATAGTATACTACTACTATACATTTAGCAAAATAATATTTTCAAATGATTAAATAACAGGCATTTGCCACATACATTATTCAAGTCAATTCAATTTTTATTTATTTATTTCCATGCTACAAAACAGATAAAAATAAATAATTAATAAGTTATAAATTATGCAAATTTAATGAACAGTAATAAATTTGACCACTTGTATAAACAAACGATGATATTATATCAGCAAAAACGTACGTGATATGACAAAATAAACAACTTTAAGAAAGTGTTATAAATTAAATTATCTAAAAGAATAAATAACTTTTTTAATCAAATACTACTTACGGCGGCGGTCCTTCCGCACAGAGTTGCAACATCTTCTTTGCCCTCTCCATAATTGCAGCCCAGGGTCACTCGTTCGTCACTGTCACACATCATCTAACTGCCAAATTCCCCAGTTCCACCGTTTTAATAGCCTCCCCCCTCCCAATCCTCCCCTATCTTAAAGGTGGCCCCTCCCTCATCCCCACTAATGTAGTTCTGTCCAAAAAATATAATACCGGAAATGGACTTACATATTTATTAAATAATACTATATTTAATTATTATTAAATACTATATTTAATAATAATTAGATAATATATTTAATAATAATTAATACTATATTTAATAATAATTAAACTATATAAATTATCATTAACTCACCTATTAAGTCCAACCGAAGTCGTGCTGTGTTGCTGTGTAACTTTGATTAACTGTCAACACGCCTTACTGACCAAAAACTCGACAGTTATTAAATTTTAAAATCATTTAGATTATTGTATAAACACATGGAACCCGAAACCATAGTTAAAATTTATGGCAAAATCAGAATTTATCCTATACTGTTATGTTATCAATGTTTGCTTGCTTGGTTGTTTGCACAAGTATCTAAAAAACAGCTCCCATGATTACCTTCAAATTTATGAAATAAGTTAATAGTGGCTCAAAAACTTGTTATATGCAGGTTCATTACTGGCCAGACAAAATCAGATGAGTATGACTTTGAATTGGGTCAGAATAGCTGATTTTACAATAAAATTTGCTGATTGTGTGGTAATGTGACGTCTCTGTGACGCAGGTGAAGACGTATGTGTGAGGTTGTTAGTGACGTGTAAGTTACGTAGTGATGACGTGACTGAGAGTGACGTGTAGTTTGGAAGGCGTGGGTTTTAAAGGGTCGTTACGATCATGTCCTAATCCTTGCACCGATGTTCGTGGTCTGCCGGTGGCGGCGCGGTGGCCACGGCAGTGGCGGGAAGCGTGACTCGTCGTCGCGGTGCGAGGAACTGGACTTAAGTAAGAAAGAAACAAAAATATTTTAATTTTACCGGAACATCGTACTTAGTTTCAAAGCATGGTTACGATAGGATGTGTCGCGTCAGTAAAATCGCGGTTCAATAAAAATGTATTGTCGCCATAATAAACAAAATGTTTCATTTTGATGTATAAATGTGTAAAACTTGTCAAAAGTTTCTGCGCACACAGCCAGAAATGTGCCCAGCTGATTGATGGGAGAAGGGGTAGCCAACTTTTATTAAAGAAATCGTTAAATAATTAACATTACTATATGAGTAAATAGAATAAAGAAACGGTAGAGCAGTATTTCTTTGCTTTTGAGAAGAAAAACAAACTAACAGATTACAATTTATTATAATTTCTGCTCACAAGCAATCAGTAGTCAATAATAATAAACTGTTGATATTTTTACTGCACTACGAATGTTTTAGCGAATTTCCCCTATAGGGAAGAAGCTATTACCGTAGGTCTCATGGTAAGACTTAAGCCCGAGAAAGGTATATTTTGTGTACTGAGAATGTAAGGAAGCTTTTTCGCCATATTGTGTTGACATCATCAGATAAATGTGTTTAACTGTCCCATTATATATCCTGGAGAGAGTAAGAAAAAATATTACTTATCACTTGAATTTATAACATGGAATTATATAAATATGTTTGATATTTTATAGTGTCTATGGTGATCACGGTTTGAATATAATCTTCAGTAAAATTCAGAGCTACGAATTTGTATTTTGCGGTTTTGTGGTTAAATATGACAAACTATTTATATTCCTTCAGGTAAATGGTGAAATTGAGAAACAAACACAGATAACCCATGCTAGCGAGGGTAGATATGAATTGTCGTGGCACGTACCAATGACGAGCTAAATAATTCCTTCCAAGACCGGGACGAAGTGACCACCTCGTCACGGTTGGCACCGGCCGCGTTCGGGTGATCAATATAAAACCCCAAGGATCTGTTATTTTATACAGCCTACTGCCCATAACTGGCCTAATTGGCCCCTCAATCAACTGAGTACTAGTGACGCTTTGAATAAAGTTTTTAAAATCTTTTTAGCTGTAAAGGTTTTGTGTGTACTCTGAATAAATAATTTGCACATATCATCAATACAATCAAGCTGATTTGTAATTCATTTATTTCCAGTCTATTTTTACAACACTTGGGTATTTTATAAAAATGCAGCCTCGTATGTTACAAATTTAAATAAACGAATGTACATTTAGAATTTTGGTAAGATAGATAAGCAAATTGAGCACGTATTTTGGTAAAGTCTTTAAAACTTAGCGTAAATGCTAATATCTTGTACTATTTAAAATTCACTTTGGGCCAAGTGATCACAGTTTTCTAATGGGTCTGCAATTTCATTTGTACTCCAAAAATATTATTTATTTCTGCTAGCAAAATGTTTAAACGAGATATTTTTGAATTTAGGTCAGCTTGAACAAACAAAAGTAGCAAAATATTATGTTGTTAAACTATCCTATGTGTATCCTTACTATACAAACTCTTGGCTGAATATATTGATTATTAGTGGTTTTTAATGGGACAATTAGAGTAGTTTTGTTATGTTGTACGTAGTTCATCCCTGTAGGACTCGAATGTTTGTATAAAGAGTGTGAGAAAATTTTGACTTACATATCTATATTCTATTACCTTCAGGGTGAATTTAAGTTATAACTGAATTTAATAATGATTTTGTTTAATTTTGTAGCCATAAATAATTTTGTATAATACAAAATAAATCAAGAACAGTCTATAGTAATAATTTATTTTCTCGGTTTTCCGTAATAGTTTTGTCGTAAGAACGTGTGTATCAATTGCCGGCATTACGGATTTGGTTCAGTGAAGCAAACGACTACTACGGGTGCTGCTGGTTCACGGTCATCTTTGAATATGGTAGCGCTTTTATTGGTGAGGGTAGCTTTTGTCTGTCATTTATTGAGGAGGCTCGCTTTTGACACAGATGGCCATAAATTTTGTTGGAGGCGGCACTTCACTACAGACACTCGTCTAATAAACTGCAGTTTCTTAGAATTGACAACTAAAAGAATGAAGGGTGGCTCCTACTCTTCCCCGTAACATCCACAAACAATAGGCAACAAAGCAGTGGTTGTAAACAACCGGCATTAAACTGAAAAGAAAATGGAGGAATAGAAGACTAACTAGCGATCTCTCGACCACTAGCGATCCCGTTCAGTTACACGGACTAAATAAACTCTGTTATATAATGGATGTAAGAACGTTCCTGTTTTGTACTATTTACATAGCTGTAACACTGTAACATTCCATTTTTAATGAAAATGGTGTTCATAGTTGTTCTTGTAGATAGTATATTAGTCTAATAAAATAAACTTTTTTTGTAATTGCTATAGTTAAACTGTAATTTTGAATTACATATAGTAATGTAATGGAAATTACGTGAAACCAAATGTGGTCGTGATAAAAAACCTATATCCTGATACAGAATATCAGTATGTTTGTTATTATTTCTTGAAATTCAGAAAATAGTCAAATCTTCCTTTGACTCGGTTAGCTAGGCGCGGCTACTGATATAATTTGGTCAGATAATTAGTTAATCATGTTTTTGCGTGTCTAATAGACTCTAGTTGCCACTTCAATAGTATTTTATCCATTGTTCTTTTATTTGTTTATTTTTGGGATGGTTGCAAACCCCCGGTATCTTTAATAAAGTTTGTGAACATTTCTCATTCTCTTCATCGTCTATTCATCTTACTGTTCTCTAGATGGCTTCTATCTCCCACACAAAAAACCTTTCGAAATTGAAATGCATTAAACAAGTACGGTCATTTCCTAAAAAAATCTATTCATTTCACAATCAAATGAATTTTTCTTTCTATGAATCTTCCTGGAGTAGTTCTTCCTGGAGAGTTTATATCAGCACTAATAATTTATGTATAAGTAATTTATGTATGTAATAATTTATGTGATATTTTGTGACATTCTCAGCAATAGTGCAGCTAGGATATTTAAACATATTCAAGAAAAGTACCATAAGTTTTGATAAAACTTATTTTACTAACCTTTTGATAAAAGTACCAAATTTGGTACAGAGGTAGACCGATGTAATATAAACAGATTTAAATGTGGAGCCATCGGCCAACTACCCCCTGGCGGCCGTTCCGGTCATTTTCCAACATTTATGAATCGTGGTTCGAATCTTAAAATTGTCTTAAGTAAACATAAGCAAATTATACATAATTTTAAACATCTTGTTAAAAAAATGTGTTGGTAAAAACAGAGTTCATTAACCATTATACGTTTAAAAATGGCGGCCATTCTTGTGTAAAATATTGGCAGTTACGGAATATTCTATATTTTATAAACCATAACGCGTATCTTTTTTCCAATTCAAATTTCTTACTCGTGATCAACTTTGCTTTACTCTGATATGCAACATAACAGGCTTTCTTTAAAAAATAAAAATTTCAATACAATAATTTTGTTATGCTTATATACCCAAAATTCAAAAAAAATCAATGGTAGCGAATTAAAAACATAACATTGAAAATTTATTCTATAACATAGCAACTTTTTAATGTACACCAACCTAGTATCTATTTTCGTCTTTCGCAAACAACCAATGTTAATTTACATAACACATTAAATGAATGTGGGCACGGAATACTTCCAAGTATTATGAAAATTACCACGCATTTCACTGTTTGCAAAAAAAACGAAAAGAGATACAAGGTTGGTGTGGTTAGAAACTTGCTAGGTTACTAGGTTACAAGACCTTTGTAATGGTATGTTTTTATAATACACAACAATATTGAATTTTCGGAATTTTGAGCATATAAGCATTAATACAAACTATTTCACTGATTTTGATTTTTTTCAAAAAAATTTTGAAATTGGTCACCACGGCCGCCAGGGGGTGGTTGGCCGATAGCTCCACCTCAAGTTTTTGTGTTTGGAGAGTCAGATAGCCCTCCGAAAAATCTGTGAAGTAAAATAAATGAACTCTTTATAGCTATTATGTAACATTAAAATAATTGAGTAAAATATAAAATTTGCGTGTTTCACAAAATAATAAATTTTCAACTCATTTATTATGTGTTTGTGTGATTGATATAAGTATACATACCCTTTAAAAATAACGTTTGTAATCCGTGCACAGTTTTTGGGGAAAATCACAGTAGACTATCTTTTAGTTATATTTTAGCAGGCAAATTTTTCAAAAACAGTTATGGTGCCAAACCCACCTATTTTATTACAGTGTGATTTGTACAACTGTAAACATTTTATCTACTAGGTGTACGCTCATTCTTCCCGTAAGAGGATGAACGAAGACTGAATTTTAAAAGATATGTAGGCAGGTACTGGATTGGTAACACTCTTCTGTTATCCGTTTTAACTCCACAACAGCAAGAACAGATAATTAATAAACCAAACATTTTACTAATGGAATGGTAACACCATTCCCATATCCGTTTTAACTCCACAACGGCAAGAACAGATAATTTATGACTAATGTAAATAAAAAATACTACTGACTACTGGAGTGGTAACACCCTTCTCATATCCGTTTTAACACGACAGTACCTGGGGGGCCCAGCTTTGCTCGGGGGAGGGCCAATCAGTCAGTTTAGATGACTTGGAGTAATATTTCATCACTTTCCCCTACTGATAATCAGATTTGTGTAACTCATTTGCCTCTTTTCTACATTTTTAAGGTTCCTCCAGTTGCTATTTATAGCTCAATGACCTTTTCATTTATTTTACTACTCTATATATATAATCTTCACTCAAATCTTTTAATCTCTGTTCTCAGGAAACCACATGTTAATAATCATAAAAAACATGAGTATTACTTTGACGATTTAAAACTTAAAAATGGCCATGTGTTCAGTGTCGAGTGTGAATGCAGAATTAATTATGTGAGTTTTTAGGAGAATTATCTTTGGTTTAAATCTAAAGGAACTATATAATTCTGTTACGAAGTACTCATATTTTTGCTTATTTTAAATATCCACATTAATACTCAGTTTTATTGGGTTTTAATTTTGTTTTTCTGTTTTTAAGTTACATAACCTTACTCTGGTTTTATTCTTCTGTTTGTTTATCTTTTGTTTACAATCCCTAATCTTTGTTAAAAAGGAATTTACTATGACTGGCTGTTCCAGTAATATGTCTGACCATGACTATTGTTCGTTTTCTAATCCTAAACAACAACAAAATGTTAACGAAAGCGTTGACAATCAGAGCCAATTAAAGATAATTCCTAAATTTGATTTTGGCGCGGATAAACAACTTGATGGTGTCTGGCAGACTGTGCCTGGTACTAAAAGAAATCAACTAATTGTCAACCCTCCAATTTCAAAGAAAGCCCGTCAATTATCTTCTGCTACCACAGTTGAAACACAAAATATGTTCCAACCCCTCAATGAGACACAAAACATGGATGAATCTAATCCTGATCTATCGGATAAAAAGGAGGCTAAGCCTCCACCGATATTTATACCTGATATAACAAATATTAAACAAATGATCTCATCAATCGAATCTGTAATTTCAAAGAACGAGTACACATATAAATGCCTTAGTGAAAATAAAGTAAAAATCTGTCCTTCGACTATAAGCTCATACCGACTTTTAGTTCACAAACTGACTGAACTTAAAGTTAGTTTTCATACTTTCCAAGTCAAACAAGACAGAGCTTATAGAGTTGTTCTTAAAAATATGCATTTTTCGACGGACTTGAATGACTTAAAACTGTCTATAGAGGAAAGTGGTCATAAAGTGCGTAACATTGCAAACATTAAGCACTTTAAAACCAAAGCCCCTCTGTCAATGTTTTTTGTGGATCTTGAACCTAGTGACAACAACAAAGAGATATATAAGACCCAATACCTATTAAACGCCAAGATTGTCTTTGAACCCCCTAGGAAAAAATCTGAAATCGTCCAGTGCAAAAAATGTCAAAAGTATGGACACACGAAATCTTATTGCTGGTATCAGTTTCGATGTGTAAAATGCGGCCAGAATCATGACACGCTGGCCTGTAAAAAATCCCCTTCGGAACCGCCAAAATGTGCCTTATGTGAGGGAAATCACCCCGCAAACTATAAGGGATGTGTCGTATATAAAGAAATAAAAATCAAATCGTACCCTCCCTTGCGTCAAAAATCTTTTGACAATCCAGAATCAAGTCTTACTGAGAATGTCCGAGATAGACGTCCATCTATACCTGGCTCTCGTTATCCCGATGGCCCTAAGGAAGAAAACAACACAATGTACCCTTCTTTGTATCAGAAATCACTTAACAAGTCAGCTCCTACTGAATGTGTCCAAAGTGAACGTCTGACCATACGTACCCCATGTGATCAAAATGACAGACCTCAAACATACGCTCAAGCTACAACTCGCAAAAATCACACACAAACGACGGACAATTGTAATCCAAGCAACCTAGAACAAACAATACAACGTTTCATCGATAAATTTGAAAAATTGTTGCTACAACAGACTCAACAAATAGGTACTCTGATGAACCTACTAACCACTGTTATAAATAAATTAACATGAACTCTTTTCTAAGAATAGCTCTTTGGAATGCCAACGGCTTGGTAAATCATTGCCAAGAACTTAAATTGTTTATTGCTCAACAGAAAATAGATGTATGCCTAATTTCCGAGACTCATTTCACTGATAGAAGTTTTTTCAATATTTCAGATTTTAATGTTTACTGTTCTAACCACCCTGGTAATAGGGGGCATGGAGGTACAGCTGTGTTGGTTCACAAAAAAATCAAACAATATGAACTTCCTAAAATCCAAAATAACTTTTTGCAAGCTAGCTCTGTTGTTTTAGAAGATGAAAATAACAGTTCTCTGACATTGTCGGCGGTCTACTGTCCTCCACCCCATATCATTGATAAAGATCAATTCAAAGATTATTTTTCGTCTCTCGGCTCAAAGTTTATCGCAGGGGGTGATTACAATGCCAAACATACGTATTGGGGCTCAAGGCTAATAAATCCTAGAGGAAGGACGCTTTTAAGAGCCGTATCAGAAGGTGGACTCGATTGTATTTCATCAGGACAACCTACATATTGGCCTACAGACCGAAACAAGATTCCAGATTTATTGGACTTCTTCGTTTTAAAAGGTATTTCACAAAACTATGTTCATGTTGAATCTTCTCTTGACCTCTCGTCTGATCACTCTCCTGTACTCATGACATTCAGTAGTTCAGTTTGCTTAAAAGAAAAGCCCCCATCTCTTTATAACAAATTCACTGATTGGGAATGCTTTAGGAGAACAATTAGCAACAACGTTGACTTAAAAATACCACTAAAATCCCCAAATGACTTGGAGGAATCAATTAACTACTTTAACACTACTATTCAGACAGCAGCTTGGGAGGCAACTCCGAAATCGGAGGCTTTCAAGACAAAATGTTTCAACTATCCTATCTTCATAAAAAAGAAAATTGCAGAAAAGCGAAGACTACGGAGGATTTGGCAAAATACCAGAAGTCCAATCGACAAGAATAGATTTAACAATGCAGCTCAAACATTAAAAAGGAGTTTGATGAAGCTAAAAAACGAATGGTTTGATGATTATACTAAAAACCTGTCTCCTACCGAAGCCACTGATTATTCGCTGTGGAAGTCTACAAAGTATTTGAAACGCCCTATACAACATATTCCACCTTTACAAGCAGGAAATGGTGCTTGGGCTAAGACAAACACTGAAAAGGCATCTATCTTTTCAGATTATTTCTCCGAAGTATTTCAGCCTTTCACGCCAAATCCCCCAAATGATGATAGTGAAATTCTTGAGTTTTTGGACTCACCTCTTCAATTATCTCTACCAATTGTGTCATTTACCCCTACTGAAGTTTCAAATACAATAACTAAAGAAGTAAACTTAAATAAAGCTCCAGGTTACGATCTCATTACTGGGAAGATTCTTAAGGAATTACCAAGAAAGGGTATATTATTACTAACATTTATATTAAATGCAATATTACGTCTACAATACTTTCCAATTCAACTTAAAGTAGCACAAATAATTGTTATTCCCAAACCAGGCAAGCCACCAAATGAAGCTTCATCATATAGGCCTATTAGTCTGCTACCCATGGTATCTAAATTGTTTGAAAAGTTGATTCTAAAAAGATTAAATACTGCTATTAGTGAGCAAAATTTGATTCCTGATCATCAGTTTGGTTTCCGCAAGCAACACTCTACCATTGAACAAACTCATAGACTTGTAGATGAGATAAAAAATACATTTGAGTCCAAAAATGTCTGTTCTGCCGCTTTTCTGGATGTACAACAAGCGTTTGACAAAGTTTGGCACACAGGACTTTTTTATAAATTGAAGAAGGTTCTTCCTCATTCTTATTTTAGTTTGTTACAATCATACTTATCTGAAAGGTTTTTCCAAATTAAATTTGATAATGTATTGACCGAACTAAAGCCAATTCAATCTGGAGTTCCCCAAGGTAGTGTTCTTGGCCCTATCTTGTATTTGATATATACTTCTGATATTCCCTCAGGTGAAGACGTCACAGTCGCTACATTTGCGGATGATACTGCAATATTGTGTAGCCATGAAAACCCCCAAACTGCCTCCGATAATTTACAAAATTATCTGAATGACTTTCAAGCTTGGCTAAAGATTTGGAGGGTTCGGGTTAACGAAGCTAAATCCACCCATATCACCTTTACTCTTAGACGAGTAGACTGTCCCCCCGTATTTATAAACAACGTTGCCTTGACTGAAGTTGAAAGTGTTAAATATTTAGGAATTCACATTGATAAAAGACTAAATTGGAAAAATCATTTATGGTGTAAAAGACAACAAATGGAACTAAAAATTAGAAAACTCAATTGGCTAATCTGTGGAAAATCTAAATTATCATTGACTAACAAAATTACATTGTACAAAAGTATGATAAAGCCTATGTGGACATATGGTATACAGCTGTGGGGAACAGCAAGCCAATCTAATATTGAAATTTTGCAAAGATTCCAGTCAAAAACATTGAGAAAAATTATCTGTGCTCCTTGGTTCGTTTCAAATAAGACTATTCATGAAGATCTGAAAATTCCAACCATAAAAGAAGAAATTACACGATACAGCCAGATTTACCAAAGAAAATTAGAACAACATCCAAATTATTTAGCTGTTAACCTCCTTGACAATAGCGAGTTTACTAACAGGCTCAAGAAAAATGTTAAAGTGCTTGAACTGCCATACAGATTTACTTAATATTTTAAATTGGAAGAATGTTTGATGCAAGATCTGTTATTGGACAGCAACTTGCCCATGTTATGTAATTTATTTTATCTTTTTTGCTGATTGTTCCATCCTTTTTGAACAGATTGTAAAATATCAAATAAAGTTATATAAAAAAAAAAAAAAAAAAAATTACTTTGACAGTTCCCTGGTTGATTATGAACAGCTGATAAAATTCTTTTGTGTTGATAAGCCCAATGTTAATTTTTTTAACTTTTCATTTTATTTTTTTTTTTACATTATTTGATTTTTCCTGGGGATGAGACCTGTCTAGAACTTATTTTTATCCCAGAAATTAGTTATTTTGAACATTTGAAGGAAATCGTTGGAGCCGTTTTTGAGATTAGTGTCGCAAGCAAGCAATCATACAAGCAAACCTTACTCATATTAGAGTATATGATACCTGGGGGCCAAACTTTGCTCGGGGGAAGGCCAGTCAGTTTGTTTAGATGACTTGGAGCTTATTTCACCACTTCCCCCTACTGATAATCAGATTTGTATAACTCATTTGCCTCTTTTCTACATTTTTAAGGTCACTCCAGTTGTTATTTATAGCTCAATATCCCTTTGATTTATTTTACTACTCTATGTATGTAATCTTCTCTCAAATATTTTAATCTCTGATCTCAGGAAACCACATGTTAATAATCATAAACAACATGAGTTCCATGTGGTTCCATAAAATCAGACAATAAATCCTTTGAATGAAGATTACATGTAGAGTGGTCATATCCAGAATGACTCAAAGGTGCATTATAATAACAACTGTTGTGACCTTAAAAATGCTCGTTAGTAGGGTACATGGTGAAAAACAACTCCAAGTCATAAACAAGATTGACCTTTCCCTAGCAAAGCTCAGTCCCAGGTAGTACTTAAACTATATGAGTATAACTTTGAGAGTTCGCTGAAAGATTTTGAACAGCTGTTATGACTCTTTTGCTTTTATTTTAATCTCCAAAAGCCCAATGGGATTTTTTCAATTTTACATAGCGGCTTTTTACATTATTTGATTTTTTTGGGGGATGGGACATGTCTAGAACTTATTTTTAACCCAGATATCAGGTTTTACAACACAAGTAGTTGGAAGGACACATTGGTTATTTTTTAAGAAAATCGTTGGAGCCGTTTTTGAGATAAGAGTTGTAAGCAATCAACCAAGCAAGCGAGCATGCAAACCTTACTCATATTATAGTGTAGGATAGGATTGAGTCAAAATAATTCAGCATTTGTATTGATTGACTATAACATATTTTTACTCTTAGGCACATAGAATGTACACGAGACAGGGACAATGATTCTGGATTCTAGCATGTTTGAAGTTCTGCATACAGACGGCCAGGGCTGAATTTAGGTCTGTACAGGCTCTGGTCTACACCCTAAATGCAAGTGCGGGCCCTTACCAGCCCGGCCAACTTTCCTGTTTGATTTATATAATATAACCTACGCTTATATCAGGCTCTACAGATGGCGTTGTGCAGTTACTTAAATTTCAAATTTCTAAAATCCTTATTGCTGCCTAGTGCATATTAACGTTGTCATGGCAAGATATTATTAAGTGATTTTCATTATCTAAATACATAAAACAAAGTCGGGATTGTATGTTAGTTATTTAGTTTCATCAAACAGCTGTTATAAGGATGATATCTAAACATACTTGTAAAGCATATAAACATATGTTTATTATAGACATAATAAATCTATTTGAATAGCAACTCATTTTCAATACCGAAGCAAGCTCTATATAAACATAGGCAAGTGAGCGTAGCTAACGAGCTCATCTTGAAAAAGAACGAGAATCTTTGACATAAAACAAATTCAGTGACATTAGGACAGAATAATGTCTGTCTGACCAGCTAGTAGTACTCAACCCGAACGCTGACCCAAACTCCCGAACGCTTACCCAAGGATCATCTTTCCTCCATAAATTTAACAAGGCAACTTTTAAAGCCAGCGAGGTGGAGCTCTAAGGTCGGGGTTAAAAGAAAATAACAACAATTTTTTGTATAATTGAAAATTTTCTAAAATTACTAAAAAAGGTGTAAATAATAACAAAGAAAATTTTCCTGTGCGGTGGAGGTCTATGGTTGAGTAGGGCGGCGTATCAAACGTGGGGACATCTTTCAGGAGATGCTGCTTTAACAAAATAAATCCAACGAATCATACGTTAAAATTAAAAGTTGGGAGTGATAGTAAAGGCAGAGCCCTGAGGGAAGAACAAAGAGGTATCCATAAGATTTTGGTACCCAACAACGTAGTATATATGTCTGGAGCAGTTTTGAGGAGCCGCTTTCGAAATCTTTGGATTTTTTATTTGGTGGTTTATATTAGGTTTCTAATAAAATATACCACCTGATTTTTTAGAAAAATTTGGGTTCAGAAATTACAGGGCTTAAGAGATCCCAAACTTCAGTTTTTTTACCTTTCTTAGTACCATAAACTTTAAATATTTTTAGCAGGTTTCAACAGTTTTATCTCATTGCCATAAAAAGCTCTAAAAGATGAAAAATTAGTACTCCAATCCACACACGGTTAAATTAGTATTTTGTTAGTAGGCTATTCGGCTAATGGTTGTGGAGAATATTTCAATTTCCATTCAGCAGTAAACTAAGTATATTGTCCGATGTTATTCTTATAAGAAATAAAAAAACATATATCTCTTGTATACTTATTAATTTTATTAAAACTTGGTGTGTCTCATTGACCAATAGAGAATATTCGTCCCAGGACAACCTTAAAACTGGTCTATACCAGTTTGGATGCTGACATTGGGTACAGCAAATGAAATTGTCATTACATATGAAGTTTTTTGGATGTCCATTATGACAAACTTCCCTTTCACCTTTGGTCCCTCCACTTGCAGCGGCTTGGGGCGGAAACTCAGGGGTTGGTCCCCAACCTGAGAATGTATGGTCCCTGGCTGTTGTACATGGATACCCCATCCGTTGAGTTGGCCAGTTGGAGGGCAGAGTGGGTCCACATTGATCCTGATTACAGCTGTCACAAGGCACGGGAGTTGGTACTCTGAAAGGCCAATTTGGCTGCCTGTTCCATCCCACCCTTTCCTTTCCTGCAATATCCTAACCTTCTGGTAACCTGCGCAAAATTTCCGCTTATAGAAAACGTGCCTATAGCAGCTATGCTGGGGTTTCCTAATCTAGCAACAATGAATAGAGAATATGCGGAATACGTTTCCATCTAACCCTGGAGGGTGAGGTGGAGCAATTAACCTCTTAAAACCACTGTGTGTACCTAGCAAATTAGATTAAACTGATTGCGTTTATTTGGTCACATGTCCTAGCTCCTGTTCACGCTTTTTAAGACTCGGCCAATGACTAATATATTTTTGGTACCGGATGGTTTTCGACGAGTTTTAAATATATTATCAGAGAGAAAAGTTGCCAATAATTATTAGACCTATTAATTTCCAGCTCCAAAATCAGGGGGTTAAACATACAGAAATATACTTGTTTTAAACCCATTTAATGTAAAAAAAAGTATTCAATGATTTATTTATATAACAGTATCTTATAAAATTCATACCTTAAATTTAAAAATGTTTACATCATTAATATATGTTAGTTTGAATTTAAATACACAAGCTACTGAAATCGCAGCACGAGGGATTTAAAAGCAAAATCCAACATCTACATTAATGACAATTTTTCAGGAGGGCAATCTGTCTACATCGTAATTAGTTGAACAATGTAGACGGTTGGGATTACGGAGTTTTGGACATCTTAATTGTTTATGAAAATCAATATTAACCACAGAAAATGCAAACAAATATAAACTGTAACCAGACTATTTTACTGACCGGTAGATTACAAAACTTTAATCCCATGTAATTAGGTGACAGTGAGGCTTTTTTGGTACATTACATGTAATAAAGATAGTTTGCACGTATGATAGTTTAGTAAGTCTGCCATCAAGTAATTTGTTCACAATGTAAATAAACTACTATAGGTCTACAACACGCTTGATTATCAATCACAGTCAGTCGTGTTACAGAGTTATACTGTCCCAGTAATTCAAAAATTCCAAAACCTATTGTATTAATTTATCATCACTAGTCCAAACACTTAGCTTTTACATCGAAGTTTTCCAGTAAAAAATAAACTGATAATAAATCTAAATAGATACAAGCATTGTTTTAAACACGACAAAACACTATTAATTTACATAACACTCACATTTTAAACTATTTCGAAATAAAAAAATTTATGGAACAAAACATAACCAAATCCATAGTTTTGGTTATGTTTACATTTGAGTAATTTATAAACAAATATGCAGTGTTTCCACTCTACGGTAAAAATATGCCACGTACTGATATAAAAAATCCCACTTTATCCCAGACTCTCCCTTATAGTATCCCTCGTCATATCCTACACTTTCCCACTGATTTGTTAAACATTGCAACACAATTAATGTTAAATATTATATGATTATTGAATAATGTATTAGTACAATATTTATACCGTTAGATAAAGCTTATTTAGATCTACTAATTACCTATAGGTATTTTACATTTTAGTACCTCAAAGGATGTTGAGCAATGCGACATAGGTTAAATGATACGGTGAATTAACTAAATTAAATAATTTATTTACGTGAGAGGTACTAATATTTTTAATGGTAGTACTAAAGAGTACGAAGTAGGTACTAAATAATGGCAAATAGTTTGCTTGTTAATTCCAACATGGCTCGGCCAGCGAAATTGACATGATTCAGTGTTCGTTCTGTGACGTTTATAAAATCATAATAGGTGCAGACAGCGAGGTTAAAAATGGGAAACCCCGCAACTGCCAGTACGGCGAGAAAATCCACTAGAAGTGCTACTGCTAAGGTGCTCTGGTCGTAAGTTGTAAGCAAACTAGCAGACGTAATGCCGATTTAAAAAAAATCCCACTTTATCCCACAATCCCATTTTATCCCACAAGCAGTCAAAATATCCCATATAGGGGATAAAAATCCCTCAAGTGAAACACAGACAAATCCCAGCTGACATTTTAAAGACAACCATAGTCAATAGCTTACTACGAAAACCAATTCAACTACTGAATATCAAACATTAAAATTAGTTTTAATAATTATTAATAATCCAAAATAAAATACAAATGCAGTGTTAAAACATCCCTTTGGTATCCCAAATGACTCCTTCAAAATTTCATTAAGAAATGTTTTACAGTTATTTAGTATTTCGATAACACACCCACACACACACACACACACACCCACACACGGCCACTGAAACTTCTTCATCAATACAGTGATTCACTTCGTTCATCAATTAGTATATATATAAACTAATCAAACCCCCGGTATCTTTAATAAAGTTTGTGAACATTTCTCATTCTCTTCATCGTCTATTCATCTTACTGTTCTCTAGATGGTATTCTTGGTCTTGGTAACAGCTGATTGTTGTTATTTACAACAGTTTCTTAGCTACAAGGTTTTTTGTTCTGACATTGTGAAAAACTAATGTTATAAATAAAATATTAATATTCATTAATATTATAGTAAACGGTATCTGGAAACTGACACATACTTTCTCCCTTTTAGCCAAACTTTAATGACAAAAATATTTGCTATTTACTAAATATAGAATATGAAGTATAGATAAATGTACAGATAATGGTCTAAAATAGTTGTTTTCAGAAATATCCACCCAAATCCCTTTTTGGGAGGCACTATATAGTCCGTTGCTACACACGGTGGTTTTGAGAGGGGAAATGCCCCCTTGTCCCCCCAGGGTTAAATAGCAACATATTTCGAACATCCTCATAGTAACAGCATAGTACTTGCAGGCCGAGCTTTGTTCTGAGAATAATATCATATTGTTACTTTACCACGTGAGTGTTATTTTGACAGATCACTAGTTTTTACGATCAGAGTATGATTATTTTGGTATGACCTGAAATTCTAAAAGCCCAATATTAAAGTTTTGGCAGCTTTCTGGTTTTCCGGGAAATTTAAAAATTAACTTACAGGGCCAAAAACCCCTATTCCAATGGTAAGCAAAGTCCTTGCGTGGAATTCAGGGATCCATTTTGCATACATACATTCCTTACTTAATAGGACAGGATTGATAATTATGAGCATAGTAGTATAGTTGTAGGAATGTAACCCACCCAGAGGGAGCCTCTGACACCTGTGCACGACGTTGTCAGAAACAACAGATGTTAAAAGCCCGCCCCTTTTTATCAGAATCATTTTCTGTCTGTAATAAGTGTTCTAAGGGCTACGCATTAAGTCACAAACGAGTCGATATAATTTAATATCTTGCTATGAATAAAATAAACTACTTCTTGAAAAGCAAGACACAAGTAAAAACATACAATCAATTTCGTCTAAACAATCTAAAAGATATAATTACTCTTACAATTCACTTATCGTACAATCAAAACACTAAACATGCCTAAACGATGGCACAAGCTTCTCCAAGCTTCTCTGATTTGGCCTGATAATGCCATTGTTATTTGTTGAAATTGATTGCGTTGTACGAGGTTCCATGTATATATACCGTCTCGTACAGTACAGTACAAGTTTAACTATATTTTATAGCGTGTTGAGACGGTATATCTTACGTTATCTTGGTCACATATAAATGTTAAAAACCTTTGAAATTCATTTATGGTGAACTGGCAGACCCGTTGCGGCTTCGTCCGCGTAAACTATGACATTTGTGTGTGCCGCAATCTGTGGTTTGTCCGTGAAACTTCTATGAATCAAGATCGGCTGTTTTAATTTTCATCAATTCAAAGGAAAGCGAATGTCCATAAGGAATACATGGTAACTTTGAGGTCAAATAGGGCAAAGCCCTACAGTTGCCGGAATGAAAATACGTTAACTTTCCTATTAGACCTAAAGAATCAATGTAAAAAAATTCATCACTCTAGCATGCCTCGTGAAGATAGAGAATTAGTGACGAGTGAGTGAGGGTTTTTGCTTTTATATATTAAGATTATCATTATTAAAATTAACCAAATCTTAATTCATCACACAACCAGCTTATGAATTGCTCTCATCCTTTAAAATTATAAAGATAAAACTAAGACCATTGTTTTTAAGATTCGTTTAATATATCACAAAAATATATCATGTAGACCAAATTTCACAAAAATTTCTTAAAATTTATTTATAATTACAGAGCGTTAAAACTAACGTTAATGCAATGATTTTGAATGTAAAATACAGCATAGAACAATCGTTTAACCCTGTTTTAAATAAAATTACCTCTTAACTGTCATAATCGGCTTTCACCAAAACGAGATCTAATATGGCAGTCATTAGATTAAACGCTGGTTCAGACTGAACTGGCCGAATTTGGTCAGTTTACCCTTCTAAAGGAGCGTTACTGAGGATTGCGGATTAAATATAAATAAAATTAACTATTATAATCTTGTATTCTAATTGGCTTTCATAACTCTGGGCAGAGTAATATTATCAACGACCTTTTTATTTTGTAAACGAAATTAACATAATTTTGAATTGTATAAATAAAGAAGAATATACGGTGTGTTAATCATGTATGCTCATCTTTAAGAACTCGTAAGCCATAATATCCACTAAGAAGGTTAAACTAGCAAAGTAGGGCGTAGTTATAAAATAAATAAAATGGCTCACAAATGAATCGAAAAACTCGTTAGCTGCGCTCAAAAAACCAAAATATGGATATGGATATGTTGTACTGGCTCCAACATTAAAAGTATTAAAGCAAAAGGTTACAGCTAATTTAATGAAAACAGCTGATTCGCGGAGAAATCAACTGATTAACAATGTAAGATGTCAAACTTTTTGTAATGATATGCAATTAAAAAATTCTAGTTTATTACATTGTTAGATTTCTCTGCAAATTCTGCTAATATGAATAAATCAGCTGTAATCCGTAAATTAATTACTTTTTTGTACAACCAGTTCAACATAAATATAAAATGGTAGCTAAAAATAAAGGTTTTCGATAGGTTATGAACTATGTTATGAAAAAATACCACATATGTGCTATTTTTGTATTCAGGGGAAAATGTGTTTCAAATATAAATATAAAACATTATACTTGCATTGAAGATTTTGGACTTGACCATTTTACATCAGAAAGCGAGTAAATAATTTATATATAAGCTAAATATTAAAATTCCACCGAAAATTTCATGTAAATTTGTTTCGGGATAGTTTTTTCTATCTTTAAATACTAAGGTGTCTTTAGAACTATTTTTGCAAGCAATATTTGATTATGTTAAAAAAGTTTTTTTTTCAGCGAAGCGAAAGAGTTTGGTGGATATTTTTGATTTATTTGCGCTATTTTATTTAGTTTTACAGTAATTATGCACTAATTTGTTCATTTAACCTTCCTTGCAACTATTATGGTTTGCGATATCCCAATGGTGAGCATAACAAAAATGAACACACTCTACACAATTTGTTCAGCTCAATAAAATGTCGAAATGTCCCTTATATGTTGAAAATGTGTTTGATTTATAACCTTTTGACCTTATTAACCTTATTTAACCTTTTTCCTGATCTATCATTGCAACTAAAGGACTAAATGTTACAGAGATCTCAAATAGATGATTAAAAGAGTCCTAATGACACAAGTTAAAAGGGTTAGTAGGTTTATTTAAAATTTGTCATTAATGAGGGGTAGTGTATGATATATTTAAACAGATAAAAATTGTTGTATAATTTTGGTGGATGCTAGATTAGAGTTGGGTGAGGCTCTCCAGAAGAATATCAAAGAATTAGACACTGATGCTTCAAAACCTAAAGATAAATGTTCTTTTACTTGTGTTCGATAAAGAATTAGCAAAATGGTCTACACAAATATAGCCTGGCACCTCGAATACATTATATACTGAATGTTTCCTTGGTAACCATTAAAAACTACAAATACAGCAGCTGATGTAAACAAATCTGATCTGAACTAGCGTAAACTAAACTAAGTTCAACTTATTTTTTTAATACAGCTGATTTTGATGGTCATGAACCGTAAAGCAGGTGTTTTGTTGTTTGTTGCACGTAATTAAACAAACCATATCAACTGTAGTTCGATAATATCCCACAGATATCACGCTGCATTAACATTGGTTTCTGGTAAAAATCATTCAGTAGAGATGCGTTTAAGCATAAACAAGTAGTTACCGCTAACATTGCATGGTGAAATCTAATTTTGCCACGTATACCTGAATTAACGTTAAAATTGACTTAAACTGGCTTTAACAAGGGGTTTAAAGTTTCTTGAAGTCGGGCCTCTGATTTGAGTATTTTGAAATATGCTCACGATTAAAAATGTTGAGCAATCAGTTATATTATATTTAACAACTGTTGCAGGTTTTAGTGTATTCTTCCTTCTGATTTCCAAGGTTATTTCTACGTTCATTTATATTGAAGTGCACTATTATTAGTAAGCGTATTATATGTAATATTATCGAGATAGTAAGAAAGTTAAGACACAGAATCTGGTATAATAAAAATAAAGGAAAGGAAATATGTCTCCTTGAAATTGACTACATATTCACTGGGCTCCACTGGGTGAAGCCAAAGCTGGTATCAACAATATAGGGAACTTTTTATTAGCCACAAAATGTAATCGTGGAGTCCTACACCAGTTTATCATAAATGGGTTTGGAATTTAAAATGGTATTATTAATTTTTGAGTATCCTACTTTTTTATCAGCTGCTCATGGCCATTGGCCAAAACACCTAAGATATATTATTTCACTTCGTCTGACGGCATCCGAAAACGTTCCTTATATTTAAAAACACAAAACTAGACTAACATTTTTAATCAGCATATGCCAATTTACAAACTCTTAAATTGTTTATAAACTCGTTTTAGCTATTGGGGTAGTAGGGAAATACCTTTCTATGAAGATATGTAGTTAAACGCTAGGGTAACTTACTCAAGTTATCAAATCTGTCATGCATTTAACCTAATTTTTTATAATGGAAGACGTCTCGTGGATTCATCGTGTGATTTTTTGAAAACTTAAATATAGTCTCAGTATAGATTGATTCATACCCCATTTTAACAACTTCTTGTACATCAGCACGTTGCCGTAACCCCGATCTTAAACGAACGACTGATCAACATTGAATCTGTATTATGGCATGTTTATATGCGTTTATTCCAAATGTATATCTCATTCATATGCCCGAGTCGTAGCTCTCTATGCAAGTCCTTTCCTGTGATGTATAACATAACCTGTAAAAACATTACATAAATACATCCCTTAAGATTACTATTACTATAATTAGAATAAATAATAATTATGTACGTAATCTACAATCTTCAGGAGTTTCCGGACTTTTTATGCTGATATAGTCTAATAATTAATTGAAAAGTAATTCATCTTAGGCTAAATAGTTTAAATGACTACCACTGGTATACAAAATGCACAATAAGGTGGCCACCAGTTAAGTAAAGAAGACATCACCATTATTTTGTGACAGAATGTTTTAGTGGAAATCATGAGGTAAGAGATCCGGTCACAACCAACTAATCAGTAGTGAGAGGTATTTTAACATTCACTTCTACATAAGCTAATGGTTTCTGAACTGTTATCTGCCTCAAACAAATATTTGAATGATCTGATATGTTAAGTGCCTCGTTTATCAACTTCTAAGCTACTGATCCTTTCAGATAGTCAACAATATTTACAAACAGTAACTATGATCCAGAGGATGTAGGGCAGAACCAAATGTTAAACAAAGATTATATTTGAAAATATTCTTCTTAAGTGGTTCAGCAGTAAATTAAATTAATGCCAGCCACAATCAAAAATTATTTTAACACTTTTCAAATTGACTTTATAAGGTTTTCTATAACCTATAAAATGATGAAATTTTAGAACAAAATCTCCTCTGTAAACATTCTCTTATTTTTATATTTTTGATTTTTGAGTTTCTTTGCTCCATTAGTAAAGGCTATTATTCAAAATCTATTAAACCTCTGTTATTTAGTGGGACTTGATAGTGAACAATAACAACAAACTGTGAGGATATGTTTTGTTTCTTATTTTTGTTTACAAACTAGTCATCCCTCAAGAAGTCTTTGAGAGGGCATCCACCCCACTGCAAAAGGAGTCCGGACACATTAAAATTCGTCACGGGTAATAGTTTGTGCACCACCAAGTGTTTTGTCGAGCCGTCTGTGTTGTCCACTGACCCTTTTTATTGAGACAAAACTTTTGTTTGTAAAAGTCACTGTCATGCTTAATCATATATTTAAGTTCCCAGGATCGACTTTTTAAATGTTTACAGGGAGAGTGAGGGCTACACGTGGCGTTATATGCGTATATCCATCCCTCCCAATAAATAACACTGTGACTAAAATTGGTCTGCTGTCTTCACTCTGACAGAAACACAACCCATCCACGTTTAAGTACCAACGATGTACGACCCACAACTCAAGTGACACTGACCCCGGCAGTATGTGGATAGGGTGGGACATTAGTCGAGCTGACCCTACATTCAATTGGGTGGGTGATATGTGACAGACGTGAAACGATAAATGTATGGTTTTCTTTAAACATTCCGGTACGGTTTTTGCTTCCATTGATGTCAAGTAAGACTTTAGTGCTAAACAGTAAATCTCATACCTCCCCTACCCCAATAGGATGAGTAAAATAAAACGGAAATAAAATTAAACTGGCTGCCTTGGTTAATGAGGTTTCTAGCAAACATACAATTTCGCATGTAGATGATAACATATACATGAACACATTTGCAAACAAAATAATACATGAAAATTATTTTGTTATATTTACTACAACATTATTTTCGCTGAGATAGCGTGATATTTAAACATAGAACTAACTATTTTTGATTGTATAATAGGTGTTATTAGCCTGTCAAAAAGACTTGCTTAAAAAAAGAAAAGAAATATTATTCATCAGGTATGAAATAAATTTAGTGGTTGAAAAATTTCTCTTTAAGAATCGTATCATTTAATACACAAACAGATATTTTATCACGCTGAGATTGCAGGAACCACTGGACCGATTTATATGATTGAATGATGAATCAATGCGAAGGTTTGGAGAAAATCAATAAAATTGTCATCGGCTCTTAGGGCTACGCCCCACAGGCCTTCAAAGTTGCAATGTTAACGTTATGGAAGAACAGTAATCATTGAACAGCTGTTGAAGGTAACAGACGTTAATCAGACGTGGTAATGAAAACAAACAAATAATGTAATTGCGTGACATTTAAAAGAATTTTATTTACGCTAACGCCTTTTGTATCCGTGATATTGGGGCAGTAACTTTCATCGAGCTGTTGTCCAAGTCCATTCATAGGCACTCCACCGGATTATTGGTGATGGCATATTTGTGAGCATATACCCTCCTCTTGTAGGTCCACCCTCGCTACCGCCGTCATTGACGCGCCGCGCCAGGCCGCCGGGTTTCACAAATAAAGGGTCACCGGAAGTCTGGAGGGTTGAGCACCATGAAAGAAATTATTAACAGAGTTTACATGAGTCCCACGCTGTAGTTTCTGGTCGTACACACACAGGTCCTGTAGGGTTTAGAGTAACAGACACAACATTAGGTGGGTGGCAAAAAGGCAACTTTAGCAGTAAAAATTACTTTACGTCAGAGACAGGTGCGCTCATCTACATATTGAAGTAGTTCAAGAATTTCCAACAGATAGTAACACATTAAAATAAGTATGGTTTAGTTGCTCAAGTGATTTGTGTTTGTCATAAACAAAGAGCCGAGCTAAAACGTATCAATACTAACGTTTTAGAATCGATATATCAGCTGAAAAATATAATTAAATGGCTACTCAATTACTATATGATCGATACATCGGTATACGAATACCGAGTAAATACTAGGCAGCACGAAATTGCGAGCTTTGAAATTACTACAAAAGGTTCTTTTCAATATCAAGGGTGTTCGGAAAAACGTTTCAAGAATCTAAGGTGTTATTTTACAAATAAAAATAAGCAAAAAGGTTTATATGAACACATGTCCTAAAACCAATAGTTTTCCGTCTATCAGTCTGTATGTGTTTTTTACATAATTTATCATACAATTAAAACTACTTAGGGTATGTACTTCAAACTCGAATCTTAAACAGTACTAAATTCGACCAAATTTCGTGAAAAGATTCAAGTTTCTACTTTTTGTAATTTCAAAATG
The DNA here is from genome assembly GCA_963675035.1 of Allygus modestus. Classification (NCBI taxonomy): domain Eukaryota; kingdom Metazoa; phylum Arthropoda; class Insecta; order Hemiptera; family Cicadellidae; genus Allygus; species Allygus modestus. The sequence goes on from OY776116.1 coordinate 94,519,348, forward strand.
GCGACCAGTTTTAGTTTTCAAAGCTTAATATCTCAAAAACCGTATATTTTACAAAAAAATCGCTGACAGATAAAAAACATGCAACATTTCCTCCGTTGTATACTGCCATGTGCGTACACCGGACAACAACAGGGGAGAGAGTGTGTCTCTTCCACTTGTGAAAAAATGCATTTTTTTGTTTATTTTAGGCTTTTAAATGAAATTTTTGGGTAAAAAAACTTTTCCTATATAAAATTATTTTTTCCTCAATTTTTAGCTACATTCAGGCTTCCAGTAGCAGACTTGCACCTTATGGGCGTAATTCTGGTTAAAAACAAGAGTATTAGGGTGTAAACAAAAAATTAGGCTATAATCAATCAATTTACCCAATATCGATTGTCAATTCCCAAAATACCCTCGAATACAAAATTCCAGGTTACTTTACAGACTCGTTTGGTTATTAATTATCGATATACAGTGTTGTTTGTCTAAACAGATATCGTTTAACGCTTAAATATGGGAACAAATTACTTTATCGGCTTTTTATCAATTTGATCTTTTTATGGTAACTCAAAGCCGAAAATTGGCATCGAGCGCAACTCGCCTGGGCTAAAAACTAATTTTTACGTCTTTTATCTATGCAAATTGTGTCAAAAATCTACTTTACCCAATCCAGATTTTGGGGAAAATATAAAAATGAACCCGCAGGCGCTAGAGACGCGTATGCCGTGGGATTGAATTTCCCGAGTTGAAGGCAATTTGTTAGAAAAAGTTATCAACTACGGTTATACAGTTTCCCCCTAAGGATTTTGCATTTAAAAGCCTTTCTTAATTGTCGAATAATCCAATTTCAGTTTCAAAAGAGCTTACTAGTTGTCAAATCGCCCAAAAAAACATTTGTAGGAGGAACCTCTTTTTTTCAAAATGGCCGAATTTCGCCTAAAAGTGTATTTTACACTAAACGTACGTTATTCAACTGATTGTATACTAATAAATGTGTAATAATTGGTTAATCTATATATATAAAGCCTCAATTACCCAGGAACTTTTGAGAAAACCATAAGTCTCACACCCATCAACCATATACTTGAATGAAAGGTCTCGGAGAGAAAATTGGAGGAACCCTAAGGGCACAGATATAAAGAAAAGGGCTAGAACAGGTGATTATAATAAACAATGTTTCATCAACAGCTGCTGAGCAGCGCGTGCCCACTAGTATCGATAACATCAACAATATTTTAGCTAGAAAATATGTTTAATTGAAAATCCAAATGTATCACCGACACTCGGTAAGTGCTTTGTCACATTTTATTGCATATAAACAAAGACTATCTACACATTTCTAGGTATCGAGCTAAGATTCCAGCTCTTTGGAGTATAGCAAATAAATGAAATGACGATAGTTTAGTTTAATTATCGAAATTATTGAGAAAATTTGCATTAACTTTATTTCAAATCTGAGACGAGTACAGTTTACTAGTATATTTAAAGATAAACTGTCGTCAATAATACATTTTTTAAACGATTTCTGTAATACTATATATCTAGGCTTTGACATACAACTCGATTTAACGACACTATAATAATTGTTTAGTCATAATTCGACAAAATTACCCAAATAATCAAAGTTCGTTTATCGAACAACTTTAAACTGCTCTATCTCGGGAAACTTTTTCCTCAAAGACCCGAAAATAGGATCGTCGTTATTGGGAAAACACGCTCTTTCATTTACAATAAAAAATATACATAGTATAACGTGTCCATTTTCTAAGGTCATGATGACGCTGCGCGCAGGGCGTAGTGACGTCAGCGGACTGCCGCCAGATCCAGTCGTGTTTTCAAATCGCTCGGCGCTCGCCGGTTGGTGTCGGCCCATGGTTAAAATTGTGCTAGGCTGTTACCTATCGAAATTACCTTTAATCCTAGGCAAATTCGATCCCAATAGGTATCGTCAGTCCAGAGATATAGCGGTTTAAACGTGAAATGCCTTTGTGTTCTTTTGTTTCTGACAGGATATCGCGTTATATACTCTTTATAGATAACGTTAAAGGTTTGTAGTACTTACAACAGTTTTATCCTTACCCGTAGAGTATATAGAATGCACATTAGTGATAAAAGTATGCAAAATAATTCGGTTTTCCAGTTTTAAAGTAAATTTTGGAATTGCCCGCTCGGTCGGGGCGCGGGCTCTCCGCCTTGCTTTCGCAACCTGTAAATTGATTGTGCATTGACCCTCTGGGGTAAGAAAACACCTGTTTTTATGAAAAATGTCTTTTTTATTAGTTAAAAAGTGATATTGGGGTCAAAAACACGGTTTTGGGGCTCACAAAATTGGTTTTTGGGCTAAGAAAATGGCTGTTATCGCAAAAAAAGCCTTTTAAAGTGGAAAAAGGCAAAAAATTTATTTTCTTCACAAATGGAAGAGACACACTCTCTCCCCTGTCGTTTTTCGGTGTACGTTGCGCAAATGGCAGTACACAACGGAGAAAATTCCTTTTAAACTAAGTAAAATTTGTTAGGGTTACAACGCAAATAATGGGGACAAATCTAATTTTCTGTAGTTCCTACAGCAAATTTGGGGCATTTTTATCCTTTATGCATGTAATAATTACAGAAGATTTTCTATTACTCCGTTATTTGTGTTGTACGTTGAACAAATTATACATTTGTTAAAAGGAAATTCAATTTTGCATATTTGTTATGTCTTGGCAATTTTTTGTAAGATTTACGGTATTTGAGATATTAAGCTTTAAATACTAAAATTGGTCGCCATTTAAAAACGGTAGAAAGTAGAAACTTGAAACTTCGCTCGAAGATTGGACTAAAAGATTACTATTTATGATCCGAGTTTGAAGTTCAAACCTTAAATAGTTTTAAAGTTATGTTAAATTATGTTAAAACACATATGACGGATGGACGGAAAACTATCGGTTTTAGGACATATGTGAACATGAACATTTTTGCTTATTTTTATGTGTAGAGTAAAATCATGAATCCTTGAAACGTTTTTTTCCAAACACCCTTTATAGGGAATTTCGCAATTTCATATAGCCTTGTATATTAGCTTTAATCAGGTACTGCTTTTACTACGTAAGTATCAAGCGTTCATAGGCCCCTTTTATGCATGGTGATCCCCGCAAAGCGAAAAATCCAAGCAGATTCTGTTCAACACTTTTCCAGAAACACTTTTCCCGAAGCAGGCAAAACGCCGTGATCTGCAACTCCTTCACTCTCGTTTAGCGTTCTGCCGAAACGCTGCGCCGGGACGCCGGTGCACTAGTTGGACTCTACATGTTCCCATTTTCAGATATCATCACAGGTCAGCTCCCAGGCTTATACTGACACCCTTATCGGCCGCGTGGTTGTCATAACATCCGACACAGGAAAATCCGAATTTTTCGGAATCCGGATCGGCCGTCCACCACATTAGCCCAGATTTCCGAAAGACAACAGTAACTAAAATAACTATGAATTTAAAAACGTTAAAGGCACCTTCCCTGTGAATTAAAATTCACAAAAATAGGCATTTTATGTACTAACTTTAAAGTTATAGTAATTAATGTTCTGTACTTCTTAAGCTAAACGGGCAGAAAAGTAATTTGTGAGTATATTATATTTCAAAGATTATCTAAACTGTTTGAAAAACAGTAATCATACATACTTAATGTTTATTAAGACAGTATTATTCACGTGTCATGGGCTCTACCATGTTACAGTCACCAAACCAGGAAAAAAGTTGAAGTATTGTAGATTATCTTGTGTTATTCCTGCCAGCAAAAAATTAGGTTCTCTTACGTCACAGTTTAATAGGAAATTCAGTTGACTAGGTACATTCATTTCGAAAAAAACATTCATTGAAGTATTTTGAATTATTTTTCTATGTCCAAGGGTTGCCGAGATATTCAAAGAGTGTGTCCCGGAAGTGAAAAGGTGGGGTCCCTAACGGTTTTTCCAGCAACACGTGACGAGTGGGCGAGCGTTGCGTAGTGGCTGGCGGGACGATTTGGCGGCAGTCGCGGGCGTTGGGAGAAATTTCCCTACACTTGCAAAATTGCAGGAGCACCTAATGGGACCAGCGGGCGAGGGGTAGTTGAGAGTTGTGGTGGGGAAGAGGAGAGGGAGGACTTATTGGGTTCTGGAAGCTCCCATTACGTGCTCTTTCTTAAGTGCTCTTTAGGAGCAGTTATTTGGTTCTGGATGCTGAAAAGAGCACTTTATTGGTTGTGGATAAATCTATATATATATATATATATATATATATATATATATATATATATATTTATATTTTTACCGGGTGTCCATAAATTATCTTTACAACTTTAAACTTGTGTATACTAACATAATAGTATTATTTTAGTGGGGTTTGTTTTTTGTAAAACCATGTTCTAAAGTTTGCTTGATAAGTTTTGTAAAGTCTTTACTTATTTACTTCTTTCCATAACTATAAATAAAAAAAATCCTTGAAATGAAAGTGAGGTGTGTTTTAGTTACATGACCAGCCTAAAAGAACTGATGTTCTAGTTTAAAAGCTTTTTAGAACCTTATACAACAGGAAACCTCTTAATAGGCCCACTAATTTGCGTTGGAACAAAAATTCATGTAAACCAAAAGTGTATTCTACCAAATTAATTAGAAACCAAATTAAACGTGTGAAACTAAATCTAAATATCTACCCATCCTTTAGGGGGAGCGCCATTTTTTAAATACGAAAATTTCAATATTAAGTAAAATAGAGTAACAGGATGATAATGTAAACAAAAGAACTTAAAACAATGTGTTTCTTCCCCTGTTAAAAAATCAAACCCTGTTAAATTATCACTTTATTTTATTTTCCATAAGTTTTTAAAATTTTAAACGTAATTTGTGGACACCCAGTATTTTAACCATTAAAATATAATGTAAGACGTCAGAATTTGAGTTTAGAAGACCACAGCTCTAGCCGTAATATAATTACAATAATTACATTATTAAAACTAGATGTAATATAAAATATTTTTAAAAAATATCTCTAATTATAACCAATTTTTAAATTTTATATTGGCATACTAATCAAGTTGAAAAACCACGGAATCTTATCATATAAACACAGACAATGTCATAACACAGTAACAAATGACTTTTTTTATAAACACAGACAATTTCGAAACACAGTAACAAATGTGTTTGTTAAATAAAATTGTTTCTTTGATACCTTTTAGCCTGGTAATTATTTTGTAACATTTTTCAAGTTAACAAATGAAAAATCAATGCTGTGCAGTCCATTGAAGGGCGAAAAACTAAACAAGTATAAAACATAAAGGAAAGCAGCCAGTAAATCCGCTTAAAGCAGACCACCTCTTTTCCTTCGGGTTTATGTTGGTCTCAGGAATTCCTGGCAATGTGGAAAATATACCCGATAAAAGGCCAACAACTATGATCATGGACCAACTAAAACCATTGGGAAAACAAAATCCACCAGGACTAGAACAATTAATATTTTTAATAGAAATGCCATGTTTTTAATGTAATTTTTCTACCTTAATTTTAATAATTGTATATCAAGAACAATGTAATCCTCTGAGATTGGTGAAACAAGCTATGTTAAAAAGTTTTTATTATAAAACTAAAGTTATATTTATTTCTCTAAAATATTTAATAGTTATACTTTTCAATATACTTAAGTAAATTAAAATAAATTCCGTATTAAATTCTAGCAAAGGTCTGCTGTCAGAGCTTTTAGGTCGCCTCCATCATGACCCATCAACTGTCGACAACTTGAGTGTTGGGCTAACGGCTTAACGTGCCTTCCGAAGCACGGTAGCAGTGTGAGTTTCCAATGTAATTTGGATCTCACCGGGAATCGAACCCGAGTCGTTTAGGTGGTAGGCCAGTACTCAACCCACTCAGCTATGATTACAATCATACTTAAGTTAAATTAAGTTATTTTTAAATTTTTATTGTTTATACCATACTCAAGAAGTAATATAAAACTAATACTAAATTTCCATTGCATTTTTTTAGGCTAATTTTAAAATATATATAAAATGAACATATTGATTTTGGAATTACATTAATTCATGCCTTAATGTTCTAAGAGCAAATATTTGGTTGTCCTAATATAAAATTAAGAAATATGTATTCATTTTTTTCACTTGCATTAAAAAAACATACACTCGGTTCAATGTAATTACCGAGCTGTTGATAATTTTTAGCTTTCAGGATGCTCGATTTGAAAATATTCCACGTGTTTCTTAGAAAATCTACCCTGGACCACTCGTTAAACATCTAGCTACTTATTCAAGTTTCCTATAAAATACGTTAAATGATAACGCGGTATTGTTTACTAAACTTCTTATATTTGTATTAAACACTTCAGGAAAAACCAAAAACTTTAACAGCTTAAACAGTTTTTTACAGCTTTATTGCATTAAAAAAATAACACTAGTTTCATAATAATTAACAGATTTAAACAAGTAAATAATTTGCTGTTTATAGTCCTTATATCGAAGATTGTTGTCAACAATATTTTTGTCTAATATTATGAACTTGTAAAGCCTACTCTTGCAAGATGGCAGTTAAATAGTGACATAGGTAATTATAAGGTTAAATCAATACAGTTTATGCGGTTAATTCCATTGGTAATGGACAAAGGACCTAATAGTAATATTAATGCTATGCATTAGTTGAATATTCTTTTAACTGATAATGCATGCAATAGATCCTGTTAACTTTATAGATTTATAGTGTAATTAACTGTGCATGTTTGAGTTGTGGTTCGATCTTTGGTTTTTAGGGTTCTTTAACGTCCAAAAACTTGGGACATGATTCTTAATTTAGGATCTTACTATTATATTTTCAACTGTATATAATTTTCAAATGACATTGTTCCATTGTATTTTTAAAAAACCCCTGAAAAGATGTCGTTAAAAGATGTCTCAATTTTTTTAGGTTAAGCATAGGACGTTTTAGACCTGTAAAAGCTATTATTACCGGTTTAGCGTGAAGTAACTCTGATAGGACTATTAGAAGTAAAACAACAAGGTTTCACGCATTTTAAATCAAGTTTAAAGTTGCTAGATTTGTACTTAGTTTTCCTACCAATATTATGTTAATTTTTTATATTTTTTACTAACAAATAAGTTTGGTTTCATGCACATTTTGAGTTATACTTACGGTTACGATTTCGTACTGATTCCCTGCAGAACGCCTGCCTAACGGGGATCGAACATTGTAAGTTGTCTTATAAAGTGCACATTTTACAGTGTTATTGTACCACGTTTTACTGTTTTTCAGCGACGGTAAAATACATATCAAGTAATTTCTGGATGTAATTGGCTTTTTATGATCGAATTAGCTGTTCTTACGTATCTTGTTCCAAGTGCCAATATGAGCTAGGTTTAGGTAAGTATATTATCTATCTTTATAAAATTACTTATATGCTAGTAAGTGTACATTGGCTTCATATGAAGTATAACAATCAAGTTTTAGTTACACATGTTTTATTAAGAACATAATAAATACTTAGATGATTAAAACTACTATTTCATAAATTTTCAAAGATGATATAATCAATTTCATTGAACTGAATGATATCTTAGACAATGCTAAAGTCATATATAATATTCAGTAACTGGTTTTATATTATTTTGTTCCAATTTATATATAATTAGGTTAAATAGTGTTATGTATTCTACATGAAAAAATTATAATGTTGCTTTAAGGCTAAACGAGGCATATATTTCCATGAGAGACTACAGATTGCTGACACGAATAATGTCCGTGATGAATCGTAGAAACCGTGACTCATTGGATTCTAAATAATGGAAGGTTTACACAATTCAATTAGCAGTATAATGTTATTCTAGTGGTAAATTCAATTTCAATTTGGCTCGCTCTAGCTTCCCAAAGCCTCTTTCCAGGATTAGGTGGTTGAAATCTACGTTAAAGTAGTGGTTTATGTTCTTATTTCTGATTCAAACTAGTTTCTACTTCATTTACCCTAATTTTCTCACTAAAATAATATAATTTTCTCTAACCACTTTATTCCAACGGTTGTTTAAGCATAATACTAATTGCTCTAAAATATATACATATATTAACTACGTTAGTATGATGCACATTTATAAACACGTTTTGATTAGGAATATATTCAGGACTTGAGATATAAAGATTTCCTTGATTCATGAACACAAACGTATTGCTCTTACCACAGTCATGATTTGTATATATTGTATATATTTGTATATTTGTGAGAAAATACAGTGAAGGGGGACGAGCTTTGTCAGAGAAAAGTCTTCAGAAGTGGTGTTCGAGCCTTGATATAAGGCCTATTAAAATGCTTCTGACTTAGCCCTTAACAACCTTGTCCTGTTGATTGGCCCAATAAAATCTTTGCATCATTGTTTCAATTTAAAAACATAATCTAGTTCAATTTTAAAAGGATGAAGTGTGGATTGGAAAAACCTTAATTTAGTGATCGCACATGTTTGTTCATGGAAAGTATTGTATAATTTTAACCTATTTATTATACTTGGTCCAGCATTATCAATAAAGGGGCCGAAATGTATCGCTAAAGTGAAATATTAAAACGTTTAACTACATATTAGAAACGTATAATCTATGTAGCCCAAAGTATTTGTATACCTTTGCTTCTATGTGAATTTTAAAAAAAGGTTTTGTCGTACTCAAACCAATGCATCGTCCCTTAAAGTTTATATTTTATGTTTTAATCCAATATAGTCTAATAATATCAACGCGCTAATATTTAAATCAGAAATTAGATTAATTGTTTGGCTAAATTACTAAAACCAAGCAAATAGTTGAATATAATAACGCTTTAACTAATCTTAAACTGGTTACATGTCATGGTGATATCATACAAAGTTTACCAGATCTCAAAAATGTGACGTAGGGTCTGAGTGAGCTAGAGCCTCAAATTTGGAAGGCCCCAAGTTCAAATATTTGACCGCTCATTCTGAGTATAGTTTGTACGGTTTTCCATCTCACCTAGACAAATGCCGGAATAGATCCTAAATGGGCCGTCCAAGAGGACTTTATAGTCCTAACTCTGCATGGTAAAACAAGTCACATGAACAAAGTTAATATCTTATTCAAATAATAAATTTATCATTTATAATAATTAACTTTAACTATTAACTATCATAAAACTAACTAGGAGTGCAGGCCTAAACATTATGCAGTAAAAAAGAGAGAAAGGCACAACAATCACTCAAACTCAAATACTTTAACCATGACAAAGCCGATGGCTTGGGGTTAGAACCGTGGCTGCGGTTCTCTTAATTTCCTCCGGTTTCCAGATTTCACAGTGGTTTAGGCGTTGTTTTTTGTTTCATAAAGGTCGGAAAAGGTATGTTGTTATATGGATACTTTCACAAATATCAAAGTATTTGGAGGGTTAAGCAGAATACCCAAAATCGTTTTTCCGAAACTTACGTTACGTTAAATTTAATAACAAAGTTAGTTTTTATTTATTTATTTATTGAGTACAAACGGCATTCGATAGTGTACAATGCAAGCATACAAAAACAGTACATATACAATTAAATATTCAAAATAACACAAATAAATAAATTTGCAGGCTTCAAGGTAAAGATAATATGCTTCAAAGTTCATACAACAATAACATGAGACATGCTGTGAAGAACGAATTAAAAAATGCCAAACTTAAAATAATCGAACACGTGCAGACTTTACTATAACAAAGTTCACGCTCAAAAAAGATAACTAGTAACAAAATGCAACAATAAATATTTACATGCAGAAAATTTACAAAAAATAAAAAATAAAAATTACAATAAAGGAAAAACAGACTTTAGGCGATGATCACAATCATTAAAAAAGTCAAAATGAGGAGAGGGAAGGTTACCCAGCCTGTGCAGTCTAGGAATAACATTGTTGAATTCATAGTTTGTTTAACAGGGACGTCTTCTGTAGATACGACTCGCAAAAATCCGTCCTGGATGTTGTGCAGCTGCTGAATTTGCCCAAGCTGACATGGGACCAGATGACACAACCAAATTAAATTATAGACCTCACCATTGACTTGTACACATTGTTCATCGCATTGATATCTAATCCTATCCCTAGAGGTTCTAATGAGGAAGCCCAATGTGCGGATGGCTTTGCTAACAATGTAGCTGATGTGGTGTTCAGAACTCAGATTAGAGGATAAGATGATGCCCAAGTCCCGCTAAGTCTCCACCCACTCTAAGGAAGAACCATCCAGCAGGTAGTCAAAAACTATGATGTCAGCAGATCGGTTGAAGGTAAAGATTCTGTATTTTCTGGCGTTCATCGTCATACAGTTTCGGTGACACCAATCTTCAATGCCCAGTAGTGTATTTTGAAGATGATGCCAATCACTGATGGAGGCAACAGACTTAAACCCTTAAATTTCATCGGCAAAAACAAGCAGTCTGTAGAGATATAATCAATAATATCATTTAGGAAGATGGAAAACAGAAAAGGACACAAGTGGGAGCCTTGAGGTTTACCTGAAGATGCAAGGAAGGCTCGAGAGTTAGCTCCAGCCAACTTCACTATCAAAAATCAGTCAGAGAGATAGCAATCAAACCAAAGAAGGAGATTTCCTAAGAACCCATAAGCCTTCATCTTGGCAAGGAAGTGTGGATGACTCTCTTTACCGAAGGCTTTTGAAAAGTCGATTTAGATACTGTCAACCTGATTGCAGAGACGGAACGATGACTGAGTGTAGTTTTCTTACAGAGCAAGATTTGTAGTAGTCGATCTTCCTCGTGCAAAGCCATGTTGTTCAGTGTTCAAGAAACACTGTTTTTTATGTACGAAGAGAATATTTATTTTAAATGAGGCAATATTGATTGTCATTTAGTGGGATGAATTATACTGATAAGTTTTTGAATGGTCATGAATAAATACTTAAATATATGCTTAGGGGCCTAATATTTTCCCATCGGATAGTCATATGAATTTAATAATAAGGTCATCCACCTTGCCATCGTCAATCCACTAGTTGTATTAGATTTCTAATTTTGGAGGTAGGATTATCCGATTATCAAATATTCATATCAAAAGAAACTAAAACACTGTGTTCGTCTTGAAATTTAAAACGCTTTCAAAAATAAACGTGTTGTCTCAACAAAATTTGTTTAGAGTCTGCTCTTATCCATGGCTCTAATACATGGGGAATGAATTTGCACAATTACTGTGAATTTTTAAGTGTTTTAATATTTATAAATTTTATGTGAAGTTTGTGTTTAGTAATGACAACATTTTCAACTTCAACACCATGACAGTTTTATAGATTTTTAATATATATAGATTTGATAATGAGACAGTACTAGTCCCGAAACTAGTAATCTAATAAAACTAGTGGCTGCCTATAACCTTGGTTTTATTGGGAATGCTTAAACGACAATCATGAAGTACATAACTAATAATACAGCTTTGGAGTTAGTTATTTTTTTTAAGTATTAATGCTTGTGTATGCCTTATTTTATTTCATTTACTTAATCTAAAAATTATACGGCTATATATTTAAAATCGAATTTATTTATCAGATAGTTTTGTAATGGGGCAGTAAAAGTTGTTTGCTGAATTATGTGATAAATTTAAACTGCTATAACTAAATAACATATATTTAGTTAGAACAGTATTGTTTATATTTATAACTAATGTTGTATATTTATAAATTTGGACGTAGTCTAAAATATTCATATAATTGGAATATATTTAGTAGTTATTTATGTGCATCAGCTGTGATTCTAATACATTTCAGGCTGAAATACTTTTTAACTTATACTTTATGGAACAGCAAACATGCATCCGGAATTGTTATGAAGATAAGACTACGTACGAATTTTTGCTTCTTGTGTGATACTACTAGTTAGTGAATTTTCTGTTTAATAATATGGTTATGAACATTTCAATCAGTTTGTAACTTATGTTTATCAATTTCCATTCATTTGTTATACAGTACTATATATCCTTTATTAGTAGTCTTTTTAATTATTAATACAAATATTATTAATTATTAATATATATTTAAAAAATATTTAAATATATTACAAAATATAAATTATTAATAAACTATTATTAATCTTAGTTTATTTTATTTGATTTAATTTTTAATTAAATAAATAATATGTTATAACTGTATGAAATTTATTATTTTTATTTATTAAATTATATCAGTTTGAGTTATCAACCATGCTATTAAGATTTATAATTATATGAATATTTTGTTTTCTTATTTATGGTCAGTAGTGAATAACCAGTGTATCTAATGTAACATTTAATACTAATTATTGGTGTAATGTTAGTGTAATCCACGTTAATCATAGTAAACGTGTCCGTTGTACCAACAGTATAATCAGAGTTACACAATCACCGTTAACTAAATCCGGGTTAATGATTTTGTTGCAATTTCATTTTTACTGTTTTTATATATTTTTTTTTAATTTGTTCTGTCGTCTATTTCGCGGGTATTATATTTTGGTGAAAACTATCTACTAGTTTATTATATTTCGGTTTATGTATATATGTATATATATATATATATATATATACATGTATATATGTAGTTGAATAAAATATATGCAGTTAAAGCAATAAAAAACCATACATACAGTTATTTGTATTGTGAAGAGAGACATTCCTCGACACATTTTACAGAACATCATTGATCCTGTAAATTTAAGGACTGCTATTCTGATTAAGGATTGAGCTTGGATTGGCCTGGAAAAAGTATAAAATATACTTGGTCTGGTTATTTTTTTATGAATACATGAATAGAATAACTTAGGCCAAATTAGACCTCAAGGTGACGTCGTCAGTCAGTTGTGATGGAGATCGAATCGGACTTGATCAGATCCGGAGTCAGAATTAGCTTATTTGAAACTTGGTTATAAACAATACAAGTATAATTGAGGGTAAAGAATAAAAACATAACTGCAATCTCCTTAGAAGGTTTGTGTTTGTTTAATATTAAATACAACTTGAAAATAACAAATAACAAAGAATCTCTTCACAACAAAACTGCTTTATTATTATTGAAATGTGTTTTATCCTGTCTAATTCAGACTATCATTAAAATCTATCTCCTTAAATGAATTATAATGCAATCTCACTTTAATGTATGGTTAAGCTTGTTTCACAATGTGGCACTATTGTTTTGTAGGTCGATTCGTGTTAAAGTTTTAACAAGTTCAACCACAGACCATTCAAACTTTTACACACTGCATTCATCCATTGTTTATCACAAAACCTACACTATTACCATCACTATTTTTTTGTGCTTATTCTTGGATATTATTGTTATAACTAGAACGAAGCACTTAAAGTTAATATTAAAAGTGATATATTACACTTATTAAAATGATTTAGCATAGTCGCGAAAACATAATTAGATACCCCCGTCGCAGCAAACTTGTGTACTCAGTGAATTTCCAATGCAAGCATATGTTTCTCACTAACACATAAAGCTACTTACCAAGTTTCATAAAAATACATAAGTAAATAAGTGATCTATAGCATTTTATTTATTCTACTTAAGAATAACAATAGGGCTGAGTACACAGGTTTGCTGCAACAAGGAACACAAAACATGTGTTTTTATGCAATTAACAATTTAACTCAACCAAGTGAAGCTACATACAAAGTTTTATTGATTTATATTCATAATTAAGGGAGATATAAAACTTTACTTATCCTCCATAAGAATAACATTAGGGCTGAGTATGCAGGTTTACTGCTACTGGGATAGTCAACAAAAAATCAATTGTTTGTGCAAATATCAATATACCAGTACTAAGTGCAGCCACATACCAAGTTTCATCAATATACATTCATAAATAATCAAGATATGAAATTTTAAATATTCTCTGTAAGGATAACATTGGACAACGTACTGTGTTTAGCACTTTGAATATCTCTGCAACGGTTGGACGTAGAAACACAATTTAAATACCAAAATGATTTTTTTGTAGAGCTGAATTGATTGGTAAAAGAAAATGTGAAGTTTACATTAAAATTAACTGAGGAAAAGCCAAAAACCTTTTTCCCATAAGATTAACATGGGAGATTTTATGAGCAGGTTTTTTGGATTTTCTCCGCAACCACTTAAACCTAGGTTAATAATTTAAAATACTATATTAATTATTTTTTTAAGCTCTATAAAATTCTCAAAACCAAAATTGAGTATTTAAAAAGCTTTAGGGTGAAAGGTACAAAAAACTGATTTTTGGACAATTTAAAAACCCCATAAACCCCCCTTCCCATGGTCCGATTTTTCTGGTTTTCGAGTTTAAGTCATGAATGTCACTTTACACATTTGACCCAAATTTAATTGTAATCAGACGTTTTTTACTCAAGTTATCGTGTTAATGGACACACACACACACACACACACACACACACACACACATACACACACACACACACACACACACACACACACACACACACACACACACACACACACACACACACACACACACATATATATATATATATATATATACATATAAATTTGAACGAATAGTTTTTTTTTGCATCTGTGGACCTCAAAACAAAAAGTTATCATGGTCTCGGGCTTAAGTCTTACCATGAGACCTACCGTAATAGCTTCATCCCTACAGGGGAAATTCTCTAAAATATGTTATAGCTTGCATAATTGGATTGCCTTTGAAACTGTAAATCACTACAACTTAAAAGCTAAGTTGTATATCTCAAACAAATGTTCTGTGTAGTGGGTGGTTACACTCTCTGGAGGTTGCTTGCGTTGGCGTTTCATCACCGAATAATATTTGTATTGTAGACTGTGATTTCATAAATGTAGTTTTTGTTTTTCCGTCAGACATTTGGTCTATATTAAATTATTAATCTATATTAAACATTAAATTATTAATCTATATTAAACATTAAATTATTAATCTATATTAAATTATTAAACCTCTGAATAGTTTGGTGGAAATTGTGCAGCATGTTTATCAATCTACAATTTGATAACAAATTTATACATTTCTTTGTAACTAACATATTTTAGCACAATTTACAGGAATTTTAAATGAGTAGTTGTGAAAGAGTAAAGAAAATAGCATTGTTGTTTACAACTTATTGAATTAATGCACTAATAATAAAAAACCGCTGATGCATAATTTTTAGCGAAATTCCCCTTTAGAGAAGAAGCTATTACCGTATTCGGCATGGTAAGACCTAGGCCCGGGACTTTGATAACTTTTCGTTTTGAGGTCCCCAGACAAAAAAAAACCCATTCGTTCGAAACTATATATATACAGTATATATATTTTGTGTGTATGTGTCCGTGAGCACAATAACCCTCGTAAAAAATTATCCGATTTAGAAGAAATTTGGTATAAACGTGTAAAGCAACATTTATGACTTTATGTTCGAAAACCAGCCAGATCGCTCTATCCGAAGGGGTATTTTGGGAGGGGTTTTGTACCCGAAAAATGGGGTTTTTGAATTTGTTACAAATAATTTTTGAAATAGTCAAATGTTAGTTTTTACGATTGAATTCAGCTTAAAAAAAACACACAATTTGGTATTTTTAACATTCCTCTACGTCAGTTGGTTACCGATATATTCAAAGTGCTAAACACAGTACGTTGTCTAATGTTATTCTTATGGGGGAAAAGACAAATTTTATATCTCGCTTATTTATGAACGTATACTGACGAAACATGGTATACGGCTTCATCTGGTCGTGGTCTATTGATATTTTCTCAAAAAAAAACTATTTTTTGCCAAAGGATCCCGTAGCAGCAAACCTCAGTACCCAACCCCCATGTTATTCTTATGGGAAATAATTAAAAGCGATGTCTCTCTTAACTATGAACATAAATTAATAAAAACGACGATTAATTAATACGACTTCACCTAGTTATGTTATATTGAAATTAGCGTAAAAGCCCATTTATTGTCTTTCTTTTTGCAGAAAACCTGCGTACTCAGCCCCAATGTTATTCTTATGGAGAATAATTGAAATTGCATATATCGCTTATTTGTGAATATATTTCTATGAAACTTGGTAAGTGGCTTTATGTAGTATTAATACATTATATCTCCATTGGAAATTCGCTTAGTATGCAGGTTTCCTGCGTCGGGGGTACTACCGGTATAAAATATGCAACGAACTAGTGATATTTAATCGGTAATATATGGCTGCGCAGTTGTGCATTGGTTACATACTCATGATATGACACATATACCTCTGAGAAGAATTGTCTAAAGGTAGAGAGTGTTAAATGTATATATTATTATAGTTCAAATATAGCTAAGTTTATCATAAATAAATATAATAATAACCGAACTCTATGGCTAAGTATGGTAGTTTAACACCCTAAAAGCTCACAGATCGTTTCATTACTTGACAATGCATCGGTGTTTGGTTGGAAGTGGTTCATTACTATTCCATCAATTACCTGTCAAATGATTGTTGTTCAACTCCAGACAAAATTACTTATCAGTTCAACATGGCCAGTGCCACATTACCATATGATAAAACTCACAATCATCTATATTGTGATAACATTATAATTTTAAATTATTAAAACATTTCCATTAGGTTAATTGGGATTTTTTCAATCTACCATATAGTTTACCTGTTTGGAAAGAATAGTATTCAGTAGGATCGAATAATAAAAAAGTCTATAATAATATGTTTTTCTCATATGTTTAACTATTAGTGTTAATCTAAAACGTATGTTTTACACAAATTTTGTGTGTATTTTTAAAGTAGGATTGTGGAATGCGATAACAGTTGCCCAGTGGATAAATATAGAAAGGTAATCAATCACTTCGTAACCATGTTTTCAAGACGTGCGCTGCCTTGGTCGTGGTTCATTACAAGGAAATACAACGCTCTCTTCGACTTAATAATAGCCTGGTTCTAAATAATGTTAATATATGTTTAAATATTACCCTTAAGGCTCAAAATATCTATACTTTATTAGATTCATAAAAATATCGTAATTTTCTTTGGAAATATTCTTAAAAATAACTTTGATATATTTAACTACCTTATATGCTTAGGTAGTGAATTTAGCACACATTCTTAAGGCATTGTCTTGGAAAGAATTTAAAATGTTTGTGGGAATTTATTTCACCATCTAATGGGGTTAAAGTCATTAAATGCCTTTATACTATTTTAATTTAGACATTCTATTTATAATGCCAGCCTGTCCGAGTAAAAACCAAATGGTAAATGAAGTGCATGACCCAATCATTGTTTTTGTAAAAAAATGCTGATAAATCTTTATTTAGGTTATTTTTAATACGCCGTATGTGGTGGCCTCAAATATATATTTCTGGTGGGGTACTGAAGAGACAAAGTGATCTAAATTCAGGCTACAAAAAAGGTACTTTGAGTAATCTTTAGATTTCTTACAATACGGCCTGTAGTAAGCAATTCGTTAAAGCTAACAATATGTTTTTATTGTTGAATTAGTATAATTTTGGTTTATATCTCAACAGAATGACGTAACATATGCAATGTATTATTTTTTAAATGCGAAATAAAGAGTATTGGCTATTGGGTATCAGAAGAAAATATACTAATATTAATTGAGTTTTGCAAAGATATCTTAAATTTACTATTGTATACTTTTATACTATTTTTAAAGATATATATTTTAGGCTAAGGTAGTCCATCGCCTAAATTTTAGGGTGGTTCTTACCTTCGATTTATTTTTATTTTTGATTATTTAACATTGTTTGTAGTAATTAAAGTTTGCTTGATGATTTTTTATGTTATTAATGCACAGTGCGTCTCCCTATTATCAGTTGGAGGAAATTTCGTCTAGTAGGGGATGACCACTATGACCTTTCAAATATAGATGGATTCTTGGGCGTTGGGCTTACTCTGCCTGCCGACATAATATAGAAACAGAGAACGCTCTCGTTGTTTGACGTACGTTTTCTAAATATACCACAACAAACATTATCTGGCTTGTGTCTACGTTCAAACTCATCTGTAGCTTACCTTTGGATTTAAAACAAACCGCTTTTGTTGATCAATATTTCAGTGATTCCATGTCCAAGTACGGAAACTAAACGGAAAACTGCAGTTAAGGTTATCTCCCATAATGAATGTAAAAGTACAAGATGTTATTCCTTATCGTCATTTTGTATCTCTGTGCTTATTTTAATTAAACCTCATTTAATTTTGTAGTTTACTTACAAATTTAGTAAATACGCATACCATTTAATCTATTCGTATTCAATAATGCATATGTTTTTCCAATATAGCGTTGGTACACAAAATATTCTCTGGGACAATCTAAAAAGTGATGTAAATATTATCAATGTATGATGTAAATAACGTTATATTTTTGTAAAATATGAGTATAAATATTTAATTTCAATAGATAGGCTTAAATATATTATGAACTATTATCACAAGCATATTAATTATTAAATTGTTGTTAACATGTAGTTAAAGTGTTGTTGGCCTCCCCTAGGTAGGTAAAATATTTCAAGAGGTTTGGATTCTGGTGGATTATTATTATTGAACCTGCTACTACTTACATAACTATCTGATTTATTAGTTGAATGTAGACCCTCGTAAATATAATAACATCCCATTTTTATAAAACCATTCTAGATGATATTATGTAGTTGAACTCATTCAATAATAGTTGAATTTTAATTTAATATTTGGCTATTAACCGTACGTGAATTATAGTTTATTAGGCTAACAAATTTTATCTTGAGTACATGATATATATATATTGGTTTAGTTAAAGAGTAAACAATATGCTGTTCAGACGAAACATTCCTGGTATCTTTTATTTGGAGTGCACATTCTGTATATCGTACTAACAATTAAAATGTAAAGGGTTAAATAATAGTTAAAACAAGGATTTAAATTGACCTTTTTAGTAATTTGATGGTTTCTACCATAGAAATGAATTTATATATATATATGATCGTTTTACAGGAATATAATTTAGAACCAAGAACGGAATTGAACCAGAATTAGCTAATATTGTATGGGGAAAT
Organism: Allygus modestus; assembly: GCA_963675035.1. Lineage (NCBI taxonomy): Eukaryota > Metazoa > Arthropoda > Insecta > Hemiptera > Cicadellidae > Allygus > Allygus modestus. The sequence goes on from OY776116.1 coordinate 94,538,326, forward strand.
ACAAGTACGCAAAATATAATGCAAATGTTAACTGATTGTTGTTGTAATTAATGGAGGTTTCGAAAGTTAAATTTAGAGGTATAAGGACATGAATGGTAATGTATTAAACATGATTTTTTTGGCAATTATGAGGTAGAAAAGAACACGAAAATGCTTAAAAAGTCAATATTTACCAATACACAGGAAATGACGAATTTTACCCAAAAAAAACTCAGGAATATTTAAGCTAAAAACGTATATTTAGTTGCTATGTAGTTTAATTTATGATCTATGCAAAAATTGCAAATACAATATACAGTATATTAAAAAACGACAGAAACGACGAAGACGCTCTGAGCCGACATAAACTTGCCTTTAGCCAATCAGTGTAACGAGTCGGGCCTTTGAAGCCGTGGGAGGCGAGGAAAGTTGTATACATCGACACTGTAGGGTTGTTCGGAGCTTCAGATGTAGTAACACATGGTAAATTAGTTAAAGTATATTTTATAAATGTTGTTATACAATTAATTCTTACTTTATGCTTGGGGAATAAGTAAATATGAAAATATAAAATACAAACTTCGTATCAGTTATTATTTGTATTTACAGTCAAACTGACACTTCACTCTTAGAAAGTTAAGATAATAATTTAAAATTGATATACTGTACTCTAATTCAATGTGGAAAATCTATTACATATCAGATATTAAAAGGCAGTTAATTTCGAGCAGTCACATTCCTCATTATTAGACTCAATATGTGGATGGTGGAATCAGAATGGTGTCTCGATTTGTTTTATATTGGTTTCTGGAAGTTCCAGAAATACGTTCCTTAATTTTTCACCACAAACAAAGTTGACATACTCACAATTCGTTTCGCTAAATTATTGTTTAGATGATTTTATAATAGTTAAATTAATGTTATTCTTACAATTATTGAGGTTACTGGTGTCAAAACTAGATTGAAATATGACTTAGTATTAGACATTTAGCCTTGTTGCCTAAATTTTCTTTTCACATAAATTGTATTTTTCCATACGATGCTTTACATATAAAAAACTCTTAATAACCACTTATTTAGTTAACGTGTAACAGTGAATAGCCGGCAAAAGCACCTAAGCGTTTGCTGGCACATAACGTCCTAAAAAAACAACTTATGAAAGAATGAAAGTATTTCGGTATTAGTTTATTGTTGAAGTTATTGCATACGTTAACTTAGGTCATATATAATCGGGACAAAAGAGCAACATCCAAACAGATCAATCTGCTCAACAAATATTTCAACAGCTAAATTAAATTCATAATTTAATAACAATAAACATGGTAAAATTTAATATTGTTTATCTTATGCGGCAATCAACCGAATTTTGACTTAGAACCCGTACTCATTCTTAGACCCATGTTCGCTATATATTTGTAATGTATATATTTTGTGTGCACTTGTATTAGCATTTGTATGGATTGTATGTTTTAGGTTGAGTAAAAATAAAATATTTAATAATAAATGATTTGTTCACCTGACTTTCAATGTTAATGTACACACCATACTATCCCCCATTACCAAGAAAATCGTCCTGCCCCTTTTAGCAAAATGTGTTATTCTGTCAGAAACTACTGTAAGACAATGGGTTTTCTTTGAGAATATTAATCAACAATAGGACGCAGAGTTTGAAATGTAAACATTATTAGCAACAAAAACGAAACAAAACATCATCTAGTAGAACTAGTAAGTTTTGTAAAAAAAAAAAAAAACTCTTTACAATCACGATCAAACTACACTCATAGTTAAAAAACTACTTTTAGTATTTTTCAGCAACAAATAAATTCTAACACGAGTCAGTATTTTGTTGGAAGCCAAACAATGTTTTTGTTTTCCTAGGCTTCATCCGGAGAAGTTAGCCAGAGTAAAACTCGACAACAGTAGTGTTACGGAGTGAGGGAACAGAATACAGAATACACAAAAGCTTGAGACGAATAAACTCCTACCCACTGAATTTTACAGCCAATTCTAAGAATGGTAAATAGTCATTAAGCCGCTTATACGGACTCTTTCAGTTATAACTGTTCAAGCCATTAAAGTTCAAATCTTAACCAATTGTTAACCTTTTTTTCAAAGCTGTTTTGAAGGTTAAATAAGATAAATTAAGATTATAAGTTTTTAATGCCTATATTTTATATGGAATACGTCTATTAATTGAATAGTGTGGTTTTTAACTGCCCCCTCCTTAATTTTTTTAACATATTTTAACATATCAACCCCAGACCACAGCTAATCATTGTTGGGTAGTAAGACACCCACCTTATGTATTTACATCATCTGCCCACTTAGTATACTCTATATCTGTAGCATTAACGATATGATTATCAATTATAATTTTTGGTTTACAATTTTGACTATGTTAACATTTTCGGCCGCCATCTGAGATTCACCATATTGGATTTAAAAATTGTTTTTCGAATGTAAATTTGGAGTTGTAATCTATAGTTTTCAACTATTTTAACTAAACCCAATTTAGCAATCAATTTTTTCAATTGTTTATTCGTTTTCAAGATATTTGTACTTTTCAACCCTAAAACATACAAGTGTTCTCATTATTACATCATAAATTAACGATGAACCACTCACTACTAATCACTGTTGATCTGATTTGCTTTATTTTGAAATCCGCCGTAATTTTTGAATGAGATTTTTATATATTTTAAGGTGGAGTTGGGATCCATAATATTAAACAATAATTTTACGGTGAAACCAGAGCCCAATTCATTTATTTTTATCTCCTTTCATTCTTATAATAGTAACACTTGTTCAGATTAAACAAAATAAAAATTCTAAATAGTGGTTTACAAAATTAAAATATAAAAATTCATTCATAAGTGGTGAATTCTAGATGGCGGCCGATAGATTTTAATGTTTAAAATAAAGCAAATGCCACTAAACAATGATCAGAGGTGGTTCATTATAATTAACTCAATTAAATATGATAATATGGGCATATTTAAAGGTTGTGGTATTCAAAACTCACTTTATGCGTAATATTAAAAATACCAGTATAAAAATTAATTAATTTTATTGCTTGGCTATATTCTTTTTGTATGTGGTTTGATTAATTTATTATATTTGGTAAATATGTTATGGAAAATAAATTTTGAATCTCGATTAAACGATTTTAACGATCTTGAACGAATAACGATTTTCAAAACTGGTGCATTGAGTTCAGCGTAAAAACGTATTTAAAATTACGGTAGTAACTACATCATTACATGATAAATATAAATTGTATTCAATATGGTGGGCGGAGAATTTAGCGTAGTCAAAATAAGGCCTTTAATTCCCAACACAGATTGCTGTGGTCCAGGGTTGATATTTTAAAAAGTGTAGAAAAGAAAGAAAGAAGAAAGAAGAAAGAAAGTATTTATTTCTATTCAAGTACATAACATAACATTGAATTCACTTATTACATAAATAAATAACAAATCAATAAAGAACAAAATGATTCAACATAGAGTCTTAACCTAACAAAACAAAGATACCTAAGTGCTAGTTAATAAGTAAACAAAGTACCTAAACAGAAATTAGGTCTCCCAAAGGCGAACCTGTGTCGGGGTGACCATCATTTTAATAAGAAAGGGATGCAGGCCGGTGCATTACAAAAACTGAATTAACAAAGTAACAGTAATGACAATAAATAAAAAGTGCTAACTATCGTAATAAAGAAACATATATCGTACAAATAATAAACAGTATCAGGCATAATGACATAATACCGAACAATTTTAACAAACTAACTTTACCTGGCCAAAGCGCTATACTCAAACATTGAATTAAAAAAGAATATTTATATCTGGAATATCAAATAGCCAAATAATTATTAATTTTTGAAACTTCTTTAAACTAAAACAATTCCTTATGTGATTTGGTATTTTACTGAACAAAGTTGGACCAATGTATTCAAAAGAATGTCTAGAAAATTCTAACCTAGGCAATGGTATAAAGAATGAGTTCGATCGTTGGTGCCTTAATTCATAACCTCTTTCAATTGAAATCCATTTTTGAGATTTAATAAAAAAAGTGCTTACTGTTCTAAAAACGTATAAGTGTTTTAAGGGGAGGATGTTTAACGATTTAAAAAGAGGAAAAGAAGGTTCCATCATAGTTTTTTTTAGCATGCATCGAACAATTCTCTTTTGTATATTTACAACTGGTTTTAATAAATTTGAATAAGTATAGCCCCAGCACACTATTCCATATTGAATTTTAGAAGCTATTAGACCAAAATACACATTTTTTTAAATGAAAAGAACTAGGGGAGGGATTTATTCTGCGCCAGATGAAGGTACCTTACTAACAAATAGAAAGATTAAAAGAAAAGTAAACGATTTTCACTACATAAAATAGATATGCTGTTATATATGCAATATTTATATATTATTTCGTTATATTTAAGTATTATATAGTTAATTTGTTATCCTATTTTATGTTTGTCTTATTTTTTATCGTCATGGGAATTTTATTTTTAAATGTACAGAAAAAACATAGTTTATCACTACGCAATTAGAAAATACCTTTCCTTAGCGTATCGACTTAAAATATAGGATATAACTGCATTTTTTAAATTAAACTTATAGTTTTAATATAAAATAAAATAATATTAATATATATTGTAAAGCTGTAAAGTATAGGTTGGCATCAATGACTGCGGCGAAAGCAATATTTCATCTGGCAGTGTTGGCACTACTCCAGTCCTCCAATGATGCTCCCTACCTGATTGTTCCTTCGATATACTACATACGAGAATAATGTCATATAAAGTCGACTATGAATTATCAAATGTTAACATTATAGAGGTAACATGTGTGTAGTGTAAATCTTGCTAAACGTAAGAAAATACTTGTATGTTTAAATTATGTAGATATTACAGAATAGGCAATAGGTTTTTTTATAAAAATACATGTAAAACATAAATTATTTATTTCGAGTAAAATTAATACAACGTATGGAGAAAAAAACAAAACAAACAAAAATGTACATTAGGATTTTCCAAGTGATTTTACAATATAGTAATAATTTAAATAATTCTACGTTGCTACTATAAAACTATTAGTAAATAATTACGTAGTACTCGCCAAATTTATTAGTCAAGCTAATAAATTATTGCTGCTACCTAAAACCAATTAATTTATCTTGCCATTAGTTAAACCTAAAATATTATACATTCTATATTGTTAGAAAAGCACGCTATTAATTGAACAAAAAACTTCAATCTACCAAAAACATTGTTTTTACATTTATTTTTCCCTTTCAATCAAACATTTGTTCGTTACTTCTTTCTATTCATCCTTCCCAGTTTAAAGTTGTTCTTTTATTTTATTAAAATGCATCGTATATTCATAAAAACCTTGATAAAAAATAAGTGTTCATCACAAGCAACTTAACATTTAAAGGAAATAGTCTAATATTAATAAAAGAGCCTATAATAAAATTATTACACACTGTTCTTCTTTATTTATGACTCAAGTATTTTTAGCATTAGCGTACTAGTGGCTAACAACAAAAAACTATATTACTTACATATTTTTATTTTTATAAAAATAAGTTTAAGATTTTTTTTTCAAAGATGTCTTTAAGTTAATAAGTAAACATGTTGAGGTTCCCGAACAACTAAATTTATTTAAAGTTAAAATTAAACTAAATAAAAACACAATTGGTTTACTCGGTTTACTAATATTCTGAAGTACGTAAAATTAGTTACAGCTAGTAATGTAGAAAACAAAATGTATTAAGTCATTGGCGTAGTGATCAAAGCGACTAACTACGGAACCATGGCAGTTGCCCTGTCAAGGGTTCAAATCACAGTTCTGGCTAGAAAATTTGATCAGTACTGTTCAACTCATACTGTAATGTACCCATTGCTTTCTGGATACGTTTTACGCATAGAACTATAGTCTATGTCGATAAGCAAAGTAAGGGAAAAAGAGGCTACAGACCTCTTTTCAACAAATTTAAATAAATATAAATAAATTAGAATCGATTAAGTATTTTTAAATTTAATGTGCCATATTTGACAAAATCAGGCTATAGATTCAGGCTTATAATAGCTACAGAATTTTAATGAAAGTGACAATTATTACTAATCATTCAACACAGTTGAAAAAGGTTTGTCATAGATAGTGAGGGTAGTTGTTACTTTTTCAAAGATATCCTATATGATAGATTTTTTTATTTCGAGGTAGATTTTAGGAGTTTTTTCCTAGAATAATAGTCCTGGGAAAATCAAGTGGGTTGCCAGTCTAAATATAATCCACCATCTTTAGTGAGATACCTAGTTTAGTTGATCTTCCCTACTGAAACCTACTTGCACTTTAAATTTAGAAATATATATTATTTAACTAATTTAATTCTTTTGTTTGACACACTATCAATAAATTGCTTAAAAAGTCTAAATAGATAGAGTGGTTAGTAAAACTGTAAGATACAAAATATTTGTATTCTGGCTATAAACGCGGCACGCCTTATATTTAACATATTTCCCATGAATATCGACCTAGGATGTTTAGTTACATTTGATCAATATACTAAGCCGAATCCCACGTATGCATATCTAAAATAATTTATCAGCAGTTGAAAATTGACACGACCGTAAAATAGATAGATTCAAGTAACAGGATGAACGAAGGGGGATAATGAAAAAAAGAAGTAAGTTTAGTATACCCAAATGGCTTTTATGGTGAGATAATAAATATTGGCATTTTTACATATTATGTGTTACACTTTTACATTACATGTTATATTCATTAATATAACACATCAATTTAAGGACAGATTATTAGTAATTAATATTGCAAAAATGTATTTATATATTTTGTTGTATGCTGAAATCGTATTTTTAGTTTTTAAGTAAATTATATTCCACATAAAAGGTTTATCTTATTACTTCTTGGTTCCTACTTCCAAAGTCTGATTAATAACTATCTTTACTTTTTGTATAGTCCTTTTTTAATGTTCACTCGATGATATAATAATTAGATTATTTATAGGAGACATTAATTAAGACAATAATATTCAAACGTTGAATGTGAATGGTTCATTTAATCCTAATTTATTTTTAGTTTAAGTTTTCACGGTATATTTCTTTGATATATTTTAAAAGTCAGTGTCATAAATTTTGTAGTAACAATTTTTCAGAATAATCTAAAGTTATGCAGGGAGTTATCGGGTTGAAACAAATTTTAATTCATAAAAATAGCAAAACATTAATTTACATATATTTATTAAAGTATTAATTCAATGGAATTCATGCAAAATCAAGATCGAGTAGCATGATGATGGATGTATTTCAGTTACTGTCAAGACCTTATTGGAAATGCCTCGCGGTAAAAGTTTTAAACTGTTGCCATCAATCTAGATTTGTCGAAACACCTTGTCATTGACACTGGCAATTTCAAGTGCAGGTTAAATGTAATGTTGTTTCGTCAGTTCAGTCATTACCCTACCGAATGTTTGTAATACCATAGGGCTCAGTGATTATTTTATATAATTATAAAATATTTGTACATATGCATGTAACATAATATACATTATACAGTTTCGTAACCTGATTTATGATTTAGATTCGGCGTAAAAGCCACCTAATTTATATTATCGTGACTTGAGAAACAAGATATTCGTTACAAAATCATAAAACACCATCTGAAATTCGAACTTATCTGAAAGCTAGATACTATGGTGACGTCTCCAGTAATTTATCTTCTTTAATTACTTTGTCAACAACACTTTCATTAGAGCTGAAGAATGTTAAGTTATTTTCTGTGAAGAACATTAGAGTGCCTTTGCGTCTAAACATCGATAAATGTTATGTCATTAATGTTACTAAGTTAAATGTAGTGTCTGAGGTAAGGAAAATCATTGTTATAGCCTGTTTTAATGTGCTATAGACGTAATAAATAAATAAATACAGTATTTGGGTCCTGCTATTACTACATTTTAAAGATGTAACCATCAGAAAATTTTCTGGTGTAATAGAACTTAATTCTGGGATTAATAATTTGTTGCGTTAAATTAAGTATTAAAATGTTATATAAATTTTAGACTCTAAATTCCAAACATCATTAATTTTTATGTTTACAATTATTTTTTATAACATGAAGTTAAGATTTGATCAAACAACTGACTATAAATTACAGCAACTTTAACGCTAATATTCAAAACATAAAATAACTATTTATTTCAATGAAGAGCTATTTATTTATTAATTTTTAAGTACGTCGGAAACATAACCCCTCAATCCAATACAAAATGATAAAACTATATGACGAACTATATGTTATATATAATGTATATTGTCATGAAAATAAATTTAATAAATTATATTATTTACCTACTTTAATTTTTTGTAAGTTTTTGTTTGAGTAAAACTGGTTTCACTGACCAAAAGCTGAGAACATTTTGTTTTATATTTAATTGTCTGTTTCAATGTTACACCATTTGATAATATAGCAAAATTTTAAGTTTTTAGTTGTTTTGGTGATGTGCCTAGTACCTTTATCCGTCCGCGCTTTCCTAATTAGTCATACCTTGTTAAAGTTGGAATAAAGTTACAGTTATAATAAAGTAACACTTTACAATGATATAAACGATATCAATACCCGATACCGTGAACATGTATATGTGTGTTGTTGCTAGTGGTATCGAAGCAATTGAAACACATTTTACAAGTAGTAATATTCAGAGTTATATATATTTTTTTTTAATGGATTGTTTATTTAAATGTTGAAAGTGAGTCGCTGGCCTAGTGGTCAAGGCATCGGACTCCGGAACTATGGCCCTGTCGTGGGTTCGAATCCCATCCCTACATTGTAAATTATATCAGTATTGTTCAACTCGTACTGTAACGGCTCACCCCTTGCTTTGTTGGATACCTTACACGCATCGAGGTATAGTCTATGTGGACGGGCAAAGTGAGGCCAAAAAATGCTGCCAACCTCTTAAAAAAATAAAAAATAACACTTAAAACACCAGATGGAAACCCTAGAATGTTAAATGTTAATGTTTATTATTATAATTTGGCACTGTATATTTAAACTTCAAAATTAAGATTGTGCAATTCGCTCTTCACTTAATATATACAGTTATTTTTTATTTTTTTTAGCGAATTTCCCCTATAGGGAAGAAGCTATTACCGTAGTCGGCATGGTAAGACCTAGGCCCGGGACCATGATAACTTTTCGTTTTGAGGTCCCCAGACCCCAAAAACACCATTCGTTCGAAACTGTATATATATATGTGTCCGTGAGCACGATAACTCTCGTAAAAATTATCCGATTTTGATGAAATTTGGTACAAACGTGTAAAGCAACGTTTATGACTTTAAGTTCGAAAACCAGCCAGATCGCTCTATCAGAAGGGGTATTTTGGGGGGGTTTTGTACCCCAAAAATGGGTTTTTCGAATTTTTTACATATAATTTTGGAAATGGTCAAATTTTATTTTTTTCCATTGGATTCAGCTTAAAAAAACACACAATATGGTATTTTGATCATTTCTCTACGTCAACTGGTTACCGAGATATTGAAAGTGCTAAACACAGTACGTTGTCTAATGTTATTCTTATGGAGAAAAATAAAAATTTTATATCTCGCTTATTTATGAACGTATACTGACGAAACTTGGTATACGGCTTCATCTGGTTATGGACCATTGATATTTGCTCAAAAAGACAATTTTTTACCCAAGGCTCCCGTAGCAGCAAACCTGCGTACTCAGCCCCATGTTATTCTTATGGAGAATAAGTAACGTGTTATCTGCCTTCATTATGAAAATAAATTAATGAAATTTGGTATGTGGCTTTACCTACATGAGTTATATTTATATTTGTATAAAACCTAATTGTTTGTGTTCCTTGCTTCAGCAGACCTGCATACTCAGCTGCCATGTTATTCTTATGGAGAATAATTAAAATGTCATAAATCGTTTATTTATGAATGTATATTGATGAAACTTGGTATGTGGCTTTATGTGGTATTAAGATACATATATATTCATTGGAAATTCGCTGAGTATGCAGGTTTGCTGCTACGGGGGTATTATTGAGAACACGACTTCCAGAGTACCCTTTTTTACTTTCTCCCCCTATACATAGTATATGGAGAAAGTATTGTTTTCGTAAAAATTTTCGAATTTGAGTTGTTAGTGGAAATATTCGTTTTGGTGCTCCCTGAACCCAAAAAAGTGGTTTTTACGTGATGTCTGTCTGTGTGTGTGTGTGTGTGTCCGTGTGTGTGTGTGTGTGTGTGTGTGTGTGTGTGTGTCTGTGTGGATGTGTACAGAGCTAGAGCCCTAACCTATGGGCCGATTTTTATGAAATTTGGTATGTAGGTACTAATCCACGATATCTCCAGGCGTTTTTTTCATTTTTTTGAATTTTTGATTTTTAAGGGTAATTATCCCCCAAAAACCGCCAAAAAACATGAAAAATCCAAATTTCTCAAAAACGGCTCTAACGATTTTGATTAAACTTTCGTGGTTTGTAGAACTTTAGGTTTCCAAAAAAATGACACCACCCGCATTTCTGGAAAAATGCGGGTTCAGAAATTACAGGACTTAAAACATCAAAAATTCAGTTTTTTGGATTTTTCATAAAAAATCATAAATGTTAAAAAAGATTACTATTCACCATTAAAAAGAGCTCAAAAAACTAAATAAATTAGTATTTTAAATTACTATTCTACGATTGCTAGTTGCGGAGAAAATTGAAATTTTCATTTAGCGGTAAACACAGTACGTTGTCCAATGTTATTCTTATGGGGAATACAAAAATAACTATTTCTCTCTTATTTACTGATCAATTTCATTTGATATGCAGGTCAAGTTAGCATTGACCAACAGATGATGTTCGGAATGTGTTGCTATTTAACCCTGGGGGGGCAAGGGGGCATTTCCCCTCTCAAAACTACTGTGTGTAGCAACGGACTCTATAGTGCCTCCAAAAAAGCAATTTGGGTGGATATTTCTGAAAACAACTATTTTAGACAATTTTCTGTACATTTATCTATACTTCATATTCTATATTTAGTAAATAACAAATATTTTTGTCATTTAAGTTTGGCTAAAAGGGAGAAAGTATGTGTCAGTTTTCTGATACCGTTTATTAAATTTGTATTTAATTTTTTTTATATAATCAAAACCTTCAAGTTTCTTGACTTACATCTTAACTTAAAATGTCGTGTCATAAAAAAAAAATAACTAAACGAAAAGCTTGGGTCACACTTGGAAGGTGATTTTGTGTTGATAATGATATATAATTACTTTATGTCTTCACAAAAACACAAATATTTCATTATTGACAAAATAATGAGTCACAGATAATTATTTGCTGAAACTCTATCGGACCTGGTCAGGGCCACACATGCATATCACATCAGCCGATGCCATTGTAACCATGGGTCTAATTCAGCAGTGGTTATAATGAAACATTAAACACTGTAAAGTAGGCTACTGTCCATGTAACTACATGACTTATTCCAAAATATCCTGTAATGTTTAGTTTGTTACACTTTGTTTATTTACTTATTACACTTACATAATAGAGTTTTGATTGATATGTGAGTTTTCTTAATTCCTTTTCTATGAATTTAATATTAATATGAGTTTGTATCGAGTCTATAAAACTTGTGGCGATTTAATTTTTTTGTTGTTGCTTAATTTTGGAATCAGCAAAAATGGAAATATGGTATATATTTCATTCTATGGTAAGATTATCGAGAGGGAGACTCTTCGGCACATGATTGTAGAACCCTTTAAACTCTCTTCATCAAAAGATACGCCCTTTGAACGCAATTCCTTAATTTTCCGCTTTGTTATAAGAGGCTTTCAAAGACATTTAGCTTGAAAGACGCTAAATCTTCGGGACATTGGAACATTTTTGAAGTTGAAAGGGGTTCGAAGAGTTTATTTTCCAGTATATCTGTATGGCTCAAACCAAATATATCCCTTGGGTTTATGTTATTTGTTTGAACTCCATTGCCGACAAACAAACTAAGTATCTTTGCAACCCCGATCTTTTCTATTATGTTGCATTATACCATTGCTTTAGTTTCTTTACGATAGGTATAGCCAACCATAGCATACTTACACCTGAGTTCCTGAGTTATAGATGCTTTAACAATTTACGTGTAAACTGGAGGATAGAAATATTTGTGAAGAGTTCGCACGAATACAATAAAAAACAAATACCCTAGATGCACGGATGTTGTTAATGCACTGAATATCCAGTGCAACTTGTCAAGAAGTATGTAGATACCAAGATTTGAACATGTATTAGGTTCTCGTTGGGAAATGTATACACCAACACCTGAGGAATACATTTTTACCTTTTATTATTTTAGATTTCATACTAAAATAAGAGATGCAACATGATTCGTTTTAGATATTAATATGATCAAATTGTTTATTTGTATATAGAATAAGATATTTTTAAATAGCTTACTGATCTAAATAATAACGAAGAAAGAATAACACGCAATGATCAAGAAGTAGATAACAAACAACACTAATCAGCAAAGGCATACCTTGTTGTTGTCATTATATGCGTAGTAAATATATTAAGGGGTATATATTATAACTTACAAGTAATTAGTACTTTAAGTTATCTAAAGTTACAGTAATTAATAAAAATACATTAATGAAAATATAACTTATTAAATTAAACAACACCGAACATTGCTATAATTTAAAATAACGATTCAAACAAGACTAACTCTGTATTGAGATTAACATCTTGTGATAAATTAAACTACTCGATATTAGTTATTTGCTGGTAATAAATTTACATATTTATGTAATGTAAAGTGTTTTAAAGAATTAGGTGATAGACAAGTTAAGAGTTTTTGAAGGCGTTATATTAAACTGAACTCCTCTTGAAATCACCAACAGTCTGATGATTGAAATATAACAACATTGCCGATTGTTATTTTTAAGTGGGAGTCGAGGCAGAGGAAATATAACAACATTGCCGATTGTTATTCATAAGTGGGAGTCGAGGCAGAGGAAATATAACAACATTGCCGATTGTTATTCATAAGTGGGAGTCGAGGCAGAGGAAATATAACAACATTGCCGATTGTTATTCATAAGTGGGAGTCGAGGCAGAGGTACAGAACACTCCTAGTTTATCTCATGCAGCCCACGGTCAAGTTATCGAACGGTATCAGACATCATATCTTATGTGAGAGGGTTGGCGATAATGGTATTTTTAGTTTATGTATCAATACTTTGTACTTTAAGGTCTATTAAAATCATTAGTAGGGAGTTTAATTATTACTCCGTCAAAATAATTATAATACTATACACAATAACAATCAATATATAAAATTTCCTCAACATATACTTACCATATAACGTACTAATTATCCTAAAATATAAGGTTATTCACTAAAATTGTACAACGGAAAATTCACTATCTTACAACTTTTGTCTGTTACAAAACAACAACAAAATAATGCAGATATAATATTTTAAATTAACAGTTACCTCATCAATCCATAAAATTTCAAATCTTCGTTCTAAATGTTATTTTCGTAGCAAAATAAAAAGTGTTTCAATCTTTATTCCTACGAAAAGCTGAAAGAACTGTTTTTTTTTTTTTTTTTTGGGAGTTGGCAATATTTCCAGGCCGCCTCAAGCAACCCTTGACATTTGAGTTTTTACAGACTATACGTGTAACGTGTACAAATATGAGGACGTTTCCATAGCAACACGTATTTGTTTTAGTTTTATTTTACAATTCGATTCTCAAAAAAGCAAATAAAAATCTGATGTACATTTCAACTTTTTTTAGTTGTTTAGTAGTACCACTGGATACACAATACTTACAATAGCAATATTAAGCAGTTTCATTTGTATATTTATTCTTAATTCTTATATGTAAATGTAATACTTCGATTATAATGCTCATATTTGTTTTCATATTTATTTTCAACTAAAACTAGATTAAAATCTTGTTTATTATTTATAAAAACAACGTCGAACATCAAGCAATAAAAAGCATCAACGACATTACACGATTAACTGGAGGTTTGCCATAACTGTGCAATAAAATATAGCCGTAGTACTTTCCCAACATATATTTCTTATTTGAAAATTGGTTATCGGTATACTTAAAACAATTTAAATTTTGATTACAATAACATAAATTATTTTATGAAATACCTTTTACAGAACCAATGATATTTTTATTGACTAATAATATACTTGACTTATTAGAAGACTCTATGTTGTTAGTTTACATTAAACAAAGTAAAAGGTAATTGGGTTACCATTATAAACAACAACAAAAACTTTTTATAATATGAGGTTCACGTAAATTAGTTTGTTCAAATGCATGTTATAAGTGTAAATATACTTTTGATACTAAATGTAAAACATTGAGAATTATCATAAAAAACACCTACGAAGCTTTAATACGGTTGAAGGGATTATAAATTACAATTTAAATGTGCAAACAGTCGCAGTATATACTGGGTCAGGTTAGAGATTCGATTTTAACTATTTGAAACTATACATTTCAGTTGACAAAAGATATAATTCTTAGCTCATATTAAAAAAGCCATTAAAGTATACTCTATGTAGCCAATTGTACGATATTTCATGAAAATTAGTATTTATAATGATATGTTTCCATTCCTTACAATAGTGAGTACAAATGTTTAAATTAAAATTATATGCAGATCATAATTCAATTCGTTAAATAGTTTAACTTTTACATTAAAATTAGAGTTATAAGAATAATAATGACACTATACAATTTACAAAATGTGCATTGTTCTCAAACATACACCCTTTGAACAAAAGGTATGTATTTAAAATCATAAAGTATAATTGTACAGCAATATAACTACGCTTTCACAATATAAACATATTTACAGCATTTACAATTGTGTTATCGGTTATTACATAGTATTATAATTAATTGTAAAATTATTTCTGAATAATTTTGTTTGTTTAGTTTTGCAACCATTTACGAAAATAAATACGGGTACCCCTTGGTGGAGACTAAGGATATACAAATCTAATTAATTTCACTCTTCCACCGATTATTTTGTTTATGGTTTGTGTGTATTACATGTACAAATGGGCATAGTATTAGTAGAAATAAAATAACTTAGAGTTTGAATTGATATTTTTTTCACACATAACAAATAAACATAAAATACACTAAGATCAACTTTTTACTTAGTAATCAATGTCTTGTAAGTTAATGTTAGAACCTAAATATATATTTTTTAAATATCGGTTTAGTTTAATTGTATTTCCCATTACCTATAAACGGAGTAAAATACCCGTTACTTAACAAAAAAACACTAATGAACAAAACAAACTAAATGAACAAAAGTATCGATAAGTGACACGATAACGAGATCGCAAAGTGTGAAGTAACTTATTTGTTTG
Organism: Allygus modestus; assembly: GCA_963675035.1. NCBI lineage: Eukaryota > Metazoa > Arthropoda > Insecta > Hemiptera > Cicadellidae > Allygus > Allygus modestus. The sequence goes on from OY776116.1 coordinate 94,553,745, forward strand.
AAAAGAATCTTTATCGTTACAGAGTTTTTGTTCTGTAATAGAAAATAGTGGACATTTACCATCAGTGGTTGGATATAAACATGTTTTACACCGTTCCGGGATCTGGAATCTGACCTTGTCTTCAAGGGTGATAAGTTCTAGAACATAACAAGATTAACAACCTTGGTAATGTTGGATACGTTTCTTCACTATTTGTGGTCATGTTTGGTTGTTAAAGTTGTGTTTAGTGTTCATATATTATCTATTAATTTGTTGTCTGTTTTATACTTTTACAGTACTCTAATTTTGTGATTTTACCTAGATTTGTCGTGTTTTTCACCAAGTCTTTAAAAGTCTAGGTAATATTTGCAATTTTGGTAATACGGTATTCTGGGTCAGGTGCAACATCCCAAAACCTCATCAAACTGGATTTCAGTAATAGCGAACTTCCGCAACATTTGTTTATTACATAAACTTACCATAACTAACAAAATTCAAAACAAAGGATAAAAAATGTGTTAAAAACTGTAAGGTTTACTAAATATTTGATAATATGTCAACCAAACAATTTTTAATCCTCAACCCTTCCATCAAAATCTCCATTAAAAGTAAAGTTAATTTTGATTCCCTATTCTAAGTGAAAGTAATCTGTTTTGATTTTAGGATTGCCTCTATCAAAATAAGACATTTGAGATGTCCTTAAAAAATAAGACCGATGATCTGGTACTTTATCGTTTACCCGGGAAAAGGAAATATAACTACTAACTATTTTAAGTAACAGTAATTAAAAACTTTGAATAACCCTTCTATCATTTGTAAGTAGGTATGTACTACATCATTAACTCGTTGAGGACTGAGGCTAAACGGCTGATAAAGGTCAATATGGTATTGACAAACAGATTAAATCCATGCCAAACTTAAGTTAATCTTAGGTTGAATTCAAGGATATACATAACAAGTTGTATGTAACTCGATCATCAACTAAACTCTTGCAAGAGTGTTTTACATGGGTAAAGTAAATCTTTATAACAAACATAAGATTGTTTCACGAATACACATTCTACTTTATTGAGCACCCCTCAGTGCAAGTGTATTTGCCGAATTAGTTAATTTGCAAGTTTGAAGGTTAAACTCTTTTACTAAGCAATATACAGTTTACTCTTTTATTAAAACTAAATTTGTTTAAACAAAATGTATGAAAGTGTTTATATAATACCTAGAAGCGAAACATGTATTTAGTTTTTTTCAATTCGATCCCTGAAGTATCCATATTTACACACTAAATTACTAAGTTCCTTAATTATTAGATAGGTTCACAGCCTAGCGTTCTTACTATCTAGGGTTGAACTGCTCCAGGAATGTATAATTAATTCACAAAGAAAAGAGGCAGCTGGATCCAGTATCAAACTTTCACAACATTTCCAGATCTTTCTCATGATTGATTCGGCAAGCACTGTAACCAAAACGCTACCCAGCCAGTTAAACCGAATTATTTATTATTAAATTAAATATAATTTATTTGCGACGGACACAAATTACAATTTGTAGGTCAAATGTATTCAGTAATGGTAATTCGGTTGCTGTATACATCGATATTATAATCATTGTTATGGATGTTTTAACATAATCAAACTTGTTTAGTTAAAAATGAAATCAATTTAGGTCATTTGTAAACCCACCCCAATTTCCGTACATACTTTAATGAACATTATTACCTTCATACGGTATAAATACTAATAATGCTGCTTAAAGTACAACTTTCTTAATCCCCCTCCCAAAAAAGTTAGTTAGGCCAAGAATCTAATAAAATAATCCTTAACTGTCACTAAAATTTCAAAGTTAACTCTTAAAAAGCTTTCGCACAAACGAACGGCAGAAAATATAATGCTAATAAGTTTTAGCAATGCCATATTACATGTTGCGAGACAATAGAATAAGTTCATATTTTCTGGTTTATAATGACTATATTGAATTACTCGTTACGTAATTGATGGAACAATCATGAATCCCTACTAATCAAACATCAATGGTAGCATTGCTGAGTAACGGCACACACTGATCGCTTTTAGATCGATAAACAAGAATGTTTAGCCGCTGGGTTTCTGTTATGTTTGAAATTACCGACATTGTATTTGGTTCCATTCTAGTTATATGCTTTCCATACTTATCACAGTGTTCGGTGCATAGCCATTACAATTTGTTAGTATCCAATGATACATAGATACAAACGTCACGAGGTAATTTAATGTATTGTATGTATGTAATAAAGTATGTACGTAAGAGGGTAATTCTTTTTAAATGTGAAAACATTTTCCTTTTTCATGTTTAATTTTCTTATAATGCATAAACTATTAAAAACCTCAACACATAAAAAAACTTTTAATATACTCGCTAAGCAATTTTAACAAAGGAACTTAAATTGCTAAAACCAATTTCAATAAACACTAAATATTTTCATGCCAGCTTTACAAAAAAACTGTACAAATTTTGGTTGACTAATTACTATCTAGTTAACAACATTTACGACTGGTCAAAAAATTATTTATTCATAATAGTATTTTCTAATCAACATTTTGTTAGAGTATAACGCTATCGTTTATTGTTTTTAGGTTTAATCCGGAAACTAACTAGAGTAGAACTCGATAACAGGGCTGTTACGGAGCGAGGGCCACGGAATACAAAAACCTCCAGACAATTGAAGTTCTGCCCATTGAGTTTTACGGCCAACTCGGAGTATGGGAAATGGTCTTTTAGCCGGTAACAAAGACTTTCTCTAGCGGGAATATTTATACTGCCTATAGTAATTGTTTTGATAATTAGTCTTTTTTCTGATCCTCAAGGTAAAATTCGACAATTTCATATTTAGTTTTACATACAAACGTATCGGAAATGCGGTAATGCATTTTTTACTCTTTCAAAGTAGTCTGATTAAGAAGACAAATCAATGATTTGGAAAACCGTACTAATAAACCTACCATTAATCTATATTCATTAATACACGTTTATACCAGAATAAACTTTGAAATACAAGCGGTTTCGTTGATTCAGTAAAAGATGACCTAAGCAAGTAGTCTCCAACTTCTGTATCGTTTACTGAAAATCAGTTTAAATAGACCGTTTTCTAAAAAGCACTTTTGTAGTCATGGCATTTAGTAGATTAAAATATTTATTAATATCATGTTAGTATTTTAAATGGGTCCCAAAAAAGTATGAAGTAAATATAAATCAATTGGTAAATCTAAAATCAAAATTACTACCGAAACTTTAAAATAAAATAAACTTATACCTTAGATGAAGAGACCGAGAGCAATATGTCTGTCAACAGCGCCTTGATTGGAGGCCAACGCAACAGCTCCTTCATCAGGCCTTGTTAAAGGAAATAAATTTGGCATTAATTGTTTATTTTTGGAGAAGATATTCTTTATATAATCCAACTTTAAAATATGTTACTTTTACTTTGCCTTTATTGATTCTGAAATTCATTATTCCCTACAAATTTATATCGGTTTATCTTGTTGTAGATTCAACATCAAAGAGATTCTCCAATACCTAATGGAAGAGCAATTTAGAGAGTAAGCTGACTGCCAGCAGTATAAAGCCCACTATTGTTATTGAGTATAGACACAAGATTTTTTCCAGTAGGTTTCAGAGTTACGAGTTGGCAAATAGAGTTAAAGAATGGGATATTTCATCGCTAATGGTTGTCATTTCTTCAGATCTCAAAAGATGCCCGTAGGACCAACATTTTCTTCCAAAATGTGAATAAATGACAAATAAAAGTTGATTAGTAAATAAATTTATATTTATATTCATAGTAAACATGTTATTGACATATAAGGAGCGATTCTGCTATCAATTAAACACTACAGCAAAAAATAAATAGCCCATCTCAAATTTGGCATGACTTTAAGGTTTAAGAATTTATTGTGACAGTTATTAATATATTAGTTTTAATAATTTAATAAGTTAAATTTTTAAGCGATTATTACGATGAACATTAATATGAGCAATACCACTATTAGTCCAGTCATTTTAGATAAATTACCTTAAAAAACCCTTATAAGCATAAGTCTTGGTGGATGTGTTGAATTTTATCCCCAGAATAACATACTAAAAGTCCTAAAAAAACTTTTGCTACGGCCGCCATCTTGGAAAATGGCGGCCAATTTTTACTTTTTTGCTTACAACTGTTTTATTATTGATGATAGAGCGAAACGTTTAAACTAAATGTTGTTTGAAATTACAAAATTCACAATTCCGGTTATTATCACTTTTGCTCTTAGCCTAACGGTTTTTGAGTTATTAATTATTTAAATATATAAATATATGCAGGGTGAGTTAGATCACACTTCCAGCATGTATAAGGGGGGACGGTTTATTATAAAGACATCTAACACAATTATCTGTACTAAATCGCATAAAGGAAATCTATATATAATATTCTTATCAAAATCTATAAACAGGGTGCTGAAAAACGAAGGTCGTGAGTTTGAATCTGTAAATGTTCTAATATGAATTTAAGACAATTATATATCATTTTAAAGGTCTAGTAAAACAAACATTTTGGTGAAAACAGTATCCACTTATTTAATCTGTTTTAAAATGGAGCCTATTTTTGTAAAATATACTGACATTTACGAAATACTCTGTATTTTCTAAACCAATAAATGTGTCTTATTTCCAATTGAAATTTCTTACTCGTAATAAACTCAGCGTTACTCTGATATGATAACCAAGACAGTTGCTTTAGAACAAAATGTCTATTCAAATATTTGTTTTTATAAGGCCAACAAATTATATAAAATATAACAAAATTATTTATATATTAATTGTATATATTTAATTATAAAACTATATTGTTATAAGAATAATAAAAACATATATTTTATTTAAATTATTATTTTCTTCTAAAACAACTTTTATTACTTATTACATCAGAGTAAAGCTGAGTTTATTACGAGTAAGAAATTTTAATCGGAAACATGATACAATTATTAGTTTAGAAAATACAGAGTATTCTGTAAATTTAAATATTTTGTACAAAAATAGCCGCCATTTAAAAACGGATAAAGATAAGTGGATTCTGTTTCCACCACAATGTTTGTTTTTACGAGACCTTTAAAATGATGTATAATTGTCTTAGATTTACGTTAGAACAAATTTACAGATTCAAACTTTGTTTTTGAGCACCCTGTAAATTATATAGATTTTGATAAGAATATTTTAAATAGATTTCCTATATGCGATTTAGTACAGATAATTGTGTTTTAAGTCTTTATAATAAACCGTCCCCCCTCTTATACATGCTGGAGTGTGATCTGACTCACCCTGCATCTACTTATATATTTAAATCATTAATAACTCGAAAACCGTTAGGTTTAGAGAAAATGTGATAATAACCGGAATCATGCATTTTGTTATTTTAAACAACTTTTATTTGAAAACGTTTCACTCTATCATCAATAATAAAAGATTTATATGCAAAAAAAAGAAAATTGGCTGTCATTTTCCAAGATGGTGGCCGTAGCACAAGTTTTTTTTCGAGAACACACCAGTTCTTAAGCTTATAAGGGTTTTTAAGGTATTGATTACATTTTGATTTAAAATGATTGCACTATATATTATGAATGTCAGGTTAACATCAGGAGCTACATAACCTTCTATAATATTTAATTATCGATCTTTGTTACATATGAACGCCTAACTAAACCGTTTAATTATCCAGAAAACAATCTTTGAAACGTATACGTTTTAAAATGTCTTATTTCGAATGAAAATAATTTATAATTTATTTTAGTAAATATGTATTATTTTGCATGATTACTTACGTTTATTAGGGTTCTTCTGAGAAGTCTGATTGTTAAATGTATATATTTGATTTGTATTCACTAAATTTTATTTTATTATGTCAAATATTTGAATTTTTTGTTGCATTATTATATTAAACACTAACTAAAACTACCAAGTAATGGATTTCTTAAATAGTTTCAACTGAAATTGAAACATTATCACACACCTTATTTAAATAACGTTAGGTATATTAAGTCCTACTCTTTTATTAAGTTAAGTAGTTCAAAACAACTTTTTATTGGAGAATATTTTTTGATATACCGACGAACTATTTTAGCGACTGTCAATAATATCTGAATTTCAGGGAAATCTGTAAAACTCTTATCATCAATCTTGATCCTCCAAAATGTGTTCAACATCGCAGATCTTTGGAGGAAAATTGGATTATTTATCAGCGTATTTTCTTTCGTTTTAACTAGATTTTTGAGTTGTTAAAATTAAATTGTTTAATTTTTTAGCATGTTTTATGTTGTAAAGTGTCTTTTAAAATACAGGATATTAAATTTTTAAACAAAGTTTAAGAAGCAGTAAAATAATTGACATATATTAAAAAAAAAAACAATATTCAAATTCTTTATTTCTAGCAATACAATTAAAGAATCAACAGAGTTATTTGTCATCTATAAAATTGGAACATTTAAATATAAAATCAATTGTATTAAATTTGTTTTGGGAAGAATAAAATATTTTCTAGTGTCATGTTATAATTTAAAATGGGTATGAACACAATGCATAAACTCGGAGCTGTATTGTTTAACTGATACTAAATTGGTGTTAGTAATATTTTTTTTACTTTCTACTGGTTTATACTCGTAGAATCACTATCGTAAACTATTTGTAATGTATTTAGTGCAGTCACATTTATCTAACCAAACAATACCTTTAAACGTCAGTTCACGCAAATGGTAACAGTGAACAAAAATTGTTAAGCACTTTAATTAATCCATTCAAGAACTAGATCGAAATATAAATTACGAATTTTTCGATGTTTCCATTCATATTGATATTCATTCATATGTTTACTATTGCAGCTGTAAGATAATACGCACTCCAATAGTTTATAGTATTCGGGTTCCAAAGAAATAATCCGCTAATATCAAAATACAAACAGGAGGAGGCAAATGGCCCTTTTTGAGCGAAGGTCAGAAGTTACAAACTCGGCGTCTGAGTTATGAATACCACATCACCTGGCGGATGAACGAATGATTGATTTAGTCCGTTCTGGAAATAAATACATTTACTATCAATCGACAATACAAATCTACCTTAAACATAATTTGAAATGTATTTAAAGTACGGTAAAAAATATACTATGGATAAAAACTATGTTAGTTTCAGATAAATCAAACTGTATTTATCATACAACTTAAGCTTGAATAAGTATTGTTTTTTAAACAAGTAAAACAATAATTTGTGAAGTATCTGAGCAATTTATTAACATGCAATCTTGTGAGGGACTGGTTATCTAATCACTTGTTATTTCTATTACATTCTCTCCGACTCCTACAGGTATAAATTACTCTCAAATCACAACGGTGCTGCGTCGTAGTCGAGTTAGCTTGCTATTTCTAGGTATTGTTTTGTCGGAGACAGTTTACATGCCGATTCCATTATCATTAGACTCGCGTGATGACATATTCCTAGGATTCAATGATTCGAATCTAATTCATAAAACAAAGTCGGGTTAGTATGTTAGTTAATTAGTTAAACCAAACAGTTGTTATAAGAATTATGTAAAGGCATAAACATATGTTCATTAAGGAATAAAAATCTATTTGAATGACAACTCAGACACTTTTTTCGATGCCGAAGTTAGCTCTATACAGGGTGACGATTAACTCTGGAACCTATTTTTCAACTTAGGGAAACCACAATAGGGAAAATACCAAAGTTCACACATCATTACTGGTGACAGCAACCTACATATCTGTGTAACTACCGACCGGATGACATGGACTCGGATGACTCCTCTGTGGGACGTTACTCAATGAGTCAGAAGGAAATATTTAATGAAAGCCTATGTTGAGTTGTACATAAATTGAAAGGCCTTGTTATTCTGAAATCAATGCCACAAACCGGAGTCATCTTTGTTGTGGATTAATAGTAAAAAAAAGGTTGAAGACTTAATTGTTACCCTGCATAAATATAGGCGAGTGAGTGTAGCGAGCGAACTCATCCTGGAGGCGATCGAGCGAAACGAACGAGCTCATATTGAAAATGAACGAACATTTAACATAAAACAAATTCAATTACATTAGGACAGGACAACGTCTGTCCAGCTAGTTTGTCATAATAGAAACAGGGCTAATGTAAACTTGAACAGACGGTGCATATTGTAATAGCAGCAGGCAAACAAAACCAGCTGACTGCTTACTGTTGTTGCCACGGTAATATCCTGTGGTTTTTTTGAAGTCACGCAAAAATCTAAGAACTGAAAATAAGGCTGTCTAGGAAGGCATTATACCAAAAGTTTTTTTTAAAGAAGTTTTGGTTTTCTCTTATAAACACTCACTCTTAATTTACCTTATATTTATTATTTAATACACTACTTTAAGAGAAAAAGTGATGACCACCTTATTCTTAAAATACTTAATGGAAAAATAATAAACAAACTGTATAAATAATCAGCTTTTTTTAGCAACGCTTTTTTATTTTTAGGATTAAATTAAACCTTTTTTATTACGAAAAACTATAGAACACCGTCGTAAAGTATGATTTATCTCCAAGCTTGGACGTGATAGTGACGTCTACATAAATTTGTCCATATAATCGTCCCTAATTACTCTGTCAACAACGTTCTCATTAAAGTCCCCTAGTTACTGTGTGCACAACTCTTGCCTTTATGAAGTATTTTTTTGTCCACACGATAAAATCATTGTTATCAAACAAGATAATCGGATAATTGTGGAGTATTTTGAACCAGACTATAGTATTATTAAATTTGAATACTATTAAGTAAGGTTTTCAACTTAAAACCTAGTTTGAATTATTTGTAATTTGCCTAAGGAAGATTATCTTACTAATATTTACCTGTATATTACCGTTTTATGAACTTTAATTTCTTCCCCAAAATTAATTTATAATTGTTACAAGAGTAAATACAGGTCTCACATTATTTTTTTATTAGAAACACTTCTAAACGTACCTTTTTTTGATTATTTTGTATTTTCTTCGACCCTGATAACGAATAATATATCGTATATAATCTTAAGATATCTGCGACCCTTATTTATTTTTTAATCTAATACAATGTACTTTTACTTCACTATATTATGCTGTCATTAAGAGTAGAGCCATTTAGTTTCACACAAAATAAAATGATCTTAAATTGATAATTATAAAAAGGTAAAACATGGATCGAAATATCTAATCACGTAAATATCACATCTGCGAAACGCGTTGTAAACATTTGTCCGACATAACTGAGGTTAATGATACTCTAAATAGATTGTGTGCAGGTCATTTATAAACCATGTACCTACATGGCTTGCAACGATATTCTGTAATATGTTGTTTTAACATTTGGTTGTACTATTTCATTAACTCATTAACGTATTTTGTTTATCAATATCACCAGAATATTTTGCTATAAGAAAAAACAACCGAAACACCAAATGTGTTAATACAATAGATTTGATTTGCATAAATTTGGTTGAAAGTACATTGAATATATCCATCAAAGTGGGACAATATCTACATACAAACTTATTTCCAGATTATGAAGTGCATTTGCAATTTAATTTTTGTTCAACTAAGCCGCTTATATGACACGGTATAAGAGTCATTTGTCATTTGGAGCTTTCAAGAAACAGCATTACACGTTTGTTATAAAATGTATGTTCTAATCACTTGTACTTTTCCCTATTGATTTGCCGTTAAAATACAAAATCGTTAAGGATAAAGGAATATACTATATTCTATAATATACTATACAGGTATTTTTTAGTAATAAGACTGTTGAGAAAATATAGTATTGAAATAGACGTTTCAGTTGCTTCATAGGTTTTTTAAGCAAACATTTCTATATATACTAATTATCCCATAGTTTGTTATGTTATACGCAATAATTTTTATCTTTAATATTACACATTGTAATAGACTTGCCTTAGCAAGTCATTTTTCATATAAATCTTAGCCTTGCTGAGATTTTTATATAAATTACCAATAAATAACTAATTTCAAACAAAGCTGAAGATAATTGATCAAGAAGCACTAAGCCGCAACGAGCACTTTCATTATATCACAATGTCAACAGTCATTTTAATATTAATGGGATTTACCTTTAATTAAAAATGAATGTATTAGATTCTGTTCGCTTAATAGGATTATATACTGTAGTTAACAGTGAATGTATGATATATGATTCGATCATTAGCATAGATTGCGAGGGTAAAATTTGGGTATTAGGTTATAGACTTTGTAAAAATACTTGATAACAGTAATGTGAAAATATCATATTTTAACAGACTTTAAACAGCTTTAAGTGGAACAAATAATTCAAATTATACACTTACGAACGTATTCAAAGGAAATCGGGCTTGTTTATACAACCAGTGAAGTTGAAAATGAGGAATCATGTAAAATGTTATTGTATAAAATTTAAACTTAATAAATGCATTCTAGTAAAGTGTTTATTATTCAAAATGCCAAATAGTTTAGTTTGTTTTCACCTCAAATGTACGACATCATTATCACTATACCGAGACACAGGTTGTTCTACTGTCAGAATATGATCTTTATAAGATTTTCTACATGTGGTAAACGTTAATTTGCAGTAAAACAGCAGTTTATGGTCGCAAAGCCAGTTTCAGACGTTTTTCGCGTAACTGAACTAGTAGCGGCTTATCTGTTAATAGAAACCATCTACATCTATAAAAAAAAAAAAAAAAAAAAACAGAGAAAGATGTGTGTATTAAGTGTGAACTGGACTTAGCCTGATATTCTGCAATTATGGGTAGGATGTTCCCAAGATCCATGAAGTTTATATCTCTATACTATAAATGAAGAATGGAAAATCTATAACGTTCTACACCAAATTGCCTTCTTTCCTATAAAAGTTGTAAATTATAGTTTAGGATTATTTAGCATTTACGATTTTTTTCAATACACCTTAACGCAAACCCAAATTTAAAAACAATGATACATAGTTAAGAATTTTATTATCCATAAGTATTAGTTCATGCAATAATATGTAATTATAAAAGCACCTGTAATATAGTGATCAGTTCGGTCTTCAATGCCTTACAGAAACCTACCACGGTTAAAGTATTTCTAATTAAAAGTGGTGTACATTATATTATTTATTATTCATTAAATCTACTAGTAAGATAAATAATTTGTTAAAAAGTGTATAATAATACAAATTTCAAAACTAATTTATTACCATAATATACTCCAATAAACTATTTTGAGCATTTCTAACATAACAATTATTATATAGTGATAATATACCTTGAAATAATAATGTATTTTTTTATTTTACCAGCATAAAGGACTAGGTTATGCCATTTTCTTTTCAACTAGTTTATATTTTATATTTATCAAACCCTACACTTGCGTTTTGGAAAGGTCTCCTTTCTAGAAAAAGCTTATAAAAATTCTTTCTCAATGGTTGGCACTAGTGAATGCTACGAAGGTGATATTTCATCTCGAAAAGTTGGCAATATTTCAGGTTTGCCTAAAGCAGCTCATGATACCTGAGCTTTGAGACTTCATGTGTATTAGTTTACCGAATGTTTTTGAAATAATTTATAATAACTCAGTAACATTAAATAACTTATTACTTATGTAATATTATATATATTTGTTTAATGTTTTTTCTTACGTAACATATTGTTCATAATATTGTATACGCATATACCATAGTTAAAAGCAATGTCATGAATAATAACAGATAAACAACGGAAAACAGCGATTAATGCATTCCTAGTCCCTTCAATTCTTAATTTAATACATTTATTATAAGCAACCTATTCTTTGGTAGATAATACCTTATAGGAGTGATTTCTTATAATCTTCAATTAATTAATACTACCACACATGTGTATGGTTTTGATCATTCTGAAATCAATTTAATATCTAAGATGCATGCTTTAATATTAAATACATCTTTTTATTGCTATTGCTTATATTGTCTTACATTTTTTGTTATTTTTAAACACCTATGACATTTTTGTTAATGGAGCACACAAACCCATTTAGGGAAAGCGGTCCAAATCCCTCAATATGTCCGGGAGACACCCCGGGATATGAACCCGAAACCTCTAAAATCACAGTCCAAGACGCTAAGTGTTAGGCTAGTGAGATATCCTAATCAAAGTCCAAGACGCTAAATGTTAGGCTAGTGAGATGTCCTAATCAAAGTCCAAGACGCTAAATGTTAGGCTAGTGAGATGTCCTAATCAAAGCCCAAGACGCTAAGTGTTAGGCTAGTGAGATATCCTAATCAAAGTCCAAGACGCTAAGTGTTAGGCTAGTGAGATGTCCTAATCAAAGTCCAAGACGCTAAGTGTTAGGCTAGTGAGATGTCCTAATCAAAGTCCAAGACGCTAAGTGTTAGGCTAGTGAGATGTCCTAATCAAAGTCCAAGACGCTAAATGTTAGGCTAATGAGATGTCCTAATCAAAGCCCAAGACGCTAAGTGTTAGGCTAGTGAGATGTCCTAATCAATGTCCAAGACGCTAAGTGTTAGGCTAGTGAGATGTCCTAATCAAAGTCCAGGACGCTAAATGTTAGGCTAGTGAGATGTCCTAATCAAAGTCCAAGACGCTTAGTGTTAGGCAAGTGAGATGTCTAAATATATAGTGAGATCACACACCTATTAGTGCTACTGATTTATCTCATACCAAATTTAAATAAGATTGATCCAATAGGAAAAGAACAAATAAGTGACCACAGCTTGCACTGCTTCAGGTTGAAGCAGTGATCTAACGGTCATGGTCTGGTTCTTAATCCTGAAAAGTGTGTCCTGCTTAATTTTGGTCCCTCTTATTTGAAACCTGCGAATAGTCTTCTTTGGAAGGTGAAGCTGGATGGCAGGGCTCTCTCTGTTTCAGACTCTGTCAAAGTTCTGGGCGTCAACATTGATTCTCAGTTGAATTGTCGCCCCCATGTTAGTTATATTTGTCAGAAAGTTTTAAATAGGTTAAGAATGTTCTATTAACTAAAGTTTTGCTTACTGAAACTGATATGCTGGAGTTACCCTGGATAGTAGAGTGATTCTGATGAGGTTGCAGAATAGAGCCCTAAGGTTTGTTTATAATCTTAGGAAGTTTGATCATATATCTGCATGTCGTGAACAGGCTAAGGTTCTCACCTTAGGGAAGCAGTCTTTCCTTCAGACTTTATCAGTTGTACATAAGGTACTGTCTTCAAATGTACCTCCTTATCTGAAGAAGAAGCTTGTGCCTCGTGCATTGGTTAGGAAACGCTGCACAAGGCAGTATGCTTTGCTTGTAATGCCAAGAGTGCGGCTTGAGTTATGGAAGAAAGGGTTCTCGTACTTTGGACCCAAGCATACAATACCCTTCCTCACAGCATGAAATCGTTGAATTATAACTCGTTTAAGGCCAGGTTGAAGTCATAGTTTTAATTAAGAGCATTTTGTTTATTTTTATAATTTGACCTGTATTTTTTATTTTCCTGTAATGCCTGTTATATATTCCTCTTGTGTTGTGTTGAATGAGTTGTCTTGAAAAACAGTTTGTACTGAAGAACACTTGTAAATAAAGGCATTATTTATTTATTTATTTTAACGTTCATGGACGAACCAAATCTGTTGTCGATGTTTGTCTATATAAATCGATGATACATTGTTGAACTTTATTGTATTACTAGTAAATATAAATAAAATAATTTCGTTCCCAATATACTTGTACATCCCATAAAATAGTACTAGAGTTTGACATTTGTTGTTTGCAATGCCATCTGTTTAGCTGCATAAGACATTCAATTACTAACCTATCCCTAACAAATTTTGAATAAATTCTCGTCGAGAGTAAACATATTGTACAACGGTAAAATTAAATTTGTTATTGCCCTGAAAAGAATCTGCTAAAAGAATTGTTACAGTGGGAAATTGAATATAACCACAACGGTGAAAGATGCAACAGGTATATTGTTTTACATCAGGTGGCGGCGCGTCGAATTTCCCACCGGGATCATAACACAGGCTCAAATCTTGGCTCATACATACGTTCTGGCCAGTGTCACAGGATACACAGCGCATACCCAACCACCATACAGCTTTGATATTTCTCTTCTTCATTGAGCTACACAAATTGGGAAGAAATATTAGGTAATATTTCTAAATTTTGATTAACAGATTGCATTAGCAAATTATAGGCTACAATGTATATCAATGAATTAAGCGGACGAAAAAATCAACAAAAATATTCAACTCTGTAAAAATGCATTTTGTAACTCTTGTTTATAGTAGAGTTCAATTTAAGAACAGGAAGTAAGCAAAGATAATGTTTTAAAACTGACTTTCAACAGTTTAAAATGTATTTGTCACAAATTATACAAAAACTAAAAGTTGATATCCTTAGTTGCAATGATGTGTCGTTATTTGATCAAAACACGTATGCTATTTTGTCTGCCAGCTTAGAAAGATTATCGCAATATTTGTCATATGTTTAAATCCTTTTAACCAAGTGAAATTTGCTAAATGTTAGATTTACTAAGATTTTTCCTTTACTTGTCATAATAAGTATTTATTGTTTTAAGCGATACGCGTGAAATATAAATATACATTTAAATACCGAGTAAAACTAAACAGACATTTTACTGTACATAAAATATGGATTAGTAGTCCTTTACTTTAATTTTTTTGTTTACTTACTTTTACAAGGAGAGAATAAAATAAATAAAATACTATTATTTTGCAAAAATCTAAAATCTCTGTAACCTAACACGTATCACGTAAATCCAGCAACACTTTTAATAACGTTAGTATTTTATATAATATATACAGTTTAGGATATGTTAAAAACGAGTAATTCTTATTATAATTTATGTCTACACTTACAGCACTATTTTATAAGCAGTCTTTCAAAACATATTAAAAACTAACTAAAGCATTACAACAGTAATTTATATATTTGGCTGAGAGTTTCACATGTCGTATCATCTATAATATATAAAAAATCTTTATCTAACTTTAGGAAATTAACTCCTCGAATTCCTTTCTACTTAAAAATTCCCAATGCTATGACGACCCAGCGTCTTTGTCACTTAAAGTCTATGAAAACACTTTATAATTTAACGGGAAATCAAGAACTCAAGATCATGAAAGTAATATTTAGCTCAGAGATTGCTATAATATTCAAGGATAGAAGGTTTTGTTTATAAATTAAAGATAAATTATTGTATAATCAGATTTCATGAGCCTAACTGCTTCATGAAATCCAGAAGGATCACAAGACAGGACTAGTTGACAATCATCAGCATAGGAATGTAAACTGGAGAATTCTAGCGCACTGTGGAGTTCCTGTGTATACAATATGAATAGAACAGGTCCCAGAAAAGTTCCATGCAGAACTCCTACCCTATGAAGGAATTTTGGTTGACATCAGAGTAACTCCCATTCACCTTAGTTACCTGTGGCCTTAGTTATCTGTGACCTAGATAAGAAGAAAACCATCTGAGAGAATCCTCGTCGAATTTGTGAAACCTGAGTTTTGACATAATCATGTCATGGTTGACAGAGTCGAACGCCTGGGAATAGTCAAGTGACACCATAATACTGTGTCGCCCTTGGTCTTTAGCTTGAAGTAGCTCATCAGTCATATTAAGAAGAGCAGTACAAGTGCTGAACCCCCTACTAAAACCTGACTGTGTCTCTGACAGCACATCTGACACCTCTAGGTAATTCACCAACTCAATTTTCTCCAAAATTTTGGAGCAAGGAGGTAAAATCTATATTGGACGGAAATGGCAATTCAATGTTGGGTTCGAGCACTTCTGAAGCGGGAACACAATGTTACGCTTCCAACTGTCTGGGAAAACACCAGTAGTCAGTAGTCAGACACATTAATCGGATGCGTAATGGCTGGCAGACAATATGGGCTCACACTCTTTATCATGTCTATTAATAAGCTATTAAAAGCTCAACATTGTAACGTTTGAGGAATATACTTGATCTTAATCTAAAAACAATACATTATATCAATGTACCACTGTATCAAATACAACAAGTGGTAATATAAGTTGTAGTTTTTGACACACTGAATTGGTCAATAATGTAAGAAAAAGTATCAAAATATGTTATAGTCGCTACTGTTACGGTATTTTTTAATTCTGAATGATTGTAATTTCACTTTTTTTGTAAATACTCATCCAATGAATGAATATTTGTAAAAAATACACGTAGGTTTTAATATATATTTCTTAGTTGATAATACTACTCTTAGCAAATACAAATGTTGAAATAAAAATGTTACAGAATAATAAGTAATACATGTTTTGAGACTGAATAGCTTAATGTGTACAATGTGATGAAAATTTACATATATTATAATGTAAATAATATAATATAATAAAAATAAAATAATATAATGTAATAATTTAAATATATTACAGTTACAAGTATTTAAAATAGTATCAAAGGAAAATAAAAATGAATACAAGTAAATTTATTTGTTGATAAGAATATTACTGTATGAATGAAAAAAAAAAGCATTTCACAACAGTTACTGAAAGAGTTTTCAAGATAACCTGAATATATTTTTGAAGATACTATGAGGAAAATTAATTGTGGGAGTTCTAGGCACAGAGGAGAATAATATTTTTAGCAGTATTTACTCACTCCTAACTCATTTTATTGGGTTCTGTATACAATTAACTTTTTAAAGTTAATTTTTTATAATCTTAATTTTCTTTTCACAAGTACTATGTTACATCTCAGGCACAGAAACATAACTATACAGAAGAGCTTAAATAATATATATTTCAATACAAATTTATTTCTCATAGAAACTTTCAAAGCAATTTTAACTCAATTACATAATTTAACTCACCATTAATTTATTGCAACAAAAATTTGTATTTACGAAGAGAAGTTTAGTAACATGATTAGATGATAGTCCACTAAATCATAAAGTAATCGTTTACCGTTCACATTTTAACCAGGCGGTAAGGAAATCACTTTATTACCTCTCTCACAAAAAAACTTTTCCAGTGATTATGAACTATTTAAGGTGAATCATTGTCACTTAATTTCTGATACGAAACTTCTCAAAAATATGTTCTTCATATTCTTATTTGAAACTAAATGATACTAGCCCATCAAAAATGATGGGCTTAGACAAACTAAAGAAGTATTTTTCACTAAAACTTATAAAATAAATTTAATGGTTTAACAATTTATATTTAAAAAGCTAATTGTTAATTCCATGCAACAAACTGGGAATCCGTTGTGCAAAACTTAAATTTATTATTGTAATAAAGCCCCAACATAATGCATATTATAGTATTCATTTGAACGTGTCTATAAATTCAAAAAGTGACTTTTTATGAAATACATTTTATGCCTGCATGCAATAGACCACAAGGGTTTAGTTTAAACTTTGATGTTAGTTTAGTTTCGGATGTTGAATCAAACCCATTTTGGTGTCACTTCATGCCAAAGTTTGTTTTGTAAAAACTGCAGTTAAATGTTATCAAGTCTTTAAAGGTTTGTTAATCGGGTCCAAATTTGTAATTCAAATTAACCTAACTACTTTTACTGCTTTTATAACCAAAATATAAAAATACAGTTAACATATTCACCAACATTTAATTGTATTTCCTCTGCTAAAATACAAACTATCTCAAGTCAGAACAACAAAAAGACATAATTTATCTATCTTTATTATTAATACACTACAAGCAAACTTTTTTAACATTAAGGCTTTTTGTTTTATGATTTAACCCCACTCATTACACACTGAAGCGTGCGCGTCTAGGTGTGAAGATGTGCAAACTGGCTCTAGATTGTCGACCTAGGCCTCAAGGCTCTGTCCCATGGGACCTCCAAGTTCCCATGTTATTTATATGGATGAGAGTTTTATTTGGTTTATGTCACATGTGATTTTTATTAAATTAAATAAACAGCTGTTATAAGGATTACATATAACTACTGACGGTCGTTGTTTTGTTTACTATTTAACTATTTACTATTTTCGCTTCTCAAAACGGAATACGCAAGCTGCACACAGAAAATTAGTGTAAATTCTTAACTGTATTTCTGTCCAAGTCATTTTTTTCTCTATGCTCATACACAAATCGCTATATTACTTTAGGGAGTATAATGGCTATCATTGGTGTTTTAAAAAATCTTTTGATTCAGTTTCACACAAAACTTTTAAAACTACCTAAAAAACTACAATTCTAGCAGTAAACCGCTAGAATCCACTCTGCTGTCATACTTTCTGAAACCCAGGACAATTAAAGGTTAATCATCTACTTCTGGTTCCATTTACAGTGATAAAATCCAATTTCGCCACAATCGTAAAAGTAAACAAAAACTGAAATATAAATAGTAAACATAGAATATATAAATCTGAATTGAACATTGCTGACACTTTTATACAGTACTCTAAACTTTAGTCTCATTTAGCATGGAATTTGTGTTCCTTACTGTATGTAAATTTCAATGCAAAAACCTAAAATTAATTAGGAATAGTTGTCTGCTTTGTTTACAAAAACAACCTTAACTTTACTCAGCTGTTGTGTTGAATGTAGATGCAAAGTAGGGAACACATGGCTCGGTAAAAAAAAGATTGCAAATAAAATGTGGAAAAAACAGTGTGTTTTGCTAATAAAAAAATAATATCTAAATAAATGTAGGATATCGTATTTTTCGTCATTATGGGCCTAAGGGAAATCTGTTGTCAACAATCTGGTCTCTCTACGTTCAGTAGTTTGCTCTAGATAGGTGGTAATACGTTCCTTATACATGGGGATGTCGAAAAAAGGAAAAAAATAGTTTTTTGCTAATTGCAAACTTATAACTAATTAAATGTAGAATATCGAATTTTTATCATCATTCTGTTCCTAAGGGAAATATTTTGACACCAACCTGGCCTCTCTATGTTCAGCAGTTTACTCGGGATAGGTGGTTGTCCCCACCACACGCTATTATTATATAAGATACTCCTCCAGCACATGCATATTGTAAAAAATACACTTAGGTTCTAAATATATATTTCTTAGTTTATAATACTACTGTTAGCAGCAAATACAAATGTTTAAATTAAAATGTTATAAAAATAATAAGTAATACACGTATTGAGACCGAATAGCTTAATGTGTAAAATATGATGAAAATTTACATATATCATTAGTTGAGTTGCCTCATATTTTATTTGCAGTTACGAAAATTTAAAATAGCATCACAGCAAAATACAAATGAATACAATCACATATATCTGTTCATATTAATATTACTTTATTAATGAAAAAAAATTACATTCCACAACAGTTCCTTAAAGTTACCCGGAAAATATTTTTGGATACTCTATATAGATACATGAGGAAACTCTTAGTGAGAGTTGTAGGTACAGAGGAAAACTTATTTTAAACAGTATTTATTCATTCTTAACTCATTTTATTGGGTTCTGTATCCAATTAATTTTTCAAAGTTATAAATACAATATTTTACCGGGTCAATAATTACATTTTATAATCTTTATATTCTTTGTTTAAAATTCATTGTTGGTGATGGTGAGTTTATGTTGTTTAAGATATTATTGCGGACATTTTCCATCACTGATTAGGAAAAACAAGTTTCACGACGTTTCGGGATCTGGAATCTAATCCCGTCTTCAGGTGAGAAAAAAAACTATAACATAACCAAACTACACAAAATATTAAAGGCGCAATCCAGACAAGGCTGAAAAAACACAAAAAGCTAAAACAGAGAACTTAATATTCTTTTTCACAAGTACTATGTTACATCTTGAGCACAAAAACATAACGATATAGAAAATCTTGAATAATATATTTTTAAATACAATTTATTTTTCATAGAAACTTTCAATGCAATTTCAACTCAATTATTTAATTTAACTGAACATGAATTGATTGCAAAAAAAATTGCATTTTCAAATGACAATTTAGTAATAGTACTAGATGATAGTACACTAAATCATAAAGTAATCGACTACCTGTCATATTTTAACCAGGCGGTAAAAAGATCATTTTTTTCATTACCTCTCTCACTAACAACTTTTCCAGTGATTAAGAACTATTTAAGGTGAATCATTGTCACTTTATTTTTAATATAAAACTTCTCAAACATACGTTATTTATATCTTATATGAAATTGAAAATACATTTGTTTTAACGTATCTACCTTCATTATA
This sequence comes from Allygus modestus, assembly GCA_963675035.1. Taxonomy (NCBI): domain Eukaryota; kingdom Metazoa; phylum Arthropoda; class Insecta; order Hemiptera; family Cicadellidae; genus Allygus; species Allygus modestus. The sequence continues at coordinate 94,573,919 of OY776116.1, forward strand.
AATTAAGTAGATCAGGACCTCTCGGGAGCCACGCTGTGGTAGTGGTCAATCTGATTTAGGTAAACAGATTGAACCTAAGCCAAATTTAACTTAGTTTTAGCTCGAGACCGAGGATCTAAATAATCAAGTTGTTTGTCCCGTTACACAACCGCTTAGAGCTGTGGCATACACAATTTTAGTGGGCTTGTATATACGCGTAACATCTATGATTTTGGTTTGCCTTGAAACATTTTGACGTAAACGAGCACCACTCAAATTAAGTACGATCGCAATGTATGACGGAAGTTAAAAAGTAACATAACTTTATGTAACAAATTGTATAATATAAAAACCCTACCTGAAATTATTAAGATAATTAGAAAAATATATTAAATTTGTTAACCCAACACTGTCATCTAAAATTGCTGTGCGTAATTTATCGCAATTTTGAATTGATGTTAAGTAATTGAATTAATCATATAATAACCTTAGCTTACATTGCAATTTTTTTTTTTTTTTATTTCTTATTTGAAAAGTGTTGGTAATTCAGGTTTTTAGCCATCAATTTTGTTGTAGCTTGCATTGATTATTTGTATTTCTTAACATTAGTATATATTAGTATAGCTTTGTTTTGGTGTTGATACACTCAAATGAGTAATTTCAAGTTTCAACGTAAGATAAAAAGAAGACTTGTCTATAAAATGTTTAAATTTTAATACGTTTATATTATTGATTAGTTTAAACGATTGAATTAATAACTTGTAATATTATATATATATATATATATTAATATTATAAAACAAATAAAAGTTATTCTATTAAGTAGTACATTATTTACTTGACTTTTATTAGAAAGAGAGATTCATCGTTCAATATATTAAATCTATGATTTTTAATTTAGTTAAAAAAATAGTTTTTATAATGAAATGAGTTAATTTACAACAAAAAATTTTAATATCGTTATAGAATGAATGATTAAGTTGGTTATACATTAACTTATATTACATTTTACTGCACCGACCTAACGATAATATCTACTGCATTTCAATGTTTAGTATGCGTTACATTCTGTAATAACGTTGCTCAAAAAACATTTATTTTTCCGTCAAATATAATTGGGAGCTTAAAGAGGGCTAACAGAAGCTATTTTCTAGAGTAAGAACTTATAAGTTGAACTTTTACAGAGGGCTTATAAAAATAGACTCGTGCTTTGATATGTCAAGGGGTTTATCGGGGTTGAGCTATGTAAAGAGAATGGCTTATTAAACTTAAGAATAGAGCCTACAAAATGGCTTAAGGTTTCAAGCGTATTCACAATATTTGATATAATACGGGACAGTTTTACTGTCGTAAGACCAATCCAAATATATTTACTCGTTCTACATTAAATTTTTTACAGCAGTACCTATTTCAACACTCTTTGCTCAGAGATTCCCTCTCAGTTTGTATACAAAGCCTGGAGTAATTTCTTACCAAAAGTCCTCTTCATGGCAAGCAAATAATATACAATCATCCTTCTATTTTATGCATGATAGGGCTACTCTAGCCGTCATAACGTAGAGCCTAAGTTATAATTACATTTTTTTAAATATTTATTTATTTTCAGTGTGTACAACAGTCACTATAACAACCGTTATAACCGTTTGTGTTCAAACCTGATAGCTGAAACACGTGTAAGTGTAATTAAAATGATTTTATCAGGGTACTCAAGTTTATTTAGTTTTGTTTATTATATATATATATATATATATATATATATATATATATATAGGGATGGGCAAAAGTCTGGAATATAGTTTATAACTTCTAAACGACTGGCTACAATTGAATAAAACTTTGTTTTTATATTTACTATTGTCACCCACATCTACAAGTATTTCACAGATTTTGTATGACCAGGGGCCGGCCCACGGAGGAAGTCGTAAGGTTTTTAAACATAAGCTATGCCAAAATATACCTCATTTTAAAGGCATGTTTTAATAAAACACAACGGTGTAACTCCGGTTGCAAAGGGTTAAGCCAGTCAAAAGTTACACCTTCTCAAATTTCTCTATATTTTATTAGTTTAAAACAGCTGGCTTTGTTATGTTGATTTTAAATCAACTGTCTGATTAACTGCCTGTTCTGAATTTAAATTGAAATAGGTTATCAACAATGAAACACGTTTCAAATTAAATCAGACAATGATTTAAAATCAACAAAACACAGCCAGCTGTAACTAATAAAATTTTGAAAACTTTAAGAAGCCGTAACTTTTGACTGGGTCAACCATTTTGCAACCAGAGTTACACCCTTTTGTTATATTAAATAATACCTGTAAAATAAGCTATATCTCGACATAGCTTTCTATTTAAAAGTTTTACGACTTCCTCCATGGGCCGTCCCCAAGTCATGCAAAAAACAAAGAAATACTTGTAGATATAGGGGACAATAGAAAATACAAAAATACTAATTTTATTAAATCCTGGCAAGTATTTTATGAGTTATTAACTATATTCCAAACTTTTTCCAACCCTTTATATACCCGGGTGTTTAAAAAAGAACTCCCTATTTTCGACAACAATTTTAATGGTGAAACATACACAATCTTACATTTCTGAATACATAGTGTGAAAGAGAATATCTTCAAGTTTTAGTTTTGTCTTCGTAAACTTCTTTGAGTGCACCAGTAGTTGTTCTACACAGATCAATACGATTTTTCACTTCTAGCCAGGTATTAGCCAACATTGCAGGTGTGACTGATGCAACTGATCCAATGATGCTTTGTCCTGGTCAGTTGAAAAACAAGATTTAACCCCGCTGGAATTTTTTCTTTTTATTTTGGGGACATGTAATCAATATGGTATTTGCTAAAAATATCCGTGACATTGATCATTTACAAATAAGGATAGTCGGAGCAGTTGCGTCAGTCACACCTGCTATGTTTGCGAATACCTGGCGAGAAGTGGAAAATCGTCTTGATCTATGTAGAGCAACTAATGGTGCGCTCATCGAAGTTTACGAGGGAAAAACTAAAATTTTAAGATATTTTCTTTCACACTATGCATTCAGAAATGCAAGATTTTGTATGTTTCGCGATTGAAATTGTTCTCGAAAATAGGGAGTACTTTTTCAAACACCCGGATATATGTGTTACAAGGATGTAAATGCATGTTTAATGAATTTGTTTTTACCAGGGAACAATTGGTATAATTGGTTATAAATTAGTATATAAATTGAATTATAACAACTAACTGACGAATGTACTTAGACCCAGCACAATGTACTCTTTTACCCAGCACAACTTATGTCAAGGGTCAAAACTATCTAAACGTTGTCAATAATAATGCATTGGGTTTGCATTATATTTTAAAATTCTAGTAAATGGTTTTACAGCTTTAAAATCGTATTAAAAGAAGAATATAAATCAACAAATTACTTAAATAGCAAGACAATACTTACTGGTTAAGGATTCTAACTGTTTTTTTATTTACAGGATGGTAAAACCTTTGCTCAGTTCCAAGGAACCGGTCCAAAAGTTTAATTTCAATTATTTTATTATTTTATACTTTAATAGGTGTGTCATGAATAGCAAATTAACTTAAATATGCTAAACTTGACTTTAAATTAAATCTTTAACAAACAAAAACCAAATCATTTCTCCGATACTACTAAGTTTTAAGAAGATATTATTAAAATATTACTGCGTGTTTTGTACAATTAACCAAAAAAGTACTTATCAACTTTTCTTGATTTCTACGCTTGAATATCCATTCCGACAGCCCATTTCGGAACTACGTTATGCGAATAGTAAAGAGAAAATTGTTTGCCAGGCGCTTAATTTGGACTTGTTTAGTTGGCAACACTTCAGGACTGACGTCGGATCCGTCGCGAGGACTTGGCAACGGTTCAGCACGGATTTGTGGCAACACTGATTGTAAACATTCTGTTTCCTTTCCTGGTTCTTGTCTGCACGCAGAAGCTATTTTAAATTCTAGTTTAGTAATTTTTAATAATTAGTTAGTCAACCACACTTGGATCTATCGTGATAATTTTTAAGCTTAAATCAGAAGGCATGCACATGTGTAGGTTTGGTTACACTGGCAGTACCTTTTTGTGAACAGTAAGTGACAGACAAATAATAATATAATTACTACAACAGGGTAGCGATTGGAGGAATGTTAAGAAAAGAGGTCTTCCTTCTAAGAAGCTCAGAAACTGTTAAGACTTATCAAAGAGGCCTTTCTTCTATGGAACAAATTTGGATCGTAATTCATGCTTTGAGATTTTAATTTTACGGATTATAATCGATAAATTACCATTATATTGTTTATCTATAATAATTCGTTATCATAAAAAATATTATATGATTATGCTATAAGGGTGTAATATAAAACAGGAAACTTACAACAGCTGGTTTATAATAACTGTGAAATGCATCAATCACTTGTTGAGGCTGCATTGCTTTACACTATTTAATAATACTCTTTGAGAAATCACGGTAAAATAACACTAGATAAAAATGAAACATATTATTTAATAAGGAATTTTACCGTATATTTGCTAGATTAGGGAACAAAAATGTTTCACGACGTTTAATGATTTAGAATCTTATCCCGTCTTGGTTGGAAAGGACATCAATAATATCACGATAACAATAGTAGCAAACTAAAGGGAAAGCTATATAAAAAATAAAAAATTAACACAAACAAGCTACAAACATAGAACTATATAAGCAGGCTCACTCGGGTTCTCGCGATGTGCAGGTGTGCGCCTTACTGCCTCGCTTAAAGGTCTGGCTTTTGTGTTTACTTAAATTTTTCTACGTCGTAAAACCTGTTTTTCTCTAACCCGTAATGGCAAGCTTTGGTAGCAATTTATATTTATATAACATTTAATATTTAAAAATACATTTCCTTAGTATGAAATCACATTAACTGAATATAAACAACAATTATTTATTTATGATACCATGAAAAAACTTTAAACCATTATTGGCATATAAAATTATTGGTCAGCCATTTACTGTAATGTATACAAACCTCTATCTATTTTTCTTTTTTACACACTGTATAGCCTTTTTTGGAATTTAAATAAAGCATTTTTAGTAGTCTTAGTGTTAATAGTGATCAGTTACTTACCTGTAACTTATCTACAACAAAATATTCAAGCAGAGCAAAAAGAAGTGATAAATTTCACTTTTTAAAACAGTTATTTATCTGTTAAATCGCATGTAATGAGAAGGGATTTCCAAGTAAGTACATAACAAACAAGTATGACTGATGTCTGTTAATGCAATTATTTAAGACAGGTTAATATTTCACCGGAAATTACGCGAGCCGGAAGTTTATTACGCGAAGTTGCCAACATTCCGTAGTGGCAATGTTTCACAACGACATCTTGTGAAATATGAGATCTCGTAGATATATGGTGGGAAAGCCTAAGATATTCAAGTTTGGAACGTTTTACTTTACAATTTAACTTGTATTTTTTACATTTTCCAATTTTTTACCGTATTGGAATTTTTATATTAACAATATTCAATCCACAATATTGTTGTACATTATGTAACCTTAATTCACATATTTATTTATTAAATATATATTTGTTACGTTTATCTATATACGTTAAGTGTTATATTATGTTCAACTAAGGCAAAAGAAAAATTAAAATCATGGTAAAATATGTGTTTCTAAATTTATATTTATTTACTGCCTATGAATTTGGTTAGGTTGAATTTATTATTAGTAATGTTATATAAATTGATTCATACTATATATTTGACCAACTTTTAAAATTTATATTAGTTTGTTATATTAAAGGTATCAAACAAAATTTGTATAAGTTGAAATTGGGTTGAACTAAAAGTATATACCCCTTCTGTATTGTCCTTATAGAGTTCAATTTCGTATTGCAAAGCCAATTTTCAGTTGGGCAATACAAATACTACAGATAAAGCTAATTGTCACTGGTAATCACTTAAACTCACATATATTCTTAGTTTGACTTTATTTCAAGTAATAGTTCATTTATACCAGTATGTATAAACATTAATCACTGGCGTGTTTATTCAATGCAATAACGTTTAAAACCATTTATACCTGTAAAAAAAAGTTTAAAGCTAGTTATATCATCAGTTTATGCTGGATAAAACGGATTGTTTCAAGGTTCTCACATAAAAATAATTCACCTCGTACAACCTCTACTGCCACAAACACTCTCTGAGCACCCATATAATAAGATTAGGATTATCGCCGTTGAGGACTTCGACCCGAAACCCTTTCTGAGGCAAGATTGCTTTGCCCACTTCTATTCCTCAGTTAACACAAGTTAAAATCAAACTGAACTATTTGAATTTTTAACCAAAGAAACACTACAACAATGAAACTTGGTGGGAAAATTATCTCCTTCAAAGGTGGTCTAATATTGGTTCAACATCGAAATATTTAACCAACTGGCTGCTTGATGGTTTTATTAAATTAATTCCCGACTACGATGGATTTTTGGTGCTGTAAAGGAAAAATATAAATTGATACCCTCTAATCAAACTCAAGCAGATGTAAGTTAAAATAACAAGTTGTAGGTATAATGTTATATTGGAGTTCTACAAATTAATTTACGTTTAAAAAATAAAAACACATCAGGCTGCAGTTCATATAAATATTATAGTGACCTAACCTAACTCCGCAGAGCGCTGCATGGTGGCTGTTTGTTGTGCAACATAATTACAAGCAAATGGATTTGTATAAAAAAAGTAAAATGTAATTTAACTTTAATTTTATACCTCAAAACGTAAACATCAAAAGTAGGATTTGAACCCGAGACTGCATGATCGTGAATGTGTCAACATATCCACTGTGCTACCGTAGCATGTTGAACTTCCTAAAAGTTACAATTAGTCAACAAGCAGAGAGCAATATTTATAAATTCATTCAATAGAACAAACAAACAATAGCTTAGTGACATTTTTCAATATTTTAAAAAAATATAATAGCCATATTTACCTTCCCATGTAAGCGGTAATGAGCTCACCATGAAGGTGATATAAATCAGCTGTTACAATCATGTAGTGTTCCTTCATGAAACATACAAAACTTTGTTCACGCTTAAATGGGCCAAAACACTCAACATAATTCCTTCTTGGATGAATAGCAACTAAGTTTGTCATATATTGTCTGGATTTGGTAACATTTGGTATTTGTAAATGAGTATAAAACCGTTTCTAATGTTTTTTTCTATAGCCTGGGAAGTGATGGTTTTTAACTATACAGTTTTAATTTACAGTTTTTAGAAAGTAAATTGTGTTTATAAAATATTGTACTTTTTATTAAAGACTTAAATTAAATCAACCAAATTGATATTTCCCTTATTCTAAGTTTACTACATAATCAGAGATAGTTTATTCTATGACCACCAAAATATAACTAACATAGATATCATAGCTAATAAGTTTATTTGTTTTCTTAAGTAAATATTTTTTATTGGTTCTTTTATCCACTGCTTTTGATAATCATTGTCCTTGCAAAAGTGCACATTTTTCTATCAAAATAAATACTCAATTAATACACCTTATGAAATGATAAACGTTTGTTTTACCAAGGAAATTTTTTATGAGGATATTTGTAAGTATTTATTTGCCTGAATTATAAAGATAAAATCGTATATATTATGCATAATATATACGAAACCATTAGTAAGGCACACGTGGATAAGTCCCTGGATTGTTGCCAACTCTACGAGGTGAAATACGAAGATTTTTTCTTCAGGTCATCCAACTGCTGTTTTAAATTTTTAATCTTAAATATTATCATATCAGTTATAAATAATCTAAGCTTTGATTATTATTTTATTTCGAAAACGTTACCATACTTATAAATAACTTATATTTATACATTTATGGTTTAGGTCACGGTTACTTCTTATAATCGAAATATTTGTCAACTCTTATCCAGAATCGTAGGTAATAGAAGGCCAAATAAAACCGATAGCATTAATTTAATTTTGTGTTTGCTCCCGGGAGAAATTTTTACTAAACTCAAATATTTTATACCAAGACCGTTCATTTGTTTATGGATTAAAAAGGACCATCGGTTCGTGTTAAGTAAAAAATGTATGTTTACAGTGCATACAAATTTATTAAAAAACAAAAAGTATACTGAGATTTGGGTTAAGGCAAAATTATTTCTCTATATAGTTGCCCGTTGGTAGTATATATATGAAAGTTTATCTTTGTACATACAATTAAAATTAACAGTTAAAACAAGTTATAATAACAGCGTATTATAACATTTTTATATAGTAGCATTATTCTGAAAAGAATTTTTTTAATCTCCTAGTTTTGTTGTTTTCCAAGCTCAAAATACCGGACCCATTTCCTCTCTTCAAAAATAACAATATAATGAAGTAACTAATGCCTAACTAATGCCTTATTAAGCATGATTTACAAAATGATATAAATATGTCTGGTTATTCCTGCCCAACTGCCGATTAGTTTTCTTAGTGAGTGCAAACAAATTGTTAGGAATGCATTCTGTGACTGCATTGTGGACCTTATACAAATATGTTTAAAAATCATATAGTAAAAATAAACTTCCATCTCCTTAAGGTTAACACCAAAACATTAACTGCTAAAAGAGGGAAGGCCAAACTTATATCATAATTATTTAATTTGATTATAAATTAAATAATAATATATCGATAGGTTATATGATAGGATTTTGTAATATAACAACTGATTTAGTTCTGCAGGTTTTCCATTTGTTTGTGTAGATTTCAAAGTCAGAGTTTAAGAAACATAAATACAAGTTACTAGATCTGTTATAATATAGAAATGGCTGACGGTTCGCTTTAAACTTTATTGGACAGCTATATTTAAATTTACTTTAGAGCAAGAATTTACATGATGTATCAAACATATGTAAATATATTAGTTTTCGGGTTGAAGTGTACAATAATATTTTAATTTTTTATTTGGTACACTTTAAATAAATTTATTTTACAACACTATAACGACCGCTAAAGTGTACAAGTATTATTTTACGGTAAACGACTGATATCAGGTATTTTTCTGTAGACTATAGTTAAGGTATTTTCTTATAAATTACGATTTGGTTTGAAAAAATTATCACTACAAATATGAAACTAAAAAGTAGGTCTTGTTAACTAATAAATATGTTAGTCGCACTGATCAACTTCGTTATAGTGCATCAATACAATCTATTTCTGGACGTTTGTCGTTTTAATAGCATTATAATGTACTTTATCACACAGAATAGACGCTTAGCTTTGGTGTGGGGTAGAGAACGAAATTTAGAATGGAGTGGGGAACACTCACAATGGGTAATAAATGTGGCGCGGTTCCAAAGCATATTCCTGGCGACAATGGCGCTCTTATTCAGGTCCCTGTGAGTTATTTGTTAAATTGGTCTTTAACGGCTCTAAACTTTGGTAAGCAAACGTAAAGCATTTCCTTAAGCCTTTATAGTGGCGGCATTAAAGAATTGTGTTAGTGCTGGTTAACCTCATTCCCTCATTTAATTTTGCAAATACTAAAGTGCTAATGGAATATTTAATGAAAATATTACTGTCGTAAACAATACTTTTAGTTAATATCCATCAACTATAAATTACTCTGGAAACTTGGTCAGTGAATAAGTAATAATTAAATTTATTTAAAATATTTTGTTTCGATTATTTATTTATGTTAAATATTTAATTGACCATTATTGATCATTATGGATAACACAGAACTAGGGTCAGTTTTTTCATTTAAATATTAGAGACGTACTGATTTTTAATTATCACTAGTTTGATTACTGATTATTTTAAAGCACCACAGGATATCAAAAATATAATCCTCCTTTTTACAAAGGTACCATAACTTTTTAAACATTGGAAAAGTCATCTATTTGGTAATATATTTTTTTATTCATTTTGAGTAAATCCCTACGGGGAAATTAGGGATAGTTTATGTGTTCAGATGGCTTGAATCATCATATATGTTCATAGGTCGATAACAGGTCTGAACTCAGCCTCAAACGGCTAAATGGGTTGGATATGGCAGGTAGTAAACTTTAACAATCAATGCAAATAACCACAAAAGTTTACTTTTAATGTCCATTTTGCAGAATTTTACTTTACAAAATGATATTGTTTTATATGAAATACAATATATAATTTAATTAATTTGGTTATTCATTTTAATAGTAATACGAATTTTCCAAATAATGATATTAATTACTTTAAAGCATATTATAATTGTTTTCATCTCGAATAATGCAATATTATTTTAAAAGTAATTCGATTTCTGCGTCTTCTTTTTGACAAAGGTTTAGCGATAAAGAAGTATCATGTAACACAATGTCGTGTACTCTAAAGCCACCCACTTCACAAGTATTCCAATTTAACTTGACCGCAAAGAGGACCTATCGCTGAGTTTTGATTGGACCTTTGTAAACATTTACTGCACTAAATCGAACGAACCTTTTGTTACGGTCCTGGCGATCTGTTACAGTTGTCAGTTTATAAAACAAAACATAACTATAACATTGAGGTGACATCTGATGTAATATCAAAAATTACCAAAGGCAAGGAATACTGTTTTATTTTAATGCTCGTTAAAACAAATAAAAATGAAAACGAAAGTGAAAATGAAAGAAAATGAAAGTGTTTGTAGTTCAACCCTACTTTATTGCGTTGCTGCTATTAAACATAAAACAGTTATTGCTCTGAATATGTTCAGTTTGTGTTTGTCAGGCCTAACTAATATTACCAGTTATTTTGATTTGATACGTTTTTTGGTTAGTTTTAAATTGTATAAAATTCCAAGAAGAAGGGCTTCTGATTATGAATAATGAAAGTGTTTCTTTTTTAACTATTATAGCTTTATAATCCTTAATTATGTTTTGTAATTCTTAACACAAGCATAATATCCTAACTCTGGTGTTTTTAAATTGTTTGTTTGGATATGAACTAAAATAATTAATTAATGTGTTGGGCAGTTCGTGTTAAATCTTCTGGGAAAATGTGTTGAGAAAAAGCCAAAAAACGCGTTGAGTGACCATGTAGTGTGGGGGACCTAGGTCATTGTTTAGTATCTGGGCGAAACTCCTACAAGACTTATTAAGAGTTCTTAAGAGGAAATCCTCTAAAAAACCTGCTGCACTCTTTCGAGCTTTAAACTGGGACTATTTATCTCATTCCTTCAGGTTATGTGTATGCCTTATTTAAGGGAACACCCTCAGGTCTCAATCCTTTCCGCCTGACAGACTTTCCTTCACAGATGAAGGAGTCACAGCGACCTCCTTCTGAGAGCTTCCCACAGGAAGAGGGGTTGTTGGAAGTTATGACGTGTTTTTGCCGGACCTTGAGAGGGCCTGCGATGGGATAAATACCAGAGAAATCTGGATTGAATTATATTCTGGCTTTGGTTGCCTCCAAACTGTTAATGGGATCATTTCTGCCACCTTTTAATCCCCCGCTCTTGTTTTTTTCCCTTTGAGTCCTGTGTTATTGGAGGATCATGACGTTCTTATAGAGTTCCTTAAGCCATTATAAGTTCATTAATCTTAAAAAACTGCCAAGAAGAAATAATGTATCCACTATTAGATATAATAAATGCATTCATTAGACAACCCACCGCACCACAGGCAATGAATATAGCAATAGTTTACCCGAAATTCAAAAAAGGAAACAGTACAAAACCAGAAAACTATCGTCCGATTTCCATCCTACCAACTCTTTCTAAATACCTTGAAAAAGCTATATACCTTCAACTAATGCAATACCTGGAAAAATCCAAATTAATTTCTGACCACCAACATGGGTTCCGTAAAGGAAAATCTGTAAACACCGCACTTAATCAGTTATGTGAGTCAATCACACAACACTGGGAAAATAAAAAAACCCTCAGCAATATTTCTAGATTCACAGAAAGCTTTTGACTCCCTTGACCGCAAAATATTGATCTCCAAGCTTGAACAACCAACTATTAAAAACAAAGCCAGAGACTAGATCATAAGCTACCTGGAAAATAAACAACAATCAATAGAAATGGAATTCAACATAAATAACACAGGACAAAAAACAAGATCTACTATACAGAATACAATCCATGGAATACCACAAGGCTCGATCCTTGGACCATTAATATTCTTAATCTACAAAAATTCCTTTCCTACAAATTTTCCGGCAGGTAGTACATGTATTATGTTTGTCGGAAACACCACAATCATAAATCCAATAAATACAGAAAACAACATTCAATATCAAGTGGAAGATACCTTAAATATAGCTAAAATGACCTGCCAGACATTAAAACTTCAAATAAATAAATAAAAAACAAAAATATTAACTTCACCACCATCAACAGACCAAAACCTCTATGAGAAAATACAGATCAATTATCAATAGCTACAGTTCCACATACAAAATTTCTTGGAATCCTAGTTGACAACAAACTAAATTGGCATGCGCACATTGAGAATCTTAATAAAAAATTATCATCAGTTCTTTATGTACTAAGAAGGTTAAGGGCCATCACAAATAAGGAAAGTACAATTATGGCTTATCATGCATTATTCTCCTCCCATATTCGTTACGGCATAATAGCCTGGGGATCAGCAAATAATACAGAAGTTCAAAAAATATTAATCCAGGAGAAAAGATCTATAATAATAATAAATAACCTCCATTTCCAACAACATTGCTGCTAGACTTTCTTCATATCAAATAACATATTAACAGTTATATTCCGATATATTTTGGAAACAATAGCATTTATGAAAGGTAACCCACCAACTGAAAGAAAATATTACCACAAATACAACCTTATAAATGGTAAATATTTGAATATTCAGCAGCACAAGCTTACGAAAACTCATAAAGCACCAGATTATGCAAGCTCCTTCTTCTTCAACCACCCTCCAGAATACTTAAAAGAAATTTCACACAAAAATACCATCATCAAAAAGCTTAAACAGTATCTGCTAGAGAGGACCTATTCATATATCCTAAAACTTACCAACGAAAATTACCGTTTATTATGAAAGATTTAAAAAAACCTAAATTACTTTTTAAATCAAAACTATTTTGGAATAAGTAGAATAAACATTTAATTTTAGCGAATTTCCCCTATAGGGAAGAAGCTATTACCGTAGGTCTCATGGTAAGACTTAAGCCCGAGACCATGATAACTTTTTGTTTTGAGGTCCCCAGATGTCCAAAACACTATTCGTTCAAATTTATATATATGTACTTGAGTAAAAAACGTCCGATTTCGATGAAATTTGGCTCAAATGTGTAAACTGACATTTATGACTTTTAAGTTCGAAAACCAGAAAAATCGGACTATGGGAAGGGGGGTTTATGGGGGTTTTAAATTTTCCAAAAATCAGTTTTTTGCATTTTTTACCCTAAAATTTTTAAAACACTTAATTTAGGTTTAGACCATGTTATAGAGCTTAAAAAAACAAATAAAATGGTATTTTGAATTATTAACCTAGGTTAAGTGGTTGCGGAAAAAATCCAAAAAACATGCTCATAAAATCTCCCATGTTAATCTTATGGGAAAAAGGTTTTTGGCTTTTCCTCAGTTAATTTTACTTTAAACTTCACATTTTCTTTTACCAATCACTTCAGCTCCACAAAACAATCATTTTGGTGTTTAAATTGTGATTCTACGTCAAACCGTTGCAGAGATATTCAAAGTGCTAAACACAGTACGTTGTCCAATGTTATCCTTATGGAGAATAAATAAAATTTGATATCTTGATTATTTATGAATGTATATTGATGAAATTTGGTATGTGGCTTCATGTTGTACTGGTATATTGATAATTGCACAAAAAATAAATGTTTTGTTGATTGTCCCCGTAGCAGCTAACCTGCATACTCAGCCCTAATGTTATTCTTATGGAGAATAAGTAAAGTTTTATATCTCCCTTAATTATGAACATAAATTAATAAAACATGGTAAGTAGCTTCACCTGGTTCAGTTACATTGATAATTGCATAAAAACTCATTTCTTATCTTCCTCGTTGCAGCAAACCTGCGTACTCAGTCCTAATGTTATTCTTATGGGGAATAAATAAAATGTAATAAATCACTTATTTATGAATGTATTTTTGTCAAACTTGGCGAGTGGCTTTATGTACTAGTGAGAAACATATCAATGCATTGGAAATTCGCTGAGTACGCAGGTTTGCTGCGACGGGGGGTATTGTATATTTACATCTACCACTTTGAGGCATATAACCAATACAATTTGTATTAAGGCTACAAATGAAAAAACTAACATTTAAATAATCCTGAAATTGCCAAAATAATTTTAATTGTTTAACCTTCTTGTCAAGTTTTGAATTAGAATTTATTTAATTAATTTGTATAGCTCTTTGATACAAAACAATACTTTTTAACATGTTTTTGACAGTGTTTTCATATTTTGTATCCTATACATTTATTTAAATTTATATTTAGTATTTACTTTTTTATGTTACGGATGAACTAACATTTACGTAACCTGATCGCATTTTGACGAAGTGTTTTAATGGTTTTATTTCACCAGCAATTAGTATGTTTGACACTTCTCTATGAAAGAATATTTCTCGTGTGTACCACCAGACGACTCTTCCTTATAGTAGTACTTTTTAGTAATGCAACAAGTTCATAATAAAATGCTTTGTATCAAAACTAGTTCACTAATATAACTATTTATCAAAGCAAATTGACAAGATTTTATTTTTAATTAAAGGAGGACAGGTATAAATGTCGAAACGTGTCTGACGTAAATTGTATCAGGGCACGGGATTGGAACAGATTGAGCACATTGCCGCCGTCCATTCTACATGACCAATGGAGAGACAGATTTGTAATTATCCACCGTCTTTCTCCGATCCAATATGGCCAGTAATCCCTAAGCCGTTTGACATTTTGTGGGCATGTCTACCTTATCTATTCGTACTTACTCCCTAAATTTCTCTTTTCCTTAAATCTTTCTGGAAACGAAATTTATTTACTCAGTAATGATAAATTCTGTTAATCTGTTAAAGTTTTATTGCTAACATTAGTTAGCTGTGTTATCTTGCCCTGAAAGAACTTCTATAAAATGTTACCTCCTTCTTAAAAATAAAGGACTTTTAAGTTGCTTTATCTTTTTACTAACGAATAATTATGTATAATACAAATTATAATTTGTTTTGCTGTATTCTTACGTACGGTTTAAGAAACGCTACGGGGCTAATCGGATTGTAATATCATGTATGTAACCGGACTGGGTAGCAGGTGAAGAGGTAGTGGAGATTGCATCCTCAAATTGGCTTTGGGAGACAATATCCGCAGCAAGGGAAACACTTTTAGCGAGAAGTTGAACATTACTGCTGTACATTTTGTACCATTATTTCTTACAAATATTCTACAAAATAAACTAATATTATACAACAAAGCTGTTTTTTTTATATAGAAAATTAATCAATAATAAAATTAATATAATATTTAATTGCGATTTAGACAATAGTTTAAGGGTTATGCTTAAATTAATGTTTGCTTCAAACGCGAATACGATTTGATAGTCTTAAGAGTTTAAAAATAATTCTAGCCTAAACAAAGTAAAAATTTTTCATTTGATAACAAATATTATTAGGATTTCCAATAAGAGGACTATTTCAGATAAAGATTTGGTCTCCTGATCATATTGCACCATCATATGCAGTTGTTCTGGTAATGAACGTTAAATCACTATAATCTTCCCGTGATATATTTGTTTGGACTAATTATATTCTCTTACACCTCACTTGAACAAAGAGTTATTTATTTTATAAGGCCTTGTTAGTTTTAAAATGTTTCTCAGGAAAACATTTAATTGCTCTTCCTTCAGCTAATTTTCAAATATAACTAAGGAGTAAATTAATATTCCATTCATATCAGTTAACAGGCAAATAAAAGTACGTTGAAAACTAGCTGTTTACCCTCCGAGGTTCACTCATTATTACAGTATAATTTCAAAAAGATGTTGGTTAATCACGTTAGAATAATAAAAATTTGTAAATTTAAGTTTTATAATACATTATTTCAACGTATAATTATGGAATATGACCTATGTTCATATTATCCGGTATATCATCCAAGTCCAATAAGCCACCTATAGCCAATAAGTCCAGCATGTGAATTTTGAGGGCTAGTGAGGTGGAACTCTGAGAATTCGTGGAACAGGAAAATACGTTATTTTAATCGAAATTCATTACCTATTCTATGAGTTAGTTTCAGAACTATGTTTATATTTAACATAAAGATCCGATGGGTATTGGAGACATCCCATAAACCGAAATAGGACCCAAAAGAGAAAAAAAATCACATACTAAGTAGTTTTGGGGAATGAGATATCCCAAAAGGACCAAAATTGATCCATCTCTGACTGTAGGGACTTTTACCCAGTAAAATATATTCTAAATCCAGTAGTGCGTACAAAATATACTTACAAAACCAATAAAACTCTAAAATTTGTTTTTACCAAAGACAGTTTGTATGACATATATTTGCTCCATACTTCATTTTCATCCGTTAAAAATAGTATGAGTTTAGCTTAATACGTGTCAACTGTACAGTATATGATTATATTATTATAAATCTTAGTTCAACACTACACTATCTGTTTATGAAATAAATATGTGTATATAATCGATATCATGCCTGATCAGAATGACATAGAGAGAAAATATTATTTTGCAGGTGTTATGTGAACGATAAAATCATTATGTTTAATGGAAACATACGAAAGCTAAGCATTATACATAGTTATTTAAATAAGTAAGCACTCTAATTGAAATTCACTTTTGAGGTTGAAGATAATAACAGGATTTTTTTTATTTGACATTTGAGAAAAATAATAATAAGAAGATCCAATTCAGTATTTATCGTAAACCTACTACTAAAAACCAAACAATTCATGCTACGATGTAACAACCTTACTCCCAAAAAACGCTTGCCTATAATTCTTTGGCGCACAGGTTATTGAAAGTGCCGTTAAATAATAAGCAATTTAATAGAGGTGTCAACTTAATAAAATACATCGCTACAGCCAATGGGTATCAGAACAGTACGGTGGACAGACTAATCTCAAAACACAAGAGTAAAATGATGAATATAAATAATAGCACTAATACTACCAATAAAGCAATATTAGCAATAAAGCAAAGTAAATATGTTGTGTTGAATACAGACATACAATCGAGCATGGCCTAATGAAACGGCTACGAGAACATAATTTAAAGTTAGTGTTTAATACATCAAACCGGGTCAAAAACATTCTAAATCATGTGATCTTGACTCAGGTTAAATATGACAAGACCGGAATTTACAAACTAAAATGTCCTGATTGTCCGGCAGTATATGTTGGTCAAACGGGTCGGGGATTTAACACTAGGTTTAAAGAACATTGCCCGAATTATAAGTTAAATAAACAGAAGTCTACCTTTAGTCAACATTGATTTCATCTCAATCATTCAGTTAACGATATCAATGACAGTTTACAGAATTTACATTTTTGAAGAAAAGGCAAGAAAATGGACGCAGTAGAAGAGTGAGGAATTTTTAAATGTTTTAAGAACCATAGCCCTGATGAAATAATAGTCAACGACAAACAGTTTACCTCACATTCAATCTTCAACTCGCTCGTTGCATTTAGTATGTTTCAACCCGCTTGACTGATAACCATGATACGACTGGACAAGCAAGATATCCAGTTTGTCTCCTAGTGCAGGTGCGATCGTGTGTGCTGTCTTTGTGACAGGACTGTCTAGTTTTAGAAGATTATGTATATTTCGTACATGTGTGTTAGGGTTTTATGTGTTTTTTACGAAACTATCCGTTTGACAACTTCACATTAATTATGATGACCATCAAAAGCAGCTGAATCTGACATATTAATTCCGAAACATGTACTGACGCATAAATTACCAATTTCCAGCTGTTTTGACTAGAATATAAGTAATTAATATAGTCCTACAGCTCAGGGGCTATTAACATGGATTATGAATGTATATAATTATCTGATCCAATACAATTGCAATGTCTTTAAGATTACCTTTTATACTGAGAAAGCCGCATGGCCATGAATGAATTTCGTCAAACCGTTTCTTATCCGTACTTAGGACTAAAGGGGAACATGAATGCCAAATTCCAACTCCGAGACCATTAAAGTTATGAATATTTAGTGATGAGTCAGAAGTAATTAAATTTTTATTAGTAAATATATTTATAAATGTGTTACAAAGAGAGGTTAAACCGTTATTTAAAAGTCAATATTTGTAAATATGCTTGCTAACAAGCTCTAGCGGAATTAAAATTACAGCTTTGATTTGTTTAATTTAGTTTTAAAATTATTTATGCCATATACAAATTTGTGTAAAATATATTACACATTTTTAATATATAACTAAGATTTTAGAGACAATTTAAAACATGTAAAACCGCTTAATCAGGAATCTCAGTGGGATCATCCTTAACGATATTGATTATTTGATTTTACCTTCAGTGTAAGTTACTTAAGAGCAGACTCCTTCATAATCGATTTAACTAATATTTTATTTGAATGGGTTGTAACAAAATTCACAAATGAATGAAAAATCATAAGAATATTTCCCTATGGTACTGCTTTAGGCCCACCATTGTGCGTAGATTTGTCTGATGGAGAATGAATCTTCAATGAGACCAATAGTTGAATTGTATATAAATTGTAATGGTGAAATAATAAAAAAATACAATCTTGCTAACCAGACTAAATATGAAATTCTAACATTGCATTAAAATGTTACTAACAAAACATAAAATGAGTTTTTTATTATTATTAGTTTTTATAAGGAATTACTATAGTATGCTATATTGCTCGGCTTGTTGTAGAGAACCATTACCAATGGGAGGAGCGGGCACCCAGCAACCTCCCAGTGGTCGTCTTCATCCACGGGGAGAGCTTCGAGTGGAACTCCGGTAACCTCTACGACGGCAGCGTCCTGGCCAGCTACGGAAAGGTGGTGGTTGTCACTATAAATTTCCGCCTCGGCATCCTCGGTTAGTAGTTTTAATTTTTATGACTAATAATTTCAAGTTTTGATTATATGTCATTGGCTTATAATCGTTGGAACATGTCATATAACGCTGCTGTCATACGTAGCAATCCTTTGTTAAGCAATCTGCGCATGTTATTTCCGCATACGATTTACTTGTACATATGACATAATAACTTTAAGATTTACAAACAGAAGCAAAAATTTATAAATGAATATTACATTACACATAATCTTATATTTTTTAAGTAGCCACCCCAAGGCATATCACGTGTATTACTGTCACTTAACAAAATATGTTTTTTATCGTTACTGTATTACTTATCAGTCGTTTATCAATAGTTCAGTGACATCTATGTTTTCGTAATTAGGGTATCTATATTAAAACAGAAAATTTGTTTCTGTATTGTTTATTCTGTGTATATTTCATCGAGTTTTTATAACATTTTGTAAGCTTTTAAACTTGTGTTTATACATTATTTGCAGTTTATAAGAGTCAAAATACTGGATTAACAATTTATAAAAATCCCTTCTAAAATCATTGCTTACTATAATTTATGTAATCAAAACACCCACTTTCTTAGCACTTAAGCACATCACCATTAATCTTCTATTCTTTAACAATGGCTGCGGTTGCGGCTACATGTCAAGCCAGGTTTGGCCAAGAAAATCCCGCCAGTGCCAGCCAAATAAGTGCCGTCTCTCACACTACTACAAAGGCAAACTCTGCATCTCTTCTTGAGAAGGTGTACGTGATAGACGAGTGTAGAGTAGCCTTGACTTGACGGAGTACAACAGGTGATGAGACTTGGCAAACATAGGATCGACCCTTGGCATAGCACACGTGGTGGAAAACAACGCTATAGGTTTTAAATATGTTGTTTTCACTTACCAGTGATGGAAAACCAACAATAAAAACTTCTTAGTTAAATTCAGAGTAATGGGAAATATGTACTACAAAAATTTATTTTTGTCTGAATCTTAAAGCAAACAGATGTTTTCATTAAGTTTAAAATATAACGTTGTATGTTGTTGCTTTAGTTTGTAGTTTTTTTTTATAATATCAAATAAAACCAGTTATCTGTATCTACTTAAAGGTTTGCGTTTTGAAATTATCTCTTAAAAAGTGGGCTTATTAAATAATGTAAGTAAAGGTTTTAAAGTAAACAAAAGTTACTTTTATAAGTGAGTTTGGATAATGGCAAAGGAATTAACTGTTGTTTTACTTCTGATGTTGATGTTAATTGTTGTTGATGTTACTTCTGACGATTGGACAGGTATTCTTTGGAATACAAAACATTTTAAATGGAAACATGGTATAAGGTCAAAGAATGACATTTATTTGGATTCCTTAAAATAGGTTATAAATAGAGTGCCAAAAAACTTTGCTACGAAACAAAACTTACGAAATATCGTTAATACTTACATATACTAGTGAAAATAAAAATGCTTACAATTTGTTAACAATTTAGATGAAAAGTTACACTTGTTATTTAATTTAATGGGAAGTCAATAAAGATGCTAATTGGTCCTTATTTGATAAACCGTCTCACTATTGTGCTTGGGACCTCTTTATATCTGATGTGTATGGCAAATGTATTAATCTGTATTTCTTTCATAGATATATGTGAAACCTATTAGTAACTTAACAACCTAACTGCATAGGAAACATGCTAAAAAAATGCAGTACCATGATTGGTTCGATATTAACCAAATTATAATTATATGTAACCATATTACAATTAAAATCACTCTCCTAGGGTTCCTGAAGCCAGGGGTGAGCGACCACGTGCCCAGCAACTTCGGCTTGTTCGACCAGGTGGCGGCCCTGGAGTGGGTGCGGGTGAACATCGCCAAGTTCGGTGGCGACCCGCGGAGTGTGACCCTCATGGGCCACGGGACTGGTGCCGCTTGTGTCAGCTACCTCATGATCTCCCCCCTTGCCCAGGCCGCGGGCGGTAGAGGTATGAAACGGTGTGCGTGGCTCTCGAGATAAGACTGGTTAATTTACGAAAAAACAATGAGTGTTAAAGTATATTTCATGTATTTAAAATCTCATAAAATCGGCAAATGGGTGAAGTCAAATTAATTTTGTATTTTAACACCGGAGGTGTTTTTCGTTAAAAGCGTTTTAAAGCGAAGGGGAAATCGTCTGAACGCTGTAACTCGAGTGGACTTGCAGCGACTCGAATATGTCATCCCTTGAGTGCGAAGTCCATGGCACTAAACGTTGGACTCTGCTAGTAATTAGGATTAATTTTCAAGTCAATTTAACAAACTCTAAAGTAATCTTTTAGGAAATTTAGAGTAAAATTACGCATAAATAGATAGTGGATACCAATATTACGTTACACGTTCGCGTTGCTAGAAATATTTTTACTGCTGTTAACATTGTTTTATCAGTAATAAAGATACCCATGATTGATTGGATGGCGAATGTGCTAGAATGAGTGAATGTTGTATCGTTATTAGCTGGTTTGGCAATCACCAGTGAACAGGCCACGTCCAATGTTGTATCATATACCAAACGTTATTTTATCTCAGTAAACTACCCACTAGTCACTTTTTTCCGATCTTTTTTTAAGTAATTCTTCAGTTAAATTACATTAAATCAATGATTTGTCTTATATGCAGCTTATTGAGTAACCTAAATTTATGAATGGAATGCTGTAAGTAGTCAAGAGATTTAACGAGTTAACTTCTAGGATTTTTAAACATAACCTGATCAAGGTACTATTTATTATATGTTAAAACTGAACATTCCTAGGAATAAGCTTTGATTTAGAGTTATTCGTACTTGCCTTCACTTTATTCTTTACCTTGACATATTTTTTCACTATGACATTTCGATTTTATACGCGCCCGTAAACCTAGTGCACCATCATTGTAACAGTTTTTTGTGAATTCATTTCCTTTTCAAAAAAATATTTTCACATTTACCATAATCAGAAATACGATGAATTCTAATGTTATCAATTTCAACAATATAATTGATTTTACAGGGTTATCAAGTGATTTGTATTATAAACAAATCTACATCGAGTGTTTGTTCTGCAAATGTGTTTGTTTAGTGTTTAGCGTTTGTTCGGAAAACACTATACCATTAACGCCAAAATAGATGTTTACGCATTTTGCTGCATTATACATTGAGCCACGTTTTCCTCTAATAATTTTAAGCTTGTAATTTAAATTAGGTAATTCACAACTGTAGCTATTTTGATATCTTTGTCATCCAATTACTTTATTTGACTATTTATGATTTCAAAACCTTCCTTCAAGTTAATGAAGTATAATTTAATATTTATTGCACGTTACATATTTTTGGTTGAATATTTTAAGTAAATATGACATGACAGTGTAGCGTGGGGAGGGTAAAAGATAAATGGTAGTTACGGGGAGGTGTATTATATGTAGTCGGGGGTTAGGAATGTTATGCTACTTGGTGTGGCTAATTGGGCTGCTAATTGGAATTGGCATACTATACCGGGGAAAGAGGGGCGTACTAATCTGGGGTAATAATTGGGTAATATAACTGTGTTAACTACAACCGGGATCTTGGCGTGCTGACTCTGCTACTGGCTTGGCTAATTTAGGACTAGCCAACCAATTAGGCAGGCCAAGGTCTGGCCAAGCCATGTGGTGCTAATAAGTACTAAAAAACTAATTGGGGGTTGGAAAACGTGACTGGGTGTCCAGAGACCTATGGATCTTTACCAAACCAGTATGCTATACCAGCCAGCTCTGATGATGGGTTAAACTATTAATAATTAATAAATATCCTTCCAGACCTAATAGTGAAATTGTTACAAGTGCCTAAACCTGGTAAACTGATAACTGTATTGGATAAAATATGATTAACTAAGTTCCTGAATCCAAGCAATGATAGTTAATTAATAATTGTCTTCTGAGTAGAGGAAAGGCCTGAATCTAAAAAGGCAATCTGAAACCTGACATGTGGTCGAGCCGAAACCTCGACCAATTTACAATTCCTGCATAATCAGATGGTTGGGGGGTCCCAAAAGGGATTGCCCCTCCGATTGCTGGCTAGCCTACCATTTCTGAAACTAAGAACTAGTTAAAATTGCGATACTTAAGTAAACTGGAGATATTTTCAGAACCAGTTGAGCGGGAGGGGTCCTTTCCGGTCGCTGGTGTAGAGGGAAGAGAGGGAGAGACGCCGCCGCGAACCGCCACTAACGGTTTTAGAATCAGCTGGCTCAACGCCGGTTATGCTGGCGTTTGGTGCGGTTATGCAGGTCGCCTACACTATATAAAAATAGCGTGACGCTTAGCGTCACAACCACCCCCCCTAAGGCCAAAGTGAAAACGAAAAAAGTTTGTTGGAAGGTGGGTGAAGGTGTGGGTTTGATGTTGGAGTTTGAGAAATTCGCTCGGTTTTGCTCCCTCTGCCATGCTCGTGGTCCCGAGATATCATGTTTCCGGTTTTGATTCAGGGGAAGCCGCGAGCAGACGAGGAAAGCTCAAAAGCCAGCACCAGTCCGACTTCGTCTTGGAACCTCGGTCGCCGCGTTTCTTTTTTTTTTTGGGGGAAGATTGCTATTGTTTATTTTGACCAACCACGGCAGGGATCGGGATCCACCCCCCCCTGCAAAAGGAGGATGGGTTGTAGGGGAACGACAGTTGAATTTGGCCTAACGTACCTGACTTTAATTGAGAACAAAATTGAAAACTGAGTGAAAAAGATTGAGTTAATTGGTGTAAAAGGGACGGACATCTGCACGCACAAAAATTGTTTTTTTTTTTTTTTTTTTTTTTTTTTTAAGGTAATTTTAGTTGTTAGATGGATTAGAGTCTTTTTGCACTATGGCTACTTCTTCGGAGAATTGAGTTGGAGGTGTGGGGTGAAGTAAATCCAAAATGTTGAGGTTGTTGTGATGACCGAGAGGAGGACTTGATGTGGTTGAGCTGGTGGAGCAGGTGGGCTCTGGTTCGGTGTGGGCAGCAGCGTTGATGGCTCGCAACCCGTCCGGATCACCGCGCTGTGGTTGAAGGTGGTGCGCTGTTGGTGAGGATAGAGTTGCGGCACTGATGGACCTCAGGGTGTTCGTCGCCATCCTCTCGGTATAGTTAAACTGCGGTCTTGAGGTGTAGTAGCTGTCTTTGGGTAATCACTTTTTGCTCACTAAAATTCACTGGGTGCTGTCCTGAGTCACTGAGTTCATTCGGGCTATTGGATTGTTGATTTAAAAGGTTTGCTACGGATTTGATTGGTTGTATTTAAATTTTGATTTTTTTTTTTTTTTTTTTTTTGTTTTTTTTTTTTTTTGATTGTGCAGGTGTCTTACTATGTAAAAAATACTTGGGGAGAAAGATGTAGCTGAAAAGATTGATTTAAGATTATTGGCGTTCTTGTAAAAGGGAACTGTCGTGTTGGAGGTGTTTCACGGTGGTTTGCAAGGCGGCGGTCCGATCACTGACGGGTTGGTCGGTTCCTAAAGGGAAACCGAGGGATTGATCCATGAGTGGCGCCGGGTAACCAAGGTTAGACTGGTGGGGCTCGCGGAAGCCGTAAGAAAACTGTGAAGTAAGGAGGTTGGAAGGATGTAATTGATTTAATCTTGAAAAGAAACATTTTTTGTTGTTTTTTTTTTTTTTTTTGAGAATTCGCATGCGAGACTTTTTGGGCAGGCGATTGCGTGCGCAGGGAGAATGGCGCATTTGGTAGCTGTGTTGAGCGGTTAAATTTCAGGAAAGGGTGCTTGGGTCTAAAGAGAGTGCACTTTCCTTTCCTGACAACTTGTCGGGTTCAACCATTTTTGGTAGGTGGTCTAGTTCGGTGCCTACTTAATATATGTAAATATTGTAAAATTCTGAAACTTAATAAATTGTATAACCTTGTTAACATAATCTGAGGATTTAAATATAACTAGCATTTCTTTAAAATAATCTGAGTTTTCCCTAAACCTAACTACTACTACCTTAGTGACTAATTAAGCTAAGAAGGCTGAAAATGAAAAAGGGTTATGATAGGAAAGAAAATGAGAAGAGTTTTGTCTATCGACACTCGACTGAGCTCAGGTCGACACAGAAGGTGCCACCACTGGGCCCTTTCCTGCGGAGGCAAAGGAAACAATAATAAAAAAAAGGTAATCAACCGCAGAAAAGTCATTTTCAAATCACAAAAAAAATCTTTACAAAACCCAGAGTGGGTGTCGTAGACGAAAAGGGAGGGGGAACAGAGTTTGCCGACAACGCACGGGGGAGAACGTGTAGGGCAGCCCATCAGCGAAGGATACCCTGAGACTCACAGTCCCCCGGGCGTTGGCGGGGACAGCGACAGAGAGAGAAAACTTAACCTAATATCACTTCGGTACAGCGGTTCTGGTCTGGTAAAGAGGTAATTACTTCAAAACTGCGGTTGAAAAAATCTTTTGAGTTGTGAGACATGGGCGCTCCTAATGAGTTTGCCCGTGGAAGGGTTTAACAGTCGTGCAGTTACGGGTGAAGAAAAGGAACCGATAACACATGGCTTAGACCAGACAGGCAGCAGCTTCTTGTTGATTGAATCGGCAGCTTTGCTAAGATGATGTTCCCTGAACATGACCCAATCACCGGTGTTGAACGGGTTGGGCAGCTTGTTCAGGTCGTATTTGCGCTGCCGACTCTGCCTAGCTTTCTGGAGGTTTTCAACGGCCTTTTCCCACTCTTCTTGTGAAGATTGTGGGGAAGTTTGGCCGTCGACTAGTCGGTCCAAGTTCCAGTGTAGCTCCAGGGGGTGAAATATGTTGCGACCAAGGAACAAACGGGCTGGGGAAACCTTGGTGGATTCATGGCGTGCGGAATTAAAAGCGATCTGGAACCAGTGAAGTTCCTGGTCCCAGCGCTTTTGATGCTGGTTGTGAAATATTCGGATAGCAATTTTGATTTGTTTGTTCACCCTCTCGGCATGTGACGGGTTCGGGTAGTATGGACTGGTGTAAATATGTTGGATGCCCAAGCCCATGCAAAGGTTTTTGATTACAACTGATTTGAAATTGGAGACGTTGTCAGAAACTAGATACTTAGGTGGGCCAAAAATTGAAAAAACTTGTTTGTTGAGAATTGCAGCTGTGGTCTCGGCTTTAGTATTCCTAACGGGGAGCATAAGGCAAAATTTAGAAAAGGAATCGACCACAGTTAAAATGTACTTATTTCTATTGAGAGAAAGCGGCAGAGGGCCAATATGGTCGATGAAAATTTTCTCCCAAGGCTGGGTTACGATTTCCGAGGCTAGCTTCCCTACTTTAGTGTTAGGGGCCTGTTTGCACCTTTGGCATTTGACGCAAGTCCGAACCTTATCTGTAATATAGGCCTTGAGATTTGGTGCCCAGAAAAAGCGTTCGATGCGGGCGAGGGTCTTACTGATGCCAAGGTGAGCCGAAGTGGGGGAATCGTGATAATACGAAAACAGGAGATCAAAAAGTTTGGTGGGAACTACTACCCTGGGCTTGGTTTGGTTGGGTTGACGGTATAAAAGTGTATTGTTATCTACTGAGTAATTTGGGGGTTTGTTGGGTGATCTAATAATTTTCCTAAGATCAGGATCCTCCAGCTGATGGCTGGAGATGTCCTTGAATACCTCAGGAAGGGAAAAGAGGGTCAAAACTGCTGGTGGCTGAACGGGGGGTATGACTTCTGTTGTATCAGTGTTTTCAAAAAGACGGGAAAGGCAGTCGGCAATGACATTGTCCTTGCCGCGAATGTGGTAGATCTTAAATTTGAAAGAATTGATGAAGGAAACCCAGCGAGCGATTCGCCCCATCTGGCGTGGGTGTGTTAGAAGCCACGTGAGAGCCGAGCAATCTGAGTGGAGCTCGAACTCTCGGTGTTCCAAATACTGCTGGTATTTCTGAAGTGCAAAAACTATGGCCAGGCATTCTAATTGTAAGGTGGAGTAGTTAAGTTCATGTTTGCTGAGGGCTCGGGATGCATAAGAAACTGGGAAAAGCTGATCGCCATGGGCTTGAAGAAGGACCGCTCCGATTGAAGAACCGGACGCGTCTGTGTGAACGACAAATTGCTTATCAAAATCGGGCATGCGGAGAATGGTTGAAGAGACTAAGGCTGCTTTTAAGGTTTGGAAGGCTGTTACTTGGTCTGGTCCAAAAACAAAAGGAACGCCTTTTTTCTTTAAATGGTTAAGTGGCATGGTGATGGTGGCGTAATCTTTGATGAAACGGGCGTAAAAGGCTGTCATTCCCAAGAAACGGGATAGCTGTTTAATGTTCTTGGGGGTGGGGAATTCGTCTATGGGTCGTGTCCTATCGGGGTGAATTGAAATGGTGTGATTAGAAAAAACATGTCCAAGGAATTGAATTTTGTTGGAAGCAACTGTCATTTTCTCTGGGTTAATGGTGAGGCCTGCGTCACGTAGGCGTTTGATTACTAGCCTAACCTTCTCCATGTGGTCTTCAAAGGTGGAGTCGCTATAGACGCACAGGTCATCAAAAAAATTGTAAACGTACTTAAATTTAATATCGCCAAAAATTTTGTCAATTAATGAGGTGAGGACCATGCTACCAGATGCGAGTCCAAAAGGGAGGAAATTAAACTCATACTGAGCCCATGGTACAACAAAAGAGGTGAACTGCTTAGACGCTTCCGCAAGGGGAATCTGATTGTAGGCTGAATTTAAGTCTAACAGCGTAAACCAACGTGCTTGTCCCAAGTGCTGAAAGGCGCTTTCAATGGTGGGCATGGGAGTGGCATCTAATTCGAGAATGGAATTTAAATTACGGTAGTCGACCACCATGCGCGTTTTCCCGCCCTTCTTGGGGACTAAAAATGCGGCGGAAGCATACTGCGAGGTAGATGGGCGGATGACTCCCTTCTTGAGGAGGTCATCAATATGCTGTCGCATGAGTTGAAGTTTGGGAGGGGCGTACTGGTAAGGTTTGTTGCGGATAATTTTGTGTTCTTTGATTTTAATATGATATTGCAAAAGGTTCGTTCGGCCTAACTTACTGGTGATTGTTTCTGGAAACTGAGAAATTAATTGTGAGACTGCACGTTGCTGTTGGGGGTTCAAATTTTCCCCCATGACGGGATGATCTGGTTGTTCAGTAACTGAGGTACAAATGAGTGGAAAAGCTGTTGGGGACTTTGGGGATCCATAAGGGAAACTGAGAGTGTGTGTGAACATGTTAATAACTGCTTTAGTTTTTGTCAAAAAATCGGAGCCTATTAATAGGGGAACTGGCAAGTTATCCGTTACAAAAAAGGGAAAAGTCCAAGAGAGATGTTGAATTTTGAAATGGATCCTAGTAACAAACTTGAACCTGATGGGTTCACCCGCGGCAGATATGGCGGAAAAAGATGTCGGTTGTTTATCCACCACTGCTCTAGTATGGTGCTTTAGGAGCTGGTAAGTGTCGGAGGACAACAAACAAAACGAGGATCCAGTATCAATTAGTGCGTCCTTAAATAGACCCTTGAAATCGAGTGTGACGTAGCATAAGTCGTTAGCCGGTATACTTGGTGAACCCTTGGGTTTGTTGGTTATGGTTCGGTTGACAGGCACCTGCTTTACCGTTTGAACCAAGGGAGGCGCTAAGGCACCTAACGGCGCCCCCCTCTGGCGTTTCCCTGTCCCTGATTTTGTGGAGTGAAGTTGCGCTGAGGAGTAAATTGGTTTGCAGTTTGAAAAGATCTGAATGGCTGCAGCTGGTTTTGGTGGTATGGAAACTGTGGAATGCGGGGTGCGTATGTTTGTCTGGAATAATTGGTAAAATTCCTATTATCTTGGGCTGAGGGCCGTCGGTTGTCATGTCGAGAGTTATTGTGATATGTGTGGGAAAAATTTGGAAAATTTTGCTGCTGGTGCCCGGCACTGTGGTGCGCGGTGTTTGGTTGCGAGAAGGCTTGGCCCTGCTCCAGAGCGCGGACCACCTGAACCCTCGGAACCAGGGCCAGGAGGTCTGTAAGACTACACGCTGCCGGAAAGGCCGCAAGAGCCGCCCGCGTTGGTGCATTGAGACCGTTGACGACTGTGTCGAGCACATCACG
The DNA here is from genome assembly GCA_963675035.1 of Allygus modestus. NCBI lineage: Eukaryota > Metazoa > Arthropoda > Insecta > Hemiptera > Cicadellidae > Allygus > Allygus modestus. The sequence goes on from OY776116.1 coordinate 94,602,938, forward strand.
TTCAGAAAAATCGGGCATTAACAAGGATGAAGACGCAGAGATGCCCTCAATGAATTCGGAAAGGGACTCTGACGGACGTTGAACCCTGTAGACCACAGTGGTCACGATCGTGTGCCTAACTTGTGCGGGCAAGAAAAAGTCCCTAACTCCTTGAACCACCTGAATGAGCTTGCCGTGATCGGCGATTCCCTTTAGCCAGAAGGCTCTCAATTGTTCCGCAGTGCGGGGAAGAATCGCCAACAAAACATCTTGGTCAGCAAAGAGGTTCAGATTGGTGATTTTGGAGACCGCTATAAGAAACTCCGCCAATTTGTGGGGGTCGGCACCAGTAGTCACTGGCAAGGCCCTAACCATATCATCTAACACCCTCATGGTACTGTGATTTGCGCGCGGGGGTGAACGGCAACTGGTCATAGCAGCGGCTACCTGTTGGCCCACGGCTAACGCGGTGTCCTGGACTAACTGGGCCCAATTCACAGCAGGTGAACGTCCGCTGTCAGAACTGGTGGTCGCGATATCGTGGGCGGTATTAGCATTACTACCAAGCTGTTCCTTGGTAGCACCAGGTGTCGTTGCCGGCGCCGATTGAGTTAATGGGATGGTAGCCGCGTCAGGGTTCGAAGCTGCGTTGGTGGCCAGAGAGGATTTATCTTCTGGTTCCAACTGCTGGGCGGTGCTTGGGGAGGTTAGATCTGGCCTAGAATTTACGGGTAAGGGTTCGGACCCACCATTCATTTGCAAGGTTTTAAGATAGTCGCTTAGCAGGGTCCTGTTTATAGACAATGTCGTAGAAGGTGTGATCCCTAATACGTGGCACTGATTGGTGGCATCCTGCGCATTGAGGGTGCAGACCCAGGAAGTGCCGGTAGGCAGCTCCTCGGGGGAATACACCTTAGAGGGCATTTTTCTAAAAAATTTATGAACAGGTATGGAGCTGCGAGAAAGAAAAAATATTTTAACTACAAGTACAAAATCTTAATTACAAGAACACCGAAAGCCTAGAGGTTTTACCCCGTAAGTAAAATTCACTGAAAAAAATCAATAGTAGTGCAAAGGAGCACCCGAGGTAACGCGCCCAACACAGAAAATGAGGAATTGTCCTAAAAAAAAATTTTTACAAAATTTCTTTAAATGCAAAATTTTATTGTGCTAGAGGAAAGAAAAGCAAAAAATTTGACCTAGGCCAAGCATTCGGATGAGATTTACCAAGAAATGACTTCTCTGGAGCATAAACAGTCGTTGCGTAAGACAAGGGTGCGAAAAAAAACTACGCCGGTAACTGTGAAAGGGTATTTTCTATTACAGGAATTAACTTTCTAAATGCGTCGTTGTTGAAATGGATGCAATCACGACGCATAGTGTTCCCATAATATACATGAAAAAACTTCATCTGATTTAATTCGTTGGGGAGTTCTATCACTCTTACTGAATCAGAACGTAGAGTAAGCAAAAATCTATTAACTTTGTGCAAACGGGCAAGTGCTGGCAAAGAGTTACTTATCCTCGGATAAAGCGGGAGAGTCGCGAAAACGATTGCCATTCCAGGATAAGTTCGACGTAATATCCTCAAAAATGACAGAAAGGAATTCTTAAATACTGCTACATCTACATTGGCTAAAAAATCGTTGGTACCTAAGAAAAACAGTAAGGGAATACGTGACTGTATTGCAGAAATATTTAACTTCACAAAAACCTTGAGGTCACTCATCGTCGCCCCAGAGATGCTCTTAACTAAAATTGGCCGTAAAGTCCCGGTTAATGCCGGATTTGCTCGTGAAAAATTGAAAAATCTCCTGGCGTAAGAGTCGCCAAGGACCTGGACATCTATTAATTTGCTTGGCTGGCTCATATTTAAATTAAACTGAAGGGGAAATGGAGAAAAAGGCCGACCGACACCAGAAGTGTCTATTGGGAAAATAAAATTGAGGTCGGTCCCCCTAATCCTATACCTAACAAAAAATTTGAATAACAGACAGGGTCACACTTAATCTAAACTAAAATAAAAATTCAATCTAAATGTGGGTCACTCTTAAGTCAAAAGAATCTGTACACTAAACAAAACCCACTAAGTCGAGTATTTAATGCATTTAAGCGTAGCACAAGAAAACCCTAGGTAGTACTCAAGTAAAAAAAAACAAGACTAAGTTTCAAAAATGAAAAACTGCAGTTAATTTAAACTCACTGTTTAACTAGCAAAGGCTATGTAGATGCATCGAGCGTCGAACAAAACCGTTAACTTTAGGTTAGCTAACCAAGAAGTGGCAAATGCATGCTCGCCAACCGTGTGACGTCAGCTGTGACGTGGCGCTATGGAATTTCTATTGGCAGAATCAAGGCCCGAGCAACAATGCACGAATAAAAGCCCAATGGACAAAAAACGTTATAACTGGCCTGCTTCATTAAAATCCAAAGTATTACTAGCAAAAATAAAAACTAGAACTACTTTATGACTGTAAATAAACCCAGAAACCCGGATGGTATTTCATTTCAGATAAACTGACCACTATAAGTGGCTGAAAGCTATAACTGAGGTTTTTATCCCTACAAAAGAACTACAATTGTACTCATACATAACCTCATTCTGTATTTTTTTAATGAAAAACAATAGGCTAAAGTCATCTAAACCTCCAAAATGTTCCAAAATACAGCTTGCTGCACCAGGCCAGGTATTGGCTAATTCACAGCTATTGGCTAAAACAAGCCTTGAATTATAGCGCTGCTTTAATAGTGGTAGCGAAGGTTACTTGGATTTAACTATGTAAAATTAGGCAAAATGCAATGTAAATCCCTAATGTGTTATAGTATTAGCCAAAAAAACAAAATCTATTTCACTGCTGGCCATTTAACAGCTTGCTGTAAGACCCATGGCTGGTATTTGGCTGGGCGGAAAAACTGACTTTAAAACCTCTCAAAAAATATAAATGGGTCTGACTTTCCTACAAAAAACTACTCTGTTACTTAAATATGACCCTATCAAGTATTCCTACATCCTAAAATAGTAGCCTAAAACCACTTAATACCTCAATACAGGTTAAAAACTGACTGCTGTACAATGACCACTAGGGCCTATAAATGGGTTTCCCTATTAAAGCTTTCCTGCCTGAGTATTGTTTTGCCAATTAGGTTTTGAAGTTAATGTTTCTAGGGATGGCCAATATATTATACTAAACACCTATTTAAACTTAAAAACACAAAATTTACAGCACAAAATAAATTAACATTGAGACAATGCACAGCACAGGCACAGCAATAGTGTTGGTAATAATCACTGGTGAGATGGAAATATACTTTATTTAGGGTATTATAATAAACAATCACTGAATTTAACACTTACAAGGTGTGGTTTAACATTAAAATAACAATGGTCAGTATTGGCAAAGAAAATACACCTTGTATAGCCAAATGCATTAGTTTTACTAAGACACTGGGGAGCCTTTAATCCACTATACCTGGGACTCTCCGCAGTAAATTTTTAAGACCATATATGCCACTTGCTTGAGGCTTACACTTTAATTAATAAAAACACTGAAACACCATACACTGGAACACTGCAGGCTGGAAACTAGATGGATGCCCTTGTACCTACGCTGCAACAAATATAAACAAAAACAAATTGTACCTACAAAATTGGCCATCCTAGAATTTAATTTGGAAAAAAATTTGCTTAAAGCTAAAGTGCTAGCAAACCCCTAGTGTCGGCGGTGCAAATTTTAAATTGTCCTCTACTCAGAAGACAAAAACCCTAGCAAAAAACAAATTCATTTTAGACCTTACAGAGCTGACTGAAACAAAAAATGGTCTGGGGTGTCTGCTATCATATGTAGCGTGGGGAGGGTAAAAGATAAATGGTAGTTACGGGGAGGTGTATTATATGTAGTCGGGGGTTAGGAATGTTATGCTACTTGGTGTGGCTAATTGGGCTGCTAATTGGAATTGGCATACTATACCGGGGAAAGAGGGGCGTACTAATCTGGGGTAATAATTGGGTAATATAACTGTGTTAACTACAACCGGGATCTTGGCGTGCTGACTCTGCTACTGGCTTGGCTAATTTAGGACTAGCCAACCAATTAGGCAGGCCAAGGTCTGGCCAAGCCATGTGGTGCTAATAAGTACTAAAAAACTAATTGGGGGTTGGAAAACGTGACTGGGTGTCCAGAGACCTATGGATCTTTACCAAACCAGTATGCTATACCAGCCAGCTCTGATGATGGGTTAAACTATTAATAATTAATAAATATCCTTCCAGACCTAATAGTGAAATTGTTACAAGTGCCTAAACCTGGTAAACTGATAACTGTATTGGATAAAATATGATTAACTAAGTTCCTGAATCCAAGCAATGATAGTTAATTAATAATTGTCTTCTGAGTAGAGGAAAGGCCTGAATCTAAAAAGGCAATCTGAAACCTGACATGTGGTCGAGCCGAAACCTCGACCAATTTACAATTCCTGCATAATCAGATGGTTGGGGGGTCCCAAAAGGGATTGCCCCTCCGATTGCTGGCTAGCCTACCATTTCTGAAACTAAGAACTAGTTAAAATTGCGATACTTAAGTAAACTGGAGATATTTTCAGAACCAGTTGAGCGGGAGGGGTCCTTTCCGGTCGCTGGTGTAGAGGGAAGAGAGGGAGAGACGCCGCCGCGAACCGCCACTAACGGTTTTAGAATCAGCTGGCTCAACGCCGGTTATGCTGGCGTTTGGTGCGGTTATGCAGGTCGCCTACACTATATAAAAATAGCGTGACGCTTAGCGTCACAACAGTATACTGAATTCAATTGAAAAATTACTTTTTATGGTTGGTACTTTTTTAAATTTATCACATTATTACAGTGTCATCTCTCTTAATCATGAGATTAATGGGTGCTCTGAGATTTAATTAGTTTAAATAAATCAATATACATAACATACAACTTAAACTAACCAAACTTTGTTAATTTTTTTTTGTTTACTTTCACGATGAAGTTAAAATGCAATAAATTATACATTTTGAATATAACAAATTTTCGTAGTAAATCAGAGGTATAGTACGAGTTATATTATGCAACAAGCTGTACGGAATAAATTAGTTAAACAAATAACCTCAAACAAAATTTAACGAGATTCAAAAAGTGTAAACGAGGAGGAATTCAGTAGCCACGTGCGTGGAATTTGTCCAACGAACCACCCAGACTATTAGCGTAAGTTTGTTGCTGAAACGGTTATTTTATATGCGCGCCAGGGCCAGACATTGACTTCAGCCATGAGGAGGAATTTTCTTTTTGCAAAATTTTCTTTCTTGACGTTTATGGCAGTTTGTTCTGACATATAAATATTTTGTTACCCCTAAAACTCCGTTAACGAGGTTGTATGATGTTTTTAAATACATTTTACCAATTATAAACCATAAATGCGGCTTATCGGCTTACAAATTACAGTTTACTGCAGATAATATTAATAATAGAAAGCGGAATCTTAATCCCACTTAGTACACTGAAAATGGCTTTAGAGCAATTAGTGGATTTTTTGTTTGGGCCCCTTGTTAAATTGAAGCTCCGTCAGTTATCAATGGTCATTACGCTATTTCTTATCATTGGCAAACGAAATATTTAGTAACTAACTAAACCAGGGTATACTAAGCGTACCACAAATAATTCATTTTTGTCCTTAAAAAGGGTGAATGGGATGATAATGGGTATTTTACTAATTATTATGTTACTCATAATTTACTATGATTTCAAGTTCAAGTTCAAGTGTGTCTAAGATTTCCCAGAAAGTTTATGATGGGGCTGAATTCGCAAAAAAGTCAAGTTAATATCTGCTTTTCTTACAAGGCCAATTTTAAGGGGCCAACGCCCGATACTACCCGGTTGGGAGAACGCTTCCAAACCAAGTTAGGGCGGGAAATGTTGGGAAGTGTGCTTCGCCATACACAATCCAACCCGGTTACGAGAACGCGTCCCAAACACGGTGTCTAGATTAATACCTACGATCAAATTTTGTAATGCACGTGTACTATGCACAGGGCCGTAGACAGCTTTTACAGGCCCCGGACAAAATGACTTGGCCGGGCCGGCCGGACCCCACCACAGTACATTGACTGTATGACATTTGACGGTTAGCCAGCCCTCTTTAAAACGTCAAATTTGCAAAGTTGTTATCACATCTGAACGTAGGATCTGTAATTATACTAAACTAAATGTTCAACACAAATTACAAAGTGCAAAAAAATACTAGGCCTAGAAATAACTTGAATTGAGAATATTTTTAAGTATAAGATATTTTTAATTGATATGATATTAGATAATTATCCTTTCTGCCAAAGACATTTCTTATAGACCAAAATATTCCCAGTTGTACCATACCTACTAATCTTACTCTATTTCGTGGTTCACCAGTCATGTTTTTAAATATGGAAAATAAATAACACTTATTTTTTATGACTAATTTATTGCTGATGTTGATTTTAAACATACTGAAATAGAGAGTTTGAATTGCTAAATAATAAATAGTAACAGTACCTATACCACAAACAGAGAATACTAATTTTTTATTTAAAATCGTGCACAACAATTATTGTTAAAATACATGTTTAAAATCAAATCAATCTCTTGGCTTGTTAATTTCCTATGGATAAAAAGTTATGAGATTGTAAAAACTAAATGAGTAGATAATTGTTAAGCTTAAACCAATATTTTACTGCTTCTTGGGACGTCCTCTGATATAAAATTATAAAATAATTAAAAATATATAATACGAAACTAAGGTTACTCAGCATAATAGAGAAACTATGTTTAACGCGTCTCGTCAATTTGTAGGTTGGGAAGGGGAATCGAGAGTGAGAAGGACCTTCCATTGTCAGTCATGAAACCAGGTAGGCTAGTCGGCAACAAAGTTTCGGGTGTAGGCCTTGCTTCCTCAGTCTCCGAAGATATGGATTGTGATTGTAGAATAGATGTTATAGGATCAGAAACAGATATGTTGCAGTTTCATTTAAAAAAGAAGCTGACGTTTTAACTGAAGGTAAGGGATCGGCCCGGGCACTGATGTCTCACTTTTATCTTCATTCAGACCACTGGAAGCCTCTATCTCACGTACTTATTTTTCTTTTCTCTTTTGGCACTCTGATTTATAAGAAAGGTTCATAGAGTGGACCTTGATTTATATGTACCGGTGGTATTAATCCCGGCGTGGCGATGAGTTTTAAATTCAAAATCACCAACGCAATTTGTAAAAACCTTACTTCCCCCAACAAATTGTTAACTAATATAAACAATACACATCACGCAAACAATGAATCAGAATGACGACTAGCCTGCATTACAAGTACTCCGCACCGCAAATAAAAAATCAATTAAGTCGGGATACAACAATGAACACCGTCAGCGCCGTAATAAGAGCAAGGGAGGTTAAGAACGTGCACGGCTGGCACTTTGGCAATGCGTTAGTGTTTTCATAATGACGGTTCGTGACTAGTGCGTTGCCGATCTCCGGGGAATTCCCCGGAATCCGGGAATTGAAGTCGTGTCTGGCTACAATTTTGGGGATTCTACGGGTTTTTCTTCCCAAATAGCCTTTCCCACCACCCTCTACGGTGAGCACTTATTCGCCTACGCTTTGATGAGGTTATCGTTTTACGATTGTTACGATATCGAACAATTTCATCAACCGATTGTTTGTTTGTTTTATCGAATTAATTTATAATCCACAAGCATGCGGACCCGTGTTCAAATCTCAAATTTTATGCTTACTTTTTGAAATATGAAATTTTTTAAGTTAACTTTAATTTGTTCGGGGTTAAATCCTACTTTTGTTGTTTATTTTTTTAGATCTGGCATTTATGTTCCATTTTAATTTAGTTTATTTATACTAATCCCTTTATTTGTACAATAAACATGTTACACAACATGTTAGCACAACGAACAGACACCATACAGCGCTCTGCGGAGTTAGGTTAGGTTACTATAATTTTGTCGTGAACTGCACCATAGTTGTTTGTTATTTTGTTCACGCAAATCCATTTTTAGATCCAATTTAACGTTGTATCCACAACATTTGATCTAACTTATATCCGCTTAACTTTGAATCGAGTCACCATTTATGCTTTTCCACCACAAAACAACAATCGTAATCGAAAGTTCATTAACAAAAACAAGCAGCCGGTTGGTTAAATTTTTCGATATCGTAAATAAATATTTAAGATATTCCTTCAACAGATTCCGTATTAATATAATCACTCACCATCACTTAAACTGAATAGGATGGTCCAGGCGTCCCGTAAAACCTGAAATGCTATTTCGTTCCCATCATTTTACCGAGAAACTATTTAGAAAGTCTAAACGTCACGTCTTTTTAGTAGAGTACTCAGACTCCACTTTCCGCAATTCAATTATTCTACAGTACTAGGATTTTATTCTTCATAATTAGTTTTCATTAAAAGATGATGTAAATACTTTTAAAATTTACAAGACAAGACGAATATAAATAATACGTTATATTTCTTTATTACTTATTAAAGTATTAGAGTCGCACACCGATGTTGGGAGAATCTGGTAGCCCCAACAATCGTGACTGTCGTCGCCGCACACAATCCAACCGCAGCCCAACCCGGTTGGGCTCCCGACCTGGTTGGGAACTCCCAACCGGGTTTGATCGGGTATGGACCTCTTTAATTTTAAAATCTAAGTAATTTTGTTTATGGCTAGTTAAAAAAATGCCTAGTGGTTTTAGTACACAAAATTGTGATCCCACATATAGGGATCCCATCAAAATCACAATTACCGAATATTTTTTAATTTTATTGAACGACAAGCCATACCTCACCCAGTACCAGCTTCACCTGGTAATACAATATTCGTGTTTGTTGCTTTTTGTGGTTAACCATCTGGACTTTTCGAATGTGTGACATCTGAATGTGCTACCGTATTTTTAAATAAGTTAAATATCCGTATGAATATAGTTTGAATTTGGCCGAGCCAAGGGGCTGACCCTAAGGTCACATCAGGACAATTCTTTCTTAGTACTTACTTACGTTTTAAATGGAACTTATATACAAAATATAATGCTTGTACACCTGAACAGTTTAGTATCTGCAATGTCTGCCAGTAAATGTTTTTAATTGTAATTATTATTTATGATACTAAAACTCTGCTCACTGAATTGAACAGGGATATGTTTGCTCTTTTGGATAATCTGCTAAGGAAGACAAATATTTGAAAACGAATACTGGTGTTATGAGAAAATTAGGGGGACAAGGAAAATTACCTGTGATTATATCAATCCTGACACATAGTGTAACTCGATCCAAATGTCCAGGAGGCCTGTTCAAGCGGGCCATCCTGATGAGCGGGACGGCCCTCTCCGACTGGGCGCTGACCTCCAACCCCGTGCAGGCCACCATCCAGGTCGCCCAGGCCCTAAACTGCCCCGACTCACAGGACGCCATGGCCGACTGCCTCCGCAGGAAGCGCCTCCACGAGCTCACCTCCGTCACGGTCCACGTGCCGCCTTTCAAGACCCGCTTCGGCCCAGTGGTCGACGGACAGGTCATCCCTAACGAGCCGTCCCTCATCATGAGCGAGTACAAGAACTTGTTTCAACAGTGAGTATCCTGTTTCTACCATAAGATATTACGGTGGGCTTAACAATACAATGGAATCTTGACTCGGAGAAGGAAGAACCGTAGATCGCTTCTTACGAGAGCGTTATGCCTAAGAGCTGGGGACCACGGAAGTCGTACAATAGGCAAGACAATGGACATCCGGTCTCACACTTCCGCCCGCAACATAACAGTGGCCTCACTCGGGACCCAATGTGAATGGTTTGTATTCTATAATATGTCAGTTATTTTCACAATGGTCGTGGCGAAAGTGCGGTCATAACTTAGGCTGGTATTTTACTATGGCTAAGTAAATAGTTTCGTTACTGGCTGATTGTATACTGTTTTCTCTTCCACTTGTCTATACACTACCTTTGGCTATATCCATAAAAAGTGTTATTATTATAGTTTCATAACTAGATACAGTTATGATTTGTTTGCTAGCCTCCCCTAGATTATTGAAAGAAGAAGATCCATGCAGTGGCAAAGTCTATTTTAATATAATAGTAATCTCTTTTACAAAGCAATGAGTGTATTCACTGTGATGCTTATACATCTCAAAACTTCAGAATATAATCATTTTGGCTTATATGTAATAGCATACAAAATGTAAACTGTTATAAATGATATGTGAAGCTGAAGAATTAGGGGAATGAATCAAATTTCAAAGGAAATTTAGATGATTTGGTTAAAATGTCCGTTCTTAAATATACATGATCTAGAACTGTACAGTAAAATATGTATTTTATTTGACGTACAATAAACTCATATTGCAAAATAAATATTTCCAAATAATATATTAGCTGTTTTGTGTTTTTCCATGTCATAGTGGTAATTAATTTGTGACGTAAGCTATGTATTCTTTAATTGTTCGTAATCAATTCTGAAATAAATAATTGTTCGTAAACAATTGAACTTTACCACGCAACATTTTTTAGCTTCAAACTAAACCTTCAATAAGACAAAATATATAGAGAAAATCTACGTTTAAAATGTTTTCCTATCTGCCACAGTAAAATAAAGATTCTATTTTATAACGGATTAAGTTTTTACTACATGGGGTGTGGCAAAAGTCAGTTGACTAAAAATTTCTATTTACACATGCTATGTAACATGTATTTTCCTTACTTATAACAGTATAATTGTAATTTACCTGATCCAGAAACTGTTTGAAGTTGCCACCTCCATTTTCGTCCACTTTTATAATTTTAATCACTGGTTCACTGGTTTAAACATTTTGTTGTACTACTGTGGTATAAATACAGGGTTAAAACCAAGTGCTATTAGTTACCTTTAATAATCCAATCCAAGGTTTCGCTGAAAAGTATATAAACAAAGTATATATAAAATTGTGTAAAAAAGTGAATCCCCTTAATTTTATAACATAAGAGGTGTTTTTTAACTTTAACATTCATAAATAAATATTTTGAGAAGGTAAAAACAATTACGATAAAAACAGTTTGCAGTTTAGCAAAGACTATTTTGTATGTATTCTGCTTAGGTACGATCTGATGGGCGGACTGACGGAAATGGAGAGCTATTACCTTCTCAACGACGTGGACCTCGTGCATGGAATGATCGAGAACGAGTTCTATGAGAAACTGGACGAATATCTGAACGCAAAGTTTGAGGTATAAAACATAGTAGTCATGTAAAAAGAACTGAAAATAATACAAGAGATAGTAAATTAGGAACTGATTATGTTAAAATTCTATAATAGTTTTAGTATTTTCTATTATTTTTTTAGGACAATCAGTTTAGGATTTTATGTAACTAATTTGTAATTTATATAATATTTTAGAGGTTATGTAGGAATAAAAGTGTAAAATGTTCCCGTGGTTATGGACTTTGTTAGGTTTACAATCTATCAAAGTGTAATCCTCATATTTTTAAGAGTCACATACGTTTTTATTGCTATATATTCACACATTTTTTTTTTTAATTTTCAGATTAAATATGTAAGCAAACATATGATGAATAAGCAATTTAATAATTCCAGTTATTCAGTCTAAAAATATATGCGTGTTCTGTTCGATAAGCTTCCTTAAAAGGTTCACCCATTACGCTAATGATTTACAGCATATCCATTGATGCATCAATATTTATTTTTATTTCCCAAAAGAGGTCAATCATAAAAGCAATAGTTTAGCCTAAATAAAGTTCCTGTTAAATAAATGAAGTTTTTACACAATGACACAATGACTCTCATATCAAATACTTCTTTCACATTCTGTTCTACTCTTGAGAAGTGCACAGGGCTACGAACAATTTTGGGTGGACGTATCTCCTTTGTATAATAAAATATAACCTCCTCTTATAAACAAAAAACACACAAATTTTATTGATCAATAACAAAGTGCTTCTATAAGTATATTTGCTTTTCTGTACAAATATATAGTTTCTCCTTTTCCACATGCATTTATGTATACACCCAAATAATTTATGATTTGTTATTAAGGTAACTATAAAGTATCCATATATCTATTCATAAAAAAATATTAAAAGTCATATAATGTAAAAATTAATATCTATCTTCGGTTCACATTGAGATTTTTAGTTTAACAGATCGTAAATACAACCCATGTTACCCGACTCATTTTAATAATTAATTCTGCTGATAAATAAGTTTACCTGGAAGAACTAAGCTATTAATCCCTCAATTTTAAATATACCTATGGATTTAAGACGGAATTATTTACCATTTTCCCTGTTTCCCCAGAAGCAGCCAGAGCTGGCCAAGAGCAAGACGATCTACTACTACCGCACCTGGGAGAAAGCGTCGTCCCTCTCCGCGGCCGAGAGCCACCGCAACACCCTCCTGGAGATCCTCAGTGACGCCCGGGTCGCCGCCCCCATGGTTCGCACCATGGACCTCCACTCCGACGTCAATGGGAAGTCGTACTTCTACGTCTTCAAGCATCTCACCAAGTACGCTGACTTCCACCCTTGGGTACGCTCGTGTTGTGTGTTGTTATGTTCCTTATGAACAAAGCATTTACAAAGCTATTTTTGTACCTACGACCTCTAGAAACTCTTAGTTGATGAATTGTAACGTGTCTCGCTCGATTATGACATTATCAGACTTTCACTTTGAAACACAGAATAATTGTTCATTACACAATAATTACCTTCTGGATCGTTAAGTGCATTAAATTAATACGTGTGCAAAAGTGAAGGGCTGATCATGCCATAATTGGTGAAACGCGTTTGAATTTTGTCAACCAAGAATATCTTCAGGTTATGAGTACAAAAACATAATTTTTGAAATAGCAATCCCTTTGTCATATTTACTAGGTTGATTAAGCACTTTCTTTTAATATACTTTATTTAAACATTGCTAGACATAGTTTATTTTACGTTATTTCGCATTAAATTTTAAGCTGGTTCGTTTAAAACAAAGAAATTTAACTTTTTACCTCAGTTTATTAGAATAAAAAAGTTGTTTTTTGTTTGGAGATTATATTCTTTGTAAATTATCATCAATGGGTTCGAATTTTTTTTTTAACCAACCCTTCTGTCCTCATTTAATGATGGTGCAATTGTCTAACAATATCCTGATAAACATAATAGTTATTGTAATGTAAAGGTACTGTAAATAATGATCGAGGAATTTGTGTGCTCATTGAAAATTAATAGTTAAATAAGGGTTATGGAAATTCAAATAAATACTAGAGTAATTGTGTCGTAACTAATTTAACAATAAATAAATAAAAATAAAATTATGTGTCTAGGGTACGTTTTTGTATACAGTAAGTATTGTTACAGATTTAAAAATATTTACCTTAATCTAAGTTAAATAGCCTACTTAAAATAATCCTGCCTAAGCTGTCTACCAAAAATTATTGTAAAATAAAATCTCTAAATAGATAAATAACAATAATTCAAACAAATAAAAAAACAGTTTAGTAATGTATTAAGTTTTATCAACATCTTATAAAATCTTATCCAAAACAATTCATAAAAAACACTTAAATATATTTGACCATTACCTTTGTCCAGATCCAGCAGTCAGTGCAGGGAGAGGAGTTGCCCTATGTGTTCGGCGTGCCGTTGGACGCCCGCGGCCCGCACTCGGACAACACCTACAGCCAACAGGAGAAGCTGCTCTCAGAGGTCGTCATGACACTGTGGACCAACTTCGCTAAGACTGGGTGTGTGTCTTGTAACCATCTACCGTCCTAGATAAAACCATATCTACCAGGGACTGTGCAGTATTAAAGTACAGGTCGAATACTGGATAGATTCAAACTTGTTATATATGGAAAAATTTAAATATGTCATCTCGTGGTTCATTGTCACCTATCATTTATCCTTATAGTGCATAGGTCCTGTTAGAGACGTTCAATGATTCTAGGTCGTGTAATATGTGAAGACTGATGACCAGTACACAAGTATAATGAAGGTGTAATCTGGAGTATTGAGTGATAGTGATTATGGTTTGGAAATTGACCACAACTCCAGTTTTTGATATGTTGCTGTAAATTATTGAGGGTTCAATTAAAAGAAACTGTCATATATAGTCAGTAACAATAATCATGGCGTATTACTCATGTATTAAAGATGGCATGTATGTCTTATATACGTATAATCTTATATTCATATCCCCTTTAAAATTGTCTCAAGGTGTGTTGGTATGTTAAACATTGCATATGTATAAGCAGTGGTAGCTTGATTATTTGGCTAATTTTGCTAGTAAAACAACATCTTTAGATCACTCGATAGTCCGAAATTATAAACTCTTTGATCTTAAGGAAATATAATTTGAGTAATTATAGACTAATAATTTCTTAAACTGTCAGAGCTGCATGTGCGTAATATATGCCTTTTAGTTATTTTTATATATTTTTTAACCTCAACTGCCCGTCACCATAGGCTGTTAATCTGTGTGGTGAACTAAAGAAAGCGAGGTACCGTAATGACATTTGTTACATGGGCATGCCAGAAGTGACCGCTCATGTTTTTTCAGGAGTCGGCCGGAACTGGGACGAAAAGGTCTGTGACAACACCTTTCGTTACCAGTTCGTTTAAATGTTACTATTCTATGCAATCGCATGTTCAAAAATTAATTTCCAATCTTGCCAGATCCAAGCAAACTTATGTAAAAATTAATTTATTATTGCATTATAGAAAATTCAACAACAAGGATAAAAATACAACAATTTTATAATATAAACTTATTGTTTAGGAGGTAGAAAATTGGTTTCAAAAGTTATTTATAAACTTGTTTGTTTATCCAATAACAAATATGTATATGTTAAATCTACAGATCATGGCAACCATAGTACAGGTATAATAAAAAACATTATTAACATAGTTTACTAGAAAGTACCAAAATAATATCAACTAAGAACTGTATTATTAAGTACTTCAATCTTTGTAGGAATCCAAATGCACCTCGAAAACACAACTTCCAAACTCAGAGCCATCGGGAGTGGAGACAATATGATCTGGAGTGGCCTGAATATGACGCTATGAACCAGCGACACTACAGCATAGGTATAGCCTACAAATACGGCTGTAAACACATTAGTTTTATTATTTACAGTATTTAGTATTAAAAAAACATGTTATTTATTCTACTTATTGAATATTGGTTTATCATATCTTAAAGGTTAATATTTTGTATAGTAAATTATATTTATCGATCTTCCACAATAGATGCATACACAGTGTTAAAATAGTATATATTTTACCAATTATTTAAATATGTGTTAGAAATATGATAAATTACATTTTGAACAGAGTTTTATACTCACCATAGAAGCAATGGTACTCGGTAAAAAAATCTAAAAACTTTATAAAATTATGTTATTTTTGTTACAGAGATTCCACCATCGATTCAGCAGTATTACAGGCAAAGACAGATGGTTTTCTGGAATCACGACCTGCCCATCTCACTGAACAACTCCAACTTTCCATACCGTCCGACGCCTCCCCCTTGGTTGTCACCTGGTGTGGATCAGCATGATGTCCACAGACCTCCTCAAGGCACGGACACCAACCACCCTCCCCCACCTCGGACCATCTACCACGCTGTGACAGCCATGCCTCCACCCGAGCCTCCCGTGGACGGCCCTGTCACCTACCACGGTGCAGAGTCCGCTCCTGATAACCATCCGGAGGAGGGGAGCTCACAACTGAACGCAATGGCTTCTTCTGTAACGCTCAGTATCGTTATATTCGTCGGAATATGCTTCCTGCTTGTCAATATGTGCGCCTTCATCGGTCTTTACTACCAGCGGGACAGACTCAAAGTGAGGGAGAGAATAGTGAACACCCGTTACCGCTGTGTGAACATCGGGACTGAGGAAGAGGATGCTGAAGACCACTACATGAAGAACGAATCTAACGAAGCAGCCATGGAGGAAAATAGAGATTTGAAGAATGTCGAAATAAAAAGCATTTTAAAGAGTAGTGAGGGACTTTATGAACAAGTAAAACCGGGGAGTGGTAAAGTAGCAAGTGTTGGAAAGGGAGGGAGAAGACAAGCTATATCCCGACAAGCGAGTAGCAGTACTGTTACGATTGATCCACACACAAAAGTGAAAGAATGGATTGCACAAGAGATCGTGCAAAGGTGCTCGCCGAGATTTCTTAGAAAAGGGAAGAAACCTGATATAAAATCCGGAAGCTGTGATACCTACGCTGATCAGACGGACCAAATGTCCAATAGAACATTAGATTCCAATACATCCAAACTCGGGAGTCTTATGACTCTTCAGAAGAAAAATGTGAAAAAGGTTTCGGTAGCGATCGATGCAACTCCAGCTACACGTTCAGCTAGTGTCTTGCAGCAGACGCCAATAGAGTTGACTAAGTCTATGGACGAGGGCCTGGTCCTTAGTGGTCTATCACCTAGTCCAGGAAACGATAGCATGAAAGCTGCGACGTCATTAGTCACTATATTGAAGCGACCGTCATTGCAAAGGTCAGATGCGTTAAACTCTGACGAATCGATTGCTGAAGGAAAGGAACCACTACGTAGAAGTACAAGTATTAATTTACAGTTATCTACTGTCTCTGATGGTATGCCGAAAGTCACTCACTTTCATTCTACCTCAGATCCAGTTTCAAGTTCATCATCTGTTCCTAAACTAGTAGACATTTGTCTTTCTACTGATAAGGGCCCTTGTGACGTTTTGTACAGTACTGTTCAAAAAAGGCCAAAACCCCCGATATCCACAGAAAGACGTACACTACGGGATGTAAATGTTACTTCCCGTGACGATTTGACAACACCTTCAGAGCTATCTGCGGAAGAGGCTTTGGATAATATAAAGAGAAGAAAATACCCTAAAGTCTTACCAGACTACCCTGATGAAGAAGACTTTCAATTGCAAAAAGCAACAAAGAGACGGTCTTTACCTCTAAGTGCGCAGATATCTCCAGACCCTGGAGGGAGTGATGATGCCATGCATATGGGAGATACCCAGTTCGCCCTCAAAGTTCCACCACCACCTCCACCGAGGATATCGACACTCGGGAGGAAACCGTCAAACACGTCTCCAGTCGCCGCCCTCACTTCTTCACAACTGGCCGTGAAGTTAAAACCATCTGAAACCAACAACGTTCCTCTAGCAATAAGACATACTCCAGTTCCAGTTCTTAGTTCACCAATCCGATCTGCGGGTAATCCAGAAATCCCTCATCCACAAATAAAGAGGATAGAGCCTAGAGTCATAATAAAACCAACAATGAACCCCATAACGAGTAAAAAGGACGTGAAATCTGCACCCTCAAATATTCCCAGGGTGACTCCACCACAGCCGATGACTTTTGGACCTTCAAAAGAATTAACAACGCGGCCCTCAACGACGACTACGGCGCCTTCCAGAATGCCAGACATGGGGATGGGAAGGAAAGCTAAAATAACTCCGGTTAAAAAGACAGTATCCACAGAAACAGCGACGGACGCTTGCACTAGTGCATCAAACACCGGTACTATCAAAAGACTTAACAAGTAACCTGTAGCATTTAAGTATACTCGCCTAGTAATCCAATACCTCATATTATGATTTTGTAACACTATATGTCAACATTATTGTCTTTTTCAATATATAGTTTTTACTGTATTTTCTATGTTGATTTTATTAGCAGTGCGACATCATCCTGATCTCCCACAAAATATCACGTTAATTTAAAACAATCTAAAAGGAATCATTGATTACAGTCAATGTAATGCATCGTTAAAAACTCCATTTTATACTCATTTCGTTCATTATTTGTGTACTCTTCATAAGGATCTATAGTTATCATAGCAGATTTTTCTGATGAATTATATTCCATAGTAAATAAACCTTGTATTTAAATTAATTTATCATTTGGGACATAACCCAGCCAAAAGGACATAATATTTTTAATGATTTCTGAGAATTACGTTGACTTTACTTATATGTAAGTACAATTTTAATATCTACCAAGAGTTTTTGTAGAATAAGAAGTAAAGTTTAAATGTAAGACTCTTCGTTACATAACTGAAGGACAATTGAAAATCTATATAAATAACTTTCCAGCCCGTCTGTACGAGTCAATCCTAAAATAGTAAACAAAGAAATATACTTCCATTTATATATTGGGGGTTTGGTTTTGTTTTCGAAAAATATTCGTAAAAGATTTAAGAAAAGGCAAGACACACCAACGTTGGCTAGGATTCAATACTAAGATATACAGACCTGGCGAGTCGCCATCACTGCTCTCTTTCTGTTTTCTCAAAACTTCTTTGTTTCTAATTATTTTAAATAATGCTATTAATAGATCCGTAGCTAACCACAAAATTAATCTTGCAAAAACTAAATCTTATGTGTTTCTCAGGTAGTATAAATTACCATAAATTAGTAAAATACTAAGTTATGGTCTTTTTTAAACTTAAACTGAGATTTATGTAAATTATTGAAAGTTATTGCATATAAGATGTGTTGTAATATAACTGCCTCATGTGGGAATGCATTACGATACTGAATATCATAATCTCATTTGGCCCGTAACAAGCTGAACGATATTATATAATAATAGATTCTTCCCTATAGGAGATATTCGCTTAAACTGGTCCTTTTCCAGTAACTGATCTAAATTGTGTGAAAAATCTCAACTTTCAAGCCAAAAGGAGGTTTACATGGACAGGACGAGATTCTTTCTATGAATGTTGCATGTTATGTTTCTTTTCAGACGTGTTATATGGATTTAACGCCTAAAACAACTATTCAATATTTTGTTTTACTGAAAAAACTAAAGATTTACACATAAGTTATAACAATAGTATTTAATTGCATTAGCTAGTCATAAAGTAGCTATTAAGTATATTATGAGCAAAATAAAACCCATACAAAGTGCCAACATTACAATTATTAAATGACTGTTTTGTTCTAACTACTAATAACACGCAACATGACGATTATTATTTCAGTGAAAATGGGTATTTTTTATAAACTGCAGAACCCATCTTTTAATTTGTTTCCCTTATAACCCTTTTTTGGTAAACTACACACACGCAGCACCTAAAACCAATCGGTGTTGACGTTTCGAAGCAATGAAGTTTCAAAGCCACTTACTCACTCACCACTTGTAGTCCCTGTCACCCTGAGACATTAAATGATCATTGGTCATCTAAGTATATTGTGTTTTGAGAAATTTGTTGATAAATACTGTACCTGGATACCTTTGATCAATTGTACCTTGATAATCAGCATTTAATAACGTATACTTGTATGCAAATTTACGTTAAATGTTTAAGGTTTGAGTTGTACGGTATTGCAAACAATTCAGTGAATATAAATGTAAATTAAATAAATATAATAGTTTAGCATAATCAAAATTGCTGGTATCAGGTATACCATTTCCCACTAAATAACAATTATTTACTATATAATTTATCATTTAACTTTAATAGAGCTTATTTAAATAAGGAAAGTCAAAGAAAACCATTTAAATTATAAAACATCTTTGATTTTTTCCTTTTTAAATTATTTGTGAAGATATATTAGAAGGATTTTCGGTCTAGTAGTAAGGGTCAAACACGCTCCAGTTCCCAATGACACGTATAAACCGGGTACCGTTGTATAGACCCCTTCAGCTTTTCAACTTATCTCACGAAATTATACCTTTTGATATTATTTACATCCTATTAAAATATCCTACGATCATATTTTAAGATATGACGAATTAAGAAAATTCAGTAGGCTATTAAAAATAAATTGTGTGTAGGAAATAAAATCACTTAAAGAATTTATATTGTAGCCTAAAGCAATCTTAAGTAGCTGATTGGCCTAAAATGTGTTCACATGATAAGAATAATTTGTGTGATTCTCGTTTTTTATCTTACTAATGTCTTTAATGTGAAAGTTTTGATGGAGGAACTTTTGTGACTCCATTTTGCTAGAACTATTGAACATATCAAGCTGAAGTTTTATCCATGGAAAAACATATATAGCTTACTTTTATAAATAAAAAAAAACAAAGAAGAATATTGCCAACTCCCTCTCACCTCACGGCTTCGCCCCACATACCCAAAATTAATCTTTTGGATGAACAGTTTTAAGTATTTTAAAGTGAGATTTATGATGTTTTCAGCTTTTATTATCAACAGCTATGGTAGGTATATATATATATATTTTTTCATATTACATATTATGAACATTTCCATTGAACTGTTTGTTTACAGTTTTGGAAATCTTTTAGTTTAAAAACAAAATTTATAAGATAATTTAAAATTGATACTTTGGCCTGCGTAACAAGCCCTCCAACTGAAAACATTAGACACAATTTGGCTGTTACAAATTATCCTTTTTTATATTCTAATCTATTTTAATTAATATTATATATATTTCGAATAAAAAAAATTGTTATGTTATTTATGGAATTGAACTCGAGTGGCAAATATTTATTTAAATAAATTGTTACTCTTATAATTGTTCTCACTCGATTTATTTGTTGATAACTACCACATATCCACAGTATCACAATTTAATATATAGTTGCGTTAATTTCATTATATTTAGAATTAAATGGTATAAAGTTCACAAATCACAATCAATACAATTTGTTTTTCACTCGTAAAGGAACTTCTGTAAAGTCAATACGACCAAGGTCCAGATGAATTGTTGCCAGGAATAACGTAAGAGTATCCAAAGTGAAAACTAATAATATGTCTTGACTGACCAAACACTATTCTCCAACGAAAGGTTCCAACGAATGCCGCAGTTGAACAGGTAGTTTAGTCTGTTAATTTAAATATACCAATTTCACTAGTTTGACCCGTTTCTGTTGCCAACCTTATCATCTTTAATACATTTTTTTCGTTTAAAATAACGTTTAGTATACATTACATTGTTTTATACATTTAAATATAAACAGTGTATGGCGTATTGGCAGCTGCAACTACATTAAACGTATTTGAAGTGAAAACGTTTGATAAATTTATTGTTTTATTATTCAGTAACAAAGATAATTTACATATTAACATGAAAATACAGGAAAATCAGCAATAGCTGTGATTTTTAAAGTGTGCTATTATATAGAAACATTTTGAACCCTTACATTTATTAAGTTTTTTTAATCCAGTGTTATAGTACAAAGATTGTAGTTGATTTTGGTTTAAATATTTCCACTGCGCAATACAAACCAGTTATCCTCAATAAACTTTTTATCCGGTCATAGTTATTTGGATTAGTTAACCATATTTTATGTGGAGTATCAACTAATAAAGCAATTGTAATATCTTACTTACTTGTGGTCCTAATCAAACTTACTCCAAGGTTCTCATTATGCTTGGTCAAGGTTTATCAAATGGATCATACTTGGTCTAGGAATGTCATATAACCCATATCGATTATATAAACTCAATTTAGGTGGATCACCTAAGAATACATGTTGAGTTCAATCTTTACTTAACAAAAACTTTTAAAAATTATACCCACGACTCACCTGTTTTTATGTGCTGCCTCTAGTGTTTCAGCTTACAACTTTGCATTACTTATTTATTCCATAATGTGCCTGTCCGTTAGCATAAACTCAGAGTGGTTCTGAGTGAGAGAGAGGGAATGCTGAACGGATGCTTTTATTGAAAATAAATAAATAACTCCGACTATTACCTGAAATCCAGCTGCTAACACATGTGTATCTGCTACATTAAACACTTAGTTTCCGGTGGAAAAGATTTTAATTGGATGTTTAATTATTTTCTGTTTAATCATTTTAAATTGCAATTTTTTCTAAAATATATTTATGGGCATATAACAATTATTATCTTTAAAACCAATAAATCTTTAAAAATATTTTATTTGTAAGATTTACCTTTTTTATAACTCTCACTGTCCCAACTCTCCTTAACGTAAACAAACTTAAGAGTCTTCATCACCGGAAGTTGCTAGACGCTATCTCGGAGTTTTGCTCCATAAGGCCAATGTTAACTTTGTGCCTCCATTACTCCTCACCTGATCGTCACATACAATTCATTTTGGTGTCAAATTAAAGGTTTCCTCGTCCTCTAGGGAAATACAATATAGATTTTTTTAATTTGGGTACTATAGTCGCATAGTAAATAGTTTAATTTTGAATTGAAACACTGTACATGTTCTCATTAATTTGTAACAAAATCCAAATTCGACTATTGTATTTCCCTAGGGGACGAGGAAGCCATTAATTTGACACCAAAATTAATTGTTTGTGACGATCAGGTGAGGAGTAATGGGGGCACAAAGTTAACATTGGCCTTATGGAACAAAACACCAAGATGGCGTCCGGCAACTTCCGGTGATGAAGACTCTTAACGTAAAACAACACAAAAATAAACTAAGGAACTTTAAAAACGATTTATACAATTATCAAACCGGAAGGAGACTTAAACTTGTCAGCAGTTGGAGGCTTCCCATAAAAAGTGAGCTCTTACAGTCACTATGCCACAAATACTATACACCTTAGACAACTAATACAACTTTTTAAATTTCATAACGACACGTTTTACCTTTAAACAAAGTTTATTAACGACTTATAGGCCCTAAAAAGTAAAATAACTTAATAATTGATTAAGTTAAAAGTAAAAGTGATATTAGGCTCCCTAATTAATCTTTACGAGATTTTGTTGATATAGGGAAATTTCCAATATATAAAATAATTAAAATTAAAATTTAACGTTAACGAGTCGGCTGTAATGGTAGAGTACCTACTAAAAATGCAACGGAAGAAATCATCTGTGCCTAGTTTAAACGATATTTATGGTTATAGGGTATTGAAGTAATAAAATCGTGTGAGATATGATCGCATAATTTAGCCATAAACGTATTTGAAGTGTTTGGTCTTCAGCAGCACTAAAGCGGCCATGAAGTCGATAAATTATGAAATCGAAATATGTTATTACTGTACTTAACAACTAATAAGAAAAATGGTTTTTACCAAAATAATAAAATACTTTTATTGTCAACTTGTATTAGCATGAGTGTTTTGTATTTATTTAAAACGTGGTAGTATAATTGTTATTTTTAGTTTTGTTATAAGAAAGCCAATTATTTAAATTTATATCAACATAATCAAAACAAAATAATTATACGACCAATTTTTAATGTTGGGGATAACTGGTAAATAGATTGTTTTCACTTATAGTTATAAAGAAAATAGACAATTAATTAAGAGTAGATTTTCACCAAGAAAAAATAAATAAAAAAGTTCAGAGATTTTTCAAGTCATTGTTGAAAGTGTTTTTTGGATCATCCAGTTTTTAAATTTTTTTTTAGGGATTCTATATATTTTTTCAAGCTATGGCTAGGTTTTTTATCATAAACTATTCATCATTTGCAGTAACCATCTCCACAGTTACTGTAAATAATGAATAATTTATGTTACCAAACTTTATACCATAGATTGATAACATATATACATACTGATATGCTACGCTACTCTATATACATACTCATTACTATACTTTACATAACAGTACTTTATTTGCTTCACCAGACTTAATGACATCTTGAATTTCATTGCAGATTCGCAATTAGCAAACAGTAACCTCAACAACTCCACCGGATGTGATCCCGTTTCAGGACCTCCGTTTACTGTACATCCGGGTTTCCTGTATATAACTTTTAAGAGGAGAAATGCTGTCATATATGGTTTAAATTAACTCAATTCGTTATTAATTATGAATATTATACACTCTTAGAAAAATATAAAACTGATAGAACGGACGATTATTGTCTTTGTCTAATTTTTATTTATAAATCACACCAGCAAGGTACTAGATTTGCGTACTACTATAATACATAGATTATTTTAAAAGTACACGTCACATTTATTAACTATTTATATCTTATGGCATATCCAACAGCTTCTATTTCAGAGTTTATAGACAAAATACAAACTTAGGTATGATCTAACCGAGTAAATTAAGTTCAGAAAATAAATAAATGATCTCCTATCACAAAGCTAACTCCAGGGCGCGCAGCCATTGTAGTCCAGCATCACTTGTTCCATGTAGGCCGGCATACCCTAATGGGAAAGCAAGCAGGGGACAGTCATTAAATATGTAGTCAACAGAATGACTCTCCACCTCATAGTCAAGACTGATCGTGTCCACTATTTAAATGTTCAATAATTTTTTCCTACCCCAGTGCGATCGATTAAAGCCCACTGCTTCCGAGGAAGGTTGAATCTATCTACCGCTGAAGTAGGGTCGGACATCAGGAAGCTATTCTGACCGTTGAAATATTCTCGGGAGGAAATCCAGCCGGTTTGCGGCCAAAGTTGTTGTCCTGAACTGGGGGGCTGTTCGTAGGGGTTATTTTCGGGCCGTCCATCTACTTTGATGAAAGAGTAGCTGTGGGTCGGATAAGATGTTATTGTGTTCCCTCAGCAGGGCATTCATCCATCTGATCGCAGGTGGAGCGATATTGCATAAGACTAGAAGCCAGGAGAAAAGGGCTGCCATAAGTGTACCACTGATTGCCCTCATAGCCCTATTTCATGGGTTCAAGCTCTTGAACATGCACGCTGTTCAGACACATGGGAGTACAGTATTCAACCGTCAAGTAGACCAGGGAAAAAGCTATAATGTGCAGAAATTGTGAGCTGGATCCCCATCTAGACTTAGTGTTGTAAAGTAGGCTAAATAATAAAAAGCAAGATGTCAATGCCAATAAGCCTATCTAAAGTCCAAGTCAACGTGAAGCAGAGATAAGGAAACATCATCAGTCTCTGTTACGTGCCAGGTGCGTGTGGTTGTAGTACGTTTCTAACGGCATAATAATTGCAGTAGAGCTCAAGTATAAATTTATAACACTTGTCATGGTGGTGTTGGGGTGTAACGAGGAAGACCTATAATCAATAAAACATAAGTGTTTGATTGCACCACATATGGTGTATAATAGCAATGCAATTATTGTTAAAAATGCTATGGAAATTTAATGTGTGTCCATCTTAAACGATGTTTATGATTAAAGGGTTTTCCAGCTATAAAACTGTATGAAATATGAACTAATTGTTCACCCGAGAACGATTTGTTAATAACCCCTACAAGTGGCTTCTTATTTTGTCTGTTACATATATGTATGTTTATTAAGCTATAATTTTACAATAATCTGTTAGTAAACAGTGAACAACACTGGATTAGTTCACAGGTTTTATACATTAACCTCCTTAATTAAACTGCATGCGGATATCAATAATTTTATTGAATGTTTGTTGTTGAAGAATATAAGATATCGTTTGTGGTATAGTATTGTATTCTTAATAATTTGGTGTTTAATTTTAATAAAATAAAAGACAATTGTTCAAGCTTAATCAATTTTTTTTTTAAGCGGCAATGTTTCTGATGCAAGTTTTCTGTTCTAAAAATAGTGCAATTATAAGAACTGACCTAATTGGATTACGTTTACATTTATAAATTTGTGTTATAAAACTGTTGGTGTAAATATTGTATTTCTTTTTTGATAAAAATTACAAAAGACTTAATACCTTACATCTCTAAAATTAATTTTTCTGAAAGAGCAAATAACAAATATATATATATATATTATTATTAGACATTTTAACAAAGTACCCTTTTTTATATATTTTTTATTTTAATTGAATGACATGTTTCGGCCTAAGGCCATTATAAAATTAGACTTTGATAATTGCCTTAGGCCAAAACATTTCCGTAGATTAAAATTCAATAAAAAAAATATATAAAGGGTACTTTGTTTTAAAATGTTTATAAGAATAATACTATTAGTAGCCCTACAGAAAAATTTGAATTGTATATATATATATATATATATATATATATATATAAATATCTTAGCATATTTACTTGTGATGTGTATTTAGATATCCATCATTTATTTACACAAAAAGTAATGTATACAAAATTTCAGATTTTAACAAATTAAAACATAATATAACATAACACAATATTTAAAATGTCTTAAACACCTAACGTCAGTGACAGCAAATAGTTAAGTGTATCAAAATTCAGATATTTTTAATTCACAGTATATCGGTCTACAACAATACCAGGTATGGTATGAACCATAAGGTGACGAAATTTGAAACAATACTATTCTTCATAAACAAATAATGCCATATTATATAATAGCTGTTCCTATCATTAACATTTGGAAATAAAATGTAAGACAAAACTATGATCATTATTTAAAAAGGTATATTGTTGGATTCAAATATATTAGACTATTAAAATTAGTATTATTGAAAAACAATTTAAAAGGTAGTGTTTTAGGAACTACACAACTAATACCCATAATTACAGTAAAATAAAACACCCCCGTCGAAGCAAACCTGCATACTTAGTGAATTTCCAATAAATATATAACATAACACATTAAGCCACTTAACAGGATTCATAAGATATATATTAAAAAACAAGTTATATTTAAAATATTTTTCTCCTCAAGAATAACATTGGGGATGAGTACGCAGGTTTGCTACAACAAGGAACACAAAATAATGGATTTTTATGCAAATATCAATAGAACTCATCTAAGTGAAGTCACAAACCAAGTTTCATCCATATACATTCATAAACAAGTGATATAACATTTTAATTATTTTCATGAATGACATAGGGACTGAGTACCTAGGTTTGCTGCTACGGGAACCGTAGGCGAAAAATGTTTTTTGTGTGCAAATAACAATAAACTACAACCAGATGAAGCCATATACCAAGTTTCATCAGTTTATGTTCATAAATAAGCGTGATATACAATTTTTCCTTTTCTCCATAAGAATAACATTAGACAACGTACTGTGTTTAGCATTTTCAATATCTCAGTAACCAATTGACGTAGGGCAATGGTACGGTCAACTTACCAAATTGTGTGTTTTTTAAGCTGGATACAATCGTGAAAATTAAAATTTGATTTAAATAAAAATTACATGTGAAAACCCCCAAAAAAAACATTGTTTGGGTACAAAACCCCCCAAAAACCCCCCTTTGGATGGTGCGTTTCGTCTGGTTTTCGAACTCGTTCAACTAAATGGTACTTTACACATTTGTGCCAAATTTAATTAAGATCGGACCTTTTTTACGAGAGTTATCGTGCTTACGGACACACACACACACACACACACACACACACACACACACACACACACACACACACACACACACACACACACACACACACATATATATATATATATATATATAATTTGAACGAATGGTATTTTTGACATCTGGGGACCTCAAAACGATAAGTTATCATGGTCTCGGGCTTAAGTCTTACCATGAGACCCACGGTAATAGCTTCTTCCCTATAGGGGGAATTCGCTAAAAATAATACAATTTTTCTCAGACTATGTGTATCATGAACTTTAAATGTTTACACACCACATCTATCAATCATTACACCTGGAATTCAGCAAGGCATCACCGCAATCACTGGCTTAATGCGTGGAGAGGTATATGGAGCAGCCACAATGAACAAAAGTAGAATCTGATATTTAACTTTTAGTTTGACCTTCATTGTAACTATAGTATTAAAATGAAAACCAGTCCATGCATAACGTTTTTGTAGTTTTCTATCGAATAGTACCCACTAATCCTTTAACATTCTAATCCAGTAATATACATGTTTAACGTCGTGAATATAATTTAGGCTAACCCTGTATAAAACAAATAATCATCGTAGTTAACTAAAACTCTACAGAAACTACAGCCCAAACATAAGATATTCTTTCAGTCTAAGGTAATGGCAAAACTTACAGAGGTGTTTGAAAGGCTCTCCAAGGCTAACAAGTTTTAGCTCTTTGTCTTTGTTTTAAAGATTGATGACATTTGGATCCAAAGTTTCTGTTAGCTCAGGCCAACCCAGGCAGTTTCCATTTAAAAACGTTAAACGAATATCGAGTATATGTATAAAGAATTTTAAATTCACATTATATTGGTTGCACCAATGACAAATAGACGCTCTGAAGAAGGCTGACATCCCTATAAAATAGGTTTCGAAATTATTTATATATGTTTTATGAAACTTGTTCTATTTATCTACTTCAATCACTAATTAAAAGTATAACCAACCCCAATAATTATTAATAAGCGCTAAAAAGTGTGAAATAATTAATTATGTGTTTCTTTAAATATACTAGTGTCAGGAGTGTAACACAAATAAATACATAGTAATTGTGTTATATTAGCGCTGAAAATTAAGTAGGACTACTTGTATAACCGTTTGTTTTGATTTGGAGTTGGTGCCGTACTTGTAACACAGCATTTGATAAACGGTACCAACTGAAAACCACAACAAACAGTTACACAAGTATCAGTTGCAAAATAATTAAATAACATAATTGAAGATATATTCTTAATTTTGTGTTTTTGTTTACTGCCATTAATTTATATGTAATAAGTGTATTGCTATAGAAGGTCTTAATTACATTATATTATTTTATGTAAGTATATTTTTCAGCCTATAATTTTTTTTAACCTTCATATAAGATTAAAAAAGGCAATAAAAAGAAATATATACATTTTATTTTGTTTAATAATAATTTAAAAGAGCATATATAATGCTCAGGAATGGTGATCTTTTTTTAAAATTATTTTAAGATAAAAAATTAAAAAATGCACTAAGTTGTAATTTAATTCTATTATTAGATAAATCCCCGTTAGCTGACATGTTTGCGCGGATTATTTGTTGAACAAATCCAGGGGCCCTTGTTGGCGACTAAGCTCTTGATATTTATCTGTCTGCATCTCCGTTAATTCACAATGGTTGAATGCCACTCTATTAAAACCCATTTCATCCTCGTATTTACATGAACGATATTTGTAAAGCGTATTTCAAAACCATTATAGTTGATTGGTTTATCTGAAATAACGTATGCATGGATGTGTGTTTTTCCTGAATAGGCAGGATCGTATTTAAATTTTTTTACTATATGAATATTGATAGCCAACAACGGGGAGACTCTAACAATTAAACCGATATACGGTAAAATAGCCTACAGTTAAAAACCTGTTTTTTTTACTATTTATGTTTAGTTAGTTAAAAAGCATGAAAGGTTTGTAAGCATGGGCGATTTCAATTTTTAAACGCCTTTTCAAGTTGTTTAAAACATTTAAAATTATTTTTTCGTCTAATGCAAAGTTTAAGTTGTACTCAGATATGTAACTTTTTTGGCCATTATACTTGATTAGGTAATCAAAATAATATAATTAATAAAATTCATATTAATGACTTAAATATATGATTTTTATTACGGTAAACATTAATATGTTATTTATAAGATAATGCAATAAGATTGAGATGACGTGTACATAGATAAAACAGGATAATTTCTTGATAAGAGACCAAAATAAGGAAATGAATTAAAGAACAGCTAGGACTGAAAAAATATGCTTATCACATTATCAATGAATGAAAATATTATCGTAAACTTAAATGTCTCTAAGATCTGGTTGCAGTTTATCGTAGACAAATTCAAGAGTATTTGGATAATCATATACAGGGTGTCACAAAGATACAGAACCGGATTCCACATACAAAAACCAATCGAAAATGTTAAATAACATATTTTTGATGTTCGCTTAGTTGGTCCGTAATCTGCCATTTTGTATTTTTTTATAATTTATAATTCAAAAACTCTTAGAGATATTTGTACTTTAAGTTTTATCATATTAAAATTTAACAAACATTTTTTTGTCAACCTTATAAAATTTCAAAATGGCGGCCATTTTAATATTTCAAAGTCAAATTTCATGAAAACTAGAGGCTGAAACAAAATTTTACAAGACATCAAATTTAATGATCTTTTTAATCCAAATCCAACAAAATTTTGATTGTAAAGCTCGATTAATAAATAAACAAGTTATGACAATTTTGTATATTAAATTTCAAATTAGCGGCCATTAAACAATTCCATAGTCCCCCATTAAAAAAAATCCCCCAATGCATTTTTTCATATAATTACATGTGCTTTAAATTGTATGTCTTGTAAAATTTTGTTTTAGTTGTTCGTTTTCACGGAATTTGACTTTGCAATTTTTTAAATGGCCGCCTAGAGCTATTTTTTTAAGTGATCTAGAGCTTGAATACAAATACAATCTAAAAAATAGTTACGATCTGGTTGATAAAGTTATGAAGATTAATGTTAATGAAAATAGTAGGCTAGTTTCATTTAATATTTCAATTTATACCAAACAATTCCTGTAATTGTGGGTGTGGGAGGGGGGTATAGTCAAGCGTTATGGTGCGTTACATGGGAGAGGGAGGGGTTCTTAAATTACGAAAAATGTGTTACGTAATGTGTGTATGGCCCATATTGGCCCGATCATCATATCTTTAAACAAATAAACTGTTAACTAGCTATAAAATAAGGTTATCTTCTGAAATACATCGGTTAAAAGTTTCAAACTAAACATGAAATATAAATGTTATTAAAGTGAAGATGTGTATACGACAACCATTACTAAATTATTATCCATCCTCAAAAACAATATCGTTCAGAGGAGAAGGAGCATTTTACCAGCTAAAGATTATTAAATCTGTTATTATGTATCCATAATTTTTTTAGTCATTGTAAGAAAAAGGGCTTGTACCTAAAGGTTTTATTCTTTGTATTTAAATATAAACAGTTCTCACAATCAAAAGTTATTTACGGCGTTCAATATAACTTTAATGAAGTGCAATTTATTTTTTGTTTGTATAGTAGTTATCCCTCTATTAAGTTTATATTTATCCTTTAAAATATGAAAATTAAGATATAAATGCAAACAATATCGTGTATCAGAGTAAGCTTCTATTGTACGCGTTATGAATTATTCAACGTTTGTTCTGAGTTTTATCAGATGTTACGGGTTTTTACAGAATGCCTGGGAATACTTCTCACTTCCCCCCATCGAAAGCCGCTTAGATTTATATTAGTGATATTTTACATACTGAACACGTCCTTAAGCAGATACAACAATATGCTTTATTCTTATCACTTCATGCATATGTTTATAAAATTTAATAATTTCTGTTAGAAATGAATGTTATTGACAAAATATTTGCATTACTGAGAATAAGCAGGTTTATCCTTATTATCGTTATACTCCCTTTATTTTAAATGCCGTAACTTATTTAAAACTTCAGTGTTAATTGATACCAGTATGTTGGCATTATAATAGTTTTTATAGAATTGAAAAGAAATAACATGCTCTGTTTGTTTTTATTTTTGTAAACTCCCCGATAATCCATCTTAGTTCTGGTTTAGTAGTTAAAACTTTACGGTGCTTGGATGTGAATTTCACCACCGTCACGCATGCTGGAACCATCAGGCGCTATGATTCCCAGAATGAATTACACTCGCAAAACCCATGAAACGGCTTAGCCATTTTTATGAGCAATTAGTATTATAACATTTTATATTTAAAAATAATTTCAGACATCGACATGGGATCTTAAAGAGTACCTTAACTATTTATTACGTTACTTATACAGAACAATTATTAAGTATTCAAGTTTTAATTCATTGGTTACGGTTTAATTTTGAATTAAGTGTTGTTTGAGTCCAATTTATACAGCCAATTCCCCGATTCATTCCCCCCCCCCAAAAATTGGTGACCATACAGCATATTGTACAATACCTTGACCGTGGCAATGAGTGTCGAACTGCCCCTTGAAGTTCCCCCTGCGATTGAGAGCGAACTCTGCCTCTCCTTACCTGACCTAGCCGACGCGCATTCGTGGCTGGAACGTTCGACTTATTGTTTGCCTGCTGACGTCTTCATCTAAACTATGTCTAGTCCCTCAACTTTATTATCTTTTTTAAGATAAGCGCACAAATCCAATTAAAAAAAACTTTAAAAGAGCAGACATCGCAGTGATTATAGGGTTCGCCTCGACTTAGGATCACTGTTGGATTTGCGGGCAAAGTTTGAATATTTTGCTAATGTTTAACTCTGGATGCAAATGCAATTTGACATTGGGTTTTCAAATATAGATGCTTTCTAAAAAAAATCTTACGATACATAGTAATAAGGTCAAGGTTGAAAATATTCCCTATGAAAAATTCAACATGGTCATTAGCGTTGACAGATATAATACAGCCTAAAATTATTAAATTTGAAAATTGTAAATGCCAAGACAATAATAGATTAAATACCTGTTTACAATTTTGTTCAGTGATGTATTACATTAAAGTTAGATAAACTGTCTGCTTTGAATGGAAATAGGTATAAAATAAATCGTTATTAGTAATCGTTATTAGACATTATTTGTTTTTTGTCAAATAAATCTCTAATAATCAAGAAATGCAATTATAAATTGTCACGTTACAGATTGGTATGAATTCTAGGAGGGGAATAAGTAATAATTTGCAAATGGCGTAGGGTCCGGTTGTTATTAATTTATTTATGAGTTTACATTTATAACAACAACACAAATTTTATATAATATAGAAATATAATTTGTTTAATAATATTAAGTAAATAAATGATGATATAAAGTGTACTTTAAAGTTAAAATATCTTAGTTAGTGTTGTTTATATCTTACGATGTGATATAAAAATGAGGTTACTTTAGATAAGATTAAATTTATAAGGTATTTAAAGGTCATTTACCTATTTAACATCTTGGTTGAGTTGTTAAATAAACCACGTGCTTCTAACTGGCATGTTCTCCATTAAACTCAGTTTATAATTATAATTATAAAGGACATATTTTAAAGAGTATCCTAGTATTCTACATTAATATGGTGGTATAAGTTAATGAGACATCACTCTATTTTTATAAAACAAAAATATAATACAAAACGAACGGACTTATAACACCTTGAGAAACAACCATGGGTCTCCTATGTCTGTGTGCAATATAGTGGAAGAACTGTAGATCTGCAATCGAGATGACTTTGGCAGAAAGATTGATTGAACTGCCTTCTTCCATCTGTAGTAAAGTATCACACACGTTTTATGAATCTGTTATATTTCAATGGATTGCTTAAGGTAGGTTGGATATAAATAGTATTTTGCATCAGCCTAAATAAATTAAAAACTGATTCAATGAGACCCATATATATCCAGAGCATCCTTGAACGGATTGATGTCCTGAAACAAAATTGTTTAGCTAATTAAATATTTAATAAAATAATAGGAATACTTGGAAAGTTTATGTAAACGCAATGTTTATAATATTATTAAAGTTTTAAATGCATGTATGTTACCAACTTACAATAAAAATACAATCCTATAACAACATTTTAAAAATTTATTATATTTTTTTTGTTTTTAGAAAGTTGATTGTTACAATAATAGTTAAACCCTTTAAATATTTCATTTTCATTTTGAAATTTATAAAAACTAGTTATACAGGTTGTTAAAAAACCTTTCAGAACACGGAATATGTTTCCTCATACAAATATGAAGAAACAAGTTCATAAGAAAGTATGACCTATAACACCTAGTTTCCCTTCTATCTGTCTATATGTGTTTTTACCTAATACGTTATATCTTAGAAACATCTGAAGATATAAACTTCAAAAATGGTACGTATTTTTCTATTATATCTAATAAGACTCATTTTGGTATGGAATATAAGTTTTCTACTTTGTAACCTATTTAATTGGAGGCCGTTTTTTTAAGCTAAATATCTTAAAACCCATAAAATTTAGGAAAAGACTGTAAGACTTTAATAAAATATGTCATTTTGTCCTAAAACATTACATAAAGATTGTAACAATAGGATTATAAACAACTTAATTTAGTTCATAAATTTAAAAAATCAGATTTTAAATTATACATGTAACAATTATTTCTCAGTTATTTAAGTTCTACAGTTACAATCATCATATCATTATTTTAGAGACAAAATAAAACAACTTCTTCGATCCTTACAGTGTTCGTCTAAATATTACGATTAAGAGATTTAGCTTTGGAAAAAATGGCCGCTATTTTGAAATTGTACAAAGTTGAAACTTGATTTTCCATCCCAGAATGAAAAATATTAGATGAAATACTTGCACCAAGTTTGAAGTTCATATCTTCAGGTGTTTTTAAGATAAAATGTATTAAGTAAACAACACATAGAGACAGATAGACAGGAAACTAAGCGTTTTAGGACATACCTTCATATGAACATTTTTCTTTATTTTTGTATGAGGAATAATATCACAAAGCCCTGAAAAGTTTGTTTAACCCCCAACCCACACTTTTATGTATTATAGTGTTGGATGTCAGTTTATAATTTTAAATTTTTAAATACCCTTTTGGACTCACAAAGGATAAATCACTTTAGAAAATTTTGCAAAATACGCTTATAATATTATCGTGTATTTAAATCCTCTTAATTTTCAATATATATTAAGATAAATCTTAATATATATCTTAATATATATATATATATCTTATATATATATATATATATATATATATATATATATATATATATATATATATGCTTTTAACAATCTATTACATTTTAAGGGTTATCTGTATTATTAATTTTATTAAGTAATTTCCATTAAAGAACCCCAGAAACATCGTCGCGATCACGGATGACAGGGCGTTCACGAAATTAAGATTGATGGGAAGAGTTTTGCTGTTTTCCCGCGGAACATTTCCAATAACCTATTGACAGTAATTGAAGTTACAGATCTCGAATCCCTTAGCAGCTAAATAAATTTAAAGAAATTCCAACTCTTATTTTTTCTTTGGTAAATAGTACCATAGTTTGAATTTGTAATATATTAGGAAATGTTGGTCCAAAATTGGAATTTAATGTCCGTCAGAATTTGCTGGATGGTACTAAACTCATTTAGTTACATGCAAAAACATGTATTACAAAATCATAGATGTTAAAAAAGTACTATTTTTTATTAAACATGGACAAACATTAAAACTAAAAAAAAATGTTTTAAATCTCAGTGGAATAAATTATTAAGAAAATTTTATACTGGCATTTTTGATTCCCTTCATTTATCTTTTTTGATGAAATTAGGTCTATACATATAATGAATATTTTTACAAAAATCTTTAGTTTTATAACAAGTTTAAAGGACTTATACAAACTGTTTAATGTAATACAACTTGAGATACGTAATTATAAAGGTCAAAGGCAAGATATAAAGTATAATAAATAGTATTACTAATTAATAATTGCTCCATTTTATGATTTCCCCTCTCTAAAATATTTATTTTGGTAAAATAAAGAAAACAAATATCTACTGAAAGTCAAATGTATCCATTATTCTACTTTTAGGAACAACATTAGGGGAGGGAAATAAATCTTCTCTTTTACAAGTACTATAAGCTAGAAGATTAACAAATAATATTAACTTTAGTACCGGTAAACAAATTGTTTTTTCTTTGTTAAGCGTTTTGCTTTTAAAGAATGTAATACTTACTAAGTGTAATGATCTTCATTAGGTGGGGAAAACCTTTTTTCGACGATGATCCCGTTTTTCAAGATCAAATACACATTATATAAAATTTCTGTTGGATTAAGAGAGAGACCATCAATCAAAATTAACGTAAATCCAGTAGAGCAAATAAAATGTCGAATAAATTTAGAATGTAGTCCTGAACAAGAAAAACTACTGGTAAATCATTTATGAAATAAAAACGTTAAATAAATATTAGTTTTTTTATTCGTTTGTTTTATGAATCGTGTGTATATACATTAAACAAATAAAAACGTAATGCTGAGTAATAAAATAACAGTTTAAAGTATATACCGGGCAATACCGGACACATAACCTGTAGAGGTAGCGTGCTAGCCCCGCAAGTCAGCCGGGGTCAAGCCCGAACCCGGCCGACTGCTGGGATACTTTTCATGAGCATCTCTTTAATGGCTTGCCCAATGCTCATATATTTCAGTTAAATCTGCCTCGCTGAATTCAGATCGCCGCACTGGCCTATTGGCCTTTAACAGTGGACTGTTGAGGTTTTATTATATATATATATATATATATATTATTGGAAAACTGTATCTTTAAAAAGCAGAAATCTGTTTATCTATCAGCATAGTCAATTAAAACTTCTTTCAGAATTGAACTGCTCAAGTAGTACAGTCTTTGTGGGTTTCATTAAAAAAGTACTTGGAAATGAGTTTGTAACTCATTGCTACTAATTACGAACGGTATATTTTTGTAACAATAAAAATGGAAACTCAAGAAAACTTTATGAGGCTTCAGCAGACTCGGAAACTCGACGAAATATCTAAAATAAATGTTACCATCGTAACTTCTGTGTCTATCACTTAGGTTTGGCTTTATTATAAAAGTCGTTGCGTTATTTAAAAATGTAAAATGTGAGAGATGTTATTTAAAAGTATGTAATTATCAATTAATAGCCATATTTCATTGGAATATTATAATTTCTTTGATGCTAGTCAGCTAAACTTCAAGGCGATTTTTATTGGTTCCTTCAAGTTTGTTACGAATATTTAGTGATTGTTTCCTTTAAAAATAACCCCATAGTCAAATTAAATACAAAAATAAATGTTTATACCGTTCTAAAAAATATAGCATATGGGTACACTTTTTTGTACGTTTATTTTCGTGTGTTAAAATTGCTACAAAGAAAACATTTGTTTAGCATTAACCGTTATTAGTATTGAGACATAATTTTATTTTTTTTTTATAAATCCCTACTAATTAAGAAATACAATTATAAATCTTTAAGCCGCAGATTGCTATGTATTCTAGGACGGGAATAAATAATAATTTGCATATGACGTTAAGGTCCGGTTTATATTAATTTATTTATGAGTTTATATTTAAAACAACAACACAAATTGCATATAATATAGTAATATTATATGTTTAATATGAACATGTAAATAAATACATATACATACATATACATATACATATTACATTTTACATATACATTTACATATACATTATACATATACATTTTACATATACATATTACATGTAAATAAATTATGAAATAAAGTGTATTTTAAAGTTAAAATATTATTGATATCGTACGTTGATATATGAAAATGAAGTTACTTAGGATAACAATAAATTGATTAGGTATTAATTATTACGATTTAACAACGCCTTGTTACACCTAGTCAACAGTTGTCTCTAGCCACCAAATTAAATTTGTTGAACAGCTTACTGACTAGTTAAAATGGGGTTTTATCGTTGCTGTCCTATCAAAATCACACAACACACTAGATATGAAAATATTAACAACTAAAAATTTCCTTTTACTTATGAACACTTGTTCAAACTTACCAAACTTAAATATTTTATTTTATTAGCTGGTATGATTAGTTTGCAGTAGTATTGTTATTATAATAACATATTACACATTCTGAATCTCTATTTTAGGGAGTAAACTTGAAAAAAGAGAGTTTACTATCAGGGTATTCTACTGGCACAATATTCAAGGAATTGCCGTTCTTTATTGTGTATTGGAGTAAGGAATTCCCCACAGGACCCACAACATTGGCTCAAATCTTGGCTCATGTGTATAAACGTGTAAGGTGCTTTGTGTTTCAGCATTTCACAATAACATTTGGGTTAGTAAAATAAAGTATCATATATAAGATTCATTGAGCTAATAGAACTGTACTGATAAATATTTTGGAATCTATAAATATGTATATGTGTTAAATATTTAATATGCTTAAAATACTAAATATGTATAGTACAGTGACTAGCGTTGTATACATATTGTAGAGAAAAATCGTCATTATTATCTTTAAAATGTTTTAGTTATTACTATTATGTTGCCATAAATTTTGGATTAGGTTACAAATAACAAAATAAAATTACATATCAGTGGTTAAAAAAGGGGTTGCTTTAAATATTTAAAAATTAGTACGATCTCACGTTGGAACGTAGAAGTTATGAAATTGTAAGAATGAAGTATAAGCATGACTTTTTTGTTTCTAGAAATAAAAAAATTAGTGGTGAAATCTATTTGGGTATAAGAGCATTTTAGGGAAATTATTTAAAATAATTTTACCTATACTGGAAAACCTCCAGATGTGCTTAAACCATTAGTATATTTTTAAATTGTTTAGTTGTACGTCGTGAAAAATAAGTATGAGTTTATCACCATTTGCAAGTTTTTTGGCAGGGATTTGAGTGTCCAATATAAGCCAATAAAATTCTACCACCAGCTTTAAAGAAATCCAAAAATAAAGTACGGTTGGAATAGAATCCTCCTAGATTATTACCTAAAAATTTAGTAAAATGATTAACCATTAAAAAAATGTAGTATTAGAATACGTGTATGAAATATATTTTGTGTTAAAGTCTGCTTAGTGTAATTTGTATTCTATGCTAAATGATGTATCCAAGTAAAGTATAAACTTTGTTAGGTATAGTTTAACTTGTTTTATTCAAGTTTTAAAGGAAATCAATGTTTTGAAAACCGTTTCGAATGGATTGGTTACACTTTGAAACTTTAAAAAATCACATTTTCTCAGCTTGATACAAACCTGGTGATCCCATATTCTCCTATAGTGTTTTTTTTTCTATTTGCAGTTAATTGAGATTATTACAATATATAGAAAATATTAAATTTCGGTTATAGTTTATGTTTTTCATGTATCTCGTAAACTGCGCCAGGAAGTACAGCTTGTACCTGATAATTTCGCGTGTACCTAATAACATATTCCATCGTAATTTTCGTATG
This sequence comes from Allygus modestus, assembly GCA_963675035.1. Taxonomy (NCBI): domain Eukaryota; kingdom Metazoa; phylum Arthropoda; class Insecta; order Hemiptera; family Cicadellidae; genus Allygus; species Allygus modestus. The sequence goes on from OY776116.1 coordinate 94,641,576, forward strand.
TCTAATACTAAACGGTCAATAAGCTAGTTTTGTTACTATATAAGATCGACCGGTTATTTGAAGGAAACACCATTAACCGTTTGGTCCAGTGAAACAGATAGGAAAAAAAGTAGTAAGGTAAAAATATTGTTATGATAAATTATAAATTTAGTTGTCATTATAATATTGGTTTTTACGTTTAAAATGATTAGGACTTGCAAATATTTATTTTAGCTGCTACAATACGACCGTATAAGAAAGAGTATAATTTACTTGAAGAATTCCAGAATCTAAGATTCGAGATTTTACTGTAAGTCCTTGGGGAAATCTGCTGTATAGCCGTTGTAATAACGGTAAATATATCATACCGGTGGATTTTTTCGACAAAGTGAACAATCAGCATGACATAAACCTTAGTTTTATCACTGTTTGTTTAGCATAATGATCTGGATTACCTAGCAGGAAACGATATTTTTTTAACAAGGCGATAATATACAAACATTGAGGAGGTGATGTATAGATAGCTATGGGGCTTTCCATATAGGTACGGTAGTCAATGCGTATTTATGAAACAGTGTTAATTCTATGCTTAAGAACACACAGGCAAGGTCAGAACTGGATTAATCTTCAACAGATGAACTTTTTCATGGACTAAACAAGTTTAATTTCCCTTAAAGGTTTCATGTTATAAAAGGAGTGATCAAATTCAACAATATTTACCAACTTGTATTTACATATTAGACTTATTTGCCATTACACGAAATATTCAACCCTTAAAACAATGTCTACTTGGATTAATAAAATCAGTATTATTAATTCTTGTAAAATAAATTTTAAATTTAATTACTCAGTATTTGCATGACGTCTAGTGTAAGCAGGCACTTCGCTATCAAGTTTTTCTAACTGTCGCCCTGAAAACATAAAGTACAGTAGGGGCACGATTTCTCTTCACAGAGAACATTATTTTCCATGGATAAATTGAATTATAATAAATCATACTATTTGTACTGCTAAGATATTTTATAATATAATAAATTAAGTATTATGAACGAAATGATTCTCGCTCTTAGTACCGCAACCTTGAAAGGTTTTCTATACGTTTTCAATTAAAAAATTAAATTTATAAAATTGGTTATGTAAGCTGGTAACTGTCAATTGGATTTTTTTTCTTTTAAGATTGTGTATTAGTAGGCTTAAATAACTTACTAGTAGGCTATTTATTAACTTTTATGTAATAGAAAGTTAACATACTTTTTTTGTCTTCTTCGAATAAAATAGTTGTAAATAATTGTAAATGTCACGGAATTAGTAGATATCAGTTCTCAATATCAAGCTTCTAGTAATTGTATTTTTGCATATCACCTAACATTTCCGACTTTACTGCTACCATACTAATGTTAATTTATTACAAATTAAATGAATTAAAAATCAATTTCCTTAATAAGATTTATCTAAGGAGAATACCATATATTAATAAATTAAACGCTTTTATCGTCTTGATATGCTTTTGAGAATCTGGAAAACATTTACGTTTAGGGCTTTACCTACTGAATGTTAAAACTCTAACTATTAATCTTATAGAGGAATATGATTAAGTTTAAATTATATTTAAATTCAAATTCAAATTCTTTATTGAGCATGTTGACAAAATTTAATCCCAGTTATACTACCAAACACAGTACATAATAAATAACAGGTATATCAAACTAACACCTGAAATTATATCACAATATAAACTATTAAGACCGTATATATACACGCATCCGTGGAACCCAGTCGTAGTCAAGTTTTCAATCACGACCAGCAAACTAGGGAGCCCCCCCATCCCCCACCACACTACAGGAAGACGAAGAACGTTAGTGTGAGACTGTTGTGTTGTTTTTGTGTACATAACCTTTGACAAAGCTGTAAATCTAGATGTAAAATGGGCACACGTCCCCGCATTAAAAAAATAAAAAAAACAATGTGAGTGTTACCCAAAAACAGGACCTGGACGTACAACTTTCATCTTGCCTGGAAAAACTGTTCTTTAAAATAATCGTAGTAAATTTGTAATTTTTGGTCAGAGTATAAACGTGTAATTTTTTTGGATTTTTTCGTAAAGGAAATCGTGTGGTAAAAATTATAAATGTTATAGTTATATATAGAGAGAGTTTTTAATATCATACATTTGTTAAATCATTGACCACGATGTAACAAAATACTGCAGGTTACAATATGTTTTAGATGATACACAATTTTAAATAACAGTTACATCCTAATAGTAACAATTGAAATACTTCTTCTTGAGATTCAAACACTTTATTACTAACATTTAGGATCGCAGAGACAGTTACCGAGTCTGTTACGACAGTGAGCGTTTACTCTTGCTCAGTTGTACAACTCAACGACCGGAATGTTGTTGTATCGGATTTGTTCTTCTACTCTGATGATCGGAATTCAGGTTTATCTTCTATGACGGATTTTTAAATATTTGTTTACTTAATTCTTATATTTTCTGGCAACCTATTGTATTTCTGAGGGTAAAATTAAGAGAACCCGGTTTTCCAAGGTTATGTTGCCGTATCCCTTGGACACGTAGAACGAGCACTAATAGTAGTAATGGAAAGAAAGTCATCTGCGTTCTTATCGCTCATTCCTATGACGGGGTCATAAAAGTTGCTATGAGCTTTCCTATGAATTAAATGTTTATTTAGCACTTCCCATTCTCTTGGGGCTGTTCAGGACTGTCCATTTGAATTGTGTTTACACTGTCCGTATCTACGTTGACCATGTCCTCTGTCACAGTTATGGTTCAGAGCATCACGAACAGTTGCATCTAAAGGCGGTCCCACACTTCTCACGAACAGGCCTGAACATTTGGCCGAACATTCTCCAGAATGTTCACTGAAAATTCCGTCCTGTATGTTCCCGAATGTATTCAAAAGTTCGTGCCACTCCCACACTTCTCGTGAATCCTCCGAACATTCGGAGTTCGGCCGAATGTTCGGGCGAGTTTGCGAGAAGTGTGGGACCACCTTTAGCAAGGGTAATGCAGTGCAAACGTTCTCAGCAACTATTTTCATTACTAGGTATGACGTTTTATGGACGTTTTTTGTTGTTTACTGGGATTCGCTGACAGAATGTATCGTATATATTCTCCAATTTCGTATAAAAGAGGCGAATAAGTGAAATAAAAATACTCCCCGTAGAGAGGGACTATGTTGTAAAATAACTCTATGTGGCTATGACAAAATATGAATGGCCTCCTATAACCAAAATTTTGTCCCCAGGTACTGCTATTTATTCTTACAATAATACTTATAATAATAATACTCCCTCGTTCTAGTTCCAGTCACAGATTGAAAGTCGATATACACTGCCCTTCCTAAATATCAACTAAAAAACAGGAGGAATGGTCTAAACAAACAAACCAACAACAGATACATGCCAAAGTATTTAAAGATGTTACTAATTTGCAAACGTACATTTTGTAAAATAGGTTGTTTTTGACTCTATAATGATAACAGTAATTATAGTTACAGTTTTAAATTTGACTAGAAAGGCTTTGGTGTCCTCCCTGCAATTCACTTTATCAAGAGCGTGTCCCAACGTGGACAGATGTATATCTTATATCGATGACTTAGCAACGTTGGTTTCCATCTTGGCTCATCGTACTGAGAATATACCCTACATGTATTTTCTTACATTTACTAAAATAATATATATTTCTTGAGTAGCTTAATACGTGTTGTTACTATACAATTAACAATGTCTCAAAAAACTACAATATATATTTACATTTCTAATGTACTTAGCCTACATACATTACAGTAAATACACAAAAAAGATTATACATGACATTTAGAATAAAATAAACTACGTTTTACAACACTACTAAATATGTTTACTCTTATACTGTCCTTAAATATAAGACAGTAAATATACATAACGATGAAACAAAGCATTATCTTTTTTGGTAGGCATTGTACCATCATGTTTTCTATATTTACCGTGTATTATATGAGTACAGTATAAGTGTTAATATATATTATTTAGTGTTGTGATACGTAGTTTATTGTTTACTGTTTACTTAAATTAAAATAAATTAAATAAATAATATAAATATTTTAATGATGAAATCATTTAAAAACGGGACGGACTCCAATAAATATTAAAACGCATTAAAGTGTGAAATAACTGATTCAATTATAATTGTTTACGTTTATTGTAGAAGTGTTAACAACATGTTATTATTTTCGGAATTTAAAAGATCTACCTGAATTTATTTTGTTTTGAAGATCATAAAAGGATATCACACAATTTGAAACTAATCCACCAGTTATACACACTGACATTTTCAATTTCTGAACTTGGTACATTATGATTAATTGCATTTATTTACTAAACACTCTTGATAATAATATAACAAATGTGTTAACTTCATTTCACAAGGTTTTTTGTCTTAAAAACTATATTGTCTTAAAAATTATATTGACTTAAAAACTATATTGGAGCCAGTATAAAATTTTTATGTGTTATATTTTAC